>CM057390.1:77480278-80188612 GCA_030015415.1 Cynopterus sphinx
TCTTTTAATCATCTATAGCGTATGCTCAGGGTTATGATTAAATGTAAGGTAAACCATAATTTTTCATATTAGTGGAACATCAGGAGTTCACACAAAAGAGGAATCTTTACGAAGGAGAAAATATTGGCAAAATAACTGTTTGATGAAGAATAACATCACCCAGTCTTTACTTTTGTGAACAGGCACACAATTCCTGTCTCCTGTCACTATGTGCCTGGCATGGCGGTGGTCACTTCCACCCAACTTTATGCAGATTGATAGAATTAAATGAGATTCTGAATCTGCAACATAGGTTCTTATTGATTAATGGTTTCCCTCTCTTCCTCATCTCTACCAATTTATATCCTTTCATCCATCAAACTTTACCAAGCTCACCTTCTCACATAGCTTTCCTCAAATTAAATTCATCTATTAATTTATGTCCCCTTTGCACTCAAGACTATGGTCTGCATTTTAAGCACAACCTCTTAAGTTTTCTGCTGCAGGCAGGCGTATTATCTCTCTTTAGATATACACCAGGGTTGCAATAAGGCCAGGCAAGGAGACACTTTGGCCTCCACTTATTTGTGAGTATGTATTCTCTCTGAGTCTTCCCAACTCTGCCCTGATCCCCTAATATTTAGCCATTGGATCGAAACACAACCATTACCAATAAATGGTGAGAACTGCCTACATTAGCAACCCCACTGACATAATGGCGTTGAAGTGCACAGATGGTCTGATAAAGGTCAGAGTGACCTTGCTCTTTATTATGCAGCCTGCAATGTTCCTTTTTAGCTTTAAAAGAGCCAGTTCCTCTTTCTGAGTGGGGAGAATTTGGTTACATACATGAGAAAGAAATCAGCTGGAATTTGGCCAAAGAACTGATAGCACTATCACCCAGACCCAGAGGCCTGCTTTATGTCAACTATTAAGGCAGAGCTTCCTTTTAACCCTCTCGACATTCTTGAAATGACTAATGGCAAAGACTCACTGAGTGCTTTTTATGTGCCTGGGATCACTCTAAGTGCTTTTATGGGTGTATAATCATTTAATACTCACAGCAAACTAATGAGGTAGGCATAATGATGGTCTGTTTTACTTGTGAGGAAGCAAAGGCATAGGGAGGGGAAGAAACGTGTCTGAGAGCAGACAACTAATAACGGCAGAAAAGGGATTCGACCTCAGGTCATCTCCCTCAGAGCCTGCTCTCTTTCCCATAGGTCACACCACAGTGTGTGCTCATTGCTACAGGCCTCCTCCCCTAATAAACTACTGAAACCGTTGTGAGACATCCATGAGCACCTACTGTGTGCAAAGAGCAGGGAGTTCGAAGGCAAATTAGACATCATCTCGGCTCTAAGCAACACCGAAATAGGAAACAAATAGAAAAATAGGTAACGGAGACCCAATTTCCCTCTGGATGTTCTCAATGTACTATGTCATCTACCCACTCACTGTCTTTCTATTTGAGTAGGTGAATGCTCAACTGATGGGTTTTGCTTTGTTTTGTTATATTGTTTTAACCATTATTGCTTTACTGTGTATATTGATTTGCTTGGGCTGCCATAACCGAGACTGCGTGGCTTTAAACAACCACAGTTTTCTCACATTTTGGGGGTCTAGAAGTCCAAGATCAAGGTGTTGGCAAGATCGGTTTCATCTGAGGCCTGTCTCCGTGGCTGTGGGTGGCTATTTTTCCCCTGGGTCTTCACACAGTCTTCCCGCTGTACCTGTCTGTGTCCAAATTTTCTTTCTTTCTTTTTTTATAAGGACTCCAGGCAGATTGCACAAGCGCCTATCCTAAGAACCCATTTTAACTTAATTATCTCTTTAAGGGACTTTTCTTCAGATACAGTCACATTCCTAGCTACTGGGGGTTAGGACTCCAAAATATGAATTTCAGGGGGATACAACTCAGCTGGTTACACTGTATTAAATCCCCCCTCCCCATCCACTTCTCCAAAAAGTGCTTTGACATCTTTAGTGACTATAAACCCCCAGCATTTGGAAGAATTAAAAACATTTCTCAGCTTGAGGCAGGGAAAGAAGAACACGATTATGGATATTGCAAGCAAAGTGTATAATTAAGATATTGTGAATGATTCCTAGGGAAATGCTTTTGTTATTCAAAATCACTGCTTAGAATTGTTTTCATAGGCCAACTGAATATTCTCTCATTGCAAAATATTACGTTTGTGCACCATGAAGGGAAGTTTATCCTAGTAACAACAAAAAACTGATCAAACTCCCCCTTTTAACTCCCAAAGTAGTAAATCTCAAACATCTTCTGAGGCAAGATAAAATGAAGAGTTGGTCCTAAGAATGAGAATAAAGTAAATAGAAGGACTGGGAAAAACTTATTACATAATTTAGAGTGAAACTGAAGGCAGGGCTTCCTGGGAATAAATCTTAGCTTTTTTATACAAATAAATAACAAAACAAATAATAAAAATAATAAATAAATAAATGGATAGCACTGTGTGATTTGCAGTGTGTTATATAAAAATAACCAAGTCATATCACAGGCTGAAATAATATTCAGATATTCCATGTTCATTGTTTAATAGGGTAGAATACTCCCTCCCAGTATTAATAGCTATGTTCATCTCAAAACATAATACCTTTGAAAAGGGATCCTCATGTTTTCTTTTCATAAGACTGGAAAGAATTCCATAGTGTGGGTGTTTAATCCATGCTCCAGGGACATAGGCTCTACACCTGAATTCCTAAGTGAATTTCATCTTGGCATTGTCTTACCCACTGAAGAATCCCTGTGGCATAATATAATCCCCTAATAAAACTTCAAAGCTCCAACCTTCATATATTTCTAATGATTCATAGCAATATTTCCCAAATTGCTGGAGAGGAATTAATAGATTGCGTAAAAGCCATTGTTAAAATTGCGTAAATGACAATTTTATCACTGTTTCTAAACTACATATTTTCTTTGGACACAAATGAAAGGTTTGTAAAAGAACAAATGGCAGCCTTACATCACGAATTTTTCCAAGAATTAAATATTTCTCAATAATATCTATATGTTAAATCCATTAGAACAGCTTTTCACTTCTGAATGAAACTTGAAGCTGATCTATTAAAGAAATTTTCTATGAAGAATATTATTTTATCATGGGAAATTTCTTTCCTCGGAGAATTTCTAGTTATTCGTAAATAAAAATGTTATAAAGATTAGGAACATCATTTCCTTACTCATAAAATCCAGAAAACTTGCAAACAAAGAGGCACAGAGAATTTTTTTAAGCACCTGTAACCCTAGAATCGTTCTATTCTAAGGTAAAATGTTAGATTAGAAAGCATTCAAGTTTCTTCCTCATTCTAATATTCTTGCAATTTTCTGATTCAACCAGAATACTATCAACCTAACTAGAATAGTATATTTGAAAGAGTAAAGTATAAAAATTATGTAAGCCTCTTGAAAAACAAAACAAAATATGTCTTTAGCTCCTGGTGTTGGCTTAAATTACTTCTACAATAATATTACTTAAATAAGTTCAAACATAAAGCTAGGTTTATTTTTACATTTCAGATGCAACTACTATAAAGAAAAAAACTTATTTGTAAATCAAATAATACAAAAATAATTTGATATACCTGATCAATTCATTCCAGAATTATTTATTGAGTATCTACTCTATTCGAGGACCTAATCGAGGTCCTAGAGTGGCAGCAGAGAGGGATGATGACAATCCTTGGCCTCTCAGAATTTACATTCTAATAGGGGAGAGAGAAAGAAAGACAATTTTTAAAAAATTTCAACTATATATCTGTTAAATGGAGATGAGGTGGGGGAAGAAGTAGGAAAGGAAGAAGGCAATATAAAAAGAGGAGTGTCCATTTTTAACAAAGTGACCAGGGAAGGAAAGATTTGAACAAGGTTTGAAGGAGATGACAGGTGAGTCACGTGGACACCTTGAAGACAGCTTTCCAGAGGGAACAACCTGCACAGAGGCCTTGAAGTCAGAAGACATGTGGCATGTCCAGGGAACAGCAAGGAGGTAGGTGTGGCCGGAGTGGAGTGAACGACGAGGATGTGAGAGGGGCAGAGGGGACAGGCGTGTAGGGATGTTGAGCAGAAAGCCAGTTCATGAAGGGCCATAGGGGCCATTCTAAAAAATCTGCCTTCTGCCCTGACTGAGATGGCATGCTGCTTGAGGCTTTTGAGCAAAGGTGTGATACCGCCTGGCTTGTGTTTAACAGGATTACTCAGGCAGCTATGTCAGGGAGGCTGGGGCAGAGTCAAGGATCATTTTCCAAGTGGATGATTTCCTAGAATAGCACCCCTGGAGTTTCTCTCCACCCTTTCTCTGACTTATGGAAGAATTAGTAGTGTTCAACCAGCCCCTTCCTCCCCTCTTTCTGGACTCCTCTTGCCCACAGAGAGGGTACTGTCTGAGCCTCTCTCTCAGCTGTGCTAGAAGCTTGGTGAGTAAGGTTCTACCCAGTAAGGATGTTCTGTTTTATCGGGAGTAAGTCTGCTTAATTCAGGAAGGAAATACTAACAGGTGAGACTGCTCTGTTTTCACCAGAATCCATTTCCCAGCTATCCTAATCTTTCTTAGTATTAAGGGAGGCCTCATAACTGAGTTCTCGGAAACAGAATGTGAGTCAAACTTACGTGTATCTTCTCTGGTACTGGCACATGAAAACCTCCCGCCTCATCTTTCACACCCTCTTCCCTGTCCATTGGCCAGATGTAGAGATTTCAGCAGAATACTCTACAGCCGTTGGAGATGATGAAGCCACATGAAAGGTCATTGAATGGCCAGGTTGAAGGCTGCTTGCCACGCAGGCTGATCCTTCTGGACTTTAAATGAGCAAGAAATAAACTTTTGTGGTATCAAGCCACTGAGATTTTAGGGTTGGTTTGTTGATAAGACAGCATTATTTATCATAACAGATATCGTCACATTCTCCAAAGAGTTTTTTTTTTATCAGAAATAAAGCAAATATATTCGTAGTTCTCTTGGTATAGATGATAAAGTCACCTTGCGTGGGATGTAGGACCTACAAGATGGTTTCACATCTAAGAATACTCCAAATTTTGGCTAAAATTCAATGGCAATGTTATACAGGGAGCTGTGTATTGTGTCCTCCCAAGTGGTGACTTTTTTTACCCTTAACTTACACCCTCAACAAATTTTTCTTGAGACATATAGCAGCTTTATTCGCAGTGGCCAGGACATGGAAGCAACCAAAGAGCTCTACAATAGATGACTGGTACGTATCTACAATGGAATATTACTCAGCCACAAGAAGAGATGAAATACTGCCATTTCAACAACATGGATGAGCCTTGAGATAATCGTGCTAAGCTAAATAAGCCAGATAGAAAAGTTGAAAACCACATATCACTTATATGTGGGATATAAACCTAAAAGCTATAAACCGACAGGACAAACGAACAGACAGTCATGCACACGGACAATAGACTAATGGTTCCAAGGAGGAAGAAGAGGTAGATGGGGAAAAAGGGGTCAAATATGTGGTGACAGAAAGACATCTAACTACAATGCAGTATAAATATGCCTCACTGTCGAATTGTACACCTGAAACTTACTGGATTTCGTTAGTCAATGCCACCATAACAAAAATAAATAAGTACATAAATGCATAGAAAAAAGAAAATGAAAAAAAGAAAACAAACAAACAAATAAAATTATCATTATCAGAATCCCACCCCAGGTCAACTGAATCCAAATCTCTGCAGGTATCATGCAAAAACAAAAACCAAACAACAAACTCCCCAGGTGGTTCTAATGTGTAGCCAGGGTTGAGGATATTAATTTATTCCAAAGTCTGACAGTTAGACCTAAATGAAGTAATTTGACTGTCCTTTTTCCCGCAGTTATCATCACAAATAAATCTGAGGATGTGAGCTGAGAATTAAGCATTAAGGATAACATGACTCGAAAAAATGACACCAATTTCACATTCTTTCTAAGTATGATCAGATACCTAAATCTAAATATACATTTTAAAAGTCTCCAAAAGTCTCCTATAGCTATCTAGAGACACACACCAACCTGTGCACATATATGCACATGAGAATAGGATTACTTATTTCCGTTTTCTGTCTAGTACTGGGTTCTGGCCAACTGTTTGCTTCCATCCCACAAGACTAGTTCCTCCCACATAGCTCATTACATGTCTAGAGTCCTCATTTAATGCCTGATAAGTAATTGTAACAGAAGTGGTAGCAAGTTGCAGCAGTGAGTTAATATTTACTTCGTGTTTGCAATAAGGAAGTCATTGTCCCAGTTCTTAAGTGAATGTGAGCCTTTCTACTTTGTAGGTGCCCTTAGTATCTCCATTTTATATGCTCCACAGAAATGCCTCTATTGCATTGTTTTAATACTTTCCTTTGAATTGTCTAGTTTCAGTGTAGAAATGCCTATTTGAACATGATTGTGCTTTTTTGCAAAAATACACTTAGAAACATTGATTCTTATGCTTTAATAATAATCATGACGAATGTGTATAGAAATAAGTTCTAAAGAAAAATATATCTCTAGACAAATTGCCTTTATTCTTTTATCAAACAAACAAAAAACTATTTCATCCAACATGTTTCCTGTCATGCTCTATTAAAAAAATTTTATTAAATTCAGTACTCAAGAGGAGCAATTAATATATTTTGTGTTGGTCACATTTTTTCTATTCCTTTTCATTGATTTAGTTTTCTTTCTTATGTTTAATTGGCCTACTTTCTATTCTATTTGATTTTGTAAATCTATGCCAGTTGTTTTTCTGGAATAAGTGCAATACAAGTGTGAAATAAATGTCTTAAATGACCACAACTGCATTTCAATCTATGCATTAGAGAGGTTTCCATACTCAAAGTTCAGGCCAGAGGATGCGTCACTTTGTCCTATTCTATTATCAAATTCAGACACTTAGCTGAAGTAGCATTTCTTGTTACTGGAGTTGATTAATGAGCTTACCTGTCCTTCCCCCCAATGCTCCTTTCTTTTCTTCCATATGTACTTATTCAGAATCTACTATATGTCAGCTTTTTCTAAGCCTTAGGAATGAAGATTAGGTCCCTGCTTTCATGACTCTTATTTCTAGTATTCAGGAAAGAACTACAGAGCCCTGTAAAAATATTGTCCAAAGTAAATAAATATTCCTTTCCTCTGATGAAAAAAATATATATACATAATGATCTCATCCTTCTCTTTTCTCCTAGAGGAAGGAATGATCTCTGTCCTAAATTCTCTGGTGTCCGAGCATATTCATTCTCCTAAAAGCATTAATGAGCATCAACTGGAAAATTTGAGCTTGTCAGCCGCAAAGTCTGATATGGAGGCAATCTTCAACACAGAATTCAACTCTTCCCCCAAACAACTGGATTGGGCTCCTCCAAAGCAAAGAATCACTGAGAACCAGACTCCAAATCAACTGTATCCGTATGACAATTGCCAGTTGTAGAACGCTTCAACAAAAACCCAATGTTTATCAATGTGGCATAGCTCCTGGCAAGGGGATTGGAATGGCTGGTCAGATATGTGCTGTAAGGATCAGAATTACATTTTTGAAATAATGGGTTTGGGCAAATGCATGTCAAACTGCAGATCACAAAGTCTTAATCAAATAGTGGTTACAGTTCTTAACAGAAGGATAAGCCCCACCTGTATCCAAATAAAGAGGAGTTTCCCGCCCACACAATTTGTTTTTCCCTCTAGCTAAGTGGAAGTTAATGGTTAAAGAGGGATGTTTTTCTAAGGAAGGTGGTCGGGGAAATATCTCTGGGAAAATGGAAGCTCAAAGTAAAGGAAGAAACATTAGCCCTGTGAATAGTGAAGGAAAGGACATTCTAGACACTGGAAATAGCGTGTGCAGAAAAGCCGTGGGGAGCACTGGAGTAACGCTTGCCACATTTGAGGATCTAAGAGAAAACCAGTGTGCCTAAAGTGATAAGAAAAGGGTACCAGCCTGAAGAAGAGGCAGGGGTGGATCAGGGAAGTCCTGGCATTATTTAGAGAGGTGGGAATGGCCAACCCAATCAGATTTACATTTTAAACTCACTTCTGCTGCTGTGTCAAGGCTCACAGAGGAGAGGAGCCTTTAGTCCAGTGAGGAGACCAGGTATTCTATTCATATTAACAAGAGGGCCAGGAGACAGGACCAAGGTGATAACAGAGGAGACGGAGAGGAGAAAGCGGCTTTACATTTAGTTTTGAAGACTGAATCAACAGAACTGGCTGATGGATTAGATATGGCTGTGGTGAGGAGGGCAGGCAGTGGTGAGGAAAAGGGAGGAATCAGGACTCCTGGCTTGAACACCTGAATGGGTAATGGTTTATTTACTATATGATGAAGATAAGAATGTTATGAATTAGGAGCTCAGGGTTTGACATTTTAATCCTGCAATATCCATAAATCATCAATAGGGACATGTAAATTAGCCAACAGGATAAGTGAGTTGGAACTCCAAGGCAATACGTTTGGGAATCATCAGTTCAAAGATGAGGTACCTAGAACTGGAAACAGATGACCTAAAGAGAGTATAAAATGATGAAAGGGACCACAGCAACCCTTGGGGGTTTTAGGATCACTTAGTTGCAGAGCCCGAGAGAATCCAACATTTGCATGTTGAACTGAGAAGCCCAAGGAGCAGTTCTAAGAGGAGAGCCTGGAGGTCAGGGTCTGCCCTGTCAGATGTTGCTAAGTGGTTACCTAAGGAGAGAATAGTAATGTTGCCATTGCTTTGCCCCAGAGGCCAGAGACATTTCAGTGAGTTCTCTGGGCAGGAGAGTAGTGGGTGGAGAATGGAATGGGCGACAGTTACTATAGCCAATGATTTTGAAAAGTTTCACTATAAAAAGAGAAAAGAAATGAGATAGTAGCTGGAGGAGTAGGAAACGTTTATTTTAGGTGATATTTGAGCATGTTTGTGTGTTGATTGGATACTCAGGTTAGATTGAAGTGATTAATGATACCTTAGGGAGGAGGAGGGGGATGGGGGTTTAAAAGGCTAAATCTTTGAGAGAGCATCAGGTCACAAGATTCTGAACAAAAGTAGAAGAGCTGGCCTTGATAGGCCTGAGGGCGTTTTCTTCATTGCAACAATAGGGAAGGATAAAATAGAGTAAAAGTAGATTGCTTTTCAATCAGGTGGTGGGAAGATGAGGAATTTGCTTCTGAAGCTTTCTTTTTTCTAAATCAAATCTGATGTGAGATCGGAAGCTAAGAGCAAGAAGCTACAGCATATGTAGAAGGTGTGACAAAAGGAAAGATAAGAAATTCTCAAAAAGTGTCAGGAAAACAGTAGCACTGTCAGGAGGTGCCATGGCGAGGTTTAATCATAAACTGAAGGAAAGTTGATGAGCTCAGTAGCGAGATCTTCAATAATAGCAATAACATAATAATCATAGATGTGAGTGGGAACTCTCCTTGACTCTTGTCACTCAACACTCTCCGCGGTGGAACTGGATGAACCTGCTGCCCGTGCTGGTGTCACCCTCCTCAAAGTTCCTTTCTAACCGCACTTGGCAGAGAGGGAAGCGCCTCCGGAGACAGAAGGCCTGTTCATCCATCCTGTTGAGTATCAGAGTGGCTATTTCCCCAACTAGAAATTCCAAGTAACTCCTACAGATTCATCTAGAGACCCTAACAGAGTCACGCCTAACAGCAGCAATAACAGGAAAGTTAATATATAATTGCATGTGACCTGATGAGAATCATTTGATCCACAGAACGTGAGAACTGAAGAAATCATCGATCCCAACCTCCTCGTCTTACAGAAAACTGACTTCGTCTGGAATGGTCTGAGCATTCACATTAGTTACGAATAGCACGGCGGCAAGAATTCAGACTAGACAACTTACATGAAAACTAACACGGAGCCTGGCTTACGAAAAAAGTAAATGTTATTTTCTCTCCCTTGTTCCTTCTCAGTGACCTTATTATGTGGTGAGTGAATCTGTCAATGGAAATATAGTAATGTGAAGTCTGTGTGACTGCAGTCAGATGGATGTTTAGGAATTTGCATCCAAAGTCAAGTATGCCCAAATGAGAGACTAGTTACCCTGCAGTCTTGATCTAATAGCAAATTAGGCACAAAGCTGGGATGAAAACCCTGACACCTGTGCCTTTCAGTCCTAAGGCTGTCTGTCTCCTTCAATTGTGCTGATGGCTATTTATCAGCCCTGTGGGAACGGGCTTGATCAAAGGGGACATATTTATAACAGCATCCTTCTAAACAGCCAGCTCTACAGGGCAGGAAGAGGGCCTGGATTCTCTCCCCTCTGGCAATTTTCACAAAATATAGTTTAAAACCGCTTGTGCCTAACAGCTGTTATGGTCAGTCGGGTGAGCAATTCTCTGAATGTCTTGGCTTGTAGATTCATCCTCCCCCATCCCAGCTTTCTGGCAAAAGAGGACAAGATGATCTTATAAGGGACAGGAAAAGAAAAGAAGCCAGTTTAAAAAAAATAAATAAAATAAAATAAATAAAATAAAATAAATAAAATAAAATAAAATAAAATAAAATAAATAAAATAAAATAAATAAAATAAAATAAATAAAATAAAATAAATATACACACACACACACATACATACATATATATCCAATTAAATATATACCCAATTAAAGTAATAATTTTGAATACATGCCCAATCAAAGTAATAATTTAGAACAAAAATTTAACGACTATGTGTGAAAAAAATAAGAAAAAAGCAGCAGTTATATTGTGAAATGTTTTCGGTTGGTTTGGGCTCACATCTCAAGTGAGTTTTTCTATGTTGATTTGCCATATCTAGTCTCTCAAAAAACTGCATGACAAATTTGTTTGGAAGGGTTCTGATTAGTGAGAAGGGCAAAGAAGCGCAAATTAAATGTCAAAATTATATCAAAGAGTGAAATCAGTAAAACTCATTTGATAACTCAAAGGAGCAGAAAGGAAAATAAAGTTATTTTTAGCAACGTATTGTTCTGAAATTTGAGTAGTAAGGGAATAAAGAGCAAAGAAATGAATATCTTTAGTTTCGTGCACAGTCTCCAAAAAAACTTTTCCAGAACCTTCCAGCTCAATCCTCGCAGCTGAAGCTACAGGAATGGTGGGACTGACAGTTCTACTTTGCCTGTATAACTAGTACATGGTCTCAGAGAAACAATGCCACACGAATGAGGTAAAAGTGGTAGCATCAGAGCAGAAGTGAACAAAGGAATTATCCAGAGACAAAAGAATAAGTTACAAGTCAGAGTCAAGGTAATGGACAAGATGGTAAAAGTCTAAGACAAAGAAAATGTAGTAGTGCAGGCCTCAGGACCACAGGCTAGATGGAGCCAGACTGCCAGTAAAAATAAAAAATAAAAAAATAAAAAGCGCCCCCCCACCCACCCACACACACTCCTACACTTGCAATTTGCAGGACCTCAGGCACTTCTTTAAGTTCTTGTTTCCTCATTTGTGTAATGGGACTAATGGTACCTACCTCATAAAGCCATCCCGAGAATTAATTAAGACGGTCTATATAAAGTGCTTAGAACAAAGAAAGCCTGTATATGTAAGTGCTCAAAAATTGCAGCTCTTCATTACTATTTATTATTCAACACATTTATTGATGCTCACTATGGACCAGCCGGCAGAGCAGATGCCTGGAATGTAAGCAGGAGTGGGATGTCCTGCCTGGAGGACCTCTGCGAGCCTGGTCCTCCGAACAGCGATCTGTGCTCAATGTGATGCAGAACCAACCTGCTTCAATCATCCCTCATTTCTAGGGAGAAGTATTCGCTCTCACTGAATTTTTCTTATGCGTGTGTTTTAAAAATTACCAAATTCTGTTTCTAAAACTAGATTCTAAACTCGTGGAGAGGAGGTCCCCTGTCTATTCCTCAGCATCTAGCACAGGGCCTATCATAACCTACACAACTATATACACTTAGATGAAAAAACCAACTTTTAAAAAATTTTTTGGACATTGACATTTCTAGACTCTCTCCCCTCCCCTCCTACTCCTCATGTCCTGACCTCTCCCTGGGGTCACCCTCATTCTTTTACGTGCCCAACATAATCGCTCTTTAACATCTTCCAACAGTGCTGGGAGGAGGTGTAATCACTCCAGTTTTAAAAACTGTGGCTCAGCACTGCTAAAACCACCCATGCGGCAGGGCTCCCATCCAGAACATTGTGCCTCCCCTATGAGCAAATTCGGAAGATGGAAAAGAGGAAAGCACCTTTAGGACAGGCCAGATAAAACTAAATGCCGCAGGCTGGTACTCCCTAGAAAATTGATTTTAAAAATAATAATGCCAGCCCTTGCCTGTAAGATAATGTAAATCCTCTGTCATATTTTGAGGATTCTTCTTTTACAGACATGTGGAATATATTTTTGAAGAGTTTCTCCCTCTTCAGGCATGGGCATGGTTGTTGAGAAATAACCCATGCTGAAGAACTGAACAAGCACCGATTTTTAAAAATTGCAATTGATCAATCGATGAAAATTTGAAAAATATAATATGGATCAAATGATCTACACTTTTATTAAGCCATTACATTATGTCTGTGTAGGAGGAATTGTATTTTCCAATGTTTTAATTCATTTTCCTAAAGGCTATGGTAGAATTCCCTTTGAACCTGCCATGCACATTAATGGCAAGATGACAAAGCAGTGTCGAGAGCTGAGAGCTTCATAAGGAAAATACAATTTGCTGACATTCAGAGAAGTGGGACACTGCCATCCTCTGCTCTTTATTTTTCTGGCTCAGACACTTTCACATTGCATGAATTCAAGTCAGATCTGCCTTTACCCTTTATGAAAACAAGAAAACCTCCCTACACTTGTTAACCTAAAAGTAAAAGCCAAAGTGAGATGCAATAGCATTAATTTGAGATTCAAAAGAAGAGCTATTTGGGAAGCGCTGATTTGGGCAGAAACCCAAATAGTGTTCTGATTAGGCAAGGGGTATTTATCAGAAAGGGAAGGGGAACAACTACATGAATAGAAGGACTTTCTACAGATGCAGATATGCTAACCTAACAATGCTAATCCTAAAGAGTGTCTTTGACTTTCAGTCCTGTATCATAATGTTGACTATCTTACTCTGTTTCCAATTGTGTGGGATACAGTGCTGACTTAGGCCCAGGTCAGAGATTAGTTTGCCCGGTTTTAACATTCCAAAGGCTTGAGGAGTAAGGTGTACAAGGCAGTACCTCTGGGATGGCAGCTCCAACTCCATTTTAAAGTGGCTCTGTTTATATTATTTTTCGCACACCAAAGAGAACTGCTTGGAGAGTCTCCACCCCCACCCGGGGGGCTAGGACTCTCCACTAGGCGGTCTTCTGGTGATATTTTAGATGCTAGTTTAGGGGAGCCCACTTCATTCTGGGGTATGGCATCAGGCACTATGAAAAGTACTGTCCCAATTGCCTAGAAGCCTATTTTTTAAAATGAAAACACAAATCCAGCCCATCAAATGCCATAAAGACAAATCCTTCTAAGTAATTCTTCTCACGCCTGCTTCTAATCGCTGTTGGAACTGCTACTGGAGAAAGAAAGATAAGTTGTGCTGGTGGCCAGTCATAGACAGAAACCTGCAAACATACTGAGGTCCTGGGCTTTTGCTTCCATCAGGAATTGGGCCCTGGGTTCTCTGAAAGGGTGCCAGGTGGAAAGTCCGATGGGAGCACTTGAAAAGCACCATGCGAATTGTTGGCGACTTTACCTGGTGGGAACCTCAAGCCAAGGAAACCGTTGGTGTGAAAGGATCATACCCAAACACTTAATTGGGAAGGGATTGTGCTGTGTCACAGTTTTAAGAGCGCCACTCTAGAGGGTTGTACTCTCTGCTGACTGGTTGCGATCTCGGCACAACTGGAGAACACACCATAAACAATAACACCCCAGACGCCCTTCCCGCTGCCTGCCAGCTTACGGGGCCTGACAACCAGAATAAACAGTGAAGAAACAGCTCACCCAGTTTCTTTCCTTTGACAGAGTTGGAAAACACGCATCCCACAAGAAAAACAAATGTCACCTGTTTGCTTCCAGGTGGGAGAGGAGAAGCCCAGTCCCGCACTCACCGGAACAGAGTGGTCCAGCTCCACTTAGCATCCCTGGGACGTGTTGGAAAGGCCTACGTAGCCCGGAGCCCTACCCTCGCTGGACCAAGTCTGCGACCGATGGCAGAACTGACCAGGCTGGGTTTTCACAAGCCCTGGGGGAGGCCGATGCGCCCTTCCTTCACTCAGATGCGCACCGCCCCAGGTGTTCCCGCGTGGTGCGGGAGGGGCTACACGGCCATCCCCTTTCGCCCTCGGCCGGGTCCTCAGGGACCTCGCTGCAGCTGCTCCTGCCAACGAGAAGGCTGTTTCGCCTGAGCCCGGCGCCTGGCGCCCTCTTTGAAGGCGTCGGAAGTTGCCCCCGGGCGCGCGGGGTCCCGGGGCCGCCCTCCCCTCCTTTGCGCCGGCCGCGGGCCCCGCTCGCCGCGCCGGCCGGACTTGGGACCCTGCAGGGGTCGCTGCTGCCCGCGAAGCGAGCGAGCGAGCGAGGCCCACGCCGCCCAGGATCTTTGACATCACACGAAGCTCCTCCTCGCACGCACACAGACACACTCAGACACACACGCGCAGAGGGAGACCCACAGCGCGCGCGCTGCTCCCGCACTCTCCGTCCCGCCAGCCCGGAGCCGGGCCCTCCGCGGACAAGCGTGCGCGTGTGCGTGTCCGGCGAGGCCACCCGGCGCGCCCCTGGGCCCCCGCCACCCCGAGGCGAGGGGGAGGAGTCGGGCTCAGGCGCAGGGCGCTCGGAGAGGCGCTCCGACTGTCTGCTCCGCCGGCCCGAGCGCCCCCACCGCCCGCGCCCCGCGGGGCCCCGGCGAGCGCGCGATGCTCCCGCCGCGCTCCGGCTGAGAGGCGCCCGGGCCGGTCGGAACCGGGTCCCGGGCCCGGGAGCGGGCAGGAGGAGCCAGCCAGCGCGCGGAGGGGCGGGTGGGGGTGCAGGGCGCCCGGCCCGGCCGGGGGCGGGGTGCCGGGGGTGCTGGGGGTGCCGGGTGGGGGGCGCCCCCCGCCCGCATCCCCGCGGCGCCGGGCGATGGCCACGTCCCTCATCCAGGCGTGCCGCAGCCTGGCCCTGTCAACATGGCTGCTGTCCTTTTGTTTCGTGCATCTGCTCTGCCTGGACTTCACCGTGGCCGAGAAGGAGGAGTGGTACACGGCCTTCGTGAACATCACGTACGCCGAGCCGGCGCGCGGCCCCGAGCTGCGCTCCGAGAAGACGGAGTGCGGGCGCTACGGCGAGCACTCGCCCAAGCAGGACGCGCGCGGCCAGGTGGTGATGGCCTCGGCGGCGCACGAGCGCGCGGCCTGCGACCCCGGCACCCGCTTCGCGGCGCCCGCGCACGGCCAGCGCTGGATCGCGCTCATCCCGCGGGGCAACTGCACCAACCGCGACAAGATCCGCAACGCCTTCCTGCAGAACGCGTCCGCCGTGGTCATCTTCAACGCGGGCTCCGGCACCAACGACACCGTCACCATGTCCCACGCAGGTGGGTGCTGCGTGGGGGGGGCGGGGGCGGGGGGCGAGAAGGAGCGGCCCGCCCGCACCCCGGCGGCTTCTGGCCGCTTCCCGGGGACTCCGGGCTTTTGCAACAAAAAGGACGCACGTCTCTGGCTCTCTGGGCTCTGGACCTGCTAAGTTTTGGCTGCGCGTCACTTCGCTGGGGTTGGCGAAGAAGAGAGGGGCATGGTGTTGGGGCGGCGGGGGGGCGCTAAAAGGGGTGGGGGTGCCGTCTAGCGCCTCTCGGACGCCGAGGTGGGCTGGCTTCTCCAAGCAGGTCCCGAAAGATGGGGTGTGCGGGGCCGACACTCAGATGGATCTTGTTCTGGGTCAGTGGCCCGCCCCGCCGCGCACCTGTTAGGAGCAGGTAGATCCGGTGTCAGCGCTGCGCTCGGCCGTGTGCCCCCCGGGTATACACACCTCGTGCAGGCGTGTGTGCATCAGGAGGCGGGTAGGGTTTCTGGTCGCAGCAGGTCAGCCCCGCGAACTTGCTCAAGTCAGGTTTCAGCTCCCCGTCCCCCTCCCCCTGGGTGAGGTGGACACACGTTATACATAATGAGAAAAGCCCTGCGCCCTGCCAAGCTCTCATCCGGAGAAGCTGACAGGAAGGCACGATGGCAAATGATAATAATCGTCACCAAGCCAAGAAGAGCAGGGTGGCCAATAAAGTTCTATTTACTTTTGCAGCGTTGCATGATCCTCCGCTCGGTTGGGAAGTTAATTAGGCTGAGGATCTGCTTGCGAGAGTGTGAGGATTTCAGGGGAGAAAGAATACGTTTTTCTTAATGGTCACAAGGTGCCGGAGCTAGAAATATGTTCACTGCCCTAAAACGCGCGACTGGCCCCATGACTGACAGAGCCATGCTTCCGTGGCAGGAAGAACGAGAAGTCCTTCGCAGGGCTTGCCAGCGCAGACTTAGCAGACTCCCCTCCTGGAGCCCAGGGCTGCTACTTGTTTCTGTGTGCCCCGAGAAGTGGGCCCTCCATCCCTGCATAGAGGGGTTCCCGGGATGAGGCCATGACATCCAGAAGGAAAAGGATGGAACTGAAATAACAGATGTATTTCTGATTTGAGTTGTCCAATCAAAGACATTATTTTCATAAAGCCAGATTTTAATAAACACTTACACCACTGAAATTAAACCCCAAGCTTTGGCTCCCTAGGGTGGGGGCTGTATTCTTTGGGGACAGGTTTTCCTTCCCAGAGCTCATGTCACCTGTTAGAGAAATAGACAATGGATTTGCCTCCCTTGTAATCATCACAGGTGTTTTAGAAGAAGAAATTGTCAACCTTAACACAAACGGGTGGGGGGGAACAGTTCAATGCTTCTGACAGGCCAGAAAAATGCAGTGCATGAATTAATGAAGAGGTGGGGAGGTAGCAGATTCCTTAGAAAGGTTATAATCTTGCATTTGGGAACATATGTTAAATTTCCTTGAGCTCAACAGTTTTGTAGGGGAAAAGATTATACTCTGGCCTTGAGTCATAGGAGCACTATTTAAACTATAATATTCAAGGATTTAAGGACTATGAAGAGCACTTTAAGTCATATGAAGTATCTTTAAATAAACATATTTAATATTTAAACTTTGGGGGGTGAAGGAGGGTTTTTGTTTATTTTTGTTTTGTTTGTTTTGTCCTTTAACTGCCAAGAAGAGTGTTGGCTGAATTTGCAGGATTCTTTAAATGTTTCTTTGTGCACATGCATGGAATCTTAAACTTGGCTTCTTTTACACAAACTAAGAGGCGTCATTTGTTCCTGTCTAAAAGGGTTCTCCAGAACTGCCAACACATTGGATCAATTAATGGCTCGCCTGTTTTTAAAGAAAGCTGCAAGCTGATTTTCTGCACAAATGATGCTTGATTTAAGACCCAGCGGAGTAAAGGGCTTAATAATAGTTTAAAAGTTAAAGACTAAAAGCTGTAAAGGAAGTTCTCTGCTACCTAATTGTTCTGTTTTAAAAAAATGTTTTAATGCTGTATCTGCGAATAGTCACGAAGCTTCCATAGGATCATTTGATATATTGCCACATTAGGAGACTCTGTATTCACTTTACTCAAAGATTGCATCGATTTCTGCTTAAGTCTCATTACGAGGAGATGCATGACTGGGTAGCTTTGCGAACCCTTCACTTCACTCTTAAATTCTTCTGCCTGAATCTCAAACAGTGCCAGCACCGGTCTGGCTGTGAATATCTTACACTTAACTCCAGAATTTGAGGGCTCCAATTTTTCTGGTTAAATTTGAGTCAGATTTCTAAATTCATTTTAGGAAACACATTTTAGATGCTAATCAAATATTCTTACTTTGTGAACATGGGATTCGGTATTCCAGAGAATCCTTACATTTGAGAGCTTTTTAATTTAGAGGCTCTAAGATGTTAGCATCAGCCTTTGCATTTAAAAAAAAAATCTCACCTTTCCTCTAAATCCTTTATTTTTGGAACTGATGGCTTTCAGGTGAGGAAAAGATCTGAATTTAGAATTATGCAACTCATCATATACGAGCTATTCATTTGGGGTCATATGACCCAGCACACTCACTATCTTGGAATTCAATTAATTGGAAATTCCCCTTTCTGTATAGCCTTTCTCTCTTTCTCCCCTTTCTTTCTTAAATAATCTGGGGTTTTGCCACTTCTGCAGTTATGGTTACTCATTCACAAAGACTAGAAATTTTACTTTCTAAACCATTTTTAAATCTTACTTAAACTATGACAGCTTTATTGAGATACAATTCACATGTACAATTCACTCATTTAAAATATAGTTTAATGGCTTTTACAGCCCTCCTCACTAATTCTGAAAAGAAACCGGATGCCATTAGCAGTTACTTATTAATCTCTAATCCCCTGGCCCTAGTTAACCTAGTTAACCTCTAATCCACTTTCTTTCTCTACTTGCGGTGGTTTACCTATTGGTTTACCTATTCTGAATACTTCATGTAAATGGAGTCGGGTAATAGTTGTTTTTGTGTGACTGGCTTTTTTGGCTTGTAATATTATATTTTCAGGTCTGTCAATGTTGCAGCATGTATCAGTCCTATATTCCTTTTTATGGCCAAATAATATTCCATTGTATGTATGCACCACATTTTATTTGTCCATCAATTGATCCTTTTCACTTTCTGTTTATTAAAAATAATAATTCTATGAATGCTCATGTAGAAGTTTTGTGCGGACATTTCCCTTGGGTACATACCTAGGAATGGGTGTATGACCCGCTTTCTGGGTCATATGGCAACAATATGGTTTAGCCTTTGGAGGAACTGCCAGATTGTTTTTCAATGCAATGGCACCATTTCACATTCCCACCAGCAGTGAACAAAGGTTCCAATTTCTTAACATCCTCACCAACACTTGTTATTATCTTTTTTATTTTGGCCATCTGCCATGATTGTGAAGTGGTGTCTGCATTGTAGTTTTAATTTGCATTTCTCTGATGACTAATAGCTACTTTTTAATATAACCTTAATCCTTTCTCCGCTTTTCATTTTGTTCCTTTCCCCCTTGCTAGCCGTTATTTGTTCTTTCAGTTCATATATTTTTCATCCTATGAAGGAAAGAAAATAGAGAAAAAAAAATAAAGCCCATGGACCAGAAATTTTATATGTCTCTTATAAAAGGCTGTGAGACACAGCATCTTTGGTGCTTTGGGAGCTTCTGCCCCAATTTGCCTTGTGAAAGAGTGACAGGAAGGCCAAAGTAAAAAGCTGTGGAGGAATACAGTCTCCACCAGGTGAGAACCCCAAAGGTGAACTTTCAGGTGCAGGTAAAGGCAGTGAGACCCAGATTATATCTTCAGAGATGCCTATGACCTTTTTTAGAGTATACACTGAGGAAAATGATATCAGAAATTTCTAGAGACATTTTGGGGAAGCAGTTAATTAGGAGTGTAGCCTCTTGAATTCGTGCCCTGGTTCTGCTACTTTTGCACTGTGGATCTTTGAGCAAGTTACAGCCTCATCTGTGAAATGGGGTAATGATAGTATCTACCTCAGTTGGTTATTCTGTGAATTAAATGAGTTGATGCATGTATAGTGCTTACATCTGTAGCTGGCACGTAGCTGTCAATATACATGAACCTGAATACGCATTGCACACAGGGACACGCAGGCACCCCACACTGGGTAGTCCAACCCCAGGCTCACCGAAGCCCTGGCAGCCTTGGGAAACAGCCCTTTATTTACCTTCTTGTGCCTGAGAGACCAAAGCAATCGTGCCAACCTCGGTGGTTTCTGTGATTTGAGACAGAGAGCTCCAGCTACCTCTGACGGTTGGTGAACGTTTTAGGATTCTCCTGTTGCATTTGTGCTTTCCTTGGCTTAAATTGAAATGTCGTCATAGCAAGGACCTACCTGATAAACGTGGTGGATTGTTAAGAGTGTGGATGAGGTTGTGAGGTTGAGGAAATGACACATTTCTCCCCCTTTTGAGAGTGTCTTTGCCATCTTTTTGTCTAGTACATAGTTAAAGGGAAAGGAGGAAACTAAACGTCTAGCTACCTAGGAAGAACTTTTGAGAGGCCAGGTCCCTAACAGTAACTTAGAGGCAGAGGGAGGAAATGGTTGTAGTCACTATCTAGAGAGTAAACTCAGCCCTTAGTGAGGAGGTGCCCAAATGGAGTAAATCCCATTATTCTAGGATTTTCTCCAAGACTGGAGGAGACACCTCAGGAGATGTACTGAGGCTCTTTCCTGTATGTGTGGGTAGGTGATTTGGCCAGGCAGAGGCGGGCTTGCAAACCCGGGCAGCTGGTCTCCTGAGTCCGTGCTTGTTTCCACTGCTCCCTGGACCCTCCCAACTTGAAAGGACACTGCAAAAACCAGATGTGGACAGTGGTAACAATACTGATACAGGAAATGATCCAGAGCCGATTCCTGCTTCAGAATACTTTAGCAGGTCTGCAGGCCAAACGTGCAGCGTCGACTTGCAGGCTGTGTTTCTGTGATGGGGGAAGTGAGACCTCACGTCTGGGGCTCTCCTCCTCCAGACCTGCCTCTGACTAACCCTTTGGTGTGAGTCAGTCACTTTTTCTATTCTGGGCCTCAGTTTTCTCACTTATAAAATGAGAGGTTTGGTTAGTTGATCTGTCTGAGCTTTTTGAGCCCCACGATTTAGTCCTGATACATTGAAAAATCACAATATTTTTACTAAAATTCAAATTCCTGGCTTCTTATCAAGAAATCTGATGACAGGGGCCAATATTCTTGCATGGAAACAGGAGGATGGACCAGACCAGTGGCTGGCCATTTAGCTGAGCCATGTGCCCACTGGTTGGCCTGAGTCACCATCCCATCTTATGGTCCGGCTCTTGGCCTCCTCCACTCACTTCTGCCCCTTCCTCAGCTCCAGTGCCTATGTATTTTGGGCCTCAGCTTCATGGAGTCAAACCTGGGTTAGTGAGAAGAGGTTTAGTAAGAGGGAAAAATTCAAAAGGCCATGGAAGAGGTTTCCTTAGGATGTGAAGCTTTATCTTGCACTCAGATGGAAACGAAACGGGAATGTTGCAGATTGCCAAATGCAGGATCCATGCACGGAGTCCCAATGGATGATATCTGAAGGGCCTTCCCCAGCCTGGGACCCCAGGATTCTCTGTCATTTAGATATGTGAGAGATGTTTCCTAGGAGCTGAGGCTTCATTTTTCTCTTAAGATACATTCAGAAAAGCTTTCATTTATGGTTGGTCTTAATTTCCCAAGCCAAAACAATCTCACCCTCCTCCCACTGTTTAGTTTTTATTTAGTTATTTGGCACTAAACTGTACCTCTTCACCTGTCTCTCTATGGCAGACAGATATCCAACAGCCAGGGATTGCAGACTCTGTTATCGAAAGCCATAATTCAGTGTCAGTGTTAAATAACATTACTGGCAGCGTAACTTAATATGGTCTGGGCATTTCAAGAAATGGTGTGGCTTATTTACTCATTTCAGTTCATAGAAATACATATCTGGGGGATTCGGAAGGAATCCTACCGTTACCTTCTAATCTTTAGTAAGAATTCCATCTTCATTTCCCCCGATGCCTCAGTTTGTAAGCATTTCTGGCTTCTCAAAAAGGAAGGGATTTTATGATCATGAAATTTTTATATAGAGGACTGACTGTGCTTCTGATGCAAGGTTAATTTGTTTGGAAACCAGTCGCAATCTTGAGAAGGAACTTAACCATTTTTATTACATTTCTGGACATGAAACTTGGTATGTAAAGAATCTGGTATTTTTCTAGGCCCTGAAAGGCTTCAGTTTATCCCCAGAAGAGATACTTTATCTTCCATATACTCTAAGGAGGATCTTCACTTCTTACTGAGTGACTGGAGTGATGTTGGAATTCATGTACATGATGATGTAAATTGAGAGGGGCTAAATTTGAATGAAGATGAAATTCAAATCCTGTTCAGATTGTTGCAGCTCTTGAGGATTTTGTTGTAATATCAAACCCAGAGAAATAAGGCAGCATTGTGCTCTGTGACTGTACTGCTAAGCTGCAGTTACGGTGGTTCTATTCATCAGAGACCTCACCTATAGGTATAACTTTCAAATTAATCACTTGATAGTTTAACATATGACAGAATGTGTGCTTTATGGATTAAAGTTAAGATAATAAGATTAGGGTTAGATCTAGTTCTTATATGTTTTTCTATCCAATAGAAAGAAGCATCATCTCATAAAAATAAAGCTTATGTGTTAGACAGGCTTTTTCATATTCAAAGTGAACATGTATTTCATAAGAGATTTTTTTTAAACAATTAGAAGTATTTTTGTATTAAATGTATGGCTTATTCATGTCCTTTCCAGGCAAAGATATGTAATGAGTACACATATTGGGTAAAATCCAAGAAATGCTTTGTTTTTTAACGGATTCAGCCTGGTAGCTCTCCATCATAAATGCTTTTTTACACACACAAGCCACCTAAGCACTATTGAAAAGGCAAAGATTTGAGGTTTTTCAGAGGGATTATCCCCCTTTTCTTCTTAAGTGTGTCTTTCACCAGGTCCCACTATCTATAGAATATCCTGTCTGCTGATTCTGTAGCCATGAACTGACTACGCCAACACCGGGGATGTAATTCAAATGACCCAAAGAAAGGAGACATTTTCCTCTTTGTTTATCAAAAAGTTGCTTAGAATGTTTTTTCTTCCAGGTGCTCAAAGGACTGGCTACCTCTCAGGTCTCTCCTCTAACGTGACATCATCGCTAAGGCACTCCCCAGCTCCTCTGTTTGAAATAGCAGCATTCCTCCCCAGATCCCAGCCCCAGCACACCCTGTCCCTCCCCTGCTCCCCTGCCCAATGCTTAACATGTTATTGTGTCTCGTCCCATCCAGAATGTAAGTGCCACAAGGAGCAGAGCTCTTAGGGTGTGTGTGTGTGTGTGTGTGTGTGTGTGTGTGTGTGTGTGTGTGTGTGTGTGTTCATAGTGAAGTTCCCAAAGCCTAGGCAAGTCCTCAGCTCGGTATTTACTGATAAGATCGATAAATAACCTGAAGGATGGACCATGTCAATGTGTTAGTCTCTCATTTCATGAAAAAAATATTCTATGACACTGAAAGTTTTTTTCTTAGAAAATGAAATCAGGGAGATTCTAACTTGAGTCTCCCATTGAAATGTTTGGTCATCTTGTAGACTATGGCGTGAAGTGGTTTGCCTGGTTCACGTTCTTGGTCCTAAAGGAAAAAGGCATGCTCGTGATAAGCAGAAGGCCCAGGGTATCAAAAGATGTAACTAAATACAATTCTGTGCATGTGTTTTTTGTCCTGTAGCTTCGATAGATGGGTATAGATATAGATGTAGATATGGATGGTGTTGGTAGAGATACAAATATAGATAGATGTATCTATATATGTATATCTTTTTAAATGAAAGACATGCACCTTGCAAAAAAATTAGAAAATGTGGAACATTTAAAAAGAGAGACAAAGATAGCAACCATCATTAACTCAACTATAGCATTTTTTCATTATGTGGATACCTATTTACTTTTATCAAATTAGGACTGTGCTCCATATATGTTTTGTAGCTTTTTCTAAATTTAAGGCACATTTTGAAATTTCCTTAGTGCTTCCATGTTATTTCTGTGTTTCCACTTTTCCCCTGGATAAGCAATGCTGCTGTACCTACCTCCTTATGTACCTCATAATGGGTACGCAGCCATGATTGCTTTCTTAGGGCATGTTCCTGAATACGGCTCTAGTTAGTCCTAGGCTATTCACGTGTAGCTGTAGAGCAGGGTTTTTGTATAGCCCATTTAGTGAGGTCTTCAGATCTGTGCGCACTCACCAGGAGGCTCTCCTTTGAAGGAGAAACATCTGGCAGGGTTGGTGCTGCTGATGCTGCCACTGAGATCCTAGCACATCTTTTCTGCATCACTCGGTTCCTAAATAAACCTGCTTGGCAGCTGGGGCAAGCACAATAGGTGGCAAATCAGAAGAAATGATGGAATGGAATCAGTGATGCAGTCATCAGGATTACAAATGGTGAGGCCCTTGCTGTTTCCTTACGTCCGTGTGTTGGGGATGTTAAATACAAAGGGAACAGGGAGTTAGGAAACTCGTGTTTCACTTGTGATTCTACCACAAATTGGCTTTACCGTTGGCAAGTCACTTCCCCCTCTGGGTCTCATTTTCTTTAATTTGAAAATGATGAACAAGAGGCTTCTGGAGAGGAACTTGGTTTAGGTTTGTGATTTTCCATCGTTGCTTCACAGTAAACTCAGGAAGTTTAAAAATTACAGATGCCTGCAGAGATTAGGATGTAATTGGTCTGATGTAGGGAGGGGACTCTTTAGATGATTACAAAGCCAGGGTAGACAATCGCCACTCTGAATGAATCTAACGTCTTCTTATATCTCATGATTCTTTATTAAGTCTTTAAAGAAATAGTTCTTTTCCTTTGATATCAAAATCCTACATGAAAAAAAAAATGTTTAACTTCTTAACTATAGTTGTTAAAACAAGGATGGTATGTGCAGTTAAGTCCTGCCTCAAGATGTGAATTTGCGATTCACTAATATTAACCAGATTCGAAGACCAGCAAGAAGACAGACAACTGGCAGACACAACAAGTAGAGGAAAGCACAAACACAACCTTCTGTGAGACGGTCAAAAAGAGCACAATGGGAGGTCAGAAATGATTAGCCATTTTAATGAAGTTGGATGAGATTGTATTCATACGTTGAATGTTCATTATGTTGAGTGGAGAGACAAAGCAACAGAGGGCTGGAGATAGAAATATGACGTCATTTGGCTGATGAGAGTGAGATTTCACCATCTAGGATGTGAGCACAGGAGGAAAGGGGCCGCCTAGAATGGGGGTCTGGCCGGGCAGAGGGGGCCTGGAAGCTCAGGAAGCTCAGTGATTAACCTAACTAAGCCTTTGAGTCTTAACCTGCGCAGTGGGCCTTGTGTCATCCATCAGAGCTGCTGTGAGTGCTTACACTACATGATGCAACAAAGGGGAAACCCTGAGCATTCAACACATCTTAACTCTATGTATTGTCGAAAGAAATATATGTGGAATTGGACTACCTCTTACCACTTTTATTGTCACCAGCGGAGTCCCAGCTATCACGATCTCTGCCCGGACTGCTGCTCTCACCTCCAGCTGATGTCCGGCTTCCATGCCCACGCCCTGTAATCTGTTTCCCAAACAACAGACAGAATGAACTTTCAAAATCAAAGGCTATCACTTGCCCGCTCAAATCTTCCAGGGGCGTCAGAGCGCACGTGGAACCATGTCAAAGTTCCTGCCGTAGCTTCCAGGGCCTGGCCAGATTTGGCCTCTGCCTCTTGTCCAGCCCCTTGTCTCATCGTGCTTCCCCTCACCCTTTTCCAGCCCATCTTGCCTGCTTGCTGGTCCTCAGATTTGGCAATCTTGCTGCCACCTCGGGGCCTTTGCAACCCTGTGTTTTGATAGATTTATTCACACAGCAGACCATCTCTTTATGAAATATCTCTTTTTTCTTTTGAAATCTGTTAGAATGACTTCCAAACAAGAATATCTGATAGCCATTTATTTATGTCCCCCTTATTTAAGCAATTCATTCTTTTTTAAATTCGGCCAACTCTTGTGCCACTTGTACCCTAGGGGAAATCTCTTTCAGCAAAGTACAGTTTGGTAGAATCATAAAATCCTGGGTCTTTTTACTCAAGTGAGCAGGGAGAGTTTCCAGTCACCACCCTCAATTTTTGCAGATTTTCCCCAGGTATTTCTATGGCTCACCTCTTCATAACATCCCTGACTCTGCTCAGTTGTCCCCTCATCAGAGTTTTCCCTGGTCATGTTAAAAAAAAATGTATCTGCTACTCCTTCTTTCTTCCCTAATTCTCCCTTACTTTTCTTCACAGCACTTATCACTACGTGAACGTGTTATATTATTTCATTCCATGTCTCTACGAGAATAGAATATAAGCTCCACCAGAGGAAGTTCTTGTCTTGTTAGCAGCTGTATTCCTAGACTCTGACGCAGAAAAGCCATCTGGTAAATAGCTGTTGAAAATACGAACGAATAAATGGATCCAACCACAATGCTCAGGTGCATTGCTCACTTAAAGCATGAAGCAATGACTTTGTTGCACTTACTTCATTGCCTTATGTCGAAGGCGAGATTTAACTTGAGTGATTGAAAACTTCCTTCTTCATCCTGTGCACAGCAGACCTCCTCTTGCTGGGCCTGTGCTAAGGGATTCGTCTACTCACGAAACTGGACTTAACCCTTAATGAGGTACCTCCTGGTAGGCCCTTTCCAGCTGCTGAGAATGGTGACTAGGCCAGGGGTGGTGCCCTGAGCCTTTCTCTTTGGGCTCAGGAGTGTCGGGAGGTCTGGAGTGGGAAGCCAGTCGCTTCCTGAGATCTGCTATCCTCCTTCCCGTGTCTCTGAGGAGCCTGGGATACCTACAAGCAAGTGCTTTTCTGTTCTGAGAAGCCTTGCTTTGGGGGCCTTCAAAGGGACTTTTTCCAGATAATGGAATAGAAATGCCCTTTGAAGTCAGCTGTTATCAAACACAGAAAGCAGCAGCTGGAGATGTTGAGCCGGCGGATGTCTTTGCAGGGAGCTGGGCATCTGACAGACTTGATACCTCAGGGGGACCTGAGTGACACTAGAAGGAAATCTTATAGATTGACAATAAACCCTCTCTGTATAGTTGATGTGTGAACATGTGTCTTTGTGTACACACTGCTTCATTCCAGAAGAATCTGAAGCTAATGGGGCAGGGAAAAGGATGTCAGGATTTCTCCAGATGAGGAAAATAGCAAATGACCAGTGAGATATGCCAAGTTGTGACTTTTTGGGCAAGGAGAGAACTCCGAGAAAAAGCTCAAGTGTCTCTTAAATCAGGATAAGAAAAGAAGAATTGGTTAAAGCCGTTGTTTGCATAGCAATTGAAGTTTGTTCTGGAATGAATTTAATCTCCTGTGTATTTGCATACCTTTTTAGTTCTGAAAAACTGTATACATATAGAGTGTGAAGCAATTAAGTGATATTATCCTGATTGGTTTAAGAGCTCATTTCAATAGAAAATACACGTTGTATCATTATTTTGTTCTTTCTTCATTTTATAAATGCATCCATTTATGAAACTAATGCCATTTTATTGAGATGCATTTCTTACCTGGCTGTCTCTCCCTCTAGCCTCTGGACTTCCTGTGCCCAGCCCCTTACACTGGTAACTAGCACAGGTTTCTTGAATGATTTCCTGCCTGTGTTAATAATAATACCACATCTGATATTACCACATCATGACCCATTTTGATACCATTCTCCTGGTGGGAGATACCTGGGGTTTAGACTGAGGGTTTAAAGGAAATAATTAGCCTCTATGAAGCTAACACCTTACAAACACTAAAGCTAATGTCTCCCAGGGACATTTACCTTCATTATGCTTCATTATAGTCTAAATCATGTAGATTCAAAAAACCCTTAGTCTCTCAACCTCTTGACTTCTGTGACTAACTTGAAAAATCGTTCACCTAATTAAAACTTGACTTTTAAATTTTTTTTATTTTTTAATTACAGTTGGCATACAATATTATATTAGTTTCAGGTGTGCACCATAGTGATTAGACATTTATATAACTTACAAAGTGATCATTCTAATAAATTTAGTACCCATCTGACACCATACATAATTATTGTATTATTGACTATATTCCCTCTGCTATACTTTACATCCCCATGACTGTTTTGTAACTATCAAATTAATTATTGAAATGTAGTTATTGTTAATATATAGTTATTGCCATTTTATTATTCCTATTTTTTTTTTCCTTCTTTATCTTAAAGAAGTCCCTCTAACATTTCTTGAAATGCTAGTTTGGTGTTGATGAACTCCTTTAGCTTTCTCTTGTTTGGGAAGCTCTTTATTTGTCCTTTGATTCTAAATGATGGCTTTGCTGGGTACAGTAACCTTGGTTGTGGGTCGTTTTTCATCATTTTGAATTTCCATGCAAAGTTCCTGATTTCGAGAGAAATCAGCTGATAGTCTTATAGGAGATCCTTTGTAGGTACCTAACTGCTTTTCTCTTGCTGCTTTTAAAATTCTCTCTTTGTCTTTAATCTTTGGCATTTTAATTATGATGTGTCTTGGTGTAGGCCTCTTTGGATTCATCTCATTTGATACTCTTTGCTTGTATGTCTCTTTCTTTCTCCAGGTTGGTGAAGTTCTCCATTATTATTTCTCCATTATTATTTTCAGTTCCTTGCTCTTGCTTTTCTCCTTCTGGTACCAGTCTGATGCAAATGTTGGTACACCTGATATTGTCCCAGAGACCCCTTAAACGGTCCTCATTTTTTTTGGATTTTTTTTCTTGTTGCTGTTCAGATGGGGTATTTTCTGCTATCTTCTAATTTGCTGATTTGACCCTTTGCTTCATACAATCTACTATTGATTTTCTCTAATATTGATGCCCTCTAATACATTCTTCATTTCTGACTGGTTCTTTTTTATGTTAGTTCTATCTCCAGTTTTCTATTGTCTATCTCTTGTCAAAGTTTTCACTGAGTTCACCTAGTTTTCCCCTAAGTTCACTGAGCAATTTGAACTCTGCATCTGGTAGATTGCTTGTCTCCTTTTTGTTCTGTTCTGTTCTTTCATTTGGGACATGATTTTTTATCTCCCCATTTTGGCTGCCTCTCTGTGTTTGTTTCTATGTATTAGGTAGAGCCGCTATGTCTTCCAGTCTTAGTAGAGTGGTCTTGTATAGTAAGTGTCCTAGTGGTGTAGTCTTCCCTAGGCAACTGAGTTGGGTGCTCTAGGTATGTCTCTAGACATACAAGTTGTGTGTGCCCTCCTGTTATAGTGGAGCCCTGGTGCTATTTGCACATTAATGGGAGGAATTGCCTGTTGCGATGATTGGTTGTGAGGACTGGCTGGTGAGGGTTGATACGGTTATGAGAGGAGGCAAGCACAGCATCTACCTTCTACACCATCTTTCCAGAATTCAAAACTTGATTCTTTTAAATTAAAAATTCTTAGTCTCTTTGGTAAAATTAAATGCCTTTTGCAATTTGGCTTATGGCCGTCTGAAACGAATCAACCTTCTTTTCTATTGCGATACTATACTAAGTATATGTTATTACTCATAAAAAGTCTTGTGTTTAAGTATATTAATTGAGTTATCATGGAAAATATATTACATTGTAGGTAAGAAGAAAAAAAGCCATTTTTTGGAAGCTAATTAGATTTCATGTTAAACTATAGCATAACCATGAGCCTGTTCACTATTTTTATATGTAGGCTTTGAAAATTACTACAGTACTGTTTGTGCATTTCAGATACGTGATATTTTGGCATTAAAAGGAAATTTAGGAGTAGGTTAAGATATTGGAACAGTGCATGCTGTCACTGTTATTTAAATTGTGGTTTATTGACCCATTTGCAGTTCATCACATTTATTAGTAAAAAGATTTAAGTGGGAAAACAGAAAAACAGCTCAAACTTTGGTCCTTGATTGATTTGGTAACTGAAATGGAGCATCAGTTTTCAAAGAACAATAGCCCTGAAATAGGCCATTACCTTGCCTGGCCTATTTGATAACCACCAAACTTATTGTTAAAAAGAAATGTGTCATCATGCAGGGAGACAGATGGGGGGGCGGTCATTGTCATGGAGCATTTATTCACCAGTGTCATGTGCTTCTGGGTGAGTCTTAGCCCCAGGTTCCATCCATCTTTTTCAGAGGAATGGGAATACTGGTGTAGTGGATATATTGCCCTTTTGTAGCTAGCGGGCAGTTTGAATAAGATATCATCTCAACACCGTGTAGCAAATCACCCATACGAGTAACAGTGTTTGCCATTATTTAACTTGTTCTAGGCTGAGAAAAACGCAAGATATGAGGAACATGGGATCATCAGAAACGTGTTGTGTTCAGTTGCCAACAGGGCAGCGGGGTTCACATGCAGGTGGGTATGACATAACCCTCACCACCTGCCAGTGCCTTGTCTAGCAACTCAGTGGTGGACAAATTGGGCCTGTGCCTTTGAATTCATGAGCTCAGAGGGCCCATACAGCTGTCCTGACACCACGGGGACCAGTCCCTGTGCAGCCCTGACAGCAGAGTTTCACGTGAGAAAACTAGATAACTGGGGAGCCTGTCAGCAGCCACTGTGTGAGGGCCACATTGGCTATTCTAAATAGCCATGGACTCTGTTTCTCAGGGTTATCTTCTCTTCCCTTGGGAGATGACTGAGGAAAACGATCTTTTTTTTTCTTTTTTTTCCACGTAAACCGACATCCTTTCTGCAAACCACCTCTTCTGGTTCCAGGCTTGTATATTAAATTCATCACTTTGTTTATTAGAGGAACTCAGCATATCTTTGTGGACCAAATAAATATTAGAAAGAAAAGAATTGACACTCGCTATGAACACATAAGGCCCCAGGCACTGCATTAAGTATCTTTTGTACTTGACTTCTTTGACAGACCCTGTGATTTTTAAACTTGCCCGAAGTCGAAGATGGACAAAAGCAGAGCTAGTGTTTTAATCCAGATCTGTATAAATTTTAACTACATTGTGAGGCATGTAGAACTTCTTTGACTTCTACTAATTTTTATGTTTTAACGTACTTTTTAATTAATTTTTTTATTTTTCAACTAGAATTGGCATTCAGTGTTCTTTTATATTAGTTTCAGGTGTACAATATAGTGTTTAGACATTTATATAACTTACAAAGTGATCCCGCTGATGAGTACCAATGTATTTTTATGAGAGAACAAAAGAAACTTCTTTAAAATAATAAGCTGTCTAGAAGCATTGTTTCGCCTAAAACTTGGGTAACAATAATTTGCTGTTGCGATTAAATTTGTTGTATGTTTGCAGCAATGCAAGTCTTTTGTTGCATGAGAAAATTTTCTTATTGAAGTATGAAGTATAAATTAACTATGGATTTAATTATTCCACAAGTCAAACCTTGCCGCCTGTGAATTGGATTGGTAATGTCCTTGGTGTATTATAGTTCTTGTCTATATATTTTGTCTTAAAGAGTAGTTATAGGTATTCAAGTGATTTATTTTCATTAGTTAAAAATGATGTTCTTAGAAAAAGTTAGCTAATGCAATAAACTAAAAGGATCTATGCAGATTTCTACCAATAATGCTATTATTTTACAAATAATCATTTCCTTCACATTTATCCTACTGTGATTTCCCTAAATTATTAACATTTGCAAACCAATACCGAATCCCAATTATCTGAAAAATACTTTAAAATCAAAATAAGAAAATGACATCATTACTGTCGCTATGGGAATTAAAACTATGTGAATACATGTGTATATATAGTACAGAGTTTAGAATTTTAATTGGACTTGGATGATGTCTGATTCATGTAATCCCAGAACAGTCGTGTTTCCTCATTAAATTGCTACACCCTTGATTTTAAAGAAGATTTTCTTCAATTGCATTTGTGGTTCCTCCAGCTCAGTAATTCATTTGTCTATTTTTAGTGTTCCCCTTGGTTGCTTATTTTACCATAAATCCTACTACTTTCACTTGTAAGATTCTTCTCTGTAAATATTAATAGCACTTAAAATTTTTGTTAATGTATATGTTATTTTACTTTGTGCACAAATCTCCCCAGATGCAAATAGAGGAGAAAGGTCCTCACAGTGTGAAGTCATGTCTGCCTGAAGGTCAATGGATTTGTAATTTTTTTCTCTGTGTATTATCAAAATTACCCAAATATGACTTACATCATTTTTTATTTAACCACAAAATAAAAACAGACTTTTACTGAACGGAAAGATTTTGAAGATCATCGAGTTTAATTATTTAATTTTACTGACTAAAAAGTATAAATTACAATAAATATTTGTTAAAAAACACTTTTCCTTTTTTTTAAAGTATAAATTAATAATTTTATTTTAGAGATGAAAAACACAAAGCCCCAAGAGTCAGTTTATGGCCTGTGGAGACCACACTGCAGGTGATAAGTGTAGTTGGGAGGGAAATTTCCGTGGATGTTACCTGTGAGAGGTTCAGGGACTCCTTCCTCTGGATTAGAATTCTCTACCTCGGCACTATTGGCATTTTCAGCCCAATAACTCATTGCCTTGTACGTTGTAGGTTTTGTGGGTGCTGGTTAATTTCTGGCCTATCCTTACTGCTAGGGCATGGCCTTCACATTATTTACCAGACAATCTCCTTCTTGATGAAACCTGAGCAGTAGTTTTCATCCAGTACACTGAGATTGCCAAAATAGCTGATTAGTTTTTTAGCCTCTTACCAGTCACTTTCTGATTAGTTTCAAAGCCTTTTGCCCTGATAATGAGAAGCCCAAGAATCATCAAAGGCCTCAAGAGGAAATTGCATTCACACTGTTTTCACTGCTCTGGTCCCTTTCTATCGTGGTTCTTGGTCTCAAGTCCTGGCAGCTTTAGTAGCCTTGAACTCCATTTTTGTTTTCATCTCAACCAATAAAACTAGGCAAGACTAAGCAAAGCCTAGGCTTCTGCTTTCTGTTTGGTCACCATGGTGTGAGACCCAAATTGGCAAATTCTGAGGCAGAAATAAAACATTTAAAAATCGATTGAAAAATAGAGGAAGCAAGTGTTGGGCTCACCTCAGTGTATTTTTCTCCTTTCTAGGATCTTGGCCCTTTGTGTCCTTGTTGCCTTGATTATTCTCATGATCTTTAATAGCTATTTGTTTTATTTTGTTCTTAATCCACCTGTTATTGCGGTTGTAAATGGGAGGGTTATCGTGTTACAGTCTGCTCCATCATAAGTAGAGGAAGAAATCTTTCCTGGTTTATTTTTGTTTATGCAGTTCTGTTCCTAGGTTTGCCCTAGTATTGATGATGCACCAGCTCGTAATCTAAGAACCCTTGAGTAGCCAACAATGTTGAGATGTGTAATTTATTGAAATAGACTACAGTATTGAACAAGAAAAAAATTAAGGAAACAATTAAAAGCATGCTGGTGCCAACTAAGGTATTTAAAAATTAACCCAGTTGGAAAAATTATGAAGAAGTCTGACCGACCCCAGTAGTTGTAATTAAATGCGTAGGTCTGAAGTAGGTGCAAGCCAAGAATGCTGCAGAGATATGAGCTGTATTTAAAGAGTGTTTCACACCATTCTTCCCTGGATAATATGCTAAAGATAAAGAGGGAAGTACAGCAACTTCACCGTGAGAGGAGTACTTCTGAGACTGTCAGAGACGAGAGAGAACTGGAACACGTTGACACAATGTGAACCACGCTGGCTACGATAGAGAATGTAATTGGTGTGCTGGGATTTGTCAAAAGACAACCAGAAGATCTGAATGAATGAAATTGGCTGGCGATGCTCTCTCTACCTTTGCCTCAGCACAGTGTAATGGCATTTTAATGATTCAACAAGAGGGGAAATGTATGTGTGTATCCCATTTGAATGGGTGTGTTACTAGCTAGTTAAAATGGTTTGATCTCTTCTAGTTTTCTTGAAAATCCTACTTATATAGAAAGGGTAATAATACACAGTACAGATAAAATCCCCTTTTCAGAGTCCAAATGGCATGGGAGTGTTCTCAGACAATGTGGCAGGCCTCGTGACTCTTTTCATGTGTCATTGTCACCTGAGCGCCATTAGTACAAAAGGAAACTAACATTTGTCAAGAATTCGCTGCGTGTCAGGCATTGTGCCAGCCTGTCACAATATTTTTTAGATAGGCCGCATTATTTAGTGTCGTTATAGCCAGCCTAGAAGCAGACTGCGCAGACATAAATCCCAGCTCTGCCATGTAATAGCTTTGCTACCTGGGACAAGTTAAACAATCTCCCAGCTTTGGTTTCCTTGTGTGTAAGAGGGGAAGAATAATAATAGGACCTATTTCATGAGATGCTTGTAAGAATTAAATCAGTTAATATATATATGAATCTTTTAAGTATATAATAAGTATTATAAAAGTATTTGGACCGTAAAAGCATTTGCTAATAAGAAAGCAAAGTAACCCATAGTGCTAGGATTCACACCAGTTCTAATCAAAGCTTATGCTTTTTCTCTCTCATGTAGTCCTTTTACTAACTAATACCTAATATCATTATGCTGTACAAATCACATTAAATTGATGTCACGCTTGATTTCTAGGCGCACTAAATGTTAAGGTTGATAAAATATCCAATTTTATTGTTTATATTTACCCCTAATTTGGACACTGGCTGTAGAATGTTTTAATTTTAATGGGTTTTAGGTGAAGGACTAGACATTAAAATATTGTACTTGGGTTATATTTAATATAGTTGCCTCTATTTAACAGTACTTTTTCTACACTTGATTTCATTTATTTTTATTATAAAATACTTCATAGGTAGAAGTGATACTATTTATCTCAGCTTACAGGTAAAGGAATTGAAGCTCACAGAGTTTGAGTCCCAGCCAAAGTAGAACTCAAATTTACATCTTCTCACTCTTAATTCAAAAATGCTTTCTCTCATGTTTACAGACTCCCTTAGTGGTTGTGAATTGAGCACTTGCCACGTGCAGGTGTATTAAATGCTAACTCTACAAAGAGCAAGATACTGCTTCTTCCAAAACAGGTTACCATCCAGCACAAAAGAAGGGTGTAGGAAGGAGGATGTGTGATATTGCTAGCGTGAGCAGAGTGCTATAGGACACCCAGGAATGATTAAGTGGCCTCGAGATTCGATGGGTGCTGTAGAGAGGAGGTGACATTTTGAAATCATCAAGGTCTTGAGAAAAGTATAATATGGGAGCACTTTAAGCAGAGGAAACCATTTATCTGATTGTTGAGAGAAGGTGAGTCGGCCACAGTGACATTTCGATGCATCGTATGGTGAGATGGGACTGAAAAATAGTTTGAGATAGGGAAGATGCTGAGGAAGTTGGACATTTTCTTATCGGTGACAGGAAACCATTAAGTTTTTAAGGGAACATTGTCAGAGCTCTATTTTAGAAGATAATTGTGCTAGCAGTACCGAAGAGCATGTGTAGGAGACATGGGTTTTAGGAAATGTTAGTAATGAGGCTGATAACAATAGCCTAGAGATTTCAGAAATAATTTCTAGAAATTGGTATCTGAATATGAGGGTGGACTAAAAAATGACATTTTTGGATGGATGAATGATGCGTGTTATATAAAAAAGTGGGAGGAAACAAGGAAAAGAAGAGATTTGGAAAGAAAATGGGGCTTTAGTGATGAGCATGTTGCATTTGAGGCTGCTGAGGCTAGACAGATGCCGGTGACACTAATATGGCCCTGATAGTTGAAACTACAAGGATGGGTAGGCCAAGCCCGGAGGGGGTGTGAGGATCGACATGGGGGTGGAGCAGGGGTAGGAGGCAAGTATTTGGGAGATGGGTTAGAAGAAAGCCAAAATGGCTAAAATGATGGAAACCTAGAAATGAGAGAATTTTAATAAAGAGGCACAAAACAGTGCCAGATGCGGCTAAGAGGTCAAGAGGCTGAGGCTACTGGATTTGACATGTACTGGTACCCAAGTACTAGATGACACCAAAAGTTCCATTCAGTTAACATTCTGGCTTTCACTTTGGGAGTTTTCTCTAGATTTGCCCCAAAGCAAATAACATTAGGCAAATCTGGAGGAATCACTTAATTTACACAGTCATCACCAGAGGCCTATTTCTGTTTATCTATGGATATGGATTCGGTACTGTTACTGCTGCTCCTGGCATGTAAACCCCCAGAAATAAATGTGTTAATGGTCGGGTGGTATTGAATTTGGAAAACTCACTAAATTCAGCTTAACCTTCTAAATATTAGGCGCACAGGGTTCGGATTGTAAAAATGAAGGCAAAACAACATGATCATGTTAACATTTGGATGCCGAATTGTGATGGGGATAAATGTTTGGGGGCTGCAATTGGAGTATAGAGGTAGGAACATGTGTGAGAGGGTGAGAAAGTGAAAGAGCCAGATCGCCATGATGGTACTGGAAATGCCCAACTTTCTGTTCAAGCCTTACTAGGGTGCTTTCAACTTAGACTTCCTTTCCCACCTTGCAAAGATATCAGCTGGTGCTTTAGGATCTTCAGTATTCGGATGGTCGCTATTGATGCTGTTGCAAATATAGGCATTCCAGCAACCATTCCTTTTTTTTTTTTTTTTTTTTTTTGCAAAAAGAGGTTGACAATTTGGGCTCCTCTTAGGTCAGCAACCAGTCTGGATTTGGGACATTGAATGGAATCATCCAGTTGTTGTTATATAGAATATCACTTATCAAAGTCTGCAGAGAGGAGAAAGCAGTGTTTTGCACAAGCTCATAGGACACACTGTTCTTAATGGATAAAGAGATCTCAAGGTAAAATCTAGTCATTGGAACCTTGCAATCTTCTACAATTAATTCGTTTGCCCTCTTAAAGAATATAAACATTTCAGCTGCCAAGTGGCTACTCAGCTCCCGCTGCCATTAGCTTTATTGGAGACGATTCAAAACAGATAGAAGAGGTTTCTGTCCTGAAAATTTTGCCGAGTGATCATGTTGTAAGCAACTGGGAAAATGGCTCCTGAGGTTATGCTTGGAACCCATGTCATAAGGATGAGCAGATACTTTTTCGGAGCTTATTTGTGACCTCTGACCTGAACTGCTGGAGTCTCCGTTCTCTTCTTTGCACTCTGAGCAGGAGCCACCACACATTCTCCACCGGGTTCAGGGATGAGCCAATTAGGTGATGCGCCATAAACCAAGAGAACTTGACCTTCTCTCCTTTCCTCTTAGGCCCCCAAACCTCATCACCTCTTGCCTTTCTTTACAATTCCTGTCTCCATTAAATATTTCCTTATTGCAGTGTAGCCCTGTTAAGTTTTCATAGATGCATTCAGCACTGAAGTCAAACACTACGTCACCTCTGCAGCCTTGTCTATTAATAATAACTAAATGGATGTCCCAGACCTTTGTGTTTGGCATTCGGTGTAAATGGAATCATTCTTGTACTTAAGGGGACAGAAGTTGACATCTCAAACTTCCACCCGAGTGTTCCTGAGATTTCCTATAAATAGATGAATTTAATTATATTTCCACCTGTCTCATTAACCTTTCATATTAGTTGTTTTCCTAACTGCAATTCAAAACGTAAATTTAGAAAGTTATGCAACACTCTTGAAAATGAAAAAAGAAAAGAAAAATATTACAATTCAGGGCACATGATAGGACTAGCTATTGTTTTTGCAAACTTTCATTATACATCCACAAATTCGTGTGAGAGGTCACAATGCATTTAAAAGCTCTGGTCTTAGCTGATATCCCAGGCATTCGCCATGGCTTTTTCTCTATGAGAATGCCCACAACTTCTGGCATTATGAGCTGTGTAATCCCCTCTGCACCCAGGAGGTGGGAAGGCAAAATGTTTGCCAAGGAAACCCACAACCCCACCTGCCAGGGCTCCCGTGTGGAGGGTTTTTCTGCCTAACCCAGAGGCTGGACTCTCCTGTCTGAAGCCAAGAGGATCTCTAACTCTCTCCCAAGGTTATGCAGAGGCATTTATAGTTTTTTTCAGAGGCAGAGCCTGTGTGGTCATGTCCAAGCAGGGTCCCCAACAATTTTATCTCTCGTGACAAGCAAGTAGGATGCAGATTCTCTAGAATAGTTTGAGTCCAGGTGGTGGAGCCTACGCAGTCAAGGAGCAGAGCTCTGTGCTTTAACCTGCAAACCTCAGATGTGAAGATAATGCAGCAGGTCTCTTCATTTTGAGAAGTGGAAGTGAATGAGCATATGACAGAGGAGCAGGGGACGAGAAGGAAAAGTGGGGGGCAGTGTTCACTAATAACCTTGTGAGGAAGCCCCGTAGAAACACCAGAACCACACTCTCATTATCTACAGTTTTTATTTTTACTTTCGATTATTCAGTTATTTATTTTGCTTAAGACAACTGCTTAGTAAATGGTGGTGTACAGTTCATTCCACTACAGGAGATAAATCTTTTCCAACCACAGCACCAGGGAAGGCAGAAGGCAGCTAATGGCCCAGTGTTCATGCTGAGAGGCTGGAATGCTCTTGGCCTCTGGGCGAGGATCAGCAAGCATTTACCTAATGGACGGGTTGTTGCTTTTCTCCCTCATTTCTTACACTCTGAATTTTGGCCACCGTCACTTTCTTAGGTGGGTGAGCTAAGCAGTGAAGTCCTGATCAATGTTTTTTCTACTTGTTAATGGTATTGATATAGTGTTCATTAGAAATGACTTGAAGAAAAGACTAAAATGTGGTTTTGTTTGTTCACCTTCTGTGGATATACTTGGAAGCTTATCATAAACTATCTGTTTTGCTTCCCTCGCATGCATCCTTGTCAGATGATGCCCAGGTTCGATATGGCTGAGGCTGCTAAATGTCAAAAAGGGAAAAGGTGTAATAAAATCATGGCCCTGTGTCGACTTTTCATTGTATTATATCATTTTGCAATATCGAAGTTATGAACACCCTTGATGCCATTACTTATTTAACAGTAGACATCCAGTGTATGTGATTTTTCAGTTTGGATGTGATAGAAAAAAAATATGACTCATTTCCATTAGTAAAAAATTTCCAGAATCTTTTCCAGAATTTCATTCTAATGGGAGATGAAAATCTCTCACCCTGTTCTTCCAGGAGAGAATTATAGATTTAATTCTTTATGTAAGTTACTGCTTTCCTTAGGAAATATCTTGGAAGAACTTAAAGATGTTCGTCAATATATAAAGATTAGAACATAGTTAGCACATGACAGTTATGCAAACAGTATTTGGGTAAAGAGCAAAATCCAGATATCAGTTGGAGGTTACCAGTCCCCTGAGGTCTACATTATGTTGATTTGAGTCTTCTCTCTCTGTCTTATACACGTTTCAATCCTTCTCTGAAATTTTTTTGAGCTTTCCAGAGTGCTTATATTTTCATGGTTATCATGAGATCTTTGCTGATGTCTCTCTCTATTTAGGCCACATCGATTCACAGCACATTGACCCAAACTTAATCAGATCCTCTCTCTCTCGCTCCCTCCCTTTCTCCCTCCACCAACAAAGACCCTACTAAAATATAACACGCCTGCTCAAAATCACAACCCAGTTTTAGAGTACAGGAATTTACCAAAAATCTGAGTGGTCACATCACATCCTACATCGTTCTTCCATTTCAGATATTCTTGTTCTTAAGGACTTTTTTTTTTTAACTTGGGAGACGCGATGCGTGGCACGTCCCATTCTTAGCCATCACATCAGATCATCTGCTGGTAAAACCCTCCATTCTAACCGACATCTGGTCCCTGATTTTTCTATCTGCTCCCCTGAAATTGATTTTGCCTTAGAAGTCGAAATCAGGTGGTTTCTCAACAGACTTCTCAGGAACACCATTCCCTTCAGTTTTGGTGTAAGACGCAGATCGGAGTAGTTTGACCGCCGCTCACCAGAAGTCTCTCTTGGTCCTTCTTCCAAGCAGATTCTAAACTTAATTTTTCCACGGCCCCTTGTCCCTCACCCCCCCTCTCCTTTCCCCTGTGCTGGGACAGTGCGTTTCTTCCTAGTTCATTGCACAAAGTGTCAGCCTCATCTCTGAGACTTTGGAAGCAGTGAGTGCTCCATGTGAGATCTTCACCTCCTGCCCCAGTCAAAGTTCTTTCCCATTTTCAGCATAATTCTGGTGCCAGCTCTTCAAAGAACCATCTTTTTACACCTTTTTTATACCAGCAATAATAAGAAGTGTGATCATCATACAAAATTACATGAAAACTATGAATAACGTATCTTAGGATTAATTTTCGGTATAACTATGTAGGGAGGGGCAAAAGCAATGGGATGTGGGGATAGGAGGAAGGAAAGGAATTTTCAGAAGGCTGCATTTCAGGGAGAAAACCCTCCTGTCTGAGTGAGGTGATTACAGAATGGATTTTTTAAGGAAATGCTAACGAACTCCATCCTTGTGATGTTGAAAACAACTGGAAACACAGTTTGCCAGTGTGTTGGGCTGAGGTGAGGAGGTCAGAAGTCTAATAAAACATGTTGAGGTTTCTAACCTTGAATTTCAAGTCAACAGAGAGTCCTTGTGAAATGAGGAAGGAAAACATAGATCAAACTGCTCTCTGTTCATCTAGGAGAAGCAGAAGAGTAGCCTCCCTTATCTGTGGTTTTGCTTTCTACAGTTTCAGTTATCTGCAGTCAATGGTGTGACAAAAATATTAAATAGAAAATTCTAGAAATAAACAATTTGTAGGTTTTAAACTGTGTTCTGTTCTGAGCAGTGTGCTGGAATCTTGCTCCGTCTCATCCCTTCCTACCTGGGATGTGAATCATCCTTTGATCCAGCATCTCCTCGCTGCGGATGCCCCCTCACCCCCCCCCCCAGTCTGTCACTGAGTCGCCATCTCGGTTTCAGATCTTTCATCAAAGATGTGCAGTGCTTGTGCTCAAGTCGCCCTTATTTTACTTAAAATTGGCCCCAACGCTCGTGATGCTGGCAATTCAAATATGCCAAAGAGAAGCCATAAAGTACCTCCTTTAAGTGAAAAAGTGCGTACAGCACAATTAAGATATTTTGAGACCATATTCACATACCTTATTGCAGTATGTTGTTATAATGGTTTCTTTTACTATTAGTTATTTTTGTTAATCTTCTCCTGTGCCTCCTTTAGAAAGTGAACTTTATTATAGGTATGTATGCATAGGGTTCAGTACTACCCAGTGTTTCAGGCATCCACTGGGGGTCCTGGAATGTATCCCCTATGGATAAGGGGGGCGTAGTACCACGTAGCACGTTTAAAAAGAGCACCATGGGAGGAAGGCACATTTGGATGTACTGTCGTTGTCATTTTTATTATTAGAGCAGCCAATGGAAGAGCTGAGTTAGGTAGGAATCACAGAACCAGAAAAAGACCCAGCGGTCCTCTATAACAACTGCACCAAGCCTAAAGATGAGCAAACTGAGGCCTAGAAAAGTAAAATTGTGTCTGCAAGTTAGAGGCAAAGCCAAGGTTAGGACCCATGACCTCTGGCTCCCAGTGCAAGGCAGCGCCCTCCATGCCAGCAGCCAGGCTGCACTTGGGACACTGCAGAGGGCCGGCTGTACCAGGGATGTCTGACCCGCTGTAGCATTAGGTGGCGTGTGCGCTGACAAGGCCAGAGGCCTGGGGGTTCTGATCAATGGCCATCAGAAGCTGTTTCTCAGCAGATAGGCTCTTTGCTGCCTCTCCTGACCACATCATCAGCACCAGCAGCTGTGAAGTAACCCAAAGTGAATGCTGGTCTAGAACGACCTAGAATGTCATTCTTTTGGGGGGAAATGTGATCAAAGACAGAAAACAAGCTGCAGGTTTCTAGTGTCCAATTATTTTGAATGTACGCTGATGATAATTGGACTTATTTCTAGCTGTGCGACATTTTTGTGTATGTGATTGTCTCCTGTCTATGAGGAAGGTATCTGAAGGAGATTGGTAAAAATTGATCCAACCTGAAAGTGTCTGGCATCTCTTACTAGTTGAATGGCTGTCTGAATTGCAAAAAGCGCCATTGATGAAGTTTAAAAGATGGGTAAACAGAAAAATGTTTGCATGGATATAGCAAAAAGGTTTAGTATTTTAAATTTATAAAGAACTATCACAAAAATAAACATTGAAATAGAAAAATGTGCAAAAGAAATAAAAATAGTTGCTTTACAAAGGAACTATAAATGATCAATAAAATGGAGGGGAAAGCCCATTCTTATTAGTAATCAGAGACGTTGTGTTATTTTCATGCAAAATAGGCAAAGATTAAGAAAAAATATACACTGTCCTGTGCTTGGTGGCCTGGTGGGTGTTGCCTTGCGCTAGGAGTCAGGGATCGTGGGTCCTACCCTTGACTTTGCCTCTAACTGGCAGATAGGAGTTAGGGCACTGAATCCCCTTTCATGGAATTTAAGTCGCCATCAGTGTTGAAGCCCAACATTATTTCACGTGTCACTGAGACACATAAAACGCCATCTAGTAAACTATGATACGATGCTATCTTATTTAGAATTTCATTTTGTAATTATTGTAAGATAGTCTTTGTGTTTCTTTAGATATCAATTTTAACCATAAATCACTCCTATAAGGAGAAAAAAAAAGAAGCAAAATAAATCGGTTTAGCTTTTTATTTTCTAAAATGTTTTCACAATGAGTGCAATGCTTCTGAACCACTTTTCAGCTTAGAGCATCATGATCCATGGTTTTCGCACTGTGTTACCATCTTGTGCCATCAGGAGCTTTGAGGATGCAGCATTTCATGAGAGAGAGCTCTGCCTATTCCTCTGGGATGTTTTTTTCCCAAGCCACTGACACCCATTCTATGAGATTCAGTGCTGGCCCTTTCTTAACCTTAAAGAAGATATCGCAATGTTTTCAGACTATATTCGGCACTTATGTCCCTTTTCGAAATGGTCTTTAAGCGGCTTTCTGGAATGAGGTGTTGCCATGTGGAACAAGCGGTGTGAAGCACCTCCCAAGAGCCACCTGGCTCACAGTGATTTTAACATCCCCTCAATTATAAGGAGCATGCCAATTGCAAAGGTGTCAAAAGGTAAAAATAATGGATCAGTAAAACGTGAAATTTGTTACCACAGGAACATACATTTTCAGCCTTCACGTTTGGTAATGTGTACCCTAAAGAATCCTTTGTAACGTGTATACTTTTAACCCAGACAATAAACATCTAGGGATTTACCCTTATGTCGTTATTGTGAATGGATAATTTTATAAAGATGGTCATCATTGTTAAAAGTAGAAGTTTTGAAACGACCCAGATGTCCGTAGATGGGGAGTTGGTTAAGCAAAGTAGGAATTTGATGAACTTCAGTGAGAACTGCATGTGTGGGCCTGAGATGATGTGCGTGGCCTTACAAGAGTAAAGGTCAACTTATAAGACAATGTGGGTAGTAAATTACAGGGAACTTGTTTTTCTTTGTTTGGATTTTTGTATTTTATTTGTCATCAGGACAAAAGAACAATGCTGTTTTCTTTTTAATGTGTCCAAGCTGTCAGTAGAAAGGGTTCAAGTTTATTGACATCACATTTAGAGTAGGTTCCCGGAGATTAGGCAGTGTATGTGATGCTGAATGAAAGGACAGACTACAGAATAGCCAGAAGCATAGAAGGGGCCATGTGGAGTCGTTCAGGGACCAGCATGTTCAAAGTTATTTGCTTAAGAAATTTGGAGTACCTAAAATATTCAAAGCGCTGTGTTAGGTAGGTGGTGTGAGTTAGATTGTTTCATATGTTAACACAATATTGAGAGTTAAAGTAGTAGAGATGCACAAACAAAATGCTCCAGCATTCCCTAGAAGGGAAAAATGTATTCAAGGTTGGGGCTCGTTGGAGACTTTTCTGCAGGAAGAAGCTTTTTAAAGTGTTATTCTCTATAGAAGTAAATTTCTGACGAAGGTATAACATGCATGTATAAAAGTGCCCGAATCCTAAACAGACTGCTTGGTGGATTTTCAAAAAGCAATCACACCTAGGTTAAGACACAAAACACCAACCAGCTCCCTTGTACCCCCTTCCAGTCCTGAATCTTCTCAAGGGTAACCGCTCTGCCTGCTTCAAATTCCATAGATTCGTTTTGCCTGTTTTCGAACTTGCATAAACAGAGTAAGACAGAGTGGACTCTTTCGTGCCTAGCATCTTTCACTCACTCAAAATTGCATTTGTGAGTTTTATCCATGTTGTTGCTGGCAGATAAAATTCCAAACTCTGCTTTGGTGTGGACTTAACCTCCCGAAGGCATAGACGTGCATTCATCACATTCGTAATCTCAATATCTGCTATCCTGTCGGCCCGGACTTGGCACTAAATAAAGCCTTGTGTAATATATGGCTGTCTGGCTGAAGGAAATTCATTTTCTCAGCTGCAAAGCAAGCGCATGCACTGAGCACACAGTTACCAGTACCCAGGGTGTTCCTGGCACCACACCAAGCTCTGGCAGTGCTAAGATGCACACACAAGGTCCCTTGTTCTATGGAACTTGCATTCTGTTTGGGGAGAAGTAAAAGTTTCCCAAACAGCAGAGTCCAGCAGGTTACACTGTGCTTTGGCGTGGCCAGTGATGCCTTTCCAGGCAGGCTGCTGTCACTGATAAAGCCACTTCAGGAGTCTAATTGCATCACATTTTCCAGTTACTGAGGACACGGCTGCATTTGAATGAAGCCCAAAAGATTTTTTAGCCCTGTAAAGAGCATTAGAGAGCAATAAGTCCCACATAAAGAGCTTTTCACGGTAATTATTGGCTACTGTTAATCAAAGGAATTTTGAAGTCACTTAGGGAGACAAGAAATACAACACTGATGATTCTTGAAGTTTCTTAGAACTTCAGCGTAAATTCTGGCTAATTAGGACTTCAGGATCTCTTGTCTGTGTAAAGGAATATGTAGTCTTGTAGATCACCATGTTATCTTGTCCAGAACAAAAATAAAAGGATGATTTGATCACTGTCGGCTTAAATGCCATCTTTTCCGAAGTGAACAGATACGGCCAAAAATCGTTAAATATAACGTCTTTGTTTTTAAACTTATTATATGACTTTCTGCAGCTTAGAAAAATGGAAGTTGTATAAACCTCATGCTCATCCTTTCAAGGTACTTTTACTATGTAGCAGAAAAAAAGCCTTCCTAAAATGAGTATAATTCATTGTTCTAGAAGCTAAAAGGTACGTTTAGTGTTTAAAAAAAAAAAAACAGGTATGGATTCACACTACTCCATGTGTTACCAAAAGCCCCCAAACAAACCCAGAAACAGAAGCACATTGAGCAAGAAGTGAACATGGCCATTAACCCTCTCCCCCCTCCCCTCCCCATTCCCCTCCCCCATCCCCCCTCACAGAGGGAACTGCTCTTAGCTGTTTCAGGCAATAACTGCACAGACAGTTATTTTAATTACAAAACGTCGTATATGCTTGAGTTCATGTACCATGTATAAAGTTAAAGAATAACGATAAATGACTGCAAATGAAATCTATTCCCAGCACTCAGCGTACCGACTAGATTATTCACAAATAGAGTCAGAAGCACTTGGGAGCCCCTGGGTGCCCCTCCCCTGTCACATGCCTCTCTCCTCCCCAGAGGCAGCCACCGTCCTGACATTCTTAGATCCCTCTCTCGCTTTGTTGTTTAAATCCTTACGTATGCAACCTTGAAGATAGATCTCTGCACACACATTTTCGTTTTACTTGTTTTATACGCTCTATAAAAATGTGCATATACATCTATCAACTTAATATATATGAACCTTTTACAAAATTGTATTTCCCAGGAGAAAGTTATAATCTGGATGTTGCCTTCCAGACGTGCAGCTTGAACACGAATTTCAGAATACGTAGCATCACTACAAACCCAGATGCAAAGACAATATTCTTTTCAGTAATTTACGGGCCTGGGATAGGACTTCAGGTCACAGAAACAGTTAGCTGCTGAGCTGAAATCATAAAATGGTCAACCTTCGGGAGTGCTGAGCTGACATTTTGCGTCATGTGTTTCTGATTCATGCTTAGGAATGGAATGGGTGCATTCAATACGAATGTGCATTCTTCTTACATATGACTCAAATTAGGAACAGCCTTACCCATTCCACATATTAAGAGTTAGAAATGATATGTGCAGCGGTGGAGGCGGGCTATTTATAAAATCTGTTTCCTTGATTTTCCACTACGTTCCCAAAGACCATATTTTTAATCTTGGTTCAGTCTTCATTTGTGCCTATTTTTAAATCTTTATTCTGTTGTCTTTGTAGCGTTCATAAGTGCCTACAAAGACCTAAGAGTCGTGTCAGGGGTCTGTACTATGCAGCTTTGTGCATATGCGTGTAATTGTGTGGATGCATTCTGTCACACTGGCAGAAAGGACTCCATAATCAACTTTGGGCCTGTTCTCAGGTGTCTGTGCCTTTGGGCAAAAAAGAGGGGAGAAACGGAGATGTGTAACAGGGCTCCCTCCTGCGGCATGGGTTTCCTGTGATCAGGGTTTGCGCAATGCCCTTCACATGTCTTTTATGATGCTGCATCTCACTTTGACTCACCACCTCCAATAACTTTAGTTTTATAACTTCCAGACCCCAAATCCTGCATTAAAGCCAACGCCACCAACGTATAAATCCAACCTGTTCATGGCTCTAAGCCAAAATAGAAGAGGAAGAGGAGGAGGGCCAGAAAGAAAGGAAGAGCTTAATTTAGGACCAAGGTTGTGGCCTTGAGCACAAGGCATTTTCAGAGGGTCATTTGATTCATTTTTTTTAATGTGGTTTGTGATGTTTTTCATGCTTCAGTAAAATGCCAGTATCTACGGATCTCATTTCCAAATCATACAAATTCGAAAGAATTGGTTATTTCTCTGTGCTTTGGGGTTCTTGAGAAATCACCCTATGGTGTGAGGGAGAATTTTGTCGTGCTCCTAATGGATTCACCGTCTTCCATGAACCATTCTGATGGTTCACTAGGAATACGCCTTTTACTGCAGGGTGTTTTAAAAGTCAGAAAACAGAGGATAAGCTTATTCAGAGGGTCTGAAAAGGTTTGGAAACACAAGGAAAATGGTCTATTACTGTCTTCTTTTCAGATTGATAATTGTACCCCTTGCTTTAATGTAGCCATTAAGGCACTCACTCCTTCACTTTGCAAATGTAGCTAACAGACTACTCGAAAATAAGTTGAACCGATCCATGTTTCTTGACTTTGCACACACCCTGCTCTATTGGGCACATTTTTTCCTCTTGCAGTGTGTTAGAAAGCAAGGAGAGAGAAAGTCAGAATCAGGAGCACAAGAAAAGCCACCCCCAAATCATTCATCTCAGAACACGAAGACCAGAACAATCAGAAAATGCTAGAAAAACCACAAATGGTGCATATGACTATCGAACAGGAATTGAATCGAATCCTCAATTACCATGTACACTGGTTTCTTGGAAATGTGGCCCATGACGTGTACGACAGAGCAGCAGTGACTCGGAGTCACTGTCTCATCCCCCCATTATTGTGCACAATTGCTTTCAGGCTTTTTAAAGCATCTTCTGGGAATATGGTCAGCAATGTGTGTGCCTAGTTCGGATTATTTTAGCCCCTTTTCTCTGAAGAGTTCGGGACAGCAGAGGAACTTGGAGCCCAAACACTCATATTGTTGTGGTGCCTGGAGGCCACGTGGGGACTGAGCAAATAACCTAAGTTGAATGGCAAAGCTGAAGCATGCTTTGGGGAAAAGCAAGCTGCATTTGATTTTCTTGGTACAAACACATAATATACTTTGACAGAGAAACAATATTGAATGCAGAGTGACCGTAAAGTTCTGAGAATCCTGGGGCACAAGTGGAACAGTTTATGGTTTTGAAAATTAAACAGAATTCTCCACAGGGAGCAGAAATCAAACAGAAAGCTAAAAGCTTTTCTGTTCCCTTGATGTGAAGTGGGGGCTTTTGCACACATTAGTGAAGGAATCAATCGGTTTAAGTGGTTTTTTGAACACATGAAAATTACTTATCTCTAAAGGGATAATCAGTTTTTTAAAAATTCTATCAATCTATTCTCTTCCCCTAAAGGTAGACAGATACATATTCTCCTGCTCTCTTTCTGTCTCTCACACACAACACATGCACCAATGGTTGAGTTATTTTTACTTTGTTCTAAAAGGTCTGAACCTCACAGACCTCTCTGTTGTCTTTGCTTTTATATCTATGTTATCCTTTTAAGTGATATTTCAGGATTTTTTTTCCCAATAAATTTTGGGAAATAAAAATTTGAATCCTTTAGTAGCAAAGTTTCATCAATCCGAAGTCACTAAGTCTGGAACACACAAAATCCCTCTCATGCTAAGGATTTGGTTGTTGCTGCTGTTTTCTTGTGTCTGTCCCATCAAAGCGGTGGTTCTTAGGTGCTTCCATTTGGGGCAGTACGGGGTTCCTTTGGTCTCATTTATTGCCTGCTCTTTATCCATAGACATGAGAAGGCCTCTTCTGTGCTCCCTTTGCCTAGAGTAAGTTGCTTGGCGGATAAACAGGGAACTCTCGGAAGACACAGGAAGAAGGTAGAGAAAATTTACCCAGCTCAAAACAACAGCTCAACTGACACCTTCAATTACCAACTGACACCTTCCTTGGTAGCATTTGAGCTGGAATAGCCGCTCACAGTTGTCAGTGTCTGCACCCTCGGAGCTGACCACATCGAGAGCTGCAGACAGAGCAACAGCCCCTCCAGATGGTAGTGACTTCGGATTTGGGTTTAGGGGTGCTGTGCCATAGGATAGCCACTTATCCAAGGGTAATATTTTGGAAATCTTGCTGCCCCTCACTGGTGACAACCATATCAGATTCATGGTCCAGCAAACAGGTGACTTGACCCAGACAGAGCCACATGAACAGATCTGGTTTGGTAACAGACTTCACATATTTGGCCCAAGGCCGGCTCCACCCTGTGTCGGGGCCACCCCTGACCCCTGAGACATTCTTATTGATGTCCTGTCTCCCTCCCACTGTACCTTTGCCTCCAGCCTGGCTTTCCCAGCTGGGTGTGTGCAGCTCCGATGTCCTCGTCTCCCATCACTGTCAGCCTGACTGGAGATCTAATTCTAAAGCCCTCCACAGAGCTGGGCTTACATGATCACAGCTGACATTTTCCCCTTGCCCGATCTCACACAAATATAATTTGTTTAGAGGCAGAACAAAAAATGCAATTTTAGATAAGTAGTTGATATTTCACAGAACAGAACTTTTCTTTGGAGGTGTTGAGAGAAGAGGACATATTTGAGATAAGAAAGGAATTTCAAATGAAGCTAGCACTGGAATTAAACACGTTTTAAGTGGTCCCAGTGCCTTCCTGTGACAATGGAAAGAGGAAATTTAAATTGGTAACAGCAGCTAGTATCAGATTGGAAGAAGACGGCAAAGTGGCCAGAATGCAGACAGGCGATTGCAATTTGATGGTGAACCAGAGGTTTTGTTTTATATTTGTCTTTTGCAAACAGAATAGGAATAGGCTGGCCATGAACTTAGTCGTGGAGGGGGAGGGGAAAGGACAGATCTCTTTCAGAGATTACTGAGAGGAGAGGCAGAGGCTTTCCTGATGATTATGGAGAGATTTAATGTGCTGATGGAGGTTAATCTTCCTGTTACAGCTGACTAATCTGGCTTCCTTGAAAAGAGGCGTTTTTCAAGGGAGAAGTACTTTTTCAGTTTTTGTTCCTGTAAAATGTTTTTTAGATATGACTTTTTTGAATTAAGAATATTTTCCCAGTTTCCTGCGTAATGTACACCAGCTATTTGAGAGGAACATTTTTCTAATAGTTTTAAACAACACGTACTGAGTCCTGACTGTGCTTCATGTGCTTTACTTCATTCAGACAATCATCACAGCAGTGCCGTGAACTCAGTACTGCTTTTGTTGACATTTCCTACCTAGAAGGTTAGACATTTCCTACCTAGAAGGTTAGCCGAGCCCACCCCCGGCCAGGTTTCCAGCATCAGACGGTGGATAAGCAAGGCCGGGGTAAGCAGGACCCTTGTAAGTGCCGAATCCTGACCCATGACAAGAACAGTAACCTGACCGACCCCCTTAACGTGGAGGGGGCACATAAGGAAAAGAAGACTAGAACCTTCCCCAGGTTGTTAGCCAAGCAATGATGAGATTTAGTCCTCACAGGCCCAGCTCCTGCTTTCGTAGTCAGGAGGCTCTCCCTGCTCCCTCCCTCCTTCCCTCCCTCTCTCTCTCTCTCTCTTTAAAAAATAATTTTTGGACCTTTTTAATTCACATACAGTAAGATTCAATTTTTTTGGTACAGTCTTATGAGTTTGACAAGAGTCGTGCGCCACCACCACAAAGTACAGAACCGTGCCATCACCCTGCAAATTCTCCTGTGCTGCCCTTTGTGGTCGAATCTGGCCGCCACCCCCACCCCTGACAGCCTCGGCTCTGCTCTCTAGCTACAGTTTCACCTTTTCCAGGATGTCATATGAATGGGATCATACAGTATGGAGCCTTTGCATCGGTTTCTGCGGAACACGATACATGTGAGACGCACCCCTGGCACTGTATGTGTCAGTAGTTTGGTCCTGAGTGGTATTCCTCTGTGTGGATGTGCCGGGGTGTGGGTATTCATTCATACACCGAGGATGTTGGGTTTGGGGTGATTATAAATAAAGCTGCTATAAACGTTCATGAGCAAGGTTTTTGTGTGGACATATGTGTTCATTTCCCTTGGGTCCTCCCTCTCTTCAAATGCAAAACTCATTGATTTCTATCTCTTGTTGTTGCCTTTTTTCTCACAAGATAGTCAAAGGACGCATAGCAAATTCAGCTGAAGACCACCACAGCTGCAGACCAGGCAGCTTTTCTAGGGTCCTTGACTGCTGCTTCTCAAGCTATACCCCTTAGACCAATATTCTGGGGTTTGGGATGCAAGAATAGTAGTTCCATTCATATTAGGTCACTGGAGGGGTGACTTAGACAGCCGTCCTCTTCCAAACGGGATCATTTTGACCTAGGAAAGGGAATGGCATTCACTAGCATATTAATGTATTAAATATTTAAATGTAAGTAAAATTTAAAGTGAAAAATAAAAATTTGTATTTAATGCTTATTATCTGAAATATTTAGGGGAATGACATTTGTGTTGAATGGGCAATGTGTTTTTCTTTTAAATCAGAAATTTATGAGTAAAGACAAGAGGGCCAGCCATGGCAATTCAACAAAAGAAAAGTTTCAAAGCTCTTGGTTTAAGAGAGGTCGGGAAGAAAGAGTCAGAATCCACCCACATGAAGATGCTAAATTTTGCAAGAGGAAGGATAAATGAAGAATAGAAAGCACAGTTTGAAGCCTTGACAGAAAAGCACAAACTGTGAAGTGAGGAGCCCACCCTGCGTGGCTGGTTAAGTCAAGTCAGATCTGCGTGTATTTTAGAACTCATGGCCTGATCTTATGCTCTAGGTCAATAAAGAGGTAGTAAACACCTGTTTTAAGAGAAAATGAAAAGAAAAGCTAAATATGACTGATGCTGTTGTCTGCTATTTAAAAAAAAACAAAAACAAAAAAACACCCAGTTTTAATATAGAAATGGGAAGTAGGCCTAACCAAAGGATGGGAGAGAGGAGAAATGAATTTGGAGCAGATCGCAAAAAGCAAAGCTTGCAGGGCCTGGAAAGGCCTGGAAATGATCTAACTTATGTATGTCAGCTTATTTTGTGCTATTTTAGCAAACTTTGAAGAAATCTTTAAAGAATAGTTCCCATTTGCAATTTTACAAAAGATCCGTAATCCTCGTACATTTTTATGAAAACAACTATTTAAGTGGTGTCATCATTTTTCAATGTAGAAAAATAATTTTTAGAAGAAAATGTTCTTGTGCTAGAGATTTCCCCACCAAACCTCACACAAGGAAAAGTAAGAAGGAGTGACAGAAGACTTTGTATTAGGAGTGAAAATATTTTGAAAAGCCTTGGGAGTCCTATTTTAATTAGATGCAACTCAAATTATATAGAAAAGTTGGTAAGTCAAAAGTCACCATGAACATAAAAATTACATTAGAGGCAAATAAAACTTAAGGGATTTTCTACGTGATTTATAAATTCAAAGGAGCAAGACTGTTTAGCTCAATGGTTCCTTTGAGTCAAGCTAATTAATAGAAAGGAGCAATTCAGGGATAAATAGAGTGGCATTCTGAACCTTTGATTATTAGACTCACACTAAAGGGTATAATTCCACCTAGTAAACAACAATGGGTATTGGTCCTACCATCAATTTTTAGCTACTCAGTGCTTCATTTTGAGTGTCACTTCGAGATTGGCTTCTTTGATTTGGCTGACATTAGTTTAGACCTGGGTTGGTGGACTGTGGCCCTTCCTGAGGGCCAGATCTGGTCCACTGCCTGTTCTTTTATAAATAAAGTTCCATTGGAACCCAGCCACGCCCATTTGTTTAGGTGTTATTTAGGGCTGCATTCTCGTTTTGTACAGAGTTTAGTTGCAGTAGATGATACGGCCCACAAGGCCTAAAATATTTACTTTCTAACTCTCCAGAGCAAGTCTGCCCACCCATCCTCTGAAGTTGGCCCTCGAACCAGCGCATCCCTCAGTTGGGTGACTTTGGTCTAGATTCATTTCCTGGGGCCCAGACCTGGATTTTCATTCAGGGAGATTGAATTGCACTAACCAAACTCGCAGGAGACTGCATTTATGACAGAAGGGTTCCAGTTGAATTCACAGTCAGTAATTGAGCTGCGGAGGGAAACAGCATACTTACTGTGCTGGTGAGAAGATTGTCTCTGTTCACCAAACACAGGGTGTATGGAAGGGTGTTTGGTTGCATAAGGTCAACGCAAGGAGTTAACTGACTGGGTAACCTTAAGGGTTAAAGTCTGAGTCTTCATCACCTGCCATTTTGCTCCCAAAACCATCCCCCGATTTTCCCTACTCCAGGGAGCATTTTAGGTTCCTTTGCTGGCTGGTGTCTGGGGGTTGGCAAAGCTGACAGGAGACTGGTGTGGGGGAGAAATGACCTTTCTTCCTCTGTCTGCTTTGGGCGGCATCTCTGGAGGGGTTCTGTCTGTCCCACTCCACTGAGCAGCCTTGCCTTTTCACTGAGACCCCACAGGCCGGCTCAGTGAACACTCCTCTTTATTCTTCCAGTCCCAGTAGGTAGAACTTTATTCTCCCAGTAGGTGGATCCTGCTCCTGATGCAGTTTTCTAGGTTCCCTCAACCTCCCCTCCTGCTTCTTAGCTTTTCCTTGTGAACCAGTTTCCTGTGTTCCAATTACATGACCTTGACTGATACAGGCATCAAGGCCTCTGTCGAGAATGATCTTGGAGTCACCGGTTCACATTCCCTTAGTCAGGATTCCCTTTTCCCGGTTTCCAGGCACACCTGTCCTCTCTTGTTAATAGCCTCCTATACACAACCGGTGAGGCCAGACTAGCATGCCAGCTGTTGTGATTGTGATTTTCATGTCGCCAAAACCCGGTTCTCTGCTTGAAGGATGTTGCTTAATATCAGCCACTTCTGTGGTTAATAGATTCTGTTCGTTATGTGTTACTTTTAAATGCTGTGTTCTTGAAGTTCAAGATCAGCAATCACATGCACCTCTACGGTGGTTCCTATGTATCGGCTATCCCTTTCTTCACCACCTTCAACCCTACCAGGTTTTCCTCCTTGCCCCAGAAGTCCGGCATGAGGAGGGTTCCAGGAACAAACCTCCACCGCAGGCGCCTTCTCCCTGCCCTCTCTCCCGCTGATGCTGCAGCCACCCCAGGTGGACATGTGCTCAGACAGCACCCAGCCTCTGGCCCTGTCCCCAGGACCCCTGCCCTGTCCTCCATCCACCTGGACAGCTCTGTTTACTCATCCATCATGTCTTCACTAAACCTGCCATTTGGCCTGTTTCTGCGATCTTCCTTGGGCCAGGATTGTAAGGATGGCCACCCAGCCTGGCTCGTCAGACAAGACACAAGGTTCACATGGAATTAAAATTTTAAAAACGAGACTTCCCTGCCACTTTTCCCCAGGATTTTGACTGAGCTCCTAGATCAATGTAGTAATCCGGGTAATACATTTAAAAAACAGTAATGAGTATTGAGAATTATCATTAATAGAGAATAACATAGTCTTTTCTCTTTTCTATTCATATTATCTCGCTTTATTCCACATTACCATAACTGGGGGTGGGAGGCATTATTGCTGTGGTATGAAAATGAAGAAGCTGAGGCATGAGGCTCTTGGATAGAAGATAATGGTCCATCTTCTGACATTTCACATCAGGGATGAGGCCCTTGTGAGAGTGTTTTGGATTGGAGGCAGAAGTGTGGAGGAGAGGTGTGGGGTGCCGCCCCGTCAGATCTCACGTTTACCCCGTGATGTCCATGTCTCTGTGATGGTCACTGTCAGGGCCACCTTCCTAAGAGGCTGAGAGAGACTGGCCACAGGCGTGGAGGGGCCTTTTCCTCTGTCTCCAAAGCTGTTTCCACTGCAAGTGCTGCTAATTCTCCTTCTCCAACTGGGCGCTATGTCCCAGCTCTGCCACAGTAGCCGTGACTTACATGGCTGAGCAGACAGCAGTGCCATGATTGACACACAATGCCCTGATTTCTGAGAAATCACAGCTAATGGAACCAGTGTATGGACCTCTGTCCCAGCTTACCTGTTGAGCAAAGTGAGTAACATCAACAAACCTAAAGGGTAAGGGGATGTTTTCCATGTAGAAGGTGTAGTGATTCAAAATGATATAATTTTTTTAAATATCGAAGTGCTCTTTGCTTTGGGCTGTGATTCTTGGAGGTGATGCAGCTACGGCAGGAAGGAGCCAGACTGAGTGTGGTGTGGACATAGCAGTGCCCTGGGTATAAATCAAGAGCTGCTATTGGCTTTGAACACAGATGATACCTGTGCACCTTTCATATCAGTTTACATTATCCTTCAGGTTTCAAATGTCAATACAGAAACTATTTTAAACTGTAATTATATTTGCAAAAGCCTTTTTTATACACTCTTTGGTGGTATAAGAATGGTGTATCCCTTGGTATGATACCGTTAGAAGGTTTGTTAAAACGCAGTTTCTGCTGTTCAGAAGTGGTAGTGGGCAGCAAAACATGCCATCCTTTCAGAAGATAAAGTACAACCACCTGTCCCTTTCAAAATATAAAACACTTTACCTGCTGCAAGAGTTCCTGTGGCGCCGTTGCATGGCTGTGGTGGGAAAGTCCTCAGGGCTGGGCTCTTGCTGCTCAGCGTGCTCACGAAGCAAAGCCGCCACCTGGAGCAGAACCTTAGGCCCCAGACCTCCTGGATCAGAATCTGCATTTTAACAAGATCCCCAGGCAATTCGGATGCACACTGAAGTTTGAATCTCTCATTTGTATTTGATTTCTTTTTTCTCCCATGAAGAAAAAAACAAGTGGTACCAAGATTTCAGAAACGGTGAATGGCCTTTATTCTGAAGAATAAGAGCTCCCATCGTGAGCTTTTGATTGAATCTCTGATTCCTGAAAGTGTGTAGGTGGCTCTGTTACCCATAAAATTATCCTCATGTTTCTTAACACGTGTTCTTTCTTTCAAGAGCCCTGGGATGTTATAATTGCATAGGAGCATGTCACCACACTCAGAAACACCATATTTAGATGTGTACAGTATTTTACATGAATTGGACTCTAGGCCAGACTATTTTGTACTGTTTCCCCAATAAACTTCCTCTCTCCTTCCCTTTTTTCTTCTTTATCACCACCCTTCTTTATTTTCTTTCTTTTTATTTTTCCTTTTTGTTGTCAATAATACAAAAGTATTTGAGGTCTTTATGCCGCAATAGTTAAACTGCAAATGCTACCCAATCTTCTTATTCCATTTTTTTTTTTAAAAGCAAAATTCATCAATAATAACCCAGGGAATATTTTTCCTTTGTTCCATCTCAGTGCTAAAATTTGCCATATAAGTTGAGTGATAAGAAGCCAGTTCAGTTCACTGAGAAGAGTATATCTTGACTTTATCCCAGTGGCAGGAAAAGATATTCTGTATGTGAATTTTTCTATAGAGATCCTTAATTTTTACCTGTCTTAATGATTGAAAGACTCTTATTTGGCTTTTTTCTCTGGGCTTTTTGAGATGCTTTTCATCTTAGCATAAAGAGCCTTTTGAGAAATTATTCTCTCTGAACTCAGAAACCTGAATCAAAGCTGAAAGCTCTAAAAGGCCAATTTTTAGCAATTTATAGTCAAGTCGCTTGACTATAAATAACCAACTCATTATGCGGTGATATTGACTGATCAATAAAGTCGATCTAAATCATCAGAACCAAGGAGTATTTTCCCCTCAATATCAGGGAGATCATATGGCCTGAATTTAATCAGAGTACCTCCTGTCTGGTTTTCACCATGTCAAGACAGGCACTAAATGCTTAGCCCAGACCTTTCTGGTTCTTGCATAGGATTCAGATTATTTCTACCACAATAATACACCCTTCCACAGACTTCGACTTACCGAATCCAAGGAAAAGCTCTTGCAGTGTGTTGCCAGATAAAATAAAGCTGATCTATTTGTGGTGCTTATGATGGGACTGACCTGTTTTCTCTCGGAAAATAATTTTGACTTAGAATGCTAATAGCTTAAGGACTATTTCCAGTTTTTACAAAAGATTAATTTTTCAGAGAACAGTCAATCTATGTACATTCTTTCACAAATAAGAAACAATTAATATGCTAACAACAGGTTATTTTATCTGTTATTAAAGCAATGTCACATAAAAATTGAATAGGCAAGTCTTGATCTATTTGCAAGCAATTAACCTGAAGTTATTTAAAAATGTGGTATATTATGGGTATTTAGTATTCATAATTCAGACTTTATACTAGTTTCGATTAGTAGTCAACCAAGTATTCTACATTTTTTATGCTCTGTGGTTTTGCACGTCTTCAGTGTTTTGGGGGAAAATCTGCTTTGCAAAAAAATTTATAAAAATATTATCAGACGGAATTAATATTACCGAGACCTTTCATTTTCATAGATTGTCATAGCAGAATGCTTACTAAGCTGCTGTAACTCTTTGCTTAGAACAATTTAGAACATGAATACTTGATTTAAAAGAAAAATTCTACTTAATATTGTGAATACTTGACATAGATACCTTTAGTATCAAAGACATATTTGTATTTGCGTCTTAAATATTTTGGAACTGTAAAACGAACAAATTACATAAAGGTGGCATGGTTTTCCTTTTTCCGTATTAGGCTTCAATGCCTGAATTACTGTTTGCTTATTTATTCACAGTTTAATGATCTCTTTTGATACCTTCTCCATGGAAAGGAAATATGATATTGCTGCAAAGAATAAACTGCCCTTTTAGCTTATGGAGATAATAATGCTTCTGAAATTTAATGTGCAGTTTGTAGAATGCTAAATTTACTGAGGAATGGATTAATTTTTTTACGCGTATACTAAACAAATGATAGCTTTTAACAATTGCTTCTTGCACTGCTATGCTAGCATCCGGAGGAGAAGGGTCATAAGGAGAACTAATCTAACAGTAGGAGGAGGAAGTTCATGCTGATTTATCCCTTTCCAAATTGAACACAGTTGGATAGGATGAATCCAATAATGTTGAGAAGGGCTAGAAGATAATCGCAATGAACAGATTGGGAAGATGGAACTACCCTTGCAGAGAGAATGCCTGCAGTGTGTTATTTCAACATGAGCAGCTTTTGGAAAGAAAGCTTTTCTGGGGTTACTGTCTAAAGATATAGGATTCCAGCTGATTTTAACATCAAAATAGAGATGGATGTGCTAGTTGTACATTATCTCTATTTGGGGGATCATATGCAAGGTGTATGACTTTGTGTGGTTAGATGGAGGACATACAAATTGAAGTACTGGAGTTTGATAGACAGAGAGAGGTGAATGTTGATCTCCTAGCCCAGTGGTCTCGAGGATGTCACGGCCAGTTTTTCCTATGTTTGACCTCATGAGAAGAAATATTCTTATGCAATTGTTGAGTTCAGTCTACCTTTGAAGAGAGAATGATAACAAATTTCTTCTAGAGCATATACATCTTAATTTGTTGTCTTTAAAAATTTACCTTTTGATAAGATGCATTTCTTAAGTGTTATCTAAGCCATAGCTGAAATAGAAAACTTGAAAGATACTACAAACAAGGGGTTTTTTCCTATGTGTTATTCTAGGGACTGTCTCTATTTCTAATATTTGCTAATATTTTTTTTCCAATTTCGAGAGGAGTCAGAAAAGTTAGAGATCAATAACCTCAGGGAGTTTTTCTCTGTCAATGTCCTTCTCAGCCTCCACCTGCCACACACCAGTCTCAAGCCTGTGGCCATGGCACTTATTAAGTAGCAGCAACCCAGGATACAGGGATGTGTTGCCAGAACCAGAAAGTAAGTTCATCTGCAGATATTGGGCCTTGTGATATGTGTAGACCTTATTTAAGAATTGTCATGATTTATATCAGTTGAGGTAGGTACCATCTACATAATTCAGATCCTTTTGTGAGTAGGTGGAATATGCGATAAATAAATTGCTAAGGACTCATTTACTGCAATATTTATAGGTATAAACTTATAAATATTTATGAATCATTAAAATTATATTTACAAAGATTTTTCAAAACAACAAATATAATATTACCTGGAAAAAGATAAACCCAGAATATAAAAATTGCCTCTGCAGTAGAATCTCAACTATCTAAAGAATGCATAGGAACAAGGTCAGCCAGCTGGATGCCATGTTGTTGAAAGATGTTGCTTCTAAGTGTAATATTATGAGTGATTTTTCACCCCAGGTGCTTTATACACATGTATACCTTCCAAACTTGCTATTGCATGCCCATGTCTGTGTGTATGTGTGTGTGTGTGTATATATTTATATTTATAATTATATTTATAATTATATTTATAATTATATTTATATTTATAATTTATATTTACAATATAAAGAAACTTAAAACAATAACAATTTTTATATAAGGAAAAGCATAATTTCATGCATTTAAGAAATTGATTTTACTATAGTTTTTTCAATTCACTTTCATATCTTACTTTCCCTTGAGCATAGTATGTTTCATTTTTTTGTTTTAAAAAGTATTTTTTTTATTCTAATCAAAAGTTTCCCAAATCTTCAAATCTTAAGAAATTAAAAGATAGCTATGACATGTTTGAGAAGAGTATTGTGTGCTTACAACAGTTCTGCAACTAATAATTATCTGTTTGACTCCCTTAAATACTTTAATAGATTTTAAAATCTATATATGTTGGGAGAGGTGTTTTCTTTATTTTTGAACTTTGGTTTATTTATGTCAATTGAGGTAGAGCCCACTTAACTCAGACCCTTTTGTGAACAGGTGGAACATGCTATAATAAGCAAACTTGCTGATGGCTCATTTAAAGTATGATAAAATACTCTTAAATTTTTATTAGGATATTATTTTTTTAATTTTTTGTGTGTAGTTGCCGCTGTGTTCTCTAAGCAGAGTGGGCCTCAATTTGCCATGGTTCCTTTGGGGGCAATGATAAGAATTTATTGACATTTTTCTTCAGTATACTGCAATTTTCTCTGAGACAAGTCAGATTTCCTTTACAGTGACTTCAGTGGCATTTCCTTTACTAATGCATACTGTGTTTATTTCTCCCATCTTTTAGGGGAGTATTGCATTGTTTTTATGGTGGGCCATTTGGGTTTACATGGCACATACTACTAGACTAATCATTTCAGGAGTTATTGCTGTTGCTGCTGTGTAACTATTAGGTAACATTTAGGGCTAGTTAATGAGTTCTTTTTCCAAGCATCCTTTTCTTTAAAAGTATATTTTATTTATCACCAGGGTGTAAGCATATAGCTTAATATCTCAGATGTTATTTTCTGAAATAGTATGGAAAGAAGACTGAAACATCCAAGCACTCATGAAAGATGGAAATTTAGTCCAGTATCTGCTGGATCTTACATAAATGTACAACCATGCTGTAGCGGCATATGAGAGGTGATATGAAGCATCATTCTTTTTTCCTTTAAACTTTTTATGTCTTAATGTAATTTATATTTACAAATATAATGCCGAAAAACCACACCCTTCCCAATGGTTTGGATATCTATGTTTAATTTTAGATTTGGTTGCCATTTATCACATATTGGACAATTATCTGTAGTAACCCCTATTAAAAAGCCACCAAAATATTCACAATATTGTCCCTGGATGGTAAGATTAAGGGTGAGGGTTTTCCTCCTCCTCCTTCAACTTCTCCCTTATCTCTCTTCTTTCTCTGTGTATTTGCACATTTACAATGAAGGTAGTAATTTTATAATAAGAAAGCTGTTATTAAAGGTTTCCAGTAGGAGCACATCTCCTGTATAAAAAAAAAAAAAAGAAAATAGATGTTCAGTCATCTTAATAGGAATATGCCTCTTTAGTATAACAAGATCAGAATACAAATTTTGTATACACATTGTATTGATAATATGTACTTTTTATTTTGTGCACAGATTTGTTTCATCAGGTAGCTCATGAACTCACAGCCCTAGTAGCTACCTGTTGTTGCTTAAAGTTAATTATTTTAATTTTATTAAAAGGTAAGTGATGTACTTGCTTAGGAGAATTTCTCCTGGAGCTGTGTCCTGTGTAGTGAAGTTCAGTCTTCGTGCCCACCACTTTTGGAGCAGAAGGCTTGGGTCCTGTTGGTAGGGTAGGGTAGGATATCAAGAGTGGAGTGTTGGGCTCTTGCCTAGGTTTGCTTGTGTGTGAGGCTGAGGATGGCAAATACTGGAATATAGGGATTCTGCCAAAGGGATTGCTGATGTGCATGGTGGAGGTGAGAGGTATTGGGTTATAGGGAGGCCAGTGGGGCAGGCCGACAGGAAAGAGAAGATGGAGGGGTTGGTGGAGGCAGCTCTCAGTGACTATCCAGCAGAGCTTTTATGAACACTTACTGTGTTTTAAAGGACCAGAGGCATATTCATCAAGCAGACTGTTTCTCCAGGTTCTTCTTTTAATATTAAAGCTCATCCATAAAAAGCAAATAAAGCATCGTGCTCTTACTTACCTTAATGTGAATTATTTGTTATTGCGCTGCTTGCTCCCAGAACTGTGATGATGAATTTGCCAAAGGAATCGAAATTTCATTGTGAAACCAAGTAGAATGGTTTCGCAGTGATCTGTTTTTAATCATCTATCCCCTTGTTACTCTTGATTAGCAGCTATAATTAGTTTCTTCTGTCATCATCGTCACATCTGAGTGGCTAGAAACACCCGGCTGGGGCATCTGAATGGCTGAGATCCCTAATCTCGTATGAATTTCAAATTAAATAACCCATGTGGGATCTCAGAGCTCCAACTGGCAGCATATTCCCTTCACCCCTGCATGATCTTGACAACTACATCAATGGTTGTGATTCGTTGGTTTCTTTCATAAATGGAATTAAACTACATATTTTCATGTTACCAACAAAATACTTTTATCATTATTGGTATTCTGATAAAGGACACCACAGCAACACCATCCAGTGTATGTATAGTTCAATTACATTTTCCTGAGAGCCAGTGAGGATTTGGGAAAACCTTGTGTCATTATTAGCAAATACTTATAGGCCAAAGAAATTATATTGTCTTTTTGTAAGAATGATGTTTTCTAAAAGGATAATTTTTTAAAGAATATTTCAGAATACTGGGCATGTTTATTAAGCTAAGGTAGCTTAGGTACATAAGGAAATATAATTTTTTTCAACATCTTTATATTTGGGGAAACCAAACTAAAATTATGATTGTTTTAGTCATAGTTTTTAACGTATTTTTTTCTTTTTATAAGTATATTGGTAATGCAGTCATCCCTCTTAATCCACAAGAGACCTGTTCCAAGACCCCACTTGGATACCAAAATCTACAGATCTTCATGTCCCTTATGTAAAATGACATGGAACATTTTACAGAAAATACTGTTTTCAGTCCTGGATTGGTTGAATTCACAGATATGAAACCCAGGGATACAAAGAGCCAATTCTATGTTTATCAAAAAAATCCACATATAAATGGACCTGCACAGTCAAATCCACATTGTTTAGGGGTAAACTGTTTATCTATATGGTATATACAACTGTATAGATATTACATAATTATACATATTCTAATTATATAAAATGTAATTTAGATATAACTTATAATTCTTTAAATGTAATTTTTTAAAAATAATAATAAACATTTCCTAAATGCGTACCATATACCAGGCACTGCTGCAGTACTGACTGTTCCAAAATGAATCTCAAAAGCTAAAATTGCATACAATGGACCCAAATAGCATACTAATTTCCACTTCACATAATCTCTATGAGATAGGTACTATTTCTATTCTCATTTTGTAGATAAGGGAAATGAAACACAGGTTAAATAACTTGGCCAAGAGCACACAGCTAGCTGCACCCTTCATTTTAAGTAATTACACTATTGTGAATCACACATAATTTTTTGAAAAATCCAGTTATGCATATTTTATACAGGCAGATTTTCTTCTTCCTTTAAGACCTGGGCCCTGTGTACTGTCATCATGAAAGGAATGCAAGGACATCTGATGATTAAGGGAAAGGAAGGAAGACCAAGAAGTCTTACTAAGCCGTGTTCCTTAATAAACCCTTGTTCTGAGACTTGGGATCTCCAATGGGAAGAGGGAGGAGGCAGAGGCGACCAAGAGGCTTTACTTCCTTCTATCTTCGCTATAAGGAGAGAGTTGAGGATTAGGTAAGGGGTGGAAAGGAAAGCAAAGGTTATTTGTTCCTCCTTCTCTTGTGCATTTTTAAAATGTGTTACAAAGGCCTCAGGCAAAGGAGAAAGGAAAAGAGGAGCAACCTGAGACTCTTTAAAGTATAAAAAGACCTTGGCAGACCTAGCAGAGACCGTCAGTGCTTACAGTTCAGCCATATCCTCTCACCAGCCCACACTCTGCTATTTTCAGGGCCCGGGTGGTTGTGTAGGTATCATTTTGAAATTTCTGTTAACAACAACTGTAAAAATAGCTACTTCCACAGATACGTGTTTACATCTTGTTTCTAGAAAATACAGTGTGTGAAGAATCACAATTGCTTGACATTTGTTTTTAGACAGATTCCCCACTTTATCGAGTGCTCTATAATAGGGTATTTTTAAATGGCAATATACTACACTACCTTTAAAATAAAATTCAGTAAAAAATAATTTACACAGAATTTCAGATCAACGATCCCATTGTGTGATGAGAGGAACACCTTAACTGTAATGAACTGCTCTGGCGGATAAGTTCCTACACCTGTTCCTGACACATAGGCATTTAGTGAATGCTGACATAAGGTGCACTGTGTTCTCTTCAAAATGTGCATCTGTGCCGTGTGATTTCTTTAGTTATTTAAAAATGTGATTTTTTAAAAATCAGTTTTTAAAAATTTTCAGACATTTTACCTTAATATGTTGCTTCTCTTCTAACTAGTCTCTTCTTTTGAGACTCTCTATGAGTTATAAATTAAACCTTCTCATTCTTGGTCCTCCATCTCTGTTAGCCTTTTGTGTGTTTTCTATCTCCAGGTCTCTGTGCTATTTGGGTAGTTTCTTCTGATCCATCACTCTGTTTACTAATTCTATCTTCAGCTGTGTTCAAATGCTCAGGGCCCATTGTACCTCACTTTAGTGTTTGAGTCTCTTTTGTGAGCAGTTTTAACCATTTTTAAGAATCGATTCCTCATTTCTTTCATTATTTCTTGAGGTCTTTTGAAAAACAAGGAAATTTATAAATTTTGATAGAATAAAAAAATTCTCTCCTGAAACTATCATGTGGGCACATATCATTTTACTGTCCTATAGATTATTTCTTAAGATGACTTAAAAATATAAATGATAGATCCATTGGACATAGAAGATAAGCAGTGAAGAGTACTTTTTCTCGTATTCTCTGGATTAGACCATTGACAGAGTATTTGTTTCAATAGTTACATAATTTTAAAGGTTCCATATTTCAATCAATCTCCTAATTGGTTTTCATCTGTTGCTTGCTTGTTTTTGTGATTTATGTTTTTTTAAAAATTTAAACATTTCATACATATTTTTTATTTTAATTTATGAAGCCCTTGTCGTCTGACTCTTGTTTGTTATTTCTGCTGACTCTACTCATGATGGAGTTCAGATTTAGTTCATGTTAAATCGTGAACAACTAGGTCTTAACTGAGGATGATGCTGTTCTCCAGAGGCTCTCTTCCTCTTTGTCATCAGGACTTGCTCACTTTGAGCCACTTTAGCCCCTGAGAGCATCTGTGAAGGACCCTTTGGCTGCTCGCTGCCACCGTGGCACTTTTCTCCTATTGCAGCACTGGCAATAGCACTTGCTGTCAGGAAAACAGCACTTTTTCAAGGCCCTAGGTGTTTTTTATTTTCACCTCAAATTTTTCTTTTACAACCTGCGAGTTCAGAGATGCAATAAAACTTGTTAATACTAGTTGTTTTATATCTGAGAAGACCCTTCACAGCCTCTAAACCACCACTCTCCTGGAAGTGAAATTATATAGCATTATGGAACCTTTGACATATAACTTCCCTCAAAAGCAGTTTTCAGATAAAACCAAGAAGCCAGTGTCCTGAACCACAGCTGATTGTGTCACCTGAGGACTAGATGGAGACAGTCTATAGCCCTTCCTATAAATTGGAAAGCACGGAGCAGCCATTAAGTTGAGTGTTTCTTGGGGTGTGCTGTATACCTAAAGAGGCGACCTTCTAACCAGTTCATGGAGGGGATTGTCATGGGAAACAGGGCGGATTTTGCTCGTATCCTGTGGTCTGCTCACTTTCACTGCAGAGGCATGATCTCAGCATGTCTAGCCCCAGTGGAGTTGGACAGCTGCCAATACATAGTATTTTATTACCCTAGACGGTGAAACAAAATTAAAAAACTCCCCAAATTGGTTCTTTCATACTGATAAGATTAACCAAAAACACTAACCGATCTCACTTCACATTGCCTACCCAAGGCTAGATTTAGTGACTGTTCCCAGTGCCCTCCACCTTTATCAAAGCATGCCACTGCTCCTTCCAACCCCTTCTTTGTTACTGGTTGTTCAGGTAAAAACCGTGGCCGGAGTTGTTTCACTTTAATTGTGCTCTTCAATAATAATATAAAACCATTGACATTTCTTTGTCATGGTTAAGTGATGGTGTTTCATAAAATGTGACAGACATTTAAACCTGGATTTTATTCATCATCACATTTGCGTTAACGGTTTTTCTGATACTCCACGGGATTTATAGTTTCAATTCGATATGTGCGCTCACCTCGTCCTTTTATTATGTTAGTGCCCAATAAAGCTCAGAGCTATGCCTTGTTCGTGTTTCTCAGTATTGGATAATACTCGTTTATTGGATTTTGAGGCCTGCAGATTTACTGTCACATCTCTAACTGGGCAATTTATCCAAAAAGAGAAGGTTGCTACCTATGCCTTTATTATCAGTGCATTAACTTTGTAAGGAAAATTAAAGGCAAAAAGACACGTCTTGACATTCAATTGTACTCTTATTAAATGGCCAATTTCTAGTGTGTTCAGACCCTTATGAGGTTATAGATATTTTTAGAACTAAAGTGTGAGTTGGATAAATCACCATCCAGGCTAAGTGTCTTTGGTTATGCATCCAAAGTTCTCAATCCTCTTATCATAGCATTATGATCCATTCATGCTTTTCTTAATATGTATATTTTTAAGAGAAATGAAAATATTCCTACCTTTTGGCTCAGTCATCCCACTCCTTTGCATTTATCCTGAGGAAATTGTCCAATAGCATTTTAAAAAGGAACTTTTTGCAAAACTATGTATGTTATAGTTTTTTCTGTGACAGCAAAGGCCAGGCATTGGTTAAATGCCTAATATTTTATTAATTTAGGGTTCATTAACTTGATGAACTATTATGCAGATATTTAAGTCATAACGATGACTATAGAAATCTTGGGAACATTTTAATACGTAGTAAGTGAACAAAAGAGATAATGGAATTGAGTATGCACAATGATTAAAACTCGACAAATCTGTAGACTGATGGACACAAATTAGACAGGAAAATACGAAACTGAAGAAAAATTATGTGAGTTTGGGAACTGGAGGCAAATTTATTCATTTGAAATATTTCCCTTAAACATCATTATGTGGTTTTTACAGCAAGTGTGCAAATTTTAAGAGGAGTGGAGGGGAAAAAAAAAAAGTGTAGATAAATATAGGGCATCTCGAATGTCTCACGGCCTGGGCTCTTGCAGAGTTTTATACCCAGTGGTGAGAGAAGGCTTTTTTGTGTGATGTAGAAGGGACAGCATTTTAAACAGATCATCCTTTGGAGGGAGAGAGCATTCTGAAGAGGAAGCTTTAGCAGAGGAAATAAGGCTGGACCATTTATCTCATTTTCTTTTTCGCTTTTATCACTGTTGACAGATTTAAGGTCTTCTCATGACAGCCCCCAGAGCCAGACGTCCAGGTCCCATTCCCTTTCCGGAGCTCTGCTGCAGCCAGGGAACCCCAGCCAAGATGCAGGCTTCACACACTTTGATGATTTCCATGATATCTTCCTTAACTTCCTAGTCATTTTTTTTTTCTCATTATATCCACTAATTCAAATATCTCTTGTCCTGTTTTGAAGCCTGCCTGAACACTCATTTTCCTGAGGAAACTGCTGGGTGTGGCCTCATCTCATACTCCACCCTGCCTTACAATCCACCGATGCATGTTGCTCTCTTGTCGTTAAGGTTCCCAGTTTTACTTCTGGTTTTGCTGATATCCATTTGTTCATTTTATGAATTTTGTTGCATTTCCTCAAATCAACTTATCCTGATTCCTCATTCTAATTAACATTGACAGGGCCAGGCACCCTGCCTCCTTTTCCCCGCCTGCTTTCCCAGCCCTCAGAATAGGGATCCGCATGGAGTATATATCAGGAAACATTGGCAATAGACTCGGAAACCTCACTAGTGTTAAGTGGACAGATGCCAAGTGTTTATTTTGAGTGAAAAACTGATCATGAGACTAGTTGTTTTTTTTTTTTATACTCACTAGGTTAAACACTTGTCATTTATTATTTAATGTATCCCTAACTGCCACCTTATTTGGTAGGTATTATTATTATCTGACTTTTATAGTTAAGGAAACTGAGGCATAGAGAGAGTCAGCAAGTAAGTAAGTGGCTGAGAGGGTACTGCAGGCTCCAAAACCACCCATCAGGTGGCCAAAAATTGCCACAGCTGGAGTCAGATATGATTGTGGAAAGATTTGATTTCATTTCAATATTTTAAACTTGAGAGGTTTCCTATAAACCTCTGAGTTTTGGCTTTTCTTGAAAAATAGAAAAGTCTGGCAACAATTGGCTAGAGTTGCACAGAATCTGTTTCTTTACAGGGAGAATACGTTCCCTCCCAGCATGCCACAATTGAGCTCACGTCACTTATAATTTTCCTGTGCCCTTTGCTATGTAAACGTTTTCCTGTTCGTGTGAAATCTTGCTTTATGTGAGGATTTCTGATAGTTTAAATTCCCATTAACAATTCTGAGCATTGCGATGGGGGGCGGAGGGAAGAGCAATTAATGTGAAATTTCAAGTGGTTCAAAAATTTGAAGTTGATCTTAAGGTTTCTAGGACATGAACTCAATGCACGTAACTACTAAAGTGTAAGTTTGTCATTGACTAAAAAAATAGAAATGGAAGCAATTTGACCAAGGAAAATTTTAAGTTTGCTTAAAATCTCCAAGAAAATTCCATTGGTCTCTTTATTATGCAATAGCTTGATATACCCCGTGCTTTGTTTAAAAAAAAAAAAATCAGCCCTACCAAAATAATGATTTAAAAACACAACTGTGATGGCATTACATCTCTGCTTAAAATCTTTCTCTGGCTGCTCACTAACTGGAGGTCAGACACTTTGCTCAGTTCACCAGGGTTCTCACGATCTGCTCTGTGCTTTCTCCTCAAGCCTCCTCCCCTCCCATTAAAATGCTGTTTTAAATCAGGGGCACTGCAGATGTGATCAAAGCAAATATTACACAAGTGAGGTAATCTAGACAGGTTTAAATTTTAGAGAGACTCCACTAAGGAAGTGGCTGTTGTAGCTGGAAGGAAATGAGAGAGCAGTGACAGATGAAGTCAGAGTGACAACTAGGGGCCAGGTCATAGCGAGCCTCTAGGTCACAGTAAGGACATCTACCAGGCACCTGAAGCCATTGGAGGGTTCTGAGTAAGGGGGCGACAAGATCTGACTTTCATTCTAACGAGATGATTCTGACTCTGGTGTTATAAATTAAAAAGAGGGAGGAGAGAAGCAGGGAGATCAGTTAAGAGCTTTTTGTGGTAATCCGTACAAGAGACGACGGTGGACACGGACGTGATAAGAAGCGATAAGATTCTGGGTATCGTTTGAAGGATGAATCAGCACATTTTGACATAACAGACCGGATGTGGAGTATGAGGGAAAGAGTAGCATCAAAGATGAAATTAAAGTTTTTGATGCTACTCTTTAGCTGGAAAAATGAATTCTGAACTAGGGAGGATTAAGGAGGCACTTGTTTGGGGGATGAGCAAGGAGTTCCATTTGAGAACAAGTTATATTTGAACGCCTATTAGATATCCTAGGGAGATGTCAAGCAGGCAGTTGGTAAACTGGAGTTCAGGAGAGAGGTGAGGCTGCAGAGAGGCCTTTGGGAGCCATCAGGATATAGATGTTATCTAAAGCCGTGGTTCTAGCCAAGAACACCAAAGGTCTGAGCCCTGGGATGCTCCACCCTCAAAGGTCAGGGAGATGAGAAGGAAATTGAGAAGGAGCAGCTGGGAAAAGAGAAGGACAATTAGATCTCCTTTTGATGTTCTGGAACTTAAGGGAAAAGAGGCTTCAAAGAGGAAAAGCTGATCAACTGCTAATGATACCTGAAGGTGAGATGAAAGACGTGGCATTGGATTTAGCAAGTGGAAGTCGCAGGCAACCTTGAGAAGAGGAGGCAAGGTCCCTGCCCTCTTGGAACTTAATGCTGGTGAGGGATGTAGAGAATTAGAAAGTTTGACAGATAAATATGTATGGTCAGGTAATAATAAATGGTAGGGTCACGAGGTAACGACAGGGAGGCTATTTTAGATAGGGCTGTCAGAGAACAGCTTCTCAGGGGTGCTATTTGAGCCCAGATCTGAAGGAAGCACGGACACCCAGGCTGGCATTCAAGCATGGAGGTGCCTGCATAGCCTTATGGATTTTCTCCCAGCATCCTTCCAATTGCCCAGATGTTTGGACTAACTGGTTGTTTCAAAAGCGTTCCAGTTATCTCATATTTTGCATATAACCTCTGGCTGGGCCATATGAATATGTGGGAAAAACAGTGTTCCAGGTGGAAAGAACAGCAGGGTCGAAGTCCCTGAGGCAGGACATGTTCAGTGGTCAAGAAATCAATCCAAGACCAGTGGGGTAGAGCAGGGAGAGAAATGAACGTGGAGTTCTGCCACTTTCAGGAAAATTCTTCATTGTCTAACAACGCGTATTTAACTTAACTGACCGTCACTCTTGAATATATGTCTGTGTATGTATAGTTTGTGTGTATATAGTACATTCATGGTATGTGTGTGTATGTATGTAGTATATTGGACACACATAATTTTGCTCCCTGCCAGTCAGAAAAAAACCTCTCTCTGCATAGACATTACTTGCATGCCACCATTAAATATATACTCAATAAATTTAGAGTTGCATAGTTCTAAAAAGAAAGGGAAGTTCTAAGGGCTGAGTTTTTTCTTGAATTTTTTTCTCATTGAGAGGGATGCCTATATGAGCCAAAGGCTCGTGGACTTGACTAAATTTATAACTTACCTGATTTCCTTTCTGAGAGATCTAGGTCTATAAACTCATAATTTCGTTTGGGGTTTCTTATTATCAAGAACACATTGACTGGAAATACTTATCTCCAGATCTTAGAGCCATTCCTCTTACATCAACTTATATAATAAAAAAGAAGAAAAAAGTTAATCGTAATTAGAAAAATATTTACCCATTATAAAAGTCCCAAACACCACAGCTGGTTACATTTTTTTGTGCTCCCTTATTTTTTGCTTCAAATGTATAATATCTAGTTTTTATATAATTATGCTACATGTAGGGATATGCATATATTTATGTGTGTGTATCTTTATACTTTTAATATTTTAATGTTTATTTTTATACTTATCTTTTTAACGGCAGCTTAATAGTCAATATTTATACATTTAAAAATAATTTTATGTAATTGCAGTAGATATATCATACATATTTTCATATATTTCTACTTTTTTTTTGTAAATCACATTTTTATCAGATTTATTCTTAATGACAGCATAATATTTAATTATATCAATACACTCTAATGTAGTTGGCTCTTCTCCCATTAGGGGCATTTAAGTTATTTATAGTTTTTATTATAAATATCATGCACATTTTAAAAGTTATATCCACAGATAAATTTCTAACAGTGGAATCAGCAAACATATTTATTTATTGTTTCCTCACTGGCAAATATCTCCCTGGATAAGTGCTGTTATAATGTCATCAGCAATGAAGGAATCCAACCCAAAGACTTTTATTATTTTTTACAAAATATTTTCCTAGAATATTTCCTGGTGTAATTCCTGTCATTTATATATTTTTTATTATTAGCAACATTGCTGTAGGGTTTTTTTTACTTTCTGTATTTCCTCTTTAGTTAAATTTCTGAATCTTTCACCCATTTACTCATTGGGGTTTTGATAATGATCTTTATTTTCAAAATGTGTTTTATTTTACTAGAAATTAACCCTTATTACAACTGTTATAAAATTTTTTCTCTTCATTAAGCTTTTTTTATCTTAATTGTGTTGTTCTATAGCTCCTATTTTTACCAATTTCCACTGGGGTGTGCCACTTCTTTTTCCTTAGATCCCATATCTTAAGATTTTTTTTTAGACCGATGTCCTTGTTCTTAATTGTGTTGGCAACACTTTTCAATTGTTAGCTCTGGTACTTATTATGTATATAATAAGACTGTAGGTGAGTCCTTTTTTCATTATTATCAAACTATTAACCCTTGAAACACCTAGCTTCTCCTTATTCTACTCTTTGCTTCATATTTTTAAGGTATTTTTCATCCCTCAGTTGAAGCACAGCTAATTAACAGCATTTTAAACCTGTCACTCAAATAGGTGACAACCCTGAACTGTCGGCCTGGCCCTGCCAGCCACCGACTATCAGGCCTGACTGCCGCTCTTATTTTGAAAGTCTGCTACTGCTACTCTTGTTCTTAGATTTTATCAGAAGGAAGAGTGACACACGAAAGAAGAATTTTGTTCATTTCAGCCAGCTTGGTACATCTAAGTGGCTTCCAAAAAGCCATATACAACAAAGTAGCAACTAGGAATGATACCCTCTTCTTCATCCAGTAATTGCAACAGCCACTTCTTTGTCACTCCCATACGTTCTTATCCATCTCCATGGCAGCGTGCCGAGTGGGTTTCCTCGTGGGCTTCTTCTCCCAGTGCCCCCTTGCTGAATAATATTATATCTGTGACTTCCTTTAAAACACAGCTAAATGGAGACCTTGCATTTCGTCGTACTTGCAGCAGCTTCTTTCATCTTCTTGTAACTTGCTGCTGTGTAACAGTCGCTGTGAATTGCTCTGCCTTCTCTTCCCCACACATTCTCAGCCAAGCGGTAGTGTGTCAGAGCAGGCAGTATTTCACTAGTTCCATTCAAGGCTTTGTTTTCCATGGAATCCAAAATGTGGCTTTATGTGACGTGGATGAAAGTACCCACAAAAGAGAAGGTAGGATGTGGAGTGGATCTTGGTCTTTAAAGATCCTAGAGAAAGTCGTACTCGTATGTTCATTTTAACTTAATATGATAGGATTTATTGTGTATTTGGTGGGCATTTGGACATTTTTGAAAAATATTTGCCTCCGATTTTCTGTTTTTCAAAGTTAGGTGACTTCTAACCAACATCCACTGCCATATTACTTGAACGTATTCATTTTTGATGAAAAGTCTGTCCTATGGCTCATCATCTGTGTGTGAGTCTGCCTTTGATCAGTTCTGGGTACGTGTTCAGAGCCACACAAGCCCAGATCTGTGACCTGGTCCAGCCTCTGCCTTTCTCTTGCTACAAATGGAATTCCTGATGACAGTGCAGAGCTGTGGGAGTGCGGGGAGGGGTCAAAATTCCTTCAGTAGGAAAGATGGAAGTCATTTGATACATTCAGAGTATGGTCACAGTATCTTACCATACATAAAAACTAGCAGCTTTAAAAAGCCAACCTCACACGTTTTTTTTTTTAACTTTTTTCAGATGTGGGCAAGCTGTGAAATATTAAGGCAGGGAAACACACACACACACACACACACACACACACACACACACACACTCACGGATACACACTGCTCCCAGGAGCCTGAAAAAGTCTAGCCTGGGCTTCAAAACTGAGTTTGAGTACTTTTTTTTTTTCCCTGGTGGGGCAGTTGTCTAGGGCAAATATAAAGATTTAAAAGACAAAGAAAATGATCCAAAATCGTACTGCAAACAAGGTGAAACAAGCAAGATATTTTCTTTTATCCTCACATCTGTTCCTAAGGAATGACAAACGTACCTCCTCTTACACAGGCCCAGTAATTTGGAGGCCACATGACGTCCTCTCTGGCAGTGGTTCCCTTACCAACGGAATAAATGTAGAGAAAACTGAGCATGATGAATTACCTTTTGATCTGAATTAATCTTCAGCTGGCAAAAAAATAAAAATGGTCATGGGAACAGAGCAACGCAGATGTTCAGAAGCCGAGGAAGTAGTCAGCAGTTTGAAAGGAATTCTTCATGCACCATGCTTCCAAAGATATGGAAGCAATGACTCACTGAAGTGTGAACTTCAGTTTTGGCCCTGGTGGGTGTCAGTAAATAACAGTTGTATGAAAGCAGAGTCTGCTCTGTAACTTCCTCCCAGACTTGTGGTTGTGTATTTCCTAGAATGCTCCAATACCAAGTTTATATAACTCGTCCTAAGCTTTGGCAACCAAAGAGTGTACTGTTGTCCAGTCATGAATGAGAGTAACAGAAAAGAGCACATTTCATTTAAAGGGGAACATTAGGATCTACTTAGGGAAGAGAGGAAATTGGAAAGCTTTCTAGAAATAGAATTCCTCCAGCCCCTATCCAAGCTTGTTAGAAAGAGAGACAATCAGTCAGATCAAGCTGGTATGTGACAGCCTTTTACCTGTTGTGCTAAATTTCGTCTTAGGATCATAATTAATTCCAACATTTTCAAAACTTAAAAATGTTTCCCATTTCTGTCCATCTCCTTATGCTTCCCCACATATAATTGGACCCGCCTCTTTGGCTTTCCTATTAAGTCATTTTTCCTTTACATTTATAATTTATTTCAATTTGACCATTCATGTCCAGACCTTGACCAAGAAGAATGCCATATCTGAATTTCACTTTATTCTATCACAAAATTATTTCACGAAATATATCACAAAATTATTTATACGTAAGGATGAAAAGAACTTTATTGGGATTGTTTATCTAAAAGTGATTATAATAATGGAGAAAGATGTTTTCATAAATAAAAATAAAAGCATCAACAAACTTTTAGGTTACCATGTCAGCATAATAGCTTGAGATCAGGGACCTGATTTATAGAGGTTTATAACCCAGAATCCAAAGGAAAGTGCTTTGAATGGAGTACGACCCTAGTAAGTGTTCATTTAATTTAAAGTTCATCTTATTTTTTTAAATGATTTGATCCATTTAGAAGAATGTTTCTGTGAACACTCCCATGGTTTTTACAGTTGTTGCATTCTATTCCAGCACATCTGTGTTGGGAATTGGGTATAGTTTAATGATTCGGAACGTGGCTTGCATTCCTGGAACCAACACTTGTTAGCCAAATGACTTTGCACAAGTTTCTTAACCTCTCAAAGCTGCCAGTTTTCTTATCTATGCAATCGGAATTCTATTGGGATGTACTTCATAAGGTCACTGTGAGAATTAAAAGAGGGAATGCTTGTAAAATACTTAGCTCAGTGTTCTGGTACATGGTAAATGCTCCATAAACAACAGCTATAAATATGCACATTAATATGTTAACTTATTACTCCTGTCTCCAAACCAAATGTATGTTTGTGTTTTTCTGCTTCACTATTTCACAATTTGCCTTTATTAAAAAAAATAGTCCGCCAGACATGTGAGGGTGGATTTAAAATGTTAGTTTTTAGATATGCTAAATTTGAACTAGATGAAGAAGGCTTCTTATCTGACTCCAAATGGTTTTTCTTTATTATTCACATTTAGATGCAAAAACAGTATTTTCCAGAAACCCTTTTTTACTGTCATCTATGTGAGATGACTCAGAAGTCAGTTATCTGCTCCTCTACTTCACGAACTCACCATGTTTTATGTCTTAAAACCTTCCCTCTCCTCTGCTACTTACCTACCATCTCTTGGAAAGATTTCCAGTTGTTTTGTTTTTTTCAAAAAGGACTATGTTTTTTGCAGGCTCACTACCCACAAAGAATTTATATTTTAGTATTTTTCTACATACTAATATTCAGATTATATTTTTCAATAAAAATAAGTTAAAGCATTTCTCACAAACACATGATCACTAAAACGCAGTTTGAACCTGAGAAAAGATAGTCATACAACTTTACCAAGTTTTCCCTGAAATATTTAATCCTTCCCTCAGTTTACCTGGAAAAGTATGCCAGAGACAACAAGGATCAAGGGCTTGAAAAACAGAGAGTACGTTATATGTGTGCATTTGGTGTGGATGGAAGGGAAAAGGGACAAATGTCACTACTCCCACCACACTCAGCACACACAGAGGGAGGAGGGAGCGCGAAAGAGACGGAGGGTGTAAGAATAAATACATGGCTATCAGAAAATAAAGGCGATTGATTATCTATGCAGCAGATAAGAATCACTACCTTCAATAGAAATTGCCAGTTACTGCTCATTTTTGGTGTTCAGTTAATACAGTCCTATATTTATTTTTCTATTTGGTGCTGGTGGCAATTGCTAGTATCTTTTTTTTTTTCCTAGGAATTTTAGGATTTGTTTTCTTTAGTACATAGTAAAAAAATTACACATGCAATAGTGGGGCCAGATTGTATTTTTTTAGACTCATCTCATCTTGCATTGAGAAAACCTCAAGGAAGGAAGCCCAACTCCAATTAAACTAGTTGAAATTTTAGAAAGTACCCTGTTTTTGAAATTCCTCAGAACTTTGCAATAGATTGTTTCTCCATAATACTGTCAGAGCTATTTGATGGCCAAGTAGAGAGACCTGGAGGCGTTTATTTCCCATTTACTTAATTTTGTTGATTTTAAATTTTGTCTTGAGCAATCCGACTCTTTAGATAAAACGAAGTTCACATTTTATGCAGTACGACTGACAATCCCCAGATGCACAGTGTTCCTTCAACACACTGTTAAGTAAATTGAATCTCTGATTCACTAGGAGTTGTTGGGTTTTATTGAGGTTTTTTTTGGTCTCACTTTATTATAAGCAGGTGAGCTGTGAATGTCAACTGCCAGAGCATGTTCAATAAATGTGTGTTTAATTTTTACTGATGATTCCATTCTCGAATCATTAACTTTTCCTGGAAAAAGTGGCCATTTTTCTAGGCCTCATCGAGACCTACAATTATATGATTCTTACTTACTGAGATACAGCTTCATGAAAAATAAGTTAGCTCTTATATTTTTCCTAGGGCCTATCATTTCCAAAGAATAAGATGTATTCACCTGATAATTGGTTCTTTAGATGTAGTTTTTTGTGGCTCTTCAGATGGTCCAGGGTTTGATATCTTGTATTACTTTTAGTACTCGTTTATGTAATGTAATAACGTACATGTGAAAACTTCTATGTTTTCTTATATTTGACTCAAAGCAAATTTCATCTAATTGGCACTTCATTAAAAGTAGTAGTATACTTTCCATTAATTCCAGGGTTGTTTTCTTTTTCTTTCTTAATTTTCTTCCCAGTGGCAAGCAAAAGTAATCCATGAAATTTTTTTTTTAGCCAAAACAGCCCTGAGAAATACACTTGAAATTTTCTGCTCCTAGTCAGAGGTTTTTAAATTGTATTTCAGAGTCTTGGCATCTGGAAACTTTTGGCCAGGTGTGGCTCTATATCTGTGTGAGGAGTATAATTTTTTGTAATTTGGGTTTCAACGAAGGTATTACTTCTGCATACAGGTCCTTTGTGCTATTCTGCTGTCTGCTTTTGTTTGTACCATGTACTTTTTTCCCCCATCAGGCGTCCTCTTCTCCTTTGTGCCTTTCTTTGCCATTCTCTGTTGATCATTCCACTCTCTATGACCTCAGAGTGCTTTGTTTATACGTCAGTATAGCCTTTGCTATGGTATGTTGTGATTTAGCTATTTAGATAAGACACTCATAGGACTTGCTTGTATTTATGTTACAGACCTTGCCGCAGCAGGCCATAGTTATCTCTCTCCATAACTGGGCTCTGAGCTTCTCAAGAACAGTACCATGTTCAGAATTTTAGTTGTAGGCTCTATACTACATAGTAGGTGCTCAGTTTTTTATAATGAGTGTTTACAATAATAGGCAACATTTCCTAAACAGTTCGGTAAATACTTTGGGTAATAGTGACCCAAAAAAAAAAAAATGAGTGCCAACACTTTTAAAAGTTTTCTCAGCCAGGCACATGGGGCTGATGGTATTTTTAGGAGCCATTGTGTGAGAAAATATGAAATGATCAACATTTACCTCATCTGAAGAAATCCAAAACACTGATTTGAAAAGGTACATGCACCCCTATATTCATTGCATCATTATTTGCAATAGCCAAGATAGGGAAGCAACCTAAGTACCCATCAATAGACGATTGGATAAAGAAGATGTGGTACATATATGAAATGGAATATTACCTGGCCATAAACAAGAATAAAATCTTACCATTTGTGACAACATGGATGGACCTAGAGGGTATTATGCTAAGGAAAACAAGTCAGACAAAGACAAATACCATAGGATTTCACTTATGTGAGTTCATCTACTGACAGCCCTCGTTGGGCATGCAGATTTGTGTGCTTCTCACAGTGTGCCCCACCCCCATCCCCAGCGTTCACTGTCCGTAGGCAGAAGCCACTGATGTCAGTGTTATTTAACACTTATGTATAAAGGACAGACTCGTTTGCCTAGGACTGTCCCAGTTTGCGCATCTTGCTCTGCTGTAATTAATAGCTTTCTCAGAAGCACTTTGATTGGGACAACAAGTAGAGTGGCCACTCTACGTGTAGACAAATATTTATATTGCATTGGTTTTATCTTGACCCAGAAGAAAAGATACCTAAAGGAGAAAGTTGGAAGCATATCATTATCTCCATCTCTAAGTGCTTCTTCTCCACTAATATTGTTTTTTTTTTCCTTAATATTGGTTATTTTGATTTCAGCTTTCTTGTTGAGCTCAAACTGGTATATATTTTGCTTATTATTTCTAGCTATTAAACTACCAGCCTTTTGTTAAATGTGTGTGTATTGTGTGTATGTATATTCCATAGTTATAATAAATTAGAAATACCTATTCTAAGCTCACTTTTAGTTCATTCTTACTTCCTCATTTGCTAGAGTGGCCTGATAGTCAACAGATCTTCCTAATTTTGCTCTACACGGTTCACGTGTGCGTGTGTATGTGTGCATCTGCACGTGCATGCAAATTTTAGGAACTATTACAAAAGGTTCATAAAATACTTTCATTTTACAACACACTCTGTTCCCCAACCCACCACACAAACACAGCTTGGGCTTTTGCATCCTTCCCGTGGATAGACAGTGTCTTGGGTACCAATTATGGGAGCCTCAGCCTTCTGAACTCTACATTTCTCAACCACGTTAGAACTTCAAGCTACCGCCCAGAGCGGCCCCCCTTCTCCAAGCCCTGGCTGACGTCAGTGAGGCCGTTGCTTACATCTTGCTTCTGGTCATGCTCTCCCTCCTCCAGTTTTGGGGGCCTCCCTCAAGCCTACAGTGGGTAAAAGCGATCTCCACTGTTGTTAATTCTTTCTGTTCTGTCGCCAGTATCATGCTTCTCCAGGTGCCTCTGACATCTCCTTCTATTCCAAGTCATTTCTCTGCTCTTTTTTTTGCCATCAAAATGGGAAGGACATTACTTTGCAAAGCCATTATTAGGTCTCTAAACGTCAGTCTGTTTGGACTGCTAAACAAAATACCATAGTCTAGGTAACTTTAAACTGCAGAAATTTAATTCTCACAGTTCTGGAGGCTGAAAGTCTGAGATCAGGGTGACCGCATGTCTGGAAAGGGCCCTCTTCCACGTTGCAGACTTTTTGTGTCATCACGTGGTGGGAGGGGTCAGGGAGCCCTCTGGGTTCTCTTTTGTAAGGCACTAAGCCCATTCATAAAGGCTGCCTCCTCATGACCTGATCACCTCCCGAAGGCTCCATCTTCCAAACACCATCACATTGGGTGTTAGGAGTCCAGCAAGTAAATTCTGGGGGTGTGGAAGGGGGCCACAAACATTCACACCACAGCACCAATTGAAGCTTCCAGCTTCACTAATTTTTCAGGCTTCTTTCTTGATTTCTTGGACTAAGTCACCTGGACGGGGTGAAAGATATGTAAGTGGTACCACCACCGAAGGTCATGTTCCCAAAGCATAGCATCCCAAGGAGTGTCCCAAAGCATAGCCAGCACCCCAGCTGTCTCCAGCATTTTCCCCAGAGACGGAGGGAAGTCTTATATCTTTCCTCTTTGTTTAGAAGTTGTATTCTGAAACCTGAAAATCAGCCAAGCATTCTCTTCACCTGGAGCACCGTAGGTGCACACACACACACACACACACACACATAAATAGGATCAGATGTGACTGACCTGATCTCCCAAATTTCTCGGGGTGGCAATACAGAATAGTCTCCCTTCTCTGCATATATTATAATTATTTTAAATTAATTTAAATCATATGAATTATAAATATTTTAACTTACTTAGCAAAGAAACAATTGTTTGTATTTCAGTATGTTAGTATATATGATTATTTGCATGTTGGCTGCTTGAAGATGTAAATTCTTCATGGAGATATATCTAGGGTGGGAACTTAAATATTTTTTTATGACTGTGGTTAATTCTCTAACCATGTGTACATGGTGCCCACTAACTGATTTGCATGGTTAATCTTCCATTAATCTTCTTTCCTTAAATATTGAACAAATGACATTGAATTTGGCTACTACTAGCTTTCCCAGGAAAAATGAAATCTGCTTTTATAGCTGGAAATAATTTAGTCCTTGGCATTGAGCTCCTTAGCGTTCTATCTTGGGAAAATTGCTGTTTTGATCTAACAGTTTATTGCAAAAAAGAAAAAATGGTTCTGGCTTCTGTTTACATGATGAAAAAAGAAAATAAATTACATTATTTTATTGGGAAACTGGAACTAAAACGCCTTCAAAGTGATTTGAAAATTCCAAATTTTCTTGAACTATTTCATTTTCTTCAGAAGAAAGTACACATCTAATGTTCTCATCAGATTATGTTTATGTTTTCTGTCTTCTCACAAATTCTCACAATGAAATTGATTTCTCTCGTTATTAGCTTATTTTCACATTAAAGTTTTCCTCATGAACATTATTTATTGGTTTCTTAAAGTCTTTGTAAATGATGGTGCGTTGAATTAAAGTAGGGGAGTTTAATTTATACTGGCCTGAGTGATATGCAGTAAATTTATGGGTGATACATTTTATGCTTTCTAAAAGCTGAGGTGATTTAGAAGAAAAATGATGAGCGAAAGTGATCTGATTTACTAAAAACCAAAACAAAGCCAGAAAATCTTACCTTTTAGTTAAGTAAGATAAATGGATTCTCATCAAGAATCTGTTTATTTTCAACTGGGCCGTGCTGTTTGATATTAGGGCACTATTTTGAGATCTTCTTTTTAAAAAAAAATTAAATATGGTAATGAGGGTCACTGCCTTGTAATGCCATGTTCTAACCTGTGTTGTCTCCAGAAGAAATAGTGTCATTTTGTGAGATTGAGATTGATTTCACCGCTTGGGATTTAGAAACACATACGTATTTCCCCACTGATAGTAAGTGTATAAGTAACTTCTGTTGAGTCCTCTTCCCCCTTTATCCACTAAGTGTCACATGACATTCTTCTTAAATTATAAGGAGTACGTCTATGTTCATGACCTTGAAGGCTCTGAAGGTAAACCAGTGAGCAGCAGCAGAGAAGGGCTCAGATCTGGAACCTTTTGCATTCTGGCTCACGCCAAGAGGACTCATAACATAGGGGCATGTGCTAGAGCCAGGGAAACATCTAATTTTAGGTAAACATTGTTGGTTGTAACTTTTTTTTTTAATTTCAGCTTTATTGAGATATAATAGACAGATAAAATTGTAAGGCATTTAAAGTGTGCATCCTGACTTGATATATGCATAGATTGTGAAAGGATTCCCACATCACCCATCACCACATATTTTTATCTTATGTGTGTGTGTGAGAGAGTGAGAGAGAGAGAGAGAGCGAGAGAGAGTGAGAGAGAGCGAGAGAGAGAGAGAGAGAGAGAGAGAGAGAGAGAGACCATTTAATTCTACTTTCTAGCAAATGTCAGTATATGTCTTTATTGTTCACTCAGCTTTGGAAAGAAGACTACCTAACAACCTCAGAGTTATAAAAACAAGTTGGAGCTATGGCTTTTTAAGTTCAACTGTAGAGAGCTGGTGGAAGTAAGAGCTACTTCCATTACCTTAAAAGTTGCCTTGATCAGCTTAAAAGCAGCCAGCACTGCCTTTGGGAGCCATAGGGTTCAACTGTGGTTTCTTAGACTAGCCAGCAGGACTCTGTTTTGTTTTGTTTTATTTTGCTTTACAGTTTTTTAAAGTTTTAATTGTGGTAAGCATCATAAAATTTACCATTTTAACTGTACACTTGAGTAGCATTAAGCATATTTACGTTGTGGTACAACAGATCTCTAGAACTTTTCGTCTTGCAAAACTGAAACTCTGTACCCATTAAACAACTGCCATTCTTCCCTGCCCCCAGCTCCTAGCAACCACCTGTCTACTTCTGTCCTTACAAATTTTACTTTAAATTCCTCTTATAGGTGGAAGCATAGATTTGTATTTCTGTGACTGGCTTATTTCACTTAGCATGAGGTCCTCAAGATTCATCCATGTTGTAGCATGTGGCAGGATTCCACCAAGTGTGTATGCTCCATTACATTCATCTGTCCATCCATGGATGGGTTTGGGTTGCTTCCACCTCTCCACTATTGTGAATAATACTGCTGTCAATGTGAGTGTGCAAATATCTCTTCAAGATCCTCTTTGCCATTCTTTTGGATGTATTCCCAGCAGTGGGGTTGTTGGATTGTACAATAAGTTTCTTTTTAATTTTCTGAGAATCCGCCATACTGTTTTCCAGCAACTGTTCCGTTTTACAGTGCCACCAGCAGCGCACAAGGGTTCCCAGTTTCTCCACATACTTGCCACTCGTAACTATTTTATGGGTTTTGTTGTGGTTGTTTGTTGGTTGGTTGGTTTATAGTAACCATCCTAGTGGATGTGAGGTGATACCTCATTGTGGTTTTGATTTGCACTTTTTAAATGACTGGAAATGTTAACCATCTTTTCAGTAGGCTTGTTGGCCATTTCTGCTAATCTTTGGGGAAATGCTATTCAAGGTCTCTGCCCATTCTTTAATTGGGTTATTTTGTTGTTGTTATCGAGTTGCAGTTTTTTGTATATTCTGGATGTTAACTCCTTATCAGATGTAGGATTACAAGTATTTTCTCCCATTCTATAGTCTGCCTTTTCACTCTGCTGGTGATAGGACTGGCTGTAATGTCTGATGCCATAATCTGTGCAGGAATTAACGTTGGCAGGCATGCTGACGTACAACCAGTAATCTCTCCCGCCCAGATAAGTTCATCTGACCATGAGGGCCAGTTCTGGGTTAAGGTTATCCAATTTCCATCAACCATAAAACCAATAACAATAGCAAGGACAGTGCTTTTACACTTTTTTGTACACTAAAGCTTTAGTAAAAACAGCATATTTCTCATTGTAGCTGTACTAGTGCATGAAGTATTAAAGGGTTCTTTAAGTTCTTCATAAATCGAACAAGAGTGGAAGGGGGAAGTGCAGTTAGGCTGTTTTGCCATAAGTCTGGATTGTCTGATCCTGAATTTGTGAAGGGGAGAATGTCTGGTTCGTATTGGATAGCTTCTCCCATGGTACTGGAGAAAATATAAGCTGTACCAGTAGGGAAGCTGCTTGGACTTACATGGGGATATAGAGCCTGTTTCTATAAATCATTAAGGGAACAACATCCTAAGTAACCAGGATAGAATCCAGGGAAGACGTTTGCCCTTTTTAGAGGAAACGTTGTGATCTATGGCTTCTGCTAAGCCTTCCGTTTTGTAATATCAGTGTGTTCATGATTTATATATAGTCAGCTTCTCCATTAAAATGCAGCTAGCTCTTGGGTGACTACAGGAATAGCTGTGAAAATATCTAGGCCACCCATTCTTAGAATAAAATGCTTCCTAAGTACTCACAGAGAAAACAAGTAATCGCTAATGACTATGGCATATTTTAATAAATGATGTTGGTTTGGGTGAATATTAATGTTTTTTTCTGCATCTTAAATTAATGTCATTGTCTCAAAGAAAGCCCAATAAATAATTGGTTGTATTTTAAGATATGAGCTTTACTGACAAGGTGTTTTTTTTTCCTGTTTTGTTTTTGTTTTAAATTTGATATAGTATTTTCACTATTGGAAAACATATGAAATAAAGTGAAGTGTGAAGATCACCTCTGGGAATTTTATAGTGTTTTAAATTTCAGAAGCACTTCATTTTTATCGTAATCCCAGCACCGACAATGAAGTCCTCAAATACTCAACAGTTCTTGCTTGAAAATAAATTGTAAAACTATAATCGATATTTAATTTTAAAGAAGAATATTCAGGAGCATGGCACTGCATTTTTGCTTTCTTTTATTACTTTGTTTTTTAGTGTTCTCTACTGACAGTGAAATTCATACTTCATTTGTCTAAAGAGCCATAAAGCTGGAATTTCCTAAGAGGACTGTATATAATGATTATGGCAAAATTCCAGAAATTTCCAGTGGGAAACAGGCTTTTATTCTTTTTAAACTGTCAAGCTGTTGGCAAAAGCAAGCACTCTAGTTAAATGACTAAGCAAATGGTTCCTGAGACATGCTCCAGTCCTTCAAAAGGATTCATAAGAAACATCTGGCTAAGTGACTGAGCACCATTTGTGGCCATGCATATCAAAGATTAATCATCAAGGATTCTGACTAATTCCAGCCATTACCTCGTAATGAAGGCCAGATGTGAACCCATCAGCCTTTTTCTCATGTGACATCGGTGACATTTGAATGGAGCACTTGTCTAGTTCTCTGTGCAGTAATATGATTAATCCTATAGAGAGATTTTGGGGTTCCAGCTTGTCCCAACACTGTGGACTCAGCATGCAAATTGAGATCTCAACAATATATCTGTCAGTAGCAGAGTATTCTCAGTGTTGCAATTCATCCTCTGTTATATTCTTGCTTTAAGTTCCTGTCAGACTTACTCTGCACTAGATATACATCTTAATGAAACAGGATTGAAAAAAAAAATCTAATCTCATTAACTAATGATCTTCAAGAACACTAGTGCAGGGAAGATTAAAAATCAATTTCTAATTCAAATGCCCATGAATGAGAGACTGGTGAAAGCCATTGGAATAGATCCATACAGCAGTGGGGGCAGGGAGAGGTACTCTGTTCCATGCAGTCATTCAGGGGCCAAGGCTGATGGAGGGGCCTCACCTTCCTCATTATGTGGTTTACGTGATTGCTCTGTGGGTGGACATGCAGGCAGCAGATAGGAAAAGAGAGGGGAGATGAATGTGGAAGGTTGTTGTGGGCCAGACGGGTAAGGGATACATATTCCCCACCGTGACCTGGTTCACTGCATTTTGGGGAGTTTTTTCTTCTCCTCTCATCTCAGTTGGCAGGCCCATTGAAGAGGAATGGTTGTGTGATTAACTGACAAGAAGGAAGTCAGTCTCGCCTGTGTTGAATGGGGAAAAGCGTCCAGCCGTGTCCTTCGTGAAGTCACTGTGAGGACCTTCCTCTCACGTTGGTTAGTGAGCAGCACCGTAGCACATTGCAGCTTTATAGGCCACGTCTGAACCCCGGAGCTGGTACTCTGCATTCCCACTGCTCAGATGTCTCCAAAGCCTCATATTGCTTCTCATTGCGAGATCCACACTCCTTAGCCTAACAGATAAGATTCTCATCTGACGTTTGCCTGTGTTTTCAGCTTTACATCTTGCCAATTCCTTTGAGTTTTCCCTAGGACTGAAACCAGAGTTTCTCACACGGATATTCCACAGAAGATTTTTCCGGACAGCATTATCAGACGTACTGTAGATAGGAAATATGTATGGCATGAGCTAATACATTTGTAGAACACTATATACTGCCTACTGTGTTCCCTCTCAGGGGTACAGGCTCCGAGAAGCTCTGCGGCTGAGACTCTTGTTTAATTTTCTTCATCCTGGAATTTACCAAACTCAGTCAAACACAGAAAATGCATTGCACACCCCACCTAGGCGTCCTTGGGTACACTGATACACAGAACATCAAGTTGGAAGCTGCTAATTAGATCTGTATGGTCCAGTGTGATTGCCACTAGCCACATGGAACCCTTGTGTACTTCACATATGTCTCATATGACATTTCTGTTGGACCATGAGCGTTGCTCTAGGATTCTCTGAATTCTATTATAATTACTATTATACCTGTTTTAAAGAATTGATGCTTTTTAATGTATAAACCTATGTTTACCAATGTATTTTAGTACTATTTTTCTAGCAAGGGTCTTGAGATAAACTCTTTCTAGTGATAAATTCTAAATCTTTGCCTAAAAATGCCCTTATTTCAGCATAATTCTTAAATGGTAGTTTATCTAGTTATGGAAATATAGATGATTTTCTTCCAGTTCAATAGCCCTCTCTTAAAACTGCATCTAAGTAACTATTAACCCAATTATTGAACTATTTTATTAGATTTAGAATTTATAACTATGAATATAGTTATATTCATCATTTCAAGTACAATTTGGTTATTTGTTTTAATCTGCTTGGTCCTTTTTCATGATCTTTATTCTTTTCTAATGCTTTAACTGACTCCTTTTATGATTTTAATATTTTGGGTGTATTTATTTTACAAGCTCTTTTTGATATTTCTGTGATCAGAATTTCTTGAGAAGTTCTAATCTTCTCTTTGTTCTGTCAGCTGACTTTGGCTCAGGATGCATTGTTTTCCCATTTGATTTATAATTTGAGATTGTGAGCTCATGTTTGGTGAAGCTTAACCAGTTATATTATCTGATGTGCCCTAGAATGAAGGTATATCCCCCATGAGATGTTTTGTGTTTGCTTCTGCCAAGCACCCAGTAGTATTTCTGGAAGTCACTCTAACATACATATTAGTTTATATTTGAACCCTGAGCCTCTAACAGGGAGAGACCCATAGGTATGAATTTAAAGAGAAGGCTTTTTTCTTCATTTATCCTTATTGTCTTTCCCTATGATTGAGGAAGATTGTTTTTTCTGATCCAGTGTTTCACTGAGGGAAAAGCATTCTGTGGTCCCATTGTTAGAGATGGATTTCAGCTCCAACTCATGTCTTGAGCATCTGCCAAGCCTCAATTTTTGTTGTGTGAAAGCCAAACTTCTCAGTTACGTAGGGCCAACCCATTGGCAGCTCAGGTACCACTTCCCTTCACCCCTGTCTAGTTTTTAATTCTGGAAATTTTCCTTATGTTCCTACAATGGTAGCTATTTACAGCATTTCAAAGTATCTGTTTCAGCAAGCATTTCTTAGGGTTTTATGAGAGGTGGGTTTACAGGCTAATTATTCTGCCATGTCACCGTAAACTGAGATTTAATACGTATTCAAGGAGTAAATGAATGAGTGAATGAAGTATAAAAATAATCTGGCAGAGAGGACAGAGCAAACAGGTAAGGGAGGCAGGAAAACCCAGAGGTGGTTGGTTATCATTCATTTTGTCTGGACAAATGCCATCCGACTTGGTGACCGCTAACTCTCATAGCTGTTGAGCGCTTAAAATGTGGATGGTGAATTGAGATATGCTTAAGGTATAAAATAAAAATAGATTTTGAAGATTTCGTATAAAAAAAAGAACATAAAATATCTCAATTTTACGTCGATGATATGTTGAAATGATAATCTTGATCTATTTGGGTAAAATAAAAGATTAAAATTAATGTCACCATTTTTTAATGTGGCTCCCAGAAAGTTTTGAATTTTCTTTGTAGCTCTCATATTTCTGTTGGCCAGCGTTAGAATGCATTGTAGGTATCGATAAATCCTGGGTGAGTAAAGGAAGGCACTTAGTACACTCAAATTGTTTCTCATGATTCCTAAACTTGGTATATAATGAGTGCCACAGGTCTGCAGATACTTCCCATACTGGATCTACTATGGATCAGATTCGTATAGTTCAGGTGGTGTGATAGGAAATAATAGAGTTCACTGCAGTGTAGCAAATAGAACAGCACACCTGCCTTTAGAAATAGTCTTCCATGTTTTTGCCACACTTGGCTGTAGAAAAGTTTTGACACAACATGTAAGGAAAAGCATTTAAGAAAAGGAGTCTCAAAAACGCAGTTACAAAAAAAGCTTTCTCAATTTGACACTGTTTATTTCCTCTAACATTTTAGCCAATCTGCTCCCCTAAATCACCTTCCATTCATTCGTCACTTGGATGTACAGAGTGTAAAGGAGGGTTCTAGAATGTGGGAAACACAACGCACATATTTCATTCTGGGATTTGGAAACTTACTTGCTTGGTCACTGAATGGTATTTTGCCTTTAGGTTGATAAATGAGCTGTAACTAGTAAAGTCAGCCAACTAAACAAAAAGTTTCCAAAGGTATCATCTCACTCCCATCTGTAAGTAGCCATTAAGCCAGTAATGTGACATTTTAAGGGTGTTTTGCTGTACTTTGTCTTTGTCACTCTATACATCTCATGATAGCCCCTCTAACAAAGTCCATATGTTGTTTTTCCCCCTAAGTGGTAGGGGAGGGGGAGAAAAATCATGAAAGAGAATCATAAGCGAAGAAAGCTGAGGCTTCCAGAGAACTCTTATTGCACCAGCCTGCAGAACAAGCCCAGTGCTCAGGCATCATGAGCCTTGGTTCCAAGTTGATTTCAGCTAACTATCCCCGGAGGCCGTTTTTCCCTGTGAAAAGAGGTCTTTCTTTCTCATTGCCCCTTATTCTGTTAAATTGGCTCCAGTGGCTTAGCCCATTGGCTGGACCTCCAGTTGTGGTCACTGTCACTGCCGCCCCAGGATTCTGCTCAGATGAGGAATGGAGCATGTGTTGCAACGTAGATCCTCCTGTGTTCACCAGTTGCAGCGGAATTAGAAAGCTGTGTGGCTCAGCTGAGGTCTCACGGTTTCCCTTTTGAGCCCTACTGCCACACGAGTATATTTCGTTTACAGTTTTTCTGTGGGTGGAGTACGGGTTTTGGGCCCCAGAGAGAGATGGGCTGTGTCCTGGGGTGTTACTGACAAACTGATCCCCACCTGGTGGGCTTTTACCTGTAACAGTGGGACACATCTGTTCCCCTGAGGATCTGTGTCGTGGGAGACAGGCATATGGACCAACTAATTAAAGCATTTGGAAATTGAAAACACAGCCATCTTTGAAGTAGAATTATCTGTAACTTTGATCAGATGTCCTCCTGATTCCATCCATATGTTTAGTGTTCCAATCTGCAGGCAAGAAATTGTCCATTCACCTCTGTTGTTAGCCAGAGGAACAAAAGGTTTCAAACGCCAAGTAGAGGGCCATGCTTTCTGATTGTACCTCTTTTCCTCCATGACCTCTTGACCCCAAGTTTTCTGATGCGACCCAGCATCATGCATGAGCAAGGTAGCTGTGCTTTGCCCAAGCAGAGTGGACCAGCCAAACTAAGGAGGATGGGAAAGTGTTGACCTGTTCAGCTCAGCTTAACCACAATGTGTGTTTATTTTCAGGGCCTGGTCTAGCCAGGATCTCATCCTCAGCTTCCCAGGGCCCTTACTCGATTATCTAATTAAATGTAACAGTTTAGATCACAAAGAACTTCTGAAAAAAAAAAAAAATCATGAAATGATGTGCTCTAGCTTTAACCTGACTGTAATTGGCCAGCTGAGCTGAGTAAGTAGGAAAGTGTGGTTGGCTGAGGTTCATAGGGTTTGCCGTATTCTCCTGTTTAGAAAAATTGAGGTCAAGACACCCACAACCTCATCATATGCTTCATTGTGTGTTTTTACCCTAGAATATGGAGTTGCATCATATGTGCATATAAATTACCCAAATGAAACTTACTTCCTGGGGAGTGGGAGGGAGGGAAGAAGAGAAAAACATCTCTAAACATTCCCACGGACCGCAGAGTCAGTGCAAGTACACCATGTGCAATGGGGCAGTCAAGCCTAACGCCCTGAAACCTGCCAAAGGTATGTACAAAATAGTTGAAGGATTTTTCTTGCCATTGGCCAATAAAACAAAATAAAATAAAAACAAACCAATGAGGCAAAAATAAAAACTTCTCCAGTAGCCAAGGAGATGAGGGTGCTTCGTGGATGAATGAGCAGAATAATGAATTGTCTAGAGAAGTGCTGTGTACCAAGGAGTTAAAGGGAGTGACAGTCACCAAGGAGGCGGTCTGATCTGCTGTGGCCAGCCATTTACATAGTACCTTCTGGGTGATTCAGGGAGATTGCCAGGCGAGTTTTGCCTTACAAGCTGAATTTAGAGCGAGCTAAACCTAAGATGCTAAACCAGTCAGTTACCGTGTGAAAGCTCTCTGTCAGCTTGGGAGGGTCCATCAAAAGACCAAAGCAATAGCCTTGCTCCTGGAACTTTCCATAATTTAAATACCTGTAGTTCAGAAAACCATTTGAATTGGTCAGCATTAAAGACCCGTGAAGGGAACATTTGCTCTTCCCAGACGTGGACATGTACAAAGGTTTCCACATGCATTTTCCAGATGGCAGATATCTAAATCTCAGTTTAGTTCTTCACCATATGCTGGGGAATTTGGCAGCGGGGCATGGGAGAGATGATGGTAATGATTATGAAAATTTAGCACATATTTCTAATCCTGAACATAATTCACTTGAGAAGTCACTTTAGAGCCACTATTCCTTGTTCTCAGATTTTCTTACAGTAAAATTTGCACTAAAATGAAAGCAATCCGATTGTTGATTTTCTTCATCTAATAAGCTAAATATAGTCTTTCCTTCAGACTCTTACCGAGCATGACAGTAATATTTAAAAAAATCTTTTTCATACCCAGAGACACGAGTTTCAAATCAATTATAAAAGAACTAGAAATGGACACCTAAAATTATTTTCTTGATGATTATAGGGTATTTTATATTCGACATGGATCTTTTCATTCCAGACCATTGATTTTATTTACATGTGGGATCCATGAGTTTCTATCTTTTTGTAAATAAGATTCAAATGTTAATTGGGTCTATACAGAGCCAGAAATTATGTTTCAGGAAATCCTAAATTCATTTTATTCATTACAGTGCATTTTTTCCAACAGTCTTATGGATAAAGTTCCTTTTATATGTATATTTCTTTGTTGTCACGTTGCCATCAAAAGATTTTTTTTGTAACTCTACACATAGATAGGAGGAAAAACCCGGTTGTTGTCTAACTGGGACAGCCCCTAGGAAGAAGACCTGTGCCATATTTCAATGAATGTACTACCTTTCTTACTTTATTTCTTTGCAGTACTTTTAATGGCAATTTTAATTTCCTTATATCCATTGTTTATCCATTTCCACTGAGGTTGCTTTTATGTCTTGGCTATTACAGATAATGCTACAATGAATATAAGGGTTCATATATCTTTTTGCATTAGTGTTTCGGATGTCTTTAGATATATACCTAGAAATAGAATTGCCAGGTCATAAGATAGTTCTATTTTCAATTGATCAAGGAACCTCTGAACTATTTTCCATAGTGGCTGCAGCAATTTACATTTCCAGCAACAGTACATGAGGGTTCCCTTTTCTCTGCATCCTAGCCAACACTTGTTATTTGTTGATTTATAGATGACAGCCATTCTGACAGGTGTGAAATGATATCTCATTGTGGTTTTAATTTGCATTTGTCTCATCGGTGACCTTGAGCATCTTTTCATAGCCCTGTTGGCCACATGTATGTCCTCTTTGGAGAAATGTCTGTTCAGGTCCTCTTCCCCTTTTTATTCTTGTTTGTTTCTCTGCTATTAAATGGCATGTGTTCTTTATATATTTGGGGTATTAACCCCTTATTAGATGTGTAAGTTGTGACTATCTTCTCCCAGTTGGCAGGTTGTCTTTCATTTTGTTGATGGTTTCTTCGCTGTATGGAGCTTTTTAGTTTGGTGGAGTCCCATTTGTTTCTTTTATTTCTTTTGCTGCCTTTGCCCATAGAGACATGTCCAGAAAGGTGTTGCTAAGACTAATGCTAAAGAGTTTACAGCCTGTGTGTTAACCAAGTCTGTGTCACACAATGACAAGATGACAGCTAAAATGGGAATCAAGTCGGTTTGACTTCAGAGCTTATTTTTGAGTTATTTAGGTATTTTGTCTAGACTGGGATACTATATTATAGCTTTTGTGTTTCTGATGTTCTAACGTCTGTGTTTCCGAGGGAAGGGCAGACTCTCTGGGGAGCAGAATATGGGATGGGGGTAGGCCTCTCAGCTTAATTACCAGGGAAGAGAGTTTCTGCTGAGACTTCACTAACAACAACCAACCTCCAGTCATCATGGGCCATTACAGCATGCTTTTAAATAAGATCCACAGTTTTCTCTTTTTTCTTTTAAATTAATCTTAATTAAGTAGAAATGGCACCAGGTCTATGGCTTTCAGAATTCTGGTGGGGAAAAAAAAGTTTAAGTAAAATTGCCTGTTCTCTGATAACTATTTATATTTCAGTTTTATTACAAATTTTTTAAAGTTTAAGGTTTTTCATTGTGGGGGAGAAAAGAGCAACACTAGAATTTTGCTTAGTACTATAATATTGGTGATTAAGAATGCCAGTAGGTCATAGAAATAAGGGTTTAAGAATTCCCTGAGGTAAAATATTCCAACATTAATATGTATTATTTAAGTAGCTTCCGTATGTGCTTAGGCCCCAGCCAAGGTCCCCATACTTTAGGAATCCTTGTTATGGTCTTCTTTGAGCCACATCCTTCTCCACAATGCAAGAAAGGGCCCACAGGGATCCACACCCTCCCTCCCTTAGGGAGACCAGGCTACAGTGCCCTGGGCCCCAGAGTTCCACTTTCAGGGCCCCGGCAGCCATTTTCGCTAGGTCCATCTTCTGGAGGGTAGATCATACTGTCTCTGTGCACCCCAGGGCTCAAAGGGTGGCTCTTTGTGGGCAGGTGTGGCTGGAAATTGGACATGTGGGTTGAACTGTCCATACCTGCTCAGAAAGCTCCTCAAGGTTAAGGACAACTGGGGCTGGGAAAAAAAGGGAACACCCTCTGCCATCACTGGACTGTGATGGGACTTTGAGAGTCCAGGAATTCGAAATCTGAACCTGACTTCCAGGTCTTCAGGAAGGTGGGAGGATAGAACCTATTTTGTTTGGCAGTTCATCACCTTACTGTATACCTTGTAAACGTTTACACATTTGCTATGGGGCCCTCTTTGTACTCTTTGTACTCAGGACCTGCAAGTGAGTGGCCTGAGATGTATAAATTCTTTCACTGAAGTGCTTCAGCGGTTTTTGTAAGTCAGAATGGGAAATCAAGCCTTTAGCTCAAATTGACCTTTAGAATCAATCTGAGTAAATTAAAATTCTAGGATTAAAATCCCAAGGCTTTCCAGCCATAAACTCAAGACTCAGCCCCCGCATATGAAAATCCAATTCTGTTTTAAAAATACAAATATCTTAATATCTCCTAAGGCAGTTACAGCTTTTGAAATCCTATTTGGGAAAAAATCTCCATCAACTTTACATTTTTATAACTAAGGCAGACTTTTAGCCCCAACTACTTGTTAGAGTCAGCTTCAGTGTTTTCATGCTGGTATTCAGGCCACTTTCCTAGATCTTAGCACAACTGCTCATTGTCTTGCTCTTAGATCACTAAGGAACTGTCTGTCCATTGAGTTCAGCCATTTGTTTAAGAGCAATTCCAAAGGCCAAGCTTCTGGGAAAGCAAACACATCCAGTAACATCATCAGTCAGAGCACCTAGTAGTCTCCTCCCATGATTCAGTCTGATACAGTGAAACCAGCATCTATTGACCATGTCAGTGCCAAGCTCCAGGCAAAGATCTAGAGACACTCAAGTGAGCAGAGATTTCCACCTTTGGGTCGCTCCCGCCTAGAGGTACAAACACCAACAGTACAATCTGTAATCGGAGCCAAATATAGAGAATTAAAAAAAAAAGTTAATATAAAATGTAGGAAGGGAGGGAGAAGGATTGAAGGTCTGTCTGAATTAATATTTCCTTCCTCTTTGTCTGGAAAAAAATTTCATGGAAGAGGTGCACCTTGACCTAGGTAGGCATTGAAGGATGGCTAGGATTATAGTAGGTCGGAAATAACAATAGCTGACATTTATCAGGCCCTTACTAGTTGCTAGGCATGGTCCCTCTGTGGATTATGCCACTTGTTGTGGTGGGAGGCCACCACAACAGCCCTGTGAGGTGGGTAAGTACTGTTGATTCCTTCCCCGGGTTGCTGATGAAAATATTAAATGACATGCAAACATGCTAATCATTTTGTCCACATGAGAAGCATCTAGTTAAGTAACTCATCCAGAGTCACAGAGCCAGGAAGGTGGGGTTGGAACGTGAAGCAAGCAGTCTGACCCTAGAACTTGTTGCTTTAAACCAGACACCGCAGAGAGAAAGATATTCCACAGAGAGAGGGAAAGGTGTCCTGAATATGGAGAAGCATGAAAGATTGAGGGGGATCACCATGTGAAGTATCAGCAGGTGTTGAGCTTTGGTAGCTGTCGTCAAATATTTTTCCAAAGGGATTGGGTCAGTTTGTATCATACTGGCCACACAGAAAAGTCCCAGTCCTCCCACATGCTTGACCGTGTTTTTTTTTCTTTTATAAATTTCAGCCATTTTTTGTTGAATATGGAGTGGTGTCCTAATTTAGTTTTAATTTCTCCATGATCAACGATGTTGATTCTCTCAAATCGGGTCTATATTGTAAAACCCAAAACAGGTCATGCATTTGTGAAAATGTGTATGTAAATTTATAAGCTAAAGTTTACCTTATATGAAAATGCAAAGGGATTAGGATACCCAAGGCAATACTCAAGAAGAACAACGAAGTAGGAGGACTTACATCAGCAGATATCAAGACAAATAAGAATGTCACAGTAAATGACAATGTGGCATTGGTGCAGGGGTAGACAAATAGAACAGTGGCAGAGCAAAGAGAGTGCAGAATAAGACCAAAACGTATAGGATTACTTATAATTTGAATAGACTCCATTGCAATACAGAGGAGAAGGGGTGGTCTTTTAAATAAATGGTGCTGGACCAATTAGCTGTCCATGTGGAAGAAAAAGCTCTTCGAACCCCACTTCACACCATATAAAAAATTTTAAGATCTCAATTCTAAATGGGAGAGCTAAAACAATCAAACTTTTAGAAGAAAGCACAGTTGAATATCTTTATAACTTTGAGACAAGCTAAAAAAAGGTTTCCTAAATAGGAAAAAAAAAAAACCACTCCCTTAAAAGAGTTGAGAAACTGGACTTCATTATATTAACCATCTATGTTCGTTAAAAGACCCCATAAAAACTGTGAAAAGACATCCCTGGGCAGAAGATATTTGCAATGTATAGATCCAATAAAAAAAAGACCTATGTTTAGAATAAAGAGCTCCTTTCACTCATTAAGGAAAAGACAACCGACATAATTTTTTTAAATCATGTGTACAAAGTAGGATGACAAATTTTCAAAAACCATTTGAAACGATGCCAATAGAATTTTCAAATCTATATGTTGAAATTCACTTCTTCCTGAATTACATACTAATCCAAGGATTTGAAGCTCCAAGTCCGATGACTACGGAGAGGGTATATTGGTCTTGTAATAGGAGTGCCTCCCTGGTGCATGCGAATCTTGCAGCACACCTCGAATCCCGCCATGATTGCCGAGCACATCATCATCCGCTCCTCACTCAGCAGCATCACTGCTTAGGGTGTCCACTTCCCTTGGAGCCGTCACTCCCTTCCCATGGGCAAATGCAAAAGTGAAGAATCCTTCTTGCGGGGATGCCGGCTGTTCGGAGGTAGGAATGGGGATGGTGATGGTATGTCTGGGATCAGCCACATGTATACACAGATGTTTGTGTGCACGTGCACCCACACACATGCGCCCTCCATAAAAATCTAGAAGGCTCTCTCTGCAGCTGAAATACCCAGAATCAAACCTCATAAATACCAAGATGACGATGTGTGCATTTTGGTTCACATACACAGAGACCTCTGTGACCTAAAACAAGAGTTGTGGTTGATCCAGTGTACAGTCCACAGTTTGCATGGTATAGTCTAGGACTTTGGCAGTGGAAACCTTTTACCCTGCCCTCCACCCCATTCTTCCCAAATTAATCATTAAACACCTACTATATGCCAGGCTTTGTGTTACAAAATGGGGCTACATGGTAATAGAACGCTGTTTTCTCTTTAATAATTCAAGGAATTCCCAGTCTTAAGTGGTTCTCTTGAAGGCAGAGTGGTATATTGGAAAGAAGATGGAGTGTGGAGCTAGCCAAGCCTGAGTTTGTACAAAACCTACTAAAATTGATAAAATCAGGCCTCTGGCCGCTTAACGGGAGGGTGTTCTCACCCTCCCACCTGGGTTTTAGCTCGCTTTGCCCTTCCTAATCCCTAGATGGAAACAGGTTGACTTCACAGGCAAATACGCAGTTATTCTTGAAGCTCAACCCCAAAGTCCATGGGACAGTCACTCGACAGACAGGAAGGTGGGGGAGTGTGGAATGGGCAGGTTGCAGTGAACACCCATTCGTTTATGTAACTCATTACTCACTCCCGGGGCTGGGAATCCTCTCCGCATTGGAATCTGCCTTTGGTCCACTAAAAACTTTAGGTCTCTACCTGGTGAAGTAGTTGGGGAATTCTCATCTAACATTCGGTTTTAGTCTTGAACATAAGAAAATGTGAATACATGAGGAATCATTGAGACTGCCTTGCCAGCACCGAAGGAGATTGAAGCCCCGAGGTTGATGACAGCCAACTGCAACATGAAACAACGTGTATGTGACCGAGGTCTGGCAGACATCCTATAGGTTGTCTATGTCGTCCACGTGCCTTAGGTTAGAGAGGAAGAACATGAGTTTCAGACACGTTTCCTTTTCAGTGAAAATCACATGTTAAAGAGGGTGCATTTTAAGTAAGGGCAGACTCAAGGCATGGACCTAGGTCCCCCAGATCTCTGCCTTCCACTTTCCGGGAGGAGCGGTTTCTGAGGGTCCCTACAGAATCCCCCCACACCCTTCCCCCACATGGATACACCTGTTCTGTTGAAGCATGGATGAGCCCAGGCCGCCTCGCAGCTCTGTCTGGACGTCAGGCGTGTGGATGTGAATCAGCGCGCCATCCCGGAGACGGTCTGTAAGAGAGGAGGTGGTGGTTGATCAGTGCCTCAGTTCCCTTCTAATCTTTGGAAATGACTATTTCACATCGAACACGAAAAATTCACAAAACACAGAAGTAGCAAAGGTTGGAAACTGAAATGCCTTTTCGGAGCCAGCTTGGATCATAGAACTCGTTTTCCCGTTAAGAATGCACTTTCTCAGGCACCTGTCGTTTTCTTAGAAGCATCCATCTTTAAGAGCAGCACCATTCTCAGTACAGGACTCATGTTCACATACGCTTTGCTTTAAAGGAAGAACTGCCTAAACGTGGTTTGTTCGCCTGTTTTCCCTCATGTGCAATTCTGAAGCTTAAACATATGGACATAAGACAACTGGGGGAAAAAAGGAAGATGTCTGAACCTTCAAAGGACTTCTTAATGTTTAGGAATAATAGGTTAGGTAGACGGCCCGGTGTGATGAGCATCCGCTGGGAATTTTGAACCCTTGCTTTGTCAACATTTACCTCCTTGTCTCTGGGAAGGAGATGAGATTGTGGTGGAGCTACAGCCCCAAATTTTCAGTTGTCAAATAAAACAAGCACGCATCCACCGCCTAATCAACAATGTCCAGTTCAATCACGTATTAGTGAAAGGATTCAGGATGAAGGAACTTGACATTGCTCATCCACAGCTCCTGGTTGCCAGTTGTCACGCTACCAGGGATCCTTCTTGGTCAGTTTCTATCGTCGCCACACACAAGGGAGGGTGTAATTAGTTTATAGGAGCCCACGACACTTGAAGCTAACCAGCCAGAGACAAAAGAAAAATGCTCAGAAAAGGGGGAAGCATATGTACGTCTCATTCCTCCTTCTTCTTCCTTCTGGTTCTTAAAAATAGAAACTCAAATTTTAGCAGATTCCAGGAACAAAGTACCGTTAGGAGAAAATAACTCTCTTCACGCCAGACATTTAAGATGTAACCAAAGTGAATGTGTCCCTCTACCATGGTGCATGGAGTACTCAGGTGACAAACTGATCGTGCTTCAAAAATTAATCGGTGAGGCAGGTTGGCTAACACTCATTGTGGTACAGCCACACTTCTCATAGGTCTCATTGGCAATTGGGAAAGATTTTCCAGTATGGACATTTTGTGCGGTGCTCAGGCTCTCCTGCCATGTTAGAGAAGCCGCCTTCTCCTAGGATTCTAGGACCTGGAAAAATCCCTCCTCTCTTACCAGCCTAATTGCAGCATCGCTCGTGCCTGCTCTGCCTCCTGTCTCTCGGGTGCTGCTTCTCTGCATTCTCTTTTACAAAAAATCCCTCTCCTTGGCTCAGCACAACATACGAGATTTTCCAACGCCACCCTTTCTGTTCTCTATGTGCCATCTGCCTGTTCACCCGTGTCCTCATCTGCGTTTCCAGTGCCATCTACCGTCTGACAGCTGCTGAATTTCTGTCTCCCCTCCTGACCTCCTCCACCGATGCATCCACAACACCTCTATTTGGAATTCTCACAGTCACCTCAGAGTCGGCATGTCCGAAAACATGTCTTCTGTCCCAAATTTAGGTTTCTTCCACGCCTCTCCCCCGCCTCTCCACCCCGACTTACAGACTGGCTCCACCACCCGCCCATGTACCAAGGTCAGAAACCTTGGGCTCTTTTTTGCCACCAACCCCTTCTCATTCCTCATGTTGCTGCAAGTCCTGTCGGCTGCAGCTCATATTCTACCCGTTTCTTTCCAATTCTTTGAACATTCAGTGCTCTTCCTTGCTACAAGGCCTTTGCCCGTGCAGTTCGTTGGAACAAAAATCCCTCCCCTGAGCTTTTATTTTATTATTTTTATTTTTTTAATTTTATTTCATTTTATTTATTTTAAAGTTTATGTAAATCAGTTTCACGTAGACAGTACCTTGGTTAGACATCTGTGTAGTTCATAAAAGGATCCCTTTAATTGCCCCCTGCCCCCTCTGGCTCTCCGCTCAGCCATCATATTAATGCTAACTGCGTGTTTTAAAAAAGGAAATTATCTGCTGTAGTCACTGATATATCGATGCACTCAGGCCTGCAGGGAGAAGGGGAGAGAGGAGAGTCTTGAAGCTCTTACGTTAAATATTAGGTAGAGAGCAATTTCCGGTGACAGCCGGGATGGATGGTGATATTACGAAGGCAATAACGTTTGAAGTCCACATGTCTCGAGGACGACATCTGAAAATTGTCTAGCAACCACAGTTCTGGGGCTACAAAATACAGAAAAAAAGAAAAGAGCAATTGCAAGGCAGAATCGATGACACAGGCCCACGATCAGAATCCGGTCCCCACACTCACCTGGGTCTGTCCCCTCTTCCCTTATGAGAGGATTCTCGCCAACGACTGCCTTTAAGCAAGTTTCAGACATAATTAATTCTGTGAGCCACATCGGAATGAGATGATGTGGAAAGTGACAGACGTGACTTTAACGTTCACGGGGTTAGGATTTCCTGCCTCTGCACCTTTCTGCTCCCACTCCTACCTCCGCTAAGGAGTCTCCCCCTCGTTCTTCAGAGTTCAGCTTCAGTGTCAGCCCTCCAGAAAACCCTTTCTGGCTCCCAGCCCTGTGCCAGGGGCCTCTGTCAAATGTCTCCAGAGGGTTTCATTCCTTCCCTTCTTGACAGTTATCTCAGTCTGCGATTGTACTCTAATGGGTAGAGATTTTCTAAATTAATATCTGTCTTTTTTACTAAATGTTAGGCCCCATGGAAGAAGGGGTCGTGTATTTTTTTTTTCTCACCATCATTAAAGCCCCCGAGCCCGGCATGGCACATTGTGAATGCTCAGTCGCTGCTGAGTGCTGTTGAATGAATGAACTGAACGCTGCAGCAGGTATGGCATGTCTCTGAGAAACTGAACTCAGCATCTTCACTGGTTTTTGGTATTCAGCCCCACGCCTTCCTCTCACTGGAAGAACCACCCCACCTCCCACCTTGGAGGGCTTCTCCTATTTATAGGCACGTCTGAGTCCTAAGCAGCTAGTGGTATTCTGATGGCCTATGAAATCGAGGGCTCACTCACAGCAAGGGCTGAGGAAGGGGAAAGGTGAGCGTGAAGAAAGGCCTAGAAGGGGAAGGGAATTTTAGTGGGGCTAAAATCCTTAGCTGCGGAGGCTACATCATTTCCCAGGAAACCTCATCAGATCGCTTCCCTTTCCAAAGGCTCTAGGGCCTGAACGGTCCCTTTGCTTCTGTCACCTGTTGTCCTCACCAGGACTCTGCTCTCTGACGAATGAAGAGAAGTCCATCCTTGCAGCACTTCCCTTTTACCTGCGTGGCCAGCACAGGCACGTGTGACCCCTGCATTTGGATTTGGGGGCTCGTGGGGAGAACAGACAGGGCTGAGTGACTTGACTTGTGGGATCAGCATGTGGCAGATGTTACTGAAGTAGAAAAAGGCTATGGGAAAGGTAAGAGAACAAGCGAGGACAAGCCGTTCGCCTCCTTTCTGTCACACCCTGTGCCATCAGTCCCCTCGGCTGACTTCAGCAAACGGTTTGTCCTAATGGCTTACAGAGGCTGTAGTTCAGTGCAGCACCAATGTGTGTGGGGTCAGGGCATGGGGGACACTGCCCAGGTCCCTCTGCAAAGTCTCCTGGCAGAGTTATACCATATGGTGCATGGACTTTTCTGTGGTGTACCTTACCACTACGCCCACTGCAGTACTGTTTCGTATGGCCTTCTTGCTCCTCGCTTAAATAGCCCCGTGGCCCTTTCTTTCTTGGCTTCTCAAAATTCCTTTACTAATTTTTTTTAACCTCTCCTTTTTAGGCCGAGAAGTGTAATTTTGTGTCGGCTCAATAAACATATCTCTATCAGGGCAGAAAGAGAATCTGAGTCTCGTCAATGACTCACAGCCCCTGTAGAGTAATGGTGGTAAACGTGACACTGAAAGAACAACTAGTCCCTTCTTTCAGTAAATACCTTTTGAGCACCTACTGTGTGTCAGGCAGTGCTGTCGACATTAGGTATATGGTGCTGAGTACTACAGGTAATGTTCTTTCCCTTTGGGAATCTCGAGAGCCCTCCTCAAAGAGCTTTTAAGAGACATAAGAAGAAGAGCTCTTGGGAACAATCAAAGCTGACTTTCTCATTGGGAAAATGGTCACTCAGTGTGGGACGGTGACTTGCCCAGGTGGCACTGCTGCAAGTAGACCAAGGCCCCAGGTCTCTTTGCCCAGCCTTCCCGCTGTGGCTCTGTGCCTCCGCACCACACCCGCCTTGGTTATACACTGCCAGCCCTGCTCCATCCGCCATCGTGCCACTTGGTGCACGTGGCAGTCCTGCTGAAAAGGTCCAGCAGTTCGTCGGTGGGATCAGGCCAAGCAGTGTGATTCTCAGGGCAGGCCCAGAGAGGAGCCGCCTTCTCCGGGCTGAGATGCACGTTGAAGAACTCAGGGGGAAGCGTGCGTTCCCCAAGACAGAAAGGGTGGGCGTTTATGTAACCGCGTCGTTTTGACCCCGGCTCTTAATCAGTCGCTGTGGGATAGTTTAGGAGAGTGAGAGCAAGGAGCTGGGGGAGGGAGACGGATTAAGGGCTGACGTCATCGGTCTGTTCTTAGCTGGAGAGGCTGTTGATAGAATCTGATCTGAGTCAGGCAGCCCGGCCTGGTGGGAGCTTCATGCGGCTTTCACAATAAACAAGTTCAAGGAAAACCCTGGTGGAAAGATGCCTGGCCCTCGAAATTGTAACCATTCAGTTCATGCTGTATCGTGCTTCCACGGTAGGATAATCTGTAGTGACATGATTTGCTCTCTCTGAGCAGAACTGAGGTATGGCATTTTCCCAAATGAAAGTGGGAACTCATACCGCAAAATGATTTCAGGTGATATCTGAATCCATGTTCTAGATAGAAACGTAAATATACATCTAGATATACACACATGCATGTCAATCACTTTAAGTCCACTATTTCATAAATGTGGTTTATTACTATCGAAATTAAAGTCAACGAATTTAAAGAAAACGAGGTATATGTTTTTAGTGTGAACTGTTTAAAATTCTTTTTGAGAACAAGCATGTATGAATTATTAGACAAAATTCAAATAGATTTCACTTATTGATACTATCTTTAGAATTTTGAATCATGCTTTTAAAACATCCTGATTTTTTGAGAAGGTCTTTTCAATAAGAAAAGTATACCCTTTAATTACTATAACTCTACTTCCTCCAATGAAGGTATTTAATACAAATACCTATTCAATTATTTTTGATTTGGTTCTAAAACATGGTTCGGAAAATGTGTTCTGTAAAGAGCAGAAAAAGAATTGATGGAAGTTTATTTTTTAACAATCTGTCATTAAATTTGTTGTATTTATAATTCTCCTAGGAGATTACATAAACTAATCCTTTCACTTTGTTTTATAATTAGGAATAGAAAATACAAATCTCTGCTGAATAACTGAAACTGTAAAGAAGAGAAAAGGGAGAAGATGAATGAAAAGGAAGTATTATAAGAATTGGCAAGAATTGTAGAAATATGAGGATAGAAAATGGTCGAAGAGGGAAGTATAAATAAAACGCTATCAAAAGAAAAGAGACAGATATTCAGAGAGAAATAGGCTTTGGTGGAGTCACACAGAATTCAGTTTATTCTGAGTGATTTATAATTAGACTTTTAAAGATAAGTTACATTTTACAACCATAGGCATAACGGGAATAATCTCTTGAAAGTTTTCCATAAACCTGATCGAGTTTCGACGAAGGAAATATCTGGCCTATGTCTGAATGGGTTAAGTCTGAGCACCTCGAACATTTTTCCAACATAATTATTTGATTATGAGTTAAGTCAGGCTAATTTACTTAATTTCTTTTCTGTGTAGCAATTTTCAAAAGGCCACAGGTAAATCAGTACTGAATGAGTCATTCTGGTAGTTATTGTAATAACAAAAGATTCGTAAAACAGCTGAAAAGCTTTCATATTGTTATGCTTCTTTGTACTCGGTACCGTTTGTGATTCTAGCAGGTTGAAATAACTTTTTGAATAAGGATATCTATTTCCAGGGATTAACATTTATGAAACCTCTTAAACAAAATCCATGTTGAAATATCACGTTTTAGGCAACGACTCATTTGGGCTGTGAGAAGGCAAGTTTTGAACCAACCCTAAGTGTGTGCCAAGAACAAAGGCAAAAGTTTTAAATCGATGTAGGCAATTCTATTTATCGTGGAGTTAACATACTTTTCAACGTCCTCTGATTTGTTCATGAAAATTGTATTGTTTATTGTTTATTTTCCATATTCTGGGAGGAGTTAGTCTACCACCTGTACGGCCATTTGATGTTGCTCAAAATCCAATATATTTGTTGGTAAACCAGTATGGCTTGTGTACTTACAGTAGGTAACAAGGATTCAAGGGGTAAACTGCTCTTGCGTCCAGAATTCTGGAGACTTTCCAGGATTTAAAGCTATAACCAGGAATCTTCCTCATATATACTGGCCCCAAAAATCTAGAATGTATTTATGAAATTTGTACTTAAGTATCTCCTTCTTGTTGTTTTTGAACGACTCGAGTGGATAAAATCGTACCACGCGTTCAGAACTATCTACCAGGAGACCTTCAGAGGCTGAATTCCTCTCCTCTGATTCCTTGAAGAGGCCTGCTTGAGTTCCGAAACCCATTTCAAGTCCATTTCAGCTCCTCATCTGATAAAGCTCTTTCTTCGGCTTGGCTAGGAACGACTATGATGTAAATGGGTTCTGTCCCATGTTCAGGATGAGTTCAGAAATCTGAAAACGTTGCCTCCAAACCTGGGTTATATTTTCTCTTGAGACCACAGGCGTGAGTGTTGGTGACAAACAGCATCGCCATCCCCCTAACCTCGTTGTCCATAAAGAAATCATCCTGTGCCTGAGCCCTAAGGCCATCTCTCCCTAGGTGTTGCTGTGTCACGTGTACCCCCGATAATAAGAATTCAAACGTGACCAAAGTAAAAAAGCGGCAGCGCTTCAATGCTGCCGGTTGAATGTCGCGGGGTTTCCAGTAGTTCTGTTTCGTTATGAGGCGATGCCAAGTTTCAGCCACAAGTGTAGTCCTGGGTCTTTCTCAGTCAAGCGTTGGCTAAGCCCATCTGCAGTCACTTGCCTCTTGGGTGTGAATGAACCCTGACGATGTGTGCTTTGCTTGTTGGCTTCACGGCTCTCTCGCTACGCCAGGAACAAGAATTGTCATAGCTGCGTCTGTTGGAGAGCTCGGGTACCTCTTCACGGCCTCGTTTGGAGTGTCAGGGTTTCCGCAAGGGGAAATGTTCTGTGTCCCCTACCCAGGGAAGGCTGGCCAGATTCAGGGCGAGGAGCTTCTGCGTCTGCGACAGCAGGGGCAGCGCCGGCTCCGTGAGGCTCTGAGGTCTGAGCTCATCTGCTCGGGCTGATCGGGAACTCCTAGGTTCCAGGCTGCTATTTACCTTTCACAAATGCACCTATTTTTGGACAAGAACTTGACTTGGCAGTGGCACGGTTTGCTGTTTTTATGTCATAGATCCTTGTACTCACAAGTTGGAAGGACCTTAGAGATTCTTCAGACAAAAACCACAGAGGCTGACAGTTCAAGGTCACAGTCAGGGGGCAGCCCAGGAACCAGGACTCTCGCTGCTTTACCTGGGGTGGCCTTATTGTGTTCAGCAGCACTCCTGTGCAGGCCAGGCATCACGGCTACCACTGGAACCCAGTTTACACTGGCTCGGGGACTGCCACCTCCATAACAATTCATGACGGCTCCCATCTGAGTTTGCTGGAGCTGCCACCACAAAGTACCACCGATTGGGTGGCTTCAACAATGAGTTATCTCTTTCCACAGCTTTGGAGGCTGGGAGTCCGAGATCAAGGTGCCAGTAGGCTTGGTTTCTGGTGAGGACTCTCCCTGGCTTGTAGATGGTCGCCTCACACGGTGGAGAGAGGGGGAGAGAGAGAGAAAGAGAGAGAGAGAGAGAGAGAGAGAAAGCTCTGCTCTATCTTCCTCCTCTTGTAGGGACACCAGCCCTATTGTATCAGGGGCCCACCCTTATGACCTCATTTAACCTTAATTACCTTTTCATGAGCTCCGTCTCCAAATACAGTCACACTGGGGTAAGGGCTTCAGCATATGAATTTGGGGGTGGGAGGGGACACAACTGAATCCATAAAAGTCCCCAACTATTAAATAAAGGGCACGGGGGGAACTGGACTGGACTCCACGTGGGACAACTTTAGTTTGCATTGTCTACCTGGAAGCAATTTCAGTTAGAGGCTCTTCAGGGAACATGGTGTATCAGGGCTTTCTACACTGAAGTCAGAATGTGCAAATTGGGTAGTCTTTAAAAGCACTGGGCCACCAGATGGTACTTTTAAAGTAATTTCTGAAAAGGTTGTACATGACTATGATGCAGAATCCAAAAGGTGCGTATAGCGAAACGGACAGCCCCCCTCATACCTCTGCCCTGATACGTTTCTGTGGTGTGAATAGCCTGTGCATTGACCAGCAGCTGTACATAGCCTTCCTTTTTCTTTTTGCACGAATGGTGGCATTGCATGCACGGTTCTGTGTTTTACCTATTTCACTTAAACAATAAGTATTAACAAGTAAAGTCGGTGCATGCAGGGCCTATTATATACTTTACATTTTATAAACTGCGACATATTTCAGTGTGGAGATACCACAGTTTTCTCACCAGTCTCCTGTTGATAGCTTCTTAGCTTGTATTTCTAGATTTAAATTATGTTTCTACCAAATATACAAACTGGGTGGCAGAGAATATCTTCACGAATGTTATTCACGTGTATATGCACATATGCATCTGTAGGATCAGCTCCTGAAAGCAGAAGTGCTGTGTCAAAGGGTATGTGCATTTTATGATTTGGTCGATAGTACCATTTTGTTCCCCATCGTGGTTTGTAGAAGAGGGTTTTAAATGGATCTGAAATGTGACACTTCCCTGGAAGCAGGAAAACTGCAGATTTAATCTCACTATCTTTGTGTATTGGCTCATGACCCAGTCATTTTCTGGAATGTTCTCCCAGTTCCTTTCTGCCTTATTATCTTCAGCTCAAATTCTTCTCCTCCATGACTGCTTTTCTCATTTTTATTCTTGGTCTGTACCACACAGTGAACATTTAGTACATGGCTCAGGAAATCTGACTCCGAGACTCCCGAACACTTTGCTAAATGCATTTTGTCTCTTGAAATAATTCTTATGTGTATATCATATTTCTAATATATTCCCTAACTAGAAACCCAAATTTGCCTCGCTTCTATAATAATAGTATATTTTTTATAACATTTAATGGGATAGGAAATAACTGCTGCATTCATACTTTATTCTTTCATCAACCTTTGAAGTTGCCAGAGCAATGATGGTAATAAATTCTCTTACAGTTGGGGGACGGGGTACAAAATAAATAAATAAATTCTCAGGTTTATGTCATTTGTTATTACTCATGTGTGATCATAATGCATATAATTAATGTGCAATACAGTGATTACTCCATCACAGAGGAGAAAGAACTGAAACACGTTGGGGTTACATGCCCGAGTCACACAGCTGTGACAAGGTAAAGGTGGGACTTCAGTTTCCTTTCCACCATCTCATGTTCTCTCTTAACACGTAGTAGTGCTGAGCACTCAGTAAAGAGGCGAAGATTGATTAAGCGGAGGCTTCTATCCAGGTAATCCAGGTGAATCCAGATGGGTGACAGCCTGGAGTGAAAAACCCACCCTGCCCGGTACGCCGGCGAGCCTAGCAAAGAGTCATTGTGCCCTGAGTGCTTTCCATCTTCGGGGAATACGTGAAACCTTTTTTAATTTTTTACTTTTTCATGGTCTAGATTTCCTCACTCCCAGGCCTCATTTTTTTTTGGTCTGGATGCCTTCTAAATACAGTTTTTGTTGTGTGGCCAGCCACCGCAGTAAGGTCGCTCACTGTTCAAGATTAGCCCCCGGCTTTGGTCTGTTAGGGCTGGTTAAATAGGCAGCAGAGTGTGTGTGTGTGTGTGTGTGAGTGTGTGTGCACGTGTGTGTGTGTGTGCATGTGTGTGTGCGTGCATGCACTGGAGCAACAGCTCCACAGCCAGTATTAATATTTATGATAAATAAACCTCCTGGTGGGTTTTATTCTCGCCTGCTGCTTGCATCCTTGGTCTGATACACACATAAATCAGCCGGGTCCTTCCCTGTCACATGCTCTGGGCCTTTGCCTTAGAAACAACCTCGTACCCGCTGGGGTGGGGAGATGTTAACTGGGCTGCAGCTTTCATCACTCTGCCCTCCTCTCAGTCTTTCAGGATTTGGCTGGGCTGTTTGGGAGCGGGTGTGACCTTGGATTTGCATGCCACACGTGGTTATCTGCTGGCTCTTGTTCCTGTCTTTTCCACGAGCCCTTCTCCTGGAGGGAGTGGAAACAGGCCTGTCTCTGTGGCTTGCGAAGGTCTAGAGGGAGCTGAGATGGAGTAATTATTTGGGAAGCTCTTACATTCTCAGATGCTGGTAGCAGCTATTTTTAGGCCCTAGGAAGCAAATTATCACTGTTAGGCCAACAAACACCCACACAGGCAACTTTTTTATGCCAAAATGGACCAGGCCTGTCATCCTTCCTGGCCAGCGTTTTATGATGAGTGAGTGTCGCCGCCTTACTTAAAATTCTCTCCCCAGGATCTCGCTCGTGGCTGAATGCCTACCAGTGTGCTAGGATTTTCGTTTGGGGTGTGAGGGATGAGCATTGGAGCCAGTGGAAAGAGGAGTGGGGGGGACAGTGGAGACAGGGATTAACTATCCTTTGAGAAAGAATGGCTTTAACATGAATTGAAATCAGCCCCTGGCTGAAGTCAGTCTATTCAAGCCGAATGAAGACCTTAGGAAAATGATAAACACTGTTACTTCTCAGACCATGTGAACGAACACCTGGGAACGTGATCCTCAGAGTGATCAGGGACACTCTGACTCCCGTTGCCTGCCCCTGTGAGGCTACACCAGAAATCTGTCCTCCTGCCGCCTTCGCTCTGGTAGGCAGAATAATGCCCCCTCCAATAATGTCCACGTCCTGATCTCCAGATTCTGTGAATACATCACCGTCCATGTCACAGGGGACTTTGCAGATGTCACAAAGTGAAGGATCTTGAGATAGGGACGTTATCCTGGATGAGCCATTATAATTATAAGGCTCCTTACAAAAGAGAGGCAGGAGGGTCAGAGAGAGGAGGAGATGTGACAGAGGAAGCAGAGGTTGGAGGGATGTGGCCACAAGCCAAGGAATGTGAGCCACTCTAAGAGCTGGAAAATCAAGGAGCCCAACCCTGCTGACACCTCGATATTGGCCAGTGACACCCATTTCGGACTTCCGATCCCTAAAACTGAAGGATGATATCAGTACTGTTTTAGGCCATTAAGTTTGTGGTAATCTGTCACAGCAATAGGAACCTAATCCCCCCACCCAGACCGATTATGACATGCTGACAGAGATGTATCGCTCCCAGGAGCATCACTTCTCACCCTCTTAGCTCTCCCCCTGTCACGGATCCTGGGAAGGGGGATTGAAGCCTCTGTTCCCGGTCCCCTGCTTCTCTGCTCCAAGGGACATTCCTTGGTTCCTGAGCGGGAGGAGACCGTCCACCGAATCCCAGCTCTTTTCCCACCCCTGACAAGCAGCAGACCCCTGCTCCGTGTAGGACTGACACCAGCTTCCATTGTTGTCCCTGGTATGGAGGACGAGGAGCAGGACTTCTCATTACCATGCCCAGCTCACCCTTTGAAGAAGCTATTTCTGAGTGCCTCCCCTCCACCAGGGAGACCAGGATCAGAGGTCCTTGTCACGCCCAGGACAGCATCACTCACAGAGGTAAAGGTGGAGCACATGTGGCTCTTCCACTTAGCGGCTTTGGTGCAAACCAGCTGCGTGAGTGGAGCCAGGGCCTGGCTGATGGCGCGGCAGCATCCTGCAGGCTTCCCACATCGCCCTGAATGTCTGAGGCTCAACGGCACAGCCTTCCTTCCGCTTTACCTTCCTTTTCTCTTCTCAGACCCTGGTGAACTCTTTGTCCCATGGTCCCTAGCAAGTTTGAAAATTCTGTGTACGCAGATGGCATTTCCAGGCTGAAAACCAGGCACGTAAAAACATACCCAAGTATACTGACATTTTAATAAATGGAACTTGAGTTGGAATCATTACTGCACATTCTTCTGTGGCAAGGAATCTGAGAACTTGAAGAACTTTTCATTGTATCAATAAAATCCCTTCCTCCTAGGAACAAGCCACGTTTATTATATCGTATATTTTCAGATGACATTTTGCATTATTTTGTAAATTTTGGTTTTTGAATGACCCCATTAGGAATAGGACTATCTGAAGATGAGAGCATCACCACAATTCTAATCTTCCCACATTGGGTATAATTATTGTATCACGATTCCAGGAACAATTAACCATCCTTTTTTTTCTTTTCTTTTCTTTTTTTTTTTGGCTCTCTAAATTTATCCTTTAGCTAATACTATTCCCATAAAAATTATTGTTCCCAAATTCCACTTAGAATATATTTATTGGCTTCAGATTTGGAAAGCCGCTTTATCGGTTGCCTAGCAACCCAAATATGTAACTGTCTTTTGCCTTCCTTAGAATCTTATTTAAAGTCACAGACTTGACATTCAGAGTGCTGTGTTTCTGGCGAGGAAATGAAGTTTTATGGTTGTAATCTGCTGAAATGGCTCCGAGGCTCCAGAAACTAATATTTGCAAATGATTTTCCATAATAAAAGTTGTTAATGTGGTGAAGAAAGTCATCATTTTGCTTCACTTCTGAGCTGTTTACAAAAGAGAACAAGCAGTAATTTCTAGAATAAGCGAGAGGAAACAATTAGCACCAGATAGAGAACACTCTGCATTGGCTGTGAAGGCAGCATGCGGGAAGCCTGCAATGGGTGTCAGGAGAGGCCGGCCCATAGCTCGATGGTGGTTAGAAGGCAGACCGTCCGCATGTGTTAGCCAAAGGATATAAATTATACAGTGCCTGTGCACTAGCAGGGTTTTCGCAAATAACCCAGCTATAATTTGGAAAATGTGAATCGATGCTAAAAACCAGGACTGAAGGAAAGAAACAGCAATTACTTTTCATTATTTCATTAGTTCTTGACCTTCATTTATTTTTTTTTAAGTTAAAGGCCACAGTCTCTTTATATAAAGTCGGTGACTTCAGTCCCATGTCTAAGGAGTCTGGCAAGACTTTTTCTAAACAAGAAGTAAAAATGACCTTCACGTCTCTGGCAGCCCATGAGTGGCTGGGTCTTTCTAGAACCAGCCTGTCAGCATTTACCTATAATTTGCTTCAAATACTATCATCTCCAAAGCCAGACAGTAAATAATTAAAAAGTCCTCAAGATCTGTGTTTCATGTGGTTAAAAAAAAAGTGGAAAGATCATGATTTTGTTCTTCAATTTATGCATTTATTTATAATAAATTGTTAAAGTATTACAGGATAACTCTAACTCAAGAGTTAGAATTATCTATATTGCTAAATAAAAATTTTTACAGCCAAATGCTTTTCTGTAAGAAAGTGCTTTTTCAGCCACATGCTAGCCAGGAAAGGCCCAGGCCCTGAGGCATGCTGTCTGAACCAGCAGAGGCAGAGCTACGACAGGGAGAAGACCACATGTCTGCTGCCCTGCGATTGGCAGGCCTCCTTTGTAGAAAGAGTTTGTTTAAGAAAGATATAAATTGTTTGGAAAGAGTTTACCCTGCTGTAGTTCAAGAGGGTGGGAGAGGTGAAGTGGGGCTAGTTCTGGGGTAGGTGCAGAGTCCCTAAGGAATGAGCATTTGCTTTTTTAAGGATGGTTTTGGGTAACAGTTCAGAAGGATCATGCATGCGAGAGACGTGGAGATGCCAGTGGTTGACTCCTCATTCTGCATTGACCCTTCTCTCTGCATAGCCAGGGAAGGAGGCATCTGGAAGTTAATTCCAAGTTTCAGCATTCATTCAGGAATGTCTTCTGTTGGTTTCCGCCTGCAGCTGTTAACTGATTAACCTCTGGTTTCTTCCTTCCACCCTCCAACCTGATGTAATTGAATTTAGGACATCTCAGAACTTTCTTCTTGTCAACACGAATATTTAAATGATTTTGCTTCTGCCAGGAAGCTTAGCTTCTGCAAAATAACAACACTCGTCTGCAAAATCATAATTTATCTGTTAGCAATCGGTTACTTTTATTTTTCTAAATGTTTTGCAAAAGCCTGTTGGCAAGCTGCCACCAACCCCTTTTTTTGTTTTTGATAAGTCTCCAAGGCCTCAGTTTTATCTTTTGCAAAGTATGAAGATTGGACTTGACAGGTGGTCTCTGGGTGGCTCCCAGAAGGAGAACTCTGTGGTTCTGCAACAGGTTTTCGTCGCTCCATCTGCATCTGGAACATCTCTCAGTGGTCAGCTGAAAACTGGTGCTTTCTCTGCATGAGCAGGTCAGATAACCAGGAGCCAGAATGCCCCAACCACCCTCAGCACCAGAGTAACAAAGCCTCGTCTTTACGTTCCAACTGGATCCACGTTACTTTAGTATAAAGGCCTCACGATCCTATTTTCCAATAATGCTGAGCTAGTAAGTTAGGGGTTAAACCGTAAGTAAACCCAGGAGCATTGCTGGTCAGTACCTGTAGACGCCTGTCCTTAGGGCCACTGTGAAAACAGGTTTGGCAGCAGTGAGGCTAGAAAGCCTCCCCAGCTTGTGATAGCATTTGCTGGAGGGGCAGCCAAAATGCTTCAACTAAGGACACTCTTTTTCTATTGTAAATATTCATAGAAGCTACCAATTAATATTTTGTTAAGTATGTGGCATGTTTGATTGTGTGTGGTGTGGGTAGTACTGTTTGGCTGTTACTTAACATTTGTCTGCAAAATACACATAAGAGTTTTAAAGTTGACCTGGGAAGTAAGGTTTTCCCGTCACTAGATGTCATGTAAGATGAGCCCCCGGGTGACTGCTGCCTATCAGGCTTCAAGGCAACCAGTCCACAGGGGACCTAGGTAGAGTGAGTGTGAGCTGAGTCCTTCCTCACATACCATAGCAGGATGTCAGTAGAAAATGTCTAAAATGGATAATCCAAGAAATATTAGTATAAGCATATTACTAGCGTATTATTTAGAAATATGGAAGGAATTTCATGGGGGAAGTATTGAGAAGAGTTGATGCATATGGGAATGACTTGTTTGAACACAGAAGCTTTGCAAGGATGGAAAGGTTTTTAATAGGAACATAAATTATATTAGAGAATTAATATTTTTTTGTGGTTTATTTTTTTGTTTGTTTTTTGGGTTTGTTTTGTTTTTGGGGGTTTTTTTTGTTTTTTGTTTTTTGTTTTTTGTTTTTTTGTTTTTTTGTTTTTTTTTTTGAGAAAGAACAAAATCATTTCTAACCTTTAACAAGTCACCTAACCTGGCTGGACCTCATTTTTCTTATCTGTTAAACAAAGGAGAAGATATTGTTGGAGTAGGTGAAGAGGCACCTTCTAGAACCTGATGGCCTGATCCTGTCATTCCATTCAGGTCTCGAAAGCTGACACTGGCAGAGCATTTACTTCACTGTTCAGGCAGAGCGCCCCTAGTAGACTCTCAAAGAGGATGACATTGTTTTTTAAATCACTTTTGTAATTTCATATCAGAATCTGTTCATGTGAGAGAATAGCTGCTTCCCATGATAAAAAGTTTCACATGCCTTTACTTCTTACTTTGCTGTGAAGTTTGCTTTCGATATATATTACCAAACCTGTGACACTCCTTTTAAAATGTTAACTTCTTAAGAACATGGAGTTTTATGGTCTTGCCTTAATCTTTTTATACAGCAATGATTTTACCAACTAGGCTAGCAAATAAAAGTCATGGATAGGGTGATTAAACAGTGCTGTCCCAATAAAAATATAATGTGAGCCACATATATAATTTAATATTCTAGTAACCACATTTAAAAAAAAAAACAGGAGAAATTAAATTTAATATTGTTTATATAATCCAGTATATTTAAAATCTCATTTCAACATCTAATCAGTGTAAAATTACCTCATTATTACCAAATATTAGTAATTACTAATGACATTTTTTCATACTAGTTCTTCAAATTCCACTGTGCATTTTACACTTTGGCATATCTCTGTCCAGATGCTAAATTTCCATCAAACATACTTATTCTATTTTTAGATTTTTTAAAATTTACACTAGAAAATAGTAGATTCTCATCTACTATTTTGAAATACCAAGTTATTTCAAACATGCTTAAAAGTTTTCCAATCATTGAGCTGAGTATGGTTTTAAATTAAAATCTAAATTAACTAAAATTAAAATTTCAATCCTTTGGCTATCCTAGCCACATTTCAAGTTCTCAGTAGCAATGTATGGCTAATGGCTACTCTATCAGACAGCCGACCTCATGTGGACTGATATGTCCAATAATTTTAATGAATTATTCTCAATATCCAAAGAATATCCTTCTCCCTTCAGGGTAAATGTGGGAGAGAAGAGTCCCTGAATCCCCTCAGGCACATGGTGTGGGCATGAGAAGGTATAGAAAGAACTACTTCTGCCAAATGATTCTTCTTTTTTTCTTTAAGTTAAAAAGAGTTGAGGAGGAGTTCACGTTTTTGGCTTTCAGTGATACTTACGAATCAGTGTACGTCCATTCCTAAAGCATGAACCAATATATAGCTAGTACTTAGGATATCAGAACTGTAAAGAAAGAAAAAAAAAGGAGAGAGAGAATTTGGGCACAGTCTTAGTTTGGGTTTCCCCAGAAGCAGACCTACGATGAGGATTCAAGTACTGGCCACTTCATTGATTTGAGAGGCGGTTCCAGGAAACAGTAGTTTGGGGATGGGGAAATGCAGCAGGGAAGAAAAGGAGCCAATAAAGGGGGCATCATTAAGCAAATTACCACTGTGAGTCACTGAAGCTTAATTCCACTGGGGAGCTCTGGGAAATGGTGTGGAAAGGTGCCAGAGTCCTACCAGCACAGGCAGCGGGGAGCTGACGTGTTTATGCACCAGCTTCCTCGGTCATTAGTTCAGGACAGATGAATTGACAGGTGGTGGCAGTTCCTCCTTTCTCCTGGCCCACACCCAGTCAGAGTGATATCGAGTGGTCAAGGAGAGCCTTTCAGGCAAACACATCCAGGTACTGGCAGTTGAAAGTCAAAACAATGTACACTAAAATGGTACAGACTAGGGCATTCAGGTGGCAATGGACATGGAACCAAGGACAGAGAGGTATATTTCAAATCTGCGGAGCTTTTTCAAAATATGAACTCAACTGCCCTGCCCTTCTTCTTCCCATCTTAGACCTGAGATCCTGATAAAACGTACCCAGTTCCTTCTGCCCTGTGATCTGCTGATGGAGACATGAAAACCAAGAGGCTTCATAGCCTTTATTCACTTACATTTTAGTCTAAAAGCATTTTCTACCAAAGTTCATCACAACTAGTTGCTGGAATTTATGAGTCTGGCCAAAAGATGTACAGTATTTTCCATGTCTTTGGAATTCAAGCTTTGATCCTTGAAAAGCCCATTTACTGTCCACCAAGCTATATCATCAAGTTCTGTCCCACTTTGCTGTTTTCTCAATATATTAATAGTTGATCTTTAAACCGACCTTAATATTATTTGTTAAATTTATAGTCTAGATCATCTTGCCATGGGGAACAGTACGTAGAGGTTCCCAGCTTTCAGAAACCAAAATAGCAAACTGTAATGGCTCTTAAGGAAGGACTTTTCTAATTTTTAATAGAGGGAGAGCTCACTTCTCATTTTCAAAAACTACTGAAGCCGACTTTGGAGAATACTAAAAAGAAACACAAAGTGAATCGAGTAAAGTGATGAGGCATTTAAGAACTTGTGGATGTTGAACGTAAAATAAAAATCATCTAGGTACTCCATCGCCAAAAAGGATTTACACAGGGAAAAGGAAGGATTGCGATCGGGACTGTGCAGAAGTAGTGAGCCACATGCCAGTTCTGCCCGGAACAAGATGGAAGAAGCACTTTATAAGGAGGAAGAGGAAGTCAAGGGCAAGGGCGGTTACAACCATAGAGCCAAGTTGTAAACACAGAGGCTCCTGCGATAACTCAGGATGTGATTGTCCCTCCCACAGGCCCTTCCAATTCCCCTTTAAGCTAAGATGTGTCAAATTCCAGGTAATTTCTGCCAAACAAATAAGAAAAAATTGTGAGGAGAAACGCTTCGTGTGTATCTCCCTATTCTATGCAATCATACAGAACAGGATGCCATAAATCTACCTTCAAGTTCTTTAGATCCCCGATATTGTTTTTTAATTGTAATTCTAAGTTCTTGCTGTGTGTTATTAAAAATAGCCTGGTTGCGAATAATTGATGTAATTTGATGTAATTTTTTCTAGTTTATCAAAGCAAAACAAAACCCAAATCCATGTTTGCTTTGATTCTGTGTCTATTTCAAACTAAAGATTATACCATTTTTACTTCTCACTACCTTAAGAGAGCGGTATGAGTTAGGCCATTCTTTGCTAACCTAGTTATGTTCTTTTTTCTTCCTTTGAAGATTAATTTTCTGTTTATCTGCCTCAGAGTTTCCTTTCATTAACCAATTTGAAGTGGAAAGTTAAACCTTTCATGTTGCAGAAATGGCAGCTCGCTCATCATGGGCCTCATGGGCCTCAGCTGTCTGGAGAGGTCCCTGTAGCACTCAGAAGCTCTTTCTTTGTTTCTGGGTGCTCCTTCCCACCCCTACCCTCTCTCCTTTGGTCTAAATGCAAGTTTTACACTGCCTGGAATATTGTAAGTGGTTATTTGATAGATGATGATGATGATAATTACTTAATATTTATTGAGCACATACCAGGTTCTGGGTTCTTTACATGCATTATCTCATTTAATCCTCACTGAACCGTTTGGACTAAGTACATTTACTGTTAGAGTTTCGGAGATAATGAATCTGAAGCTTAAAGATTTAATAAATGTTCTAGGGTCACCCAGCTGGAAGTGATGGTAAATGATTCTGCTATTTAATTTTCTTTATTAGATTATTAAGAAAAGAGAAAATGCTGGAGCATTTTGATCTCTCGTAGCTTCCTATCCTGTAATTCCATTAGTCTGCTCCTTCGTGAGACTTACACACGTAATGGTTTTTGTCCAAACTAAAATTAGAACTTAAGATATGTTATTTGCTCTAATAAAATCTAAATTACTGTAAAAAATAATTTATTTAGTATTCAAAGGTTGGTTTTATTTCAGCCTGGACTCTTTAATATCATTTTTAACGATTTAAAACTCTCACAAAAGCTAGAAGTGTTTTTTGAGTCTGATTTACTGAATATGTTCTAAGAAAATGTTACAGGTGGGGCTATAAATAAAATACCTTATTTGATATTTATTACTCTTCCTACAGTTACCATAAATTCCCCGAAAATTTTACACAGGTGTAAATCAGGGAAATATGATTTTTTTTTTTTTTAAGTGTAAGGCGTTGATCATCTCAAGCGTAGCTAAGGAATCGACGTCAGTGGGTTAATTGAATTACCAGAGCCATCCAAGGGAAATAAAATTGACTATTGCCAGCATCTCCTTTAAAGATTTGTTGACTTCCTGTAAGTTATTGTATCTGCCTCTAACTATAGTGACAAATCTCCACTTAAGGGATCTAGGGCGTAATTAAAATGCACTTCAGTAGCACCCAGTGTTTGACATACTTCGTCTCACATTGGGGGAGCACAGATTAACCAGCTTTTACCCAGCAACTCAGGTGAACCTCTAATATTCTGAGCTTAGAGGCCTTCTGGAGAAATCACGTCAGTTGGTTTGCACTGCAGATTATCAGTTTGGTTCCCGAATGATAAAATTTCACACTCCCAAACTAGTTCTACTATGAATTTATTTTTATCCCTGAAAACTACTTTTATTTTCCAGGCTAAGACTGTGTTCCAGACAGCATCCTTCCCATCCCCAACAAGTATAGTAATACATGGGTTTCAAGAAAGGTACACGGTCCGGGATAGCACTAGCCTCTCTCTGGGGTAGGAAAACTATCAGAACACACTTTGGAGCCATCTGGAATGACTGCTCATTTATGGCCGAGGGTGACCTTGGAATCATACATGCAAAGCGAAGCAGACAGCAATAATTGTGTTTGATTTGCATATTCTTTTCTGAAGTGTACACAGATGAAAACAGTGAGGATGACTTCTAATGTGAATTCAAATAAAGCGACATTAAATTATAGATGACCTGAGGAATTACATGGAAGTATAATGAAGTTTAATGACTCTGGTTTGCCATTCAGAACACCTGGATTTTTATCATTTATTTTTTGTATGTTGTCACTACCTGGTTACATGATGCGGGAGTAAAGGGCAGAAAAATCAACTCGGACTGTCTTTAGCAAAATAACTGCAGAGTCTAAAGGTAACTAACTTCAGGTATGGCTTGATTAAGGCTCACATCATGTCATCAGATTATTTCTGCCCTGATTTTATGTTTTTCCTCCCTCTGTACCAGCTCTGTTCCTACTCTTTTCCTGTCATAGTGCTAGGATGACTGCCACAGCTTAGCCTTCCAGGTGCTCCTGTTTGAGACCAGTAGGGAAAGAGGGCATTTGCTTTCCTCTTAATTTGAATAAAAGCCTTGTGTGCCCTGCCCACCCTTGACCAGAGACGGTGACTGATGGGGCACATTGCACTATAGGACTAGGCCTTTGTAACAGAGAGGAAACATCCTGCATTGTACCAAGAGAAGGGTGGGGCCGAGGCAGTCCCATTTGTATATTTGACAGTGGTAAAACAGTAATGATACTAATAAAACCTAATATCTTTATCCTAGCTTCTATATGGCAGGCCGTGTGCTAAGTGCTTCACTGTGAATTACCTCATTTAGTAATAGGACAGGATATTTTTTCTCTGACGGGCATTTTTCTCTGACAGATATTTCTTCTCTGACAGTAAAATCACTGTGGGTGGGAATATGGGTGAGAAAGGGAATCCAGAACGTTTGAGGAGATGTAAAGATATGAGGTCATCATTTGGACAAAGGGAGAGTGGGCCCAGAATGGAGTAGAATGGGTGACATGAGATGTTCATTTGAGGAAAGGGATCATAAAGTGAAGGCAGGTAACTTGTAAGATTTCTTTCTTAGCAGTGTTCACATGATGTGGAGAAACAAAAGAACAGGGAAACTAAGATTATCAAGTGAGTTCTTCTTGTGAACACTGAAATTCCAGTCTAAGGAGGATGAAATTATGAGCTAGGAGCTAAAGAGGGTGATAAAGGGGATGAACGGAAAGTTGGTAGACGAGAAGGGAGAGAAGGTTTATAAATATAGGCATGATTCCAAATGCTGGGGACAATGCTGAGATGCTAGATCATTAATACATTGCTGATGGAAATGGAAATGTAAAATGACATAGCCACTATAGAAACAGTTTGAGAATATCTTTTAAAAACCAAACATGCTGCTACCATCTACAATGTACCAATTGCACCCTTGGCATTCATCCCAGAGAAGTGAACACTTATATTCATACACAACTTGCACCCTAATGTTCGTAGCAGCTTTATTCTTCATAGCCAGACACTGGAAATAACCAATATGTACATCAGTGAGTGAATAATTAAGCAACCACGATGTACCATATTCTGTACCATAAAACGCTCTTCAGCAACATAAAGGAATGAATTGCTGTTACATGGAACAACTTGCATAGATGTTGAGGGCATTATGCTGACTAGAAAAAGGCCATCTCAGAGGGTGACACCCTATGGTTCCATTTGTATAACATTCCAGAAGTGACAGACTTATAGAGATGATGAGTAGATAAATTGACATCCAGAAATTAGGGAGGAGAGGCGGAACGAGAGAAGTAATTTCTTTGTGATAATGGAATATTTCAATATTTAATTGTGGCAATAATTATATGACTCTGTGTGTGATACGATTTTGCACAAAGACATTTTTTAAATCTGTACATGTCCAAACTGGTGAAATCTAAGTAAGTCCAATAATCTAGTTAATTGTATTGTGCCAATCACTGTTCTGTGTTGATAATGCACTACAATATGTGAGATGCCGCCACTGGAGGAAGCTAGGAGGTGAGTGCATGGGACCCCCGTGTTCTGTTGGTGCCACTTATTTGTCTATAATTATTTCCAAATAAAAAGGTTTTAAATGAGAGGGGGGAGTATACAAAATTAGCAAATATAAGAACAAGTGCCACCCACAGGACAGTAGGACTCGCAGGAGGAAAAAAATAGGAGGAAATATTTAAATAAACTATGAAGACAAATGTTTTAGGATTAAAGGAAAACTGAAATATCTCAGACTGAAAGTGTCCACATACTACCAGGCTGATGAATACTCATAAGTATTTTATGAATATTTATAAGTGACATTTGAGACATGAAAGACTATTTTCAAGTATAACTCCAGAAGTTATTTTTGAAAACAACAAGAATCGTCATAACATCAAAGAGCTCTCCGCAGCTATGATATTGTGAGCAGAAACCACCACCATGAATATGTATGCAGTTAACTATACAAGCTCAGAGATTGACCAGCAACTGACGGAACTTCACAGAGAAAACAGGAAGGTTGTGTGAACATTTAACACACCTGTTCAGGCACGCGCAGACGAAAATAAGCAGCAATGTGGAAAATGTGAATGCAATCAATAAGCTTAATCAACAGTATATGTATACCCAACAAAGGGTGTTTCTGAATACAAATGGAACATAGACACCTTAAAAATTGTGTTAAATGATTAAGGATCAATATCAAAAGGCCACATTCCTTGACCATTATGCAGCTACACAAAATAATTATTATTATACATGGGTAACTTTAAAAAGATCACCTGTGATAGGAAACTAAATACATAATGCTAAATATCGAGTTAAAATGAAATCTGCTTCAGAAATCTTGGATGTCTTTCACAGACACTTTATTTTATAGTTTCTTCCTATAGGGCTAGTAGTTATTAGGTTTATCTTTAGGTATTTTATGGTGTCCGCTATACATACATATCATGTTTTCCATTACGTATCTTGGTTAGTTATTATTGGTATACAGAAATCTTCATTTTTTAGTTTATTTTAACTTTTTTTATTTTTTATTGCAGTCGACATTCAATATTATTTTATATTAGTTACAAGTGTACAGCATAGCGGTTAGACATTTATATAATTTACATAGTGATCCTCCCAATTAGTCTAGAACCCGCCTGGCACTATACACAGTAATTACAATATTATTGACTCTACCCCCAATGCTGTATTTTACACCACCTAGAAAGCTGCACTTTGGTATTTGGATCTTGAATCTTGTATATTACTCAACATCCTTCTGACTTTAGTAGTTAAATCATCTTGGCTCTTTTAATTGGTCATATGATCCCCCAATAACGACAGCTTGCTCTCTTCCTTCCCAATTTTTACCACTCTGATTTCCACGTCTCTTTGTACCAGATTTGACTTCTACTTCACATGTTGGCTCATTCCTGTCTTACTCATGATTCAAATTGGAAAGTTTCTGATGGTTTTTTTCTCCATTTAATGTACTATTTCTGGAAGATACTCTTTTTCACATTAAGGGACTTTCCTTGCAGTCCTTAACTCTTAATAAGAATCAGGAATGGGTGCCATCCTTAGCACACAGCTTTTTCCTCTAAGAAGCTGGCTGTTCCACATCTCTCTATTAGAAATCAGAGAAAAAGGGGGACGGAATCTAGGGTGCTCCTACTCGGTTCTTTATGAATAAGATGTCGGAGGAGCCAACATCATCTCCACTCACATCTCGATAGGGAAATATTAATCTCAGAGCAACAGCCAGCTGCAAGGGAGGCCGAGGATAACCGCTGGGTAGCCTGTGCCTGACCAGAACACTGGTACTGTAGAAGTGTGAGAGCAGAGGTTGGAGGGCAGCTAGCTACACCAACATAATCATATGCTTTACTCCTTTAATTTGTTAATGTTCTAAAAAAGTATTAATAGATTTTCTAATGGTAATTCACCGTCATCTTCCAAGGATAAATCTCACTTAGTCATGAAGACTTTTTTTACTATATTGTCGGAGTCTGTTTGTGAATACTTAATTGAGGATTTTGGCATCTACGTTTATTAAAAACATTTTTAAATCGATGCAGAAAATGGTAATGCTTTACATTTGTATGCTACTTTGCAGTTTTAGCAATTATTTTACGTACGTTATCATTATCTCACATGAAACTAGATGATCATCGGGAGCTGACTGTAAAAAATACAATAGATATTAAGTTGGAAATAGAAGATATCTGTAAATGAAAACTGCAGCCTTTTCTTAGTATTGCCTGCACTCTACAGGGCCTCTTTAGTGAGGACTAAAGCGAAGATAAGGGGAGAGAGAGGATGCAGAGAACTGAAGGAAGGGTGTTGCTCGCGTGAACCCGGGAGGGATGCTGCTATCCTCTGGCATGCATAGGGAGGACTGGGGCCCCAGGCTCTGTGAAATGTCCAGCACTCTGCTGGTGTGCGAGATGGTCTATCAATGTTTAAACAACCTATTTTAAACTTATAAGTAAAGGATTTTCTGGTTATCGAGCATTCTTACTTAGCTGCACACACCAAATTAGATCATGGCTATTGAGCAGAGTCCTGGAAAGAGGAAGCACTAAATACACAGGGTACTCCTGGTGTCTGTCTGGTGGCCAGGTCGTGCGTGTCTTGGTCACACATTCTCTTGCAGGGCTGAAGAGCTCTTCCAGAATACACAATAATTACATAACAGTGATCACTCAGAAAAGCAGACGGCCGACTAACACGATTATGCAGAAAGAGGCAATTGATAATAGAGTGACTAGACGTCACAGTAAAAATAGAATTTCCCAAATAGCAAGGCCTCATTGTACATTTGACCCATACAAAATATGCTGTTGGTTAACTTCTCTTCCCTGGGCCTCAGAGCCTCCGGTGTATCATAGGTTAGATACTGAGGGTCGCATTTAACTCGAAGGAGAGCACTCAGCTGGGCTTTCAGCACCACCCCCATCCGTCTCAGCCCTCCTCTCCCCACTCCCTCCCCTCATACACCCTCAGAAGCAGTTCCACTGCAGCGGACCTGGGGACTCTGCTGACTCCCCTGACACACAGGGCTGCACATTCCAAAATGAAGTGAAGATCGGGAAATTGCCTGCTAACTCACACGTCTCATTTGAACAGATTCGATCCAATAGTAGCTTTTTGCCCAGGATATTGATCAGACTGGTCAGATAATTCATCCAAATCCACTTTACATTGTACCGTTTTGGGATGCCCTTTGTACCCAGATTCTTAATGACCATTTCTGCTGGGATAAACATATTCCCTTGGTATCTCTTTTCACTGTGCACAATGCATAGCCTAAAGTGCATGGAAAAATATATCAGAATTCCATCTGTTTTTCTTATCATCAGCCCTGGAAATTCATCATGAATATTGAAGATGAATAAAGTTGAAGTCCAGCTGGATAGAACCTCCCCACTGCATTTTCAGTCTTTGCAAGCAGGTGTCATCTCAGAAAGACACAACGCTAGGATGAGCAGCACAGGTAGTGTAACTAAGCACTTAGGTTTAAATAGTTCATTACACTCCACAGGAAGAGAGAATGATTTCTCAGTTTCCTCAAAATGGATGCTGAGTTATTTAGTAATTTAGAACTTTGTGGATAGCCAAAATTTGGTTGCCTGTTTTTGAAAATGCTGAACTGGGGTTCAAAACAAGCTATCTCGTTCCAGACCCCAACACTTTACCATGAGGCTCTATGGTCTCTTAATACAAATAGATAATAGGAAAATTCTAAGGGGGAAAGTGAAGGGTTAGGCTACCAGAGAGTAAATATGTTAAAAGCCTAGAGAACTAAGCCTGGCTCAGCAAAAGATAGGTCAACCTGACATTAAAATAAAATCCAGAAGTTGACCCAAATATGTCTGAGAATTTAGGGGAAAAATAAATTGCATTTTTTCTGTCTCCTCTCTGCCCATCACATTATAAGAGCTCAATATGTGTTGCGTTATTAAATCACATTTAGGTTGTTCAAGACTTACATGTAAAAAGTAACACTAATAGTTTTTAAAAAGCAATTTTAGGTGAATGCTTCTGTCATCTTTGGTGAAAAAGAGGTTCCTAAGCAAAGTATTGAATCTAGAAGCCATAAAGGAATATATTATTCAAATTTGACTAATAAAAAATGTAAAACTTGTGCAAGGCTGAGCATACATAGTCTTATAAATAACTCCAAAGTCCCCTTCTCAAAAAAAAAAAAAATCGTATTCTAGAATCTTGAAGAGGCATGCTTAAAAAAATATAAAGAGGATAAATGAAGTGAAAAGTTATGATTCTGCCACTACTTAAATATCTATAAAATGGCTATAGCACTCATATGAGCCTCACCAGGCTAGTTTAGTTCAGTATATACAAAGATCGTATTTCTGTAGAGACAAAACCTGCCAGCAGCCTTAATCCCTCACCAAACCTCAGACCACATGTAGCCACTGGCCAAAGTAAACATGGAAAGAGAAAGTGCATCTCAACTGTCCGTAAATTCTGCAAAGTTGAAATTCAAGCCATCAGTTTCAGTAATTCTGAGAAATAGCAGCCAAATCTAAACACTGTTTGGCTTTGTGATTTGCAGTTGGGCCAATGCAAAGGTTTTGGGAATTTTAAAAGATGTATCATTGATATAGCATCCACAGACACCTCTGTATATAGTTAGCTTTTCAAGTATGTATTCAGCCTGAGTGAAAGGCCTTTGAGGAATTTAGGATTGAAAACTTGCGTAGAGATCAAGGTCAAGTGAAAGCCTTAAGAACCTTTTTAAGAGATTTGTTTAAAAACACCCTGAGCAAATACAATCTGGTAGTTCTGTCTAGCTGCCTGACCTCCACGTGCAAATACAGCCGGCTCTAAGCAGCTATAGATGCCTTTAATTTTGTCTCAAAGTGACAGCATCCTGATTGCACATTTTCTCTCTTTAATTTGTAATGACCTTAGGTAATAAGATATTTCCATGTGGAAGTAGGGCCTGTTAAGAGCTTTGCAGGCATAATTTTGAATTGGGGTGATCCCTGAGAATCCATCTCAGGGAAACTGAAAATCTGGTCCATGGATCAATCACAGCAGCATGTCCAGTTGCTTCATTTGGAGCTGGTATTACATCCCAACTAAAGGCCCCCTTGTAGAAGCCCCAGAACTCACCAAGAGGCAGTGCCTCGCATAGTGTCCTAAAGAAGAGGGACAATGACCCAGGTAACTCAGACCAAGACAGCTGCCACTCCTGCTTCAAACTGTCCAATAAGGGGCATGGTGGTGGGAGTACTGGGGAGTGGAGATGAAACAATCCTGGAATCATCCACCCGGCTTCTGTCTTCCCTTGTTTGGAAGGAGGTTACACAGCTGTTTACACTGAATTAGGTGAAATAAGCAGAAAGTAGTTCTGAGACCATTATCTTATGTTGGCAAATCTTATTAGAGCTCATTAAGAAACCCTATTTTGGGTTGCTTTGGGTGCTCGCTCTAGGGGAAAATTGCCCTGAAAATGTTAAGCAGAGACCTGTAATCAAGTATTCATAGAGTGTGTGTGGTGGGGGAAGAGCTCGCGATGGATGACATCTAACTGGGAGTTTTACCCTTTGCATGAGAACAGAGTGCCTTTTCCCCTCCTGGGGGAGAGTGGGTCTGTGCGATGCAGCATAGGACTGGTGGGAAGGGTCGACAGCACCTTAGAGAGTTGGAGGGCAGCTTGATCATGACCTCGCCGGCACCAAAATCGGAAGTTCATCCTAAGGCAGCTGAAGAAATGGACAATTTGACTCTGTTTCTGGCTGTTAGATCTGAGACTTAGGCCTGGCTATTAGACCCGGCAAAGAAATGTCAAAATTAGTGCCACTATTTGGTTGCGAGTTACTTTATTCAGATATTTTACTATGACTCCTCCTCCTCTTACCTCACTACCCGTATCGGCCCTTCCTTGCCCCTCTCACAACAGGTGTAGAAGACATCGTGGCAATAATGATTCCTGAGCCAAAAGGGAAGGAGATCGTGAGCCTGCTGGAAAGGAACATCACCGTGACGATGTACATCACCATCGGAACTCGGAACCTGCAGAAATTCGTGAGCCGCACTTCGGTCGTGTTTGTCTCCATCTCCTTCATCGTCTTGATGATTATTTCCCTCGCGTGGCTCGTCTTTTATTATATCCAGAGGTTTCGATATGCAAATGCCAGGGACAGGAACCAGGTGAGTAGCAAAAAGTTGTTTTTTTTTTTTAATCTTAAAAATTATAACAAAAGTGAGATTTGTTATTGTATAAACTTTGGAATCACAGAAAATATGAAGACAAAACCAAAATTACCTATGATACCCAACACAAGAAAAACACTTAATACTGCTGTATAGTTTTTCAGATCTTTTCCAAATACACGTATTTCGATGTTCTACTAGTATTTTTCTGTAAAATGAGGCGCTTTGTCCCACGTTCCAGTTGCTGATGTTTGGGACAGTTATTTGTTTGTGTACATAATAAAGGGAGAAAGGAGAAGTGAGCTGAGATTACACTAATACTGGCCACATAATTGGGGAAGGGCTGGGATTTTCTCCTTGTGAATGGGGGGAAAAAGATAAAAAATAATAGCTATTTTAAGCAGTTGATTTTTGGAACATATAATATGTACACAGGGTATAAAATGCAAAAGGTATAGATAAAAATGGTATAGATGAAAAATAATTGCCTTCCCATATCTGTCCCTCAATTACCCGGCTCCTCTGCCTGAAATATCTTCTCTTCCAGACGTATTCAACGGGCGTGTATTTGTGCATGTGTTTAAACAAATGAGAGCACACTTAACGCTGTACCCTTATTTCTCACGTATCTTGGAGATGAATTTATAGCAACATTCAAGCTGCCTTCTCATTTCTAATGATCACAGAGCATTTCATTATCTGCATATGTTATATTTATTAACCTGCTCCTAAGGATGGACATGTTTCCTTCACTCATAACAAACGTCCACTTGACACTGAACACATCCTGCTCCTTGAATATTGGCCTTTTTGGCTTTAGAAGTAAAGATAAGTCCTTTCTAGCTTCTTGCCTAAGATTCTCCTCTTCTAGGGGCTCTGCAGACGAGACTAACAATTCTTCCCTCTACCCAACTAATCAGCTCCCTTCTGGTGACCTCCCCTTGAACTTTGGTGGGGGGGGAGCCAGATACATGACAGACCCTTGATCCCGAACGCCCATGTGCACAGCGAGCAGTCCTCCCCTCCCCACCAGGAGGTTAAGGAGCCCTGTGACCCTCATTTTCCAGTTGCGTCACTTTGGCTGCTGTTCACTAATTCTTATCCGGTTTATAGAAACCCTGCAGAGCGGCAGAGCAAAGCCCACAAGCGGCATTCCTGCCGTGGCAGGTGAGCCTGCCTCCTGGTGATGCTCTGGGACATTGTCTTACTGTCTCCTAGGGTATCCCATGTCAGACACAAAGGCTGGGTCTGTGTTCGGAAAACCACAGGACTTTGAATAGATGGCAGCTATTTCAAATATGGGCAGAAAAGACAAACTCAGTAAGGCTCTTTGTTGTTGTTCAGAAACAATAGTGCCTCAGAGGCTAATCCAAAGAAGCCAGACCTGTTTTATGCTGTTTTCTATGAGGCCTCGTAATGACATCCAGTCAGGTTTTCTTGAAAGAATTATCTCTCCCTGTGTATACCTTTTCTTATTATTTGCATGTACATGGCCCATGTCCCTTTGATGTCATTTGCACACCTTTGTCCTGAAGTTATGTTGGAACAAAAGAAGTAATGGGGTTGAAAACAAACTTGAACCTCACAGGGAAAGAGAAAGAGAAGGGAGAATGGTAAGCCAGGTGTCAGCCCCCGAGGGTCGGGTCTGGCAGAGGTGCTGCTGTCTCCTAAAGAGCACAAACCGAAATCGTCCCCGACGTCGCCCTGGAGAGTGCAGAGCTCTCGGCGGACAGAAAGGCAAAGTGTGTGTTGCATCCATGACCTATTCACCGAGGCAGATAGCCACCAATTTGCTACGTGTAGATAACTGAGGTCTCGAAGGCTCTTTGCCTCCCCGTTTCGTTCTGCATAGATGAAAATCATGAACTGGTAAAACTGGAAATGACATTCCTAATTATCCTGACTGACTGTACAATGACTTCTCTGGCATCAGCCAGGCCTGGAAGGACCATTATTATGTATTAGAACAAGCCAGGCGAGTGTGTGAGTCACCGTGGCCACATGAGCTTCCAGACCATTGGAACAAACTGTTTACATTCACAGTGTCCTCCCTTCACCTAGAACATAAAAACACTGTTATTTTTCCACTTGGTGGTGGTGGTGGTGATTACGATCACGATTGTAAAGTACAGCTGTCAGAAAAAAGGGACAAATATGATACAGATTTATTCAATCCAATGAGCTAAAACATAAACTCAATTTTGATGCTGCGTTTCCGCATCCTTATTTTTTAAATTTTTAAAATCACATTCACCGCATTTTTGTTTATAACACGAGAAGGGACAAGAAGAAAGTATCCTGTTTTTCTCAGTTTCTTAAATATTTAAAAGGCCACTCATCTGTGTGTCTTTGGTGGCACTGGAATCTGTCATTGTTTACCCTCTTTGTTGGCATTTATACAGGACTTTATTCTTTTAATAAATGGTTCTGTATTTTCCATGAAGCTGTTTATCATCACTATGGTCAAGGAACCAATAACCTTGGTACATACTTTTCTTATCCCTGTTTAGATCAAATTGATGGATAAATCTAATTACTAAGATGGTCCAACTCTTGATAACCTTCAGTGAAACGTAGGATTTAGATCTGGTTGGGTTAAAGAAAATCTCTAGGAGCCCCTGGAGAAGACAGAGGAATCCCCACCTGAGGTGGTCCCTAAATCTACCTGAGGTCTCTCCAAAGCCTACCTGAGGCGGTCCCTAAGTCTTCCATCAGCATCACATTGCTCTGCGTTTCTGAGAACCACAAAGGAAAGGATGTGTTTTGTAACAGCCATCTGGTTCTAATCCCCAGATCCTCTAGTCAGGCTCCACACAAGGCTCCAGTTCAGCAGGGCCTGTACTTGTCTCTCTCCTTTATTGTACTTGATGCAGTTAAACACCCACAGACAGAAGAGACCAGCAACAAAAGCAATAACTGCTTTATTTGGGCCGTGTCATTAAACGTGTTTATGTTTTACTCATTACCCTTTAGTTTGTATTTTGGAAAACTAATAATACTAGTTAGAAAATTGTTCAAAGTGAGACAGTTTTTCAACTCAATATTTCTGTGTCAGTCATTTTCACTTAAAAAAATATTTCTGTGTCATTTTCACTTAAAAAAAAATAGAGACATGCATATACCAACAAAACTTGACTACATGAACATAGTATTTTTTAACAAACTTTATAGTGCTTTTCTCCTTGCTTTGTTAAACTAGACTCCTACTGAAAATCTAGTGCTACACGGTCCCATAACCATCGCGTATACCTCGGAAGCTGATTTTTCTGTGTTCTCCAGTTATCTAGAACATCTGTTCTACCCCCCGGCAGGTCAGACTTTCTTATCCTTTATCAGCCACTCACAAAATGCTATCTTTTTCTTCCTCGAATGAGAGATCTGTGAATTTCCTATCAGTGAGCTATGAAATGAGGTTTGATTTGACTCGAGGCATTTCACAGGAAGCAGAAAGAAATACCATTTTGCCAGTTTTCTGCATGATCAGGGAAAACATGGCTACTTCTTTTGCGAATCGTGCGATTTCTCAGGCCTTCCAGGATGGAGGTCCTCACAGACTTGGTGTTGTGAGGACTCCTGTCTTTCTCATACCCTGTTAGTTCTACTCACTCGGGAAGGCCCATCCCCCAGGTGACTTTCTCCTTCACTAAACGCTAACCTCTCAATGCTCAGGCACCAGAAGCCAGTCATAGAATTCCTCTTTCTACCTTCCTGTCCCTTTACTCTGCCCTTAGCCATATGCCTGATACCCAGTGTCAGCTTACTTTACATTTTTCGAATGGACACACCATTTTTTTTAAAATAAAGGCAGCTTACATTTTCCTTTCAAAGGGCGTGTGAAAAAAGGGGGACTTTTTTTCTGGAAAATAGAAGGCTTCTTTCTTAAACACTCCATTTTTATTCAGGTGTAGCCAAAAGTAAAGTTGAATACATGGCCAGGATAGGAAGTAGTTCAAATTTACCTTACCTGCTCACATTTAAGGAGGGCATATTTCATTTGCTAAAGACTTGTTTTCAACGAAATTAAATTTTGAAAACATTCTGGTTTCCCTCCTGGAAAAAAAAAAGTTGGTTTTCCTTTGAGTATAACCTATGACCGTTATTTGAAAATAATTTTTGCTGCCTAATTGCTCTGCTTAGCCTTTGAAAATGAAAAATAATCTAAGGGATTGAATTGGGGCCAGATATTACATAATATCAATTAAACGCAATTACAGAGATATCTGAGTTTATAACCCAAAATTGATGCAATCAACACTGGTTTATTTTAGGTCCAGATTTCTTATTCTGAACACAATATTCTGCAGGGTTAGTGTATTTACTCCCCATAGCTAGGAGTCCCTCCACACCTCCAATTCTTGCAGCAACTTCTTCAACGAGAAGCAGCTCTTAGCTGAGACAGGCCGGTCTTGCCAAGGTCAGGACCACAGCTTTGCTCACCTAACCTCATGTATTATTTAGAGTTTGTCCATATAGTTTCCTATTAACTGGCTAAATATCTCAGGTTGTTTGCCATGGTTTTTTTTTTTAATCTATTGGTTTAAGACTTTATTCATTCATCAACCATTTTTTACAAGAGAGTAAGTTACAGGGAGCAGGGATCTGTATGTGCTTTTCAAAACCCAGAGCTGTGCCTGGGACAAAATAATTTGAGTGATCCAAAACATGTCGAATGATCCAGTGTCAGTTACTGAAGGCGGCTTTATTCATATGAATGGGAAGCAAACGTAGACACTGTCCTGTCCTCGAGGAGCTTACATGATTGAAAAGTAACTGGGATTGATCTTAAAAATAGCAAACTGCAAATGTCGTGACAGTACTGTGAAGCAGAGGGACAAAACGCTGTGAGGGTTTCTGCTAAAGGGATCTTCACTCCTGGAAGGCATCCAAGAAGGGGTCCCCCAAAAGTGCCTGGAATTGGGACCGAAGGAAGATCAACAGCTAGAGGAAGAGGAGCGGAAAGAGAGCCGCATCCCGTTTAGTTTTACTTCCATTCTTTCCCTCTCACTCTGTGTCTCCTCTGGTACTTTAATCCTACTTTTTCTGCTACCCTAGTTTGCTAGCTACTCATGGACTTCTGCAAAAATCTCACATGTATGTAGGGTCTCCTTTTAGGAAATAGCCATAGCAACTTAATCTTCTTTTAAAATGCCAGTAATTATTTTAGAAACTAAAAATGAAATATCAAAAAAAAGTATATTAACAAGAGCATCTCCTTTTCTACTTATTTACTGTAACTGTTGTGTGTTAAGGGAAGCACTTCATGAAAGGTACTTAGATTGTGATTGGTTGGCTGGCAGGTTTATTAGTTGGTTGGCCAAATGGCTGATTAACTGGTCAGCTGGCTACCCAGATGTTGGTTCGTGGGCTGGCTGATTAGTTGGTTGGCTGGATGGCTTGTTGGCTGGCCAGACGTTGGTTGGTCATCTGTTTAGTTGATTGGCTCTCTGCTGATTGGTTAGTTGGCTGTCTGACTGGCTAGTTGGTCGATTCGGTGGTGATTTGGTGAATAATGGGAATGGTAGTTTAGCTTCAACTTTAAAATCAGACTTAATTTTATTCAGATTCTGACTGACCTTTCACTAACTCTATGATAGTGAAACAATTCACTTACGCTCAGTTTGTTCTATGAAATAGTATTTTTCTCTTAGGGTCGTTGTAAGGATAAAGGTGACACTGCATGTAATGCTTTGGCATGGCCCCTAGGATATATTAACTGTTCATTAGTATATATTCACTATTTTAAAGAAAAGAAAGAAGCGTGAGTGTTCTTTCTAAAAGAAACAAAATTAGGGAAAGCAAATGCTTATTCTGGTTAAATTATCGCCCCGTCTATCTTAGTACTTCAAATATGTTTTACCACTGCAAATACTCATCTTTAACAGCAAAATGGTACACATGCCTAGGAAGGTGATATAAAATACAGAAAATTTACAAGCACGGAAGCAAACTATTTTTTTTTTCTTGGCAGATCACTACTTAATTCTTTTCCCGCTTCTGTCTCTCACGCTTCCTCATGGCCTTATCATTGAATCATTGCAGTGCTCATTAAAGTAGTAACTTTGCTTTTATAGGGGATATGTTATTTCTGGATGTGGGTGCTGGTAGTTACCCAGGAGCTTGCTCTGTAATTATTTCTTAAACTGAACATGTATCGTTTGTGCATTTTTCATTATTAACACTGACAAGTATACACAACGGGGGCCAAATTGTCACATAAGAATGTGATAGAATAGGCTCGTACAGACCAAATGTAAACCTAGAGTGGGTCTGCATAAGCAAAGGAAAGTCCTAAAAATTCCAGACTGAAAGGAATACACAAGCAATAAAGCCCGATTGCGAAAAAGAGATGAAATTTATTCTAACTACTTCAGATTGGTTCTCTCCATGTCACAAAGGAAGTAAAGAGAGGAGCAAATTACTAAAAAAAAAAAATTTTTTTTTTTGGTTTTCTAGTCTGTGTAGATATAATTTGGGCTAAAGTTCCTGGAGTGCAGGATCTTTCCATGTCACATGCCACTTGCTCATCCTCAGGCGTGAAAAGCTTCTCTGGGTAACAGCTCTAACAGGCCCCAGTTGCTGGGGCCTCTGCACAGATATCCCCACCCCACCTCCCAGCATCATCATTAACATTCATGCCAGTTGGGCATGATTTCAGAGGTCCCTGCCCTGCTTCATTCAATGTCATCAGATGCAAAGTCAAGAATTATAGATCTTCGTTACTAACAAGCAGCTTTCGGTTTTTCAGCGCCGACTGGGAGATGCAGCAAAGAAAGCCATCAGCAAGCTCCAGGTCAGGACCATCAAGAAGGGTGACAAGGTAACAGCAGCCTCTTTCTGTCTGTTGAGGAGCTATTCAGAGGAGCTCCCGGCTTTGCTGGCAGTCGGGGTAGGAGAGAGAGAAGGATGGGAAAGGATCTGTTATTTTACCCATCTTTATTAAATACAATTTAAAGCAGTTTATCAAATGCACACACTAGGACATCAAAGTCGTTGGATAGAAAAGACGAGAAATTAAAAAGTAGATGTAGAAAAAAAACAGATGAAGCCAGGATAAAATGAGTACACAAATGCATTATCTGAAATGTACAACAGAAACGGGTCTCAAATTTAGGATGGGGCTTTCTAGCAGCCAATGCAAAGAAGGAAGCAATGCTTGATTTTCAGACAGCATCCAGTGTCACAGAGATGAGCACACCATGGCTATTCCTGGTATTACAACTTGAGAAAGTTTTTCCTTGAATCTTTGCAAGGAAGTCAGCGTTGCGTGCTGAGTGATGCCCTGTCCTTAAGTCTGCAGTAGATGAGGGAAGCACATTTCGTGCCTCTGAAATCTAGCAAGCAGAACCCCAGAGTCACTGCCACAGCCTCCCTCGCTGTAAGGTGACACGATAAAGCCAAAAGCAGAAGCATGGCTTGAGGAATAACAACAACACAGTGTGGGCCACACTCAGGCCTCTAAAGCTCTCTCTCCTCCCCAGGAGAAATTTGAGAACAGTGGCTTAGATCTGTGGCACAGATTTGGGCATCCTGAGAGCTCTGTAAGGGATTCACAGCTCTGCGTGTGTACTGGGTGTTGTCTCTAGTCTGAATAATTGATTTTTCTCGCTAATTATGTGCCACTGTGTTTTGACTATATAAAACTGCTATCAGGCTTAATAGGATACAACTCATTTAAAATCACTACTGAATTTTTAAAGTATTTTTTCATTACGTTCCCCCTTCCAAACAGAGAATAATAAAAGAACAAAGATTATTATATAAGTAATTCTTTATGAGGTATTAAAGGAGATTTATATACTTGGGGGGGAAAATGTTAGAACCACTGTTTCAGACCTGTGTACGTTATATTCCCATGGAATGGATAAATTCAATATCATTGTCTGAATGATAAATAGTTCTTACACTCCATAAATAGTGTTTCTCATTCTTGGGTTTTTGATGTCACCTCTAATTACAATAAATGGCATTATTAGGGTGGCACATTAAAAAATCATTTCCTCACAAAAGCACATACAGGGGGACCCAGAAACAGAAAGTGGGGGTTGGGAGGAATGGAAACTAAGCCAATTCACGATAAAGTATTGATTAATAAAATTGGCCCCAAGACTGCGAAGCCTTGCTCCCGGCAAGCTCTCCTTTGTCCTGCCGGTTGGGGGTGTCACACAGGAGGTGAAGCTGTGGAACTAGGCTCATCTGTGCTCTCCCTCTCGGTCACAGGAAACAGAATCCGACTTTGACAACTGTGCCGTTTGCATCGAAGGGTACAAGCCCAGCGACGTCGTCCGGATCTTGCCCTGCCGGTGAGTCCCTGGGCTGCGTGTGACCGGGGCTGGTGTGGCAGGTGCCTGCTGGTCTCAGGCTGGGACCTGCTGGCTAGGCCCTCCGCCCAGACGTTTTCGTGCTTTGATATCAAACCACCGAAAAGCTTGTTCTTTTTTGTCTACCTTTCTCCTTGAAAACAGTGTCTTGCAAAATGAGAAATATTTTTCTGATCCTCTTTGCACCGAAGGAAGTATATACTGCTATGAGCTAGAGCCTCATGATAGTTTGACGAGGAGGCTCTCGTCACCAGTGTTCTGTAACAGCAGATCCGTGATGTTCAGAATCAGTTCTTGCTTTGCTATGTTAATTAAATTAATAAACTCCCTAAAATATTTTATGAATGATCACGAAGGGATCAGCAGCCAGGTTATGGTCAAGAATGAGTAAGAAGCCAAAGGCAGATTTCATTTTCCTTGTTTCTTTTGCGAATAGGAACAGAATGTGACAGTCCCCCCACGCCCCCCACAAACTTCTAGAGTCTAGGAAAGGGTGCCAACAATGTGCAGTTGGAAAAAGCTCTCCAGGTGATTCTCATATAACCCTCACCCCTCTCCCCTGTTGAAATGTACTGTTAAGGTATCTGAATTCTTACACAGTTAAAATGAAATAATTTTAAACACTTCAATTAAATTATTTTAAAGTTGCCTAAAAACTATCTTCCTGTAATTAAAAACATTTTTTAGTGTTTCTGCACCTGTGCAAGTGTCCTAAAAATAAAAATTAAGTTCTGCCTTGAACGCACAAAGACCTAAAACATAACCATTCATTTACAAAACAATGCATGTTTGAGAATCGTTTGTTAGAAATACAAAAGAAATAAAGTACGCCTTGAAAGGAACTGGTTTAATAATCCCAAAGTGACAAAAACGTGACCAAAAAAAAAAAGGGATGCTCAAATAAATGCAGAAACTCTCAAGGGGAATGGATCTTCTTTGAAATGCTTTTAGGCAAATCCATCGCTAGGCATCCAGGCCTGAGGACCGTCTGCTCTGTGGCCCCAGCCAAGGCCTCCAAGGGGAATTCGCTTTCCTTGGTTCACAGATGTTCAGCTATCTCTAAGGCGAAATCATGCATCGGGCACGTAAAGACTTGGTAGTTTTCATGTGAGGGCACTCTACATAAATTCTCTCTCTAGAAAGTATTTTTGGTGTTTACTTGATGACTTCTTGAAGCTCTGGCAGAGAATGGCCGTCTGTGAACCACAGAGAGCCTCTCAGAGTAGCATCTTTCATCTCTGCAGATTTTATCGAGGGTTTTATGGAGCCGGAGCATTATCAGCAAGGAAAGTGCTTTCTTTTATTTTGAAGATTGTTTAGAGCCCAGTGAGGCTGCTACTACTGAAAAATATCTGAAGCAAATTAAATAGCAACTTTTTCCTGAGAATCCGAAGAACTTTACAAATGTAATTAAGAAAATGTTTTTAAAAACTATTTAAAAATAGCGTTACTTTAGTTCCGCAATGCATACACAATATAAAACAGCTTGTTCGTGTAGAGCTCTGTCATAAACACATGCCGTGTTACTGCGTACAGTTGCTGGAGGTGGTGTGATGTCCAGGCCATCGACATACCACGAACTTGACCATGCCCTGATGTGGGCCACTTGGCTGATTGCAGTTTTCACTTATAACAAATTACATCGCTTTAGCAATATTAAAATTGACACGAGTTATTATTCCAGATCTGCTTTTACAGTATAGTGTTTTAGAACTACTAACCAAGGGAAAAATAACATTTTAATATTTACCACACACCATAAAAAAAAACCAAAAACCAGCACTTCAGGAACTTTCATTTTATTTATACTAAACCTTGCCCTAGGCAGGTTTAGTTTGGCCTCAAGCTCTTCTTTTTGCATCATGGTTCGGTTCTCAGCTCATTCCTGGATTCCTCCGGCTTCAAGCTCTTTACCATCCGTCTGCTTTTGTTTCCTTATTATGGGCCCTGCTTTGAATAGCAAAGAGCCTTGAGCATTAGCAAACACAGGTCCTAGTTAATCACTGCTTGATCTTCATACTCACCACACATAGCCACTCTTTGAAGAGCTCATATATTTTTTTTTCCATGCTGACTTTAAAATCAAGATGTTTTTATGCCTGTCGCTGGTTTCTGCCAGACAGGTTGCGCTAATGGATGTTATCAAACAAATGCACTGGCATTTGCTTTCTGCCAGATAATTTCCTCTGGGGTATTATTAAGCCTTTGCTCCTCTGAACTTCATAGGCTCTCTTGCCCATTATTTCCAGGGTGACTCATCCATCCACAGAATTCTTTGCATCTCCTTGGAGTAAAAACTGTTTCAAAAATATTCCAGTTCATTGTCTTCTTTCTCATATTCTTTTTTTGTGGCCTCCTGACGCCTGACACCCTGGGGACATCTCTGCTCCATTGCTGCCCTGTGGGGTGTCTTTCTGTGTCACCCAGGGATGCTCATGTGCCACCATATTTTCAGAGTCATTCCTTTGTTTGGAGACACTGGCACGAGTTCAGGTGAACTCGATTTCCCCTCTTTATCTGTAGTCATGGTGATTAAGTCACGTACATACACACCCACCAGCTCCAAGTACAAGTTTGCTTTAATGAATATGTGATATTCGGAATCGATGCTTGCTTTTACAATTAAATTAATAAACTCTTTAAAATATTTTATGAATGATCGTGAAGGGCTCGGTGCCCAGAATATCATCTGGAATCAGTAGGAAGCCGGAGGTAGATTTCATTTTCCCTGATCTTTTTGCTATCAAAAAGAGTATATGACAGTCCCCCCAAAACTTCTAGCACCTACAAAAGGGTGCCAGCGTTGTGTGTGTTTTATTTTTAATTTAGACTTGACTTTTATTAACAGAAGAACATGTCAATGAAGTGACTTAGATTTTTGATTCAAGAATTTAATTTAAATTGACTGAAAATTGGTTTTTATATAGTTAATTTAAAACCTGGCAAACAGTGATAATTCTACATATTTGTAGTGTTATTATTTTTATTATTGCTTTTGCTCTGATACTAATGTGGCATTGTTCCTCTGATAGGTATTATGTCTGTCTCTATTACCATCACTACCTCATTATGGGTATCAAACCTTTCCCATCTTCCTGCAGGAGCCTTCTCACTCAGCTCTCTGCTTCAGCGCCTGCTCCTTCATTATTCATTCTCACAAGTCTATTTTTAATTATCCAGCTAGATTAGCTTGATCCCGGTACTTTTTCAGCAAGTAGAACTTTAAATTCATTAAACGAATGAGAAGTATGACAGATAAATTATTTGGGAGAAGAGTAATTGACATATATTTCAGCCCTATTTCTCTAAGTCATACTTCTGTAACAAGTTAGAGTTACCGAAAACTAAAAATGTGCATGATTACCTGTTAGCTTACAAGAGAACTGAGTTGGCTACTGAATTTTCCTCACTTTTATCAGGCGTACTGTAAGGTGCAACCTTAGGAAACCTCCATTGTTTCTTTTAGTATTTTGTAGTCTTTTCCATGGAGACTTGCCAGAGCAGTTCCGTATAGAATAACTGCATTTCTCCCAAGCAAGGGCATGTTTTTATATTGTGGATTCTGAGTGGTGATACAACTCAGATTTTTTTTTTTATGTTTGTTAATAGAAAGCTGAGAGCCAAATCTGTGGCCTACGCCTGGCTAAAAGGTACCTTTGTCGTCTTATTCTTGACTGTTTTATGCTTTCATTAGTATTTTTCTTTCTTCTTTACTCTTCTTATTCTATCTTTTTGGAGATCTGCACCTCCTGAATCACCTTAAGTCCTGTCTAGAATAAACATTTTCCATATCTTTAAAACTTTGTCAACTCATTTTAAATTGACCTATAGCATCCCATTTGACGTAATTATTTGATTGTTTTTAGACATTTAACTTTAACTCCCCCCTCCCAATATACACACACTTTTTTTTTTCTTTTTTGCTATTATAGATAAGGCGGTGATAAATAACTATGTGTGTAGACCTTAGTTCAGATTTTGGACTATTTCTTTTTTTCTAAAGTTAGGAATTTAAATTGTCTCATTGTTTTCCATGAAGTTATACTGAAAGAATGTTCTAGTCAGTCAGAGCTGAGAAGAATATTTGAAGCAAAAGTAACAAGTGGTTACCTAGAAGGATTAGCGTGTGAAGCACGTCCAGATATTGATGAAGAAGTAGGCTGGCCCAGGTCATTTAGGACTTGAAGGCCCACCTGGAGAACCTGGATTGTCACCAGGAGCTTGGGGCCCTGCTGAGGGGTTCAGCTTGTGCTCCATGCTTGAAGGGATCTGAATGGAGTCAGAGAGACCAGAGAAGGGACAGGTAACCTAAAAATAAAAGGCCAAAGTGAAAAGCAACAAATATTTATTTAAGATAAAAAAAGAATAGTTATTTGGAAAACACAGATTTGGGCAGAAACCCAAATAGTGTTCCAAAGAGGAAAGAAAATTTAAAAGTTTTTATACTGAAAAGTACATTCTTGAGAACTATCCATCCTGAATTTCTAGTTCTATCGGATTGGTTCAGGTTGGTTATCAGTGACCACATCAAGTGGTCTGGAAGATGGTGCCTGGAGGTCTGCTCACACCCAGCAGTCTGGATAGTGGATGTCGGGCGAATGCACATGTGAGTCCTTCAGGGTGTAATCAGGGGGCCTGGATACACGAGTCCTTCGGGAGCAATTTGAGTGTTGTTATCTGGAGGTCCAGATGTATGTGCAAGCCTTGATGCAGGGCTGGAAAGTCAAAAAGCTTTGCGTTCCCAGGCTAGCTAGAGCAAGGACAGAGTCTTTCCTCATGTCACAGCCTTCACGGTGTCACTAATTTTGGCAGCTCGGTGTGACTCAGTTTTTCATATTTCCTACCTTCACTCTTTCCTCAACACGACTGCACAGTCAAGGGAGGAAGTGCTGGAGGCCTGAACAGGAGTGTTGGCACTGGGATATAGGGAGAAGAACCTAATCGGGGGAGATTCAGGAGGAAACCCGACGTGAGTCAACATCTGGAATAGATGGAAATGGCTGCGTGCCTCAGCTGGTGGCTGCTAGGTACATCCATGTTTGCTTGCACATGTTCATATCTTTCCTTTCAGATTCTAAATGCTAGAAAAAATCCAGCAGCTAACACATTATTGCTCAAAAACAATAATAGAAGAAACAGATGTCAAGCACTGAAACAGGTTTTCTTTATCATTGAGAACTTGAGGACCAACTTTGGCTTATCTGAGTTTTCCAGCCCATTAACACTTTCATACTGGATCATTTAGGCACCGTTCCATTTGGGATAGATAACTATTTGGTTGTTTGTGTAAATACTATGCTACCCTTTCTCTTTCTCTCCTTCCTGATTTAGGAATGAGATTAAATTTCAGTGGAATCAGTTTAAGAGTTCTCTTAGTAATTCAGGACACAGACTATATCATACTTTTTTTTTTTTTTTTTTGGAAACTTAAGGCTACATTTTTACAAAGATCAGAACATGAGTAATGGCATTAAAAGATTAAATGGAGATTTAAGCACAGTGATGTGCTAGACTAAAAATCAAAAACGGAACAAGTGTCACTGTAAAACCGCAATACAAATTAATTGTAAAAGGGCAGGCAAAGCTTGTAGGTAGGTGCGAATTGGGGTCAGAGATACCCTACCTGGCGAAGAAATTTCTAATGACATTTCAGTATCTGAGCCAGAAAGAACCTAAAAGTGATAGGCCTGGGGATATGGAAAAGGAATTTGTTGAGGGCTGTTGAATCAAAATCCAGATTTGGTCTACAAATTTCAGTGGATTCTTGGAAGGTCTGTCATGTACCACCTGTCTGCGATTGACAAGACACTCATAAATCATCCCCGACCATCGAAGCCATCAGCCGGCCAGTGGCTTTTTCTTCTCAGTTGTTGTCACTGATATATATATTTTTAACATAGACCTGAATATTAATTAACTCCTCAAATTCTAAAATCCATTAACTCCTATCCCCAAAGACAGGTGACATTTTTTTCTACCAGAGAAATAGCTCCGGGAGACATCTAGTATAAAGCACATGGAAAAGAGTGCAGAGGTCCATTTGTAAAGCTTTCCAAACAAGCACACATCATAAGGCTTGCAGGGTGACTTTCCCGCCAAGGCCCGGCTTTGTTAAAATCAAATCAATGAGATTTACTGAGCTGGTAGTGTAAGTGAGAGCACAGCAGTGCACCCCAGGTGCCTCGCTGACAGTGGCTGGCATCCGATGGGCCTCCCTGGGAAGCTGTTTGGTCACTGTGTCCCCTTGTTCTCATTGGACACTTCCAACCAAACCCACCTGGGCAGTCAGTCCATGGCCTCTCCTGCCTCTCCTGGAACTCTGATGTGGGATCCATGTCCTGGACCCTTCGTGAATACTCAAGGCAACAAACATCACAGCTGGACCCTGATATTCCTCTGTGAACTTCGCCTCTTGAAAGAGAAAGGGTCACTCTTTCACTCTCCTTGCCAGACACGACATGATCATAATAAACAGCATGATGTAAAGAATGACGGTAACCTGACGTAGAAATGGACATCATTTTAGCCTACGAAACTTGAAGGCATCACAATCGAGTGCTACTGAAAGCACTAGAAATGGACACTGGCCCTTTAAGATGTTAACTCCCGTCAGATTTTAAGATGATTCAAATGAACTGAATTTCTGCGTGGACAGAAAATTCCAACCTCCTTCTGAGCAAAAAAAGTTTACGAAACACTGTAATGTGATCAGGATTCGATGAACTTTACAACTCGTGAGGTGGAAAACAAAGTGTCCCTTTCTAGCCAGGCTGAAGGGTCTGTCCAGTCTTGACCCTGCGAGCCTGTGACACACGCTTGACTACAAACAGATTTTTTTCCAAGTTCTTTTTTTTGAAAAGAGTGAAGAATGTTAGCTGACTTTCATAAGGTCTGACTTACTCTTTCATACCCATGTTATGCAAGTCAGACTATGGAGCATTCTGTTGACAGCTTTTTGTATATAGATGTGATTTTTAAAATAACTTTCAAGGGTCTTTTGCTAATTGTGAAAATTTAAAATAGAGAAAAATATAAAGAAGTAAACGAAAATAATGTCACTACCCAGAAATAATCATTATTGGTATATTTAATTTTTATAATGTGTGTATATAAATATATAGTTATACATCGTATGTCGTTAAATATACACCATGTATATTGTTAAACATTATAGACTCCAGCCGTTAATACAACTTTTATTCTACTTTCCCATTTAACATTAAAAAGTTAGCTTTTTCCTGTGACTTTAGAAATCCATTTAAAATATTTTAATGGTGGGAGTTGATTTAACTGCCCTCCTATTGTTCGGCATTTAAATTGCTTCCAGTCTTTATCATTATAAAATCATAACCTTAATTGTTTACATACGTTTTTTATATTTATCCCTCAGGATACATTCCTAAAAGTGAACTTAGTGGGTCAAGAGTGACTTTAAGGCACCCTGCTAAGTTTTGCCTAGCTGCTTTCTAAAAGGCGGTAACAGTTTACACCCCACCAGCAGGAGGCGAGAGCACTAGGTCAACGTCGCCTTGAAGCCTTGAAATGGGGCCATTTTAAACGTCTTTCTCATCTGATAACCAAATATAAAGGTAGCACTTAGTTTTAATCCCCATGTTGATGTCTCTGAGATATGACTGTTGACTACCACAAGCTCTTCGTATATTATCTCTAGTGTAAATTGTCATTGGCCGTAAGACACCCACTAATTTTAGAGATGTAGAAATGTGGGAGGGAAATGGAATGGCCTACCGTTGCTAAAGTGTGACACTATTTTAACATTATGAATTTTGATCTTTGTTTTTCTTCTTTATGCTTCCCTATCGAGAAACAAAATAACTGATTAACTACATTTTTCCCATTTATCTGAAATTTATGTTGGTGTAAGACATCCCACTCAATCATCATTGCTTATGAAAGTCATTATTTAAAAACTTAGCCTTTCAGCAACATAAAGTTATACAGTATAACTTTATACTGTATGAAGTTAGGAGAAATGAATGCATATGTTCACAGAAAGACTTGTACAAGGATGGTCATAGCATGTTTTGTTCATAATAGCCAAAAAATGAAAACAACCCAAATATCTAACAACAGAAAAATTAATAAACCAGTTGGGATACATTCATACAATGGGCTATTATTACTCAGCAATAAAAAGAAATGAGCAATTAGGATACACCAAAACACAGATGAACCTGAAAACGTTATGTTGAGCAAAAGAAGCCAGGTCGAAGAAGAATACATACTTTATGATTCCATTTATATGAAATTCAATCTCAGGCAAAGCTAGTCTATGATGAAAGAAGTTATAATGGGGCCTACATGGCAGAGAATGGGTATTGACTGGTAAGGAGCAGAAGAGAACTCTCCGGGGTGATGGGACCTGTACATCTCCATCTGTGTAGAGTGTATATAAATATATGCATACTTAAGAAATCATCGAGTTTACTTAAGACTTATGCAATTTTATACCTTCATTTAAAATAATAGAAAAAAATTTTAAGTACCAAAGAAGCTGTGCTATGGACTTAAAAAAAAAAAAGAAGTTCATTTTGTACATAAGTCAAAATTACATAAGGTCTAAGTTCAAAGTGTGCTGATGGTGTTTTCTAATAATTTTATTTTAGTCGTTGTGGATTTATATGCATACACAGCCAAAAAATTCAGTGTACCCTAAGGGATTAAAGGAAAGAAACATGAAAAGAGATGGCAGTGCTGGTAAATAATGTCTGATGTGTTATTTTCTGTCTTATTTTCTACGCAGCACATGCTGCCTTAGGAAAGAAATCTTGAACTGTAATAACCTTGTTAAATATGGCATTCTGACTTCAAATGTCCTGATCCTCAGTTATATTAATCAACTCGACAGACGGGACAAATGCCAGCCAGCTCTGCTGCCCCAGCCAAATGCTATAATTAGACCAGGGTCAAGTTTTCAGTCCCAGAGCCTCCCTCTACCAGAAGCCAAGGGAGTGAGACCCGCCACAACAGGAGAGTTCAGCGATTCCCTCATAGCTTGCATTCCCGAAAGATCTATTTCTTCCATTGCAGCTTAAAAAAGAACTTTGAGATTTAGTAGCAAGAGGATCTGATGCAGTTTCTTTTTTTTTTTTTTTTTTAAGTTTTGTTGGTTTTTCTTTAATGCTATTTAAAGCCAATACGATGGACATCTGGCGAAATAGTGGCTGTGGACTGTGATACTTTAACTTTGAAAAATACTCCACTAAAGGTCTTCTATATATGATATCTAATTGGTATCTCACAACAGCCTGTAATATAGATAACTTTATAAGGCAAGGATCATTATGCCCCTTTATCTTAGTTTAAAAAACAGCTTAACTCAGTGATATTGGTGACAGGGCCTAAAGCAAAGAAAGCCAAGTTTTCTGACTTCCAAGCCAGTCCTCTTTCATCTGTCCTCCTGGCTCTGGATTCGACACCTCAGCCTCACCCCCATGCTCTACTGTACTTTCAACTCCCTGGGAATATGGCTTTGGCAAAAAATCTGCCTCAGAAACTCCCGTCTCACTTTAAGCCAAATGTCTAAGAACCACAAAGAAACCAAATCACATCTAGGCCAACGTGGATTTTTGCTTTCTCTGCAATGACTCCAAGCTTATTATTATGGGCCTGAAAACAGACCCGCCTTCCTCACAGAGGGCAGTGCCCATGCTAGTGAGGTCAGCAGTAATGTGTGTGACTGCGTTTTTTTCTCCATCGGGTAAAACTGCTAGTAGAGCCTCTTAGCTTGCCTACACAAAGTAATTATGTTTACAACAACAGCCAGGATATGGTCACTACTGACTCTGTGTGACAGCTCATTTTTCCCTTTTCTTTAATTCATTTTCTTTTTCTTTTAAATGATGTTTACATGAGCTAAATAGAGGGAATCACAGAAATGCCATTTCTCATGATTGGTCCAAACATTTCAAACCAAGCCCAATAGCAGGGTCGCCCCTGGTTGGATGGAATTGATGTGTCTGGTCACCTGGCCTGCTCCACACCAAGCCCCAAAACACCACGTGGTCACCACTGCAAAGGCTTTCTGTGTAGGAGACATAAAAACATGGGACAGAATGGAAGGAAATAACAACAAGAAGTCTGTCATCACAAGGAATGAGGGCAATCTGTCTCAAGTCCATGGTTATTGTCATCACCGTTCATGCCTCTTTTCTATTGAGTCCATCTAGATTATTTCAGAATGCTGATTTGGACCCATTCTTTCCAACTGTATTTCCTGTTCTTACTTTCAACCCAGCTGAGTCCCTCATCCATGTCACGATACTGCAGCTGCACCTTTACCCCTGTCAGCTCTGTCTCCTTGGGTTTCTTCCCTCCAATCTCCACTCTGTGACACTTGTATCTATTTATGACCCGCCGCCTTTCATGTTGTACTAACATCACTTTAAAAAGTCAGTGTCACTATTATCCACTGCACACACACTATAACTAAGCACTTTGCAAACAAGTAGGTAATCCTTGCAACGATCCTGTAAGGTACTTTACTAGTCAGGATAGGCGAGGCTTTGCTGCAGCAACAACAAAACTCCAATTCTCAGTGGCTTAACACAACTGAGATTTCTAACTTATGTCTGTGTCTATCATGTGCTCATGCCAGTCAGGCTGACAAAGCAGCCCCCCTTGCAAACATTGTTAATTGACCGGTCTGTTACAAAATGCCAAGACCTGGCATGAAATCTGTTCTTCATAATGTATTGACCAGAATTAGGCACAGGGCCGTAGCACGGGGAAAGCCAGTCATTTTCCCATTTTCCCAAAAGACACAGAGCCAGTATAATGGATAAACCATATTCATGAGTGCGTCAGATAGCATTATCCTTATAAATGGAGAAATTAAGGCTCAGTGAAGTTAAGGGGTTATCCCAGGAGAAAGGCAAGATTAAGAGTGAAACCTGCTTTACCCCTAAGCCTGACCTTTTAACCTCTACACAGTAGGGACCATGCATCTTCCTATAAGCTTATCAATCTGTATTAGAAGAATCTCACCAACATACTGCAAGTCTGATTTCTTTTTGTCCCTCCAAAATGCCTAGTAGTGAGTTTGGGTATCAAGTTCAGAATCTTTAACAATGTGCAGACATCATCTTTTTCCGACTTCCTCATGTAAAACTCAGAAATCCACCTTCCATACTCTACTGTATTGAAGGGCGCGAGGCCGGCAAAGCTCTTTTCTCACTAACAGGGATGGGGGTTAAACCTAACGGTTGGTGTAGTACAGCAGAGTAGAAAATAGAGAGAACTTCCATGATACATTAACACCTGGGTTCCTGGTTGCTAGACCCCAGGCATGGCATTTGGGTCAGACAAAGAATGCACAGAAAAGGCCAGTGATTTTTGTGTGTTTCTCAAAGCCATAGCAGTCAAGATTCTGGCTGATTTTAGGAGCAGTTAGACAGATGGAGCCCTATGAGAAAATCAATGGGAGCAATTTCGATTTCCTTGGGCCTCTCAATAGGAGTGGAACATGTTTCTGCTATGCGTTATCTATTAGATTGCCTGGGCTCAGTCGACTTTGTGTAAGTGCGGTCATCACTGCTGTTTTGGTCATTCTGAGTGGTGCCTATGCCCAGATCCATAAATTGCTGTTCCCAAAATGAGAGTTGTGTAGAAGGAACAGCCCTGTGGGATATCGACCAGGCAGCCAAGGCAGAGCACGGGCTCGTCAACACCCATGATGTCCTCGTTGGAACCACCAGCCCCCAGGAGGAGGCAGGAATCTTTCACATTTCAGAGTCCCTGAAAACTAAAGGGACTGCGTTCGGACTAGCCTTGCCACAAAAAGCTCATTTTCCAGAAATAGGAACTAAGTTACTGTTAATTAAATAATGATCTGGGGAATGTGGACTTTCAGAAATCATTTTTTCAGCAAATAACACCGAGAGCGTGTCCTAATCCAGGTACTCTCTTAGATTTCAGCCGTAGATAGAAACACTTTGTCTCTGCCCTCCAAGGGGTCACCGGCTTACTCAGTCACAGAGTCACAGAGCAGTAAACCAGGTGGACTGCTGAGCCCGTAGAGCTGTGCTCATTGCTTACACGTGGCCTCCATTCTGACTGGTCATTGTCCTTCTGCACCAGTTATTAAAATACTTCTAACTTACTCTTATGTAAATGACCCAAAAAAACAAACAAATGAAAACATAAAACACCATGATACTCTAGCTTCTTAAGTGCCAGGTAGTATTCCAAGTGTCCTTTGTCCTTTAACTGACATCTAAAGATCCTCTGAAGGGTTATCTCGAGCAATAACAATACCTCAGAGGGTGACTGTGACCATTAAGGAACATCCTCCTAAAACACTAACAGGAAACTGAGCCACAGGCCAATTTAGTCTTTTGCCCACGGCCACAAAGCTAAGGTGTGGTCTTCCAACCCTGAACACCAAAGCTGTCACCATCGCAAACAAAGAGCACAAAGCAGTGAGGACTCTGGGGACTTTACAGACTGGATTCCACGGGAGCCATGGCAATGATGAACAAGGAATCAGTGCTTCTTCCTTACGCTCTGTGCAAAAGCTCACTCAGCTGCTGCAACGTGTTCTAGGGCACTGCAGCCGAGAGAAGGGAGAAGAAACTCACTCTCCTCGGCAGAGTTGGGAGAAACGAGGCGAGATGTTCAGGGAAGTGACAGGACAGCCGAGCTGTAACCTGAAATGTGAGCCAGGTTTGCCACGTGCACAGAAGAAAGGGGCAGGGGCATTCCTGAGTTCCGGCGAGAGTGGGGGGTGATCAGGGCCGACAGAGGTGACGAGGCCAGGCCGCGTCTGTGTCCTGTGTGCCGTGTGCAGGCGGTGGGACTGTGCCCCAGGCAGTGGGGAGCAGCTGGGGAGTTCGAGTCTGGGGCGTGGTATCGTGTTGGTATCTCAGAAAGCTCAGGCAAGAAAGAGGAGCCAGACCAGGTGGAGAAGAGCGTGGACAGAAAGTGGATATGACTGTCGGGGCCACCTGATGGAAGACTTCATGGAGACGTGGTGGAGCCGCCAACTCGTGGCCTCCCGGGTCGGTTGGGCAGTGGGGTCTGAGGAAGTGCAGAGCATGTGGAGGCCAGTGTTCTCCTCTTAAACAAAGCAGCAGGCCGACATCTAGAGAGGGTCCCATGAGGCCAAGATTTGACAGCTTTTCCCTTCCGTGGCCAAGTGAATGCACTACGTGCGGATCACTTTTCTCTTTGGTTTTGCTTGATCCTCAGCCTCTGTAACTAAGATACTGCTTCCTCGAAACTGAAGTACGGAAATACAGTTGGAAAGAATAAAATGTTGAATTCCTCCCACCCATGACAGTTCCATGGGGGCAGGAAGGGCGGTAGAGTAGAGAGAGGGGTGAAAACACCGACCCTAGGACTGGGCTTGGCCTGGATTTGGGTTTGAGTCCTCGCTCTGCAGAGTACTAGCTCTTGGGGCAATTTAATTTACTTTAATGGGCTTCAGCTTCTTCCTCCATAGAATGAGAATAATAATTTTTACCTCGTAGTGCTGCCATGAGTTAATAAGGTATGTAACATGTCTGGGACATAGGCATTCTGTAACCAGTAAGTACTGCTTATTAATTAAATTAGCATTTATTCATTAAAAGCTCTTATTTCACTGACAGTTTTGCAAATAAGAGTCAGAGGCTCTGAACAAAACATTTCGACTACCCATAGAAGCACTGGATATGTCTTATGTTAACATTGCCTGGGTGCATGGGATATGAAGGTCCCTGAGGGACTCACGTTTTCCGATGACCATTTCACCAAGGAGAATGAAACAGCTCACAAAAGGAAGGCTACGGGATCCCAATCTCGATGGCAAGGTGGCAGGACCTAGTAGCCTACAAAAGTGATGAGATGGAAAAGGCGGAACAGAACCAGCCCTTCCTTCTCCTGATGGGGAAAAAATGTCATTTCATTGGGGCAGAAGTCACACAGACAGGTGAAGGGACCACAGAAAACAAGAATCCGTAGAGCAATGAGTGGAGCCGGATTTTCATTACTGCTAAAAATTATGAGCACGTATGTTATCATCCAGAGTCCCCTTGGCATCATCTTTGTCGGCGTCTGAAGAATGCTTTCTAAGATGTTTGCTTTTGTTTCTTTCATGAGTAAAGAAGGTTTGGTCCCTGTTGTCTTTCCAGCTTGTTGAGATCGTTAAGAGATAGGCTATCTTGTCCTCTTGCTCCTCCGCATGCACTTTCTCTTGCAGCCCTTGCTAAGACATGAAAGGGACGTTCTCTACTGCAGATTGTACAGCCGGGAAGAGTGGGGACTGCCTCTGCCTTAGAGATGTCTGTTAAACGTTGGTACATTTCCCTAAACTCCAGATTCTGTCCCTGTGCCTTTGTTTAGTTGTGTAGGCCAGCGCCTTTTATTTTTTTTTGCTTTGGGGAGGGAAAAAGTTGTTTTACAATCCCAGTGATAAAGGTGCAGTCTTCGCATTTGATAGTTAACACAATAAATGAGTCAGTTAACTATCGGCATCATTAATTATCCTATGTGTGTCGTTTCAGCACATTTTCGCCCTTAGTTCCAACTTCGATTTTTTAAAAATTTGCAGTTACTTGCTTTCAACGTTAGAAAGTTTATTCTAAAAGTAGAAATCAGAGTAATAACACTATCTAAATATAAGATGCAATAGTGGTGTAACTAATGGCAGCGGCTTACAATTAAGGACTCAGGTTTACACTTTACAGGCGTTATCCCCTCTCTCTCTCTCTCTCTCTCTCTCTCTCTCTCTCTCTCTCTCTCTCTCTCTCACACACACACACACACACACAAACTCCATACCTATAAGGTAAGATTTCACAGATGAGGAACTGGTTCTTGGAACTCAGATGTCCCTAAGAGCAAACAGCCAGAAAATGGCTCCAGGATAGTGGCCTTCCAATGGCCTTTATATTATAGATCCCGGGGAACGACTGGGGGACTCTGGCACTGCTTTGAAGCGAGGGACTTCGTCTTACTCATCTCGGTACCCTGCTCCTAGCACAGACCAGAATGGAACCAGGAGGTGACATAACTCATACTTTATTTTAGGAAGATAAATCTGGCAGGGATGAGTGGGATGAAGAGAACAGGGAAAAAAAAAAAAAGCCGGTGGCATGGAGACCAGTTTAGATGTTATTGCAATAATGCAGGGAAAGGGTAATGAGATTATGAATGAGGGAGCAACATTGAAAAAAGAAAAGCAACGAATGTGAAAGAAATTTAGGAAGGAGGAGTCCACGCGACTTGAGAGTCATGTGCAGGCAGCGAGGCATGCCAGGGCCTTTGATAAATATCCATTTATGTAGCAGTTACTTCCTGAGGAACTATTCTAGATGCTGGGATTGCAACATCTAGAATTAAGCAAAGGAGGAATTTGCACTCGTGGAGCCTGTATTCTCATTGGAGGATGTATCGGTCAGGGTTCTCCAGAGAACCACCGTATCCCGCTATATATTTTAAAGGAATTGGCTTATGTGATTATAGGGGAGGACAAGTCTGGAGTCTGCAGGGCCGGCCTACAGGCCGGGAACTGAGCAGGAGAGATGCTGCCTTCTTGAGGCAGAATTTCTTCTCTTAAAACCTTTCAACTGATCATCGGACTAGGCCCACCCAGATTATTTGAGATAATCTCCTTTACATAAAATCAATTGATTATAGACATTAATCACATCTACAAAACGCCCCCCTGCCCATGAGCGTGTCAGTGACTAGCCTAGCGGACACATGGAACTGGCCATAAGCATCACAGAGGAGCCCAAAGAAGGACCGGTGCGGAGAAAGAAATAACTTAGTGTGCTGGGGGATGACTGCTGGCTTCTGTGGACTGCAGGCTCAGGGGGCCTTCTCTGCCTGAACTGATATATCTTCATCTTACAGATGAGCAGACGAGACTCAGGGATGTTAAGTGACTTGTTTAAGCTAAAGCAGCGAGTGACGGGTCCCACTGTCATTCCGACTCCAGCGTGTGTTCAGGAGACAATCGAAGGGACAGAATGTTTGACGTTTTCCCCAGGAGGAACAGCAGTCAGTGAGCAAATTCAGATTAGGAACGTGTTTCCTGAGTGTGGAGCCTGAGCACAGGGATGGTGGTATTCCCGGGGGAGGCAGGGTCTCCATCCAGCATCACCCCGCCCCGCACTGCTGCAGTGGGGCTGGCCTCCTTCCACTGCCCAGTAGGGCTTTCGTCCGAGCCAGCGTCCGGCCTAGAAAACCCTCCTCCTTCCCTGCTCCCTTCATGTGGTGTCTGTGTGGCCCTCAGGTCACCTTTGGCCCTTCATCGGGGCACCTCTCCCTGTGTCCCTGAGCTAAGATAAGTCTCCCAGTTATAAGCCTCCCGCCCAAAAGAAAAAAAAAACCTCCCTGTTCTTCTAATGTCATACTTAGCTCTGTCATCATGAAGTAGTTTATTTATAGTATCATGTGAATGTCTGCCTGTCCTGTGCTCCCCACGGGAGGGGCCAGACCTCCACCACGCTGATTCCCAGCGAGGGGTGCAGTCCTTGGCATACGCTGCTGGCTGTGTGCATGCGTGGCCAAGGAATGAATGGACGCGACACGTACCTTCCAAGCCACGAATCTGCGGGGCCTTCCAAGCACTGACCTGCACACGCGGTGACGCGTCTAAGTTCCTCCTCTCCCTTGCTAATCGCCAGTCCGGTTATACCCGGCATGCAGCTAGTCTCGTCTTCGGCAAGTGGGTAGTTCTCAAGTTCAGTTTCAAAGGTCCCTTTGGGCACGCTTGCCTCAGTCGATGGGGGCCAGGCGGGTCCCTTTCAAGCCCTTGAGCCCAAAGCCCTCTAATGCGGAGACAATTGTTCGAACTGTCAGAAAATGGAAGGGGGAAGTGAGAGGAGGGACAGAGCACCGCTGAGCAGAGAGGGGTCAGGCGTGGGTGGAATGTCCTCAGGAAGGCCTCGTGCTGGAGACAGTCTCTCTCCTTGCCCCGGGCAGGGACTTCTGGCTCCTTCTGCCTGTGGCCTGGAGTCTTGCGAGTGAGACGAAAAGCTTCTGACTCAGGTGGTCCTTGCCATGTCTGAGGGGTCTCTTGAGAGCCACATTGAGAGGAAGTTCAATTCGGAGTCCCTCCCACAGCTACTAAATGCCCCCTTCATCCTGCCACTCGGGCAAGGGCCCACGAGGACGGGCACAGGGGAGCTGAGCTCATCCGCCGTGCGAGCAGTAAAGGTTACAGGGCCCTTCACTCTGGCTTCTGATGTGACAGCCAGCAGCCAGCAAAACTTAGAAGGTCATGTGTGTTGTTCAAAGTGCCAAAGTGCCTGCCCTTTTGTGTTAGACCCCGAACATTAATGGAAATGAGGCTTTGCTTAGTAGTGTCTTCTGATTGTGGGGAAAGACATTTCAGATTTACGTAAAGGCAGCATCAATCAAGTTATCCGAAAGGTTCTTGCGGGGTTCACCACGTGCATTCTTCCCAGTAAAACATCCTTTCCACTGAGAAAGAGAAATCTCTGTTTCTACATTCTCTACGTTTTCTGAAACTTGGAACCATACAGGACACTCCTGGGATCCAGACCGATTGTGACTGTGTCGCCACAGGCTATATAATAGGAGGCACACGGGCCCACGTGTTAGCAGGCGGAGGTTTGAGTCTTGGCTCTGCCATCGAGCAGCTGAGTGACCTTGGACGGGTCTCTGGGCTGTAGTGGACGAGGGAGTCTCTGCAGTTGCCGCCGCTCTAAGATGTGTGGTTCTCATTGCAGGCATCTTTTCCACAAGTCCTGTGTTGACCCCTGGCTCCTAGACCATCGCACCTGCCCCATGTGCAAGATGAACATTCTTAAAGCCCTAGGGATCCCGGTAAGCACAGCCCAGCCTACAGCATCGGGACGTCTGTCTTTCTGCATCACCCCATCCCCACTCCAGCAGGGAGAAAACCTCACCCCTGGGTTTTCTCTGTCCCCTCAATCCCATAGCGGTGGCGTCATCCGATGAGGCCCTAAGAGAATTCCCATGTCTGGAAGCACTTCTTTCTCTCACTTTTTCTCGGTCTGAGAACATCATGACCCTCTCACAGTGTCCATTCGATTTGTCTGTGAGTCAAGATGCTGTCTGTGCAGCTCAGAGGCTTCTCTCCCAGGCCGCAGCGTGTGAGTGCGGGTGGGACGCAGGGAGAGGCCCGCTGGGCCGGCCGCACATTGATTTCCTCTGTGTCATTACCTCTGCACTGTCACCAGGGAGGTCTGCAGGCCACGCTTTCTGATCTTGCCCCAGAGGAAACAAGCTCTTCCCAACCCCAGGAGAGGAGGATTGCTGTGGGGAATCCGGCTCAAAGCCGCTGCTGAACTCAGATCTCTGCGGAGACCTTGAGTGAGCAAGAAACCAGAGCCAGCGCCACTGACCCTCAGGCTGGTGCCTCAGTCACATCTTATAAAACTGAGTCTCTCCCCCCGCCCTGTGCACGGAGAGAATCCCACCAGCGGGCTGGCTGGATACTTGGGGGACTTTCCCAGGACGACAGACGGGCGGTTGGTGAGACACCGTCTGTTGGGTGAGGGCAGGAAGGGAGCCAGGCCACCAAATCCAGGGGCTGCACAGGGAGATGCACAGGGAGATGTCAGAAAAACCCAGGCGCTGTCTAGAAGAAGCGGGGCAGGCCGCGTGCGGAGACCAGCCTCTGTCGTGCCCTCCCCCACGGTGCTGCTCCCTCCGGGTTGTCACTCCTCACTGCACTGACGGCAGAGAATAAAGAGAATGTTAATAGCCCGAGATGTCACTGAAGGGGGAAGGATCAGATCAGGTACCCAAGGTTTTCTTTAATGCCAAAGGGCTAATTACTCTAGGACTACCAGAGACTGCTGGAGAGGGCCCGCCTGAAGCTTCATGACGCCGTGCACTGGGTGGATTTTCTCCCCGGTACCAGCGGCCCGCAGGCCAGCTAGGAGCTGATGTTCATGGGCGATTCAGACACAGATCAACTCGTGTGGCTCTACCTTTGAGCTAGATTTGGAACGGCTGTGCATCAGATTTCCAGACCCCAGTTGTAAACGCATGATGCGTTCGAGGCGAAAACCAATTACTGTGAACACGAAGCAGGAGGGAAAACCCAGCATCTCGACCCGATACGGGCGATCTAGAAAATGAGTTCGGTGTTTGCGCTTTTCGCATGTCTGGTTCTTACCGGGGGGGTGGGGGGGTGTATGTGGGTGTCCTTGCACATGTGTGTATGTGTGTCCTTGGTCTCCAAAATCTTTAGAATACGTACTCACGATTAAAAGGAGACAGTCACGTCATCTGACCTAATTCATGTTGCTCGGGATATCTTCAAAGCTCGAAGCGTTGACCCCAGTGCTGCTGCTCCGCCAGGACAATGAAACCAAAGTTTGCACAAAATCGTATTTGACTCCAGACTTTTCCTGAGGATGTACAACTTCTCCAGAAGCTACGTGTAAATGAGTCGAGAATACGGCTGTTAATTGCTTTTAAAGTCGAATTATTGGGTGGCCACTGGGCTTCTTTCCAAAAGTGATGACATAACCTTCAGCAGTGGGGCCTTCTGGCCAGAGTCGATGCCTGTCCAGCCTGGATAGCATTTTGCTAAACACACTTGACTTCCAGAAAAACATCCGTAGCATTTTTTGAATTTGCCAAGGATTCTTAAAGGCCAGCCGAACAGGAATGCGACACCCACCCAAGCTCGCCCCGGAGAACAGAACATCCTCCGTGAAGAATGCGTGCCCTCGTCGCAGGCTGCCTCGCACGAAGCCCCGAGGCATATGGCTTCTCTCTGGGCCTTCCCGAGGCTTTTCTGTTTTTGTCCTCGAGGATGGCGACTGAAGCCTGGATCTGGCAGGAATTTTGGATGTTGTTCCGCTCTGTCCTTCGTCACTGGGTGGCACCGTGCCGAAGTTATACCAAAGGGATAAAGTTTTAACTTAATTCTTAGAACTTTCTATGTCGTTGGACAAGCTCACAGCCTTCTCAACTGACAAGCACTTTCTATGGCCACCTGAAGCCTTTTTTATGTAGCTTGAAGAATTGTTTTACGGTTTTCCTAAATTTCCCAAACTCCATTTCTTCTTAACCAAGAAGAAAAATTTCAAAGAGCAGGTCGCTCTCTCTCTCTCTCTCTCTCTCTCTCTCTCTCTCTCTCTTAACTGGTGCCCATCGGTCCTTCATCTCTATTTCTTACACGTGCTAAGTGCTCAATAATGTCCATGGCATCGTCGCCCGTCGGAGTTGGAAGGCTGCCAGTCTCAGGACTGTGGTTTTGAAATCCGCCCTGATCCTCCTTTGAGCAGTGTCCACTCTCGAATGACTGGGTTGTAATCCCGATTCACTAGATAGTCCAGGTACAAGTGGTAACGTTTTTTCTTTGTTTTTTGCTTTTGTTGGTTTTAATTGCATATCCCTCGTTCTTGCTGGGGCTATAAAGCAGATAAATAGAAGTTGAAAGCTAAAAACTGGGGATGTTTTCATTTTGTAAGTAGATTTCTCGAGAATGAGCTAAAGAATGAAAGCATAACTCGGGGATCACAAATTCCCATTACACAGGGCGCCTTTTTTTCATTATACTTTGCCAAGAGAAATAAAATACTCGAAGGTGGGGGGTGAAGGGGATGAGTCCTTTACTGACAGAGGGGTTTTCATCCCATTAACTACATTATAGGGCTTCACCCTCTTTTCTATCCAGTCAGGCCTAGGGGTGTCTTTATAGGATGGGAGAAGACAGGTTTCAGCGAATATGCCTATAAGGTGCCATATAAACTGGGTCTTTCACGTCCTAGCAAATGCCTTCTCCCATCACTATTATTCGAGTATGAATAGGATGACTCTTGTATGTAGAAAATCTCCGTAGCTGGCGTATTTACCAATCCCTAACTGTTTGGCAGCTGATTTATTTGAGGAGTTTCCCCATGCTGACCTGAATTTAAATACCTGTATCGTGTTGATTTGCAGATGGTGTTTGACATCTTTTACTAAACATTATGACTGTCGTTTCTCTTAGAGGTGTATAAACTGAGTTTCTTTTCAAAACATTCTATTCGAAGGACCACTTAGAGTGGATATAAACTGCGAGATTCAGTGAGGTTGTTCTATTAGATATTATATCTGAGCCAAATTATTCACGCCTGCTACCACTCACAGTCTCTCCTTCTCCCTGCCCTGTTAAAGATATAACGCTGCTGTTACCAGGCCACAGATAAAATCGAACACCCTGCGTCAGAATTAATAAAAGTATTTTAAGAAAAAGAAATAAAGGTACACTATCCACAAGCAAACGCATCTTGAAAGCACATCCGTTGTCATTACACATGGCTGAAAGACCGACCCTCGGTATCCTCATGTGACCCCTTTTCCTCTCTGATTCACTAAATGCAGTGAATTTTGTTGAGAAGCATCTTCATATACTGTAGGAGAGGGGGAAAAATAATTTTCTTTCTACCGTCCTGGGTTCTCCAGTGGGGGCCTATGCATTAGATTCGTAAAAGACAGGTTAACGAGAGAAAATCAAGGTGAAGTTTATGAACACAGGCATCTCGCATCCACGCAGGAGGAGCACTTAGTAAAGGATAACTCGGAGGGGCCGTTAGCTCCGCGGTTGCCAGACGCAGGGGGTGAGGTGTGGGCAAAGCGGGTGAAGGTGGTCAAAAGATACAGACTTCCGATGTGAGGTAAATAGGATCCGGGGATGTAATGTGTAGCACGGCGACTATAGTTGACAGTACTGTGTCGTAGATTTAAAAGTTGCTAAGTGTCGCTCTTAAAAGCTCTCGAAATGTGTCACTACGTGAGGTGAAGGATGTTAACAAAACTTATTCTAGTAATCATTTTGCGCTATATATATATATATATATATATATATATATATATATATATAATCATGTGGTACACCTTAAATTGATGCAATATTACACGTCAGTTGTATCTCAGTAAAACTGTAATTTTAACATAGCTTATGGCCTAGGCGAGTGAGACAGACACAGTAACCAAGGAGCATAAAGCATGGGAGAAGTGGGAGTAGAGGGGGAGGGAACACGACTTAGAAAAGGCGACGTTGGACCTGGGAATTGAGGAGGGATTAGGAGATCACCAGGAGGGCGACTTTGAGACTTTGGGATGGGAAAGGGGAGGAGGATGTTTGGGGCAGGTGCCATCCTGAGTAAAGGGACAGCAGGAGCGACAGCTCTGAGGTAGAGAATGTATGACATTCCGTGTGTTCCCAAGGCTGCGGGGGAGGGTGGGCAGGAGGAGGAAGAGGCCGGGGCCAGACTGTTCTGCTCTACTACTTAGCTTGTGGTTCATTCTTTAGGAGAAAAAAAAAAAAACCTCTGTTTTTTGTCTGTTTTTTAAAAAGAGCGCTCTGGTGAGAAAGCCGAGAATGGAATATACTGGGCAGGAAACTGTGGGGAGACTGGGAGACCAATAATGGGTCGAGAAATGTCCATAACAGAATGACTCAGGGCCGGTGTCGTAATGAGCTGAGGGAAACGAGCTGAATTTGAGGGTCTGTGGGAGGGGGGCATTTCCAAGTGACGTGGAAAGCCAGCGGTGGCACTCGGAGACTGGTTGAGAGTAGAAAACGAAGACAAGAGGGCAGCACTGATTCCCTGCTTCGTGCTCTCCGTTAGTCCCCGAGTTGTGTGTTTTCTCTTTCAATGAACTTTGACCCCTGCGTAGTCACTGTGGCGTTAATTCAATCACGTCGACCCAGAATTCCACCAACTCCTGCCCACCCTGATCTTCATCCATGGAGAGTGCAAAACCATTTAGTCATCGTCACTCAAGGCCGTGGTGATGATGTTCAGGCCAGAACAAAACAGAATAATTAATAACTAAGAGTATTTTGCAAGCTCATCTCTCCCCACCACCAGCTTTTTAAAACAATCTCTATGAACTTGGGTAGAGGTGGAACAGTCATTTTAAAAGCCATTTGCAGGCTTCCGGTGGCAGGGTTTGGGGAAGAGGTGGCGGGCACCTCGTCTGGCCACAAAGGTGGCAAGAAGAAGCCCCCAAAGCAGCCCCAGAAGCAGGCCAGCGAGATGGGCGAAGAAGATAAGGCCTTCAAGCAGGAGCAAAAAGAGGAACAGAAGCAGCTCCGGGGGCTAAAGCAAAGGCTGCAGGAAAGGCCCCCGGCCACAGGCGGAATTGAGAAATGGGGCAAAAGTGACCGTTCCTTGTGCCCGGGGCAACGGTGATCCTGCATCCCATGCCTGTTTGAACATCTGGATTCCCTGCCATAACAGCTGTTGCCACCGAGAGCTAGAACGCAGTGTTGTCTTGGCGACTATTGCACATGTAAGAATAACCATTGGTAAAAATTAAATCGTCATCATCATCATTCAGTGGCTCATTTATGCTTCTCACTCGGCCATTTCAACCTGAGCTGTGAGGTCTTCCCTCTCGGAATCCTGCCGCAGTGTGTCCTGCAGCCTGTTCTGTCCTGAATTCTGTACCGCCTAGACTTAAACCAACTCCTTGGAAATAGAAAAAAATATTGAAAAATTAAAGTTAAAAAAGTAAAGAGCTGTTTGTGGAAGAGGTAGAAATACATTCGATGTTGCTTCAAACAGCAGACCTAAGACCAGAGAGGAAAACTTGCCACGTTGCCCCGTGATGGACTAGCCTCGCACAGCTGGCCGCCGCAGGCAGCCTGGCAAAGCAGAGAGCTCCCATTTCCGTGGGTTTCAAATGGGGCCGTTGAGACATTCGGGCGGGGGCAGAAAAGTCCCGCAATTAGTGGCTAATTACACTAGATGGTCTTGCTCTAGTTTGTGAGTCTAAGATTTTAATTTAGAGGATTCGATGAATGTGTGATCGGTCGCATGCTCAGTAAGTAGGACTTTTCTTATAGCTCGTTTTCGGCTATGTTTAACGACGAAATAGCCTCACCCCATGTGTGTGTGTGTGTGCGTGTGTGTGTCTGATGAACAATTCACAGTGAGTCAGGTTCTGTCCCCCTTCTCATGTCATCAGTGTATTTGCAAACAATGCCTGGGTCTTGGAGGGTAGCATCAGGCTGTCAGCCGCTTTCTAAATGAGGAGTAAACGCTCTACATAAGGAAGGGCTATCATTATACCATTATACATAAATGCCATGTTATGCCCCCCACCTCATTATATTAATGTGTGCATGTCGCTCCTCCTAGAATTAAAACCTTATGTCTAGATCTAAATGGAAGCTTTGGAAAGGAAATTGGGGGAGATGCTTTCATGGTAACGACAGAACTGTATGTGATATATTTTTTAATGAAGTGGTTCAGGAAGAAAACACTAAAGAATTTGGTTTTCCATCCTGACACAGTGTTTAGGCCCTGGACATTTTATCTCTAACTTGACAATGCAGTAAGACGGGTCCTTTTCTGCCCCTGCCAGCCCAATGCCGACTGCATGGATGACTTGCCCACCGACTTCGAGGGATCTCTGGGAGGTCCGCCAACCAACCAGATCACGGGCGCAAGCGACACGACCGTAAATGAAAGTTCGGTCACTTTGGACCCTGCCGTCCGGACTGTGGGAGCCTTGCAGGTGGTCCAGGACGCAGACCTCACCACGCAGGAGGGAGAAGCCATCTTTTCGACCAACAGTAAGTGCTGCACTGCTTACAAGTGCCATATTTCGAAAGGGCTGTTGCCTCATGGGAATTGGAAAAAGACCCTTTTCCTCAAGAAGAAGAAAAAAACATTGCCAGGCTAAACCATCACATCTGACAGGCCTTTAGGAGCCCAGCTTTTTCCAGAGCCAGCAGAGCAGACGGCATGCCTGGCTTTGTGCCTGGCCTTTTCCACACACACAACACAGCTCTGCGTGCTCCCCAGGGTCCCTGGAGCAGGTGAGGCAGTGGGCCTGAGAGTGGAGGGCAGGTGAGAAAAGCAGCTGCAGGTGATGCTTAGTGGGAATGGGACAGGGCACAGCACCCCTGACTCGTGTGTGTGTGTGTGTGTGTGTGTGTGTGTGTGTGTGCATGCACCCCCTCCTGAGTGTGCTGGCCGGGACTGCATGCAGGTAAAAGTGACATCCCTTTAGATGAGCCTAAACCCCTGCACACAGTAGCACATTCACATACCTGTCGGGTTTCTTCGCCACCTCCTGCATAGACTCTAAATACTGCTCTGTTTGACGGTAGTTATAAAAATATTAAAATAGCTGTGATTAGCATCATAATTGAAGCTAAAACCTAAAGTATTTACTCTTCAGTCTAATACAGTAGAGATGACAACTGCAGCACTTCTAAGAAAATCATCATGCAAAGTAATTTAGGTTCAATGTTTAAAGGGTGGGTAGATACTACAATTTGTAAACAAGGTGTATTTTCCCTTGATGGAAGTAACCTATTTGCTTTAGAAAATAATAGGCATGCAGATTAAAGCATTCTGAGATATTTCCTTTTAAGTTTTTACGTGTTGGGGATGTTTATAGAATTTATAAAATCATTCATGCTGAAATTTAAAGATGCATTTTTCTGATGAAGAAACATAATGGTTCTTGATGAAGGACTGAAAGATTAAGACAAATTTTTTTCTAATTCAAAAGTTACTCAGTACTCCACTACCCAGAAATAATCGCTTTTGACATTTTGGGGCATTTCCTCATAATCTGTCCTGATATAGTTGAGACAGTACCATGGGGTCAAACGTCGGGCATCGTACCGGTAGGACTTTCGCAGGAACCGTGTAGAAAGTAGCTCCAAGACGAACTTAGTAAGTACCTGCCCAGGGCCAGAGTTTTTAGTTTTGGGCAGATAAGAGTATAAGGACCACAATATGGAAACATGGACCATTCAACATTAAAAATTCTCAAAGAAAGATTTTGAGACCTTCTTTAGAGTGTTGCTGTCCAACATTAATATGATACGAGCCACAAAGCAATTTTAAATTTTCTGTAGCCACACTAAAAGAAAAAATGGGTGAAATTCATTTTAGTCAGATATTTAACCCCATGTAGCCAAAATAGTTCACATTTTTTGTAGTAACTCTTCAGAGTCTGGTGGCTATTCTTCATGTGCAGCACATCTCAGGCTGGACTTAGCCACACAGAAACTGTGTGTGGCTGGTGAAGGAACAGAGATTGAGAATCCTCATAATTTAGGGATAAAAGAGCCTTAAAGGTTGTTTAATCTTCACCATGATGAATTATTGTTTTTATCATGAGAAAACTGTGACCCAGAGGAGTAAGTGGCAGACTCACCTCAAAGAATAAGTTCTCTCTTCAGAGTTCAAGATTGTCCCGTGACATTTCCAGTTATTGATATCTTCGGTTACCATCAGCAAGATCAACCACCATTAGTGGCCTAAGTGAGCATATTGCAGGGCCTGATGAAAATGCCGCTAGCAGTCCAAAACCCTGGAAGGTATGAGCCTTTCTGAGCCCGTGAGAAGAACCAAGTCCAAAATCCATCATTTTCCTTGCCGTAATACATTTTTTTAATATTCAAGAGACATTGTGTCCTCTGCTGGATTTCTCATTTTGAACAGCGGCTGCATGCTTCAGACATCTCAGTAAAGGCCAGATGGCGAACGAACAGGCATAGCTTGTGGGTTAAAACACATCCAGAAATGCAATTGAAAATTATAATCGGTATCCAGGTAATTTGTAATCCCTAAACTGCTTTTGCCTAAAACAGACTCAGAGTGTTTAGGTCATAGCAGGCCTTCGGCAGGTGTTTATTGAATGACACGGGATACAAGTGTTTGCTATAAGCTTGAAGCAGGGAGCTTCTGTCCACAACAGAAGGACGAGTACCAGGTCATTTCAAGAAGGTATTGATGAAGACTGAGACACGAGAAGTATGAGACCGCGGCTGTAGAGCCAGTCTCATGGTGCAGAAATTGACTTTTTCTCGCAAAATATTTTCCCTCGACCATTTATTTGTGACTTGTTTTACTTACGGGGATTTAACAGCATAAATCAAACATCACCATTCTGATTAGATGTTAATGGTTTATACCATTAACCACATGGCTGTCGGTGCCTTAAGGGGGAAATTCTCTGCTCTCTACAGGTTTGGAAATTGCCTTGTGCCCTAACTCAAATAATCAACAAATGAACAAACACAGATGTATGAATAAATGAGTGAAAAGACCCAAGTTCTCATCAACATCACAGAAATAAGGGTAGTTGGAATAATATTGCTACAGATCGCAAATAAACAACCCACTGAAGGTTAAACCTAACTTTTCTTTACATTATCTTTTCCCACCTCTACAGACCCAGAAAATTACTAGAAAATGAGGATATAACAGTAGCTAGCAAATGTGTAATACCATTCATCCACCTGACAACCTTTAAAGCCAACAGATATGTATGTATGTATGTATGTATGTATGTATGTATGTACATGTACACACACACAGAAACACATACATGCATATACATATATTTATATATATATCTGTACACACACATATATAAAATAATCAACTCACAGCAACTCCATGAGGCACATGTTATTTTTACCCCTATTTTACTGATGCAGAAGCGAAGGCACAAGGGACTAAAGTAACTGACCCAAGGTCATAAGCTGCTGACAGGTGGAGCTGGAATCAAAGGAGTCACTGGGTCTAGAGCCCCATGCTTAGTTAGCTATGCTATGCTCAAAGGCCCAACGAGGGGAGAAAAGGAACACAGTCGTGCGCTCTTCTCATTTCACTTATTTACTCTTTTCCTCCGTGTTTTCTAAATCTCTGAAAGATCAAACACTTGAGTAGTTCCGACTTCGATTCTCCTTCATCTGTACCCCTGTTCTTCCTTTCCTTCAAAGAACGTTGGTGTACAGATGATCAAACGCATGTAAAAGTCATCTCGGCACTCCGGGGGGAAAGTGTGGAACAGGTTGCCTTCAGAGGGAAGATGAGAACATCTGACTTTAAAGGATCATCTTCAGCTCACAGGAAAATTTTTTTAAAAGAGAAGCATTTATACTGCAAAAGAATTCAAACTTGTTGCAAGGCTGACATTTGGGAGAAAGACGTTCTTTCTGTAGACCTTTAATACTTCTGGCAGTCCCCCTTTGATAACCTCACGTGGCAGCCCCAAATCGCATAGCGTTTCTCCTCTGTCTTAGTGCCTGGGGTCATTTGTAAGAATGCCCAGATGTCACTCACTAGCCCTTCTCTGCCTTCCTGCCTGATTCCACCAAAAACATCCTTTGCCTTCCAACTCCCTAAGCACAGGCTGCCTGCTGATTGTTGGGTTTGCTTCAGCAGGGAAAAAAATCCCTTAGGAACAAAGGAAAACACAGCTAACCAAAAGCCCTGGGTGTTTGGAGACTCTGGAGAGGGGCTAGAGAAAGACGCAAAAGGGAGGACTCTGTCACCCCTCCCCAAGAACATTCAGCGCCACTCCACCTCTCCTCAGAAGGGCCGGAAAGGTCCCCTTTATTCTCCATGGAAGTTGTTGATGCCAGCATCCATCTCCTTTATTGAACCACTACACAGCGATCTCTCTAGGACCCAACCGTCAGCCCATTGGGGTGGAGGGTGGAGGGAGCTCGGAGCTGGAGAGAGACCTAGAGATGGGCAGAATCAAGGTGTCTCGCATCTGCCTCAGACAGCACGTTCTGAGGCACACATGGCATAAAGAGTTTGGCCAGGAGGAGACCTGGTCTTCAGATTTGGCAGAAGAAAGCGGTACAAATGAGTTCCTGCTAAAGCGCGGCCAGTTGAAATGAAACGTGGCATGGGATGCCTCTGAGAAGCCGCCTTTGCTGACTTGCTGTCAACTCTGATCCTTGGGGGCAGCACAGTGTATCTGACATGTTGAGCAAACGTGAATTGTGTCGTATTCAAAATGCATCTTCATCTTAGCTGCCCGGCCACAGCTGAGTTGAGTGGCTGTAATATTCCCCTGGCCCTGGAAGAAAGTTCCAGCAGAAACTTGTGCTGTCCCACGTGGACATTCACACATCACCTGCCCTGACAGGCCTCTCCAATATAGTCTTTTCTCAGGAAAATTTTTTAAAAGGATGCTTGGTTCCTTCTATGCCTCTGGCCTCTGACCCCACCCAGAACATTCATTTCCAGATCCCAGGCAGGAAGGAGACCTGAGCCCGTGGTCTCTTTAAGCTTTTCTAAGGGTTGGGTCAGTTTTCCCTAAGTCTCACCAACAGGGAACATTTTCTAGAATCCCCTCATGGGTTTTCTTGCTATAACCCCCCTCTGGGCGTAAGCATGGGATGGAGCCCGTTCCTACCATTTTGGCTAGAGGGGTGGGATTCAGCATGACAATTCTCTCTCCACAGTGGATCTCTTCGCCGGTTTCCCCACCTTTCTCTCCCTCTTTCCTTTTTATTGCCTTGAAACGGGCAGTGAGGTCAAGAACAGGTCACAGAACAGGTTCCCCTTCACACCCATTGGACATCCGGCAGTGGGCAGGGAGCAGGGGGTGGGGGAATAGGGGAGGCTGCCTACATCTCCTCACTAGACTCAGGGGTGGGAAGTGGCCCATGGCTGTACAGAGAAACAGGCTCCTGAGCATCTTCATGATCTCGCCGTAAGAGATGTTCTTAGCTTGTACGGTAACTGAACTATGGTTCCTTTGCAAAGAATCTAGATAGGTCAGCCTTTGGTGGTGAAAATATATATATATATATGCCCATTCTCTTCAAAATGCACTCATGAGGCAGAAATAATTTTCTCAGCACAGTTAAAACAGCAACCCAGAAAAAAAGTCCTTTTCAGATAGAAAAAAACATCGTTAACCGCCATCCCTGCAATCAGCAGGCGTGCTCCAGGGACACGTACTGCAGACTAATTTTGGAAAAGGCTTCCAGAGAGTTCCTTCAGAGACTGTGTGTCTGGGCTGATCCGCGTTCTCTCATTTGAGGAAGGCAGGATAAACCTCCCTGGGGATTCTTCATGGCTAAAGACACCTTCCTCTAAAATTAGGCCAGAAATGACACTCACGCTCACACTTTTTAAGTTCTTTGCTTGCTGTTGAGGGAGTGGTGGCTGAAGCATTCAGAGCACCTGTGGTCAAAAGTCATGAACGCCCCTGGACTTGCTCTGAGCGCAGTCTGGGCTGTGGCAACGAGAAACCCCATTTTGAACCCCTGAATCTGGACAAGTGAGAGAAACAAAGAAAGTTGGCATGAATACCACAGTTCTGCTTCCAGTGTGCGCCTGCACCGTGCTGCACTCGCAAAGCAGCCATCTCCGGGTTTTCTGTGGCTGCAGAGTATCCTGGTGCATCCAGAAATAAACACGTCCAGGTAAAGCACGCCGGCGTCTACGAGGGAGGGCAGGGGTGAGGGGCCACGTCTGCTTTTCTGACTGGCTCCAGTGTCTGAGAGGGCAGAGCAGCGAGCCCTGACTGTGGATAAATACACCGTCTGGAACCAGCGATGAGAATGGTCTCCCCTGGTGCCCATAAAATTCACATTAGCCCTGGCGAGCATGACGGCTTTGATCTGTGAGCATGTTCCCATGTGGCGGACAATAAAACCAGCCAGGCCTGTAGGTTTCAGACCACACTGTCACCTCCCCTTCGGGACATAGTTAAGCCACAGTGGACAACTCCTCTACAAAATGAAGCCTTTGCCGACTGTGCCATTGCTCCCCACAGTCAGCTCCGTGTCTCTCTGTGTCTCGTAAGGTACCAGGTCCCTGGAGCAATGTGACCTCCTTGTTTCTGAGCCCTCCGGCTCCCCAGCTCAAATGACAGCTTCCACAGAGAGACAGCTGTTCGAAAAGCAAAGATCTTTGCGATAAGTCCGGGCCTTGATCATCAAGTGACCTGATGGCAGCTACCCAATTCACAAGCTGCCCGGTTTTCCATGATGACATTACTCCTGGATGAAAAACACTTGTCACTCCAAGAAAGCCCACATGGGGCCAGACTCCTGGGGCTTTCTGGTCTTGCACGTCTGGTGCCTCTGACAGGGAATATTGAGGATCCGCAGACTCACACACAGCCCGGGGGAGAGAGAGTTCATCAGTTTAGACCCCAGATGTATTGCCATTCGGAGCTCTCAGCCTGGACAGGACACACACTGTCCTCCTGGAAGGAACTTGTCTTCCTGAAACAGACTCAGCCAACATACTGGGTCCCTCCATTTCTGGGAGACTGTCTCCTGTCCTCAGGTTGGTAACACCATCTTTAGATTGATAAATCCCTCCCAATGCTGTCTTGCTTTGGGGACGTGTCACGGCTAGGCAGCTGGTCCATGAGTGGGCTAGGGAAAGGGCTGTTCAGCGGACCTGCATTTTACCAGACACTGTCACACTGAACTTGGATCTCAGCAGCAGGTGGCAGCTGATGGCAGGAAACACAGTTGGCAGGTCCGCACTTTTTCAGTGCCTGAGGACCGTGGAGTGTCAATAACATAGAGTTTCTCCTCGCATTTCAATTCTAAAGCAAATTGTGGGAAGATCCATCATTCAGAGGCTAAGAAAGCAGGAAAAGCTGAAAATGCCTTTAGGATGACATAAGAATTGGCTCTGGAAGTCAAAATCGTTCAGAAACAAAATTCAGTGTCTCAGGAAAAAAAAAATGTAACTATCAGAACATCACTGGAGCTACTCAAGGATAGATGATGTCATGGAAACACACTAGCCAGAGGCAGGAAATTGGGCCCATCGTCCTGATGTGGCCCCCAATTAGCTGTGCTCCCCTGAGCCAGTCGCTTACCTTCTCTGCACTTTCATTTCCACAGTCGTCGAATAAATCTCTTGCACTAGCAGAGAGCAACACACTGATTGATTTGCTGATTGATGATGCTTCCTATGATCCCAAAACATAATTCACTGATAATATCTTGTTCTGTCTTCATAGCATTCTTGTACAATAGAAACAAACAGTAATATTTATCCCAAAACAAAGGAGATAAATCGAGATTGTGCCCCAGCTCAGTTGTCTTTCCGATCCTGGACCACATGTGAAACGGGTTCCCCACCAGAGGAATGCCTGGCCAGCTCACAGTACAGCCCATTCTAACAGGACGGAGTTGAACACCGAATTGAAACGTGGCCGTAGCAGGTGACTGAAGACTCAAGAGCATCCGGATTGGTTGTCTTGGTAAAGGAACCATCTAGAGGCAGCTGAAGAGTTCCAGCTACACATGGCAGGTTGAATCTACATGTTTATCTCTGGTACCTAACCAAGTCCCGCCAACCTTTTAAAGGCTATAAACCAACATGGACACTAAGAACGGAGAAGAGGTGACAACAGACAACATGCCAGCACATTTGGGAAGACAAATGCGTGGAAATTCTTTTGCTGAGGTGGAGAAAGCTGAACTCTGGGTACCTCCTCGGCGAGAGGCCAAAGTGGTTTTACGCTTAGAGCTCTGCAGAGCCTCAGCATACAGGGCGCGGTGCCCAGAGAGGATGCAGTAAAGAAAGGGGCTCAAAGACGACTGGGCGAATGACTGTGAAGAGCATTTCAAAGGCCTCCCAGATTCCCTCCCCATCCTGAACCACCCAGGGGTTGCCATAGGCCCATGCGAGATCCCCTCCTCAACTGACAAGCCCCACCCATGCACATTTAACCTGAGGGCCTCCCTTGTAAACCTGAGGAAAGCAAGAATGGCTGGACAGCTGCAAGAAGCCACCGAATCTGAGAGAGGACATAACAAATAAAAATGAACTCCAAAGAAACCAAGATAATTCAGAACAGAGGATCCTATGAGCCCTCACCTGTATCCTTACAGAGATATGAGACAATAGTGCATCCACGGGATAGAAATTATCAGAGAAGGAGGAAGAGCACTTGGAAATTTAAAAATACAGCAGAGTGAACATTCCCATAGTATGATTAAGAGATAAAGTAAAAGATAAAATACTATTTGTCTTGTTAAACTATGTTCTTAGGAAATAAAAGAAAAATTGCTTTAAAAATTACATTTAAAAACACGGAAAAACTAAAAGGGTCAGCAGACTTGCCACTGAAGGATTAATCCGCTCATCCGGCACCCATTTTTATTCACGTCACACACGCCACCCCCAAAATGTGTTTCTTCTGATAGTGAAAATCATGGCCTTGTAAGGCAAACTTGGCTTTAGAAAATGTGAATGGTACCAAACTTTTAAGAGTGTTTCCTTATTGCATGCTGCTTTTGGATTATGTTTTCAGTGTCCTGGTGTGTAATTTTGCTTTGTGAGTTAGTGACTTCAGTTTTGACAGCGACATTGCCTCCCAGTGCTCAAAGCAATGACAGCGCTTACCCTGCATCCTTTCCACTCTGTTGCTCTCGGTAGTAAAACAGCCACCAAGCCACATTCATTCCACCTTTTGAGTCTGTCTCCCTCTGCCATTCCCCTCTGGCACTGCTGTCCTTCAAGACCTTCTCATCTCCTTGATTTTTGCCGTGGCTGCCATTTCACTCCCCCCCTCGCCTCCCACCATTTCTAGACTTACCGTTCTCTCATCTGTCCTGATCTTGCTTCCTGAATATAATCATCTAGAGAAATCTGGCCTTAGCTCCCTGATTTGCTCAAAACGTTTTTATTACCAAACTCAAGCTGGCTATTCCAAACAGCTCATTAAGCACTGGGCCTCTGCCTATCTCTCCCCGACTTCCCACCGCTCCCACTTGGCACCCTACACAGAAGCATTTATTTCTCAGCCACTCCTAGTTCCAGATACGCTGCCCCTGACACTTCTCCCTCCACCGGCCAGCTTACACACACCCTTCTGCCGTGTTCCCTGAGATGTCTTCTCCGCCACTCCCGGCAGAATCTGGTGCGTCTTCTCCTACACCTGTCTCTTTTCGAACAGTTATCTCTGTTCTGACTTCTTGAGTAAGCATCTGTCACCTTCACAGAACTTATAGGTCCTATTAGAGTTTGGACTGTGGTTTTTCACTTCATGTTCCAAAACTCAACACAGTTTGTGGCATACAGCTACACTCAATAATGAGTTGAACAACTGAATATGCCGAATTTTTAAGGAAACCAGCAGTGGCAGGAGTTCGGAGTGGAAGAGACTGTATTGCAATCTACATTTGCATTTTGTCTGCTAATGAAAAGGGGGAAAATATATCTACATCCATATTAAAATAATTTATCTACATCTCCATCTACATCCTAGCTGCCGGCAGACTAGCTTCCCTAGAGCCAGCTCCTCCGGGATGACACTGTGACTTTCCCCCATGCGACAGGAGCATAGATACTAAACTGCTCCCTCATCGTGAGGAAGGTGGGAGACTAATGCCTTGCGGAAATCGATGGATGATTTATTATTTATCACCATGGATACTAGAGTACACAGCAAAAAACAGGGGATTAAAAGCAGTGCAGAGAGAGAGAGAGTGGTGGGGACAGTAGCAAGGCGAGAAGTGATGGAGAAAGCCCTCACGCCTGACTGCGCATCCGTTTCTGCCAATGCCCTGGAAATCTCATAAAATCAACAACTCAGAAACCAGTGCAGTTTCCACGAAGCTCTTCAGTTTTCTTTTATGCCATCGGCACTAACCTTAACATTAACCCACGATGAGGGAACATGACCCAACTGAGAGAGAGCTCAGGCGTGGGGAAACAGGACGGCTCGGCCCCTGGAGGGATCTGGGCTTCAACCCTGGCTGACGCTGAATTAGTAACCAACTCACTTAACCTCCCTGAGCCTCCGTTTCCTCGTCTTGAGAATCATCCAGGTAAAATCCACCTCATGGGTTTGTCATGAAGGTGAAATGACTCAATATCAATAAGAGTTGCTGGCTCAGTGCCCGGCACTCGATAAATCATAAGTGTTACCCTGTCCCCACTGCACACGCCTCTCCCCGTGACAGCACACACTGGACAGACACATGGCGGGTACTCACCGGTGCAACTGAAGCATCTTGATATAAAAATATCTACACAGCACCTACCTCAGACAGACTCCAAGGCCTATGAGCTCTGGGGTGTATCCTAAACCATTTGTCTGTGGGGATGAAAATTGGCATTACCCTGCTCGTCGTCAGTGATCACAATTATTCTACTTCCTGAGCCAGAACTGCACGCTCGCTTGTCGTTATTTATCTTTCCCACTAATTGATCATTTGAGCACTACTGAGTTATAAACTGCAATCTTCGCTGCCATGATCTCATATAAAATAATGACAGTCCTCATAACACCGTTTACAGAGAAATCTCTCAGGTTATCAGCATCATCGCCAGGCGGCCCATCAATCAATCAACAACCCATTAGTGTCAGTTCCTAGAAAGCCATATTCTGTCTTCCCACACATGGCCATCTATCGGTTGTATTCCACAGACAGCCTCCCCACCAGGAATCTTGGCACATACAGACTTCCAGACAAATGATCTGTTGAGGAACGGATAATTTCTGATTTGCTAGGCCTTGATGTTCTTTGTGTATTTATAAGTTTAACCTCAGGAGACAGTTTGGAGCAAAAATGTTGCAAGTCCCCTTTTGATGCAAGCCCCCATGTCTGCAGCAATTGAATCCCACCTCCCATGTAGAAAATCCACGAGGAGACTTTTTAACATCCAAAGTATGTAACTCATCAGCTTCTTACGGGGTGGTCCTCACTGCACTTCGTTCCTCCCTTTGGGAGAAAAATTTGCAGAGAAACTTCTGGAGAAAAGAAAATATATTGTGGTTAAGTGATTTAGCCAAACTCTCCTCCCCAGCTCCATCCAGGACACAGCTGCGGTGGCGATCAGCTAGGTCACATTCCACTTGTCTGGAGAAGTCTGAGAATGCCAGGCTGGGAGGACACTCCTGCCTCCTCACTCTGGAGACTTCCCACGGACTCCAGGGTGAGAATCGAGCCAGCTTCCCTGCACACACACGCTCACATCCGTGCACAGACACGTGCACATGCACGCACCACCACCAGCAATCCCCGGGGCCTCGGCTTATCATCCAAAACCATGCAGAATTAGATCTCTGGGGATGTCACTCGTGACCCCTTCTGCCTACAAACGAGTAGTGTTTGGCCCTGAGAATTCTTCTGCTGGTGCTCAGCTGGGGGGGCCAGCATTCAAATATGGCGAGGTTTTGCATACAAACCTGAATTTCTAGAAAAAAGATTAGAAGGAGCAGAAGTCCAGGGCCTCATTCCCTTATGGTGACAGTTGGCTAGACCTGAGTCTGGCAGTCCCCTGAAGTTCAAGAGATGTTTCCTACAATTCACCGCAGCTCTATGACCCCAAATTTAGGGACAGTTTCAGGGCAACAGTGCTCCTTTCACATGCACCCATATCTCTGGGACGATCACTGCTGTGGATTGTCCTTTTAGGTCTCATTGAAGTAATTCCTCTTAGTAAAATCATGTAGAGCACCTGTGTGTGTGCCTATTAAGCACAAGAACATACACAATTGATATGCTCAACATTAACTAATGTTCACAGCAGGGAGGAACAATTAGGAGACGTATAGACGAATGTTCCATCGGAAATTTTTTTTGTCAGACAAATCATTCACTCGTATAAAGATTTATGCCTCAGTCAGAGCTGTTGGCACAAGAAAGAATCGGCTGCACTTAAACTCCAGCTGTGCAACAAGTGGAATGATATTTTAAGGAAAAATAATACCTTAATAATACCGCAGCTGTTATTTAAATATGGAGTTAGTTAGAAAAGTGTATTTGGAAATCACAGTGGGTTAAAAACCGTGTCTTCGCTGTTAGGAAGCGGAGAAAAACTCACGCGATGGGATAAACAGACACTTGCATGAGGGGGCATGCACACATGCACGCATCTGCGGACAGCACACGTGCGTATGCCAAGGACACACATGCACCTACCCAAATTCACAAACACATGCACACGCTCAGACCTGCATATCACATGGAGCGTGTGTATGTGCCCCAGGCAGCACTTTCACACGCATAGACATCCGCACGTTTCCGTGGCCCGCGTGCATGCCTGCACGCAGACGCGTGACTCAGTACCATCGACTGTGTCACTGGAGGTGGCCTGTTTCCGCAGGGAGGCTCGAGGTTTTCGGTCATGACTCTCAACTGATTACTCCTGGAAATGAAACTTGGTTCCAGGTTAATGCATCAGAGAGGGCAGAGCTCTCAAAACAAATGTATATATCATTTTATTTCTCTAGTGGGCCTCAAGGCTCCCTGATATCTAGAAAGACAGCCCTACAAGTGAGGCAGGCCCCGGTTTTAGATACAGTGTCTTCCCAGCACTTATGCCCTACAGTAAAACGACACATCGTGCAGCCCGATCACACTCGTAGACGTCTGTCCCCACTGAGGAGGAGTATCGTCTCCAACTGATGGGAAGTGAAGGGTGGGCCTTTATAGGACAGCAGAGGGAGGTCCTGAAATTCCTGTCCCCGATTTATACCCCTGAAAGTCATGTAAGTTCTCAGCAGCAGAACCAAGTCGAGGCCCAGCCCCTGCCACCTGCTGCCTGCGTTGGCTTGGGCAAGTCGCTCATCCTCTCCTTGCCTCCATTTCGTCACCTGTAAAGTGGAAGTAGTAAGAACACCTACCTCATGGGATTCAGTGTAGTGAAAGCTTCTTAGAAAAGTGCCGGGTCCACTATAAGCATTGGAAAAACATTCTCTCCGGTTTTCTACAAAGAAAGAGGTAGAGGGAATTCAGGCTTGGTAAACATGTCCCATGTGCCGAGGATCTTGCCGAGAGCTTCCTCTGTGTACTTCGAGTTTTACAGCTGTTACCACTCTCTTACTTACAAGAAGTTGAAGTGGAGGGCAGGCCAGGAGCCTCATCAAAAGTCACACCTTGAGTAACTGGCGGGCTGGGACGAGAGCCCTTGTCGCTCTTACGAACACACTGGACTTTCTCGAGTCTGGTCTGAATCTCTCTGCCAGGCTGTAAGTGCAGTGCAGACCCCTGGGTCCCACCCCAGGTTTTCAGGGGCGACCAGAGAACCGTCGTTCTTATCAGGCCTCCTCCATGATTCTTTCTAAAACCAGGTTTTTGGGGTGTTTTTGAAAACCTGTGCCACTACCCCAGGATAGCGTTGGGGATGAAGCTTTGGTGCCATCTGCGCACAGTAAGTCCCTGCCTCTAGGGGCAGAAAAGGAACCCGGGGTCCCTGCTGGTCACAGTACAGTGCTTACCACGTCAGTGCTGAGATTAGATCTTCTAACTCCTAGTGACTCTTTCCAACCGTTTATTTCTCCTTCGTGGGCACATTCTCAAATTAAAAAAAAAAAAATGCCATACTCTCTTTTAATAAGCATAAAAGTCTTACCGCTTCCCGCAAGGGTTTTAACCCCCATTCCCTCCACAACCCTTTTCTTGAGAATTGTTGCTATCTTTCCCGGATCCCCACCTGTCAGAAAGATTTTGTTGAACTTCAGAGCCAGCATTTTTTTTTAATGATTTACATTTGTCATTTCCCAGATATAAAATTAAGTTATTACTTTACAGGATATTTTTTCAGACACACACTCTCATCTACCGTCTCACTCATTAGGTGGGTGGGTTGAGTTCACCTGGCTGTGACCAATATAAACAGTGGCTTTATCGTTATCTCCATGACGGGCTGTTTTAGTAAGTGTTTTCTCTAAACCAGAAACTGGGCTGAATGCTTTCTACCCATTACGTGATTTGATTGACCAGGCGAGTGAGTGAGGAAACCTTAAGGCTCTTCTAGCTTTATCTACTTATGCAACGAAGTGGAAGAAGGCACTGAGACTAGTAGAGCGGTGGCTTCTATCACCATGGGGCAGAATGGAGGACGAATGTCTGGCAGCGGAATGTCCCCCATTATTCCCTTTGCCCTTTCATGCCCCCTCACGTTGTCGAACAGCTTGCTTCATTCATATCTCCTTTATTCTCACCCTAAACTCATGGCACAGAATCCCCACTGCATGTCCAAATATTGATTACGAATTCTGTATTTTCTGTTCTAAACACAAAGAGCTGGCAATTGCATTCTGGGAGCCAGAGGAAGGAATTTGGCAGGCCTGGACCACTGCTCTTGCTCTCACATGCTGCAGATAGAGCTCATTAGGTTTTCCAGGAAGGCATGTAAACACATCCATCTAGCTTAAGTTCAGCAATTGATGGTCAGGATATCAACCCATACTGTGGTCAAAACATGGGGCCTCTGTTCTTTAGCTGAGAGTGAGTCTTTCCGTTTTCGAGGGCTTCGTTGTGCCACCACTCGCTGCCCTCCTCTCCCGCCCCGTCCCCTAGAGCACCAGGTCATGCCTGTGCTCAAATCTGCCAAAGGTACATTATCCAGCGTGTATTGGATGGAGAAGGTGCAGGCAACGGGGGTTCTTCTACACGAATGACTTGCAGTCTTGAAGCTGTAAGAACAGCTGCTTTGTGTGCTTTCTGGGGAAGCCGATGGTCAGAATGGTCAGAAGCGACAACTGTAGTGAAGACCTTAAATCGATGGTGGTAACAGAACAGGTGGGTGTAAAATGACGCCTGCAGAGGGACCCAGATGTGCTCACGGCAGCGTTTAGTCTCCAGGTCAGCACTGAGCTGTTTATTTACCTTATATTTGCCATGCTCTTCTTGACGACTTACATGCTAGCAGATTGTATTTTGAATGCCTCTTTCTTTTTGAAAATGTGTCTGTACGACCGTGTGTTCCTTATCTGTCCTCTCATCCCCAGCCCCTTCCAGAGGAAAGTAAGAGTCCCCGCGGTACTGCGGTCTGTGACCTTTAAACCAGACTCCGTGTTTCCACTGAGCCCTGTTCTCTAGTTTCTTCTGGCTCTTGTGTCGGACTATCTTGTAACAGGGTGACACTTGGGTAAGCAGTAGGGATGAGGCTGTCACATGGCGAGTGAGCTCTGTGTGAAACATTGATGCATCGACCCACATCCAATAACAAGGAAGAAATAGAGCATTACAGACACAGTCGGGGAGTAGCCAGAGAATGAAAGGAGGCCCCTGTCCGCCAGCACACTAATGGACAAAGAAGGAAGCCTAGAGGCTTAATGGGAAGGAAGAAGGTTCTTGGTAAATCTATGAAATACAATAATAGCTGTATATTATCTGGAATAGCATGTGCCAGACGCACGGTGAAGTGAAGCACTGTGGGGTGGGTGTGGGTGTGTGCGTGCGTGTTGTACATCAAGTCTCATTACAGGCCACCAAAAAAAGTATTTTTATCACATTTTACTGATAAGGAAACTGGCATGGCGTATTTTTCAGCAGCTTATCTAAGCAAGTACATCTTATGCACAAACAGAACATAATCCGTGTACGTCAAATAAAGTCAGGACACTCGAGCCCTGCATGCCAGTTCCTCTTCAGTTTCAGGAGAGTCTGCCTTTCCGACCATGCTGCCTGTGTTCAGTGAGCCCAGTCAGGAAAATGGCCGTCGCTCTAAGTATTTCAGAATAAAGGGATTTAATACAAGAAATTGATTACAAAGATGCTGGGGGGAAAAATGAACACAAAACCTTTACTTGCGCCATATATAAAATGAACTCGAAATCGTTCATAGATCGCAACATGTGATATACCAGATTAATCGAACAAAGGATAACAATAACTTGATCATCTAAACCGATGCAGAAAAAGCATTTGACAAAATCTTGTACACACTAATAATGAACAACCTGGAAAGGAAATTTAAACAATCTCATTGACAATAGCATCGAAAAGAATAAAATATTTAGGAATAAACATAACTAAGGAAATGAAAAATAAATGGATAGGCATCCCATGTTTGTCGATTGGAAGACTATTGTTAAAATGTTCGTACTCCCCAAAGTAATCCAAAGATTCAGTGTGATCCCTGTCAAAATCTCAACAGCATTTTTACAGAAATAGAAAAAACAATACTAAATTTCATATGGAATCTCAAAGGACCCTGAGTAGCCAAAACAACCCTGAGAAAGAAGAACAAAGCTAGAGGCCTCACGCTTCTCGATTTTAAAATATTTTACAGGTCGACCATAATCAAAACAGTCTGGTACCAGTATTCACACACACATACACACACACACACGCACACACACGCACACACATCTATGAAACAGAATAGAGAACCCAGAAATAAATGATCCTACAGAAATAGTGTTGGAAAAACTGGATTTCCACATGCAAAAGGAAGAAGTGGGACCCTTGTCTTGCTGGAGTCATGCAGGATGGTGACGGGGATCTGGTTGACAGTATTATACTATAAACTTGGAAGTTGTTGTGAGAATAAATTTAGTGTGATTTGATTTTTTGCCTCTCTCCACACCCCCCCAACCCCCCCACTCCCCCATATACACAGGCAAAGAGTTTGGCAGTTTTTTATATAGTTTCATATGCTGAAGCATATAGACTCAGCAATGAACTTCTTGGTATTTATCCGAGAGAAATTAAAATGTAGGCCCTCAGAAATACTTGCCCACAAATGTTCATAGCAGCTTTACTGATAATAGCCAAACACTGGAAAGAACTCCCCGTGTTCATTAGATTGTGAATGGCTGAACAAAAAAGTGCTCTGTCCATACCATGGAAAACTACTCAGTGATGACAGAGAGTGAACTATTGATACACACAGCATCACGGGTAAATCTCAAGATGAGCATAGTGGGAGAAAGACACAGCTGGGGAGGGGTGGTCCTCTTGGCATCTAGTGGGTAGAGACCAAGAATGCTGCTAACCATCCTGTAAATCATGGGACAGCCCCCTCACGACAAAGGTCAATTAAACCAATGTCGAAAAACTCTCATAAAGGGTTATAAAAAGAAAAACAGGTCAGGTGTTACCTGGGGCCAGGGAGAGAAGGAGGGGTTGACTACAAAAGGGCGTGAGGAAACACTGGGGGGAAATGAAAATGTTCAACATTTCAAACACCACCAGGCCAGTTAGTACGAGTGGTTACGTAGGTACGCACCTCCATCACGCCCATCAAAACTCATCACATCGTACACTTTAAACAGATGTAGTGTATCAGAGGTCAATTATGCTTCAGTAAAGTTGATGTACCAAAAAAAAAGAAAAAAGTTTGGGAAGCTGGAGGGGCGAGAGGGGCTTACCCAGAGCTCCTGAGCACACTCCCACCGTCCTGCTGTTGCTGGAGCTGTCTCGCTCCTGCTGGGGAGATCACCCGCCCTGGCCCTGAGCAGGAACCCAGGATCCTCCTCCCTCAGATTCCGCTGCCACCACTGCCAACGCTTCTGGAGCCCACCGTGGCCTGCTGAACCAGAAGTGCTATGGTGTCCCTCTTCCTCCTGCCTCCCCATCTCCTCGGCAGGACCTCAGAGAGAGCCAGCTGGCCAGGGAGTCTGGGAGATGTAGTTCTCAGCCTTCTGGCTCCCCAGGAATCAGAGAGCACAGAGGACGGGAAGAGGGTGGAGCACCTGCAGGCGACATCTGGCCCATCACTTGTGGTTCTCCTTAACCCGAGCTGCGGCCAGGCCAAACGTCCGCATGCCTTGACTTCTGCTCCGGCGATGGCTAGTCATGCTGGTTCTCTTGCAAAGAATGCATTTCCTCTCGTCTTCCTGCTTTCCGGTGCTGCCAGATCCCACCACTGGCTCACGCGGCACCGACTTCATGAACCAACCCTCTGGGCTACCCAGTTGGAGGTGACATTTTCCCCACCTCTGTGTTTCCTTAGCGTTTTATCTACTCCTCCCTCTCTCTCTAGCATATATCAGCATGGATTAAACGTATAGATACAAATCTGATATCTTCTATAGGTCAAACTCAGTTTCGAGGCGGAACCTGTGTTAAGTTTACCTTTATCTCCTCCCCAGCTCATCAGCAGTGTTGTGTTCAGTAAATAACTGTGGAATAAGTAAATGGATGAATAAATAAATGAAGTTTACGGATAAATTCATACAATTGCGAAAATGGATGAGTCTGTATGATCTCTGCCTATCTTTCGAGATCCATCTGGCTTTCTCTTTCTCACTCTTTTGTTCCAATCATATTCGCATTTATCAAGAGCCTTCCTTTTACCAAATGTCATGCTTAATGCTTGAGGTTTTCTGTAAGTTTTTCTAATTGGGGATTGTAAAATAGCTAATGACAGCATAAATGGCACTAGATTTTGCCTCCTTCGTGCACCAATTAATATAAAACTATTGAAAATATTACATCGTCTCTTCTCTTGGCACTTAGTAAGGAATTATTGAGTGAACTGTTAAGGAAATCGGTAAGGAGTTTGAGCCATTGAAGAAAATCTTTCTCCTGCTCAGTGAAGTGTCACAGGGAAAGAAAACCAATGATGAGGAGATAAAAGCCCAGTGAATGCACAACTGTGTGACCTGATTTAATCAATATACGGACTTCCAGGAAATCCCTCTTTACCAAATCAAGATAAAAACAATGTTTTAGACCTCCTCATCGGAAAAGTGAGAATTTTCCTGATTTGACCCCATCATGTTTATTTTTATAATTATGGAGCAAAAAAAAAAAAAGTTAAAAAAGCAAAAGAGCCAGTTGTATCAGAACAATTTTAGGAATCACTTGGCCAAATGGATGAATTTATATCCTAAGCCCGGAACACTTGGTTCTCGAGGTGGCTGCGCAATGTCTGTGAGAACTTATGAGCCAAATAGAAATATGACGGGTCTGCCATCCCAGAATGGCATATCCATCAACTGCGCTCACTTGGGTAGAAAAATGGTTCCATTTCTGCCCCTTTCTATCGGACAAGTTGACTTCATCTGTAAAATGTGAATCAGTCACTGGGATGATCACATGCCTACTTGACAGTGTCACTGTGAGGATAACATACGTAACGGAGGTAACTGCGTAGCTCAGTGCCTGGCTCGTAGGGAAGCGTCAACACATTCACATTTATCAAGGGCCTTTCTTAGCTATTATCATTGCTATGACCGCACAGCCTTTGAGGAAAGTGACCCAGACGCCTGCCATTCACACAGCAGAAGCTACTCAGAAGAAGGAAAATTTAAACCAAATCAGAAGTTCGTCTCCTCGGAAATTCTGGTTAAGCAAAAGAATTCAAAGGAGTACATTCCCTTATTGAAAACACTCTGCACTCGAAATCTAATTAACTTTCCCACTACGACTATGACAGGGAGTATTTAGGCTGTCCCCCGGCCCTAAGAAAGCTCGATTCGGAGAAGAGATGAAAAGACAGCAGCGTTGTAAGTCAGCCAGCCTGCCTGAGCATCTCCCCCACGGCGTTCTTAGAAAATACAGGGGTGATTGGGAATGATGCCCTATTTTTAAGAAGATAAGCATCAGGGCAGTGGACAGAAGGATGCCATTTTTCTCTGGAACCTTATTTTTCAAGTACATTGGGAAAAAATAAGCTTTTATGCGATGCGGAGCAGCTCCCAGCATGTGAGCACCAAGCCTGCCGGAGAATCAGGACACCTGGGGGATTGTATTCGTCACCACGTTATTTTCTCTCAACACAGAGAACATTTATTCCGAGGGCAACGTTTGTTAGTTTCTAACAAGGAGGCCTTCTTCCAGCCTGCTGCTGCCGCTGCTGCTGCTCTGTGCCTTCTTTCATAAGACAGGCAGTCGAGTAAATGTCAGACCTCATTCTGGGAAGGATAATTTTCTGCTTTAGCTTTGAATAACCGTCAGAAAGAAACAATTGAGAGGAGAGCAGTGACTTCACGTGGAAAGTGTCATGTCGTGTTTATAGAACACAGAGCCAGTGACGTGGACCCCGAAGTATACGTTAATGCAAAAGCCAAGCCACTCTTGTCGCGTATAAAAATGTGTTCTGCACGTCACCCAGGGTGCAAAAGCTCTGACATCAGTGGTTCTTAGCCGTTTCTGGTTTCTGGGAGAATCTGGTGAAAGCAACCAGAAAAATGCAGACCTGCACACAACTTCAAAGGTGTGTTTGTAATTCTAGATGCCTCGAGTCCCCCGGAAAGATTACTAATCCTCAGGTTAAGAATCTCACCTCTGATATCACCTGAAAATGGAGATGATCATTCTCCCTATGCCATAGGTTATTCGTGAAAAGTTACACGATCTATTTAAAGAAATGAGTGTGGTCCCTGGCATGTCGTAAGTACTCAGTAAGCATCGACATTGTTATTGTTAACTAATAAAATACGCAGCTTGAGCCCTGCGTGGCCAGAGAGGAACCGCAGTTTCATTTGCCTGCTACATTTAGCAAAGGCGGGGTTCTGAGAGGTGATGTTGACAAAGGCACAACCCTGTGCCAGGGAAGTGATAAAGGCAGGCCAGGTGTGCCCACGACGGGCAGGACAGACCTCAGAATCCTGCATTCCCAGGATACTCCCACCAGGCACACTCTTACAGATAGTATGTCACGTCCGCAGCAGAACCACAGCGGTGATATGCCCATTCCACACGGGGAAACCTGTGACCACGTAGGTAACATTTTACGTATTAACAAGGGAAGCGAGAAACCAAAGATATTCATGATGTGTGGAATTCAGCAGCCCCCATGGCCCTTTTTTCTTTTAATTCACACGTTTCGATTTAGCAAATGCCTGGGTAAGAGTGAATCCGTGCAATCTGCTGAGGCTGGTGGCTGAAAGGCCGGGAGCGAAGGCGAGAAGCTGCCTTTGCAGGTCCGGAGCGCTCTCTGTCGCACTCTGGGCTGCCTTTCATTACGAGGTCTGTAGGGAAGGCGTTCTGTCGCTCTGTGACGAGCTCTTAACTGTGCCTCGACGTGAAATAAATCATATCAGTCATTATCAGAGCAAAAGTGCCCAAACCATCAGCCTTCTTCAGTGCGCAGACACTTTGTTTGGCCTTTTAATTGCATGTTTCTCTCTCAGGATAACGCAGCATACAAGACCTTCTGGTTGAATCTGCCTTTCATGCAGCTGAGCTCCCCAAATGCCCTGGTTCATTCTCCCTAGCTGGACTCTGCGTTCCAGTCACAGTTAAATACGATCTGGTATCCATCACCACCACCAGGCATCCGCCACTGCTATTGCTGTGCTTAAAAGGTTCTTCCTTCTCATTCACCTGGCTAAAATATGAGTTATCTTCTAAGACTCGGTTTAGACGTTACATCCTATGGGGAGCCTTCTTTGACCCCGCAGATGGCTACATAGCCCTCTAACCTGCTCCTGTGGCACCTGTTTCATTGCGTCCCATTGACAAGCCAGTGGTTGGCCGGCCTACGGGACAGTAAACTCCTTGAGGAAATAAATTGTCTTCCTCTCACCTATATCCCTCGTACCTGACACAATCTTTAACATGCAGTGGGGACTCATCACGTCTTGAGTGAATGAATGTTGTTTGTGCATTACAGGATGTTTGGGAGTAAAACGGAAAAAAGAAAATGAAAATAAGAAACAATAAATATAAATCTCAACACTCGAGACAACTCTTAGTAGCAGTTTTACTTTCCTTGCTTCTAGTTAACTTTCTGTCAACGTCCCTGCATGAAAAGCTTTAACTACTTCTGTTTTCACTTCACAGGTTGCTGTGAGCATTTTCTCACGTAACCACAAATTCTTCGGAAATGTCACTTTCATGGTTATAACAAAAAGGCCTTTAGAAGTAGTGTGGCGCATGCAGATATTCTCTATTGTTGTACGTTGTTACTTGCAGTGTTTTGCTGCTATAAATATTACTTAAATGCTCATGTTCGTATCTCTGATTATTCCTCTATAATATATTCTGGAAATAAAAATTCTGGGTGAAAATTTGATAGTTCTCCATGCAGGCTCTCAAAGTACTCACCTCAACGTACCCTTGACAGTAAGGCTGTCTTTTTTAAAGAGAGAAGATTTCATAAACAAAAAAGGGGGTCGCTCCTTTTGACCTTATATTTGTTAGTCATTTGTATTATACTCCTCTGGGAGTCGTCTAACCATAACCTATGTATGTCTTCAAAGTGTATTAGTTTCTTTTGTGTACATTCAACTTTTTGACCCACTTAGAATTTATTTGGAGCTATCGTGTGTGAAGAGGCTCTAAGTTTTGGTGGGTTTTTTTTTTTTTTATACCAAATAGCCATTTTTTCTAATACCTTCTCTGGGCCTTCAAAGAAAAGCAATTAAAGGGCAATTGTATTGAAATAACCAAAGACCTAGCTCGGTGTTCACCATGAACTTGACTCTTCCCTCCCAGGTGACCAGGAGCCAGCTGTAAGCAGCGACTCCGACATCTCGCTGATCATGGCCATGGAGGTCGGACTGTCCGATGTGGAGCTTTCCACTGACCAAGACTGCGAAGAGGTGAAATCTTGAAATGGTGAATCTAGACACGAGGGACGGTAGGACCCAGGGGAAGAGAGGGAGGAGCACCCAGAGACTTGGACGGGGCGCACACGCTTCTGGAGCACCTGGCATCGCCAGGGCGCTCCCCTCACGGAGGGTCACGAAAAGCAATATCCAAAGTCCCGTTAATCGGATGCAGCTTCTCGATGTCTACGACAGCCCACGGCCTCGGCAGCTTGGAAGTTGAAAGCCGATTTTCCCTCCACGACCTTGCAGACACACACTCCAGAAGCTCCTAAAACGGACTGAAAGGACACTCTTCGGGCTTCTTGGTTTCGTTGCGGTTTCTCCCAGGTCTTGTTTTCTTGTTTTGGAATTGCTGTTTGATTCCTTTGGCAGTTTGTTTTTTTAAGACTGTGTGTAGCTTCCTATAGGGCCACTCCTTTGTTTTCCCTCTGATCCCCTCCAGCTTTTATACAGAGTTCTGTTTAGAAGCACCGGTTTCCGATGCCATCAGTCCGGATTCCTTCTCTGAGATCAATGGCCTTGACCTCAGCATGACATGTGCATGGCTTTGGGAGTACCTCAGCGCCTGAAACAGTCGAAGGCCAGCTTTCATTAAGAATCTAAATTCCTTGAAATGGATCTGGAGAATCCCGGCTGCCAGAGACCCCAGTACTAAGCTCTGAATCTGCTGGGGCCACTGCATTAGTTTCAGCTCCATCACACCGCCTCCCACGTGCCAGGCTTTGGTGAGGGGCCCATGGGACACGAGGAAAGAAGCCTTGGGGAGGCACTTGCATTTGTCCAGACCTCACAGGTTCTGGCTGAAGTTTTGAATTCAGCAGCCTCCTCCAAGGCATCCAGGCCATTCTTCCTGGCTGTGGGGCTTGTACCTGGGACTGCAAGCCCAGTTTAAGAGCAGATATCGTGAAATCTTCCTTAAGTGCTGGCTTTCCCACCGCTAGAACGGGCTCTGTTACCTCAAATGGCTTCTGCAGGAGGCTTTATAAGAGAGCCAGTCAGCCTCGAGCCTTGTGTCCACCCCAGGGGGCCCTCAGTCGTACCTAGTTGTACCTTGATTCCAACACGCTTGTTACCCCTCACCAGGCCTGGAGGGAGGCCTTAGGTGGGCCTTGGCGGATCGCTCCCTGCGTGCATCTAGATGCCCAGTGAAGGGGGCGGGTGATTCGATGGACCCTCTGGTCTTAAAAAGTATCGCATGGCAGCTGGCTAAATCGAGTTTCTCCTGACTGAGAGGGACAAAGAGGGAAAGGAAAAGAAGCATCAGGTGAATACCATGACCCACCGGTGTTTTGAGACTGTTCATGTTGGTATCCTTTTTTTTTTTTCTTTTGTAACTGTGACAGAAGTGTGCTATTTTTTCGGTGGACAGATGTGTAATCCAGTTAGCCTCTCCCGATGCAGAGTGACTCAGGTGGTGCACGGCTTCTCCAGGTGATCACAGTCGCCTCGTCCTCTGTGAAAAGGCCATGCCGCCCCGTGGGTTGGCTCGCCGAGTTCTCTGCATCGGGAACGAGGCTTTCCCACCCGCTTAGGCTACTACCCATCCAAAAACAGAGCTCGGTTCTGCCAGAAAACTTTGCTGCCTGCCGAAGCAGGGGATGTACGTCCAGGGAGACCGCGGGGTGCTCTTTATTTACTACCTTTGACCCATTTCCTATCCGATGCTTTCTAAGTAGGCAGCAAGGCAAGGAAAACGATTGCCATCCTCTCTAGGAGTCCGGCACTGCCCGTAATGAGATCCAGGGAGGAACAAAGACAGTACTGGATCGGGAGTAAGGAACCAACCCTCTACGATGAGCCATATGCTTGTTGGGCCTCCACTTCTCCACCTGTAACACGGAGGAGTCAAACAGGCCTCCCCTAAGGCTCCTTCTGGCCTTAAGGTCACCAGTGAGCACTGCGCCAGGGAGTCCGGTTTTCGTAGATAGCCATGCCCTGTAGCCGACTTCCTACCTTGCGGGGGGCAGAATTCCTGGACGTGAACATATGATAACGGCTGTTGAGATGTGGCACTCCTGTGTTGCTGAAAATGAATATCTCAATGGGAGAAGTTTTAAGGGCAAGTGGGAGGAGTTTGGTTTTGCCTTGTTTTAAAATCGCCATTCGTCTGCCATCCGTGGACACCTTCAAGTCCCGGTTGCCAGTGCGGGATTCTTCATCTCGAGGCGTGTCCATTGCTGTCGGCAGAGGCCTGCACCACCTGCTCCTCCTTTGGTCAGTTTTGCCCCAAACAGATTTTGGTATTAACTTAAGTCAAGTGGCATTAGAAGGACAATGCGACAGTGAAAGAACTAGTTCTATACCCAGGGAGAACACACCTTTGGACTGCACAGTCCTCTGTGCGATGCAGGTTCTCTGGGCCTGCCCGTGACGAGGTACATCGGGAACTGGTTGCACGTGGCCGAAGCAGCCCCTGTAGGATGCTGCATGGATGATGAGGGGCCCCGGGGGCTCAGCAGGGGCCTGCAGACCTGAGCCCAGGGGCATTCTGTTAAAACTCCTGAGCCTAGTTCAAGTTTCTCCTAAGGCTTGTTTCTGGGGGTTCTCCTGTGGCTTCGGTGGTGAAAAAGAACATGTAACTGGTATGGAAAGGTCCAAAAGAAAAGGGAAGCAGCCCTCCCGCAGCGCTCCTTCCCACTCCCCCCCGCCCCGAGACCTGGGGACCGGTGGCTCACAGCGGGCGTCAGAGGGCTTGGGAACCCTCTGGAAGTGTACGTGGACTCGATGTGTGTTTGCAGATGTGCATTTCTCTGTTTTGGGTGTCTAGACCAGCACTGTCCACTAGACATAGAGTGCAAGTCACACGTGTAATTTTAAGTTCTCTACTTGGCCACATTAAAAAAGGTGAAAAGAAACAGGCAAAAGTCCTCTAAGAACATATTTATTCCATCCAACATCATTGTGTCAATAGGTAACTCATGGGAAATGCATTCGTGAAATACGTTACATTCTTTTTGGCACTTGGTCCTCGGAAGCTGTTGTGGATCATACGCTCGCAGCACATCCCGGCTCGCACGACCTACCGATCGGGCAGTGCAGGCCTCAAGCTTCAGTGTCCCCCAAGACTCCCTGACCCTTACCAAAAAAGGGGGTGGAGGTTAAACCTAATTACCTCCCGAGAGAACGAACGAGGCTCTTCCCAAGTCACCTGAGAGGCCCAGAGACCCGTCTGTTCTGTAATGAATAAATACTCAGGCCGCCCTTTTGGAAATTTCGGCCTGGCCTTTCCACCCACAGCACTGCTGTCCATTTCTGTTTACTGGTATTTCTCTGACTGGTTGTTTTTTGTTTTTTAAAAAAAAGTCACACAAACCCTGTCGATTTGGTGCTGAAGCAGAATGACACCCTCACTTCTACGGCAAACCCACGGACTGATGTGTGGCACTCGGGAGCCAAAGAGAATTCCAGACTGTAAGCCACCTTTACCTCAACCCCTAGCTGTCGCCTTCCTGGCTGGCAGAAGGCCTTCTCCCAGTCCTGGTTCCCCCCGGGGGATTTGGGAGGGAAAGGTGGGAAGTGAAATATTGACTCCAGATACCAGCCTTTGTGCTGTGGCCTTACTGAGAAAAAGTCTGTGGGGCCCGTGACCATCCAGCCCCGACTTGGTGAATCATGACCACCTGGCAACAACCCAGCTCTGAACTTGAAGTTGGTACCGTGCCCCCACCCTCCCCCCTAGGCTATGGACAAGAAAAGGAGTATTTCCAGCCCCTCCGGGTAATTTAGAGTCACCTCTAGGAACCGCTACCTCCTGTGTGGCCGGTCCCCTTGTAAGGAACTGAGCCCTGACCGTGAGCACAGCATCTGAGCATTCATTTAGTCTGCAGGGCTTGGTTCGCCCCTGAACTGACCATCGCATCGTCTAGGCAGGAAGAACGGAGAGGCCGAGAAGCGGGAAGTTAACAGTGGCAAAGCGCCCACCTATCCTGATGTCATGTAGGGGGGCTCACGTGGAGGCACAGCTCTCTGTCCAAAGAGGTTTGTTCGCTTCGTCTTGTCTTCAGCATCTGCCTCATCCCGGTAGAAACATCTCTGGACGATCAAGGGTCTGGGTTTGGTCATATCAGCGGCTGTCTGGTCGGTGCCCTGACACCCCTGTGGCTGCCATGTTTTCAGAGCTGAAAATGGTGACAGGCAGGGAGGGGGGAGCATGGGATTCTTCTTTCTGAGTTTCACTGAGCTGAAGCTCCTTGTAGAGCACACAAAATAAATGGCAACCAGTTGTCTGCTGAATGCGCCGCCCTGACTGAAGGCAGAGAAATCCCGTTAAATCAGGACCCTTTCAGAAAATCGGGGCCGGAAAGCCATCCCCTCTGCGGAGCGAGGGCCCGGCCTCTGTGGTGCTGGGGCCTCGGAGGCCTCTGAGGCAGTTTCTGGAAGAATATCCTAGAGCTTTCGCTGAGGCTTCTCTCCCTTTTCTGTCTCTGTCTCTGGTTCTCTCCGACGGCCGTCTCTTTCTCTGAACACACACCCACACACCTTCCTCTCCCAGAACAAAAAGACCTCGGGGACTCCAGACCTATGTCGTTATCGTTACTGTCATTACCGTTGTTGGCGTTTTCTTCTTTTTACCGTGAGGATGACGAAGGCCAGTTCACTCTATAGGCAGATTAACTTCCTCTGCCAAGGAGCTGACCCCGTTTTCACTTCTCACGTTTTATCGCAGTTCAGCTAGAGCTGTTGCCTTCTTTTTTCTCCCTGGGCTTCCTTGCCAGAAAAGTCTCCTAGGCAAATAATGACAAGAAAACAGCTCCAGAATGCTGTGTGTTTTAAGGTGTTAAACACTCGTGACTGCAAAGAAAGTTGGGATTGCCTGAAAACTAAATAAACTGCGAAGCAGGTGTGAGTTTCTCATCCCCCACCTCTCCCCTTTGCCCACTTTTCTCCCCATTTCACAAGTCCAGGCCCCTCGTAATAGGAACGATAATTTGTAAAGATCCACATAGGTCAGTGGCCACCCTCTTCCACTCTGAGCCTTTGGTGGCCCTAAAGTATCATCCCAAAACTAAAGGAGCGATTCCAGATGCTAGACGTGGACCCATAATTACCGAGCCCTTTGATTGCAAACCCTGCTTGTTCTGCAGAGACGCTTCTGAGGTCACTCACATCTCTCCTCCCCACCCTGTGAGTGGGGCCTTCATCCTCCGGTGGCTTTTATCAGGCATCCCAGTGATCAAAGACCTCTCACCCTTGTGATGTCTGCGCTTACTACAGAGCCATTTGCTCTGTGGCCACATGACAAATATTTGCAAATGGGGTTGGGAGGAGGGGGCCAGTTCTGAACAGAGCAAGGGAAAAGTCCGTAGAGAAGAAGAGAGCTCAACCTGAGTTCCCCAGAGTCTCCGCTCCGCAGACGGTTGTCCTGCCATCCTCACCGAAGAAAGGGCTTGGAGAGGCAAGGAACACGTGGGGACCGAGTGTGCTCTATAAACCAAAGACATCACCATCCGAATGGACGTGTTTCTTCCACCAACAGTTTAATTTCCCTACTGTTCTCACCACCAGAGGCCAACGTGGGCTGCCTCGTGGGAGAGGGCAGGCTGGCGCCCGGCCTAGCTGAATCCAGAAATCTCCAACAACGTCTCGTGGCCTTAGAACCACAGCATCTTTAAAGTCTAGAGTTTAGTCCCCTTTTCCCTCAAAGGTCTTAGACAACCCTAGCGCTTCACTGAACTCGGAATATTGTTCCCTTGGAGAATGTGATGATTTGAAACAGCCAAAGAACCTTCGCGTAGACGAGCTACTTAAAGGGTAGCCCGCTCTTTTGGAAACAGAAACAAAAACTATCGCCTGTAGCAGAGCAGCTGAAGGACCACGAACAGGGACTTCCGTCTGCATTTGCGTTGGCATCGCGGGTACCGACTGGTCAATAGGATGTTATGAAAGGGGCAGGACGCCCCCTGCTGGATTCGTCGCCGTCATCCTTCCGGCCCGTTAATTTGCCCAGAGCCACCGCGTCCTCCACTGTTAGTTCTTTGCCTTTTATCATCCAGTTTCCTCAGCAGCTGAGAATGTGATTTACTAAAAGAAGAAGAAACGTCGCCGGCCGAAGAGCAAAGTGTCGAGGCCGGTCGCTGGCTCTATGTGCAGGGAGGTGGGTGCTTCTGGCTGGAGTGTGTGTGCAGAGTCGGAGGCAAGGGCCTGGTCGTCTTGTAACTTCTCTCAACTCGATTCTTGTCGGGTTGCCAGGGAAGATCGGTGGAGAGACTTCTTTCATATGAATGTAAATGTGTGAAATACTGACCTGTTTTGTACCTGCCCATAATGATACATGGACTTTCTGCTTTCACGGTAGTAATCGGAACTGGGCGTCCCCTTTTCTAACTAGAGAGAGATGGAGGGTGGGGGAGGCGTGGGAGGGCGATTATTTTTATAGCGGGGTGTCCCTTATATTTAGAAAACTTGAAGTAATTTTGTACTCGTGGAAAGTGACATTCCTGAAAAAGAATGGGTCTTTTAAATGTTCACGAGCTGGGAGGAGGATAATTCCAGTTTCCAGGGGAGCCTCCCAAGCAGGATATATGTGAAACCCGGTTTTGTAGACTGCGGGCCATGCCCAGCCATTGCCAGTTCAATAATGTGAAAAGGAAAAAATAAAGCGTTAACCCCTCTGTGCATAGCACATTATCATCCACGGACAGAGACATCCACTGCAAAGAAAGAATTTCCCGTGATGAAATAGTCAGACGTGGGTTCATAAAGCAGGCTCTGGTCGCTCCCTGCTAGCAGGAAAAAGAAAAACTCCAGTGGATTTATTTCTCCTTCCCCAACATGACCTGTGTGCTTTCTCTGGAACACAGACGGTGTCACAGGCATTCACTCAGCTGCCCCCTGAGGTCTTTCTGGCCCACCTGCGGGCCACGGGCATGGTGGTCCCGTCATGACGTTCCTCCTCCTCCCCACATTCAGATCGTGAGACGGAGCTGCTTCGATGTGCTTGCCACACGACTCAAAATCAGAAAAGTCGTTCCTGATGGCGTTTGCATGGGTGAGCTTTAACTCGGACTTGGGTTCGCTCTTAATTGCTAAAAGATTCCGTGATGGGTTATGGAACGATTTTACGCCCACGTCACCTCCTGCGCAAAGCCCCAGGCGTAGTGAAATGATCAGTTAAGGCCGTGTAGGTTTTTCCTGTGTGTGTAGACACAAAAATCTCTTTCTCTTCTCCCCCACCTCAGGCACCTCCCTTGTTTCTTCCAAAGCACTTTATATTTTGAGATACACAGAAGTTTAAAAAACAAAAAAAGTCTTTAAAGGGATTCGTCGTTGTTAGACACAGACTTTTCTTTTGCTTTGCTCTATCCTCTGTGCGTGGAGAGCGTTAGCAGTTGGTCTCGTGCTGGGCTAGTGAAGAAATAATACTGAGGACGATGGTCAGAAACACTCGAACGTACAACATGGCTATTTTTGTTATAGAGAAGACTATTATGTAAATAAAGTGCAATCGTGTTGTTATGTACTGGTTTTAAAAAAAAAAATGAAACTATAAAGATTTGAAAAGGACTGTGCATTCCGGGAAACGTCACTGCAAAATTTTGTTTGGTTTTGTTTTTTAATAAAATGGAACCGAATGTTTGTGTTTGCGTCGTCCGCGCTTCCTCCCTGTGTCACCTCGTCCTGAGTTCCAAGCGGGCCCTAGAGATGATTTAAAATATGGCTATTGACCGTGAAATCCTGATGATGTTAAAAAAGGGGGAAATTTTACTATCTTCTTCATTTCTCTCAGGTGAGTCAAGTCCTAGCTCTGTTTCTCTGTGTGATGTGATGAGAAGAGTCTGAGCAACTCAGAATAAGAAAGGCTGCTAAGAGCTTGGGGGCTGTCCGAGGGGGACCCTTGGCTGTTGTCTGGGCTGCCTCAAGCAGGCAGGTAGGTGCCCACGGGCTCATACCGGAGAGAGGGAGGGGGACCAGATGGGCCTTTACGCTTACTTGTTCACCTCTAAAGGGTGTCAGACAGCAGTTTTGTTAAATTAGCAAGGAAGGGAAATGCTAAGGAAATAGAAAAGATGGGAGCTGCCAGCCAGGGGAGGTGGGGAAGGAAGGAAGGAAGGAAGGAAGGAAGGAAGGAAGGAAGGAAGGAAGGAAGGAAGGAAGGAAAGGAGAGGCCCCCCCTATGCATTGTTATCACCCACTGGCACTGCCAGCCCCTTGGGGCCTAAAACACCGGCCGGTCCACGGTGGCCGACACAGGTCGTGCAGAGTGGGTCCGGCCCACCTGGCCGGGCCCCTCCATGGCTGCGAGTTCCATGCGACCTGCACCAGAAACTCCAGCTGTGCTGAGCGCCCTGGTCGGTCTCCTGAGTTCCTTCCAGCCCAGTGGCCACCTGCTGTGACGACCGGGAGCAAACACAGGGAGCGCCCAGGCTCGGCTCTCAGGGCCCGGCCTGGCTTGCTTTGCAGGCAGGAGCTATTCCAAGGGGACCTCAGTCACACTGAGGGTTACGCCACGTGAGGAGGCGCTTTCAACTTGGCTTCCGCTTCCAGTAAGTGCCGCTCTCATCTGCCCGGGCGCCTGTGGTCGGCGATGAGGCTGACACCTGGGCCGTGACGCCAGAGGTCAGCTCGGTTCGGATTAGGCGTCCTACAGTGCACGGTAGCGGCTCAAAACTTTCCAGAAGGTGTAATTAAGTGGCCCACTTACCTTTGTAAATCGTCGGAAGCTGATTGGGGACAGACTCTTTTTCGAGGGTCATAGTTTTCAACCCCGCACTGGACGAGGCCACGCGTGTGGAGCGTGTCAGTGTTGGAACCAGAAAAAAGGGGTTGGATCTTGTCTGTCACCTCCCCATCTCACATGCCCCTCAGTCCATCTGCCCCACCCCCTCATCCCCACACCAGCTCTGTCAGGTTAAGGTCAGCCTGATGCCTGCCTCACCGTGACTAGATCTCCCTTGGAGGATCTGTAGTCACAGCACCCTAGGCCACATAGGGTGCCACCGAAGTGTCCAATCAGTGGGGCCTGTGTTCGCCCGCACAGAGGGAGGTAGTAACTAAACTCCCCGAGCCCCCTGCCCCCGACCTTTCTGTTGTAGAGACTGTCCCACCCTCTCCCTGTGGGAACATCCGAATCATGACACCCCCACACACACCCTAAGGAGCCCCTCCGTGCCTCTCCCAACAGTCCCGCCTTCTTGATCCTTGAGGATCATTTACTAAACGGGAGGAACGGGCCAGCTTTCACTGGCGGGCCGCTGCCTCTGGTTGCTATGAGCCGTACACACAACACAGCTGTCACCGACACTGCAGACCTAACGGGGACCCAGGTTCTCAAATCTCTAAGGGGGGGGGCGATTCACAGCTTTGGAAATGGCATCAGTGTCTATAAATAAATTCAAGGGCAGAGACGTTAATCACAGAAGGTAAGAGCACAGTAGGGTTGGGCCCGAGAGTAAGGTCCCATCGGTGTGGGCCTGGGCCCGATGCGACACCAGCAACACTCCCAGTAAGTCCGGTAACACGCAGCCCTTCAAGATGGGGAAAGTTAGAAGCAGTCGCTTTCCACCTACCACTTTCTCTTTCCTTCTCTTTTCCTTCTCTTTGAAATGAAGAGGAAGAGAGAAGGGAGGATGCTAATGAGGGCCGGAGTTAGGGCTAGAACCTGGGTTTCCTGACCCCTTTGCCAGGTTTTCTGGGCTGAGCCAAGCCCCTTCCATCACACAGGCAGCTCGAAACTGCTCGAAACTCTTGGGAATGGAAAGAAAAAACAAAACAAAACAAAAAACCAGCAGAAGGTGGGCTTCATTATAGTGCTAGGAAGCTGATTGCATAGTCAGGAAATACTCCCTGAACAGGAACGACTCTAATCCGGAGATAAACTAGGATGGATGCGAGCACAGTGTGAGCAGGGACACACACACACACACACACACACACACACACACACACACAGGTACACACACGCATGCACACGCGCACACGCCTCCACCGCTATCCGCGCGGTGAACCCCCAGGGAACGCTGTCCCGATGTAGCTGTGCCAGGGAGCTCATGGCCCTCAGATCCCAATGTGAATTATTACTTTCTAGACTCTCCCCTTCAAAATAAAATTAGTTGCTGTTTTATGCTTTCCCAGACTGGCTCACGGGCAGCAGCCTGCCCTCCTTCTGGCCCCTGCTCTGAGTTGAGACTTGCCTTGACGGGAAGGTTGGAGGGACGGCTTCTTTGTCATTTATTACGGAGGCCCTGGGTGTCCAGAGAAACCCCCAGACTACAGAACACTTAAAAACATGGGGATAAAATATCTTAAATCTCCGTTAAGATGACTAGCTCAGGCGGTGGAAAAGTAAGAGAAATTGGCATTTAACAGGAAATAGGAAAGTAAGAGAAATAGGCAGAAACTACAAGAAAGAATCACCCAGAGGAGAAAACAGACATGAGAAAGGGAGTTTGCCCTGGGCGCTTATGCCAAGCCCCAGTGGTCTGGAATCCACAAATTTTTTTCTGTGAAGGGCCAGATAATAAGTATTTTAGGCTTTGCGGGTCACATATGATTTCCGTCACTTTCATTGTTTTGTTTTGTTTTTAATAACGCTTTAAAATTTACAAACTGTCCTTAGCTCAGGCCATGCAGAAGCAGGCCACAGGAGGCATTTGCAGGGACCGGAGACCAAGCTCAGGGCCAGAGTCAAAGACCTTGGCACAAAACGAGCATCACAGTGGTGGATCCGCTGGTTTAAAGTGGGCCCAGATTGATAGTTACACTGTGTCTGGTAGAATCAAACTCATAGTCACTGAAGACAGACGCTTTAAGCCCAGACCAAGTTCCAAGGAACATAAACTCATGATTAAAAAAAGAAGTCACAGCATGTAGGAGGAAGTGAGCCACCAGGAAGGGAGTAAGTACAGAGTCAGACTCAGGATGACCAACCCCTTTGGAAACAGCAGGTGCAGGATAGAAAACCCATGTCAAAAGGGGCCTCCAGGTGATTCTAGTGCCCTGTGCAGCTTGAAAACCACCTTTCCGGTCATTTCAGAGCCCACCAGCAGGGCCCCAAGAGCAAAGTGGGAGAGCAGGTGGCAGACATCATCACTTTGGCTGGGCTATGTTAGCCTTATGATGGTGGATTTCGAAGAGACTGAATTTCCTGCATACAATGTCTATTGTTTGAGACTATCTGACGTGCAAACAGGGAAGGAATAATCTAGATTATCCTTATACTTTACCCACAGGGAAACCTGTGGTCTAACCTCACCCACATCTCCCATCTCCCTCTGTCTGAACATTCTACCCTGACTGTCGGGGCCACAGCCACGCATTATCTGTTGAGTTAACAATGAACCCTCCAGACACTGGAGGAGCTCAGTGTAGACTGTCAAACTAAGGACCGGTCTGTCAGAACCGCTCCCTGGGGAAAGGCCCAAGGCAGGAGTGCCACGCTGCATGAGTAACTCGGGGGACGCCATCGCCCCACAGCACGGCTCAGCCCAGAGGTCCCAAGTCCAGGCCGGCATGTTAAAGGAAAGAATTGGGTGCTGAGGAATTGCTGCTGCTGGCTCTGAAGAATAAAATCAAAGGTGATTTTAAAATAAATGAACAGTGCTGTGGGCACTGCCGTCACGCTGATGTTCGTAATAGCAGCTCACGGCTGAGTGTTACGGACAGTTTAAGCACGTCAGCACACCAGGCACTCATCACTGCCACATTGCACTGCCTCCCCGCTGCTGGAACTAAAGCCGTTGAGTTTCTCTGTCTCTATCACATAAGAGGAAAGAAGTTTACATTAAAAGAAAGACAACCACAAAGCGACTTAGCAGTGAAGAAATCCAACACACACCGACCACCTAGCCAGCTGTGAATGAATGGGTGCTTCCTCCCCAAACCCGTACCTCCAGTACGACCGTGAGAAACGCAGACAAATCCACATGGACAGTCTCCGAAGTGCATGGCCAATGCTCTCGAAACTGTCAAGATCATCAAAAGCCAAGTCACGGAAACTGCCAGAGATCAGAGGAGCCTAAGGAGCTTTGACGATGAGACGCGACGTGGTATCTGCGGTTGGATCCGGGAACAGAGAAAGGACATTAGGTGAGAACTAGACAAATCTAAATGTGGATGGCGTTTGGCGAATAGGAACGTGCCACTGTCAATGCCTTGATTGTGACAAATGTACCATGGTCGTGTCGGATGTTAACAACGGGGAAAGCTAGTTGAGGGACACACAGCAACCCTCTCTACCACCCAAGTAATTCATCTGTAAAACCAAAACTACATAAGTTTATTTTAAAACAAGTTTATTTTAAAATAAGTTTATTTCAAAATAAGTTTAAAATAAGTTTATTTTAAAAGAGGTATTTTCATCAAATAGAAGAACCCCTAGGAATACTTTCGATGATAGTGTGGAATGTTCTTCCCTGGGAATGTTAGGAACAGCACAGAGAACTCGTATCTTGAAGAGGTTCGGTGTTCTTCTTGGGGCAGGCGACTGGGCTGAATTATGTATCAACGTCAGTTCCTGATTTTTGAGGTAATTTTATTTTGTATTTTGACTAAATGTATTGAGATAACCGAGTTGAATGACGTTATGTGAATTTCAGCTGGATCACTTTATAGCATGGCACCTGTATACCCCCCTGTGCACTCACCCCCCGAAGGCTAGCCTCCTCCCATCACCAAGTCCTTTACCCTCGATAAGACTGTGAAGGTGTAATTTGTCTTATTACCATGAGTAGTTGGAAAAGGTAAGGAATGAGGAGCCGATCGCTCGTAAGGATGTGTCAGACTTATTGCAAAGGCAGGAACATACTTAGCTGGTGCCCGGGAGTTACAGGTGACACCCGATGGGGTAAACCCCAAAGACGCCAACCCACGGCGGGGTGCAGGCGCCCGCCCTTGCTGTCGGTCTGCAGTTCACGTGTAGTTGGATGCTTCTCCCAGGAGGGGGCGCCGTTGACCATCGAATGGAAAAGATGCTCTGACGTCACGGATTCTACTTTGAACAGTTTATAGACTAAGTCTGAGCAAGTAGAACCTGCCAGAAGTCTTCTCCAGGGACACCTGTAGGGCAGGAAAGGGGGATTCGGCAGCACCAGCCCGCATGGGGCGAGCTTCGCAGAAAGGAGAAAGCATGTTAGACTATGCCAGACAGCAGAGCCCTTACGCCCATGTGTTCCTGAAACATAAAATCCCCCCCGGCCTTCGCCCAATGTTGAAAAGCAGGTTAAAATGACAACAAGAAAGGCCTTACCCTAGGCCGGACCTGCGTTCCTGAGAGGTGATGTGGGAGGAGAGCTTAGAGTATCATCTGTCTACTCCTTGATTGACCACAGATGTCTTGTTCCACAGAGCATTTCACAAAATAGCTCATGCATTTAATTCTTAACCTAAATATAGCAGCCAGAGCAGCCTCTGCACACACGCACACACGCACACGCACACACGCGCACACACACACGCACACATGCACACGCACCGCCTTAATTAAAATTCCTTCATGTCCTCCCACGCCTATCAAGTCCAAGTACAGTACAGAACCTTTAACATGCTCCCCTCAGTCCTGCATGGTCCGGTCCTGGACGGCCTCTGCAGAGCCACCTGAGACCTCGCTCCCTCTCAGTCCGTGTGCCCCAGCCCCACGCCCCTTCTGGGCACTGCCTGCTCATCTTTCGGACCTCAGCTCAACAGTTTTCCCTTGGAGAGCTTCGCTCGTAGGTTAGGTAGCCCCATCAAATGCTTACAGAGCACCTAGCCTTGGCCTTCGGAGCCCTGACAATCTACTACATACGCTCAACACAGCTCTAAACGATGTCGGCATCAATAATTCACTTGCCATTGTTGGACTGGTATCGATTCTCCCATCTAGATCACAAGTTCCTTGAAATGAGGGCTCATGTTTTTATCCTCCACGTATCTCAGCACCTCACACAGGACCTGGCTTAGAGCAGATTTCCCATATTAATTTATAGAATAAATGATTGAAGGGAAAAATCTCCTACCTGTTTTAAAAGTGGCAGTGGAGAGGGGTATTTATCCAGGAATTAGAATGACTAATATTTGGGTATTACACAGGGTATTCGGGAGATTTGCGGGAAATCATGTAAGCAAAGCATTTGTTAGCTGCAAAATATGAAAAAATAAGATAAGATGGCATACAACAAAACCTTTGTCATATTTGAGATGGTTCATCAAAAGGTCATATTTTCTAGAGAATATCTCCCAGGACGCCTGTGTTGATGGGAGCAGGTTAACACCTCTATGCATTATTCAAGTGAGGCTGGGAACTATTACTAAACCAGGGAACCTGGAAAACAGCTCAGCCGCCCTTTAGCAGAGCAAGGCTCTAGAGAGAGAGAAATCTATAATGGATGCCAGGGAAGCTGTGCGCAAAGCAAGATTGTATTAAGCTGGCCTTCACCAATTAAAATTCTCCTTTGTTTTGGCTTTGCTGTGAGCTCGAATTGTCTTTGGCTGATGGGCGTCTCTCTGACTCGGCTCTGAAGTCCTTCTAACGTGGTGTGACTCATCTTCGAGAGCTTCCTCCCTGTCAAGCATAACAAAACGTTTCAGAATTACCTTATATGTTTCCTGCCTCAAACATGGAATCAGCCATATTTCTAAGAAATAATACGTCAAGAAACAATCGGGGCAATGACTGTCGCCACTGCTACTAGCTTGGTTATTGTTGCTATGCCCTTTAAATTATATGTACATTTTTTAAAAGACAAAATATCTCTTGAGTTTACATTGATCCTTGCAATTCAAGTTTAGTACAACAAGATTTTTAAATAAGCATTTCTCTGTTACATCTACATATGTTTTCTTTATTCTATGATGAGAATTCTGGATCTCAAGGACGCAAGGAATGATAGAATAACAATATCGATTAATTATTCATTTATTCCACAGCACACACACACAGCAGTCTCAGAAAAACAACTTGGATTTCAGAATTGACTGCTTCTGATGAGACGAAAACCCATTCGTGCTGACCTCAGAAGAAATGAAGCCAGAAAGACAAACAAGTAAAGAGCATCTTTGCCACACTGTGCAGATTCTACGACACTCACTCTCTTAACAAAGCCCATCTCGTTTTAAGACCTGCTGAGCTAAGTTACTCAGACAAATGCTTCTGGTAAAACAAACAAACAAACAACAAACATATTTTTAAGATGGGATAAAATGTAAATATAAATTATATATGTGTGTGTTATGTGTGTGTGTGTGTGTAATCATCTTAAAATAACCAAACAACTAACAAGATAGAAAGGAATTACTAGACCCGCAATAAAAAGAAATTAGGATTTCAGAGGTTCAGATAAAGACTTCTTTCACTCAGAGTAGTTATTCATCTTAAAAATTTCGAATTTTCATTTTGGTGGCCTTTTGGAGAGAAGAGGAAAGTCAAAGCTCAGAGACCACACAAAACAGGAAGTTGAACAAAAGTTCACCCCATAATGTACTCAAAAGGGTAAATGGATTTAAATGTAGAACACTGGACTATAAAACTTATAAAGAGGAGAAAATCTTTGGTTCCTATAGCTACGCAAAAAGTTCTTAGACTTTATACCAAAAACATGATCCATAAGAGGAAAAACTGATAAACTGGACTTCATCGAACTTAAAGCTTTTGCTGTGTGGAAGGCCGTTCGAGAGGATGACAAGACAAGCTTGGTATGGGAGAAGATACTTGCAAACCATATGTGAGGCGGAGAACTAGTCTAGATAAACAACTCCCGAAACTCAACAATATAAAAAAGCAAACAATCCACTTAGAATATGAGCTAAAGACACGACAAGAAATTTCGCCAAAGATATGCAGGTGGCAAACAAGCATATAAAAAGATGCTCAAGCTCCTGAAGCATTCAGGAAATAGACTGAAACCACAATGGAATAGTCCTCTTCACCTCTGAGATCGGATCGAATTAAAAACACGCTGCTGAGGCTGTAGAGAAACGGCATTGCACGCACACCGTTGGCAGGCGTGCAAAACGCTCCAGCCACTCTGGAAAACAGTTGGGCGGTTTCTTAAAAATGTAAACATGCAACTGCTGCTACCGCACAACCCAGCGATTACAGTCCTGGGCATTTACCGCAGAGAAATAAAGACTCAATGTTTCTACGAAGCCCTGCACGTAAATGGTCATGGAAGCTGTATTCATGATACCAAACACGAAACAACCCCGGCGTCCTCCGATGGATGAACGGCTAAACAAATCACAACATATTTCCTACGGCTCAGAGATGAAAAGGGATGAACACACACACAACGACCTGATGGATCTCCAGGAAATTACTAAGAGTAAAATGAAGAAAATAAATACTGGGGAAAGTATGACAAAACCAGCAGTATCCCTCCCACATGGCTGGTGGCTGGGTCCTTTGAGGATGAGACCTGGCGTATGAAAAGACTTCCTTCACTTCAATTTCACTTTTACAAATACTTCCTAAGAAAGTGATCCTAGATGAGGAAGCACAATTTCTATCTTAGGGTCTAAAATGGCAAAATTTAACACAAGGTGAAAGCTTAGAAAAGGAGTGAGTGGGAAACTGCGGCTGCGAGCCAGATGCGGCCCACAGCTCGTCCTTTGTAAACGAAGTTTCATTGAAACACAGCTACACTCATTTGTTCACGTATGGCCGATGGCTGCCTTTGCACTACTATGGCAGAGCTGAGAGGCTGTAGAAAGATGTATGGCCCACAAAGCCTCAAACATGTGCCCTCTGGCCCTTCAGGAAGTTACTGCATAGTTGAGATTATGGCTGTTGGTTAGTAAACCAGGGTCCAGGGGCTTCCTAGACTATTGTGCAGCCATGAGAAAAGTTCATGGGAGTTAGTGAAAACTGGAAAAATGTTTCATGCTGTAGGAAAACAAGAGGATACAGAACTGTTGATAATTGTGTGTGTGTGTGTGTGTGTGTGTGTGTGTGTGTGTCTCTACTGGTGCAAATGAATGAAGAAAAACATTTCCAAGGGGAGTAGAAGGAAGTATAATAAAATGTTAACAGGATTTATCTTCGATTGATGGGCAATACATGTGATTTTAGTGTTCTCTCTACTCAGCTTCCCTTCGATGTATATTAATGAATATGCTTCCCTTTAAAGCGTAAAAATAAATATCAATTTAATAACAGAAACTAAAAAAAAAAACAAATCAAGCCTCCAGCGTACTAGGGTTTCATAGACATAGGTTATGTGTATGATTCTGAACCGAACTCTAGTGCCTTCATCGAGCACTCAATTCCTACCCACTGAGTTAGAGATTTTCCTTCCATCCAGATTTATCGGGCAGGAGAGAGATGGCGTCTAGTGTTTCTGCTCAAGTGTGGTTAATCCTTGTAACCAAGGACCTCAACTGTCCCTTTTCCTTCATCCCTTTTTATCCGCGTGTGACTCGCAGTCACTTCCAAGGGCAGACCAGATGAACTGAAATGTTGAATGACAGCCTAGGCCAGAGAGGCAGCAGAAGTGAGACTTGGAGGGTAGACAGAGGAGAGAGAAGATGGGGAAATAGAAGTGGAGGACTCTCTGCTTCCTTCTGAAGTGAGCGCTGTGTGGACGAGGGCTGCCGCAGGAGCGAGGTGGAGCTGTTCTTAATCCTCCTTTGGAAGCCTGTGAACTCAGTTCAATTACCCAGTACAGCTCTGGGTCCCCCACCCACCAGAATGTTAAGGGCTTAACCAAAGGATTAAGCTTAATTCAAAACCATCAAGCCTGAAGGGCATAAGGAGTCAGATGAGTCAGACTCAGCGAGAACAAAGTTAAACCAAAAAGGTGAGGTCAGCCGGAGTAACTTCACTTCCCGCAATCACTTCCCATTCTCCGCCAGGCCTGGAAAATTAGCTGCAGTAAACCTTCTGAACTGCTTGGGGAACGCAACTGTCGCTTCCCAGCATCTCCCCATTCTTTGGGGGATCAAGGGTAAGGGCTGCTGATTTGGGTCCAATTAGTCTCAACTCACTCCGCATCACCAGGCAACCCCAGGCTTTCATCACCCCGCCTGCTCGGCCTCTCCGCACAAAGATGCTTTGAGACGAGTGAATACGGGGCAGCTGTGGGACTGACTGCAAGGCAGAAAGAGTGGGCGGGAGGAAGTGATGGCCACACGCCCATCATTGACCATCTTGGCGTTTACTAATCACGTCTCATTTTTTAACCTCATGAACAAGTTAAATCTAATTTCCTTGTTGGGAACCAACAGCCACAGTGAAGAGCAACACTGGTTCTCTCTGCATCTCTATTCCTTCAGGAAAATCTCCCCAAACTGCAGAGTGCAGCCTAAAAAGGAAGCCTCACCTGGATGGACTCGGTTCATTTATTTAACAAAATTTAATGAGTACTAACTATGCACCAGGCATGGTTCTAGACCTTCAGGATACAGCAGAGGGAAAATGAAAACGATCTCCATCCTTATGGAACTTATTTTCAAGCAGAGGGGAGAGAGACACTAGTCAGTAAAGATAACCAGTAATTTCCCCAAAACCTTCATGACATAGCAAGGAGGGTGTAATAGAGTCTGGCTTCTTTTCCCAAAAACTAGTTTGGATCGTAAAAGGAAAATAATTATTACGATGCAGGCCCTGCAAGAGCAGGGACCTTCGTGTCTTTACTACTGGACCCCAAGGGCCTGGCATGTAGAAAGTGCTCAATTCGGTTTTGTTGAGAGAATGACTAAGTGATCACCTGCTGTTTATGAATAATTCAAGACAGACAACGGCAGAAAGCCATTGGAGCCCTGTCCCAAGCAGGTTGCCTTGATTGACCCCGACCATCCTGCTCTGCTCAGCCAGAGATTGGCCCAGCACAGAAGTGCAAGTCCGGGCAGTGGGAGATGAAGAAGCATCTGGAAAACCTTCTCCAGGGGTCAGCACCTGTCCTGTCTCAGGTGTGTCAGCAACTCTGTTCCATTTAAATCAATGTTTAACCACTTACGCAGCACCTGCTTTTGATGGAGGGCCCCAGGGACGCCTACCTCCTCATACTCATGCTCTAGGTAAGTAAGCCTTTGCCCCTGAGTGCCTCTTTCTCTGCCTCTCTCTGTCTATTTCTCTGTCTCTCTGTCTCTCTCTCTATCTCTCTGTCTCTCCTCCCTCTACCCCTACCCCTCTCCCTCTCGTTCACCTTGCTGCCCTGTCATGTCTGGCCCTATGGAGAGATCCAGGTGGCAAAGAAATGAAGTTTTGGCCAATGACCTGCAAAAGCCGGAGGCTGCCATCAGCCAGGTGAGTGAGCTAAGAAGCAGATGCTTCCAAGTTGAGTCTCGAGAAGACCACGGCCTCCCAACACCTCGACTGCAGCTTCTGAGGGGCCCTGAGGCAGACGACCCGCCTGAGCTGTGCCGCTCGGAAACTGAGAGAAAAAAGGCTAGTTGTTGAAAGCCACTGAGTGTTGTTCTGTGGTAATAGATAATACATATGACCTGCCCTCAAAACAAGATGTAGTAAGGCAAGTGGTAAGGATGAATACAGCGTATTTGGGCTCCAGGGGGTTCACAGGAGGAAGAAATAGGTGACTTCGGGTGATGTGACTCGAATTTGCATACCTCTTTAAATTTAGTGAGTGTTCCCGCCACAATTTTCTCCTTTGATCGTGATAATAAACCTAAGGATGACATTATTTGACTTGTATGAATTATTAATTGATTCAGCAAAAATTTTAAGTGTCAAATGCATGCTTGTGATGGGTACAAAGGAAATAAGCCATGGTAACCGCCCTCAGAGAACACAAAATAATATAGATACATCAAGTAAACAGTAAACAGATCCATAGACTTTGCAACACAATATCCTACATGCCATGATAGAGCTATGCACAAGGATGACTCAAAGATGGGGTGACGGGCTCTCCCAGAGGAGCTGAGAGACACTCTTTTCTCTTCCAGCTTCACTGTGATATGATTGACGAATGAAAGTTGTGTATCTTTAAGGTGTGCAATGTGATGTTTTGATGTATTATACGCTGTGAAATCAAACGAATTAGTGTGTCCCTCATCTCACATGGCCAGCTGTGTGTGTGTGTGTGTGTGTGTGTGTGTGTGTGTGTGTGTGGTGAGAACTCTTAAAATCAGTCCTCTCAGCAGATTTCAAGTACACAATACAGGTGCCTATAGTCACCAGGCTGTGTGTGCATTAGATGTCCAGGAGGATGAGTTAGTTAGTGGACCCGACTATTGGATCACAGGAGGAACAGCAGAAGAAGAGCATCTCCGGCAACCTCACGCAGAGGCGTGGGGTTTGAAACCGCGCCGTCTGTTTCAGCTCAGCCAGTATGGGTGGCTGGGGGGTGCATGTAAAGAATGAGAAAATTTGGCAAGTGGCGAGCTGGCTTTCACACTCAGCTCTTCCGGACTAACTGCTGTCTCTGCTTTTTCCATGAGGTCATACCATGTTTCTCATCTTTCTCAGCCTCCATCGTGAGATTGGATGATCAGTATAGATCACCAGAGAAAAAATCAGGAGCCAGAAAGGGGCTCAAGACAAACAGCAAGTCAGTGGGGTGCGCACTTATGCTCTGAAGTGAGAAAGGGAGGGAGGAAATACCAGCAAGAAAGGAGCTTGAGGGAAGAGCAGGATTAAAGGAAAAATTGTTCAAAGTGTAGGGGAGAACGGAGCACCTTTACAGACTGCATGGAGCCACACAAGAATGTGAGATTTGCATAAAATGCACTAAGCGGGAAAAAAATAAAGCTAAAGTCCCTTTTATGATTCAAGAGAAGAAATTCTCTAAATGGTAGACCAATGTCCTGGCCGAGGACATGTAGCAGGGAAGGTAATTCACCTCCGCGGTGGTCTGCCCCAGACCTATGACCCATTCTAATTGTTACAGGTACAAACGTAAGCATGTGATCCAGATAAGGCAAGTGGCTAAGAAACTCCTGGAACCCCCATTTCCCTACATCTACATCCAGCTTCATGTGAAGGGACCGGCCCCTGTTGAGAAAGTGGGCAGTAGCTCGGGTACCAAGACTAAACCGGGGCCTGCCCATGAGGCCACAGCCCCAGGGAGATTCCTGCACGTCCAGGCCTCCAGCTCGCTCCGAGGCATGCTGCCTGCAAACAGGAACCAAATTAGGGGAACCGGGCCAACCACAGTCAGAAAAACGAAAAGTGCTCTAGTTTGTAAACAGAGGTGCATTTCTCATACATCCCCCTGCTTCTGTAATGTTAAAAATGGAAACAGCGCAGTTGACACCCAAACTTGCGTACGGGAAGTCTGCACCTGGCCTTGAAAGCCTCCTGCTCTGCCCTGGGCCTTGCTGTTGGCCCTTGAGGGGTCCCCCCGCCCCCGCCTTCCTACAGAACTGCCCGGGGCCTTTGCTCCAACAACAGCAAGGGAGGAGTTCGCTGACCAAGTCCAGAAGCGGTCAGTGACCAGGTGCCATGGTTTCAAACACTTTTACCCACATCAGTCATCTGAGCTTTTCACCTGAAGACAATCTGGAAGTCAAGTGGGATTTGTGAAGAAAATGTATTCAAAGAGGAACATGCAAAATGCATCATTCGACAAGAGAAAAAGTCGTTGTTTTGTGCCTAAATAGGACAAATGAAATCAGGGGGTAACTTCTAACCTTACTGGTGGGGGCTGAAGGGGCACCTGGTCAGAGTGAACAACACACAGGGTGTCGAAGAGAAAAGCGATCAGAAAAGGCAGAACGCTGGGCGGTGACCAAGGGCGGTGGGTGGGCCGCACGCACTGCGCCTTGTGCTGTGTGACAGGGTGACACGTCGTAGCTGCACCAGCTTCCCACATGCTGCTGTTTTAGTAACAGGAAAGCTGGGCTTTTCCACATCGTGACCGCATTTGGGATAAGGAGGACAGATGCGAGAAGGCCGCTAGTCCGTGGACAGAGAGCGCCAGCCCTGTGCCGGGTACCCTAAACGGGACAGCAGTGGCAGAGAGGGCGGCACCGCATGCAGCCAGCTCTGTACCAGGGCGGGCAAACGCTTACCTGGGAAACAGCCGCCAAAATTACAGCCTGAGGGTTCTCAGAATGTTTTTGTCTTCCCAGTGCATGCCTTTCTGTGTATTTTCTCAATGACACCAAAGAGAGGGAACTCCATCAATGCTTCCAGCTCCACAGTTTGGTTGATAAGGTCTAAATCAAACTACTTTTCAGAAATGATTCACGACTAACCCTGGTAGTACAATACCCCTCTGCGTACAGGAGGGAGCGTGGGTTTAACGCCAGGAGACCGGGTTTAGGCAGCATCTGTTCCATCAGCAGCCAGGCCCCAAAGAAGATACTCGAGTCTTAGTTTCCTCATCCATCAAATGTGGCCCATACCTTCTTGTGAGAAGAAAATACACTAAGGTGTTAGGTCAACGTGCTCTGTGAGCCTAAGAGCATTGCAAAATGGGACAGCGATAAGTAATGGCCAGAAAGGATGCTGAGAAATTCCTGACAATGATCCCTGAGAAGTCTAGATGACAGCAGATGTGCAGATAAAACACCCCCGGCTGACCTCGAGGTGTGCAGACCCTTCCTGATAAGACCAAATATATATACATAATAAAGGAGACTCTGGAAATATGAAGTTCACCTTTCCGCAGCCCTGTCTTTGAAAGAACAAGATGCACCCCTGCAGTGCTTTCTTGGAAGAGCAAATTCACAGTGACATGTGGAAGCTTGGTTGATGCCTAACAGGATTGTGTCCAGTGAAATCTCCAAGCCTTCAAATTAAATTGGAAACAGAGCAACCAGCAGGCTCTTCAGTGGTGTCGTGACTTAAGATTTGGCATAAGTTGATGGGAGATGTGTTTGGGAGATTCGATGGAACACATTTATCTGGCTCATTCCCATCCACTTGGGTGGGGCCCCTGCTCCCCTCCCTTGAGCCTTCCTGGGGGGGAGGGGAAAATCCCCCAGAGGAACACACGTTATGCAGCTCCTGGACATTTATTTGGTCTGCTTTCCTTCTGCTCTGGCTCTCTTCCACAATTTTGCTGGCAAAGTCCCATGAGGATGCCCTCCCCCCACCACCACCAGTATTGGCCACTGAAGTCACATGGAGCCCGCACAGAGCTGCTTTAAAAAAACCTTAGTGAAGTGAGTTATGTGCGTTCCTCTGCCACCCTCTGTCACCTTGATTCCAGAGGAGACCTCCCCTAGGTTCCCAATGCCCTACAGCGACCTGTGTGTGAAAGCCATCCTTTGCATTTCCGCTCAATGTCCCTCCCACCCCAGTCAGGGGACAAGTCTGTGGGGTTAGCAGGAGAAAAAACCTCAGAGAGAAGCCATACTGCCCTCCATCCCCTCCTTCTATCCTGATCGCTTTCTCACACCTCTGACCAGCTATATCAGTTTTGGGTCCCCCATTGCTCCATATTCATCCCACTCTTAGGAAGTTTTGTGTTTGACCACGAAGCTTCCACTAAGTGACGGCCGTAACTATTTAGTCCCTCATCACTAGCATCTGACATTCACGTGGCAGCCTGATGGCAGGGGCTGGGTCACCAGAGGCAGTGGTGAGAGGAAAGGAAGCGCTAGCCGGGATCCTAGCAAAACTAGGACAATCCTGGCATAGATGTAATATTCCATCATTTATAGCCATTTCTTCCAAATTTTCTTCCCCTGGCACTAAAATGCCCGTGAGCCACCATTCACTGTTCTAAAAACAGCTCTTTGTACGCATGTGGCACTAGTAGATCCTAATTTCATCTCTTTCCCCAATCAAAAACGTTAGGTTCTGCAAAGCAAAAACGCCAGGCCCATCGAGTACCCCTGGCATGAGAATGATGTTCTGAATGACGTGAGCAAATCCTTTGATGTTATCAGTTTAGAGCACTCGTCCCCAACCTTTTTGGCACCAGGGACTGGTGCTCCCATGAGAATCTAAGGCCTGATGACCTGAGGCGGAGCTGAGGTGGTGATGCTAGCGCTGGGGAGCGGCTGCAGGTACAGATGAAGCTTCATTCACTCAGCTGCCCACCGCTCAGCTCCTGCTGTGCAGCCCAGGTCCTAGCAGGCCTCAGACTGGTGCTAGTCCACGGCCTGAGGGTTGGGGACCCCTGGTTTAGAGCATGCATTACTAAATTAAGCATTTGGGAGAAGAGCTTATATGGGGAATCGTCTCATTGGCCCTTAGCCGGTTCCGTCTTGTGCAGATACCTACGGGACGCTGCAGTGTGTGTAACGGAAGCCGCTGTCATCGCTCACTGCATGTCTGCCAAGTGCTCCATCATCGTGTCCCCAAGTTGCTCATCGCCACCAGGGAGGCTCTGTGGGAGCCATCTGCTGCCCGGGAAATGCTGACTCTTCTGCCTTGAGAAGAGCTAGGAGCTGCCGTGGAGAGGGAGGCAGCACGTGGGGCTTGCTCAGTCTCCACACTCATTCAGTGCCTCCTCTGTGGCCATCCGCATGCCAGGCACCAGCTCTGTCTGCTTCCCGTGCTGACACGGGTAACTGAGAGCCCTCGGTGGCAGGGCTGAGGGTTGTGTTTGGCTCTGTGTTGTGTTGTTTGCCACTTAGCATCATCCTTCAGAGAGCCTCGCCCGCTCTCTCTTCTAGAGGGGCATTATCATTGTTCGATGACATTCTGCTCCCTATTCCCAGGTCAGAGATGGAAAGCTGACGCTCAGAGAGACAAAGGAGTTCGCCTGAAGTGAAACGGTCCAAAGTGGCTTCAAATGTAGATCTGAAAACTCCCCCGGTAGTGTCGTCTGTATCTCCCCCCGCCCAACACACACCATGAAGATCCAACATGAAGTGCCAGCTCATTCCCCAAGGCAGATCCGACCCTCCAAAGAAATGTTCTGTCGACGATTCCAGACATGGTGGCCAATCCCATGTCCTTACCCCTCACGGCACTTACAGGTTCTCCTATATGTGCCAGGTAGAGGGACAAAAGTGAACAAAGATACAGAAATAAGACTTTAAAAAGCCCTCCAGGGAAATGCCCAGTGGGCAAACGGTGAGATTATGTGTAGCATAATAGGTAATAGAGTCGATAAGACTGCAAAGGACAAGCCAGGTGTGATGACCTCTGAGTCTCTTGACAAAGAATTTACACAGTCCCCTAATGGCCGTGGAAAGCTAAAAAACAAACAAACAAACAAACAAAACAAAACAAAACAAAACAAAACAAAAAGAAACACAAAACCCCCCACACACACATTTTTAAGGAAAATAACAAGCTTAGATGCATACCTTAGAAAGCAGCTGGGTGAAGACTAGACCCAGTAACAGCATGCCTCCAGAGAAGATTTTTAAAAAGAAAAAAAAACACCTATGGCAGCGACAGAAAAGAAAAGATTGAGAAGACATTGCAAAGTTAGAAACGGCAGGCATTGGTGCAACCAACTAGTTCTAGGGGGAAGTTAGGTGAAGGACAAAGGGTGAGCACGAGCCAACAGCACCCGACGCTCTAGCTGAAAGTCTCGTGCGGGTGGTAGGGGCCTTGCCTGGAGGAGGTGGCCCAGGAGAGTGACAGGTCCGATGGCCAGCGCAGCGTTAGGCACGCTGTGTTGGAGCTGGCTGTAGGAGCTGCGGATACGCAGGTCCGACACACACTGGGAGCTTTTAAGTTGGAATCGGATACAAAACCTGAGTCTGGGTCTCACCGATACATGTGAATGAATGAGGCCACTTGAGAAGAGCAGAGGAAGAAAAGGAGAGGGGGAACGGTAAGATCCTGGAAACGGCAGAAAAACGTGGGCGGAGTACACAGAAAGTAAGTTACAGAAATGGACAAAATGTGGTCAGAGACACGATGGGAGCAAGGGACACAGACACCTAAGGGGAACACCAGCGCTGCGACAGGGTCAGGGGGAGGTGCTGGTTGCATTTTATTACTGAGCTATTTTTAAGCGTTTTATATAAAATGTCAGTTTCTAAATCCTTACTTGTCCTCAACCAAGGAGTTTATAATCCTCACATCACATCCTTTCCCAAAGCATCTGTTTGTGGGCCTTTGTTTTTCTTTACTGATCAGGCGGGGTTTAGCCTTTTAGGAACGCCGCCACGGGTTTGTAATGGAAGGAAACCGGGAACACGTTACCTTCCAGACAGCGTTGTTGGAAGAGATCGTTTTTGAAAACTAAGGGACAGCTGGTTTTGAAGCATGACTGTGTTAGGGCTGTGTCGCCGGATACACACAGCTCAGTCCAGGTATTCATTAAAACGACTAGCAACAAAGCTAGCAACGACGCCTTGGGAGCGGGAGGGATAGGCGACACCCCTACCTTCAGGGACCACATAGGATAATTATGGTGGTAAGAGACTGTCTTTTCAAACCGGGCAGCAACAACACGAAAGCTACTCTTACCGACTGCTTTTATGTCAGCCCCCACCGAGTCCATTCTCCCTTCTTCCACAATAACAGGATAATCTGGCTCGGCACAGGCTGCTGGGCTAGAGACTGTACCTGTCAGCTTCCCTGGAAGTTAGGTTATGGCCGTGTGATGAAACCCTTACCAAGGTGAGAAGAGTTGTGTGTGTCACTTGCTTAAGGGAAAGTCACTTATCCTAGACTTTTTTCTTTCCCCCACCCACTCCCTGGGTAGGATGTGGAGCCCACAGCAATCCCCCTCCAACTGTGCACATGGGGGCAATACCCTAGGATGGCAGAGGACAAAGGGGAAGGGACCGAAGATGCCACTGACGCAGGTGCCTTCTCAGTCCGATCGCTCAGGGTTTCACGTGGTAGAAGTGTCTCTTCTTGAAGCTCTGTGCCGTCAGCCTCTGTGTTAGCTTTTAATCTGAGAAAACTACCATTTAATGAGTAATTCATACGTTTTCTATACATGAGCTCAATAGGTCTTTACACAATCCTGTGAGGTAGTTATTTCCTATCCCCCTTCTACAGATCAAAAAACTGAGACTCAGGCAGAACGGATTACTTGTCCCTGATCAAAAGCTTGCAGTACCAGAGCCGGGAACCCACACCTGCGCGACCCCAAAGCCCGCACTTTGCACCCAGTGTTCTTATTATTAATTCGTGGTGTAATAAGAGTAATTCTAAGTGTTAAATTTTTAAAAATATTTTTAAATTCTTGAATAAGTCACAGTAACCGGTCAGTAGTATTAGAGTGACTGCTATTTCCAGAAAGATTAATATCAGGCTCTACGCTCTTTGCCTCACATACATTAACTCATTTCGACTTTACAAAAGCACTGCGGGTCGTCATTAGTACTATTCCCATTTTGCAGGTGAAGAAACCGGGCTGCCAAGCAACTCACACAAGGACACTGGTGTGGACTGAACTGTGTCCCCCCAACCCCCCAAAATAAAAAATTCTTCACATTGAAGTTCTAATCCTCTGCACCTCGGAATGTGACCTGATTTGAGAAACAGGTGATCACAGAAGGGATTGAATGAAGATGAAGTCGTTAGCGTGAACCCTAATCCCATATGACTAATGTCCTTAGAAGAAGAGGCAACTCGGTCGCAGACATGAGGAAACCGACGTGAAGACACGGGCACGAGATGGCCAATTACAGGCCAAGGAGAGAGGCCTCGGAAGAAACCATCCTTGCCGACGCCTTGATCTGAAACTTCTGTCCTCCAGGACTGTGGGAAAGCACTTTCCTGTTCTCTAAGCCCCCAGCCTGCGGTAGGTGGCACTGGATGAACTGAGACTCCTGTCGTTCAGAGGATGCACTGTGACAATCTCACGGCGGGGAATAAGCGTAGGTGAGAGGCTTTGGCACAAACCTCACAGGGGAGGTGGCAGTGGAGCAGCAGTGCCTCGGGGAAATGAAGACGTGTCCTCAGGATGAAAAAGGGAAAAGGGATGAAGGAGGAAAGCCCGGGAGGACTGCACTCAGCGGCAGGGGCCGGACAGCTGGGGCTCTGCGGGATGCGGGATGCGGGATGCGAGGCGCTCTGCCCGAGCTGGCTTCTCTGGCTGGACGCCCACGGGCAGAGGCACTGCAGGGGGCCTGGGGGGGGAGCAGCAGGCGAGCTGGGGCACAGGGAGCACAGGGGCCTCTGAGGATCCCTCCACCACTGCTTTTGGAAGGCGCCTTATGCCTCCTTGGACTGTTTCCCCATCTCTTCATCTCCCTGTGACCATCGACAGTCTGGTCCTGCATGATGCCTCTCCCCTTCGACCTTCCCCATCTGGAGGACTAGGCTTGTTTGTTTTCTAATCTTGCTAAGAAATATTCGGCGAGGCTTGCCCACGAAAGCCTCTGGATTTGTTAGTCCATCTGGCTGGTGGCAAAGCTCCCCTACTTCAAAGGAAACGTCTAACCTCTCCCCTCTCTCCCCCACTGGGATGGTTCATTTTATATGGCAACTCGGCTAGAACTCGGTGCACAGATAGTTGGTCTAACACTATTCCTGATGTCCTTATCAAATTAGTTAAAGGCCTTAATAGGACAAAGACTGGCCTTCCTCGAGGAAGAAGGAACTCTGCTAGCAGGCTACTTTGAACTTAGACTACAACTCTTCCCTGAGTCTCCAACCTGCAGGTCTTCCCTGCATATTCTGGCCTTCCCAAGCCCCCACGATTGTGTACGCCAATTCCTCAACACAGATATCTCTATGCACCTATTTATCTCTCTATATACCTAATAGACAATTGATAGATCAATAACAGACAAACAGATGCACAGGTAACAGACAGATGGCATAGAGCTAGAGATATACACACATAGCACAGATATGCATGGAAACAAGCACTCACCCCCCATGTCCACTTAACCTGTACTAATGCCTGCAGATAAAGAGAGATTCCACTATAAATCCCACACACCCTGACCCAAACTGAATCCACCCATCTCTTTGCTAAGCAGCCCACCTCCTATGCTGCTTAGGCCTCCGGTTTCCATCTGGGACACCAGGACTGCCACCTATGACTGAAAACCGGACAGGAGCATCTGGCAAAGGTCAGAGGTCGAAGTCCAGCCTGTACCCAGGGGGGTGACTTTCTCCAGTCCCCATAAAAGCACTGCCCAGGCGAGGAAAGGCCTGGAGGACGATCACAGACACCTTGATTTAGGACACCTCTCTCTTCTTTTTGTGTCACATCCAGTTGGTGGCCAAGTCCTGGAAATCAATTTTCCACATCCTTCTAGATCTGTTCCTGCCCTAGACTCGAAATTCTAATCAAACGGCATCGAAAGCACATCTAAAGTATAAGTAATGGGTCTGAGGCTCAGGACGTGAGACAGAGCAAATAATGTGCCCATTGCACAGACGAGGAACCCATTTTTTACCAGGAGGACATGTGAATTGCTTCCTAGAGCTAGCGAGGAGCATGGCTGGAAGTCGCCTTCTGCTCAGGAAGGACGTGCCCAAAGAATGCCCTCAGCCGAGCATCCTTTCCAGAAAGCGTGGCACCTCTTACGGTGAGGAGGAAGGAAGCAGAAGGGCTTGAGGGCAGCAGGGTGGCAGGGGATGGACTTTCACTTCCACATTCTGAAGGTTAATGCAAACGAGGGGAGGCGTGCAGACCAGGCATGAAATGCCACCAGGAGCCACCTCTCTCCCGGTCCCGGCCTCCTCCCTCCACCCTCCAGCCAGCGTAAAGCAGAACTGACGTGTGTGCCTCTCTCAGCCCCAGAAGGGGAAGGGGACTAACCTTTCTCGGCACCACCCTCTGGGCCGGCACTTGGCAGGGATTTTTTCATTTCGTGCTCAAGGATCGTCATCGCGGCAGCTGGTCTGGAACTTGAAATCCTGGGCTGGGTAGCCACTAGCACGGAAGAAAAGCAGAGAACTGTGAAATCTCTCGGAAGAGGGAAAGCAGGCGAAGGCAGTGTCGCCGCATTGCTGCAGAGAAGTGGAAAAGGGTTAATGGAAAGGTCGGGGGATTTGAAGTGCATCATGAACCGGGGCCCTGAAGTCCATCTGGGTTTCGGGTGTGATGTGTATGGGGCGAAGCCGAGGGCTTCGAAGTCAGATCGTCTGAGTCTGCGTAGCTGTTCATCCGTCCTGTCGGTATCTACTGGTACCTACTGTGTGCCAGACTCTATGCTCACAGGGGAGAGAGACAGATAACAAACAGGTGAACCAGCGGACCTGGAATGAGTGCTCTCGATTTGCTCCTTCTCCTAACAAACATTGCAGTTACCCATCTGGTGATTCAGGAGACGAGGTCGTCAGGGCGATGGAGGAGAGAGCACAGGGTCGGCCGGCTCACCGCGAGGGCTCTGCCTCTTACTCTGGGCAAAACAGGGACCTACTGGGGGGCTGTAAGTGGAGGAGTGATGTGATCTGACTGATAATTCAAGAGGACCCCTGGCTGCTATGAAGAACAAACTGAAGAGACCTAGGGCAAAGGCAGGGAGATCTGCGAGGAGAAAATTGCATGATTTAGGTGAGAAGCAACCGTGATTAGGCCAGGAGGCTGCCAAAGAGGTGGTGACACGGGGTTGGGACCAGGATTGATGCTGAAAGTAAAGAACAGAGTTTGCTGACAGGCTGGGCAGGAGCTGTGAGAGGAGAGACATGAGAAGTGACTCCAAGGTTTGGCTCCGAGGGATTGGAAGAACAGAGTCTCCAGGAATTGAATAAGGAAGGAACAACAGATCGTGGGGAAGGAGGAAGGGGAAGCTGAGCTCACTTTTGGACGCGGCTCCTCTGAGTCTGAAGAGCCCCAGGGACAGCCACGAGGGGATGTCAGTCTGGCAACTGGTTACAACGGCCTGGAGTTCGGGGCTGAGGTCCGGGCCGAAAATGAAAAACAATTCCCAAAAGGAAAACTGAGGCAGGGGATTGGAGGTAAAGATTGACAAGGGTGTGGGGGGAGTGCCATTCTAGATAGTTTAAAAGACCTCGGTGAGAGGTGATGTTTGAACGGAGACCTGGGTGAAAGGAGGGAGACATGCGAGTCGGGGCGTCGGGGCAGAGGGAGCTCCCCGTGCTTAGGGTCATTGCACAGTGCACGTGGCTTTGCAGCAAGAGCCACGAGCTCAGCGGGGTGACAGCGACCGTCTGGGAAGGATATAAAATCCGAGCGGGGTGAGGAGGCACATCCTGAGTTCCAGTCCTTGCCCTGCCACTGTCGAAGGCAAATTACTTACCTTCTTCTCTCAGCTCCATTTTCTCTATAAATCTGGGGAGTGGTGGAACTACCCGCCGAGGATCTTGAGAGGATTAAACGGGATAATGTTTATAGTGTTTAGAACACGGTGTGGGTGACACACTTAGCCTTCACCGGGTGTTTAATGACTCACCTTTTTAAACGTCCTGGAGGTACCTGTGGTTTCTGGGCGAAGGATTTTGTCCCACCTGTAGTCAGGGTTTTGCCATCTGTGTTAAGCTCTTCGGGCTGTGTGTTTGCTGGTCCGGCTGGTGGAGATGACCACCTGGTAGCTTGTCCTTAACACCCACAGCTGTGCATGGGCACGTCAGTGCAGATGGGGACATCTGGAAGAGCCACCGTCACTGCTTGCGTTGCAAATGGGAAACTGAATGCGCCCCCAAACCTCCGGCTTCTCAGCAAAAACAATGGGTTTTCCTTCCTCAAGGGGCCACAGCTGGGCTGGCAAGACATCCAGGCAGGTCCCCCCACTCCAGACAGGTTCTCACGAAGCAAGAAACCCCGTCACCTCTGGCCTCGACTGACATTAGCCTGAATCTCCAGTGGAGTCGTGTTCTTGGAAGTGCCCTCTTGGGCCCTGCTTCTGTTCCCCCGAACTGCGTGGAAAGGGGCTGGTTAGGGTCCAGCTGTTCTCCTCTAGTTCAGTAGAGCCGGGTTGGGGAAAATGCGTTTCATTTCACACATCAAATAAGATTTAAAGCCCCCCAAAGTAACATTCTGGATACGCTCTGCTGCAAAAAAGGATAAGGAGGAACAGAAAAGGCAGTGGAATGGAGAAAGAGAAGAGCCCAGAGAAAAGGAATTGATAAGTCTTACCCAGCACTGGAATTGGTCACTTGGAGAAAAATCAGATAACATGCTACCGACTGTCACCTAGCCAAGGTGCCACCGCACACCCTCAACCATGCTTCAGTGTGAAGCGGGTTTGTCCTTTGTCAGGGGAGTCCCACCATCGCTCTCCCCATCCTCGGTGACAGAAAGATGAAGACGTGGGGGGAATGAGGACACGTCAAGGGCAGGTGGAGATCGGGAAACATCAAATAAAAACAAGACTGGCTGTCAAGGATAATCAAAGCTGGACCCCAGTGAAAGCAGTCGGGGCAGAGTTGATCCACTAATACCCATCGCAATGGCAAAAGGGAGGCCAGCACCGAGGGAAAACGAAGGCGGGAGGCCTCGACATCAGAGGGGTGCCCCGCCGGCCGCTGTTGTTCACTGGTGTTTACCAGGAGGACCGGCGCCACCACCAGCGGCATTTAGAAGCCACTTCGTTTCATCTATCATTTATATTTTCCTGATCTTTAGGGAATAATCTCACCTTATTTTACATACTTTTATTTTACTGTTTTTATATCTATAGGATTTTTTTTTAATGTCAGAAAACACTGTTAAGGTAATGTCAGGTACTACTTACGGTTTAACTTAGAGGATAATTGTCGTCCTTTAACTTTTGCATACCCCATTCGATTATCCTTACCGGCTCATGTAAAAATGTTTATCTGTTTTCACATCGGAAACAGAAAATGTTGTCTTTAAAAAGGAACAGATACCAGTCTACGCTTCAAACTGGGAACGTGCCTTTTCTATACTTGTTGGCCCTTTTATCTTTCAAAGCAGGTAGATTACTGCGGGGATGTCGATGAAGACCCAGCTAGTCAGATAGGAGACACAGACCGGACCGCTGCACTTTGAACCTTTCAGGTTGCTTAGGAGACGCTGAGACAAACATCCCTGGAGGAAATGCGTGGAAACCGTCCCATGATGTGGCCGTTTTGTTCCCAAGACCATGCAGTCTCCATCTGGAGATTGTTCCCAGCAGTGGGGCCTGGGACAATCTCATAATAGGCTCGAGGTCAGCCCTGGAGAAGGGGGCGGGCTGAGGCAAAGGAAGAAGTGGTAATGTTGAAAGAGAAAGGGGATGTGCATGCCTGACGATGATGGTCAGCGGCTTGCTCGCTCCTGGGGCTTCTAGGCCAGGACCTTGCTCTGCAGATCGTCAAAGTGGCAGAGGACCCGGGCTGGTTCTGGGAGAGGTCTGTGGCATCCACGGCCCTCATGGCTGACAGCTCTTCCAAAATTAGAGTCTTAGAGCAGCAATTCGTAAGTGAAAAGCCTGCGTGAAATTCTTCCTGTTTTATTTTAAAAAAAGAAAAAAAGATAACTGCCCTTGTACTAGCTGTCTTCTCTTAGGAGTCTTCAGTGGTTTGATAATTAAAGGTAATTTCTTTAACATCGAAGAACTAGTACTGAAAATGAGCTTAAGCACAAACCCAGTCATTTTGGGGGGATCAAGAAGTTGTTAATGAATTTTTCATTGCAAAAAAAGAGCTTCATATTTTAAAACTAGTCTTTGTGCTATGTTCACAAATCTTAAGTTACAGAATCCTCCAAATATTATAAAATAACTAGGTTCTGGGGCACAAACAAAAAGTCCCCCAAACAGAACTCTGCGTCAGTGAGGTTGATTTCTGTCGGGTGTGCTACGTGTCACACATACCCAGCCCCCTTGTCAGGGCAGCGGAGGCCTTTGACTTGGGCAAGGCATGGCACCCCGCCCTTTCCCACTCACCCTCATCTCAGCCCCAAAGGGGAACCGAAAGAGGAACCCAGGGCCCGATGGATGGAGCCAGACCAGAGAGCATGTGCCCAGGTCTAAAGACCCCCACACATACCCACCACGCTGTACACCAACAACCTTGAATCAGTGTCCTAAACACAAGACACCTGTTCCCCTTCTGGGTTACGCGAAACCAAGCAGGAAATGTACTTCACGAACAGAGATACCTGCCGTCTCGCTGAATCACAATGACAGCCACCATTTACTGAGCTTTGCCCATGAGCCCACCACTGCTCAAAGCACTTTATACCTGTCTCAGGAGAGGTTAAGAAATTTGCCTAAACTGACACGGGTAGCAAACGATCTAGCTGGCAGGTAAACACCAGCATTACACTAGAACTGATGCCTTTAATCTTTATAACCTTCCCTTCACTTCTCTTTGCCTCCATGTCTTTAAAATATAATAACGGTACCTTATTATAAGACTGTAATGAGAATAATAAAAAATTTTTAAAACACTCGACGTGCTGCCCAGTACAGAGTAAAACTCAGTGAGTGTTAGTTGCCAGAACAGTAGGTAACTTGCCCAGGGTCACAGGGGTAAAGGGCCGAACTGGGACTCCCACCAGGGAGCCATCTGTAGCACGGCCTGCCCTGCGCCTCAGAGTCAGTGACATCACAGGTGAAGTGCCCAGCACCGTCCCCGGCACGCGTCGGGCACTCAGGGCCTGTCAGTGGTGTTCCTTCCCATGTCTCCCTCCTCCTGCTCACCGAGGGATGAACCCAAGCACAAAAACACTCTTACTTAAGGTAATGGCCAACTTGGACAAGAGAAGCCGAATTCACATTCCACCTCATGCTTCCTTCCCATGCCTCCACGCAAGACAAAAAGTAAAGCATGCGAAACGGAAGATGCAGTTTTTAAAAATGCATCATGCATTTGGCTTCATCTTCCTTCCTTCCTCATCGTCCTCTTGCTGCACTGTGTTAAAGCCGCCGGGATGTATTTCTGCTCAGTCACGACGCGTCCTGTGCCTCGTGCCCGACAGGGCCTGGATTGCTCACACATCGGTCAGCGACACTAGGCACATCGCACACAGAATTGTGCGATGACAGCATCTGCCGTGACCATGAGCAGTCAAGTTTCGGTTTTGAAGGAAGCTGGCCACCACCTGATAGTCTTTAGCAACATAATGGTGCACTTCTGCTTTCTTAAGAAATCTTAAGAAATCTTGGACTCCGCATATTATGGAAGACAAGCCCCTGGCTCAGTCCTCTGATTTTCTCCCTTCCGTGGAGTTATCTTTAAAATCCTGAGGACGTCAGTCTGGCCTTCTCGGCAAATCAAACCTTAAATCTATCCTCAGGAAAGTGTCCCCAGCCCAGAGTTTTTCCAGGAGAAAAACAGCATGTGGTCAAGTTGACTGATTGCCTAGTTGATAGGCTGATAAGCAGAGCACGAGGGTGCCTGGAAAGGTGCTAATATTTAACCGATATTTTAAAAGTTGGTCTAATTAATGAACTTCTTTAGTTGTGACCAATAAATACCAAATCAAGAGTCTATGTGGCCCCGTCAGTCAATTCAAAGACAAACATCAGTTGAGCCGGTTTTTCACATCAATGAATTTGTTGTTAGATTAACGAGAAGGAGTTTATCAGTCAAAACAGCCGGTTTGCACGTAAACTCAAAAAGTGTTTGAAAAGGAATAATCTCTTTCGCTGCAAATATCCTTCCATAAGTTGTTGACATATTTTCAGGGTAAATATGGGATTTGATGCTAATGTGCAGATTAAGCTTCATTAAAAGGCATGAAATTGACTACACTTGGTTTTAGGAATAAAATTTTATTTTTCCAAGTATTAATTTTAAAAAGAAAATAAGATTTACTGTTTGGATTATTCACGGAATCTGATTACCCAGGCCACATTTTATTTGGTCAGTCTAACCTCTGGATTCTATTGAAGGCGAGGACTATATTGACAGAATTGTTTTAAGCCAGGAGACCACGTCAGACTGGACTCAGTACTATTCGAGTCCACAGGCCCTTTTAGAGGGAAAAGAGCTGTGACTCTTTTAATTATAAAGAGTAGAATTTACCAAAGTTGACGCTGCCCTTTCTTATTCTTTAACAAAGTATGCAAGTATGCCCGTTCTCAAACACTAAAAATGTGACACGTGCTGAAAAATGCCTGCCCTACACACAATTACATCTGCCAAGGGAAAAAAAAAATCAAACTTTCACAGTTTCTGTAAGATTTCCCAAAGTTGCACAACTCAAACAACATTCAGTTTGCTGTTTACTCAGCACTTGCCTCGTTGAAACCAATCAAAACAAAGCATTTTCATTACGCTCTTAGGGTATAGCAGGTCAATGGCACTTTTTGTATGGTGCAAAGCTACACTTTTATCTGCTCTTTAAGTAAGTACAATATTCTCATACATACTTGGCTTAACATCAGGCATGCCATCGGTGGCAGCCACTCTGCCCTTGTCATGGGGAAACATCTTAGGCAGCTTGGTCCAGGTTTCTTCCCTCTGTCTCATCACCCTTAGACCTGGCTGCCAACTAGCCTTCCCCCCAGCCCCCAGCTGCACCATGGAGCTTTCCAGGGACCAGAGGCTGCTCGAATAGTCTGGTCGGGTTACAATTTTTATTCTCTAGAGTCAAGAATGAAGAAGGTGTGCCCTAGATTTAGGGCCAGCCCTAAATCACACTCTGGAGAGAAAAGTCTCCACTTAAAGAGCCAATATCTACATTATCTGGTCTTGTTAGGAGCTGACCTTTAGGACAAAGCAGAGGAAACGCTCTTTGTGCTGAAAATGGGATATTTGCTTGATTCCTTATTCTCCTCACTCCAAACCTCTACTACCTATCTACCTCTTCCCCTAGGAACAACCTTAAGATAGTAAATATGTACTTATCACAGTGCATAGTAATTGCAGATGTCCCAAACCTTTCTGCAAGTCTCCAAATTCTCAAAAATTATGATAGAATGTATTTTTAATCAAATGCAATACAGGGAAGATTTTAGTTTACTGCTTTTAGTAACATTTTAAGCTATAGCAATCTCAATTTTGAGAAGAAAAAAATAAAGAAGATTACGGCCAGCACAGGCTTAGATGCTGGGTTGTTGGTTCAGCTGACTCTCTGACAGACACTTGGGCCTCCTCAGAAAGACAAATCACTACTTACCATGTGCCTTCAGGTCAAAACAGTACATGATAAATGCTTGAGGGAAGGATCAGCTGCGTTTGTTTACATCCCTGTCAGCCAGACAAGATTGTAAATTCCAGGAGAGCAAGAGTCTGTCTTGTGCCCTGCAGGCAGACCAAGCCTGCCTTAAGGTAGGGCTGAAATAAATGCATGAACAGGTGAGCATCACCCAGTTTCAAGGGTAAAGAACTTCTGGCTTTCCAACTGCTCTCACTGCTCCTATCGTGAAGAAGCAGCATTTCTCTAGTTTTGTTTACAGAAAGCAAGCCACCAAACAGGTAGGCAGGCAGGCACCATTGTGCAGTGAACTCCTAGTGAGTGATAATATTGTATGTAGAAAGTCCGTCACTAATCCCAACTCTAGTCTTCTCCAGTCACAAGTTTAACTAGGAGAAAGTTCTGGTTGCTGCGAACAAATGCCAGACTCGTTAGATAAATTATTAAATTTGGAATGCTAGGTTCATAATGTGCTTTTTAAAAATGCCTACTGAGTGCCAGGCACTATGCCAGCTGATTAGAGTGCAAAAGTAAGATAGAGAGGAAGGGAGGAAGGGAGGGAAGTGGGGGGAGAGAGAGACAAAGGTAGAGAGAGGAAGGGAGAGGGAGGGAGAGGAGAGGGAGACCAGAACCAGGAAGCATAGAAAAGAGGTACGTAGCCTCTGGCCCTAAAAGAGGCTTCCTGGAGGTGATGACTCTTACAGCAGTGAATGTTGATGTCTTTGCTTTAATAACCTGGTCAAAGCAAAGACATGTAGAAAGGACACTTCAGGCTGGAAATACAGCCTGAGTAGAGACAAAGAATCCAGGATCAGCATTAAGAGGGTGGATGTCAGCACCCCAGGAGCTCTGCACTGCCAGGGCCTAGAGTAGGAGGAGGGAAGCTTCAAGTCAGTCTCTTGTAGACCAGCTGAGACTTTGGACAGCTGTGGCGGGAGCCACTACGGGATTATAAGTAGGGTCAATTGCACCCATCTGAGTTGCCATGTGACCTCTGACTCTGCTTTGACCCCTCTCTTCATCCTTTGCCTCCGGGTATTTCTCATGCATGCTAGGTGTCCTTACCATGCTTGGCGAAGCACTGGAAACAAAAACATGACCAGTTTGGACAATCAAATTTTCTCTCCCAGACACTAAATTATCACGTGGGACAAGTCACTTCCAGTGCATTCACAGGCTAGAAAGCTCTGACAAAAGTAAGGACATTCTCACGGAAGACGCTGAGGGCCTCAACGAGCACATGTAAATTTTGTGCTTAACAACTGGCTAAGATCCAAGGTCGAGAAAAAGAAGTTCATTCAAAATTTAATTCCCATAAAACTACCATGGTTGGCAAATACCACATTTGAGAAGAGAAATCTATCCTAACAAAGAGGTTAAGGGGAAAAGCTATTAAAATGGCATCACATGCTTCTATTTTGAGCTGTGAAAAGAAGTTCTGTGAGACATCAGTTTTCAAAACATGTTAGAGTCACCAAAACACTGCCAAGCAGCTGTGCTGCTAGGTGACCCCCTTCCACGTGAGCCCGGCCCCACTGTTTAGGAAACACGGTGTCCACCTCAGCAGCCACCAGGAACGTTTCCCACAGACTTTACAAAGAACCCTGCACCCCTTTGGAAGGGGGAACTCCAGAGCCCTTCCCACCATCCTGTTTTCCTTCCACATCCGAGCAAGATGCTGGGGTCACCACTGACCTTTTCATACATGATCATGATTCTTTTCAGCGCCTCGTCTACACACGTGTAAGAAAGCGGAGCATAAGCAGATCTCCCTGTGCCCAAGCCTACCCACCCTTGTAAATGGTGCGAGGAAGAGGCCGTAACTGCAACACGGGGAAAACTCAGGCAAGAAATCTTGGGGATCCAGCTGCAAAGCCATGTTATCTCGAACTAGCACTCAGCCACAGGAATACAGTCTCTTTTTCCACATATATTAATATGAACAGATTAATATTTGCAGATGTTCACCAACAAAGCCCATTGTTATCTCTAACTAGTGAGATCTCTTAACAATCTCGATTACAATCTCTAATAGTTACCTCTAAACGATATTTGGGGGAATTTTACTTTCTTATACTTTTCTATCACGTTCACTTTTTAATAATAAACATTTATTATTTTCATAATCTGAAAAATGGAACTATTTTAATCCTTGAAAACAGTATTATTGTGCGTGCAGAAAGACCTAAAAGGTAATAAAAATTGCGCTGAAATGCAGAATCACATTACAATGTTCCACCCAAAATAAAAACCAGTGAAAGATACTTTCGCACAAGTGTATTAGCTGAGGTTGTGGAGAAGTAGGTGGCTCAGGGGAAAGGACTGATATGATATGACTTTTCTGGAGAGTAATCTGTTGATGTGCATTAAGAGCACTAAAAAGGTGCATGCTAGATGGCCTCAAAAGTCTACTTTTAGGGGTCAACACAAATAAAATAGTTAGTATACAAAAGTGTACAATGAAACATGTTTACCAGAAATTTCTTTATAATATTTTTGAGATGTAACTAAATATGGCAGATGGGTTAAATAAATTAAGGTATATCATATAATGACATAGTTTGCAGTCAATACAAATAATGATGCAAGTGTACTTTTTTTAAAAATCTGGGGCCATGTTCACAATATTGTTATGCAGCAAAGCAAGTTACAAACGTCTCTGTGTAATGTGAACTCATTTCTGTTTGAAAAGAGAGACACTCGCCCCTGTAAATTTAGACTCGTTTCTTGCTTAAGGAATATCAATTGGAGATGTTTAAATGTGTAATATAGTTTATGTGTCACACACACACACACACACACATACACACACACACTCACCCTGATAATATAGATGGTTACTTGCTCCAGAATCTGGGCTCACTGCAACCAAAAAATAATTACATAGATTTGATTTATTCACATGCAATCTCAAATACGGCACCGTTCATTGACCCACCAGTCAGCCATCATTACCTAGAACTGTCTTTTTCAATTGGCTCATCCGAGATAGATTTTCTCATTTTTCTCAAAAGGCTTCTTAATTGAGACTTTATGTTAAAAGCCAAAGGCCACAGTTCGTAGAGAAGGATGCATTCAATAGGTATTTATTTTTGTTTCCAAAATGTGTTTTCCAGTTCAGCATTCTTTAGGTAAGTGGTTGAATGAGTCATTACATGAAAACCAAACTACTTTTCATTGGGGACAGAAATCAGTGTGACTTAACACATCCCTTTTTTTAAAATAGAAGATGCAACTTCACAACCTATAAGAGGATCATGAGTGACAAAAAAAGCAAAACTCTCACTAGTACAATTTTATGAAGAAAATGCCTATTGAGGTCTGCATTTCATAGGGGAAATAAAAGACGAGCAACATATTCTGTAAAGGAAACCTCAGTGACAAATGCCTCAGAGAATGTTGAGAGCCTTGGGAACAAATACTGAGGCACTTTTTGCTCTTTTCTTAATTTTGATAAAGATAGTCCAACAGCCAACTCTCGAACTTCTCTTTTGGAAGTTCAGTGACCTGAACTCTGCTATTTCTCCTTTCGTGCAGTGAATGGGTTTATTTTATTTTATTTTTTTCACTTAATGTTTTATATCTGAAAGTTTTCAAAGATTTGAATCTTCAGATCGTATTCTGTTTTATGATCTGTAATCTTGTCTGGAAGCTCTGAGAAGCTGGAAATCAAGCGGTAAAGGGTTCAATACAGCTGACAAATTAGAGGGTTTGCATGGTAAGTTATTTCGTGTATTAAAAGTAAGATATTCCCACAACTTTTTTTTTTTGTCAAACACACCATAAAAATGTTCCAAATATTTGAGTTTCAAGATAGAGTGTATTATTTTTCTAGTGAGAGGGTTGTCAGTATAATAAGAAGCGCCAACTTGTCTTATTCTGAAAAGAAAAGTATGCAATTTTCCCCGAAAGTCTTGAATTAGGACATCTTTGTAAAATTAGCCACCTTCTTTCATCAAAATATGGGTGTAAACAAAGTGTTATTTCACCAAGATCAAGAAAAATGTTAGTTCTCAATCTCAAAGGAAAAAGACTGTACTCTTCTATTTAAGAGAAAATAAGTGTTTATGAGATTTATAGGCGCATGCACAATTCAGAGAAAACACTGCTGTCACCTTGATATCAATGTCCCAATCTGTCATTTTACCCGCTACTAGTACTTGTGATTATTAAAAGAAATCCTATTAATGGTGTTTTTGTTTCTGTTTTTAATGAGAGAGAAAATGTACAAATGAGTCACTAGCAGAAGGACAGCATGACCACAGGAAAAAAGTTCATCCTAAGAGGAACAAGGGGGCTATTTTACAATCGTCAGATTGTAAGTACACACGAAAGAGCTTTTGCCTTTACTGATATGTCTAATTGCCTTATGTAAAAAGGATGAGACTTCAGGCATTTCCCAACTAGTAGAATATTTGAAGTCCAAGTAATGGGCCAACTCTCAGAATGACTAATTGTGTAATAAAAATAAACTTTTAGTGAGAGTTTGTGGAGCATCAGCTGTACAAAATAGGCTTATTACGTAGCTGCCACGTCTTGGTGATCTGACCAAGTGGCAGCCAGTCACAGGCCAGGCAGCAGCACAACCTGGTCCTTGGACAAAAAGATAAAGTGAGTCAATCAACTTCCCTCTTATGAATTCAGCCAAGAGATACCTAGATAAAGTATTTGGTTAATGGTGGGATCTATAGCTTAAAAGCAATGCTAGAAAGAGAAACAAGCTCTCATGATTTATGTGCGTGTTTAAGTTACGAGGAACAGAAACTATGCATAAGGAGACGAGGCGGGCTGATGAAGAAAATATACCAGAACAAATTTATAAAGAAAAGCAGGGATTCAGACAGAGAGAGAGAGGGAGAGGCAGAGACAGAGACAGACTGGTCCCAGAGCTTCCGGGATGTCTCTGTCCCAGTTTAGTTTATGTGAGCTTTACAATAACCTCTTTATTTTGTTCTAAGGTAACTTAAATAACTTCCGACCCTCATTATCAAATGGGTCAAACCACTAGGTTTGTTAGTGTTAAACAAAATTAAGTAGGTTATATTTTGTAATATAAAATCGCAGCCCAGGGGATATAATCATCAAAAAAAAAAATTGTCAACTGTCAGTTGTCTAGTAGACTCTTGTTCAGGCTTGCCCTCAACCCTGTCACCTTATTCTAATAACAGCTCCCTGATTTTCCTTTGGAGACTATCCCACACCCACTCCCCACCCCCTCTGTCACCACCTCTCCAGGGTGGACATGGGACTCTCAGGTAGAGCCAATCAATGGATCCTAACACCTAGACCACAGTGATAAATAATGGTCCTGGAAGCATTAAATAAATAAGGACTCTTAATTCTGGAGAAAAAAATTGTGATAAATAATGTGTGGAGAAAAAAGGCAAAGTTGCAATGAAGACTTGGGCCTGTAATAGTCTCCTAAGTAACAGGACCAGCTTCTGATTCTGCCTTGATTACCCCAGTGACCGAGTGAGTCCCTTCTGTTTTCTGAGCTTCAGTTTCCTCATATATAAAAATGGGGAGCTCAGTGTAACAGTAGTCAGGGTCTCTTAAGGTCCTTTCCTTCCTAAATCACTAAGGCTTCTCAAATTTAGAAGAATTTCTAAATAGTCATGTAAGTACCCCCTTGTTGGGCATGAGCGAAGAGAGGCTCCGTGCCCAGCCTGGCATTTTAACATGACCTTGTCATAGTCTTGGCCCTCAAGGAACTTGAGTGGATGATTTGGAAGGAGGCAAACTACCCCCCACCCATGTTCTGAGCAATTTCCCAACCATTAAAAGGGGCCCCTTTCATGACTGTTAATCAGAAAGTGAATCCCTGCTATTACCTTGCTTCACTTTTCCCTCTGCAGAGGCCGCTATCTTCTTTCCTTCCTTCATTCCAGGGACACAGATGCATCTCACAAAGGTCACCACCTGGTCGCAGTTTCTCCTACAGGGACAGAAATACTGTTTTATTCATGTTTGGTTTCCGGTGCATCTCAGAGTTTAAAAGGTCTCAGAGTGACCCACTGAACAGGAGCAAGGTCCTGGTACAGATTGGAGCTACCTCAAAGCATCTTTTCTCTCTGATCACACTGTATGGAAGGATGGTCCTGACTGCAGATCCATTGGGCCACCTAAAGCTGCAAGAACCAAACTGTGGCTTCTGTATCACCAGCTCTGTTACTTGCAGAGAAGGCATTGTAGTTGATCTAGTTTTTCCAGTTGGGTTAGCAACTCAGATCCACTGTGCAGGTCTCCATATCAGATATAACAGCTACAGCAAAGTCTTGGATCTTTGAAATGATTTTACTCTTGCCTATCCCAATGGCCACTCTCCTCTTTCTCCCTCAATGGACGGGGAAGGTCCATGTTAACTAACGTGTTACCTTTAGCTAGGAAGCTAGGGGAGGTGTTGCCTTTTCCCCAGGAAGCATTGGCACTTTGTTATTTTACTGAGTGAATCTTCTCTATAGAAACTAGAACTGAATTTTCCACTGGCCTGACCACTCCTGAGGCTCCTGGGCAATGGAATGCTTGGTAAGGCAGTATACTGCTTGGCAGCCTTCTTGCCCTTACTCCTGGGAGAACTGGGCGACAGAGTTTTCACTGCAGTGGGAGATGGGTGGTATGGGCAGAGATGAAGATCCCAAGACTGCCTGGTATTTCCAGGGCTGGGCAAGTCCCTAGAGGGCAAAGTAGAGGACTTACTGGTAGAGGGGTGAAGATAGGGGGGAAAAATACACCACTGTGAAGGTAGAAAAGCAGAAAAGGTAGGAGCATTATAGAAATGAGGGTGAGAGTTGCCAAAGACAAATTTACTACATTCACAATTTTGCTTCCGTCAGATCTGCCCACCAAGTAGTAAACCCACTGATCATTTTAAGGCGGGACTATCAGAACCCTATGGGCGTTGACACTTGCCATTTGTGGGAAGGGAGAGTGGGTGATCTCAGCAAGACACAAAGACTACATGACATAATTTACCCTTATCTTATCTAAACATCTGTTGATGCTTTCCTCTGAATTGTTTTGAGATAATGCTTGGGCTTAAAACCAAGGAGAATGAATTGAAAGTTAAAAATATGCACTTATTTCGCCAAGAAACTGGTTGGATTAATTAGATTCTCTTTGTGTTATTTTTAATTCGGGTGTATTTGATTTTTTCTTTTCTTTCTTTTTCTTTCTTTCTTTCTTTTTTTTTTTCTCTTTTTGTAAAGAAAACCACATAAGTGAGTAGTTTGCAGTATGGTTAGCAGCAAACTGCCATAACTTGTAGTTTCTCTGATTCTTTGCAATGTAAAGTCTACTACTGGTTATCTACTACTGGAGAGAATGTTCCATGATTCTTTCTAGAAATTGAAAAAGCAAAGGATTTAAGATTTTCTCCTCTTTCTTCTTGGTGTCCAATCTTGTTCTCAAAAAAAATTTTTGTAAATTGGTTTTGGTTTTGTTATTTATTTTACATTTTAATCTTCAAGAAGGCAGTGATCTTGTGTGTTTTGTTCACCTGTTATCCCCTGGGTCTTGAGTATAGCAGGCTTTCGATAATTACATGTTGAATGACGCATGCATTAATTATATAAGCAGCATTTTAGCACAAATAGATCAAAAATGCTAATCTAATCTCACACTTCAGGGCTGGAGTGAAAGAGTCAAGCCACAACCATTGAGCAATATAGAGATACTCCAGAAGATAGTATGAAGGCACTTAGTTTTTTAAAAAATACTAATTACCTAAAATTAAAGAATATTCATGGAAACCTTCAAAAATATTAAGTTATATATAGCTAATACAATTTTTATATACGGATGATTTGCAATCTTATCGTTTATTGTTGTTTATTTGCAAAAGATTAGGACTGAAGGCTCTGTACCAAGACCGAAGGTGCCCCATGACATTTTGAGGCTCTGTGAAATAGATGAAGTTTCCACAAACGGCTGGAGGTCTCAAACGCTTTCCGAAGGGACAGAAGATGAGTCAATACGACAAAGGGAAACTTTCATTCTTTGGGAACCTATGGGGTGGGAAACCAACAAGTGCAGAGGGCGCCTCCCAGAAATGGCTGGGACACACTCACCGGCAGCCCAAGTGACGGCGACCTAAGTCCAAAATCTGAAGTCCACCCCAGAAAGTCTTACTTCTTGAATGCTTTGCTCGTTGCGAAAAGAAGTCCATGGGATGGTCCAGCTTCCACGACAAAGCAGAGCCTAGTAAATTCCCATCATCTGGGAAGAGGGAGCCCCTCCTTGCCGAGCTACCTGCACATCTCCTGGGTGTGACAACAGGCGTTAAGGGTGATCGGATAGGTAGGGAGCCGGGCTGGGGTCACCGCGAGACTGGAAGCATCGGTGAGAAAGCACAAGTGTCCAGGGATGAGGCTGTCCTGGTTTGTGAGCGTCTGATGTCAATGATTTAAAAAATGTGTGTGTGTTTTACTCCACCTACGAAGTGTGGCTGAATCCCGGGATTCTGCCCTCCCTGCTCCTCGCAGGTGCAGACGCTCGTCGTCGGACCAGCGGGGCTGCGAGTCTGCGGGTCAGCTGGCCTCAGCTTTCGGGGCCGCTCCTGCCCCGCGGGTCAAGACAAGAAGTGACGTCATGCACCGGGGGGGGCCCTTCCCTACAGATGGCATCGAGAAGGGGGCGGGGCTGCCAGGCGGGGACAAGTCGGAGCGCATGACTCGCCGCCCCGGGGATGCGGGAGACAAAAACATCCCTGGCCATTGGCTGCGGCCCCTCGCGACGCGGGCGGCGAGCTCGGAGGCTGGCGCCTCGAGACGCACATTTCCTGGGAAAGAGCGAGCGAGAGAGAGGGAGGGAGGAGGAGGGAGAGGGGGTGGCGCCGCGCGTCCGGGGCGCCTCCCCATCCTCCTGCTCCTCCTCCTCCTCCGGAGCCTGGCGGCGTCCTCCCTGCTGGGATGGGCGTGGGGCCGAGCGCCGGCCACAGGGTCCCCTGCTAAGGGCCCCCCCAGAGCCAGCCGCAGCGGCGGAGCGGGGTGCGCCCCTGCAGCGCGGAGCCGGGCCCGGCCGCGGGGGACCCCGCCTCGGCGGCTGAGCGCGCGGGGACCCCGAGGGACCCCGAGGGACCCCGGGGACGCGGCGGCGATGCGGCGCGCGGGGGCCGCGACCCCCCAGCCCCGCGGGGGCCGTGCGGGGACCCGGGCCCCGCGGGCCGCGCGCAGGTGAGGTCACCCCGCGGCCGCGCGCGCGGCGCCGGCGCGTGCAGCCTCCGCCCCGGCCGCCCGGCCCTTTGTGCGCGCGGCGCCCGCGACCATGTGGGTGAACCCCGAGGAGGTGCTGCTGGCCAACGCGCTGTGGGTCACCGAGAGGGCCAACCCCTACTTCATCCTGCAGCGGAGGAAGGGGCGCGCGGGCGACGGCGGCGGCGGCGGCGGCGGCCTGGCGGGTGAGCGCCCGGGCCGGGCCGGCGCGGCGAGGCGGGGCGGGGCGGGGCGGGCTCGGCGGGCGCCCGGGACCCCGCCCGGGGCCCCCGAGGGGCCGGGCCGCCCTCCCGCCTCGGGGCGGCAGCCGTGACCTCCCGCCTGGGGACGGAGGGAGTCTTCTTTCCTGACCGCGGCGGGCTCCGCGACCCTCTCGCTGCGCCCGGCGCCCCATCCTTGGGGGATGCTGATGGGACGGAGGGGGCGAGTCTGGGGTGCAGCGGTGGCAGCCCTCAGGGATGGAATGCGGTCCTTCCGCCCCCCCCCACCCCGTCCCCCCAACTCCCGCTTTTATAAATAAGACCGCTTTATAGGTGGTCCAGAGAGCTGGGGGCTTCATTCTTCCTTTTGCGGGGGAGGCAGGGTTAGGTGTAAAAGGCTCTTTTGTTTTCAGAGAAGCAATCGGAAAAGATAGCGGTGGGGTCATTGTCTCTGTTAGGTTCTGCCACCAAAGAGAAGGGATGAGAAGGAGTTTTTATTGTTGTTGTTGCTGTTGTTGTTGCTGTTGCTGCTGCACCGAATCAGACCTAGCAAAGCAAGTTCTCTGGTTGTAACTGTGTTTTAACTATTTTAACTCAGTCGCTACTTCCCTGAACCCCCTCTCAAGGGATGATTCACATTGTAACTGTTAGGAAGACCGTGCTGAATCATTCAGGATTACAGTGTCAGACCTCTATCCCTAGTTGTGCCACATTAGCGTGGTATTTCTTTCTTAGCTAACTAGTTTGCCTGATGGGAGGTTACAAATGATCTTAAACACCTACCATGTGGGGGAAATTGGACCTTCTTCCCCCTCATTGCTCGTTAGAAGATGCAGAACTGAAACACTTTTCCCAATGAAAAAGTTAGCAGAAGAAACACGAGAGGTTTAACCAGGAAAGAGTCTGCAGAAAAGAGATGACCCTTGACCTCTCCAGCCTTCAGAATAAATCACCCTCCTCGGGAGCTCGTATGCTAGGTAAACTGGTGCTGTCAAAATGCCCTGCTCAGGGCGAACTGGCCAGGAGTGCTCAATGGTCCATGGTGCTGGGTGACATATTTCTGCAATGAAACATTCTTAATATAGCATGTATTTAGCTGTGATTGTAATTTATAAACTAGTTTTCTCAAGATTAAAATTCAGGTGTCAGTCACATCCTACAGAATACACTGGTTTGAAAGATCTTGCCAGTGCATCAGATCACATGTGAGTAACTGATTTTTCTGCACTTTTTTTCCCATCATGAAAGAGAAAATCTGCAGAGCCGCAGACCCTGTCCTGGAAATTCCGATTAGTGTCCTAGAATCAGAATTTTCCAGTTCATTTTGAAGAAGTTGTCTGCCTATATACATTAAGATGTAATTTGCATGACTAATACGGCAATCAACTCAGATTGTCCTGTAATTCTAAAACAACACTGTGGAGATTATTTATCTTATTTGTAAAGAACATTTCCTGCTTGCAGGTAACCCTCCTACTTAGCTACTAAGTGTTTATTTTCTAGAGTCATTTGCAGTGGGTTATGAAAAATTCAGAGATGCAGAGCCTTCTTTTTCTTGTATTTTTTTTTTATTGTATTTTTACTGACTCTTAAAGCCATAACTGACTACAGTCCACTTGGAATCTCATCATTGATGACATTTCAAATAAAGTTACATTTTTTTAATTGAGAAATCATAGCTATTCCACTTATTGCTAGAATAATTGAAATTATTGTCATGAGTAAAAGTATTCATGCCAACAGAGTCTATTTTCAACCAACAGAAAAAATGTTTGCTCTGACAGATTGCTGCCATATCAGATGTAGCAGGAACATATTAGAAAAATCCCTGTTACTGTGTATCCTAATTCTAAAGTGAATTTATTCATGCATTCATTAACTCACTAAATAAAATATCTGTTGGCACCTTCTGAGGTGCCAGTGTCGTGAAGTTCACAGCCTAGTGGGAGAAGACAGATATCGATAAAATAATCATATAAATAAGGTAATATAAAGTTGCCAGTCTGCAGTGTCCCAGCAGAAAATAGAATCCAGCTTAGTTCAAAAAAAGGGAGTTTAGTGAAAAGACAACTTAGAAAGAGGTGGGCAGGGTTACCAGATCCAATGAAAGGCACAGCAGTGGGGCACTGTCGCTACCCTAAGTGGCAGGAACGATGGTACTGGAGGCTGTGTGAGCTGGCACCAGGCAGGAGGGGCTTGGGCCTCTGGAGAAGGGGCCACTGCTAGGAACATGGACCACAGCACAGAGGGAGTGAGGAGGACATGCTGGACTTCTATCTTTTCGGCATCTGCTGGACCAGTTGTCCTGGTGAAATAGTCCCTAGGTATCAGCCTCTAAGGAGAGACCTAGGAGGTGGGTCACACTGAGAATGACCAGCACCAACATCAAAAGGAGGACCATGATGTTGTCAGTTACCCCAGTCGGGGATGTGGATGGGGGCAAGGATGAGGAGAGAGTCTCTGAAGGAAGGACAGTTGAGCTGAAAATTGAAGGAAGAAAAGATCAGCCTGTGAAGAGTGGAGAGAAAGCAAGTGCTGAGTATTACTTGTTGGAGATTTTCTGGAGGATCTCAGGAACTTTATATGATGTGCATCATCTGGACCAACGCACTGTGATGGGTAGATGCGGGGAATCCTGCTCTGGGAGAGTAAGTGTCCAGGAGAGCTCAGTGGTCCATGGTGCTTGGTGACATGTTTCTGCAAAAGCTATGAAAAATAATAGCTTTTTTAAAAAGGGAGGGGGGCAAGTGTTTTAGTGAAAACACTTGCCCCCCTCCCTTTTTAAAATAAGTTATTCTCTTCCTGATTCTAGGCAATATACATTAAATATTGACATAATGGCATTTTTATTGTAGATGCATTTGATTTGTTAGTTAACTAAGGTTTAACTAAGGTTTCATACATACAGAAAAGCGAACAAAATAAAGACGCAGAATTCAGTGATTTATCAAAGCAACACCTTGCCACCAACTCCAGGATAAAACTTAGAGCATTGCCAATGCTCCAAAAGTGCCCCCCCACCCCCACCCATGACTTTCTCCTAAAGGTAACAAAAAAAACTATCTCGATGTAGATTTTTAGACAAAGAACAAATCTCTAAACACAATATTTTGGTTTTGCCTGTTCTTTTTGAGCACAGATGAATGGAATCAGGGAGTGTGTGTTCATGTGTCCGGATTCTTTGCTCAGCTTTGTGTTTGTGACATTTATGCTTTTGCCTGTAGTTTATTCGTTTTTGTGCGCTGTCCGGAAAACTTGTATGAATATATCCCAATCATGTATCCGTATTCATCCACAGTATTGTTGGTGGACCTCTGGGTGATCTCTTTGGGGGCACTATGTGTAAGGTAGCTATGATCATGCTTGTTTCTTGTTTTTTGGTGGCTGTGGCATATATTTCCGTTTGGTGTGTACCCAGGAGAAACTGCTATCTCACACGTTATGTGTATCATCAACTTCAGTAGATAGTACCAAACTGTTTTCCGAAGTATTTGTACCAATATACTCCCACCAGCAGCATATGGGCATTTCCCTTGTGTCACATCCTTGCCAACGTTGTAATTTTAACCATTCTGGGGGTTTTGTAGTAAGAGCACATTGTGGAGTCAGTTCGCTTTTTCCCCTGACTGATGAGGTTGAGCACTTTTGCCTGTGTATGGGCCATTGGAGATATTTTGTGATTTGGTTGCGCTAGTCTCTTGCCCACTTTTCAGTTGTGTTGTTTTTCTTTTTCTTACTGATTTGTAAGTATTTTTAATATACTCTGGACATGAGTTCATTTGCTGCTGATGTGTGTGGCAAAATATTCGTTCTGTTGCTTGCTTGTGAACTCTCTTCAGAACGAACAGAGGTTCTTAATTTTAATGGTCAAATCCCTTGTAGATTCTGTTTCTGTTGCGGTTCGTGTCTTATTTTGTCCTATTCAATTAGTTTTCCTGCTCTGAAGTTAAAAAGGTATTCCTCTATATCATCTTCTAGAAACTTTTCAGTTTTAACTCCCAAATTTGTATTACAATTCACTAGGAATTAATTTTTGCATATTGTGTTAGATAGGGGTCCGGTTTTATTTTTTTAAAAAATTAAATGGATAGCCAGTTGCCCCAGCATGAATTAATGCTAAATCCATTCAGTTCCTATTGTTTTGTAGGGCTACCTTGGTTATAAATCAAGTGCCCAAATGTGTGTCAGTTAGTTTGAGATCCCTAATCTATTTTTTTGTCTATTAAAATATTTTTGCATCTATACCACACTTTAGCTTTATAATGAGTTTACATTCATTAGATCAAGCTCCCTTATCTTGTTCTTTGTTCTTTAAGAGTTTCTTGGCGTTCTTTGTCTTTTACATTTATACATTCCAGAATTCACTTGTTAAGTTCCACCAAACCAAAACAACAGCAGCAACGAAGACTTAAACTGTTGGAGTTTTGACTGAGATCAGAGTTTATAAATAAAGTTGAGCAAATTTGATACCTTTATAATATTGAGTCTTCTAGTCCATGAACATGGTATGTTCCTCGATTCATTTAGGTCTTTTAAAATTTCTCTCAAAGATGTGTCGTGGTTTTCTGCGTCAAGGTCTTACACGTCTTTTACTAGATTTATTCTTAGGTATTTCATATTTTTTCACTCTTCTGTATATTGCATCTTTTTAAAATTTTGTTTTCTAATTCTTTTTTTGCTGATCTATAGAAATATCAGTTTTTTTTAATTGTGGATTTTCTTAATATTGACTTTGTATCCAGAACATAACTAACCATGAAATGAATTCTAGGAATTTATCCATAGATTCTTTGATATTTTCTACGTACACGATCATCATCTGTGTATATAGAATATTGACAGTTTTATTTCCTTTTTTCTGATCTTTATGATTTACATTATTTTTCTTTGCTTTTTTTGCACAGGTAAATTGTACAGTGTTGAATAGATGCACTGGTTGTACATATCTTTGTCCCTTTCCAGGTCTCAAAAGAAAGACTTTCAACATTTGTTCATTACCTATGGTGATTTTTGTAGTTAATTTTTTTTTTTCATTTTAAAGAGTTCTTATTCCTAGCGTGCCAAAAGTTTTTAATTACGGATAGATGTGGAATATTTTCAAATGCTTTTTCTAGATCTCTTAATGTAATTATGATTCTTCTCTTTTGTCCTATTAGTGTGGTGACTTATATTAACTGATTTTTCAAGTAATAAACCAAACTAGCATCTATAAAATATTCCAACATGGCTATGGTATATTATTATTTTTATATGTTTATTAATATCACGTGCTAATATTTTATTTAGGATTTTTGCATCCTTATAATTGAGTGGGATTGGCTTGTAATTGTTCTTTCTCATAGTCTCCCATCCTGATTTAACCTGAGACTTGACCTTACCCTAGGAAGAAGCTATAAGTTTAATTTGTTTAGGATCTGAGATGGCCTTTGACATCTGGGTGTTGGTAAACTGTTCTCAAAAAAACAGGGAAGAGGAAATGTTCTCCAAGTTTCCTTTAGGAGTTGGAGGGACTGAGGCCACCTTTCCATTCTAGGGACCCTGTATGTACTTCCTGCTCTCGTCATCACGCACAGAGAGGACCCACTTGATGAGGACATCCGACTCTAAATGGTGGGTGGTTCCCAGGCCTGCACACACACAAAAGCCTGTTTTGTAGTTGCATACAAATCAGGAATTTGGGACTAGGCAGTTGTAATTAATGCTAGCCGCTGTGGTGGGTGCCACCTCGAGGTCTGGGGACCATGTGTGCTTCGTGGCACCGTGGCATGCAGGCGATGCCACAGGCAAATTGGGAAGTCCCCAGAGCAGCTCTTCGCGCAGCTTTGTGTTCTCCACGCGTCACAGGGCTCTGGTCTTTCTCAGCCCTTCCCTTAGTGAGAAAACGACTGGATTCAAACCCCAGCTCATCTGTTACCAAGAGATATGATTTGGGACATTTCTCTTCCCGAGCTTGATTTTTTTTGTTTGTTTGTTTGTTTATGTATCATGGTTTAACATCTTCTCTGAGAAAAGTTATATAAAATACAGGAAACGTAAAGAGCCAGTCATAGATGGATGACATCCTATCCTTTTTCTCCCCTTGCCGATGAGCTCATGTAGGTGTTAGGAGACAACTGGCTCTGATTCCCACCAGTGTATGAGCAGCTCCGGGAGTTCTGCAGTTTACGGAGACATCACGTTTTTTAAAGGGTGCTGTTAAGCAAACGAGTGTCTGTATATAGGCAGCTTCAAAAAGTCAATCCAAATTTTCAGGCTTTTGGGAGAAGGTAATTTTTGATGAGCAACTTTTAATAATTTCTACATGCCAACTTACTTCCTCCTTCCCTCCGTCCCTGTCCTGGATATGCACATCCTGAAAGCTCTGCCAGTTAACACAGTACAGATGCTTCTCAACTCACCATGGGGTTATATCCTGATAAACCCATGCACATTGAAAATATCCTAAAACACCTAACCTACCAAACATAGCTTAGCCTAGCTTACATTGAATGTGCTCAAAACACTTGTATTAGCCTACAGGTGGGCAAAATCATCAACACAGAGCCTATTTTATTTATTCGTTTGTTTGCTAATTTATGTTGGGGTGCAGGGGCTGTCTGCCCACCCATATGTCAGGCTGGACATGCTGGGCAATTAGTATCTCCCAGGAGCAGCCATGACCGATGACCGACCCTACCAGCACCCTGGCCTCTAGTGCGGGGTAACTCCGGACGCGTGTTCTGCACGTGCCCCTGGAGTCCCCCAGCAGGGCCAAGCGTTCTAACGGTATCACAAAGCCTGTTTTATAATCAAGCACCCAGTGTCTCATCTCATGTATTATGGGCATCACTTTTGCACTGTTATATTTTGAAGCATCGCAAGTCAGGGACCCTCTGCACATCCCCTCTCTCCCTCTCCTTCTCCCTTTTTCTCTCTCTCCTCTCCCCTCTCCTCTTCTCCCACCTTCTCCTTACACAAATGACAGCAGCAAATAGGACGACCAGGGAGAGGACTGAGGTAGAAGGCAGGGGAGAGGCCACCTTTTCTCTTTACCTATAGGTACGGATATAGATTTAGATATAGATAGATGGAGATAGATGGTTAATTAGTCAGAAATTTGTATGTAGGAACACTGGTTCCAGGACAGCAGTCTTCCCGACGTGTGATTTTGCTTTCCATGCTTTTCCTTATCTGTGGTCAACCATGGTCTGAAATTATTAAATGGAAAATTCAAGAAATAAATAATTTATACGTTTTAAGTTACACTCCGTTCTGAGTAGCGTGATGTAATCTCGCACCATCCGCTCAGTCCTCCTGGGACGCACATCATCCCTTTGTCCAGCGTTGCCACGCTGTGGACGCTACCCACGCCATAGTCACCTAGTCGCCGCCTCGGGCATCAGATTGACTGTGGCCTATCACAGCACTTGTGTTCAGGTCACCCTTCAATGGCCCCGAAGCCATCACATAGCTGTTGTTACAGTGTATACAGTATAATTGTTCTATTTAATGACTAGTTATGGTTTTTCATCTCTTACTATGCCTGATTTATAGATGACACTTTTTCACAAGTGTGTTCGTATAGGAAAAACATAGAATACGTAGGGTTCGGTACTAGCCATGGTTTTTGACACCTTCTGGGGCGAGGGGACTGCTGTGGTTACACCAGAGAACTATGAAGAAGTTCGTTCACCCACTTTGCCCATTTCTCCATTGCCCTTTCATACCAGACGTGTGTGTTCTAGAGAGTTCCAAGGACAGGCCAGTCATGTTTTTAAGGCGTTCCGAAATTGCCACTGGCTTCTGGTCTGCTTCAAATGGCATTTCGCAGTTTTGCTGGTGGGTGGTTTTCACACCCTTCCAGGGAGCTAGGTTTCCTAGCTGCGGGATCCATTTCAGAGGTCCACTAAGGTTCTCCGAACTCTCCATGGGAGATCTGGAGTAGAAATTTTCATTGGCATCAATCGACTCTTCTATTTGTGCTTTGGTCCAAGTTGCACAAAGCTGGGTGAGTAACCCTCTAGCCCAGGAGGTGAGGCCTGAGAGATGCGCCCCAACCCTTTCAGCCCCAGGACCCTAAGCCTTGCTGGGCAAGTGTTTGCTCGAGTGAAGGTCGAGAGCACTGAGGACTGGAGCTCTGTTCACACCCTAAACGGAAAGAATGAACTCTCTGAATCTCATTTAGGTTTTTTCTAGGTTGCGTTTCATACTTCTTAATGAAGACATATATTTACATTTCAGGAGTACGAATGAATTTCTAAAATCCTCATGAAACCAAGGTGGTCTCTAATAAAAATAAGCGGGACTTAATTAATAAATTTACATTTGGATTCTTTAATTAAAGCATAAAGAGAAGACATCATTAATTATTTACTCTTGCATTCCACTGGTATTTTATACCATTTACATACCTATTACTATAATGAGGAATGTGAAGTACATTATTTCTAAATGCATCTTTGTAACAGATTTTCAAATCTGTGGGGTCCAAAGCTAAATTTCAAGAAGTCATTGTTATAGTGATGTTATTTGATTAATGCTTGGTTAAATATTTTTTATTAATTTACAATTAACATGGAGAAAGTATACAGGCAAGGGAGCTAACACTCGCAGAAATCTTTCTATGGTGCAGGTGTTCTGCCAAGAACTTCTCATGCACCCCTAAGGTGATTTCCATAACAACTCTGTAGGTCAGACACCACTCCTTCTGTCCTGGATGAAGAGACGGAGTGCTTAGAGAGTTTGTGTCTGCCTTGAGGAGACCTGCTAGTCCCAGGCAGAGCTTGGATTTGTAATGAGATTTGACTGGATTTTGGAAAGTGAAGGATAAAAGGCAAGATAAAAAGAAGGTGGGAAGTGAAATCGGAATGCATCCTTTCAGAAGCTGAAGGAAACTGAGGCAAGTAAGTCTCAGCCTTGGAAATGTAGTCTTCAGAGCCGGGTCTGAAGGGAGCGGGCAGAGCAAGGCTGCACCTTCTCTTGTGTTGTGACGTCATCGTGGGGCTATCGTTGGCCAGTGCTGTCATGCATTGTGCTCACAGGCCATGGATTTTTCTAAAACAGATTTCCAAACTTTCCCCATTTCCATCTTTCGAGTTAAAATATCTTTGAGACCACAATATGGAGCCATCCAAGTGGTACAGTTAAGAGGCACTGAACCTTTGGATAGAGGACCAGACAAGGAAAGGCCTGTTTGTGTGTCTTTTCCACAAAGAATAAATATCCATGTATTGTGAGAGAGGTCAGTCGAAAAAAGTTGATGTCTACCAAAGAAGGAAAAGAGTTAAATTTGATGTACAGTATTGATTTTTATTCATCCAATTTGTGCGGAATGTTGTAAAGATTTTCTTTAGTGTCTGCTGCTTTTCTCCTTGTGGATATACAAATATTATTGAGCTTTTTATAGGATCATTCTAATAGCTTGGTTCCCCAAACTGTCTTTTCTTTTAGATATTTAAAAGGGTAAGAATTTTAGGTGCTCCTTGAATGACATGGGATCCTAGGCATGATTTATGGAATTCATTAGGAATGTGTACTTTTCTGGAACTGAGGCTCTGTCACTTTCATCAGTTCCTTAAAGTGAGTTGTGAACCAAACACACACAGAGCCAGCACCCTAAAGTCTGACCTTTCTCAACTCTGAATTTTCCACCAAACGATTTTCAGGAACTTGGTGCTGCTTGCAGCAGGATTACTGTAAATTGTAAGAAGTCTTATACCATTTCCAAGTAATTTTGTTAACCTTTACACCAGTTAAAAATGTCCAGTTCGCTATTTAATGTGAGAGAGAGAGAGAGAGAGAGAGAGAGAGAGAGAGAGAGAGAGATTGAGATTGAGAATGAATGAGAACACACAGCAAGGGAGGGAGCAGAGGGATGGTCCTCTCAGGGTGTCCCCCCCGCCCCCCGAGTCCAGCATAGATCACGTGGCTCTGACAGGTAATCCCCTGGTTCTCCCTTGTTAATCCTCCTTCCCTGCAGGCAAATGGCAAGAAAATTGGGGTCTGACTAGGGAGCGGTGAGTTGGCAGTTCCCTTTTGCACTTGGAAATTCGGCTCTCAGCCTGACACGTGTGCAGTCGGACTGGATGGCATGACTGATCATTACAGACCATGCACTCTGCTGCACGTTACAGCTCTCAGGATGCCGAGCCTCAGGATATAAATGGCTAACCCCTTCCTGTTCTCTGCTGTCCGCCTGGCCCACCTCCAGTCTCTCCAACATGGCCCTGCCTGTGATCTTTAGGAAGAGGGTGCCATACACCTCCCACCTAGTTATCTGAGCCCACTGTCCTTTCCTCCTTTCTCCCCACAGAAGCTAGTTTTCCCTTCTTCTGACACCTCCCATCTTCATGACAAATTCCAGGGAGTCTTGTCGTTTTATTTTGAAAAAATTCATACATTTATGGGTTTTATTTTTTTTTTAGAGCCTTGCTAATCTTGGCCATACAATTTCAATTTTAGGTTGCATTTGACCACGCAAGCGCCCCATGACTCTCACAACTTAAATAACTTAGGTCATACCCGTAGTAGAATATCTCCAATGACTCATGAACTGTCCCCCATTTCTTAGTGCCAATAAAAACATTGGCTAGTTGAGGACCCCTCTTACTCTTCCGTGTTTTATGGACATTTTCATTTGTCGCAGAGACTGTGATTGCATGTTACATCTGTACTAAACTTCAGCGTGTGTGCTTTTTAAGGCCACTTACACCTTTCTGTTGTGTCCTATTTCTGGTGTTCTTATAACCCACTTTTTCGAAAAGGTTTAGATGAGCACAAGGATATTATAAAGCCCTGAGATGAATACTTTTTCCCCCTGTTCTTATCTAATAAATCTTTGTCTCAGAGGACCCATCATGCTTGCACAGAATGGCAGAGAATATTTTAAGTTAGTAAATAGGAGTAATCACTTTTGAAAAAGCCTTGGAAATATCCTTCTAATAAAATGTCAGAGTCAATGAGGATATCTGTTTTTATTTGAGATTGTTTATGACATATAGAAAGAGTTTGATACAAAGAAATTCTGTATTTATCTTTCAATGTAGATTATATTTGCAGTGAAGGAGTTTCAACATTTTGGTGGTTGCTGTCTTAAAAAGATGTTCTGGAATGGAAAGAGACCCAGCAATGTTTCTCCTAAATGAGTGCCCATGGTGTTTAATGTTTTTGAGACTATTTTTCATCTGAAAATGGGGTGGTGCCCCCTACCCACCCCACAAACGAGATACTGAAAGTCCTTTGAAAGCCAGAAGCATCTGTTAGGTATTAGGATGCTGGGTTTTTTTTTTTCCCCCCAAATGAAGTCCTCTCTCAAGAACGTACCCTCCATCTACTCAGCAATTCCAGATCAACCGCAGTGTCGGTATCAGAAATCTACTGAGCAGCCGTCAGTCCGGAGACAGCATGTAGCAAGTAAAATTAATGTGTAAATGAAACGGCCTGGCCCACAAGGAGCAGGTATTCGTTAGAAAGGAGGAAGGAAAGGAAGAAGGATGGGGGAGGAAAGAAGAAAAACAGGGAAGAAAGGAAAAGAAACGTGTTTGGTTTTGGTAACTGTCTGGGATAGTAAAGTGTTAGGCCGTCATTTGTTTTTTAAGTCTAGGCACAAATTCCATTTCTTCGGAAGTGGAATAATGCATTTTCTTTACATCGCACACAGTCAGGCAGTTCCACGTGCCTTTAGATTCTCTGTACCTAGTTACGACTTCATTCTGGGACAGTCAAAGTAGAAAGCGGAGCAAAAGCCCACTTAACTGGTCTTGGGAGGCCTTTTGTCCGGGTCTCCTGGGCATGACCGGGAAGAATCTGAGTTTATGGAAACGAGTGTGTAAATGCGTGTAATGAGAATGTAATGTTCTTTAGTGTAGTTGTAGGGTTGTTTGCTGAAATTAACAGAAAATAAAGGCCCAGGCAGTAAAAAGTTTCAAATTTACTGCCCCCCAAAGCCTGCAGATGATCTGAAAAGACCTCTCGGAAAGAGTGATTTCTCTGGAAAGACTTTTTCTTGTTTTTTGGGCAAGTCTGGTCCTGACACCAGCTAAATAAAGGAGGGATTAGTACCAGGATATTTAATAACTCCTGCCATTGTAAACTCAAATAATTATTTTGGAAGGGGCGTGAGGAAGGAGGGAATGGAGGGAAAAGGGATTTGGCCACGGTAGTAAAGGTCAAGGTTTTAAAATGGTAAGCACTTAGGAATATTCTTTCTTGCACAAAGAAACATCTTTTCCCAAATATCTTAAAACATGTAGTCCCTCAAATCTATCTTCTCTGCTTTTCTAGCGTCGATAGAGACATGGTCTACGGTTAGACATACATTCATTGCTATGAACTAAAATCGTGGTTTTTAAGAGTAGAAGGTGGCAAATGGGAACTGGCACTCGGCCCCAATGTCAAGGGGACAATAAAGAGTGATGGGACGAGGGCAAATTGGGGAGCTCGTGCTCTACAGAAACAGCTGTTCCTTACAGTGGCAGTTGTGCAGTGTCGCCACGATGCACATCGTTGTCACTGACACATGCGTGCTTCGACTGGGTCGTGCCAGGAGGAGTGCGCTTTCCTTGACAACCATTCACCGTCTTTGAAATGAGCCCCAAAGTGTTACTGGTTCAAATAATCGCACTTTCCACAGAAAACCTGCTTTCCTTGTAACAGAGAGAGAATTCTGGGGCTTGGTGGAGTGCGGTGTGCGTGTTTTAGACGGCTCTGGAAAGACCGGAGTACTGCGTTCTTCTGATTTTAACTGGAGGCGCTGGGCCTGGTGCTGCTGCCTAATCACAACCAGATTTCACTTCAGTTAATCGAATCAACTTCATGAGATGAGATGAGAACTGAGCGGTGTTTTCTTTAGGAGCTGAGTAAACAATAAGGATGTCCTCATTGGGAGAGGTGTTCTGCTTTTCCAAAAAGTCTTCTTGTACTTGTACTTGAGACGTCGTACATTAGTATCTAGCTGCTCAGGCAGAATGCACTTGCAACTGTACGAAGTTAGTGTATGGTTTTCTTTCTTCCCAAACAAGACCTGATAAGGACAAGCAATTGTCCATGGAGATTTGCTGTCCGGGAATCCAGCTGGAGAAGATTTTGGTATGATCTAACTCATACGTCAAAATCCCATTCCCTTTAATAACTTAGAACCCATTATATACCATACATTATTCATACATTCATCAAGACTCTTCTGAGTTTATATTTTCAACTGGTACTATGTCTAGGGACAGCAGACGAGTTAGTGTTTAATAGGAGTGTGGACCTACAGTTGACAGCGTGGCTTCGGAGCCGCTACCTGAGCAGGCCCTAACACAGGGCATCGTGCACTTAGAAACAGGTGCCAATGGGAAGGCACAGCACCTCCGGCAGAGCTGGCCTGGGTTTCAGCACCACCCGTCCCTCTCGTCCCGGTACATTTATGCAAGGCACACGCTGCTCAGAAATACAGAAGGGCTCTGTACTTGAGTTTGAAATCCACTTCTTACTTCCAAGCTGGTGTCATTTGGGGCAAATTGTCTTTCCTGCCTCCTTCTCCTCATCCTTAAAACGAGAGTCTAAGTGGTGCCTGAGGATTGGAGATGTTTGCATTTATACATGCAAAGTGTTGAGAACAGCAGTCGGAACCTAGCAAGAGCTCAGGAGGTCATGGCCATCTTGTGAGGGGGTACAGAATGGGGAGTGAGAGTAGATCGTGCACCCCAGGGCCTGAGGCTCCATTTGTCTTAGAGGATAGCTCCCATGATCTCATCAAAGTAGCCCGGCTTCCTACTGGCCTCAGCTTTGAGGTCCAGTTAAGAAACATTTCCACTTCGTAGTGTAATAGAAAGAGAAGAGGATTTGGAGTAAGAAGGCCTGGCTTTGAGTTCCTGTTCTTCCAATTTCAGTGATGAGGAAAATGACTGTTCCTCAGGATTTTTGCTGAGAGCTACTGACTAGTGGATCCGGGTGTGCTGAGGTGCTGGTGGCTGTTGCTTCGGTTTAACTATGAGGTTGCATAGGGTTTTAGGACAGGAATTCATTCCACGAGGCGGGAACCAGCTTGCAAACCATTTACCCTTTTGTGACTCAGTCATTTTGGTGGTTTTAAAGGCTTTTTTAATGGCTCAGAAGAAAATTTCTGGATTTCAGCAGTGAGACTCCTCCTAATAATTAGTGATCCTAATAAGATGTGATTCCTGCTGTTCGCTAATGCTGAGAGTTGGGCTCCATCAGGGTCACAGTCGGTGAAGCCTTCCCTCCAAAATAAGAGTACTTGCTCTGATCGGAATGAAATAATTTCTCAAAAAAGGGCTTTAACAAAGAAATATGATAAGGGAGGCAACCCTGATGCATCATTATTTTTTATTCTATTTTGAAAACCAGGAGGAAGGAGAGTGGGGCCTGTTCTATGGGACCAAAGTCATTGCCTCCCTAAGTTCCTTCTCTAGGCTGTTGACCGTTGCGATGGATAAGTTGAACTTGGGGAATATAGCTGAATGCAATCCCATTTCAACATCATCAGAATCTTCTAGTACCTTAAATTTCTTTCAAACTGTGGGGATTTGTTCAAACCATGCCTTTTCTAATATCTTAAGCAGAATAGCTAACGTACACCTCCACCGTCATTACTTTTATGAGAGCTTCACATTCTGAAATCCAGCAAGGTCGTTTCGCTGTGTTGTCACGTGAAATATGAAGTGTCAGTAGAGAGAGAGTAACTAGTGAATGGCAATTTCATAGCTCTGGTGAATGAGGACTGTTGACATAGAGAAAATCCAAAAAGGGGAAAAAATAAGTACTAAGGGGAACAAAGCAATGCCAGAAGGGTCTGCCGTGGACCCCAAAATGCCACTAAAGGCTTCCGTTTATTTGCATTTCATATGACTGCGTTTTCATCGAAGGAAGTAGATTTTTACCTCTTCTAAAATGGCGAACAAATTAATTGAAAGCTTTGGCAGAACTGTTATTTTCTACCATTTAAACTGTATGGAAAAGAAAACCCTGTAACTCAAAAACTGCTTGAACTTGAGAGAATCATTTCCTTTCCCCTTTTATTGGATTGTGGCCAGTGTTCCTGCCCGGTATGGAACGTGGTATCAGAAGAATGTGCCTGAAGTCTGTGGCCACTGACCTTTGTAATCACTATATCATGTGGTGGGGGAGTGTTTCCCCCATCACGTTCTCTATTAACTTCAGTGCAGCAGGATCTACTTGTTTCCAGCTGTAGCCTTGGCGACGGGCCAGATAGAGTGACTCCTATACTGCACCTGCAGATGCTTTAAAAATAAGTGCACATGAGTATGTTTTTCTGGTAGATTCTGGTCCCCTAAAGAACATTGTACATGGAGAAAGAGTGCAATTAAGAAAGGGTAATACTGCTTCTGTGTAATCAGAGAGCTGTCAGAGATAGGAAGAGAGGCTGGCCGATGTCTCAGGTGGGGTGCGCTGCCATGCAGTGGCTGGATGGGCTCTGTTTTTGCCTTTTCTCTGTTTTTACTTTCTGGCTAATCCACCAGTCATGTCATTTACTCATCCATTCACTCACTCATTTGTCCATGGAACCAATATTAGGTGCTCCTCGCATGTTCTTTTTTTTTTTTTTAACTGAAAATGCAAAAATATATGACGTCATCCCTGTGTTCCAGAGATGGGATTCAGCAGGAATCTGCACAGATGTTTAAGGCTGAAATTATCTTCTTGGCTTTTGTTGAGGCTTAATGAGAGAGGCTTTGAAATGCAGATTGACATGTCCGTGCCCTCGATGGAGAATTGTTATTTGTGCTGAATGGAGATTGAGTCGTCATGGAGATTTCACATTCTCATCCTAGGCCCTCGGTGGTCTGAGACTGCCCTAGGCTTGGGTTTGAGAGCCTGGGAGTGGGCACAGGAATGGCACCTGGGAGTGGGCACAGGAATGCTCCCCCGTGACACACAGAGTGAACTGAAGGTGAAGGCAGACTTGGGGGCCAGAGAGTGAGAGTCCCACTCAGAGCCTTGAAAATCAGGTTCAAGGTGGAGTCTTCAACTGGGACGTTGAATAGAGGCACCGCTTCTCAAATGTATGAACTAATTACAGCTGTGTTTTCCAGCTAGGCTCTGGGGGTCAGCGTACATGCTTGGCCTGAGTCTCCATGATTTTTAAATTTGACGCTTCATGTTTATTATGTTCATAATTAATAATATGAATAAAATAATCTTAGTGCAAGTCACCCTGGGTTATTGGAATGACTGCCACCCTATGGCGGACACCCAGTGGTAGTGCTCACCTGAACCCTTGCATTTCTGACTGTGAAGGCTCCTTGAGAACCTGGCAGAGGCAGCTTGAATGTACAAAAGATGCATTTGGCCCAAAGGTCAGTTCATCTTAACGCACTGCACAAAGGTTTCCTGAATCTGAGTAGAGGAAAATGGCAATAGAGTCACCGCACGGTGTAACAAAAGGTAGCACATGAGCTGAAATTCCAGAGAACCTGTGCAGAGCTCCAGCTCCAAGTGCAGTTTAGTGTCAACAACACAACCTCGTCTTTCACAGTAAGGTAGTGAGGTTTTGTGTCCAGACTATTATGGGTTTTATAATCTTGCTGTATTTTATTTAAAGCTTTATCGGGTTTTTCTAAATGTAAATGAGCTTCGAGCATAAGAAGTGTAGGCTTGGATTTCTGTTTGTCTATGTGTCACACCATTGTAGGAAAGGAAGTACTGGGGTCGTGAGAATGTTTCTACCTTTAGGGCCCACATTTGGGAAGCTGCACGGTGATGCTTAGCAGCTGTCTCTCCAGTCTCCTCTAATTGTTGAGGTTAATGATTTATTCATGTTCTCAGCAAAGAACTCCTTTGACACAGTCTTGAAGACACTTTTAAAAATATAAATGTTTGGGATAATAATGCATTTACACGGTTCAGAGATCCAGTGATATTAAAAGGTGTGCAGTGGACAGCCTCTCACCCCGTTACCCACTCTTGGTAGCCCCTGTATCCCTTGGTGTATCTTCCCCAGATCCTTTTGCCCATACAAGCAAACACTAGTATATGGCTTCATCCCAGCCTTCCCCCAACCCTTTGTCCAGAAAGATTTTTCTGCACCGTACCCTTTCAGTATATCTTCCTATATCAGGAGGTAGAATGTCTTTTTTTTCTTTTTCCTTTTGATAGCTGCTGTGATCCCATTATTTTGCAGTGCCATGCATTTAACCACGCCCCTCTTAACAGACATTTATGTCGTGTTCTATAAAACTGATGCCACAATAAATAACCTTGTGCATGTCCTTCAGCCCAGTGAAACACGTCTGTAGAATAAATACCGAGAAGCGAAACTACAGGGCCATTGGGGCCATGTGTCTGGAATTCCGATAGGAGCTGCCAAATGTGAGGAGGGGGCCTGTTTTCCCAGCCTTGAGAGAGAGAACACGCTATTAAACTTTGGATTCTTTCCATTCTGATAAGTGAAAATGGTGTTTCGGTGTAATTTTAATTTGCGTTTCTCCTATGAGATGTTGTGCCAGCCCTTTCTGTTTCCTCTTCTGGAAACTATCTGGTATTGTTCTTTGCCCACTTTTTATTGGGTGGCTGTTCTTTTTCTTGCCAACATTTAGGAATTAATTAGGTATTAATTAATTGTGTATTAATTATTGTATACACAGTAATTAATTGTGTATGCCCTTGTCTGTGATCTGAGGTCATTTCTTTTTCTTAGTTGGCTTTTCGAGCTAACTTAGGGCATTTTCGCCCTGTAGAGATTTGGGGGTTTTATTTAGAAGAATATATCTTTTTTTTTATGTAAATGGTTTCTGGTTTGTGAATCATAGTTAGAAAGCCTTCCCACTCCTGGACTCAAAGGGAATTTTGAAAAAGCTTTTCAAAAACATTTACTCACAGATGCTAAGTATGTTGCTTTCTGGGCTGCTTCATAGCCATGTGATATGGGAACTCACTATGGCTCACCCTACATCATTCTTGTCTGCAGCACAGCGTCAGGGAGCTGAAGCTGGATGGGGCTATTTTCAGTTGCCTATTGAACGAATAACAGACTAACTCTGTCCTTAGCCTATATCCTGTTTCTTCTTCTTTTTTGGGCACTTATTGGGAGGGTGGTAAGGGAGAAGGGTAAAGCAGAAATGATCAGCCGACCCTGGAAACTATGCAGTGGCCTCGCGTTAATCAGGCCATTTCACAGATATCTCATCACTTGAGATATTTTTGTGACTTTTATCATCTCAAATTTATTCGGAAGGTGATGCTACCTGTATAATTGAAAAGTAGCTCTTGGATCATTAAACTTGACGTTTTTATGGAGCCTATATTAATATTTTCTCATTTCAGTGATTCTAGGAGCCTGTCCAGATTAGAAGGAAGCTGTCCAGGACTGGGAAGCAGTACTATAAATCAGTTAGTTTGAGGCCAGGTCTGTTGGTGACGCCTCTCATATCAAACCCTGCAAGGAAGGCCATCCCGGTGAAGTGGTAGTTTGTGGAGACCCGTGTGATAGGGTCTTGGGAACAGAAGCGAGAGTATGCAGCACAGAAAGGGTAATTACTGGGAGTTATTGGAGTTTGTAATTCAAGACGCCAGAATCACTCAGACACAGTAAAGCCTTTCTCAGTCGAAGGGACTCTAATGAGTAGGTAGATGTGATTTCTATCCTACAATGTAATTTGATAGTCAAAGAAAAAATGAAAAGCTCACCCCCTCCCCAGAGGGGTTGCAAGAAATAAAGAAGAGGGAGGAAAAGGGGGGAGGGAACAAAAAGAGAGGGAATGAGAGATAAATACCGAAGGGTAATTAGCCATCATTCAGGGAACAGGGAGGAGAATTATTGGCTGAATCCAATATTCTGAGAAGGAAGTGGGGCGGGGGGAGCCAGCAGGAAGGGACAAGAGTGACATTTTAGACAAAATGTTGATGGGAGTCTTTTCAAAATAAAATGAAAATAAATAAATAGCATGGAACGGAAAATAATGGTACAGTCGTTTTAATAGTAGTTGAGGCGTGAACGGGTTAAAGTGGTACCATTTTTAAGAATTATCGTGAGGCCAGAATCATAGTTTGGAGCATATTTCGACCTCTGACCTCAGTTCAGACTGAAGAAAGACATTTCTGGTCTGGGCTTTATTATGACAGTGACTTACCCATCTGTAGAACCAGAGGGAAAGGGTAAGGAAAAGGATTCCAACAACCACACTTGGGCTCAGTTCACACTGTTACTGTTCTTCCCATGTTTCTGAGCTTCGCACTGCCTCCCCCCATTGATGGGAAATAAATGAACGAGTGGAAAAATCATCATGGATCCGTAGAACTTCTCAAATAACCAAACATCTTTTTTAGGCATGGCATCTGTGCTGGTCCCTTTAATAGAACAATAATTGGTTCGCATGCCCGTGTGACATTCCGCTCCTGTCCTTGCCTTCAGGACACGGAGCTCTTCTGATTGCTGGAGGTGGGCCTGAGTAAACCTGTCATCTGCCCCCTGCTGTGGGGGTTTGGGCATCTGTTGTTACTTCCCCTGATTGAAAAACAGGCTCCAGGCCTGTGGGAATCAGGGCAGGGAGGTGGGGGTCAGTGTGAGGTTGGCTGGTGATGGGACAGGCCACACATGGGAGAATGGAGCTCAGCGCAGGGGCCCTCGGAGGCTGGGCGTGTTGTCTGAGAAGGTCTTAGCGTAAAGCAGTCAGGTGAGGCCCAGGAAGAGATGAGGGGGTGGTAGGTAGCAGGAAAGGACCCTGTGCTCAGGGAAGGGGGATGTTGGCCAAGGTGCCAGGACAGGCATTCACCACTTGGAGAGAAATGCTAGGCAGACGCTGAGTCAAAAACGACCCCGTTACGAAAAGGGCCAGCAAGAACGTGCCAGCATTTCATGTTCCTTCACTCTGGCGTTTAGGAAGATGAAGAAGCAGAGGGGATGAAGTGGTTATTTGGGGCCGCCACAGACTCACAGGCTTGGGCAGCTAATTCGGGGTCAGAAACAGGCCAGACTGTACCCCCAGCCAGCGTGCAGTTTCCCAGGCCAGCCGTAATTCATCTTAACTCACACGAAGCGTCTTTATTTATGAAAACCTTTTAACAGTTATACAAGCGGAGGTTAAGGAGAATGCAATTTTTATAGAAAATTAGTAAAATAAATAATTAAAGGCAATGAGAAGGATGCTTTTTGCTGTGGGATCTAAAGTAACTAAGGCCTGGAATAGGGTTGAATTTTCTGGAAGCCAGAGAAAATCCTTATTATGACTCTTTTTATGTGTATTCTTTCCCTCTGAGTAACCTCCACACCCTTAAAGACATTATTTCAGAAGCCGATGCAATGCAATGACCGCAGGCTTCTGCGTCCCCCTGCCCTAGGCCCGGAGCTGCTACTTAAGTAGCCGTGTGCCCACTGGGTAAATGGCTTCACTTCTCTGAGCCCCAGTGTTCTCATCCATCCAACGGGGGTACCAGGTGTACAGACGTCACAGGGTGGTGTGAGGATTAAGTCAGAAAATGCATCCGAAGTGATGAGGTTAGTTGCTGGCACGGGGTCGCTGCTGTTTGCCGTTATTGGTGGCATCTGGTTGTTGTTTTAAGGGTCGATTGGAATAATATATGTAGGCTTGGCTGAAAGAGTACATTGTCATTTCATTTCCCCAAAGTATAAATAAGGCTTTCGGTGGAAATGTGGGGACTCCGTTCCTGAGTCCCTTAAGAACTCTAGCATTGTCCCCACCCTTTGGGGACAATGCTATTGTGGTGCCTGGGCAATTCTGACTTCCCTCGAGGCTGGCTGAGCTATAGAGAGGGCATTTATTGGGAGGGAAGGAGTGACGTCTGCTGATTGGGCCACAGTGACCCCCTCCGGGGGCACACACGGCACTGGTGTGTGGTCCCAGTGACAGGGGTCCTTCACTTTTTTCTGGAGAATAAACAGAAAATACTAAACTTGCTGAGGGTGGCACTTGCCACTGTCACCTCGGAAACGAACTCTTCAAAGAACAGCCCCCTGGGAGAGAGCGGATCAAGGAGGCTTCCCCTTAATGAAATAAAACCGGCAGAGGATTTGCCACCTTCCCCGGGGTGGCCGGTATTACTGCCTAGCTGATAGGGTGGTATTCGACTTCCTTTGCTGCGCCTGGCAGTCCCTGGCGCTTGTCACCTTGTATGCGGGAAGCGAGGTAGGGGACTCGCTTGGAGAGTTAAATGCCATCTATGGTTATAGGTGCCCACGAACTAACTGAGCAAATGATCACTTCAACGGATGCTGTTGGTGAGTGCGGAGTGCCTCTTCCCAACCAGATCCTGTTCTCCTCCGAGACAGCAGAGACGGATTATATTTTCAGTGCCCAGCAGAGTGGCCCATTCGTGATGATCAGACGAAAACCCGTGCCTTCCGCACTGAGACCGTCTTTATTCCTGTTTCTTCACATCTTCTAGACACTGATATCCATGGTGACGACTCGAGATTCACCACAGAACCGGAGCAAGCACTTTTCATCCGACGTTCAGTACCCTTCTCTGCAATACAGGAAGATGGAAACGGCCCACCTACAGCTCCTTTCTTGCTCTAAGATTAAGCATCATTTGAACAAATACCAGAAGCATTATATGGGCAAGACGCCCTACAGTTTATGGGGCACTTCCATACACAGCGTGCCGCCACCTGACTTTCCCAGCCCTGGGAAACCGGCAGAGAAGCTCCGCTATCCCTGACTTACCTAGGGGCAGGCAGTTTTGGCTCCGGGAGGCCAAGTGACTCGTCTGAAGTCACGCAGCTCCTGAGTGGGGAAGAGGGAGCTTGAATTCACCGCGTCCGATTCCTTTGTGGGAGCCTGGGTGTGCCCTGCCGTGTTCAAAACAGTCCTGTTCCAGTCGAGGAGCTAGAACCCTGCAGGCATCTCAGCTTCTCCCTCGGATGCCTGGGTGCTCTCTTAACTGTTAAAAGAGCTTAGTTTTTCTAGGGATTTCCCTGATGGTCATTGTGGAAAGGAGCTGAAATAGGCATCCTGGGAAATCCCTAGTCACTGGGCTTTCTCACTGTGAAAGTGTTTGGTTCTTGCGGTGGTTTGTTCATTGGACTATCTGGGGAGGACCATGTGGCCTGACACCCTGGGCGTAGATTACATGGTGTGGTCCCTGGTTCACTTTTCCTTGGGGTCCATTCAGGGGAGCGACGAATAAGCATGAGAGATCCTAAGACTTTTACAAAGAAGAGCTTTTTGCTATCCTAATGGAACGTTTCCAAGGACCAGCACAAAGAGAAGCAAAGCTCAGGCAAATGGCACATGTAGATATCTAGATGTATTTTTTTCTTATAAATATATGCATATTTAACTTAAATAAAGTAAAGCATATTTAGTGCAATGATAGGTGAACTATAGGAGAATTCATAATGTCAACTGAACGCTGTCAGTGTGCATTGAAATGAAATATAGAGAAATTTTGCAACGTGCTATTATCTGACAGGCTTTTTGTGCTTTGTCTAATACAGAGCTTCCCACCTATCTTCACAGCGTAGCACAGTTTGGAAATGGTAGTATTTACAGGACCCATGGGGTGAGGCCACCCGGCTGCCACCCAGAGCTGAGGAATCTGTGTGCTGCCACACTCGTCACCCTCTCCTGGTATATATCCGGGTAGCTGTGGCCCAGCAGACAGAATTATGGGGTGAGCACCTGGAGCCCCAGGAGCCCCGATTTCCCGTCCCTCCACCCCGACTGCACAGTGTCGCACCCTGTGGAAACCCTGAGAGTCCGAAGCGCACGGCTCTTCCCATCACACAATCTTCCTACACGCCCTGGCTGAGCTATGGACAGAGTCTGTTTTCCTGATCTGTGTTCTAGATTTCACAGAGGCCCTGGCCCTGGACCAGCAAAGGAAAAATTCTGAAGCCAGGAGGTGCTGGGACGAGATGCCTCGTGCAGCCTGAGCCTGCTCTGTGGGGAGCGGCTGCCTCAGCATCCCCTGTCCAGTGTCTTCTCTGCTGTCAGTGGTGACAATTAGTTCGATAGCCATAAATGAGATGGTGTCGCCACAGGAAAAGGGGAGTTGTGTCTAAAAGGGTAAAGCAAAGCAAATTAGCCATTAAGGAAAAATCATGGCCTCTGTGCCGTAGCTGTTGAACAGGAAAGCCTGTGCAGTTGGAAGAAGCATCTTAAGTATTGTTTTCTGGGGTTGATGTTGTTGCCTTAAACCAATCAGAAGGTTGACATAAGAGATATCCAAACTTGTAGAGAAATTTTATAAAGGGTTATTTGAGCCAAACATATGCTGGGGAGCAAGGTCTCAAATGCCCTCTTAAATACTGTAAATTTATAAATGAAAATTAAAAAAAAAAAAAAGCCTTAAGCTAGTGTGCACGCTCCCTCCCTCCCTCTCTCCTCTCCCTTCTCTGTCCCCCCTCTATCCACTTTAATACAAATGACAGAAAGGAAAGTTAGGGCAAAAGTCATCTGTCTGTATCTACTGGACTCTGAGAACTACTAATTGTCGACAGAAGACAATCTTTAAGGTGGCAAAACAGCATCTGGGGGAGGGAATAAAACTTTTGTTTATTCAAAGAGTACTGGGTGGGAAACAGTGGCTGAAAGGAATGTTTGCATGGGACCGTCTTTTTAAAAAGCTTTTACGTATTTTGATAGAATCGTGTTTATTTTGATGGAATTGTATTTGTTGTCTCATCGTGCTTCATTAAGTCTAAAGATAAAAACCAAAATGTGACGGCATTTTCGAGCCACCACTGCTCCGCACTCGGTTTAAATGAGCTTCGCGTATTATGGTCTGTGGCTATGTGTGCACATGTGTGTACATTGCACACGTGTGTATGTACATGTATGTGTGCGTGTGCTATTTTGCCCCGAGATGAAAGAGCTAGGTATGGAAAATGTAACTCGGGGTCCAAGAAATGTACCCGGAACTTCATTACTTTACTTTCCTCATATATTGATAAAATACTAATATAAAGAATAAGTGCCCTCATCTTTCGTCTTTGTTCATCTCTCTTCACTCTCTAGCTGAAGATCTGTGGGTCAGTGACAGTGGCGCTCTCAGGCTGTTGATATTCTGCTCTGTGTCTTGTGTCACAGCTTGTTTACAGCACGAAAAAAAAGACAGTTTCTCGAAGTCACTTTGAAATCACTTTGCAAAGCAATGGCTCCTGCCCCAGTATACGGCTTTTGTTTCTGCCAAGGATCCTTTTCATTCATTATCGATATTTTTCAGAATAGGTTACGAGGTATTTCTTGGCCGTACCTGAGCTATTTCTTAGGAAATCTCGGTTGGAGATCATATATTCCACAACGGACTCATCTACATTTGCACATTATTCACAGAAACTGAAAAATACCTAACATTGTAATAGACGACTGGACAAATGAAGGGCCTTGCTTGCTACCGCACACCTGGCTTTGCTGTCAAACCCTCTTTGGCTTGTTTGGTGTCCCCCACTTGCTGGTGCCGTGATTCCTCTTTATTTCAGGTCCTCCCAGGTCAGTTTTCTCTTTAAAGGCTTTTTTCTGGATCTTAGATGAAGACTGCTCTCACTTGATCTCTTACGAACGGAAATGCCTCTGAAATACCCCTTAGTCTGGTCCAGGTGACTCAGGGCTGAGCTAGAACTGGAAATTCCTCTGAAGGAGGAAGGCAAGTGGAGTTTCATGCCCGCTAAGTGATGAAAAGCCAGACAGAACTCTCAGGCATCCCGCTGGGCTGCTACTGTATCTTTCCCTTGTAGACAGCGTGGATGTTTTAATTACAGTTCTGTAGCCGCTATTTTTATCTGTTTTGGAATATTTGGATGCAAGACTAGAAAGCATATTATTAAACTGTTGTTAGCGCCTTGATACCGTGTTATATAATACTTATCTCCCTGTCCTACGGAAGGGGCTGTTTACTCAGAATCCATCCGAGATGGAGCCAAGAGGGTCAGTTAGGATGTTAGTTGGGAGCTTTTGGCTGCAAGGAGCGTAGAACCAGGCCACCTCAAGTACCTGGTTTCGTGGCCGTGGTGCATGGAAACTGGAGCAAGGCCTGGAAGGCTTATAAGAAGTAAGACAGCAGTAGGGACGGGGCTCCTCCCGTCCCCTCTCAGCTCCTGAGGGTTACGTTGTTGCTTGTCCACCCTCCAATTTCTGTTCCCTTCTCTCCTTGCTGATGCCTGGCTTTCTCAGGCTCTGCTTTCTGTCTTTACCTCCGTGTTTCTGTTTTCGCATCATGTGGCTTGGTTGCTACATCCCTTTTCCTGGAATCCTTTCAGCTTCTGCTTCTATAGCTTCTTGCTTTGCTCTGAGCATTTCTCAGCCCGGGCCCCCTTGATCTGCCTCATCTCTCATGCTAGGCTGCGTTTGAGCCCTGCGTGTTTGCCCTGGCCACCGTCTGGTGAAAGGCACCCAGGTTTTGTACTGGGTGACGTTCCTCCTCATCACCCCCGAACAGTGTGCTGAGGGTGACTGGTTCTTAGGGTAGCCAGAGCCCGTTACAGAAAGTAGCAGCAGGTTCCATTCTTTCATCTTTTATGAAATCTTACAGCAGGCTCTTCACTATGATATTTGGCATTCCTGCATTAGTTTTTTTTTTTTATTTGTTATAATGCATGCACATTGTAAAGAATTGCGAGTACCAAGTTTCAGAAAGTACCGTTTTAACAGCATAATAATTTCTTTTAAAAATACAATTTTAGTAGTCAAAAGAGTCTGATTCCTTCCCCATGGGGTGCCCATAGCCATGTCATTCCCCAGAGCTAACCTTAACAGCTTCATGTACATTCTTCCAGACGTTTCCCATGTAGATATGAGCACATGTAGCCTCTTTCTTTGCCTTGCTTATGCCTAGCCAAGGGCAACACCACGGGTACTTACAAATATAATGAATACTCAGTGATGAAAGTAGTGAAACTAATTTCATTTATTTAAGTTTTGTGGTTTTTACTTGGGCACCATAAACTTCCCAACTCAAGATACGTTCGTCATTAAGCACCCTGTCCCTATAGCTGGGCTAAGCAGCGTAGTGCTGTGTGTATGAGTAAGTATCCATTTGCAGTATTTATGTATTTCATATGCCACAGGGAAAATGAACTAAAAATATTCTAAAAAGGTCCTTCTCCACTGAAGTGAGTTTTTGAGGATATCACTCATTTAGATATTGACCCTTAGCTGACATGCTGTGTCCTCACAGACGATTACTAATCTGTTTATCTGAAATGAGTAACAGCTTTATTAATTATAGTTTTGTGCTTTAAACACAGTAACCGTCTGTTTACCTGGCGGCATGATCTCTCTCTCAATATGTAGCAGAAGGTTGGAAGTAATTGAGAAAAAAAGAAAAGTTTATTTTTTATAAATGTCATAAATGTATTGAATATACATTTGAGAAATTTTTGAAAACACAAGAACATAAAAGAAAGTAAAATTATCATTTGGGATTTTTAGATACACTAAATGTCATTTAGAATATACCAATATGTTGATTATTGTCATCTTTAAATTAATACATACGTTATTATTTATAATGTAGATATATCCTACTTATGTTTTGACAGATTGGAATCATATAGAACAAAAATTATGGTTTTGCGCTTTTTTTCATGTAACATACTAGATGCGTTTTGCCCTGTCACTAAGTATTTGAGGACATGATTTTAAATGTCTCAGTATCATCATAGAGATAGGCTATAATTTATTTAGACTTTCTAGGTCATTTCCTAAATGTAATTTGAAGTTCATAATTGTCTCTGTTTCATAATATTATTTCGTTGGGGAGAAGTTTCTGTGAATTAGAAAAGTTAGCAGGCAGCTGTGGGCAGTAAGTGGCTCCTCCAAATTCTACGTGACATAAGGGGACAGACGGCCATCAGGCCTGTCCAGGTTTCCCCGAGCTGAGGTCGTGGATGTGGCTTCTCCCAGAAATGGCTTCACAGGGATGTACAGGTCCCAGGTCCCACCAGCCCCAGAAGGGCTCCCCCATCCTTGCCTTTGAGGCTGACCTTGGCTGGCCTTGAACTGTCGGTTTCAGACTTTCAGGCTTGTCTCTACAGCCAAGATAAAGTCATACCCCTTCCTGTTGCCTAATTGGAAGCAGCAGTAAATGTAACGAAAACTGCATCTGCCTTTCTCTTACCAGAGAAGCTCGTTTGAGGGACTGGATCACACAGGTGCCTGGAGTGTACATTTCTGAGTAAATTCCGTCCATTGCCCTTATCAGTCTCTGTCAGAGCAGACAGGAATCCCTGACAAAGGTCTCAGAGCAACAAGCCTGTCTGTGGGGATGAAGTCACCGGCCTGCGGGGCATGTGGCCCGTGCTGCTGTACTGGGACTCCAGACTTAGCTTCATGTTCTGTCGCTGCCTTGAAAGTCTTACAAATTTTGAGCAAGAGGACCTGCATTTTCATTTTTCCTGGGGCCTTGCAAAATAGGTAGCTGGCATCAAGTAAGGCAGAAAGAAAATATTTGAATGACTCTCAGACACCACCTCATAAAGGAGGAAAAGTCGATTCCAAATGCCCTGCCTTTTTGCAGGAGGAGGTACCTGTGACTTGAAGCGGCTGGCCTGCAGGGTTAGATGGAGCAGCAGCTGGGGTGCTGGGGAGATTCGAGCAGCACATACTAATTGGCTACATGACAGACTCTGCAGACAAAATGCTCCTCAGATGTTAGTCATCTGCTCTGCCTGCTCAGTGAAAAACCAGCCTGTGCTTTCCATTTTGTAGTGGAAAATAGGAAAGGCTTGGCTTCTTTCTCTCCTTTTGAGCCCTGACTTTCTGGGGGCGTTTGGAAGCTTACATTTCAAAGACCCTGCGGTCCAGCCTTCGTCTGAAATGCCACAGAAGAGTACTCTGCCTCCCTGAGCTTTGACATCCTGCCCCCTGAGCCTGCTCCTTCTGGCTAAGAAATACCAGGCCCTCAGGATCTCTCAGGCACTAGGCAGGGTCTCCACGCTTTACACCAGCGCACCTGGGGGTAATATGCAACGAAAACCTCTCACCTCCCTTATTTATGTCTTCCTGCCTTCCACTGAGAGATAATTTTGTTGAGTTTATGTTAGTTTGTAGTGGGAAAAACGATATATTTTTTTTCACTTCCTGAATATATTATAGAGTTGAATGTTCTCTTTTAAACTATAGATATGATTCTGATAAACACAGGCCCCAGAAAAACGACTGCCCTCGGCCTCCCCTTCCCTAACGTAGTGCTGTTTAAAGTGTCATTTTGTCACCAGGTTGTTCCCATCGCCTCGACCTAAAGAACAGAAATTGAGATTAAGCATTTAGAAACCTAAGTGAGAAAGAGCAACTTACCTGTGGAGTTAAATGATAAAAACATTGGAGGCTTGTAGTTTCTTTGTCTTTTTTCACATCCTGTAGATATTTTTTAGTATTTCACGTGCACCACATTTTACAAAAGCAGTTGGCAACCGACCAGAAACTAAAAACCAACAGTAACTAGTTCTTAACCACAAATAATTTGAAAAGTACTGTCCTAATTGACCTCACTGCATTTCCTTTACTACTAGAGCTCTCATTAATTTGTCCTTCCACAAAGAATAAGACCCGGAGGAGGAGGAGAGGGACTGTGTGTGTGTGTAAGACAGGCTCCTTCCCCTCCAGTAATTTGCCATATTTTAAGGCCACCGTGATATACCCTGGTTGGCATGGTGTCATGAGCGGTAGCTATTGGAGTTGAGAGGAAACTGTTAGGGATGGTCTGTTGACACCAACAGTGGTTTGATTAGTGGTTGAGAAACCCTTTTTACCAAAATATATCAGAGGTTGGAGAATATACCATACTTAGGAAAACAAAAACTCTCCCGGGCTATTCTGCACTGAAGGTAGAATCCCACTCTTGGGGTTCGTCTTCCCCTTTTCGCCAGGAATGCCTGTACTGGAGAATGGCTGTTACGCTCTTTGAGATCATGAAACTGAGAAAAACTCATTACCCCATCTCCAGCCCCAGCATCTTCTCCCAACAAATTTCCCAGGCCCTCCTTACGATGAGAGAACAGCCGCTGCCTGCGTTCCCCTCTCGTACGTGGTGTGGCTGGCCCAAGGTAGCCTGTGTGTGCCTTCACGTTGGTCATGGTGGCCCTAGAGCTCAGGTGCATCTGCAGGTACGGAGCTGACCCTCACCTGGTACTCCAGCATGCCCCCTCACGGCTGTGTACGCAGGACAGTTTGTGGATTCTCACCCGGTCGCCTGGCCAAATGGTGTGCAAACTAGTGTTTACCAATCCATGTACTGGACTCAAGAGTTTAATGTGGTTAATTAAATCTTTGGGTTTTCTTTTTTCTTTCCTTTTTTTTTTTGTTTTTTGTTTTTTGTTTTTTGACAACTACTAATCGCTGGACTGTTACCAAAAGTAGAATAGAAAAATTTGTGCTTTCCCCAAATATCTTCTCTTTTGAACCAGCTTAATTTCAGGTAAATGTCAGTATTCATTAAAAACAGCCAAATCACTTCGGAAAGGAGAGTCGATTTCCCAAGGCTCAAAGTTTCGATGTGAGTTTGATCTGCATGGGCCCACACCCTATGAGACAGGGTCTCCGGCCTTCTTCTGAAATCTTCGTCTCCTTTCACTGTTAAGATTCTTAGACATTTTTAATTCTTTAAGTCCAGTTTGCTAGCACTTAATATACTGAGTGCTGTGGCACAAAGATGAATACGCTCTGTAAACACAATGCTTGGTTTCTCCCGATGTCCCTGAAAGAAAACTTTGTGGCTTATTTTATAAATATTTAACATTCTGTGTAGGCTTTGGGAATTCTAAGACTCCTAAGGCGGTACCCGCTCTCAGGGCTCATTGACTGGTGGGGGGAAACTGAATGATAATTACCTTCATAATGTAAGCGTTGGAGGTGGTTGGCTGATCGCAAAAAGGGGAACAGCTAATTGCCAGGATATTGGGAAGGATGTGGGGAGCGTGTTGGAAGAAAGCAAAGCAAATGCATTAGGTGACCTGTCCTGGGTACTGAGGGAAACAGAGATTTCTGATCGGGTAAACAACTTGTGCAAAGCCTCGAAGGCTTTAAAAACAAACGGCAAACGAGTTTTGTGAAGAGACGTGTAAAATGATGGTGTGCCCAGAGTTCGTACACCTGTCAGCCTCTGCTCCTGGATGTCACTGTTTACTTTCTGCCCCATGTCGGGGAGTGCATGTAAGTGCTAAGGCTGAGATGAGATGTACCAGTTTTATCTAGGGAGCTGCAGTCAGAAGGACAAGATGGAACTCCGTGGTCCAAAATGTTTGCAGTTACATAGAAGATGCGCAAAGAAAAGAAGTCCAAGTACTGCCTGTCTGGCTTTAGAGATATCAGTGTACACTTGCTGTAACAAATCGAAATCCATTGTATAAACTAGTGGGAGCCTCTCAATGCTAAACTCAGAATTTCTGACCAGAGCGTCTCGGCAAATATCAGCACAATGGGGAAGACCAACAACTCACAGAACCACAAATTGGAATGGCCAATAAACTCATGAATAATCACATACATGCAAATTAAACAGCAAATAGGTACAATTTCTCACCCTTGAGAGTGGCAAAAATAAAAAGAAATTGGTAATACTAAGCGTTGGAGGCTGGAGAAACAGATACGCGCTCACTCGCCTGGTGAGAACGTAAAGTGGCACACTCACTCTGGAGAGCGCGTTTGTAATACCTAATGAGGTTTAAACATGCTTTTACCCTGAGACCCAACCATTCCATTCTAAAGAAATGTGCTCACAGGCTTAGGCTCGGGTGTAAAGACCATGATTGCAGTTTCCATTACAACAAAAACTTGGAGCTAGACCCCAATTTTTCTATTAGAATGATGGGTGTTATATTTATACAGTGGGATATTATGCAACATTTGAAATGAATAATTAGGATTTATAAGTATTACCTGGGTAAATTTTGCAAGCATGTTATTGGGTTAGAAAAATAGGCTGCAGAACAATATCTACCCTTATTATTAATATAAACTGGAAATGCACATCCTCGTTATATCTAGATTCATGTGCATACATAGGGGACAATAGAACTCTAAGGACCTGGCTGGGAAGAATACAGAAGAACCTGAGAATGGTGAATGGAGAGAGGGATATGAGATTGAGGTGGCACAAAGGGACCTTTGCTGAGTGTGTGTTATATTTTCTTTCTTTAAAAAAAAAAGAAAAAGAAAAACAAGTTGATGACCATGCTACCCTGAACAAGCCCAATCCCATCTGATCTCCGAAGTAGAGTCGGGCCTGGTTAGTACTTGGATGGGAGACCACCTAGGAAGACCAGGTGCTGTCGGCGTAAAAAAAAATAAATAAGAGAGAGATTATAAGATGACAAGGTTCTTGCAGTCTGTAAAGTCAAACAAACAAACAAACAAACAAACAGGCTTGAAGGAGGTAAGGCCAAGCGTTAAAGTCAGAGCAGTAATACCTGTGTCTGGTCACCTCCTGTACTTTTCTGTAGAATCATTTTGTTAAAATGTTCAGTACATAGCAGGCCCTCTCTGGATGGGCACTATTGCTGCTTCCTTGTCAGGACCCAGGCCAGGACTGAGCCCATGCCCCTGCCGTCCGCCTTGGTCTTTGCAGATCTTAGTCTCTGCCTGGCCTGAAGGCCGAGGGAATGCAGGGAGGCTGGGTGATCCTTTGGAAAAACATAAATTATTCCCATATCATTGCCGTGAGCATCTTTCTGTGTCCGGCTGCCCCCTGACACATCTCTGCTCCTAGAAGTGGGGACATGACTCTGTATGTGTCACACACCCTCTAGTGCCCACAGCCTGACTTTTGCAGAGTGTTTTCTGAATTTCCTTGAAAACAGCACTTTTATGTGACCAGATGCTCCCAAACTGATGTAACAGGTAGATGCAGAGAAGAGTTATTTCGAGGGCCATAATTTGATTCAGTTATCTCAGACGATCAAAGTTGTTTAACACCAGAAATAGCTGACTAGAACAGCTGCTAAAACAACGCTTTGTGTGGGAAACGGTAAGAGGTTCAGTATTTTGACAGCTGTTTCAGAAGTATGAGTAATAAGGCTTCTAAGTAAATCCTGATTGCTGCTTTTTTTTTCTTTTTTGGATTCTCTAGACCAGATTTTCCATCTTCTAATGTTCTGTATGCACAGAGGGTATAGAAATAGTTTCTCTTTCCCAAAGCTTTGACTCCTTGTATTCACAGAGCTTAGGCAGCATGGTGATAACTCATTATTCAGTTTTTTCAAAAAATACACCGCTTTTCCATTCATCAAACACATGTGCAGAGCTTTCTGTGCTGGCAAAGTGCAGGGCCTAGGAGTCCGGAAGAATCAATTAGACTCTGCCTTCAGGGAGCCCCTAGTCTGGAGAGAGAGGGAGACATGGAACAAAGCAAAATATGCAAGTAATTTTAAATAAAGGCAGCGAGTGTGGCAGAAGCAGCACTGTGAGGGAGATCAGGGTTAGAAAAAGGTGGCATTGGATAATTAGGAGTTTGTCATCTGAGGTGCTGGGAAGTGAGATTTGACGGACACGTGCAACATCCCAAGTGCCAAGTACTTCCAGGTTAAAGTGGAAATGCGTTGATTGATTTGACCGGCCAACTGCGTATCTCAGGTCGCAGCATTACTGTTTGGATACCCAGTTTTTTAAGAATTATCACAAAACTTTTCTGATTTTGTATGCACCTGATGTGGGGATTGCGATATCATACTGTCTGTAACTTACTGGAAAATAGTTTAGTGTGGACCTCATGGTCGGTATGTGTGTACCTGTTAGTTTCCATCTAAACCCCGGTGGCAGTTGGTGGTGCCTGTTGTGAATGCACGCTCGGGTTTGGTGAGTGGGCATCTCATCAAATGATGAGTGGGCATCTCATCTCACTCCAAGGGCGTCTGCTCTAAGTCACCCAGTATTCTTTACCTCTGACACCAGAGGTTTTGTTCATTAGGATAATGGGTTTTGGAGACGGATGTTGGGGACATTAGTAGTTATCGAGACATGTGGCTTGATTAGACCTTTTAGAGTCTTCCCTCCTTGGTGTGGCTGAGTACGGAAGTCTAGAGAGACACTGAGGATGGAGAAACTGAGGCTCAGGGAGCTGGGAAGTGGCAGAGCCAAGAGTGAAGAAAACCAGAACTGGGACGGCCTCTGTGGGATGCTCTGGCCAGAGGGCCCTTGGAGGATCTCTGTCCCTGTGACCCTCGTAGAGGCGCATTGAGCCACGTAGGCCAGTCCTTGCCTGCAGCGCCCTAATGCCAGACTGAAGTGTGTGTGCCTCCACACCAACATGTCAGTCACCTTTCCTTTACTGAAGGCATCTTATTTCTTCTTTTGATTCAAGAAGAGGCAAGTATCGTAAGCATTCAGTTGTCACGGGCGATACATTTGTATTTCTGGTTGAAGGAAATCCAGCTTAGCTGGCACTCGTCTGCTTTTCCCATTAATAGACTTTTCCATCTGCAGATGACTGAAAAGTAAATAGAAGTCTTTGCAGCAAATCCAAGTCACAGTGGAGGACGGGAAAATGCACACACATGACATTACGGACTTTATGTGGAACTTTATCCCTTGGAAACTTCTGCGGACTCTAAGGATTTATCTTTAATGTGCTTCATACAGTCCAGACCAGAGCAAACCCATGAATTAGTTTCCTTTTTGGAGAAAGTTTGTTTTGTCTGGTGTGTTCGGGTCAGCCAGTGGTCGCTGTGGTTTGCAAGGAACCTAAATGGATTCTTGTCCTTGGACCAAGACCAAGGACAGATGTAGGACCTCCCTGTGTTGACCTCCTTTGGGCTTCTTGGTTCATAACCCTGGTTCAGGGAGGCAGACGCTATTACGGTCACTTTACACCCGAGCCGTCAAAGCGATGGGGGGGCAAGTGGTCTGTCCACACCACGGAGCTGGTTATCACAGAACCGGAGCCGTAACTGAGCTGTGCCGAGCTCCAGTTGACTCATCCATAACTCTTTCCCTGACCCCAGACTGCCAGGCCAGCGGGAAGTGAATCACGATGGGATCGTGCCTATCAAGGCGTTATTCGGTCCGGTCAGAACCAGGCCTCAAGCCATGCTTGTAAGATGACACATCAAAAGGTTCTGGGGGTGATGCTCTCGGAACTTGGGGTTCAGATTCAGCAGAATTTCATAAAAAGCCTGCTGGGCCCGACTCCGAGCTCGGTGTTCTCCGGTGTGCTGTTTTCCACGGTGGCAGAGCAGGGGGCCTTTCTCTGTGCCCTGGCCGCCCTAACCATCATCAGTTCCATCCCAAAGCCATCGTAGTAAACGCACCATCTAAGTACACGTCAACTTGAAATCCTCTGGAACAAGAAAGCACCTCACACACGTGTCCCCTCTCCTGCCCGCAGGCCTGCTGGTGGGTACCCTTGATGTGGTGTTGGACTCCAGTGCCCGCGTGGCTCCCTACCGAATCCTGTACCAGACTCCGGACTCTCTGGTCTATTGGACCATCGCCTGTGGTAAGTAGCAGGATTTGGAAATCCGGAGAGACGTGGGGATTGACAGCGTTGTGTCAGACGGGAAGGAACGTTTTCTCTGTGGGTACGATCGCTAGGTACTTGGGGGTAAGTAACCGTTGCCATTTCCAGCAGATGAACCCCAAATCCTGACGGCTTAGCACGGTGGTTATCTTTCTCGTTCTGGTGAAGTCTTGATCGGATCCTGCAGCCTCCTCCACCTGTAGCGACGCCCTCTATGACAGTTTTTAAATTGATCTCTGCTTGGTGGGAAGTCCTGTGCTGGGATCTGAAGATCTAAAGATAATCAGATCGGGTCTCTGCTCTTGCAACCCAAGTAAATACTCAATGACAGCCCAGTGCGAGCAAGCACCATATGGAGCCATTTGATTGTGGGGCTGCTGACTAGTTAGTACAGGACACTCGCCTGGCCTTGTGTGTGACCCCACGGAAGGGACAACCATCGTGCAAGTCACACTCACCCATTAGTTGTCCTGCTTATCGATTTCTGTTTAAACCCAAATTGCTGGCTTCTCCGTATGAGAAGGTTTTAAGAGCAGAAGCAGTTGCCTGAAAGAGATTTCTTTGACATAATGACCTTTTGGTTTGTCATTTTACTGTTGTTTGTTCATAAACTACAAAGTCGGTATTTGGTGGGACAGTATGTTGGGAGCTGTATTTTCCTGTATTTCACGAATCGTTCCTTGCTCTAAGAGAAGCTTCCCAGAAAACTGGGTGGGTCTGTCTCACCCCCCGGTACAGTACATAGCACGACAAAACCTTGTTGTGCCTTGTGACTCTCCAGTCCACGTAAACTGGATAAAAGGGAGCGTCTAGAATCAATGTCTTCACGTGGACCACTATGTATGGGAGAGCAGTAGTCCTAGTGGTAACCCCTGCTCACATGGTTCGCCTTCGGCTTGAGCCACGTGGAACCAGGCGGGGGGAGCAGGCGGGGGAGTGGCAGTTCGGGCCTCGTCTGACTTCCCACCACTATAATAGTCCCCTGGCCCTTGGCAATATGAAACACAGAGGAAGGTGAGTGGGGGAAGCAAGTTATAGATAACCAAGCGTTATGTTCATATGCTTTTAAAAAAATTATGTTCTAGCAGCCTGTATCAGGCCTAGTTTGAAGAAATCGATAATTTACGTTTTCTTGCCGTTGACACCTTTAATGGGGAAGGGGAGCCCACAGCCTTCCTAAGTGCTGACCCTTCTCACTGCTGCCCAAAATGAAGCCACCGCTCCCTGGGACCATCAGCTCCAGCCTACCTAACTGCACTTTGCTTGGTTGGTTGCCCTAAGTGATATTTTTTGCCGTCTCTAAGAACGTTAGGAAGCTGTGCCTTAGGAGTTCGCCCAGCTTCGTTGAGCTCATTGTGTCCTGACGATTCTGTCTCTCCTCCCACCTGTCAAATGACAGACGGTTTGGCACGTGGGGCACCAGGGTCACCAGGGCACTAAGTAGCCTCAGGTCTTCCCTCAACAGCTGCTTGGCGTCCCAGAGGCAGGACAGAGCCCAGTCTTTGCCCTCCTTGGCCTTCAGTGGGCTTACGTAGAAGGCAACCCGTTTGGTTCTCCCCATTAGAAGAAGTAGAAGGTTCTAACAAGCAGTGGGTTACATAGCCTCTGCGGGAATAACATAGACACAGGAAATGCAGGTCCTTCCAAGGCCATTGTCTAACGAGGAGCTCTGGGACAGGAGAGTCGCAAATGGAAAGACGGGAGCTGTCGACAGTTCCCCCTGGATGCACTGGAACCTTCCATCAGGACTGATACAGGGAGCGGGTGGAGGGCACCTGTTTCGTGGACGCCTCAGCGAGGACACAGCCCTGAACAGCGCCGGGACTCAGCTGCCCCTCTTCTTTACCATCCCAGAATCTCCTGTGGGCCTTATCGGTCATTTGTTTTCAGAACTGAAAGCTATCTTAGCTACCACCTTGCTCAACACCTTGGATTTAATAGGATGCAGAGGTGGAACGAATTGCCCAAGCTCACGGCGCTACTCACACAGACAGTGAGTGCGGGGCTGAGGCCAAGCTCCCAGCCCGGCATTTTTTAAGCAGCACCGTGCTGGCTTTGGGGATTAAACATTCTTTTGGTTGGCCGCTGGTGAGGCCCAGAATTTAATTAAAGGTTACTAATTGGTTCTGCTTCTTCTCTTCTTCTCCAGTAGGTAAGGGGGAAGTGTCGGGTCATTCGGTTGCCTTCCACATGAGACACGCGGGCCGTGGAAGCTCATTGGTATTTAATAATCCTTTCTTGGTCTGTGGGCCTCAAGAATTAGTCTTGGGTCCTTGGGAAGAGAGTAGCTTAAAAAAAAAACTCGCTTTTTTTTTTTCAACAATATATATTTATTGTAGAAAATTAGAAAGTACAGATAAGCAACAAGAATAAAAATTTTAAAAACATTAATACCACATCATAAATCACCTTCCAGACTTTCTAAACATGTAAAATGTGTCCGTCTGTACACATACATGTGTACATCTGTGTGTATACACATATACGTGTGTGCGTGTGTACATAGCTATACCTAGATGCCCACTTTCCACGTCAGTAAAATGTATTTCTGTGATGTCCGTTTTAATAGGTAGATAACATTTTGTGGTACATATAACATAATTTAACTGATCGATATGTTATTGTTGGAAATCTAGGGTCTTCCCTCTTAATGTGAACTGCCTTTTTGGAGCAACCTTAATGACTATCCTATGAACAGAGTCTTTTCACATTCCCTGAACTATCACCTTAGGACACATTTGTAGAAGTCGCTGTGCCGAGCCAGAGCATGTGCATATATTACATATATGCTGTTGTGTCTCGCACCCAGCTGCCCTCCAGAAAGACAGCCATTTACCTTCTCTCCACCAGGGTAAGTGAGGACCTGGCATTTCGGTAAAATGAGGACATCAACCACTGGTTCTTGGCAGGGCTGGATGAGTAGGTACCTGGGGCTCTTTTTCCTAAAAGTGATGATTAAGCCATGGGCGTGTTGTTATGACCTGAAAGAGGTCACAAGCAGAGCTCTGTAAGGAGCTTATAATGGTTACAGAAGCGCTGGTTCTGGGCCTTCCCTCAGTGACATGCACAGGGAACCCGAAGGAATCGTGAGCAGTCTGAAGCATGGAGAGGTCGAGTGACTCACCCACAGTCACAGACCTAGTGTGTGGCCGGGTGGGGACTTGAAAGCAGGTGTACTTTTTGGACAGACTCTGAGGTGTGAGCTGTTAGGCGATATTGTCTCCCCGATGACCAGGCTCCTTACCACTTCCAGAGTCTAACCTCTAGTCCCACTTACCCCACTTCAAAAATATGTCAGGAGGTGGTAAAGGGTAGCCATGAAGAGGGTAGGTTTTGGAGGCAGAAAAATCTGGATTACACTTTATAGAAAAGTGAAAGCCTCCGATTCCTCCTCTATGGAAGGATTATAACTAGAACTCCGTAGACGAATGCCTTGGGGTTCCGTTCCATCACGTTTATCCAAAAAGTTAAGGGTGCCGCCTGCTAAGTACAAATAAGTAATAGGTAACGTTACCATCATCGTTAACATGTTTGTAATCATAGCTTTAATTTAAATACATGCAATGTAAATCTTTAAAACACAAATCTCCCTTTTGTTTCTAAAAATGTTTTAAATCACTACATTATTTTCGGGTTTTATCTCTTGCCCTCTCCAAATAAGTCATTTTTCTGGGTGTAGAGACTGCATGATGGCTTTGTAAGTGCTACAGGGACCGTCGATGTTCCTCTAGTGTGTTGGGTATTACTTTTGCCTTCATTTGGTATTTAAACCTGAACATTATCATTTTTGTGACTGAGGTTATGTTTGGCTAAGGCCATAAAATATCTGATTTCTTCACTTGGTTCCTTTTCATTAGCTCCCAGTGCTATTCACGTGAGGACTAAATCCACTCCAGGACCCACACAGCCTGTTCTGGTATCTGAAAATACCAGCTTGGCTGCTTTCTAATCCCCAGGAGGTCTAGTGGGTTGGTTTTGCTTAATTTTGTTTCCTGCTGTGTCAGTTTCTTTTTGCATGTGACACCCAAATATCTACCTACACATGTGCGTACACACAGTCTTGATCAGTGAGGATGTGCCGTCTAAGGTGTTCTGGAATTCGGGTTTATAAGTCAGCGCTCAGTCACGGAACCAAATGCATTATTAATCATTCATCACAAAGAAATATCCACTGAATACCTGTCAGGGGGCCTTAAGCCTTTGTTCCTAATCCTCAGAGTCCAGATGTGATAGAATCAATCCGGGGTCCTCCTCAATGCTTCTTCCTTTTTATTTCAAGTAGACTGTATGTGCTGTAAGATAGATTTCAAACTAGATGACAGATTAGACTAGGATGATTTAGTATTTTTCATCATCATAGTTAATGTTGAAAATTTCCCCAGATACAGGCACAGGGCCTATGGCTGATATTCTCAAAAATAAACAAACAAACAAAAATCAAAACCCACCCCCACACACACTCCAAATGGTATTTGGATTCTCATTTTTCCAAAGTTCATTTCTAAGTAACCTTAAGCCCATTAGGGGCCGATCTCCTTTGGGCCCCCACGGATGCTTTAACTTGGACTTCCTGCAAGCGTCTCCCGGCGGACCCAGCTTTTTGTTGTTCCAGCTGATTGCACAGTCAGGTCAGCTTATTTTTCCTGCTGCATCTCTGTATGAATGAGGCCTTCCCAGAAAGTCGACAGGCAAGCCCTTCCCTTCTCTTCTGAGCATTCAGTGCATTTTGCTCAGAATGCTGGGTAAACAGTCCTTTTTTAAAGTCAGGGCAAAAAGAGCTTCATGTTATCTCACTTTGAGCAATAACGAAAGAGTCCCAAGGTCTTAAATATTGCAGCACTTGTACTTATTTTCTTGAGAAACGGAAGATTATAACGTGTTTTCTGTGGCGTCTTCCCTGGTGCCTATAGATTGGTCTGGCAAAAGTGGCAGTTGCTCTCAGACTGTTAACAGGACCTTGGCTCTGTGCTCGCTGAGAGGTGATGTGGCCCTTTGTATCTCCTGGGGCGAAAAGCAGACAGAAGTGAAACCTGCTTTCAAAAATAATTTTTACTAAATTGACATCTTTGGAATTTGCCCCGTCTGCTTGGGGAGGTGACTCAGCTCTGCCTTAACAGGTGTCCTCATACTTCTAGACTCCAGAATCTGGAGCCATGGACCCCTGTCCTTATTTATTCTTGGCGCATTTAGGAAAGTGTTCAGAAGATGCAGTGCATTTGCACAGAATCCCATGAAAGTGGGAAGTACGGGTGAATGTTTGTTGTGCGAATGCACGCGTGCGTGCACCATTTCCACCCGGCTGTGTGTGTGTGGGTGTCCTTACATGAATGTGTGTGGATAAGGCAAGCTGAAGGCCACGTGTGCCAAGCTGAAGGCACCTCAGTCTGCTCTTTAGTGTTTCCACGGGGTTGCCTCTGCACGCAGAAATATGCGTTTCATCCTCCGTGTAGGCAGTTTTGGTATTTAGCTCCAAGGAAAAGAAAATGAACCTGGGTTTGGTTTGGTGTCGCCTCTGCTCACACAGTGGGTCTGAAGCCCCTCAGGTCTACCTTTCATTCTCTAAGAGATCTTGGTTCTGCTCCCACCGTTCTGAGAATCACTGTAGACACATTCATGTCTCCCACCCTTGTCGAGAGTCAGAGTGAGATTCTGGGATGTATTGAATTGCTGGGGACAGAGAACAGAGAGAAGACATTTTAAAGAAATCGATGAAAAGATGCCGTGGAAATCTGTGGAGAGGACTGAAAGGTGGAATCACTAAATCATTCTTTCATTCTGGAATGAGTAGTGCGTACGGTCTGTATCTATGATGTGCTGTAGAGCCTCTGTGTAATTTTATCTGTGATACACGGGTGATTTATAAGACACTGTTTTTCCGCAAGAGCATTAACAATCCCAGAGCAAGACAAAAAGGGAAAGGAATTTATTCCAGTGTCTGTCCACCCTCCTCTGATGGCATCCCGGTCACGCCCACGCAGTTGTGAGCAGAGCAGAGCCGGTTACAGATGCTGCAAGGCCGGGCTGGTTTCATTTGGGCCTTGCCGGGCGAGTTGACTTAAGCTCCTTTACAACTGGCCCGAGCGCAGTGATTTGGTCCACGGCTGTGAGGATGACCTCATCCCATCACGTCTCAAGGCAGCTGTGCTCCTGAGAGCCAGGCTGCTGCTGCTCTTCCCTAGCGACGGTCCGTTTTCTCATCTCATTCATAATTGAAGTGAGTGGGGATCATTTTTTGCCCATGATGATAGGAGCGGTTACATCAGCTCCCCAGGGGCATTCCAAAGCTCCCCCAAGCCTTGCAACTTAACAGCTGGAAGCTGCTGTCCTTGCAGGATCTATGTTACCCTGTGAGGTGCAGACTCTAGGAGGGACAAAAGGGGAGGGAGGAGCTAAACTCCCAACCCTGACAAGTGAATGGGAGAAATGTTGCTGCCTTCCCATCCGAAAGTGTCCTAAAAGTTGCTGGACTCACCTCATCAGACTCAGCTACAACACAGTAGAGCAGATCCTCGAATAACGTTGTTTCGTTATAACGTTGATGGGGGGCTGTGGGAGCCTACCTCTTGCTTACATCAACCAGCCTATGGTAAAACGGGTACAGAGCAATCAGCTTAAAGTCAAGGAACCTATCAACGACATTAAATGAGGACATACTGGGTTTATTCTTGGGTTTCCACCTCCTTACATGGCTTCTGTGTGTCTCCTCTGGAGGAGAGGAGAGCATTTAGAGGCAGAGCTGTTGGGACAAGAGTCTCCTTTAGTGACATTAAATATTGATGACACGAGCCTGGTTTTTTAGGTAGCTTTGAAATGCTGACAGTTACTACATCTTTACATCCGTCCAGGTGGTTCCAGAAAAGAAATCACCGAACACTGGGAATGGCTTGAGCAGAACCTACTGCAGACACTCTCCATCTTTGAAAATGAGAATGACATCACCACATTTGTGAGAGGAAAAATACAGGTAGAGGGTGCTGTGGGTTTTTTGTTGTTACAGAAAAGTTGTAAAAATAGGCATTTATGTGTATTTTTTTCTTTCTTTAGTTCTTACACATGAGGCTTCCAGTATGTAGGCTCCTTTGCATTTGTGTTTTTTACTTAATGACTCCTGGGTAACACTCCATATGAGTTCATAGAGATCGTCCACATGTTTGTCGTCGTTGTTGTTGTTGTAATTTAAATAATTGTGGTTTTTTTCCATGCCAAGTTTAAATTTTTTATTCTGTCGAGGTTAGCAGTTTTTTCTATTATAATATCTGGAGTTTGAGTCACAGTCAGAAAGCCTTACTTGACACAGGTTAAGGAGGAATTCTAGGAAGTGATCTGACAGTGTGCTTTTTATTAAAATTCCACAGAATGGCCAACTTTATTTTATATTTCTACTTTACTAAACTTTCACATGAACATGTAGTAATTTCGTACTTAGAAAAGGAAGCAAAAAATACAAATAAAATCTTGTTTTTTGGAGTCTGATTTTTTGTTTCATTTGGTTTGGTTTTGGCTTTGTTTTTTTTTTTGTTTGTTTGTTTGGTTTTTGTTTTGTTTTGTTTTGCATATAAGTTGAAGGGAAAGAAAGCATTAGTGAGACCTAATGTTTTATTACTTAATTTCTACTGTATCCACTTGGACTGGTTAAAATTCCCATATCCTGACTCCTCATCTGAGTGTTATTGGGGCCAAAGGAGATGGCTGCTGCTGCTGCTTCTTTTTCTTCTTCTTCTTTCTCTTTCTTTCTTCTTCTGTGTTTTTAAGTCTAAAACACCAACCATCTCTCAGGAAGTGTTTCCCAAACTAGCATTGATGACATTAACCCTTTCTTATACTCCAGTAACAATCTCTTCACACATAAAGGTAATATAAAAACAGATTTATTTTTATGCACGACAATGAGGAGTAAGACACTAGATAAGGAGAGCTGTCTTCTGTCAAATGGAGAAGATTAAGATTCTTTAAGTAGCTGACTTTGTGACCTACTGTGATGGGAAGACTTGCTATGTTGCCTTCAGATGTTAAGTTTCTTTATAGGACAAGTCAGCAGGCTTTTTAAATGTGTCTTCCTCCTGGGCCTGCTTTTCTGATTTCTTATGATATGCAAGCTAGTGTTCCAGACAGCCTGTGTTCTTCTTCTGTTTACCAAAGGTCATGCCTGTGAAGTGTGAGAGATCACTTTCACTGTTCTCAGAAGCCAAGGTCGTCATGTCTTGCAGGAGCTGGGTTAACTTATTCTCCAGCACCAGAGCAGACACTCAAGCTTGTGTGCCATTTCCTCAGTGGCCTAGATCAGGCCTCTCAATCACTGAAAGGCAGATTTTACCCTCATGTTTTCTTAAGTATCTTAGGAACTGCTTGGAATATTTCCTCTTCATCTCAGCTTGGTGTTTGAAGAATGCAGCAAAAAGAGGTGCTCCTGTGTCTTCGTTGTAATAAGAGTCCTTGGGAATAAGCGTCACTGACATGAAGCTCATAAGATGCCACTTGGTTAATAGCAACCCTGCACTCTTCAGAGACGAGGATCTGGACCTCGGATGCCATCTCAGCTTTAGAGAAAACCAGGCATAAAAAGTACTCTAGATCTGATGTTTTTGAAAGGGAGAGCTGAATTTACCTGGACCACAAAAGGACCACAAAAATTAGTGAGGGCCGAGAAGAACAAAAGCACGTGTAATAATATCAAGCTCATCTTTACTGCCACCCCTGACCCCTCAAAATGGACATTTTATCACTGCTTTGAGATTGTTGATTTAGGTTTCTTCTCCATCCCTGTTAAAGAGATTAGAAGAGTAGGAAAGAGGATAAAAAAGAGAGAGGGGGAGACATTGCAAAGGATCCACATGAAGCTGGGAGGAAATGGCAGGCTCCAGACTCCCCCCCCCCCCCCAAAAAAAAAGTTATTCTAGAATAATCAAGAGTTGTTTTATTGATAAAACCATTCGGATTTTATAACATAACATCTTCATTTTGTTTCTAAATCATGTTATCTGAATTTCTGGGAAGTAATGTACATGGAGTGAGTCTGAAGGGTCCTCATCTGATCACGTGCAGGGGGCTAGGTGGAAGGGGTATAGCCCATCAGTGTGGACAAGCACAGACCGAAAGCATCTTCTCTGTCCAGGGGCCACTACTGAGATGCTCAGCTGTCTTTTCATGTTATCATCTTTGGGAAACAGATTCAAATAAAAGAGCTCTAGGAAGACACTAACTCTTAGAGGTGACAATAGCCAGGAGGATAAATAAATAAATAAATAAATAAACAAACAAACAAATAAATAAATAAATAAATAAAACAAGGACCAATTATGCCAAATAGCTATTCTTCTCATCATTTTCACTACACCAAAAATGTCGGATTTAATTCCCCTGAAACCAATTATGAGGAATTGCTATTAATGCAATTATGTGCGAAAGAATGCCATTCATATGCAAATGAATAGTTTAAGCATGCACAGATTGTTCGGTAATTGAGAAAACCAACAAATTTGTTTTGTGGTCTAATTAACTTTTATAAATTATAAATGTAATAATTAACTACAGAGGCAATTCAAATACCATAGGTAGTATTTTGTGTATTTCTTTCTAGATTTCTTATATGTACTTCATCGTAATAGCAGTCTTACTGTACATGTATTTTGTATTGTGCCTTTTTTCTTCGACTAAGATGTACTATGTTATTGTATAATTTTTAGTTGTTATTTTTATCTCATAACTGGCCTTACCATTCCTCTCTCTAGATGTTGTCTTAGCTTCTAGACTAGTGGGGGGCAGGCACAAGCAACAATACGGTGATCACTTGTTTGTATAACTTTTCCTGTAGTTTTTGCTTTTTTCCTTTGGAATAGATCACAAGATGTCGGTTAATGGATTAAGTAGTTTAAACATTTTTAACAGACCTTAGTAGATTTTGTCAACATATTGGAATCCCTCAGTGATTATGCCATTGCTTTCAGCCTTACGGTTGTTTAAATGGTTTTTCAAATTGAACAGGTCCAAGTTGGTGTCTTGTTATTTTAATTTTCGGCCTCGGATTATGAACATTTTTTTATGTTTGATAAGTTCATTTTCCTCTTTTTGAGAATTACCTGTCAATGTCCCTTGTGCATTGGGTAATTTTCCTAAGTGGAGCTGTTGCCTAACAGCGGGTGACCTGTTTTTCATCATGCAGAACCTGTAGAACATATAGAAGGGAGATATTCCATCCCTTTGTTCCATCATTGCGTTCACCTGGCTAATAAACTACTGCAGACTAAGAAGAGGTTCTGCATTCTAGACCCTCTTTTCTTAAATGTGGTAAGATTGAAGTAGAGCCTCATAACACACTATTATCCTTACTGGTGAAACTAGCAGGAAGGTTGGGTCTGTTGCTATAAGTGTATTAGGCCCCAGAGTGTTTCTGAGTGATATTTCTCAGTTCTCTAGCCTCATAATTCCTTTCATATTTAAATTTTCTTAAAATTTAAATGAGCATTCTAGAATGTGCTCTTTAGTAGATTTTTAGATGGCATAGTCTGAACTTAATGTTTTTCTGCTCAAAACATATGGGTATCATTTGGTTTGTTATATATCACTCCGTTCTATTCTAACATCATCCTTCTTCTGACTTTAGGGAAGAGTCTACTCTAGTGGATCCAAAATGTGCCTGGTCTAGAATTTTCATAAGAATTTTTTAGTCAGAATTAGTGTTAAGGAAGATAAATTTGTAGGGAGCATTCAAGATGCACTGAAAGTAGAAGAGCCAAAAGGCAGAAATTCTAAGTGTGAGGCCGTTGCAGTTTTCTGTCCTTGGAATATGGAAGGTTCAGTCAAGTCAAGGAGAATCCGAGAGGTTGCCCAGCTACACACAGCTGTGCTGTGATAGCGTTGGGATCTGAGTCCCAGATTTTCATGTTCTAAAGCTCGTGCTATTCCAGTGCTACCTGATCCGAGGAAATAAAGATGAGACTAGACGGATTTGGGGGTTACAGAGTGAAAAGTGGAATCTAAAGCAACATTTTCTGTCAAGAGATTTAAGTAGAAGCCAGTTTTCAGAGAATTACAAAGGAATTGGATAACAACGAAATGGCCTCTCAGGCTATTAAATTGATAAATAGTAGATTAACCCAGTCACTTGCTTTGCGAATATTTCATTTTTTTGTCCAACTGACCAAAAATTGTGTGTCTAATATAATTTTTGCTCTCATATTCCCCCTTTTTCATTCAGATAGTTGCTTGTTCCTCTTCTCTAGGTCCCCTGATGTTATTCATGGCCTTAAGACAATAGATTTGTGACCAAGTGTCAGTTAGTGACATGCATTCTGGTCTTTCCTGAACCTTGTCCATTCTTGAAGAATTTTTGTTGATTTTTTAAGAAAGGCAGACACTGACTTTTGGGATGACTATCACGGTAATCAAGGAAAAGCAGTAGAACTTGTAAAATCTCTACATTTCCTCATTTTCAAAATAAAATAATGGGCTTTGCTCTAAGTGAGTCTAATAAAATGTTTAGCACCAATAAACAGGTAATAAAAGTCTATATCATTATTTGAAAACATTTTCATACACAAATGCTGCTTTTGTAATTGGCTTAGAATTTGGGAGTTGCCTTTGGAAACAATTCTTCAATTTAAAAAATAATTCTAGCCTTAAAAATTGTTATTTTTTTCCCCTTTCTAATATGTACAGCATACAGAAAAAGCATCTCTCATCATAGTAATACCAGTTGTGTGCTTTGTGTTTCATCCCTGCTTAGGGCATCATTGCAGAGTATAACAAAATTAATGATGTGAAGGAAGATGATGACACTGAGAAGTTCAAGGAAGCCATTGTGAAATTCCACCGGCTGTTTGGGATGCCCGAGGAAGAGAAACTCGTCAACTATTACTCTTGCAGCTACTGGAAGGGCAGAGTCCCCCGCCAGGGTTGGATGTACCTCAGTATTAACCACCTTTGCTTTTATTCTTTTCTTATGGGAAGGGAAGGTGAGTTGTCTCGAATTTCAGAGAGAAGCTTTGGAAAGTCTACTGAGGTGTGCCCTGAACTTGTAAACCACACCAAAATATCAAGAATAAATCTGTGTCTATGACTGGTGGGTCAGTGCTACTTTTTTTTTAAGTCTTTAGTGAATTTGATTATTTTCAGTTCGATATTTGTAAACATTTTGGTCATTACGTCATAAAGATTTGCCAAAGTTCTAATTAATTTGGTAGGTACGGGCTTAAATCCATAATAATTATGAACTCAGACTCTGTAGGGTCTGCCTTGGTCTCATAACTAACAAAACAACAGTAAATATGGTCACATAGACTCAAAGGAGTTCAACACGATTGGGGGCTGGAGGTGTGAGACTGCAGTATCTCGAGGGGGTTCTAAGGAGCCAGGTATTGACCCAGCCTTGTTCCCTGTGCCCAGCCAAGCTGGTGATCCGGTGGGTGGACATCACCCAGCTCGAGAAGAATGCCACGTTGCTTCTGCCGGACGTGATCAAAGTGAGCACCCGGTCCAGCGAACATTTCTTCTCTGTGTTTCTCAACATCAATGAGACCTTCAAGTTGATGGAACAGCTCGCCAACATAGCCATGAGGCAGCTCTTAGACAATGAGGGGTTTGAGCAAGACCGATCCCTGCCCAAACTGAAAAAGAAATCTCCTAAGAAAGTGTCTGCTCTCAAGCGGTAAGTAACCGAGGCTGAGTCTTGTGGACTTCAGAAACAAGAAACCAGTCTATTTGTTTATGGAAAGTTAACGTTTTCTGGACAACTTCAAGGGTGCAGAATGCTTTTCTGGGGACAGGTACAAAAGTGAAGACTGCCCGTGGCACTCCCAAGCGCAGTCAGTGAGGCTCGCATGGCCTGCCCCTCCGAGCCTGTGAGCAGAGCACCTCGGGCACCCATGTGGGGAGATGGGGCTGAGGGCAGGAAAGGCCTCTCAGTGGGGGTGCTCACAGCTGGGGTCTCAGAGGCAGTAGAAGTTTCAGGGAATAACACAATGGTGGAAACACTGGGGGAGAGCACAGAAGGAAGGCCGTCCATCACACATCTGGAAGGTGACCGGGCCTTGGGAGAGGAGAGGCTGCCAAGAAGCCTGGAGGCCTGGATGTGGGAGTAGAGCTAGAGAGTGTGTGCCCGTATGCACGGGATTGTGCCTGAAGCCAGATGGGGAAAGAGAGAGGGCAAGCAGGTCCAGGGATGTAACACCTCAGTTGTGGCCACATCGAGATGAGTTCCTGCAGGACGAGTAGTTGGAGGTTGAATCAGTGCAGTGACTTGTGGATTGGAAATCACTGGCATGCAGCTGGTGGTTGGAACCTGATGAGGTCATTGTGGAGGCACAGAGAGGGACTTGGAGGGAGGGAGCTCCTGCTTCTTAGCCTTTCTGTGTTCTGTGAAGCCAGAAATCAGACCCTCAAGGAGCTAAGGTCAGGTAGAGCGTGAGGGGAAAGGTTTTAACAACCTGTATGATGAACGGGAAAAAGGAGGTCGTTAAGGAAAAGATTGCAGTCAACAGAGGACCCAGCTGAGGTTAGAATTCTAGTCATCCTAGAGGTGGGTTGCTTCCGTGTTTCAGGCGATTTGGTTGTCTATTTAGGGTGGGCAGTGATAGCCAGCAGGTTGATGAGGCTCGTTTTTATCCTCATTAGGTCTTTCTTAAAAGAGAAGGCCCCCAGAAGTGGCTCTGGATAAGGGTATATGTGATAATCCCTTTAGAAATGATTGTATTTCTTTGGAAAAAGGATGAATTTCTTGCCCAGGCCTGGTTTCCATAAGATTCTTGAACATTTACAGATAACTGATTATTAAAGTTACTGTACAAGGAATCTAACTATATTACAATAACTTATTACACTTTTCGGTCACAGGTTGACATTAGCCCCAATAGAAAGCCAAGAAAGTAGGGATAAGTCAGGCAAGATCAAGGGGGGGAAAGGTGGGCTGGGGAACATCCATTCCTGCATTGTTTGGAAGGGATCGAAACATTTCTTCTGCGTGAGGTGAGTTATGATGATTGCCTTGCAGCGATCTTGATGCCAGGGCAAAGAGTGAGAGGTACCGTGCACTTTTCCGGCTGCCTAAAGACGAGAAACTGGACGGCCACACAGACTGCACGCTCTGGACACCGTTTAACAAAATGCACATTTTGGGGCAAATGTTTGTGTCTACAAATTACATCTGCTTTACCAGCAAGGAGGAGAACTTGTGCAGCCTCATTATCCCACTCCGGGAGGTAAGCGGCAGATGAAAAAGGTATTTTAAGAATTTTATTTGTAATACTCTTTTTGGTGAACCGGGAATATTTTTACCAGCAGTTGGCTGACTCGTAACCCTGAACGAATGCTTATAACCTCTGGTGGCTCCTGCCACCCTTTCGTGTCATTGTTTTAAGTGATTGCGGGACCTATGAGAGTTCTTCCAGAGGCAGCCTAGTGTTTCCCGATGGAGACTTTATTATTATTCAGGTGTGGTGATGCCAACAGGTCAGGAGATGACCACCATTGAAAAGGTAGTTTGTTATAGTGAGAGGGGCCATGGGGGCCACATGGGGAAGCACCAGAGTCAGTCAGCAGGCAGCGGAGCAAGGGAAACCATTGGTGGGAGTCTCCAGGGAAGGAACAGGGGTGCAGGGCGAGCAGGCTTAGTACTGGCTGGTTTGGGTAGTTTCAAGGGGCTCTATGGCAGAGAGGCTGTCCCTAGCCATCTGGTATCTGGCCCTGGGGTGAGTAGGGCAGGTGACTAGTGGCCCTGTGTGTGAGAGAGATAAAGGAGGAGGTTGAGGCATGGGCTCTGGATGCATTCATTTGTGTATGAAAGGTTTGTTCTTAAGAGAATCCTTCACTAGCTCTAGGAGCTGGCTAACTCCTGAGGGGTGGTCCTACCAGGCTCAGCTAGGCCCCGGGATGTCAAACATCAGATACAGAAACTAGAAAATGTAATTATTACACCTGGCACAGAGCCTGAGGGCAGCTGGGTGGAAAGGAGCCATTCCAGGTTTTGAGTCAGAAAGCCGAGTGTTTCTCAGATCTGGTCCTCAGATTCCCTGCACTGGGACCACCCAGACTGCTGGCCACGGTGGCCGGTTCCTGAGCCCAGCCTGGATCTGCTGAGTCTGATTTTAATAAAGTCCCAGAATGATCTCATGCACAGTAAAGACTAAGGAACATCCCTTTTGTGATCGGGGTGGAGATGGGCTCTGCCGTGTCTTCACCATGGTACTCGTGTGGAGGCCGTGTGATGAGCTTTGGGTTGAGGAGGAAGTCCAGGTCGGGGCACCAGGGGCTGGTGGTCCTGCAGTTTCTGTCCCGGGAGCTTTCAACCTACCCTGGTCCTTCTCTAGAAGTGAGGGTGGTTAGGAGCTTCAGTTGTGAAGATTGACCCTCTGTTAAGATTCTCTGTAGTAAAGCATTCAAGTTTCCTTCTGCATCTTTTCTTTTTTGAAAAAATCATTTATGTAAGCAAATATTCTTCTTTGTTTTTTTTTAAAGAATGATGCATTGCTATCACAGAAAATTTGTAATACAGACAAAAAATTAAAAGAAAACAAAATTCACCCCTAGTCCCATCATTCAAAGGCAACCACTGCTAACTTTCTATAGTGCCGTTTACCAGGCTTTTTCTATACTTTGCTGTGTATATGTCATTAATAACATTTAGATATAAATCATAGGGAATTATTATTTTTTGCTTATTTTCTTTAACATCAAGTATACATTAAACTTTTCCCTGTATCATTAAATATTCTTTGCCAATATAATTTTTAATGACTACATATTACTCAATTAAGTGCACGTATAGAATTTATTTAGTTATATATGGCTGGAATTTTGCATTATTTTTAGTTTTCTCCCAATCATATATATAATTTTCCTTAAGTTATAAATTATGAATTCATAGACACTGATCAAAAAGAATGTGAAATGCCAGGCAATTGACAAATCTAGTTCTTCCAGGATGAGCTCACTGGTATTATAATATTTCCTTGAGGCTGGGATATTTTGTTGGTCACGAATTCTGAGATGGGTAATTCAACCATACTCTCACATTTGGCTCTAAAAATAGACTTCATAACTTTTCTATCAAATTTACCTTCTTTGCCATAAACTGTTACTAACTTAATGTCCTTTGTCCAGTACGACCTGAATGCAGAAGAGCAGAGTTGCCTGGAACAGCTACGGAAACCCATTCTGGGATTAAGAATGTGCCACGGATGTGCCATTTCCAAATCTGAGCGAGTCAGCGCTCTGTGTAACCGGAGGGAAGTGAGGGGCAGAGAAGGGCTGGTAGCAAGGTCTTCAGGACACCTGCTCCCCTGTTCTCCAGCTGCCGGGTTTTGGGCCCAGCTAGCTCTGTTTACCTTCCTATTTATAATACAATAGTGAGAGCCAGGGGATTGGGAGAGTTGTCATTGATATTCTTAGCCCAGCTCTGCTTGCCGGTGCTCCTACTAGGCGATGCCGAGATAACGCAGTCCTGTTGCAGGGTGAATCAGAGCAGGGACAGTAGTTGGGGTGGCATTTAGAAATAAAGCGTGCTTTGATTGGAGAAGGCGGCTTTAAAGAAATGCTCAGTGAGACAGCCTTGCCCTCCCCTTAACAGGACAAACCTCTGAGATATGTTGATGGCAGTGCCCTAACCCCAACGAATGGGGAAGCAGAGGACTTAATGTAACTTTTACTACCTCTAGGTACCGATAATGACAGAAAAGCGAACGGGAGAAGCCCCCACCCTTTCTCCGGAGTCTGTTTGAGTAGAGAGTGTTCTCTCTGTGGGCTCGGGCACCTTTCAGCCCTGACTTAAGCTGATGGATCAGCAGGGCCCCCAAGGGAACCTTAAATCCTATTTGGAATGGCCATTTTAGCTTGAAATAGACTAGGGGTTGGTTTTATTTATTTATTTTTTTAAATAAATAAACTGAAATATTGACTAGAGATTATTAACATATTAACACTCATTCCATGTGTGGACGGACTTAAGGCAGACCAAGTCGACAGATGTGAAGTGTTCACACAGAATCACGTTGCTGTAGATTTTGCAAATAATTACTGAGGCAGCAAAGCAGGAGGATTAGGTGAACTGATCAGGTTCCTCATTAGAGATTCCAGATGAAGCCTCTTTTCTTAATCATAAATTGCCTTGTAAATGTTCCGTATTAAACTCCGAGATTTGATTAAATTCTCGTCTGCTTTATAACCCGAGGTGGCAATGGAAGTGTGTCTCATTAAACTGGAGAATGCTCAGACCTAGCTTTCCTGGGGCTTATGGGATAGGAATCTACTAGAACTTGTTTGTCGGTGAAAAATATTTTGTGGGCGTTCACATATTTCACGTGGGGGCTTTCTGGTTGTTTCTGTGTTCGTGCTGCAGCCAGAGAAAGGGCGTTTCACTTCGATTTCATCAAGACCCATAGGCTTATCTGAGTGGTAGGTACAGAATTTAAGCCTTTAATTCCTTTGGCTTCTGTCCTTTAGTCCTGACACCTGGTGGCCAAAAGAATCAGAAAGAAACTGGTTGTGAGAAAAGGAGCTTTTATGGGTCTTTTAAAAATAAGCATTGCTTAACACATTTCTTAAGTGTCATGGGAAAATCCTTTTCGTGATAAGATATTTTTTCTGTTTCTCTAGTGGGTTTTTCTTTTTCTTTCTTTCTTTTCTCCTTTTTCTTTTCTTTTTTTTTCTTTTTTGCATTCGGAAAAAAAAGAAAACTCTTATGTGTAACTTTAGGTATCTCAGAGAATTCCTTAAAAAGTCTATCTCTAACTATATGAATTTATTACACCTGAGAGTGGAAGTTGGATCGTACGGTTTGTTTCTTATGGATCCCAGTCGTAGCCACTTTGTACTTGTGGCCGTGAACTTTTTAGGCAACCTCCAGGAGGTTTCTTAGCCTTGAGGGAGAGAAAATTTTTAAAGTTCTGCTTTGAAGGAAATGTGTTTCACACGAAAATGCTGCCGAAGAGGTTAAAGTTGGACCTGTCGAAATGGCTTGCAGATAGAAATGAGGAAGGGAAAAAAATGTTAATTATATAGTCAGAGCCACTGCAAATACACAACCATTTATCTAGGGCTTGCTTTGAGGCTTTCTTGCCTAATGTGTGAAAAAAAAAAACGTTCTAGTGCATTTTTCCTGGTTTCCAGTTGATGAAAATCCTATTACAAACCACCAAGTATATGTCTTCAGTTCAGCGAAAACAGATGCCTCCCTTTTGTACTTTTCTCCCAATGTGGTAGGCTTACTTCACCACACACACACACACACAGCCTGCCAGTGCAGATGGGACTGCAGTTAAGCTGCTTACATCATGTCTGTTCAGAATCCAGCCTTTTGCAGTGTCGATGTGGTGTGGTCGGAGGCGAAAAGGCAAAGCCCCAGAGTCCCAGTGAGACATTGAAGGATGGCCGGTGCTTTGGAAACCATGCCAACGTTAAACTTGGTCAAAAGAGCCGATATCAGGGGTGTTTTCTTTCTCGTAGGGATGATGCAGCAGCTAGGAGCCTTCTCTTTTATGGCTCCATGAAATTTTAATGAAAATCAAAGAAATCCTTCACAATGAAGGTTCTTAGCCTTGGTACGTGGACGTCCTGGCCTGGGCCTTGCTGGGCAGGCTGTCCCGTGCACTGTTGGGTGTCCAGCAGCACCCCTGGCCTCCACCTACTAAACGCTAGGGGCACCCTCCGCTGTGACAGCCCAGAATGCCTCCAGGGGTTGCCAGGTGTCTCCTGGGGCACAAAGTCACTCCCGGTTGAGAACTAGTGATTCGGGAAAACCAGCAAGATGGTTCTAACTTCTGGTAAGAGCTCCGGTTTGATTCGCTAGACGAGTCGTTTTATTTGATCAAAACAGTCCAAGAATCTCAGTTTTGTCTCAATAAAACGTGAGTGCTTCCCACAGACCATACAGGCGCTGTGGCTGTCCTTCAGTGCTGCCAGAGGCTGCTGTGGGAGGTCCCTGCAGAGAGACGATGCTCTTCGTTTTCTTCCCAGGTGACGATTGTGGAGAAGGCGGACAGCTCCAGCGTGCTCCCCAGCCCTTTGTCTATCAGCACCAGGAACAGGATGACCTTCCTGTTTGCCAACTTGAAAGACAGAGACTTCCTCGTGCAGAGGATCTCTGATTTCCTGCAGCAGACGACCTCCAAAATATACCTGGACAAAGAGCTGGCGGGGAGCTACAACAGCTCAGACGATGAGGTCTGTGGACGGCGCCTGCGGGTGTTTCGGTTTGTCCTGCTTCTCTGCCCAGAGCGTTCCCCTCCTTGTCCGCTTTGTTTCACCTCCGGGCTTTGCAGCTGTGCTCAGATAAACCACCCACCCTGATGCCCGGAGCAGTATCTCATTTAAACCCCTTGGCGTCTGTACTCAGGACAGAACCTGATGGGTCATAACATACGCTGTAACCCTCTTATTTTACAGTTGAAGAATTGTTGAGTAGTTTGTCCTGGTTGCACAGCAAGTGACACTGGCCACTGTCTGATCCCCACCAAACTAAAATGCCGGCTTGCTGCCTCCCTCCCGTTCCCTCACATACAGAGAGACGTCTCGGGAACCATGCCATAGCTATTGTCCTCTGTCAGGGACTCCACAGGGCTGCCGCCCAGACCCTGCCAACATCTTGTCCTCTCTGCATCGTCGGCAGGTGTATTCTCGGCCGGGCAGCCTCGTCCCCTCCAGCCCCCAGAGGAGTGCGAGCTCTGACGCCGACGGAGAGCGCCAGTTTAACCTCAACGGCAACAGCGTCCCCACAGCCACGCAGACGCTGATGACCATGTACCGGCGCCGGTCTCCCGAGGAGTTCAACCCCAAATTGGTGGGTGCCTCCGGCTCGTCCCCCAAACTTCCTGCTGGAAAAGTTACGTTTAAAATATTTCTTAGTCAAAGTGAACTCATAGCCATGCAGATAGTTCCTGTAAGCAAACCAGATCCTGTCTGCAGGTGTCCTCAGGGTTCAGAGTGGCTTCTCATGGAAGGGGACGAGTGGTCGAGGGTACGGGGACACGTTTCGTCTTGGTTTAACTATTAAGTAAACTGATAATGAAATGTATGAGTTCACAGCACACATTTAAAGAAAACAGATTCATTTTAACTTGGAGGGAGAGACATGAAGCCATTAATACAGTTTGCGTTCCGCTGACAGCTCGCAGGGCCACACAGTTATAACTTGAGGCCAAAAAGCTCCCGTGAGCCACAGGGGATGATGCACGGGTCCGACTGGGGAAGGACCCCAGGAAGCCCGACTTCTTGGTTCTCCTGTGAGTCCCCACTCTCTGGGGGAAGCGTGCTGACCTCCCAGCGAACTCCTCCTCGCCTTCCTCGGCGTTCTCTGGGACGGCGTCATGTGTCCTTTATCCCTTTTTCAGGCCAAAGAGTTTCTGAAAGAGCGAGCCTGGAAGATTCACTTCGCCGAGTACGGCCAGGGGATCTGCATGTACCGGACAGAGAAGACGCGGGAGCTGGCGCTGAAGGGCATCCCAGAGAGCATGCGTGGCGAGCTCTGGCTGCTGCTGTCAGGTACAGCCGGCCCAGGCCGGGACGCCAGTTCCGGAGCCCTGGGACCTGGGGCTTGCCTTCACCCTCTGCCATGCATCAGGCCTCTTTCAGACACGCAGACCCCGAGCAGAGCTAAACTTCCCTTCCTCGCCAGAGTGGTGAAGTCCCCTGATCGAAATACAGGACACACGTCAGTGGCCCCGGTGTGAAAGCCACCACCTTTGTGTCCTCACCGCCTCTTCCCTCTCTTCACGGATACTGTTTAGGAAAAAAGAGAACCCGAAGGAAAAGAGTATAATTCTTTGTGATTTGGGGAGTCTTTTTTTTTTTTCCTTTCCCAGCTGTGTCAACTTCTTCAGGACGGTCGAAGGGCAGGACGTGATCAGAGCATGCGTTGGGGTGGAGAGAGGGAGGACAGAGGGGGAGTAAGAGAGGCTGGTCCCTGACTTTTGCCACCATCTGCATTCACTGGTTGTCACTGGAGACGCGGAGGAGAGGCCAGAGTCTGCAGTGGAACTAGAAGCCGACCCAGATCACACACGTGCCACCCTGGAGGTGCCAGGAAGAACGGAAGGGGACGTGTCATGGACCTGGGGGGAGATGTGTCCACCTGCACTGGCCTGCATGGCAGGCTCACGCTCGAGCATAAATGACCCCGTCAGGTCAAGCCTTAGAGCCCCGCATCAAACCAGAGGACCTTCAGGCTGAGCCCACCATTTCTTCGTCCAGTCCCAGTGTGTCAGAGACATCGGGGCGTTCCTTCGGGTGTCACCGCTGGTCCTTCATACGTCCGTTGGTGGCTCTGCTCGGCTAGAGGCTGGAAATGTAATCGTGGATGTAAAATATTTTTAGGAAGTGCTATTATTAAAGCCTTTCATGTAAAAAAAATGACATTAAATGAAAAGAGAATTTTCAGACTTAAAGGAAAGCCTTAAAAAAAACACCCTCGTAGCTCTTTCTAAAAGGAGATGTAAATAGTAATCGCCAGAAATGAGGTGCTGCGCTAACATCTCAGAAGTAGGTGACGGATTCCTGAAAATTAATCGGCTTTATCTGTTTAGTATAGAACTAGTTTGTTCTATCCTCATTTCCACGTCTCGTTTTTCATTTTCCATATGTAGACCAGCCGTCGCCCTTCGTTTAGAAACCCAGATTTGAGTCAGATTATCCCTAACTACAAATCCAGCCCCAGATCATTCTCACCGCCCAGTCTTGTCTCCCTAGTGTTTTGGCAAACTGGTCACTCTGATAACCTGGTGCACGTTACTGGCAGAGCAAACCAAAAATTCCATTTTCATCTTCCTTATTCGTGCTAGACGTTGTTTATAGCGCGTTTCAGACGAAAACGAAACTCAAAATGAAGACCAGGAAATAGCAGAGCGCAACACGCTGTCCTGTCGCAGAGGTTCTTAGCGTTAGACTCAGTGTCTTTCTGAACCCTGATGGGTGCAGGGGCCAGAGGGAGAAGCAGGCCATGCGCTGCTTTCGTTGTGTGGATAACTGAGCCTCCATTTCCACAGGGGGTGGGGTTCACGTGGAGGCCGGCTTGCGGGGGAGGGAGGGGGCTGCCCTGCCTGGTCCTGCCCTGCTGCGTCTCATGGCCCTCACATCCTCCGACCGGGGCCTGGCTCAGTGCACCCACTTTCTGTAGGATTCATACTTACACAAATTATAGAAATTGTATTTAGATTTGGATATTTGTATACAGGCTTTTCCTGTCTTCAAGAATCTTAAAACGTCATTATCTCTAAGCGGGGATGCTCAGCCCCCACTCCGTCCCCATGCCCACCCCTGAGGAGCCACCACCGAGAGCAGCAGCAGCGGCTGGTCACTGCTGGGAACGCCCTCCCCACCCCTGCAATTTAAAAAATCCCTCCACCTCGTCTGCTACCTCTTCTTCATATGGCTTCCTACTCTTCAGTGTGGCTATTTAAGTCCTTCAGAGCAGTTTTCAGACTTGTTTTGAGAGGCAGAACTCTCCTCGTTCAAGTGAACTCCTAAGGAAAAACCCCAATGAAACAAAAGCAAAGCTGCCACGTGTGCAGGGGGCTCTGAGGCCTCAGCGGGGCTTGCTCTGCTGACTGTCGTCCTCTGCTCACAAGTGGCCCCTTGGGATGGCCTTCAGCACACAGGTTGTCAGCGCGGAGACCTCCACCTTGCGAGGATGTAAAGAGCTGGCTCACTATGGAGCCGAGAGGAAAGGCGCATCGCCTCATCCGTGGGGTTTCACTGTTGTGTCGCAGGTTCTTTCGCTTTCTGATGTCGTGTCCCTTGGCCATTTCCCAGGTGCCATCAACGAGAAGGCCACACACCCCGGGTACTACGAGGACCTGGTGGAGAAGTCCATGGGGAAGTACAATCTCGCCACGGAGGAGATCGAGAGAGACTTGCACCGCTCCCTCCCGGAACACCCAGCCTTCCAGAATGAGATGGGCATCGCCGCTCTGAGGAGAGTCTTGACAGCCTACGCTTTTCGAAATCCTAACATAGGGTATTGCCAGGTAGATGTCACAGGTGGTTTCTACTTAATAAAAAAAAAAAAAGTCTTGGTAGCCGGTGAATAAGAAGAAAGGCTTACGGTTAACAGAGCGATCGCTATACCAGGGTTTCTTGACCTTGGCACTATTGATGTCGCTGAGCTCTGTAGGATGCTTAAAAACGTTCCCGTTTAATTACACGTTTCATAGCAGCGGCCCACTAAATACCAGTAGAACCTCCCAGTCATGACAACCAGAATGTCTCTAGGCCTTTGCCAGATTTACCCTGCAGAGCCGGTGCTCCCTGGTTGAGGACCGCTGCACTGGGCAGGAGCCAGGAGTGCCCTTTCTGGATCTACCCCCGCCTGGCTGGGTGACCTTGGAGAGTCACTTCCGGTCACTCTCTGGTCCACCCCTCTGCCCTCCCCGAGGTAACAGAGGGCATGCTTGGGCACCAGGCCTTCAGTTCTGGACCCTAGCTTCCACAGTGCTCCTGCTTTGCGTCCTCCTATTGCAATAATGTCCTTGAGAACATAACGTTCACATGCTGTGGTTGTACTGTAGTGGACATGGACATAAATGCTTAATCGACTAGAAGAAATGTTGCCCACGTGCCAGCTAAAGTTATATACCACAACTGGGGACACTCCAAACTAACGTGACCTTTAGATTTAAAGGCCGCATGTGCAGAGAGGTCTCCCTGTGCTACATTATTTTATCTTTCTGATAGCACGTAAATACACCAAGAAGTTGACTCATGAACCTTTCCAGCCTTCTTCTATCTCTGACACCAGTATTTAGGCCCGGCAAGACTTGCCCCCACTGCGTTCCCTCCTTCCCATCCCCCAGTGCCTGGTCCAGAGGCTGTTACAAAGCAAAGACTCTTAACCATCTTTTCTTGACTAGATGATGACTGTGCCCGTGTGATGGGCTACAACTGGCTGGTTAATTCTCAGGTGGAATTTTAGTAACGATTTTACTTGGGAAAATCCTGAGTCAGACTGACAAGGGAGAGCCTGTTAGACAAACATTCCTTTATGGCATTTATGTGGCCGAAGCCTGACGAACAATGACTGGTTTCTAAAAGATCAGACAAGCACAGGCGTTGGCCGGCTTCTGACATGACAGAGTTCGTGTTTATCTTTTGATCTTCCCCTTTTTAATTGAGAGGACTGATAATGTCTTTTAATAAAGAAGGTGAGATCTGGAGTCACCGGTACTTATCGCATTCTCCTCGTCCAGACAGAAATGATGGGCTCGCCTCTAAGTGCAGCTCTAAGTTTAAAAGGGTTTATTGTTCTCTGAGGAGAGCCTCAACCATGAGTACTAGGTTACAGGAACCACCATTACGGTAGATTGAAAAGGAGTTACCTCGCTGAATTAAGGATTAAAACGTTGGGAATTGAGCAGGTTAAAACTTTCTCGAATAGCCTTTGGGCAGTGTTTTGAACAAGGGTTTGCTGGTCCCCGGCTTGGTGGACATTGGTGATCCAGGAGAGACCTTAACAGTTGCAGGCTCAAGGATCAGGGGTTTTTACATTTTTAAAAAAGAATATGTGTGTGTGGCTTGTAAAGCATTAAATGGTTTTCAAATACCTATTTACAGAAAAAAAAGTTGCCTCCATGAGACTAGCTCAGTGCTTCCTTGGGTTAATAAGTGGCGTATTTGTTAATGTGTGTCTGACGACATCCCTTTCGTTGCTTTAGGCCATGAATATTGTCACGTCCGTGCTGCTGCTTTATGCCAAGGAGGAGGAAGCCTTCTGGCTGCTGGTGGCTTTGTGCGAGCGCATGCTCCCGGATTACTACAACACCCGAGTTGTCGGTAGGTGGGGAGGCAGTTCCCGTCTTAACCCACATCTAAACGAGCCGATGATGTTTCTAGGGCCATGATACGAGCTGGAGCACCGTTTCCGGTCACCGCTAGTTAAGAGTTTCGCACGGCTCCAGTTTTCCAAACTGGGAATGAGAGTGTTTGGATCAATGTAGACCGTAGGCGAAGGAGCCCCGTGGAACTAAGGAGAACACATGTGTCAAAAGGGTTTGACAAAAGCTTATTTCGTGGAGAGACTGGAATCTCTGGAAAGCCCAAGTGTTCAAAAAGGAACTAACTGGAGAGGACAAAAGAGCGTTTAGACTGACCAGAACTCAGTCTCTCAGGTGTTTTTCAGAGCCGGTGTCATTGTAAAGCAGACGACGACTGTGAGCACTTAAACCAATTACTGCTGTTACTTCTTGTTCTCCCCTCAAGTGTAATAGCATTCATTTTAGCCGGACAAGCTATTTCTTGCTATTTTTTTTTTTTTACATGCTTTATGCTGCCTTTTGGTGTTCTGTCTGCATTTCTAAACCTTTGCCCCCTGCTTTGATTGATTGGAAATATCCTCCAGAAACCTCAGTAATTCGTCATGAATGTGTACAGCTGGAATGCTTTAAGTTTTAAAAAGTCATTTAAAAAAAACAGTTCGTGTGTGGGGACCACACATCCAGAAGAGTGATTATTTTTAAAATAAGAATTTGTCAAGGAATGGAGCTAAGATATACGTTTCGTGCCCAACCAAGCATTGCATGGCCAGCGGAATAACTGCTCGTATGTCATGTGGTCTTTGTAAACTGACGCTCTCAACAACCCTCGCGGTTGTAAAATTATTGCTCTTTATGGTGTGGAAAGCAGGACAGGGAGACCCCCAAAAGGGAAGATGCAGCCAGAACTAACCTGGTGACAGCTTGTCTAGGAACTTAATAACAAGCAGATCAGTTAGAGAAGGGAGCAGGCCTCTGTGCCAACAGCATGTGGGAACTGGATCGTTTTAGTCAAGCCACGTGAGCAGGTGCACTGGTGAGAGGTGCGGGTGGGTCACTCTGTGTCTTCCCGGCTGCAGGTGCCCTGGTGGACCAGGGTGTGTTCGAGGAACTGGCGCGAGATTACGTCCCGCAGCTGTACGACTGCATGCAGGACCTGGGCGTGATCTCCACCATCTCTCTGTCCTGGTTCCTCACGCTCTTTCTCAGCGTGATGCCTTTTGAGAGTGCGGTTGTGGTTGTCGACTGTTTCTTCTATGAAGGAATCAAGGTGATCTTCCAGCTGGCCCTGGCCGTGCTGGATGCAAACGTGGACAAACTGTTGAACTGCAAGGACGACGGGGAGGCCATGACCGTCTTGGGAAGGTAGCGTGCCGAAGCTCTGGGTGCTGCCCTGCACTTTCCTTTGTCTGTCCTCTTGGCTTCGTGAGTCTTATTTGGCCTGATGGTAGCCATGATGCCCACTTCTTGGCTGAGAATTTATTTTCATCTCTTCCGTCCTGTTCTTAAGGAAATTCTTGTCTTTTGTTTTCAAATGCAGGGTTTGCAGAGATCTGTATAAGGGAGAACCCCAGGTTAGCCTCCTGATGACTTCTGATTCCTTTCTCTTCCAGGTATTTAGACAGTGTGACCAACAAGGACAGCACCCTGCCTCCCATCCCTCACCTCCACTCCCTGCTCAGTGACGACGTGGAGCCGTACCCCGAGGTGGACATCTTCAGACTCATCAGAACTTCCTACGAGGTGGGTCTTGTTCCTGGCTGAGTGTCACAGTGCTGTGCGAGAGCACTATGAGGGGCACAGAGGGAGGTGTGCCACACGCTTCCTTTGCTGACCTGTGGCTGTAGCTGCTCCCTGTTACCTTCTGAGAACTAGTTGCTGGATCAGGTAGCTACCTGTCAGCTGACAGATTTGAGCTCCAGAGATGGACATTGAATAGGGCCCATGACTTCTGCTGGGTATGATGCCATGGAGCAAATGGCATGGCACGCTTGTGCCCTCCGGTGCTTTACTGTACTCAGCCTGAAACCTGATCAAGTAGCTACTCATATTTGATTCTGGGTGGACCGAGGAGGGGCTGTTAAGAGCTGGCCTAGGGAGGTTGATCTGCACAAATCAGGCCACTTCCTATTCTCATGCCAAGTCCTTAGGTCTTCTCTGAGGTGGACAAGCCCGTCTTCTTCAGTTCAAGACACGTAGAATATCCTGCACCGTCCTAGAGAAGAACCAGTCCTAAGATTCCTCTAGAATCTTGGCCTGGCAGGGCGGGGGGCCTTCTGGTCCATCATGACCCTGGATCTGGTCTTGAATCCCAAAAAGGATCGTCTAGGGTTAAGGAACTGTGGTGCCACGTGCCTCATGGCATTTGATGGTTTGTGGAGCCCCAAGGACTCGGAGCTTGTAACTCCTCACGGTTTCTTCACTTGCTGACCTTGACTCTGAAAACCGTTACCGAAATGATCATTGAGAAAGAGCGTGAATATTCTGCTGAGCACACTGTACCCTGTGCAGACGTTTTAGGATTGTATGACTGGTGGTTGTCAGCTTTCCAAGTCGCAATCATCTGGATAAGGGACAGATAGAGTCAAGCAGAGTCAGAAAGTCCTTCGTAGGGTCAAGAAATTGGTGCTTTTAAAAAAATTGGTGTGGATCCAGAAACCTTTTCAGAAAGGGGAAAAGGCTGATAATATTTAAAAATTCTTCCATTGACACTCCACATATATTAAAAGCAAAACATTTTAGTGTATTTTAGAATCATAAAAGTAATGCGAGCTTATTGTAAAAAAAAAAAAAAAGTGGAGGAACCGTGGGAAAAGAAAAACAAATACCCTATGAACATTTCATTATATTTTCCTCAGGTATGTTTTTATATTTGTAATATGCACAAAAAAAATAAGTTCCCACTAAAAAGTGCTTGTGACTTCATTTTTCACTTAAAATATATATGAGCATTCTCTCATATACTAAATATTGTTTGAAGGTGTGGTTTTAATAAATTCCTCAGATTCTGCTTTAATGAGGTACCAAGATATATTTATCTAGTTCCCTTTTGTTGGACATTTACTTTGGCTACTTCCAAATTTTCAATATTACATGGCAAACATATGATATTATATGTTTTATATGATAAACTTCTACATAAATATCACTTCTCTGATTATTCTTAGGGATAGATTTAACAGCATTAGATGAAAAAATATGAATTATTTTCAAGCTCTTGGCACCCATTACCCAATTTTCATAAAACTTATATTTCCACAAATAGAGATGAAGAACGGCTGTTTCATTCCACTCCTCAAAACCGGTTATTATCATAATGTGTCCTTAAAAAGGTCACTGCCCCAGGACTTTCGGATAGTACCTATCAGAAATTCTGGATGATTATCCTCCCACAAAAAGAGCCCAGGCTCTGAAAGGTGACAGTCATTATACCCGTAGGCCGCTTTTGTAAAGACATGTCCTGAAACCTGGATGAAGGGAATTCTGGACCAAAGTGACAGCCTAGAATGCGAAGCTCAGCTTTACGCTTGGCCGCAGAGACGCCAACATCATGCCGAGATCAGCACTTGGCCCATTTTTAATGGGAAAGGGAAGAGAATGGAGATAAGACCGAGGGCTGGTTTCCACTTACGTCCTGTCTGGCTGATCCCGAACGGTGGCCCTTCGGCTGTCACACGTCCGATGGCAGGACACAGCAGCAGTTTCCTTCCTCTGCCCCTTTTATTTATGTCATTGTCTACATTACCCGGCCTTTCAGTGCATGATGAATGCTTTTTTGTTTTCTCCCCTCTGCTTGGTGTCACCGCGCTGCTCCTGAATTTCCAGTGGCTCTCTGACACTCTACAGGTCACCCTAAAGAGACCATCACATACTCTTGTCTATCTTTTGTTCCTCCTCTTCACCATTAAATTGCTGGTTCTCAATCCTGCCTGTGCATTAAAATCACTTAAAAAAAATTTTTTTTTTAGCCAATCCCTTAAAAATATAAAATTTCCAGGCTCCAGACCAGTTGAATCGAATCTCTGGCATGAGGCCCAAGAATAAGCATTTTTTAGTTAGAAGTTCCCCGGGAGATTCCAGCGCCCAGCCAGGGCTGAGAATCACTGTCTTCGTTGCAGAATGGGCCACTCATCCCAGAGCCGCGTGTAACCTGGTCTGGACCGAGACACGACATCAGGGTGCCCTGAGACACGCACCACGCTTCTCTCTGTGCTTCCGGATCATTAGCCAGGAAAATAGAAAAGTAGGAAGCACATTCAGCTTTGAGTTCTGGTAAAGGGCCCCCCCAGTTGTAGGGCGGTTGGTCTGATATTGGTCCAGTGGCTCCTGGTGGATAGAGATGATGACTTTATTCATAAAAGCCTCCAGGGGAAACTCGTGCTCCTTATAAACTCTCCCAGGCCTCTGCTGGAAGGAATGTGTAGACAGTTGGAGAGTTTCTCCTCTGTGGCCCCATGTGTGTAGTCCTATAGAATTATCCAGAAGGAGAAGACAAGGTCCCAGCCTCAAGCTGGTCTCAGAGACAGAGATGACCCTCTCAGAAGGCACAGGGACACGTTTATGAAGACTGTTCAGCAGACACTCAGCCGCCACAGTTTCCTAATGTTCAGGACGACCTACCCAGCCCAGTTAATCTGAGAAGGGAAAGAACGTGCCTAATAAAACAGAGAGGACTTTGTGCAGAAGACAGACTGTTAGGAAAATTTGAATAATGTGTTGGGCTTACAAGCGAAGATGATAGCGACCACTCATCGAGAGCGCGCCCGGCATGGGGCCAGGGACTGGAGCTTCCCAGACAGCCCGCCAGGTCAACGTTACCCTCTTTTAAGGTGATAAATGCAGGTTGAGAGAGGTCGAGCTAGGCTTTCCAAGACAGCAGTGAGGAAGTGGCAGTCACCCTCCAAACAAGAGTTCCCTAGCGTTAAAGCCAGAGTGAGGGGGCGTTGTCTGGGATAGAGGGAGATGGAATTGTTCTAGGTGTAAAGACTGAGCCCTAGAGCCCTCCAGGGCTTAGGGATGGAGAGGGTGTGCCAAGGAGACAGAAACCGTGGCCAATGAAGTATAAAGAGACGCAGGAGAATGGGAGTAAATGGAATTAAAACCTAAACATGGATGCCAAGCACTATAATAAGCAGTGTATGTTTTAGCTCTTACGGGAGTTGGAATCCAGGCTAGACTGATCCAACAGTGGGCCCCGAACAGAGTGAAACAAGCGAGAACTTTCCCTCTCCTTTTCAGCCTGCACAGATGGATGGTTCGGGTCTGGAACGCACTCAGTGGGGTCAGGGACCCAGCCTCTTTCCCATCTGTGCTTGAAAGATGTCCCTGCAGGAAAGGGGGACAGGGTGGCTGTGCTCTTTCCTTTTAAGAGACACCAGCATGAGACGTCTGCTCACATCCTGTTGGCCAGTCCAGTCGCCGAGACACGACCGGCTGCCAGGGAGGCCGGACGTCTTGCTGAGCATCCAAGCACTCAGCTGAACATCTGAATTCCACAGTTGAAGGGAGAGCGGATGGATGGGTATTGGTGAGCTAAGTGCCACTCTCGGGGACAGCCATTAGGCCTCTCTCACGTTTAACTTAGCAGGATAGTGCTAGTCCTCATCTCATAGCTCCAAAAGGGCGGTGCGCTCTCTCTGTGCCAGTGTTGTTATTAAACCGAAAGGTAATGTCTCAACTTCCTGATCGTCACTCACGTTCCAGGTGTCCTAAGCATTTTCTGTCCTGAAGTGTTACGCCATAACTGTGAAACCACCTTTTAAAAAAAGAAGACACTTTTATTTGAAATGATTGTAGATCCGCAGAAGGTAGCAAAGAAACGTACAGAGAAGTGACCTGCCCTTCCCCTCCGGTCCCCTCCTCGCCAAACGCCAACACCACAGACGACTCTGGTGCAAAATCAACACCAAGGAATGGACACTGGCACAATCCACAGAGCTCGTTCGGGTTTCACCTGTTGTACGTGCTCTCGTTTGTGCGCGTGTGTGTATGTGGAGCTCTGTGCAGCTGTGTCACGTGCCTACCCTTGCATAACCACCACAGTCAAGACACGCAGCTGATTAATCACAGAAAACGGTTTCCCGTGACCCGGTTATAGCCACACCCACCCTCCCTCACCCCACGGCTACCCCTGGCAGCCACTACTCTGCTCTCCATCTCTGCAATTAATTATGTTATTGCATGATTGGAACATAAATGAGATCATGCAATGCATTTTTTTTTTTGAGATTTGTCATTTTTCATCAAGCGTAATTTCTTTGAGGTTCATCCAAGTCATTGTGTATATCAATAGTTATTTTTTTTTTAAATTTCTAAATGATGTGCAAAGGTGGTCTTTCTAAACCTTCTGTTTAACACTCTCACGTAGCTGTCACCCAGTTCAATGCCAGCACCCCAGAAGTGCCCTCCATGCCCCCTTCCTGTCATATTTATCCAACCAAGGTTGCTGATTCTCCTGACTTTTAACATCATCGATGAGTTTTGCTCGTTTTTGAACTTCACATAAATGGAATTATACAAAATGTTCTCTGTGGTTCAGTTTTATTTTGCTCAGCATTAAGATTGTGAGATTTATCCAAATGGTCCGTTTTCCCTGCCGCGTAGTAATTCACTGTGTAACAGCGCCACCGTGTATCCATTCTCACTGCCGTTAAGGCACATTTGAGCGGCTACTTGTTTTTGGCTCACAGTGGCACTATGAATATTCTAGTACATGTCTGTTGGTAGCAAGTATCTGTACTTTTGTTTTGGGTGTACACTTAGGAGTTTCTGGGCCCTAGGTGTATGTGTGTTCAGATATCTGTTAGGAGATACTGCCAGATGGATTTCCAAAATGGTTGAATCGATTGATACTTGGAGCAGAGGCATAGGCGAGTTTTGGTAGTACCAGGCCCTTGCCAACACTTGATACTGTCATCTGTTTTCTTTTATCCTTTGCACATCCTTAGCCGTTGCAGCCATAGCTTCCGTGGATGAAGCTTCATGCTTTAAGAGTGTCTTTGTTTTTCTTTTGCACCAATAAGAGACAGAATGTCTTACAAATTCTTTCTCCGCCTTCAGATTAGAACTCATTTGGCTTTTTAAATTTATATTCAGGCAATGCTGGGCATTTTGGAGTTTGAAAAGATGGCTAGCTCGCCACGTCTGCCTCTCAGAGACAAACACTGAGAGCTCCGGGACCAGATCAGGAGGCGGGGGAGCCTCACACCAACGTTTCTTCCAACCTCCCTGTCTAATAGTCAGCTTTCAGATACTTCCTTTCTCCTTGTGAAGGAAATTCTTCCTGTAAAGCATTTTTTCATACATAAATGTATCCTTATTTAACCCCTTTCCTTCTCCAGAAATTGTTCATTTGAAGAAGACTGATTCAGCTTTGAAATTCCGTTCAACGGTTGAAAAGCATAAGAATTTCCTGCTGCTTATTTATAGTTTTCAAATGGCTTTAAAATAAATCAAGATGACGTAGTAGATAAAGGTATAGTTTAGGTTACCTGTCATGTGACTAAAAATTTCTAATATATGTCAGGATTGTGGCCCCACTGTGTGCTTTAGCAGATTTCTCAGAAATACCGATATTGCTCCTTCCCAGAAATTTGGAACTATCCGAGCAGATTTGATTGAGCAGATGAGGTTCAAACAGAGACTGAAGGTGATCCAGACGCTGGAAGATACTACGAAACGGAACGTGGTGAGTCCTCTGAGAAACAGCGTGTCTCTTCCCCCATCCTGTGTCCCGTTCCTACCGGCTCATAAATGTCTGCGTGACACACTGAAGACAATTTATAAGAGAATCAAGCACTTTCCCAATGTGCCATTTTTGAGTTTATAAATTCATTGTGTTTATTCTTTTGATAGGTACGAACCATTGTGACAGAAACTTCCTTTACCATTGATGAGCTAGAAGAACTTTATGCTCTTTTCAAGGTGGGTTTCAGCGTAAATTTGAGTACATTCAGGGGAATAAAAAGTTCATTTTAATGATTCCGTTCCAGATTTTTCTGTTAAATTGTTCGTGGAAAGCATGAGTCTATAAATGGGAAGATAGAGCTGAGAATATAAAAATCGAATACTTAATATGAAAAATAAACATCTTATAACTCATTTATGTTGATGTTTTAGCTTCTACTTCGTATATTTTAGCTGTTTCTCTGGGCTTCAGAAAATAGGGTAATTACAATAATGGCAATCAGCTTTAAATTCTGCCTGAAATTGTTGTAAATTGTAATTTCCTACATTAAGCTATATTAAAGCACTCTTTTAAAAAAGGATACGTAGCTAGAATAAGAATAAAGCTGTTGAAAGTCTAAGGAAAAGCCAAACTGGTTAAATTTCTGGGATTTCCATTTCATAATTCACCCCCTACCAGTCTTCATCCTGAATAAGAACATATTATGTTAGTAAATAAAGCAATGTAGAATTTTTCTTCTAGGAAAAATATTTTAGCCATGACGCTATTATTAACATCACAGGTAAAAAGGTGGCAATTGCCAGGAAACAAATTTTAGAAGATGCTTTTATGCAGGTACCAATTTTATCATGATCTCGAGTTGGGTAGCCTCTTTATATGTGGTGTCTTTTACTGCCAGGACTAACCTCACCTGTAGTGAGGGCTGCAAAGATAGTGTAGGAGTGAACCACAAAGGCCCAGACGTGAAGATCTGAGCTGAACACCTGCCGCCAGAGAGGGCTGCCGGGCATCACCCATGATAGTTCAGAAAACAGCTCAACCCACGCGTCGCCTGGGACCTCAGCCTTCATCCCCTCCTCTGACTCACCACTTTCTCCACCTTGCAGTCAGGAATGTACCCCAAGCCCAAGGCTGCACTGCAGAAACCCTGGTGTGGGCTCCGTCCTCCCCTCTCTCCTCTCCTCCCTACTCCCAATCCTCTCTTTTTTAGGTTATTAGCTATAATTCCTGGTAAACCATTATGATAAAGACATTGGTTTTCCTTGCTCCCTTCTAAATGAGAGTCGAACGCTCTCAACTGACTCCATCCCCCCTTTTCAGGACCTCCGGGCCAGGGGGAAAGACCTGTTCTGAAGGTGCTTTCTTCTGTTGCAGTATTTGCACGTGTCTGTGGCGACACACTCAGTACCACGGGGAGTGAAGCGAAAATGCAGCCCCCCTTGTCACGGCCCTGCCCTCCCCCACCTGCCATCCAGCACTAACTCTGTGTGCAGAGGGGGGTGTTCTTCGATCCTGGCTACGTGTTTTATCTCTGTGGTCTTCCTAGAATGAGCATCTATTTCTACCAGAATCAATACGACCTCATGAGTAAAGAGGCCGCCTTGTTTCCAAGGACAGAAACAGGCAGCGTTTTTTTGTTTGTTTGTTTGTTTGTTTGTTTGTTTTGCTGGATCAGGATCTCTCTCCTTACCGTAGTGGCTCCTACTCGTAATTTTTCTAGAGCTGTTTTGAGATGTGTAAAATAGGACCACACATTTGTAGTGCGACTACTGTCTATGGCTATGATGATATCTATGTGATTTTGGTGGCCAGGAGGCAGGGGGTTTATGGGACGTTAAACTAGAAATCGGAAACTCAGAATCTCACCATGATCTGACCTGTGCAGACCACTTGACCCCTGGCCTTTACCATCCTCACCTAGAGAACAAGGTGGTCACGTGGCTCAAAGTACAGATCCTTTTTAGGTGCACATCCTCTTTATTTCTTTTAAATTAAAAAAAAAAAGCATCTATGGGAATTATTTCTTAGAACATTTGTGAATCTATGTATAAGGGAGAGGGAAAGGGAGGTGGCAGAGTCGTTCCCCCTCCTTACTCCTCTTGCTCCAGTAGTTGATCCGGGTCTCTCGTGGCCAGTGTCAACCGCAGAGCTGGTTGCCATGGAGCTGGGGGTAGCCAAGAGCAGAGACATATGCAGACAAAGGAGACAGAGGGGCCCTGACACCCAAGCACTGCCCCAGGAGGTGCACAAGGGTTGACCAGAGAAGCCTTTTTCCAGATTTGCGGGTGAGCCCTTTCCTCCCGGTATCTGCTGTGAGACAGAGTCCCCAACGTCACCCTTTTGCTGCTGTTGTTATTTTTCAGGCAGAACATCTAACCAGCTGCTACTGGGGCGGGAGCAGCAACGCGCTGGACCGGCACGACCCCAGCCTGCCTTACCTCGAACAGTATCGCATCGACTTTGAGCAGTTCAAGGGGATGTTCGCTCTCCTCTTCCCCTGGGCCTGCGGAGCTCACTCTGATGTGCTGGCCTCCCGCTTGTTCCAGTTATTAGATGAAAACGGAGACTCTCTGATTAACTTCCGAGAGTTCGTCTCTGGGCTAAGTAAGGATGTGGTGTGAGTGCATGAATGGGGAGAGAATGGGGGGCCGGGCAGTGACCCCAAGGTGCTCAGTGCTGCCATCAGGGGCAGAGGGCCACATTTTAAGCTTTGCAAACTGACAGTAAAATTTATTTTTAGTTCATGGATATGTTATATGGTTAAGTCATCGCCTTAAATAGTCTCCAGCACTAGTTAAAATAGTTTAACGGAGAATTCACAAGACAATGAAATGACAACTTAAACACTGAAACCACAGACACGATAACGTTACTGGAGAAAAAGAAATGTTTGGGTGGATTGCTTTTCTTTGAAAAAAAATATTTATATTTATATTATGTATATTTCATAAAATTTCATAAAAGCATTTTGTGAAGTTTTTAATCAAGGGCTGAAAAAGACCACAGCAGCTCTGCAATCTAAATGGAAGTCTTTTCCTCTCCATTTTGCCGGAGGAAGGATGGACCATCACAGGGATGCACGCCCAACACCCCACAAGCAGCATGTGGTTTCTGCCTGTCAGTCGCACTGTCTGACCCGTTCCCTGCCCCATTTTCTATTGGACTCGTGTTCCCTTTATAATTGTGGGCGGGGAGCTACGTCGTAGTTGGGCTTGACCCACTGCTATGTGGTTGCGGATGTAGCAGACGTTTTGTCAGGCTGCCAGATGTGATAAGAAAGAAAAGATGTTTTTATTCTAACTGTGCCCCTCTGTGACCTTGGGCCATGTCCTTTAAAGTGACACGCTGAAGGAGAGATGAAGGCGTCAGGCATAGAGCCAACGACGATTCCAAAAAGGTGCCCTGAATCTTTAAGAATAATGAATGGCTGGAAGGTTTAAAGACAGAGGCAGCTGATGGTTTTTAAAAAGGCAGAGGGGTATAGTTTAGGTTCTCTGATGTAGGAAAAAATTACTTGTGTAAAGTACGTACAGATATGCTTCAAAGGGGGCACGTGGAGGAACTAACTAGCTCTGCTAAGTGCAGGCACTGCTCCGATGCGTTAGAGTCTGTACTTGCTCACTGAATCCAGACGGCAGCCCCTCGGGTGGTCGCTGTAGGGATGACCCACGTTTCTGTGTCGCTTACCCGGTGCCAGGCTCGGCCCTGGTGCTTTACTTGCGTTTAATGTGCCCGGAGGCGAAGAGGTATTTATAATTATACAAGGAACACATAAGTATATTCTGCTTAAAAAAAAGAAAAAGTGAGACAATCCAGACAAGGCTATAGGACCCCTTTGGCCCTAACCTAATCTTTTCTGTCCCCAGGGTAACAACTCATTATTATATTGATGTCTATCAGAAAGATTTCTTAAAACTTATCTTTGGACAAGAATAAGGAGGAGGAAAAAGGGCAGGTTCTAGAAAGTGATAGAAATAAATATAAATATTTAAGTGTAGTCAACTCTATCAAGAAAAATACTTTTTTAAATGTTCAAGAAAAGAAAGAGAGGCTTGAAGTCCAAAATAGTGGAAACATGGGAAAAGAGTACTTGGGCTTCTTAAAATGCAGTATTTCGAGACCGTGAGAACTCAGCTATTCTCAGGTACGTGCGTCAGTCACCGCTCTGGAGACAGACAAGTAGACCAGAAGAGAGAAATTCTGTTTGAGTTTTTAGAAGCTAAAAAATCAATTCTGATAAAGATGGATCGGTAATTTTAATGTCAGTCCCCAGAAAGGTCCCTCTAGAAATCGGTGAACGGATGGATACATGCACTTAGCGATGAGAGGGTTCCATCAGAAGCCACAGATGAGCTGTTCTCTCCCCTTCCGACTGTGTTGCTGAAAGGTGGAGCCTCGAAACATGTCACCGATGTCACGGTGCAGCCGGTCATTTGACAGATCAATAACTCATTACGAACGGGGAGGGTGGACGTGTGTGGAGGTGGATGGTTGCAGCACTGGCCAAACACGACCCCCAACGTGTGACGGTTAATGAATCAGTTTCAACTGAGCATCTCTGATACGTTGGGCTTGGTATTTCACTTTTGTGATTATTTCCTAATTTGCAAAATAGGGTCGTTGTCAGGACTAAGTGAGGTAATTCCAGAAAAGTGTCTGGAACAGTGTCTGGCTCAAAAGATGATCCCTAAGATTACCATTGATCCCTTTCTGTTGGACTCAGTGGGCAATTAATTAAAGGTAGAGAAAGCCATGCCAATGTGCGGGGTCCACAAAGCTGGGAGAGAGAGCCAATACGACGGAAAGAAATTAAGAAATTCATGTATATGGGAGGAGGAAATGATTCAGAAAAACAAATTGACAGGGATAAATCAGACATCCTAAATTTTAAGAAGGGATTGTGAAAGAACGAGCTCGGTGTCTGCCTATCATATGTGGTTTCAAGCATGAGACTAAAGTTAAACTACAGAACAATTTTCAGCATTTACAGAATACACCAGTGGAATGAGATGCCTCTGGTTTTGACAAGCTCCCCGTCTCTGGGAATATTCTAGCAGATGCTAGATTCCCAACTTCCGTGGGTGTGTGAGATTCCTATGTGAAGTGGGAGGTCAGACAAGATAATCCCCGATGTCTCTGCCAACCCAATGCTGTAATTCCTTTCTTCTTCTTTTTCCAATCTGATGAATCTTCCACTCGGTGCCCTGAGAATAGATAATAAAGGATTTTCTGATTCCTGATGGACTTTAAAGGAAAAAGTAACAGGATTCTTTAGATTGAAGTTACGGTGCTATGAGGACAGACAGGTTAGAATCAGCTAAAATGAAGAAACGTTAAGGAGAACCCAAACCAACAAAAAAAAGGATTTCTGAAATGAGTAATTGGAAGCAATCCCAAATATATTTTGAGATTATTTCTGAACTCTCAACAGTTATTTTGGGTGTTGAGGTTCATTCACATGATCTTTCTTACTAATACAGTTGATCATGTGCCGGCACGATTCTAAGCGTTTTAATGTATTAACACATTTTCACAGTTCATGGGTCCCCATGTCGAGACCACTGATAGAATCTACTATTTGTCATCGTGCCTTATAGAGGGGAAACTGAGTTAGAGCCAGGGTGACTCCAGGGTCACATAGTAAATACGAAGGGTTTCAAACCAGGAATCCTGGGTCCGAGCTCTTCATTTAAATATGTCCCGGCCAACGGTTTGTCACCTAGTGTCCTGGTTGCAGTTTGTGAAAAGCAGACCGTTCAGGGAAATGCTAAGCCCAGAGGGGTTCCTAGCACACAAGATGCATTTCACATCGGTATTTCTGTGACTTGTAGGTGCCGCCTGCCATGGGGACCTCACAGAGAAACTCAAACTCCTGTACAAAATGCATGTCCTGCCTGGTAAGTAGGTGGACCTGCAACCATGACCTGGCGTGTGTGTGTGCGCACGTGCAAAGAGCAGGCTTGTGCAAGAGAGAGAATAACTAGCATTTGGGAACACATGGGGTCCAGGGTGGTGAGAGAGAGAGAGAAGAGTGGAGGAGATTCTGTCCAGTCCAGGACAGAAACAAGTGAGAAAGATGGCGAGGATGTGAGTTAAGTTTCAAACAAGGCTGGCCTCCAGCTGGGATAGATCTAACAAATACTTTAAAAAAAAAAATAGAGGAAGAATTGGCTCTAGGGTAGAGATGGAGTAAAATTATGGATTTGGAAATGTATCGTGTGTAATTTTCTAAAATTTGGTTCATAAAGGATCAAAGGAGGTAGGAACGTCTCCATAAAAAGGAGACTGTAAAGGGACCCTTTGGTGCACGGTTGTTAGAATGGAGGGTGGAGTTAGAGGTGGAGGGATCTCCTCCCCTGGCCAGATTTTAGGGGCGGCAGGCAGCCCACGGGACCCTGCCCACCTCGGAAGCTTTAGCCTCTCGTCCTGCCCTGCATCATTTCTTTAACAAGTAAAGCACACTGTCGTGAGTGTCGGCCCTGCCAGGATGAGAATTCTCTCGCTTCCCCTCCCTAGAGCCGTCCTCTGATCAAGATGAGCCAGATTCCGCCTTCGAAGCCACTCAGTACTTCTTTGAAGACATCACCCCGGAATGCACGCACGGTAAGGGACCCTCCTCACCAGGGTGCCCCGTTTCTCCTCCACAAAGCCTTCTGTTGATCGGGAAAAGTGGCCTCCGAGGCTAGTCGAAGTATATGGATACGGCTGCCGGATATGCTGCCTTTCAGATTTTTGAAGTTGGGTGGGACTCCTGGGGAGCAGGTCCTGCGGCCCCGAAGGAACTGTGGACCGTGCGTCCCCCAGCTGAGAAAACACATGGCCTGCAAAGCTAATGCTCCACCCCCGTCTCCCCGCTAGGGTCAGGCTCATCAAGAATGTCATCCTGTTATTATGCTGCCACCCACCATCGGGACAGGCATTAGTACTGGAAGGCGTCACCTTCTATAATGGGCATCAGCAAACTCCCGCCCGTGGGCCAGACCCGGCCCACTGCCTGTTTGCACAGCCTGCGTGCTCAGAATGGTGTTTACATTCTGAAATTATTGATTTTTTTAATTAAACATATTTTGCAGCATGGGAAAATTATATAAAATTTACACTTTAGGGCCTATAAAGTGTCACTGGGACACAGCCAGGCTGTTACTCATTTACATGTTACCTGTGGCTGCCTTTAGCCACCTTGGTAGGGCTGAGGCATTGAGACAGACTGTAGGGCCTGCGAAACCTGAAATCGTTACCCCCTGGCCCTTCACAGGGCAAGTTTGCTGACTCTGGCCCTGCATGGCTGTTAGGTCCGTGCAGACCAGATCCAGCTCCAGCTCACATCTGTGCGTGTCACGTCGTACTGCTTTCTCTCGGCCCATCTCAGCAGCATCTCTCAGCTTGCCACTGCAGGGAGTTTTCACCCTCTAATTCGTCATTAGGGCAGCTCCATGACCTCACCCAAGTCCGAAAGTGCACGTGGGTTGCTCCTGGGTCCTTGTGCCTCTTACATCTCGCCATCCCCAGATCAGCCCGGTTTAAACCTGCTTTTAAAGTGTGAGCACCTGAGTGAGTAGAGAGGAGAGAGCCAGACCCAGTCGTCTTATTACTGGTACTATGAATCGGAGGTCAGAGCGTAGGGCAGACTGCCAGCTCTGGGCATTGTCATGTAGGTGACCGCAGGCAGGTTCACGCCTCTCTGGGCCTCTGTTTCCTTCTTTGGGAAAAAATGGAGACGATAGCTGTCGTTTTGGGTGTATTAACTTAAGGAGCTAATGTTGTAAGGCTTTTAGCATCGTGCCTTAGCACGTTCTGCAATAGTCTTAACATCATCAGTCACGTTTTAGCTACGAAACGTTAGCCATGTCTTTCTTAGTGGACACTCATTTCAAAAAAGGCTTCACTTCTTTCAGAATGCTTCAAGAAGGGTTGCCAATAACATTTAAAAATCATTAAAAGATGCTTTTAAAAAAAGGTTTTTTTGGTCTGTGGCCATGCTACCTTGAATAAACCCAATCCTGCCTGATTTCTGAAGCTAAACAGGGTCAGGCCTGGTTAGTACTTGGATGGGAGACCACTTAGGAAGACCATTTAGGTGCTGTAGGCGTAAAAAATAAAAAAAATAAGGGATTGTAAGCTGACAAGGCCCTTGCAATCTGTGAGGTCAAAGAAGGATTGCCTCACAAAAAAAGAAAAAAAAAAGCAAAAAGTGTTTCTAACTCAAAGTATCATTGCTTTGTGTCAAAATCTTAAAAATATAAACATCTTGTATGAAATAAGCTAAAGATGTCTTAAAGTCTTATTGTACAAAGATAACAAATATCGTGAACTATTTTCAGTCCTTTTTATTCATATGTGTAATTATAATAATGTATTTACATGTATGTAAACCTGGGATCAAGCTGCCTAGCCTGTTTTGTATCCTATTTTCTTCACCTAAAACCCAGTGAGCATAGTACTACGGCATTAAACATTCTCTGAAAACGTGGTTTGAAGGCATACAACATCTAGTACGTGGGCTTCCCGTAAATATTTTTGAATATCAACTTCTTTTCTAAATTATTTTCAACACTGAGAGGAGAGGAATCTCTCGACGACATATAGTACGTTGTCTCACCCTGTCTTAAAAGCTGCCGAGATTAATTAGATACTCAGTACGGCCCCGTTCACATACCTGGGAAGGAGCGCTGGAAGTCGCCCTCATCGCTGGCACCCTGAATGGGAACCTGGGGCTGTTATAGTTCCCTCGCTTTCCGAGTCCTTACGTGTCTTGTAATGTCCTGACTTAAGAAGGAAAAAAAAGTTAAAAGTGGTTTCCGTGAAGGTCTTGTTTTCGAAATGCCAGGTCGTAAATCCCAGGGAATTCTGTACCACGTAACATTTGTTTTCTTGAATCAACATACGTTTTAACTTCCTTTTAGAAAGTGAGTTTCTGATCTTTGGTGGGGCCTGACAGAAATCCTGTCTCACGTACGCAGAGTTAGGCAGAGAGAAATGAACCTTCATGGGAGCCAGCACCACCATTTTTTTTTTAAACCCGAAGACAATGTGACATCATCTCTTTATTCCCTGATTGTGCACGAAACGTTCCTGTGACAAAGGATCCTGGGGAGTCATTTCTTTACCTAGGAGTAGGGCTGTCGGATAAAGTGTGGGACGCCCAGTAAAATTTGATTTCAATAAGCAAAAAGTAGGCTTATTACATAACATTCTACTTTTTTCTTCTGAATATCTCTTGGTAGTGGTTGGACTGGACAGCAGAAGCAAGCACAGCGCAGAGGATGGCTTTGTTACAGTGAGTCTGAGGACGGACAGAGGTATAGAGTTTCTTTTCTGTGTGTTCAGCTTCCTGTCGTTTGGACGCTTGTTTCTTGATTTTTGAACACTTGTGTCTTGACACTTGGGTTTTAGGGAAGAGGTCAAACTCTCAAGAAAACCGTAATTATCTGAGACTCTGGACTCCAGAAAATAAGTCGAAATCAAAGAGCGCAAAGGATTTACCCAAACTGAATCAGGTAAGGGCGTGGCAGTTCAGTTCCTTCATTCCAAACCTTGAAGCTCTGTCTTCTCATCGTAGGTAAAAATGTAGAATGAATGCCTCTCAAAGATCATGGTAACTTGGGGTGCTTAGTTAACATCCGTTTGTATGTATTTTGTACATCAAAAATAGGCTTGGTTGTGAGAAAATGGCCTCTTCAAAGAAAATGTGAATCACGAAATGTCGAATTTGGGAGTACACATATCTCATCCCAATCATTAAGAATACCCTGAGATACTCCCCAAACAAGCTATGCTGTTTATAAATCGCTGCTCAGCTATGAAGATGTCTGGTGTATTTTTCCTTAAAAAGCTGAAATGTAATGAGAGAGATAAAACAACATAAATAATTATCACAGAGGATAGGAGTGCTCAGTTTCCGAACAGAAAACAGATACATCACCTGGGCAGGGGCCTGGAAGGCATTTTTTCTGTCCCAGGTCACCAGCCCATGTGTCATGGGCGAGGGGATCTGAGCTAACCTTGAAAGATTCAGATGCCTACGAAAGTGAGCAGGTGTTAAATGCGATGAGGTCTGGGATTTCCTTAAGGTCACTCAACAAAGGATAAAAGCGTTTAGGAAGCAGGTGTGGAACAGGCATTCTTGATTCTTCTAGTTGATGGGTACGTGAAGGCTCATCATTCTGTTGTTCTTTCACGGATGTTGTGAAGTTTCAAACTTAAAAAAATGGAACCATCTATAAAGAGACTTCAGCCCACCTTACATTGGGGACTTTTCGGGGACCTTTTCATAGTCCTAACAGGAAAGGGCTGTGCAGTCCGCGTCGGTCCTGCCTCCGTGCTCCCCACAGGGTGGTCACGTTCTCTGTGTTCTTCCACATCACCTTTCAGGGGCAGTTTATCGAGCTGTGTAAGACCATGTATAACATGTTCAGCGAGGACCCCAACGAGCAGGAGCTGTACCACGCCACAGCCGCGGTGACCAGCCTCCTGCTGGAGATCGGGGAGGTGGGCAAGCTCTTCGTCACCCAGCCTGCCAAGGAGTGCGGCAGCGGGGGTGGCGGGCCGTCCTGCCACCAGGGCATCCCCGGAGTGCTCTTCACCAAGAAAGGGCCAGGCCAGTCATATGGGGTGGAACCCCCAGAGTCGCACCCGGCCAGCTCGGCGGGTGACAGCGAGGAACACTCCCTGGGGGGCCAGATGGAGGACATCAAGCTGGAGGACAACGGGGCCTGCTCCTCCATGCTGATCTCCGACGACGACACCAAGGACGACAGCTCCATGTCCTCGTACTCGGTGCTGAGCGCCGGCTCCCACGAGGAGGACAAGCTGCACTGCGAGGACGTCGGGGAGGACACCGTCCTGGTGCGCAGTGGCCAGGGCACGGAGGCGCTGCCCCGGACCACCAGCCTGGACCGCGACTGGGCCATCACCTTCGAGCAGTTCCTGGCCTCCCTCCTCACGGAGCCCGCCCTAGTGAAGTACTTTGACAAGCCCGTGAGCATGATGGCCAGGATCACCAGCGCCAAGAACGTCCGGATGATGGGCAAGGCCCTGGCCTCGGCCAGCGACTACGACATCTCCGCCCTGTCCGGGTGACCGGCGTGGTCCCTGGGGAGGCGGGGCAGGGTCTTTTTTATGTTCTTCTGCGTTGGGGTTTCTTTCCTTCTTTTAAATTAAATATTTATTAGTACCCGGCTGGAAGCCTAGTGTTTTCATAACATAAGACAACGAAAACTTGGAGAAATATTTAAACGCCTCGCCGTGGGTACAGCACACTCTCTCGTTGGGGGGAAGGGGGTTGCCAGATGCAGTTTATGCAGTGAATTCCAAAAACAGATGAAACCTGTCCGTGATGTGTGTGTATTAGAACTTCTTAATCTCGCCGTTGGGCTGTGTACATGGTTTAAAAACAGATAGTGCTGTTGAATGCTCGATAAAGCAGCAGGCATTTGTGTTTTGGGGCTTTTTAAGTAAAATCAGAGCTATAAGGAACATGAAGTGTTCGTAAATGGAATAGGCGATGTCGGCTGGGGTAAATCCTAGACCACTTTGGGGAGCATTAAAAATATTTTTTAAGATTTGAAATATATTTCATAGAAGTCCTCTATTCAAAAATCAGGTTCAGTAGACGTTCCCCTGCAAGGGGAACACTTTTGTGATTCTAAACCCTCATGAAAGCGTAAGTGATTTTTATGTGAGGCCAGAATAACACTTCTATTTGGTCAATTCGGACAAAGACAAACCAATTTTGCATTAACAACCAGTTCTGATCATTTATGTCAGCCGCCAGAATTAGTGAAAATGGGCAGGCTTCTGTCACAGAGAATCTGAAAGGGGCCACAAAGATGACAGAGGGCTCAGGATTTTTTGTTGTTGTTGTTTTGGAAAGAAGAAAAGGACTGATGCTTCTGATACTGTATTTCCAGCTTCCTGTTACTCATTACGAATAAAGCAAAAAATAAACTTTACCCTTTCCATACTCTTCATAGATTCAAGGACTTATGCCATGTATCACTTATGACCATCTTTCTGGTTAAATCAATGTAGAGATGATGTAAATGGGGAAAAAAAAAAAAAAAACCCTGCAAGATAATGTAACTGAATGTTTTAAAGCAGAACTTGTCACTTTATATAAGAGAATAATCATATGCTCTATTTCTTGAATGGACGTGGAAATGGAAACTAGCACACCTGCACTTTGGAGCGTGCTGTTTTTTTATTACTATTGTCGTTTTGTCTCTTACAGATGTTGGAGGGTTTTCCCTCTTGTTGTCCAATTCATAGTCACGGTCACATTTTTTTTTTTTTTTTTTTTTGCTTCTTTGGAATATTCCTTTTGATGCTTTATTTTGTTATACATCGTGTCCCTTTTTTAGCTGTTGCTGCCATTTTTTATTTTGTTTACAGAATGATTTTTAAACTGTCAAGTGAAGTAGTGTTAACCTCAAATAGGATCAATGTGAACAAATAAAATACATCAGATACTCAGATATGGCTTTTATCTCGGTGCTTGAATTCCTGCCTAAGGCAATAACATCATTCTTTTGAAATTTTGCAGGAGAAATTATATTCGGCCACCATTTTGACTAAGTAAACATTTTTATAAACAAGTATTTTGAGATGAATACGGTGTGTAGTGATGAGCATACAAATGCATGTATGTAAAACAAAGAAGGGAATTTTTATCGGTTATCCAATTATTTAACTTCTTTTACATAAGTGATTAAAGGGTGAAAACCCCTCTGTTTCATCCTTATTAGTGCACTGTAATACCATTTGGTATATAGTTAATCGAATAGTCATTTATTTGGTTTGACTCTAAAACTGTTACATGTTGTTCTATCATGAGTTTCTATCTTTAAAGTCACGTCAAAGATGCCTCAAGAAATCTGTGAAATCTGATACGCACCTCAACCTCGCAAAAATCAGAGAAGGGACTGGGAGAGGAATAAGCATGTGTTTAAACGTATAGCCCGCCGTAAAACAGAGGAGCCAGAATTTCCGTTATAGAGAAAGAGACTCGAACTCTGAAAACGAATGTCTCTCTTGATGTCATATTGTCCGTATTTGTTCAAGCACACCGTCATGCTTCTGGTCACAGAGCCACATAATCTGTAACGGCAAGTTTCCGTCTGCATTTGCATCTAAAGGCTTCATATGAAGGAGCCCTGAGCCTCCAGTTATTTCCAGCTCAGGCTGTGAGACAAATAGGCCTGTCAGCTCATCCCTCTTCAGCCCCCAGGAGCAGTCAGTGCATTTCAAAGAGCATTTCCTGGGGAAAAAAAAAAAAAGATTCAAGTTCCTGTCCAGTCTTTAATGGTTGGGTTTGTCCTTTTGGTATCTCTATGATCATGTTCTTTGATTTCAACGTACTGTGATTTACTTCCTTCTTCTCTGAATGGCCACTTGTGATCTAGGTCAGTGATGATTCCTTCCCCGTGCTAATAGTCGTCCCAGGGCCACCGTTGTCAGTCACGATGTCCCTGTCCTGAGAGCCTTGAACCGGCATCCCGGGGAGCTTCCGGCCCCAGAGCACTGGCCGTCAGCCTCAGTGGAGTTTCTAGACAGGAAAACGTGAAAGAGAAAGCTACAGCTGGGGAAAAGGAAAGCATCTGGAGCCGGGATGCTAGGGAAGTGAGTGTGCCAGGAGACGTGAGGGTGCTGGCACACAGTTACAGCCACGCCATCCATCCAGCACGACTTCTAGTCTGGGAGCAGGAGGGGGATAAGCTATATGGAAGTGCCACGCAGTGGCCAGGGGCAACGAGGAGGCTGATGAGCCAACAGTCCCTCCCCCTCCAGCCTCGTCGTGCTCCCGCTCTGTCTCTGCCACTACACTTGCTCTTGGCACTTCTGGTCCTCCGTTCATCTTAACGCCATTTTCTCCACTCCTGTCCTTAAACTTCCCTGACCTCAACTCCATTTCCCCCGACCTGTGGTGGCCACCCTATCATCCCCACATCTTGAATCGTTATAAACATCTGCCTTGTTCCATCACATCTGGGCTGCCGTTCTCACTCCTGTCCACAGCCAGTGCTTTCTTCTTAAACACCTTCCCTGACAGGTAAAGTTAACGCTCTTAATTTTTACTAATCTGATAAGGGAAAGATGATCTTTCATTTTAATTTGAATTTCTGCCACGGTAGGTAGGTTGAACAGGCCTTGAACTGTTTACTGGTCCTTTGGATTTTTTTTTTTGGATTTGTCTTCTAACTTTGGTGTATTTTGATCTTCAACAGTGTGTAGTTTTCATGGGATCTTTTTATATATGGCTTCTGGTTTTTGTTTTGGTTCTTAAGTGCCATCACTATGGCAACAAAGAATAAAATGGAATGGAATGAGATTATTAATTATAATGAACGCTCCACCCTCACTGAAGACTTCCCAAGTGGAAGATGTATTTTGTAATGATATTTTTAAGTCATTCGTGTTTGCCACAGAGCCCACCTGATGCAAAGCCTCCACTGAGACCTGTGCCACAGATGCTAGTTAATGGCTGTTCTATTGTACCCCACCAGGGGATGATGTTGAGCTAAAGGCCGTTCCCTGTGGCTGAAGTTGAGGCCCCCCCATTCGATATATACTCTCAGCACAGTTTTACTTCTTCCGTCAAAACTGAAAGGATGCATTCCTCTATAACGCTGCAGACCATTGGGGCAGAAAAGAAGGGCAGAGCTTTGAATTCCAGGGTAACCGAAATAAAGAGCTTGGCAGAGACAACGCACCTTATTCTCGTAGGACCATGGGAAGCTGAAGGAGCAAAGGAAGAAAAGATTACACGGAAGGTGGATGACGTCCTTCGTGACGCAAACCTTACCAAACATTAGATATTTCCACAGGATCTTATTTCTGCTTCAAATGGAATCTTTTCTAGGTTCATGTCCCTAAGTTGGCAAAATTTCCCTCCTCGGCGCTGCCGGTGCCATGCTCTGTCCGTGCCAGGCCATCTCACAAGGCTCAGGGCACAGGCCTCCACAGCTAGTGCACTTCGGGCCCCTCCCACCGGGTGCTGGCCCGGGACACAGTCCCTGGTGGCCTCCGCGGACATGGGTGGAGGCCAGTTTTCTCCATTTCCTCCATGTACGTGTCCAAAAGCCTGATCAGGCGGCACCCCTCAACCTCTGAAAGGTCTCCCTCTCCGAGGGCACTTCATCCTAGTGCTCACTGTTTCTCTACAGAGGCGACAACCTCAGCAGCTCTTTGAAAAGCCGCAGTCATGCCATTTTGCCTGTGTGAGCCGCCTTGGGCGCTTGAGAAGCATGGCTGGACACCTGAGACCTATCCCAGTTCCAAACTGGCTGACTCCAGCCCAGATGGCTGGAGTAGATCAAAATGCCCAGGGGTTAAGGGCTGAATGGCTGTTACGTGGTACAGGTGGCAAACTGTTCTTCTACACACAGTCTGGCAAAACCCACGTTTATAGAATAATATTTTATTTTTTGTTTTATTTTTTAAATTTATTTTTATGGTGACACTGGTGAACGAAATCCAATAAGTTTCAGCTGTGCACTGTAACAGCAAGGCATGCATATGTTTACACTGTGTTCCCTGCCCACAGTTAGATTTCTTTCTGTCACCACATATCTGACCCCCTTTACCCCATCTACCTCCCCCCTCCTCCCCTACCCCTGGTAACCACTAGTCTATGGTCCATGTCCTTGAGTTTCTGTTTGTTTGTCACGTTGCTTTTAGGTTTCTATCCCACATGTAAGTGATATCCTAAGATTTTCAACTTTTCTCTCTGGCTTATTTCACTTAGCGTGATTATCTAAAGGAGACTGATATTTTAACAAAGAAGAGGATCTCAAAGATCCTAGTCTAAATTCCCCAATCTTACTGAGAAGGAAACTGAGACTCAGAATGTCTTCCTCAGTTTGATGGCATAAATGTGAATCTGGCAATCTTCAGTTTCAGACTCTTCTGATTTCTAGACGTCTGAAGAAACTCGGAGCTTTGGATGCTGGAATTTGTCAAAACATCTGTTAGGCTCAAGTGTGCACATTCACGGTTTCTCTTTGGGCACCGCTGGCATTTCACGGTGCTTTTCTACACGGCCCTGCCGGGAGCCTCCCCTTGGGATGTTTATGTCCTCCGTGCTCGTCCTTGGCATGGGGGTGACTGTCCATTGTATTCCCTCTGTGACCACAGGCCACCTCACCCCCAAGAAACGCCAGAATTCACTTAGTAATGAGAATCTAAAGTTCTGCTGCTGCTTTCACTATTTACAGTAAAAAGAATCAATCCCCTTTGTTTTTAAGTGGCGGTGAAAGTCGGACAATTGGTACAAATGACAATTATCTTTAATAATACTGTATTGAACACTGAAAATTTGCTAAGAGATTAGATTTCAGATGCTTTAACCACACACACACACACACATAAGCGATAACTATGCAAGGAGATAGACCTGTTAATTAGCTTGACTACAGCAATCATTTAATTATGTTTGTATAGATCAAGTCATCTTGCTGCAGACCTTAAATACATATGATTTTTATTAGATTAAAAAAAAGGAGGTCATCAGGGCCCACTGGTGTCCTTATAAAAAAGGGAAACAGAGACCCACACACACACATCATGTGAAGAGAGGGCAGCATTCAGGGTGATGCTGCCAACTCCGTAACTGCCAGCAAGCCACTGGAACCTAAGGGGGAGGCCCGGAACAGTCTTTCTCACCGTTCACAAGACTTCCTCCACAAAGCCACATCAAACACAGAATCAGCGTTGCCACTTCTCTGTTAAAGCCTCCTCATTCCTGATGAGGTAGCAGAATCAAAGCCTCCCAGCCTTGCCCTGCTTCCTCAGGCTCGGGTCTAACCTCTGGCTTTCTCTTGCCTTGCCAGTGCGTTTGTACTGATCCGACGCTGTCCTTGGCTCCATGTCTTGGCTGTACTGTCTCGTCTGCCTGGCCTGACCTTACTCTCCACATCTCAGGGCCCTGTCTCTTGCCTGGGTTACACCTACTCCCTCTTCAAGACCTGGATCTGTGTGGACCTTCTTCAGGAAGCCTCCAAAATGCCCATGGTCTGGGTCAGGTGCCCTTCTCTGCTCCCAGGTCACCTGGGGGTACGTTTCTAGCACTTACTTAGCACGTTGTATCATAATCATCTATTCTTGTGTCTGTCTCCTCAGACCTTAGCACAGTGCATGCAATGGGTGCTCAATAAATGCATGTGGAATCAGACATCCATTGAGTAAACAACGACTCCATGAATGTTAGGACACCTCCAGCCCAGATGCAGATCCTTTTCATTCCCCACCAAGAAATGCTGAACAAGGGAGGTTAGCAAAGGATCCAAATAGAGAGGGCACACCTCAAAGGGACAGAGGCCCAGCAACCTGGCGTAGAGCATCCTGCCAGAGGACAGGCAGCCTGAAGCGAGCTAGACTCCAAGCGAGCCGCTTCATTGTGAAACCCGTCTGGGCAAACCCTCCCGGAGAGTGATCGACAGGTCATTCTGCAGATCCTAGGACAACACGGGAAGGAGACAAATCTCTCGTCTGCAAGATTCGGGCATTTTAAAATTGGTCAGATGTGTGTTTCCAAATAATCGTATTAACCACCCAGGTAAAATGTGAGAGGGCTTTTAAGGAATTTCAAGCACACAAATACATATGCCTGTACCCCAGGCATTTTTTCCCCCATCTTTTCTCTTCAGAGACAGCACCCTGGGCACCTCACTGAGTGCCCATAGGAGGCCCCTTGTCCCCTGCTCACTTAGCATCTGACTCACCGTACTCAAATGACGAGGTGAAAACGGGTAAAGATGGAGATTTCTTTATTTTCTCCTGCTCTGCCACACTGTGGCTGAACCAAAATCCATCCTATTCTTTGTGTCATCAGAGCTTCATCTTTCCCAGACACCTGGCACCTGCAGCGCACCACACAGGGGCTGCAACAGGCCTGCCCACGGCCGGGGCGCTGGCGAGAAGGCCTCTGGCACGTCCCTGACTTGGACACAGGCCAACAGCACTTGGAGCAACGGCCGCAGACATCACAAAGAAAGTTTCCAGTGTAACCTCAGTTGGTCTTTGCTCCTTCCCCTACTGTCTGTGTCACATTCACAGCAGGGCTGCAATCCATGACCTTTAGCCAAATCCCCTCTGCCACGAAGGATGCAGGACTCTGAAATTTCCATTTGTCTGGGAGACTGGAAAGAGGGGTGATGGGAGGAGAGAGCCCTGAACCTGGGCTGTGACCTCTAACCTGGCAACCATGTCCTCTTCCAGACAGAGGCCCAGCAGCCACCGTGCACTGAGCACCGGGAGCCTCGAGGCTTTTTCTCAGCTGGGATGTCCCCCATCTTATCCCCTCCTGGCTGCTGTCAGTCAGTAAAGAGGTCTGGACCCCAGTCCTGATTCTCCTACATAATAACTATCTCCCAGGGTGGGTCACAGAGTCAGGGACTCAGGATCTTTTAGTAAAACCTTGATAGTTCAATGCTTTCTTTGGTGCCCTACAAAAACCCGCAAAGTGGCCATCAAAGTGGCCCCCCCAAACGGTACTAATAAAAAATGCAATTGTAACGGTCACTTCTTGCACCCTTTCTGGTTATCGTGCCAAGATCTTTACCAGTGGTATTACGTTATATCCTCACGACAGATTCTGATCACATCCCTGTTGCACAGGCGGGACAACAGGAGCGTAAAGAGACTAAAGAAGCAGCTCGAGGTCACACAGATAGCAACTGGAAGCTTCCAGTCCAGGTCCTTCTGACAACAAATCGGATGCTCTGAATCAATATGACGCCGAAGCACCCGAAATTTAATACCCGTAGCGACAGAGAACGCGTTACCCCAAATAGCGTCACACTGTGTCTCTGATCACATTGACCGGTGGAGCATTTTTACCCTTGTCTAGAATTTGCCCACTTACACTTTCCACTCCTGAGCACTATTTTCCTTAACTGTCTACAGAACGACTTAACCCGCCTTCGAGTGTCCCAGGACAGGAAAGTCCCGTCTGTGACATCACCTCATTCGCTGCTCCCTCCACGGGGCTGAAATCCCTACACACCTCACTTTTCTAAGCCTCACATATTAACCCCCCACACACACACCTCTTCTGCCAGGTGCTGCTGAGGATGAAATGAGATAAAGCGACTTTTAAAGTAAAAGTCGTGTAATGTGGATTGTTTCCTTTGTAAGTCCCTAGTAGGATACACAACCCAAGTGAAGGATATATGCTGCATGTGATTTTATTTTGGGTAACCTTTGGTATGACTCAGAAAAAAATATATGAGTATTCCTGGTCACTATATGCCTTCAAAGCATGGAGAAGTATCATGTCATAAGAATATAGGGAAGGAAAGTTGGGTATCCTACAGTGACAGAGGGTTTGGGGTCAGACAGATCCTAATAGTGCCATTCTCAGAAGCTACTTAACTCTTCAAGCCTCTGAGTTTCCTCCACAAAGTAGAGTAACAATAGCACAAACCTCCGGGGAGTGCAACGAGGACAAAATGTGTGAGACTGCGCAAAGCCCTCAGGACGGAGTCTAGCACTTGCTAAATACTATGGGATGTGAAGCGTGTGGTGTGAGCACATCTTTCACAGGGTTACGGGGCTTCATACTTCGGGGCTAAGCACAGAGACTGGTTTATTAATAAGAATGATCTAATGATGCAGGAACATTCGTTGTAAGAGTGAGAGGTTCAGCAGAGTTGAGTAATTTGTCCACGCTTTACCCAGCCAGTAAGTATCTAATCCCCGTGCTATAACCCGGCATCAGAATGGAAGATTTTCTCCTTAGTGCAGAGCCTGATAGTTTCTCTGTTTGGGCCGGGCTGGACCGAGGAAGCCCCATCCCTATTATCATTCCATTTTAATGTTCATAACCTATAACGTTCATTATTTGTACTTAGAGCATTCAATGTAAAATGCATATAAGATGTTCTAATCATTATAATTGTGGTAGGGGCCAGCTATTAACGTGTAAGTGGAAGAGGTCCATTTCTCCGTTAGCGACACGAAACGCATCCCCCGCTAACGGCAAAGCGTGCATTTCTTCTGTTATGAATTGCTTGCACACTTTTCTGTAAAACGGCGACATGGCATCTCCTCCTGGCGGTTAGCGAGAGAATTAGGGGAAAGTACATGCACAGTACTGCCATCCTTTTTATTCCCTGCGAAGACGTTTCGCTCAGGGATTCCTGAACGATCACTCTCTGAGCAAGTGCAGCTGCAAGCGTTGCTCTAAACGTTAAGAGAGAAAACTGGGAATTTAGTGCATCAGGAGCTTGCCGCGGCCCCTTAGCTGCGTCATAACAGGTCCGTCCCCCTTGCTCACGCTGACCTCTTCTTTACCTCCCCACTTCTTCGTGCCAGAAGAGCCGAAGTCTGACCCTTTGGAGATGCCACCCTCTCCCCTACTGTCCTCTCCAACCTGAGGCAAACTTTCTCCCACTTCTCAGAGCCTCTCGGAAGGGGGGAGCCAGCCCGCTCCTTGCAAGCGGAACTTTTTCCAGATTCTTGAACTCCTGTGAACTCACATGAAGCTTTTGACCTCTGCCTCTTCTTGGACCCCTAGAACTAGCGTTGTGCCGAGTGTACCTCACGTGCTCGGTCTCCATCGATGGCTCTATCTCCTAGAGGGGTCTCTGACAGCCCACATGTGCTAATAACCCAGACATTGCCATCCTAGCAGCTTTTGCTGTCATTCTTCCTTCCTGTCTCAGATAAATCCCTTCTCTATCCTGCCACGGGTCCCCTCTCCTTACCCATCCTTATGGGTTTTGGACTACGACTTTTCCTATTTCTAACAGATCCTTCTCCCCCTCATGTCCCCTCTCCATCTAAGAGCTTTCCCTTTACCCTCGCCTCTAACGTGTCATGCGCTGCCTTTTAAAAACACACCAGCATGTGCCTGAAACAAAACTTTCAGTTTACCCTGCTTCTCCTTCAAAACTGTACTGTGATTTCAAAAATTCTGCAAATCTGAAAATTCTACACCCACACACTGCGTCCAGCTCCCCGTCGTGAAGGTGGCGTTAGAGGCCAGGGCAAAGAGCGTGTCTGCCACTCCCAGCCTCTCAAGGAAGTAGGGGTGGCGGTCCAGCGTAAAACAACAGTCATTTCGCTACATCTCTGAATTTTCGGGAAAGGAATTTGGGCAGGCCTCAGCTGGATGATTCTTCTGCCCTGCTGATGCTGACGGAGATTGCTTGGTGGTGGTCGGCTGGCAGGCGGGTTTGTATGAAGAGCCCAGGACAGCCACACTCTCCCGTCTGGCACCTCGGTGGGCTGGGCTGGGGGCACCTACATGGGGCCTGTCTAGCATGACAGCCCTGGACAAGTTTAATCTCTCACAACATGGGCCAGGGCTCCTCCACATGTTCTAGTAAATAAAACAAAAGCTCAAAGGATGTTTTATGATCCAGCCTTGGAAACTATGTAGCATCAGCTCTGTCTTATCCTATTAGTCAAATCGTTTCCAAGCCGGCCCAGATGCGAGGGGGAGGAACACAGACCCTCACCTTTTGATGGGAGAGACTTGGAATTATGCTTTAAAGCCACTACAGAAGGAGCCCCCGTGAGGGGTTCAAGGGTACGGGTAGGGCCTCACAACCTGCTGACATCCGATAGGTGCCTTCCCCTCAGATCACCAATAATGTTAGAGCCAAACACAAAAGGCTTTCTTCGTTTTGTCCTCTTTTGACATTTCTTATAAATTTCCCACTGTCAAGACCCAAACTTTCCTTATTTATATTATCAAATTCCATGGCTCTATGGCTGTATATGCTGTTTCCTTTCCTAACCCCACCCCTGACAAGGCCATTCTTCCCAGACCATAACTGAGTACCCCTGTGGCCCCTTTCCTTGTCCCATTGTACTCACTCCCCTATAAAGTGTCCCCTCTTTCATCGCGTCCACATTGCTGACTCCCAAATACCTCCCAGCCCTGAGTTCTCACTCTCTTAACATGCTATATGCAGTTTCCTATGGTGGCTTCCTAAATATTATCAATGCCCCCCTCTTCAATAATTCTAAGACTTTAAAAGTTGATTTTATCTCTTTACCCCTAAAATTGCCTCCCCTTACCAGCTGCCTCATAACAATCAGTTGGCACCATCACTGAAAATATTACCCATGTTCTTAAACTTAGAGTCACCTCTGATAAATCACCGACTCCATGTCCAGTCATTCATAAAGCTGAACTGTCTACAGATTAAATGCTGTCATTTGTGTGGGAGCACTCTACAACCTGTGAAGTACGATGCAGGCATGAGATGGTTACTCCACATTCAGGATAGACGTTCAGGGTCTGCACTCATGGGGCCTTATTGGGCTTCTGCAGCTTCATCCCTTACCACCTTCCTTCCTTTCCAGTCCTTCTTCCCCATCCAACTTCCCAGCCAGGCCAACAGAATGCATTCCCATATGTTCAGGATACTTTTCCCTAACATCTTTGCCTTCACACCTGCCACTCACTTACCAATAAGTGCTCTCAATTTCAACAGGTGGAAATGTGGAGAGGAAATGTGGAGAGGAATGTGGAGAGGAAACCCACAGTCTCCCCTGCTTATCAGAGCCTCTGACCTTGACTTCCTCCATGCCCGGAGCCTGAGCTCCCCTGGAAGCCATTTGGGACTGGCTTCTTCTTATTCTGGACACACAACCTGCTTTTAGGATTTAGGAATTATGCTGCAGGGGCTTCAGACTTTATTTTCCCTGCTCTTGGACCAAAAGGATAAACAAATGCTCCAAGTGAACCTGCGCTCCATGGCAGAGCTGGGACAAGCTCCTCTGCCCACAAGAAGCACACTTCACAGTGTCCATCGCTAAGGGGAAGCGAGCAGCCAGATGCTCACCTGGGGTGGCTTGGGACCACACTCTGCTCAGATGCAAGCAAAAGCAGGAGGACAGGTGCCGGGCCCAGGGTAAGAGTGGGTCGCAGCAGAAGCGCCCTTGGAGCCTTTCCGCTGCGTGACCTAAGGAAGGAAGCTCCGAGAAGCAGGTGGTACCTGTCTTCGAGCACCTGAGTAGTGCACTATTTGCTTTCTAGTGTGTCTGTTACCTCATTCGATATCCTTTTTTCCAGAAAGTGCTCCAACGCAATCCGACTTCGTTTAACAGTTCAGAGTGGGGAGGATAGTTAAAGGGACAGGACAGGGGGTCCCGGATGGCTCCTGGGTCTTGGGGAGTCACAGGGAGTCGCGCCCCACTCCTGCCCTGGAGGGCTCTGGCTTGGCGGGACCTTGTTGTACCAGGATCACTGGGGGAGCCCCCGGCTTCCCTCCGCCCAGCCCAGGGCGCAGCCGGGGTGGGGGGGGGTGGCCCACGCCTGGGGGTGGGGGAGCTGGCGGCGGTGCGCCCTCCCGGGGCGCTGAGCGCAGGGCGCAGACGTCTAGGTGCGCGGCGGGCGCTCTGGGGGTGAAGGGCGGATGCGGGTGGGGGTGGGGGTTGGGGTGGGGGAAGGGACCCAGCGCCCGGGGCACGCCCCCGGGTCCCACCCCGGCTCGTCCGAGGCCGGCGCGGCCCGGCCCCGCACCGCGGGCTACATAAGGCGCGCGGGGAGCGCAGGTGGCGCCGGCCCTGCACCCCCCACCCCCGGCCCTGCACCCCCCAGGCTGCGGCGGGACAGCAGGCGCGCGGCCCCGGCCGGCGGCACAGAGGAGGGACAGGCCGGGCACCCCGGGCGAGGATGATGGGCGCCCCCGCCGCCGACGTGCACCCCACCATGGCCGTGAGGCTCCTCTCGGCCGGGGCGGCCGCCTGCGTGGCGGACGCGCTCACCTTCCCGCTGGACACGGCCAAAGTCCGGCTGCAGGTGGGGCCCGCGGGGCGCTCGGGGCGCAGGGCGGACCCGGGGACCCCCGGCCCGGGATGACGAGGGCGCGGAGGCTGGGCTGCACCAGGACCGTGTCGGACCCCCCGGAGTTGGGGGCGCGGACTGTCCCCGGAGCTGCGACTCTCGGCCTCTCCCGACTCCGCACGCCAGGCCGGTTCTCCTCCCGGGACCCAGCGGGGGCTCCTTCCCACCCTCCTGCTCTGGGGGTTCTGCAGAGTTCATGGGGGGGGGTCAAAATGCGCACCGCAGCTAGTCTCTCCCCACACAGGTGTAGCCATACACACACGCACACATTCATTCATTCATTCATTCATGCATTCATACGTGCGTGCACCTGCTGAGAGAAGGAACTGGCAAGAGGAACACGGGGGGCGGGGGGGGGGGAATCTTGGCTTAGGGTTTCCCCGTGGAGGACAGCCCGATACCAGTCTTTTATTTATTAAGTTTTTCCTCGCCAGGCAGGGCCCCCTACTCGACTTTCACTCCGCTCTGACCTGTGTGGGTCTCCTTTCCAGATCCAAGGGGAGCGCCCGACCCCCAGCGCCGTCAGGTACAAAGGCGTCCTGGGAACCCTGACCACCCTGGCCAGAACCGAAGGGGCCCCGAAGCTCTACGCCGGGCTGCCCGCCGGCCTGCAGCGGCAGATCAGCTCCGCCTCCCTCCGGATCGGGCTCTACGACACCTTCCAGGACTTCTTCACCACCGGGAAAGACGGTGAGTGAGTGTCCCTCCCCGGGACGGCCCGGCTCTGCTCCAACGTGATCCCCCGAGGTCGGGGGCTTCCTCACGGATGAGCAGGCCAATATCAGTGTGTGAACTGGTGCCTCCTGTCAGTTCAGAAATACTTAAAAGAAAAAAAAAAGCTAAAAATAGGAAAGAACGAAGCCACGATTTAAATAGGCAGTGTGTTTTCTTTTTTGTAATCTAGCCTTTGTAATCTAGTCTGCTTTGTAGTCTAGCCTTTCTATGATTTAGCACATATTTAGCACACGATGGACACATGCACAAGCATAAAGATACACTAATACTAACCACTAAAATTGATAGATGCATTCTGGGTCTTGACTTGTTTTTAATTTTTTTTTATTTTTAAAATTTTTCTTCTCTGTGGACGGCAACAGCTAGTTTAGGAAGCAAGATCTCCGCTGGCCTAACGACGGGAGCAGTGGCTGTATTCATTGGGCAGCCCACAGAGGTCGTGAAGGTCAGACTTCAAGCACAGAGCCACCTACACGGCCTCAAACCTCGCTACACCGGGACCTACAATGCTTACAGAATTATAGCAACAACCGAAGGCTTGACGGGTCTCTGGAAAGGTAACTAACTCCAAGGTGGATTTTAAAGTCATTAAAATCCTTATGTCCAATAGGCACCCTATCATATAACGGAGCTATTAGACATTTCCTTTTTTTTTTCCTCCCCAGGGACTACTCTCAACCTGTTAAGAAGTATCATCATCAATTGTACAGAGCTAGTAACCTACGACCTAATGAAGGAAGCCCTTGTGAAAAACAAACTGCTAGCAGGTAACTAATTTCCTATATCATAGAAAAGTCTGTACATTTACAGTTTCATTTTGGAGCTTCTAGAATCACTTCATTGTAATCGTTTTTCCTTTAAAAACTTAAGCAATTTTGAACCTTAGATACAGTTTTTGAGAAGCAAATTTTAGTTTTGCTGCAACACAGTTTTTTTGGCAACAAAAACAAACAGCAATTGTATTCTTACGACAGCATTTTTCTCATTTAATACAAACACGTGGGACTTTTGTTAGTATCTTATTCTTTACCCAGCAAGATTCAGATGAGTCCATCCTACGCCGTATCCAAAGGAGCTAGTTATAGAGGTTCATCAGTGGTTTCACCCAAATGTAGTTCCACTAGATAGGTTCCTAACACTACTATTCTAGCAGGTTCTAGAGACATTGAAATTCTCAATGAGTTTAATAAAAAAAATTTTTAAAAAAAGCATTAGATGCCTAAGTATCATGTATCAGGCATTATGCCATACCCTAACAGCATAGAGAAAACTGACAGGATATTTTCCTAAAACTTACAATCCACTATGCCATGTACTATTTGCCATCTTTTTCCACTGTAAATATAATCTTATTTTATTTTACTTATTTATAAACCTGGTATCAACAGGTTTATGAGATCTACTAGATAACTAAAAACGAGCAGCCCCTCCCCAAAGTCTGATGTTTCATTGATCCACTTTAGACGATGTACCCTGCCACGTCGTGTCGGCTGTCATCGCTGGATTTTGCACAACGGTTCTGTCCTCTCCAGTGGATGTGGTGAAAACCAGATTCATCAACTCTCCACCAGGACAGTACCCAAGCATGCCCGACTGTGCAATGACAATGCTCACTAAGGAAGGACCGTCGGCATTTTTCAAAGGGTAGGCCAAGATCGTCCCTGTCTAGCGTGAGCTCAGGGGCACAGTGTGCTTTGGGACACTGTCTTATCTGAACAACTGACAGGTAGCTGGCTGGATATACTTAGTGTTTCCTTGCCATAAATTTCTCCAATCCACCAGCTCCACTAAGCAGGAGAATTGATTTTCTCAACCTTGACCAGAGGCCCGTTCAAAATCAGTCACCTTTCCCTTGGTCCCGATCTGTTAGAAATGGAGACAGTATGTTAACTTCTTAGGGCAGGAGAACTATAAAGTGAATAGAAAGCATAAAGAAGGCTATGGGAAAACAAGATTTGCCTTTTACTATTTTAATGACTCAGTTTTTTAGATTGTATTAAAGCAAAACAGTGGAAAATCATTGTCATCGACCTAGAAAAGTGATGCAGGAAATGATGTGGTTTGATTATCACATCCACCTAGAAACTAGTACCATCTAGTGGATCACATTTTCCCGTAAAGCAATATTATATTATGTTGGAAATTCCTCCCTAAAAAATATAGTGTCAACTATTTTATGGATATACTCAACAAGGACTCCACTAGCAGTAAACTAACAAAAATCTATAACCCTTAAAAACTGTAAGGTAGTGTCTCAACCCCTATAACCATAAATGCACCATGCCCATTATATAAAATGGTCCAATTTACCATGACTTGCATTTATGACACATTAATAAAGGAGAAATATATTGTAAAATTCACTTGAAATACTTTATCAGTTATTAATCATTAGCCATTTAACAGTAACTTTTTTCTAAGTTAAAACCTTTTGGGTGGACGTGTGCTACAACAAGGATGAACCCTGAAAATACTATGCTAAATAAAATGAGCCAGGTTCAGAAAGACAGATATTGTATGATTCTACTTAATTGAGGTACTTAGAGTAGTCAAATTCACAGAGACAGAGGCAGAATGGTGGTTATCAGGGGCCGAGGGGAGGGTGTAGTGGGGAGCTATTTTTTAATGGGTGCAGTTTGTTTGGACTGATGGAAAGATTCTGGGGATAGGTAATAGTGGTGGTTGTACACAGTGAAATTAATGCTACCGAATTACAACTTAAGATGGTTAACATGGTTAAGTTTGTTATGTATATTTTACCATAATTAAAACACACACACACACACACATCCAGGAATCAGGAGAAATGTGTTAAGAGATCTCCCCAAAGCATCTCTGGGGATGATTTTTACAGGACAGATCTCTTTAAAAAATGTATCCAAGGCAGATTTGACTGATGACATCTTTTTCTCCTGGAATATTTCATTGTTACAAAAAGGCATTCAAAAATCAATCATTTGGTCTGTACAGTTTGAAGAATTTTAAAAATAACAACAAAAACACCAAAAAACAAACGAACAACCCCCCCCCACCCCCCAAAAAATATATACTTAGACCCCTGACAATCTGAAAACGAGAATTGCCCAGAGCTACACAGCATTAATTTCTTGACGCTGGAAAATGGTCTACTCATTGATTACTTCTTTGATTTCTCCTCTTCCTCTTTGAATAGTTTCCTACTTCCCATTCAGTGAAGTAGGAAACAAAACAATGAAGTGAAACAAAACAAAAATAGTCCCTCCCCTCAAAAAAGAAGGCAAGGCCATGAAAACCGAGGAGACAAGCTTTGGTTTGGTAGGAACGTGTCATCTGGGTTTTGTCGTTTGGAAGCAGTGTGAGACACCTAGGTGAAACTTCACGTTAGGCGGAGGAGGGATAGATGCAGAAAGGTATTTTTACGCATCTTCATCTGAGAAGAAGGGCTAAATGAAAAGCATAAAACTGCCTGTGCTACAATTGCTTTGAGAATGGCAAGCAAACTAATAGACGGTGATGTGTACTTTTCTAGACTAGTGCCTGCCTTCCTGCGGCTCGGATCCTGGAACGTCATCATGTTTGTGTGCTTTGAACAGCTGAAAAGAGAGCTGATGAGGTCACGGCAGACCGTGGACTGTGCCACATAATTACCTTTAGGAGAAGGATGCAACATACCAGTGCGAGTCTTTGCCAACTGGATAATTAAAAACAAAACAAACAAACAAACAAAAAACTCACTTTATTTCTCCCTAAAAAAGAGAAAGGAATTCTGGTAGAGAATTTTGAACTATTCCTTTTTTCGAAAGGAAAACTAAAACCTGTTGTTTCTTGTGACTTTTATTCTGTGTTTTAAGGAAGGGAAAGGGAGTCATTCAGTATTCATTCTGGTAAATGTAACGTGCAGATTAAGTTATTGCATTTGATTGACCCTTTTGTGTGTTTGGTGGTGGTCGGGGGTTGGTTTAGAATTGAATTTGAAAAGCTTTAACATGTCTTAATTAGAATTCAAACTGACAGAAAAGGAAAACTGAGTGAAATGTACTTTATAAATACTTTAAAAGGAGCAGTTACCAAAGAAAATATTACTGTTTTTATTTATTAACCCAGATATCAGTTAAAATATATTCAATAAAGTATTGCTAATATCTTTTAAAGTTTGTCCTTTTGGATCTGTGTCAAACGTTTAAGAGCTGAAGTTCACCTGGAGTACAGACCTGCCCAACAGCAAGTGCAAGTCTTTACAATTAATAGGCATAAACTTCCTTTAGATGCTATCGGTACGCATTTTTAACTTTAGCCTATATTTTACGGCACCTATAACGAGTTCTAAGACACTTCCTTCATTTGGGCTTTGTTCTTATTAGAATCATGGTGATCTATGCTAGAATCACAGAATTTTAGAGCTAGAAGGTGGAGGAACAGACTGAAATGAAAATGAATCTTCAGGGCCTCTTTCCAGCAAAGCCATGTTTGTCATTAACTCCTGGAGTAATCTTTTTCATGCCTACAAACTGAGTGCAGAAGAAATCGAGAAAGAATAGACAAGAGATTAAAAGAAGTACAAGAGCTGAAAACAAGGAATGGCAGCAGAAAGGCCCGGAAGCCCAATTGTTCTTATCCAATAAATACTAAATAGGTAACCAGTAGATGAGCTAAAGTCACACACACAAATTCTGTCTATTCTAATTTACAGAAACACGATTAAAGGATTAAGAAAAGCACTGTTTCATGAACATAAATGACTTAAACAAGGGATGGGGAGCATGGAAGAGAGCAGAAGTATTAACAGAAAGGCTTATAACAGTTTGAACGTGTTTTTTATTTGCTCACAACATTCCCAACAAAATGACATCACATTTCAACTATTGCTTTTACATAAGAAGTTAATTGCTTTATCCAAAGTAGACAAAAAATCTATTTCTTTAAGTTGTCAACCAGCACTCTTTCGACCAGGAAAGCTATTGCTTAAATATATTTGAATACTTTAACAGTATTCAAACAGAGAATCACCCTCTCATAGTAAAGCAGTAGTTGGGTCTTATCTGCATTATTTAAATTTTTTCTTGTCAAAAGCTGAAGCAAGGGGGGAAAAAAGCTCACTCATCATTTCTGTGATTCTTAACAATTCCATGAATTTTCCTGAAAAAAATGCTGATGTGAAGAGGTTTATAAATGTGAAAATTAAATGAAGCATCCCCAGACTTATTCATAGAGAAGGTGGGTAGACCATCTATCCTGAGAAAATCACCGTTGGTCCCCCATCAGTAATTTCAGAAGGATAATACACATCACTGCTCTCTGGGCCAAACCTCTTCTCTTCTGTGCCAGGACACTGCGTGTAATCTTCTCTGCTCTGGCACGAGCATTCCACTTTACACACTCGCGTAATGCTGCTCCTTTGAGCAAATATTTGACCAAGTTCTATCTGACTGAACACAAAGGAGAGAAATAGTACACAAACAATTATGAATGTTGGAATAAGAATGAAGAGTACACATATTTACACATAGAAAAATACATACAAATCCAAGTAGCTCTTAAATAGAAAGAAAACCAGGACGGGCATTTTCAAGAAAAAAGGTTCTGTTTTCTAGAGCACAACTGGTGCCAGTAAGACACTGATTTTTATATCTAACTCTATCCCCATATTGACATCCCCTGATTTCTCCCATTCTTTAAAGATTGTCTTTCAGAACATATTTGAACTACAGCCACCGTAATTATATTTTTAGACCATTCTTGTCACTGGCACACGCTTGTTAATCTGGCACATACAAAAGTTCATTTCAATACTGATTTACTTTCTTGATGCTAAAACGAAGATAATTTTCCCACTACTTCAGTTCTATCGCTACTTTGGTAGTTTATTATTATAGGAACAGGTAAGATTCTAAATATGGATTTTAAGACTACATAAAATTCTAACATACATATGTCGAAAGCAAGGAAAAGTAGGAAGGCAGATACAATGATCATATTTTTTTCAACTATGTCGCTCATCACATAAAAGTCAGAAGGCTCACGTTACATTCTAATTTACAACTGGTGACACTTAGCTTGGCTTCCGGCTATCAACCCTTAAAATCTGTTGGTGGCTTTTAGACTAATTTACTACAGAACTATCTGAAATAGTTACTGATTATTTTCAGCAAAAACAGAACATCTATACTGTACAAACAGAGGTGGGTTTAAAGAACATATTAGTGAGCAAATTTTCTAATGATATTTTAAAAATATTATTAAAAAGATTTTTTCCCTCCATAGAAAGAGAAAAAATTATTTAAAAAGTGTCCCCTTCCATACTTGAGTCATTGTTTCATTAAGCCTACGGAAAGAATTTTAAATCAGTTCAATATCTCAGCTCTTGAAAGATCAAAATATAAAGATGAGTATTTTCAGCACAAAAATTAAAAGACTAGCAGAATTATTTTCCATGTAATAGTAAACACCTTGATGAAATGAACTTTAATAGTTCACACTCGATCTTTATCAGGATTTTGCTGCTGCTCATCGAACTCCAGTTGGATGATAAAGCATTAAAAATACTTTTAAAAATTAGGCTGATACTCCTGAGGTTGAGAACTCCCTACAGGAAACCAATTTCTAAATTCCTACAATACTGGATAGCTAAACTGCCACCATTGTAATAAAATGAACCCAATTTAAAAAATAGGTTTATCTTATTGAGAAAATCATAATTTTAATGCAGGCGCCTTTAATGTATCACCACTGCATAACAACACTGCTGTTGTTTCCCAATCAGATATTATTTTTACCACTCTTTTCTTTGCAAATTTGAAGAGTGAGCTGTCAATAAAAATGAACAAATACTTCAAAGTTTCGGGTCTTGATACGTCGCATAAGAGCTAGTCCTTAAACACCGGACACATAGCATTTAAAAGGTGTTACCAGTTAGCTATCTTCATGTTTTAGATTAAATTATGTCTTTAACAGGCTGGTTTTCGTGGGATGTAGAGAGAACTTAGTAATCAGATAAACCTATCCTCAAACTCTCTTAATTCTGCCATGAGTACAACTGTCTAAAACACCCAAAAAAGAAATTGTTCCCATTGGACCCTCATCACTATATAATCCTTGACATACTCGCTGCCTTCCTGAGACTCTGGGAGAATAAAACCATACAAAATGCACAATCATCACCCTCTGGCTGCTGCAGCAACCCACAGATTGTTAGCTCAGAGAATACCCACAAAATCCACACATCACCATCTGTAAACACCAGGGAGGCGAGAGTTCATAGTAAGTAAAATAAACCAGTGATGTTTAATGGAGATTTTAAAAAAGCTTTACGTTTTCCTCTTGCTTGAGTTCAAAGACAGCTTTATTGAAACGACTGTCCTTTGAATACAATCGAGATCTTCTTAGCAAATATATCTCTTTCCATAAACACATGCAGGTGGAGAAGCCCCATAAAAAGCTCTCACATCAAGCACTAAGGTTCTTTTCTATAAGTGACAGAAAGCAAATGCTGAAAATAAGAAAATGTCCTTAAGCTTTAAAATAACAAAAAAAAAAGCTAGTCAAAGCTAGTCACCAATGCTGTCATTCTCTTATTATCTATTATGCTAAATACTCGGAGAAATCCACAAGGCCATGACTCTCCGATCTGTGACACACCTATGCTCTCACCGCTGCTAATGAAGCAACACTGACGTGTGACTGAGACGCAGTCACAAAGAACTACTCTCCCTGTTAATTCACTTACGCATAAAATAAGAGAAAGAAAATAAAGAGCGATCATTTCTAAACTCGAAAACAAAAATACTTAAGAGCTTCGCAAAGATACCAACTGGATAGTTACAACACATAAAAGTGAAAAACTGATTTTTACGCATTATAATCAACCAATTTAATACGAATACCTGATTTGCACTTTTATACTAAACAGGCTAAATCCCAAGTTCCAAACTGGAGTCCACACGACTCTCCCGAGGGCTCTTTGGAAGGTCACGGTGCCTTTGGAGGACAGTGTACAGACGACTGTAAACATACACTGATTGTCCACTAGCTTTCTTAAATAGAATTTCTGAAATATTTCTGTAGGAAAGTATATATAAGCAGTGTAATTGATCAGATAATTTCTATTACAACATATAAATTCTGTTGTGTGTGCAAAATGGGGTAGAAATAGAAGATACTAGGCATGGTTCACATGTTTAAAGTGAGTGATACATTACAATCCAGTAAGAGTCCTTTAATCTTTTCATGGAACTTCTCTCTATATATGTTGAAATACATAATGCTTTCTGGCTTTTCTTCAAACCAAAACTTGTCAAACTCATAGACGAGGTAACCTGCAGTTAACGAAAAATAAAATATACAGTGTTCAACAGTGATATCACATCCAAAAAATCTCATTTTAAAAGCATATACCCATCCTTTAAATTCCGTATTAGGATATAATATTCAGAGATCATCTTAAGCTCTGAGAAACGTGAGGAACTTTATAAGAAATATTTTTATATGTTCAAAATAAATGGCAATTTTAATAAAATATTCAGTGTACATTTTCATCTCAAAAAATCAATAAAATCCCTTAAACTTAAGAGATGACACTGTCAAAAGATACCTTGAAACTAAGGGGAAAAAGTTATCCCTAGAGACCCCTGAAACAAAAAATGGAGCTAACAAGAAAGTGCGGACAAGGATAAATTACAGGAAAGTTGTTTTTTACTTGATTTATAAATTTCTACTTTTCTCAGAGAACTGTCAACACTTTTATTTTTTAAAAAGAATATATAAAACACTAAACAGACTTAACATTTTTATTTTTCAGTATCTTTATACAGTAGCCAAATGAACTCTCAAAACGTTAAAAGTGTTTAATGAAAATAGACATTAAAATAGCTATATTTATACACAAAAAAAGTGAATTAAAACCACTCCTGAACCCTCCTTGGATTCAAGGTATAATGACTTTTGTCACCTCAGCTGTTACTCTTCCTACATAGGAGCTAAAAAGACATTGGTGTCGAGAGCACGGGGCTGACAGCAGCCGAAGATGCTCAAGTGGCCGTCTTTAGGGGCACAGCCCAGGCCAGAGGTGACTTTGCTTTCCTACTCATCACACTCCCGTATTTACTTAAATGTGGTAAACTGCTTAATTTGGGAAGGGGTTGGCTGTTTCTTTTTATATTTGTTTTATGTTCAAGGGGCAGCATTAAGCAAGCATAATTCATAAAGAAAACAAATATCAGCGAAGTTAGCAAAGTCCCAGGAGCTTGGGCCTTATGCTAAGAGTCAATGAGAGATTTAGGAGAAGAAATCGAAGACTGGTTGGGTGGGGTGGGGGGAAGAGAATGCTTCCCCGGTAATAAAATGAGAGAAAAGACTGGAGAATAGGGAGGAGAAAGATGAAGATTTGGATGAAAACCTGTTCAAAATGCCTAACACCTGAAAAAGGAAACTGGCTGAGTCTGAGCTAAGGCAGGGTAAGGGCAAGGGGCTCCTGTCAGCTCACAGTAAACAGACCCAGCCTCAGTCTCTAAGGGAGAGATATGTGGGGGCTATTTTGACTCAGTTTCATCCTTTATATCCAGGAGCAGCCAGTCCCCAATAAAGTCAGGAAGGGCTGGAAGGGTATCTAAGCAAAACACCAATGACAACTTTGGAACAACAATGGAAAAGCATCTCACACCTGCCAGGATCCTCAACCTACCCAGGTAGAATCAGAGGTAGTCCTGGGGACGTGAAAAACCTATCCCTCCATCTGAAAACATGTCACATGGACTCCTGCTTTGTGTGACCATCCCCATAAGATCTTTTATCCTTATCCGTTAAAAAAAAGAAGTCTAGATGCACAAATGCTGGAGCTACAGAAGGAGGGTGGGCTGAGACATACTTTTTGGTATCGCTAGTACACAGATGGTATATCAAACAGGGAATGGGATCAGATGACTCAGGGAGAGAATGAAGGCTAGAGAGAAGTGGGCCCAGGGCTGGGCTCAGAGGGGCTCCCACATTCAGTAAGGTGATGGATGGGAGTCAGCAATAAAGTTTATGGAAATGCCAATGGGGAAGAGAAAAGCCAGAGGGTGTGGCATCAGGAAAACCGAGATAAGGTTTCAAGAAGAAAGGCATGGCCATTTATGCCTAATACTGTTAAAAGGATGGAGTAATATGAAGAAAAAATGACAAGTGGATTAGGCGACAAAAAAAAAAAGATTGGATTTTTGGAAAATCCAGTTTCAGCAGAGCAGTGGGGAAACAAGTTAGAAAAATATTGAAGGAGAGGAAATGGAAACAGCACTTATTTCAAAAGTTTTATGTCGAAAGATTGCAGATAAATCTCCCAAACACAGAGACTTTGCCTTGTTCTCTGCTGTATCTCCAGTGCCTACAACAGAATCTGCCATAGAGCAAGGGAATGAATGAATAGAAGACAGAGAGAAGATCTGTAGTATGACAGGAATACTACAACAGAGAAGGCAAGATGAATAATAGAGAGAAAAATGTATAACTGAAGGAACAAAGTCTCTCACAAGACTTCCCAGAGAAGGTCACATCTAAGCTGAGATTTGAAAGATGAGTAGGTGTCACCTGGAAAAGAACAAAGGGAGTGGAAATGGTGTTCCCTGCTGGATGAAAGATCTAGAATAGTAAAAGACCATGATATATTTGTGCAACAAAAAGAAGGCTAGTGAGCCTAAATTTTAGACTGCGGGGAGTTGGTGTGTGGCAAAAGATGAGTCTGGAGGGGTTTTCAAGGTATGGATTACATCGCGCCTTGTCATGGGAGCTTTTGGAAAATTTTATGCAATGGAGTGGAATGACTAGATTTTTATTTTAAATAACTATACCCTCACTGTGGAGAAGTGGAAGCTGGTCATCATAGAAAGACTGGTGAAAGGCCAGATACAGTAACCTAGTAACAAGGGCCCGAAGTCAGGCAGATATAAGGGGTATGGGAAAAAATAGACCAACACTAGAGAAATCTTGGAAGCAGACAAACCTGGAATTAAGGATTAAGTAAAAATGAGATGGTATGGGAAAAAAAGACCTGGATGACACCCTCGAGCATGGAGTTGAAGAAGTTATGATTTGGCCATTTATTACCTAAGTAGTTTCCTGTATCCGGCCAACATGCAATTGAGATTCTAAAGACAAAAAGATCAAGAGGAGTATAAAAGCTAAGCTAGATCTGAATTATTTGCTTCTGAGCAGTAGCCTCAGAAAATGGGTTCATCCAAGTAAAACTTCAGTGTTCCAATATCATCACAAGACACGTTAATGGATGGTGGGACAACGACCAGAACAGTTATCAAGTAGCCCCAACCCAACACAAGAAAACCTGGTCTTGAACTAAACGAGGGGTCCAGAGTTCCTCTAAATTAAATTTCCATACAAGAGTAACAGAATAATCTCCAAATGGTCTGGCTTTGACTCACAACATTCACTAAACAGTATTCAAGAGAGAAAATTCATTTCATAGTTGAATGGAAAATGGATCCCCACAGAAAAACGGCCTGCATGACTACTAAATTTGCATCAATGGTAAAAAGAAAAATGCCTCATTGAATCTTTTTATCAGCAAATACAGAAACTGAAGTATGAAAAATTCTTGGGAGCCCATCTTCTATTATTTTCCATTTTCCCAAAGACCCTAAATAATAAAATGGCAAGCGTAAATCATATGCGTGATAGAGGCATCATATAATACACCTTCCCGATGATTTAAAAACTCTCTTAAACAAATCCAGTTTTAACTCCTTTTAATACTCACAGTAGAACTGGTGAAAGTGTTCCATCGTCGGGACACCAGGAACAAAGTTGTAGAGATGAAGCTTTAAAGCTTCACTCTTCAGCAAGCTATAAGCCATCTCTGTCAGATTGATTCCAACTATTGCATAAGAATACCTATGTCAGAAACATGAGCAGTTATACCAGCTAGCCAAACAGCTCATAAAATAAATTTAAAATTATGCAAAGAATTAGAAAAAAGTTATTTTGATCCACTTCTAACACAATACTGATTTTATAACCTCCTCCACATATTAAGAAAAATAAACCAGAATAGATTTGAAAAAAATATTCTTTAAAGGCTATCTGATTTTCTGGATATAATCTAAGAAATAAAATCTAAGAAATAAAAATAAAACTCTGCTCACATGGCTGTCTAAATCCAAAATTTCTCTTCTGTTATGAAAGTATTTATTTTTATAATGTAATACTGTTATAATGTTTTTTCAAAGATAGGTATCATTGGAATGTAAAAATAAAATAATAATGACAAACCTGTTATTATTACCTGATTTTGCATTTCATGTCACAATTTTCAAAGCTATTTCTAATTTTCCCATTCCTATTCTAAAGCTATTTCCTACCCCTATTTTCAAATCTTGAATATTTTTATAAAGGTCCATATTCCATTTTATAGATAAATTATATCTTCTGATAAAACTTACTGACATACAAAATTGGTTTATGATCACATTTAGCTTTAAAAATAACATAACATTCAATATCCTTTTTGTTCTTATTCATTAAAATAATTTCATTTAAAAATACCTTGAAATACTTTCAAATCCAGATCATCTAATCAACTTAAATTCAACTCAAATTAGTTTCTTTAATACATCCAGCTTACCCTAGTTTTGGATGATTTGAACGGGAAAGAATCTGATGAGCTTCACTGGTATAATTTTCACTGAAATATCTTTAAAAGTTAAAAAAAAAATAATTAAGTTAACATACGTCATTCAAATTGAAGAGATCCAGAAGCAATTTAAAAAGCTGTCAAAATGATAGTCCTGGTACAAAAATCCTGATCTTCATCTCAAATCATTTCAGTTAACTCAGAGATGCTTCTGATCAAAATTTAATTCTGAGCCTATCTAGTATGAACCCTTGGTAAGACTTAAAGTATTTTAATGAATAAATGATTTAACAAGAGAATTTCTACCCACCTTAAACAGAAAACAAACAAACAAACAAACAAACAAACTAGAGTTCTTCTGTTTATTTGTTCTAAATTCCTATAAAATAGTCAGTGTATACTCGTTGGGGCACTCTTCCTTTCAACTAGGCTTATTCCTTCTATTGCAACTCAAGTCAGTATCATTTAATGTCATTTTCAAAGCAATCAGAAGAAAGGTCAATAGCCTTCCTTTTGCACTGAAAAAACCCTCCTGATCAGTGACATAACTAAAACGCTGGCCACAAAACAGAGAGGTCTGCTGAAGCTATCTCTTTGTAGGCTCATACATTCCATTGGCTTGTACTCATGTGACCTCTCTGAGTTCTCAAAGGAATCCATCTGTTCAACCTTTGGATCACCTCATAATGCACTAGTTCAAAGAAGAAAGATGGTCTTTAAAGAATAAAAACAGAAAATGCATGTGTTCTAAAAAGTAATAAATTTTAAAATATTCAATAATTTTTCCAAGTGGAAACAGAGTATATTTATTCCATGTAAATTCCAAATAGAAATTCCAAAGCGTTAAACTAGCAGTTGCAATTTTTGTAATTATTATTATTTTTAAGACTACTGTGGTTTTGCTTATCTCTGAGAAGAATTATAAATACTTTCATACTCATCAAATTTAGGTAATACAGAAAATTAAATATTTTGGTAACTGGAAAAAAATATGCATATTGAAACCCTCCATGTCTTCTATTTTCCCCCAAAATAGCCTTATCCATATTGACTTAGATATGTTTTTCAATATTAACATAATTTAGCTTAATTTCAGGATCCAGTTTTTTCACAGTAGCTATCCAAACTTTTTTAATGGTTCGGTTTCTCAATCTAGGTATTTCATAGTCTATAAAACCATTCAAGGATAGACACAAATGCTAGAATCTATTCATTTGATTATCTTTATAGTTGGAAAGGGATCTTTTGTTTACTTTCTAGAAAAGTTGTGCTATCAATTCTGATTTCAGTTGCATATTTTCATATATATATTCTCAAGAATAAGAAAAAGGAAAGAGTCAATATAACCTTTGAAAACTCAGGGATTTAGGTCACTTGCCACATATGGCAAAGAATAAGTATGAAGGGACTTCATTATCATCTTATCTGGTTACATTTCCCAAAATGGAATCAGAGAGCCAAGAGAAAAGAGGCAAGAGGATAAAAAGAGTTAGAAAGGAGTGTAAGTAACTCCTTAAGAGTATCAGGAGGGAGGCCAGGAAGACCAGGAAGAGAAAGGAAGAAGAAAGGTAAAGAAATCACACATGCATGCCCACACAAGTGTATCTCCCGTGTCATTATATTGTAAATTTAATAAATACCTTTAGCATTGCAGTTATTAAAATTCAGAAACAGTATGAAACTAGATTGGGGGTTACATGTAATTTTGTTTAGAGCAGAAAGTTTATTTTTACTTACACAAGGTTGATTAGTCCGAGTATGCCCATGCCTCGGAAGTCTGTTTTGGGATCATCCCCCTGGAAACCAATGTCAGCCCACTGCTTGGAGATTCTCGCCTTCAACTTTTCCGTGGGCATCAGAAGATCCCAAAGCTGTACAAACATGCTTCTATATTACAAATAATAGTGATGTCCCTAATTTACAAAGACATTTGCCTTCTCATAGCTGATATGACTAGTAAAAGCTGAATGCTTTCAGTTAAACAATTTTTGTAGACAAATCACAGGTCCAACAAACACTGTTTAGAGAATCTCTCAATTATCCTTAAAAAAAAAAGTATTATACTTAGTCCAATTTAAAAGACTGAAATACGTAAATTTTTAAATGGTAACAAATACACAGAAATCTAAAACAATGAGGTGGCTTTATTTTCTAAGTAGTACGTATATATACACACTGGAACTGGTAAATTGCTCCCCCGAGAACAGTGTTATGCACTTGGCCCTTGCCACGGACACTACAGACTTAAGCAGGCTCTATTCTAAGAGTGAGTGATTAGTCCCTAATCAGAGCAGGAAAATAGGTCTCAGGGAGGGGAGCTTGACAAAATAATACTGATAAGTATTTCAACCCATATGATCATTATTTTACAAATTTTCACTTTTAAAAGAAAAAAATAATGTGACTTAAGGTTTTCAGTAAATAAATTCCTTAACACCAAAATCAAAAATCAGCGGCTATAAGATAACATAAGACGGCTAAGGTATTAGACAGTAACAAACTAATCAATGTGAAATAAAGTTTAAAAAATTTAATCATTTTCTAAATTTGACACCATAAGTCAGCAAGCAAAACAGACTTAACAAAAGTTGCTAAGAATGTTTTTTGAAATTTGCAAAGCAGAAATATCTGCATTTTTTCCCATTTCACTACCATTTCAGGCATTGTTGAGAAAAAGACTGCTAAAAAAAAAATTTTCCTGCTACCTAAAATGATAGGTGAAGACTTGTGATATTGCTTTAAAACAGGGTCAGGCCTCTGGCCCTGAAGCTAAATCGAATAATTAGTTTGGGTTTTATCTGGTCCCTTCTTTTATTACTAACAGACCTCCCTTTATATGCTCATAACCTATTTCAGAATTAAAAGCATTAAAATAAAATGTATTTAATATATTTGGATGATGCTTGTCAGAAAATTATAAAAATAGTTAACTAAAAGTTTTTCATTAACATCATAAAATTTTCCAAGGGGCAAAAGAACCAGATGGCTGTATAAACCTTGAGAATTTGCATATAGATCTTATCAGCTGAAGTCTGATTTATTTTTCCAGTGTTCAATAACTCCAAATGCAGAAAATAAAACTTACCTTGAGAAGCAGCTTTTCATGTTGCAGGTTGTCAGAATCATAAGGCCTTTTCCTCACACTTTCTACATCCAAATAGAGCTGTTTATAACCGGATATCTGCAGTAAGCATGCCTTCATGCAGATTTTAAAACTAAAAATGATAAAATTACTATTTTTAAAAAATACCTTCTTATTACAATAAAGTAATGCCTTCCGTAGCTTGTGGCTCATATGGGTATTTAGAAACCATTTCTTGGATTTCAGTTTAATACCACAGGCAACAACAGCCTCCTTAAACACAAAATGTAAAGTATCACACGGGATGTGATATGTAAACAGGGCCTAGAAAGAGGACAGACATTGTAGGAACAGCAAATTTTGCAACTGCAAGGATTTGTCCTCTTCTTTTCAAGTTCTCTCTGGGAAATATCATACATTCCCAAATCTTTATTGCCAGGTATCACCAACGGATTTAATTTTTCAGGTACCTATATACAAACAGCTCCAGGACAGGCTATCTCAGGTCTCCCCAGTATGACAGCTTGTCTTCCCTGAGGAAATGTGCTTAAGGTAGTCTCTAAGCCCATCCACGACTTCACTAATCACAAGATCCCCAAGCCAGAACCCTCCAAGTTCCGGCCTTCCTCTCCCTGTCAACGATACATCAAAAGTTCCCCAAGTCTCCGAAATGTCCCTCAAAGCAAACATCATATAGCCATTATTCCTGATGTATTTATGGCTTTGTCATCTCGTGCCTGAATGTTTCCTGTCTGTCTTTATTCCTTCTACTAGACTTCCACATCTGCAAATTTACCCTCCATCCTCCATTTTCTTCAAAATACATATCTGATAATGTAGCTTGTTTGCTAAAACAAAAACAAAAAACCTAAAGGACACCTATAACCCTCAGGGCATGCAAGACCTTCAGCATACCTCCAATGAGGTGCCCCATTCTCATCTCTGACCTCCATTCTGCATGAACTCAGCCCCAGGTACAAAGGACTCTCCATCGTTCCCAGATATCCAAGCACTTTGTGCCTTGTTGGCACTCTTCCTCTGCATGGCATGTCTTCCCCTATCCACTTGATAAGGTCCTACTCAAATGTCACTTCTTCTGTGGAACTATCCTCACAGTGCTCTCCTGTACCCTTCCCTGTTCCAGTCAAAATAAATTGCTCCTTCCTCTGTATTTACACAGAAAATGCTGAATAAAGAAAAAATATCGCTAAATACTAATATACTAGTACTGGGAACACAAATATGAAATAAGTCAAGTCGTTCTCTTATGGAATTTAGAATTTATTAGGGGAAGAACAAGAGCTAACCAATGATAACAGTACAATGAGTTATGTTAGGACAGAGAGCTCTGAGAGAGGACAGAGCACGGGCACTTAACTCACCCTGGAGAAGCCAGGGATGACCTTCCTGGAGGACAGAGGAACTGAATTTTGAAAAACAAGCAGAATATGTTAGCTGAAGCTATTTAACTTTGGGAAAGTAATGGCAAGTTACCTTAAAGAAGGCAGATGGTAAATTGGCAATAGCACTGGACTGGGAACGAAGAGATACAGGTTTTGGTTCTGCTCCCACCGCTCACCTCTCTGGACCTCATTTCCTCATCTACTGAAGTGAAAGGGTAGGCTGAGGTGATTCCCACAACCCCTTCCTGTCCAACGTTTTGCAACTGTGTGTGATCTCTAAAATTCACAGGATGTAGGTACATAAAAAAAAAAGGTATCAATGAAAACAGCATACCTGGCATCCTTCTCAGGGCTGATATTCTTTTCCTTCATTATGTCATCTACACATTTGTCCACTTCACTCCGAACAACAAGTGTCGCTTTCTGTAAAACCTATTTATGTGACAAAAAGCTGATTGAGAAAATCCCTTATAGCTGAAAAAGAACAGTAAGTTTTGAGGTATTTAGTCAACTCTAAAATGCAGGTATTAAAATGTAAAAAGAAACCAAATTTGTTTTAAATTCTCACTAGGGCTAAAAATCAATCATTTAATTAATTAAAGGAGAGGCAGCGTGACGTATTAGTTGAAGGCTTCCTTAACTGAGAATCAACTGGTTCTCAGCTGATGAGTTCTTGGTGAATGAGCTACCATCACTGTGCGCTGATAAAGCACTTTGCATAAAACTGAAAAAATCACATAATAAAAACATATGTCCAAAAAATTTTAATACACAAGTCAAAAAAAAATTAAATGCAGAAGAGCACAAAGAAGAAAACTCAAATAATCTTGTAATCTCACCACCAGTGATAGCCACTGGTAACCAGTTAGCATATATCCTTCTAGTCTCTTCTATGCATATAAAGCAGACTTCTTAAATCACATGCCCATAAACGACCACTGGGTCCTTCCTTTCAACAAACAAGCAAGTTCAGGCCTTCTTTACCCTTAAAGTTTCTTTAACTCCTGTCTCTCTGGAGTGACTGTCCTTTACACTCTGGGCAAAATACTCCAATCATTTCTCTGCTTATCCCATGCTTTCATCCAAAATGCTCCTTTCTTCAGTCTCTAAATTGATCGAGCCTTCCCATTTATAAGCTAGCTCATGGACCAGGTCCAGGAATCTTGCCCTGATTCTATTCAAGTGAAAATAACCTCTCCTGTCTTGGAATCCCCCTAATAATTTATCTGTAATCCTCCTATGACACATCGATTTATTATATGCTAAGTAGAAAATTCTTTGAGGACAGATTGTATCTAGTTTATCTTTTCATATCCTGCCTGTAAGAGATAACTGACAAATATGTGTATATTTGTGTTTGTACGTTCAGAGTATGAATGTTTCTTTTTTCACAGGTACTATCTTTCCAACCTGGGTCCCAGAATGAGACAATCAAACCGACCCAAACTTGGCACCAGCTTAAAGAGTCTCTCCAGCTGGCCCACAAACACATGAGCAAGAAATAAATAACGTACTGGTATATACCCCTGTGATTTTACGTGTTTGTTACACAGCAAAAGCTAACTAATAAATAGCATGAGGTATAACTTACTTTGGATCAAAAAGAACATATAACTATTCAAAACTGCTTGCTTTTCTCTCACATGAGAGCCTCTCCTAAGGACATAGTCCAAAAGAAGGTCCTGCTTTCCCAAAAGCTATCCAGTCTTAAGGCAAAATAAACGAGCAAAACCCCAGGACAAATTATTCAAATACTTTCTTGTGCATGAGTAGCATGCACACACGCATGCACACACACACACACACATGCACACACAGAAAATACTTTAAAAATAGAATATTACTTCTAAAGTGGGAAAATTTCACTTAGCATTCTAGAGCAAAGACTCTTCTACTAGGACATTAATAATTAATTCTAAAACTGAGGCATTCTTTTAAAGAAAAAGTATCTCCCAGTTAATTTCCTAGAATTGTCACCTTGATATGATCCTACCTTATTCTTGGAGTATGTCAAGGAATTTTCTGAAATGGGGGGGAAAAAAAAAAACATTGTTACTTAAATGCTGTTTGTGAATTTACTCCATAGACAAAAAATATAAATATCAAGCCAGTGATAAATTACTTAATAGTTCTAGAATACAGAATTTTTACATTAAATAGCAAACATCTTAAAATTTCATCCTTACAGAATGGAGAACTAGATACGATTCCAAAATCCTCAACCCAATACAACATACTATAATCCAAGAGGTAAAGTCAACCTAAGTTCCCCAAAGTCATCTGTTTCTGTGAAGATACCCAGGTGTCCCATAATCACTGCAAATTCACCCATGGCTGCCTCAGGACTCAGGTCCCAGAAACTAATCTTAAAACAACAGTGAGAGAGCTCTCTAACACCTTCAGGAGTAAGCATTGAAATCTAAGGAGCTAGCAATTGAATCATACAACAACATAGCAGCAAAGATGAAACAACTAGCTTATTTGCCCAAACACACTATAATCAGACAAATAGCATGTCCATTCTTGTTTTAAGAATGAGTACATTTCTACTGGTTTATTTAAAATTTTTGGCACCGTTACTATGGTCTTTTTCTCAGCAATTTGAAAAATTTGAGAAAAACGTTCTTGCCACAAAGTAAGGCCTTAACATATGTTCTCCCCACCCCACACTATAGAACACCAACCAATACTGCCAAGATTCCTTATCAAGAAGTACTTTGTTCTACTCAGAGCAGTCAAAAGGGCAAATGAAAAGAGTAGACAGTGATTTACGTCAGCCACAAAACTGTGAGAAAACTAGGGAAGTAATTAGCCTTCAATCATCCGGCTGCCCTGAGGCTTAAGTCTGTCATCCTTCCCACGTTACCTTGGATACCAACACTCCCTAAACGACACACGGGTGGATTTCTTAGTTGTAGCACACTTATTCAACACAAAGGAGAGTCTGATTAAGTCATGATTTTCCATTTAACATAGTGAGCATAAACTGCAGCTGATCCCTGGTCTTTCTTATCCTGGACAAAGAGAAATGACTTCTACCACAGTTCTCACTCGTCTGTGTTCCAACTGAAAGCAAAATTTGCAACTATGCATTAAAACTTATTGAATTCCAGAAGGTAACAGAGTAGGATTGTTCAACAAAAATATAATACAAGCCAAAATGTGAGCCACTTGTGTACTTTTCAAATTTTTCAGTAGCTGTATTAAAACAAAATTAATTTTAATATTTTACCCAATATATCTAAAGTATCATTTCAACATATAATGAACATGAACGGAGATATTTTTACATTCTTTATTCATATAGTCTTTGAAACCCAGTGTATATTTTATATACATCTCGTACATCTCGATTCATACCAATCACATTTCAAGTACTCAACAGCCACATGTGGCTACTGGCTAGAGTATTGGACAGTGCAGAGTTTGAATCTAATAATCTTTCCTAGGGATCACTGGATACCTATTACTGTCCTTGCATGAATTACATAAGGGATTAAAAGATTTATGAAGGATGCTACGTATAAAAATTGATCTAGATCCAGACACTCACTTTCCCAGCACTTGAGTAAAAATTTCAAAGGGCTTAGAGAAAGAGAGATTTTTCTCTAGAATATAAATTGCAACTATTATCTAAGGAAAAACTGATGAATTTCAGGAGCCAGAGAAGATAATTGTTTGCACAGATGAGGAATTAAATAATAATCCCTTTCTTGTTCTATAAAATCATAGAGTTTTAGAGTTGGAAGGATTCAAAACTAGATTTCAAAGATTATGAAAATCAGCTTAAGTGACTTAATAGAACACACAATGAGTGCATCTGTGACGAAGAGTACTGAGAAAAAAATATTCACTTAAAATGTTATTAGTTTTTAATTATTCTTTTTGGAATAACATTACCTATCCTGTGTGTCCTTTGTGCACCTACATAGGTATCAAAAATTCGCTGCAATTCGCACTTTCCAGTCATCTGTCGTAAGAGCCATTTCATCCAAAATCGAAAAAAGTGCCCATAGAAGAACTCCCACAAAGAAATAAACATTTTTTTTCCTGTAAAAGGAAATATATGACAGGTTTAAAGACCTTAAATTGGATTTTAAGATGGAAAAAAATTAGTTTATCCAACTCATCAAATCCTAAATTAATGTTAATATCTATTATACACTGTGTCTATTTTGGGGTAGTGTTTAGGAGTCTAATGAAAACAATCGCGGGTGGAATACATACCAAATAAGTAAATGATGGCTGGTCAAATGGTCAATGTGCCACTTTTTAAAAATTAACTGTAAAAATCAGTTTCCTATTGTAATTTCTCACTCTTTGTGAACTGGGGCTCAACGGTTCCTGAACGAAAGGAACCCAACGAAGCAACAATTAAATCTAACATTCCATATATGAGGATGGTTATGATGATGGATAAGCTCTTCCTCTCTCCCTGGACGACCCGTTACGTCTGTCCCGCAGCCGGGTGCTGACAGTAAATAAAAACCTGACACACGGCCTGTAAACTGAACACTAAGTAGGAGGTCGCACCCTGGTTAACTCTCGCTCTTCCGTTCCACAGGTGAAGGGCAGCGAGGAGAGCAATCAACTACGCCCTCAATGAAACGGAAAAATCTTCAGAAAAATCGTCAGCTCCTGGAAGCAGCGCGGCGGGGGCAAGGCCGGCGAGGAACTAAAAAGCAAGCAAACACGCTCCTCTCCGTCCCGCCTCAGACATGCCCGCAGACACAGCGGCTCTAGACGAGGGCCTTAGGGACTGTCAACATTCAAATCCCCGAAAAAGTGCACATCGGGGGTGCGCGGAACGGGAACTTTAAGAAGGAGCCCATGCGAGCCCGCGCTCCTCACGACAAAAGGAACCGCCGGGCGGAGGGAACGCCAGGCTCGCGGCGCCCGCGCTCCCCCGACCTCGGGCCGTCGCTGCACCGAGTCCCCCCTTCCGGGGCCCGGCGGAGCCCCGAGCGCGCGCTGCCCGCGCACGGAAGCAGCACGGGGGCGAGAGGAAAAGAAAGCAGCAGCCACCTCACAGCAGCGGAAGGAAGGACTAGGGGGGAGCGGACGTCTGCCTCGGTTTCCCCAACTGCAGCAAACCGCCGGCCACGGAAACGACGCTCCGCGCAGCGCGCTCCCCGCACGCACCGCGACCCGGAAGTCGGGGCGCGAGCACCGCGGGAACGCCTTCCCCGGGACACGCCCCCCGCAGGCCCCCGCCCACCGCCTCCGATTGGCCCGCGCTCCACCAATCGCCAACGCGGACTGGCCGCGGCGCGCGTGCTCGGATTCGAGGGACGCCGACGGTTTCCCTAGCAACGGGTACCCGGCGGCGCGCCGCGCGCCAGGGGTGGTCCCTCCCCGCGCATCTCCCGAGACGCCTCTCGCTTGACACCTGTCGTCCGCCGCGTAAGTGGAAGCCCTGTTCTCGTCCACGCTCCCGCGCGGAGCGAGCATTTATTATTACCTTTTTTTTTTGGTAACTGGCACAGCATCGAGGTTGCAAAAGAGCTTTCTCCTCAATTTGTCTTAATTCTGTGTATTTTCCGTCCGCGGTGGGGAATCCCGCATCTGGCGCTTGGAAGAGCTGTTAACTGTCAGGCTTCAAACAAGGTAGGACCATGGCTTAAACAAGTGTCTGTTGTTCCAGGCATGGTCAAAACTCTATAAGAGGTTCGACAAGCTAACTGTGACTGGGATGTTTTTGTGAGAGATTCGGCTGCTGCTCTGTTTTCCATCCCAATCTCAGAAGTCACGCACGGTTTGCTTGTACATGAAGGAACGTATTATGTGGTGACGCTCCTTCCCCAAGAGTATCTTGGACCTCTCCACCTTACTGACATAATTTGGTATGATTGGATTTAGATATGATCTCCATAAAATTTAAGTTAATTTATTATGTCGATGACATGCTCATCCCCCCCTTTGAGGGAGAAACTCATCTTTGAGAGCTGTGGTGGCACATCTGACTAGCTGAGTGGTTAATCAGTCCAGCTACGATGGAACTTAGCACAATCCGTGAAATTTCTAAACTAAATTTGGGTCACCAGAGGTATTATTTACTATAAACAGTAAATAATAAAATACTCCCCCCCCCCAGGACCTTGCCAATAAAAAGGAGGTACAACACCTCGAAGGGCTATTTGGCGAGCTGTTAAAAACATCTAAGGAGAAGTAGCTCAGGTATGCTGCTGAGACCTCACCATTCCAACACATCCACACATAATTTTAGAAGTTTGTGACACAAAAGTACAAACAAAGGGAGGCTTTGACTGGAACGTAACTGCCACCTTGTGGCGACCATTGGGATTTTGGACTGAAAGAGTTCCTGGTGATGGCGCTGGAGAACCAATTTGCCAGCATGCTGTTAGGCTCTAATGAAAACGATGCCCATAATATGAGTGGCAAATTATATTAAGATCTGATACGATATGGGTGATATCAGAAAGAGGTTGTGCTAAAGAGGAAGATGCACAACAAAATTCTCAAATAAAATGGCATTTGTGTCACGAGAGCTGTCTTTGATTGTTATAACACGATAGCTGACGTTTTATCAACAGTCATTATCTTTCGGATTATTTTAACCTTCAGGATTATATATGTACATAGTGAAAAATCTGTCTTTACTTTTCTGTGCTAATAACAGTCGTGAGACCAGTGTTTAGACTGAAGATAACTAAAGAAGCTTTGATAGATTTAATGTTGGTAATACCCGCAGAGGCTACTCTTCCTATTCCTATTATTTTAGCAAATATTTACCTTTAGCCTGGTAATTCTCTACTTCCCATGATCTGAAGGTGACACTAAAAACAAATCACAGAAGGGAAGTCTGAAGGTCTTTGAGGATGCTACTGCATTCTTTACCTTCTGGGTTTCCTGGAGTGATGTTTATTGTTGGCTTAAATGGTAGTAAAGTTCGCGACTGCAGCCGGTTAGTTGTGGATATAGCTCAGTTGTACTGCTGGCTTGTGTTTGAATCAATACCTCTGATCTGTAACACAACCTGAAATGCACAGTGGGGAATCTGATATAAAAACGTGTATAAGTCATGATCTTTGTCTTCTAGGGGCTCGTATAATGGCAGATGAAATAAAATAAGTACTACAACTAAATAGGATGCAGATCGAGTGCCCCGAGAGAGGATCTAAGTGTTACAAGAGTTCAAAGAGGAGCGGGATTCCTCTATACATGAATGATCACTGAAGGCTTCACGGAGGAAGTGGCATTTTAGCTGCGTCGTGGATACTTTTGATAGGATTATGAGTATGCATGGGGTACAGTGTGTATCTGAGCATGAATACGAAAGTGGAGCCAGGTGACTAGTTCAGTGACTGGCGCAGAGTAAGTGCTCAGTAAATACCATGTGTTCTGACTCACAGACAGACCACTGACTGACTAGCACATTTTTGGTTTTTCCTTTCTTTGGGAAAAAATACAAAAGAAGAAGAAATCATTATATAAAATGTAAAAATTGACTGGAAAACACATGCCAATTTCAGAAACGTGAGCAAAGTGCTTTGAATTGTAAAAGCAAATGAAAACGTGAAATTGGAGTTCAAGTAAGAGAACACTGAAATATTGATTTTGGAGATATCTTTGTGCTGGGAGCTTCCTTCCCCCACTTCAGTCGACTCTGCATCTTTGTCTACCCTGTTGCACACCGCGAGGCAGGTTCGTATGATCTAATACATCAAACCAAACGTTCTTGCTTTCTGACTTTCAGTGGAGCTTAGCCAAAGTGAAGACCTACAGGAGGTTGATGGGATGAAGGAGAATAAAGTTGAGCTCTTTATTCATCCCAGCTCCCTCTTTTGGAATCTGGCTGTGTCACTGCTCAACTCCAGGCCATTAGCTCATGAGACAGCTTATAATGACATCCTCAGGCTGGCAAGTGTTCAAATCTTTCTCCCTCTTAAAGGGCCACAAACTAGCCCAGCCAGTGGTGCAGTGCTGATTTGAAGTAGAATGCTTATTTCCAGGCACTGCCAGTGAGCTCCAAATAAAAGTGATCAGAGCAAAGAACCCAAATAGAAAACCACATTTATGGAGACCAAAGAGTGTCCCCCTATTGATGTTCTCCTAGTGTTTCCCAGCCTTCACTTTAAAGCTTGAGAAACTAATACTTAAACTTGGCAGAGCAGAGCAAATCTCCCTTGGGCAGCTGCTCATGGTATATATAACAAAAGTTGATTCCCTGCCTTTTTCCCCCGGGGGAGGGGATACCAACAAATAAAAAATAATAAACATAAGGGGATTGATTAAGCTGAAGTTCCGAGATTGGTCACTTCCCACACAAAAATCTAAGCCCCCTAGGTCATCTGGACATGGGATGGCTGCATTTAAAGCTAATGATCTCCAAGTAAAGATATATTTGTTTCAGAAACTTCTTATCTATGAACAAAATTTGTAGAGGAACTACTACTAGCTGTGCAGCCTGAGGCAAGTTGCTGGATTTCACTGTGGTGCAATTTTTTATTTTTTTTTTCCCAAGGGAAAATGAAAATAATAGTAGAGTAGGTAGATGCTATTGTTATCTTCATTTTCTTCTTAAAACAAACAAACAAACAAAAAACTGGGGTGTCCTGAGGATTTCACAAGATAACATATGGTAAGCTGTTTAGCCCAGAGTCTGGCACCAAAGTCATTAGAACAAGAAAATAGTCCAGGGAGCACTCACCACGTGTCCGGCGGCGGGGAGTTTTCCCCCAGTTTGTCGCATGCACTTCACCAGCGGCCCTGGCCAGCGGTTTGGATTCTTTGCGCTGAGCCACATGCATAGGAGCAAGGTGCACAGGAGCAAGGTGCATGGAGCAAGGTGCACAGAACCAAGGTGCATGGAGCAAGGTGCATGGAGCAAGGTGCACAGGACCAGGCTCCAGCAGTTCCCCCAGGGTGGACGCCCCCGCGGGGCTGGGGTGCAGGGGCCCCGGCGACACCGTGTGGGGCCTCGCGGGGGGCGCGCGCGGGGGGGCGCAGGCGCCGTGCCCTCGCCCGCGCGGCGTGGGCGACGTGGGTGCTGCGGGTCCCCTGCGCCCGGCCGGCTCCATGAGGGCCAAGCGCGCGAACGTGCTGGTCGCGCTCGTCGCCGTCGTGCTCTTCGGCTTCTCCTGCTTCTGCATCTCCAGGATGACTCGGACCAGTAAGCGGCGGGGGCCCGGCTCTCGCGTCGGGGGGGCCGTGCAGGTGTCGGGTCCGAGCAGGTGCAGCCCGCGATGCCCGTGCCCGGCGGCGGTTGAGCCGTAACCGGCGTCCAGGTCCAGCCCAGGGTCCGGGACCCCACGGGGCGGCCTGCGGGGGCCTCGGGCTGCACCTGTGGGTGCCGGATCCCTCCAGAGGTTCGAGGGGCCGCTCTGTGCCCAGCGCCCCCGCACCCTGCACCCCAGCGTCCCCAGAAGCGCGGATGCCCGGCTCCAGGGACTCCTCTCCCCCGTCCGACGTCTGCCTCTTTCCTGCTCCATGCTGTGTTTGGGGGCCACACTGAAAGGTTCCCCGAAGCACTTTTTTAGGGAAGCTGTAAAGGAATGAATGAGACGATGGAGAGAGACGTAACCCACCACCTTAGAGCCCTCATTTAGCGGAGGAACCTTCTTAAAGGGACCGTGTGGCCTGCCTGGCCACTTTGAAACACCCCAAGGCTTTAACTTGTGGTTGGTTGTACTATCGGGTTGCCACTGTAGCAAATAAAAACAGAGGTTGCCCAGTTAACTTTGAATTTCAAATAAACAATGTTTTTGCTATTAAAGTTATATGGGATATGTTTATGCCAAGAAGCTGTTTCTCTGAAATTCAAATTTAACTAGGTTTCCTGTATTTTATCTTTCAATTCTAGTCCATAGTGTAGCAGTTTAGCGTCCATATAGTTGAATTTTGAAGTTAAGACTTGGAAATTCTGTAAATATAGTAAGCCAGACTTCCAAGGTGGTCCTTAGGTTGTTTTAGGTTAAATTTTCATTGTTGATCCTAAGCACAGTTATGACTCAGGTGCACACAAACAATTGTGGTAGTCATGTCAAGAATCAAATTTGCAAGTGGCTTTAGTCCCATAATTAATGTTTATGTCCTGTAATTAATACTAAATTTTGTCAGGTACATACAATTACAAACATTGTACCCCATTTGTTTCAATTATTAAAAACATTAATTTATCTGATTTATACTAATCTTTAATGATTTTATATACTTTCCCTATTTTTCATTGTCTATAAAAAATATTATCCAAATGTGTTTTTACTTTAGAATAGTGAGCACTTTTATAACAAAATATAGGCCATTTCTCATAATTAGAAAGCAAAATATAAAACCTTCTATAGTAATTTTGGAAGGCAATTTAGATTGGCAATCTCGGAAGTCATTTTAATACAGCTAATGTTCGTATAATGAAACTAGGCTTTGAAATACATGCAATCATTTTAGTGTGTTTTCTAGTTACGAACAGGAAAAAAAACACACACACTTGGTTCTTCACAGTGTTTATATTCCCATCATTCATATGTTCGAGTTCAGAAAATGAGATATTGTTCTTGAGAATGCACTACTCTCAAATGAGCAGATAAAAAAGATTTTTCATTTTCTGTGTATGTAATTCTGTGGAACCTAGGTCTGAAATAATTAGGAAATCCTGGTACTATAATGAAATGTGTTTACATCAACAAAGGAAAACACAGGCTACGTTTAGTTTCTGAAGTAGTGATTTTTATAAAACACCGAAGATAGTCACAATATTTTAAAATTTTGATCTATAGTTGTGATTCTTATAAATGAAAATTTGGGGAGATTTGTTAGAAAGATAAGATACCACCTATTGTTTCCTTATTTCTCCTTTAAAAAAGAATTTTATGTGCATATAATTTTTTGTTTCTATAAATTCGTAGTATTAATAATTCATTAATTTGTTCAACAAATATGTAAGCTCCCTGAGGAGAGGAATTTGGGGATCTTTTTTTTTTTTTGCCTGTTTGATTCACTGCTGTGTCCCCAGCATCTGGAAAAATGCCTGGCATGTAACAGGCATGCTAAATATTTGTTGAATGAATGAATGAATGAATGAGTGAATGTGTGAATGGATAAGAACCAATGCATGCTGTAGAAACTAGGTGAACAAAATTTTAGAAAGCCCTCACTGTTAGGGAGCTTACTTTTATGGGCTTAGGAGAAATCAACAACAAATGATGTAATTGCTGTCTAATGTCAGGGAAGAGAAAGTGCTATTTTAGACAGGGATGTCAGAAAAGAATTCTCTGAGAAAGTTATATTGGATGAGATTCCTGAATGAAGTAAGGGAGCATTTTGTGTGGGTATCTGAGGAAGAGTCTTCGAGGCAATGAGAAAAGCATATCCGAAGACCCCGTGATGGAATCAGCTTGATACTTTTAAGAAACGGCCAGGAGACCAAAGACAGAAAGCAACAAGGAAGAGTTGAATATGATGAGGTCGTGGAGACTCCAGGAGGAACTATGACTTTTATTATGATTGAGATAGGAAGCCATCCAGGTGAAAAGATGCTCAACATCACTAATCACCAGGAAAATGAAAATCAAAACCACAGTGAGTCATCGCCTCACACCTGGTAGATGGCTGTTGTAAAACAGACAAGGAATAACAAGTGTTGGCGGGGATGGGGAGAAAAGGGAACCTCCGTGCACTGTGTGTGGCAATGCAAATTGGTGCAGCCACTATGAAAAACAGCGGTGAGTTTCCTGGAAAACTCCACTTGTGGTTATTTACCTGAAGCTGAAACACCGTTTGGTTGTCCTGCAGCAAATGCATGCGTGCTGGCCACGCCTGGCCGTGCACCTGCAGGCCGCATCACAGATTTTCCACCGGCTCCTCAATGTATCTCCCCCCATCCTGCCCCTTTTCATCTGGCAGCATGAGACCCTTTGTGGATCCAGCACTTCAGCCCTTTTTGGGGTGGGAATGCCCCTCAGCCCCGGAGAGAGGGCTCATTTAGGGGCACCCAGACTTTATCAGTGAATGTTTGGGGGGCTTTCCCTTTCTCCCCCTCCAAGTGGGAAACGATATATAATCACCAAGGTCTACAACCGTGTAGGAGTATGCCTACGAAATCCCAAGGAGCAGAACTAGTGAGGAGAGCAGCTCCCAGGTGCAGCTCTTAGTTGGAGCCTTGAATCCAAGGGCTCGTGGGCTGTTCATCATTCCTGTCCCCCTTTGCTTGTAGCACTTTGAGGGTAATTCTATTGCGACAGTTCCACTGTACCAAGTTGTTTAAATATATGCTCCTTTCTCTCAGCTCTCGCAGCCTGATTGTCAGTTCATGTAGATCAGGAACCTGACTTCATTCATGTTTGTTTACCTGCCACACAGTGATAACTATTAAATGGAAGGAAGAACAATAGGTCAGTGTGCTTCTCCTTACTGGGGGTGTTCAGTGAATGAAATAAGGTAGAAAAGCTAGGATATGGTCATATCCCATAGGACCTTATATACTAAGGCAAGTCTTTTGGACTTTATTCAGTGAGCATCCAGGGAAACTTTTAAAGTCTTTCAGCAAAGTTTCCAGAAAGTTGGAGGTGAGAGACCAATAATAATAATTATTGGTTATAATTATTGTAATAATAGTGCAACTAGAGGCATTACATTCCTGAACTCTATGGTGAAGTCAATGGTGAGAAAGATGAAAAAAATGAAAGCAGTCCACAACAGTGCTTCTCAAATTTTAACGGGCATACCACAGGCCTGTGAATCTTATTAAAACTCAGTAGGTCTGAAGGTGAGGACTGAGATGCCGCATTTCAAATAAGCCCGCAGCTGGTGTTGTGACGTGGGCTGCCTGGTATAGTAGCCCCTGGTCAGGTGGCTCCTGAGCACTTGAAATGTAATTAGTCCAAACAAGGAACTGAATTTTTTAATTTAATTTTAAGTAATCTAAGTTTGCTTCTCTATTAGGCAAAATTTTATTGTTTTGACAGGACCATATTTCACTATAACTGTTAAAATTTAGCATCTGAATTAAGATGTACTGTAAGTACAAAATATAGAATTTAAAATAATATTTTAAAAAGCGTGTAAACTATTCTGTGAATTACTTTTTATGTTGATTACATGTTGAAAAATATTTTAGATATATTGGATTAAATGAGATATATCATTTACCATTACTTTCCTTTGTTTCTTTTTACCTTTGTTAATGTGGTTACTAGAAAATTTAAACTTTCAAATGTGGCTTGCATTTTATTTTTACTGGAGAGCAGTACCTTGGCCCCTTGATTTCATCTGGACCCTTGCTTATGGGTGGAAGTCACGTCGACCCATTGCATACATGGACTGGTGTTTGTTTTCACAGTTTTAGCACAAGTGACTCAAAATATTGAATTACTGTTTATTTCACACCTTTGCAAAATAATTTTATAACAATCCATACTCATGAAATACTCGAGTGAATATGCAAGTAATGCAAATATTTTAAATAGAATATTTATGAGTTGAATTATCAGGTAAGAATATATAAGAAGCAGATCTAAGGCTAGAGATCATGTCCTCTAATATTTCTGTATTGTTGTTTCTGCAAATACTACTTCCTCTAGAGAAAACGCTTTCTTTTCATGTTTACCAAATTATTCCCTCAAGGGCATCGTCGAAGCCCAGGTATGTTGCATCACCCATGGTATATCAACTCCAAACACACCACGCATTTTGCAATGAGACTGTTACCCGGGGAACCCCAGCAACATAGGATGATACCGGTTAAACTACATCCACATCGAAAATTTGTGAGCATCCTCAAGTAGCATCCACTACGTGGATATTTAAGCTTCATCTGGGATAGTTGCAGTTCTTTTGATTGAGCATGAATCAGGTTTAGAAGCGCTCAAATCAGTGTCTCTGCTGACAAATCCATTCATTTGATAATAGCACCCTGCTGCATTTCAAAGACTGAACCCTCTGCCCGAGGCTAGGGCTAGTGTGAGAGCCAAGGCGAGGAGGAAGTACCTGTCCCCAGGTAAGACTGGGACCTTATTTCATCACTACATTTTCTCACTCCATTTTACAAATGCATCTCAAGACTCTCAATACCAGCCCTAATCCCACTTTAGAGCTTCAAGGTCATATAGCCAAATGTTTACCACGCATCTAGACACCTCATAAGCATCACAATGACCTCTGGCCCTGTTCCTTTCCCCATTTTCCCAGTCCAGGCTGAGTACCTGGATAGGAATCTAGTGGTCCTGCTGGAAACCCAGCAGGGGTTCTGGTCCCCACCCTCTCAATCAGGTACTAAGTCTTTCTTTAAAAGCTCTTGGGTATTTCTCAAATTCATCCCCATTTCCTAATCCTTTCTGCCTTGGTTTACCCTTTTATCATCTCCTGCATGAAAATGTTATCACTCTAGGTTCCTAAGTGGTGGTTTCTCTGGCTTGAGTTTGGCCTTCCTGAAACAATCTTCCACAGGCCACGTGCTGTACCTAAGTGTCCTCAGCTATGCTCCTCCGTTGAAATGGTTGTTCCCATGACAGTCTGTAGGGATCTTCCAAGATATACAATTAGTCACCTGGAATATGTTAGATCTGGAGGCACAACATCATTATTAAAGCAGATGCTTACTGTGGAATGGGCTACACAGCTTGCAGACATTTTAAAGAAGCTTCACAGAAATTCCATGACTGCGGTGGGCTATTTCAGGTCATGCCTTCGCCTGTACCCCTTCTGTTCAAATTCGCTGCCGTTAGAGGTGCTTTAGAAGAAAGGTTTAGGAAACATGGGTCTAAGTCAAAGTTCAAGCCCCTCATCACAGCGCAACAGAAGGGGAGCTCAACCAGATCCCTTTTTAACCCCACGTTGCCCCTGCAAGAGTGAACAGCTTCTAGGTTTGCAGAGCCCCTGTTCTGAGCATCTCAGATGACATCCGAATGGTGGGATTCGTCGACTTGACTTTCACAGGCCACACTGGTGAGGCAGAGTCGCTTCCTTGGAAAGGTGACTTGGGCCGTCTCTGGCTCTTTCTCGTCCTCTTTCATGGGCTCTCTGAGAGGAGGGCCCGCTAGTCCCTCTGTACTTTCTCCTCCGAAGTCATAAGCACGTGTGTGGCCCCTTAGTTGTCCATCTTCTCTCTCAACAGTGGCTGAGAGTGGGGGTAAGTCAGCCTGGGTGGGGAAGAAGGACATCCCGGTGCACTCTGCGGTGTCCCCGTGGTCAGCCTCAAATGAAGCTGGCGACCCGTGTTTGGGGCTGGTGTGACCTATGTGTGGGCTTCTTAGTTAAAAGCCAAGGAGAAGAGAAACTATAAGTACCATGTGGACTTATATTATCAGCCTGCTTAGTTCTACCAATTAGCCTACAAAACTTCCTGGAGGCCAACACTGACCATGTCCTTTTTTATTTTTGTATTTCCATTGAGTACCTGGCAAATAAAAGGTGTTTACTTTTTCATTTGTTATGTTGTTTGTGTGTGTGATTATGGAAGCAGTGCAACATGATTTTAGAAACAAAAAAAAAATGTAAATGTAGGAAATATAAAGTTATCCAACAAACCAAAGGTTATATATTAACAAAATATAAACTGTATACTCACTCTTTTTTTTTACTATATGTGTATGTGCTTCTTTTCAAAAAGTATCTTATACATAGTTTTGTCTGTAAAAATACAGTTGTTTTTACAGCATTAAATATTCTTCTCTAAGGCAGTTTTCATAGCTGCATAGTATTCCATGCATAAATGAATGAAGAGTAGTCCATTGAGAAATAACATTGATTAGACATTTGTCAAAGCATTTTTAAATCTGCTTTGCCATGTGGTTTGCATGCATTCTTGGATTATATCTTCCCAACAACTCTGAGACAAGGGTTCTTATATGTCCATTTACATGTGAAGGAATAGAGGCTAACGAAAATTAAACAGCTTGCCCAAGTCACACAAACATTAAGTGGTAAAACCGGTCTTCATTTGTACATAATTTAACAGCAGAGCCACCGCACTCTTACTCTCTCAAGAGGATATTCTGTATTTACCATATTTCCATTGTTGGGCATTTAGGATGTTTCTGATCTCCTTACCATGTTAAATCGTGCTGTGTATGTGGAACAGCCTTAGAACCAAACCCGTGTACATATTTTGCTCATTTTCTTCCGATAAATCCTTAGGAGTGAATTTTTTTTTTTGGCTCAATTGGTTTTTCCTTCTAATTACAAACCTGATACATGCACAAAATGGAAAAATTAGAAAACATAGAAAAGTACAACATACTAAAGTAATAGCCATTGATAATCCCGTCTTCCAGATATAACATTTCATTCTTTTTTCCAGTCTTTGGGGGTGTGTGTGTGTAATTATATAGCACTGTGTATACATATAGAAACAGTGCTATATATAGCTATATTGAAGCATATATTTTACATTTTTGTTAGGCTTTAGAAAATTGTATGATACCATTGCTACATGTATAAACTTAAACATATGTGTTTTCTTTGCAGGTAATCAACTATTCAGTTGTAGAAACCGTATTTTGGAGTTTAAGGAAAACATTCTACGTTTAAAAAACCAAACAAAAAGGAATCACCAAGAGCTGATGAAAGCCTTGTATAGAATGAAGTACGATGCTAGGAAAAACCTGTCAGTGAACTCAGGTTTGTGTTGCTTTTGCTTTTGTGTCTGGTGGTTTGTTTGTTTTATAGTTTGTGTTCGGAAATTTAGATTTTACGCTTTCTGGTTTTAGGGCATTTCTCCCCAATAAATATAACTAAGTCAGTACTTGTTCTTTTGTTATGAGACAGAAAAATCAGGTAAGAGACATTGATATACTTCCTCTCATCTCTACCTGGACAATGGCCTGCCCGTGTTTTCTGTCTCTGTGAATTGTACCACTATCCATGATCCACCCAAGAGACACAGCCAGGACCCTGAGCATCAGCTCTGACTCCTGCCTCTCCCCGCTGTGTACTTCCATGTCAGTCACTAGGCAATCCTGCTGATTCGTGAACCTATATATCTCACAAATCTGTCTATATTTTCCCATCACCATCTCTCCTACCCTAGTCAGGCCACCTTCATGCTTCATCCGAATGACGACGAACATACTCTTATTTTTTCTCTCTCTCCAGTCTCGCCCCCACCTATCCTCACTGTGGCCAGAGTGAAGGCCACACTATCCTGTACACCAACCTTTGTGGTTCCCTTTTTGTCCAGGATGAAAAAATCCTGTGTCACACTCACTCCTTCGTAGTCAAATACTGCCCCCACTCTGAACTCTTGGCAACCACTGATCAGTCCTCTATTCCTATAGTCTTCCATTTTCCCAAATGCCACACAAAGGAATCGCGCAACGTGTAACCCTGTGAGACTGGCTTCATTCACTTAGCATAGATTCATCCAAGTGGCTGTGTGGCCTTTTTATTGCCGAGTCGCATTCCACTGTATGGATGTGTAATGGATAGTTTGTTTCACCAATTAAAGGACATTTGTGTTGTTTTCAGTTTTTTGGTTTTTTTTTTTTTTTTTTATTACAAATACCTGTTGCTATAAGCACTCGTGTACGGTTTTTTCATTTGAAGAGAATGTTCATTTCTAGGATAGATATCTGGGATTGCTGGGCATATGGTAAAGGTATGTTTAACTTTATAAGAAACTGCCAAATTGTTTTCCGGAGAGCCATGCCGTTTTGCATTCCTTGCAGCAATTGTGTGAGAGTTGCAGTCACTCATGTTTGTTGTAACATTCTCATGCCATGGTATCTCGTAGTTGTGAGTTGTATTTCTCTAGTGTAAAGATGTTGGACATTTTTATGTGCTTATTTGCCATCTGTATCTCTTCTTTGTGAAATGTCTGTTCAAGTCTTTTTTTGCATATTTTTTAAAAATTGGGTGGTTTGTTTTCTTGTTGTTGAGTTTTGAGAGTTCTGTGTATATCCTGAATATTTATCAGATGGATATGTGATTTGGAAATATTTTCTCTCAATCTGCAGCTTGTCTTTTCATTCTCCTTATGGTGTTTTTCCAAAAGCAAACATTTTTAATTTTGATGAAGTTCAATTTATTAATTTTTTTATGTATTATGCTTTCCATGTTGTTTCTAAAAACTCTTTACTTAACTCATTAGAATATTCTTTTTTTATTTTATAGTTTTAGTTTTATAGTTTTAAGTTTTACATTTTAGGTCTGTGACGCCTTTGAGTTGATTTTTATAAATACTGTGAAGAATAAGTCAAGGTTCAATCCTTTTCCCGTAGATGTCTTAACACCATTTATTTAAAAGGCTGTCCTTTCTTCATCGAATTGCCTTTGCACCTTTTTCAAAAATTAATTGTCCATATTTGTGTGGGTTAATTTATGGATTCTCTATTCTCTTCCATTGATCCATGTATCTATTCTTTTTCACGTAATGCCATGTCATCTTGATTGTACATTATTATGAATTATACGATATTATGTATTATGAATTAAAATTGAGTAATATGAGGCCTCCAACTTTGTTCTTTTTCAGAATTGTAGAGGCAAATTCAGTAAATGGTACAATTGGAGTCATTAAATATTTTAGGGGGCTACAAAATGAAATTATAGAGATATAAACTTCAGTGGTGTGATATTAGTCACAGTAGCAAATCAGATGAATTACAGTATCTTTCAGTTATATTTCCTTTATTTGGAATTGACAGTTTTATTATTGGAGCTCCCAGTGCTAGACTTAAATACAGGAAGTCCTCACTTAACACTGTCGGTGGGTTCTGTGACTTTAAGAGAAGTGATACATAAGGAAACCAATTTTACTGTATGCTATTAATTAGGTATAAATGAGAGTTAAGTTCCTATGGCAACTTAGCAACCTCAATAAAAGGACGTTGAACAGAATGATGCCATTTGAGGACTGCTGTATTATTTTTAAAATAAATATGTCAGTAATCTTTTGAGTTATATTTTGTAGCCTTATGATTTTAATCAATTACAGCTAGTGGCATTTCTCTTGTATATGGATACTAAATTAATCGGTGAATTAATTTATTAACCTTTATTTTTTAAAAAAATATTATACCTGAGGGAGAAAAATCCCTACAGGAGTGAACTCAGAAGCCGGATTATTTCTCTCTTTCAGCTGAGAAGACAGTAAGTACATTGGACGAGAACAAAACAGTATCGAATACGTTTGAAGTCTTAAAGTTCTTTTTCCCTCATCTAAGGAAAGCAGGCAGACTCTATCCTGATGTCATCATTGGCAAAGAGAAAACGGGAGGTAAGAAAGTTAGAATCGATATATTAAAATTAAGAACTTCTGTTCGTCAAGAGGTATAACACTGAAAAGGGAACCCAGGGTGGGAGATTATTTGTCACACACATAACTAGCAGAGGGCTCGTGTTCAGAATCTATAAAGGACATCAGTCAGTCCTTGAGACGCCTGCAAACAGCTCAATAGAGAGACGGGCAAGACCTTAAACAGGATTTCTCAAAAGAATGTCCAGAGGTCAATAAACATAAATAGATGTTCCAACCCAGCAGTAATCAGGAAAATGCTGATTCTTGCTGTTCTCTCCGAAGTTCACGTTTTCTAAAATAAAGGCTTCTCAGTTTGTCGTATGTCAGGGCCCTGACTGTTTCTGATAATTTTATTATCGCTCTTTAGGGGGAGGATTGTCCAAGTCCCTCACTTAGCTGTTTTAGAAGCCCTTCGCCCCCTCATAAAGGCAGGGAGACTGAGGCTGGAGAGGCTGTGTATGTGGCCCAGCCTCACACGACCAGACGCCCGCATGGTCAGGACTGACTTTGTGCAGATGTCACTGAGAGCTTCTTACTGTCTGTCTCGATGACATAGGTCTGTTCTCCCAGCGCTTCAGGCGTTATTGGCAGTAAAAGTCACTTAGGACGTGGATTCATTCCATCGACTCATTTGGGAGTTGCTTCCCGCATTTTTCATCTTTATGTTAGTGCCGGACTTTATAATGGTGAGCAAGCATGACAATATGAAAATGATGGAAATATTTCGTAGCGTTTTTTTCTACTTGGGGTCCCAGCATCTCCGTAGGAAGCGGAGGGAATGAGCCAGTGTGTGACGTTTGGTACCCAGTGGGAGGGACGCGATCATAACTGGCCAGGGGTTAGTTTTCATTTTCGCTGCACCGAATCCCGCCCCCGTGAGAACTTGTTGGCATCTGTTTCGTGCATTTCCCGATGGGCCACTGCAGCTTGGCATTTGCTCAGGCAGGAAATAAAATATGTGACAAAAATGGATCACTTCTGTAATCGTCCCAAACACTCCTCCTGTGACCGTCCAGCTACCCCAGACATGGAAATGAGCACACATGCTCATGCCGAATTGTGTTTTCTTCTGTGGTGTTGAACGGTGGCTCCATCCTGGTGTTTTCTCAGCTTCTTTGGCGCTGGGTATTTCCACCGTGAGGAGAGGCAGTCACAGTCACCTGAAGCAAGCGCTGACCTCTCTGGTCTCCAGGATGAGCCTGGCGGAGGAGAAGGACTCCGTGGTGATCGTCTCCGTTGCAGATGTACGTACCTGTGAAGAATAAGAAGCTCCTTTTACTCCCAACCCACGGTCTCCAACTGCCCCTCCGCCACGATCAGCACTGTGTCACTGCAAATGTCTTTCTTAAATTAAAAAAGGAATTCACGGATGCCTTTTCTGAGCAGCAGACAATATCTTGAATACCTGTGTAATACCACGGAGAAGGAATCGTATATGTCAGTCTAAAGAGTTTATTTAAATATCATGGTTCCGTGGGGACAAATAAGATTGTATTGTTAAGTTTGGAGGAGAATTTGGCAAAACGTATCAGATTTAAAATGTGTACATCCTTTATCTCAGAAATCTCAATTCTCTGAAGTTATCCAGAGGAGGTAATGAGGCAGGAATTTAAAAAGAAATGAAATCCAGTAGCTGGGAACACAGACTCTGGGTCTAGGTTGCCAAGGTTTAAGTGCTGGGTTCTCCACTCCCTGGCTTGTCGACCCGGACAAGCTACTTCTCTATGCTTCACTTTTCTTACCTGTAAAACAGTGATGATGCTATTACCTTCGCTGTAGGGTTGTTTGGGCAGTTAAGTCAGCTAATATATTTAAAGGATTCAGAACGATGTGTGGCAATAAGTAATGACTTCGGGGGTTTTCTGTGCTATAAAAACATAATATCAGAAACAACCAAAATATCTACCAATAAGAACTGGTTAAATACTTATGTCTGCATTGGCCTGATCTGTAACAACTGAAAGAATGAATAGCACATTCGCTGACATAAAACAATGTCCATTTCATATTGTTTAGTGAAAAAAGCTGTAAAGCGTCATGTTTAACGTAATCTCTGTATAGAATGTGATGGAAGGAAGGAAGGAAGGAAGGAAGGAGGGATAAAAGATGATGTGGACAGATGAAACACATGAGGACAAAAGAGACTGAGCAAACCTCGAAATGATGGTCTCCAAACTATAGATAATGGTTATCTCCGGATGGTGGGCATTAGAGGTCCCTTTCTTGTCCTTTTTATTCTCTCTGTTATTCGAATTTTCTATAACAAGAATGTCTTCGAAGAAAGAAAAAGGTTTAAACCTTCAAACAAAATAGAAAAAGAAGGACTAATAGGAGAATATAAATGAAAGATGACATAATCTTGCTCTCCAAATCTGCTTTCTCAGTATTGAAAGCACATGCATGATCTCCAGAATGTTCTGTCACTTCTTTCCGTGTTACACGTTACAATCTTTCTTTCTTTGCCGCCGACACAGTGCACACCTGCCTAAAATGTTTAGACCAACAATAAAATAAGGGGGGACAAATTTTAAAAGGGAAGACAGAATGCTTAAGAAGTATGACTTCGCTACTGTGTTTAAAATAAAACATGTTTCAGCGTGCGACACAGAGCGGGTGAGTCCATTTGTGGCTCGCTTAAGAGCACGTGCTGGAACGGAGCTATCTGCATCGTCCCTGGTGTTTTTAACAAACAACCCGCCGCACATTCAGAGTTGACTTTCAGAGTCCTCAGACGTGACGGTAGAGCTGTCATTCTTCAAAACGGTTTCAGAATTTTATGTTGGGAATGTTGTGAACCCTGAGGCTACATCTTGTAAATGCTACTGGTTATGTTTTTAAAAAGTCGTCTGAGAGAATAAACCACCAAAAGCTATTTCCTAGCGAGTCTGTCATCTGATGTAGCACAGTGTTCAATGAAGAGCAGGCACACAAAGTTTTTTCATAGAAGAAAACCTGAGAACTGGGCTGAGTAATACTGCCTGGAAAAACGTGGAATAATTTCACTGTGAGCTTACTGTCTTATAACACTCGTAAAATGAAGATATTTTCAAAAAGAGCGGTTCTTTGAAAACAGCCAATTCCATTTTTAGGGCAACACTGTTGAGATGCATGATTTTTATATCCTTCTAATTTCCAAGTGTAAATAATGTGTCCGTGATCTTTCGTATTGTGACAAAAAGGACAATGAAATGTTTTTGGTCAGACCTTTCAGACACATGAATATTTTCAATTCTTTTACAGAAAGTGAAAACACTAGGAATGACGAGGGCATAATGGCATTCCCCACATAAATACATTTACACCTAGCAAACATGTATTAGTAAAACTACGAGGCACCCTCAGTCTCAGTAAATATTTTCCTCATTTTTAGAGTAATGAAGATTACTTAACATCTGTTGTTGACATGATTACAAAAAAGTAAGTACTCTTGGATAAATTTTTGAATGGCTTTTTTTTTTTTCATTTTCCTATCCTATTTTTTTCTGTCCAATTATTTTATTAGCGATCGTATTCTTTTTTAATGTGTGGCTGTGCAGAAAGTACCTGCAGTTCTTCTTGGGCTGTGATGAAGTGTAGCTTATAGTTTTCCCCAATGTTGAGGCTATTTACTGTTAAAATCTGTATTTCTCCCATCATTGTTATGATGTCTGTTTTCCATGAAATGCATCGCCTCTGTGAGAAAGCCCCCAAGTTTATCTTTAAAGCATTCTTGTGTTCCTCGCCGTGCCAAGCTACTTTCACTGCTTCTGCTTAGAGTCTCCTGCTGTGTGCAAGGACACACTGATGAACACATACAAAGTTGTTTATCAGGCAAGATGCTGACCCAGCCCTCCACATCTTTATGTTCAAGTGACAGGACTGGCAAAAACCGAGTCACAAAAAGGAGGTGGCGTTATCACAGTGGTGTGGGGAGGGCAGTATGAGAACGTCCAGAGTAGGGAGTAGTTCACTCCCCCTGCAGATCTGAAGGGATTCCTTGAGAAGTGACAGCTGAGCTAGGCCTAGAGGAGTAAGTAGACAGTCTTCAGGCAGACGAAAGGAAAAAGGGAATGCCTGGCACACAGAATGGCTTGGGAAGGCAGAAAGGCCAAAAGGGGAGCACGCTAGACTTTCGGAAATATAAGTACCTCCTGGAATGTGTAATCTGCGTATTTTAATTTTTTGTTATGTCTGTCTGTGATTTCTAAAATACTTTGGCTACAAAGTATTAGTTTTATGATGTTAACATCAGATAATGACATGTAAAATAATTGAAATCAAGATATTATATGGATATGCCTAAGGAAGTTCTATTTAAGTATTTATGTTATTTTGGTAAATCAAATATTCAATCACAAGCCTCCATGTACTTCTACTTATAGATTCAAAAGACAGCTGAAGTCTGGATCCTTAGAGGTGATTTCAATACCTGCCTTTTTTTATCCGGACATGTCACATGCCGGGCAACCGACTGAGGACTCACAAGAATTAGACAGGTATGACATTTAGAAAATTGTATCCGTAAATAACTAACTTCATCTGATGAAATGTTGGAAGCAGCATCGAGTTTACAGATAATAATTAGCAAAAGCATAATGAAGAGGGAAAAAAATGTCCAGGGTTATAAATCATCACACCTGGAGCCTAGTTCCAGTTTTTCCATTTCCTGATCATCCTACGCAGGTCACTTATAGCCTTTTTTTTCCCCCTTAGCCTCCTCAACTTTCCAGTGTATATAATAAAATCGACACTACATATTTGGAGAAGTCATTGTGAGAATAAAACATGATAGTGTTTATGAAAGAATTTTGAAAAATTAAAAGTTGTCTGCATATGAAGGATTATTACTGTTTGGTTATAAGTATGTTGGGTATTATAAGAAATATAATAATTTTGTTCCTCAAAGCTTAAGAGAGCAGAGGACATGTCAGAATTCAGAAGAGAGTCTTATCTCAGGAAACGTATTAACTCAGTTTCGTCTTAAAATAATAAATAGTATGTTAGAATCTGGAAATCTTTTAAGGGTTTTGTTTTACTTTTAATTAATGTCCCACATTGTACACAATTTTTAGAGTTGATGCCAGGAATCCTTCTAGATCCTTGTTTTTCCTTCTGCCCTTTAGATCTCAATCATTAATTAATTCTCCTTTTCAATTTTCGTCCACATCATCCCCATTTCTCTGCCTTGGACTTGGTTCAGGCCGTTCCAGATCTATTTGCTTTCCTGGTCTCTCTTCCAGTTCATTCTGCACACTGTCGGCAGAAGAATCCTTTCGTAGGAGAGCAAATCCAACGTTTCCTGCAGGTCATACGAGATCTTCATGATCTGGCCTCTGCCAGCCTTCATGGTTGGCTGGTGCTGGTGTCCCCCATGGTCAGCTTCTTTGCCAACAGCTCTCCCTGTCCAGTTGGAGGCGGCTGCCCTTCCACACGGTTCATAGCCACGCAGTCCTCTTCCTCTGCACTGAGCTCCCCGCCACCGCCGCCTCCACCCTCCCCATCTCACTGTCAGTCATCACTGGCAGTATCTTTATATAGCACATATCTACATGTTCTAATTTTATTATTTTTCTATCTTTCATGCTAGATTGGGAGACCCAGAAGGGCAAGGACTGCAAAGTGTATTACTCTTTGTATCTTCAGGACCTGGCCTAGTATTCGGCTTAGTATTAAATTAGAATAAAGTTGCTTTACACTTTTATTTGAACAAGACCCAAGAAAGAATATTAACTTTATTCTTTATTCTTTCTTTTATTATCTTTATTATATAGATTAAAATTTAACCCAAATATAAAATAAATTGATTATGCTTATCTTAGTTTAGCAATGGCAGACACTGTCCACTGAATAAAGATGGAAAGTTTTTGAGTATAACTTTAGGATACAATCTTCAATTTTACTTAATGAAGATGATGCTCTATGCTCACAGAGCATAAAAATAGTTTATGTTTTTAACTACTGATGTGCTTCTATATAAAAATTAAATAATAATGACAAATATTAATAGATTTTATTACTTATCTTTAGTTGGCGAATCAAACAAGTATTGGATTTTTGTTTTTTGATGCTGTATGCCCAGCCCAAGGCTATGTATTATTTACAGGTACGACTTTAGTATAAATATAATTTAAAGTGGAAATTGTATGTTCCCCCTCTCTCCTTTGATTCCTTCTTTCCTCACTACATTCCTCCACCTTACTTTACACTCAGAAGATAGAAAATACTCATTTCACTAGAATGCCAAAAGGAAGGTTAAAACTGATTATCTGTTAGTCTTCTTGCCAGGGTCACTATTAACAGAAGAAATTACAGTTACCTGAAGCAAACTAAAAGGAATATCTCAAGTCAGTAAAAAAAAAAAAAAAGATATTACACTGCTTACACTTCTCTGCCCACAAGATTATTAGATTCAGCAGGTGTAAGTTGAGCACTTACTACGTATCCGACGGTGTATTCCTCCCAGTTTAAAGGAACACAATTCTATTTTGTACCTGGGGACTTGCACATTCTTCCGAATCCTTTAGGGGACCCTCTGAGTCTACAGATTATGCATAACATAGAAAATTAAAAAAAGAAAGTCCTAGTTCCCCTTCTCCCCTCTCTCTCATGGAGGACTATTTTGGGCTTACTGGCACCGTCGCTGGAACCAGCTATTTGAGAATGAGTGTGCCAGTTCCCTCTGTCATCTCTTTGTCAGCCACGATACTTGCTGATAGAACATGGCACCTGTCATCTCAGCATTAAAGCTCATCAGTCTTAAACTAGAAACTGAAGTATTTGCGAGGACGAAAATGGATTCAGTTAAGCTGACTCTTGCAAAGAGGATCTAGTATTTAGGGAAGAGATGATCTCTGGTCTTAGAATCAGAAAATGAAAATTTACTAACAGTAAATACCCTCAGCAAATTGAACTAAAAATGAAATTATTACCCCATAAAAACATTTTCAGTGTAGTCTGTTTAAAGTATTTTCAGTTTTCAAGCTAATATAACTTATTTGATAGAAGCTTAAAGGTACTAATGCTTTTTTATTTTTGATTTTTTTCCAGCTACAAGATGATATCATAGCTAAAAACATGTATTTTACAAAAATCACAGATTTTATACATAATATCAGTTCAAATAATTGGTTGTATATTGAGTTTTCAATTCTTGGATTCGTAGGTAAGCAATGGATTTATTTTGTAGGGTCAAGTTTTTAGCATACGGTGGTAATCTTAAAAGTTCTTAAGTTGCTAATTGGAAAGAAATGGCATGATTTCTATAAAGATACTTTTTATTACTTATGTAGTATAATCAGATTCAAAGATCTGAATTACAGAAAATATATTTTAAAGCAAAATTTTTTCTAGACAGACAATATAAATATGCAGGTTGACATATATACACATCTGTTATTAAAACACAAGATAGCCGCTTCTTGTAAAATGCTTGCCCTGAGTCTGGCACATGTTAGCTCAGTGATTAAGATGCACTTCTCTCGATTTTACAGAGAAAAATACTGAAACTCAAAGAAAATCAGTAGTAGAAGATGAAATTTTAACTCTGAAGTTCCTGCGACTTTCAGTATTCTAAAACTGACATACTATAAAAAAATTATAAAAAATATATGAATTATACCCACTACAGAAAAGTTTCTAAACTGTGCTCATGATGAGACATCGTTTTTTACAATTCTTCTCCAGTTCTCCAGACATTCCTTATCCTTCTTGCCATCCTTTCCATCTTTTTGTCTTTTCTTTTCTTTTCTTTTCTTTTTTTTTTGATTCTCAAGGCAGCAAGTCGAATTACCATATTTTTTTTCACAGTTCATGTCTTCCTTGTTTCATGCAGGAGCCTCTCTTATTTTATTCTTTAGTTTTATGCCCCATCCCTATTCCTATTCCTACTTCCTACCACCCCCTCCAGAGGTTTTCACTCTAATATGTTCAAAATATGCACATAAATATACATATATCCAGGTAAAATATTGGTGCTTATCATGTTTGTACCTATTTAAAATTAACACAATTGGTGATACAATAAGCCTATTTCTGTTGCTTAAATTTTTGTCCTCAAAACTAGGTTTTAAAACTGTCAGCATGTTGATTTGTGCTGATTTAGTTCACTGTTTCTCACCGCTGTGTAAGTGCTACATAATAATCCTTTTGAGTCATCCATTCCTGAAGTGGCAGACCTTAATGGTTTGCAACTCTTCGCCGCCTCAAAGAAATGAAGTGGCATGTATGTCCCCAGGAGCGGGATCAAAGGAGGGCAAGTCTAGCTGGCTGTCTAAGTACTGACAGATGCTTTGCAGGTTGGCTGCACAGTTTACACTCCCATAAGCAGTGCATAAGAGTTCCTGTTTCCCCACATACTTGATAACATTTGCTTTTATCCATTAATATCTTTCTTTGCCATTGGGAGGGGTATAAAGCATTTCTCTGGTTGCTAGTAAAATCTGTTTATTCTTTGTATACTTACTTGACCACTTTCTTTCCCAAACTTTCTGTAAAGTGGTATGCAATCCCGACTTTAAGGCCCTGAAGGCTTTTGCTCAGCTTTGGTTCAAATAAGAAGAAAAATTAGAGATAACAGTAATACCTGATGAGAAGCTTGGAGAGGAAATAATATGGTTGATAAATAACTTTGAGAATTTTAAATTCTTTTTATCTTTCTCAGCAAAGTCAGGTATGAGAAAAATAAGAGGATATTCACCACGAGAGCACAATGAGCATAATAAAAGTTCTATTATTCAATATTTACCAGAATATGAGATTTTTAAACAGAATTTCGTATTATGCTGACAGCAGACGAGGAAAACATAAATATTAAGCCAACTATTTCTGTAATTAAGTCATTTGCTTATAAATGGGTACCAAATGCAACTACACATGTGACCGAGTGACCTGTTTAGACCTACGTGCTAGTGAAAAAATAAAGCATGTTTACATCCTACTATCATGTTTATTAAATGGTTAGATGTGTTTTACACTACTTAAAGTGAACATTTACCTGAGTCTTATACCTTCATTTTAAAATTAAAGGTGCAACATCATAGAAAAAAATAGTTAATGTAGTGAAACTTTAACTTTAAAATATAGCAAATCTTTAAGAGTCATAAATATAGAAGAAAATAAAATTCTTATAAAAATAATGCTCAAATGTTGAAATAATACAGTATTGTAGTCAAAATTCAGTACCCAAAATAAAAAATGTGTTAAATTGATAAAGTTATACAAAATTCAGGTTACAAATCACAGTTTCTGGAAAGTTTCATAAAAAATTATAGCTCCTATACTTTCCATTTTATTTACATATCTTTCACTTGATTTAGATAATTTTCTTATTAGTCATTAACACTGAGAGTATTCACTATTTTAAACCTGCTTCTCACTCCCCCTCAAAGTGGTAATCCTTAATACTTAAGCAGATATATTATTTTGCTTTATTATCCTCTAACTTTGTTAACGCTTTAAACTTTATTTCCAAAAATAGGATATATTTCATTTTTAATAATTTTTGGCTCTTTTCCCATGCTAATGACATGAACTAACTACATGTAAGGTTTATGTTACGGTATATAATATAAATAAATGCTCAAGAGTTATTTGGACTTGTTTACTTTTTCTCCACAGGAAAGCTATTTAAATCTGAGGACTTAACTGACTTCGTACATTTTTTTTTAATGTTCTACAAAGATAAACCAATAGACTTGCTTTTGGGGGATATTTTTCAGATAAAGAAGTGTAGCCCAGGAGAAACTCTTGTGAGTATTTCTTTACTTTGTAAATAACAGATATTTTAGGAAAATACTGTCTGATGTAATTACCTAAAATTGTTTACAGAATTGATGAGTGTATCAATTTTTTAACTCCTCACATCCTATATTTTTACTGATACTGACACCTAGTAAATGAAGTAATCAGAGACCAAAAGTGCAGTGAAAAGTGGAAACAAAGGGACAAAACGCAGTGAACAAACAGAAAAAAACAAAATGATAGACATAAATCCAAACATGTCAACATTTACATCATTACTGGCGAAAATACACAAATTAAGAGACAGTCCATCAAAATGGATTTAAAAACACTCTGCAATTACTTGCTGTTTATACTCAGTTCAAATATAATGCTATAGAAAGCTTAAAAGTAAAGATGGGTAAAGATGTACCATGCAGACGCTAATCAAGGAAATCTGTAGTGCTTATATTAATACCTAAGTAGACTCAGAGCAAGAAAAAAAAATTGACTAGGGATTAAGAAAGATACTATACACCGATAAGAGAGTCAAATCACCAAAATGATATAACAATTCTGAAAGTGCATGCATCTAACAACAGAGCCTCAAAATATATGAGGCAAAGATGACAGAACTAAAAGGAGAAATAGGTGAGTCTGTATGTCAGTACTGAGTAGAAATGCATTTATATAAGCCTGCTATTTTAAAAATTATTGTTTGTAAAAATTTGAGATGTACTTTGATGAGTTACCTATGAATACAGTAGATAAAATAATTTTCAGATAGCGATCATAATAATTTCAAATATTTGGTTTTAATAGGAGTAGTGTCACAGGTCATCTTATTTTTATTTTTAAAGAGATTATCCAAATCTTTTCCCATTAATTATAATATCGGCTCTTTGTTTTAAGCACATGCTTTTTACTATATAAAAAGAAATTGAGGAGGGTGTAGTTCAATATAGGAATTAATGAATATGGAGAGAGAAAGAATAGTGTGAGGGAAATGGATAGATAAATGGATAGGAAAATACTAAAAATTTCATTTATATTATTGGAATAAAGAGAAAGGAGAGGAACATTATACAGTAGACCCCCTTATCCGTGGTTTCAGTTTCCACAGTTTGTTATCTGAGGTCAACTGCAGTCTGAAAATATTAAATAGAAAATTCCCAAAATAAACAATTTAAAAGTTTTCAATCACGTGCCCTTCTGAGTTGTGTGATGAAATCTCATGCTGATTTCATGAGCTTCATCCCACCTAGGATGTGACTCATCCCTTTGACCAGCGTCTCCACGCTGTATACACTACCCACCCATTAGTACTTAGTAGCCCTCTCAGTTACCAGATCAACTGTCATGATACCATAGTGCTTGTGTTCAAGTAATCCTTATTTACCCAGTAATGCCACATTCACATAACTTTTATTACAGTCTATTGTAATTGTTCTATTTTATTATTAGTCATTGTTACTCTCTTACTGTGCCTATTTTACAAAATAAATTTTATCATAGGTATGTATGTATAGAAAAAAACATGGTACCGTATATATGCGGTTCGGTACTATCCACGGTTTCAAGCATCCACAGGGGTTCTTGGACCTTCACTGGTGCAGATGTGGGGGGACTGCTGTAGCTGGTACAATAGTAGCCTGATGTTTTTAGACAGAGTTCATGAAAATACATGCCTTAATGAAAGCCCTTTTGTATCTCAACTCCTTTGAAAAAACTAAGAATGAAATGTTTTGTTTAAATTTTAAAATAATAATCTAGAACGCTGGCAGAAACTAACATCATAAAAAGTTTTGCCATCAGTAAATGCAATAAAAAGGAGTATTTAGGTTTTAACCAAAGACTGTTGTTTCTCTTACTGTTTCCCCAGGAGAAATGTACGGAGCGGAACAAGCAAATTCGTATTCAATATAAACCTTCTCTTTTTCAGCATGTGAGTGAACTATGGTCGTCATTTCCTATAACAGAACAGTATTACAAAGTAAGGTTTTGAAATAACAAACAATGTTTCATGAACGTATATTATTTAGAAAAGGAGTGATTAGACATGGGAGAGACTGTAAAATATGGTTGTTTAAACACAATGCATCTTATGCCAGAACTATGTCGTGAAAACCAATCATTTTTCCAAGACCCAAGTTATCCGTCATGGTTACAAAAATCCAGCCTCATAAACTTCTCTGCCTTACTGTTCCCAGTTGTGTGATTCAAATGATAAGACCAAAAAAGTGTTTTGAAAATCACAATAGATTGTATCATTTTATTGTTACCTACTATTCAAATTTACACAAGAATATTTTAAAAATAAAATGCCTCTATTATTGAATTCAAGTGTGTTTTCATTCTTATTTCAGACCACTATTTACTAGATGAACAAAAATTCAATATTGTTTGGTTTTCAGTTATTCTCAAAATTTCCATCATTTCAGAAACAACATTGTTTATAATCAACTTAGCATGTTGGTGGGGCAAAGAAGCAAAGACTTTGGAGTCAAACACCTGGTTTTTAGTTTTGGTGACCGATGTACGGTGACATTGGGCAAGCCCTACCTTCCCTCCGAGCTTCTTCAGCTATAAAAGAAAGAGTTTAAATTAGATGATCCTTAAGATTTCTTCCATCTTTGAAATACTATTGACATCTTTACCCTTCTTTGTTTCTTCACACGACAAAGCAAATGATCACTTTAATCTTTTGTCAGCTGACAGGAGAGAAGTGCACTTCTGCATCCTCCCATCATGTCAGCCACTATTTATGACCCGCCCGCTTCCCACCTCTTCTCCTCTGTCTCTGTGTTTATTGACGGCACTCTCTGGACCGGTGCTTGGAACATAGTGTGAACTCGGTAAATGTTAGTTAGCTAGCTGTCAGGCAAGGTGGAATCCAAGATGAAAAGTGTTTTTAAAACAAGACAAAGAAATGTATGGAATAATGAAAACTTTAGCTGCTACAAATCTTCATGCAAAAAGTAAAACCATCAAAATACATGAAACATGGCTGCCGATGATGCAGAAATTGGTCCATACCATATTTGTTGGTGCCATTATAATGGGGTTCTTTTCTTCTGTTATATGTAATATATTATATTAATTATATTATTGTATTAATGATTATATTATATTAATTATATATACTATATTATATTACATTAATTATATTATATATTTTTGCCACATACGATATTTTAACCTTGCCTTTATAAATTCATAACAGATTGAATAGAATGTACCTCTAATCACTCATATTTTGATGTTATAATCTTAGCTTATTTTTTTTATTCCATACCACATAAAATAGAAATAAGTAACAATTTAATGATATGTTGAATGTGATTATATTTAAATTATCTTTTAAATTTCTAACAGCATATCTAATATTAGGAGTTGCATAATTCTAATACCTTCTTTAAAAATGATCAGAATCATTCTTTGGAAAAAATGATATAACAAGGATTAGACTATTTCTCAATCTTTCTCATAGTGGATAAGAGATTATATAATGTTTTTTAAAAGTTAAGCTACAATAATAAAATAGGAAGTATAGACATTGATATATATAGGAAATTATCAGATATTGATTAATCTTATTTTATATCTTTATGTGTATTTTTGAGTTTTATGTGTATAACTTTCTGATACACTCTCTAATATTGTTTTAGAAAAACCAATCAGTATTTCCTTTTCCCTTTTTATCATGTACTGTGGAAGTAGATGTACAGATTTGGAGACAATAGATCTTATTTTGAAGCCTCATTCTTATAAATAGATATAACAATATGGACGAACCTCTGACACATTGTACTAAATGAAAAAAGCCAGATGAAAAATACTACATACTGTATGAAATTCTAGAAAAGGCAGATCCTGATATTGCCTTATGATTTTAATTTGCATTTCTTTAATGACCAATGATGTTGAACATCTTTTCATATACTCCTTATATATGTATACATATACATGTGGATATAAGTATACTAATGAAAAATATTTTTATGAAACATAGATTTCTTTTTAAATATTTGCCCATTTTAAAAATTGGGTTCCTTGCCTTTTAAATTTAGAACTGAAATATTCCTGTATATAGTCTGACCATGGGTCTCAGCTATGGCTTGTCCTTTTCATTTTCTTAAGTGTCTGCTTCTTTAATTTTACCTTTCTCTGTCATGTTACATGCTTTCTAAATATTTAGTGATTCGTGGTTGTCTTTTGAATCTTAATGAGCTTATTCAAAATATAATATTGGTCAGTTTTGAGTGGTGGAAGTTTGGGTAAGTTCTCTTCCTTTCCCCTGTCCCCTACACTGCATTTATCCTCATATTTCTTTATAAAAATGTAAGGAATGAGGGAGGCTTCCTGGGAGGTTTTGGTACCTGGCAGAATTTCTTGGTTTAAACTATGTTTTAGAATATATGAGTGGCTGGGTTGCGATTGTTTTGTGTTCTGTGTTTTGTTTCCCCTAGTGGTTTGAGAGAAGGGGCACCAACGTGCCAGAATAGAGACAGCTTTGTTCTGGGCACTGGCGTGCTCTAGTTAGGTCCAGATGGCTCCTTCGGCTTTCCTTAGAGACAACTGTGTGTGAGCATCGTCTGGGCCATACAGGCCTGGCTCTCAAGTGTGGATTGTAGGTGCCCCTTCCACAGGCCATTTCATTTTCCAAGGTTATCCCCAGTGTAGCTCCCATGCTCCATCAAACCTGCCATCTTTGTTATAGCCCCCCCCCCGCCCCCCCTCCCATGTGTCCATGTCACAGGCTCCTCATCTCCACTGTGAGTCTCCTTTCTTTCCATTAGATTTATATTGCTGACAAATTTGATGAAATGTCTCCTAGCCTGAGAGCCCCCCTCAATTCTTTACATTGTTTAGAGTTAACACATTTATTATTATTATTATTATTATTATTATTATTATTATTATTATTAATTACTTTGCTGTCATTTCAGTAAGGTCTAGCCATCTACCGCCTTGAACCAAGAGTTTGGATAATTCATTTCAATTAAAAAAATTTTAATTTGATTAAGATGTAAAATAAGAGTTGCATACATGGCCCTGGACACATGGTCAGAAGCGGGATGTTCGTAGAGTTCGGGACCCCCTGAAAGGTGCCATAGGAGGCGGAACCCCACCCACCGCTCGCAGAGCCAGCGGGAGGGAGATCGTGGGACTAAAGCGAGTCAGTCCCCCCGCGCATCCCCGGGGTGGGGGTCCGCGCCCCCCCCGCCCCCGTTCCTCCCCCTCCCCCTCCCCCTCCCCGCACGGCCGTTGCCCCCGGAGCAGGTGCGCGCGCCCCGCCCCCCGTACCCGGGCCCGCGCATGCGCGCTGCGCGGCACCTGCCGGGGCGACGGCGGCACCGACGGCGGCGACGCGGACACCTGAGCTGCCGCCGCGGAGCACGGGCCCCCGGGACAGGTGCGTGGACGGCGGGGCCCCTCCCGCCGCTCTTCCCGCCGGGCCTGGGGTGGGGAGGGGGTCGGGGTCGTCACCCCTGCCTCCCCCTCCATTCCCGGGGGTGCGACTCGCCGGGCCGGACAGGTGGGGCGCAGGTGAGAGGGCGGAGGCGGACTGGGCTGCGCTGGGCGACGGGACGCGCCGGGAGGGCCGGGCCCGGGGGCGGGAGCTGAGGCCGCCCCCCTCGAGGGGTCCCCGGGAGCCGCGGGGTGCACCTGCCCCGGGTGCACCTGCCCCGGGTGCACCTGCCGCGCCGGGCGGGGCCGAGGCGGGGCCGAGGCGGGGGATGGGCGCCGAGGCCGTTGGTCCAGCGGTTGCCACCTCGGCCCGTTCGGCGCTCGAGCCCGGGGCGCGCTCCCGAGGGGTGCGGAGGGGGCCGGGGGGGGTGGGGGCGCCGCGACCGTGACCTGTGACCCCGGCCCCTCCCCGCTGGGCCGCCCGGAGCCCGGCGGGCGCCGCTGGGGACCGCCCCGGGGGGTGGGGTGGGGTGAGGGGGGGGAAACCCAGCGAAGCCCTAATTGCGGGAGACTCATTAGCGCCCGAAACCTGGTGAGCATCCCCCGACGCGGCGGCCGGCGTTATTTATGACCTTGTCCCCGCGCGGCAAGGGCGGGAGGGCCGGCTCGGGATCTTTTTAAAAAAGCAAAGGGGAGGGGAGGGGTGGAGGGGAGGTAACTAACTCGGAGGAGGGCTGAGGAGGGGGGAGTCCCAAGAAGAGGGTTCATTTGCAGAGAAACTTTCCGGTGCGTGACAGTCACCGGACCTGAAAAGTGCGCTTGCTTCAGAACGCTTCTGCATCACCGTAGGCCACTGAGTCGCCACGGGCCACCCTGTTTTGGGGTGACTGTGAGTTTGGCCTCTTTTCAGCTTTAAAGTTTTGCTTTCCCATCGAATTGGTTCCATCGTCCAGCCGCATTTAGATCTCGTCCCTGAGTCCTTAGAACGAGGTATCGTTCTGTGTCCTTTAGTTAGACGAAAACATTGATTACTTGTGGGAACGATGCATGCTGATGAACCTGTAGAAATCGAACAAGCAGTGCTGGAAATGGGCTTTGCTGTCTAGTTTCAATCCCGAATAAGCTTTAGTGCTCTTAGACAGAAAGCTAGGATGGTCAGCTTTAACGGACCTTTAGATCACCTGGTTTAACCCTTTCCCTTGACAAAGGATGAAACAGGCCCAGAACAGTTTACCTCCTGGCAGTTTTTAAAAAATAGAACTGGAAGCTCGTTGCCATGGTGTCAAGTTCAGTGTGTTTTCCCTTTATCATTCTGTAGCTGAGCTCCTGGAACTGTAGGACAAGCAAAACTTCAAACACTGTTTCTGAGGTATACCAGTGTTGGGTGAGTCCCCGTCAGCTATTAAAACTGAGTAGCAGAAAGGCATCTTGGTTATAGGAAATAGTATGTAGAAAAGACTAAAAGTGTTGGATAGGTGAGTAGTGAAGAGAGTGAAAGAAATGAATCTTAAAGGGGGAGAATTCATGCTGAGACCTACAGAGAACTATTGACCATTTTTATACACAGGTAGTAAAATAGGATTTGTTGTTTGTTTGTTTGTTTGTTTGTTTTTTAGAAAACTCATGCTAGAGAGAAGGTGGAGGATAGATTTGGAGATTGGCAAGACTGGAGCTGAAGAGGTAAAGTGGGAGTTTACTAGCCCTATTCAGAAAAGATGGGTTCCTAAATTAAGGCTGTGGCATGGGGATAGACATTTAAGAAATGCCCAGATGTATTTAGTTACTCATGACACAGGCACCTTGTGAGAAAGAGCAGTCTTAAGATAATGGCTGACTGGAGGTACAGTTAATGGGAGAAGGGAATTAATGAGATAGAGAAGCAGGCTTGGGAGAAAAAGACTCAAGTGCTAATAAATGGAGGCTTCAGGACATCCTTGAAGATGGACAGTGATGAGAAACTAAAGAGTGAGTGACCTCTGAGCTGTGAATGAGATTTGGGAGTCCTTAGCAAGCTTTTACAGATAGAAGCTAAGAGTATGTGTAATATAGGAAGGGAGGCTGGGACCCCTAAGGAACAGCAGTATTTACAGAAGAGGAGAGAAGGTGCCCATGAAGGAGGCAGAGAAAAGGAGGAAGATGAAGAATCAGGAATAATGGTCCCATAGAAACCAAGGGAGGGGGGTTGCACAGGAGGCAGCAGTCAGCAAGGTGAGGCAGTGCAGTAGGCCGCAGGACTGGACCACGCTACTGTACCTAACCGACTTAGGTTGGGTGGGTAGGGACAGTTTCGGAGAAGCTAAAGTAAGGAATAATAAGGTATTAGTCTTTCATTGCTGCCAGAGTAAATTATCACATACTCGCCAGGTTAAAGCAGCACAGGTTTATTTTCTCACAGTTCTGTAGGTCAAAAGTCTGACACAGGATCAGTGAGCTAACATCAAGGTGTCAGTGGGACGTCATTCACACACATCAAGGTGTCAGTGGGACGTCATTCCTCACTAGAAGCTCTGGGGAGACGCCACTTCCTTGCTCCATCAGGTTGGTGGCAGAATCGAGTTTCTTGTGGTTGTGGACTGAGGTTCCTGGTGCCTAGCTGACTCCCAGCCGAGGGCGGTTTGCAGCTTCTAGAGACCACCCACCCACGCCCCTTGGCTCGTGGCCCCCTTACTCCATCTGCAAGGTCCTCATGGTGGCTGGAGTCCCTCTTGCTCTTCACATCTCTTCTGCCCATCTCTCATTGACTTCCTGTTCCACTTCTAAGGGCCCATGTGGTTATAGTGGGCCTGCCTGGCTAATCCAGGCTGCTCTCCCTATTTCAGGGGCAGCTAATTTGCAAACTTAATTCCATCTGCAAAGCCTCTTTTGCTGCGTGAGCTAACATTCACAGGACCCAAGGCTTAGGGTGCAGACATCTTTGCAGGGGTCATTATTCCGTCTACCACAGGAAGTTAGAAGTATTTACAGTTGATGATGTGCTTTCTAGAAGCTTTTGTTAAGGAAAGAAGATACCCCAAAACATATTACTTAGCATATGATAATTATGCTTCAGATAGCAAGTGTTACTGTTTATCCTTGAGACTGTTAATAAGAAATACAAGTATCTTCTTAAATATCCTGAAATTTGTGTGAAAACTATAAAACTTTAAAGTGTCATGGAAAGGTAAAGTATTACCAGGAAGTTGTTAGTTCTTATATTTTTATATAGCCTCAGGCTGCTTTAAAAATGTTTGCTGGGAAGATTTTAAAGCCCATTTAACTAAATATATATGTACATCAAATATAATTTGAATATATATTTGAAAAATATGGATCTTACAATATAAAACAGAAACTGTGTGTATGTCCAAGGCATGGAATTTAATAAAATATTTAACCTTGTGTTATATTTTATAAGTCTAGAACTTTAATGCCTTGTACTGAAGATTAAATTAATAAACCTAACATTAGACTCTTGAGGAAAGGAATGGCGAGCTTGAAGCAAGACCCGACTTTGAGTCTTGCCTCTTCTAGTTGGTGGCATTCTGTGTTCTTGGGTAAGTGACTTGTCTCCCTGAGCTTGACTTTTCTCATATGTAACGGGACACCAGTACCTCTGCCACAGTTTCTTAGAGATGGGAATTAATATGCTTGAATCACGGGTACTCAAAACAGCACTGTTACCCTTCCTTCACTCTTCCTCTCATCACACGCTGCCTCCTTTGTCCTTGGCCTAAGGAGATCAGTCGTTTCTATACTTTGCATCTCACTTTAAAGATAACTTTCTCAAGGCGGCTTTCTCTAACCCTTTGCCTGTCGTGTAAATTCAGTTCCCCCATTTAGTAAAGCTCTTACGACCTCTTCGCCTGTAGCTATTCTAGTTGACGTGTTATACCTGGGTTATTTCTTACACCTCTGCCTCCATCCTAGACTCTCAGCTCTTTGAGATCAAGGGTCAAGTATGTTTTGCTAATTACTGTAAATTCAGTGTCTGACATGATGCCTGCCACGTGATTGACAGTCAACAATATTTGTCAAATGAATTAATGAATGATGAATTTTATTTGTTGTCTGCTGGCTAGCCGCACACAGAAACATTCTGGAAACATTAGCCATCATGCAATGAAGAAATCCCTGATGGCAGCTCATTCTGAAGCTTGCTCGTTTCTCCTGTGAGCAAACAGCTGCATTTCAAATCGATCTTACAGCTTCTTTGGAAGAAGGCTGTCTCCCTATTACGCCACTGTTATTTTCCTCTCCACCTCATTTATGACTCTTCAGAATGAATTTTCTCTGTGCTACATAGCCAGATAATTCCAAGAACACCCTCTAATATTGGTGAAAATGTGTCCACTTCTATGTGATATGAAAGCAAAACTATTTTTTTTGTTTACTATCTTTTCTAGTAAAGCAAATTATTAGTTGAGTTGTTCAAATGCAGCATGTCTATAGCAAGATCCTGAAATGACTCACAATTGGAGGTTTTCACAGATGTAGAGTTTAAAAATATAATTAATATCCCCATGTTAAATTAGATCATCAAACTGCAAATTTTCTAGACCATGATTTTTTTTTTCTGTAGAAATGCTTTCACTGTGTTAAGTTTTAACAATGTTATGACAAACTTTAGAGGACCAATTTTAGAAGCATCGATGTAACTATTTCTCATAAATTCATAGGTAAAGACATCTGTTATGTAAGGATTCTGTCCATAAATTTTTTCTAGGACGTAAGTTCTAGAAAAGGATTTTTCCCTCCATAGAGCTTGTAGACTCATAGATAGTGAGCACTCCTTCATTTTATTTTCAGTTTACACCCAATTGCCTAGAAACCCTTTTGCTAAATTTATTGGTGCCATGTTGCTAAAAGAAATTCCTCCTAGTTGATTGCTTAGTAACATCTATTTCCCGCCTTCCGGTAACCTTTTTTTTGTGCATTTATTCATTCATTTGTTTATCCTATAAACATATATTTGTTCCTATTTATCATGCACTAGCTCTTTGGGGCACTGTGAATACAGAAGTGATAGAGAATCCCAGCCCTCCATGAGTTTGAATTTGTGCCTGTTCTGTGTTTTGCAGGTTACCCAAGTTGTTATTTTGGAACTATGTAGAGATAGTATAAATTCTAAATAAATAAGTGTGCCATTATAATGTTTACATAAACATTATACTGAAGACATGCCAGTTAGTCAATTTTAACTTTAGTGTGTAGCTGTGGTTTTTCAGCCCAGGGCACATTTAGTTCATTCTTTAGGATTTCAGTTCTGATCGTTTCACTAATCTCAAACCTTCCGTAGTTTCATTTGTTGGATTAGATTCAGGCTCCTTGGGATGCTTTGTGGCACTTTGTTGCCTAAACTGCCAGAAAGTTGTATTTTCAATTATTATTTCTACTGTTGTGCTTATTTTCTTATGTTTTGTTGTATTTCTTGAGGTATTTTCATTGTTTCTAGATCCTTCTGATTTAGAAAAAGATACCCAGTTTAGTTAACAGTATGCTTAGTTAAGGTAATGCTCAAATAGGAAAAAAAGCTCAGAGGCCTAACACAGTTTCTGATTCCTGGTGTTCCGGGGGAGTGGATGGCTGTGATGGTTAATTGTATGTGTGTTGACTGAACCACAGAGCGCCCAGATATTTGGCCAAGCATTATTCTAGGTGTGTCGGTGAGGATGTCTTGGATGAGATTAACATTTGAGTGGTAGACTGAGTAAAGCAGATTGTCCTCCCCAAAGTGGGTGGGCCTTGTCCAATCAGTTGAAGGCCTGAGTAGAACAAAAAGACTGATCTTCCAGTGAGGAAGACAGAACTCCTCCTGCCTGACTATTGAGCTTAGACTTCAGTCTTTTCTGTCCTTTGGACTTTAACTCAAATGTTGACTCATCTTGAGCCTGCTGGCTTTCGGGCTGGAATTTATCACTGGCTCTCCTGGCCCTCAGGCCTTCATACTCAGACTATAACTGCATATTGGCTTTCCTGGGGATCATCTAACTCCAAGGAAAGCACAGTCTAGTTATGTACCCTGGAAAAGAAAAGTAGCTTGGTGATCAGCTAGCAGTCTCTCTCACACTTTGCAACAAATATGGAGTGTCCGTGCTTGTTTTACTTTGTGTGTGCTCTAGCTACCTTTGATGTGGGACTGAACATTTCTTCAGTACCAATAAATGAACTGCACTTCATAATTTATGATTTGGGGCTGGCAGTGGAGATTCACTAGGGCTTTTAGATGAAGTTGGTAAAATTTTTTGAGACAGAACAGGCTGCATGGTGTTGGTTTCAAAGATTATAAGAGAATATTATAATCCCTTTTATATCCATAGAATCTGTTGTAATTTACTGTCATTTCTAATTTTAGTTGAGTCTTCCTTTTTTTCTGATTTGATCTAGCTGAAAGTTAGTCAATTTTATTGATCTTTTCAAAGAATCAACTCTTGGTTTTACTGATTTTCTGTTTACCTATGCTCTATTCCATTTATTTCTCATCTAATTTTTATTATTTCTTTCCTTCTGCTAGCTCTGGTTTTTCTAGTGCCTTATGGTAACCTAGATGAAGTGGACATGTTTCTAGAAACAACCTGTTAAAACTAAATCATGATGAAGTAGAAAATCTGAACAGACTTATAACTAGTAAGAAGGTTGAATCAGTAATCAAAAACCCAGCAAAAGCCCAGGAGCGGGTGGCTTCCCTGTTGAATTCTACCTAACATTGGCGGGGCGGGGGGGGGGGGGGGCGGAGTTAACATCAGCCCTCCTCAAAATCTTCCAGAAAATTGAAGAGGATGTAAAACTTTCAGACTCATTGTATGAGGGCAGCAATACCCTGATACCAAAGCCAGATGAAGAAACTGCAAGAAAACTATAGACTTAATATCCCTAAAGACTAGTAATACAAAAATCCTCAACAATTGAGAGGGTTATGCACTGTGGTCAAGAGATTTATTCCTGGAATGCAAGGATAGTTCAACATATGAAAATCAACCAATATAACACACCACATTACCAGAATAGAGGCAAAAATAAACCACATGGTTATCTCAGTTGATACAGAAACGCATTGGACAAGACTCAGCACCCTTTTATGATAACAGAAACGCTCAACAAACTATGAATAAAGAAACTATCTCAGTGTAATAAAGACCATGTCTGAAAAGGCAACAGCCAACACCGTTCTCAGTGGTGAAAGATGCACAGCTTTTCCTCTAAGAGCTGGAACAAAGCAAGGATGCCTGATTTTGTCACTTATATTCCACATGGTTCAGGTTTCCCTCACTCTCCAAAAGTAGATCGTTCCTGTGAAACCTCGCATAAATCAAAATGGTGTAAAGCTAAGAGAATCGCCCACTTTTGGAAAGTGGGGGATACCTGTACTAGAAGTCCTAGCCCGAGCAAGTAGGCAAGGAAAGGAAATGAAAGACATCCAGATCTAAAAGGAAGAAGTAGAACTATCTCTCTCTACCGATAACATCATCTTATATGTAGAGAAAATGGAAGATGCCATAAAAACAAACAAACAAACAAACAAACAAACAAACAACCTGTTAGGACTCAGAAGGATTGGTGGTTGCCAGAGGCTGGGGAAGCGGGAGGTGTCGGATGGGGACGGCTTTAGTTCTGGTCCTGGAGGCTGGTCGCACAGCACTGCCAATGCCCTTCACACTACCGAACCGAACAGGTAAAATCGGTTTAAATGGTAACTTTTCTGTTATGTGTATTCTACCACACTTAAAAAAATGTTTTTTAAACTGCTGCACAGGGTAGTTACTTCAAAGCTCTAGAGCTTGCCTGGCAGTATCTTGCTGCTTCCTTTGGGAAATGATATGTGGAAATCTCACAGTTCTGTCTGGAGTTTAGTGACACGTCGGCACTGCAGGGTGACAGACTTCACGGCATACTTCTCAATGGTCAGCTGGTATAGCATTGAATAATGATAGCACACTGAAGAATTAGGCAGAAACCATTATGTCTGTATTTCTGATTTTTTAAAAAATAAATAACAATAACCTTGAACGTATGATTTTCTTAATGAAGATTACTCTCTGGTAGAACTGTGTAGAACTGCATTGTCTGTGGAAGGGTCTGGGACCACTTGCTGTTTGTTTTTAAGTATTTCACTTGTGTAGTAAGGTAGATAGGGCCCTTTCTGGGTGAATATCTTCATAGCTTAATACTACTAATTTGACTAAATACTAAATTTCAGAAATGTCCAAGAGGTTTGAAAATACCGACTGTTAGCATTTTTGTGATTTCTTTCCACTGCTTTATCAGTAAGCATACGATGCAGTGCGGTAAGGTTCAAGCAAGAGGTAGCATGGTGTGATTATGTAAAGTTTCTGGATTCTAATCCTGTTTCACATTTCTAGTCATGTGAATTTGACCAGGTTTTTAAAATCTTTCTTGTCGATTGGAAGAAATAATACCTGTCCTATCATTTCCGGGGCTGCAAAGACTGTTATGTAGAGTAGGGTTCCAGAGCACTGCCTTTTGGCCTCCCCTAATGTTCCCTGGCAGCCCAGTACATCAGAGCTCAAACGAAGCACTAAGGACATAATTTTTTCAACAACTTAATTATTAAGAAAATAAAGCGCACGTTCATTTTGAAGATGCGGTTAGTCTAAGGTCACATTAACATTATTGCCGTTATTATTTTATGCATTTCTGTTTTACTCAAATGTTATTTGCAGTCAAGCAAACACCCTTTCCTACAGTATATGTCATGTAACGCTCTTAAACATTTAGAACAATAAAGCTTTTATGGTTATTCACAATTACTAAGCAATTTTCAAATGTATGTGTTCCTGTGCTAGTAAGCGAAAATTTTAAAAATAAACCTAACTGTTGTTATTGAGTCAGATTGCTCCTTCATTTTCTTCCTGTCGCAGTCACACCTCTTTATGATTCAGAGAGCTCAAACTCCTCTGACAGATGACAGCATGCATAAGTGTTTCTGTTGTTTTATCCACAAAGGTGATGGTATTAACATACCTTTTAATATAGAATGTTCATGTTATGGGAGATTGGTATTGATTTTTTTTTAAAAAACATGAATTTTTATGTTTTCAACTTTAGAGTCATAGCCGGTGACCTTTAGAAGAAACCAAGGCTAGCTGGCCCCCACTTCCATGTGAAGTTTTGACCTCATTCAAGAGGGTTCTAATCCGCTGAGCTAACTGATGGGAAACAAGCTCTTTATCATCTGATTTTTCTTTTTTAGGAAGATTACCTGCACACCTTCAAGTTCACCTCAGTCAGTGGGTCTTAACATACTTGCAACCTTCACCGTATTTCACTTTTAGAACATTTTCGTCATCCTCACCCCAAAAAATCTTGTATAAGTTAGTCCTTAACCACTCTTTTCCCTAGGCAATTACCAATCTATTTTCCGTTTCTGTGGATTTGCCTTTTTCTTTTAAATAGATCATACAATATGTGGCCGTTTATTACTGGCTTCGCTCAGCATCACATTTTTGAGATTCATCTGTCTTGTAGGATATCAGTCCTCCACTCTGTTTTATTGCGAAGTCATATTCCACTGTGTGGATACTCCACATTTTGTCCATTCATCAGCTGATGGACAATTTTCCTGTTGAGAAAAAATGTTTCTTTAAACCTTTGTACTCAGGTTTTTGTGTGGAGTGGACATCCGTTTTCGTTTCTTTTGGGTAGACACCTAGTAGTGGGATTGCCACATCTTATGGTAACTCTATTTTTAACAGTGTGAAGAACCGCCACACTATTTTCCAGTGTCGTTGCGTTGTTTTACATTCCCACCACCAGGGTGTGAAGGTTCCAATTTCTTCACATATTCTCAACATTTGTTATTGTCTCTTTTTGATTATAGCCATTCCGATGAGTGTAGAATGCTGTCTCGTAGTTCTGTTTCTTAAGCAGGCCTATAGATATGTTCTGGAGGATTTAAGAGTTCTCACTAAGAATTTATTTATTTTGTATTGATGGTAGCTTTGAAAAAAGAAAAAGAGAGAGAGAGATAGAACTATACTCTGGATCGCCTGGATCCAGACCACAGATGATACTCTGGATCATCTGACCACACTCTAACCAGAGGCTGCCACGCACTGGTTCAGGTCCACGTTTACCTGGTGTTTAAAATTCCCTTGGTACCAATAAACAAACCTTAAATTTTCAACATTCTAATGGGAATAAAGAACATAATTATGTAAATCATGTATTTCTGCCAAGAGGCAGCCAAATTATATTTGGCATCTCATCTCAATTCTGTAGGTGTAGAAGTTTCGCAGTGTTCGAATAGAGGAAAGGGTAGATAATTGAGTTGCCACCGTGTTACAGGAATGATAAATGCAAAAGAACTTCATCCATAGCAGTCAGCCTGGTTGCAATAAGCCCCATATTTGTTTGGGGTTTAAGCTGTGATTTGATTCCAGCAAAAGACTATTGCATTAAATTATGATAAAATTCTTTTTCTTTAGTTTTTTTTGGTGTTTATATAAAAGTGTATTTTGGATTTATAATTACAAAATTTCCTATTATACGTTTGTATACACTTAAGCAACATTGTATAAAAGGAACTTAAGCAAAAGTTTAGGAATCATCCTTTTTTCTTTCCTTTAACGAGGTCCACAGATTATTTGGTTACCACTGTTCTCTCTATCTTTAGGTTTTGTGCCATTGGCTGTCTGTTTTCAGAGGCAGGCCTGTAGCTCTAGAACCTGTGATCTGTGAGAATTCAAGTTTGCATTTTCACTTGTTCAAATAATAGTTGACGTAATTTTCATAATAATTTGTTTTAAAAGCCATCCTGGAATAAAAGAGGTATTAAGGAGAGATTATTTCTTTTTAAGTAAACTTACGCACATTTTTCACAACTTTGTTTTATTTTCATTGATAACTTTTAATTCACAGATAATCAATATGTATTTCCAAGGCTTTGGGCTATGTTTGGGTCTTCTGTTCATCTCAGTTAATGCAGAAGTTACGGATGATGGGGTTGAGGTGGAAGACTTCAATGAAAATTCAGAAGAGACTGATGTTAATGAAGTTGAACTCTCCTCAGAGGTGAGGATACTGAGGTGTAAGTAAATTCATTGACATGCTACACAGCAGGGACTATTCTCTTAAGATTTATTCTAGTCCTAATAGTCTTTATTTTACAAATAAATAGAAAAGCATTTCCCAGTTATTTGTTGCTCTGTGTTTTAGAATGCCTGTAGACTACAGAAACGTGTGCATGGCACTTAGCATGTTTTATTACCAAATACATGTGGGGAAGGTTTTTACTATGGAAATAGTTCACCACCGGTTAAAAAGGACTAAGTCCTTCCAGCTTAGGGAAAGCTTTTCAGTCTGATTTCTGACACTGCCAGCTCTCCCCGGAGAAAAGGAAAGGTAATCTAATTTTCAGTTCTCTCAAAAGTAAAGTAAGTAGCTTTTCTTTATTTCTCTGAGGGAAGAAAATGCTGAGTAGGAGAGGAATTAGAAAGGGAAGGGATGGGGAGGTAGGTTAGCCAGACCCAGCTGTGTTTCCCAGCGTCGTTAAGATGTGCCGGGAGGGAGGTGGTGCCTAACAGGAGTCTGAAAAGCTTTTCCACGGAGTTTTGTGCATCTTGACGATCCATGAGAGCGTTCACACTGAGGAATATTCATATCTGATAGTAGGACAATCAGAACTTTTTTTCAGAAATGTTTTTGATGGTGAGAAAGCATCCTTGTAGCAGCGACTGCCGAACGGGCCGATGAGATAACATATAGTTGTTTTAGACCTCTTCGCCTCACTTCCTTTCGGAGTTTCCTTGCAAATTCAAGTGTTGTTCAGCTGTTTAAGGCGAATATTCATTCTCCTGTTAAACTTTAAGCTCCACAGCACATTCTTCTAAAACCTAGTTCTGTGGACCACAGAAAGTAAGTAATCAAAATGCTAACGACTGAGTCAGATGCCGCTACTACAAGGGTCTTTGGAGGTTAATAATACAAACGAATGGGCAGACGCCTGCCACTCTTTACTTGGTGATGATCTGAAAAGATGATAAGACACAGGAAAGACCAGGTTTGATTTTTCACCCTTCTAATTTTACGGAATGAGTAATCTAGATATGGGAAGGTACAAGTAGACTGTAAGTAAAGGGCAAACTGCTGGTGATGTAAAGGATGGTCTGACAGAAGATGGAGCCCCTCGTCGTGCCGCTGCCCATTTTCCATTCCGCCTGTCCCCAAAAATAGAACAGTAAAATTGTAATTCAGTAAACTTCAGGGAAGATTGACAATTTTGATAACAGAATCTAGTGAGATTTTGTTTGATTACCGATTTGTCCTTCCTTTAACAGACAGGAAATGTACTCTCTGGGCGAGGTAGGGACAGTGAAAATCGAAAAAGTACTTCTGCATCGTTTCTCTAACGACTGAGAGAAGAAATCTCATAATCAATTGTACAAATAAAATCACAAAGGCTGATTCAGAAAGGACCCAGATCGATCTATTACTTTAGGCAAAATTTAATCTTTTATTTTCTTGGTACGTGTTATGTAGCAGACTGGTTAAGGATGTAAGCTTCGGAGCTGGACAGCGTGGGCCCGTATCTTTAAGTCCTACCGGTATCTAACTGAGACAGCGGGCAGGTTACTGGGCCTCTGTCCCAGGGTGTCCTCGTACATAAAACGGGTGCTTCCCTCAAAAAGGGGTGAAGAGGATTAAAAGGGCCACCTATCACCACCAGCACCACCACCAGCACCACCACCACCACCATCACCATGGCAGCTAACACTGACACGACACTTGAAACAGTCCTCTGCTAATAACTGCTTTGCGGTGCTTTCTTTCCTGAACATTTCTCTTCTCTGGATTCCTAATCTCTCAAAATGGTATTATCATCCTCTAGTCCCGTAACAGTGACATCTAAGAGTTAATTTGAAATTAGCCTACATGCTTGCCCAGCTTTTCCTTTTTTATATTTTTGATCATGCTATTTCTTTTGCTTCTATTGGTTTTTATTCCCAAATATTGTCACCTGTTAGAATCCTTTTCAGGCCGTGTCAGCTGTATCGTGAGGCCTTCTCTGATTACTTCTTCCCATTCCTCTGTGTTGGAAAGAATCAGTGCATCCTCTGTTTGCACATGTTTTTCCATCATCTTATTATATTCTTGTGTCTTATCACCACTAGAATATAAAGTTTTGAGGTCAGAGGCCATGTTACTTATATTACCTATATGTTCATTACATACTCAGTTTTAAATAGTGAGGTTAATTAATTAAAATATTTGTGAGGATGAATAACTTCAGACTTTCAAAAATTATTTTCTAGATCAAATACAAGACACCTCAACCTGTAGGAGAAGTATATTTTACCGAAACTTTTGATAGTGGAAGGCTGGCTGGGTGAGTATTCATTGAAGAGAATATTTTCCTTGATTTGATTAGCTTTTTTGAAGTTATTGGTTGTTGCTTATGAAAATTGCCTCTACTATGGAACTATAAAAAACGGTTAAAGTGCTTTAACAATGTAAACCAGTACCTTAACACATTTTTGTTATTGATAGAAATGATGAATTTGAATAGTTATTCATTTATGTAAAGAAAATAAATGCACTGTGAATATAAAGTGAAAATTTGTAACAATTCTTCATCTCTTAGGACAGGTATTAATCTAATTTCACATGACAAATTCGAGTTATTGTTCCATTCTAAGGAATGGTAAAACAATATAAATTATTATTATTATGTGCCACACACTCTTCAGGTAAGTAGTGTCTTTAACTCATTTTATGGGTGAGGAAGCAGCCTTAGCGTATCTTACCTGTGCTCATGCAGCTGGTAAATTGGAGATTCCCAATTTGACTTAACTCTAGCCTTGCAGTGTCATGTAGAGACATCCTTATTTAGTATTTATTTATTTTGAATGCAGAGTGACTGTTGGGTAATTTTTTGTGCATGTGTTTCTTATATCCACTGTATCTATAAATTGCTGGTCCTATTTTTAACGATGTACTTTTGCTTTTACCTTTATTTATAGGTGGGTCTTATCAAAAGCAAAGAAAGATGATACGCAAGAGGAGATTTCTATATATGATGGTAAATATTTAAATATTCAACATAACCAGCATGAACCAAAGTTCACCAGCTTTTGAGATTATATTTGTAACATGTTAACATACGTATGCGCACACACAGCGCCTGCGGCCCATCCTGCTTCACAAGAGAACGTTCAGTCTTTTCACTTCTCCTTTCCAGCGTCCCTGGAAATCCCCAGTAAGCCATACTTAGGCCACCATCCCATTTTCTAACTCCACTGCAGTTAGTCATTGCAGTTCCTGAAGCAGTATTTCCCAGGCTGCTGGTGTCCTCACTGCTTCATCTCACGCGTGGGCTCACCTAGATCACGTTATAATTTACAGCAGAATTCTCCTAGCAACTATAAAGAGAATTTACGAGAGCTGCAAGGTTCGTCTTCAGGCCTCACACCCCTTATCTCTGGGTCTCTGACGGGGTTGCATTCAGGCTCAGCTATAGAAGGAAATGTCCTGTGTGCAAGGGGCGTCTTTTCTGCCCGAATAGGACTTCCCGGAGTGTGACAAAAGAATTTCTTCTTCCTTCTGGTCTAGAACCAGCCTCCTCAATTGTTCTGTCCTAAAGCAAGATCAGCCTCTTCTCAAGGTGACTGCTAGTGGGAATTTTTCTCTCAGAAGACCTCGTACCCAGAAAGATGGGACCTCACACTCAGACCCCGACAGGCAGTCACCTTCTTGGCCAAAAGTTCTGAGAGCTGATGAGCTTCGCCTGGCAAGGGCAACTGCAATTTGTGTTCAATGGGCCTACAGTTTTCAAAATAAAATTAAAATCTCCACAATAACTTCTGCAAAGAAAAGTAGCTGATGGTTACCACGTATTTCAAAATAAATAAGACGGAGGCAAACTGTGCATTATCTGTGAAGGATGCTCTTTGTCTCCTGTAATTTAAAAATATCTCGTTTTAAAAATAAAATGGTGATAGAGCCTATGAGACAAAGCATGTTTTGTAATTTCATTGATTAAAAAATCTTTCAGAGAAATTCAAACTAAGCCAGCTTTAGAAGTGCTTTAATCAAATACAGTAGTATTTCTTGTTTATTATTTTCCACAATTTTAGCTAGGAAAATGAAACTATTCTCTGCTAAGAGAAAAAAGAGCGGGCACGCGTACAGTTGCAGGTGTTATTTCTTGATTTGAAATTTCATTTTCCCCAAATCAGCCTTCACGGAAAAGTCTTATCGGTCACCACTGTTGATAATTCTGTAGTCAGTGTTTTGGTGTTAGTTTAATTCATTTTGCTTTATATTTTAGGAAGATGGGAAATAGAAGAATTGAAAGAAAACCAAGTTCATGGTGACAGAGGACTGGTGTTGAAATCTAGAGCAAAGCATCATGCAATATCTGCTGTGTTAGCAAAACCTTTCATTTTTGCTGATAAACCTTTGATAGTTCAGTAAGTTTTATTATGTTTTTGCATATTTTCTGAAATATATATTAGTTTTACATAATTTGGCTTCTGAATATAGCTATAGTGCATATAAAATGGGCATAAAAATCCAGATTTACCTTGTCAGTTTCACTTATCCGTACAACATAGGTATACGTGCAAACACTCTGAGGTATTTAAAACTAATACATATTGTAAAAATACAATTTTGCCACCATAAACTATATGCCTGCTAAAATCACCACTTTTAACTCTTTTCCTAAAATTGCTTGCTGTTAAGATATTAACCTAAATATGTTCATAATGGAACCATAAATATTGCTGTTAAACCAGTGATAAGATTCAAAGGCAGCAAATTTATTTTAAAAAGGAAATGCTTGTGTAGATCCGTGTCTTTATCGAGCATGGACCCCTTGGGAAAACGGCACACGTGTTTGCAGATAACCTTTCCCTCCCCCATGAGCTGGTTTTGTTATGATGGTGCCTGCCTTCATGTTTACTGCCATAAAGGTATAAATGCCTCAGGTTTTTTTTTTTATCTCCAGTGGTATAATACCAAAATAGGTTTATACAGGTAGAATTACAAAACCAGTCAAATTCATATAAAAACAAAGGAAAGGCAATGAATCGATGTTAGTTTCTACCGTACATCAGATCTGGCTGTCCAACGCTAATTATAGCATAAGGAAAAGTCATTAGCTATAAACTATATCACTCTAGAACGCCTTCAGTTTTTCTATAAGTTGAACACCACGTTCCTGTGTGGTATAAGTTAAATGTCTTTTTGCAGTTTAGAAAAATTCGAAACTATAGGATTTAGTATAATTGGCTCAATTTTGCACTTGTGCTTTGGTTTAGTTTCATTGTCTTTTCAATACATTTAAAATGTTAATTTGAAAGAGTCTACAACTATTTAAACAAAACATTGTAGTAAGTACTTACTGGGACTAATATTTGATATCATTATTCAGGGTTTGGTTTTTGTTTTCTCTTGAAAGTTTGAAAGTAATCTTACTATTCTGCTGAAATTTAAGTGAACATAACATTGCTAGGCAAAAGACAGCTTGCAAAATTAGAAGCAAAGTCTAAAAAATGATCGAAGCAGTTGTGACGTTGTCATCCTGAAGAAAGAAGAGGAGGACCAAGGGGGGGAGCTTCCTCCCGTGTTTGAAAACAGGTCAGAGAAGCAGCATGAATGTCTGTCTTCTCTCAGTATCGATGAAACGAAATGGGATGGATACTGTGGCTTTATGACATAACGTTTCTCTAAAGCTGCTTTTTCCAAGTCGTGTGCATGTCAGTGGCATCGTGTGGCCATGCAAGTTTCACAAACTGAGAATACCCTAACCTTAGAGGGACGGAAGCATGTTTGCCCATTAAAGACTTCAAGAAGTTCTACGTATAAAAATTGGGTTTTAACTTTAATACTGTTTCCCAAACACGTTTGACCACAGATTTTCACCCCCAGCAACAATTACGTTTCGTGGAACAATTTGGGAAATGATACTCTAAAGAAAATGGGGCTAACGAGTACCCTGCAGACATTACTGTTTTTCTGTGACTAAAGATTAGCGGCAGCCAGGGTATGTGACCTACACATCACTGATCTCTGCCCCGTTGGGAATTATTTATATTTGGCACAAGTTAATGATTTGAAAACTCAAAGTTTTCAGTAGAAGGAATAGACATAGTGACTGAGTCTAGACATACTAGGACAACAAAACTATGTTTACAGAGACAGTTTACAAAGTGTTCTTTTTAGTCCTTACCTTTTCCTAGAAACTTTTGTCCTTAGGTCATCCATAACAGAGCTATATCTCTTTATTTTATTTTACCTAAAACGCTGAATACGTGCCTTAAGTCACAGTGCACACCATTTATTTTACTTTATAGTCTTCAAAGACTTGAATTTCTTCGTCAGCTACTACCTAAGATGAAAATATCGATAAGGCTTTAAGGAAAATAAGCTGTCCTTTACTTAAAAAAATGAAAGAAAAAAATAATAAAACCCTTTCTGGCTGTAAGAGAAGCTAATGTTTTTGAGCATTTATGTGCCCATCACTGTGCATGGTGTCCTTTAATCATCATTGCAGCCTTTCAGGGTGTAGGTGTGGGCAGTGTCCCTGTATGATACCGGAGCACATAGAGACTTAGAGCCTAAATACCTTGCCTTTACCCCAGTGTCACTAGAGTAAGTGGCCTAGTCAAGAATAAATCTCAGGTGTTTCTGACTCCAAAGTCCATGCTTGTCACCACAATCGTGGAGATCTTGACAATAAAGCAGAATAGAAAGTATTGGGGAGGGGGGCATCATAATCTAGTGACTCAGAGATAATCATTTAAAATTTTACTGTATTTTCTTTTTTTTCATACAAAATATTGGGTTCAAATTGTCAAGTTTTATATGCTTTCATTTTTTACTTGTCACTACAGTTTCCTCAGAAACATTTTAAGCAACAGTTCCTCATTAAAAGCATCACTAGTTCCTGATGCTGCTTTAGTTTTCATCTTTTTTTTTGCATCATTAAACCAAATCATGACTTTTTTGGTTTTCACTGTTTTTCACTGATAGTTTTTTCTTCATCGATCTTTGTCATGCATAATTCATCAATTTACCAAAAATCTCTTCTAAATACTGTTCAGCAAATCTATATCTTGTTGCCTAAACAAGATTCTTTCCTTAAAAAAAATTTTTTTTTTCTGCTGAGAATTACTCAGTGTTGTAAATTCACATATTGACTCTCATGACAGTTCACTCTTAGCTGTGACACTATTTCCTGTATGTCCAGGCCATTAAGGTCTGAAATACTCCAGGTTCTTGACTGAGATTATGAAACCTCTTTGCAGGAAGTATTAAACGTACGATTTATTTAACCTGGTGAGTGTAATTGAACTAAAAGACAAATGAGTGGAAGCAGATGTCTGCGATCATTAGCAGTTCGTTAGGAACCTGTCGCTGTGGCTGTGGTCCTTGTGGTCTTTGTTTTTCAGTCTGTAAAGGTACATGCCTCGTACGTACCATATCTGAATTTGATGTTTTCTATTTTAATCTTAGTCAAAGTATTTTATTAATTCAACAGTCTTGATGGAAAAAACTGTTTCAAAAATTACTTGGCTTTTTATGGTTGACACTAATCATTCTACTTTTAATATTTTAAAGACGTGCATGGAAAAGGCATTTCTGCTCATTTCCTGTGGGTTGTGGATATGCTTCCTATGGGCTTTCTGGCAACGTAACACATTTATGTTTACATGAATTGAGAGTAATACATTAGGTTTTGAAGAGCAATTGGTAATTTTTATTTATCAGCAGTATGATTCTCTTTCCCTCCATTTAGATACGAAGTAAATTTTCAAGACGGTATTGATTGTGGAGGTGCATACATTAAACTCCTGGCAGACACTGATGATTTGAATCTGGTATGATATTTTAATGTTTAAGGAAACCTTGTTAAAGTTCATGAGTATTTTAAGGAGTAATCGATAAAACAAATTTTTATTTTCAAACTGGAATTGAAGAGGACTTTGAAAACTTTTATCCAGCCTGCGTTGATGTGGCTTTCACAGTGTGCCTTCAAGCTTCGTGTATAGCTGTGTTACTTGATGGCATTCAGTTTTATAACCTAAAGCAGCATAAAAAAGTCTGTCATGTTTATACATAAAAAATAACACGGTGCCTAGAAATGTCATTGAAAGATTGGCTTGGAGCTATTTTCTTTACAAAATAAGAATCATAAGTTTGTTCAGAGAAATAAAAGAACACAGCAAAGCAGTAAAATGAAGTGGCCCAGGAACCCCAATTTTTTTTTTTAAAGAAAGGTTCAGGAGTTGGCAGCCCACAAAAAATAACTGAAAATGTTTTTATAACGAAGCCGGTTGTATTAGGACCATCTGAAGGCTGGGGACACTTCTCGCAGCGTTTCCCTACAGAGGGCTGTGTGTGGGGTTTCTGCATGCAACAGAAGTGGCATAAAGAGATGTCAGCGAGACACTTGTCGGAATCCATGGCTGCGTGAAGGCCGTGAAGCATGGATTAAAGGGTTCATGTGCCACTGTTCGGATCAGTAAGGCGAGGCCGTTAGCAGTACACGTGGAAGCTGTTATTTTAGGTGTTACAAGGTGATGATGACCTGAACGTATGATGACAAGGATAAAGTGCCAGGTATTTTTCTGAGCACTTTATCTGATTAACTGAGTTAATCCTCAGAGAAACCTCACAAGGTAGGTCCTGTTATCTATCTCCAGGTGTCAGAGGTGATGAGACAGAACTACAGAGAGGTTGAGACATGTGCTCAGGGCCACGTAACAAACATCGCGTTTAAGTGGCAGTGGCAGGACCTGAGTCCTAGTGTCTGACTCCAGATCCCATGCTCTTAGCCAAATAGAGGAAAATTACTAGTAGTAAAACGGAAGTAGGAACAGTCCTTTGTGTCTTAAAGCTCTCTTCACTCTGCCCTCAGGAGGGTCATTTTCTAGTGTATTCCCGAATCATGGTGATAGATGATCACTGTAGTCTTAAGGGCATAAGTGTGCTTTTCTCTATGCTTAATTTTCTTAATAAAATATTGATGAAGATTTACATAAAGTAATTAAAGCTGCTTATGATGTTGCTAGGGTGGTTTCAACTTACCTCCTACATCTTCAGGTAGGAAGTCGTGTCTGCTTTTTTAAAAAAACATTATTTAGAAATAAAATTTGTGATTTCCCCCCCATCCTTTATTGTCAACTGTATCAGACAACTCTTTGGTGAATTAGCATTTAATACATTTTTGTAAACTCTACCCAGTCGGGTAGGACAGAGAAATTCATTAAATACTCTAATTCTGGACTAATCCCAGCGCTCCTCTCTCTTTGAAGGAAAACTTTTATGATAAAACATCCTATACCATTATGTTCGGACCAGATAAATGTGGAGAAGATTATAAACTTCATTTTATCTTCAGACATAAACATCCCAAAACTGGAGTTTTTGAAGAGAAACACGCCAAACCTCCAGATGTAGACCTTAAAAAGTTCTTTACAGACAGGAAGACTCATCTTTATACCCTTGGTATATTTTTTTTCATTCATTCATTCATTCATTGAAAATATTTGCTGAGTACTGATATTTTCATGGCAGGTGCTTTGGGAGAAGCAAACATGGATCCTACCCTTAAGGAGCTTATCTTTTTTAGGAAAATAAGATGGACATAATTCTAGCCCAGATAGAAAGTAAAGTGCCGTTTGAGAGGTACCCCGAACAAGCCTGATTCTGTCTGATCTCAGAAGCTAAGCAGGGTCAGGCCTGGTTAAGTGCTTGGATGGGAGACCACCTAGGAAGACCAGGTGCTGTCGACGAACAAAATAAATAAATAAGGGATTGTGAGCTGACAAGGTCCTTGCAATCTGTGAGGTCAACCAAGGGTTGCCTCGCCTAAAAAAAAAAAAAAAGATTTGAAAAGCAATATCTTCAGTTCAAAGACTGAGAAAACCTAGTGAAGGAGGTTGTATTTGAAATAGTCTTGCAGTGTAGATAGAATGCAGAAGGTAGGATACTTTAGGCACTAGGACATTAGCGGTGCTGCAAGAACAGAAAAGTGGAAAACGGTTAAAGAGGACGTCCGTGAGGCCAAACTGGAGAGCTTAGATTTTATTCTGTAGGGAGTCATAAACCCTACCTGTGATGCTTGTGTCCTATAGTTATACCTTGAAAGGGAAGCCATTGAGCAGCCAGCCATGTATTAACATACGTACTTTACTTAGGTAGGGGTTTGCATAGACATTGAGGGGGGGACCTTTATGGGAGATGGTCTCTCTTCCCAAGTAAGTACGTGTGGTTGTGGAGCGTGATCTTCCCAGGATTACGTAAAATCCCAGCGGGTCAGAACCTAACGGGTCAACTCCACCCAAGACCAGAGTACTTCAGGTTTCTTTCCAAAGACTGTAGTTGCAGAGATGCTCATTGGTCTGCCAAGGCGATGACCAGTTCCATTTTTAATGTCGGCGTTGACATCAAAGACCTTATATGAAATTGGAAAAGAGTACTGGGTGTTTTGGGGAACATAAAGCTGTAGAAATAATGAGAAATTGTAACTTCAGCAGAACAAGTGAACTTAATCAGACTGTGTGTAAACCTAGTCAGAAGCAGTTTGGTAGTATATGCTAAAGGCCACGAGAGGTTTATGTCCTTTGAAACCACAGTTCCGCTTTCAGGAATTTACCCAGAGAAATTGACCTGTGTGTGAAAATACCCTGTAGATTGGAAGCACCCCAAGTGTCACAGGAGGGGTTTTCTCTACAAAATGATAACCGGAATGTTTAGCAACGCCAAAGAAATGCTTATAATATTAAAATGGGGAAGGAAAACAAGATTCAGAGTGCAGGCATGTCACGATGGCCGCGAGGCAAATTAGGCAAGCACAGAGAGAAAAAGAACGAATTGTCATTAACTGTTGTGCAAGATTATCGACTGTCTTTTGTTCTTTTTAAAACTTTCTATAATGTTATATTTTTATAACATTCATTCTATAGTTCTAAGAACCTTACAGCGTATCTTCATTGCCTTTTATTGTGGATTCATTTAAAATATTTAATATAGTTTTCTAAATGGAAATTTTTTTTTGTCCTAAGATTTTGGACAAAGATGCTTTTTCACATAGGCCTAATTGTCATGTGCTTTTTGTTTTCACTGTAACTTTAAAAATTCAATTTCAGTTGCAAAATTTATTCAGAAAACATCTAAAATTTTTCTTGAGAAGCTCCCTTTTTTTGAATTAGGGAGGACTTAGTACTTTTTTGCATTTAAGGTCTTAGTTCTGCTGCAAGCTTAACTGTTTTCCTTTGTTGTAATGTAGCGTTATCATCTCAGCTATTAATAGAAAAGGAAATAGTGGAGAGAAAAGAAAAGGGAGTAAATATTGAGTGTTTATTTGCATTATTTGAGCTTGTACACAAATTGCAGTATTTGCTTTTGATGTAATTCGGCTTTGTTGTGACTGAAACCTCTGGAGATTGTTGTTTCTTCAGGGAGAGCCCACTGAACTAGACGCGTCAGGATGACCCTGACTTTCGTCGTGGCTCCTGCTGCTTTAGCTTAGTGAAAGCAAATGTTTGGCAGCAATTTGAATCTGTCATTCTTTCCAAAGGTAACAGTTTTACCGAGTGACCACCCCCGTGTGTACAGAAGGACGAGAGAGCTTTTATCTGTCATTACTAAGGATGAGAGAATCCTTTATGAAGTTTTTGGCGTGGAGACTTTTAGAGAGCTAGCATTGACCTCAAACCAATAGATGAGTGTAAGCTTAAATAATTTCAACCATCCTTAGATAATTTCTCACAGCGTACGAGTCATTAAATTTGCAATGCCAGGGAACTTTAAGGATGTCTAGAAAATGAGAGTGACATGGACGTTAATTTCCTGATTTCAGTGCCTCGGTTGGGGGGATGCATTGTAGGAGAATGTCCTTGTTTGTAGGAAATATACATGAAAACATTCAGGGATGAGGTGTATGTGGTCAGTAACTTCCTCAAGGGGTTCAGGGAAAAATGAAGTTCTCTGTAGTATTCTTTCCAAGTTTGAGGTCATTTCGAAAAATTACTTTAAAATCCTGAAGACGAGTGCATTGTATTCTGTAATTATAAAAGGGTGAAGCTGACTGGTTGTGTAAGTCCCAAACGGAGCTATTTGAGAAATAATGGAGCATTTTATTAAATTATTATTTTTAATTAAAACCAAATTCTATCTTTTAGACAGCATTAAATCTAGTGATTTCAGCGTATTTTAATTTAATAATTGAGAATTCCTCTATTTCTGGTTGAGAGAAAATTTTACCCATGAAGTTTTAGGGTGGTTTTATTGAAGACTGTTTTTGAATGTTTATCAACATGAAAAGTATAATATCTTTAAATTGGTCTTTAGTGATGAATCCAGATGACACATTTGAAGTATTAATTGATCAAATAGTTGTAAACAAAGGAAGCCTGCTAGAGGATGTGCTTCCTCCTATCAATCCTCCCAAAGAAATCGAAGACCCCAGCGATGAAAAGCCCGACGAGTGGGACGAAAGAGCAAAAATTCCAGATCCTTCTGCTGTTAAACCAGAGGACTGGTAAGCAAGGCGTCGGCTGGGAGGACTTGTTTGGCATAATTAATGACACGTAACACATAAGCGAAGTTTACAACTAATGAAACGTATTCTTTTGAACATCAAAACTAATTTTGAGTATTTTGGGTGAAATACTTTTCTAAAGTGGATTTTACACTTCTCTGCCTTTTAATTATCTTAAACTTTCAATTTAATATTTTAATTTTCTTGCCTTTTTCAGTGTATTATTTTTTATGCTTTCAGTGCTATGGGTGGAAAATTCCACGATCTAAAACACCAACACTTTAACTGTAGTTCTTAGTGTGATCTTTCTCATGTACGTGTGTGCATATTGTATATACTTGTCTTATATATGTATATATAGTCTTTTCTGTTATCGATTACTTGGCCTTAAAATAGGAATATCCTCAGTATCTTAATAAAACTGTCTAGGATTCACTCACACCGTTTTGCTTAAACATAACTTTTTTGCTCCCTGAGTATTTGTGTCATTTTTATTCTGCAGGATTATGAATATTTTTCCTAAAAGAAATGTATTCACTTCCTGAGTTTCCGTAGCTTGAGTTCCAATGGTGAGAGATACCTGTATGTATGTCTGTTTATCGAGGTATTCTTTGTCCTTCACACACCTTTTGTAATTTCTCCATAAAGATCTTGTCACCTTTATTCCTAAGAACTTTTATTTTACTGCTGATTGGATAGCAATTACGGTTTTGCTAAGTAGATTATCTGTCTTTTTGTATTTAATGCACCATAGTAACCCATGAATGTGTACAAATTACCTAAAAATATAGCAGTTGAAGACAGAAACATTCAGTCATCCAGTTTCTGAGACTTAGGCATCTGGGAGTGGCTAGCTGAGTGGGATGAATACTAAGTCCAAATTTAAAAAGTTTTGCTTTTAGTTTACTAAGAGTTTTTTTTTTCTCCCATGATTGGTGTTGGATTTTGTAAAATGCTTTTTGTGCATCTCTTGAGATGACTGTATAGGTTTTCTCCTTTATTTTTTTAGAATGGTGAATTATATTAATTGATTTTCTAATGTTGGACTAAATTTACAACCCACTTGGTCAGCAAGTATTTTCCTTTGTATATTTGCTGGATTTTAATTAATTTTTTTCAGTCAGTCATAGTGAAGCATAATTCCATACATTTAAATTCATTTATTTAGACATATAGTTCATAGTTTTGATGAACGTATACAATGATCTAACCACCATCACAATCATGACATAGAATATTTACATCATCCAAAAAGGTCCTTTTGTCATCAGTTCCCTCCTCCCGCTCTAACACTCTGGTGCCAGTGATCTGATTTCTGCCCCTTATAGTTTTGTCTTTTTTAGAATATCACATAAAATGGAATCACACAGTGTACAGCTTTATTTGTGTTTGTTTCTTGCTTCTTTCACTTAGAATAACGCTTTTTGAGATTATTATAATTGTTGATATGGTTGGATGTAAAAGCATCGTCTCCCTATTGTTTTCTCTTTGTTCCATACATTCTGTGCTATTTTATAAAAAAAAAATTTCCTGACTTTTGGATTGAGTTATTTTATTTTAGTCTTTTTTTTCCTTCTCTGTTGGCTTATTAGCTTTTGCTCTGGCTTATTTTGGTCATTACTCTAGGGTTTACAATATACATCTTAAACTTAGTTTGGTCTGCTTTCAAATAACATCATACCACTTCATGTCTAAGTTAACATTGTGCCCCTTCCATTCTTTGTGCTTTTACATATGTTTACTTTTTAACTTTAATGCGATGGACTCAAATGTGCATTTAAAAAAATATATTTATGTTAATTAGTTTCAAGGATACATCGGTTAGACATTTATATAGTTTATAAAATGATCCCCCTAATTGCTCCTTCTCTCCTCTGATTTTCTACCTCGCCATCACATTAATGCTAATTGCATTCCCTGTGCTCCCCATCCCTGTGACCATCTATCAACTACTAATTTGTACTCCTTTAATCCTTCACCCCATTCTCCCAGCAACCAAGCCCCCTCCCCCCGTCTGTCACCAAATTGTCCACTGTATCTGTGAGTCTGGTTTTGATTAGTTAGTCCTTTTGGTTCCTTAGATTCTACGTATAAGTGAAATCATATGGTATTTATTTTTCTGTCTGATTTATTTCACTCAGCATAATGACCTCTAGGTCCATTCATGTCATTGCAAATGTTAGGATTTCATTTTTTTTTAATGACTGAGTAATATTCCATTGTATATAAGAACCATAACTTCTTTATCCAATTGTCTGTTGATGGGCATTTAGTAGTTCTGTACAGACTATGATATGTTTATGTACTTTTAGAATTTACTATTATTTTTTAAATGAAAACAAAATTACTAAAATTAAATGTAGAGAGTTTATTTAAAAATATTGGAGCAGGGAAGATTTTTCTAAATATGACATTAAATTAAAAAAATAAAAGAAAATATTAACAAATTTTAATATATGAAAATAAATGATTTGTATATGGCAAAACACTACCATAAACTATAATAAAAAATACGTGAGAAATTGGAAAAATACTTTAAATTCATAGAGCTGACAGGGCTAACTTTTTATTAATTTATAATATATTGCAGGATATTCGTTATAGCATCATTTGTAATATTAAGTTTTGGGAAACACTGATTGTCCCTCAAGAGTAGATAGGTTAAATAAATAATGGTATATCCACGAAATAGAAAACTATGCAACTGTTAAAAAGAATGAAGCAGATATATATGTATATAAAACAGGGGTTCTTGAATAGTCTTGACACATTGTCAACATGCACTGTGTATTTGTTGATGAAGTGACAGAAGCAACATTTAGCATACTGTGTGTAGAATGCTATCATTTGTGTAAAAAGAAGAACATATACATATGTGAATGTACATATAGAGCACAACAGGGACTATTTACAAGAAACTGGCAAGTTAGAAGACTTAGATGGATGAGCGCTGGGGAGGTAGGAGGCAAAAAGAGAAGGGTGGGAATACCTTTTGGTGCCTTCTGAACTTTGTAATGTGCATTTTTAAACTTTTTGAATAATTAATAATTAACGTAAAATGCTGTGTTTATAGGGATGAAAGTGAACCTGCCCAAATAGAAGATGTGAATGTTGTTAAACCTGATGGCTGGCTTGATGATGAACCAAAATTCATTCCAGATCCTAGTGCTGAAAAACCTGATGACTGGTAAACACCCTTCATCTTCAGATGTCAATTTCAAATGTTTCTTATTCGCTTTTCTGTTACTAGTGGTATGACTGACAGGAGAGGCTTGAGCTTATCATATTCGCTCTGTTCTAACTTCCTAAGGAATGAAGACATGGATGGAGAATGGGAGGCTCCTCGTATTTCTAACCCAGCATGTCGGATTGGGTGTGGCGAGTGGAAACCCCCCATGATAGATAACCCAAAATACAAGGGGGTGTGGAGACCTCCAATGATAGATAATCCTAACTACCAGGTAATAACACCTTGTTCCAGTCTCACTGTAGAGTCGACAGCGTTATGCTCTCTCTGTTATATGTCTAGTTACTGAAAATGTGATGTTAACTTTGTAAAATTGATTTATAATAGAGTGCCTCAGCTATCTTGAGGAGTCAAAGAAGATAGACTCCAACTAATTTGTATTTAAAAAATAAAGAATTCTCTAATTTTCTGGAGAAATAATTTTAAGAACTGGAGATCAGTGACTTCATACTATATTTTCCCCTAATAATCAATCGGTGATCACTTTGGAATAAGATTCTATTTTGGAATTAAATATAAGAAATGAGTTCTCATCAAGAGGTTTCACATTGTTCATTTCAGTGATTAATGATTGCACTTAATGTTCTGCTTACTTTCTAGTGTTATTAAAATTTGGATTTTTTTTTCTTTTGAGTGTACTTACCTTTTTGTAGAAGTCCTGTGTTATCCATTTTGTCTGATTATTCACTGACATTTTCTAACATTGATTATACATATGCAGTTACATATTCTAATTGCTTGCTGTAGTTTTTCTTCATAGTATTTATCACAAAATGTTTATTTTAGTAACATTTTTCTTTCATATCTGTCTTCCTCATTAAACTTTAAACTCCATAATACAGGAACTGTATCCTACTATCTGGCATAGTGCCTAGAACAGAAAATTATGTAGGTATGTTATGTATGTATGAGTCAGTGGGTCATATTGTTGAATTTATTTGATTTGCGTTTAATCATTTCAGATCTAATGGAATTTTATGTCGAATAGTTCTTAGGTTCAGCCAAGATTAACTAACACTGCCTGTCATGGTATATGTTAAAAGAAGTGTTTCCATTATTGCCATACAGAGATCTGTCTGATTTCGGCAATTTTAATGATATCTTGCCTAAATATAAAAACCTTGTCTAAAATAGTATCACTTGTGAAATTTAGTTACTTCAGTTTCTATGTGTGTTGGATTTTCACTTTGCCTTTTTTTTTGTAGTTTAAAGTCAGTACTATTCATCATGGACAGACTAAGAAGAAACGTTTCCAGTGAATTACTAATGAATTAATATCAGTTAAAGTTTTCTTTTTTCTTCATTTAGTATAGCTAATTTCATTCAAAAGTAATTACTTCTTGAGTAGCATTTATAATAAAATTACTTTATTTGAAAATGCCTTCAAATTATTTTTTTCCAGGGGATCTGGAGTCCTCGAAAAATTCCTAATCCAGATTACTTTGAAGATGATCACCCATTTCTTCTGACCTCGTTCCGTGCTCTTGGTTTAGAGCTTTGGTCTATGACATCTGATATCTACTTTGACAATTTTATTATCTGTTCGGAAAAGGAAGTAGCAGATCGCTGGGCTGCAGATGGTTGGGGAGTGAAAATAATGATAGCAAATGCTAATGAGGTATGGTACTAACCAAATAGTAGTAATAGGACTAGGTACTAGTTATAGTTATGCACACTTCCCTTTTAAAGGCAAATCAGTATGCCATAATTACAAAATGCCAAAGAACTGTTCTTAAATTTATGTAGACATATTTAGCTTTATTATGATACTTCATTATCAACTATATAATGAACTATATATGTATATGTAAGTCCTTATTTCATTCCTTAAATTATGATAGCTTTGATATAATTTAATACCTATTTGCCATTTATAGAAATGAGACTATTTATATTTGTAGTCTTCATCTACAAGTCTTTGTCACCTTGTGAATTCAAGGCCTACATGGTAACAATAATCCTCAGGTCGATTTTATTGAAAAATCCCTTAAAAGTGCAGAATGAGTTCTCAGAGAGTTGTATACTTCTAAATGAAGTGGGTAATACATTCATAAAGAGTAATTCTATTGTGAAATTTACCAAAAAAGAAAATTGTCATTATTCTTGCTGGTAGGTTAACAGTTACTACACCTATGTAGTGACATATCTTCTCTTACAGAGCCTCCAACAGCGATGCATGCTAATAATCAAAAAGTTTAGACTTTACAAAGTATAATGTAGGAAAATTAAATATCTTTTAGCTTAACAAGTTCATCACTCCTTAATGTAAAATGCCTAGATAAAAAAAGGTGTTTTTTCCTTGGTATTTCCTAATGAAGGTTTGTAAAATCTGAATTGCATTTTTACGCTTATTCCTTCACCAGCCTGGTATAATTAAACAGTTAATGGCAACGGCAGAAGAACGCCCGTGGCTTTGGCTCATTTACCTTGTGACAGCGGGGCTTCCAGTTGCACTAATTATTTCGTTTTGTTGGCCGAGAAAAGTAAAGGTAAAGAAAATGAAGTTCCATCAACTTAAAAAATAATCTCTTAATGTTTAAGAATTCTATGAACTGAGCAAGTAGTTCTTAAAAGTAATTATTTTTGTATAACTTTTAGTGATATTTCACTGTGCATGATGTCAGTTATTGCAAACATTTTTTAAATAGTGCTTTACTTTGAGTAAAAGTAGCTTATGTTAAACTACCACAGAAAAAATATGAAGATGCAGAGTATAAAAAAACTGACATATGTAAACCACAAACAAAGGGAGCACTAGAGCAAGAAGTGAAGGACGAGAAAGCAGCCCTGGAGAAACCAGTAGACTTGGAAGAAGAAAAACAGCAAAGTGATGGTGAAATTCTTGAAAAAGGTAAGACAATGATAGTGATTTATAGTGGGGACCCTGGGCAAAGCACATAAAAGCAGCAGATTGTCTGGTAAACACTAGCCATTGCACTTCCTGTCGTTTATACCATCTGAATCCCCAAAATGCATGACTGTGCAAAGCGGAATAATCATCCCTGTCTGGGTGTTGTCTCCCTGAGCAGCCACCATCCTGTCCACGGTTTTTGTCTTCTAGGATGAAAGAGATTTAAATATTGTTCAGGTGCTTAAGAGCCTAGCAACTAATAATCTCATACACCGTGGCTTTTTGCAAGGACTTTTCTTGCCTCCAACTATGCAGATGAGACGGACAGTGTAGACCATGGCCTCTGTACAAGAGTAGTAGGTGTGAGGCAGGTGACTGCAGCAACAACAACACCAAACCTTCCAAGGGCTGTTGTTTACTGTATCAAATAATCACCTGAAAGGATTGCTGAGTCAAATGAACCCTTCCCACCCTCTAATAAACTCCTAAGATGTTAGAACTAAAGAACTGAGGGTTTGGGTGGCTCTAGGTAGACATGAAATGATTGGTACTTACCAAGTGTCTCAAACCAAGTTACAGATTGAGCTTTTTACAACTTAAACTATGTCTTAAGTACTATTTTTAACTTAATAGTTGATGAAACAGTTAACTTAAAATGATCTCAAAAAAAAAAACCCCACACACATATATTTATATATATACACATACCTATATATTCTTTGGTATTCATATTACATACAGACTGCTTAAGAATTCTTTAAAACTGTCCCTTTCCTCAAATATGATGATGTATATTTAAAATGTAAAATAATGTCTTTGTAATTAATTTTTTACAATTTCTAATGGAAGAAATTGCTTTTGGGTATTGGAATTTAAATAAACCCCCCTTATTGTATTTAACACTTTTCAGTAGCAAAATTCTAATTCATCAAATCTTTGCCTGTAATAAAATCTCTTCCAGAAGAAGAAGGTGAACCTGAGGAAAAGAGCGAAGAAGAAGTCGAAGTCATAGAAGGACAAGAAGAAGGTAATAAATCGAATAAGTCTGGATCAGAGGATGAGGTAAGCAACTCTTTAACAGAAAATAAACTAGTTTCTATGTGTGATCATTATCCATAAAAACATTATTTTGATAAAAGCAGCAATCTGGTTTGTGAAGGATGTTTACATTTCTCTCAGCTTTCTTTCATAAGAGCCTCCATATCATTTTAAAAATGTATCCATGAAGAAGGCAAGCAAAAATAATTTATATTATCTTAATGCCTAATGAAACAGTATAAAGTAAGCTGGTGGTTTACAAAATATAAAGAAAGCCTCATCTATACAAATTTGACTTTATTATTATTCTGTTGAAAGGCATAATAAACAGACCACTTGAATATTTATAATTCTGTTTATTACAAGACAATTTTCTTTATAGCCATTGTGAAAATATTATCCCAATAATTTACATCCCACATGTTGAAATATTTCATTCCTTGGGTCGATCAGTACTATCTGCATGATACAGTGTTTTTCTTTTTTAAAAACTACTTTTTCATTAACTTGATAGATCTTACCGCTTTTTACATCCTGCTATGTAATAGAACTTTCCACAATGCCTTTTTTTAGTCAGTCATTTTGGAATCAGAAACCATCCGGGGTATAATTCTGAACCAGAGCTTTGTTTGTTTATCCCACACATGTCCAAAGCCGGTGTTCTCCACTTCTCTGGCCCTTGCAGAACTGCCTGTCATTACCCCATGGAGTCACCACTGTCATTCCTTAGTGTCTGACAGGGTAACTGCCTGTTGCATGTGATGAAATAAACTCTCTGTTTTGTCTATTTGAAGTCTCCCTAATAAACTTGTTATATTGTGTTTTGTTTTTTTTTTTAAGCGTATTCAGTACATTTAGCTGGTTACTGGTCTTAACTGCCTTGTGAGCTTTTAAAGAGGCTTGGGGGGATCATTATCTAGTATGAATATCCATATTTGGAGGGAGCTGGGTGAGGATCATTTCTTCCAGAACAGAGTCTTAAACAGTTATTCTCTAAATAAGACATGCAATCGTTCATTTGAATATATATTCTAGTTGTGTTTTGCTTCACAAAATATTGCGTACCTTTAAAAATATCTTAATTCTGTCTTCCAGGGTTTTATTCTTATCTATTTGTCAGTGAGCTAATTTTTGTATAGTATAGTATAACCTTGAGAATAATTATAACTCTTTTGTATAATCCCCTGTAATACCTTCATTATTTAATATTGTTATGCAAATTTAATTTGTGTGTAAATGCTTATCCTGGAAAGGTAAGAATTAAAGGAAAGAAAAAACCCAAACCATAATTTGATATTTCCCTTCCCTCTCTCCTAATTTTTCGCAAAGTACTGCTGTGCCAGGAATTTTCTGAAAAAGCTTCTGTAAAACCAATACAACGTTTCTTTACTTACAGAAATAGTGTGATGAATAGTTAATGCTGAATATCTCACATTGGAAATATCATATAACCTTTAACTGTGATGTTGAGAATTAAGTTCTAAATCATAAAATAAAATCGTGAATTGAGTTGTTAGCAGTATTCCTTGTCAGATGCATATTTGGTAAGCAGTTATTCTAAAAATGTAAAGATGAAGACATTAAAACATCAGTTTATATACACATTTTTGATCAGCTGCATGAAGGAATATATATCAGATAGCATTTGATTGTTAGAACATGTATTTCAGAAAATAAGTGTGTTACTACTATCACTAGGTTACGGGTCTTATGAAAATAGACATTTTCATAACTCTTTTTCTAGATGAAGGAGGCAGATGAGAGCACAGGATCTGGAGATGGGCCAGTGAAGTCCGTGCGCAAAAGAAGGGTACGTAAGGAGTGAACTGTGTTCAAACTTTAATTCCTGAAGAGCAAAATCTGGCATTCTAAAATCCGTGTGCCAGAACCGAACCGGAACCAGCCTGCACATCCCGTTTCTAATATCTACCAATGTTATTCTTTCAGATGTCTATTTTAGTCTTTTCAGGAAAAAAAAAAAAACTTTGAAATTACCTGGTCTTTGAATTTAGAATAAAAGAAAAATGGCACTTACATATCAGATTTAAGAGGTTTTATATCATTAGAAATTACAGTTTTAATAGTTTGGAGAAAGTTTTGGTTTGTACAGAGCAAAAGAATATGCAGCGGCTTCCCTGCTTACTGGAGAAATGGATTATTGCGATTTCCTCGTGTACAGCTCTGCCACAGGATAACTGGTAGTTCTGAGCTGAAAAGGAGCATGTTCTGTTGTACAGAGCTAACTGCAATAAAGTTTCTGTGTGGTTGTTTAATTCTATCAACAATTGAAAGTGTTGTATGTGACCCCTATTTTTACCTGGTTTGTGTTAAATTACACTTATGGTCCATTCACTTATCCCTTTAAAGAGGTGCTTTGCTGACAGATGAGTCAACAGAAGTGTCTAAAGTCATTCACAGAATGCACTGGTTAATAGTGCAGCATATCTTACATTTGAATACAGATTGCAGGCTTATTAAAACAACATATTTTTCAAGCTTTTAGTTTTAAGCCAGAATGGTTTACACTAGTCATATTGCTTATGTATACATTGCCCTTGAAAATATATATATTTTTCATCTTTAATTTATACCCTCTTTAATAGGTGGATTATTGTTGGGGGTGCTTTACATCTTTTTTCTGATCATTGAGAGATTTTAATGGCTAACATATCATCATGTTCTGTATTTTTATATTTTATTTTAAATTGCTTTTTCTGATAAATTCAAATCTAAGTCTGTTCTCTCATCTAGCTTCAAAACTGTCTCTGAGGTAGAAAGCAACTATATTACTATTGTTTCTCTTTTTAAAGTACAGTAATTACCAAAAGTCACAGGATGCCATTATAATGGAGCTGTATTGTTCCATTTAAAATATTTTAAGTTTTTATGTTTGGGTAAAAGGTTATGCCCTTTGGAAGGTGATCTAAATCTTTGAGACCACAAGACTACTTTACAATACTATCTAGAGAATTTTAAATTGGTTGCATAATATTTTGGATTCCTTCCTGGATATATACACCCCATCTCTGGGCAAAGCACCAACTACATTCCCATACAATCCCCTTCCCAGTAGTACATTTAGAGCTCATGTAGAAGGAAAATGAGTAACTAACTTCCCCTTTTACTAACGGAAGCCAAACCTAGCCAGGAATACTGTTGACTCCTCGAGAGTGAATTGCAAATGAACATAAGCTCTTCATTCCATTGCTGTGTTCTGAACTTACATAAATTGCTGGTGGCAATCTTAATACATTGTTGACCCACCTTCGTATTTCTTTAATACTAACGGAACTTAACCCATCTTGAAGGACTCCCTTTTTTTGCTTTGTATCTAGGTCCAGATGAACTAGACATTGAATGATTCTACATGAGAATGTTTCTGAAAGTAAACAACTTCAGGAGATAAATCCTGTAATTTTATGGAAACCTTCTTGCCTGACAGGTATCTTGTATGTGAACATGTTTTGTTTTGTTTTTTTTCCTAAAGATTTATTAAAGCGTTTTTTACTTCTCGATAGCAGATTTGATTTAACTTTAATGTTTGGTTAAACTCCAAAGACCTTGCAGTGGTAAAATGAGCAACCAGTTTTGCCCACTTATTGCTACTTCCTGTGGACGTACCCTCTTGGATGTACCATAGCTGACAGGTGTAACCAAAACTTAAACTCTCATAAATGTGTTTACTAGATCCATGATGTAGACAAAACATAATCTTCCTTAATAACAAGATGGCTTTTTTCCTTTACCACCCTAATCTGAATTTGTTTAAAATGACTACAATTTTATCTTTTTCTCTAACAAAGAAAAATAAATGTATCTTGCTTTTATTTCAGTTGGCCTTTTTAGACACTTTCTAACTTGACCAGGCTAAAGTAGCTTCCTTTTCCTTGAATATATATATTTTTAAAGATAGCCTCACTTCCACCGATTATATCTCTAGGAAGACACACATTACTAAAATTAGTGATCTATTTGAAAACTTTGCATCTGTGCCCCATACACTTTTCTGAGAATTTGAATGGTGAATAAATAGCATGAGTTGGAAGCCATGGTAGAAAAAGGCAGAGCCATCTTCAAGTTTCCAAATGATTATATGGAACAAGGTCTGCTAGCTTACAGTGCTCACCTCAGAACCTTAGGAGAAAAACGCCTCGATTGTTTATCTTTATTGCATCTCTTGTTACGGAAGACTAACCTAAAAAATACAACCACCTTCCCCCTGGCAATTTTGGATCTTTGCTTTTGTTTTTAAAATTAATGCATAATACCCTGTAACATTCGTTTTAATAAAAATATTATCCCCCTCAACATCCAGTAACTGGTACTTAAATAAGATATGCTACTTATCCTGTGGCTTTGAACACCCCCGGATGTACCACTATACCACTGTATACTCTAGTTACTTGGGCAACTGTATCAAAACACAATTTCTGAAACAGCCTTTTATTAAACAGCAAAGTAAAACTGCAACACATTTTAAACATTTGTAAATTATGTCACAAGAGATGCAAAATGTTTTACAGTATGACTATTACATATTCATACAGCTAGTCATTCATCAAGTTGTACACCGATACAAACAAGAGTAGTCCATGATTAAAAAGTAGGCCAAATCTATTAACTATAAGCTATATTAGTGATTCTCTTTTCCTATTTAACATTTTAACATGACTTCTGATTAATTTCCATTAGCAAATGGAATCTATAAATTTTTAAAAACTGCTGAAGAATGATTAAAACTGCAAACCAAGAAGTTGGGTTTATAGAAAATTCTGGGAGAAGCAGTGAGATAAAATGCTGAGAACCTTATCAATTAGTATACATGTAAAACTCTCCCATTCATGATTCTGAAACTAATACACTCAAGGGATTTTGCAGAAATTGATCTGCTCGGTACTACAAACATACTTTGAGACCAAACGTTTTGCAACTATTCTCTTCTCGATGTAGTTGACTAATGTTGAACTTAATCCACTTTCATATATATTCCCAAATATCTAATCTGTGCCAGAGATAACAAAGATCTGGAGTAAAATCATTTGGAGTTGGTTAATACTGTTTATCAAGTACTTTCTTCATCCTATTTGTTTTTCCTCAAAATTTTCTATTTCATACATATATACATAACCAGAGCTCATCTTTTCAGATACCAAATTAGTGTAAAAGTTTTCAACAACAAATTTCCCAATTTTACAATTGTTTCAAGGAAAAAATCTTCATTTTTATAGTCTCTATTTTCAGTTGATTAAAGGGAAACCAACAATCCTATCTTACTACTAAATAGAGACTTGTACCTCTTAACCAGAGGAATTCGTTCTGAGAAAGGCATTGTGAGGCAACGTTGCGCAAACATCATAGAGTGCACTTACACAAACCTAGATGGTAGAGCCCACTATACACCTTGGCTATACCGTACGCCACCCAACACGTCTGTGGTCTGCCAGTGACTGAAACATTGTTATGTGGGGGTACGACTAACAGACAACAAGCCCTAACTGAGAAAGTTATTTTGGTTAAGTTTCAACACTTAGAGTTTGGGTTACTCCCCAGACAATTAACTATTGAAATTACTTTTATAAATGTGGAATCAGTTTTTTCCTTTGGGGGAAGGGAAATGGGAAGGAAGTAGCAAACGGAGAAAGAGGCACAAGATGGTGGACAGGGTACATAAAGCTGTGCATTTAGTACACGATTTTGGTCACTTTCACAACATGATTATTTTCTTGTCTCTCCTAACTATGCCTATAGTAAAAGTGCTAAACCTATAAATCAAAGCAAATTTGATAAAACATTATCAAGTTTCATAAATATATGCATTTCTAATTATAAAGTCTCTACAATACATTTTCACATTTTTCATAGACTAACATAATACACAAACTTATAGCAGTCTTCTGTTATGCTCTTAATTTTGCCTAGTCTGACATTATCTTCATAATGTAGCCACAACAAAGGTACTATAACTTCTGTAATCTATCCAACATTTAAAGAAAAAAAGATCAGCAGCAATTCCACAGACAGAGGGATAGCTATCCCTTACTTTCTTTTGCTTTTTGTGTCAGTTGTTTGAAAAACACTAGAAGCTGACATGAGGTTTTCTATATATTGTCCAAGAACTTGGTTTTCTGATTTTAGCTTCAGATTCTCTTCCTTAACTGCATCTACTCTTGCAGAGAGATCTATGTTAAAAATTCAAAAAAAATCTGTTATCAATAAAATGATGGCAATGATTCTATATCATAAAATGCTTAAGATTCATTCTTGAGAGAATACAATCCTCCATTTTTCTATTTTTAAATTCAGATTACTTTAGAAGTTAAGGTATACAAAGTAAAATGAGTGAAAATCAATACCAGAATTCCTAAAAAGAGACTTCACATTAGACTAAATGTTGTTATCTATAAAACAGCATTTATGTGGAGTTGTTAATACTTAAGATGTTTATTTTTTTTAAATATGGATTTTGTTTTTAAAATGTGAATTTGGGTTCATATTTTATCAACATAAAACCATAATGTCTTCTAGAAATGTTTAAGAAAATGGCAGGTGAATACAACTGAATTCATATACTGGATAAAGTCAGTTTCCAAGCAATTTAAGATTTAGTATTTTTCCATTAGCACGAAATTCAAAAGATGCAGTTCCCGGTAACCAAATAAAACATTACCTCTGCTCATTTATTTAATAACTAAGTAGTGGGTGCCCTCTAGAGCCAGTCACTGTTCTTAGAGGCAAAAGTAACAACAACAAAAAAGTCCCTGCCCTCACAGATCTTACATTCTAAATGTGCATGTGGGCACATGGCATTTAGGGGGCTCCAAGTGGGGGTCAGGAGAACAAGTGAGAAGTATAAGGATCATAGGAAGCAAAAGGGAAGGTGCCCTTTTATCCAGTGTAGTCAGAATAGCTCTTTTGATAAAGGGGATCTGACCAGAAACCCAAAGGAAATGAGGGAATGAGCATATAGGTATGCAAATAACTATGCAAAAAAGACCCAAGCAGAGGGACAGAGCAACTGCTAAGACCCTGAGCAGAAGCACACTTATTGAGCAGCAAAGGGGTCAGAGTGTCTGAGGTAGAATGGATGTCGCAGAGTGTTGTGACTCTGAAAAGTAAAAGGGAAATAAGACTGCAAGAGAATAACCTGGCTTTTATTAAGTACAAAATGGGAAGCCACTGGTGTGACGTGATCTGTTTGCTCTGGGGTCAAAAAAAAAAAAAAAAAAAAGAGAGAGAGAAAAAAGAACCCACAACCTCCTTAACTTCATTAAAAACCAAAAGAAGTTAGTATTTTATGCAAGACAGTTAGAAAATGAAAAAAAAAAAGAAAACAAAACAAAACTCAGATCAATTCCCTTTTAATCTGAGGCTAATACATTGTTTTTAGTATAAGCGGATTTAGTAACAATGTAGGGATTTAAAAGGGGCTCTCATGTAGTATGTAACATATGTTAGACCTTAAAGAAGGGAGCTTAAGAACATTATGTGGCTTTCTTACTGAAGCATATCTGGTCAGGAAAATCAGCCAAAGCTTCAGGCAGAAGTGGGGGAAAGCTATTGAAATGAACCTAAAATTTATACTTTTAAAAACTGTGAACACTGACAAAAGTTAGCAACACAAAGGATAACAATTCTAATTAATTGATGCCATTCAAGGAAACTACAAAATGCAAGCTAACCTTCAAGTGTGTGTTGGAGTTCCAACACTTGATTAATAAGTCGTGTTTTTTCTTCCAGTTCCACTTGATTTTCAGCATCAACTGCTGTAATAAAAAGATTCAAATTTACTATTAATATTATATACCATTTATGTAGTGTAGCACTGAAATATCTGCAAAATGTTCTACATTTATTATCTTACTTGACTTATACAAGAGACCTATGAAGTAAAATGTTCTATCCCCACATGCAGATAAGAACAAGGTGAAGATAAACTGTTTTTTTGCCAGCCTCTCAGAGTTAAGGAAAAGAAGCTCCCTTAAATCCTTTCCAGAAGGAGAAGGGACATAAATATGTAAGTAAATTAGCCAAATCCAAGTTTCTAAATATTGTTTTTTCCATTGCTTAATAAAGCAAAAGCATCCACAAAACCATACAAAAAAAAGGAAAAATACAAAAGGATCATTAAAAAAAAAGAAAAATAACATACCATCCATGTCAGCATTCATCATTTTGGGTAACAAACTTTTGGGCCTTGGATATAGGTCTGCAATAAGAAAAAGTTAGAAACACATATGTAGCACTAAAATATAAACTTGTCCTTCAAAAGTAAATTATGTGACCCAGTAGGACCCTTTCACATGCTTTATTGTTTTTAAGGATAAAATAAACACCTAACGGGTAAATAAATATAGGATATGTACAAGTTCTTCACAAAGAAGTTTTAAGTAAATGAGAAAATTTTGGGTTTTTTTGGTAATCAAATAGTACACTATTTTTTAGAAGATAATGATCAATGCTAGGAAAGTTATAGAAAACTAAAACAAAGTCACTGTTTATATCTAAATGCTTTACACATACAAATCCACAGGACATTGCAGTTTACAGATGTGGACACTGTCTCAGAAAGGCTATGTATCTTGCCTTAGATTTCACAGCCATCGTCCGCACCGAGAATTTGAACTTAGGCCTGACTATAAAGTCCCTTTTCCCATTATGCAATGGAAGAAACTTTAATATGGCCCTCGTCTAAGTTTGCCAAATATTTTGCAACTCTCGAAGCCAAACCCCTTGGATATGTCCGCTAAGCAGCTGAAGATGAATTCCATTCCCTTCAGGCGGAATCAACAGTCAGCGTGTTTTGTTCGTTCGGGTCTGCTCAAGTTCGGACTAGCTCTGGTTACATAAATCCACAAATTAAGGCACTGCTGGGCCCAACGAGGATCCGAACGTGAGAGCTAGGTCCCCGGAGAAGGGCGCGCTATCCTGAGTTGCGTGGGCCCGCGCCGAGAGAGAACACGCGGGCACAGCCGTGGATCCCGGCCCGGAGCCGGCGCTGGGGACACAGCACAGCAGCAGGTCCTCAGTGTTACGTCATAGTCCTGGCCTCGAGACATTGTAGGACAAAAGTCCCGCCTTGCAGCAATTAGGGTATCCCCCTTCTCCTTAGCAATCCTTAACTCTTCAAAACTTGTGGGGCAGGACCCTTGAGAGAAGCAGCCCATGACAATCAAAAAAACTAAGCTGGGATCTGCTTCCCGCGCCTGGAAGGATGTCGCCAGCCCCGACTTCACCGCTCACTCGCCGCCTCCCCGCCTCGGCGCCCCCCCACCCCACCCCGCCATCTGGGCTCTCTGCAGAGCGGCGTGGGCAAGTCCAGGCGGGCCAGGTCCCACCGCACCCAACGCCCGTCCCAGTCCCATTACAGGGCGGGGGTGGGGGTGGACCGCAGCTTTCGGCTCTGGCGCAGCGGGGAGAAGGCAGCGGGATGCCCTCCCCCCACCAAAGAAGGGACCCCCCGAAACGAGCACGGGACCGAGGTCGCGCAGGGGCTCTGCCAGGAGCCAGGCCTCGCCCGCCCACCGGACGCCCAGGCCCGAGGATGCTCTTCCCGGCGCCCCGGGCCGCGTCCCGCCCGCCCCGCCCCCTGGGCCCTCGGCGGGGCCGCGGCCGCAGGTCCAGGCGCCCGGGGCCAGGCCCTCGGGGGCCCAGGGCCGCCCTCACCTGCCGCTGGGCGCGCCGGGCGGGGCGGGGATGCGGAGACGCCTCGGGCTCGGGCCCCTGGACCAACTGACGCCCGCGGCCCCGCCCTCTCCGCCCACGGCGCGTGCGCCGCGGCGCGGCCCCGCCCCTCCCGCCCCGTCGCCGGCCAATCCCCGCTCGCGAAGGCGCGCCTGCGCATTGGCTGCCCGGCGGCCCAATCAGCGTCTCCCAAAGCCCCGGGATCCGCTTTTTTTGCGCGAACAAAAGGACACGGGCGTCCAATCGGGACGGAGGAAATTGTGGGCGGGCCCGGAGGAGCAGCAGCCAATGACAGCACAGGAGCGAGGGAGCGTGAGAACGCCCGTGGGAGCCGAGCATCTCCCCACGCTCGGCGGGAGCCGGACCGTCGGAGTCGGGGATCCAGTGCGGGAAACTCCGACCGCTGTCGGGAAGGAGGTCGGTAAACACAGACTCGGCGCGAGAAAGCGTGCACACTTAGGAAAAGTGCACTTGTGGTTCTGACAGATAAAGAAAGCCAGAGCAATACCGTGCCTGCTTGATTCTAGCAGCAGACTTTCCCCTTTTTTTTTTTTTTTTAATTTCCAAAGTCGGAAAGCTCGTAAATGTACCTCTAGTGGATTAGTGGGTGGTTCCTCTCCACACCCTCTCCATACTATGATAAGATACATAGTGGACCTGACCATTTAATGATATTTTCGATTTGAGAAAATGTGTCATTGGTACTTTGGTATATAGCGCTTTCTCTCACCTTATTCCATGCTGATCCTCACAGCAACCCACAGAAAGAAACAGAAGCTTCAGAGTAAACAGATGCCTTGCTCACAGTCATACATGCAGTGTGAAATGCTGTGTGCCAGGCCTTGGGACGTAATATGTAATCTGTCTGGATACCGTTCACAGGTATCTAGCGTTTGACTAAAAGCACATCCTGCTTGTTTTTAGTATTTGTTGAGTACAGCGTAGTAATACTTCACTGTTTTGGCTTTGGCACATTCTCCTGAGTTGTAGAGGTGAGGCTTACATTTACCTGTATCTTGACTTTTTATTTTTTGACACAGTTTGCTGACAAGTGGCATTAATTCTTTTCAGGACTATATGAAAACAAATCTATGTAAAAAAAAAAAAAATACATTTCAATAGGGCTAAGTATATTCATATTGTTCTTCAACCAATCACCAGCATTCTTTTCGTCTTGCAAAACTTAAACTCTGTATCCACTAAACAGTAATTCCCCATTTAGCTTTCACCCCCACCAGCACCCGACAACCACATTCTTTGTCTCTGTGCATATGACTGTTCATTGAGACTAACTCATGTAAGTGGAATCATACAGTATTCGTTTTTATTTGTGACTCACTTATTTCACTTAGCATAACATCCTCAAGGTTCATACATGTTGTAGCATGTGTCAGAATTTCTTCCTTTTTAAGCCTGAATGATATTTCATTGTATGTACCAATTTTGTTTATCCATCCATCCATCAATGCACACTTGGGTTGCTTTCACCTTTTAGATATTATGAATGCTGCTATGAACAAAGTGTGTGTAAATTTCTCTTTGGGAACCTGCCTTTAATGCTTTGGGGTATATAGCCATAAATGTAATTACTGGATCACATGGTAATTATTTTAAAAGCAATTTTTTAAAATGTGGCATTGATATAAGAATAGATGACAACAACAACAACAACAACAACAACAACAATAGAAGGAGAATTTCTGTACCTAGAAGTCTGTATGTGATAAAGGTGTCTGGTAAGGAGTACATGTTAGTGACATTATGGGAAAGACCTGTTCATTACTTGTGGGAATGTAAATGGTAGTTACTTTGTTAACTGGCTCTAGAAAAGAAAAATTATGGTGGTTCTAGTTAAAGTGCCTATTCATATGAAAAATACAGAATTAGATCCTGATCTCACATCATAAATAAAACTAAATGCCAAGTGAAGTAAATGTAAAATGTGAAAAACACAACTCTAAACTTTTAGAAATCAGATACTTTATGACATCACCATAGGCAAAAAACAGCACTATTCATTAAGGAAAAGGTTTTAAACTTTGGGTTTTTTTATAAGCAAAAGAGCTAAGAGTTTTAAAAACAGACATTTTTAATCAATTTACAAACAAACTGCAGGCTGGGAGAATATAGTAAAGCTATGAAAATATAAATAATTCTGACAATTTAAGATTAAAAATTCAAATGACATAAATAGGCATCTGACAGAAGAGGAAAACTGAATGGCCAGAAAGATTTTTATTAATGGTTATCTCCACTAGCAATCAGGGAAATTCATATTAAAACAAGCTGAAAGGGTGAGTTCATTAAGAAGATGCAAAATCCAAATGATGCTGTAAGATAGCAGTGAAGCAAAAACTGATAGAACTGGAATGAAACTAACCCACAACTGCAGTTGGAGAGTTCATCACTTAGCTCTCTATAATTTGTAAAACAAATATACGAAAAATCAAGATACAGAACACGGGTTCCAAGCTTGGCTGCTCATTGGAATCACCTGGGAATCTCTTAATTACAAAGAGCAGGCTATTTTTCAGATGTTTTAAATTACAGTTTCTGGTGTTAGGATACAGGCATCAATAGTTTTGGAAGCTATGAAGGTCATTGCAGCAGAGTGCAGGCAAATTTGGGAACTATTGAAAAGAAGACCTGAACAATCCCATCAACCAATTTGACCTAACTGATATTTACAGAATACTCCACCAAATAACTAAACAACACACCTTTTCAAATGCACATGAAATATTCAACAAAATGGATCATATTTTGTATCATAAAACACACCTCAACAAATTTAACATGGTTAAAGTCATACAAAATATTTTCTCTGCCCACAAAGGTATTAAACTAGAGATCAATAACAGAAAGATATTTTGTGAAAAATTTGAAAATCAAACTATGTACTTCTAAGCAAACTGTGGGTCACAGGGGAAGTCACAAGAGAAATTTGAAAATATTTAAAAAATCTAATGTAAACATATCAAATTTGTGGGATGCAACTAAAACAGTGCTTAGAGAATTTTTTTTTTACCATAAAATGTTTATACAAGAAAACAAGGAAGGTTTCACATCAAGAATCTAGATGTTCAGTTTAAGAAATTAGAAAAAGAAGGATAAATGAAACTCAAAGCAAGAAAATGGAAGGAAGTAATATGGAGCAAAACTCAATTATATTGAAAAATAATAAAATAGAAAACAAAACCCCCTAAAAGTGGTTCTTTTAATGGAATAATAAAATTAAAAGATTTAGGCATACACCTAGAAACAAATGAGAAAAGACACCATAAATTACAGATAGCAAGAATGAAAGAGGGACATCACTATAGATACTATGGACATTAAAAGGCTAATAAGGGAATATTATGAACAATCTTATGCCAATAAATTTGATATTTCAGATAAAATGAATAAATCACTTGCAAGAAAAAAAAACCTCAAAAATAATAAATGATATGGATAGCTCTAAATCTATATTTTAAAATGTCATTACTAGGTTAACCTTCCCATAAAGAATTCTCCATATTCCAATGAATTTTCTGCAAAATCCTTCCAAAAATTTTGAGAAATATTATATCAATTTTACACAAACTTATTCAGAAAATAAAATAGGAAAGATCACTTTCCAACTCGTTTTATCAGAACAGCATTACCCTGATACAAAAACTAGGCAAAAGACATTAAGACATAGAATTGAACATAAACACAAAAGTCCTTAACAAATTACTAGGATATAATATAACAATTGCCCCTAGACAGAGGGAGGGAGCGGGGGAGAGAGAAACAAAGACAGAGAGATAGAGACAGACAGGGAGACACACACACACACACACACACACACACACACACACACACACACACAGAGAGAGAGAGAGAGAGAGAGAGAGAGAGAGAGAGAGAGAGAGAGAGAGAGAGAGAGAGAGAGAGAGAGAGAGAGAGAGAGAGAGAGAGTAAAACAGAGGGGAAATGGCAACATGACCTGAACAAGCTCTAAAAGTAGCACTATAACACAAAATATACTGGACAGAGAGAGATACATGTTAAATCTACCTCCTGGAAAAAAAATACACAAAATCTAACTATAGAACAAAATAGACAAAAACAAAGCTCTTTTCTTCCACGAAATAATTTGAACTGTGAAAAAAAAAAAAGAACGAAAAAGAAACCTGTAGGTAAAAAGACACTTAAAATCCATATTTTAAAAAACAGAAAAAAATCCCCTGGTTTATTTTGGATGCACTCTTGGATGATAAAACCATTTAAAAGATGTAACAAAGTGATTGCTATTATGTAGAATATAGCTATTTTAGAGCATTTACCTTTTAAAACTCCCACAGCCAAGTATGTATTTTGCTTGATAATTTAAATTCTAAAGGAAATCTAAGACAAACTATCTAAAGAAGATAACATGCAAAATTATAAGTTTAGAGAGCAAACCACATTCACAAAATGTTGCAAATTGGACAAAAGTGTTGCTAATAATTAAGATCTGTCCTTGAGTAGGGAAAAATTCTTGACTAACAAAAATATGACAAAAAAGGACAGTACGGTCACGTGAATATAAAAAGAGTTGAAATTTTGGCAAACTAGTCATGTAGCGAATATTCATTAAACTATTTATTTTATATTTTATATTTTTATTATATATTTTTCAATAAAATATGGTTTAAAAATAGCCACAAAAGCTTTCTTCTTTCAAATAAGGAAAACATGCAAATACAAATAGAGACCACTGAAATTGCATAGAAATATTTGATTATCAGATGAACATTTATGTGATCTGGAATATGGATATATTACTATCATAAACCATGTTAATAAAAGCAGAAAATTAAAATATTCTTCAGAGAAATGAGAAGGTCCAAGTTGCAAACAAAGCAATAAATACGCGAGAAAGAAACGATAAATAATAAAATAGAGAACTTCCAAGATTAGTTTGATCTCCCAGTCTGACGACTCTCATCATGCACATAAAAACTTCTAACTTGTCTTAAATAATTAGAGGGTTCTAAAATACTGTGGATATTTTAAAGTGAAATATGCTAAATGGAGCCATTTTGATAACTTTCAAGTGTAACCAGGTGTGTTCCCTGATACTTTAAGCTCATTAATTTGCAAACTGTGTTTCATTTCATTCCTAAATAAGAACTCACATTTTCCTTTTTATTTATTTATTTTTCCCTTGAAAGGTTATTGAATTCATTGGAGGAGGAGTGTTATTCGAATTTGGTGAGTAAAGTATATATTCTACTTGCTGAAATTTACTTCCAAAACTAGACTTAATAATATACCATATCCCTATTTGGTAAATTAAGTTATTCGGGTATAATTTTCTGAAGATTATAATTTAAAAACCAGTAATTGGTCAATTTGATCAGTCATTTCCATTCATTTGTTCAGTAGAGGAAAAAATAAGAAAATTAACAGTGTATTTTTAGAGTTTCTCAAATGAGCTTTAGAAGGACACCAGGGCCTCCATGGAATCAAAATGAAAATGATCAGGAATGATTTTGGAGTCTTATTATCCTTCTCTAGACAAAGTCGTGTCTAAGCAATCAGTGTTTCTGAAAGTGTGTACCTCTGGTTATACGAGATGAGCTTTAAAAAATAGTTACATATTTTATTGTAATTGAAAAATATAAATAATGCAACCAACCCTCAATTTGCAGTTGGTGTTGCCTAGAACAAAACCAAGTTCAAAATGATGTGAACTAAATGGTTACTTTAGTGTGCCAACAGCTGTAGTATCGGTATGCACGTGACTGGTTTGGAAAACTGATCCGTCAGAAGTGCAGCAGGCTTTGCTTTGAGGAGGAGGAAACCCGGGTTTGGTTATTAAGAGCTAGAGACTGTGGAGGATCCAAGTGCTTGAAACTGACCATAAGGCCGTGGGGGATAAGTCATCTTACGATGATAGACCCGTTTCCTCAAATGAGGGGTCGGAATAGAACTAATTCTGCTTTTCTAGTATTTTATAAAATAACGTTGAGGAATTCATCAAATAACACCACCAGTGAGTTATAGCAGATGGTTCCCCATCATTCATATTTAAGAATGAATCTTTGGTCGTGTCTTATCATCGTGCCCTTAGCAACATGCCGGCCCTAGGTTCTGGAAGCTTCCCTGAGTGCTTTGAGCCACTCGATTGCAGCTTTTGGGATTTGAGGTTTCTGTGATTCTCTCTATACATGTATCTATCCTTATCGATCATATCACCTGGGCACATGTTCCACTAAATTATTATAAAATAATCTGCTTTAAACTCAAGACTAACCATTGGGCTCCAGGAGCATAAAGCAGGTTCTGTTTTAAATGACAGAGTGATTTTTCGAAGGGCATAGAAGTCCGAGTTACAGTGATAACTAATGTTTTATGAAAGAATGCACGTGAGTTGCTAGCAAGGCTGTAAAATGCTAGGCTGCTAATGGATTTTCCTACTTTCCAGTATAATCATCATAGTTTTCTGTTTCCCTAGAAACCGTTTACACTAAAAATAATCACCTTGAGAGAGTTCTCTGTCAGGCTGTGTCAGGATCTGAGGTTTTATATTAGAACAAGCTGACAGCTAGCCCGCTGTGGTTTTGTGAGTGCTGGAAGTGGACACGAGATGCCGGTCAGAGTCCAAGGACTCTCGTACACACTGCTACCAGCAGCATGAGCTTTACGTGGGTTTGCTTCTGTTCCCCATGGCCCCCAAGCCCCACAGTGGGGAGCCAGCGGCCCCTGAGAGGACCCCTGCTCATGCAGTGGATCATGGTGCAGGAGAGGCACGTTGAGCTCTGGGAAATTTGCTTTCACAACAAGTGGAAGCAAGTTCACTCTTCATCCTCATCCTTTAGAGGGGCTCTCTGCAAACACACCCCAAGAAATGGCCCCAGGCAGGGCCTTATGCTCTTGGCAGACCAGTGACACTCAGGGCCATGGTGGACTGCTTCTCCCTAGAACCTCTAATTTGAACACTCTTTAGTTCTGTGACAAATTCCTATTTTTCTTCCTCCTTCCTCATACAACTATCTCAAGGGAAATACTACAAACTGTCTGACCAAGTCTTGGAGGGTCACCCATAAGTCAAAAGGTAAGAGAACTACATGAGCTGGAAATGGAAGAAGCATCAGAAGCCAATGGCACCGCAATGGTAGTGCTTTTTTGTAGCTCTCTCCCACTCTTTCTTTTTCACAAACCTTGCAACCATCAGAGAGAAGGACAAACCTGTCTAGTTTGTTTTCAAACAAATGGTTACAATTCATCTTGGGCAGGACAGTAACACTCATCCCAGCAAGAGCAGGTGAAGGCTTCCCCAGCTTGAAGCAGAGGCCTGGCCAGGCTCCCTTCCCTCCTCTCAAGAGATGCCAGGAAGCGAGAGATGCTGAGGGATGAGGGCTTCGCCTGTGTGCTGCTCTGGAACGGCTGGTCTCTGGTTTGAAGGCCGATGACGACTAATTTAAATCAAGCCCCCTGAAAGCTGCAGAAGGCAAAGCTCCTCAAGTTATGGAAAGAATCCAGAACTGCTTGTTATTCCTCCTTGATGATGGAATTGTGAGTTCTGGAGCTCAAAGCAGGTTTTCTTTCTGTGCAACATGAAGCAAATGATAAGGAAATAATACATAGTAGTCATTTGGGGAGAAAACTGATGTCCTGCCTTCGGCGGCATCCTGGAGGCCATTCTTCTCATTCCCAGAAGCTTCTTCAGAGGAGCTCATGTGGGCCTTTACGCTTCAGGGCACTAATTTCACTTAGAGCATCGTTTCTCCCATCCAAGAGTTTTATGTTCAAATAAATCTTAACTTTTTTTTTCCTAACAAGCATCTTTTGGCCACAACCCAACTCAGCACTTTAACATTTTCTTGCCAGTATCTCTGCGGTTCGGTTTCAGATGTGTGGTTCAGGGGTACCGTCCCCTCGTAGCCTCACCTCAGAAAAATGTCATCAGCTTAAAAAGCCACTGGCCCTTCCTGTGCTGCACGTGACCATCTGCAGACATGGGATTTACAGTGCGTGTCCTAAACGTCTGTTGGGAAGATGAAATAAGAAAATCTGAGGGAAAGTCGCCGGGTGTGGGGGCCTGTAAGCACCCATTGTATTTAAATAGAGACCTCCTAGCCCTGATCCCTTAACTATCTGGAGGGCACCTACCCATGTTCATCATTGCAGCCTCGGCGCCAAGCACATGTGTGTTCATAAATATTGGCTGAACAGATGTTCTGCTCTGAATCTCACTTTTTCCATCTCCTAGAAAGCAGGCGTGTCTGTGGAACTTGAGAGAATAATACTGGGTCTTCACAGTGTCTTTTCACCTCAGAACTCCCATTACTTTCTACCAGTCACATTCTCTCACGGCCACTTGCCACATCCCTGCGAGAAGTACCGTTCCCTATGGTTCCAGTCGTGGCTCTTCACACTTACAGAGCATTAGGCACACACGGAACATCGCCGAGAGTGACAGCTGATGTCACCTCATCATCATAACGTATGTCTCTGAGAACTCTCAGGAGGTAGAATACACTAAGAAAGACTAAAAAATAAAAATAAAATAAGTAAAATTAAAATAAACCATAAATGCCATTTAGGGGCTGTAGACAGCCAACTGCTGTGACCTGATCACTTGTAGGTATTCTCTGTGAGATGGCACACTCATGACCTCTAGTGGCGAAATGGGTTCAAAATAAGTTTTCTAATAATGTGGAAGGGAGAAATTAATCCCAGGGTGAGAGCTGGTTTTGATAGGCGTGTGAAAACACCGGGGTGAAGAGAACCAGGACCGCGTAGATGTGAGAGGGAGAAGGTAGAAGGGAGAGAGAGCAGAGTGGAGAGCAGAGCGAGGGTAGAAACGGGGAAACAAGGCATGGAGGGCAACCAAGAAAGGGTAAAAGACAAGGTAAAGTCAGAACAGAGTGGATAAAAAAGATTCATGGAGGGAATGAGGAAAAGGGGAGAAAAAGAGAAGGCACATCGTACAACGAGTTAAAGATGCTCCTGTGAATCTACTTTCGTTAGAATGTGAAAATGAAACTGAACAAGATGGTGTTTTTCTCTAAACAAAGGAAGGGAAAGGGTTATGAGAAATAGTACAGTGAAATGACAAGGACGGCTCTACTGTGGACCACCATTTGTCAAGGGGTATGCCTGCTACGCAGAAGTTAAGATCATAATTTTAACGTGAGTCTTGAATTTGAGATCCGTGTGAAAATACCGGTTTTTGGTTTATGCACACCTTGTCTTCTGAAATAAATTAAAGTTAACAACTTTGGGCATGTCAGCCCCGTGGTAGTAGGAACACATGTCGTCTACACCGGCCTGTGGAGCACGTACTGTCTACACAGCCCTCCACGCAGAGGCCAGGCCCCGCCAGAGGAGCCCAGCTTGCAGCTCAAAGCAGACACACTGAACGTACAGCCTGAACTGAGTGCCTGGTACACAGTAGGTCCTCACTCAGTACTTGTTAAATAGTTGAATGAATAAAGGAATATTCCATTTTTTCCTTGTTGGTCATCTTTTCCTATCTCACTTTTGGAGACTAATTTAGAAAAGAAGAAGAACCGAAGTCAATATAAGAGAATTTTAGTAACTCGAGGCACCAGGAACTGAAGAATCGCTACACACTTGATTCAAGTACTACATAGAAAAGATTTCAAGACACTACGTAGCTCTTCCTCTCCTTCTCTAAGGGTGTACTGAGGTACAACCCACTCAATAAATTAGAAAACCATGAGTCTATTCTCAGACAACTGTTTTATGTGAAATAGAATACGCAGTCTCAAAATATCTCCCCCCCAAAGTACGTGCTGAAAGAAAAAGCACCACTAAGACCCCACCATAACCAAGGCATGGAGGTTAACCTCACTAGTGAAGGGAAGAAAAGAGGATGTTTCGCTGATCGGGGGCCGTGAGAAGGACACAGCATCACTTCTGTGATATTCTTGCCGACTTATCGATATTAGAAACATTTTCCCAAATAGCTACCAACAGTCTTTAAAAGTATCAAGGCCATCAAAGTGAGTAAGGACTGAGTTGTTGCTCCAGACTGAAGGAGGCTAATGCGACCCGACAGGTAGACGTGACAGGTAAATACCACGTATGGCTCTGAAGCGATGCTTTTCTGTGGCGGACACTGTGGAGACGACGGGCGACACTGAAACGCACTTTGAAGACGGGGGCATAGCAATGTCTGATGTCGTCTTCCTGATTTTGTTGGCTTCACTGTGATCGTGCGGGAAAACGTCCTTGTTTGCAGGAAATACACACTCAGGCATCCAGAGGTGACAGGGCATTGCTTTGGCAACTGACTCTCAGATCATTCAGGAAAACAAGAATCTTTTTGGCGTAGTTGCAAATTTTCAGTGGTTGTGATTGTTTCAAACTAAAACCGGAGCTAAAACAAATAAGATGACGATACGGAAGGGTGGCAGTTACAATTTCTGTCCTGTCTCCCTTGCTTCCCGCCCTGTGGGTTGTTTGTCCTATAACTGTGTCACTTTCTGTTTTATTTTTCTGGGACAACTTTTCGTATGCATCGCTGAAACTGCAAAAGGCAGTAGCAGTGTTTTGATTGATGTCCCAATCTTCACCCCGCTGTTTTTGCATGCCTCCCAAAATCAGCTCTCACACTGGGATTGATATCTTCCTTCCACATATCAGAGGAACTCTAATGTTGATATTATTTTTTAAGAAAAAAATTATGGTATAACAATAACATGAAAATGTAATAACCTATTATCCCTTCACGCTAATAAATACATTTTTCCAATTTCTCTCCCCATCCTAGTCCATATAAATTACCTTCACACGGCTGTAATCACATCCTGGATCCCATTTCACAGTCTCCCTTTCTTGTCTAAGCATATTCCAATATTGTCAGAGAGACTTGGGGGCTCTCCTTGCCCTCTGAGTCTATGATTACATTTTTGAAACACTGACCTCATAACAGAACTAGGGGACCATATTTCATTATTCAATACCTGCAGTGCAGGCACCTTACTGCTCCTCCCTAGTCGGCATAAAGTGGTTTTGTTATCTGTCTTGTAACGTCTCTCCTGATGCATTTCCATTCGACAAAGGCTTTGGAGCCACTCAGTCCCGGGCTAGAGTCCCGGCTCTGCTTTGTACAAGCTACTCGATCTTTCTGAGCCCCAGTTTTCAACCTGAAAAAAGGGATAATATTTATCACACGATACTTGTGAGGGTTAAATGACATAAGAAATATGAAGTTCTTAGCACAGCCCCTGGTATATAATAAGTTCTCAGTGACTGTTTGTCCTTATCATTATTCATCCAAGAGATGCACGAATAGTTAACAAAATGTGGGATTATTCCAAATGTTTAACTTTGGGTCTCTCTCAGTTTTATTTGTAATATGTGATGGGTTGCTTTTTAGATAGCGCCAAGTATCCAAAGAGTTAACTAGGATTTCGAAAGAAACCAACTGATTTTCTAATCATCATCAGAGTAGAGAATCTATAGGAAAACCAGAGTGACGGCTGATTAATCATCTTTCTCCAACACCTGCTTTCGTTTTCCTGCCTCCCAAAAAAGAAGTTAACCCAACACCCTTCAAGATGTGATCATTAGAACATGAAAGAAATACGACACGCAGTTTGTTGTTAAAAAATTATCAGTTTGCTATGAATTGGATTGTAAAAAGTGATCAATTAGCTATAAATTTGCCTAATTCGGAGGCAAGTGATGACATATCATGGAAAAAGGATAATGTCCCAGTTTACAAAGTGAACCAATAAAGGAGTTACTGTTTGTGTTAGAAAAAAACATTTTGCAAAACCTGCTTTTTAGCGATTCCTTGAAAGATAGGCTCTTCTTGGCCAGTTATGTGCTCAGTGATCACTACCTACTTCCCAGAAGGTTATTGACTGAGAAATTCAGCATTTAGGGGCCAAGAATCACTGCCAACCATGATGGTCTCTCAAACCATATGTCAGTTGCATCTTATTGACAGATGTTCTGTTGTTGCACTGTTTTAGAGCAGAAGGGACAGGATCTACCGTATAAGTTGAGGATCATTAAATATCGTGAAGCTTAAGTCATTTAAATATTTTAAATAAAAGAAGGATAAGAAGCATTGTTGAAAAAACCTAAGTATTATTATAAATGAAGCTTCCTACGTAGTTATCACGACACTACCCTTGCCACCAAGAATGAAAATGAAAGCCGAACAATCACGTGGGTGAACAAATAGCAAAAGTCCTTCATCTGCTGGGAAAAGGTAGTGAAGATTCTGAGTGATAAGAAGACTGTGTTGTCAACTGCAGGCTTTTGCAAACAGCTTTGACCGATGTCACGCTACCAGCACCGAGAGACCCGCGCGTGTGCACAGCCAAGTGCTCTGGGCCAAAGCCGTTCAGCTGACAGCGAAACTCCCATGAGGAGAAACAAGGGGACAGTGATTAAATGGGGACGAAAGCCGGCGGGGGCTGGGAGGAGGTGGCTGTTGGTGGCGTGCATCCTGGAAGGCTGGTGGAGCATTTACACAGGCCACCACCGAGTCCCTCCTGAATCCAACCCCGAAGAGCCTGTGAAGGCAAAACATGCTGGTCCTTTTCTGGATCAGCTTGCACGCCAGCTCTGCGTCTGTGATTGGAGCACGCATGAGTCCTGGCCGGGTCACTCCCAGCTTTCGGATCGTTTAAGGTTTTTATTCCTAGGGTTGAGGGAGCACGGCTGAAGCTGAGTCATCCAGTGTGCCCCGTTCTTCGAGTTCTCCTCCTCCTCCCTCCACTCCATCTTCTCCTTGAAGGTTCAAAGAGAACCTTGAAAGCATTTCCCAAGCATTTCTAGGGAAACCAGGCTCTGACCCTCAAATTCTAAACCAGCCAGGCAAGTAGGAGGCCTGTTTTTTGTTTGTTTATTTGTTTGTTTGTTTGTTTGTTTTGTGGGGGGCATGTCCAAAGGCAGCCCAACACGACAGGGCCTTCATACAGTGAAGTGCCCGGTGTGTGGCGGGGGGGTTGAGGGAGGGCCACTTGGCCCCCTTTCCAACAGGAAGAAGGCGCAGAGAGGGCACCACCTCCTTGATTCATGAGCTCAGGCAGATAAACTTCACCCTGAGTTTCTGGATCTCTAGATTTTTTTTTCTAGGAAAAAGAAATTAGCACAATTATGTTGATTTCACATATCTTTAACACAGACAACTCTTCCTCCCTGTTTTTGGTTACTCTAACTAAGGAGAAAAAACGTAGTGCTGATTCAAGGCAACCGATGGATGTTTTGTCTTATAAAGGAAGAGTCAAAATATTAAGACTTTCATGGGGAAATTAGAGAACACCCTAGATTACCAAAAACATGTAGATATTGTCCTAACACTCCATTTCTTAAGCTTGTTTAATAAAACTAGTTTTTGCATTATGCTAGATCCTTTATTTCAGTTAAGTGGAATTCCCTTTGATTGAGGACTTTTTCACAGATAGGACACTTAACATTTCTAGCAACACGTTCCTGACCCTAGAGCCATCCCCTCTCACAAGCTACTGAGAAGGGGAGTTAATCTCCTTCTTTCTTATTGACTCTCTTATGTTAAGTCTCCAAGGCATTTTTCTGGGCCAAGGGAGGTATTCTCCGTGCCACAGTCCATATTATCTTCAGCTTACAGGAACAGACGTTTCACTCAGCCAATATCATTATCTATACTTACATGGATCCCAAATGCCAATCAAGATTTGCTGAAATTTCCTGCTCTTGCTGCTGCAATGAATGCACCTGTTCAGTTCCACTAAAAAAAGAAATTGCTACCATACTCGAGATGTTCTATTTTGATTTTCCTAGGGTGGTTCGAATAATCCTTTAAATTAATATTTGTGGCCTAATTCGTTGGAGGGCATAAATCGAGGAGATGCAGGGAGAGTGCCACCGCTCCCGGCCGCCCACAGGGTGGACACTTGCCTCATCCTCGTGTATTTAGTTAGTGATGCCCCTGCTCCGGGACTCTCATCTGCACAGTGTCCTCCCAAGAGATCCAGCATAATCTGGCAAAGCCATTAACAGCGATGCAGCAGACACTAGGGAGCTTGGTGCTGGCTGCAAACACTGGCTCCATTCAGCACCAGAAGAGAAAGGCCTGCTCGCCTTTCACGGACAGGACTCCTGCTAGGGCTCAGTGTGTCTCCCAGCTGGGTAGCCACAAGTCTATTTCCTTCTTTAGCCCGTATTATTACGCAGGGGAAGATGAAAAGGAGTCCAGGCCCTTGATACCTTTTACTTGGAGTGCTAACTAATGCGGGGCCTCCCGTCTGATCTTCTGCTTGGCTGAGGGGATGGCAGATGGCCCTTCTGAAAGCTTTTCAAACCCAGGCTGCTTTCAGCAAGGCATGAGGGGGGTATTGTTACATTCCCCGCGTAGTGGTAGGAAGCAGCACCAAATAAAAGCACACAACAATCGGGCCACTTCTCCGGGAAGCTTATTACAACCTTACAATGAGGGCTAATTGGCCGAGGCCAAAAGCAGATGCAGAAGCAGCTTTGAATATTATTCAGGAGAGGTTTTAGAGAGCTGAGTCAGGAAGGAAGCCGAGGCATAAAGGAGAACAGCGATGGGAAGAACATCGACGGGGAAGGCGTGAGGGCCGGGATGAAGAGGGAGAAGGAGAGCTGTATTATTTTAACCAGAAAAGATTTGTGCTTTTGTTTAAAGAGTTTCTTCCCATCCACCTCCCCCGCCTTCCATAAGCCTCCTTATCGGGAGGACGTCAAGCAGCAGTCCTGGCTTACAGAGCAGCGTCCACAGGACACTGCCGTTTCCATGACAACTGATGTGAACAAATCCTGGAGCCTTTGGAGAAACTTCTGTGTGAGCTCCGTGAAGTGAACAGAGGAGGAACTAAAATGCACTAAACACTGACTGTATGCCAGGCTGGCTCAAATCGCTTCCTTTGTTATTTCATTTAATCTTCAAAACAATTCTGAGACATAGCCTTCGATCGTTTTGCAGCTAAGGGAACGCAGGCTTAGGGATGTAACATAACTTGCTCACAGTCTAACAGATTAAAGTCAGGCATTTCTGACTTGAAAGTTCATGCCTTTCCTGCCACACCACCCTGAGTCAGTTCTTCAAATAGCCAGATCCTGCCTGATACCTGGTGCTCAATAAACGTTTTCAGATAGCACAACGAAAGTGAACAAGAAGTGGACATAGGAAAGAAACTGTAAGGTGTAGAAATTTAGGAGAACTGACCCTAGGAGCCAGTTCTCAGCTAGGGGCTGGCCTGCCTAACTGGCCCTCACCCCAATATACAAAAAACTCAGAGGTATTTGGCAAAAACGCATCCAGTGTCTACACCGTGGCAGATACTGTGCTAGGAGCTGGAAGTGCGGACATTTGAAAACCCAGGCTCTGTCCTGTAGCAGCTCACCATCTGTTGGGTAGGAAACACACGACCAGTACAGTACGATGTGAAAAACTATAGGTAGAGATAAGCTTGGGGTTTTCAGGACGGAGAAAGGAAACCGAGAAGGTCGGGAAGGGTTCCTGGAGGAGGCAATGCCTCCGTGAGTTCTTAAAGGATGAGTAGGTATTAGCCAGGCAAGAGCAGGGCGAGCGATGCTGCTCCAGGCAGAGAGAGCGAAGTCAGAGCGTGAAATGGACCGCATGTGCCTGGAACATTAACGCGTTTCCTCCTGAGCCCAAGCCGTGTGGCAGGAAATGACACCCAAGAGACAGGGAGAGCCATGAAGAGGGAGACTTTAAACAAATGCCGTGTAAGTGTCTTAAAGTTCATCCAGCAGAGGATGAGAGGCATTGATTTTTCTCTGCAAAGAGAGGGAGCGATACGATCGGGTGGAGGAGAGACTCGGAAGGATGAGAGTTTAAACAGGAGGAAGAGTCGGGAGGTTGATGCGGTGGTTTATGTGGGAGATAATGAGGGCCTTCATCAGCGAAGTGGCGGTAGGGATAGAGAGGGCCAGGTTGATCTGAGAAACGTTTTTCAAGGTCAAGTCATCAGAAATCAATGAGTGATTAGATTGCGAGAGATGAGAATGGGACAATGAGTTTCTAGCTTAAGGAACCGGGTGGATGACCGGATCATTCATTAAAATTATGAATCAGGAGTGGGAGGGAGCAGCTTTGGGGGGAGGGGTGGGAAAGGTGAGTTCATTCGACACCTGGGACGTGTCTAGGTGTCTGGCAGGTGGACGATGAATCAGAAATTCAAAAGAGAGATAAACTCAAGTGGGAAAGAGTCAAGAACAGAAGCCTGGGCGTAGTTTCTTCTCGGAGTCACATTTAGCCTGCAGACGTGTTTTGTTTGGACTTACATGACATTGTTTTTAAATTAGAATTAGTTGAAAACCATGGAAAAATGAGGAAGTTGCATTAAAAAAATTTGTATTTCCAGTATTTCTTGAAATATTTTCTCATTTTTATTTCCAATCTTTCATGACAGTAGTCACCGAGGAGCGGGAGGCAGTTCTGCTCTCTGCACAGGGCACACGCTGTCCAGGGAGCCTCAGTCCTCACCTGGCCAGACCCCTGGCCCCGGGTCTCAGCACTAGTTGTCATTTATCATAACAATTCCTCTGTTGCATTTCTTGAAAGTAAACTTTTCGTGTTCCCTTACCTCAATCAAAAGTAGAAAATGAGATCTAGTCCCAAGGATTGTGTGTTTCAAGAAAAGTGGTCACAAAGAGTGAGAACGTTCCCATATCTTTGAAATGCACACAAAGCATATCCCTGTTGAAAGAATTAAACTTGAGACACCATTGTGAAATAAACCATGCTAAGCACAACTTCTGCCACATTTAAAAATGCATGAATACCTTTCATTTGTATCTTCTTTAATTTCTTTCATAAATGTTTCATGGTTTTCATTGTTTAAGTTTTTAATGTTATAAAAATGTCCGTACCACTCAAAGCAATCTATAGATTCGATGTAATCCCTATCGAAATCTCAACGACTTTTTTTTTTACAAAAATAGAAAACAATTATAAAATCCATATGAAACTGCAGAAGATTCCAAAGAACCAAAACAATATTGGGGAGAATAAAAGAACAAAACTGGAGGCATCGCATTGCCAGCACAGGCAACGAAAGCAAAAATAAACAACATCAGACTGAAAAGCTTCTGCACAGTGACGGAAACAATATAGTAAAATAGCACCCCATGGAATGGGAGAAAATATTTGCAAATCATATATCTGATGAAAAGTTAATTTCCAAAATATCTAAGGAGCTCCTACATCACAATAAAAACACTAAAAACCCAATTAAAAATGGGCCAAGGACTTGAATAGACATCTCATCGAAGACATGCAGAGAGCCACCAGGTTTGTGAAAAGGTGCTCAGTGTCACCAGTCATGAGAAAAATGCAAATCAAAACCATAAAGGGGTGTCACCTCACACCAAGTACAGGTGAGGATGTGGAGAAATCGGAACCATTTTACGGTATTGGTGGGAATGTAAAACAGCGCAGCCGCTATGGAAAACAGTGTGGAGTTCTGAAAAAGTTTAAAACAGAATTATCATATCACCCAGCAAGCCCACTTTGGGATGTTTATCCAAAAGAATCAAGATCTCAGGATAGCGCTCTCATGTTCATTGCTGCACTATGCACGAGAGCGAAGAAACGACCTGTGTGTCCAGCGACATATGAATGGATAAACCAAAATGTGGTGTATGTGCACAACGGAATACGATGCAACATGGATGAACCTTGTGGACATTATACTAAGTGAAGTAAGCCAGCCACAAGAGGACAAATACTTTATGATTCCACTTACATGAGGTATCTAAAGTACTCAGACTCATAGAAACGAAGAATACAGTGACGGTGGCAAAGTCTGGGTGTGTGTGTGGGTGGGGGGAAGGGGCAGTGGCTAATCAACGGGTATAAACTTTTAGGTATGTGAAAAGAAAAAGTTCTAGAGATCTGACGTATCACATTGTGACTAGAGCTAACAATCCTGGATTATACACCTAACAATCTGTTAAGAGGGTAGATCTCATGTTAAGTGTCCTTGCCACAATGAAATAAAATTAAAAACTGAAACAAGATTCATCATTTAAAAAGCCAATGAACTGAGAAAATAACTGAAACATCAATAGTTTGTTTTGGAAATTGAGTGAAATCAGTGATGACATACCATTGCCTCTGTCCCACAGATACATTGCCTAGCCCTAAAGCTGTTTGAATTTGCAACCTCTATCTTAGAATCACTGGTAGACTGTGAGAATGGAACTAGGAGTGGCTGGGATCATCCAGAGAGCATGTCTAGAGAGAGAAAAGTAGGCCAAGGGCAGAATCTTAGGGAAACACTCAAAGGAGTTCCCAGAAGCGTCTGGGAATGATGCTAGATTAAAAGAGACCCCGAAAAGTGTGCTTGCATCAAAGGCAGAGGAGCAGACTTACGGGAAGAAAGGAGAGATCGGTCCTATCCGATGCTGGGTCTGCCCCACACACCTGCCACCCAGAGGGGAGGCCCTTCCGGCCACGGTGTAGCTTGGACCAGAGATTCCCAAACTGCCTTGGTTCACAGTGCCCTTAAGTCTACGTAATTTTTTCAGTGCTCCAAGGCCAAGAGAAAATGCTACACAGTCCCATGACATAGCTATTTAGGCCCAACCATCTTAATAAGTACTAAGGTCCTTAAAACTGAGCAAGCAAACTTTTGAAAAAAATACTCCGCCTACACTGAAGGAAATTCCACTTTTTAAAAAATGTCACTCTTAAATAAACGCAATTACGTATGAGATGTGTGCACCTCTTGGGCACGTCACGACTTCTCCAGCCTTCTCAAACAGAGGCCCTCATCACCTGACCGAACTCCCTTTGTCATGCAACCACAGAAAAACCAGCATCGAAAGATGTCGCTGAAAGAAATGGAGCTCGGTCGTTGTGAAATTGTGCTCAGCCTCGCGCCTGTCTTTCTCCCAGTGACTGATGGAGGCGCAGACCTCCCCCCCGACCCCGCGGACTTCTGTGGGTTTGCTGCAGTCCCCTGGGCCACCTTGGCACACAGTTTGGGAACCGTGGGGTTAAAGCCCATCTAGAATCCTGAATCTTTCATAACCTCGTTTCCATGGAGATATTTGGTCCGAAATCCATACAACTAACCTGCAGATGAGTTGACAGAGCACAGCTGGTTTGTGACTTGAATACCTGCTGGCACTGCCCGTTCTCCTGCCTCCACACTAACAGGAAGTAGGACCCCCTAAATAAATTCAGTCCAAAGATATGCCAGAGTTTAACTAATGCCTTCAGTCCTCCTCCCTCACCTTTCCCCAGGGTTAGCAGATGCTTTCTTCTCCTTTCTCTTGCCGTCCTCTGACTGAGGAAAGAAACCATGTCCTGATGGAGGGTGGGGGTGGGGGGATTAGGGAGAGGACAGTGACTGGGTGTAAAACAGCCACACACGGAACCAGCAGCAGCAGCAGCACACTTGTGTCCTGACTGTATGCTCAGAAGTAAAAGCGAATCTTCCTGGATGAGAGCCTCCATGTCCAGCAGGTTTAAATACAGACTGTAGCCAGCCAGTGTGTGCCCCAAGCAAGCGTCTTAACCCCTCTGGGTCTCCTTTTCATATATATTTATATATATGATATATAGTATACCTTATATAGTAATATGCATTTATTTATAATATACATTATATAGAGACTAAACTTTTTAATAAGGTAAGCCACCCCGTTTTAATGCTTCACTCTTTCTTAGACTCACGGATGCTTACAAAACAAGCCGCATTTACTTCCTAATAATTTGTTGTCCTATTTATATTTATCAAAAACAAGAGCAAGCTAGTGCTACGTCCAATCGATAAAATTCTCTCCAAAAGCCAGAAACCACGACGTTTCCGTTTAGTCTTGTTACAAGTAAATGAACAATTGCGAGTTAGCACTTTGGAATACTGAAACAGCACAAATGAGTACCAGCCCCTCGGGTGGCCCAGCATTACCGTGCTGGATCATCCTTTAAGCCCTTTGTGCCCTAAGTTTCTGTGACTCTGACCAAGGACCCGACCTCACGGAGGACCACAAACAGCCCAGGTTCATTCTGCCCCCCTGCCCACGGCCCCAGGCTGGGTTAGCAAGCAAGCCCACCGGGGGCCTGGACCCCGGCCTGCAAGTCCCCTGTCCTCCCCTGCTTTTGTCTGCACGGGAAGCATGAAGGTGGCAGCAGATGAGGCACGGAGGGCAGGGCTGAGGCACGAGGAGACAGAGAGGTTTTGGAAAGGCTTGTCACCCAGACTGTGCCTGGAGATGAGAAAGGAGTCGCAGGCTGGAGTGAGGTCTGAGCAGCACGCACCCCGCAGAGCTGCACCTTGCGGCCTGCAGGCGCCAAGAAACAGTTTTCCCTCCAGTCTTTGTTTCCTTCCTTCGCTGCCTTCTGCAACTCTGTCACTTTCTAAAACCCCCTGGGGGGAGCATGCTAAGGCCAACGGGATCCCAGGGCTCCGACAGCCCAGAACCTTGTACCCTTTTCTCCTGCGTCAAAGCTGGCGATTCTCCCTTTGATTTCCAAAGGCCCCAGCGTGTTTGTGCGGTGCCAGGAGAGGAGGCTCAGCTCCGGCTGGCTGCTGGTTTGTGCTAATTGTCTGGCCGCACTGTAGCAAGAGGCTTTTTGAATCCGAGCATTTAGGGACAAAGTGGAGAAGTGTGGCTGAATGAAAGAGCTATTGATGTTAAATATTCATGCTCTGCTCTCTGTTAATCAAAACCAGTAACCCCCATTGCTTAGCTGCAGTCTTGCTGGCTGCTTACGAGGCCTGTGCTAAAGGAACTTGGATGCAAACCACCAGCACACCAACACGCACGCACACACCCACACCCAGGACGTGGGTACTTACAGGCTTGAAGTGTTTCCAGATAACATTGTGCAATTCAGCATTGTTATCTTCTCTGGGATAATTATCCTCCCCTCAGCATTTTAGAATTTTTTTCTTCTCTTGTGTTGAATTTAACAAACTTTGCCTTTGCTTAAAAACCAGACTTTTTCTGAAGTAATTCTTAAAGCAAATTGCAATATATTCCAGTTCATTTTCTCAAAAATGATCAAATATTTTACAAAACAGAGAAGATGACTATAATTGAACAAATATGGTAATATCATAGGTCGTTTTAGTAACAACTTTGAGGTCATGTTTCCTGAGCTTTTAGGAAATGAACATTTTATAATTTAATTTGTTGATTTATTTTTTAAAGTCCATGTAATACAACCTCAGGAACTTTTCAGATAATCAGTTAAAAAGGAAAAAAAATAACTCTTAAATAAAATCTTTTTGTCCTCTTTTTCTAACTATAGTTTTTCAAGTTTTCTACCACGAATATGTTTTACCATTATAATAAAAATACTAGAAGTTATATTTTTAAAGAACTGCTGAGCAGTTGCTGAATTTTTATGATTCAGAATTCGTCAGGTTGTCCCTTACCTATGTCATCTGCAAGAGGAATGTTGGTGAAGCTGCTGTCCTCCTCTTGCTCTATGCTGGACCCGTCCATCTTGTTCGCCTTTCAGGTCTGTTAGAAAAATGAAGGCAGGGAAAAACACAACAGTTGTCTCATGTGATTGCCCTTGATAAATCATTAATAAACGAGTGTCCGAGCAGGTGCTATCTGATCCTTGCACTAGACACCCTTTCCTGCTTTCCACCTGAGAAGTTCTTACTTCGTTAAGTTGCACTCTCAGCTAGAAATGGTCAGCGACCAAAGTGAAAGAGTCACAGCCCTTTACCTGCGGCTGTCCACCTGGCACTAGTGCTGTACCCTGGCTAGGAGCCAGGCCTTGCCTTCGATCCAGCGAAAGTTTCCTTGGGCTGAGTTGCCTAGGAACATTGCCAGAAAAAGCACCAGGGGAAACTTGGGGGAAGAAATTGAATTTTATATGATAAGCATACCGTTTAGACACCTACAATACACTTCTCGAGGATTTTGGGCAGTGACCTAGCGTCATGACTTGGTCAGACAGCCTCCATTTCCTGTCCTGTCTGAGAATAGGCCCTGTGGTAAGGATTAAAAGTGACTAACGTGCACTTGATAAATGTCAACCACAATAATGACCACAGGCGATCAGGCGTGTGTGAGGAAATACGATTCTCTCTGTGTTGAGCTCATCAGTGCCCTCTCATATTACTGTGTATATTCCTCACCCTGTGACGGGTCATTAAAGTGACAGGACCTCCCTTCTCTGTTTCTGGAGGAGCCCACAGGAGGAATGTCAGCCTCGCTAGCCTTTAGGGCAAGGGACCTTTTTGAAGGAGGAAGCATTCTTTTACAACTCCCCCTTTTTTTTTTCGGTCCCCTAGTCCACATTTATATATATAGACAAACCCAAAACTATTTGAGAACTTCATACGCTCTCTCTTTTTAGGGAAAAAAAATCAGCCAAATTGAATGAAGAATTTTAAGCAGATATAAGTGAGTTACTACAGCCATGATCAGCCCTGAATGCTTTGATACAGTAGATTTTTTCCTTCTTTTTTTGAGTTCACTGTTGCTGTATCAGGCCAAATGGATGTGAGCTGTTGGAAATCCTGAATGTTAAAAAATTAGATTCACCAGATTAGAATTTCTCCTCATTTTCCAATTACATTCTACAAATATCGAGTGCCTGTTCTGTACAAGCTGGGGACTTTGGAGGGTTCAAAGTAAGAACTAGTTATTGCTGTTAATAAGCTTATAAAAAAGCTCAAAGGCAAAAGTCCTGGAGGTTTACAGTAGGGAAAACGTGGACCTGGTTGACAGGTCCTGAAAAGCTTAGGGAAGGTGACATTTGAGATGCATGATCGATGACAAATGGTAGGTGTAGATGGCCAGGCGGTGAGTGCTTTCTCAGTGAGGGGGCATGGGCAAAGGCTCAGAGTTGAGAAGCCATTAAGCACATTTGGGAACCAAGAATGGAAGACGCTTGTGTATTAGAGGTAGGGAATGTGGTGGAATATAGGTTGAGGCCATATCTAAGAGAGTTTCGAATGGCAGACTGTGTTAGTCCAAGTCCTCTAAGAATCAGACACTATGATGGGATTAAAAGGGTGAGAGAAGAGAGGAAGGAAGTCCAGAAAGCCTGGGAGAGCCATTGGACCATGGTGCAAGACTGACCCAGGGCAAAGACACAGTAGGGTGGACGGTCTTGCTTGTCTTTCAGACGAGGGAACTTTCAAAGAGCACTTGAGCCGACGTTGACCATAAGAGGGCTCCCATGCCTCCCAGGAGTGGGTTCCCTTGGCATTCCTGCGATGGTTAGTTACTGGCGGGGAGTGGTTGGTGGGAAGTCAGGCCTCTGCAAACGGGGTAGTGGATTTCGGAGCCAGCAGCTGGAGCCCTTGGTCAGTCACACTCCCTGCAGTTGGAGGTCTACAAGGCATGTGATCATAACGGTGACATGAACTACTTTTTCTAGCAACTTTATGTGTAATATGGACCAGTACTTTAGGAAGCATGGAAATAGATCTCTTGCCTAGTCTATCCTCAGTCAGTCCCAGAAATAGTAGCACACACTTAACAAATGCTTACTACGTGCTAGGCAACAGGTCCATGAGGTAGGCACTTATATTCTTGTCCAAAATGAGGCAAAAAGAGAGATTAAATAAAAGACAAGAAGCCGAGTAAGCGGTAGAGACTACTAAGTGATCGGAACCCAGGCCCTCTGGATCCAGGGTCTATGCTCTTAACCACTGTGTTCACTCTTAATGAAATCATTGGGTAGTGAAGGGGGTGAAGGAGGAGAATTAATCCACCTGGAAAAAGAATTTAGAAATCAAAAGGTGCCTTTGGTTTAAATTGTGTATTTGTTTTAGTTTTGTTACACACAGCCATTGTCTTTTTTGTTAGGAGTAGCTGAGACCCTTGATTCCTTGCCTTCTTTCTGATTGCCTTCAAGGACGTTTTTCATGAAGTGTCTATCCTCATGGATACAGGAATGAAAAGAGATAAAACTCAAGTCAGTGGTGTTGCTATCATCCCCACAATCTTTGGGCAAAAGTTACGAGGGAGAAGATGTTCACTTTTCACTGGAGTGGATTTAAATTATCCATGGTAAATACTGTGTTTCTGAGATGATGATAGTTTTGAACTAGAAAGAGGGGGTGGTTTAACCATATTGGGTATAGGCCAGATGCCACTGAATCGTATACTTTATAATGACTAGTTGTATGTCATGTGAATTTTACCTCAATTATAAAAACTGATTAAGAAAATCCAACACTAGGAAAAAGATTATTCATAATATGAATGAATGAATGAATGAATGAATGAATTGAATTAATTACCTGAAATCTTAACATACTCTACAATTTCAAATTCAACATAAGACTAGTCTACCATGTATTATAGAATGAATAAGGCTAGAATGGACCTTGTATTATTCTACCATGTCTCAGAGAATTAATAAGGCTAGAAATGGGGTTAAGGTAAGGATACAAATCTTTATAATAATATACTCTTCCCTAAAAGAGGATTCAAAAGCATAAACGCTAAGGTCAGTGTGCTTATCTAAGAAATCATCTATTTTTCAAATGGGGAATCTGAGTCCTAAATGTATGTGTGCATGTGCCTGTGTGCGTACTAATGGGTGTTGGGGCAATGGAGCTGAAGAAGGTCTAAATGAAGAGAATTAGTAAACTAATTAGGATTCTCCTAATCCCTTTGTCACGTCCTCAAAATATCAATATCAGTAATGAAGCGTGTTGGAAGCCAGTGTTTGCTGTGGGCCATCTCAGAGCTTTTCCTAAGCGTAACCCAGGAACCCTTCTAAGGGCTCTGAGTACCAGGTGTGACATCTGAAGTGTGTGTAGCCAGTGGATTCCTGGAGAGAAACCAGCATCTCTAAAGAAGGTGCCGAGCATTCCTCTGCTGTATAAAAGGTTCTCTTTCCTTAGGAGTAATTTCACGTGAAACTATTTGGATATCTTTGACAAATTTGTGCAAATTGGATTAATTCAGCCCATTAGCTACAAAGGTGGATGTTGTGACAGAACTTCATTTTCACTGATGTAGCCGATAATAGTAGCTAGTATTTATTAAGTGATTATTCTATGCTTAACACTATTCTAAGTGTTTTACCTGGAACCATTTCATTATCCCTCAACAACAACCTCATAAGGAAACAGAAACGCGTGGACAGAATGATTCACGCAACACCACAGCTTGGCAGAGGTGGATCCAGGCTTTGTGTAGGCAGGACAGGCTAAAGCCCACACTCCACCCACCATGGTGCATGGCCTCTATAGTACACAGGCTTGAAAATGTACAATCTGATTACGATTGTATCTTTACCTCTCCATGTTCATTTTAAAGTAAAGATCAAATAGTGAAATATGTAAGAAAGGAAATATCAGGAAATTTTAGATTTGTATTCTTCAGGCTACTAACCAGGTTAGCAATTACTGTGGTTTTTTATGTAAAAATTTTCTCTTAATCATACCCTGTTTTACATTATCTATTCGGTTTTCACAAGTACATATAAATTATGTCATTGAAATCGTATTCCATTTCAGTAAATCTGCTTTAATATGCTAACAGCTCACATCAAAGAATTTCTAAACAATTAACTTTGGCAATAGAACGGTCAATAGAAAGAAAGACAGTTCTGGACTTTGCTGACAGATATTTCTTCATAAGACATGAATTCTTAAGCCTCTGAAACAGTGAACCGTGATTCATAACACACTCATTCGAATGGTCATATAACACGTATGCAAATCCTATTTAGTAATAGAATGTGATAGCAAATGGCAAAAACAAACAGGTAGTAAATGTAATGTTTTGTGATTCGACACAGGGCCAAGGTAATGTTAGTCAGTAGCTCCCGTTTTGCCCAGTTACCTTTAGGAAATCTACTCACAGAGCACAAAGATGGCAGATTTCACTCCAGCATTCATCAGACATTGGGTGATTTACTGTGCCTCAAGGGGAAATACTGAACTTCTTTAAATGCCTTTCAAGATGCTCAATTCTGCTTTGGCAACACAGGCAAGTTTAAGGCAAGTCTTAACATATTTCATATGTTGCATGTAACTTTTAGTCAACAAATTAACTAACTAGATTCATTCAACAAGTATTTATTTAATACCTACTATTTGGTAGGCATTTTCCTAGGCACTGGAGATGTACTAATGAATGACACAAAATGCTTTCTATCACAGAGCTTACATTCTTCTAAGGGAAGACAGACAATGATCAGTCAGTCACACATACATACCACGAATGCATGTGCTATACGTATGTACAAACACATGTACCCCAAAACACACACATACAATGGAGAGAAGTGCCATGAAGTCCTAGGAAGGAAAATAATGCAGGGTAAGGGAGCCAGAGAGTGATATGAGTGTGGAGTGTGGTGTTATTTAATATAGTGTGTCAGGGAAGGCCTTTCTGATAAGGTGATGTGTGAGTTGAGACTAAAGGAGTGTGAGGACATCTGAAGGAAGAGTGTTCCTGGTGGAGACCAGCGAGTACAAAGAGCTGGAGGTGGGAGCAGGCCTGGCATGTCCAAAGAAGGTGCATGAAGGACAGTGAGGCTTGAGCGACATCCAGAAGTGCAGCAGGGGGCTGGCCATGCAGAGCTTAGAGGCCTTTTCAAGCCTTGGGTTTCACTCTGTGAGGTGCATGACACCTCACATGCATGACCTTGCTTAACTTGATTCATTCGGAGTCACTCTGACTATCATGAAGAAAATGGACTAACAGGCATAAACTGCATTTATAAATTCTTGTATTAAGGAGAAAAATGACCAGCACTCACTTCTCCCCCCGAACATTCTTTCTCATCTGTAACGTGATTTTCCAAAGGTGAGCTGTCTTCCTTTTTGTAACCCCGTCCTTACTGGGCGTCTGTTACTGGTTATGCCTCCAGAGTCACTTGCCTCTTATTATTAAAACTTGCCTCCTGTTGACGAGAAACATAAAGCCCTGGATTAAATCTGACCTCAGCAAATTTTCACATTTCTCCTAGGAGCCCAGAAAGTGGACACCTGCTCGGGTGGAGGCTGCAGTCCCTGTCTGGAGATCCTGACCGCTGGCCTGCTCAGGTCAGTCTGTTCCTATTTTCCTGGCTCTGCTGGCTCCCTCTGGTGGAGAGATTTCGTGAACATGAACTTTGGGTGCTCCTTACCAAAAAGCTTCAGTGTTCGGAAGCCCTGAGGACTTTGTTCAAAGTGAGTAGCAAGAGATTTTCCGTGCCACATACAGACAGGAGGCCTTTGGGAGCAGAAGTCTATACGGCACAGGAGAGGCCCGTGCTGGCAGCCCTGGTGATCTTGCGATCGTGCGTCAGGGTGGCTTGCAAACGATGGGCACAGGGCTTTGCAAATTTTGTGTTGAGGTATATATAACACTATATGATAACGTGTGCCTGTGGCCAGGTTATAGATCTAGGAGATATATCCAAAACCCAGATCAAAAACATCCCCGGAACCTCAGGTAAGACTTTTTAGAAACGGGTTCGCTTACTGGCGTTCGGGTCTGCTTTGCAGCGGTCTTAGAGAATCGCTGCCACTGGTGCACCCAGAGTACCGACGAGGAATGATTCGTTAAATGCATTTGAGATGGAAACGTGTCGGGTACAGAGGTTTAGTCGAAGGTGCCGCACAGATGTTAACTGTCCTCCACTCCAAAGTGGAAATGCCTCATTTTTGTCCCTTTGCTTGGTTGCAGTCTCTTTGCTCTGTCTCGAACAATTTTCCAATTCCATTCCCTCTCTTCCGTTCAAAAACGCTTTGATTGAGTGTTGTGTGCTCAGGGCTGTGGGTACCGAGGGGAGGAAGCCACCTTCCCTGCTCTCCAAGAGCTCATAGACCAGTTGAGCCTGAAGTAAAATAAGGACACGAGTGATTCCAAACCAGTGCGTTAAGCGTGACAGTAATAACTGCTCCCGTTTGTAGCTCATGACCAGGCAGCAGCTGCTGTTGTCTTTCCCCTGGTAGCATCTTTCAGGACATTTGCTTAAGATTCTCTCCCTGATCTTCCCTGTGAGCACCTGGAAAAACCCCCATGAGGGTGTGAACCCTCCCACGTCTGCAGCCCCCTGGGACTTCGCACTCTCATGCCAGCTCACACTTGGCCTTTAGCAATACTTTAAACATTTGTAGTTTAATCTTCTTACCAGCTTTTGTGGGGATTCTGCAGCATCTGTCTCAGGGCCGCAACGCTGGAATCCTGCTTCTCCCTGCAGGCCTTTGTCTTTCTCTTAGTGCTAAGTTAGTTGTTTGCCTGCGATATTAGTTCTCTGGGAGGTTCCAGAAAAGTTAATTTGAAGTTTATCCTATTGTGAAGGTGGGAACGATGCTTTAATAAGCGCTTAATTCCCTGACCTTTTACCAAAACCTTGTTTATGTTTTAAAATTTAAATTTTGTCAGCATTAACTTGATCTGGAAAGTTCTGGAGGGCTTTTGCAGCCGTCCAAAAACATCCGAGTGTATTCGGAGACTAGAACTGGGAGTTGCCAATGAAGAGGGCACAAAAGTGTGATGGCATAATAGTTGGGGTCAGTATACATATACATATTTTCTCTTCTGTATGATTCTCTTACTCAAATTTGGAGCCGATTCTGTGTTTCATCGCCTCAGGGGTGGTTTGTGGTAGGACAGGAAGAAGTAACTTCCAAGAATTTCTGGGTTTTGTTTCCAGAAGCCTGAACCCATAGAACATAGAAGGGTTTCAGAGAAAGAAGAGCATAAAGGTTTATAGGAAGAAGCAAGGAGGGTAACAGGAAGAAAAAGAGCCTTTCCCAGGCTAGTTCTATGCCAGGACCAAAGTTTTAAGGGACGCTTCGGAAAGGAGCAGAAAGGAGGCCCCATGAACCGCAGAGGAAGTGCCGTGGCACACGCATCCGGGCAGACAGGACCCCTAAGCTTCCTTGCAGCAGGTTCCCATCTGAGGTGTGACTTGGAAGCAGAAAATGCCACCTGCCCTGAGAGCCCTCAGGACCAAAGACAATGGAGATCATAGCAGAAACCTGTGGGGCAGATCACAAGTGCCAGAGTTCTCCACCTCCACGGATACCTTCACATGGCAAAACGTGCTGGACACCTGACGTGACCTTTCGGGAGAAAGGGAATCCCCCAGGAATGACAGAGATTTTCTCAGGAGCCTGGCAAGAGTGGGGCACCAAGTCCAACGTACGAGTTTTCTAGAAAACGGAGGTTTAGTGTTGCCTGCACACCTTCATGTGTGGGCTGAGAACCGTACCTGCTGCTGACGGACACCACTCCCCGCGGCATCGTTACCATTCTGTTTTGCTTGCAAGTGTTTTGGATTCTAATGATTCAAGATCCTCTTTCCACTCCAGTGCGCCTGAGAATATGCTCTCGATTGTAATGACTCCTTCTTGGGGGAGGCGGGGTGGTAGAGGCAGCAGGGCAAAGGCACTTCGGATGAATTATCCAGGTGATTCTGCAGACTGCGCCTCCCTCCCCAGCACAAGCTCCCTTTGCCCACCCCTTCCCTGACAAGCCGTGTTCTCTCCTGGTCTCTGTGTTAGCTTTTTCCATTAGGACGCTGAAACAAAGGCACAGTGTGACTCTTTTCAGCAGAAGGTATGTTCTTGCAAAGGTGTGTGCAAGAGCAAACACATTTCTGTGAAAACATATAGTGCCATATATCCATACACACACACACATATATATGTGATGCACACACACACACACACACACATACATGCGCATTATAAACAACTAAAGAATAAGTGTGCTTGTGAGTCTGTAGCTGGGTCCCTGGGTGTCCTCCTTGGGAAGTGGTAATTGACTCGGGAAGCTGTCCTTCTCCTGACCCGGCCTCCCACGGAGGTTGTAAGAAGCATCTTGTGAAACGCACATCAGCATCTGAATGAAAGGGTCCCCAAAGCGAACAATTGAGAGAATTGCCGCAGTCCTCCCATTCAGCTCTCTGGCCTGAGGCCGGGTGCTGGTGTATTGAGGCGAGGTCCCTGACATTGCAGAGCAGAGAGGGGTGGGCTTGGCTGGTGTTTCTGCCACCGAGACTGGAGACTGCAAATGGCTGAGGAGCAGCGTCGTGGGGATAACACGTTTTGCACTGCGCTTTCCCGGGCGTCTGCCAGACGCCGTTGTGGAGAAGCACAGTCAGAAACCTGCTCGTGCACTTCGCATTCTGACTTCTGTACCTTTCTCACCACCCCCGAAGGTCACAGCAGCAGCCTGCTTCTTAAAGCTGCTCTGCATGTTACACGCTCCTATTTCTCTTGTCTGATAAAATCATATTATAGCATTTCCTCTCATTCCTGGGGGAAGGAAGTAAGGCCAGAAGCCAGGGCTCTCTTAGAAATTAAAGCAAAAAGCAAGAGCCAGGTAGAGACCTGTGGAAGTCTCGGATGAAGTGTTCAAAGAGCTCGGAGATGAAGCTTATCCCTGGTGATTGATTCACTGGAGCCCAGGGAGCACCGTGGTCCCACCAGACTGCGTGAGCGTCGCTGACAGGGCCTAGAGGCTGGTCGCGGGCTGCCCTCCTGGACCTGCTGGTGGAAGACAGGACGAGGGACAGACAGTGTCCCATCTAGAGACTGGGCGAAATGTCTTTTTAAAGAATTTGCTCCTGTTACAGCACACTGGTTAGGAGCTCAAGCTCTAGAGTTGAAACTGAGTTTGAATCCCACTTTCTGGTTGCGTGACTTCTGGTTAGTCACTAAAACATAAAAAAAAAATGGTGGGGGAGGGGATAAGACAACACCGATATCAAAGGGTTATTGTGAGGATTAGGTTAGGTGACGTGGTACAGAGCCGGTGGCACTGCTCAGTCATAGATATTCGTAGCCCTTTAAGTGTTTCAGCTCCAGTCTCCTCCTTTGTACTCCAAGGTAACTTACCCCTAGCGAAGGAATGTCTGTTGACATCCAGGAGAGGAATAGAGGTTTGCATTTTTATGATTTCTCTCACTTAGAGAGAGAGAATATCACATTCTTTTCAGGAGATTTTTTAGGTTCTCTTTTCCGGAGTCCCCATATAGTATGGGAACACGGAGTGGTCACCTCGCCCTCAGATTCTCCATAGAAAGTGTGATCCAGTGTTTGATTCTCTTGGGTTCGAGGGACTCAGACCCATTTGGCAGCAGGGAGTTATCTTATCGTAAGAATAGACAAAAGGGGGGTGGGATGGCAATGGCAGGGAACCATCTCAGCAGCCGCAGAGCCTGGAGAAGTGGAGGGACACTCATGCCTACGCAGCCCTGGTCGTCTCTCTGCTCTCCAAGACCAACTTCTCAGTGCGCTTGATACTAGGGTCTCTTCTGCCAAACGCCTGGCCAGCTTCTCTGTCAACTTCCACATCAGCTGCTCTTGCTTCCCTGTCTCCTTGAGATTCATACACAAGAGAGAGGCTCGTTCTCGATATTCTGTTCTCCAGCGTCGTCTACGGCTCCTGTTATGGGCTGAGTTCTCACTCATGGGAAGCACTGGGATCCCAAACGCACAGAAGGAAGGGGACCCGGTTCTCTCATGAAGTGATGACTTACTGCCTTTATCCTTGGCTTTACTTGAATTTAATGCCCTTGAACTTAATGGCTTCCCCCCAAGATGCTAGCTTAGCTCCTTGGACCTGAGACTCCTGTCTCTCAGATGCAGATGGGAGATTTGCAGTAAAAGAGATGAATTTTCTGTTCTTGTTACTCTCCACACCAGCTCATATGCTAAGTTTAAAATCCACTTTTCCAGTTTGATCACTTTTTGCTTGCAGGATAAACTTGGGGTTCGTGACTGTTAGTTTATTTGTTCAGGTAGAAATGCAACAATTGAGGACAGATGCATCAGATGACATGAGGATCCCTCGACGTGAAAAGATGGAGGGCTGACTTAGCGAGAGGTCCTCTAAGGAGCCCTTCACCTGAATATTCCAGCTGGAGGACAGAGGCAGAACCTAAATGACTGTCATTTATTATGTCACCTTTACTTAGTTAACATATAAAATGTCATCGCAGTTTTGCAGAAAATTCCTGTGAAGGCTGATGTGACCTTCAAATGAGTTTCTTTCCTGCTAGTTCTAGGGGTTGCAAAATTCCTAGATGGGGTAACGACCAGTATTTCGAGTTAAAAAAAAAATCAGCAAAGAAGCATTCTGCTCTCTGTAGTAACAACTGCATGTGTATGAGATCAGACAACAAAAAATTCCTAGATTTAAAGATAGTTTTACTTCGAAAGACCAATTAAATGTGTATTTATGCAATCACATATGCAAATCTGGGTTTCTCTTCCTCCGGGTGCCCCTAGTTCAAGCACAAACGGTATTTTTAGTTCCTGTTTTTCCCTTTTACCAAGCTTGATCAGTGAACGAGAAAGTCTCATCAATCATGTACTCATTGGAAAGCATGGAGCTTTTGAACCACGTAGCTCATTTCAAAATTAGAAATGCCCCCGCGTAGGGGCCCACGTCAAGACTTTCAGGAGGCACTTGTCACTAGATCTTAAGTCTGACATGTGTCTTTGGGCAGAAGCAGTTAAGAAATGTTCCTTCAGATGGCGTGGGTGTGGAAAGCAATAAAAATGGCATTTCTATTTTTTAGCAAGTAAATTCCAATCCATATTTGCTAGAAAGCTATATAGCTTTTTCTCACATAAAGTGTTCCTACTAAAATGTTTGCCAAACAAAATTATTTTAAAAGCAAAGCATATTTTCTCATTGACACGTTCTAAAGAAGCATCCTCATGGGCTCTATTTGGTGACAGAAAAATATTTTATTACCATCGATGATGACCGCTAACATTTACTGAGGGCTTACTACCTGCCAGAGATTGTTCTAAGATCTTTACACAATTCTCTCGTTCCCACAGTGATGTGGATATTGTCCCAATTTCCCAGATAAGGATTCGAAGAAAAAAAGACAGCTAGTGACCCAGCCACCACCTTCCAGTTGAGGTGGAGAAAGGATGAACTTGTGCTCTGACCCTGAGCCACCCCTTAACCACACCACAGAGCTGCTATGTGCACATGCCCTGGTCCACCCCGAGGAGAGAGGAAGTTGCACTGTGCGTCCAACATTGAGAGAAAATCCACTCCAAATTGGATCGTGGAGCTCCAGGTCTCCATCCTTAACCTGGACATCATCCTAGGAACTTGTCTATCCCGTTTCTCTTGGCTTCAGACCTGCTCGTGGTAGGTAGTTGGGAGATGTTAATTGCATGATATAGAGTCATTCCCTTATTATGTGGGAACGAGTTAACTCGTTCTCCTCCTCTGGGCATTTATAGAGTAGGTAGTTGAATATTGGTTTGATTGAATTGAATGCAGAGATAGTTTTCCAAGTGCCACTGGGAAACAGTTGCGGAAATCAGACAAATGATGCTTTTAAACTATGTTTTATTAGTGACAAAGCTGTATTGAAGAGTAAGGCTGCATCGAGCCACAGTCAAACTCCCTAGTGCCTTTCCCCAAGTCTAAAACTGTACACCTCACCGAAGGGACGTTGGTTCTGCAGACATATGTACATGTGCACGCATATGTATGCAAAGCAGCTGCGTCACCCTCGTCTACTGTGTCCCTCCATGGCAACAAAGTAAGAGCTAGGACTTTAGGCCTAGCCCTACCGGCAGGGAGGCTCTGGCCCCTTCGTGATTGCCACCCAAGAGGCAGGAGGTGAGCACAGCACACCCATCCTCAGACGGGAAGTTCTTAAAAGAAAGGGAGAAAGGGCTGAGTTCCTCATGCTTAGTTCTTTCAACTTCCCGAAGCAGATATGGTGCTGCTTGGCCCTGTGAGAAGAGTCGACAGGAGAGAGGGGCTACAGCTACTTCTCAATGTTTTCAAAAGGGGGAACGTTTCTATCACGTGGTCCAAGGCCTGTACCGAATGCTCCGAGCCCGCTGGGTGCTGCTTTGGCAGTCAGTTCTTACTCATGTCAAACAAGGACGCAGGTCTGTTGCACATGAAGTGAAGATTCCTCAAGGATTTCTCGTTCCTTGTGATTTATTTAAGATTGACCATAACCTTGTGAGGTAGGAATCCAGCCAGCTGCAGTTACGTATCCGGGAGTGCACCCACTACGGCATCCTGGGAACGTTGCTGCCAAGGGGACAGGCTGGGTATTTTCCATGCCTGAGAGGCAGGGGCAGCCTATTTGAAATTGGGAAGCATCCGATCGAGGGATCCTTTAAGTAATGCTGCATTATTTCCAGCACCGTCGGAATTCCATAATGGGGCAACCCAACCATCAATTGGACTTGATTTTTCATGTGGCAGGGATGAAAAAGTGTTAATGTATAAGAATTTATAACCGTTTCTCTCCCCGCATTTTAAGGGTGAGTGTTCCCAGTTGCTCTGTTCCTACGGCCGTGGGTGTGCTGGTCAGGAAAATGGGTAGAAAGGAGAACTTGGAGAAGTGAAGTGAGGTAACTCGATCTACTTAGAAAAAGGCACAGGGCCACCTAAGGAAGCAAAGAAAACATCCAGGACCCAAGAGGGATAGCAGGAGAGCGGGAAGGAGAGGCAGCCTGGGCTAGAGATTCTGGAAGAGAGGTAAAGAGAAATCTGAGTAATGACGTGAGCTGTGGGATTTGGGGAGGAAGGAATGGAGAAGGGGATTTGTAGCAAGTGAGCCATAGGCACTCTGCATAATTCTTTATTAAAACAGGGAATTTTAAGAAAGATCTTCATTACTCTTCAAGATTTCGGAATGGGATTAACTCCTCATGGGTAAATTATCATGAGGGGATACACTTGAAGGAATGGCAGAGAAGCCCAGATTTGCTTGGATCTATCAATTTGGATCTTTCTAGAGTGAGTCATGCTGTAGGTACTAGCACCAAGCTTGTCCACGAAGTATAAAGTGGAGATTGTAAAAGGGTATGCCCAGGAGGTGACCAGAGTGCACAGCAGGACGCGACAGTACCTCAGGCACACAGTGGGACAGGGATATGTCAGAAGGTGGTCCTTGGCGGAAGCCAGAGATGAGAGGTGCAGTCACCTTTCTAGTCACTCTTGGCCAGCACGCTTCCTGCCACTTCCCTGGCTGGGACTGGTGAACCGTCTGTGGCAAGCTGTGTTTGGGCCTTCCATCCAGAAGGACATTTGCTGGGGAATGGCCTGTTGGTGAGGCGAGGTACAGGGTTATAGAAAGTCCCCTCATGAGGATTCGGAAGTGCCGGCCGGCCTTCGGGGTCAGTGCCAGTGCTGGATGACTCTTCATCTGCTTGTCCTCAGTTTCCCCACCCGTAAAACAATAGTCTTGGGAAGATGGCATCAATAAGCCCTTTTAGCGTGACCATCCATGATACCATTTCCAGGTACTCCTTCCATACTGCAGCTACTGGGGCCAACGTGCCCTGCCCCGGAGGCCCACCAGCTCCCTTTCCACACCCAGAGGCAATTCCACTCACTTCGCACCCCTTCCAGTCAGACCTAACAGAGAGTAGAGCTCCCGAGTCTTTAGCTCTACCCTGCCTGGGGGAAGGAGTGGGTGTCTCCCCAGCAGCCCAACCCGTGTGCACACATGGATTGAGACAGCAGAGCTTGTCTCTGGAGCCCAGGCAGCTTGCCTGGCAGGAGGAGGCAGCCTTATTTTTCTAGAGGCTCTTCTCAGAGCCCCCGAAACAGCAGCTGGATAAATATAGAAGGATGACGCATGAACTCCGAGTGGATGTGCGTGCATGGGCGCCTGTGCACAAACAGGCCTGCAAGCCGTAGACTGCCACGTGGCCCTCAGCCTCCAGGAATTAACACTGAGGCTCCCAGAGCCAGGAAATCTGAACAGAGTGTGGTGTCATCAGAGGAGCCTGGCAGGAGAGAGACGGGGCCGTGAGCGCAGTCATGCCCTCGGCTCCTTGGAACCGTCTCAGAGGTCACCCTCCGGCTGGCCCTGGCTATATATAGCCCTGCTGACTGCAGTGCACATGCAGCCTTTCTGAATGAAATACCACGCTCTGTGGAAGCATCAGCTAAGTGGCATTTGAACATCCTAGAAAAGGAGTAGGGGAAACCGAGCAGGTGTTTTGCTCGTCGGTGAAAGGCAAACGCTGATTTGGAAGGTTTCAAGGTAGGGACCGTGGGCCAAGCTCGGTACTGCCAATTTTTAATTACCAGCACAATTAGCAACCTGGCTTCACCACAGGCCTGTTTTGTCAGGCTCTGTTTAAGAACCAGCGAATTGCAGCAATAGCACCAAACAGATGAACAGTGCGGTGATGATCATATCCCGCTCTCAGATAGCAGTGCTCTGCCTGCGCAGTCCAGGGCTTGTCGCGGCTGCTGCTTCCAGCAAATATCTGACACCCTCTTCTTGGCCTTGACTAAACTGGCACAATGGCAGGGATCACGTCTCCACAAGGCCATCTGCCCTGTGGTTGATCCATCGTGTTAAGTGAACTACATTAAATCAATGTGATGTGCATCAGCAGTAGCTTCTTGGGATTAAAAAAACAAAACAAAACAGCCTTCTTTCCTTTTGTCATCATTCCTAATCGTGGCTGTCACTTGAAATCATTTTGAACTGTTGAATGGAAAGGCATACAACCCCAAAAGTTTACCAAGTGGCATCTCCCTGGGGACAGGGTCTCCGTGGGACACCCTGTGCCAGGCGTGCGTCAGGCCCCGGAATGCTTCGGCATGAGTCCCCTTGGTAAAACTTGGGTGTGGTTTAATCTGTTACTCGCATCAGGCCTAGGAGTCTCAGGCAGGCCGAGAATTCTCCTCTGGGGTGTGCAAGGTCTCCGAGGAGCAAGAGGGGCCCATAAACAACAGAGGACTGGGCCTCTGGGGCCGAGTCCGAGAAGCAGCAGCCACAGGCTTCGGTCGGTTCCTGCGCAGCTTTCCCTGCTCCGCACCCTTCCACTCCTGGGTCAGAGAGCTGTAGGCTGATTGGGCTCCAGGGCTAACCTTAGGACAGTCGTGGGGGAGGGAATCTCAGTCTCCTTATGAGAGACCAGAAAACTCCCCACCATTCCCATTTCAGCGGCTCCACCCTAGGACAGGCAGGGGACCGGTGGCATCTCCAAATAGTGCCCCCCTGACGCCTAATTCCACCAGCAATCACCCACCTGGGAGAGGTGGGCTCGCTTTTCTTTGAAAGCCATCTGCAAATCCTACATGAGGAAATGTCGATCGTCCCCTGCCCTTCCCTCACTGATGCCTACGGTGTAGACATTTCTTAGATTTCCTTACCAGCGGCTTCCACTTAGGTTAGGCCAGAGGGAGGCGCAGGCGGGAAGTCAGAGGCCAGGAGAAGGGGAGAAGTTAGGGGCCGTCGGCCCCTCACTCTGCCTGGTGATGGCTCTTGCTGTGTCCGTGTTTCCTCTGTGGTCCCAGCTCCCACCAGCAAGCTCAGCCGTGACCCCAGTGGCCTCCCAGAGGTCCAAGCTCTTGTCCCTCGGCATTTCCAGCTCTAGATGTTCCTATCTCTGCCTCGCCATCTGCTCTTGGTGCTTTCCAGCCTATTTGTAGTGAGTTCCTCTAGCGATTGCCCTTAGTGAACCACCTAACTTGGGCTGTTTTCTTGTCTCCACTGACTTATTCAGAGGGTCAGCACATAAACATATCAGAAGAGAGCTTAATGATTTTTTTTTTCTCTGTGAGACACATGACAGCAGGGAAGTTCTAGGGAGCTCAAGGCAGAAGGGCTCAAAGGGAAGATAAGGTGAAGCATTTCCCCCAGGTCTTGTCTACCCTAAAAGGGGGCCCCTTTGACTCTAACGTTGTTTGGAAAACCATAACCCAGCAGTCCCCTTCCGCCATCCTGACTTGTTATTCTCAGGCTTCACACGGTGGGCCCTCTGTCTGCGCTGAAGACTGGTGCTGGCACCCACGACTCACGAGCTCCCAAATGCAGACTTTGGCACATCCATCTGCCTCCCCTGCTCACAGCATCCCTCTTACTCACCTGTCTATACGGCTCTTCCTCCTTTGCAACCCTGCTTGAACCCTGAAATCTGAGTGTCCGCATTGTCATATGTCCTTTAGCAAGTTATAGGTGCAGTCTGAGCTCTAACGCTCTGGCACTCCTTGGTTTTTGCCAGAGACCTCGTAGCTGTCATCACACATGCTTTCCGATTTGACCAACAGCCGTTTTAAGGTCTACACAGCTTTGAGACCATGTCTACTATTTCTTTTGCTGCCAGTTTCTACCCCTCCCTCAGCCCCTCCACCCTCCGGCCCCCCACCCCCCGGCTATTATAACATTTAGCAACTGCTCTAGGGCGTTCGACAAATATTGATATGCTGCCTAAACAAATTCCCTCGGCCAGGAAGATAGGCTTATATCTGTTTGTCAGGACAGCAGGCTTTCTGTGGGAGCAAGGCTGGTCTGAAAAACTCCAGATCTGTCTTCTCTTTGACAGGCCCTCCCCTGCAGAATGCAGTCTCCAGGCCTGACGTTTGCTGAGACATTGTTTTTACCTCTCCCCGGCCCTCCTCGTGAGTTTAAACTGCATTTGCAAGGCCCTCGTTTTTTTCCTCCCAGCACAAACCTCCTGAAGGGGATCCTTGATGATGGCATCTGTGGCAGAGACAAGCTCATGCTTGAGGAGATAAATTATTTATGGTGAATTGTGCCCTAATGGATTGTGTGATCAATAATTCTTATAATAGTACAGCTCCGTCAAATCACAAGGGCTAGAATGCACGTCTACATCATCCTGAGAAGACGGGGTCCACCAGATAGCAGGAAGAGAAAGGGGGTGCTCATGATGCAGCCTTAACCAGGAAAATGCAGTATCCTTTTTTTTTTTTAATTTAAAGGGACAGATCGGCTTTTATTCAGAGAGGTCACTGCACCAAAATGCCCCCAAGTAAGGCCGACCTTACTTCTCTGACCTAGCCAGGAGTCTCCCCAAGTTTCTGAGTTTTCTCGAAGCTCTGCAGAGAACCAGCTGAATTTCTCCCTGTGTTTTGGTATATGGCGGGGCTGCAAGTAATGAAGACGTTGGTCTCTGTGGCCCAGGGTCTTAACTGCTTCCCTGTAGCGCTCACCTCCAGCTCCTGGGCAACACGCAGTACCCAGCAGGCCTCTGTGCAGACTGAGGATCCCAAGGTTCACCTTTCTCAAGTTCAACTTTCTGCCTGCTGGCAAGCGCCACTGGGGTCTCCGACTCAAATTTCAAACTCAAAATGTCCAGCAACCTCACTGCCCACGGCTCTTCCTTTAAAAAATCCCTATTTTTCCTCTTTATCGGTTGTCATCCTATCAATGGCACCAACATCTCATGGTTCACCATGCCAGGGTGTAATATTCTTCCCTTCCAAGGCCCAGCTCCAAAGTCACTGCTCCCCTGAGGCCTCCTGTCAAACCTGGACTCGGGTTTTCTCGCAACACTCACCAGTCTAGCTGGTGTTGTGGGTTCAGGACGTGTGTCATCCCTCAGTCTGCACAGCGAGCTCCTCTAGGGTATGGACGGTGTTTTCATCGTCCTTGAATGTCTCAAAGAGGCCAGAACAGCACTGCGGTAGTGTGTCCATTTGCATTTGTGGAATAAACGCTATTGACTGGACAGATCTATAAGCAGGCCATCGAGGTGGCACGGGCCATGTTTTCCTTTATTGCATATGATGTGTGCAGCAGAGAAGAGTGCGCCAATATCCACGCGGGACCACAGGGCTCAAAGTGTCACTTCCACTCACACAGGCTTCGTCCCATCTTTCTGAATGGATGGGGCTGTCTTCGTAGACAGGATGAGGGACAAAATTATTTTTCCGTAGCATCTGTACAAGCACCTAGCCAGTGGTAGGACACTGAATAAACGGTAGTTTCTTTCTGTCACCCCCTTTACTTGGTGTCACCCAAGATGCACACCTGCGTGTAGCTCTCAAGATTAAGGCTCTTTGCATACTCTCCGAAAAAAGCTTTCCTTCGAGCTCTGGCGAAGGCGGTGATGGCTTTGCAGGCGTTTTCCCAGGCGAGGTTTCAGTGCCCACATAACATTGAGCTCCAGGATGTGTGGAAAAATCCCTCCTCGTTACTAGACACTGTCAGGCTCCATTGTTGCAGGGAGAACTTTAATTTTGTATTTTCTCACTCGGGTGCAATTAAGTTTTCAAACATAAAATTGAGCTAATGTCATCTTTGAACATTTCATTTACTTTTTTCTTGTAAAGGAAGCCGCCCTTGAATATATTTGGCTGCGTGATCGCACAGTCAAATAAGGACACATTTAAATATTCCACTGGGTAACTGCGTCTGCAGTCTATTTCCGTTCCTGGCTTCCGACGCCATCCACGGGTAGGAACACCTACCTCGATATCGTCTCTTGATATTCATTTCGGTCTCTTGTGAATGACATAAGCTGATTTGTTGCCCCTTCTAACCTTAGCGGATCACCTGATTAGCACCCAGGACAATATCCGTGCTGGAGGCACCGTTTAGGATGACTTCAGGCCTAGAAATAGTATCTGCCTTATTTTTAGTGCATTTTACCTAATTTTACATATGAGTGGGGAAACGAAAGCCTCTGGATAGGCCCCTAATTCTCCACAGTCTCACACTGACTGGTTCAGTGCCCATGCCAAAAATTCAATCCACAGCTCCTGATTATTTCTTCGATTCTTTCAATTCTTTAAAGATGAGAATCTCAAAGCCCCATATTTCCTCAATACCTTTTGGCGATGAGAATCTCCTTTCCCGTACAACTTATCCCCTGGTCCATAGAAGTCTTCAGAATAAATCATTGATGAGGATATGAAAAAACGGAAAAAAAACATTGAAATGACAAAGACCCCATTGACCTCCTGTGGTCAGGAGATGCGATGACCATGTCTCATAGTTTTGAAATCTAAAAAAACCAGCTGATCCAAACCAAAAGCTTGTTCCGTGTGCTTTTGGCCATTAGGCTTCTTCTAAGAACTATAAATCCTCAGAAAAAGAGTAATTATGTAATCCCTGGGAAAATGTGTACTTGGTGTACATCAAAGTTCCCTTAGAGCTGTGACTCCGCATCTGAGACCCGAGCTGTCGTTTGATTTCCTCAGCGAGGCGGGATTGGGCAAAGGCCTCGCCAGAAGAAAGCTCCCAGGATCCCGACCTCTGGGCAGCAGAAAACGGTGCTGGTGGCAGCGTTCTGGGAGGCTCTCGGCGGCTCTCTGAAGCCAACACCTGGCACGACTGCCATCTCCTAAGAAAGCTGTGATTCACAGCTTGACCTTCGCTGGCAAATACAAGGGTTGTGCGATTGTAGGCGGCTCTGAAGAGTTGGTTGGCTTAAATATTTGTGAAGCTTATGGGTACAGAGGTGTCGGGGGAAGGTACTTTCTAATTTCATAGGCTCCACCCCAACTCCGAAGCCACAGAGCTGAATTGCAGGTGGATTCTTTTTCAGCCGAAAGGCCCTGGGAAGGAAAATCCAATGCCTTCCTGTTTCAGAACATACTAGAAGTAAAAAAGGAAGAAGAATGGAGTTCTTTCCACCGTACATCCCTCATCAGATACAGTCATCCTCCTCACCTACAACTTCACCTACGCCCCCATCTGAAAAGGCAGGTTACTTCTTCATTCTCCATCCCCAGCTCCACTCTTGGGTGTGACGACTGCCTTTCTACCTGGGCAGTAGGCAACCTACATGCCCTTGCTGCTTTTCTGTGAGCGTGGCGTATTGCACCAATGTCCCTTCCTCAGGCCCAGGTTTGGGAAGTATGTGCAATGGAAGAAGACGTCTGCCTAAACCAGCCAGCTCCTCCAGCTTGATCCATTGACAAAAGTGTCACAGCCATCCAGGAGGAGCCAGCCCTCTGTCCTGAGGCGGTGCCCGATCCGAAAGAAGCCGCCTCGCCTGTCCACACAGTGAGTTTGAGAACAGGAATGGAAGACGATTTCATCCGAAAACACCAAGTTAATCCATTTCCCTAAAGCCACTCAGACACTAAAGAGCAAACGCAGAATTCCCACTAGCACACTTGACATTTTCTGCCTCAGAACAATTCCCTTTCGATCACCCAAGTGAGTGCTCTACAGGGCCCGGGCTTGGTTTCAACGGCACAAGAGAGACCACAGTTCCTTGCATGAGAACCCTCCCGGCACAGACAGCCCTCCGTCTACACGCTCAGCAGGTTCCTGCCCCCTCCCTCCCACATCCCCACCAGAGCTACCCGCTTCCTCTCCAGTGCCGTCCTGAGCCCTGCCACCGTCCAGCGGTGAGGCTGACATTCATTCGTGCGGATTATCCGTGTGCTGTGCTTTCTGAGCCGGGGTGGGGTGCTGCAGGTACCTGGAGGAGGTGCCTGGCTCTGACTGCTCTCGCCTCGGCTCTCTGAGGAAACTTCATGCTGCCGGTGAGTGTGCGGATACAGGCCTTGCCTGTCCCTCCTCCCGGGGAGAGTGGCCTGAGATGAGGAGGCAGGAGCAGGAGGAAGGACAGAAGTCAGATGGAGGTATCGCGCCTCTCTGACACTCCAGCTCTCTCTGCATCCGAAACGATCCTGGTTCTTCGTGAAAAGGTTTAGTCGCTGGAAGCTTCACGCAGTCGGAGAATATGGCAGAGAAGCTGCGACGTGCTTACCACACTGATGCCCTTTCCTCCCGGACCCACCACTAAATGACATTTCCCAGCCTCTTCAGTTAGATGGAGCCATGCGACTAAGTCCTGGACAGTGACAGGTGAGGGGAAGTGATGCGTGCTGCCTGACAGGCCGGCCAGGAAGACCTCCTGCGTCATCTTGCATTCTCTCTTCCCTGTTGTTGGGCTCAGTGTCACCCAGGGTGAACTTGGGACCCAAGCACTAAAAGCAGAGGCCAGGGCCCCAGATGACTTTGGGGAACAGTGGACTGTGAAGTGAGTAAAAAAGCCACCTTCGTTGCGTTAGGGCTTGGAGTCTCTGGGGTGGTTGTAGCAGCGGCCTTACTTACCCCGACGAATAGAACCATCTCCTTTCACACCGGGCCCCACATGGTGTGGCCTCTGCCCTCCATTTTTTTATATTATAAATAAAGCCTCTGACTTATAGATCTTTAAAAAAGCAACTGACATGACAATTCTAAGAGAGGGCGCTTAAATCCTTTGGTCTTAGAATTCATGTGTTTCCAGTACGGCTCAAAGTAAATAAAATTCATGGCAAAACTTCAATATTTCTGGTTTAATCACAGATTCGAGCTACAGTAATATTTGTTGATATAGAGTCTGACCACTATTCTTTTTAGCTCCTAACTCAGAAATTCTCACTGGCAGCGGAGGAGTCTAGCTTTTTGAAAGAGAAAAATGAATAAAGGAAAAAAAAGTTCAGGGCGATTATGAACTGACTTCTTCTTCCTTATAAATTTAGATGACTCCTGAGTTGGTAGTTAGCAATCCATTTATGTGTGCAAGTTTCTTGCAGGCAAGGTCTGCGCTTTAGAATGCCTTATAGCTCTCACAGTGGCTAGCACGGTGATATTTTACGGGTTGACGAATATTTTAAAATAAAATCAATCTTTGTCCGCTCTTTCCTTGCACTCCTCGGATCATCCCTCTATTCAGTCATTTTGCATTTGGGGCCTCAAGAAAAGAGGAGTAGAGGATTGGCCCTGGGAGGAAGAGAGGTAGGAAAAATCCCCCAGAACTTTGAGGCTGGTGGATGCCCCCTTTCCGGGGTCCAGCCGGGGGCAGAATTGAGGAGGAACGACAGAAGTCCTTCTCACCTGCCTTGGTTGGTTCTGCCTCCGGAAGGAAAAGGCCTGCATCCAGGTTCCCAGCTAGCGTCCGGGAAGCAACACAGTCCCACCAAAGAATGCTTTTTATGCCCCAACATGGTGTTGGATTCATGTGAGTGGCGGAGAGATGGGGAAAGGTTTCGCATAGCCTCTTGGAGATTTCTGAGGCCTGAATCGTTCTGAGGCAGAAACGGTTAACACCGATATGCAGTAGAGGTCCTGGAAGTAGCTGAGAGAGAGCTGGAGGTGTCTCGTGGTCAGAAGCACGGGTGAGTCAGCAGCCACCTGGAGAACCAATAACTGAACACCAGATGGCAAGGTGGACCCCTCGGGGGAGGCCAGCATGGATGGCGAATGATCCTGAGGACCAGATGTCCCATCCCGATGCCTGGCACCATGTAAGCCTCCGAAATGTAGACGCGACCCAGGGAAAGGTGCGGGGTGCGAAGCCAAAATAATCAAAATTAAATTTCTGCCACCCCAGAGGAACGCGGGCTTAAAAAGAGAAAAGGCAAAGAAAGAATTCTATTTCTGACAACCTGAATACGTACGTGGAAGGGGACCGACACCTCTTACATGTGAGCCAAGGAGCAGGGTTTTCTGTTAACTTTAAAAAAAAGGCGAAACGATGTAACCAGTATTGTGATTTCAGGAACAATGAAAACCCAACTTTCTCCCTCACCTCTGTGCTACTGTGTGAATTTCCACTGTAATAATAACACTTTCCCCCTTAGATTCCCCCTGAGATCTAAGATTCTCCTCTTAAATTCACATACTGTTGAGGGACGTTCACATACCCTCGTTCGTCACTCATGCCGTCGTGTGCATCAGTTTACCCTGTGTTTTTCTGATGGCAGGGTGCAAGCAAGGACTGTCTCCTAGATAAGAGGAGGAGGGAGAAAAAGGGTGAGGGATGGAGGGATGCGGGGGCGTGGGAGGACAGCAGAGAAGGAATGAACCAAGGGACAAAGTAAGGTGCAAAAAAGGGGCGAGTCGCGCCTCCGAATCCAAACTTTGCCCACGTCGTGTAAGAGTGGCCATAAGGACCGAGCCGGCTCTGTGTGATTACAAAGCACCCCGCCTCTCCTGCAGGTGGCTGCCCTTCCCTGGGTGGCCCTGCACATTGTGTGATTCATCCCTAAGCACCGCGTCGGCTACTGACAGCGGCGCCCGGGTAGAGTCGCCCCAGCCCATTCCCCCTGCGACGCTCACCGAACCCGACAAACCAAGGGATTCATTAAGCCCGACAGTACACCTGCAGGGCAGGTGCCAGTAAATCAATTAAGCAGCGATAAACATTATTCCAGTGTAGAGATGGTGCTCCTAACAGCCAGCAAATGTGATTCACCAGAGTCCCAGGGCTTGTGAAATAATGGCTCTCTCCCGAGGAGTTAAATCAGCCTTTTGTGCGAAGAGGCTGTAGCAGGGCCGGAGCATATAAAGCAGGTGTTTGCTGTGACATGAATCTGAAAAGTTAAGCCAGGGGAGAAGCAGGTAAATGAAAGCGAATGTAAGACCTAAATCCCACAGCACGGCCGGTGACAGGGAGAGAGGCACTCGGCAGCCACGGGAACATATTATTAGGAGGGAAGAAAATCATACTCAGTCCTTTGTGTGCAAGGATAGTGAATTATTAGGGTTTTTTCTCATCATGACCTTGTGATATTGAGTGGCCTCCCTCAGACAATCAGTGTTGACATCAGCTACATGCTCAGATCAATAAACATTTCATGGGATGTCGAGAAGCCGTGTTCGCAGAGGCAGAGCAGGCAACCTGCGTCCCTCGGCCGCCCGCCCGCCATGTCACCTGCTCTGCCCGGAGACTGGGATGTGGAAATGGGTCAGCATCCTTCCGTAGCATCGACGAGAGAGGCTTCTCCACTGCACTTTGCGGACGAGCCAGTCTCGGGGTTATTTTCCACTAACCCAGGCATGAGGCCATTCATTAAATCTGGAAAAAAAAAAAAAAAATCCTGCCCAAGGCCCCGGGGGAGCTGTATTTGTTTGCATGGTGCTAATTCAGTCCATCCAGCCGGGAGATAGCCACTCTACCTTCACCAGTTCTGAGAAAATAAATTTGTAGCTTATTTTCAGCCTTTCTGCCTTAAGAGGCTGCTCATTGCTGGTTTGGGATTTCTGAGCAGCATTTCCCAAAAAGAACATGCTCACTAAACCCTTTTTGGATTTGATCCTGGTGAATATTGATGCCAGTGGGGGTTGCGAGGCGCCCCCTGCGATGACCCTGCCATCGTCAGATGTCGATTCACACCCAGGCAGGTGGCACTCCCCTGCCTGACTGTACACAATGTGCCCAGCGCCGTGAGTCTGAAATGTTCATTATATAAGAATCACCCAGGGAGCTTGTTAAAATCCACGTTCCTGGGCCTGTATCCCAAAGATGCCGATTAAACAGGTCTGTGGCAGGGAGCCAGGAATCTGCACCTTGTAAGCTCCCCAGGTGATCTTCCTGCAGGTGGCCTTGTGAGCACACTGTGCGCCAAGCCCAGCCAGCGGGCAAGGCAGCGGCCAGGACAGAGCGATGTCTTCTCTGGCGTCTCCGCGCCCTCAGCCCTTACCCTCAGGACCCTTCCTGCCCGAGTTTACTCTGTTACCCCATTGCCAGATCCCACTTGGCCAGCCCGATCCCGAGCACTGACTCCTGGAGAGCACGCGTCCGTGTGGCTTCAGCCCAGCGTGGCCGTATATGGCAGGTGTCACATTCACATGGGGTGGTGGTATGTGGCGATAGGGCTTTTGTGATTTTTTTTTTATGGTTCAGGCCACCAGGGTTATTTTTCCTAGTACTTTACCACCCTGTACTTGCCGACCAAGGGTACCAGACATCAGCTCCTACAAACGCCCACCCAGTATAAACCGTCGTGACATTATAAGCATTTTCTTCAAGGAGGAAGGAAATATACTACTAAAAATCTTCCAATTATCTGCATTAATGAAGAGAGCCATGGCTCAGATAATCCAATTATTTTTTACTCTGAAATTAATTGCATGGTTTCCTAACAGCAAGTACACTTCCTGACTGTGCCCTGTTTTTACTGCTATGGGGCGAACACTTCCTAAGCGATGTGCCCGCTGATTGCGTGGTGACATGGGAGTGTGTGGGATGGCCGGGAAAAGTGGGGATGCGATTTGATTTCAAATTTATTATGATCACTACATTTAGGCACAGTGTGTGAGCTCTCAAGTCACAGGGCCCAGACACAAGGATGCAGAAAACCTTGGGAAACAAATAATTTGAAGAGCCAGAAACTGGGCCAGTAACTACTTCTAGCTGTGTCCAGGCCAGTGAAAGGGAAGCCAACATGATACCAGAGCTGATACGGACGGCATCGGGTCTGTCTGTCTGTCTGCGTGGGGTGTTGTCAGCCTTTCAGGTCATGGGGGGTGCTGGTCATGATGGCTTGTGATGGCTCGTATGGTCCCTTCTAACCTTGAAATTGCGTCATCCTAGAACTGCAAACCCAGTGGCCTAGAGAGGATGAGGATCTTTAATATATTCTCCACGAGCCGAAGAAACAGCACACGGCCACTGAAATTCGCCGCTATCAGAATTTGGACCCCTTTTCTGCAAGTTTCTGAACAGGAGCATTCAGTCGGTTGGTCAGCCAGTGACAGGTACCCAGATGAATCTCCAGGGTCCGAGTCCCTTCCGGGCGATGGGCTGAGCAATTAGGTCATTCGACTGAGAACTGCATTCATGTGTGCAGGGACCCTTTATGCTTAAACATGCACCGAGGCAACACACTCTTCATCAGGAATCACTTAGCTTTCACGTTGGCCTTAGGTATTTCCACGGGAGGTCAACTGAGAATTGCCTCCTCCTCAGTACCGTTCCGAGGTATCGACACGACCTTATTCTCCTGTTCGTAGTTGGAGCCACTTGGAAGTTGGAGGGAGATGGGCACATCTGGAGTGTGTGCCCGAGACCCCGCCCTCAGCATGACTTGGTACTTTGGAGTGATGGTGGTTACCACACCTGCCGGTGTGGGTTTCTAGGCTCTGGTTACAGAGGGGCCATAGTTCTGCCTGCTCACTCCTTTCTTCCCTCTCTTCTTTCATAGATGTCAGACCCACATCACTTTCTAAAGACTCTCCCTGCCTATTCCTGCTGCTCTTTTACTCTTTATGGGTTTTTACTCCAATAAATATCTTGCACATCTCATCCTGTGTGGGTGTCTACTATTCAAAAGACCCAGGAGGCACCAGGGTGGTCTGAGAAAGCTGGTGATGAGATGGGCTTTTGCGATCAGGCTGCTCACAGCCTGGCTGACAAGAAGGACCCCATCCCGAGCAGTATATATGAATAGTTACAGATATTCCCTGGCATGAGATGGCAGCCCGGTTGTTGAAGACTTCATATGTGGTTACCTGGGCAAACATTCTGGGGGTGGAGGAGAATCCCTTTGCCTGTGCAATGACTGAGAAGTTTAAAGGCTATGGGGGGAGCATGGCCTACAAGGACAGTGGCATCAGCTTGTTGCTACTGAACTGTACTGGAGGCCTGCACGGGAATAAAGAGAAACGGAGAGTGGTTTACGTGCAGAGGAAAGCTAAGTGCGGGAGCCAGAGGGCCTTGCTGGTGGGTTGTAATGAGGCTTTCGCCTCCTTGACACAGTTAAGGAGCAAATCTCAAACTGTGATAGGAGCGTGAAGCCCTGGTGATGTTTCAGTGCTCAGCCAAGGGAGATCTGTTAGGGGATCAGGGCTCTGGCTGGGAAAACCTGAGACCTTAAAAACCGGGATGAGGATATCTTGGGTTTTCCCAAGGATGTGATTCTTTAGACCCCCTGAATGCTCATCACTTTCCAAGGTGTTCCCCCAGAGTAAGAGCTCGCTCTTTCCCAATTCCGGAGAGTCTTCACCTCAGCAAGGTCTCAGGGGCCTCCTTCAGGAGCCATCCCACCTCTTGTCCTGGCTGTCAGGAATAGGATCCCTAAGATTAAACTTCCGTGTAATCCAGCTGGGGATATATTGGCTTCGAAAAGGAAAGAGACTATATCCTAAAGAAGCTGCAAGATTCAGCTAGCAGGAGCCAGCAGGAGCCAGCAGAGTCCCCCTGGAGTTGGACCTTGAGCATGCTCGATCGAGATGGCTGAACATAAGGCTTGGGGCAAAACAGACGGTTACCCAATGAGGAATCAGAAGGAATGAATGGAGGAACAGGAGTAGGGGGTGCTCAATCCCATTAAAGTTGTTAGTATTTACTCTGCTTCCTGGACCCGAGAAGATTGTCAGATCTGGACCCCACTGGTGGTCCCCAGCATATCTTTATTTAATTTGCCAGCCCCTGCAGACACCAGGTGGGTCCTCGAGAGTGGCCATTGCCTGCTGCAGACTTAGCCGAGTAGGAATCCTGAGCGAAGCTGCTGTGCCGGACGTGATTGCATTGATAGAACTGGTTAATAAGCCTCCAGTACGAGGTAAACGTGCAGCACAAGACGAAGAAACAGCATCGTTATAATTCTAGAGCTTTCTTTTTTAAAACTCACTCCCCGCTGCTGGACCATCTGACCATTCTGTGGCATGTCACACTGATCCAGCTGATGGATCATGTTGATCAGAAAGATGAGAAAGAGGTTGCTGTGCGCTGGAGGCCTGGAGAAGCCACACGCCCTCCAGAGGGGGAGATACATAAGAGTCAGGGAGCTGCCACTGCAGTAAGTCTCTAGGGGTCCAGGATATGCTCTGCGAAGTAAAAGACCAAATGCCTGGCATCCTCCATCACAGAAAAGGGAGCACAGCACCTGACAGGAGACAGCATACCCCACGCCCAGGAACACCGTTCCAGCCCATTTGCCAGGTGACCCAGAAGATGGCCAGCCCCCCCCCCGGGGGCCCGGGGTAGGAGCAGGCTCTGTAGAAGCTCCTGGCTGCGGAGCAAGCTGCCCTGACACTTGGGCCATTGATTCAGCAGACCCAAGGCTGTTGGAAGCGTCATTAATATGAAGAGATACCACGCGGAGTTTATGGCAATTCCCAGGGAGAAAATAATTCAGGCGTCTGGGATCCTGGAGGAAGGCCATGCCATCAACAGCAAAATTATACGTCTTTCGAGCAAGCTCCTGGCCTGTACCTGGGCATGTTTCTGACAGAATGTTCGCCCGTGGGGCATCACGTGACCAAGCATCCAGACTGTCCATTGTGATCGGGTTTCTGTCGAAACTGCGAAGTCGTGAAGTCAGACAGACTCAGAAGTCATCGACTATGAGACGGAAATGAGCAGGGGGCCCAGACCTCCTCGTCACCCATTATGGTTGCACCAGCGCCTACCCCCCGGCTCTCGCCTCTTCCCAAAGGAGTGTCTCATGTGACCAGCTGAGGGAGGAGAAAGTCCAGGCTTGGTTTATGATGGATCAGCTTGCCATGGACTGTGTGTGTGCGTGGGGCAGGGGGGCAATCTGAGATCTTACCCTGTAAGTAGAGGTTATCCTGCCGTACTCACAAGGAGGCTAGCAGAAGATACAATGTCGGAGAAAAGGAACTTGTACCCAGCACAGTAGCAGCAGCCAGGGTGTCAGCATTTTTTTTTCTTTGCACCAGTTCCTTGAGCTCCAGCTCCCTCAAGGCAATGCAAAAAAATGCTCGTGACAAGTACACGCGTAGTAGGTTGCATTCCAGGAGGGAAACCTTGGGCTTAGGAAACCAGATCTTTCCTAGTGGACAGTAAGCACGTCTGCTTTTTTTTTTTTGCTCTGGAGAGTGATGCTATCTCTGCCTTCCAAGGCCATTCTCTATACAGACGTCCCCGAGAAGCTGGTCTGGAACGAAGGCGGTCAGTGCCTCTCCTTGCAAGCGTGTGGAATCGAGAGAGAGAACTCCTGCAAGCCAGGAGGGAATGGTGCCTGCTTACAGCCACCCAGAGGGGGCGACCTCGAAAGGCTGGAAACGGAAAGTCTTCCCAACGGGCAGAGCAGTGAGCTGTGCACCTGGCCTCCCACTTTGTGACCTGAGGTGACACTACGCAGAGATACGTGGTCCCTCTACTCCTAGGCTGCCTGGGCCGGCCAGAAGCCTGGGAGAGAGGGAACTGGAAGACTGGCGGCGAGGAGTCCTGGGGCAGAGGTGTGCGGATGGACATTGGGGTTGAGCTTTAGTGTCCATGTTGCTGTATCAGACGTTAATACCCGCTAAAAAGGCATCCTCACAGACGAGGTCCTGAACAATCAAGTGGACAAAGAGGACTCGGCCCGTCGCTGTCACCAGCCATTCTTTGTCATCAGCTGTCTCAGAACTGGCATAGTGGACACGTGAAAGGAACGGCCACGGGAACAGGGATGGAGACGACGGATGGACCTAGCCGTAGTGGCGTCCACGTGGCAAGGCTGATCTAGATGCTACTGCTGGGCAATGCCCAACCTGTTGGCAACAAGGATCTATCCCGAGTCCCTGACGTGACTCTCCTCGAGGAGACCAGCGGGCTGTTAGGTGACAAGGTGCTTACCTTGGGTCCCTCCCACCTCGGGAAGGTCAGCGGTCCCTCTTCCCTGGGATGGATGCCTATCTCCAAATGGGTGTGTCTTTGCTGCCCACAGATCCTCAGCCAGCCTCACTCCCCAGGGGTCTATAGGATGCTCGAACCACAGCCTAGGAAGCCCTAACAGCACAGCGCCCAACGAGGGACCCACCTGACTACGAAGGAAATAGGGGAGTGGACCCGTGGGATCCCTCACTGTCTCGTCGCATATCACTCCATCCAGATCCGCCAGTCTCAGAATCCTGGGGCTGCCTCCTGGAAGTGCGGCGTCCAGGTCCACGGTGCGTGTGCACAGGTGTGTCCTGTGCATGTGGCACATGCGCATGAGTATAGCGTGGGGCCGATTTGTGCATGTGAGTGTGACAGACATACACATGTGTGTCGTGCTGTGCGCGGCAGGTTACGTGTGGGCTGTGTGTGGTGCAGCGTGTGTGCATGTGCTCGGGGCGTGTGGTGCGTGCACGTGCGTGTGATACGTGGTGTGTTATATGAGCCTGTGGTCTGTGTGTGGCAGCTACGTGTGTAGAGTGCCATGCATGTTGTGTGTGCGGAGTATATGTGCTGGAGGTGGGTATGCGGTGGGCCTGTGTGCACACGTCTGGTGCCTGTGGCACGTGCACACATGTGATGCGTGGTGCACGCACGTGTGCGGCGTGCGTGTGTGGCATGTGTGTACGTGCTCTTCCACCTGAGCAGTAAGCCCCTTGGGGGGCCAGCTAGCGTCTCTTCTTCCTGTCGCTTCCAGACTACTTTGTCACCCGGCAATTTCTCGAGAGCACTGTCGGCTGTTGAGAGTCCACATCCCTTGCAGCTTGACGGCTGCGCGACTCCTGCGGTTGCCCTTGACAGCAGGCTCCAGCCTCCTCCTGCTGCCTGCATCACGCCACCCAGCGCCGGACCGGGAGCTAACCAGCCGTGGTATTGGCAGTCACGCTCGCGGGCTCCAACCAGCCGTGTGCAAGTGACAGGGGGCAGGCACACAGCCGCGCGCGTCACCCGTGTGGGCGCCGCGCAGCGCGGCCTCGCTAGTGATCAGGCTCGCTCGTCAGAGGGAAATGTGCTCTGTGACCCCGTGTTACGTCGCCTTTGGGCTCAGCTTTGCCCTGCAGACCCCAGACCTCGTCTATCGGAGGCTGCACGTGGCTCCCTACAAGGACAGAGTGAGGGAGGGGCGGCAGCAGGGCCCACAGGCCAGATGCCACGGCCCCATCCCTCCCTCCTTTACTTTTCCAGCCTTTAAAACACTTTCCTGCTGTTTATCAAGTACCTCCTGTGTGCCAGGTATGACTTTACGTGATCTCAGACCCTCGTGACAACTCGCAGGGTCAGCACTCTAATCCCACGGTGCAGACAAGGAACCCGAGTTGGGAGGTCAAGGGCCCTGCTGCGTGGAGCAGCCTGGGGGGAAGCCGGGTCTGCCTGGCTCCCCGCTGCACCACTGACACGTGGGGCCACCCACACGGCAGCTAGTGCTTGCCACGGACTTGACCCACTGGCGAGGGGAGGAGGCTCTTTCTTCCCCTAACCTTTATTACAAGGGGAATGCCGAGTTGCCATCTGAGTTTCTTCTGAAATTGGGCAAAGTCCTATTTCCACATTATTTCTCTTGGCATCTCCATGAGCCCAAAGACAGAAATTTAAATCCGGAAGCACTCACAAAATGCCCCAGCTTTTCACGACCCCAACCAAGCAAGCAGTGACCAAGCCCTCCTGCCATCCGTCTGTGTCTTCACGGACTGGCCCCGTGCGCACTGCTGATCCCCTGCAGCAGTAAACCTTGCCTCGCGTCGAATGAGCACACATCTTCCGTTCATTTCCATTCAGTCGTCTGGGATTTCCGAAGGCCTGCCTGTGACAGAGGTGAGCTCTGCCACAATTTGTCTCCTGTCATCTAAATTGGCTTTTCTCTCCTTTGGATCCTTAAGAAAAGCCTGTTCCTGATGGCAAGGATGTGTCTGTCGCGGGAGGCAGGGAAAGAAATATCACGGCGACGAGCACAACTTTGGGTAAGACCTCAGAGAGGCAGACCCTGTTTACGCCGCAGCTCAGAGAGATGCCAGTTTGCTTCCTCTGGGCCTCAGTTTCCTCGTCTGTGGGTGGTAGGGAAAGGACGTGTGCAGAGCTGTCAGCGTGACGCCTGGCGCGTGGTGGAAGTTCAGGATGGTCACCGTGAAGTTTCGTTCGTTTTAAGTTGGAAGGAGTGGGAGGCTGTGCTAAATCTGCACGATTGCACTTTAACAGCGAGCCATCAGTGATGTATCCCTTTACTTTTCTACTCTGAAAGAACACAGATTTGATTAATTATAAGGAGACTTTCAAATATTTCCATCATTCAGAAATAACCTACAGAGAGTCCAAGCGGGCCCCTTTCTTTTCCCATCTTTTTTATTTTTAAAGAGAGAGAAATAGCAATCATGTAGTCACGTTCACTGGCTCTTCTCTCTGGTAACAGGCTAAGGCTCCACCTTGATTAAGCAAGATCACACCCTGGTCCGAGTCTCCCCACGTTCAGCCCAGCACCTGCTGCTGCCCAGGCTCAACGCTGCACTAGACTCTCCACCCCAGTGTTCTTAGCATCAGAACATGACCAGGGCTCAGCATCCGAAAGTGTTTTCTTCTGTCTCCTTCTCGAAGTTGGACCATTAGTTATATCTATTCAGCGGGACAGTCCTGCCTCTCAGAAGGTGCTTGAGATGCGCCTCAGAAGAAGGGCCCTGACGCCAGGCCATGCCCCCCGGGGTATTTTTCAGCCAAATCGCACTGGCATTTGTTCACAGCCCCAAAATGCTTTCCACGTGCCCTTCCCATAAATGCAAGTAAAGCAAAATCTCTTGATGCAAATTAGGAGTAATACATTTTTTTTTTTTTTGCTTTTCTGTCACTCGGAGCAAACTTATTTCTAGATTATGAAGTATGAAAAGAGAGAGAGAGATCAGATTGACCCTGAGGAAAATCGAACATTGCTAAATGAATTGCTTTTACTCTGCCTCTCAGGTTCTCTCTTTCACATGCACACATAGACACACACACAATTTAAAGGGTACCTGTTTCCTGAAGACCATACTTATGTTAATCTCACTTCAAACACAGATGCACAAAGGGCCTTGGGGGTCATGCCCATTCCCGAACCTTTAAATTCCACTAAATTATTAAAACTGGACAATGGACTTCCAATTCTGTGCCCAGACGTACTCACTAATAAGGTGACCCCCTTGTCACGAGTGAGGGTATATCTGATGCTCAATTGGCCACAGATTTTAACAGCATTCAATCCTGAGGCCGTGCGTTACTGCATCCTATGTGTGTTGGTGCTTTACTTTGATTAAAAACGAGATAAATCAATGAGAAAGTCCTTTCACCCAAGGCCATGCTCCTTTCACATGAAGGTCGAATGCGCACTAATTGGACGAAATGTAAGTCGCGTTTCCACGTTCCGTTTTAGATCCCGACCTGTTTTGTGTCAGGAAATCACAGGGAGCCCGACCTCTGTCGTCAAGGTCGGCTCCATTCAAAGGTGATTTCCTTCAACCATAGGATATTAAATGGGATTCAAAATTAGGAATTAAAAAGTTCATAGGGACATTTTTTTTTTAAGAAGCTTATAGTGGTTTTGAAGATACAGTGAGAACCTTGACTCCCTTTGCCTTCCCATGTCACCAAAATTTCAAGGACAAGAGAAAAATATAACTCCCATCGAGGATACCTGTCATGTGCTTCCAGGGACAGGCAATGTGGAGGGAGCTTCTATCATTTTGAGCCGCTGACCAGCTGGCTCTTCCTTGCCTTCGGAGACCTTGGTCTGATTTCTATGAAGCTTAGAAATTTTGACCTTTAGTAAAAGGTGTAGATCCCATTTCTATTTTTCCTGTTAAGTATCTCTTTTGAAGATTTTGAAGAAAATTGTGCTAGGATAGTTTTCATTCCAAGACGCTCATTTTCTAAACAAAATAGGCACACTCAGAGGGAAAGGAAATACACAGACCTGTTTTTTGGAGCAGTGGGTGCAGTTTAGATGGACGTGAACAATAAAAGCACACTCAGCCCCCCGTCTCTCAGAACACAGGTGCCCCCAGTAGGGTTGTCAGGTCGAATGCAGGATGCCCTGTTAAATGTGAATTTAAGATAAACAACAAACAATTGGGGGGGGGTATAAGTGTGTCCCAAATAGTGTCTGTGGTTTTTCCTCTGCTAGCGCAGGCCGTCCTACCCAAAAGCCTTTAAGCAAACGCTCTACAGCTGTCCCGAGAAGTCAGCGCTAAATAGACGGATAATCACACGGTGTCAAGAGCAGGGAGGGACCTACACGCCATTGCGTCAGTCTTTCATTTTACAGATGATCAAATCAAGGTCAAAGAGAGAAAAGCCGTTTTCTAAGACACACAGCTCCCAGGCCCTGTCTCCCGGGGCGGTGTGGCTCCCCCGGAGGGCCATGCCTCCTTGGGCAGTTGGACTCTGACTTCAGAATTAGCGCGTGGGCAAGTGTGCCCCATTTCTCTGTGCCTCTGTCTACTAAAGCAATAGGAACCCAGCACAAGTAAATTGCATCCCCTCTCAGGGAAGGGAAACAGAACTGGCTACCTACCTGGGGGCGGGCAGAGGGCAGAGGCAAATTACAGAGAACAACGCGCAGATTAGCACCTCAATAAATTATCCTGCCACAGGGCTTCCCAAGTCAGGTTTTCTTAAAGTAGGGGCACATTCCCGTTAGTAATTTGTGATTACTGTGGTTGGGCACGGAAGGCCCTCCCACCCCCAAGACCTTTCTGCATCAGATAGAAAACCATTTGTCTTTGTTAGCCGAGTCCACGCCCCACCTAGGGACCCGCGGGAGGATGCATGTAAATGACTTCCCCAGAACGCTTCTGAAACCTGGGATCTATGAAAAATTTAAACGACTAATATCATAATGTGCAAACCTAAGACTGGAATCAATGCAGAAGCCGCTCGGGGTTCTTACAGGGCTTCAGTATTATCGAGACTTTACAGAATCAAGAAAAGCCCCTCCAAGGGCCGTGGGGCAGCCCTGGCTGCTTTCCTGAAACATCATCGGGAGGGCGCGGCACATGGGTTGATGATGATTAAAGACGCTGTTTAAATGCATACGAGACACTCCATTTCCTTACCGTGTGCAAGGGATACAATCTAGGGAGCATGCAAACAGGAAAACGCATTGTTCACCTATAAACAGGAATAATCAAGGTCAGAGACCAAGGAACTAACACCCGCCCCCAGTTTTCCCCAAGACCCCCCAGTGGCTCCAGGGCCTCCATGTCCACCTCTCCTGTGACCCGTTTCCTCTGCTTTTCCTGAGTAAGCTGATTAGGGAACCAGGGAGAGTGTTTGAGCAAGACCTGTACATTCTCCCAGCCCCAAGCGGTCCTAAGCTGGAGACATGGGGAAGGCCACCTGCGGCTCCCCAGCCCTGGCTAGCTGGGTGAGGGAGTTGTAAGGTAGAGAGGCCAGTTCTCTGGGATCCAGGTGACAAAACTGGGGCTGAAAGCAGGAAATGTAGCACTGCCTGAGGAAGCTTCCCAAGTAACCCAAATAACCCAAAATGTGGGCCATGAATATTATTATAGTTGAAACTATTTCACATGTTTGGGGACTGGGAAAGGCTTCGGAGCTCACCTAGTGACGAAATGCAGACTCAGCGCCAGAAACACTCTGTCAGCCTCTACAGTTAAGGGAGAACCCTTCTTCCCCACGTCTGTGGAGGGAGAATCATTAGCATGAAGCTCCTGGCCGTCTAGAACCCCCAGTCCTTTACTTTGCCCCAGGGGGGAAAGAGTGACTTAATATATGGGAACTTTTGGGAGAAGAAACGACGGAATAAGAGCCCCCTGGCCTCTTCTCTCTTCTCTTTCTTGGGAACAAGTTGTCCACTGGAAGCAGGTTCTGCTCCGCTTCAGGGACAGCCCTCACAGGTCTGGGGGTGGGGGTCGGGACAGGGCTGCTCAGGTGCAGGGTGGTCGACTAAGTTTGTTTCCATCTAGCGCTCAGCATTTGGAAGGCCTCTGGTCTTTCAAAACGTGTAAGCCACGTTCTTGAATATCAGCTTTTGTAGTAGTAGAAGGTGAAAATCTGGCCTCTACCTGCCTTAGTCTTTGGTCTTATTTCTCGGTTCTGAATTCCGGCAGATTTATTTGGGCCCCTCAGATCCCCACATCCACTTAAAAGTTTTTTCATGGCCTGTGTAGTTGGCGATAGAGGGTACTTAATCACAAAAAATGAGTGAGTGACTGTTTACGGGCACAAGTGCACTTCAGGGAAGGGACGTGGATCTAAGAGGATGTACCACGGAGGAACCAGACCTGGGTGCGGGTCGCTGGAAAGCCTTTCCTGGCGACACGAGTGTGAGCTGAACTCTGAAGGGGTAAAAAGGTGTCACCAAGTGGAGAATGGGAGAGACAGGATGTTCCCGGCGGAAGCAGCCCAGGGGCAGGCGTGGGGAACTGGACAGAGGTCTGGCTAATGTGGAGAGAGACAGGGGGAGGGTGGTGCGTGATGGGGTGGCAGGGAGACATGCCAGAAGGCACAGGGCCTCGAAGACCATGTTAAGGCGCTTGGTCTTTGTCCTCAGAGTGCTTCACGCCCAAGTATGGATCCAAGCACAGAATGGTGGGGTGGGGAGGGGGTGACATGGTCATATATGCAGACTGGACACTGGTTCTGTCTGTGTGGTCAGGAGCAGATGTGGTGGGGTGCAGAGTGCACGCAGGGAAATGATCGCCCTTGCCTAGGCAAGAAAGGGTGACCGTTAGGGCAAGTTGTTTTAGGGAGCTAGAAAGTCAGTTTCCTGGCATAAAAGGGAATCACACCCTTAGCCAGCAAGACTCCGTTCACGTAGGGGTCCCAGAAGAAGAAGAAGAAAGGAGCCCACAGAACTGTGTGGACGGCGTGAATTCCAAGTGTGCCCAAGTTCCTCAACTCACTATGGCAGCAGTTTCCTTTCGCTAGGAGTGTAGTCATCTTTGAGAGAACAAAGAGGGTTTTGTTGTTGTTGTTTGTTTGTTTTGTTTTGTTTTGTTTTTGTTTTACCTTCTCCCTCTCTTTAGAGACCCCACAGACCTCTAATCGTGTAAGTTACATCCGGGATAATTCTCGTTGGAGCATTTTTCTGGACATAAGCGCGCGTCTTCTGCGCGTGATACTCGTTCAGTGACGGATACAGAAACCAACAGCCATCACGTTCTCTGGATACGCCTCTACTGTTTGCTTTGTTCCAGGCTTTGTTTGTTTTCACACTGCTTGTCTACTAAAATGGGAAGATGATAATCTCTTTGTCTCAAAATATCTCTTTGTAAATATTCTTCAAAAGCTCATAAGCTACATGAGTGAAATTTTTTTCTCTCCCTTTTCTACCGAAAGCACCAAGATCAGTTATTCCTTGATGAAATTATTGACTGTGTGTCCCACATGACTTCCTTCAATAGCAAGTAAATAGCCCCTCTATAACAAGGGGTGTGGCATGAAATAAAAAGGGAACGGTGTGGACAATGTGAAAATTTATAGAGATTTCATGCAAGATGTCTGAGGGGATCCAAGGAGCCTGGTCGTGCACCAAAGGGACTTGGTGACTCCCAGCAGCATCTCCCACCCCCCGGTGGAAGGGGTCTGCAGCCTCGTGGGGTGTGGCCTTGACCCGAAGGTGACAGACTCACTCGATTCCTCCTTGGGCGGGAATTCACGGACTTGAGTCTGTGTTGAGTTCTATCTCTTTAAACCCCCCACAGAGAAACCCCCGCTTTGAGAAATGAAATCTCCTAGTTACCCTTTCAAGATCACATTAATTTAAAGTTTGTGGGGGAGGGAGAATAACAATACATTTTTAAAATTGGATTCTGGGTTTTAGACTTCGCTTCAAAAAACTTTTAAAAAAAATCACAAAAATAGACAGAGGCTCAGGTTAAGTTTTCCAGCGTGGTCCTTAGATTGTGTTGTCGGTGTGCGTGGGAGACCTCTAACGAGGCCGTCCCAGCTTACTGAGGACCGAGGGCAATTCCTGGACACGAAGCTTTTTGTTTTAAAACCGGGACAGTTAGGGACAGACTGAGATAAGTTGGCCACCCACCTGGGATAGATCATTCATTAATTTTCTGAGAAGTTGAGACATCAGTTGATTGATTAGTGTTTATTGAGTACTGATCCCTGCTCAGTGCTCTGCCGGGCACCATGAGAGGTACAGAAAGAGCAGAAGGGGTGAGGTCCAGCCCTTGCCTGAAACTCCGCATCGCCTTCATTGCCCCCCAGGGTCTTAAACTCTACTGTTCCTGAAATGCTCAGTAATTACTTACTGAACATCATTTGGGATGTAAAGACGAATGAGACACGGAGCCTGGCCTCAAGGAACTTACTCTTTTGTGGGGAAGACAGACACAGATAAGATGCATCGCGACCTGGGAAGGGAGCTAGGGAGCTATGACGAAGCGCCGGCCACGCGCTACCCAGCAGGGCCCAGCTAACTGTGGCCGTGACAGTGGTGGTAGCAGGCTGCCCGCGGTGCTTCGGGCAAGCGGTGGTCTAGCCTCCAGCTAATGTGTGCTGTGAGCGTTCAGAGGAGAGAAAGAACCCTCTTAGCAGAGCGATCGCCCCCATGCACCAGCGGAAGACCTTATTGGAAAGATGGGATTTCAGAGTGGGCTTGGGTAAAACTTTAATACGTGTGAATAAACCTAAAAGAGGCCCTTGCACAGATTCAACCTACTAGTGTGCTACGAACCAAAGATTATGATTTATCCACTGCACCTGAGGTGCAAAAACTCACAAGGCAACAGCAACCAAAGATTAGCAGGCAGAGGCGACGCAGAGAAAATTCTAGGTGAGTGCAGTGGCATCACCAAAGACATAGAGGCAAGGAAGTTTAACACTCCTTGGCGAGAGTTTCACGTAGAAGAAAAGGTTGAGACAAAGAGGTCCAGGTCAGATGACGAAACATCTGGAGTTGCTGAGAAGTGGGAAACTCCTTCTGTAGATGCTGGGGGCCGCCGAAGGCTTTTGAGAAGGGAAGCTCTATGGTAAAAGTCATATTTTAAGAAGCTTAATCTGGGAAAAGTCATTCCCCAGGTCTTGCCTGAATTAGAAAAGACTCTGAGTTAATCAATTAAAACCAAGGGAGTTTTACTGTGTTTGGAAGGGAATATTAAAGAAAACTCTCTTTTTTTTTTTTTTACCGCAGAATACAGCTGCTGGCTTGGTGGGAGGGGGAGGCTTTGACTTTTTCCTAAGGTGCGGGGAGGGCGGGGGGAGTTGATGCACCTGCAGAGAGAGAAACAGGGACCTCTACTGCGAGCATCATGGCAGCCACGGATGAACCTTTTCCTCCACTGATAACTGTCTCCTAAGTGGAGAAGGTCACCTGTGAGAAGAAACCAAGGGGACAAGATCCTCCAGCTCCAATTCCAAAATAACAAGCAAACCAAACCGCCAGGAAAACGGTCACACCTACAGATGTCTAGACCGAACGAAACGCAAGTGAAGAGAAAAAGCATCCGCGTTATCCCACATCACAGACTCCTGCAGATTGCTTTCTCGTAGTCTATTTCCGTGTCTGATTCTACCTGTACGAAATGGGGCCCTGCCTGCTTGTAATTACTCAGGCATTCATGAGCCTAGTAAGTTAAAGTCGCGCATCTATTTACAAAGACAGTGTGATACATAGTAGCTCAGGAATTGCTTCTTTTCCCCGAGATCTTAAATGTGCAACGAGTTTCTTCCTAAAACACGTATTTGCAGATGTCACTTTAAACACTATTTTCTGAGATTATATTTTCCATAGAAAACAGATGTCTGCAATTATCCCTTCTTTGACCTCTGAGACTTATCAAAGTCAAATAGGTAATCATCCAATCAGACGGGCTATCATTATCAGAAGAAAAGTAATTATAATCTGAATATGTTTGAACATGATTATTATAAGCTTTAAACTGTTACACTTCTGATTGGGGCAGAATTGGAAGACATTATCACTTCATAATTCAAATGATGTAACTTCGCTTGTTTTTGTCGTTTGGAATCTGGAGAGCTAAATTTATTTAACAATATAATTCCTTAAACATGAACAAATTATGCAATAATCTCTTTAAAACCACGAGAATGCTTCTCAAAATCTTGACAGTGAAATTAGGGGATTTTTTTTTTTTCTTCAACTAGAGCAAATCAGAGCTCAGCGCTGAGCCCCTCAGAGTGGGAAGCTTGAGGCTGATGTGTTCATTTGACAGATATGTTGTTATCTGCGTGGTTCCGTTAGAGACCAGCCACCTTCCTGCCTACCTCTGGAGGCCAACCCTTTGCTGGCCCCAAGCGAAAGCAGAATTAGGCCGCATGCAGAAATGATGCGTGAGGAAAAAGGGCGGGGACGTATACAAGACAAAAGTCTTTTCCAAAAAGGTGTGTAAATAGAAGAGCGGATTAAATTCAAAACCAACGCTGAGAACTTTCTAAAGGACTTAAGGGCTTGGAAGTGGAGGGGGAGGCTGAAAACCTAAGTCCTGATAGATGCTGAGTCAAATGGCCCTTCCCATTCAAAGCAATTTGACGCAGATCTGATAAAATCTTTTGTCCAGATATTTAAGTATCTGCCTGCCTTGGGGAGATGTCCTGATTTTTCTCCTCCACCTTTCCCCGAGATCAGTCACACCGCGCTTTCCGTCTGGCGTGCGCATCTCCTCGGGACGGAGATGCGGAGACAGCAGGGCATTCCCGGCTGCGGCTGGAGCCCGAGTTCACAGCGAACTGCTGGTCGTGTGTGGAAACGGCACATGGACCTCGTGCGAGGAAGGATTCGTGTAGCTCAGAAAAGTCTGGGGTTGTGCTCTCTGGACAAGGCGGAGCGGAGGGTCCGAAACAGAAGGCCCAGGGGCCCGTATAGGATGTGAAAGGTACCGAATGGTGGGTTTTCCAGGTACCGAATGGTGGGTTTTCCACACGCGCAGCATTTCTCAGGACAGTGGGTTCGGAGGTGCCATTCTGCTTGTCATCCTGGTTCCAGAGACCTGAGGCTCCTCTCCAAATACAGCAGGGCTTTGGGTAGAGCCAAGTTCACACTTCATACCCTCCCACCTCCCTTGTTAAAAGTACTAATCTCCTTGATGTTTCTTCTTTACTTTTATTTTTAAAATTTTATTTATTGGCTTGTTTATTTATTGTTTATTTTTTTCAGTCACAGTTGGCATTCCGTGTTGTTTTAGATGAGGTTCAGGTGTAGAGCACAGTGGTTAGACATTTACATAATTTACCAAGTGGTGCCCCCCCCCATGAGTCTAGCACCCACCATACATCGTTATCACAACATTATCGACTGTGTTCCCTACGCTGTACTGTACGTCCCTGTGACTATTCTGTCACTGCCAATTGGTATTTCTGAATCCCTTTCACGTCCTTCACCCAGCCCCCAAGCCCCCTCCCATCCGGCAACCCTCAGCTATTCCTTGAGTCTGAGTTTGTTTCTGTTTTGCTTGTTTGTTTGGTTGGATTTTCTAGATTCCACCTCTGAGCGAAATCATACGGTTTTTGTTGTTTCTTCTCGACTTGACTTTTTCCCTTCCCCTGCCTCCACCATGCCTGTGTATCGAATTCCTTCATTCAACCAAGACCTAGTAAGTACCGACTGTGGGCCAAGCACTGTGGATCTCGCAGTGAACGAAATGGATGGAGTGACTGGGGCTTTACGGTAGAGCTTGCTGCCTCACCCCGGGACCCAGCGTCTCCGGGGCTGGGGCCCAGTGATGCTGTGCACTGTTAAACTCCCCCGGTGCTCAGACCCTGACAGTGGAGTGACGGCGGGGGTGAGGCTGCCCCTGAGACACAGTGGGAGGCTTGTGAGAGGATTGGTCTTGTGCCCCAGGAACTTTCCAGGTGCTTCCTGAACTCTCGCCTCATGGACAGGTGCTCATCCGTTGCACCTTCCAAAGGCCGGGCTGACAGGGCCCTCCTCTGCTCCGTCTGATGCTGCAGAGGCTAGAGCTCACCACGTTGTTCATCCCTCCATGGCAGGGAGCCTGTTTTAGTCACATGACTAACGATTTATAACCCCTGATCGCCCGGCACAGGGCCTGGCACGGCGTGGTCCCTAAGGACCCTCTAAATGAACGCGTGGCGGTCAACTTCCCTTGCCAAAGCCTTTGACACTGTTCGGTCCAAGTGGAAAGAACTTTCTTGGTCTGTGTCTCCCTATCGGTCACAGATTCCCAGCCTAACTGACTGTCTTGCAAGATGTCGAGGTGGACAGTCCCAGCTCGAACCTTACTTGAAATGTCACCTGGCCCAGGCATTTAAATTACGCCCCTGCTTTCAGAGTGGGCTGTTTCGTTGCTGTTTAGTCCATTGTGCTGAATGTTCTGTACCCCCATGCGCTGCCCCTGATGGATTTAGCTTCTTAAAGAGGGTGGCATCCAGCGGCATCTGGCCTTTCCTCTCTTTCCTACAATTAAGTAACCGAGGCAACCTGCTAACACTTGGTGTTTTCATCAGACCTTGCCCCTTACTTACCGCCTTTGAGCCTGGGATCACATCATTTCCCATCTTCTCGGAATTTCCTGTCTCCTCAGCTTTGCCTCATTCTAGCCAATTTTCAAGACCCGCCCAGCAGGCACGATGGCCCTGGCACCTCTAAGTGGGGGGACCAGCAGTCTGACTGGCACTTTTTTTCATGAAGCCTTTTCAACCACTACAATCTCTTCTCTCTCTCTCTCTCTCTCTCTCTCTCTCTCTCTCTCTCTCTCTCTCTTCTTCTCTCTCATGGCTTAGTGTAATTATTTTATGTACAAATTTTTCAGCATCCTCCTTTGCTCTGTCAATTATCTTTTCATATAGTTATAGATGCCCACATGTGTACGTCATTAGCCAGATGAACAGCAGGACAGCACATGGGCAAGAGCATGATCTGAGGCGTCCAGCAGGCCCAGGTTTCAACCCTGGTCCCCGCCTGGGTGGGGATGTGACTTACGGTAGGTTACCTCTCTGGGGTTCAGCTTTGCTGTTTGTAAAATAGAGTAATAGTATCTGCCTGTATTAAACATGTCTTTTTATTCACTTACTTTGACATCTGGGGCCTTGCTGACTCTGGAGAGACCGTCCCGCCCAGGGCTAGTTACCTTCTAGACCTGGCAAGGGACTGGCCTGCAGGCAGACCTTTCAGAGGCAAACCAACCCATCCAGAGCCCATCCCTCTCATCCCCAACTCCCTCTTCTATGGGCTCTCACATTTGGGCCACTAGACTCTGCGCTAATCACCAGGGCAACTAAGGACCGGCCCTAGGCCCCAGGGCCCACCAACAGCATTCCAGCCAGCCAGTCCTAAACCTGCTTGTCCTGCCATGCCTGTTCCTTCCCACAGAAGCCGCAGTAAAAGCTCTGGCCTCTATTTCCTTTGCTCCCACTGCCTGTCGGCCACCCCTGCTGCTTCCCCCTGTGGTCCCACGTGGAGTGTCATGCCTCCCCTTATTTCCAGGGAACTGTGACTGAAAACATCTTCCTTTATGACAGTCATTTCTATGTCTGCATATCTTACCATACCTGATAGAAACTGATCCTGTATACATTTTAAAATACTGTTGTTGTTTTTTATGGTATGGTAGAAATTCTCCACTGGAGGTGATTTTCGACCCCCAGGGAACATTTGGCAATGTCTGGTGACTTTTTTGGCTATCACATCTGGGGAAAGCGGTGTGACTGGCATCAGGTGGGCAGAGGCCCGGGATGCTGCTAAACATCCTACGATCCACAGGATGGTTACTCTCAGGGCCCAAAATGTCAATCGTGGCGAGGCTGAGGGACCCTGGGATACAGTGAGGATCCAATGAGGCGAAATGCTTGCTAAAGTGATTCTCGGACCACAGCGTGCCTCAGAATCACCTGGAGGGTTTATTGAAAGGCCTATCGCTGGGCGCCCTCCCAGAGTTTCCGATTCAGTGAGTCTGGGATCGGACCTGAGGATGTGCACTTCTCACACATTCCAAGGTGATGCTGACATGGCCGTTTCAGCACCAACTTTGGAGAATCATCAGCCTAATTCACACCCGACACTCAGTACCTGCTCTCACTTAATTATTACTTTATCGGATCCTTTAGGTCAGACACTGGAGCTTATGCTTCACATCCCACACATCACGGGGGGCTGCAACAGGCACTTCATAGGAGATGCTGATGGCTGTTTGACACTGAAGCATTACTAAGTGGTGAACTCGACTTACTAAGATACGGTTGGGACTAGGTTAGAAACTTTCCCAGCCAGCTATTACTCCGTAACAAATTACTCCCAGACGTAGGGGCTTAAAATAGCAACCATTTTATTCGAGCTCATGATTGTGAGGGTCAAGAGCGCCTGTAGGTGGCCTCTCCTTGTGGAGGCCTCAGGGTGGTCAGACTCACTACAGGGCGGCTTCAGGCTCTAGGAAAGCATGTTCCAGCTAAGAGAGAGAAAGCTCCGTGGTTTTGTATGATTCCCGCCCAGAAGTCCCATTTTGTTGCTTCTGCGGTACTCTCCTGGTCAAAGCGTGTGCAGCCCCCAGCCCTGCCTCCTACAGGTCAAGGTTAGGAGAGGTGGAGCCCACGCTTTAACGGGAGGGGTGTCGCGGAATTTGTTGGCCGTGTTTTTAAACTACCACACAGTGTTTGGTTGCAGACCTGTTTCTGGCGAAGGCAGTAGGGCAAATAAGTAAATGACCCTAGGACTTTTTAATTTTGCTCTTCTCTGTTCTGCACGTCTGATGTTAAATCTTCCCCCCAAATATATCTTTGCAAGCCAGGCAGCTCCCCCACTGCTGTCTTCATCTCACGGCTGTGAGTTGGAATAAGTATCCATATACCTGTCAGAATTGCCTAGCGCAGTAAAACCCACAATGAAATGCCCTTCCCTGTTGCAGGTTCATTACACAGCATGAAAAATCACCTCCCCCAAGGACACAGTCCCAGACGGCCTGCTTCTCCCTTGCAATGCCTGTGGTACAGGTGCATGCTCCTGTCCCCGTCTCCAGCGTGGGGATGGGGTCTGTACAGCCACCGGATTCAAACCCGATGCTCCCGTTCTCTGAGCGACGCCTTCTCTCCTGTCTTCAGGGCTGTCCTCCCTGTGAGATCCTGGGCGCTCTGACCTGCTACCATGTCAGCAGGGGCTAAGTGATGACCTCACCAGCAGCCAAGGATCATTGGGGCTGCATTACTCTCTGTGATTATCCGAAAGGGAAAACAAAAAGTCATCTAAAAAAGCATCCCGTGCTCTTCCAGCACACAAAGGATCTCCTGGAAATCTTTTATTTTTAAATGACATTATAACGTATGATTTGTTTGGTTTTATCACTTTTATCATTTCTTAGCAGAGGCCCAAGTGGCTTGGCTGGGGTAAGGGGAAAAAATTATAATGATTCATTTGTATACATTCGTCCTAGTGGGAACTTGATGTGGTGGAAATATTATTGGAAGATTAAATTAGAGGCACTCAACATTATTCCCGGTTCTATTTGAAACCAGACACAAGGTACAAACATTATATGAGCCCGAGAGAGCCGTGGTAATTCAGTGATTCATGAGCCCCTCAGAGCACCTTGGCTGTTTCTAAACTGAGCTGACATAAACGTTCTCCTTCTGCCAGTGTCTAGGTTCTCCTGTTTTAGTGCGTTCCTTAACTAGCTCTGTCTCCTCCAACTCAACTCCTCTGTTAAAGCCTCTGACTTTAGACAGCGGCTCATGTGGCTCTGGAGAGGATGGGATCAGGCAAGCACACACCCAGCTGCCCCAAGGACCCCTGGCTTTCCAACAAAGCTCCCCCAGCAAGGTGTTCTCATGCTGGTCCTTAGCAGCTCACCCCCTATCAGAGCTGACCAGCCCGGAGACCAGGGCATCAGTGGAGAATTCGAAACAGAAGGGCTTTGATGTAGGGATTGAAGAGCTTCTTCCAGGGATAGAAGAGCCGAGAGGCCAGCCAGGGGGCAGTGAGGAATCCAGAGACAGTGAGGACAGGAGGCAGACGGTGCCACAGAGCTGATGGGAGAGGGGTAGGGGTTCCAGAGCTCAGCAGTGCTGTCACCAGGTGCAGGCCAGGACCACACGGCCCTGCCTGGCAATGACCGGAACCAGCAGGGTTATGCAGCTGCAGACAGGGAGGGGAAGAAGTACCTGCTTCTCCCTCTGCCCCCCACTCTCCAGTGACCTGTCAGTGCCTTGGAAGAGCAACCCACAGGGGTCACACCCCTTTGATGAGAGCGGTAGGGAAGGGGCAAGAGAAAGACCCCAGGGAAATAGCCAGGACATGTACTGACTGCAGTGACCCTTCAAAGCTGTTCTCACTCAGCTCTCTGTGGTCTTCAGAACCCAGGAGAAATCCATCCCTCAGCCCAAGGTCAATGTCAGGAGCTCAAAGGTCTCAGACATCTATTCTGACTGCACTTGGGCAACCTTATACAGTGACAGCCCCACCCTGGTCAGACTCCTCGCTCCTTCTCCCTGCTGACATCTGTGCTGCCTTCCAGCTCAGATGGTTGCCAGGGTCTCGCCTGCATCTTTCCCAGTTTGCTTTCAGATCCATTTTCTACGCTGCTCTCTAGCTCCAACGAGTATGGTCTGGGTTCGGTAGCAAATAATCTTTCTCTTTGGGGTTCGATTCCCTTGTCTCCGGGGCCAATTCTGTAAACGGCCACGGTCGTGATTGTGCTGAAAACCTGTGGTTTTCGAACCCATCCGAGCTAATCCCTCTTTACTGTAACGAGTGATTTGTAACGCCCCTTTAATTTCCTGAATGCGATTAATAAACATAAGCCACCTTCACCCATTTCGGAAAGAAATCAGTGTACTTCCTTAACCGATATAAAAGACACAACGTTATTTATAATAAAATAAAGGGCATTTCGATGTGTAAACACTCAGGCACTGTGCACTGTGACAGTGTAAGTCACAATCAAGTCGGCAGGCTTCATCCACGTGGGGCGGCCCCCGGAACGTACCATAGATGACTGGGAGGGTTAAGTGCCCTGATGCCCACCCCCCAGCCCCGACAGTTGAAAATCCTTTTCTAACTTTTGACTCTCCCAAAATTGAACTACTAATAACTAAACTGACTGTTGACCAGAAGCCTTACTGATAACATAACCAGTTAACACATATTTCGTATGTTCTATGCCGTATATGCTATGTTCTTACAACAAAGTGAGCGAGAGAAAAGAAAATGTTATTAAGAAACTCAGGAGGATGAGAAAATACATTTACAGCACTGTACATAATTATTGGGGAAAAAAATCCACATATACATGGACCTGCGCAGTTCAAACCCATGTGATTTAAGGGTCAGCAGTGGTTATAAGTGCAGCCCAAACAGGTAGCCTTTTTTGCCATCCGTGATGTGATTTTGTGAAACAGTGCACAGCTCTTGACAATGCTCCGAACAAAGCAGAGTGGAGTCGTTTTGATCTGTATGGTTGTCTAATCCTGTGCGCCTTCAAACAATGCAAAGAAGCCTCCTACGGACTTTTAACTCAGGTTCTGAGTTTCGATAATATCATTCAGGTTTTTCGTGTACGGGAATACCCTGTAGGACTCAAAAGTCATGAGAGATGGTAAGACAGTTTTTTGTTGTTGGCCTCCACCCACTAAATGGCAGCAGTACCCCCTATCCTTGTAACAATCCAAAAAAGGCTTCCCAAATTTCCAAAATGCCGTCGGGGCATTGAAAACCGTGCTCTAAGGAAGGCAGGCAGCGGTCCCCAACTTTTTTGCCACCAGGGACTGATGCTTCTTTGAGAATCCAGTGCCTGGTGATCTGAGGTGAAGCTGAGGTGGTGATGCGAGCGCTGGGGAGCGGCTGTGAATACAGATGAGGCTTCACTCTCTGGACCGTGGCTCACCTCCTGCTGTGTGGCCCGGTTCCTAACAGGCCATGGACCGGTACTGGTCCACGCGGCCTGGGGGCTGGGGACCCCTGCTCTAAAGTGTGCATCTGCTCTAGCCTATTTGTGTGTCTCCTAAGTGCTAGGAATGGTGCTAAGAGCCTTAGATGGACGATGTTATTGGCACAATTATTATTTCTTTATCACACATGAGGAAACTAAGGGGCCAAGTGACCCCCAAGGTCACAGGACAAGGATGGAAGTCAAACGTTAGCAGTCCCGGACCTGCGTCGTCTCCACTGCTCCCTTCTTGATTTGCTTCTCCATTAATGAGACTTTTATTCCCAACCTGTTTCCCTCTGACAGGTGTAGGCTCCGATAACGTGAAAAAGACCTCCAGAGAGTCACAGACCAAACACTCTGTTTGCTTATTCTGTCCTGTTTGTCTCTCTGAGCGTGACACAGCAGCCCCACTCGGGCGGGCCCTCGCAAGTGCAGGCAGCGCCCGGCCCTTAGCTCGCCCCTTCGACCCTCTGCTGATCTTGCTTTTCTTTTCATCTGTGAGTCGCTGACCCATTTCATCCATTCTTGTGAGATGATAACTAAACTCGGTAAAAGAGGCATAATTTACTGCCTTCCCTCCGCTTTTCCAATTACCCACTTGAGCCTCGCTAATTTCCTCTTCACCTCTCCTCACCTCACGGAGCTCTTCTGTTTGCTCTGTCAGACCACTGGGCATGGCGAGGAAAGCCTGCTCTGATTCTGGAAGTCATCTCAAACAAAGGCCCGCCTCGCCAAATGGGGCGTTTCAGGAGCGATTAGCTCACCCCTCACCCACGGCTGCTGCTCCGTGGGGGCTCCTGAGAGTTTCTGAGAGCGGATCCAGCATGCAGAGCGCCTGCTCGGGCCTCACCCCGTTTTCCGCTCCACATTAGCAGGTTCTAGTTGGCTTTCTGGGCAGGTCGGTTGCAGGCCCTGCAATACTGATGGTCCTAAATTAAGTTGTGGAAGCTAAAGTCTCATTTTCCTCCAGGGAACTTGATGTCAAGTAAGTAAACAGAAGGCACAAGGTCTTTGAAAATATACTCGTTTCTCTGGCAAGGATCCCACTAGGACCTCCTCAAGGACCAGCTGTATGTGATGAATCTTTTGAAGAGACACAAATGCATTCGAACTGGATTATGCACATGGTTTTCATTTCTGCATGTGCCTATAACAGTTACCCTAGGGGAATTTTCAAATCAACACTTTGGTGTTATTCTCTAGGGCTGTTTCTTCCCCTCCCCTTTTCTCTGCTCCTATGCAAGCCGCCAGTATCATTGAACCCAACACTCTACGTCCAAAATGAGGAGAGAGGACAATAAAAAAAAAAGATGAGAAAATGTAGGGAGCAAAGCACACAAGGGCTGCGGAGCAGAGTTTTGGAGATTACGATTTTAATCCGATAGGCCAAGGGTAAGGGGTCGTCAACATCGAGACTTCTAAGGAGCATAGGATCCCAGCCCAGCCACAATCAGAAGACAGGATGTTTTCCTCTGTCATCAACAAATACAGGTGTCACGAAACAGACATCCTGTCCTTGTTCTCTCCGTTCCTTCCTTCCATCTGTCCTTCCTTCCATTTTCTTCTGAATCAGACAGACACCGAGGCATGAATCTGATCCTAAAACGTCTCCCACAGATCTCGTAGAGACGTCGGTCAAGCCGTATGGAAATATTTTGAGCTCATCTCCCAAGAAGAGCAAGAGGGGAACATAAAATGTGTGTTATGCGTTATATCAGAAAATAAAATATATTAATTCATCTTCCAGTCTTTACAAGATCGACCTCTCAGCGGTCACTGTGCTGTCGAATCGGAAAATGTAGGATTTCTGCGTCGTCGCTCTATGTTTCAGCCCCCGTTCTGCTGCCAGCTACACTCTTTTGATCATAAAGCCTCCTATTACAGCTTCATACGCCACTGCTGTCTCTTGCCTTTACCTCTTTTCAAGCTCCGGGCACGCATTTTCTACCCACTCACTGGCCATCTCCGCCAGGACACCCCTGTCACTGCTAACTGGACGTGTCCAAACCTGAACTTCTCCAAACCCTCTGCATAACCCCCTCCCTTCTCATCCCCCCAAACCCCCAGCCGGATCCCAGGCCTGGCTGGAAGGTGTCCCCTGGCAAATCTGCTTAGATTCTACTTTGCAATGGGGTATTTATGTATTGATGTATCTCTGCACTAGATGACAAGTTCCTGAAGAGCAGGACCCGTGCCCCACTCGTCTGTACGTTCGTCACATCATTTGTCAAGTGCCGTGCACACTGCCGTCCTCACTAAATATTTAGTTCGTGAATGGAGAGGGCGTTCAGCCTTGAGTGAGGGTGGCAGTGTAATCAAAGGGATCTAAACGATGGGGAACGCTATTATGGTGAAGTCTAAGGCAGGGGACCGGGGAACAATGTCCCCTCCAAATGCCTCATGTGCGCTAGTCACTCCGAATGTTCGACGCGGCATGGGTGACTGACGGGCTAATCTCATATCTTTTGGAAAGCTGTTGGAGTGGCAGGGTGATGACATTTCCTTTTCATTAGCCCTAAGGGCGCAAAGTCGGGATGCAGAGCAAGGGGACACATTATATCCACTTCCTGCCTGGTGTCATGGGCAATGGACCCTGAGTCTCTGTTTCTGCTAGACTCACCACAAACACATACCATACCGACAAGCTTCAGTGATAGATGACAAGCCAGCACCGTCGTTATCATCGTTGTCCATTTTCCCACCATACTGTGAGCTTCTTGAAGAGAAGGGTCTGTTTAACCTTATTTTCGAATTCATTCTTCTGTATAACTATGACACTGGCACACTGGTGCTCAATGAATATGTATGGAATACCAGTTTCTTAGAGCTTCACAGGGAAGAAATTTAAAATACTCATGTAAGGACATGTAATTATTAAGAAAGCGATTAATCAGCTGGTTTTTAATGGTCTAGAATCAAGATGCCTAACTAAAAAAATTTTTAAATGCTAAATCAGTGCAGTTTTTTCCCCCCTCTCACAGTGCATTTGTTCTCCAGACCATGTGGATCAGGATCACCCGGGAGATTTTAGATTTCAGATTCATGTGCCTCCACCCAAGAATGCCATTCTCTGGGATGAACCTGGGAACTTACATTTTAAACATGCGCGGTAGACGTTGCTATGGTGAATGGAAATTTCAAGACAGTGGCCTAGAGTGATGAGTGAGAAAACTGTCACAGGGAGAGTTGACGCGACTGTGAAATGATCCAGAAGACCCAAGGATTCTGTCTTTGGGTTCTCTAAGCATGTCACGGATCTCTTTTCGTCTTCGATGGCTTAGAGCCAGGAAATTGAGCAAGATGACATCACAAGATTCTTTATAGATATATGATACTATAAACAAAACATACTCTATCATCCCCTCAAATTCAACATGCACAGGAATAAAACTCCGGACCTGTCATTTCTCTGATAAAAGTAGCCTGACTGGCTTATTGTCCTTTTCAGCTGCTTTTTCTTCTGTTAATTAAATCCAATATTCCTTTGAAGGCCTACTTAGTGCAAGTCCTGGGCAAGATACTTTAAAAATAAGCAAAAAACTTGGAATGTGAATTGACCATCTGCGAGGAACTCAGCACCTAGAACACAAGGAACGTGTGACAAGAGAAAAGCATGACAAGAGCTCGGGGGTAACTCCAAACAGTCGCAGAAAGGCCAGGCCATAGTGTTTGTTGAGTGCCTGAAATTAACCATCCAAGTAATAACGTCTTGGGTGTCCCAAGGACAGCGGTCATTTCAAGCTGGGAGTGCATTTAGCCGAATCTCTAAGAATAGGGGAGGATTTGAAAGGCAAGAAGGACAAAGACAGCCAGGAACTGGAGTGGCGCGAGCACCTGCTGGATGAAGAGGGTGAAACCATTTGATAAGGATACAGTTGTAATCAGGAAAGTGGGGAAATAGATGAATAAGTTGGAAATCTGCTGTGAAGGGACGCTAATATCATCCTGAGAGAATTTTTGAGATTCTCCTACGGAGAAATTGGAGGATTGGAGGTCAATACAGTTTGGAGAAAGTCGTTGTTTTAATAAGACTAATCAGAGGCAGTTTTAAGATGATGTTTCGAGAGAAAAGATGCGAAGCAGACAGACCAGTTCGAAGGCTCTTGGATCAGATGTGAGGTAAGATTATCTCCAGGACGAGAGTGTAGTAGGAATGGAAAGAAAGAAATACTGAGAGGGAGACCGTGCAGTAAAGAAAGGACGACAGAACTCAGTGGCCACTGGGCGAAGGGCTGCAAGGGAGAGAGGGGAACCGAAGTGGGCGTCCCTTTCATCTTGTCAGTATTGATCACCCGTCAGCTGTGTCCAAGCTTCTGTAGACAAAGATGTTTCCTCTGTATCGGAGCCTTGACAATGCACTTGTCCATTGACTTCGTCAGCTTCAGTGCCGGCCGTGACTGTGTGCATTTCCAGGCATTTCTGTATAGCGTTCTAGTGTCAGCTCTTCCCAAGGAGGTGTCCACGTAAGGAAGTAGCCAGCAAGAAACCATAGACAGGAGATGATGGATGGATGAGATGATGGATGGATGGATGGATGGATGGATGATAGGTGGGTGGGTAGGTAGGTAGGTAGATAGATAGATAGATGGATGATAGGAGAATCATGATTAGGAGGAAGTGGTTAGCACTGAGACCCCTACATGGTGCAGGTGTGGCAGGCTGAGGGCCACAGCCATGTGACCGTCTCCATGAGGACAGGCAGCGGTCAGCAGTAGAAAGGACCGGCAGAGCTCCCCGAAGACCCCGTTCCTGCCTGCCCGGGGTTTGCGTTTCCACCAGCTTGTCACCACTTCTGCCTGGCAACGTTCCCTGCCCAAGGAGCAGAGGCCGATATGGGGCGTGTGACACCAGAGCTGGAAGTATGGAACCACAACGGTGCACGGTTCTTCCAGGAGCTCTGGGGACTTGCCAGGGCAGGGGGCTGTCACGGGGGAACAGGCGGATGTTAACTGTCATGCACTTACTGAGTGCCCGCACTGTGCCAGGTGCTGTCCTAAGCTCTTCCCACGTTCTTTTGCTTTAAACCCTCACGATGAACTTATCAGGCATTTATCATTATCCCCAATGGGGAAACTGAGGCTCAGATGTTAAAAATTGTGTCTATATTTACACAGCCTGGATTTCTCACCACTGCCAGGTACCTCAGATGACTCTCCCCAATTTTTTTTTTTTTTTCCTTTTTGGTCAGGGGAAGAACAGAGACACAGATTAGCTGACTCTGCCCTAGGGTGCAGGCCTCTCCCATAGGTGTTTGCACTCACAAGCAGAGGTCTGGGACAAAGGCTGGGAGCAGCTAAGCAAACATCTTTACTTATCTTCCAGGTGACACCCCGATGCAGGCAAAGAGAAAAAATAAATTTGCTAAGCTTCAGATGTCGCCACTGTCCCCATCACAGGCAAGAGCGTCTCCGTAATGATGAAAAGACTATAATTTTAACCTTGTTATTGGACTAGGCACAATTTATGCTAGTGATGGGGGGAAAAAAAGGAAAAGATTTATGAGATGTAAGATAGAAAGATAAACTCTCGTCCCTTAGTGGCTGTTAGAAACATTGCCAAAATACCATAAATGTGTGAAATGCAAAATGATTATTTTTGCATTTCCACTGGGCATGTCCTACATTGCAAGAATTTACGGAGCACAAGTCCTCAGTACAGATGGTAGAGCTGGAGGGGACTGGAGGAAGAGCCACCAGCCACAGGCCCGGACCCTCCTCCGAGGAGGCCCCACTGGCTGAGTCCCAGTCTGGGATGGATGTAGGGCAGGTGGCTTTAGGCACAGAGAATATGCCCAGTCTCCCAAGGTGTAATACCTGTCAGCGTCTTCTTTATTTCTTGCCTCCAGCCACCTGCTCTTAGGGCAGCTTTGGGGACAATACCCTATCCTGTGTGTCACGAGGTCTTGGTGTCAGATTTGCGTCCACCACAAAATCTTGAACATGAGAGGGCAGCCAAGACAGTCAAGAGGCACAAGGAGAACCAGCTGACATTCATCTAGCCGCCCCACAAAGCCCCATAAACATAAGCTTCCAAGAAGCTAGAGCCACCGACTTGGCCCCAAGGAGCTACGGGAGGTTTTATGAAAGAGAAAGGGAATAGACACCAGAATGTGGTTTAACTGAAACCGACCTAAAATCATCCCTGCAGCTGGCCAGCCTGGAGTGGTTGTGTTGGCGGAGAGACATCGCCAGGAACATCTGAAGGCCCAGTCACAGGAAGCTGGTCACGGCTCGGGCTGCTGAGTCAGGCCCAGGATGCAGATCGTAGAAAGGCCTGGCGTTAAGTTGAGTAATGGATCCCGAACTCCCCTGACCCAGCAGCCAGCCGCAGGAGCAGGAGGTAAAGTGGGGCTTCGACCCCTAGAGAAACTTTCTGCCAGGCTTGCTTGTAGTAAGTACAACAACTCTTGGGAAAATTGAGATCCAAGATCTTCTCATCCTCCAATAACATCGTTTTGGGGGGCTCAGTGCAAGGTTATTCATTTCGTGGGCCTGTGATATGGACGTCAACTGACTGGGGTAGGTTTCGCTTTCCACAGTGGACCCACATCTCTGCAGTACAGATGTTCAGAGAACTGGTTATATAACACCTGCCAATCACTTGAGATGTCTGAAGGCGAGATGCTGAGTAGATCGGTAGAGTAAAAATAATCTCGTACGTGTCGAGTTAGTGATGCGGGGTCGGCGCAGGTATGTGCTAGCAGGGCCATATGCTAGCAGTGCTGGATTGAATTGTGGTGACTCTTGCATATGACCAAGAGAGGACTTGAGTCGCTGCATTCCACATTTAGATGTAGGCTGCAAATGAAAAAAAAAAAAAAAAGCAGTTTTTACAACTCTAAATACACTTTCTACTACGGAGAATGGTGACTGAAGCAAACGCAAAAATAGCTGCTCGCACCACGGTTTGAGAGAAATCTAAATCTGAGAACGATCATTTTTATTTGCCTGCTACCAAATAAGGACATTGGGGAAGCAGTGAGTCACCAGGGTTCTAGCATCCGCCAGCTTCCAGCATGAGGTGAGGGTATTCAAGAAGATGACATTCTCAGATTTACATTAAGCTTTCCTCCTGGTGCGGAACCTGAAGTTCCCATCTGAAAAATGGCCCGAATCACAGCCGTACAGAACAGGGGCAGGGCTGCTCCACTGTCTGATTTTCACATTTTTCAAAACCCCGGGTGACTGGGAATCATACCTCACGCCTAGAGAGTACTTTAGGCTTATAAAAGTACCTTTGCCTACATCATCTCATTTGATCACATGTGATTCTCACAAAAATCCTTGAGGCAAAGTGTTTGTAAGTGTGTCGTCGTCGTATTAAAACATTATTGGACTGTGGGTCTTTTTGTAGAGACAGGATAAACCACTACGGGTAGGAATAAAAGGAACAAAGACACGAAAACGAGGAAATTTAGAGATCTAAGCTCCCTGTTAGCATATCACATGGCCCCTGTTCAAACCCCAGCTCTGAGAGTACCAACACCCAGCAGAAAGGTTTAGGAACTGCTTGCAACCCAAGCGGGTTTTCTTCTTCTCTATGCTTTTTAGAAGACTCTTTAAAGAGAAGTAGGGAATGTTCTGGCCTTTTGTTTGGAAACTCCCTCTGTTTGTTGTCTACAGACTGTGAGATTGGGCTATTTGCTTTGAACAGGCTGAACCACCTTGAATATAAGCAGCCTTCTGTGAGGGTTGACTTACTTTGGATGTGCAAAAATGTTTACTGAGCTCCTCCTCTAGGGTTTGAGGATTTTTCTGTCTCCACGCCACACAGTTAAGAGTACCGGGGTAGTGCCGTCTGTTTTCGCGTGTTCTGGAAGGTGGAAGAAGAAAACCGTCTCTGTTCCGTAGCATGATCAGCTATCTGCATCTCCCCAAGGATTTTTTTCACGAACCTTCGGCAGATATCTGTATTATTCAGGTTCCCAAGGGCAAAGCACCTCTGCCAAGAGACCACTGAGCACAATTTCCAAAGATGAAAAGCCTTTCTTCTTGAGTTCCCAGGTTAGCCCTGGGCCAGAGGGGGAGCTCAAACACAGTGTCCCAGGTAATACATTTTCTGGCGAGTTTTGCATAGTTACAATAGGTTTTCATGTGAACTTATAGCAAAGGAACAAGATAAATCAACGAAGGTGACATTCACGTTGTCCCCTACTTATCTGTACCGAGGGGAAGGGATGAGTCGGGGAGTGAAAGGAGCTGCCACCAGGCAAAGATTCTTAAACTTCTGCCTGTCCCACCACCATCCTAAGTTATCAACCATTTTGGGGTAACACAGCCCATGTGTGTTTCTAGGGCCAGAAAGGGCCACCAGGCTGAGCAAGTGGGGGGTGGGGGGGGATGAGGACATCAAACAACATAATAGAAACCAGGGCTCAGAAAACAGGGTCCCCGTGCTACCCCCATCTCTAACTATTTGCGTGACACGGGACGAGGTATTCTCTCTCTTTGGTCTATAAAACAAGGGGGCTGGGCTGAGTGTCCTCAAGGTTCCTGACAGCTTCTAACAATTAGGATCCTTTTGGGGAGCCGGGGCAGGGAGCTCGGGAAGCGAGGCCTAGCGGTCGCTGTGAGCTGGAAGAGAACAGACCTGGGAGGTGGTGTGAACCTCATGCACGAGGAAGCCTTGTGATGGGCTGGAAAGCCGGACAGAAGCCCGGGGGTATGTGTGGTGCCTCACACGGGCGGTGTCCCAGGGGGCTCCTCTGAGAGAGCCCCGCGTCCTAAGGCAGGGGAAGTCAGGCTTTTTGCACAGAAGCTGCACCCCGGTCCCTTCTCCTCCCTCCCCCCAGGATCACGCAGCACCCTGTGTGCACACCCACGTGGAGCACATTCCCCCGGCCCTGGTGTTCCAGACGGGGTCCTTTTGTCTTGGCCAGAATGGATATGCAGAAATATGATGGAACAGAGGTTTCTCCCCCCTCTCCCTCCCTCCCTCCCTCTCTCTCTCTCCCTCTCTCCCTCTCCCTCTCTCTCTCCCTCTCTCTCTCCCTCCCTCTCTCTCTCTCCCTCTCCCTCTCTCTCTCCCTCTCTCCCTCTCCTTCCTTCTCTCTCGCTCTCTCTCCCTCTCTCTCCCTCCCTCCCTCCCTCTCTCTCTCTCCCTCTCTCCCTCTCCTTCCTTCTCTCTCCCTCTCTCTCCCTCCCTCTCCCTCTCTCCCTCCCTCCCTCTCAGGCGATGACAAACACACTGCGGTTCCCCCCTCCCCACTCCTTCCCTCTCCTCCCCGCCCCCCCAGTAAATCATTGTTCCAAAAAGAGGGAAGGACACCCCATTGTCTCCCGCCCCCGGGGAGGGAGCTCGGCCTCGCAGCGGCTCCGCCGGGCCCGCAGCGCCCGCGCGCGGCCGGCAGGTGGCGCCCGAGAACAGCGCGGCGACCGCGCGCACCCCAGGGTGCGGGTCCCACCCCCCAGCGGTTCCCCCCCCCCGCCCCGCGAGCCTCCACCGGGGCCCCGCTTAGGGGGGCAGCGTCCCGCGTCTTCCCGTCCCTGGCATCCCCGCCCAGGCCCCCCCCCAGCGCTGTCCGGCGGGCGTGGGGCGCCTCCTGCCCCCCCCAGGGACCGTGGAGGCCAGCGGGGGCGACAGGGCCTGCGGGGCAGCAGGGCCCAGGTGGGTGCCTGGGCCCCCGGGGCCATCGGCCTCCTCCCTCCCGGAGGACAGGTGGCCACCGGCCTCCCGGCGTGACTGATGGATGGGGTCCCGCAGGCATCCCGACTCCCCACCTCTGTCTGGTGGAACACGGTGTTAAGGTTCCTCCGGACGGCCCTGAGGCCGGAAGCATGGGTGCCACCGTGAGCATTAACACCCAGGGCTTTGTGACCTTGGGGATGTGCCTGCACCCCCTCCCTTCCGACGCTCCATCTCCCCAGCTGTAAAAGGCGGCGGTCATTCTTGCCTCGTAGGAATTCAATGAGGTGCTGCCTGGCTTAGCGGGAGGCATGGCCAATGCCACTGCTATTACTGACCACCTGACTGACCCTCCTTGGAGGGGGAGAGAGATGCACTTTGCTGCCCTTGGGACGGATGGGGCGTCGCTGTTGCCTAGACTGAGAGGAGGCCAACAGGGGAGCCAGGAGGACATCCCCAGACTGGGCACTGCTAATCCAAGATCCCCTCTGTCCCTCTCCTGCCCTCAGCCCCCAGGCCTCCTCCTGCCCCTGAGGCTGGCTGGGCTGTGGCTACGTTAGAAGCCCCTCTTGTTCCTCTCCCCGTTCTCGCTCCTTTTGTACCCCTTCCTCATTTGGAGAATCCTGAGGGAGGTATTACCTGGGCTTTGGAGTCAGACATAGCCAGGTTGGCATATCCTGGCTCCCCCCTTTGCTAGCTGGGAAGTCGGACAAACCATTTAACCTCCTTGAGCTTCGGTTTGCTCTGCTATGAAAATAGTGATCATGATTCTTACCTCACAGCATCCTCGCCAAGACTAATGGAGATAATGTATACAAATTACCTGGCCCATACTATCTCTTCGGGAAATTTAAAATTTTCAATTTTACAGATGAAATTGGGTTAGATTGTTATGCAGAAGATAATGGAAGTTCACTGGAATTTCCACAGACATCATCCACCAAAGGCGAACCCAGCAACTGCTAACAATTAGCTTCTCTACTCCTGTCTGAATCAGGAAGGTTTATTTCCCCTCCAGGAAAAGAGCACAAATCCAGAGAGGGCACATTCTCCCGACAGCCTTGCAGGTACACCTCTGACGCTTGAATAGGCTTATTAACTCCTTGAGGCCATCAGATGACCATTTTAGAGCAAGGCTCCCGCTGCGAGTTTCTCTGGGGATGGATCTAGCTTGATGCTGCCTTTCTAAGCCCTGGCGTGTGCCTAAATGACCTGTGACACGCCGACTCCGTCTTAGCACATACCACGTGTGTGCTGCTACCAAAGCAGAGGTGTGGTGGTGGGTGTGGCACTGAGCAACGCCTGCGTGAAGCAGGCAGGAGATCAGGAGCTGTTGACCCTTCTCTAAAAGGACAGGGGCATTTCCACGAGCATCAGATTTGTGCAGCTCTTGGGAGAAGCTTGGTCTTTGGGCCGACAGATTCCCATGGGCAGGGGAGGAGGGCCCATAGGCAGCCGTGATCGCCGGCCTCCCACGTGGCCCCCAACTACCTTTGTGTCCTGATGTGCACGTCCTGGGTCGTCTCCCACATTAAGGAAGGCTGAGTTGTGTAACCAAGTGAATGATGTGAACTGACAGTGCGTGATGACTTCCAAAGCCAGCATATAAAAGACACCGTGACTTCCAGTTTGCCCTTTCTTGTATCACTGACGGTGCTGAAAGCTGGCCACCGTGTCAGGAGAACACTCAAGCGGTTCTGTGGAGTGGCCCATGCATCAAGGCATCAAGGCCTCAGCGAGCCCTGACTCCCCGGCCATGTGAGTGAGCCCTCAGGACCGGGGAGGTCCCCTCACCTCAGTCACAGCTTCAGATGACCGCAGCCCTGGCTGACATCATGAGTCCATGAGAGACCCTGAACCGAAACCACAGTTAAGCCATCCCTGAATTCCTGACTCAGAAAACCCGCGTGGCATAAAAATAACATTGAGGCCTATTTGAGGCGAACAGATGACTGATTCGGCAGTGCTCAGAGGAGCCGTGGGGCTTCCACTGCCTAAACGGGGCTGGTAGCCAGGATCCTGCCCCCTCACTTGGCCATATCTGCTGGTCCCCACCGTGTCTGGGGTGTAAAAGCCTGAAGGAGCTGGGGAAAACCTCAAGCTAGCGTCCAGCCCCCACAGCCCTGAGGTCATAGCTGCTCTGACCTTTACTTTTAGGAAGGATTGAGAATAGGCCATCCTCCCCCGCCCCCTGCTGCTCCCCACATCACCCCTCCCCCTTGCTTCACCCCAGAACCCCTTCTGGCACTTGGCCCAGGTATAAAGTTGTCAGCTCCGTCACTGCTTTTTGGTCTTGTTCTGCCTGTGTCTGTCCAGCCACCTGGTTTCACATGCCATGGGGGAGGTGTGAGCCCAGGAGAGGAGGCGGGGTCAGGTCACTCCCTCTGCATGTGAGAAGCCTGTTGCCGACAAGCTGACAAGCCAGTAGGTCCGGTGGGAGGAGACCGGTTCCTATGTCCCTGGGGGCACAGAGCCGGCTACTGCGTGACCTCCAGCGGTCAGGGCACTTTGCTTCTTCCTGACGTTTCCCTGGTCACTCCCATCAGTTTTCTGATGACAGAAATGAGCGGCTGAGCCTCGGTCCCTGACAGCGTCAGACTCACTCTTGTGCTCCAACCCCCTCTAGCAGGGGGTCTCGTACTCTTTCGCTGTGAAGAATCATGTGCTCAATTCAAGCAGAGTGAATTAAAAATGATTTACTAGATAATAGTCTTGAGCTGACGAAGGCTACGTGAAATCCTGTTCTTTCATGGAATATCTGGCAATAGCGTCGTTAACTCAGTTTCATTAAGTCTAAACTATCTTCCTGGGCATCTGCATGGTTCAGCTAGAGGTCGGCAGCTAACTGTGTTTTGTAAACCCTCAGGGTCCCCTGTCCCCCCAGATCTAGGCCCATAACAGAGTGAACTTGTCAGGAAACTTCAACCTCTTGAAAACCATCCCGATCCCCTAAAAAGTCCATTTCTCATATTTGCTGTGATCCCAAGTTTCAGGGTTTTTTTTTTTTTTTTCAGAAAGTTTTATTTCTGGTATATTTTTAGATTCAAAAGTATTTATTTAAGGTGAACAAATGATACAGCGTACACAACTGCTGGAACTGCTTTTTCATTGAGAACAAAAAGGCAGTCCCTAGGACAAGACTATGCAATTACCACGCTTATTGTTTTCAGTGAATTTTTGTCAAGTTTGTTTATCTTATTGTTAATGGGATGATACAGCGATCCTTGGGAAAAGGATAACATTTGCGTTAAAGAACAAATCTAGACAGAAGTGGAAAACGGAGTTAGCCACAGCCCACAAAACCTTCTTTGGGAAGAACTCTTGAAGGAAAACCGACTCACGCCTCACAGAACATGGCACTGCCGTGTTTCCCTGTATGGTGGCAGAGTGTTCTTCCCGAACAAAGGCCTCCAGGCGTTATCAGCTCATCATCTGTTTTTTGATGTGATTTCTATTTTCAGGACTCTGCTCCTCCCTCTTTGTTCCTGATGCATCTGGTCATGGGTGCCTTCCACTTCGGTCCTGTCGTATTCAGGGTGACCTGCCCCCACCTGGAGGGTCCTCCACAGTGGCCACAAGTCAGGCCGCGGGATCAGTGTTCACCCACTTGGCCGGAGGATGGCCTCGAGGATCCACCCACTCCAGTGAGATAAACTGGAGATATATGGAGTCTGAAGGATGATAAGTGTATACCAAAAGACATGGAAAGGAACTGATAGACTATCAGTATATATCCAAGCCCTAAATATTGTCTAAAAAACGAACAAAACAAAATAAAAAGCATTTTTTTCTTTTACTAGGATTTCTGATGGCACAGTCCACAAGATCCCAATGTGTAACCTAATGAAAAATAATTACATAGTCCTTAGAAATTTGCGTAGCTCAGCCACCAACCTTGTCGAGTAAGAAAAAGAAAAAATTGAGTATTTATAGTTCGCTGATAAGCAATGGCACCAAGTGTATCTAAACACGTTTTCCAGCTTGAATATGCTGCAGCTTAGATTCTAAATGACTAATTTGGTATTAATATGCAGTCGGTCAGACATTCAGCGATTGTTTAGATGCCTCATATGTGCTGAGCACAGATATGAATTAATGAATAAACAGACATGGATCCCTCTGTTTAGTCTGCAGACAACCAACCCACAGGCAGGTATAGGTGCAAACGGTCTGGGGAAAAACTTAAATGGATTCTGAGATAGAGAATAACATAGTGCGTCTGCAGAGACGGAGGGATTAGCAACGGCCTCTCGAGGAAGGAAACATTCAAGTCAACATCTGAACAATAAAAAAAGAGTCAGCACTAGCCATGTGTTGACATTCCCAGGAAAAAACACAGAGAGTGGGCAAAGACCCTGAGAAGAATAAAGTGTGATGTGTTTAACGAGTAGGACGCTGTGGATAGAGAATTTTGCAGACTGGAGAACGTGCTAACTCACAGCCCCTGGGGGTTTGATTGGGTAATTGAGTCTGGCCACCCAACCAGTTCTTAAATCTCCTTCACAACACTCCCTCTAAGAGCCAATCAGCTCGTGCCTGAGTCTCTTCCCGAGAGGGAGTGTGCTACCTCTGGAGGTTTTCCTGCCAGTTTAAGTTAAAAATCTGAATAGGTTCCAACCGGAAAGCTAGACCTGGAATCGCGAATTGTAGTCACGGGCCTGCACCTGAGGAAATCTTCAGGCTGAAATGAAACGAGTTACCTAGAGAGCTGTATTTGCCATTCTTTGTTCTGTGGAGTGCCAAGGACATACAGCAGGATTTCAAGTCCATCCTCCTTTTTGAGAAGACAAAGGTGTGGCAACGATAAGACAGCTCTCACAAGCTTCCCGTGCTTTTCTCTTGCAGCAAAATTCATGTCCGTATCCTCCTGGCACACCAGTGATTGCACAATGAGGTCAGTTGCACTCTTGAAAGACAGCCGTGTGTTTGGGCTACGCTGGTGAGGGGGGCGTGACTTTCCTGTGGTATCTGTGGTGCATCACGGAGAGGAAGTGCACCGTATCCACCAATTTTACAAAAGTCTTTGATAATGGGAGTTGACTTACACGCGGCCTGTTATGTTGACCCGACTAAAGAAGCCCAATGGGATTCCACAAAGATTCCGCCAGTGATTCGAAGGTGTTCCCTGAGGCCGGTTTGAGTGTTTATTTGTTTCAGAGTCAAGAAACCTAAGTTTCAAGGTCTTATGGAAGCACTTCCCAACTTCACAACCCACAGGCCGTTCTCTCTTAAAGTAATTTATGAACTGTTATAGGGTAACTGCTAAGCCGCCCCACTTGAAACGGTCTCCAAAGGACTTGGACCATCTTGCAAAGTTAATACTGCTAAAGGTGTGAAAATCCAAAAGTTGACCAAGATTAAAGCCAACCTGTGCAGTGAAAATCCTGTCGGCAGCCAAAAGAATCTCACCACTAAAATGAGAGAAGAAACCTCTGCTGAATTTTGCTGCTCAAATAGGAGTGATGCTCTAAAAGTATCAAAGCAGTAGAAAAATAAAGCAAACAACCAAACAGGCGATCTTGATGAAGTTAGGGCGGAATATGGTGCCCATCTGGCTCCTGGTTCTAGACCGGACTACATAAAAATGTACAGACCAGTGCCATAAACGTCACCCCCAACTTCTTAAGCCAGTTCACGAGAATCGCCTACTAGACCTGCTTCACATGAACGGATAAGGGCTGGTTCACCAACATGCCAGCATCACAGCCAGCCCACCAGGCCTGAGAGGATGTCCACAGGATGCTCGTTAAGTTGCCCTGGGGTGGACTGAGGTGGGAGAACTCCAAGGAGGAGGCCAAGGGACTCCTTTCAAGACTCGCTCACGCACGACTTTTGTGGTGATTTCTCACCGAGGCAGCTTGGCAGAGAAAGCAACAGACCTCGCTGGCCAGCTCCAGGGACAATGAGCAGGGGCATCCGACGGCACATCTGGAAAGAGCGACTGGCCCTGTGAATAGGAGTCAGAAGCATAAGCCACAGGGTAGTCTTTGCCTTTTCTACAGCACGGGAGCAGCCACCAGTTGGGTGTGGGGATGGTGGTGTAGTCGTTGGGAACCCAGGTTCTGCACTCAGACTGCCTGAGTTCAAGTTCTCACTCCATCATTGACCAACTGGGTGTTCTGAGGACAGTTCCTTAACCTAAGCTCATTTCTTCACCTATAAGAGGGTAAGAATGACCAGACCTACCTTTAGATGAGTCAATGATTTTACGTGTGTTGCCCATTAGAACGGTGCATGGTGCTTAGTAGGTGCTTAATGAATGTAAGCTATTATCTTATTTGTCTGTATGGCTCTTCACGAGAAACTAGGGATCATATTATAGTTTTCCATTAGCAGGTCCATTTTCTACTGAATATGAAGGACAGATTGTTAAGAACTTTTAATATCAGTTCCTTCCGCTTTCAAATGTAAATAATAATATTTCATGGGTTTTGTGATGATTAATGAAATAATAGGCATAACACGTTAACAATGTTTGGGCCTGGTATGCTGTCGGAGCTCAATAAATACTAGTTATTATTATTAGTTCCTGATGGGCCAGGGTCTGGCAGAGCGGTCTGACAGTGGTTTCTGCGATGAGGGAAATAGTCCACATCCGTGTTGCCCAATGTGGTAGCCACCTGTGAGCGCTTGAAAGGTGGCTCAGCCACTGAAGAACTGAACTTCCAATTTTATTGAACTTTAACTAATTTTAATTAAAATATCCACATAAGGCTGTGGCTAATATGTTGAACAGCACAGGCTGGGTTGTTCAGGCCTCGTCCTCTCCCGTCCATAACCTGTCTAGGCTCATGTCTCGTCCGTTTTGTTATCCATTAGTATTTCTACCAGGGGTTGGACAAAGCAAAGAGAGGATGTAAAACCCAATTCGGGGAGGTTGCTACTGTGGCACAATAGAAAAAAGAAAAGTCAGTTCTGAGTCTGTAAGAGCCATGACATTCCCAGTTCTGCCTGCTATTCTCGGGCAAGTCACTTAATCTCATCCTCGGGAGGAGAGACTTGATACTGACATGACTTCAAAGCTGCCACCCATCACATGAGCACTAAGGGAGAGAACACAAGAAACATTACACAAACTAGATCATGTTTTAGGTTCCATGGGTTTGCATTTAGCTGTCTTTAGAGTGTCTCCCAGACTCAAAGGTAGCGTGTGTAGGTGTTGGTATGCCAACAAACATAGACGAGTAGAGAGAGAAAAAAGAAACTGAGGCCAAAGAGAAAACAACCTTGGGGCAAAGAAAAAGGACTTTGATGGAAAAGAACACGTGTCCTGTGGGAGCAGAGTGCTCCTGCTGTGCCCCTATGCAGATGTGTGGCCTTCCAACGGTGCGGGTGAGTGTGCTGGAGGACGTTCGACTGGTCAAGACTTTGGACACACAAACCCATAGCATGTGTCATTGTCTCCTGCTGAGTGCTGCAGAACACATCTCCTAGAATCTGCCCTGGGTGGAAAGACACAACAGGATAAGGAGTCTGGAGGCCCATGTGGCTAACCAGCGGGGTGGCCCACATTTAACTTCTCCGGGCCAGGATTTAGTCATCTATGCAGTGAATTGGTGGGACTCTACTCCTACCAGCCCAGAAACTCTGTGATTACACTTAGAGCCCTAGACACTGCAAAGATGCTTTCCTTTGCCAGGAGCAAATTGTGAGACATTGCAGCCACAAAACCAGGTAACAATCTGTACTCCCCCAACACGCACTCGTAGGTATACATATTTTTCCATCTGATGAAGAGCGAGGCCATGTCCCATTGATATGACCCCTCGGTCATATCAATGAAGCAACTTATGAACCACAGGTGGTGGGATCCCACTTGCTTATAAGTGTAATTCTCACTGGTTAGCCTTGACAGTACCCAAAGAGTTTTCTAGATTTTTAAGAGACAGAGCTAAGTAATTTCTCTATCAGGGTGGTGGTGGTGGTGTGTGTCTGTGAAGGCAGAGCGAGGAACCTCACCACCTGCTTCTATAAATGGTGAAATACAGTACACGCTGTTCCCATTTGGGAGGAGCTGGTTTGTAGCAGGAACAGCCAACAGTGGCTTTCGGAATAGGAAAGCCAGCGACTGGAGAAAGTCATCCAGGATAACAGCTGATTAATTTATTGGACTTGAAATCTTCTTTTAGCCACCATTTTTATGGCTTCTAAGTCCACAGATTGTTTTGGAACTCAGCCCTCCCTCCTCTGCTTCTCTCAAGGCTGCCACTTGATAAGCAGCTCTGAGGTGCCCTCCCTGCTCTCTCCCCCCATTTCTTCTCACTTTCCTCTCTGGCTTTGTGGATCCTTTCCTGAGGCTAGGGTGGGGACCTCCACTCAATAGCTCACTTGCCTGGACCGCCTTATCTAACAACAGAAAGAGGAAGGGTTTTAGAGAACACTTGGGGAGTGAGTGCTACTGATTCCGCCGAGCAGTCTCCTGGAGGCAGGACTAGCTGGACCTTGAACCCTAATAACAACAGGATGAAAGTGAAGAGGCCCAAAGCAGGCCAGGCTGACTCTCCATGTTAATCCTGCTGCGTCTCGGCTGTGCTGGGTCTCCTGGCACCCAGGCTGGTGACAGTGGACACGAGAACACCCTTCCCTGCAGTTTCTAATTCCTGGTGACAGCCTGTCCCCCTGACCTCCCTGGTCAGGAGAGGATTCTTCTTTGCTGGAGCCTTTACAACTAAATTTATGGCTCTTTTATGAGGTTGGCAGGTGCTTGAAGTGGGGGAGGAAAGAAGCGGCATGATTTGCGTGTAGTTTCAGTTCAGGAAACAAGGAAGTGGAAGAATTTCATCCACACCCGTTTTCTGCTAAAAAGGTTGCAAAATTCTTCAGGCGCCATTGAGAAGAAAGACGTCTTCTCCTTTGCTTCAAGCTTAGATTTCTGATACCGTAAGGCTAGAAGGGATTCGTAGATGATGAAAACTTCTACTGGCAGGATGAGGGGCCTAGAGAGAGAACTTAAATAACACGCCCAAAAGATCAGAAACACAAAGCTGGTTAGGAGGGCCCCAGGACTGAAGGCTGGGTCACTGATGTCCCAGGGTCTCACCACACACACACACACATTCTCTCTCTCTCTCTCTTTTTCTCCCCTTGATCGTCTTCAAAAGGGACCTTCTTTGGTGGGCCTGGGGAAAAAGAGTAATCTCTGAAAGAGACAAAGAAGTTTGGCAACTTCTTTGCTTGCTTTTCCTTCTTTCTTTCAAGATATTCAGTATTCTGGCTTTGCCCAGGAAATAAAGAAAGAAGAAAAAGAAAAGAGAATCAGATATCTTGAAAAACAAAACAAAGCAAATAAAGAAAATTGTTTTTTTAAAGAAAAGTACGTTTGTGTGTGTGTGTGTGTGTGTGTGTGTGTGTAAAACAAAGGCCATATATCTTTTTGGATTAGCTAAATAAAAATACAAATGACCTTCCCATTGAGTAAAACACATAGAATGAGGCCCTCTTTGCCTATTCCAGTTCTTAAAAACCGTAAAAGTCAGCGTGGGGACAAATGATTCACTCTACCACAGACACCGGGTCTCTGCTCAGCCCTATATTCTGCGAGATCATCCCATTTCCTTTGGGTTTCTCCCGGCTCTCTCCCAACCTTTGCCAAGTCTCTTTCTCATCATTAGTCATTCTAATAAATACTCCTAATAAACACCAACCCTATAAACCAATCCAGGATGCTACTTTGGGCTCCTGTGCTGCCTTTAGGAAAGACTGATACCTGCATTAACTTTGTCATCTGTCCTGGAGCAATCCTGCTGAGATCTCTGACACATTCTGTTGCAAGCTGCAAAATAATGGACATATTTAGTGTACGTTCTCTTGTTAAATGGAATTTGCATTCCTAACTCAACTAAAACTGCTTAATTATTAACAAGTCCCCCAGAGATTGGTGACATTTGGGATGATTTTATCATGCTGTAGATATTTAACAACGTAATAAGTATAGCGGTGTCTAATTCAACCTCTTTTGTTTAAAAGAACGTTCCCACCCACCCACCCCCAATTCGTTTTGACTTATATGCCACGTCGATCAGTCCCTGAACATGCAGCCCTTTCTGGAGATAGAGGAAAGGCCCTGAGGGATGGGCTGGATCGAAGCTGGGGACACGGTGCAGGGAGGGCCAGAAAAACGCACCAAGGAACTGCCTTCTAGGAGCTGGAATTGGTTTAGGGGGGACCGCAAGCCAGGTGCTTCCATGCAGGGGGAGACAATGGTGGCAATGGACAGAAGTTTCTGGAAAGATCACAGGACTGGAAGTCATAGGACTAGGAGCCAAGCTTCTAGTTCTGCATCATCAGGTTACTATGTGGCTGAGCTAATTACTGGACCTCTCAGAGACGGAGTTCTCTCAGATTTGTGGAAAGGATAATCGTATTCCCCGGCTGCGTTATCGAATGTGTGCGATGTACATGAAAGGACTTCCACAGTTAAAGCACTTCGTAAGGAATACAGCCACAGACGGGGAAGGAAGTGGCACTTACTGAGCACCTTCGATGTACCAGGGGTTGGGCTCAACACTTTTGCAAACGTGAAGTCAGTTAATCTTAGCAAGGAAACCTTCGGCAGGCCTGAAAGTCCCATTTACAGAGGAGGAAATGATGGCTCAGAGCTTTCGCCTGAGGTCACGAAGCTAGCCAGTGGTAGAGCCCGACTGAAAACCCTCAAGGATGAGGCATATGTTTGAGTAGACAATACGTAAAGGGGAAATAGGTCACAACCTTAATTTTTAAATAGAAATGTTTAGTCAACCTAAGCATGGGGTTGCCTTGTACGTGATGATATGGATCATCACAATCTATCAACACTAACATGGAAGTTTAACTCTTTGGTCATCAGTCTATTTCTCTGCACAGTCCTGGTCTTAAGGAAGGAGAATCTCTTAGTGTCGAAATAGGTTTTTAAATAAGGTAAATATTTAGGACGTCCTGCCATGAGGTTTATATGATCTTGATCTGTTGACGGTGGATTGGCCAGTGATAACGAGCTTTCCATTCATTACTTCCTGTTGCTGGCATGTCACTGTGACACCGGCCTTTGATGGCATTTCCGCCTCCGTGGTCACAACCATTCTTTCTCCTCTGTTTCTGTTCGGGCCCCTCCCTGTGTTCTGCCCCAGCACGGTGGATATCCCACTCTCACACGATTGCCTTGCCCTCGGTGGGTCCCGGTGTGCAGCGTTTGGGCTGGAGATGGTTATTGATGGCTCTTTACGAGAGAGACATAGTGGGGGAGGGCTTGGGAAAAGACCAAAAGCCAGTCCATCACCTGCTCCCTCGATGACCTCACTTCACCTTTTCATGCTTCAGTTTCTCCATCTGTTGGTGGAAAGAGTGATACATGATACCTTGCTCTCGGAGTGTCATGAACATCTTTGTACAGCGCTGGGAGATGCTGGAAGGGGCCCGGGAGACTTCGTGCTTCCTTCTGAGTGGGAAAGTAGAACCCTAGCTGAGGGTCTGAAAATTATAGAACATATATCTCCTAAATGGGAATTAATATCTCATACCTGAAAAGCTACTTGTGTTTCTTTATCAGTGGATGGTGTGCCACGAAACACTCTTCGATGGTTAAACCTAAATTTTTTAGAAATAATGAACAGATGAGCCTAAGCATGTGCAAGCAGTGCCGATGGCCATTGTTATTACTACTAGTTTACTCTTCAAGTACAAAATGTGTTTCCATACTACTTTTAACATTTTTAGTGTGCTCACGTGTGCACGCATGTACACACACACACACACACACACACACACACGTGGTACAATTTCCCAGAGAAGGTATCGTCACCCTTCTTTCATAGGTGAGGAAAGTTAAACCAGGAGAAGTCCATAGATTGCCACATCCCCACAGATAATTCGGGTAGAGTTAGGAAAATAAATCTCTTGTCTCAAATTCTGGTGCTAATCCCTCTCAACTTCATTTTGTATATATATATAAAATTCTGAAGACTGAATTTCCCCCTCTTTCTGTTCTTCTGCGTCTTTTTTCTCCACCTATTGCTGTAACAGGGCCGGGGTGGGGTGCCCTCTCCCCGTTCCTCCTCCAGAGAATGGGGTCCTTCAAGGTATCCCTGACCTTCGGGAGGAAGGTGTGCGGGACAGTGGGAGCTCAGTTTGCTCCTCTTTGCGAGCCCGAAGGGAAAACCTGCCCCAAATCGCATTACTGGGCCCTCCGAACTGCTCTAAGTGGAGGAGCCAGCGAGGCCACACTAGTAATGTTCAGGCTGGAAGCGCTGTGTGTCCTGCTATCCCAGGCGTGTACAGCTTTGTAGGTGTTCTAAAGTGCACCCAGCCTTACGAATCAGAGGGGAAAGCATGGGTTGAACACCAAAAGAGCACTTTCAACTGTTAATGTTTTTGGCCCTATGCAGAGATTATCCGAGGCCGATGCAGAATCAGAAAAGCTGTGGCCGATGAGGCACTGGCTCCGTTGTTTGCACACATTCGGGCTCTCTGCACGCCCTTTGCCAATTCCAGTTCCCATCACGGTTCCTTCCAAGCGAGCACCCCCTGCCCTGTCCCACTCCGCAAAAAAAGTTCTACCGAGGTTTTTAAACAGCAGAACAAAGGAAGCCCTGACGGGGAACCCCAACACACCAGATGGCCGGTCTGCTGCTGCCGGCCGTGGTCTGGCTGCTGATGCTCCATCAGTAAGAGCGCGCCCTCTGGAAGATGCTCCACGTGACAGGGCCCGCAGCCCTGGGCAGTCGCCCTGTGAAAGGAGTAGAGCCTGTTCAGCAGCAGACTCCAGCTGCTCCCCACCTCCGAGGCTGCTGTCGGGCATGACGCAGCGGCTGCCTGGCCCGCGTCAGCTCTGTCTCTGCTTAAGGCCTATTAGGAGCCCAGGCTGGAAGGCACAGGTGGGCAGAAGCGATGTGGCAGCCCTTGGTGGGAGGCCTGCCCTCCTGCCTGCATGGTCTTAGCCAGCTTTGGGTTGATGGGGTGGGTGATTGAGGGTTAGGTGCCCTTCGCAGGCCTATTAACCTCGCCTCCTCTTCCTGAACAGCGTCACAGCGTGACGCGCTTTCACCCACCCCGAAGCCCTGCCTGGAAACAGAGCTCTGTGCCCAGCCCGTCCCCCAGGAGCCCGAAGGGCCAGATCTGGCCTGGAGCCAGGCTCTGAAGAATCGGCAGAGAACAGAGAGAGGCGGTGGGTGGGGCAGGGAGCCTTGTGTTACACATTCAAAGCCTAATTTTGGATCAGAGTCATATTTGTAGCCAAGCCTGAAAGATCACTGAGGCCCCGAACTGAACCCACAGCTCCGAGGCGCGGCCTGGGGGCGTCCTCAGCTCTCTTGCTCTCCCTGGAGAAGTTAAGTTAGGCTTGTTTGAATTTTCACTGCTGTTTTTTAAAGCCACATCGATTGTCTTTTGGCTTCCTATGAGCTGAGGGCTATGCATGTGTTCCCTACTCTGATCTCTCTCTCTCTCTCTCTCTCTCTCTCTCTCTCTCTCTCTCTCTCTCTCTCTCTCTCTCTCTGTTTTCATAAACTGCCCCAGCTGAGATGCCACCTGCCACCCGAAAGCCTGGGTTCCTCATGCTTCTGCCCCACTGACTTAGGCCCAGGACATGCCATCCTGCTCGAGGTGGCACCAACACTGACAATAAAGCCAGCAGGGCGAGGGCAGCTGCAGGTGACAGAGCAGGCGGCTTCCTGTTAACAATAAAAATGACTCCCTGACAGGGACTGAGAAGGGAGACCAGACAGGCACTGGCCTCCGGGAGCCACAATAGACAGAGGGCTGCTCCCTTTTCTTCCAAGGGTGTGGGCACTTCCTTCGGAGAATGTGCTGCTGCCAAGAACAGGCTGTCGCCTCCCTGGAACTCTGGGTATCAGGATGCTTGTTTGCAGAGCTGGCCAGCCAGCCGCCCGGAGCAGCTGGTTGTAATTATGCGTTGCAGCTTCAGAGGAAGTTCCTGGCTGCGGGGACCGTGTGCTGGGCCTGGCTGCACACTCGCTGCTTGGCTTCAGGGAACAATGGAGATAGAAACCAGTGGCAGCAGGGGAAGGGGAGGAGTAGGATGAGGGTGAAGACGGGCAGAGAGAAAGGGCGCAGCCCTGCACAGGGAGAAGTCCGCGTCTGCATTCCGAGGATCCCTCGCTCCTGTTCCCAGACTGAAAAACAAAGTCTGCGGCCCCCTGTGAACAGCCCCCGACTTCGTTTTAAAACGCGGTACCTGCCCCAGCGCTGTGTTTAGGGACGTGTGCCTGGCTGACATACTGAATAGCACTTCTCAGCCCGTTTAATCTAAATTGATGCATCTTTGTAGCAGCTGGCTATAGGGGAAAACAGAAGAAGTCGTGATGAAAAAGGCAAATCTCTCCTGACTGCAAAGCACTGCAGCCGCGGCCGCGGCTGAACGTTTCAGTACCTTGCTAAACGCTGCGCCCAGATGCGACCTCAGGAGGGGAGGAAAACAGACAACCTCGCAGAGTAATATGTGGGTTAATTAGCAAGTTGTTGAGGTTGTTTTCCTGGATGGAGCTTATTAGTGTCTGGTTCTTTGCACTTTCCTAGATGTCTTCAGTGTTTCCTAATTAGAACATAGCAGGAAAATGGACAAGGGGAGGGGGTGGGATGTGGGGTTAGGGGATGGTTTCCTGCTGCTGCTATTGGAGCCCTCAGCTCTCATGCGGTCGGGGACCTTCTCTTCACGTATATGGACAGTCCCATCCACATAGTCTCTCTGTCGGGAGGTGTAGCATCTTCCAGGCTTGGAGTCCCCAACAAAGTGTTCAGAATCCCATGTCTTTGCCAGTTCAGGGAGCGATTTCAAGGCCCCACATCAGACAAGTGGACAGGCCTGAGATCCCTGTGGCCTCGCGATGACCCTTCTCCACCGGTACAACTCCTGATTTATGTGGCTTTAAAAGGGCGGGCGTCTACCTGGTACTGGGCACCGTCGATGTAGAAAACTGACAGCCACACACAATGACACATTACTGGCTGGGGCTGGTAAATGAGGAGGCAATTTCATTACCTTTCCCCCTTGTCCACTGCCTAGCACGAGATTACTCGAAGTGCTATCAATCAGTGCGCGCGAACACAGGGAAGTGCCAGCCCGTATGTGGGCATGGCAACCTCGTTCCCTGATGATTAATGAAAATAAATGATGACACTATTCTCTTTAGGCCTGATTGCTAGAATCTCCTTATTGCCTGGGTGGAGAGATTACGGTGACAGGTCGAAAGGATTTGGGGGTTCCAGTCGGCACTATTTTTTTTCTTTATCTTCCTTCTCTTTCCTCCCACTGAGGCCTTACACTTTCTAAACACACACGCGCACGCACACACACACACACACGAGTTAATTCCTCGCACTGTGCCGTTCGATACAGTAGCCACTAGCCACTTGTGGCAACTTAAATTAATTAAAATCAGATACAATTGTTAATTCAGCACTTCAGTCATTCTGGGTCTGTTTCAGGCTCTCAGGGGCCATGAGCGGCGGGGGCCACCACCGTGGACATCATGGAGCGTGTCCATCCTGCTCCACAGCCTGTCTGTCCCGCAGCACCTGCTCGCTGTGCGGCCCGACACTCACTCCTGTTACCTTCAGAGAGAATCCTCTGCCAGTAATTTCTATCAAGGTGCAACGTCTTTTTTTTTTTCTTTGACCACAACTTAAGTCCAAATGAATTAGCTTCTTCCAGGATCCTAAGGGAAAGCACTCCAGCTACTGTGCCGGCTGGACCTTTTTGAACAAACAGGGTGCGGCATCTTGGACACCGGGAGGGCATAAAGGCAGCCAGTTTCACTTCAGGCAGTGCGACCCTAACCTATTCCTTTAGACACTTTTCCTAGACAGTTCTTAGTCATAGCGAGAAGGAGCTGCCATGAGGCTGCGTGGCGAGTGGAGGAAGACACCAGGGCATCTCCATAAACATTTTACAGGAGACGGAGAGTAATAGCTGCTTTGGAACTGCATGGTGCGCTGCCCTACACATCCCTCCGGGAAGGCCGCGAGGCTTTGAAGGTGGGTGGCGGAGAGGCACGGAGCAGTGAAGCCCTTTGATGCAGCTGGAAGCACCTTCAAAGCATCTAGGGGAGAGATCACACCAGCTACCTGTAACCAATTGTTCGGGTCCTCTGTGTGTATCTTGGTGGGGGCAGGGATTGGACCACACACACAAAAAAAACTAAACAAATAAGCCAAAAGCTACCCTGGAAGCTCTGTGCTCAAACAGTCTACAACCAAGGAAACAAAGGAAAACAAAACATTTACTGGAAAACAAAACATTGCACCCAAACTTCTATTTATTTTTTAAATTTTTTAAGTTTAAAATAGAACCTCGTTGGCATCGGGTATATACGTTCAATCTTTAAAAATTTGTCACTGCAGATTCTTTCTGGCAGAATTTCCAAGGCTGCTTCATCCTCCTCTTTCAGAGGAAGGATAAACTACATCTCTTATTAACAAGTTAGACCACATGAATCCGTGTTGAACCTCCTATAATTTTAAGATGAAAGTGTCCGTGGTACGGGCTCTATGACCACGTTATTATTCACGATTTGCGTGAGCTTTTATTCGGCTCCACTGCGGTTAGGGTATCGGCGGGTACCAGGGCATCTCTGGAAGCAGATAAACAGGCTATCACCCAAGTCGCCTCCTTAGTCCAAGCTACTTTATCACAGAGCAGCTGCTGTGTGTTACAGCCTCAAACCTGGGCTATTGACAGGCCTGATTTTCCCAGTTTTCAAGAAATAAAAGCGGGCCCAGCTTTGTTTTGAAAGTGACTGCTGAAAACAGGGAGGGAAAGGAGGAAAGAGACCAGACTCAGCCAGGTCTTGCGCTTGGGAAGTTTCCAGGGCGGGAGTGAGGGACCCAGAGGAGAAGACCCCGCCCTTGTCTCTCCTGGCCAGGGCCCCCAGTGCAGAGTGTGGGGAGAGACTGGGGAATCCGAGGGCTGGTCCAGTGATCTCTGCAGAGCGTTTCAGAAAATCAGGTCGGGCCGGTCTCCTAATCAGTGAGGCAGGGCGACAGTCTGACAGCAGCAGCCGACCTGACCTGAGTTCCAATAAAACCTGGTCCCTGTCCAGCCTTTCTCCTGGAGCCTTGGGCCGCAGACCCCACCTTTGTGGGAAGCAGCACCGCCCCTAGGGTGGTCTGGCCCGGTTCAGAGTCACTCAGCTTCCTGTGGCAGCCCAAGGCCACAGATCCTCTGGCGACAGCAATCAATTCTCTTCTTAAACTGGACCGGTCCTCGGTTCAGCTGGGAATGGGGCAGATGAGGAGGGAGGGGGACCTCCAGCCCGCAGCTGGCCGAGGGAGGCAGGCCCACTGTCTCACTCAGAGAACGAGAAAGAAAGGGCCAAAGGGTACCCTGAGTCTTGATGAGCAAGTCCTCTGAAAACGAAGCGCCTTCCTCACGGAGCTGGCTGTTGGCTTTTTCCTTAAATCTTCATAAATCATGTGCAGCCGTGTTGGCACGAGTCATATGGCTCGACAGCAGAGCTCCCGCTACGCCACGCAGCTGCACGGGACAAAAATACCTCAGTGAATAGAGTGTGTTTGTCCTGCCTGGTTTATGGCATAAATAAGAAATCAGCAGAAACGTAGGGGTTCCCCAGTCTCTCGTCGCTGACTCTCTCGTAACCCCTCAGCTGCGTCCTCTGTCCCTTCAGCAGCCCTGTGTCAACACCCTCCCTGCTCTCTTGCCTTTTTCAAGACAGAAAAGGACCTGATCATGGTCATCTTCACGTAGTGATTGTCTGATTCATCAGTGAGTGACAGTGGAGTCTGCGTGAGGGTTAGTCAAGGAAACTCAACCACGTAAGTATATTCAGACTTTCGATTCCAATGGAATGACCATAAAGTCACCCCCTCCCCCCCGCTTATGAGAGGACTTGCATATGGCTAGGGTGATGTGGAATGCAATGAAATCCTAGGCATGTAGCCAACACTGAACTTGCCCTGGTGGGTCTGGGGGCTCCTGAGGGATCAGAAGTGCCGTGTGTCCTCCCTGGGTAGTCCGCGTCCTTACAGAGACACGTCGGGGCCGGGCTCAGCTACAGCGCCTCGAGGCCTGTTTGGGGACTGCTGGAGGGACAGAATCAGGCTGAGTCCGCTCTGCCCCAGGCCAGGCCTCCCCGCAGGCTTGTCCTTCAAACCTCCTCCCACTTCGCAGGATCGCAGGTTAGCCTGGAGAGTCCCATCCCCTCCCAGTCCCCTCTCTCTAGCCTAGGACTTCCAGAAGCCTGTTCTCTGGTGACCTACTTCTGTTATTTTGGTTAATATTTAATAATTCCACACCATACCCGCTTCTTCTCTGTCCTCCGTGGATGGGTCCTTGTGATTTCTGTTGTTGCTTCGTCCACTAATGAAGTTTCTGGTACCGGAGTGTCTGTGAGAAGGCGTTCGCCTCGTGAGTGGGGCTTTTACTGTGCATGCGCGTCACTTAATACCTGTGAGGTGGCATATCTCATTTACCTTCAGACTGGGCCGGCATTTAATATGTATTTAGGGCTTTGGTTTGAAGAGATGGAGTTTTTTTTTTTTTTAATTAAATACATATTTTGAGTCCTGACGTGACATTTTGCTTATATATAAACTGTTTCTATAATTTGCCTATCTAAGTTCAGTGAAGTATAAAATACGCTAATGAAATAGTATAAATCACTCTAACTTATAAATCTCTTTTGTGGCTGGACTAGAAGCCGCCTAAGACTTTTCTAACTATTGCTTTTGGCTCTGCTTCTCTGAATACACAGGGAAACTGGTAGCTGCAGTGATGCTTTGGAACAGGATTCCAGCCCGGTGTCTGCGTTGGGGCTTTGGGATGGAAAAACAGGGAGAAAACTAGGAGACAAGACGTTTGCAGCGATCGTCTTTTCTCTTTGAACCATCTATTATTGACTTCCTCAGGGAAGTTACCACCCGATGTGGCAAAAATGAACTTCAGTGTCAAAGGGAAATGGATTTAAATTTATTAGCTTGGTGACCCTGAGCAGTTGCTCCACCTTTCTAAGCCTTACTCTTCTTATCTTGAAAAAGTGGATGATGATACATGTTTCTTGACTTGGTTGTGAAATGAAAGTGCTTAGCCCGATCTCTCTGCTTATAATGGTATTCAATAAATGCCAACTCTCTGGCTATTCTTATGCTAACCTAGATGTCGGGATCAGATCAAAGCGTGTTTAGAAGATCATATCAGGGGTAGTTTTGTCCTCTCCCCATCACCGTGTAAGGTAATTAAGCTAAATTGTCCATTAGAATGTGCATCTAGAAGGTTACCTTGGTCTCACATTGTGGGTGTCAGAGCACCAAGCCACCGCCCCAGGATTCTTGTGTACTCATCAGCAAGTGATCGTGTGGAATTAGTCCTGTGGGACAAGGCAGCAAGAGCCCCAGCCAGGCTCGGGTGGAGCAGGACCGCGGGCGACGTGTTCCTACCTGCCACTACCAGCTCCACTCCGGAGTGTGTTTTGAAGGCCATGGAGTGTAGCCCGCCACCCACCCACCCACCAAATTTCTGCTAAAGTCCCACTGTTAGAGTTTAATTCCTTTTGTTTAAAAGCTTGTCAGTGGCAAACACACAACTCCAGCTAGCTTTTTTAAGGGATGGGAATGTATTGGCTTAGGTGATTTGGAAGTTTAGGAAGGTGACACCAACTTCACGCACATCTGGAGCACATGTCCACCCAGGAAGCCAATCGCTCTGGCTGGGACGTGCAAAAAACCCATGGGGTAGACGCAGGTCACAAGCCTATCCCTGGAACAAGGGGTGAAGGCAGTCCTACCTAAACCAGGTGGACTGGGAGTGAATTTGTGGGACTTGCCAAGATGAAAAACTTGGTTTCTGGACAGACAAATGCAACAGATGTCTACCACCAGCTACCATAGAATAGAAAAGATTGTGGGAGTGTTACTATGTGAATCCAGGCTGTCAGCCGGTGTATAAAGCAGGAGACAGAAACTACCCCAATTATATTAACAGAGGATATCAGGAGTGTGTAACAAGGACAAAGTTCTTAACTAGGTAACTAAAAGTGTAAAAAAGGATATTAATAAGGTACTAGGGTTGGGGGAGAAGGAAAGAGGAAAGAATTATTGCAATCCCAAAGCTTGGAGAAGATGCTCTGAGGAGCTAAAATTCAGACCCTCTGAAGGGGGTGATGCTTGGCTGGTGATGGTCCCTGGGGGCGCACAGCATGATGCTGAGGGAACTACTGGGTTCAGTGGCAGCCGTGGGAGAGAACGGCTTCTGCTAAACGAAGAAGTGTGGCTGGGGCGCTGCTCTGGGCAAGGCACACTGACCTCAAACCAGCAGGGAGCGAGCAGGAAGGAGTTAGGCCTTTGTCCTCCTCCAGCCTTGCAGGGCCCCCTAATGCCAGTGATGATCAGACCCTGACGCGGAGCTCCTGGTAAATACGAAACATGGTCTGCAGAGTCGCAGCTCCAGCACCGTAAGCCAAGTACAGGAGGATGGGCGCAGAGCCGAGAGACAGAGACTTTACAACAAGGAGGTCATCACACCTCGGTATGCCCTGATTGCTTCCTGGAAGACTGGCAGAAAGAAAGTGTGCTGACGACGTGGCAGTTTGAATGGCATCGAATAATGCACGGGGGTCTGAATCCCGAGTCTCTCCTAGCTTCAAAGTCCCTTGTTCCGTGGGCAGAGCAGATCTGATACCCAGGAGTGACCATAAAGTTAAAGGGGTGGCCTTCTCCGGGACGGCATTTCGTTACCTTGAATTATCCTTTCAGACACCCACGCTGCAAGCTTTCCCTTCCTGTCCAAGTTGCAGGTGGTCAGTGGCTCGGTGGTTGCGGAGCCCTGATGAACAAAGTCCAGCTGGGATTTTCCCGATGACCAAGCATGACCCACCCTGCCAGAGGAAGGACCAGTGTGTTCACACGAAGTGTTTGTTCTTTTCTAAGGAAAGGTGCTTCTCTCGGTCAACATTTCTCAATAACTCCGTCACTTCAGATTAGCTCTCGAAGCCCTGAACTTTCGGACAAAGTGAATTTCTTTAGTTGTTCTAACCACACTAGTGTGAGCACTTCGGTCAAAGCAAGTGTGTGTGTGTGTGTGTGTGTGTGTGTGTGTGTGTGTGTGTGTGTGCACACTTAATAAGGCCAGGTGGAAAACATATATTCTGTGTAAGCAGTAAATATCAGAACATCAAGAGCAATTTGGCGAACTTTAGTAAAACAGTTATTAAGCAACACAACCCTTCTCTCTGCTCCAACGAATTACAAAGGCCTAACTTTTTGAAAAACAAGAAAAGCTTCACAGCACTGCTAAACCATGAATCCATTTCTGTTTTATTGCTCGCAAAAGCCTGTCATCAAAACTAATTTTATGTCTATGAATAAATGAGGAATAAACAGCAATTGTTCCAAGTAATAATATACTTTCAAGAAAAAAAAAACTATGGACTTACAAATCTGTCATCATAAATGACTTTGAGCATAATAAAAATTATAAAAATACTCTAATTTATTTCAACTAAGTGCTTCGGAGTTTTCGAAACGTTTTCACATCTGCCTTCCCATTCAGTCCTCCCCCAAACCGTGTGAGGTAGGTAAGATTTATCATTCAGTTTTCCAGATTAAAAAGACAAGACAGCTGAGGCTTAAGCAGCTTGCTTAAGTTGTAAGTGGTAGAGCAGAAATCCGTTTTTCTGAACCCTCCTCTTTATTGCTGCTGCTTTAATTCTGTAGCCACGTTTTAAAAATGTATAAAAGTGAAGGATCAGAGCCTCTATTTCCTACTCGTATAAAGTGGTAAGATCCAGCCTTATATGTGGTACGTCTGAAATGCGACGTACAAATAACTGGGAAGCAAGATTTGGGATTTGAGAATACAAATAATCATAGCTCATGCTTATTGACCATTACTACCTGCCAAACTCCCTTTCTTATGCAGCCCCTAAAACCGCCCGTGAGGTATGTATTTCTTTTAGCCTCGTTTTATAGATGGATAAACAGAGGCTCAGCTCAGGTGACTTTCCCAAGTCCCGTAACCAATGGGTTCCAGAACAAGGATCAAATCAACGTTTGTCTGATCCCAAACCCATGCTCTTCCCTGCTCCCCCACGTGGGCTCAGCCATGGACTGGAGTGCCCGGTTTTCGGTGCTGATTCATCCTGTTCCCCCAGACCTGCCTGAACTGCAGCGTCTTAAATAAAGAGGATGAAGCCCCAGCCTAACACTCTGCCAATATGTCCTCGCCTGGGGATGCCATGGGCCTCAGCTTTGATCCGCCACATAATCTTGGTTAAGACCCTCCTTCGCGTTCCTTCTCTGTGACCAGGGACTGACAATATTAGGTCATCTTAACGGCCCTTGACCTCTCGTTTACCTTCCTTTAGAGCTTGCCACCAAAAGGACTAACCATTGACCAGAGAAGTGGGCCTTTTCCTCTTTGTTTAATACTTTCAAATGAGAGATGTCGGGTAAATTTCAGTTTTACCTAATTACCTGGAGTAGATAATATTTTTCATATTGTAGGTCTAAAGGCAGAAACCCAACCTGAAGGCTGGTAGGAGTAGCAGCATGTTGGGATTTAAAAAAAAAAAAAAATCATGTGCAGTACATTTCCAGGCACATAGTTCGGTCATTCTCGCTAGCTTTGTGTCATCTTCAAAACATAGCAGAGGCATTAATCCATATGATGAACCTGGAACTTTCTTTTTCTTCTGCTTACAGTGTAACTTATTTTCAAATTAGAAAACTCAAAAGTGCCTGAAACCACAAAACTCTTTTTGGCACTCGTGACCGAAAAAGAACTGAATTTTTTCCCTCGGATTTTTATAAGGCATTGGCTCTTGGGCTGATGCTTGTTAACCGGAGTTCTTTTTTTCTGACCAGCTTTTAATTTCCTGACAATTGGGGCTTATGACATGGGGAAGGCACTAACAAATCCTAATCTGGGCTAATGAGCTGGATGCATAAGCGAGAGCATGGCTCCTACTGGAAGATAATAGCGTCCAAGGATTTCCTTTCCCTCCCAATTCAGTATAGATGTGATTATCTGGACGTGCAGCAGTATTCCTTTCGTCGTTGTGCTAGACTACCAGTCTAAATTTATTTTCTGTAATATTCTTTTTAATAACAATGTCTATTAAAGACATCTGTTGAAAGTCTGTAATGCTTAGTTCATGAAGAGACAGCATAGGAGTGTGCTTTAAGGATTCTGTTTTCAGTTTAATGTTATGGGCTGTTAAGGAGAAGGTTTATGGGTGTAACATTATTAGTTGGAATTTGACTCAAATTGAAATCAGGCCCAAGAATTGACTTATCCATAATATTCTGAAGGGCTTTTTAAAACGTTAAAAAGTTTAACTGAACACGAATATTAGTATAATTTAATGTCTTACCTGCCGTTCTCAAGGCCGTTCAAAACATTTCCTAATCACCTGATTTCAAATTCATATGTTAGCCTGTCCCTCATACGACCAGGCTTTTAAAAATTAGAAATTTATTGCATCAGGCCAATATTTTAACTATGCGAGAAAAAGAGAAATATTGGCTGAACTATTCGACTACAGATGTAAAAGGGAAAACTCCCATATGTCACACACCCTTTGTTAGGACGTGTGGTGCCAGCCGAGCTGTGGGGACGATGATGGAACAGTGAGGCCGGGACCCCCGCCCGGGTTTGGCCTGGACACAAGCCACCGCACTACCACCACCACCGAGCAGAAATGAATCACTCCGGCCATGGGCTGGGCTTAGCATCCCTGTAATTTCGTTTTAAAACCTCAATGATCAAGATTAAAAGAAAGCAATAAAGCATAACAGATTTGTTCTCGTGCAGTTCGAAGAGCGCCTCATTCTCCACGCCTGTGGCCTTGACACTTCTTTTGGCATCACCATTAGTGACATGAGGAGTAATTCACCACTGTCAGGAAATTTGGCTGTTTCATCACCTCCATAAGAGACCCGCATAGCTCCATGGTGATTGCTGTCTAGATGAATTATGTGGCTCCTTCCCGCACTTTTTGATTGAACAGTGATAACTCAGATAATGCATTATCCTGTGCCTCTCTCTCTCTGAGAGGGATCTGCTACTGTTTCTTGCAGAGCCGCGAAAGACCTCACGGAGGCATTTAAAGTGACATCTCTATGCCAGTCCCAACCGTCTCAATCAGTAAGAAGCAATTGCCAGGCCAGATTACAATACAGCTAAATCTCACTGCAGATCTTTCAGCTGTTTAGAGCTGGGGCTAATTGGGCATCAGGCTCTTAGAAAAGAAGAGATGAAGCTATGCCCAAAACGCAGCTGATAAGATTTATAACCTCACGTGCATACCTACCAGTGGGAATCCACGGGCTTCGCCACTCATCCATCCATCCATTCCTTCATCCGGCCTATCGTCCCATGCCCACCGGATGCCTGGGCTGAGCACCAGTGATTCGGCAGGAGACCAAACAGACGCAGTGTTGCTTTCCTAGGCCTGCTGGTCTCGTTGGGAAGGCAGAATTAAGTATTTACGAGTGTGATGAATATTAGGAAGGAGACACGCAGGACACTCTGGAAGCTAACCCAGTCAGAGGAGTCAGGGACTTCCTAAGAGAAACGAGGCCTCCACTGACCCCTAAAGCAGGAGGCTGGGCAGGGAGTGCCTTCTCCAGCGTGAGGTCACTCAGGCAGGCTGCAAGTGCAGGACAAGCCTGAGAAACGGAGAAGTCCGTAATGGGTGGGGCACGGGCAGGGACGGGAAAACTGGTCCAAGCTGAGGCTTACTGGTGGTCCCAGCTAGACCACGAACAACAGACCAAGAGACCAAAATGAGAATTACGTCAGTACGATTTTATTGTAGTTTGACTCTAGGGCATGGCGGATCTCTAGAAATATTTTATGCACAATATCAGAGACATGGAGTAAACATATTACATTCGATGTATATTTGCTACATACAGTATATGTGTATGTAGACACTGACATATATAGTTTAAATAACTATATTCTTATTAAAATATTTTGAAGTTATCATTATTTAAACTGTAGTTTAAACGAAACTAATAAAATGATCCAACTGGTACCAACCACCCAGCTTAAGAAACACATTTTTGTAACTTTCAACACACTCTTTGCATCCCCCCCAACATGTTGCTCTCCTTTGTTTTCATTTATAATTTTACCACATAAGTGTGTATGACTAAGCAGTTTATTGGTCGTGCATGTTTCTTTGAATTTTACATAAATGGATTTACATTCTATGTATTCTTTGAGACGTTTTTGCAGAAAATACGTTGAGATTCAACCACGCTGATGTGTAACATTTTCTTTCCACAGTTCTAGAACAGAACTTGAGTCCTAACCTTCAATTCACGGCTAAAGAGGCAAAATAGTACGCATTTTGAAAACCTATAGGCAATTCTCAAATTTCTTTTTATTCGTTAGTATCTCTGGCCATCTTCACCCGTCTTTAAAATAAGTAGCAGTGGGGCTGGTGATGAACAGTACATTTGCTAAGTAACACCTGACATTTGCAAAAGGCTTTGTGCTTTCTGTCACACAAGCGTATCACTGCACTTAATCCTCACCACGCCGGAGGAGGCAGGCATGCCCCAAATTTCCAGTTTGACAGGTGAGGGAATTGCGGTCTGGAGACATTAGGAGACTTTGTGAGGGGCCCCTTTATGTGGCGGAGAGGTACAAAGCCCCGTGTTTTTTCTCTCTCAGTGGCACCAAGTGTTAGGCAATGGGGCGCGAGAACAAGGAGGGACTAGGGTTTGAAGGATGTGAAAAGTTTGTTCACCGCTTTTCCTGATATGTCATCCTCTCATTTTAGCCTCTGGTGTGAGTACAATGACACACACATTCTGATTTAATCGATTTAATCCCCAAGTCTTACGTGCACCCTGGTTTCTGGCCTCCTGCGACCTCAGCACAAACAGCAGCGTCCTGAACAGCTGCACCGGCCGTGTGAAAAGCTGCAGTCGGAACCCGCTTTCCGTAACTTTGCAGTGCACTGGGCTGTTCAGTGGGAAGATGCCTTTGTCCGGAATACCTGACACTGTCAAGCTTCCAGAGTGCTTTCACGCTCTTCGGAATTCTTTGTTTCTTACAACCCGGCAGCCTTCACAGGGAGCATCGGCTCCATGATGAGCCTGGACTTGGCAGGAGTTAGATGACTGCTCAGGGGGCAAGGTCCTCAGCGGCACAGTCCTTATCAGAACCTAAAGACCTTCCCACTCCTGCTCTGGTCTGCTCCCCTACAGCATGCCCTGTTGGCATCCGAGAGTGTCCTTAGCTGCGGTGCTGCCTGAGATCACGTTCAGATCCTCTCTGAGGTCCTGAATCTAAGTGGACCACCAGGTCGAGAATCTAAGAGGACCACCCGCGAGCACATCCCGGAGCAGAAAGGATTTGCTCCTCCACGAAGAAGGTGAATTTCCCAGGCCGGTTTTACAGCCCCCAGGCTGGGTCACAACAAGATGAGCTTTGGGGGCCTCGGAGAGGACTGGGACATCAACCAGAGGTGTCCACCTTGCATGCCGGCCTCGAAATTTGCATCTGTATTTTTTCATCACCACCCTTCTACTCCGTTCCCTATGTTCTGAATATTTTTATCTACGAAACAAACCACTTAAAAAATGTGTGGGCGTATGGCCTTATCGTGCATAAATGAATGCTTATCAGGCTGTCCCTCTGCACCCGCCCATGGGCCTCTACATACTTCCAAGCACTGTTACGTGTGTGCAGCACAGGCCCCGAGGGCCACAGAAGTCCCTGGCATTTGAAGGGCTGGAGTCACTGCTTGAATTATCTCTAAACAATATTACCCAGGGACCCTTGACCCGTATGTTTTGTATCTTGGCTAAGACAAATTTGATTAAAGTGAGCTGCAAGTTTGGAGATACCAGACGCTTCAGCGACTGAATGAACCTAGTCACCTGCTCCTGATCTGACTCTCAGAGCAGTTCCGCTGTTCTCGCTTCACTCTCAAGCAAAATAGCCTGCGATGTTATATGAGAAAGTGGTATTTGCCTATTTGGGGATTTATGGAGGTCTGAGGCATCCTCCTCGAATGCCAGGAGTCGGCCTAGTCGCCCACGACGTTCTGTGACTGAAAAGCGCAGGATGTAATCTGTGTCTGCATATCCGTACAAGATGAAGAAGATGGCAATGGGGGACTCGGCCATGATAGGAATTATATTTACTTGGTGTGATTAGAACAATGGTTCCCAACTAGAGTGGATTTTTGTCCCCAGGGGACTTTCAGCAATACCTAGAGATGCCTTTGTTCGTTGGCCAGAGAGGATGAATGGGGGTGGGGACGAAGCGGGGGTTATTGGAGCGTCTCCTAGGCAGAGCCCAGAGATGCTGTGAATGACCCCACAGTGTCCAGGGCCCCTCTCTCCAACCAGTCACCATCCCATACAACACGTCAAAGAGCCAAGGTCGACGAACCCAGAAGTGGAAGGACATTTTCTCCATTGTTCCAAAATTTTATGCCGTTTTCATAATATCTACATTATTGTGTCATTATGTTTAGGTTTTCCTATGTTACTATTATGGCTTTTACTTTTGGGGAATTTTTTGAAAGTCACATCCTTGGCTGTTTCATCGAGGGCTGATTGAGCAAAAGCCAAACGTGAACCCTCTGCATTTTTGGTAAATCTGCTGTTGAGGACAGAGTTTACAATGTTACTCAACTCACCTTATATGAAAATGCTCCCCAAATAAGATTTTTTTAGACCGCAGGACCTTAAACAGTCTTCTCTCTCGGTGAACTGTTAGATATGTAGTTTTTTTTTTTTTTTTTACTTTTGGGCAATAAGTACAATACGTTTCTCTCTTTGCTTAGCCGCTAAGAAACTCAGGGCTAAGCTTTCTTTTATCTTCCTCATCCCCCCACCCTCTTCACTTTTGGATTCTTCCTGTTTTCTTATTTATTTCTCATTCTGCACCTAACATGGTACTCTTCGAATTAATTAACTGAGTAAAAATGTGCCCTCGTCTATGTCCATTTCCTTCCCTCCCATTATTGTTTTATGTTCTGCCCCCATAGGCTATTTTCCTGCCTTAGGATTGGTTTCTATTCCAAATGTCATCTCTTCCATAATTTTTAATGTAGCGAAGTTGTTGTCTCTTTCAGGTTGTTGCATTATCTCATGTCCCTGTTTGATGCTTTCGCTGACTCTCTTGTCACCACGAGTTGCTGCCTTTGTATGACCTGTAAATGTTGTGTGTGAGTTTATCTTCAGTGGGGATTCTTTGCTTTTTGTTGTTTGAATCCATGCGTCTTTGTCAGTTGAGGGGTGAATAGTTAGCTGATCGGTACTTAGCCGATGACTCAAGGGGTCCCCTCTGCTGACTCTGGTTCTCTCTGTGCTGCTGTCTTCTCCCTGACACCTCCTCCTCCTCGCCCTGGTGAAGCTTAGCTACCTGGACTCACTTCAACACCCAACTCCACCTCCTTGACTTAAGGAGATTGCCAGGCCCCGCCTCGGTTTTGCTCTTCGTACTGTGGCCAGAAATCTTGATCCAGGCGGTATCTGGGGCGATTGTAAAGATCATTTGTTTGTTTCCCCTCTGTCGGTGATCACTTTCCTGGGCTACTTGTTGTCCAGTGTCTGAAATACGAGGTTTCACACAATTTATGCAGTGTCTGCAATTGTTTAAGGTAATTCATCTTAGCTGGAAGGAGAAATCTCCTACTAATATAAAGATGCCCTTGACCCATTTTAGCAGCCAAGAGTTACTGAGCTTTCAGTCTATCCTAACCTATGGATTTTTCATTTCTTAACATTCAAATTCCTGAAAAGAAAGGTTTCTCCCTCGTCTGGTACTTACGTGATTGATTGAGCAACTTAAAGTCAGCTCTAATATTCATTCTGTTAATTTTCTTCATATTAATTTTGGTTCTTAGGTACTCTGAATCTGCCATCCATTCTACTATCTCACTGATTAAACGGATATTTTCAGTGCCAGCTACGTGCCCGGCATTGTTCTAAAATGACATGAGGGATGCAAACGCTGTTCTTGTTCTTGTGGAGTAAGAGCCGACGTTTTGGGTTGGGGAAGAATACTCAACAGGTAGATAAAAACAAATACACAAACCAGTTATTTCCAATAATGCTATGAACACAACAAAACTGAATACTGTGATAGAGAATGACTGGTGGAGGGGGGTGGCCGCTTTAGCTCAGGTTTTCAGGGAAGTTCTTTGAATGAGTTCTTGGTTGTAAACAATAGAAAACAAGTTGCCCAACTTAAGCAGAAAAGACATTTTGGGGGGAAGAATTTCAGGTAGCTCCTAGCATTGCTACATAGACTGCAGCTTCTTTAGGGCCCAAGGGGGGCAAAGCACAACCAAGATAAACTCACACTGTTGTCCCCACGCAACTTCCACACCAGCCAGCCAGGGCCCCGGCTGGCAGCACCACCACTGGACAGCCAATACCCGGAGGAGCCGCCACCAGCCTTAGAGGCTGCTAATGTCCTCGGGTTCACCGTGGTACCTGCTGCCATGAAAAACGCCCCTGCCCCTACACATCACTCTCTTGAGATTTGACACCCAGGGTCGGGAACCGATGAACTGCGTTCAAGTCATGTGTCCACGTGTTAGCTCCCACAGGTAGGGAAAGGGAACCCCCGAACCTCGGGAGTTCCAAAGGCGGGGGCCAAGGAGATTCAGTCGTGGGTGCTTAACCGTGTCTCTGCAGCCTCTCTGAGGAGGAGGCATTTGGAGTGACGTCTAAATGACGAGAAAAGCCAGCCACGTGAAGATCTGAAGGAAACACACTCCAGATCAGGAGAACAGCAGTCATGCAGACTAAAACAGGAACACGCTTGTTTTCGTGGGACCGAAAGTCCCTGGGGAGCGGGGAAGCGTAGTGGACAAGGAACAGGGGGTCAAGAGGTGAGACCCAAAAGGTGGCAGAGTCCTGACACGTACAACCTTGCCGGCCGAGGGCGGGGATTCGCACGGCATTTTTGCTGCACCAGGAACCTTTGGGAGATGGGAGCATATGGGGGCGGTGATCTGGCCCCTCTGGGTGGGGGTTCGTGTAAAATTAGAAGCTTATTTTTCTTTTTTCACTTTAGCTTGTAAAACTATTATAGATGTTTCAACATTCAAGAATTTTAGGGAAAAAATAATTTAAATATGCCATCGCTGTCATTTTCCTTTCTGGCTGTTCTCTCCAAATTGTGCCTGTGTGCATACCTATTTTTATGTATTTGCCCGTTGTACACGCACCTTTATGTTTTATTCTTTTTTTGCTGAATATCGTATGTTATACACATTCAGTACTAGCGATGATGCTGCATTACAAATTCGTCTTTGTAGAATATTCAGGAATGAATGGGGTGACAGGCTCGCCAGAGACAGAGTGTCCTTTAAAGGGTAATGCCTAGCGCCGCGGAGCTTTCTGAAGGAGTCGCACTGATTTATAAGGTTAACAGAGTCCATGAGCATATTAGTTTCCCCAGTTACATAACCGCTGGTTTTACAGAGGGAATGTGATCCTCTTCGTTTTCCTTCCTTTGACGACTACTGCCACCCGTGCCCATTGAGGCCACAAGGAAGCAGTGGGCGGGGCTGCAGGAGGAAGGGACAGGCGAGGCATTGTTCCTCGGGCCCAACCTCCACCTCTAGAGTTGTGACACCACAGCCCGACAGGCCACTCTACTCCTTCCCTGGCTCTCCTGAAGTGTCTTACCGGTGGCAGCTCCTCTGCTGTGGCCCTGCGCCTCAGGGCTTGGGTCTCTGTGCCTTCCTCCTCCCGTGACTGTCCACGTGTCCTCCGCCTTGATTGATAGGTAACTGTTCCTCCCTCTGCGCTTCCAGAGTCAGGTTATCTAGATGAGGAACAGTCCCACCATGCCCACAGCTGCTAACTTTGCTGCAAAGAGTCCTTCCCGGTGAACTTGGTTTCCTTACAGAGATTCAGGCCTTGGTTCATCCAGCAAAAATGATTCAGCCGTGTATCCGTGAAAATCGCAGCAGGAAACAGATGCACTCTCCAACTGGGTAACTGAGAAGCGCTTAATAAAGGGATTATTATAAACAGAGCAAGAGTGAAGGACACTGACAAAGGATGATACAGTGCCCGGGGCCGGCAGAAGCAAACAGGAGCCCTTGCCGCCTAAAGGAGCAAGAGGAGAGAGTGGTTACGTGATGGTTCATGTAACAGGAATGAGAGTGGTGATGGGGTTGGTCTGGAGGATCTCAAGGCAATCATGCCGCCGAGGCTGCCAGTGTCAGCAGGGGATGGAGGGAAGGGTGAGGGCCTTCCCAGGAGTGTGCAAAGCCCTGGTGCCACCTCGTAACTCCTCCGAACGGCGAGGCGATGTCTGGGGGAGGCAGTGTTCTCCTGCATCCCGGAGCTCCAGGGGCTAGTCTCAGACTCACAGCGTGGACGCGTGGAGGACGGGGCATGTCGTTCCTCACTGTTTTGCTGTGTTCAAATCCCCTCGTGGCTTCCCATGACCCACTGGCCCTCAATCAAGAATGTGCATGCCCCTTATTTCAAGTATTGGCCCCTCCCAGGGGGCTGGGAGTACAAAGATATACACTTCGGTTCTTTCACTCAAGATGCTCCTGATCCGGTGGGCAGAGGCCCGCACGTAACATGTAGTTAGAACACAAAGCACCCAGCGCAGGGAGAGAAAAAGGCCAAAGCAACTACGGGAGCTCAAAGGACGTGAGGGAAGGCAGCACGGGGGAGGTGACCTCTCTCCTGTGGTGGGATTCTCAGCCGAGAGCCCTCCATCCACTGTAAAAGAAGCATTTTCGTGGGATGGCCATCCCCAGAGACGCTCTGAGGCCCCCGTGCTCTGCAAAGTGTGAAGTCTCTTCCTGCAGACACATCTTTTAAACACATTGTGTAGTTCCTCTTTGGCGAATTATTCTTTCTAGTCATTATAAATCTGAATCCAGATTTTTTTTTCCTTTTACTTGTTACAGATATTATTCTGTCATATTTGGTGCAAATCTTTGCCACAGCCTGATTTTTTTTTTCCGTTTCGTGTTAGTGATGTGATTTTGCATTGTACGGGCATTTAAAAAGTCTGCTTATCAACCTTTCCTGTTTAGGTTGTTTATGTTTCTTTCTAGCTGAGAGCATTATCATTCCTCCACAGACCTACAAATATGTTATTCTCTTTTCTGCCAGGCTTTTCTATTTCATACTTTTAATCTATTTGAGACTGATTTTGCTGGTTTTTTAACATATGGGCATAAATTACCCCCCAAATACTGTAATATTTTCTGTATTTTCATCCAATTTACTGATAAAATTTTGAGAAAGTCCAAATCTGCCACCTAAACCCCTAGAAGCTTCCTTTTGGGTTTGCACTAAATCGTTAATCAATATTCTTGATGATTCTCCTGCCAATCATCTACTTCATTGTGCGTATTTTGCAGGGTCTGTGTCTCACTTCTGCCAGAGACGGTAAGCGTCACGAGGGCAGGATCACCTCTAGGGCCCCATCGCCTAACCGAGGCGATACACATTGTTTATTTGGCATCGTAAACGGTCCTTGAATGAACGAATGAAAAGAAAGAAGGGATTAGATAGCTGAGACTCTACCCACTGTTTTAATATCCATCATCCTGCAAGTCCACAAGGAATACGTGCAAGACTCTCAAATGCTGGTTAAGCCACCTGACTTACATCATTTCCTCGATCCACCAGTCCAGTGACCTTATCAAAAGAGAAAGTTACGTTATGCTCAGTGCATCCCTGGTGGGTGCACACGGACTCCCGATGATCACCCCTCTCTTGTCTAAGTGCTCATGAAACATCTGCTTAATAATCTTTTCTAGGATTTTGACTGAAATCATCAGTCAGCCTCTGGATTTCCAGAATCCATTCCCACCTTGCCCTTACACCTTTCTGAGAACGAGGACAAGGACCATGTCTTACTTGGCTTGATATCCTCTTGCTGAGCACTGTTCTGGAAAATAAAACATAGTTGCTTAATGAATATTTAATAAAGGGAGGGAGGGAGGAAGGAAGGAAGGAAGGAGGGAGGGAAGGAAGGAAGGAAGGAAGGAAGGAAGGAAGGAAGGAAGGAAGGAAGGAAGGAAAGAAGGAAGAAAAAATAACTGATTATTATCGACAAACTTTTCTAGACAGCTTAGATGGAATTACCTAAATTAACTGGTAACTTTGGGCAATGCATGCCGACAAATCAGCTCTGTTCCGAGGTCCTTTCTGGGTGTGATGTAGAGGCAGCGCTGAGAGTCCCTGCTGCGCGGGAGGGGTTCACAGCGAGGCAGAGACATGAGCCGATCTGGAGAGAAGAGTTCTGACGTCAGGGAAGAGCGCTGCCTGCTAGGTGTGACACATCCTCAAGTCCAGGTCCTACGAGCAAGACGTGACCCAGGCCGGGAAATGTTTGCAGAGATGTGGCTTCAAATCCCAATTTTCTCTTGTTTGAAAGGCTTTTGATTTTATTCCTTTGTCATTAAAACAAGAAAGCAAGAAAGCTTTGTGGGTGTCGCAACTTTTTCCCGGGTCTGACCACTTGTGCAAGGGTTCAAGTAGAATCACTCGCCTTTGGGTGTGCAGGAGGAATATTTTAATGTTAAAGTGCATTAGAAAGTCATCTCCCTTTGGATGTTTAATGGTTTAAAGCAATCGCACATGGATGGTGGTCAGTGCTATTTGTCATGAAGCAGAATCAAGCTAATCTTACTGAAGGTCAGGCTGAAGGTCCTTCGTTTCATGAAACATCAATGTTAAATTGGAATTAGTAAGTCTGTATTGGAGAATCTGACAAGCAACGCCCGATCTGAGAAGAGGAACGAATGCAAGTTTGACTAAGACTCCGTTCTGTAACGATGTGTTCTAACCAAGAGCATCCGTTGGCCTGGAGAAATCTCAGTCCAGGTAGAGAAAAAGGATGCCACGGGGGACCAGAAGCAAGGGTCGGGAGCGAGTCCCGCTTGCTCTCTGGCGTGACTCTCCACCTCTGTTACAGAAACGGTGTCCATGGGCTGCAGCTTGCTAGCACCGCCCTGTATCCTCAGCCTCTTCCAGCAACGGTTTTTGACCTTCCTCTGGGTGACACCTGGCTCCCCTTAGACGCATCTTCCCTGTAGCCCCCTCAGGTGTTCTCGTGCCCCATGTTGCTGCTGCAAGACTGCACTCACTTTCTCCTGAAAAGCACTCGGCTTTGAATCGCACTCATCAGGTGCTACCTCTCCCTTGTGTCGGCGATCTGCAGACCCCTAGGCCCCTGCCCCTCCTCACTCTGTGCAGATTTTAGCAACCATTTCACTATCCCTGTCTTCGAAATCAATCCAATTACTATTCATGCGATTTCAATAATCAGATCTTCTTTCTGGCACCCTGGCTTTTCAGTTATTAGTTTCTCTTCTCCCACGGCTTGGTCCTCCCTTTAATCTCTCCTAATCATTTCTACAGTCACACCTTTGACCCTTTCGGGAGTTATAGGTACAACACTGCGAAAATCTTAATTTCCGACATCCTACTCTCTTACCACTGTTATCTGTGGTGCCCATTTGCCCTGGTACTACACCAACACACAATCCTTCTCCACCACCAGGACTTCAACCCAACACTCCTACCACCTCCTTACTGTTCTGCCCCCTTGACATCCTGTCTCCCTCGCCATCCAGTTTAAATTTCGTACTCTGTATAATCGTACCCTGGCATACAGACTTGACTCTTTGCCCCTCTCTCCCTTGTACTGACTTGACTAAACAAAACCTTGGTTAAATTCCACCTCTCCCTACTAAGTGCTTATACCCTACCAGCATGGCCAGACAAATGCCCAAACATGGTCAGAAAAAACGGTCAGACGTACTGACTGTTTTCACTTTAAGTCCATGGCCGCGAACCGCGAGTGATCCTTGGTATCGCCTGATTGCTCCATCACTTTGTCATGGTCCCAGGCAGCCAGTTCGTATCTTCTATCTCTTCAAACCGCCGACATCTCCTCCCCCATCATTTCTCTCGGCCGATGACATTGCTCCATATTTCACTGAGAAAACAGAAGTAATTTTCTTAATGCCACATTCAACCACTACTTGCCTAAATCCATATGCCCTACCTGTGGGCCCCATCCTCTACTACTCAAGGACGTTGCCCCAGCAGGCGTCCTCTCTCTCCTCTAGTAGCATTAATTATTCCCTGTCTATAGCATCGCCTTTCTTAATGTACAAGCATGTTGTTATTTCCCCACTTGGAAAGAAAAACCCTTTGACTCTACTGCACCCCTATTTATCTCTTTCCTTTTACAGCAAAACTTAAGAACAAAACTATCTATTCCCACTATTTACAGTTTCTCTTCTCCCATTCTCCCTTCAGCCCATTCCGCTCAGGCTGTCCCCACCGCCACGCCACCAAAACTGCCCCTATCAAGTCACCAGTGACTCAACGTTGCTCAGCGGCGATGGCAGGGCTTCGTCCTCCCCTAATGATCGATCAGCACCTTCTCCATCTACGGAAGCCTAGACCGTCCACAGCACCCTGTGCTTCTGCAGAGCGGAATGGGGTCCTGGTTTTACGAGATTAAATTTGTGGGATGTGAACAAACCAATCTATAGGAATATGTCTTCTAGCCACTCGCCCATCTGCCTCCCCTGCGTTAACGATGATTTATGACAGAGCGGTAGTAAGGAATGTTAATTGGCTTCGTTTTAGTACACTTCTGATTCTTGCCAGAGCCTAGATTGATGGGGGGAAAGTTTTAAGGAACAGCGAAATTTTTGTTTCCCAACTGAAGCAGCTCTCCCAGCCGTCTCTCTCTCTCTCAATATTTGGACTCACAGAGCAGTGCTAGACTTGGAATGCGTCGTACAGAACACCTAGCCGAACCTAGAGAAGGTCCCAGAAGGCTAGATGACCGTCCTAAAGTCTCCCAGCTAATTAGCGACTTATTTGAAACAGAGCCTTAGCTTTCCACGCCAAGCCCAGCATCCTTTCACTCACGCTTGCAGTCGATCTGCATCCTTATGCTTCTCTCAACGTCCACATCCTGTGGTGACACTTCGAATCTACCTTTTTACGGAATCCTGTTATTCTCCTGGACATCCTCTCCAGCACACTTGTCGCTAACAGCTTTTCCAGCAGTGCTTTCGACCTGTACATTCCGTACTGATGCATTTCGTTCACTTTTCAAGGAGTCTTATTGTCCCCCTGGGTGGTTTGAGATCTTTGGTTCCATCAAAAAACACGCCTCGCTTATCAGGGCTAAATCTGACAGTGGCTTGGATTTGCTGTTTCGCCCCCAGGTTGTGAGAGAGACATACTTGGCAGAATCCCAGGGTGCATTCCTGGGCCAAACACTTAAAGATGTTCTCGACTGGGCAACATTTGAAAATACAGCCCCGACATAAAATTCTAGACTTGCTGCTTGTTCGGCCACCATGTAGCGCTCCCTCTCTGGGCTTCGGGAACCTTTGTCCCTCCTTGCACTTTGTGACAGTTTCCTGAGGCCCTGCCCAAGTCGCTCTGCAGCTGAATCGTTGTTTGTGTGTGTGTGTGTGTGTGTGTGTGTGTGTGTGTGTGTGTGTTTGCATTTATGTGTATAATCAGGAAAATGGGAGGAGAAATGAGGCATTCCACTTCCCCAACACACAAATGACAGATCTCTTAGGAAAATGATAAGAAAAGATACCTTAATGGGATAAACTGATTCCAAGAGTAGATAGTCAAACTTGCTGAACGCCATCATCTTACCTAAAGAAAGACCGTGTCAACGTAAAAAGGGTTCTAAATAGCAGCTATAAAGGAAACTAACACTTAACTCTGTGCCGAGTGCTGTGGACTCATGCATCACGCTACGTGGGTTACATCTAATCCTCTCAGCTCCACAAAGTAAGTGCTAGTATGGACGAGAAACCGAGGCACAGAGAGGCTAAACAGCTACCACGGTCACAGAGCTAATAATGCAATGGTGGCACAAGATTCGAAGCAGGGGGAGCCTGACCCTGGAGTCTTCACTCCTCCTAACCATTCTGCACCCCGCCTTTCTGGAAAAAACAAATTACAGAGCTAGTATTCACCCCTGGAGACTTGGGGACGAGCCGTTTCCTCTAAACAACCTTATCGGCAAGGCCATCCCTTCAGTGGAGAGGGGTTCCTCAAGCTCTCTCAACTAAGAACAGCATCCATTTTTCTGAGTCTCTTCTTATAAACCAATGAAGATCCTAATTCGGTGTCTCATGGAGCACAGCCTACAACGGGAGAATGCCTAGCAACACATGGACATCCTAACTTTTTGTTCAGACTCTGTGGGTTTTGGTTAATGTGAGTCTGGCGGCTCCTCCGGGTTCACTCTCTGGTCGCCGGCAGATCAGATGCAGAGCTCAGAGCCAGAGGCCCAGTGTCGTGTGTGCCACCCTGGGGAGATCCAGGTACTGATGGCTCCTGGAAACTGCAGACATCTTGGCATCACAAACCTTTTTCTTTGAAGTTTCAATGGTCTTATCTTCCTTATTAGATTGGTGGCTTCTTGATGGGGACTACCATGTTTTAGATGTCTTGGTGTTCCCTCCAGTGTCTGTCATCACCCTGCCCACATCCCCAGGACATTTCAACGTGCCTCAGCTGACTTCCAACCACGGGAATTGCATCTCTGTGCTGAGCGCTTTCCCCCCAGACTGTGGAAGGGACACTGCAGGCAGGGAGGTCTGGCAACCCACTGCCCCCTTGTAGCCTTTAACCAGTGAGTCTCTCCTGAGGTGGATATGGACCTCGGCACTCTCTCCTCTCAAATGGGATAATTCAAGGCTCTGTGTGGCACTGTCTCCCTGAAGGATTCCGTTCCAGTCACCCACACTGGTGTCTAGTTTGAAAACACGCCCTCTCTGGCTGCTCCCCAAACCCTGTTTCACTCCTCCACTCCTCTGGAGAATCCATGTCCTGGAATCCTTGCCTCAGGGTCAGCTGTGGTGGGAACACAAAGTGAGGCAAAGTGGGGAAGGCAAGTATCAGTTAAGGAATACCTGTAGTGCCCAGCATGGTGCTAGGATCATTATAGGGATGACTTTTAATCCTCACCGCAGCCATGGGAGGCAGGGAGCTACTTCTTGATGAGAAATCTGAAGCACAGAAGGGCCTCTAATTTGCTTATGGTCCGTAGCTGCTCAGCACTCAGGCTGGACGCTGAGCACTCACTGTTCTCTTTGGCCTAATGGCCAGCCCGTTTCTGCTCTGCCCTGTGGCCCGGACCAGGGCTTCGCATTCTGGAATAAAGACTCAGAAGTATAGGGAATCAATCTGTTGATATTTCTGGAATAACCTCTGATGATTTGTCATCCTGGTACCTGTTCTGTGGATAGATCAGCAACGATAAAACATGTATCAACATAAGCAAGCGTTTGCAAAACACCTTTCCCTCCTCTGTTCTGTGTCTCTTCGCAGTCAGTGGGACCGTGCCAAAGTGAAGGCCGAGAGCGGGCATGACTCATTCACAGCCTGTTCAGCAGGCTGGTCTGTTAAACTCTCCACGAACCAACTGAAGACACGGGCACAGAAATGAAAAAGGACGAGGAAGCCAGCTGAAGTGTAAAGACCGATCCCCACACCTAAGTGCCCGGCTTCACTCCCACAAAGTTCTTTTCTCAACTGTTGTGTAGTCGTATCCTTAACAACACCACAGAGAAAGACAGCTCAGGGAAAGTTTGTGTCTTCTCGTTTGGGCAAATAAGCACCCACATTTTTTTTTTTTTTTTTTTTTTTTTGCCTCAGAGGATTGCTCTATTTTTCTTTCTTTTTTTGGTTTTGTTTTATTGTTGTTTTCTGCAGAGGCCCCTAGGGTCAGTTCAGCAGTCTTTACTGAGCACACACGAACTATGAACTTGGCAACCTGTTCTCGTCTTCAGACACTTTAGGGTCTGAGAACAGAATTTACCAACCTGATCCTTCATTTGAACTAGAAGTCTTCGCTCTCTCCAGTGCTGAGCCTCACCTAGGCCCTAGAAGTAAGAGTGAGGTCCATAGTCACCCAAGGACAGAACACTACCACTTCTGCTGTCTTCTCAGTGATGATTTAGTCAGCGTCTGACTTCTCGACAGGCCTCAGTTCCGAAAGTCAGACCAGCGGTGTTGAAGGGGGCCTGGCTGTACAGATCACCTAGGAGGACCCTACCTCTTGGTGTGACGAGATAGATTGCCTGTGAGGGAGCAATTGTCCAAGCACCACTATTGATTAAACGCTGAGAAACATGCTTAGGTTGCATTTGCTGTCAGCCCAACTGGAGATGGCTCTGTGTCTTCCTCTAACTTCTTCTTTTCCAGCTGGGCTTTTTTTGTGGCTTAGTATTAAAATAGATGCTTCCTAATTAGACAGATCTCTGTCAGGAGGATCAATCTGAGAACTTCTGTGGTATTTTCATATTAGCTATCTCTTCATGAATCAGCCCTGTGCTCTCTGGCTTTTCTCAATCATAACTCACTGCACAGCTCCTGAAGCAGACGAGAGCCACATAACTAGTAATTAGTGTCCTGTCAGCTGATATCGGCAGCATTAGTTTTTAGCTGCTGACATCAGCAAGTCCATCATATATTTAAAGCTATAGCTACTCATAGTTGTGATGAATATATTTGAAATATCCAATTAATGAGAAAATCATTAAAAAAAAAGAAAGAAGATCATGTTTAGGTGCAAGTGGATAAAACCAATTAAAATAAAAATTACAAGCTAAATTTCAGCACAAAAAAAAAAAAAAAGAAAGAAAAAAAGAAAAGAAAAGAAAGAAAGAAAGAAAAAAGGGGCAGGAGCCCACAATCCTAGACAGTGTTTCAAGCTCCAGCACAGACATCTACCATAAATCCACAAACAAGTCCACTCCTTTCTGATTGGAGGGTGGAGTTGCTCAGTCAAGGTTACAGAGAACATCTGTTTTAATGACAGAAGTCAGTAGAAGAGCAGCACTTCTGTGCTATCCATTTTTATTCATTGGATGCTCATGAAAGAGTTGGTGATCTTTTTTTCCCAAATATGTTCTGATTAAAAATAAAGCAAAATAGATACCTTGACTCTTATTCTGAAAGAAAAAAAAAATACCACGTTAATGCTTGTGTTTATTTGAAAATTCAAAATTGAAATTTCAGAATAGGTTAACCTCATCTGAACGATAACTGTATAGCTTTTCAAAGGAGTTGCAAATTAATATGACCAAAATACAGAATCAGAAAAATGGAATCATTTTAAGGAATTAAATGTGAAGAAAAATACCTATTTCATTGTAAAAGCTATTTCATACGTAAGAAATAAGCAGAGAAATGATCACTGTCTTTGAGAAATGTACTTCATCTGTGATTTAACTTCTTCTCTCCCTCCAAAATACTATCAAAGTAACATCTATTTTTAGACTTTGTTCTGAGGTTTTGCACCAAATTGATGATTGCTACACCTGCAAAGCCTTACCTATCAAATTGAGTTAGCATGAACCGGGTCACAATTGCACTAAACTTATCAACCTCTAGGAAACTCAGCCTGCCACCACCAAAATATGAGAGCTAAGATTTAATAAAGGAATCCTAAACAGGCAACATTTTCTTTCTTCACAATTTGAGACAGTGTTTGTTCATCATATAGAAATGGTAAATATGCATGTTGGAAGTTCAGAAAACAAACACGTCAGGAAGCATTTTATGCATCATTACAAATTATATTTAAACAGTTCCCCAGCCGTAAATTAAAGAAAGGAGAAATTATGTGCCTAAGCTTTCATAAATGTCATGTACCAAATTCATAGAAATTAATAAACACAAATCAAGTACAATTTTTTGTTCATTAAATAACACAGTAATTCACCATGTCCAAATGAGAGCTACAGATACTAACACATTATTAAGGGGAACAAAGACGCTGTATTACCAGGAATGTTCTAACACGTTAGATATGTTGCCTCAAATGAATAGGAATAAATTAGAAATAGCATGTATATTTTATGACATATTGATAGTTTTCTTCCTTGTTTAACCCATCCCTCTTTTTATAGTTTAACCCTTCCCCTGGGGAACAAATGCTATCAGTTCATGTCACAAACCAATTTAGGATGATGCTACAGCTAAACCTGGAGCAAAGGATAATGAGGAATATTTATACATTTGGGCCAGATTGGGGTATACAGTGTTGATCCTTTACCAGCTCACCTTGTAGGTTGACCCGCACGGCCACCCGACCCAGCTTACATTTTTAAAAACAAGATTCTGGACAAGGCGGCCATTTGAAATGGTGCTTTGTAATTACCTGCAGTGGATTGTAACCCAGGATCTCTCTGTGCTCTGGGTCTAGTGCCAATAGGGCTAGAGAGGCCGATGAAGTGCTGAGATGAGAAAGGGGCAGAGATGAAGGTTTTTTTTTTTTTTTAATTAAAAAGTTGTCTTTTCAGATCATAGCATTTATGGTTGTTATACAACTTAGAAAATGCAGAAGTAGATTAAAAAGTAAAAATCAGTGATCATCTAACTTCTCAGATAATCACTATTAAATTTTGATACATTTCTTCTGGCCTTAAAAAAAAATATATATATATGACAAAATTTGCAGTCTGTCTTGAACCTGCTTTTATTTGTGGGCACGTTTCATCTTATTAGGTGGTTCTCAAACATGAGCTTTTTATTGGCTATTTAGTATTATATTGTTTGTACTATCATCTATTCAACTGTTCCTAGGAAGTAGCATGTCTTCAGTGAAGGCTGAAGAGATCATCCACGGAGAGTCCAGAAGGTGAGGTAATGAGACCCTCAGAGGGGGATCAGGCTGAGCGTCACGGGCCCTGTGACAGTCTGGGAGAAAGTCAGTTCACGCGGGGGACTGTGAAAGAAACACCTGCCTTAGGCATAAGCTGAGGGTGTCCAAGAAGCAGATGGAGAGCAGTGTGAGTAGGAGGGAGCAAACAGCGAGAAGAGCAGGAGATGAGTCAGTGTGGTGGCAGTGTCCGGCCACGCAGGTGACAGCAAGACATTGGGAATTTACTCTGAGCTCCAACAGAAGACTTTGGGGACTCATAAGAAGGGACACGATTGGAATTGAATTATGTTTGAAGACGTTCTCTCTGGCTGCCGTTAGCAGAATTAACTGTGGAGGAACAAGACTGGAAGCTGAAGCCAGTGGGAAGCCATCACCACGGTCAGTCACTAGAGAGATGATGCTGGCTTTGGTAGCTGTGAAGGCAGTGAGCACTGGTTGGATTAAGGATAGATCTCAGGACAAAACCAACGAGACTGAATGGTGGATTGGATGTCAGGTAAAGGGGAAAGCAGTCAAGGATGACCCTACATATCTGGCCCAAGCAACTGGAAAAGTGGAGTTGACTTTACAGAGGAAGGAAGGCCTTGGAGAGGGAAAGGTTGTGTGTTGCTGGGAGAAGCAGGGAAACTGGGGGTTTTGCTTTGGACAAGTTAGATTTGAGATTATGTTACATTCAGTGAAGAGGTCAGCCAGGGGGTTGGAGCTAGACATGCCTTTGGATGTCATCAGTGTACACGTGGTGTTGATCATCACAGGAATGAACGAGACCCTCAGGGTGGCCAGCACGAAAAGAAGAGGGAAAAGGGAAGAGGATGGAGGACTGAACTCTAGGGAATTTCAGCTTTTATGTATCACCAAGATATGAACTAAGAATGAGAATGGATGACCGCTGATCTAGGAGGAAAAACCGAGGGCGCATAGAGTCATAGTGGCCGAGAGAAGAGAAGTATTGCCAGAATGAGGAGGAGATCCTCTGCATCGAAAGCGCTGAGAGACTGAAAGAACAATTTTCCATTAAATTTGGCAGTGAAATGGTGAAGATTATGGCCTGATTTAGTTGGTCGAGGAGAAAATATTAGGCGATGGAGTGGAAATAAGAGTAAGAGGATTCCCTTATATTCATAATTCACTGAGGTTTTTTTTTTTATCTTAAATATTTAATTTTATCCCAACATATTTCTTTGCATCTGTTGAGAATGAGTTTGCTCCTTCAATCTGGCAGTGCTGATTACATTCAGATATTTTACGATGTCGAGACATCCTTACATGATGGGAAAACTCCATTTAATTATGATGTATCCTTTATATAGGTTTATGCATATATGCATGTTGAATTCAGTTTATTCTTATTTTACTTAGGATTTTCCTGTCTATGTTCATAAGTGAGATATGATTGTTTTGTGATTATCTTTTCTTATGCTATCTCTTCCTAGTTTTAGTTTCCAAGTTGTACGAGCTGCATAAAATGAGTTAGGCAGCTTTTCTCCTTTTTCAATTCTCTCAAGTAATTTATATAATACTAGAATTATCTGTTTAATTTCTGTAAAACTGTCTGCGTCCAGGGTCTTTGGAGGTTAGGTTGTTAAGGATGGTATAGGGAGTATTTTGCTTGCACGGTGGCTGTGTCTTCTGAAGTTCCAGCTCTCACAGAACAGCCTTTCCCTAGGACCCAGGTCCCTTTCTGTTCCTGCCCAAATTCAGCTCCCAGTGGTAACAACCCTGGTTCTTACCAACCCCCCTTGGTTCCTCCAGCCTTAGGGGTAGGTAGTAGCTTTCTGCCTCGCTACCTGCTGTTCCACATTGAAGTTCTCCTTTTGTAGTGAATCTCCTGTGTTAAATTCCTTTTATTGGACTCCTAGAGAGGCTCTGTTGCTCTGTTTTCATGGCTGGACCATGGCTGATCCAGATCATTTATATTTCTCTGAAAAATCATCTACTTCATTTGGGTTTTCTAGTTTATTGGCATGCATATAAAAAATTATTGGCACAATATTTAATTAGGATGTTTAGGATCTCTACAATATCATAGTTGTGTCCTCTTTTTCATTCCAAATATTATTTGTTTCTTCTCTCTCTCTTCCCCCCTCACCCCATTCTTTTCCATCTTGCTAAAGTTTAAGGAAAAAAAGATGAGAGAAATCTTTGAGACCTAGAGCTAGGTGAAGTTCTTAAACTTGATACCAAAAGCACAAATCTATGAAAGGAACAAGTGATAATTTGGGCTTCATCAAAATTAAAATTATTTGCTCTCAGAAAGAGCTCCTTAAGAGGACGAAAAGACAAATTACAACTTGGGAGAAAATATTTGCAAAACATATATCTGACAAATGACTTGTATCTAGAAAATATAAAGAATTCTCAAAGCACAATAGTAAATAAACAAACAATCAAATTGGAAAATGGGTGAAAACATGAACAAACGCTTCCCCAAAAATAACATGCAGATGGCAAGTAAGCATATGAAACGATGTTCAACTTCATTAGCCCTTAAGGAAATGTAAATTAAAAGCACAATGAGATATCACTACACACCTCTCAGAATGGCTAAAATTAAAAATAATGACTACATCAAACACTAGCAAGAATGCAGAGAAACGGGATCGTTGATGCACTGCTAACAGAACGTTAAACAGAACTGTCATTCTGGAACAGAGTTTGGCAGTTTCTTTTTAAAAGTAAACGTATACTTATCATATGATTCAGCAGCTGCACTCCTGGGCATTTACCACAGAGAAGGGAAAATTTATGTTCGTGCCGAAACTTGTACATGCCTGTTGATAGCAGCTTTATTCGTAATAGCCCCAAACTGGAAACTATCCAGTTGTTTTCCGAGAGGTGAGTGGATCCACAAACTGTGGTATATCCATGCCAAGGGAGAGCGCTCAGCAATAAAAGGAAGGCCGTAAGGGTAAATGCAACAAGGTGGATGAAACTCAAGGGAATGACGATGGATGAGGGGGGGGAAAAGGCTACATACTGAATGATTCTATAACCCTCTTGAAATAGAAGTGCAGCGATAGAGGAAAGTTTCGTGGTTACCAGGGGTCAGGGATGGATGGGAGAGGAAGTGGGTCTGGCATTGAAAGGGTAACAGGAGGGGGCCCTACGGTGATGGAACATTTTTCTGTCTTGATTGTTACAGGACACTCTCGATGTGCAGGCATTTTACTCAGGAATCTTTGGCACTTTGCAATCAAAAAGAGCAAGATAACGACAACCCGAACCCCCGAGAATGTTGTTACAGTTTCCACGGAGGATGTAGAAATTTGTGTTCATGCCATAGAAACTACAGTATTCATCAAGGAGAATTACATCTTCATTTCATATTTTATGCAGCGCGTGGACAATAAAAATTCTTCCTGCGGGTTTAGTGTGATAAATACTGGATACCATCTGTATGAAAAAAAAATCAATATATTACATATTGGATGCCATCCGTGTGGAAAAAAAGCTGAAAATATCATTCAGATTTTAAGAAGTATGTAGATATCTGGCCTTTTATCAACTAGAAAATCTCCTATAATGTTGGTTAGAAAATCATTCTGAAAGCAATCCATCTAAAATTTCAGGAGGTAAAAGTTTTAGGATCACTAAATGTTTTCCTTTTGACGTACTCTGGAGCACAATTAGGAACAAACTATCCTAAATGGTTCTTCAGCCGAAGAAGGAGTCGAAAAGGACTCCTTGCTTCAGGTCCTTTCCTGAAATATCAGTCTTTATACGTATCCAAAATTTCTAATCAGCTTTTTCATATCTACTTGTTCTTGAGGATGTTCGTTTTCAGTTGATTCCTACAAATAACGACTCAACTGTGTAAATATCCACAATCATGCACTGAGTTAAGAAATATTCGGGACTTTCACCAGCTAAATTTTCAGGTGGGTAAATACTATAAATCCATTCTATCTTATTTTCTTATAATTTTCATAAATCAAGTGTCTGTTTTGCGTAAAATTCACTCCACTACAGTGATGAGGATCTCTAAAATATCTCATCATCTGTTTAGCTCCGATTTCATCAGCTCAGGGAATCAAGCATCTACCTGCATCAAGTGCGTGTTGCACCTGGATTCCCAGGAAAATCAAACTGAAAGGTAGCAGGCATGCAGAAATACAGTCACTTATTTTACTTATTCCTTATTTCTCCCCAGGCAGTGCAAGGGGCCCAGGTTAATTAGGAGCTCCATGGATTCCGATTACTACTGGGTGAGCCACAGTTCTGACAACCTGTCTCCAGTCTTCCCTTCAGAAAGCACCTCCGACTCATCCTTCTATGCAAAGGAGCCCAACTTGCAGAGAGGCAGAGGAATGTCAGCGAACATTCTCTCCACCAAGAGAATGTCAGCACCAAAGCATTTACTCAACGGCCCCTTGCAATCCGCAAAGCATAACTAGTTGTCCTGGACGAGCTCTTTTGTTTCCCGAGGGTGAAATGGTTTTCATCTAAGACATTTTATTAATTCTATTTCATCAGGAGCTCAGACTGAAAGTGTCCCTTTTATCTCAAAGGATCTCAAAGTCCTCCAAAAGTTGCGGGCTGGATGATAACTTCCCATTTGGAGACCAGCCCCCTCTGAAGTGTTGGTCCACACAGGATTTAAAATCTAATATTGATTCTAACTAAACGTGCCATGGAGTTGGTTAGTCACTGAACGTTGGTCAAGGAAAGCCTCAGTTTTCAGCTTTTTGTACATAGTATTAGATATATTAGCATTTGCATTTCAATAGGTTTTGAATGCCAGACAGTATTCAAATATTTTTCAAGAAAATGAATGCGGCTCTCGTATTCTTTATGCTTTAAAAAATGTTGTAGGTGTGTTATTACTTGAAGCTGCTTTGCTGTCTTCTTGTATGGGGCTGGAACACGGTGTCTACGACTCAAAATGCTAGCGCCCTGCGTTCATCTGCTCCTTAACAGGCCCTCGTATCCTCACATTCAGTTCTGTGAACCAAGCAGGACAGGTTTCTCGTTGATTAGCTTTATTTATGAGCAATGGTAGAATTTTAGACATGATACAAGCATTAACCTTCTGATATAGATAGACAAGCACCAAATTACCAGTAACGTCAAGATCAAACATGTAATTAGTATTAGGCCTAGGATTAGAGTTCACGGCCCCTTACTCCTGGTCTAATATCCATGAAGGCGAAGGGCCTAGAAATGCATATGAACATTTGGTCCATTCAGAAACCACCTGAGATATCCCTGATGCTTTGTAATGAGTCTATTACTAGTATACAAATGGTGACTTCTGACGTGTTATCAACAAAATCAATAATCTCATGAACCCAGTGTTAGGTATTTAAGAACTATGTTTTGAGGGCTTTGCAAGGCAAAGGAAGGTCACCGAAGGAGCTCTCTACAAATGGGCAGCTTTCCCACATAGCCCCAGAAAGGAAAAAGGACGAACGGATTTATGAATCCGAGTTCTTTTACTAGCTCTAGCATGACGTCTCATTGTGCGTGTAAGGCCCTCTGACGTCACAACCAGGGTTAGCACTCTGACTGAGAATGCCGACGACATGGGCATTCTTTCAAGATGCTAAAAGTCAAGCAAGCTCTTGTCACTTAAATGAAACCCGCAGAGCTGTAAATTCATCACACGTGACAATCACAGTCAGAATCACCCAGGCTTTCCAAGCCCACCCTCTGCGTCACATGTAGTGTATTTCTGAACGCTGAGTGTGTGTCAGGAATCTTATTGAATTTCCCTAATCAACCAGTGTGGTAGATCTTATTATAATTGATGTTGCCTCCATTTTACAAACAAAGAAACTGAGATTTAGACAAATTATGTAACTTGCCTGAGGTCATGTAGCTGGGATTTGTGTCCAAGTCTCTCTAACTGCAGTTTAGCTCCACATCGCTATGATATAGAGGCCCAGGCGGAGATAAGAGTTTATGAAAGATTAAACTGCCAATTTACTGACCCTTGTTTAGCTATGTCAGAAATTATTCTTTAAGATGTTGTGGCTTCTCACTTTTCTGAACCGTTGCCTTTGCTGTTTCATCTTTCTGGATGCCTTCTCATCTGCCCACCTGGAAAATACCTTTTTAAGATTCGTGAGATGGTATCACCTCCTCCTTGAATCTTTTCCTGAATCATTTAGCAAACTTCTGACTAGATATTTCCATTCTTCCTTCTCTTCAGGTTCTCCCTCTATTCCTTTCTTCTATTCTCTATTTTTCTTTCTTTCTAGAAAATCGAAAGTGTTCATTTTTCTCTCTTTGTTACATATGCATCTATAATTAAAGCAATAAGGAAAAAAAAAAAACAAATGATAGTAAAAAGCAACTAAAATTCCAGAGGAATGATGTTTGACTACCTTTCTAGAGTTTACTAGGTTTACATATGCAACATTACATAATTGTATGAGTATTTTTGTAACTTGATTTATAGTCAGCTTTTTAAAATCAACAATATGTCATGAAAATCTTCTACTGCCAATCAATATAGTTGATTGTGACTCATTTTCACATTGGTTTATTTGAGTGTGTGGCTATAATATACTTTATTAATCCTATCCCCCAATAGTGGCTTTCAGTCGTTTTCACTTTTTTTGCTGTAATAAGTAATGTAATGATTCATGAGTATCTTTACATGAGTCTTTTTAATTGTTGCATGTATTTCATTATTGAGATGTAATTTATTCAATCAGCCTCTGATTGATGGATATTTCAATCACACACCTGCACACGCATACACACGGGTGCACCATTGAAAGAAAGGAAGGAAGGAAAATGTTGGAAAAGGGAGGATTATTGGCCCATATAACTGAAACTTCTAAGGTATCTTGGCTTTAGGCCCAGCTGGATCCAGGACAGAAACGGGGTCATGAGGACAATGTCTGTATTTCGGGTCTAGGTTCGCTTTGTTTTCAAACAGGCTTTGTCCATTTGATAGCAAAGCTGGCCCCGGGCAGCTGCAAGCTTAGAGTCGTTCGCATCCATGATTTCTGGATCAGAAAATGTTTCTTTTCTGGTAGTTTCGGCATCATTCCCATAGCTTTAATTGGACCAGCCCGAGTCGCATGCTCATCTTTCAATCAGTCGCTGAGTTCAGGACGAAGGTGATCTGGGTGACCAACATGCTCCCGGAGCCAGGGACGTTTCCGGCAGCCACCCCTCTGCAAACTTCACGGGATGAGGATGCAGGTAGGAGGGTTTTGAAAGGATACAAAGGCGTTTTGTTATCAGATGACATAGACATGGAAATTGAGGAGCAACCATACTTTAGACAGATCAACATGGTTTATTTTGCACTTTTGTGGAAAAGAAAAGTTTCTAATGATAAATCTGTAAAAACATCGATCTATATGATGTCTCTGGTGTAAACGTCAGCTTAACCAACAGATGCCACACCATTTCTACTTTAAGGTTGAATGAGATTCCTGTCCCTTGCCAATCAGCCTTGTCTTCTTGTCTTTTCGCAACATCTGTCAGTTACTCATCCGTGGATGGTGAGCAGAATTGGGTCAATGAACTTCCACTGTCCTGGGCAGCCATTACTAGCCATTACTGCATCCCTGTGCCAGGTCTGAGGTATTATAATAGACTTTTTACCTCTCCCACGACGAAGATTTCCTTTAACAGAGGATTGGTAGGAGGGAATGCAGAAGGAATGAAGGGCATTGCAGCCAAAGCCGAGACCTTTCTTTTGCATCTCATGGGCACTAACATAACTGCTCCTAAAATCGTTGCATTTTGAATCAGATTATTTTCTAGCCTCCCCACAAGCCAGTGTGGTACCAGAGGCACGACTGGATCAAGGTATGTGGATGACCTGGTTAGAGTCCTCATCTGGCGAAACCTGAAATCACTTTGGCATTTACTCAGAGGAGAAACTAAGGGCAGTGGAAGAGCCTAGATCGCTAGCAGCTGTCTCCTTCTGCAGTCCCAAGCTTTCACACCCCACTCAGTAAGACAAAACCCTGCGGTACCCGGACTCACCCTCCTTAGCAATCAGATTATCAATCATTACCTACCTGTGCATGACTCCAGAGTCTCATAAACCTCCCCCACCACTACGCCAGGCAGGTGATCCTAGTGATCCTTCTGAGCCTGCCCAGTATTCCTGCTGGAGTTCTAGAGAGTACAGTTTTCTCCATCTCATCACACACTCAAACCTGCCCAACTCAGGAATGAAGAAACATTTGAGGATGCTTAGGTGAAGCAAGTGGGTCTTAAACGTTGGAGCCAAAGTTAACCAGTCCAGAGCCAGTGTGAACCAGAAGAGAAGAATGAAATGATGCTAGGTGTGTGATGGAGGCTGGCGAATGGGTGCGGGAGGGAGGGCGAGTTTGCCCATAAAACAAGATGAAACAGAACTATTTACAAACGCTTTTAGGTGTGGAAGCCTTTATTCAAAAGAAATTTTACTCCACTTCGAAAATGAAGGCAGTTGGGTTGAAGAGTGCCAAGACTCAACCACTTTCTCTCCCCACCTACCCCAGCCCCTGAGGCCCCTCCGAGGGAATTCTTGGGGTTCAACGTGGCTTAAAAATCGCTGACCTAGACTGTCTACTAGAATAACAGTGAAGAATGCAGTTTGCTCAGAGACAAACTGATGTTGCCTCGGCTCTGTTCCAGTGTTAAAAAGGGAGCACGCTGCTGAGGAACAGACAACATCAAACCATTAAACAGATACCTCCGGGCAGTTTTCATCAGACGATGGAAGTGTTGCTGTGTGTCCTTACACTGTTGTGTCTTCTTATTTTTAAACTTTCCAGTGACGTGTGTAGGATGATGAACCTTTCCTTAATATTGGGGTGTAATTCTAACTAAGTTTGGGTCCATTGTCTTTTCCGATCCCCTTCTTTCCAGTTTTCTTTTAACTGTGACACACCTTTTCCTAGCCCTCCCTCAAACTTCGGGAAGTCCAGAGCTGACAGGACTTGTCTTCTGTTAACCTGCTGCATTGCTTCCATTTCCATCTCCCCACTAGATTATTAAGCCTCCTTGGAGAGGAAAATGTTTATGTTGAAGTACGCATCCCTTGCACCTACCACAGGACAATATTTATTGTCAATCATCAATAAATATTTGCCGAATGGATGACAATAGGAGCAACAGGATGGCTACAAGACCCCTACAACAGTGACCAAGCTATACCAAGGGGAATCCAGGTACGTGCCTAAGACAGAGGCTTTGGAGCTGAGTTGAATGCAAGTTATGTAAACTCTCTAAACCTTCATCCTCTCGTCTATAAAATGGGAGTAATAATGTGGTGGAGTTACATCATTCTCAGGCGTGTACTTGTAATTACCTTAAAACCCTTACGTCATCCATGAGTAGAAGAAGTACACGTGGTTTGTTTCATTCTTCTGCTGCCTCTCAGCATCTCCAAATAGTTCCTCCAAGCACAGATGAAGAGATGAGGTAGCTGGAATATATATGTATGTTCACACACACACACACACACACACACTGAGAACATACAGTTGAATTCACGTTTGAAGGCACATTCGGGCCAACTCTGGTTCATATTGTTGGGGCTACCGTCAGGGTTGTTGGGATTATTGAGTTTGTGAGCACATGGAAAAAGCCTTGCCTAGGATCTGACACGTGGCAATGGGTGTACCGTAAGTATGAGCCCCTTCCCATGCTGACAGAGAGCGGGGTGCAGTGTGGGATTCTGCGAGCGGCAGGCCTGATGTCTGCCTCTCTTCCACCCCGTACCTCTCCAAGACAATCTATAGACTACCTCAAGCACCTGAGAAGCAGCATTTAAAAGCATAAGTCCCGTCTTACTATGATTTTCTTACGTGGTAGCCAGATCGTTTCTGCAGCATGGCCCCACAGCCCGCCTCTCCTCAGGGCCTACTGTCCAGGACCAGTCATGGTGCCTTTTCCAACTTTGGTAAATTGCGAACCATTTACTCTCTCATTTCACTCATTCCCCGAACACAGTTACAGGCCAGGCCCTGTGTCAGGTCCAAACGCAATAAAACGCAAGCAAGGGCTAAGCAGGTGAACAGACGATTGTAATGCAACGTGGTGATGTTAGTGCCAAGACAGACAAACGTGCAAGGTGCTCAGAGCTCTGAGAACGGGCGCTGAGGGAGGCGTAGCCAAAGATGTCTCTCTAGAAGGATGACTCCTGAGCTGAGTTCCTCCTAAACACTGCCCCTGTCCTGCACCCGGGTCATCATGAAAAGCTCCCCTGAGGGGTCCAGCATCAACCACGGCTGAGGCCACCTTGGTCTTTGTTCGATATCTAGCCACTTATTCCTGCAGACGTGGCAGTGGAAAAGAAAAGAAAGCGCTCACGTACAATGCTTCATCCAAGACTGCGGAGGAGCCAGGAACTTCTCAGTTTCTTGAGGACATGTTACCAAAAAAGATATTAGCTAGTAAATCTCTGAAAATGCTTAAGGAGAAGAGGGAAGAGGAAGAGGAGAATGACAACAGTGATGACAGTGATGACGACGAAGTGGGATCCTAAACGAAAAAAGTGAGATCTGGGTAAAACGCTGTCATCTCAGGTTCATAGAAATGTAGAATCTTAATAATAAAAGGAACCTGAGGAGCTTACTTCATGTCACGGTCCTTCCGTAGGGTGTTCTCTGGGGTCAGACGGCCTGAGTTCAAATCCGACTCTGCCACTTTTGACCTGTGGTTTGTGGAAAACATTCTGTGCTTCAGTTTCTTAACCAGTGAAGGGAGGGGCTAATCACAGGACTTTATTAGATGGAATAGAGCGAGTTTTCAATGAATGTCGATCATTAAAATTCTAGCCTATGCTTTTGCTGGTCACCGGTAAATGTTCATAAGAAAGTACAATGTATTCAGTTCTTTGATTCTACGTTAAATAATTGTTTCTAAAGTTAAGTTTGGCTGCTGATATGCTTCCAGTAAATCAAAGACTTTATAAATATTTCCCCCCAATTTTAGAAGTCTTAAACATCTTACATGGAAGCCGGGCCTGGTTCAAGGCAGATGCCTCATTATATGAAATTATTTAGCACTGAGAGCAGAGGATTATGTGAAACAGAACCAACGGGTTTTAAAAAATTTGTCTACCGTGGACTTTAGATAACCTTTGTCCTAATCACCACAAAACGATTGCCTGTGTATATTAAAACACATGAACAAGAAAATAAACTCTATTAATTCATATTGCTCCCAAAATTTATGACATGGTCTAGAGCTCAATAAACCCCTTCTTAATAAAAAGTGAAAATTAATAATGTAAACAGGGTCTTGTTAGGAATATTTGAATACTTAAGGAAACAAACTTTTGAAACACTCGTGGTCCACAGGGGACGTCACCTACGATCAGCTGGTTTACGAGGGTAGAAGGAGCTCATTAAAAGAGCTCCAAGAGGCCAGTTATGGTAGAAAGAGTACATGCCTCAAAAGTAATGAAACTCTGCGTCTTTAAAGATGTTAGATAATTAAGATTTTCGGTTAAATAAATCTGACCTTTCCCCCTAATAAAGAAGTTTTACTACACGGAGATAGATATTAATACCACGTACTCAAAGGACCGACATCGAAAAGGCTGGCCACATTCATTCTTCTGGGGTTTTGCCTCTGTGTTGCTTCCCCACTACTTAAAGGTCACAATTCAGCACACCCAGTGAAGGCTGGGGAACGGCCCTGAGCCCCAGGTGCTAGTTAGCCTTCCTGGCACTTAGGCAGAGCAGATGGTCAGGGGAGTGTGTTCTTCGTCACAGGCTCCTGCCCAGGCAATGGTTGAGAACGTAAGTGGATTTACAACTGCCTTCGAGTTTTATCCTCTCCTACGCTGAGCTTTCTGTAGTGTTCCATTCTGTGGGGCATAACAGGATTTTGGCAGCTCCAAGATTTCTTGTGGCCTTCAATGTGATCATGAATCTTGAGAGAGAGAGAGAGAGAGAGAGAGAGAGAGAGAGAGAGAGAGAGAGAGAGAGAGGAGAATGTGGCACAGATCATTTCCTCAGCTTACTTGGCTCAGAAGCCTTTCTAGAAAATATTAGAATAATATACCTGCTGCATTGTCAAAGTAAAAAGTGTATAAATCAGCTTTAGCCTTTTCAATGGCAGCATTGTCCCAAAGACATAGTCTCAACTTTCTGGATAGCCTTGGAGGGCCTGGCTCCTGCTTATCTCCCCAGCCTCAGCCTCATTTCTCTTCACACCCTCTCACACTCACACCCATGTGAGAGGAAAGCTTGGGTGGATCTGTTGGAACAACAGGCCTCAGGCCCTTGCTCTGGCTGTTTCCTAGCTCCCCCACCTTCACTTGGCTTGCTTTTACCCCGTTTTCAGGGTGAGTTCTGGAGAAGCCTCTTTAGACCTCCAAGCATGCACTCCAAGCCTCTTTTATGTGTTCCCATACACACTCCATCTTAGTTCCATCACTGCATACCCTATCCCGAGTCTGGTTGGCCTTTGTTTAGATCAGGGCTGTGTTCTACGTGCTGTTTTGTTACACTCCCTGTGCCTACCACAGGTGCCTGGCACACAGAAGGCCATAGCTGTTTTTGTGGAATTATTGAAGTGACAGCTCTGGCTGGACAGTTGAGGACATACCCCGCTGCTGCTAGTAAATCAGAGCTGCCTGGGCCCACTCTGTGGGCATATATAAAGGTTTGCTTACCTATAGGTTGGTAGCAAAGGGTTCCTACTCCACCTTAGTCACCAAGGATCTTAGGGTACAATTATGAACCTAGTTCTCTTGATCCACATTAATAGGGAAGCAGAAGTGACTCATCCACTGAAATTTCTATACAAAGACCTTTTTCATCACACTGGGACCCTGGGCCCTGACATATGGACATGGGAGGATGATGCAGAGTTGGTTTAAAGAGAATCTAGTTCAGCTCCTTACTATTGCCAACTTTGGCCCGGAGCCAGAGCCTCAGGACACGCTGGGATAGGCACTTATTTATCAAGCCCTTCTTCTCTGTGGCAGCCAGAGAGGTATCATCAAAGTCTAGGCAGGGATTCATCTACGTAATTTCTTTCTCATCGCTGCGATGGCACCTCAGGTTTCTTTGCCATTCCAGAGCAACAGCACTGGTGATGTGTCCCTAGCTCTGATCTGGAAGTTTGGCTCCACAGCAGACTCACCAGTGGTCATGCTATCACAGCACTTGATAGGGAGAAGAGACTAAAATTGCTTCCCCAGAGCTTGGACTTCTCTATCTAAGACTTTCAAGGTGTCCTTTCAGTGTGGTGACCAACAAAGCTGGCAGCCTTACAGGAATAAATCATGACAGTCTGGAAGTAGCCAGTGTGTAAAGGCTTCTGACCTTCTTCTAAGGTCACTGGCGTAGACCCTTTCACACTCAGGGGGACCGGCCTAGGCTGCAGAAGACCCAAGTCTCGTTCACTTCCTGCTTCTTTCTTCTAATCACACAATTAGGATGGGGTTTCTGTACGTCACAGCAGAGTACTGCGCAGGCCACCACACCGTTTCACAGTCTTTCCTTTCCCCACATTTTGTTCTTGGAGCTTGTGGACACTCCTACCCTCTTGATGAGATAAAAGATGGGTGCCTGCCTGTGTGAATACATATACTCAAGAACAGCCAACCTTTCTTTTCTGTAGAGTCCACTCATGCACTCAACGTGGGCAGCAAACTATACTGTGGTTGTGTGACAATAGTTTCATTTATCATTGGGGAGCTCTGGGGTAAAGCCATTGAATATGCTCCTCTACTCGATGGTCTCCCAAAGAGAAGGATGCAAATTCTTATTCTTGTGTATTTTTGGTCACTCTTTATGATAGGAGAGGCAAACAACTTGATGGGGATGAATCTTGCTACTATTATTGTATTTTTTTTTTCCAGAATGGCAAACTCTCAATGAAAAATTAAATTCAGTCAAATGAAAAAGCTAGAATTAGAACCCAAGTCTCAAAACTGAAGACCCGGTGCTCAAGACCCTCGAATTTGCTGCCGGTGTAAATCAAATCATTGTCTCGTGTGAGTGATGTGGGCACAACGGGTAGGAAGAGGGATAAGAATCAAACTATAGTGATGAGAGAGCAGACTGAATGCAGACTCATAACCTCCTCTTTATGGGGAAGCCATGCATTCCCTGAATTAATAGAGATATTATTTAGTGAATACGTGAAAAAGACAAAGGCCACTTTGTGAAGTCACAATTTTTTATAATTTTCTCTATTTTTATGATCTCATCTGACCTCTTGCTATTAAACTAATTCAGTTTAATTTTCTAACATTCTTGGAGGGGCAGTTGTGATACAGAAAATTGTATGTCCACTAACCCTCTGAAAAAGTATGGCAACTTCGATGAAAGATACTGTGTCACACTAGTTTCTCTCCTACGATGGTAATCAATATTTTGCTGCCCATTTTTCCAGGTAATCCAGTGGATGTTAAAGATAATAGTTCACCATATAGACCTGATTAATTGGAGAAAATATAGCTTCTTATTGCTGACATTATGAGGTTAGAAATAGCATCCAATGCTAATCTGCGATGCCAAGAAATGAAGATGGTTTAAATCAGATCTCATGACTAATGCATGAGATCCAAAGTTCTTTTATTCCTGGCTATTTTCGAAAACTGGGGTGTATTTTTACCCTAAAAACTAATTCTGTAACATTTATTGAGATAATACAAAATGCCTTATTATTAACAGCGCACAATCAAGATTCTGTTCTCCTGATGATCACAGAAATGTTTTCTCCGTTTTAATTTTATGAAAAATTCGCAATCAGTTAAGTTCAGATAGAAGGATATTACATCTGATCCTTAATGGTTGTAGATGTTTTTTAAGTCACTGTCCGGAAAGAGGAAAAGTGTAGATTGTTTGCTGTGGTTGCTAATCTGTACACGTGCATTCAGTTAAACAGAAAGAAAACACCTAGCGATAAAGTAAGCCTGTCATTTCTGCTTGTTTTTGTTTCGGTCGTGACACACTGCGAAACGCTGTGTTTTCCCTGCAGTTCTAGTGCGTGAAATCTGCGCGCTTTCCCCTGGATTTACGTGGGACCCTTCGTTACTGCTGTCATTAGCACCTCGTGTTCAAAACAGTGTTAGAATGCCCTGCTGGTCCCACCTCCAGGTCCCCGCTTGCTTTAATTTTCATTCTTTTTTCCCCAGAGGTCAGGAAAACAACAACAATCGCCTTGATCCCCATCATTCATGCACAGCGACACCCCCACCTTTCTGGGCCCCCTTTTTGGGTCCGGCATCGGCACGCGAGTGTTGAGACCGGGCCCCCACTGCGCCCAAGCGGCCCCGCACTCGGGGTGCCGAGGGCTCGCGGAGGCTGGTCTGCCTGCGTTTTCACAACGAACAGTCACCCGTCGGCCTCCCCCCTCCACGTGGAGAGGGGGCGGCCGGCCAGACGACCCGCCTGACCCGGTCGTGCCCGCACCGCGCAGGGCACGGCCTCCCTGGGAGGGGGACACGCAGCCAGCCGGGCGGTCGCCTGGCCCCCCCCCCCCGCGGCACACTCCCGTGCACACACACCCACACACACACCCACACACACACACACACACACACACACACACACACACACACAGTCCCAAAGTTGTCTCATCCCCGCGATCCCCCGGAACCTTCCTTTCCTCTCTCTCCCGGCAGCGAGCTCGGGGCGTGCGCGTGTGTGTGAGGGGTTGGTGGGGGGCGGGGCGCGCGCGGCGCAGGGAGCCGGGGCGGGGGGGGGGGGGCCCGGGGCGCCCGCTCCAGCCGCGGCGAGTCCGGCCCGGGTTTTGCGCCGCGTCCCGGGCCCGGCCGGGCGGCCTCCGCGGCGGTGCGCACGGGCTGGCGGCGGCGGGCGCGCGCCCCGGCCGCCCCGTATCACTGCGCTGGCATGGAGGAGGAGGAAGAGGCGGAGGGGCGCGCGCGGGCGGCGCCGGCGGCGGCGGCGGCGGCGAGCGGCCGGGCCCTGTGATGCTGGCGGCGGCGGCCGCGGCGGCCCGGCCCGGCCGCGCGAGCGGGTGCGGGGCGGCTCCCCCTGCGCGGGCCGCGGGCGGCGGCGGCGCGCGCGTGTCCTCCCGCCGCCGGCCCGACGGCCGCGCGGCCGCGTGCCCGGGGCGCGGGTGACAGGCACCCGCCCGCCCCGCCGGGCCGGAGCGCGGCGGCGCAAACTTTTCCTGGCGGCGCGGACGCGGGGCCGGCGGACGGACGGGCGGACGCGGGGGCGCGCGTGTCCCCGGCCCGGGACGCGGGGGCGCGTGTGCGCGTGTCCACGCGGGTGTGTGTGTGTGTGTCGGGACGCAGGGAGGAGAGCAGGAGAAGAGGAGGAGAAGCTCGCCACCCCGCCGGAAGCCTCCTGGAATTTATTAGGAAATGATGGGCCGCGGCGGGCGGCCGGGCGGCGGCGGCGAGCGGCCCCCCCGCGGCCGGCGCGGCACCCCGGCCCGCCGCCGGCCCCGCCGGCCCGCGCTCTCCGCCGGGAGCGGCCGGACGGCGTTCTGACCGGCCCCTGCCTCGTCCTTTCCGTTTGATTTTTATTTTCTCCTGCAGCTGTGCAGTTTTTATTTTTTTAAAAAGGGGAAAAGCAAACAAACCTCCCCCCAGATCTCTCCTCCACCACGCCCCCCGTTTTCTTCTTTCCGCCCCGTCGGGACCGGGGTGCCGTCCATGTGCTCGCGTCTCCCCCGCGTTCCCCTCCAACTATTTTAATCCTCGGACCCGAGGCGGAGGCTGCCCAGGGAGGTGGATTTAAAAAAAAAAAAAAAGGAGAAGAAGGAGGAGAAGAAAAAAGTTCTTCCAAAATAGTGTGCGCGGGGAGCAGGATGGGGGACTTCGCGGCCCCCGCTGCCGCGAACGGCGGCGGCCTGGGCGGCGGGGCCGGCCTCGCCAGTGCCCCTGCGGGTGCTCCGGCCCCCAGCGCCGCGGCCCACGGCCACCCCGCGGCCGGGCCCGGCGGCGGCGCGCCCCCGGCCGCCGTCCCCAAGCACAGCACGGTGGTGGAGCGGCTCCGCCAGCGCATCGAGGGCTGCCGGCGCCACCACGTCACCTGCGAGAACAGGTACCAGCAGGCGCAGGTGGAGCAGCTGGAGCTGGAGCGCCGGGACACCGTGAGCCTCTACCAGCGCACGCTGGAGCAGCGGGCCAAGAAAGCCGGCGCGGGGCCCGGGCCCGGCAAGCACCCCCAGCTGCCCCCGCTCCCGAGCAAAGCCCCGCAGGATGCCGAGGCCGCGTCGGCGGAGCAGCGGAACCACACGCTGATCATGGTGAGGGGCGCGCGCCGCGGGCGCGGGTGCGGGGCGTGCGGCGGCGGCACGGGGGGGGTCGGGGCGGGGGGCGGTTCTGATGGGCACGGGGACTGGGGGGGGGCTGGAGCCGAACGGGGAGCGTCAACTTTCTCCGAGGGGAGGCGAGCCGCCGCCGCGCTACCTGTTCATCTGTCAAGGGTTGTCACGTTTGGGGACGAGGGGGCGAGCGGGGAAAAGCTGGTCACGACCGCGAGGGGCGGAGGGCGCCCCGAGGAGCCGCGGGGCGAGGGGGGGAGAGGGGGGAGAGAGGGAGAGAGAGAGAGGGGAGAGGGAGGGAGAGAGAGAGAGAGAGAGAGGAGAGAGAAGCTGGAAAAGTTTTCCCCCCTCTCCCTTTCTCTAAGATACCGGTTTGCGAGAGCGTGCACCCGGCGCCGGAGCCTCGCTCCTCCTCTCCACCCCGCCCCCCACCGCGGCGCACCCCACCCCTCGGGGCTGCCTCGGCGGCCCCCGACGCGGCCCCGTCGCCCACCCCTCTGCACATCCGCCGGGCGCGGGGGTGAAACTGATGCTGTCGCCGACTCGGGGCGGGCCCCGGGCCCCCACCCCCCCACCCAGGGGGAGGGAGGAAGCAGCAGGAGGTTCTCGCCTCCGCTCCCAGGCTCACCCCCACCCACCGCACTGGGGCTGAGAAAGTCGGAGTTTTGTGAATGAACTTTGAAGTGGAGGAGCGGCGAGCGAGGGCGGCTCCGCGCGCGCGTTCGCGGGGGCGCGCGGGTGCGGGGCGCGTGTGCGCCGCTGCTCCTCCTCCTCCTCCTCCGCCGGGGACCCGGGCCGGCTCGGCAGGTGGAGCGGCGGGTGGGGGTCGGGGGGGAGCGGCCGGCGGGGGCGGGGGGGCAGAGCTGCGCCCGCGGGGGAGCCCCCGCCGCGCACCCCCGCCGGCGATCGGGCCCCCTCCCCGCCCCTCAAACTCGCGGGCACCCAGTCGGCTCCCCTTCGCCCCCGCCCCGCCCCCCGCCAACCCCCCAGACCCTCCGCATCGGCCCTGAGGAGTGGGGGGAGCAGAGCGGCGAAACGGGCTTAAATGGCTGGGGGGGTGCGAGCCCCGGAGCGGCCAGTGGCTCAACTTCCCGGAGGGGAAGGGGCCGCCCCACGCCGACCCCCGGGGCCGGGACCCTCTCCCTCCTCCCCTCCCTCCGCTGCTTCTGCTTTCCTTTCGGGGTGTGGGGCGGGGGGAGGCCGGAAGCTTGGGGAAAGGTGTCCGCACCCCCCGGCCCCCACCTCCGCCCGAGTCCGTGCGGCGCGTCCGTGCGGGGCCAGGCGCGCGGCCGAGGACCGCGCGCGCCCGCGGCCGGGGGTGGTGCGGGGCCGCCGCGGGCTTGCGCCGGGCGCTGGGTGACAAAGAGCCGGCTCGGGGGGAGGGGAGGGGGCGAGGCCTCTGCCTGCTCCCCACCCTCCTCCGCCCAGCACGTGAAGAGGAACAATTTGTTTATCTTGGGCCGCGAGGAGCCTGCCCTCCTCCCCGCTCTCCGCGGCCGCCGGCCCCTCCTCCAGCCCGCCCCTCCCCGCCCCGCCGGGTCCCGCCGGCAGCTCCGCCCCCTCCCTCCTCCTCCTCCAGCCCGCCCTCCCCCACCCCTCAGGGACGCGGCCGTGGGGGGAGGGCGCGGGGTGCGCTTTGTCCGCCTCGCGGCTGGCTCAGCCCCGGAGGCCGTCGCTGGCCGGGAGGGGCGCGGCACCCATCTCCCTGCGCCCCTCCCCGTGCCCCCGCACCCCTCCCCGCACCCCCGCACCCCCTCCCCGCGCCCCACCCCAGCGCGCGCAGGAGAGGCGGCCCGGGTTCGGAGCGGGAGCGGGTGTCACCCAGTCGGCGGGGGGCGGGGGACCGGCTTCTGCAAACAGGAAGCCGAAAACCGCGGGCGCACACGGTGGCTTTCCCGATTGTGCCCGGGGGCGGGGCCGGCGCTGCCTGGGGGCTGTGTCTGCCGCGCCCGCTGCGACCTGTCCCTCCGGCGCCCCCACCCCGGGCGCGTCCGCGCAGCGGGGTCCGAGCGCGCGCACCTGCGGCGTGGGGCTGGGGCGCTCCCGCGAGGCTCCCACGCCTCAGGTCCACGGGTCCCCCACCCCGACCCCGACCCCCGGGACGGGGCGCCGCCGCGGCCCGACCTCGCCCCCGGGGCGTGCGGGAGCAGCCGGCGGCGGCCTTCTCGGGGCCCGGGGGCTTCTCGTCCCGGCGACAGCCGCAGGGGCTGGGCCAGAGAGTTCTGCTGTCCGGGGTGTGTCCCTGCAGGGTGCCCGCCACCGGGGCCCCTGAGGGACGGGGTGGAAGCCGGCCCGGGACCCGGCCCCCCTGGAGGGAGGTGGCCAGCCCCGGCCAGGGCCCCCCCGGGAATGAAAAGCCGCTGCCGGCCTGCATGGACGCGGCGAGTGCGCCTCGCGGCGGGGCAGGCCAACAGGTACGCTGGAAGCATGGCTGCCCGAACGACGTTCCTAAGTCACGTCGGTGGCAGGTTGGCCTGGCCATTAGGCCGACGTGGACGCCGGGGCTGCGAGCTGAGCCGGACTGTGCTCCAGCCTCGGCCGTGCTCCGAGTGTGCGTCCCCCCCGATGCCGGCGGGAAGCGTGTGCGGCCAGGGCGATGAAGATGAGCGGCCTGAACTCGAGTTTGGAGTTGCCTGTAGGTCCCACACCCCGCAGAAAGGAGAGAAAAACCAGCGTCATCCTTTAAATGGGGTCAGCCTAAAAATTCACCCTGGCCCCTGAAAGGACAGGGCGTTTTAGCGTAACCTTTGTATGAGGTAGAATCTGGCAAACCGGTTGCAGAGAAAATGTTGATCTTGATTTTCTTGAGTTGGCTGCTGGATTACGGTTGTGCTCTGGTGGGGGCACAGAGCAATTATATTTAGTTCTCGGATGGGGCCCTCTCTTTGGAAAGCCCTAAAGAAAAGCAATAATCAGCCAGAGCCAAATAATCATAATGGTGATGATAAAAGGAAAGACGAATAGGATTCCTTCCTGCTTTATTGCTATTGTTTACCTTCATAGGGCCAATATGTCCGAAGTACTAAATATCGATTGGTTCTCTCTCTGCCTGGCTTCCCTTAAGAAGGCTGTCTAATCAGGGCTTTACCTCTTTTGATTTGTTTTCTTATCTTACACATTTACAAGCATAGGCATGAAAAACAAAAACAGGCAAACAAAAAGCAGAGTGGGTGAGGTGGGATAGAAATCTCGCTTGGCTCCAGACTGCCTGGAGGGGCCTGGGTTGGTGTGGGTCTCTGATGTCCCTGAAGGTTGGAGAGCAGGGAGCACAGGCCTTGAAGCTGCATGGCCTGGGGTAGTTCTGAACCAGTAGTCAAAGGATGTGCCACCCCCCATACTTGTTTATACAGATGTTTATACAGTTGGATTTAAGACCGGGGTCCCCTACCCCCGCCCCGCCAAGATTTGTATCTGCATGGCGACATTATTGATTTCACCTATTAGAGAGTCTCATTTGGAAACGGGCCTTTTCCTAAAATAGTTTTAATTATTTGTGGGAACAGGAGGAGACATTATTCATTCTATGTACTTGGAACTGAAGTCCCACTTAAATTTTATGGTATACTCCAAGTTTTCAAGCCAAAGATAGATGGACTTGACAAAAGTGTAGTCATTCAGGCACACCAAAAAGCATGACAGTACTGCCTTTGAGAAATTCAAAATGGTGGTAGCCTGCCTCCACCTCAGCCAATCCCACGTTTTCCCCACGGTTTCACTGTATAGCACCATTAGAATTTTAGGGGCGTGCTTAATTTATACACAACTTACAGACTGCATAAATCCAGGTGATTTCTGGTCTGAAGGGTTTATCACTTATACAATTCATTTGATAATAAGCATATTCATCGCCGAGTATTGGAGAAAACTGTCCAGAAGGTTCTCATCCATTGCTGGAATAGATCCTGGAAATATCAACATAATCAGTCCATCGCTAAACCTCCTTATAAATGAATCTGATTTCCCATTTCTTATCCCGTTGAAGGCAAATTACTGGCTCCAGGGTTTCGGGCAAGCTTGTGATGTCAAACCATTTGTAAGTCTTACCTGCTGAGCCTTTCACGGGTTTCTGTTCTACTGCTATCCTGGGTGATAACATGGACAGGCGTCTCTTAAAAAGCCTTCCATAGCCCACACCGGGTGTGCCTTAAGTTGTGAAAAACTTTTTGAACTTTCACTTCTCTGTACTTCCCACGTAAGTTTGTCTTTTCTTTTAATTTTCGGAAGTATATTTTTTTTTAAAAAAAGCTCAATACATATTGATATTATTTATGTTCTTTGGTTGTGCATTTTATTTAGTACTGGGCAGCCAGCGATCAGGAAAGTAGAAGCACAGTTATTCATCATTGGTCATAATCTCCAGAATGTTCTCAGGCTGAGTCCATTCCCAGGGAAAGCTGAGTTTTCAGGCAGGCAGTATATGTGACTCTCCATCCTGTCCTGTCTCATTAGAATTGTAAGGGCAAGCTTTAGGAGCTTTGTAGGTTTTCTGCTGCCTTATGTGAGGAAAATAAATAGTTCAGGGACATGGTTCACTGATATTTCTACAAGAAGAAGGATGAGGATTTTAAACATTAAAATAGAGTTATTCGCTAAAATACTTCTCTGAGACCAAGAGGTAACTGTTGCCTTTTCTTGACAGGATTTCTTCCAGTGATTGAGAAAAGTGGGGGATCCTGATACCCATCTCTTATCTCTTTCTCTGCCCCTCCCCCTCTCCGTAGTGCTGCTACCACAGAAGGAAGCTAGCTAGCATAATGAACCGTTTTACACATTACACAGCAATTCTTGGACGCATTTGAGGCACTTCTATTTTATTTAATGTCATTCATGGAATTGTATTTGTGATTACAGCTCTGTGTTTGCTAATTCACAGTCCTGAACTATATTCTCGAGCTTAGGATGGCCAAATTCTGTCATCTTCTTTCCACACTACCCATTATAGAGAACTGCAAAATCAATCAGATATCAAAGTCTTGTAAAGAGGGACATATTTAAAACTCAGTCCCGAGATTTTCACATCTGCCTTTTAACCCTCCCAACTAGCTTTGCAGTTTGCACTCGGCTCTTCAGAGCTGATTATTGAGTTTTCGGATCCTGTAGCTGCTTGCTTTGTTTTTCCTTCCCCCTCCTGCTGCCAGCCTTTTGGTCTTTTCACTGATCTTTAGCACCTTTACCAAAGAGTGGGAAGAAGCATTAAAAGAAATTTAATTTGGGGGCTTCCTGCTCTCATAACTAATGAAACAGTTGGGTAAGATACCATCTATTTTGGTTGAATTATAGATTTGATTTTGCATATCGTTTACTCATCATTAGCACAAATAATAGAATCATAGACTGAATTAAAAAATTCTATTCATTCCTTCAACAATATTGGTACATGGTCCCTAGGGCTTCATAGGAGAAAATGCTACACTCTCTTACACTCTACACATTTTGGCAATGCGAATTCTTTGTAGATTTTCAGTATTATTCTAGCTAGGTTTAAGAGGATAACAGGTTTGTTAGTTTTTCTATCATGTTAGGCTTGAAGCCAGTGATACCTCAACAGCTTCAGGTGGCATTATATCCCTTTCTCATGTCATTTTAAGTAAAATAATGTGCTTTCCTTTCCTTTCCTTTTAGACTAATTTGTCATTGGTTTCTGCCCCCCAAAAGTGACTGACAGATGACAGTTTCAAAGTTATAGGACCGCCCCCCTCCCCAATTATGTTTTCATTAAAAATGCAGCATGCTTTTCAGACGGACATCACAGAAACTCATTATTCAGATTTGTGAGCTGGATGTGAAACTTCTGAAAGTCAGCCCTCACCAAGAACTGATTCATATTCCTTAATGCAATAAAAAAAAGGTTTTGTGTTCAGATCTAAGAAAGTTTAAAGAACTAAAGAAATAAGGTCGGATAAAATTACTCAGAAGGTGGAGTTGAGGGCCCGCAGTACGGTAAATACTCCAAGATCACAGGGTTCCATTCAGAGAAGGAGCACACGCGTTTTTATTTAATCCTACCTGGATGTTCCATCTATTTAACAGTTGAGGGGCTTTTGAGGTGTGGATAAGCAACTCCATTTGGGAAAGCAGCACAGCATTCCCTTAGGGCCAAATGCACACATGCATGGAAAAAAAGGAATTACTACTGTGGCTCGTGTTTTTTTTAAGGCAAGCTGTGTATGCCACTCTTGGGGGGAATTTAATAAAAATCTCCAAAGGCTTGCAGTCCTTCGTCTGACATAAGGAAAGTGATTCCCAAATAATAATTTAGATACTCCTTTTTAACTATATTGGACCTCCCGTGGTTTGGAATGACCTTTATGCTGAGGTAGCATCTTAAAATACGAGTAACTAATACTCATCCTCTTTAGCAAGGGCATCACAACTGCAGAAAACCTAAGGGAGCTATTTACATTTTAACTCACAACCTCCAGAATTTCCTTTCTCCCTCCTTTAATCTCCATCCTGTTGGGTAGAGTCTGGTTGTGTCATGTTTCCTGTTCCGAGCTCTCTAGCCTTCAACTCTCTCAGCCTTCACTTGTGCCTGTGAAGACGTTTCTAGGAGACGTCACCGTCTGTCTCTGCTTCCCCCCCTCCGAATACCTTTCTCCACCTCCCGGAGACTCAGGTCTGGACAGGTGCTTCTTTCCCTTCAAAGGAAAAGGCTGAAATGCCATGAGGCTATTTGTGCAGATTCAACCCGGGTCGTAACTGTGACTTGAAAGGATTGCACAGCTGTAAAAGACGAGCTCTGCGGTGCCCTTTATTCTCACAGTGGTTGGTTATTTTCTTTCTTTGATTGTTTGTTAGATGCTGGAAGTAGCTCAGTGATTGAGAATGAATCTGAAGGGACTGGTACCCAGGAAAGGGCTTTGAGGAACTAGTAATAGGTAGGGTAGGAGCAGCCAAGGGCGGTGAGGATTTTCCCAAACCTGGAATGGGAGGCAAGGGGAGAGACATGAGAGAGATGCTCGATTTTGCTCATTTGTGGTAAACAGTCTCCTGCTGCCTTGGGAGTTTGCAGAAGTGAAGAATGCTTTTTGTAGTCTACTCTGAACCAGCAGACCTGGCTAAAAGGCAGGCAGATGTATTTTTCAGAGCTGATGGCAATATTGTGTGTATGTGGGGGAGAAAGTCACGTCCCTAAAATCGTTCTGTGCTCTCTTAAGGAATTACTGCTGCTGTTTGAAGGCATTTGCTCCAGGTTTCCTTTAAATCAGTGATTTTCACTCCGTGGAGATTTTGTCCCCTTCGCACCCCTCTGAAACATTTGGCAACGTTGGGAGACATTCTGGCTGTCACACCTGGAGGGGCATCCGGTGGGTAGAGATGCTGCATGCAGTCCCCCGCCAAAGGATTCCCACCCAGGGGGTCCCAGTATCGGTACTGCTGCTGCTGACAAACCCTGGCTCATCAGGGAGCTCCCCTAGAATGGTGGGGCTTTACCGACATCTTTCCGAAACACTGGTCACCGAAGGAGCGGTAGGATGAGGGGCTCCGCCACGCAGTGCACAGAGCCTGGGAAGCAGGTGAAGCGCTGCCGAGTGGCATTCCGCTCCAGCCTCATGGCAGGCTGGCTTTGCCCGTCATGATTGCCTGTCTCCGCCTCCTTGCCTGTCAGGAAGGGGAACAGTAGTCATTCTTACCGAGTGGTCATCCAGCTCAAATGCATTCACGTGTAGACAAGGGTCCCAAGGCCTTGGTGGCGCTGTACAGATGCTCGGCCTGTTTTTATGAATTCCTTTGGTATCCCTACCTTTTCGCCTGCTGCCCTAGGGCATCCTTAAAGTTGAGTGACTCGAGGCGTGTTTCAGCCATGCATTAAACCAGGGGCTCATGATCGGGGAGTGAGCAACCGGGTCACGTCAGACACTGTTTCTCGCTGTCACTGGACTGTCACAGCAGGGCACGGTTGCACGATGAAAGGTTTGCTGTGTGAAAGGCCGTTGTGGTTCTATGAGAAACATGTTCATGAAAGTCATCAATAAACTAATGTTTGGGAAAAGCCTAAGGGTGCCAAACACTTTGTGTCTTCTCGCAAACTTTCTGTAGCTATAACGTTTCTCGCATTGTTTTCTATTTCATTTATTTCGTTGTTTTTCAAATCATATCACTTCGTTGGGGGAGATTAGTCGGCATGGGAGAGAATAAAATGGAAGTGTGGCTGTTAAAAATGAGGCGGGTGATCGTCTTTCCTTCCCTTTTTCTGACTTGGTGGCACCTGTAGCACCAGGATCATGGCTTGGCATCGGGCTTCTAGAGGAAGTTAGACAAAGAAGAAAGCACCGAGAAAGAAGCGAGCAAACAGGTGCGAGGACTCAACATGTCACACGAAGAACAGTTGGAAGACCTGAGGTGTTTAGTCTGATTTGGAGGAGGAGATTGTTGCTTGCTTGTAAGTTTGAAGGGCTGTCATCTGACGAAGGGATTAGATGTGCTCTTTATGGCCTCAAGGAGATAAAGTGAGGATCCCTGGCTGGCACTTACTAGGATCCAGGTTTGTTTTAATATTTAAAAAAAAACTCCCACAATTATATGAAAAGTAAAGCTTTTTCAAGACAACATGAGCTGTTTTGATGTGTGAAATGTTTTGATAAAAGTCGTTTGCATGGCTAAAATGTTGCAGAAGGGATGACAACATCTTTTTTTAAATTATAAAACTTTTAAACAGAACAGAAATAAACTACTGTTTATAGGAGCACAAGGACTTTGTCTCTTTCTTCACCTTATGTCTTCGTGACTAGGCAAAGGCCTGCCTGTGTATAAGAGGGATGCTAAATACTTGTTGAATAAATGGCTAATCGTAAGGGAGATTAAGAAGTGACTTATTTCCTCTCTCTCACTGTTACCCTACATCTTAGAAGTGACTGTGGTTCCATATATGCTAAATATTCTGTGCTGATTTCCCCCTCGTAAGTGAAATATCATACCTGTGGTTCTCAGATCTCCTTTTTCCATGTACTGTATTTTGGAGATTTGTCCAAGTTAATACACGTAGATCCTCAGCTCATTCTTTTTAACCGTTAGGTAGCATTCCATAGTATGAACATTCCATAAGTGGTTGAAGGACCCCCTGTCGTTAGACACATTGGTAGTTTCTCAATTTAACATTAGTTTCGTAATTTAACATTACGGCAGTGAACATCCTTATCCGTATTTCCCTTGTACACATGTGAGCATTTCTGTGGCACAGGTTTAGACGTCTTTCTATACGTGTAATAGGTGTAAATAGAAAACGTTGGCCAAGAAAATCCCTTTAATCGAATATGGTTTAATACAGCACCCGAATCTCATCACAGTCCATTTTAGGGCCCGTGATAACTGTCTCCTTCCAAATATGGCTTAAAAAGAGGTATCAGGCCTCGTAACTGGGCTTGGTCATTGCAGCCTGGGAGCCCAGTGCCTGTCGGGGAGCACAGTGTCAGTTTTTAATCGCTGTCTATCTGCAACACACAAGAGCGATTCCCTCCTTTTTATCTGGTCCTGGAGAGGGAGTTGGGGGGCTGGGGGCGGATGCAGTTACCAGCTCCTTTTCAGGAAACAGAGTTGGAAATCCACTTTCTTGAACGAGTTTGTAGTTCTCGTCACCTCTTCCCGCCGTCGTGTTTCACAGGCCTGTGCGGCTCTATCTGTGAAATGTATTTCAGTCGGAGATACAGTCCCGGGGGTGGCAGTGGGTGCCGGTTTGAGTGGCCATGAGAAAGCTCCGGTTTATGAGTTGACACTTCCTGCAGGTTAAATTGCCCTAACTAAGCCAGTCATCTGTGTAACATGGTAATAACAACCTGCTGACCTGGCCGACTGTGGAAAATGCATCCAAATGGACTCGCCTTGACAGCCACCTTGCAGCAGTTGTTTAGACAGCGAGGAGTCCTATCAGTTTTCATTATGCACAGGTGCCGGAGTGGCCTGAAGACCGCCCGGCCTCGGATTCCTGGCCATCTCCATTTCCCTTCTGCATAGCAGCCTCCCTGCCCTGAGACGCTAAGAATTAGTCTGTGTTGTTATGTAGTGTGGAGCAGTTTGGCCCCGGGTCTATGCTCTAAATAACCATGGCCTCCCAAAGGACAGTCCTCGCCGACTTGACTTTCTGTCAGGTTTACACGTCGGTATGAACAGGAGCCAGACGAAGAGACGTCGCTGGTCCTCACGTGGCCCTGCTGTTCGACAAGGAGGACCCCCAGTTTGCGGTCTCCAGGCCTCACATACTTCTAACCCTTGTGTCCTTCCTTTTCCCATCTCCTTTGCCGTCACCTAATGTTTCACTTTTGTCACAGTGACAAGAGCATCTCAAAACCCGTACAAGAGGTGAGGGGCAGCTTTGTGAACCACAGAAATAAACCAAGGGTAGGAACCTAAGTGCTCGGTGGCCTAACCTTTACAGGTCATCCCCCATCAGGCGATTCCAGTAAGCTAGGCTTTCTGCCTCCATTTCTCACCTAGACTAGCAGCTGCCATTTCCTGCCATCAATCTGTGCAACGCAGCATCTTGGGCAGAGAAAACCCTTTGGCCAACCCAGTTGATGTTGTCATAAAGTTGGCCGTGTGCTCCGTGCCAACTTTAGGGCCGGGGTCTTCCACGTAAAGACGGCTAGATAGCTTCTGTTTCAGCAGCTCAAATGGCAAGAGTTGGTTGTGAACGTAAAAGAAGAGCCTCGCTCGTAATCTCGCAGCTAGACCATCCACTGCGACAGACTAAGTGACCCTTAACGCTGCTGCTCTGGTCTTGGGCTAAAACCTCAGCCTCTGACTTTTCCCGCTCACAGTCAAGTTTAGAGTCAAGAGTAGTTGGTAACTTCGAGGAGTGTCATCGCACTTATTTTGTGTTTGCGTCTCGCTTTTCCTGGATCCGTTTCTTTAATTTTTAGCACTGGAATGTTTTCTTTTAAGGATGACTTTTACCTATGTCCAAGGTGGGCCACGGCCTCGCGTTCTGCGTAAAGTATAGTATTTATCTTTACGTCGTTGTAGACAGATATGTGGTTTTCTGTATGGAATATTAGTTATTTCTTAGCTATCTCATTTATAATTAAAACTTTTCCAAAAGTTATTGAGATTACAGCTATTTTGCTATAAACTTCTAATTTCTATTTCCTTTGGAAGGCATTTTCTTATGTTTCTGCAAGAGTCCAGAGGTGATTTGTAGCAGGTAGTAAATGACTAGAATCAAATCTTACCTCATGGAGTTTGTTTTTTTTTTAAACATATCTGACAAAAAGTGTTTCGGACCCCTTGCGGGTCTTTGTTTTGATTCGTTTGTATTTTAAGAAAGCTCAAGTACTATTGATATAAACTCATAAATGGGAGTGTCTGGGGGTTCATGTTAATTAACACGTACGCAAATAAATTTGACCTATGTCAGAGCTCAGGAAAATTTTTCGGATACCAAGTTAAAGAAAGGAGATAAAGTTGTTTTAATTGTTTATGCTTGAGTTTTGGCTTCAGAATGTCTGCGTGATCGCAGTGCCAGTTCCCAGCAGGGGTAGGACACACATTCCCTTCGCCTGTTCCCGTCCTCTGTCCTGGGCTCTTTTGTCCCCAGTTCTAATCCACTGTGGTATTTCAGGCCATCCTTTCTCCAGTCCTTTCTCGGGGAGAAAAGCGTGTGGCCATAGCGATGGCGGCCTTCGCAAAGCTCGCTGGTGGTGTTTGCCTTTAATCATTTTAGGTATTTTCTCACAGTGGTGGATGCAGATCCGCACCCCATGACCCTAGCACTCTGTGACTATTCACAGCCTGCAGTCGCCCTTGGCCAGGTGTTTGTAAACAGCGGTGGTTTATGTAAAGAAGCAACTTTCTCAGCGTAGAACTTCTTAGGGCTGGTTGGTCGCAAGTGCATGTCACAGTTTACCTAGGAATTCCTGGACGGTTGGCAGCTGCTACTGCGATTTTTTAAAGACACGTTCGCTCTCTTCCGTGTTTCAAACATGAAAACAGTGATTTTAGATTTGGATTTCATGCTACTTAATTCCCAGAACCTGCTGAAGGAATATTTGGAAAAAACTTGTTTGTCTTAACAGTAAATAACCATACTCAACAAATATTTCTGGCAGGCCGTGTTTGTTAGAGGGAATAGTCTGGGGCCCACAGCGAACTGAGAGCATGTCGTGGCGACTGAAGGTGACCACATGTGATGTGCACTGGTGCTTGAGGATTAGGGGTGTCTGGCACCCAGGCGACTGAAATCCAAACGGGCTGTTGCTTATTTTCAGTGTTTGATCTTGTTCTTAGCTTGAAAGGACGGATACGAATCATTCGGGGCCTTTTAGTACCTTTAAGTTGGTGGTCCGAGATTGGAGTGGGAACACTGAGAAACAGGTCAGGACGGTTTGGAGTGAGGGAGCTCAATGAGGGCGCGTGCGTGTGCACATCACGCCCTAGTTCCCCGGCTGAGGCACAGGGGGCCTATATGACTGGTTCGGTAGGTTCTGTGTTCATCAGTGGTCTGGGATGTCAAAGGGTTGCAAACCTAAGGATTTCGCTTCTTTTTTACCCTAAAGTGGTGGTGTAGGAGTTTCTGGTATTGGCTCGCGAGGGTGGGGACAACCATATTTGGATAAGGAAGGGGGATTGGCTGGCTTTGGTATTCTCGTCTGCTCTTTCCATCACCGTTTTCATGACTCCATTAACAAAGAGTGGATACCTCGGATAATTATTCGTGCGCGTCTCTTCCTGCACCATATGATGTATGCTTCGCTTGTTTTCTTCAACTCTTCGTAATACGTGTGTTTATGATACACTAAAGAGCAGTCGATTTGCGAAGAGAGGTGTTTAGCTTTGACAGACTTTCAGAAAAGGAGACTACGAGAGGAGGAAGCAGAGGGGCGGCTTAAGAAAAGGATCTCATTCCTGGGTTTGAGGGACGTTGTCCAGTTAAGACGCTTTTCAGTGTGGAAAGTCACAACCGCCTAGGTTGCACAGGTTATAGGAAGAAGTGGATCATTTTGTGATTTAAAAAAAATGCAAACTATTTTTGGAGTTTCAGAAAAATCTCTACTTTTTAATTCTCGAGAGAGAATTAAATGGAGACATTCAAGATGCTGTGTGATGAAATGGAAGGAAGAGACAGGAACCGCCGCTGGTGTTAGCCATTCTTTATGTTGTCTGTGGCATGCTTCAGCTTCCACCTCTCGTAGGTACATGAGGGAGTATCATCTTGGAGAGCCCTTTGTTTAATAATAGCTGTGTGAAAGGGTGGTTTTCCTTTCACTTTGGTGTCTCGTGTTCTAGGACGTGGCCTTTGAGAAACATGGCTTATTCAGCATTAACTTGACATAGGAGTCTGTCCTGCCCCACCCACCCTGGGGAGCCTTCGCAAAGGGCACAATTAAACTGTCTCTTCGGTGTCTATAAGGAAAGAGATTAACCACAGGTTGGGGTAGGTTATTTCTACTATTATTGTATGTTTTTCTACTTTCTGGATTAAAAAGAAAGCTCGAGAAAAGAGAGAGTCTGAGAAATTGATTCTGGCCAAGAGGGAGAGGGGTAAAATTCATGTCACCTGAGGTAGGAAGGCTCCAGTGTTGCCGTCATTCCTATGGCTCTTCTTCCCTGGGCCGGTCATGCTTCCTCCGGCGTGGAGGCCGTGGTCATGCGGGAGGGGGCAGGATCTATCTGGAGCATTCTTAGATATACTGGCTGAATGCTCGTCAGAGGGAAAAGAAGGCTTTTTATGGGAATTCCACACTTCACAGTTAAGTCTGTGGGCTGTTACTGTCAGCGCTGAGCAGCAGGTCTCAGCACTGACGAGGGACCTGCATGTAGGGGGGCCCCCAGGGAAGAATGTGGAGAGCGGAAAGGTCTGGATCTCCCTACGAATCGAACCTGCCAAGCTCCTTTACAATGTCCAGTGTTTTCTTGCCTCCACGCCCAGGAGCCGCTTCTGCTCCCTGCACCCCCTCCGTTTCTGTCCTTTGTTCCATGAATAAATATTATGTGGTTTGGTGCTCATTACTCTCTGATATGAAAAAAAAAGGCAATTCATTAGGTTGAAGGAGGAGGGGGAGGGAGACACCATTTTTCACCCGGTGCATCGAGCGCGGTTACACTGATTTGAATTCCCAGAAAAGTAATAAAACAGTAAAATAATGATAAAACAGCTCCCGGGCTGACAGCTGGGCGACACGCGAGAGCACTGCAGACGGGCCCAGCGTTGCAGCAGGACAGCGTTGCGGACCATATGGTGCCCTTGCAAGCCGGTTGTTGGATTCGGTGGCTGGCTTTTGTTCTGGGGACTCGCCCCGCTTGGGTCTGTGGTGGCTCTTCGGAAACTTCTCGTCTCATGGGCAGGAGGGCTGCTGGCAGCGCGCCAGCCTTGCCTGGCCGGTGGCCGACTCAGGCCGTGGGGAAGAGCCCCTGCTCGCAGCGCGTTCCCACCTCCTTCCCTCTGGTCCCCGATCCAGCAGTTCGCGCTGCAGGTACACACAGGGACCTTTCCCCACCGCTGGCAGCTCGGCGGCTGCCTCACAAAAGCACGTTGTTCTCCAGGGATGCTGGTTCACCGTTAGACGCGTTAACTCACCGGTGCTCCGTTCTTCTCGTGAGAGTGGAGCTTGTTTCGTTTTGGTGCTTCTCAGATGCGCTTTGCACGTCACCTCTTCATCTTCAGGCTGGCACAGCCGAGCCCAGCCAGTGTGTGGGGGCCGTTCTGCTGCTGGGAGGGAGAGAGGGGACCCTTCCATGTAGTTTTCGCAAGGCGCTGCTAAAATCGGCCCTCTGCTTCGCAAGGGTGTGCTTTTGAAATGTGTGAAGTTGGCTGGTGTGTGTGTGTGTGTGTGTGTGTGTGTGTGTGTGTGTGTGTGCATAAAATGACTAATTAACTGCACTTTCCCGTGGAGGGGTCCCCAGGCTGGCTCCGTGAAGGCGCCCCACATTGGCCCGTCATCCTGCATCCTTGTGACTTCCACCTCTTGTGTAGTCGTGGTCACCCATGCTGGTTCCTTTCCTCTTGACTCCCAAGGGCAGGGGCGATCCGGAGGGCTGTGTGGTCCCGGGAGAGTGGCTTCTGCAGACGGAGAAGAAGGCGAGTCTGGAGAGACTCACACTCCATGAGGACGGGCTGGAGCCGGTGCTGTCGGGCTCCGTGCGGGAGAATATTTTTATTTCAGGAGCTGAAAGAAAACTGATAATGTTGACGCTCTTAATTGAAGAGCGTCAAATGTCACCGTATTCTTGGTCCCTGTGAGACTTTTTCTTTTTCTCTTTTTTGCAGAATACTTTTAAAAGTTGTGTTCCGCCGTGGGGGTGGGTGAATTTTTTCCCTTTACAAACAAAGGTCGTCACAAGGCCAAATCTCTTGGAAAAAATACATATGTATGTCTATGTATATTTATTTATTTCTGTGGTGTTCTGCTGATCACTAATCAGAGATTGTATTTAACCCTGGGGCCCTGCTGGGGGGGACTGATGTTTCGCAGGCCTTAGCTTTACATTTTTGATCACTGGCCTAGAAAAAAACGTTTTTAAGTGGAGGAAACTCGGTGTTACAAATCTGGCATAAGTGGGCGTGTGCGTGCTGTCGCGGTCAGGGTCTGGGAGAGCTTGTGCCTGTGTCTGGATGTGGCTCAGCGTCCGGAGGGATGGCCAGGGTCCTGTTTTCTGCTCACTTGCCCCCTGGCTGTGTGAATACCCCCCAGCCTTCCCTTGACATGTGCTTACACAGGTCAGAATCGGGGGGGAAGTGTCTCTGGTTTTACTTTCCCGAGTCTCCTGAGTTAGAGGAGCGGTCTTTACCTTCTCCCCCTCTAAGACATGGAAGCAAGAAGACAGCGACGAAAAAGACCCGCACTTGATTCTTCCTTATCCTTGTCCTAGGCGCGGTGGCGCCAACCACAACCGCTCCTGGTGGTTCTAGAGTAACTACCACGACCTTCCTTGTCGCAGAGTCGGGGGGGAGATGGCAGAAGGCAGGATTGGGAATAAGAAAAGAGATCTGGGAGGGGAAGCTGGAGAAAAGGGGGAAAAGGGGTGGGTAAGAAATGATAAGACACTTCTGGGGGTCAAGAATACATGAAAATGGGGATAGACGAAGTATCCCTGTTTTCATTAAATTCAGTTTGTAAGTCTTTCTATGGCCGTTTTATATTTATTTACACAATGATGTTAGGCATTCTCATTATGCAGCACGTTATGGGGTAAGTGAGACACAGCTTCCTAGATCACCGAGCGAGTGGATGACAGAGCAAAGGGATAAACAGGTGACTGAACGGTCCGCGTTTGGTACGGCTCTACCAGTTGGAGGAAGAATTACGAATCTGAAAATCCAGCTGCGTTGTCTTATCAACGATTAGAAAATATAATCTTCAGGGGTTAGGAGGACAGTTCAATTAAAAAAAAAAAGCTCCCCCCTAATGTGATTTGTATGATAATTATTTAATACCTGAAGGACTCTTCTAATTGAATTTTAGGGTGCCTCGTTTGCATTCTGGCTGGCTGGAGTTAGAAACACTGTCACTCCGTGGTTGTCTCCTCGCTGTCCCAAACATCCACAAAACGCCCTGTGATTCAATTACAAGTGTCTTCTGGGGGCCTTGTAAATTGCATACTATCTGGTTATCATTATGAAGCACCAGGGGACGGCGAGCCAATCAGGTAGCCTAAGTGGTGGCCTGGTCATCACCTCATAATTGACAGCACCAGCTGCCCTGGGCAATACCACAGGTTTTGCAGGGGGGACTCATCTGGATTGAGGGCCAGGATGGGGTTATGTTACACGATTAGAACTTCCGAAGTCAGTGCCTCCTGGTGCAATAATATTAACTAATCGACTGGCGGATTGGTTTAGAATCAGTGAAAGTTGGAGTCTAAAGACCAGAAACCCTGCAGCTGACGGTACACGAAAGGGGGAGGAGGGGACCATCGGGCGAGTAGAGCTCTATCTCTGTACAACTAGAATGCGACAGAGCAACACGGGAACACATGCCACCCATTGGAGGTAATTGCTAGACGTGGTCCCTAGTCATCTTTGAATGAAAGAAGGCGCCCGAGTGTTTTCGAGGATGCTTGTGTGGCATAAGAAGGCCTCGGCCCCCTCCTCCCAGGGACCCACCGAGGCATTTACGTGCGGACTTTGCCTCCTTCCAGAGCACTTTAAAGTGCTCGCCGACTCTCCACAGCAATTGCCTGTGAGTAGTGTTCAAACAACCCTGACACGAGTCCCTGGGTGTATCATTATCGAGTCTCGCATTTAACCTTTTTCTAATAGCCTCCCCGAAGTCCCGAGTTTTCACTTTAGCACCAGAGGAATTTATAGGAGGTATTTCCCCCCTTCTCGACTGCACAGCTGTGAGAAGCAGCTATCTGGAAGTCAGCTCCTTTTCTCCTTTTTTGTCCTCCGAGGGACCAGGTAGAGGCGAAAGTGGCTTATTGTTGAGCTAGGCCAAGCTTTGTGCAAGTGTCAATACATGAATAAGAACTCTTTTTCCCGTTTTGACTGAGCCTCTTGCTTGAGTACCCCTATTCTCCTAGCAGAGGAGGGCAGGGGAGCACGTGTATTCATGGCCGTTGCTCTGTCTTCCTCCTCTCTCTTCTAAGCTTGTTAGTGAAGCCCGTGTGCCAGTCAGAGAGCGGCTGCGGAGCCGTGGACAGGCCCGAGGACAGCAGCGATGGCCCCACCTTGGCACATCCTTACAATAATAATAATAAAAAAACCTACCTGCCTCCTTGCCACACAGCTTCCTGGCCGCTGCGCCTTCAGAAAGATGTTACTTTCTTATTAAGAGAAGCAGGTGGAGATGATGGCTTCTCTGATGCCTTACGCAGAGATTGGATTGAGCACACGTGAACTTAGGAGGGTGAGGAGCATCCTATCTCGGGTCGGAGATGGACGGTCCATAGAACCTTCCCCTTCCCTGCCTCACAGCCACCGGCCTGGTGTTGGGGGCAGTAGGCTGCTGGCAGGTGTTCTGGCCCAACTGTCACCACCAAAGGAGGTGGCTGAGATGGGCCTTGGAGGGGAGAGCTAGTTGGAAGAAGAAGGGGGAGAATGAAGTCGGCAAGGGCAGGGACCGCTAGGAGACACCTGGACGTGGACTCTTCATGATGTAGAATTGAGACGGGGTAAGTTCCTCCACTTTTCTCGGAGAGACCTGGTGGAAATTCCATTCTGACTCTCCCTCCTGGCTTGCCATCGACCGAGGCATCTTCTTGGTTCTGCCTGAATTTCAGGGGGCCTCTGCCTCTGCCCCGAGTCCTTCTCAAGCAGAAGCAGCTTGTGTTTCAGGGCAGCAGAGAGGCCGCGCTCCGAGTGGCTCTCCTCAGGGCAGTCCCACCCTGCCCTGCTGGCCGCTCTGTCCTGTGCTCCCTGTGCTCCCTGGGCGCTGCGGGCCAGCGCAGACCCCAGCCTTTGTTTTTGGGAGAGGTCTGCTGCCTCGGGCGTTTTCCTCCTCCTCCTCCTGGCCTGTGCTGTAGGCTTCCCAGGCTAACTCAGCTCGCAGCCAGGCACTTCCCCTGGCTGGCTGTACAGTCTGCCTGTGTTTCATAGAGCTCCTGGTGGTCCAGTATAGCGAAGGCCTCCACTGTCCCTGTCTCCGGCTTTCTCCCCGTGAGCAGGAAGCAGGTCGGTTTAACTAAAAGACCACTATATTGGGAGCCAGCAAATTCGGTCTAGTTCCGTGTTTGCCGAAACAAACTGTGTGACCTTGAGCAAGTCACTTACTCTCTTAACGACCACAAAACTCAACTCTGATTTGATCGATTTGTAAGGACCCTGGGCGGTAGGACAGAAACAGGTGTATGACAGGCAGATTTTCAGTGCCTCTGTGTAGCAGTGCCGGGCTACCTTAAGTCCTAGGAATGTTGGCATCCTTCTTTCTGGCTACCCAGAGGCCCCCACCCCAACAAAAACAAAAAAGGGCTTGACTGTCACTGAAATGAATGATAGTTTATGGAGTTAATGCAGATGTGCATGTGCCCTGCTTGGGAACGAAGTGTCTAAAATTAGGCGAGTCAGCAAGACGCGACGGGGTGCGTCCTAATTCTGTGGGTCCTCTTGGGTTAGCACCCCGGGCCTCTCCTTCCGCACCACGCTCGCCAGCACCCTAGGTGTGACGCGGTGATGGTCCCCCTTGCTTATGGGTGAGTGGCCACCCCTGCTCAGTCAGCTCCTTTAGAGCAGAGATCGGGCCTGACTCATAAGAAGAACTCAAATATTGTTTCTCGAAAGAACCTGACCTGTGAGGTCGGCTGACATATTCCATCATGTCCTTGTTAATTACGGCCTTCGTCCTGCACTTCAGGGCTAGAGTCTCAAATGTGGCTGGAGACATCAACTTTTTATTTTAGTGATTAGAGCTGCTTGTCTCTTTGCCTTAGCACTTATCCATCTGCCATCCAGCAGTGAAATTGAGGCATAGTTTCTTCATACCATTTTTTAATGACTTATAAGTAAAACTCTTCCTTCAATAAGGCCGAATAACAGCCCAAGGGTTTTAATCAGTTTTTTAAAAGTCACGACACAACTTCAGTTTCTAGGCTTTGTAACAGGTATGTGTAGGTGAGCCTTGGATCAGTTTTTTAAACTCTCAAATTCTTCCTAGTAGGCTATCATCTCACACAACATCACACGGTACCACTTTTAGCTGAACTTCCTTTAGAAATATTGACAAGCACGTGGAAAGACAGGAGGAGACCTCAGAATCAAGTCAAGGTCAGATAGTTTTGCTAACAACGCAGGCTTTTTTAACTGCGAGATGAAGAATGCAATTCTCTCCAGTCAAAGGGCAAGAGAAATTAACTTGGTCGAGTTCAATGGTGGTTGTTGGCCTGGGCGTGACATGGGTGATCCTGTTGCTGTGATGCCCTCGTAAACTTCTTGTCTCGTGCCGGACAAACAAACACATGAAACCCCCAAAAGTAAAAGAAGACTGACCTGCTTGGCTCTGAGTTTACAGACAGGTTCTGTTCGAAGCTGACTATGTCTCATCTGTCTCTTGTGTCTGTGCTTCAGCAAACACACCTGTGTAGACCTGTTTTTGGCGTCCTTTGCACCATGGCAGATTCATTAGCATAGTCATGAATATTAGGGCGTTTGGGCTGTAAATGACCACTTAGATTCTGGGCTTTTCTAGTGGCCATGCTGTTTGGCCATCAGCCTGAAAACTCCTCCCGTTCCCAATTTCTTTTCTATTTGTCTCATCTCTCTGGCAGACGAAGGCTCAGCTTGTCTTTCCAGAGGGCCTGGGTACATTATTAAGAAGGAAAATCTACTCTTTCTTTTTCACCTTTTGAAAATACAGACTGCAGTCAAAGTCAGTTTTGACTTTCCCTGAATGAGACGACTATTTTTCATCCAGGTACAAAGGTATGTCTAAGAACTGGGCTCTGTGTGCATTCGCGTGTATTTAAAAATTTGGTTGGATTTTGGTTTTACCTCCGAATGGGACAACTCATGCTTCGAAGTGACTCATTTCCATATCGAGTGTGTGGCTCCCAGAATTGGCCATGACCTGGAAAGGGACCTCCGAAGACCTATTGGTAGGAAAAGTAATAATAGAACAGCTCACATTTCCTGAGAGCCAGACACGGTTTTAAATGCTTTACACGCTATCAGCTCTTCTAATTTTCACAACCAACCTATGAGGCCGTTATACTCATTGTTTGCATTTAAAAGGTGAGGCTACCGAGTCCCAAAGGGTTTTGGTTGCTTGCCAGGGTGCGTGAGTGGAGAACGGGGATGCACACCCAGACGGTATTAGTGCAGAGCGTGTGTGACTGTCATGTCGGGTTCCTCTCCTGTGTTGGTCCTTGGGGGAGGCTGCAGGATTTAGGACGTTAGAAGGCTGTGGACCTGTGCCGGTGGGCATGGTGGAAGGGAACCTTACGGTCCACACCCAGATGCTACTTTTACCATTAACTCCCTGACTGGCTCTCTCCACCTCGCCCTGATCTTAAGCTCAGGGTGACACTTCTGGGTTGCTGGGGACCAGCTCTCGGTTGCTTCTATGTGTGGCCCGATTAGCTGTGGTTGTTCTCAAAACGTCTTGTTTCTCTCGGTTTGCTTCTCTCCCAGATGGCCAAAGTCAAATCTTATCTGGGCTCTGGGCATGAATCTAGAGGACAGCACAGCTGCATTTGGAGTCGTGTGTGACGGGAGCCTGCGTGGGCACAGAGGGCTCCCCAGTAGTGCCAGGCCCCCCAGGTTAGAAGAAGCCTCTGCTGCCCAGGCCCAGTTGCCTGACGAGGGCAGACGCTCCCTCACAGGACCCAGCTAGTGGTCGGAGCTCCACGCTCCACAGAAGCAGGAATTTTTGTCTCGTTGCTTCCCCTGCTGTCTTCCGGGCCTGGAACAGCACTTCAGACATAGGAGGTGCTCAGTACGGGTCTGTGGGCTCGGCTGATTTTGTAGCCAGGCACGGTCGTCCCCTGGCACACGGTTTCCTCTCCAGGTGCTGTCCTTCCCCTCCGTCCTTCCCTTTTTATAAGCCCCCAGAGTTCTCTCATCCGTGAATTTATCTAAGTCCCTCTCGAGCCTATGAGTAGTTCTGGCTCCCGCTCCTCCTGAAGTGACGAGTTGACTGCTTTTGCAGAAGGAGCTTGGCTCTTACGTGTTCTAAAGCACCTTTCATCATCAAAGGTCGGCGGAGAAGCTTGGAGCAAACCAGAGAGGATTATGGGCAGCTTAAGGGGCAAAAGAGAGTCAGGGCACGGGAGAAGGGGCCTCACCGGGGAGGAGAGGATCTGTTTTTCTTGCCCTTAGGTCTTGATGTGCGGACGATGCTGGCCACGAGGCCCCGGGTGCTGGCAGGGATCCTGTAATTGAGCGCCGTGGCTCTATTTGGTGGGAGCAGTGGTGCAGAGGTTTGACAGCAATAGGTTCTTTTCGATCTTTTGTTCACGGTCAGCTCTTGATACACTTGTACAATTTGGGGAACAGAGTGAAAAATATATATGGAGATTGGCAAATCGTTTCCTTAGTATTAAGCCTCTGTGCCTTTAGGAAAGTTACTTACCACGCGGGCCTCAGTTTCCCCACCCGTAGAGCAGGGATAAAGTAGTTCCGTCTGCACGGTGCTGATTTCAAGACCGGGAGAGAGAATTCATGTCGAATTTTCAGTCAAGTTCTGGATGCACAATAAGCATTCTATAAATATCAGCGGTTATTATTAGCACATCACCCAGATGCCCACTGTTGTGCCTCGTGATGGCAGGCTCAGCGGGCAGCCAACATGTTTTCTCCAAAAAATCTGGAGCATGACTCCGTGTGGTGGGTGTTGCAAGGAAGAGTGGAGCTTTTGTTACTGTCTTCCTTGTACTTCTTGTGTGGAAAGTATTTTAGCATCTATAGACCCCATTTCAGTGGCTTTCAATGTGAGTCCCAGTTCCTTCCACGCTTTCCATGGGTGTCATTTATTTTGGACTTGCCACGCACCATATGCCGTTCTTCATTATTGACCGTCCGTGCGGCACCTTTACTGAGCCAGAAGCTGGGCAAAGCATTGACCTGACAGCCATAGCTGGGCTACACCGCCCCTGCCCTGGAGGAGCCTGAAGACAGTTTGGGTGGATGGGGAGTGGAGGTGTGAAACTCGGGGTGTGAGCAGGGAATCACGAGTGGTTTCGTGTCGTTGAAACAGAAAGTTCGGGGCAGAAAGGGGTAGAAGTAGAAGCCGGTAAGATAGATAGGTTTTAGGAGGTGGGCAGCCTTATATGTCATGCTTAAGAGCTGAAACCCTATGATGAATGTGAAGAGAAGCCATCAGAGGGAGTGATGAGGTGGGTGGACTCTAGATGAGGTACTCTTGCTGACCCCGAGAAGGATGGGTTTGAGACAAGGACTGGAGGCAGGGCGGTCGGTTAGGAGACCATTGGATACTCAGCAGGAGGTGTTGACGAGCTTGCAGTAGGCGAGTAGTAGATCGAGATGGAGACGTGAGACCATGTGCACAAAATACTAAGGAAGTAATTATTGAGTGGACAGGGGTGATCGAGAGAAATCAGAGATGACTTTCAGGTTTCCAGCTTGGGTGATGGCATCATCACCCATTCTAGGCAGCGTCTAAGGATTTGGAGGGAAGATGATCCGTTCATCTTTGGACGTGAAAAGTGTAATGAGCTCATCCCTGAAGGGACAGGCCTAGAATTTAGCCCGGAGGTCTGCGTTGCCGGTGTAGACACTGAAGGTGGCTAAAACTTAGTGGACGATGAAGGGTGTGTAGTCTGAAAAGAGGAGAACTAGGCAAGAGCCTTGGAAAACGACATTCAGCGTATTTGGGAGGTCGAGATCCTCAGAAGGGGATGAAGAAGGAGTTAGTCCCATTGGTGAGGAGAACCAGGAGAGTGGCCTAGTGAAAGCTAAGGCGGCTGTAGCCAGTGGTGTCACATGTAACGAGGTGAGGACTGAAGAGCGCCCCGGGTTTTGGCACCTGGAAGCTCCCCGCTGCTCGTCAGAGTAGTGGCAGGGGGATGAGGCCGGCTTCACGGGAAAGCACAGCACGCATAGGAGGTGTGAGGGAGGCTAGGAGGAGATGTACCTTCAAGGGGGGGAGCCCTTCCAAGTTGTTGGTGAGCTTCTTGGAGACAGGCATACCTTGTGCTTATGTTTGTGCTTTTGTAATTGTTGTTGTTATTATTATTATTATTTTAAAAGTGGGTCCACTAAATTGAATCATGGTGTTGCCTCTTTAAAACTTATACACTCTATGTAGGAGTGAGATGGTCAGTTGGTTTGCCTTGTATAAGTACATGTGTGGGGTATAATATGGATTCTTGCAAAGGACAGACAAGTAAGAGAAAAATGCCGTGCGATTAGCAATAAATTTTTCATAGTGAATTCTTTATTGTTTCTAAATATGCACATTTTAATAGCTTTTATTGTAAAAAAAAAACATGTTCTTTTTATTGAGTATTTATCAGTTTACACATTAATATTAATTTCTGTTCTGATAGGAGTTTGAGTGTCTTTTAATAGAATCTGTATGAGTTGAATGTCAGAACTTCAGGATGCTGAAAAATAAGTTGGGCTTAATTAAAAAACCAAAGTCGTTGCCCAGTTTCTTTAATTAAAGAACATTAGAGAACAATTAATTCCTATGAATCACTTCTTTTGGAAGATTTTGCCTCTCCACATTGTGGAATCTGGATTTGAGGGGATTGGGTTGGATCATGGGCATTTGTAGACGGAGGGTCAACCTGGTGCGACTTGCCTTCGTGGGAGTTCCAGGTGCTGGACAAGTGACTCTGTTCGTGATTCGAATCGTGGAATTCAGGGTGCCCAGGCTCTGCTGCTGGCTTCCCTGCAGCAAGGACGAGGTGGGATCCTCGGTTCCTAGGAGCCCACTAGCTGCAGGACGGTGATGGAGGTTCAGGTCGAGACTCATCAGACTTAGAAACAGGCCCGGTAGCCTTGAAAGTCCAACACTAAGTCCACCTTCTCCGAGGCCCTTCCCTTTAAGGAAGTGCTTGGACTTCTATTTTGTGGTCCCTTTTGGCTTCTGTCCTTTCATCTGGCCTTTGCTGTGCTTCTCAGGGACGACTTGTGCCACGGGCCCATGCTATTGAGAGAGCACTTCCTAAGGGTTGTTGTTTCTTTCCAAATTGAGAGAGACTTAGCCATGTCTGAGTGTTTTTCCCTCCTGGACGCTTTCCCACCAGACCTTGTCGGAGAAGTTTAGGGAGGCTGCGTGCCTGGGCTAGGGACAGAGCCCTGAATTAGGCCGTGGTAGGAGGTGCAAAAATAAGCCCGCATAGGCTCGGTCTTGGGTACATTTAGGGGCTAATCAAGAAGATGGTGTCTCGGGCCTTGTTTCAGAGTGGCCGTCCTTTCGTAGCTCTCTGTTCACAGGTTTCAAGATGCTGACACATGCACGGCAGTGGACACACCAGTGGGTGAAGACTAGATGTACAGGGAGCCTTGGGAACACTGGAGAGAAAAGGCAGAATGGGTGACTGTGAAAAACCTCAGAGACAAGAGTAAATCAAGCTAGACCTGTTGGAAGGCAAAGCGTTTTGACTGCTCACGTTGAACGTTGGAGAGAAGAGAAAACTAGTAGGTGGTTATTGGTAAATGTTTGGAAATTTTGGAGAGGAATCTGACTGGGTTTTTCCTGAAAACCGCAGTGAAGCTTAGGGATTTGCATTTCCAATTTTAGTCATTTTGAGGTTTGTAGTGAAAAGCAATACGAAGAGAGTGTTATTTGTCTTTGAAGGTCGAATAAAAACGACCTCCTCTTGTTTCAGCCCCAAATCTTACAAAGACTTTGTTTTTCCTGTCACTTTCCCCATCTTAAATGTATAAGTGAGTCCTCCCTCGCCTTCCCATCTTCATTTCATTATTGAGAGGGTCTACGCAGTGTCCGACTGCGAAAAGAAATCAACCATCTTTTAAAGATGTGGCCCCATAAAATTGAATTATTATTATTTTTTACTCTTTAAATGCTTCCTCTCATTCAGATATCAATGGTAGGGAGTAATATTGGACTTCAGACGTGGTTGTTTTTGTGTGCGTGGGGCGGGGGATAGACTGTGCTGTTCGTTTTTTCTGTGACTGGGAAGGGGATTCCTATGAACCAAGCAGAAAACAAACGACCTAATGAAAGTTAGAGAGGGAGCAAGAGAGAGAGGATGTATGTCAGTTTCTCATCTACTTCTTAAAAACTTAAAAAAATCCATCTTCATAAAAAATTCCTCAGGCTTCCACTACTCAGAGGTGTCGTGCTGTGGAATTGGGGGAGAACTTTCCAGACCTTTTAAAAATAATGTGTGGGTAGACATATAGGTACCTTTTCCCTTTTTGTGAAATTGCTGATCCCTTACAATTAACTCGATGGTTTATTTTGTATGCATTTTTGTAAGCCGTCTTAAGCCTTTTCTGCAACAAGGTGGGACTAAATAGAGTTACGGTGTCGTATAAAAGGAAATGTGATCCTAATTGTGCCAGCTCTTTCCTGGTTCTAGCTGTCTGTTTAAAAAGCTATTACAGAGCTTTGCCCAGAAGAAGTTCGAGATGCTCAGAATATCTGTTTTGTCTTATTTAAATATGATGACCATATTGGTTTAGTAGAGAATGGAGGAGACGGAAGGATAAGAATAGGGAGAGAAGTATTTTGGAAAAGTCCAAACCTTAGTAGGATCAAAAACTCTTAAGTATTTGAAGTACTTACAGGTATTTACTTAACATTTAATTAAACATCGGTGCGCTTTATTTTAAGAAATGATGATACATTCAGATTAATAAAATGGATTCAAGGTTGATTATTCCTGTCATCAAAGTGGTTTTCTTTATAAGTCGTTCACCTCACTATCTTTTAAGTATATATACCTCTCGTATAGATTCCAAATTGTGTTTTGGTTTATAAAACTTGACCTAGATGGCACTTTGAGGGAACGAAGGTAAAGTCTGTATATAAAACTGCTTTTTTGCATTGCTGCACTGAGTCTCTAGCAACACACGTAAACCAGTGGCTAATGTATAAAGACTGAGGCCTTCTCCCCACCTCCAGAATCTACATGCCTGACACCTTTTTTTGCCCTTTCAAAGCGGTGGTTTAGGTATGAGTTCCAGACAAAGAATAATTCTGATTGATTTCAGAACATTGGAACCTATTTACTATTAGAATCGAGGGAAAGACATGTTATGTTGTAAAGTGGCTGAACAGTTTTCTGAGGCTTCAAAGGTCGGATAATTTGTGTAAAAATAAGGAACCTTTAACATTTACAATTTTACCTGAACGATAGATAGTTAAGTCCCAGTGACACGTTAATATTTGACCCTCTTTGGCACAACTAGAGACAGCCAGATCTCCCTGCTTTAGAGACCCCGACCCCTGTGCAAAATGAAACCAACAAAAGCTCTAAGAAGCCAACAGACTGCGCCTGAGTTAGTCATAGTTTGTGTGCCCAAATGAAAATGATTCTTCCTTTTGATGTTCCTCTCTACAGCATATCCAGTGGTACAATCTCCAGTAAGATAGTTTTTCTGTAAACTTAGAAAAAGATATAGCCTGTTTTAAAAATGATGAGCCTATCTCTCAGTGTAGATTCAAAAATTTTAGCTCCAAACATTGGCTTTGACACTGGAAATGCCTTTTTCCTAAAACCATTGTATTTAAAAGAAAGTAATAATGAAAATCACCACGGTGTAACCCATCCTTAAGGATGCTCTTGAGTGGCAAACTGAACGTTACTGCTTTATTTCTGGAAACTGTGCTAAAGGACACCTTTTCCCTATCTGATGGTAATTTCAAAATAAAAGTCAGAGTAAAAAGAATGGTTAATAACATAATCCATGTGTTTCTCCATAAGGAAAAAAAAAGATTAAGGAGAAACTATTAGATCTTAGCCGCGATCAGTCTTTATATGGGAAAAGATTAATTCTTAATGGACTAACTTTATTTCAAATTAGAACTGTGGAGAAAGGATTCTGTGCAACAAAATGCAAAAGATTGACATTGGTGCATGATGCCTAAGGATCAGATACCCTTAAAATATTCATCTACACCAGGCACATGTGCACAGCTCCATGGTATCAACAAGGAAATAGAGAATCAGGGGTATCGGTTTCACCAAAGGTTTTATTAATCTGGCTCTGGCTAATAACCACGTTTCTAAGACATCATCCAGCTTGGATGTGCAGCTTTTGGTGTGAGGAATCAGGCGTAACCTGTAATTTAATATTGCTCGTTTCTCGTCAGGAGAGGCACTTACGTTCACACGGCAGGCGGCTCACTTTGGTTGGCTTTCAACCTCAAGAGACAAACTCGATTGTGATTGGAAGTCTCTTTTCAAGCCTGCAATAATTATTAATTTGCTTCTTTGGCATAGCTAATGGTAGTCGACTAAATGGAGAGATTTAGAGATGTTTGACCTCAGAAGAGTGCCTGTCTTCCAAAATACATAAATATTGTGTATCGCAAAGTGTCTCTTGAGAGGTACTATTGAAGAAGTCTGTAATGACTGAGTTTCGGTACACTAAATGGTCCACCAGTTCATGCCCATCGATGGAGTATGAGGTGTGAAGGAAAATGAGGTAAAAAAAACTGTATTCGGGATGTTATCAAATTATTTTAATTAAATTGATTTCTAATATAAGACTTTCAGGGCCGGGTCTGTGTTCCTTCCATGTCATCTGAAATGAGTAGACAGATGGCTGCATTTCCATCTCAAGCGTATCTATTAAAAGTTGTTGATTACAGTAACATCTTGTAGAACGGCCTCTAGAAAAGGTTGTGTGGTGGAAAACCGGATAGGTTTTCCTTTCCGGTGAGCCAGGCACTGAGGACAGCATCTCGAGGTTGCCCTCATCGGGGTGGATTTGGAAAACACCCCGTACCTGACTTACTCCTTGAATTCCGTGGGAAATGAGGTCGTAGACTTTCATTGAAAATGCTGCTGACGGCTCTTCGTCTAGCTCACAAGCCTACGATTTACAAACCCCTGGTCAAAAAATAATCTGGCTGGTTTGGACGACCCCATTTACAACGTAGGGCCCTGTGTCCTTCCCCTGTGTGCCACCAGCCACCTTGGCAGGAGGGAGAGGACTAGTCAACTCGGATCGCTTGGCCAGAAGTGGCTCTTGTGTGTGTTGTTTTTGCAGGTCGAGAGTGTTCTGCCCTCTTCCCCTGCTACAGCTCGTTCAGTCTCAGTGGGCTGTAATCTAAACGTTGACCCAGTGAATGAATCAGGGCTGTCCAACAGATTTCCAACGGCATACACCTCTGTCTTGTTAGGAACCCATTTCTTTTTTTCCACACTACAATATCGATGCCCCACAAAGATGGTCAAGGTTGTTTCTCCTGCCAGATCCTCTCACATGATGTGTGCTATATTCTCATCGGCTAATACCTACATGGTGCTTACCATACACCAGACGCTGTACTAAGCATTTTACTCTTATTAACGCATTGCATCCCCCAAGCAACCAGCGGAGTAAGAGTATTTACAGATGAAGAAACAGAGGCACAGAGAGGCTAAGTGGCTTGACCCAGGTCATACAACTAGTAAGAGGAAGGACTGTGGTTTGAACTTCGGCAGTTTGATTCCAGGGTCTGTGCTCATGACGATTATTTTCTAAAAGACCGAACACGGTTTTTGATTTTTCTTCAGCAGGAAAAGCCTTTAAATATTTCGACTTAGGGGTTGTAGCTGATATCAGAGAGAAAATCTTTTGTGGCAAACGTCTCGCTGTCGATACTGAAGAAATGCCCGCTGTGGGTTCACGATTCTCATTTTAGGACATTAAAAAGTAAATTCAATGTGTTCCTTTAGGGTTTGCTTCCTTTCATATGTCCGCATATATTACTAGGTGTCTGTGAGCAGCCCTAAAAATATGTACACACAATGGCCCTGAGAATGACTAGATAAAATTCTTTTTCATCTGAGCTGCCGACCTCTGATACTGTCTGATGTACTTAGAGAACCTGTTCTGTTCCTTTGATAATCTCAGGCTTTTGTAACTTTTTTAAGGCTACACCTGTAATTTCTAATCTTTTAAATTTGTGTTTTAATGAAACCTGGAAAGGTGGCAGCAGATGAGACGAATTTCCCTATTTTCTGTTGATGATTTTGGTGTGTTTCATAAAGTGAAAAAAACGCTTTATATATTTTTCTGATTTGGAATACTTGGCTTTGTCACTGTTGGATCATTTAAATATTTTCTTAAGGAAATAAATATTCTGTAAACTATGCTAAGTTTTGTATTTAGAATGTGCTTAAAAATAATGCATTCAAATTTCACTGTTTTTAAAGATTAGATTTTTATGTGCTCAGCAGTTCTAAGTAAAAGTGTAAATTTAGGAATTCCCTGTTAGAAACCTTTTAAAAGTCTCACTTGAGGGAGAGTAATGAGTGTTTAAGAAAACACGAGGTAAGTATTTGGATCAATATAGTTAGGAACCCCAAATGTTTGCTCGAGGATTCTAGCACATAAGATATAATGATGTCCTTCCCCAGAATTAGGATTTTCCTTGTGTTGAGACCCTAAAAATCACCACAGATGACTCTGAGGATAAAAGCAGAGACAGAGAAACCTGCATTTGGCAACACAAAGCAGAACTTAGTTTATTCCGCCGAGGAATAGGGAAGACAGGCCGGGTCTGGTTCTAGCCACGTTCTTGCGATTCTGACTTGAGTCGGGGTGTCGAGGTTGCTAGAGGGCTCCGAGCGCTGCGATCGCAGGCGGTGATCCGGGTGGCTGTGCTGTGTCCGTGGGTGAGGTGCCCTATGCTTTTTAGAAGCCTCATCTGTGAGGCGAGATGTAAATCCAAAGTGCCACTCCTTCGTCATCAAGAACAATCCCATGCCACTTCTTAACCAGCTCAGTGTCCCTGATGCCCTTTGGTTGGCTGCGTTTAGCTTCCTTAAAACCTGCTGCAGTTTCCGTTGAGAACAGCATGATTCACTTCCTGCCTGGCAGGCCACACACCAGCTCGGATGGGTTCGTCTGGACATGGCCAGCGCCACCCTGGATGGAGGGGGCACGGCGGCTCGTGAAGTGGCGGGGTTGGCACCCGGGGTGACAGTGGCAGTTGCTGATGTGACTTTCTGAAGGAACTGAACCCGTCCAGGCGTCTGTCCGAAAGGCATTTGGTTCCCTGTGACTCGTGTTTTCTTTTGTGTTCCTTTGTCAGGCTCCCTGTCCTTGTGCTGAACTAGAATAGACACCCTCTTGATTGCTGGTGCTGGCAGCAGCCCCGAACGTGCGAGAACAGTGTTGTATGCGTAGGTGTCTTCCCCAAGAGACCATGTGCAGGACACTCAAGGGCCAGTTATGAGTAAGGAGCTTCCTGGCTCTTCAAGTGTAAAAGGGCCAGTTCTCTGGGGCGGGGGGGCCCTGGATGTAGGATGGAGTTGTTTGGAACACGTGAAAAAGTAAAAATTCAGAACAGCAGGACTCGATTACTGTGAACCCAGATGTTCAGAATTTGTGGTCATCGTAATGTGGCTTTTTACCTTATATGAAAGGGTATCAGTGAACAAATTAGCAGAGCCAATTAAACGGGGCTAGGGAAGGATATTTAATCCATCAGACAAAATAAACTGCTTTTATTTAAAATCATCTGTGTTTTTAAAACAGGCAAACAATAAATAAAATAATTGCAAATGAAAGCACCAAAGCGAGCATCTTAAAGGACATGTATTTAGCAAATATTTGCAGCCTGTACGGTTGTGTCTGTTTTGAAATGATTCCTGCTTTTTATTGGTCTTTGTCACCTCGCATTCAATTAATGTGAATTAGTAAATATTTTCTATTTTAAATTGACCTCTACATTTCCAGCGGCTCTGTATGTTTGGTGGGGAAACCTCTATGGAAACAAATTTTAAAAGGATGATTTTCCGTTATAAAAACAGAAGCTAATTTCTCAAAGTCTCTACCTTGGCATTTATTGAATGGCCAGATTTCCCCCATATAAATGTCTGGTTATTTGCATTCAGTGTTTCACATACATTTCGACTGCATAAATGGAGTTCACTTACTTTGTGCTCTTCATGCATCAGTTCCCAGTTCTAAATCAGAGATTATAGACTGTGTGTCCAGGGTCATCAGGAAACGAATTTATGCAGCCTTCTTAGATCTCAAACCTGTTTCTGGGGTCCTGGAGTCTGTGCCCGAAGAGGCAGATTTCTTCCCAGGTTTATCCCGACGTTGGTCTTTTGCGTTCACTGACTTGTGTTGTTGTGGATGTAAACATTTAAGCATTTATGTGCATGCCCAAGTAAAAACTATGAGAGATCTTTTGTAACGCTGCATGCTTTACTTGCTTTTGGATTGTTCACGGAGGGCAGATTTTTTCTACCCATAGTTTCATTTTAAAAGTGAACATTTAGAGTGAAAGTGTTTGTGTTAAGAGTGAACACTTGAGTTTCAGGAAGAGGAAAAGCTCATACTTTAAGACTTAAAATAAAATATATTGTTTTGGGCTACGAATAACTCAGAAGTGGTGCTAACTCATGCAGAAATCTGTGTGGAGTAAAATCTTTGGGTAGAAAGGTAATGAACTGAAAACAGATTATTTTCCATATCTGTGTAGGACAAATGTTTAACAAAATCTCAGCAGCATAATTAGTACATTGCCACAAAAGGAGACTTCGGGTGTCTCATCCTGTAGAATGTTATGGCTCTACAGGATACAAGTTGGGGGTTTTTATTAAAACAGGACGACTTGTTTATGGGCTGTGTGAAGTGACAATATCTTTTCGTTGTTAAAAATTTAGGGCGAAAAATGGAGACCATGAGAAGTTTTAATATTCTTGAAGGATATTTCGGGATTATCGTGAAGTGCTTTTCAGAGGTGGTCATGGCATTATGGTTATGTTTTTGAAAAAAGGGAATAACAGTAACGTTCTTACAGATGTGGTACCGTGACTGAGATCGTCTTTAATAGAAAATGGAACAGGGGAGAGCGGGTGTCTCGGTCCGTTTGGGCCGCTCTACCAAATCACCACAAACTGGGTGGCTTGTGAAAAGCAGAAACGTGTGGCTCGTGGTTCTGGAGCCTGGGCCGGTGAGGTCTCTCTTCCCGCCTGCGGATCTGTCCTTGTGCCCTGGAGTGGCAGAAAGGGTTGGGGAGCTCTGCGAAGCCTCTGAGCAGGCACTGATCCCATTCGTGCCGGCTCCTCTTTCATGATCTACACACCTCCCAAAGGCTCCATCTCCTAAGTCCTTCACCTGTGAGGGGTTAGATTTCCGCACGTGGGTTGGGTGGGACACAGACATTCAGACCACAGAATTGGGTGTGAAATACAGATGAAACAGGAAAGGCCACGGGTCGAAGCCGAGCCATGGGGAGTCGTTGCATTTTTCTGTTTGCATGTTTGAAATTTTCAGACATAAAAAGCTTAAAAGGAAAAAGACATACGCACATACACAACACTTACACAGTAGAAATATGTTGATATTTTGTCAAAGATAGTTAAGGAGGGTTTCGAGAGAAAGAGGTCCCTAAAAATATCAGCGGTGTGATTACATGGCAATTATATACAACTATGTACAGCTATGTGATTTAAAAACCCAATAATATTGTAGCTTTATTTTAATTAAGATAAGCCTATACTTAGGCAGGAGGAAAAAGAACACTTACAGCTTTGGCAGCAGTCTTTAATTCAGCAAACATTCTGTTAACGCCGTGTGCCAGGTACCGTAGTAATTGCCTGAAATTCAGAGAACACGGATCGGGGCCTCTTGCTAATGTGGCTGGTGAAATGTCTACATGCCGTTCCCCAGTATAATCTGATACGGGCTCTAGTGGGCTTGTGCAGAACCACCAAAGGAACGTGGAGGTGGGAATATTTCATTCTGCCTAGGGGGTGGAGAGTAGGTAAAGAGTGCACCAGGGAAGACTGCAGGGCCTGGCATCCGAGTGGGGCCTCGAGGGGTGAGTAGGGTTTTCCTAGGCTGAGAAGATGGGAAAGCCGTTGCGGGTGTAGGAGAGGGCTTGGACAATAGCATAAAGGTGAGAAAACAAGTTCCCCCAGTGGTGAGTTCCGTGAGCGTGGGGTGCCAGGTACCGTGGGTCCGAGGGAGCAGGTGCCGTGGAGGATCAGGCAGATACAAGAAGGTGAAAGTCAGATCCAAAGCGTGAGTCTCCAGGCCCCAGGAGCATCCCTTCGCCCTGTTTGCCTTAATTTCCAGGTCCACTTTCAAGTGACGACTGCAAGTTTAGATAGAATATTGGCACCGTAGTTTGATTTGAGGGCTTCTGGGTATCCCAGCTGCGTGCGGGTGTCACTTGCCTTGGGTAGGCGACTGGCATTTGCGTACAGGTGAAGTTTTCCAGCAGAGAGCCAGCAAGACTCTCCTCTCCTCTGCCAGACGGGTTGCTCCCACGCTTCCGTAGGGGGTTCTGGCCTCTCTCCTACTTTATGCTGAGCGGTACTGGTGGCATTTGAAGCCCATCCAGCAGGTATGTCCTCGGTACTGTTTCCTGGAGTAGAGGCTCCGCCTCTCTCAGACCAATGGAGAAGGCTGTCGGACTGCCCTCGCTGAAGAATTATTCTCTGAGAACATGTCTTCTAGAACATTCTCCCATGCTAGTCCTTAGGGCCACGGCAAGAAGCTGAGACTGCTTCTGAGCGGAGGTGGACATTGACTGTGAAGTGAATGAAGCTTGAGCTTCAGGTCCTGCCACGGTCACAGCCATGTAGAAAGTTCTGGGAGGGGCCCTGGAAATGGTCAGGTGGTCACGGCTTAGCTTGTATTAGTGGCTTATTCTTAAAAGGTTAAACAGGACAGGCTCCCGGCCCTGCAAAACCTGAACTGTCCTGGCTTCTGAGCATTCATTGAAGGTTCTCTGCTTTATCTCTTCTTCCTGAAAAGAACATAACACTGTCTTCTCCCCTACAGATCGGTCACAGATTGCTAAGCAGTTGCCCATGAAATGGAAGCAGAAGCTATTTCCTGAGCAAGTGACGTGTGATAAGTAATTTGATAGTGACAGGAGGGGGCAAGAAACCCCACGCCCCCTTCTTGTAGGTTCCCTGGATAGGCTCTACGGCTCCTGCAAAGACGCTGTCACGTATGGTATGGCCCTGCCCGGGGCAGGCTGGCTGACCTGCGGTCCTCCTCCTTCCCCACCCTGCACCATTGCTGTGGGACTCTGATCTCTGTGTTCTCACTTTTCTCCCCTCTGGCCTGAAGCCGCCCCCCTGGCTTTCATAGCCCGGCTGTGTGCGGCCAGATGCAGAGCCCGTTCTGATGTCACTGGGAGTGAGCACGTGAAAAAGGTGTCTGCGCTTCCTCCAGACTGACCAGTGATGCTTCCATTCTGCATAGAGCAGACAGACTCTTATTTTTACGTTGTTTCCTTCCGTGTATTTGCATTATAGCCTTGAAAACCATCAGGTCGACGTATGCCCTTCTAAAATATGGAGGATGGTCTCCGGCTATGCCACCCTGAACAAGCCCGATCCCATCTGACATCGGAAGCTAAGCAGAGTCGGGCCTGGTTAGTACTTGGATGGGAAACCGCCTAGGAAGACCAGGTGCTGTCGGCGTAAAAAATAAAAAATAAGGGATCGTAAACGAAAAGGTCCTTGCAGTCTGTGAGGTCAGTCAAAGGGTGCCTAAATAAATAAAGAAAACACAGCGTGTGACTTGGAGAAAAGGCTGTGTACTTGGCTGGGACAGAGAAAGTACAACGTGGACCTGGAACACGCTGATCAAAGGATCAAAACTACCGAGGAGCCTGCTTGATGGGCTCCCACGGGCCAAGTTGAGAAATCTGAACATCAAAATAAATGTAGTAGTGAGTTATAACCAGTTGAGTAGAATAAGAGTCCATAAGTCTGTACTGATATAGGAATGGAATAAGTGAATGAATGGAGGGATGGACAGCTCTCGTTCAGAAGGGCGACTGATAGATACAAAGGGCGCGATGGGGTGACACCGTCGTCAACGTCTGCGGAGACTGATAAGCTGAAAGTGTAATGAGGAATAAACAGCATGTTTACATCGTTTCCAAGGGTCTCCCCACCACGTGCTATGTGTTGGCGGAACTGACTGGGATAGTATGGTCCTATTCAGAAGAGGCCAGAAAATGATGGCATGTGTTGAAATGGAGGCTGAACCTTCTGACGCGAAAATTCAGGGGTTTGCGTCATTCTCTCCGGGACACCACAGGTCATCTTGACTAGAGACCGTTCCGCATCCGTGTGTTTGCAAGCGTCTGTGGTGTCCTTCAGAAAAGAAGGCAAACTACCTCCCCACAAATCACAAAGGCAATTGTAGTAATTCCGTAGTGGAGAGATCCAGGGGACATCACTGTAACCAAAAGATCCAAGTTGACGTGGCCGGTACAGGGACAAACCAGCAAACATCATGTGCCTCTTGATAAGATGCACCGAGGACACAGGCTCACCTCTGTGTTCTTCTGAGAAGAATTATCTGCATCTAATCGTGAGGACACATCGGTCAAGCCCAGACTATAGAGGAATGGGCCATAATCTTCAAAAGCGTCAAGATTAAGGAGACAAAGGGCTGCCGGGGAGGGCCAGGCAGGGTCTGGGGCCGCAGGGAGGGACGGGTTGGAATGTGGGGGACAAAGACTCCCTCTCTGCGTGTCGCTCGTGGGAATTCTGGCTTCCCCCACAGAGGTTTCTGAACGGGTTTCCGGAGTTCGCTCTTCAGACGAAGTGTGGAATGCAGAAGGCCCTTTTAGAGAAGTTTACAGAACACCTTACGGAAAACCGCTACCAGTTGGATTTCTTCCCGTGGGTGGGGGTGCAAGGCGGCAGGTAGAAAATTCTTTGCGGGTGGCAGCTCGCGTTTTCTAGCTTCTTTCTGGCAAGGCCCGTGTTTATCTAGCCTTTGTTACCTAAATGGTGTTTTTCAGTTTCCACCATCATAGGGCGAGGACCAAGCTGGGATGACTAAGTGGGACCCACAAATGATGATATGAAAACGGTTCATCACAGCGTGAAAAGTCGTCAGGCTTGATGGGGATGTTCCGGTCGTGGGTGGACCATTTTGGCGAGAGCGCGCTCACTCGCCATGTGTTTGCCAGCATCTGTCCCTGTGATGTCCTGTGGAAGGGGACGCGAACGATCGAATGTTCGCATCGGGAGGTCCGGCCTCGGCTTTACCTCGTACCGTATTGTTCTGGCCGCCTCTGAGGCCTGCTGATGACAAGTGACAGGGCCAAAGGAGGGTCAGGACAATGAGAAGGTCTGTCCACCCACCAGCAAATAGAGCGGCTGTGTCCCCGAGGCCTCTCCTGGACGAGCCGGGCCTGCCACGTTTGTTGTACCACGTGCCGACTGCCATGTTTAATGCACAGTGTAGGTAATGTCAGCTCACGACTGCTGTGTTTTGACAGCTGGTTAAATGTTTCGTGGCTGTGGTGTTTAGGCTTTCACCTAAATAAAACATTTCGGGCTCATTCTGACAAGTGTACAAATACCAGACTAGGGATGTTTTTATATTGAAAATGACGTTGCTTTCGTCCTTTTGAGACTGGCATGTATTTGACCCTAGGACATGGCTTATTTTCTCTTAATAGGAGTATTTTACGTTAACCACAAAGCTAGGAACCACTTCATATAACTTTGCTGGTAGTCACTTGAGCAGGTGACAAGTGTGATTTTATTTCCGTAAAAGTGACAGAGGTTAAAGGCGGGTGGAGCCCTCTCGCCGAGAGTCGAGCCGCCTGTCCCTGGAGGGTTATCTCTCCGTGCCCTTTTGTCCAGTTTCCCCTCTTCGTAGTTTGCTTTTCAAGTCCACGTGACTTTTGACTTTGCCTTTAAATTTAATGACTCTTTCCTGTAAGTACTTTTTCTCCACGAGGTTTTCCCACAAAAGTGTTTGCCGGTCAGAGTTCACTTTTTAATATGGCACGAATGAGACTTTCCGAAGACAGTGTTGTACCCACCCCGAAGACCGTGAGGGACTGAACCCCCAAATCAGACAGTCCATTATCCGTTTATGTCATGGAGTGTGAAGGAGAGGGATTAAGAGTCCTGGAGACAATGACCCTAAGACGAGTGTCTACGGCGAAGGCCTCTGCTGATTCCCGACGTTCACCCTTGGGGTCTGTCGTCCTGTTTGGGGTGGCTGGGACTGCCACGTGCTGGAGTGGGGGGATCGTGATCCTTGTGCGAGGGTCGTGATGGTCGTAACGAAATGAAACGCTCTTAGCATAAGCTGAAATGGGGATGTTTTACCAATTTCTTTAATTAAAAAAAAAAAAAGAAACCTTAAGACGGTAATCAGTGGACTATGATGTGTCTCTCTTGCTGGCCGGAGCTTTCTTCAGCTGCAAAGGGACAGTTCACTCCCGGTCGGCTACGCGGATACCAGTCGCAGCCTCCTCCTTCTCCCACCCACCCCCTTCCCACTTGAGGTTTCTTTTGGTTTTTGCAAAGCTGCCGTGTGAGAGGAATAAAATAATTTTGAAGAGCATTATATGGTGGGAATTTTGACAATGAGTGGAAGATGGTAATTACTCTCTTCCATTAGACTCAGTGGCTTCGGACAGATAAGCTGTATTGAAACGTGTGACCAGGGCATGGGATCATGGATTGTCTTTCACTGTTGTCATGGCGACAGTGATGCAGGTGGCCTGTAACTGCCGGGCTGTCAGATCTTATACATCAAACCGGTGCTAAGTGAAAATATGTTAGAGGCATTGAGGAAAAAATTGCCGGCAGTGTTTATGGGATCCGCTGGAGAAAAGCTAGCCTCGTTGGAGCAAAGATTTCCATTCAAAGCTCTGGGCGATTCGGGAGGAGCTGGAGTTTTTCCTTTTTATTAATCGGGTGGAAATGGGTTATTAAAAGGAAGAACACGCTTTCTGGATGTGGCGCTGGTTGTTTGTGTCCACATGATTAACACGAGGCCTTCTGCTTCCCCCTTGAGCTAATGTGATAATCTGATGGCTTCAGAAGAGGCAGGCAGACCCGTGTGGTCCAGAAGCTTCGCTTGGGGGTGAGGGGACCGGTCTTGTGCACGGCAAGAGGCTTCGGTCCTTCTTGTGCCAGAGCCTCGCTGAATTTTAGTTAGTGGGACGTGGTAAGAAACCGTCGTAGAATCCTAGTTCTCCACTTCGAGCAGTGTGTGGAGGAGAGAGCTATGTACTCAGTCACGCACCCTGGGTCAATCTGTTGGAACGCAGGAGGGTGCACCCAAACAGGGAGAGGTTCCTCTTTGTCAAGCGTAGTTGCCGCACGGTTCCTTTTTTTCCATGTTCTCTCCTCTTTTCTCAGTGTCTTCCGCCTCTCTTAAAAAGTTCGTAAATGCCTTGTACTGAAACCCTGAAATGCTGAGCAGCAGTGAGTGTAACTTGTGCGCGTGTGTGTGGTGCCGTTGCCTTTCGAGTGGCCCTGGGGACTAAGGTGCCAGTGATTCAGAAAAAGGTGAGCGCCAGTCCCCACGCTGCACTGAATTAGCTTGTTATCGTAAGATTCCAAATCCTGGTCCTGGAGAGATGATGTTTGCAAACACTGCGTTTTGTTTGTTGGTCGGGTGGTTTGTTTTGTTTTTCGTTTAGTTTTGTTTTGGAAAAAGAAACCAGAGTCTAAGGTCACAGCCGCATAAGGAAGATTCTTCTTCATTTTAAGGCTCGTCCGCTCATGGGTGTGTGCAGGCGCACACCAGTGCATGCTTCTGTGCGGCTGGTATGCCTCAGACTAGTGCCTCTAGCAATTCACCATGTGTGCTGTAGAAGGAAATTTCCTCTGAAAAGCTATAAATGCATTGCCCAGAACTGGGGCTTATGACAGGAGCAACTGGAAGGAAAAGAATATCCCTGAGACACTCAGGGTTGAGTAGAAGATTCGGCAACTACCTTTGCTCCTAAGCAGGGAATGTCTACTCAAGAGGAAGAGTTTTAGAAACAGGAAATGGAAAATTAGTTTGAGTTTCCTCTCCTCCAATTCTTTTTTATGTCCCAGGAGGGTTTTTGGTTTTTTTTTTTTTTGAAGAAAAATCAGTTTTTGCAAAGAAATATCCAGAAATAAAGATGACGAATGATTCCTTCGTTTTAGCATGCCGGTCTCCAGTGGCATCGCTCAGCGCAGTGATAGGATTATTAGTCAGGAGTCTTAAAATTGGGATCAGGAGCTTGGAGGTGGAGGAAAACATGCTGGTTCCTTTTAAATATTTTTTGAATTTGGCAAAGTACGGCCACCTAATACTCAGGTACGGTGTTTCCCAGGAAAGCAGCGTCTCCCTAGGTATTCCATTGGTGTTTGCACACCAGGGTCGTAGGATTCCAGCATCGATGGGCCAGTATCTCCACCCCTTGATTGATGTGTTGTGGACGTATTGACCAGCGTCTGGAAGAGGGTGTCATTTCCCCCACAAGCAACTTCTCAGGGTTATATGCTCACTTATTAATTTGTCAATTAAGCTGTTGCAGCAGGCATCTGTTTGTTGCACTCTATCCATAGCAGGCTTGGTAAACAAGGAAAATGCATGCTCTGGAGAGAATGATCCTGTTTGGTCAGATGGGGAGGCAGGGCTGACCTGTTCCGTCTTTTCATTTTTAATTCCCGTTCTTCCTTCCATAGGGGACTGGGAGGTTCCGTAAGGGCCTTTGACACCAACCTGCGCTTGGTTTAGGCTGAAAACGTAGAGCAGCAGATGGGGGCTTGGTAAGAATTTGAAATGGAATTTCAGGCTAAGGCCACGATAATGTGGTGTCACTGGTTAAACCTAGTGTCATGGTTATTCTGATCATCGTTTTAAAGGGCTTTTCCTGAAGTTATAACTAAAATGCTTTATCTAAAAATGCGAATTGGCAAAAACGGATTTTATTTTACACGAAGTCTCTTTTGTGATAAGACACAAAAGGAAGGCACAAGGAAGTTACCTGCCGGCGGTGACGGCTCTCAGGACAGTGGAGGGCTCTATGTGGTCAGGGACCCTCAGGACAAGGACCCTGGGACAGTCCCGCTAAGCAGGGGATTTGGGTGGAGGGATCAGGGTTACAGTTCACTCCTTACATAGCGCTCTGAATCCTCCAAACCCATTCAGAGTGTTGAGGGAAAAAAGTTGAAAAGGCTTTGAAGTAACATCTCAGAGGAAGGGCAGTGCCCTAAGAGACTATTAAAATATACACATTGAAACTATATATGTGATTTGTACTATATGTAAGTCCCTTCAGTTGATTAAAAAAAAAAAGTTTCATAACATGCCTTAACCCTCTTCTTTCAGGGACGGTGTCACTGGGTTTTAGTACCATATGAGAACCTGGATTTGGGAACAGAGGTTTCTGATGTGTGTACAGCAGCACATACCGACTCTTTACTGGGGGAAGAAGTGGAGAAATTTTGTTTGAGTCACTTCCTGACCAGCAGGGCTGGCGGGCGGGCCTGCAAACCGAAATTTGGTCTCTGCTGCGGGGAAGCCGAGACTGTGGTGTTGACGTTAACGTGGTGCAGCCAATAGGACTGACGATGGAGCAGAATTCCCACCTCAGCAGCGTGTTTTGGGGTCAGCTCATCAGGCCTGACCGTCGTGTAGCACCCAGGAAAGCCACGTCGTGAGGACAGGCTGATGCTCAGCATAGATTTCATCTTTTTTCAAGTGCATCGGTCCTGCTGTAGCCCACGTTTGATACAACACGATGCACATAGAAGCACCATTTTGATGTTTCATCTAGTTTGGAAACAATACTTCAGCATGTCTTCATGCTTTATGTAAAGCTGCATCTCCAATACGCCAGTTTAATTTTGTAGGAAACCGGAATTTCAGCCGAGAGGTCCCTAATGCACAAAAGGAGCTCACTCTCCCTCCGAACCCAAACAAACACATGCATAAACAACAACAATAAAAGAGTCCAATTAAGATTTCCAGAGCACAAACACCCATTTAAATGCACCTAACAATTCTCTGCTAGCAGCCACTTTAAATTATTGTTCTTTTTAAAAGGAAAATCCAATATAGTTGAAAGCTTGTGCTTTATAAATGTAAGATGCTTCCTTGCCTTCTCTGAGAGAAAGGGAAAAGCATGTCTTAGGGTTTTTCTATTTTTTTGGATTTAACATGTTTTAGCTCGTCAGAAAATCTTATTAATTGCATTTATGAGCTATACAGCATGGCAAGAAGGTTTTTGAATTTTTTTTTTTTTGGTTACAAAAATATGGTGAAAAATATTACATTGTGTATTATCTGGTAATTTTTCCAAAAGCATGTGATTGGGTTGCATGCCCCGCCCGTGGCTTCTAGTAGGTGAGCCAGCATGGGTCCCGAGACCTTCCTCATCGTTTGAGAGGCTGGGGGACTTTCCTGCTGTCACAGCAAAGCCAGCATCCTGGGGGCGGGGAGAGGACGCGGCCACGGAAGAATAGGTTCGGGTCTGTTTTTCTGGATTTCACACTTGCCTCTCTGCATCTCAGCTTCCTCTTTCTCCTTTACGTCCCTCCTCTGGCCTGCATCGCCTTAAGTTTGTGTAAGGGGTCATGTCACAGGGCATCTCCTCCGAACGAGGTGGTGGCAGGACGGGAAGCATCACAGACAGCAGTTGGGTGGATCACAGGCAGTGGCAGGGAGCCAGGGTGCACAGCCCAGATCCACCACTGACTGGCTTTATGATTTGGAGAGATGTCCCCAGAATTACGTTCCCCAAAAATCTGTAGTTTGAAGCCCGAACCCCCAGTGTGACCCTATTTGGAGATAGTGCCTTGAGGGAGATAATTAAGGTTAAATGAGGCCAAAGGTAGGGCCACAATTCGGTGTGACTCGTGTCCTATGAGAAGAGGAGGAGACACCAGAGGGCTTGCCTGAACACGGAGAAAAGGCCATATGAGGGCACAGTGAGAAGGAGGCCATCAGAAGCCAAGGAGAGAAACTTCTGGAGACACCAAACCTACCTGCTAACTACACCTGTCCAGATATCAGTGACAAGTCGGTCTCTTCCCTTCGCAAAGTAAAGAGTAGAGCTTAAGCTCGGTCCCTCTGGGTCTTGTGTCCAGTACACTTCACTAAGCCGGCAGTCAGTACATCAGACACACCCGCTGTGTGCCACGTCCTGTGGGCATAGCGTAAGGTGTGGGGGCCCTCAGGTTGCTGGTCACCTTGCCGAGGACCCGAGAGAGATGTCAGGCCCTAGGGAAGCCGGGTGGTAATATACACGTGTAGTGTGAAGTCTTCAGGATGAGCTCCGTTGCTCCCACCTGTTCTAGCTCCTGACAGGTGAAAGCCGTATTTCCCTTTGGAGGAAGAGTATTGATTAGATCGGCTAGGATGCTGAGCCAAGGGCGAATAAGATGGTGCTCTAGCCATCTGCTGCTGCCGGCAAACCACATCGAAACCCGGTGGCTGAAAACAACCCCGCTCCATTATATCTCATCTCGTCGGTCATGACTTCGAGTGAGGCTCAGCTGGGTGATTCTTCTCTTCCCTGTCGCGTTGGCTGCGGTCCCCCCGTGGCGTGCAGTCAGGGGTGGGTCTGGGCAGGAGGGTGCAGTGTGCCCTCACTCGCCTGCCTGGCACCGTGGCACGGACGCCTGGAAGGCTGACCTTCCCGGGGTCCCTCTGCCTCTTCATGTAGACTCAGGGCCTCCGTGAGATTTCTCTGCTGGTGTAATCAGGTTTCTCGTGAGGATGCTCAGGGCTCCAAGAGACCACGGCCGGAGCGATCAGTCACAGGAAATGCTAGGCTGGAAAATGGCATAATGGCACGTTGTTGGTCAGAAGCGGTTACAGGCAGCCCGTATTTACGGGGAGGGAAGTAGACTCACTGTCCAGGGAAGAAGGCTCCAAGGACCTGTGGCCATTTTTCATCCTCCCCAGACGGTGTGACCCTCAGTGGTTTGCCGACTTTCTTTTTTAATTCAGCGAAGACTTCATTTCCAGTGCATTTTAATTTCCTTTTGCTAGAACCAGAAGCATCTTGGGAGTGTCTTGCCCCAGGTTTCCCTTTTGGTTCTGCCTTCTTCATGGAAGGGATGATAAAACCTTCGGAGGGGAATGAATGAAATTCGGTCTCTGTTAGGGAGGAACTAGCGAGCCAGGGGAGAAGGACCACCATGGACGTGGGTAACTGTGAAACACAGCGCATAAGTCATGAAACCGAGAAAGACATCGTTGAAGCGCGAGTGGAGCTGTTGCGTCCATCGGGGACGCCAAGGAGCTTGCAAAGCAGAAGTGGCCTTTGAGCTGAGCTTTGGGGACAGGGGTCTCTGCAGACGGGAGATGGCATCCAGGAGGAGGGGCAGGGAGCGTCAAGGCACCGGAGCAGATGGCGTGCTCCGCAGACAGTGGCTGGGAGCCTGGGACCCGAGGCAGCAGCCACTCAGGGGGCAGAGGCGTGGTGGTCATGAGGGGTGAGGCCGAGGACTTGGGCTGGGCACGTGTGGCGTTTGTTCTGAGTGGAGTGACCGTGGAAGAATTTGTGGCGGGGGAGTGCCAGGATCCGGCTCCTGAGTCTGGATGCTGTTTCTAATAGCAGGATGGGGATGGAGAGGAGAAGTCACAGACAAGAGGCCGGGAAACCGCTTGCCGGGCGGAATGGAAGAGGAAGGCTCTGGGAATGATGCGTTGGGGCGGGGTTGGTGGGACAACTTTTCCCGAAGGCCTGACCTGTGTCCAGCACGCTGCTCCTCTCCTCTACCTAATTTACTTCTATCAAAAAGCCATTTTTTTTTAAAGCCATTTTTCAGATGAGGTCACCAAGGCTTAGAGACATTTAAGCACCTCCATGACACGGGACAGCTAGAAGTGAGCGGGCCTGAGATTCCAGGCCTGGCGTGTTCGGCTGCAAAGCGTCTGTGGCTTTCCACAAAGCCTCATTGCCTCATTAGTTGAAGAGAACTGAAAAGTCCTTACTTGTGAGACGAGATGGATGGTTGGGCCGGTAACAAAAATAGAGAATGCAGAATTTTGGTCAAGGTCTTTAAACATGTGTGTCCCAAATTACGTGTGCGTGTGTGTGTGTCGATCACACCCTTCCAACTTGAACATGGTTTTAGAACACTCGTGTTCAGGTAGTTGCTTTCATTTACCAAGAGATTGACTTGGTAAAGATAAAAGTAGTGAGATACCCAATTCGTGTTAGTTTGCTTGATACCATCTCCATTTATTTGTGCATAAATTCGTATCGTTGCACATTAGAATCTTATAAACAGAGACTCTGTTGTGCCACAGGGAACAGACCAAGACGTGGGGGAGGGCTGGGAGGGAAAAGTAAGAATGGGTCAGGGAGAAACAACGCAGCAGTTCCTTTGGGAATTCCTCTGTGTAGACCTGTAGCCCACTTCTCCCCCAAAGAAGTCACCTTTTAAAGAAAGAGATGAGGAGAACGACTGTCTGTGTCCCTTAAATTCTGTGTCTGTCTAAACTCAGGGCTGGGGCATGGGCTGCATCTTCTGGGTTCCCAGGGGAGCAGCCTGGCGAGGCCCGGCAGCCGCAGGACCTTGGCGCTCAGGGGTGCCGCACGCGTGGCTGCAGGCCAGCTCTCCCTTGAAAATGCAATTCTTGATGCCCGTCCCGACGAGGTTTGAGACTAGTGACATGTGGAAGATCAATGCCACATCCACTGTGTTCTATTCTCATAGGTGTCCCGAGCCCTCGAGAATTCCTGGTGTGGATGGCGTGTCGCGGGGAAGGGGAGAAGAAGGCTCTTGCTTTGCTTTTGGTGGCTCAGACGCCGTGGCTGGAACTGAGTTGCACGTAGCAGATGCTCAGTAAATATTTACTGAATGAGCGGGCCAGGCTGTGCTCGGTGCTTGACATTTGATGTTTCATTTATTTTTCACTAAACAGTGAAATCTAGCTGTGCACTAAACAGATGAAAAAAAAAAAAATCCGTGCCTCAGAGAAGCTACGTAACTAGCCCCAGGACAAGCACCTTGCATCTAGCAGAGCTGGATTCAGACGTGGATTCGTGCAGCTCTTCAACCCTTGCCTTTTCCAGTGTGTCGCCCTGTTATGTTCTTGATCAGCATGTTGTTTGGATGTAAATTAATACACTTCCCACGTGCAAAGTAGAATTTGCCCTTATTTAAACCCGTGAGCACTCCGAGAACTCCCCGCATGGAGCACACTAATAGGTGACCCGTACACGCTGCATAAACCACTGACCGGCGTTGATTTCCCTCATGTCGACTACTTTGATTTTAGCTGCTGTGGAGAAAAATATGGAAGACTTAGCTTTAAGAGTGTTATTTTCAGAATAAATTTTTTTTTAATACAGGTGGGTTGACAAACGCCAGACCAATAGGGGATGGTTAGTTAGTTCACGCTCCCGGTCTCATGCCAGTTTGGAAATGTTTTGTAGCAACACAGCACTGGGGACTTTGTCGCCATTTCTTCCCTCTTGCTAGAAGTGTTCACTTCCTTCTTGTCGCCATGAAGGGAAGAAGCAGGGAGCTGGGAGATGCAGTGGTGAAATTTCCGGTTTTTCAGGAATGGCGAGCTGAGTGGCCAGCCTTCAGCTTCTTTCCCATCATCCTCCCTGCTTAACTCTTTCACACCGTTCGTAGGACGCACAGGTTTCTTTCCTCTGTCCACCCTTCACCCTTTCTTTCTCGATATCCTGTCTCTAAAAGAGTTTCTCCTTTAATATTGTCTAATCCAACAGCCTTTTCTTCTAACCCCCATTTCAAACTCCTGTCATTTGTGCAAAATAACCAAGCATCTCTCTTCCCCCCATTCCTGGTGTTAATCTGGGCCGTACCCGAACCACTGAGGCAACGATGGCCCGTGACGGGCACGATGGGAACTAAACCTGCTCTTCACCTTTTTCCTCATCGAAGCTGCTCCTGTCCATTTGGGGGTCTGAGACAAGGTGGTAAAAGGCAGTGGGAGAAGGAGGGAGGGAGAGATGGAGGGAGGGAGGGAGGGAGGGAGAGAGGGAGGGAGGGAGAGACAGAAAGACAGACAGACAGAGAGACACACACACACACGGAGTCATCCAGACCAAAAGAAAATTGTTTTAGACGAAGAACCTTCCTTGAAACAGATTCACCCGCTGTGCCTTTGACCTGAATCTAAACCTTAGCCCATCAGTGATCTGCATGCATGGGGAGGTGTGGGACAGGCTATATTTGGTGGTGTCTTGGCAGATAGGGTTTCCTGTGTCTCTGTGTTTCAAAATAAAGCTGCGCAGACAGACGAGTTCTCTAGGGCCTCGAGTCCATCGGTCTTGGCGGCGAAGGCCTGTGACAGGGTTACTTAACGGTTAAGTAGTGGAGTTGAGCAGTGGCTACCAACCCAGGCCATCGCGAGGGGCCCCTGGAGGGCATCTCCGCAGCACCATTTTCAGACAGACACAGTCTGCCTGCCTCAGAAAGAGCGAGCACTTCAACCACACACACACTGACGAAGTCCCTCTTAAAATATCCTACATTTCTGTTTCTCTTCCGTAGAGAGCTTTGGATGGAAGTCACCTCCCTTCTGCTGTTTCCATCGTCGTGATGAGGGTGAATGTTGTACCTCTCTGGTGTGATGGTGTCATTAGGTTCTGTAATGTGGGTTTCGGAACTCCTTGTCCCTAAACATGAAATGTCCCCAGACTGCTGTGTCCTCCGTGTTCTGCACACGGTTGTAGGTAGCACTGTGCTGCCCCACTGTGTGGGCCCTGGGAGCCTCCTTCCCCCGCGCCTTGCCTGATAGTTTACGTCTCACTTGTCGGGACTGGAGAACTGGATCACACAGCTTATTGGGGATGGAGTTAAAACGAGGACACGGGGGCTCTGAGTGCAGACCCGACGGACCCTAAAGAGTTCTCTCTTTGGGTTGTATCCGGAGCGTGCACGTTCTGGTATTTTGTCTTCTCAGAAGCGTGTTTGATTGAGGTTCCCGGCTGTATCCTGGTTAGCTAGGATTTCAAGACGAGTGAGCTGTCATTCTGTGACTCATCGCGTACTGTTTTAGGCAACTGCACAGCCTCGGAGAATAAAAGGATGTTAATTATCCCCAGTTTCCTGTCATGATTCACGTCATCGTCATCGTCATCGTCTTCATCCCCATCGCACTATGAAATATCCAAAGAACGTACGTTTCCAGACAAAGTACGTCACGCAGACACGATCCTTGGTGTCTAGGAGCCTGTCTGCTTGAAATAGATAACATCCAAATGGACGAATTCAGAGTAAGGTATTGATTGCTCTGTGCTAAGAGGTGGCTCTAGCCGGTCATGCGCAAGTTCAAATGCAGTGTCCCACTTGCTGAGAGCCCACTGCGTGAAACGGCCGCCCACTGTGTGCAACTGGCTGCTGAGACTGCGGGTGGATGTGACACGGTTCCCCCAAGTTGACCGTAAGGATGCGGTGACAGGAATTTGTGTGTCAGCGTATGGGAGGCTAGAGGAAAGGCACAGAGCCTAGTCTGGAGGTGAAGAAGCAAAGAAAGGTGATGCTTGGGCAGGGTCTCAGGTAGTAGCTGGGAGAAGGGGTGCAAGAGGCCGTTCTTTTGGGAAAGTGGAGCCCGAGCAAGAGCAAGGAGGCTGGCAGCTGCCTGGTGGGCAGGGACCAGGTGCAGGTCCCTGAATGTCACACCGAGGGGCTTAGAGGGCAGGGCAGAGGCGCACTGAGTGATGGAGCGGGGTCTGCATAGCAGGTCCCTCCTGGTGGGGGTTCATGAGGAGGATGCGTTTGGGCGTGATCTAAGCTGTGGCCTGATCTCAGAATTCTGGGGGCTGAGTTTGAGAAGTGTGTGTGACGCAAAATTCACACAGTTTGCAAAGTTTGTAAGGGAAGAGGACGGGAAGCAGTAGCTCTGGCCTCCCAGGCCTGAGAGCAGGCGCTGTCACAAGTGGAAGGGTCGCCCCGGAGAGGAAGAAAACGGGTTCTGCTTTAGACGAGTAGGTGTGGCCCGTCGGTGGCGATGTCCAGGGAAGCACTGGTGCCCAGGCTGAGCCTTCAGGATGAACTTGGGGCGTCTGGGGTTGCGGCTCCCACTGATGTGCTCCCTGAAAGTTGGGGAGAGCGACGGAGGTTGCTGGGAGTCGACATGGTGGGAGCAAAGCTCCTTCGCATTCAGTCCAAATTGAATCTGGCAAAAGAGAGCGAAGAAGGCTCTGTGGTCCCCCCATGGCAGGGCACTCGGTGGCGTTGTTTGAGAAGGGTGGGGCTCCTGCCTGAGGCCGCCGGGGGCAGCTCCTGAGGCCGCCGGCAGCCGCAGTCCAGGCCGTGGGAGGCAGCGCCCTGTGGAAGTGGGCTCGGGTCCCCGAGTGGGCTGGCTTCGCTCTTGCCCTTGGTGATCAGTGGTGGCCTCCATGGGGTTGCCACCCACAGGGGAGGGGCCTGAGAAGAGGAACTTGTTTCTGCATAAACTGACTTTTGACTTTGACACGAAAGAAAACAAAACAACACAGAACAGTTTATTGCGCACTTCATGACCCAGACTGGCCACTGAGGAACAGAGAACAGAGAGAGGCGGGAGGAAGGGAGACGTTCAGACAGTTTGTTCAGCTTGAAACGGCATTTTAGAAAACACAAAGAGCCGAGAGGAAGAGAAAGTTACTTCTGTGCGGGGCCTTCATTGGGAAGTTCACACTCTGGCCGCTAGCTCTCCTGGGAGCCTCCCCCCATTCTTTGAAGTGCTCTCTCCGTCAGAGAGAGGTCAGGGCGATGGCTGAAGGGAGCAGGAGGGGAGCAAACTGGTTCCAAGTTTAAGGTTTTCTTAATTAGGAGGCCCGAGAGGAGATGAGGGCACGCCAGTCTCCCCACGTGTGGCTGGCTGGTCTCGGTCAGCGTTGGTGGCCCCGGTGAGCTTTATTTGACTTGTGATTTTTCTTCATTTTTTTCTTCGTTATGCGCTGAACAGAGACCCTTCTCGGCTATTTGGTGGGGAGCACGTTGCCCGAGGATGGCGATTAGCTATAGCTGGACCACCTCTCCTTCGCATAGTCCAAGATGAGGTGTAGGATTACTTAGGCACCTCCCAGACGATGCCAGAGACCCCCGTGCACACAGTGGGACGGCAGGTGCATCCCCAGAGAGCCCCTTCCTCCCTCCCCCTCCCAAGTGCCTCCTCACCTGGCTGAGGTCCTGGGGCTGCACGGACCTTGCCCGCGAACAGAGCCGACAGCGTGTGCTACATCGCCAGGCCTGGTGAAGGCGTCGGCAGAGAGGTTAGGAGTTTATTTGAGACCCACAGACTGGACCGAGTGGGTCCAGCTGGGTCAGGCCTCCTCCGGCTCCGCCTCAGCTGCAGGCCCCTCTGTGGGTGCTGGGGCTTCGGGCTGGAAGGTCGGAGGGAGCTTGTGCAGGGTGAGCCGGACCCGCTCGCCGCTGTTCAGCTGGGGAAACCACGATGCTGACAAGCCAGACGTGGCCTGCCACCAGCCCTCCACGTCGCTGTCAGCTGTAGCCCATCGGGCCGGAGCGCGACCATAAAAGGCCCGGTCTGTTCTTCTACCTCTCATCCTTCCCCTTTTCTCTCTTAGTCAGAGTTTAAACTTACGCGTGTGCTCATGTCCTCGAAGCAGACCTAGTGCCGGCCGAAGGACGTCTCGGGCCAGGTCAGTACGTTTCGAGGAAGATGCTTCCCAATGCAAGCAGAAAAGGTTTGAACCTTCTGGGGTAAAAGTCTCAGTGCAGTCGACAGCACTGGAGATTTGAATAGGAAGGCAGGGGAAACTAAGTCTGTGAAAAGGTGAGTCTTTCTGTGGTGAGAAGCCACTCACCAATCAGAAGGACATCGTTTCAGAAATTAAAAATCTGGACACAAGATCGGGCAAAACTTTTTCCAATTTAACTATAAAAATTCACATTTGGTTATGTCTTTAAGGAACTTTTTTTTAAATATATAAAATTTTGTGACTAAGTACAAATTTACCACGAACCAATTTGACAGTAGGTTACAAATAAAACTTTTTAGGTCTTTCAACTTAGGGTTGCCTAAGGAAATTCACATGTTCCCTACACTTTAGGGCCAAGCGTTGGATGGATAAGGCCCCTGTATAAAATCTGAGTTCATAAAAGGTCAAGGAGAATCAGTTAAGGTTTAGCTGTCTTCACACCGGGAGGCCGTGCCTGCCTCGATTTCACAGTCGGGTATTGCCACGTCCCCTGCTTGCCTCCTGTCTGCTGTCATGCTTCTCAGCTGAAATTTCTGTCGCCATAAATATTACTGACTTGGGGCTTTTAAGAGTCAGATATTCCTGTTTTCAGTTGCCTCAGTGTAGACCCGGGCTCAGGACAAACCGGAGTGCGGTCGGCCAGCCTTGGTCCCTCTGAGGGCTTCTGCTCGGAACGCAGAGCACCCAGCAGTGAGCTGTGGGCCCTGCCAGCCCTGGAAGCCGGTGTCCTGTCCCCGTTTCCGCTGTCGTCTGGGCTGGCCCCTGACGGCACACACTGAAACACAAATGACAGCGGTAATTGGCTAAGAGATAAACCACGATGAGTGAGTGAGCAGTGCTGCAGGGAGCTAAGTGGCTAAGTGACAATTACTGCTCGGCAGCCTCCGGGATCAGGAGCAGCCAGGCCGTTTGTTCTCGGGTTTAAAGGGGCAATAACACATTAATGGGAAGAGGGCTTCTCCTCCACATGCTTCTCCCAGCAGCTCCTCCGACTCTGCTTTGAGGGGTGGGAGTGGGTGGCCTGGAGAAGGACGGCTTTGTTAACCGCCCCTCCCCGACTCCAGCGCCCCTGCCCCCTTCTGTTGGATTAGCATTTTGGAAGTGTAGGTCCTTGATTCTGGTAAACGATGAGGTGATTTGATTGGAAGATTTTTTTAAAGGAGGGACCCGATACCTACATCGGGCTCAGGGGGAGTGCACCTCAGACTCTGTGTCAACAGCTGTTCCCCCTCCAAGGAGTCCATCAGCCTCAAGCTCTATCAGCCAGACGCAACGGTGAACAACAGACACCGTCCCTGCCCTTTCCGGAGCTTGCAGTCCGGTTCGAAGAGACGGATGGGGAAACAAGTAAAGCTATAGAGTCTGCTGTTCACTGCTCAAAGCGGAGGTCCACGGTAAAGAGAAGCGTGGCATCCTGTGGAAGGTGTGGATGGGCGCTGGGAAGCTGTAACCCAGCGCAGGCTGGGCTAGCCCTGCCCTGCTGTCTTTGAAAGGCCATTTGCCCCCGTCCTGGTCATAAACAACCATTAAGATGGTTAGCTTGGATGTGACATGAGCAGACTAAACCAACCCATGCACTGGTTGAGAACCCTTTCTCTCCGTGTGATCTGCCTTTCTGCTTCATCTGTGCTGAGTTCTCAGGGTCTGAAATACCTTTCCCAGCACTGTCTGTCGGGCTCGTTGTTTTTGACTCGTTGCCTTCGGTCTAGGCACCTTGGTCACTTTTTATTAACCATCCCTTCTGGTTGAAAGGATCCCGACAGCTCTCATTGCCTTGTTCAGAGAACCGGTCGTTTTTAGGAACAGGCATTCCTCTGGTTTGGGACATGTTTCTACCTGGAGGCCCAAACCTCCTTAAAGCAGCGAAATGATGAAAGGAAGAGGTTAGACTCTTGCAGGCGGCTGGTAGAGAAGTTGAGCCCTTTCTTGCGTACTTCTTCATGAAATCACCGGGCAGAAATGGAGGTGCTGGCCTGTCTGATTAGAAGAGGCCTCTCTGTCCAATTTCAGAGCCTAGATGAGCGTTTGTGGAACCACATAGCAGTAGCTGCAGACTCTTCAAGACGATGAATAAGTTGTTCTTTTCAATAAAGCTTTGCCGTGCAGGGTCTTGGGTTTGTGTCAGAGACTGTCTAGGTTTGAATTGTGACTCTGCAATTTACTGGCCCTTGGACCTTGAGGATACCGACAGAACCCATTTCAGGCTTGTCCAGAGAACTCAGAGAGTGACTGACTGCAGCCCTGAGTACGGCTGCGTGCAAGCCCGGGAACCTAGTAAGTGCTAATTACCTGTGAGCTGTCGTTGCTGCCTCATATCTTTAGCATGAATCACGAGAGTAATAACAGCATTCTAACATTCCATGAATACCACGCAGGGCCCGGGCAGCCCCGGAGTCCTTCCCACCTGGGTCCATTTTAGTTGTCATCGTCAGATGTAGCACGCTGGAAAATGAGCTACACAGAAAGGATTCGGTAGCGTGTCTGCCTAAAGATTGAAAACAACCACAGCAGCACAAAAACAAGCAGCAGAGTCTCTGGATACAAACTCGGCTCCGTTGTCTTGGAACACGGTGATAGCCAACACAGAAAGAAGGTCCGCATTCGGTTTTGGGGGGAAATCATCCAGTGACTATGTCATCACAAATTGCACTGGAGAAAAATGAGTTTCTCAATGCCTTAAATTCTCTGATACGCGTACAGAAAATCCACGCTTTCTGGTGTACGATTCTGTGACTTTTGACAAATGCCGAGTCATGGAACTAGCCCCACAATCCAGTGGCAGAGCGAGTCCATTACTCCACCTCCAAAGAACGTTTCCCCACACTGCCCCTTTGTAGTCAGACCCTCCCTCCACCTTTCATCCTTAGCAACCACTGACCTGCTCTCCGTCCCTGTGTCTCTGCCTTCCCCGAACGTCACGTGGAGGTAATCACAGAGCGTGTAGCCTTTTGAGTCCTACTTCTTCGCAGCATAATGTCTGAGGTTCATTCGTGCTGTTGCTTGTATCAGTAAAAAGCTTGTTTTTCACTCGTAAATCATTGAAATCTGGAGCTAGGTGGAATCTTAAAGATCAGAGCCAAACATCCTCATTTCCCAGGTGAAGACACAGAGGCCCCCCCCTGGGGTAAAGCGATTTGCCCAAGGTCATGAAGCTAATTAAGAAAAGAGCGTGAACTTGGAATTCCCGGCGAATAGTCCAGGCAGCATCTATTAGATCATGCTGGGATTGAGAAGGATGTGGCTGATTGTCAAGACGGAGCTCCATTCTTCTTCTTATTTTTGGTCAAAATCTGAGCAAGCAAACTTAGCCTTACTGAGGATAATGAATTTGGAAGGTAGATTTCTAGGAAATATAGTTTCTTTAGAAAGTATATAGTTAAGTCTCTTGGCAACACGTTCCTTCCTGTGGCACCTCTTTTTTTTTTCTTTGCTGGCATCCATCGTAGATATAATAATAGAGCTTAGCCTGGGGTCTTATTATTTATTTTGTGTTTATAAGTTTTTTCAATATCTAATTTATAGGAATAGTATGAATATAACTAGCTTCCTTTTAGTTGACATTTTAAATACCGACAGGTCTCTCGGGGGTGTATTCTAGAGCACACTGCACGTGGATCCACAGTGGAATTCAGAGCTATGGATTCCTTAGTTCATTTGTTAGATAATTATTTGTGGAAATTTACGGTGTGGAGAGCCCTGAACTGCAGGAGATATAATTAAAGCACTGTTTTTAAGAAGATTACATTTATGAAATAGGTACACACAAAAATTCTGATTCAGATTAGCTTTTTCGACGGTAGTCAGAGTCTCTCTCGCTAAGCACTGTGAAGATACAGAGATGCTAATGCAAACTTTCCTCAAGAAGCAAATTCATGGATTACTGAAGAGAGGGACCGATAGGATGCTGTTGGAAACGTGGTTTCTTGGTCGGGAGCCATTTGGGATATGGTCTCGCGGTGCAGACGGCACCCCGAATTCTGTGCCCAGGAGAGACCAGGTCCGATCTGGGCTACGGGAGGTTTGTCTGGCAGCGCTAGGCGGGCTAGGTGGAGAGGCAAAGACTGGACGCTGGAGAATGCGTTCGCTGGGACGTGCAGGAGCATGGGCGGAAGCGGGGACAGCCCACATCATGAGGCCATGGGGTGGAAAGAGAAAGGTGTTTTAGGGGTAGCTGTGTGGGAAGGGGACATCCAGAGAAGGTGATGGGATCGTGCCCTTGGTGGCTGGCCAGCAGGCCTGGCGTGATGGAGAGTGTGGGGTCCGTCTGGGTGCCAAGTGGATGGTGGAGAGTGACATAGCCAGGGAAGAGGGGAGGGATCTCTCTCTTTGACCAGGTCCGTTTTGTGTGAACCTAATTTTGTGTGAACAGTTTTGCACGTGTGAACCTGGGCATAAGTATTGACGATGGATCGTGACTCCTTTCCAGAAGGCTAAGTATTTCGCGTTTTCCTTGAGTAGGGCATCTGGGGTTTGTCCTAAAGAGTTGGTAGCATGGTTAGTTATGATCAAATGGTTCTTTCTGACCTGCTCTCCCGGCTTTGGCACGATTCAGTGCTTCACGACAGGCCGAGTGAGATACGTGGGATGGGATACAGACCGTAAACTATCACTCCGAAAAGTACACACCCTAGTTAGGAGTCAAAGGGGCATAATATGTCAAGACAACTTTAAGGTGACGTTGTGTGCCTAGAAGACTTGGAAACAGAGTAATCGAAGTTTTAAATCCGGGGCTGATCACAATGTGGGAGCACATCCTCACTCACGCTTGGCTGATGTTTCCGTAAGTGGGTATGATATATTCGAGAAGAATCTCGTGATAATTACCAAGAGTTAAAACCTTACTTTTTATAGCCTTCACACCGTGGAAAATCCCAAATCATTGTAGAGAATAAAGTGTCTTGTGGCAGCATTATTTACAACATTAAAAAGCTAAAAACAGTACAGATCCCCAAATACCAGAATGTCAAGGCAAATATTGCTGAATGGGATGTGTTATTTGGCTTCGAGTGGGATGCGGTGACAGGAATAAGCGTCTAAAATAATACTCGATGGCAGGATGTACAAGGTAGCACGAACCCTCCGCTGACCTAGAAACCGTGACTTGAGGCACTTAGAGTCACATAAAAAATGGACGTTTATAACCGAGGGATGGGATTGGCAGAAGAGAGTTTTGTGTTTTCACTCATTTTCCTAATTGAGTCAAATAGGGGCATAGTCAAAGCCAGGAAATCTCTAGTGAAGTCGTTTACTGTTCATTGGATCCCCTCACCCTGCCGCTTCTCTCTCTCCTCCTTCCACTCTTTCAGTGGGTTCAGGTTCCATTTACCTAATTACTATATTTTCACGAGACAGAGAGGTGTGATGAAGTAACCCCATCTGTGAGACTCTGAAAGCTGGTACTTTAGCTCTGAATGTGTCGTCCCTGTTAGATCTGGAGAAAGTCACCTAATTTTTGATATTTGAAAATTTCGGGTCTCTTCTGCTCTCCCATGGATGCTGGCTGAGAGGATCTTTGGAATCAAATGGGTAAAAGTACTTGAAGCGTTTGGACAACTACGTAGTATATGGTTTGACTCTATTGGGAGACAAACGAACATAAAGGAAATGGATACCAGAGCTGAACCGGCGAGCGTTTGAGTCTGAAAACGTGTGCTTACCAAAGTGGAATTAAAGAAAGGAAAGTTGCAGGGGACGCTGAGGAAACAGCAGAGCCCACGTGGGGATTTCAGAGCCCCCCTGGGAAGATCAGCTGCTCCCCGCTTGGAGGGACTCTGCACGCTTCACTGGAGCTTGGATGTCTTATGTATGGGCAGGAAGATGCTCTCAGATTGGAAAGCAAACGTGCAGGAGGGCCTGTGCGAGCTGTCGCTTGTATTCAGAAGAGACGAGCTGAATCCAAGGAGAGAGAGCATCCCGGTGAAATGAAAATTCCACGCGCGTTTAGTCAGGCCCAGAATTTCCTTTGGTAAAGTAAACTCTGACCAGCAGCAGTTAGAGGCGAAAGCTTGTGTTTTGCCGGGCAGAAATGTTCGAGGCCCAAGCAGCAAGGTGTAGGACAAGTGGGGACAGACATAGAATATAGTCGACCCTTGAACAACACGGGTTAGTGTGGGTCCGCTAACATGCAGATTTCATTTTTAAAAAGTCTGCGTAGAAGTGGACCTGTGCTATCCAAACCCGTGTTCAAGGGCCAAGTGGAATTTAAAATGATGGTTTTAAGTACAAGGAACTACAGTCTCTGGGAAAACGTGACCCTAGATGAGGGCGGCAGCCCCACCTGACAGGATGTCAGGTGCTCCTAAGCAGCACGGGTGCCTCGTTTCCTTCATTTTAAAACTATTATAAATTAAATTTGAAGGTACCTGTGGACTAGGCATGTCCTTGTGTGAGAGACAAGGGAAGACATAGGAAGTGTTCGTAGCAGTCTCGGCTTCACACCGTGTATCCACCTGCTTTGGCCAGGTGGCTCTAGAAACAGGACTTCCGAGCATCTTGTTTCCAGGCACAGGGCTTGGGAGTCAGGAAGAAGTGGGAGGGACCAGTGCAGGGACCCGTCTTGTTTTCCTTTTCCTGAGACAGTCAGATAGGGGCGAAGTGGAGAAGAATCCTTTCAGCTTGGGATAGAGGAGTACGAGCTGATGCGTGCGCCCAGGGTGGCAGGCAGAACCGGGGACAGGGAGTGAAGTACCTGCCTCCGGGGTTTAACAAGGGTGTCCTTGGGCCTGGGCTCTGTCCCCTGGGAAAGGGATCCGGTCTAGGGGTGTCCTTTGAAGCTCCTCGCTGTTTCACTTGGACCAGCCCTGTGACTGACTGCAAAGCAAGATGAGTAACTGGTCCCAAATGTTTAACTGCCCATTTACCTGTTTGTTAAGAGCTTGGGAAGAAATAAGCAAAGAAAACACAAGAACAGGTTTGACAACAGCGAGTTAGGCCTTTTGGCTTCTCCATGCTGGGCCTGGTATGTCAACACATCCTCGATTTGGTGAGCTCGTTCCCAGCCTGCGGACTGCTGCCTTGTGGGCCTGGGAGCGGAGCCCGAGAGGCAGAACGCCTTAGGGGGGCCCTGGGCGGAGAGCATTTCTAAGTGATCACCCGGCAACTGCGGCCACAGTGACAAGGACGATCACCTGATGCTAAACTGTGTGAATTAGTCTTCAAAAGCGTTTTTTTTAGGGTTCCTGTTGGACCAGGTGGTTGATTTTGTGGAGCTAAAGTGTAACATTGTAAGTGCTGTACCTCTGTGTTTCTCACGTAGACCTTGCACACAGTGCGTTCGAGCCATTGTTTTAGTCCTCAAAGTAGGTTAAAGGATTCTCTTTCTCTAGGGGGAAAAAAAATGCCTTGTTTATGGTCCACAAATAGTTGCTAAAACTTCTTTTTTTTCCTTCTCTCTTTTCTTTTTTTGGTTTGTTTATGAGTCTTTTTCATTTTCGAGGTCAAGAAATAAACACTGGCTTGAGGTCATGCTTCCTAGTGACCCGAGGTGGAAGTGGAGCATGAGGACTAAGTGGTAGGAAAGAGGGGATGCGACACGTCTGAGACCCAGATACTCAGCTACAGGAAGTCGGAGAATCTAGGAAGAAACAAACTTTAAAATGGCCAACCGACTGGCAAAAAGGAACAGTGACGTGAGCAGCACCGAGGCCCCCGATCTCTGGGAGGGCAGAGGGCCAGCAGTGCACGCTTTCCTGCTGCTGTGGGCAGGCACGTGACACTGCCCATGCGGCAGGAAGTCATAAAAAAGAGTGGAGAAACATGTCGTAAACAAGAAAAAAGTTGAAATGGTTGTAACCAGACTGGAAGGTTGCAGATGCCATGAAAGGGTAGACCTGAGATATTTGCTTGTCCAGCCGTTCATGTTTTCAGGAAGAGTTTGGTAGAGTTTCTCTCGAGCGCGTATTTAAGGAGAATAGTAATCATTTACCCACCCATTCGTAGTCATTCATTCATTCCTTCATTCATTCAATACTGACTGAGTACAGGTGGGTTTGGCCATTCCCTATGGGCAGCAAACAGTGAGCTGCACCTGGTACTCCTAGAGCTGAGTTCCATAGTCAGCAGGTTGGTTATTTATATTTGTATATATATTTTAAATCTAAGGTGTTTCTTTTGCCACTGGGCTTGTTTGAAGCCTGCAGGAATGCGTGTGTGGGAGAGAACTTAGGCCCGGCGGAGGAACGGAGTGGGCCAAATGGCTGTTAACAACCTAGGAGAGGTGGGGACTCGCAAGATGATTTTAAAACAAACCAAACCCCTAAACCCTGCCATTGACAAAACATCATTTGGCCCAGTCAAAGCAGGGAAGACTTCGGAGAACCTTCCGGTAAAGCCAGGAGTAGAAAAACTAAAGAAAGACGGGAGTGTCCGCAGGAGAGGTTGGCAGTTTGGTGGCGTAAATGTCACAGAGAGACCTGCTTGTTAGAAGACGCGCGTGGCTCGGGGAAGTCTCCGGTGTCAGGTGGGAGAGGCCCAAATGCCGTTTCCGTGCAATCAGGGAGCGCGTTCATCTGAATGCCTTGCCTTCCTGTTTTTCTGGCTACTTGAGAGTCTGTGTGAGACACGTGTAAGCCCCTACATCTGGGCCGGGGCAGGAAGGGCGAGGGCCCTGTTGAAATGGCATACGGTGGGGGCGCTCCCTGATTCAGAGCGTCACTTAGATGCGCATAAGCGGTGGCTACTTTCTTCCCATGCCTAAGAAGAATGAGCAGCAGGGAGGGCAATAGGAGAAATGCTGCATTGCTCCTAAAAGGCAAGGCTTCCTTCTGAAGGTGAGCCGCGACGTAGCGGAGAGAGACCAGACCTGAGTTCTGTTTTCACTCCTCTCCTTTCCAGTCAGGCTGTTTCAGAAAATCACTCAGCAGTTATGAGCCTCCGCTGCTTCTCCCGTAAAATGGGGATACTGATGGCTGCCTTCCTCTCCCTAGATTTGTTGGGAATACAAAATGAAAGCGTTCACAGAAAGACAGCAGACTAAACAGTTAAGCACTGTATAGACGTGTAAGATGATGATTATTTAAAAAAGAAGAGCAGTATACCCAGGGTGGACTAATTGTCGGCTAATCACGTTTCCAGAGTTTGCCTGCCGGATGGAGCCTCACGAGCACAGCTGACGTGCAAACAAAAGTTTTTCTAGTTCTGTTTGATTTTAGGGACATTGGGATGAACTCGGCCCTAAGAGAATCCAGGAATCTCACTCTGGTCTCCACCTGTAGCAGTTTTGACAAGTCCCAGGTCAGTTTCTTGTAAAAAAAAAAAAAAAAAAAAAAATCCTCACGTGGTTTAGTTCTGTTCTGGGAACAGCCTGGTGGGTGCTTCGGTGACTGTCTCTTTTGAGCCTTCACCTCCCCATGTCACTGAACCGGTCTTGGCCTGTGAAGTCAAACTGGACTCTGAAGGCCTCGTGCTGATGCAGGCTCGTGGCCTTGGTGATGGCACCGTCTGTGGGCAGCGCCCCTTGTCCGGCCTAAGAGGCTGCAGACGAGGAGGAGGGACCCTGGGATGCAAGGGGAAGAAACCATTCCTCGGGTCCCGCTGAGGCGGTTTCGGTTCTGCAGGCCTGTCTTCTGGCTCGGAGTGAGCCTGCTGGCTTGGCCATGGACGAACCTGTGTCTCTGTGCGGCTCATTGTCAGTTAGACCAGGCCCGAAAAATAAAAAAGGAAGAAAGGGAAGAAGTTGCCTTTGAGAACACATGGAGATGACCAGACCCATCCCACATGGGCCCCCAGGCAGAAAAAACTTGCCCTGCGAGCGGCGAACAGCCATGAGTGATGAAACCTTCTTCCCGAACCCCTTTGCCTGGGCAGGGGGTGTGGTGGGGGGAACACAGCAGGAATTCTTTCTTTTCCGCTGCTTCCTGCTCTGTTGCGAACACTCGCTCCGCAGACCTGACTGGGCTGCTACTGTGGGGGAAAGAGAGGGAAAGAGACAGAGCATGTGTTTTATGGAGGAGGCTGATTAGCTTGGGCCCCGTTTTTGTTGTCGTTGGCGGTGCCGTGGATCCTATTTTATGTTTACTGCCCCTGGACATTTCTTAAAAGGAGTCTTCAAAGCAGAAAGCCCTATTCGGAAGAAAGGTTTCTGGGCGATAAAGTTGACAGGGTTTAACATGGGGAAAGTAAACCTAATAGAAAAAGAAAACAGGATCGACGACTCCGGCTCCATGCCACAAAAGGCCTTTGATGGGGGAAGGCCCTGTTTATGGAGATGTGGGGGCAGGTCCTGCTCTCCGTGTCCTCCCAAGGACTCCAGCCTGAGGCCTGTTCCTTAACCTCCCCGCTCCAGGCCCCAGCATTGGTGGAAAATGCCATCAGATAAAATCATGCCAGCAAGACGGCAGCGTTTCTCAGACCGGGTCCCTGCTGACGTGTTCTCACCCCCTCATCTCTTTCTCCCTCTGCTCACCCTGTGTTCGTGCCCCCCCATCCTCCAGCCGGGCCCTGCCAGCACATTCGGGTGAAATTGGCATTTGCATGTTGAACCTGACCCCGACTTGCTTCCTGTGACCCAGGCAGGAGCTGGAAAGTTTTATTTCAGTAAACACGCAGTGTTGGTACATAATGAGCTGCTGTGTTAGGACCTGGCTTACGGTTTTTCTACGCAGTGATGAGACGGTGAATCAGGGAGGGTTTTGCCGGCAGGACTCGAGTGGGCTTAGGTGTGCGCCGCGTTTGTGGTCAGGTACACACGCGTAGGTATGTTTGTGGGCTTTCCTTTTCTTATGTGTTTAATATGACAAAGACACTTTTTATGCCCACATCTCTTCATAAACAGAATTCCAGGAAAAAAAAGTATCTAGGCAGAGGAAGCCTAAAATATTTTTAGAAGGTAAAAGTGATATTGCTATAAACATAGATAGTGAAAGAAAAATAAAGAGGAGGTGGTGAACTAATGTGGTCTATATATCATAATACATTTCTTTATAGTAAGGCAGGGGGGGGGGCAGAAAAGAACCCACGTAGAAGCTCCTATATTTTGTGTTTAATGATCTATAAATATTCGCCTGAGCTTAATAATTAAAACCATTAATTTCTTTTTCCTCTACTGAAGATGGTTTGGTTCAGAATTCCTTTTTACGTACAAACAAACAACAAGATCATCTGTACCAAAAGGCTAGTGTCTTCTCCTATTTCCAATCCACTGCGGACTGATGCATTTAGAAAACGCAGTAAAAATGAATTAATGGAAAACGATCGCCAGCTTGGATGTTCCTTCAATTACAGGTCGCTAAACCATGCCTCCTCGTAGGCCGCGCTTGTCCTACGGTATGGACCACCATCAGTTAGGGGCGGAGCAGTGGGCCCAGCCACCGTACCCTGAGGGACACTGTCTTTCCAGCCCATTCTCACCCACGGCTGGAGCTTTACCTGTGTTGGTTGAAGGAGAGAAAGAGCTAAAGAAGAGAACTTTGGCCTGTTTGTCACGTCTGCAAGCACTCCTGCGCTGCTAGCTCATTCTGGCTCCTTCACCCGTCTCTGCCTTCCGCTTTCTCCACCGTGTACCTGTGGCTTCATCACCTATGTCTTAACTTCCTGTGTCTGGCAAATTAACCTTTACTTCAGAAATCTAAGGGATTGCATGCGCTGCTTTCCCCCAAATTAACTGCCACGCACTCTGGTAATCTTTGTTCTGGGGAGTAGTGTAGTTTTGTTTTTTTTAACTTAAATACACTGGAAGTAAATCCAAACACCTGTCTCGCATTTTGTAAACACGTATTTTGGAGTGAATTACACCTTCCCTGATTCCACGGGCTTTACAGGGCATTCGGAGACATTTACAGCACAATTATGAAACGAGTCTTCTGCCAGCTTCCTGTCTTGGGCATCGAATGCCCTCACCCGGGGCAGGGAATGAGAAGAAGGTTTTGGTATTAGTAATGCAGCTTTCACCCTTCCTCTGCCGTCATCCGTGAAATGTCAGCTGCTTTCTTATCTCTGGCTAAAACCGCGACCAAACGTGATTTTACGATTCGGAGGAATCTTTGTTTTGGAGCAGGGGTTTCTCTACTCTTCAGTTTCCCGATGACAGGGGTGAGAATACATAGAACTACCATTTGCCTTTCACGTCTCCCCCATTCATTCACGCATGTAATGCCCCTGAATCCCTAACTTTTTGAAAGACGGCTGCCCATCCTGCCGGAGGAATAGCCTTCCTTTTCCGGAGAGGGAGGCAGGGCTGGGCTTGTCACCGGGGAACCCCAGAGAAGAGGTCCCGAGCTCCTGCTCCCGATTTCGCTGCTTTTCCCAGGGACCCCAGCATGGGATTCAGAGGGCAGAGTCCTCGGGGCCTCATTTGCCCCTACGGACGTAGTTGAGGACCTTAGCACCCGTGGACCTTCCTCTCTCTCTTCTCCCTGTTGTTCGTCCTATGACAAGGGTTCCAGGACCTGGCGATCCCCCTCTTCCTCCTCTCCTTCCGTTTCTCCAGATGGGCCCAGGCGCATCTGTGCTGAGCTGGGAGCTTCTCTTCCCCTGCAGCACAGCAGGAGGGACTTCCTGGGACCCTGGCAGTGGGTGCTGGAGGCAGAGCTCAGTTTACTTGACTCCGCAGCTGCCTTTTCATTTTTATACCCTCCTCGCCTATGCTGGCTGTGGTTCCTCCTTGCCTTGCATCTTCAGTTTTCCATCTTGAAGACTTCCTACTGAAGGCACCAATTGCTCATCGAGTCTAGGAAGGCTTCGGGATCTGCGCGCGAGGGTCTTCTAAAAGCGAAGGTCCAAGTGGCCACCCCCGATGACCGCGAGGAGCTGGTGTCGCATTACCAGCCCCGAGCTCTTGGAACTTTCCACACGGCGTTGCGTGGGAGGCACACAAGTGCAATAAAAATGGTAATGATTAAAAGGGTCCTGTTTTGCTCCAGGGTTCTGTTGCCATTTCTAAACTAAAGTGTGGGCCATAATGCTCAGGCTTAGCAGGTGGATAATGTTGGAAAGGACTGGTGTGGGAGTGGACGACATTTTTTTTTTAAACCCAAACATCTGAACATCTGATATTTGTTCCTCGGTGCCTTTTTTTTATTTTTATTTTTTTGCCTGTATTCTTTATCCCTGTTGTCCTCAGGCCTCTTGGAAAGAGTGGGAGAGTGAGAGGGAGGGAGGAACAGGCCTTACTTCTAGGAAAGGCTGTTGGTTGCAACTGATTCGTTTCCAGAAGTACTTGGGGCCCGAAGGCCGTGACTTTATTTTTCACCCTGCTGTGCAGAGAAAGGGCTAGTGGCTACTGGGATAAATCACAGAGTCCTCTGTGCCAAGATGTGATCTCCATTATCCCTAGGGAACAGCTCAGCAGCTGTGAGATCGTTCTCCTCATGAGCCCCACTTTGAGTTTGAGTAAACAAAGGCCGGGAGTGGCTGGCTGACGCTCCCAGTGTCACGGCGGAGCCTTGCGAGAGGTGGAATTTTAATTCAGATCTGTCCGACCCCAAAACCGGGTAGTGTATTGAGAAGGGACACTATGGTGGATAAAAGCATTGGCCTCCCCACTGGGGCAGACGCTGCAGGGGTGCCTTTGACGTGGGGCCACTAGGGTTGTTGGGTGCGGAGGGGACAGCCCTCTACGTCCTTGCGTGGCAGCTCCGATGAGGCAGGTTTGCATGAAGTAGGAACGTCGCTGTATCATAAACTACACTGAAGTTTGCTGCTCCAGACCTGGCGTGGTGAAGAAAGATCCTTTGGGGTGTCTCAGATTAAAGAACTTGCAGAAGCTATTGAGGTATTTTTATTCTGAAGATATAAAATTTAAATGTTAACTATCCTTTTTTTTTTTTTAGATTGCACAGAAAAATCTAAAACAGCATCTTCAGCCACAACATGTCCTTTGAGCTTCATAGACTTTGGGTTGAAGCATAGAGAAGGGATATGCATAGAAAGAATAAATAACACATAACTTGTATTTTGTGTTTTAAAATTTGTAAAGTGCCTATATGTCTAGCATACGTTCTTCGTGGCACCCTGGGTTGGTGAACTTAGTGGATAAACATCCAGCTTTGGAGGCTACGAGGGCAGGAGACTTGGATTTTAACTGTTGTGTTCTATGAATTTGTATTTTGCTTTTTTCGTAATTCTTTAGTAGAGCTGATTTGGGGAAACCCCAGCCGAGGCATGGCCAGGAGACAGAAAGGGCTCCTGCTGGTGAGGTGGTCGAGTCCTGACCCAGCTCCTGCCCCGTCACTCGCCAGCACACGGTGCCCTGGGGCAGATAGCTTACGCTCTCCGAGGCTGTAAGTGACCAGGAATGCCTGCCTCGCAGAGGTTTCCGAGCATCAGATGTCGTGGTGGAGCTGAAGCGCTGGACCCAGTGTCAGGCCCGTAGCACGGACTCGATATGGCAGGCGGTTACTGTCATGGTCGTTGTGACGAGGTTCCTCCTCCTCGGAGGCCAGTCGCCGGGGCAGCTGAGGATTCGTCTGCGATGTTTCTGAGAATCAGGGAGAGCAGGCAGGGAGAGGACAGCCGCGGGCCAGCCGGCGTGCGAGGCGACCTGTCCTTCTCAGCGCGCGCGGGCCTTTCTTTTCCCGATTCCTTTGCTCCCTGCTCCGTACCAGGCCTCGATGACCCTGGTTCCTGCCTAATCCTTACAGATTTCCTCTTTGGAAATCTCCAGTCAAAGTATTAAAGTGAGTCGTTAGCAAAAACCTATATGTGGGTTACTTTGCAGACCATATGTCCAGCTTCAGAAGCTGAGTGTTGATGGATGTTTACACAAACCCCCTCTCTCTGCCCCCAGAAATGGCAGACCAGGGATCTCCTGGGTCTCTGTCGGCTCCTGGCCTAGCACCTCACACCCAGCAGTAGGTGCTCAGCCCCAGGCGGGAGCAGAGAGCCAAAGGAGCTCATCCGCCAGTCCCAGGGCCCGGGTGATGGGAGTTCATGGAGGTGAAGTTGAGAGGGAGCTACAAACTGGTCCAGGAAACCAGGCAGTCGCGGGGCCTGGCCGTCGTGCCCTCCCCTCGCCTCCCCCAGACTCACACGCACACGCATGCGCGCACAGGTTCTGTCCCACAGGTGGAGCGGGAACTTAAATCTAGGGAAAGTTTCCCCTGGACGCACTGAGGTGAAGATGAGCGTATCGGAGCCCTGTTCTGTTTGGCTGTTGCTGCTGCTGCTGCTGTTCATTAGTTTGTTTCTGTTTCTTACGTCTTCCGTGTGGCCAAAGAAGCGACCGTGTTTGCCACTGTGGTCTCTCCCAGGTCCCTTTGTACTTTTCTGTTTGTGAGATGCTTCCGTCCAGAGGAGGAGGGGATATTGGCAGCTCCTGTAACCTCTAAGCGGTTTTCTTCACTGTTAATACTGTCGGGAAGGAGCAGAATGGGAGCCGGGAGTGTCTGGGTGACACAGCTGCGTCGAGGTGCTGGTGGCCGCCGCTGGGATCACCACAGGCTGTCTGTTCTTCCCCTTCCTCCCCCACGTCCCCCGCATGGCCTCCTACCTCAGCCATGAGCACGTTCTTCGAATATCACGTTCTGGGACATTCTCGCACCCCACACCAGGCTGCCCAAGGGGCTTTCGGATAATGAAGGAAAGCTTTCTCAACTAATGATGCTCTTGACCATCTGGCCCGCTGGTCACTGAGAACATGAGGCAGATGCTCTCTTTTGAAAATTTCATCCTGGTCCTTGTGGAAATTATCAGCGTAAAGGTTTCCTGTGTGTTGAATCGGAACGAGGATGTCTGCTGATACGTTTTCATGGTAGGTTTTTTCTTTTTACGTACGATTCCTGTGATGATGCGTGGGTCCAGGAAACGATTTTTTTTTTTCTTTTTAATCCTGGGCTCGTGTGTACGAGTTTATATTTGTGCTCTGCCACTTTGGATTTCTCAGTGTTTCAAAAAGTAGGTGTCTTTATCCCTCTGTTTTTAACATTTAAAGCTAACAGGGACACGGGAATTTACGTGGGGTGGGGCCTCACCACAACATGAAAGTCCTAAAATTAGAAAACCGGACAAATGTTTGCTCCTGCGCCGTGTTTATTGAGCTACAGGAATGTGTCTTGAGGGAAAGGCTGGTCGGAAGCTCAGGGTGGCCTTGTGGCTGGCTGGGGCGGCATTTCTGGGGGGAGGCCGAGGGTGTGTGTGCGTGTGCGCACGTGCCGAAGTCCATGCTGGCGTGTGTCCTCTGTGGCAGCTCTCTCAGACGGCTGTTGAGAAACCTCCCCCGAAGTGACACGGCCTGGCATGAATCCCCCAGGGGCCGAGGGACAAGGGAGGTGACAGAGGATGAGAGGTAGGCGTATGCTTGTGAGTCTGGGGCAGAAAGGTGCCACGTCCCGCCTTCCCTGGCACACCGGTGTCTGTTGTGGAAGTTTGGCAGGTCGCTCAGAAAGCCCTGCCTGGCTGCAGGGAGGCTACCCGGGGCCGACACTGCCGAGTGGCCGGCCTGCAGGGAGGAGTTCGCCCTCTGGAGAGAGGAGGGGGCATTCCCTCTTCCCAGTGATTGTGAAAGGATGACTCCCTCCACCAAAATGCAGAGGGGACAATCATTTGTGTGTGTGCCAGGCTCAGCCAAGTTCAGATAAAGATAACAAGACGCTGAAGCATGAGGAAGTTGCCCTCGCAGGTGGCTCCTTTGAAGGCCTTTGCCCACTCTGTGTCGAGGCTTTGAAATTTCTTCATCAGCACCCGGCTGCCGTCTTTATTTTAAGGATGAATTGACCATGAATCCAATCTGGGCCTTACTAAGCCACGACCAGTCATTTCGGTTCCTGGGCCGAGACGCGGGGCAGTTTCTCTGCTTGGTTTGGGGGCACTGCCTTCAGTTTCGATGCTCGCTTTTTCATCCCTCTGGAGTGTGTTCTGCGTGATTCTGATAGTCTTCATCAGTGAACTGAAGAGAGAAGCTCACGTCCAAAGGGGAGAAACATTCTCATGGTGGAAAAACAAGGTTATAATAAGTTAAAATAACGTCGTCTGTACGCCTAACAACACGAGGGCGAAGTGCGTGGATCCACTGATATTCGGCTTTTCCCCCCCAATAAATACCTGCACTGTTGTTGGCCTGCATCTGGGAGTCCAAAGATGCAGAGAACTTAGTGTACGCATCGTTCTGTGCCTTTTTATTAAGGGACTTGAGCGTCTGCGGATTGTGGTGTTCATGAGGGGTCCTGGAACCAATCCCCCCAAGCTTTGGGGGGAGTCAGATCATACGTGGATTTTAGGCTGTATAGGGGTTGGTGCCCCAAGCTCCCATGGCACTCAAGGGCCAACTGTACTTATTTAGGTAAAATATTTAAAGGCTCTTTCACCAGGCGTTTACTGTAATATGTGTCTGTGCAATGCCTCCAACACGTCCTCTGAAGGCTTTGCTAAGTGTCTGACACTGACATCAGGATCAGAAGTGCAATGGGGAGCAAGGCAGGCATTGTCCCCGCTTTGCCTCCTTGCATTCGAGAGAGCAGGGTGGGGCCCCAGGAGCGCTCCTGCAGCCAGCTGAGAAAAGTGGGCCAGGGTTCTCCTTCCGGGCTCATCTGCCCGAACCAGCGTGGTCTGGTCTGTAAATACGGTCTGTGATAATAAAGAATAAGGACGTTGTCCCTATTCTCAGAGAACTGAGGAGTCTGGCTCATCGTTAGGTTAGTACTTAAGAAACAACCAACCAAACAAACCACTCCGGTGTGCCTTTCTACGTGTAGGGCTTCTGCTACAGAAGCCAGCCCTGCTCCTTCCTTCATACCTCTAGACGTACTCCGTGAGCGTCGTTTCTTAATCTGGTTTTTTCCAGTGGGGATAAGGGCGGCCACTCGGTAGTAGAACCTTGTCGGGTGGTGAGGACTCGACATTTCGCCTCTGCAGGATGCCAGCATTTAGAAGTTGCCATAACCGGGGGGAAAATTTTTTTCTAACGTCACTTCGAAGGTGAAAGAAGTCACCTACCGGTTATATATGATTATTCAAGCAACTTACAAAGCCCGATTTCTCTGCATGCTGCCCGTCTTTGGCCGTGTCCATTGTCCTTTTGCACATTTTCCGGAAACATAAGGAAGGAGGTTCAGAAGATCTGACAGTCGGACCCGTCAAATTGTGAAATTCTTTAGCAGTCCCTTCAATGTTTGGGTGCAGCAGGAAGGTAGAGAGGTTACACAGAAACTGGACAAAATTAGGGTTAGCGGGTAGTATTTTTTTTATTTTTAGCTCAAATGCATTGAGTGCTTACCATGTCCTACAGAGTGTTCTGAGAAGTTTTAAATAGTAAGAAGGAAGCAAAAACAACACACACTGAGTGCCAACTGTGCGTCTGGCCCCCGAGGTATTTGCACATTTAACCCCCAAGACAGAAATGTGAGGTGGGTGGTGCTATCCGTTGTTGTTCTTAAAGCGAGGGAACATCTGAGAGCAGTGAAGCAATGTGTCTTCAGGTTCAACTGGGAAGTGACAGGCTCGGATTCAAGTCCACATTTCCTCACTTGAAAGCTGAGGAAACAAGCTTTTCACCGAACAGTGCGTCTTTTCATTCTCTTATACGTTTAAGAACTGGCCCAATTAGTCCGAGAAGTGTGTGGGCCGAGAGGGACCCTTGTCCCAGCAGCCGTGGCCACCCCGTGGCTTCGAACGCCTCCCTGTGAGTTGGCTCGGAGTCAGCGGCGATGCCAGACCTTCCCTCTGAGAAAGGCGTTCCTGGGACGCCTTCCGAACCTTCTTTGAACACCTACTATGTGCAAAGCTTGTGTGTGCTCAGGTGTATGGGCACGAATTAAACTGTCCGCAGGGAACTACAGACAGTGCGCAGGTTGAGAAAACCGTGTGACAGCTGTCAAACCCGGCACCCAGACTTTGCGACACTTTTCCCATTGAGGGGTGAGGTCCGCGTCGTCTTGCGTCTGAGCGGGCCTGTGACTGCTTGGGCCAGTGGAACACGTGGAAATGACACTTCGTGACTTCCAAGGTTTCAAAGGTCGGAAAAGGCCACAGTAACTTTCATCGGTCTTTCTGGGACCCTGGCTCTGGGGCAGGCCAGCTGGAATGTCAGAGATGGCCGTGCTGGAGGGGCCCCAGGTGGGCCTCCCAGCCAGCAGCTCCTGTCAGGTGCTGCCTCGCCGTGAGCCGTGCTGGGTGGCCAGCCCCGTGGAAGCTTCCAGTGATGTAGCGCCAGCAGGCTTGTGGCATCAACCCTGAGAAACCCTGAGAGAGCCCTTCCCACATGCCAGACTCCTCCAGGACAGTGGTTGTTTCAAGCCACCGAGTCTTGGTGGCTGTGAAAGCTACAGGAATCGCCTCTGCATACAAAACCTTCGCGCTCTGCACCCAAGTGTTGTGTGGCTTACTGTGTGTGTGTGTTTACTAACTTTTAGAAAAGATCAAAGCTTGTAACCTGAAGATATTGAAGTGTTGACAGTGATCACTTTACTTAGAGATGACATAAATCCTAAATGACATAGCCCGTGTGGTGCTCTCCATATTCGTTAAGAAATTACCAGTGCTTACTGTAATTACTGCACGATCTTTATCCCTCGATTTATCCTTCCTTTTCTGTCCACCAAACCCAGATAAAAGAAGGTTAAGCTTGACATGTATGCATTACCTGAAGCATAAATTTTAAATATCTGAAAACTTTAAATGTGGGGGGAAATTCAGCCTTACATTTTATTTATCATCACAAAGAGAATTAGCTGCCTGATCTTGGCCGATGAGTATGCTTTTTTCTTTGCAGAATAATCAAGATAATACAGAAAACGCTGCTTTTTGAGGAATTTAATACTATCGACCACACACCCTCACTCCAATTACTTTTATGTTCTGGGACATTGTAATTTAATAGCATCCAGAAATTGTTACCAAGTTTTATTGTAAATACCACTTAGACCGCCCCCCTCCGCTGGCTTTGTTGCTGTCCCCAGCACTTCCCTGAGAATTGTGTGACAGATTTGCAAACTCCGGGCCATTTTAATAACTGGGCTCACGTCACGTCCCTGAGCTGCGGAGGAAATCGAACCCTTTCTAAGAGCCTTGAACCTCTTTTTCTCTGTTCCTTCTCTTCTTCTTTCTTCTCATTCTCTCCTCTTTTCCTCCCCCACCCCTCTCCCATACACAGACTCCCCATAAAATCTTATCCTGAATGAGCCGCTGGGGTGCTGATATTTATTGATTGCCTCGATTGCTATCCCGAATCCCTCTCTCTGCTTCCAATCTAGGGGAAATATTCCAATAAATGTTCGTCTTGGAGAAGGAGCATGCCAAAATGTGCCGTTCAGGAATGCATATTGAACATTATTGTTGCAGTTGCTCGTCTAAGTGATGCTGGCCCTAACCCACTTCCATAAGAGATCGGAAGTCTTTGAGATTAAAAATAGCCTGTGTGGTACAACATCTCCTTCGCTCTGTGTCTGAATAATTGGCACAAAAAGATTTGTGGTTCATCTCTCGACACTGATCTAAAGATATTAGGTTCAAAGTGACACGAAGCGAGACTGAAATTGGATGGGCTCTGCCAGCAAGGAGGTGGCGGCCAGTGGGATGGAAGAACCTGGGAAGTGCTGGTGCGGCCTGCCACAGGCCTGGCCGTTCGCGGCCAGGTCAGGCTCTGGCTTTCTGCAGCCTCCTGAGTTCTACGTCCTCCCTGCTCTGGCAGCCTTTGCGGACGTAGAGCCCGTATTCATTTGACACCCTTTATTATTTTGTAATTATTCCTTTGTAAATCCCCAAACTTCGGATTAGCCATCTTCAGCAATATGATTTCTTTTTCTTGCTCCTGTTTTCATGAATATTCTTGTTTTCTGAACTAAGGTGCAACGCCTTCCTCTTAGGTTAGCTCCTGGGGCACATCTTTCTGTCCACACCCATGTCAAATCGGGCAAGACACTGACCTGTGTGGCCCGAGAGGTTTCTATTTGCGAGAGAATTCTGTAAGTGTCAGGTGGTATGTCCTGAAACCTGTTATGGATAGCAAGCAAAGCGGTGGCAGACCTTATTGGGGGAACCCGCACATTCAGGGAGCTGCCCTTTATTGCATGTTCTCTCTGCTACTTAACAGTTTACTTTCAAAGCAAGTTCAGAGGGATAGCCCCACTGCCGCTGTTGGAAAATCAAGGCTCGAAGTAGTTACCAGGCCTGCCCAGTAACAAAGCCGTGGTTCGCACTCAGGTCTGTCTGCTGCTCGAGCCTGTGCCCTTGCTGCATTCCAATTACAACACATCCTCAGTCTTGGAAAGCGAGGGTCTAGCCTGGAATGTGTGGTCCGTCCGATTTGCTAGTTTTCACCCATCCTTTTTCATCTGCCTCGTGCAGGAGGCACATGGGTGTGTCCCTGGGCACCGTGTAAACAGGTTGTTGCCAACAGTGGGCACCGCGAGGCCTGACTGTTTAAGCTCTTACCAACAGGGAAGACCTGGAGAAAATCCTTCTGTAAAGTCACGATGCCCTTCACTGACGGAGCAGCTTCTTCGTGCCAGGAGCTGAGCTTTAGGAGGCCTCCTCGTGGAGCCTACCGTCTGGGGGAGGTGCCAGGAGTGTGGGGACAAGGGGACCGGGCAGAGGACAGCCCTTGCGATGCCTAGAATGATCTCACACCGATTCCGTGATCTGTAGCTTTGGATTTTCACACGTTGGATACGCTTTCAAACAGGGAGTAAAACTTAACAACTCACGTATAGGCTAGGAGGGACTTTTAAGGCCAGGGGTTTTGAAAATCTTTGAAGGGCCCAAATCCTCACAGCAAATCCGTTAGCTTTGCGAGGCTGATGGTTTGGGAAGGCCAGCAGACCGGACCGAGTTTAACCCAGAAGGTCCTGAAGGTGGTAAAGCCGTGGGCATTGATTGTGAAAAGTTAGAGCTCTGGGGTGGAAGGCTGTTCCAGGAGGAATCGGCTGCATCTTGCATGAGAAATAGCAACATCAGAGGAGCCAGGTGATACGTGCAGTAATTATATTTCTTTTCCTTCTGCTTCAATAAACACTGGCAAAAAAAAAAGTTACAAAGGGAGATGGGATTGTACCTCGATGGAATTTTACGAGGGGAAGTAAAAGCAGACCATGATTTCAGACACAACTGAACGTAGATTGTCAGCTGGATTCGCACCTTCTCTCCTCGACATGCACCCTCCCCCAAGTGGCCTTTGGAAGCGAGTCTGCTCTGCTTCCCTGTGAGACCCTGGCGTTCACAAATGGATGAGTTGCCTGCATGGATAGACATCCCACCCCCTGGTACCTTTACCTGTCGATGAAAGGTAAAGACAACCTCAGCCCAGGTCGGTGGTGGTGGTCAGGAAATGTGACCTCTGTGACGGAAACATGTGGTGTTCGGGTGAGAGAATTTTCAGTTCCAGGAGGTGGGAAGTTTGAAGTCACTGGAAGCTTCCAGCAGTTGAAAGGAGGTGTGAGAAAACCTTCTGGTGATGAGAAGGGAGCTCTACGAGATAAAACCTGAAAAGGCCGCCTGTAGTTTTGGGGCCTCGCTGTTCTGTTGTTGTTTTGGGTACGATGGGGAGGGTCGAGGGTCATGAAGGAGAGGAAGAGATGGGTCATCTGAGCTGGTCATTTCGAGAACGTGAGATACTGGCTTCCGGGGAATCGGGCCACAGCAAGGTCAGAAGGGCTCAGGTTTTGTTTCTTGTTGATCTGCCAACAACCAGAGGCCCAGGCTCGATGGCCGTCCTCTACCTCTCCCTGAGGAACCAGAAAGACAAACTCGTGCTTGATGTGTGGAAAGGCCAAAAACCACCTCTAGCCCAGCTCCATACACAAAGGAGACATTTATAGTTTCATAAGAGCCCACGAGAAGGCACTTTTACATGCCACCCAATTCGGTAAACCTCGGATAAGATCGTGTTCCACTTCCCTTGCGTCTTACATAACGTCTTCCTCATCAGAGCACAAAGGCTCATAATGTGTTTCTCACGTGTCCTCTGGCGTGAGTGTTACATCACAATGCTAAGACGTCTCCCTTATGAAACAGGTTATTCCCCCTCGACTCCGTCGTTCCTTTGTAAGACGCATTTACCGACCCTGGAATACCTCGCCAAAGAGCGGATTCTTCGAAGAATCAAAGCACAGGGGATTGTTTGAAATTGAAAGAGCAGAAACCCGTGTCTGCGATTACATATGGATCATAATCAAGTTGCTGAAATACAGAGTTTGCTTCTGATTTTCTCCCTGAGAAATGGAGTTCGGCCAGTGGCCCTAAGGAGGGAGGAGAGAGGGACCCTGGGTGCGCCTCGATACTTTATGACACACATTCTTAGATAATCTCCTCAACGTGCCCCGGGTGTCTTCTCCCACCGGTGTGCACCCATAGCTTCTGTTTTTGTCTTAAACGTTTTAGAGAGCACCAGACACCATTTCAGAGGGCTGCTGAGGGCTACATGGTACTGCTTAGGCTGAAAGGAAGAGAACTTGGAATCATTTTCTCTTTTTAGCAAACAAACAAAGTGGAGGTACAGAGGACGTTTCCATTGCTAGTATTCCAGGAGGTCGGTCGCTGTCAGTTAGAGTATCTCAGCCATGCGCTGGAAGGCGCGGACCTCACGGAGACCACGGATGCTTTCAAGGAGCTTAAATAATAACGGTGAGGACCCCAGTGTAGAGGGTCAAAGGGAATATGGACCCCTGTGGGAAGTAGATTAGGCAATCCGCTAGGCTATCCAAAACGTGAATCAGCTTCAGGCAAGGAGTGGAGGAAGCGCTGACAGCACCCCACAGTTAGCACGTGGGCAGAAGCCGGGGAGCCTCCCCTCCCACGGACACCACTGGCAGGTGTCGATTTTCCAGGTGGGATGGCACGGCTCGGCTCATTTGTCCTCCTCCTTACCTGTCTAGGAAGGATGCATCTGTTTGTTTTTGGAATGTTGACTCTGTTACCGTCCTGTTAGACCCCTTACGGTTCACTCTGTGTCTGTCTCCTAAGTGTAGAGTTCACACCTGGCTGCCTCTTTGCTACATAGCCCAATGATATTTAAAAAACGAACACACAAACAAAAGAAGAGAGGCGAGAAAAAGGCAGGCCCCGGCGTCCAGCGAACCGGAGGAGTTCAGGCTCTGCTCCTGAGCAGCCGTGGTCTTCAGCAGCTTCCTCAAGCACGAGGCCCGTTTCCTCGTCTAGACGGGGGATAAAAATACTTGAACACTTCGTGCTGGGAGGGTCTGATGAAATGCTGTACATACAGTGCTTCCTGGCACATAGCACGTATTGAATGAATGGGAGTTGTGACAGCCACGTTGAAAATATGAAGGTGAGTGTCTCAGGGACTCACTGGGAAGCCACAGGAATATTTCTCCTCCTGGATCTCAGTTTTTCAGCGGCCTTGGCTGATGGTCGTGGCTGAAAACAAGTAAATGTTGTACAATTAAGGAAGTAAGCAGAAAAGCCTCTACACGGCCGGAATAGACATTCAAAATCTATGCCCTCTGGACAGTGCGCTTTTTTTTTCCTCATTGGGGTGCTTTTCCGCTTCTCATTCAGTCCTTTACTCATTCGGTCCTATGTATTTGTATTTTACACGTGGTTTTTAAGAACCGTGACAGCTGATTTCTAAGCGTATAGCAGATGAGATAGAGCAAATTGGAAGGGAGAAGGACCAACAGAGGCAGCCACGTGGTGGGCAGAAATCAGTAATAACCCAACAGCAAGTAGAAGGAAAACCCATTGAAGGCAGACAGCAGAGTCTAAGGGCCCAGAGCCATTCAGTGGGAGACGCTGGTTCTTAAACCTCAGGCTGTGTCAGACTCACCTGGAGGCCTTTTTTAAAACACAGAGCATCTGGGCCGGCAGGTCTGGGGAGGATTCTGAGCGTTTGTCGTTCCAAGTTCCCAGGTGATGCGGCTCTTGCTGGCCCTGGGACCGCACCGGTCAGTACACCACCCAAGACCACGTTGCCTAATTGTCACGGTCCAGAGAGGAAGAAGGAGGTTTAATTGTGTTCCCTGTTCTCTGTTTAAGAAGGACAAGGGGCCTTGTGCTCCATTCTAGAAGATATTGTATTGTTTTGATGTGTAAAGAGGGGATTTTCGACGATGAGAACAGAAAGCTGTCCACGGGGGACTGCTGGGTGGCCAGAGCTGCCGGTGGGTGCTGTCACCATGGGCGCGGGAGGTGGCCCTTCCCAGCTGACGAGGCTGGGTGTGATTTTTCGGAGGTTTTCGTGTTTGTGTGAGGGCTCTGCTTCCTTCTCCTTTGCTTAGTGATTTTCTAGACAAAAAGTCTTCGTAAACAGATGTGTTTTTTTTCCTTTTTCCCCCCTGCCATACCAACTGTTGGATTCAACTTAGCTCTCACAAATAGTTGAGTTTGTTTCAGTAACAATGTCAAAACACTGGGCTCGGTGGCAGTCGCATATACAGGCACCATATTGTCACTCTCTCCCCAGCTCCTTCCTGACAGTTAGTGGGGATTTCTGCCAGCACCAAAGAAAGTCTGAGAAACAGGTTGTGGGTGAAGGCGACTGCCTTTCCAGTGAAGACCATTGGCATCCTGAACATCAGATTAAAAATTTGTTTTTTTCATTCGATACGAGGAGGCTAGAGTGGCACCAATTGTGACCGGGCAAGGCTGTGTTTTAGTAACTGGGTAACACGCTTGGGCTCGTGATGCGATTCGAATTGCCATGTTGGAGCCCTTGCATCTCAGAAAACCGATCGTCGCTTTGATTACCGAAGCCCTTCAGAGCTCTCGCGTGCCAGGCCTTCCAAGAGCAGCCTTTCGTTTCCCGCTCCTCTCCGAGGTGTGAGAGGCCGTCTTCCTGCCACGTCAGAGGCAGTCTGGTTCTCAGCTGCAGGGAGAACGCAGTCTCCCATGTCATCGTCGGGATTATGGTCACGAGGCAGGTCGCCCTCGATGAGGCATCTTGGTGCAGTGAGCTGTTTAACTCACTTAGAGACGGTGTTTCCTTTTGAGTCTGATTCTAGTGAAAAACTGATGGCCGTTCCGAGGGCGTTCACTGAAAAATGAAATGTGGCCCTAGGGTTCGGCGCTGGTGACAGAAGGAGGAGGGGCAAAAACGGGAGGTGAATGCAGCTTTGGAAATTCGTCTCTGCAGGTGGGTGCCACGTCGAGATCCGCATCGGATGTGCGTACCTTGCTGTCACTACGGGTGATGTGAAATCCGAGCCATTGTATTCCTTGAGGATAACTTGGAATGAAAATAAAGGTCTCTGGGACCTCGGTTGCTTATCCTCCTTGCCTCTTTAGCTGAGCAGATTCTTCTCTGCTGACATCACTGAACTGCAGCGACAACCTTGACCCTTTGGCTGACGTCCAGTGGCACGTGTAGTTAGATTTCCATTTACGTGTGGTCACATTAGGACCGTAATTAGGAATAGCTCAGGCCTCTTCTCTATGACAATACAAAATATTTAGTACCTGTATGTAAATAGACTCCAGGATATTCAGGAACATCAGAATCTCGTAGCCGTGATATTAGGTAGGCAGTGGCTATTCAAATGCTGTTTTATAACATTAATGGGAGATCTGACACTCGCTGGAGGAGAAATCCATAAAATAAGCAAGACTTTAATTTTCCTTTTAATTTAGTGTCTGGCTTTGAAATGGCTTTCTGTGCATTTGCTGTGGCTGGCCGTGTTAGCACCGACCTAATGCCCTGTTCAAAGAAATCCTTATAATGTTTTCTAGGATCTGTGTTACTGAGCTATGTGGGGGTAGGGTATTGGGTTAAATCAAGAGAAGCCAGTCCATCTCGGTTTACAGTTTTTACTTTGATTTCAGGCTTGTTGTGCGAATGACGTCCGTGGCTTCTGATGACTTTACTGTCCCTTTTCTTTGATGCCCTTGAAGCTCCCAGCTAAACTCTTCTAGACCTTTATTAACATAAATAAAAACCGATATGACTTCAGACATCACATATATCAAAAATTAAGGATTTTTTGAGTTCTGAGGATCATAACTTTTTGTTGGAGAATACCATTTTGACCCATGTTTTAAATACCTCTCACATTTCTCTTTGAAAAAGATTCCTATTTGGTTTCGCTATTGCAGTGCCATAGAAACCCTGACAATTTCTACAAAACTGGCAAATCTTTTTATTTTTTCCTACCTCTCAATCTGATCTTTAACTCTCTCATGGACACACCTAATATCACGAGGTCAGTTTTCACCCCAGCCTCTTTTTTAAGGGTTGACCCCCTTCAGTCAGGAATGGACTAATAGAAATTTATAAAATTCGACCTTTGTCAGACTGTCTTTTGGTCCAGACCTGGTAATCTCTTTATTGAACATCATCTATTTCTTTATATACTTATTTATCCTTTTTTTAAAAAATAACGAGGGTGTATTTTATTTTCTTAATAATCAGACAATGAGAATGTCAGAGCATTGCTTTTCACCTGTGACATGAATCCCAGGTCCGCAAACGTTCCTAAGTACGTTCTTTCGGAACTGTGTGTTGTCAGATTTTTAAAATCTTTTCCATCCATAAGTACGCCTTACAGTAGGGGAACGTGGTGTCCTTAATGGAGAGGAATGCCCTCTCTGCCGCCTGTCATTTCTTCAGGAAGCGTTTGCTGCATCCCTGCGTCATTCTGTGACAATATTTATTGACTGTCTGCTATTCCTGTGACCAACTGTGTGAGGGATTTTACAGCCACCAAGAAAGATGTTCTTCTTTCCTTCATTAAGCTTAAAGTTGCCCTAACGCTCTTGATTTCATAATGGTATCTATTTCTTTGTAGGGTCCCACAACTTTGAGAAAAAAGTTAAGAAATGAAAATAAACCTCAAGTAGGAGTTGTTCTAGAAAGCACTGACCTCTCCGATCCTGCTCTGTGTTTAGAATTTCTCGGCAATAAGTGAAATCACAATGAAAAAAGATAATCTTGACCTGAATCGTAGTGAGACAGCACATGCAGAAAAACACGATATGACCAGCATTGTACACACAGCATGTCGTCTTGTCCAGAGCAGACACATCCTCGGGCTCTTTTACCAGTTCCCTCAATCTTATTCTCATTTTTTCCATTTCTCTTTTCTAACTGTGCTTGGATTTTTTTTTTTTAATTAGGTCAATAATGTGAAGATTTGTATTTAACCCCAAAGGAATCATTCAGAAGAACTAGGTATTTAAGTGCGAAAACATTCATTGTAGTGCTTTCTGAAGCAGCAAAAAAACTTTAAACAGATAAAAAGCTCTCAGTCCAAGCAAAATAATAGTAAAATGAAAATAATAGGAATAACAGAAAACTAACATGGTGATGAACACTACTGAAACATGGAAACGTGAAATAACTGAGACTGGCAGAAGTGCTATGAACATGTATATCAACAACAATGCCATCTATTCATGCATAAAATCTTCCATTTCATTTCCAGCATCCATTCATTCACCAAAATCAAGCAGGATTAATGAATGAATGTGAGGTTCTTTTTCTTAGGAAATAACTTAAATTAGTAATTTAAAAAATACTGTAAACTCGAAGGGCTTCCACCAAAAACAAAGCAAGTGTTGAAGGGAAAACAAAATTCTATTTTACTTTGTGGAAGAATCATACTTTCTTCCTTTCCTGGTCCATTATATGTTGATACTTAATTTTAAAAGGGTGTGGTACCCAGTTTCTCAGGCAAACAACGTAAAACTTCTCCAGAAATCCACATTCTGGTTTTTAAGAAAGACACTTTTATAAAGAGAAGATTAGCGTCACTCCACGTTTATTTGGAAGTTAGGCTCCCGTCAGCCCTAACTACCTGGAGCCTGGAAGTGAATTAAAAAAATAAACAAAAATTTCCAAAAAAAGGAAAAAAACCTCTGAGAGAGTTGGGGGTTGGGGGCTTTACAGTTAACCTGGAGCCACCCTGAGGTGCTCAGCAAGCTGGCCGCGTATAAAGGAAGAGAGCAGACTAGAAGCAGGGTGAAAGCAAGAAACGCAGAGAGTAGGGGGAAAAGCCAGCGGTATAGGAAGCAGACTTAGAGACCTGGGAGGCCTGGCAGTCTGGGGTCACTGAACGCAGCATCAAAGAGCCTTACTGAGTCCAGCACCTCCCCAAACCCCGAGAACTGAATGGCAGTCTGTGACTAATAATATTCATAATGAGGGTCTTAGAATAAACCATGGAGAAGGTGGTATTTTCAGGAATATGTGACTATATGTCTGTAAGTATGTATATAAATCTTTACAGAAAGATTTCAGATTTCCATAAAAATGGCTTTTACTTAGTGTCTCTAAAACTTTAGTATCTGGATAATTCTTCAACTATGTGGAATACTGCATTTTTCTTAAAGCCAGGTAGTTATCTTAGCCATCACCTTAGCACATTCTTTTGCTGACCAAGAGGCTGTTTCGTGGATTTATTCTGTTTTCATGACAATAAATTGTCTGATTTTGCTCTCTTCCTATGGTTTTATTTAAAAACAAACAAAAAAAAAAGGCTCCTGGCAAATAGTCCTTGAAGTCTGTATCAACTGTTTGGCGCAGATTTTGTTTTTGGATGCCCAGGATATGGTTAATGATTTTTTTTAAGAGAACTTTTTAGTTAAATTTTATTAACAAATAAAGCAGAGTTTCACCGTCTCATTCTCTGATGTTCAAAAATTAAATAGCTTCTGTGTGGCATGAAAGTGGCAATGCCTCTAAAGTTGAGAAGGCAAGTCAGCGTGGTTTTACTGTATTATTAGCAAAGTCACTTAAATTAGTAATTTTAAGCAATACTGTAAACTTGAAGGGCTTCCATCTTCAAGGACCAGGATTAAATCCTAGCTCTGTTCCTTGCTAGCCTTATAAAGCTGCACAAGTTACTTAACCTGTCTGGTCCCCGGTTTCTATGTCCAAAAATCAAATAGGACTTGGAACAGCCCGTTTAAAAGTGCTTAGCTTAGTGCCTGTGTGCAGTAAGCACTCAGAATCATAAGCTGTTATTATTACTCACTGGTTTGTTTTTGTGGCTGAAGATGATTGACAATTTTCTTAATGATTCAAGGAGAATATGGAAAAAAAAACAAAACAAAACTGACGTTAGCTGACGCTGTGCTGTGCGCCAGGCCTCGGTGTGTGTGCCTTTAAGAGTTTCCATCTCACGTCCTTAGAAAGAACGAGGGAAACAGATTATTTCCGATCATGAACACCAGATGACTTGCTAAAGCGAAGGCCCTATGGCATCAGAGGCTACGTACACATGTACAGTAAGTGGGTGATTTCCAGAGTGTTCCGTACGGACCTCCAGGTAGCGTCTTGTTCACCCTTTCTTCTCCGTCGGCGTCCCCTGCTCCCTCCCTGTCCTTACTTCTAAGGCCTCGTGCCCCTGTTGCTGCAGCTGATTCTTATCTCTTTCTCTTCCTTCTCTTCCTTCCATGCACTGTTCTTCCTTTGTGTTCTCTTGACACCAGCTCTTTACTTCTCGACTTTTGAGTAAGCAGGTTGGTCTTTCGTAGAACTGATAGCCAGTCAGGGTATTTCTTTCCTCCCCTCCCCACCAACTGATCCTTTAGTAGGCGACAGGTGTTAAGTCCTTGGCTGTGGGTCTGTCCCCGGTACAGAGCACCGCCTGGCCCCTGGTGGGCATTCAGTAGGGACTTGATGACAGAAATCGTGACACGTAATTCTAGACCCTTGGCTTTTTGCAGTTATGTTTACATGTGGCTGAGTGCTCAGAGGTTATAATCTTACCTCCAAAGAATATGCATTTCTAGCTCCTTTTGAACCTGAGTCTTCCCCAAAAGGCTAAAAGGATCTAGAAAGCTAGATTCACGATGAGCAAGATATAGGTATAGCTGTGATTTACATCTTGTCATTCAGATAACTGATTAGTTACAGTAACCCAACAATCTCTTTAAAAAGAATAAAAAAAGAACACAAACTTAAACAGTAAAACTGTCCCCAAGGAGCTGTCCAAATAAGGGACAAAAAATTCTCTCTGCTCTGGGATCTCTTCCTCAGTTTAGTTTTGGTCGTTTATCAAATATATGAAGTCTGCTTAAACTAATTAATGCCATCTTTATATACCCATAGAATTTCAATAAACAGCAGAGAAGTAGAGTTTTCGATGATCTGATTGGGAACTGTTACTTTAAATCACTTAATTTTAACAAATAAATGCGATATTTGGGGTTGGGGAATAGTGTTGATAATAATAAATTCTTGAGTGAGAAGGGGCTTTATAGGCCATGTGGTCTGACCTAAATAATATGGAATTCCTTCTACAGAACCCTGACAGGTGGTCACACACTTGTGTTTTGAATACTTTTTAGTGTCAGGGAATTTGTTATTTCAAGAGGCAGTATATTTCATCGTCGGACAGTTCTGAAAGTTAAAACGTCAGCTTTTTCTACATTAAGACAAAATTTCTGTTCTACTAACGTCCATCCAGAGATCCTAGAGTATTTACTAAAGATCCTAGAGTTGTATTTTAGCATAGGGTGGCTAAAAAGCGGTCGGGTATTTGACATTTGTTGAGCAGTGAGTGGACATTCCTTACTGTTCGGTGCCTGAAAGACACTCAGGGTTCAGAGGTGGTCCCTGCCTGTGGGGAGCTCGCAGATGAACGAGGAGACAAGACCAGTACAATGTAAGTGAGCTGACAAGTAGTGGTCAGAGGACTCAGGTTTTTTCTATCCTGTCAGGTGTGGAAGTCCTGAAGAAGGAACTTAGGCGGTAGAGAATAGGCCTTGAAATACGAATATGACTTTGCCAGACAGCGAAGGTGTGTAAACAGGAGGGGCATAGGGTTTTAGGCAAATGATGAAGAGACCAGCATCCCAGTAGACACACGGGAGATAGTAACAGAAAGGAACTGAGATAAGGAGGAAATGGAGAAACGTGAAAACTCTGAAGAAGTCTTTATTTTAATCAATCACATCTTCCATTCCTGTTTTTCAGATCAAAAGTAGCACGTGCCTGTAATAAAAATGTAAACGGTACAGAAATGTCTTATTAAAAAGTGAAAAACCTTACCTTGTCGGTCCCCTCCCCATCCTTCAAACCTGACTATCGCTTTAACCACTTGATGTATATTCTAGGAGGCACCGAACTAGGGCCCATGAGACAAAGTGGGCCTGCCACCTGTTTTGGTATGGTCCGTGGGCGAAGAATGATTTTTGCGTAGTTAAGTGGTTGAAAAGAATTCAGGAGAATAATCCTGTTTCACGAGATGTGAAAATTGGATGAAATGCAGATTTTAGTATCAATAAATAAAGTTTTGAGTTTTGTCAATAAGAATTTTGTGGATATTTTTATTTTCTCTCGTAATAATATCGACATAAGAGGCTCAATTTTGCCTTTCAGCACCTCAAAGCCTTCAGTATTTACCAAATGGCCCTGTACAGAACAGATTTACTGGCCCCGGTGTATTCATTCAAAAATATGCACTCACATGCGTGTGTGTGGCGTTGTGTTTTGTTTATAAAAGTGGGCTTGCATGAACCACGTTCTGGCAAGGTTCTTCAGACCCGACACAGTTCGATAAGAGCCACTGTTGGTTGTGAGCGTGAATAAGTGTCGTGAAGGCAGATGGGCCAGAGTCGGAAACCGAGGATCGGGGAACCTGATCCCTGCAGAGAGTCAGGTGTGAAGTGCTGTGCTCCCAGCCTGGGCCACCTGAATCACAGGGGCCGGGAGCCCGGCGTGAGGCTTAGGATAGTCCGGGGGGCATGGCGATCGCCGAAGGGGATGAGGCGGGAGCGGTCACAGGGGCCCCTCGTTTCCAGGTCCGTGCTGTGGAAGGCGGAGAGAATGTTGGAAGGGACTGTTTGGGGAGGCAGGTGTCGGACGTGCTGCATTTGAAGGGTCTGTCCAGCGCTAATCGGGAGTCCCAGCCGTCGAGGCCGATGGTCCGCATTGTGTCTGAAGAGTGCCTGACCCCTGACCAGTGCCTCTGCATCTCGAATGACTGATTCAGTAAAACACAGCTTTCCCACTTGGAATGAGGGAAGTTCTCTCTGTCTCTTGTGGGTTCTACGCACCTGCTAAGTGACACCCCTTAGTTTAACGCTGGATATTTGAGCTTCATGTGAAAACAGTGTCTGGGGAAGAGTGAATCATGGGGACAGGTGAATCGCTATCGACCTTCCCTGTTCGGGGAAAATACTTGTGTAGATTTAAGCACGTTTTGAGGGAAGGAGCTTCGCATCGCATAAAATGCGTGGGGTTTTCGAGGGGCGCTTGTGGTTGTCATTTCTGCCTCCCTCATGCCAGTGAACAGGTGTCTACACTCGGGCCTGCCTCGTGGCCTAGTCGCAGAGCTTTGCTTCCCACACGCAAGGTTGTGTTCAGGTGTGTTCCGCCAGTGTGCAGTTCTGTGGGGGGGGGGAAGGGAATGTTCCAGCGCCGTGCTCTTAATTAGGCCACTCGGCTGGACACCCCATAGGAGCTCCGCCTGCTGGATTGTGTCTCGGCGGTGAGTCCCTTCAGCTCCTTCCCTGAGAGCTCGTTTTAGTGTTAGAACGTCAGGGACTCAGGTGCTCTGGGTGCATAAATGTAGCCCTTCGCTGGGCTCATGTCGGAACCGTGCCTGCGTGTTTCACTGGCTTTATCCAAGCCTCCTCCATGCTGAGTGTTTGCTTTACCCGTTTTGTGAAAGCAACAGGTGAGATCGTCAAATAAGGAACTCTAAGGAGACTGGAAGCAGAATGGTACCACCACGAATCTGAGACCGTAGCACAGATCAACACCCAAGGACGAGGCGTCCGAAACAGGCATGAGGTAGACCTCGCTGTGAGTCAGTGAGCTCTGCCTGGTGCCAGTGGCCCGGGGCCTAAGCCACGGGCTGAAATCGGGAAACGTGGTTCGTATTTCAGCCCGTCCACTGGCTCGCTCTGTGATGCTGTCAAACGCTTCTGTTTTCCAGTTAGGAAATGAGCATTTCACAATTTCACATCCAGCGATTCCCAGTGGAATAAAAAGCAAAATATTTGCAGAGCGCGTGGAGCGTTCTCAAAGAAGAGTGACATTTGAATTTTCAGCATCAGTGTGTGCCTGCCTTGCTGAAGACTCATTAGGTCTTCTTTGCCAAAAACGAGTTAAGCTTCACCATAACTTTTTATAATCACGCAGACTTTCTACTCCTGGGACTTTTAATATGGTTTTAAACTTAGTGCCTCTTTGGGGGGGAATCGTGGCGTCTGTTAGTGACGTTGCTTCTTGTCCCTGATGGAGAAAAGAATCGTAGACTTACCAATATTTTTGTTATTGACGTATAGGTGTTTTGCTATGCTTTCAGAAAGGTCTAATTAAATGGATTTTCCCCCCTCAATGGGAGGGAATTTCTGGGAACTGACTGAACATGGGGTGGAAGTGTGGGTTCATAAACTGTGGAAGGAGAGTTCCTAAATACCTCCATTGTCCTACTGCGTCACTGTCGTATTTTTCTCTGTAGAGGGCGGGCCCGTGGATACCGGGTAGAAGTTTCATTTTCCCCAGGATAATTTAATCAGGTGTCAAAGAGGATTGTTAATGAAGTGATTTCCACTTTAGGAGGGATTCTCAAGGCGCGTTGGCTTCTTATCGAACTAGGTGTTCCCTCCTGTGACGGGTGGAGAGTTGTCGCCAGAGGCGATCCCTTTGTCCGAGGGAGAGTGTCGCATCCCAGGGGTGAAGACGGCTGGCCTCTTCGAAGGCCCTGAGTTCCAGGTTCTGCGGCCAAGACGGGAGGGGCCGACAGTCGCGCCACTCAGGCCGGAGCGCCGACTCCTGAGGACCGTTCCCTGGCGCCCATGTCAGTTGGGCAGGTGTGTCTGCTTTTGAGAACCTCGCAGGTGGCACCAGGTGTACAGCTGTGGCCCGAGCAGTAGGTGTCACTGTAGTCAGTGGCTTTTATTGCTCAGAGCAGAAGGGGTTAATGGGGTCTGGTTTATCTGGGCGGACAGAGGTCCATCTGTGCCTCCCAGGGTGGTGTTGTCTTTGTCTCTAAGGCCTCAGCTGATCCAATGAAAGGCGCCCCAGTCCATACTAAAAAACACCATTTTTTTTCTCCTAAGAAGGAAAGAAAGATACTTTCCCATCAATGTTTTAGAATCTAAAGCTCAGGCTGTTTGATGGGGTGGAGTGGGGTGTGGGGATGGACAAATGGGTAAGATAATCCTTCTAAAGTCTGTTGGGGGACCAAGACAGACGGGAAGGGCAAACGGGATGGAGAGAAGTGGAAGAACAGAGAACGGCAGAACGCATTTCCGTGTTGTTATCGGCCCTGAGTCCTGCCATGCCCAGGCAGTGTGAGCTTTTAGAACTTCTTTCCGCGTCCTTCTCAGAAATTTCCCTTTGCCACAAAGGAAGCCAAGAAGAAGAAGAAGAAGAAGAAGAAGAAGAAGAAGAATCTCCTTCTAGCAGAGATGCACTTCCCTTCTGCCGCTTGCCATTCCACAAAGTTAATTTTCAAACGCTGAAATGGAAGTTAGGATTTAGAAATAGCTACTGGGTTGACTAATTAAAAAAAAAAAAAAAAATCCTGTGATTACACAGCCAATTGCTTTCTCAAGTATACCCAATTTGACTTTTTTTTCTTGTCTAGTAGCACCCTGGTGTGAAAACAAAATAAAACCAAGTAAACTCCCTGGAGAGTTTGAGAGTCATCTTCCCTCTTCCTTTGTGCCTGGATAAGCCATCTTCCTCCCACCCACCACCCAGGCAGACAGTGCCGTTTGTCCACACACACACAACAGTGTATATGAAGGCTTCATGTGTATGACTTATACTAAACTCTCATTAAAAACAACTCCCGTCCAGCCCTTGCTCTTCCCCCGTAGCTGCCTGTTGGTTCTTGTTAACACCCTGATTAAGCCTTGCTCTTCATGGTACAATATGTTAAGCTCAGACTGCTCTTTCTCTCTCTCCCCCTCTCCCCTTCTGTCTCCCTCTGAGCGAGCGGCTGAGTGGCTCGTTGGAAAGCATCCGCACACTCGCAGAGCCAGGTGGCGACGCTTCCTGCCTCTCCTGCTCGCTGTTGCTAAGCGAGAGGCCCCGTATCACACAGAAAGCTGAACCAATAGCATCCTGACCCCCACAGGCTGGTAAAAGCCGAAGAAAGAGACTCCCACCGCGCTGTCTGCGGCCGATGGGTCCTCCCCCTCCCTCTCCCCTCCCACCTTTTCTTTTCTGACAGGAAGGGGAGGTGGTGAGGGAGATGGAGGTGGAGGAAGAGGGAAGAAAGAGAATGGGGGAGGTGAATCCTAACATGCCTTGCTGTACTTGAGATAAATGCCATTTTTTTTTTTTCTTGGCGAAGAAAAGGATTGGTCGGTCGCTTTTCTCATGCAGCCACAGCCAGCAGATGTGCTTCTTTCTGCCCCCAAGCCGCCCTTGTTGTCAGAGCCCAAACTCTGAATGAGACGTCTGTCTGTCGGCCTGCGTATCTGCTTCTCTCTCTCTCTCTCTCTCTCTCTCTCTCTCTCTCTCTCTCTCTCTCTCTCTCTCTCCCGCAGTTTTGTAGATCTTGGCACCCCCGTTCATTCTTCCTCTTCACCTCTCCTCTCCCCGAATGTAAAAATGAGCAGAGGGTATTTCATATCTCCTCCTGCGGAGGAAGTCATCAGATCATCCTAGTGGACGGGACAAGAGAGGAGGAATATTTATAAAGGCCATTTAAAAAAAAAAAAATCCCCTGTTCAGAATGTCATCGTCTCGGGCAAGGTCTATGCAAGTACAAAGCGCAATGAAAGGCCCTTCTTACCTGGATAAGTGCCAGTGCAGACAGCCAGTGGTGTCGTTGAGATTGCAGAGAGGAAATGACCTTTCTCCTATAATTACCTCGATATTTTGGGCCACGGCAGAGCCAAGTTACCCAGGTAATTAAGGCTTTGTAGACCTGACCTTAGAACAAAACCGATTCCAGTGAAGGTTTTCATGAAGAAGGGTTGCTATCTTTGGTGAGAAAGTGTAAAGGCGTCCACGGCTTTTGCAGCCGCGTGACGGCCACTTAGAAGCAAACTTTCCTCAGTTGTGTGTCTCGGAGCTTCCCCAGAAATTCCTCCTGACCGTCTGGAGATGGCTTTCCTCGGTCACTCATGTGCCTTCCGAAAACGTAACCCGTGCTGATTTCTCAGTCCAAGGGTGCTGTAGTTTCCTGTGACCTATTCCTGGGTGTCTGATGTTTTGCTCAGCTGTCAAAAGGATGGAATTCACGGTAAAACTGTCGATTTCCCTTAAGCAATTTTCCTTTCATACTTGGAATGCTAGGCTGCTACTCGACCAGAAATCCAGTCCTCTTACTCAGTATCACACAGAAAAGTGATCGTTTTCTCCCATTCCACCTACTTTTTCCAGCCTTTATACTTATTTTTGTCTTTTTTTTTTTTTTAAAACCAAAACTAAAATGTTTCCATAAAGGGAAGCATGGGGTATCAGGTTAACCAAAAGGGAACTACCTACCAGGAAAAACCTTACCAGAGACTGAGTAACAGGAATGGTTTTCTTTTTGTTTTAAAAGCCTATCTTTTTTTTTTTTTTTTTTAATCGTGAAGTAAAAGACAGTCAATGCCAGCAGTGCTCACATATACCATTTAAAGCTAAAATTCATAGTTCATTTCACTCCCTTTCGGCCGCGGCCGGGTTAAGCCAGAGCTGGTTGCAGGTAGGTGAGTGCTCGAATCTGAGTGATGCTGTCGGCTTCTGCCATGGCCACTGTTGGAGGGGCTGCTCATAATAAACGAAAGCTCCAGAAGTGGACAAAGGTGTTAAAAAGAAAAAAAAGAAAGAAAGGACTGGCCAGCACAGCAGGCCTTACGAAACGGCCTTGGCTCTCAGTGGGTCCGTGGGTGTCTGTTCCCGGCTGTTCTGGATTCCCCACCTGCCTGTTTTATGGTCAGCCCTGTGCTGAGAGCTGGAACCGTCCGGCGTGGTGCCTTCCCCTCTCTGGGCGACAGCCCTCCCAGTTTTGCCAACTTCATTGTTCAGGGACCGGTGCCGTGCTCTGCCCAGGATCCCTGTTCAGACCAGCTCTCCCTGCTCCCCTCCTGCCGGCTGATCACTCTCTCCCTTCAAATCCCTGTTTCACGTCCGTCTGCCTCCGCTGCCCTGAATTGCCCTGACTCAGCCAGCCAGGCGTGAGCCCCTGTGAGTCCCTCAGCACTTTCTCCCCAAATTCGCCCTTGTCAAACCTTCCTTCTGGACCGTAGTTGTGACTTGTCTGCCCTGGACAGCTGACATGTCCCTGTGTTCTCTCCACTGTTCCTAGGCTCGAAGCCGTCCCCCAGTCTCTCCCTGCAGAAATCTTGGCCCCTTAAGTCCATCTCACACACGTTTCTTTGGTGAAACTTTTCTCCCCATCTCTCCCACTCGTAGCTACGTCTTCCTCAGCTTCATCTTTCCCAAAGTACCTTGTAAGCGCCTTGTAGCCAAACAGGCATTAAAAATGCCTGTCGAACTGCCGCATCATGAAGCGCGGGCATCCGTAAAGGTCGTCGGCAGCGCTCCAAGTTCTCAAATACGTGTGGAGAGAAATGGAGTTTAATGTCAGTGTTTTCAGTCGCGTCACGGGGTCACAAGGTTCCGCTACGTGTTCTTGTGTTTGTGCAGCGGGAGAGCGAGGATACAGTCGAGCACCCCCAAATCTTAGTCATTTAAAGGAACAAAAATTCTTGCTCATGTTTACTGTGGGTTGGTGGGAAGAGGAGGGACGGCTGCTTATCGTGGTCCCTCAGGGACCGTCCTGACCAAACTAGCCGCTATCTCATGCCAGTGGCTGCGCCAGAGGAAAGGGAGCTCCAAGAGGTGTAGCTTCAGCTATTTAATAAAAGCCCAGAAGTGCTACCTGGTACCCAGCTCACAACATGTTCTTCATGTGATCCCACCTGACCACACGAGGGCCACGAAGTGCGGTTCTGCCGTGGGCCTGGAAGGCAGAGCTAGAAGCATCTGGAGAATAGCGTCAAGCGACTCCCACATTTTGTTATCCACCCCCGGGTTTTTGGAGAAAGTTTGTATTTAATATTGAGTGTGGAAGCATGGAGAACATTCATCTAATTCATATCATTTCTTTTCAAATGGTGTTCTCTTCTTAACTACCAAGACAGGTGGCTTATGCTTAACTCTCGGAGACTCGGCCTCAGCAATTAGCGGATAAGTGGTTCTGTTGTCGCTCAGTAAAGAAGGGAGAACTTGCTCATTGTTTATGGCTCTTCAGCTGCTCTTAGCAATCCTTCAGGGGCTCGTCCGATGGGCATCTTCTGCTCAGGGCACCTCTCCAAGGCCCGCCTCCAGATTCACGTTGAGTGTTGCCACAGTCAGGATCAGAGCACATCAGTACGAGGTTTTATGAGTTTCGTCTAAGAAATTAGGAGGCGAGGGTACAAATATGACATCATAGCTGCATTGTTTTTCATGGTAGAAAGTTAGAAACTGTCCACCTGTCCAGCAACGGCATTCGCTATGGCTGTGATGATGCATAGCCATCAAATCACATTGATGAAGGATGTTTAATGAGATCGAGAAAGCGTTCGCAAGGTCTGGATTACCAAGTTTTAAAAAAGCTAACCCTAGAGCAGAATAAAGAGCAGATTCTGCTTTTCAAAGACTGGATTATAATTGGAAAGTAAAATACTACTATATGGATGGGGACAGGGCTCCTCTCTTTGTGTTAATGTTGTGAGTGGTTTTTCTTTTCCTTTTGCCTTGCTTTTTTTTTCCCAAGGAAGCAGGAATGGCTTGTTGCTCATGAGCAGGTGATGTAACTCTCTGTCCTCCGACGTGGGTTCATTTGACGAAACATGCACAATGTTAGTTCCTTCCGGTGAGTAGTGTGGCATAAGAGGCACGTGGATGACTCTGGGACTCTCCCGTGTATGGCAGGAGGAGGCCGGCGGGCTCAGAAACAGTGATTCTGGGGCTCGGGAGGCAGGCTGCCGTCAGGTCCCACTTGTCCAGGCGCAGGCGTCTTCTGCGAGGCGCCCGATAGATCTTCCGTGGCATTTGACTTGACATTTCACAGCTGCTGCAGATCCACGGAGCAGGGACACGACAGTGGCACGCGGAGGCCCCTGGCAGCAGCGCCTTGGTTTGTAAAGAGATGCGAAACTTGCTGAGATCGCGAAAAACCTGGCACGTGTTTATTTCGGGCTGGTCCAAACGCTGGTGAGATGGGGGCCCGTTCTGGGAGAACTTGGGGCGCTCATTCATCCTGTGCCGTGCGCTGGGTTATAATGCTACAGCTGTCACCCGCTGTCATCGAACAATTGTCATAGTGTCAATCCGCGATGACACGGAGCGGTTTTCATTCCCCGTGTTGAGGTATTGCCATTGTAACGTAATTCAGTTCGTATAACAGTGCTTTGATGACAGTTTCTGGCCACGCCACCCTGCAGCCCTCCCTCCCTCCTTTTCTCAACCAGAGGGACATGGATTTTGACAATATCTCCGGAGTTCACGGTTTTCTGCTTTTATAGGCCCGTGGCCCTCCTTGAAACTGCCCGGGACACGTCAATCTAGTATTATTTTTAATGGAGAACGACCCTGGGATCAGGTAGTGCCCTGCCCAGAAGAACTAAAAGCGTTTTTACCCATTTGTCTTATTTATTATTGAAACACCCCCGGGGATAGGGCACAGGGATTGTTACTGCTTTTCCATAGGGAGCGTCATTGGAACTCAGCTCTCCTCACTGTAGAATCTATCATCTGTCCGTCCGCAAAGGCTGCCTGTTTCCCCAAGCATCAACCGTGATGTCAGGAGCTGTTTCCGTGGAGGAATTAACTACCCTAATGAATTTATACTCACTGGTTTTCCCTGGGGGGGAGATTGGTTCTACCTTTGAGTCTTCACCACTTTCCAAGGCACTTTCCTGTCACACTGGCCTGTTTTAGACCGCTGGAGCGTGTTGTCTTTGTTAGAGTTCTCCCAAGAGCCAAATCCGGGTGGGCACAGTTGATTTGATTAAAATATACTGTGCACACTTCGGTGAGCGATTCCAGGTTTAGTGCTGCGATTTTAAAATGATAGAAGAATATGGTGCGGCTGTTGGACCCGTTCACTTTTCTCATTTTTTAACTCTTCGCTATTCCAAATGCTTGTCCCCAAATATGTGGCAGAGTGTCGGGGGGATGGAGAGAGCTCGGGGAAGGGAGGCACCAGAACTTTCTGGCTGCTTGGGACGTGTTAAGGAATTGCTTTCCTGGGGGCCTCGTCCTCAGCATTCTCATAAACTAAAAATCAGGGCTTTTGAAATAGCCTATTTCTCAAATATTGGGAAACCGAATTGAAACTGGGTGGGAAGAAGGATTCTGCCTGATTTCTGGGAGCTGAACAGAACCGTGGGTACGTGAGTGTCGATCAGCAGACAGGAGTGTCTGCTAAGTGGGGACTGCAGCCGCGGAGAAGGCGGGCAGGGGGACTGTATGCGGAAAACAGCATCTTGCGTCCGCACCGTCACAGGCTCAGAGCTGTCACGCATCTTGGAACCGTCCCGGATTTGAGTGGCTCGCCTTTGTCCCCACCGGTAGACCTGTTTTCTCAGACTCGAGTCCCTTTGTGTGTCTGAGCCTCTGGGGACAGTCTACCCAGGGGTGGCCACCTCGAGGACGGGAAGAAGTGCCCGGCTGTTACCCGGCCGCCTGGAACAGGAAGCCGAGCCCCTGCCACTAACTGAAACTTCAGCCCCGGGGAGAGCGCGCGCGTGCTTGGGCTGCTGCCAGGGCGCTGGGACACATCTCTCTCCTCCAGCAGGAAGCACCCTGGGGCCCACAGGAAGCCCCACGGTCACTTCTTCCCTGCGGCACTGTCTTTGCGTCGGGTCCCCGCGTGACCGCGTCAGGCAGCTGAGGCAGCCACCTTGCCTCTGACTTTGCCCCACTTACCACTGAAGACGAGGGTCGGGGCGGGGTGCACTGCAGGCAGGGATGGGGGTGCGGCGCGGTTGCACAAGGCGACGCTCTGTGCTGCAGTCTCTGCCCGCAGACTCTAAAGGCACAAGTCGGAAACGGCCTAGCGTGTGTTCGTTCACTCACTCACTCACTCACTCACTCACTCGTTCACTCCCTCGCGAAGTGGTTGCCGGGGCCGGATCTGCAGTCAGCCCCCGGGTGGGAATCCTCGCCCCACCGTCTCCCGGCTGTGTGAGTTGGGCCCACGCCTCGCTTCTCCTCCGTGACGTGCGGACAGTCATCGCTCTTACTTCCCAGGAGCTGTGTGAGGGTTGAGTGAGTTGATGCGTGCTTCGAACGGCACCTTCCCCTTAGGAAGACCTCGCAAAGGTCAGCTGTCTCATACACTGGTCTCGTCAACGAGAGACAGCTCCCATCTGGGCTTCCGAAGGTACCCTTTAGCTAAAGGTCCCTCGTGGGAAATAATCGGGCTCCCTGGATGGCGGCACTGCCCCATTCCCGTCCAATCCCAGAGGAATGGTTTTCCTCTGTGTTTCCCGTTGTCTGAAACACTGAGCAAATTCTCCCCACTTCAGCGCAAGAGGTCACGTCTCCGTTTAAAGGCCGGGGCGTGGATTTTCTTCCGATTCCTGCATTGTGAGTCGGTGCTCCTCCTGCCTCGCCCTGTCTTTCCTTCTCTCATCTCTCTCTCCGGTCCTCTTTCTTCGTGGGTCTCCATCGTCATCCTGCCTCTCCTGTCCCCACGGAGCCCGAGCTAGCAGAGGCCTCCGTCTCCGGCAGTGGGTATCTCACCACGCTCAGCAGTGCCTGTTGCTGTGAGACTCACTCCCAAAATAGTGCGATTGGCCTCTCTCAAGTTAAGATGCCCTAGGATGCATTTGTACAGAAATGCTCGCGTGTTACTGGACACTAAATAATTCCTGCCCGCAGAAAAGACGGCCTTATCGTGACTGTCAGCAGTGGGAACGCTGTTAAAATATTCACCGTGTGTCACACCGCGCAGCGGTTCCGTGGGGCCTTCCGTGGACGTTTCACGGGACGCACTGTAGAGACAAAGCAGAGCGGATCAAACGCTTGCCACGCGGCAACTGTCGTTCTGTTCTCTCGGGGACCCAAGCTGAATTAAAGGTATTAGCTCAGATTGGCAGAACGTCTCCGAAATAGAAGGAGGGTAATGTTTCCTGTTTATGAATAGTGAAAAGAGACTATGATTACGTCTAAAATATACATTTGAAGCCTATTTAAGTCAGCGAAGGCTTCATCCCTGACACTGATTCCCGTATTCTGGCGAGATGAGGGCGGTGGGAAAGATAGAAACATGGCAGTTGTTCCGTGCGTCATTGAAAATTCTCATTTTTCACTGACTTAAACCGGCCTTTTGTTAAGCACTTCGCCCTGCGCATGGTTGATTTTTCGGAGGGGTGTGCTTAGCCGTTTCTAATTCCGATCGAATATACTGTTAGATACAACGTGGCACGCCAGGGTTAGAGGAAGGACGGCTGGACAGATTGGCAGGCGTCAATGACAATGACTTTGAACGAGTGAGACAGAGCCACATTGCTGGTGGGCGTTCAGGTGGGAGGGATCCTCACCCTCTGCCTGGGGGTGAATTAATTCTCCGAATTCTTCCTAGTGGTTGGGAAGCACCCAGGCTGCGTACCTCGCTCTCGGGAGCTGAGGTGAGTTTTCAGGTGTACCTCCCAAGTTCAAGTTGTATTTCTTTGTTTCCCTTTGTCTCCTTCCAACATCCATCCACTCACGCAGGTGAGGGGAGATGCCCCCGACACCGTGAGGGAACAGAGAGGAGAATGGAGGTGTCCCCACCTTCAAGGATCTTCCCGCTTCCTTTCCCTCCGTTTTTCTCACGCGAGACTGGATACACATCGTAGTATTTAAAGGGAAAGAGCCGGCAGTTAGGCAGCATCCCCCCTCCCTTTTTTCTGGGCCTTTTCTACCCTAAACTTCGGTTCCGGAGTGCACCCCGGGCTTACCAGTGCGTCCTCCTGTGTCTGCGTGCCCAACGCCCTGGTCATGTGCTTGTCGAGTGTTTGTGCTTGTCGCCTCCCGGCCGCAGGAGTGGCAGAGGAGTTGGTCTTTATTCTCATACGTATTTTCTTTTCTCTCTTTTTTTTTTCTTTAGGGAGGGGTGGTTGGGAGTGGTGATAATAGAGTATGGTTTGCTTTTGAAACACAAAAGAGAAAACCCTCGAGGCATTTTACGGCAGCGCTCGAAGTCCTCTGTGTCAGGGTAGCACCTGTCGTCAGGTTGCAGTGGGACAATCCACCGAGGTGGCCCTCGTGTCAAATACCTGCCTGGCCTTGCGTTCAGAAGCACTCCTGGGGAGGAGGAAACACAGAAATGGGGCAGGAAGGGGAGTCGTATAAGACACGGCGTGATGAGTGCAGTGGGAGGGCTGAGGGGGACCAGCAGGAGAGCGTGAGGGAAGCTGCTCGAGGAGGCGAAGTCACCTCCAAGGTCGGGGCCTGGCGACGCAGTGAATGGTGACGTTCCTGACGGAGGCGTGCTGAGCTCTCAGACCGTGTGTGCCACCTGGAACGGGGCCCCTTGGCTGGAGGGGTGCGGGGCAGAGTGGGCACACGGACTTCCACTCGAGGGTGCCCTCCTGGGGAGCAGCCGGCAGGCAGGTGGCATGTTAAGGCCTCATCATCCAGAGCTTCAGGGATGTTCCCACGAAGAGCTGTCGGAGCCGCATCAGCCTCACCTTGGCTCTCCCGCTGGAATTTACTTTTCCTTTCATCGTCGAAATGAAAATATCAGACCAAAGCAGGTGTCTCTCCACGTTGATATGCTGCCTCTCATTTGCTTCCAGCGGCCGTTAGGATTTTTCTCTAGAGACAGGGGAGGTGCGCTTTGCCAGCAAGCTGCGTGACCTTGGACAAGTCTTTTCGTTCCCTGCCTTGCCTGCGAGATGAGAGAGCTGGATGCAGTTGTCCTCACGGTCCCTTCCGGCTCTGAAGTGGTTCGGTCCTGTGCTTTTGCACAGAGCACTCCGTGGCCCTGGACACATTTCGCGCTTCCAGGTGCATTTCTCTCGGAGTCCCTTCTGCACCCGAGTAGAGTTTCCGAAGCGTCCTGTGGCTCTTTATTAATCACACACACGGAGACCGTCGTCTTCCCAGGCCCCGGTGGAATGGCTAAGGTGCCCTCTGCAGAAGGTATTGTGGCTAATGTTCTCATTACTGACTAATTGGCTAAAGAGACTTCCCTCACATTGCATTTAGCCTGATTGATAGTTTTCTATCACCTGATGGGTGGAATGGACAGCCAAACCAATTATCGCCGCCAAGAGCCCCCCGTACCGCACGGCGGTGCAGCCTGAGACAGAAGGCCCGAACGGGTCACGTCTCGTCGGAGAGCCTGCTGAGAGTTTGTTAGACGAAACGATTTTCTGGAGAGTACAGTTTGACGTGCCTGGAAATCCATGCGCCCTGGGTCACCCCTAAGCTCACTGGGCCTTGTCTGATTGCCGGGCGGTGTGTTTCTGCTCACGGTTCAAACGCGGTTGCCTAGCTCACTAGCTGGCGGTGCGACGAACGCTGGTTAGCACTGCGCCGAGTGAAACTGCATCGTTGGTTCGGAACTGAAGCTTCTTCCCCTGAGTCGGGCTCACGAAGGCAGGCTCAAGGCCCACGAGATCCCACAGACTGAGGGGTTGGTTGCTCAGATTCCTTTTGTATTCACTTTGTGTGTGTGTTGCCTCCGCTTTTGAGAGGAAGTAACGCTCAGGTCACCTGCTTAGTCATTTAAATCGAGTCCATTTCTTTTTAGCGAATGCATTAGTTGATGGCAGCCCCTGTTTCAAGTGCAAACTCCGGTTTTAGAATGGAAAGGTAAAGATGTGTTAAGGAGTCACATGAAAACCGAAGTCAGGGAACTTCTTGATTGCGTCTAAGTCTTTTTTCTTTTTTTTTAAGCAGAGGGTCAGAGGTCATTTATGGTGCTTCGCTGTAGACAGTTTTGAATTCTGGAGTTTTCTGGGAAAGGAAAATCAGCGCTCTTAGTGCCCCACTCTCAGGAATCGCTCAAATTGAGTGGCGCAGTCAGACTGAAAGATATCGGTGAAGTCATGCGCCGCCCTCCGCTTCCAGTGCCCAAAGCAGGGCCGCAGCGATCTCCGCGTACGCTTGGGACCCCTGTGAACGACAAGGCATGGGACGGGGACCTGGAGACAATATTGGTATGATATGACTTCTCATGGTTGAAGCGAGTTTTGTCCATGTTGGAAAGTGGAACCGTGTGGCTCAGGGGGAACGGCAGTAACCACCGCAGGTACCACGCTGTGCTCACGAGCATCGTCATCTTCCAGCTGTTTTCTTTGCTTTTAAAGAAATAAATAAATAAACCACTTTATTGAGGTCTGATTGACATACGAAAATGTGTGCAGCTGGCTGAGTTTGGAGATAAGAACACACCTATGACACTATCACCATGATCAAGGCCGTGAACTCATCCATCGCCTCCAAAAGCTTCTACTCGTCCCTTTTAATTCTCAAACTATATTTAAAACATACATTTTTCCTTGTGTTGTAGGAGCACTTCACATAAGATATGCCCTCTTGGCAAATTTATATACGTAGCCAATTCGGGGCTGTTAATTATCACCCTTTGCTATAGGGTAGATCTCCAGAATTCATTCATCTCACGTACTGACCAGTCCCTTCCCATTTCCCCTTCCCCTTCGAGACGTTTTCTAAAAAACGCACCAGGAGTTTGATTCGAGAGACCAGCTCGAGGGGACGGGCAGCCAGGAAAAGAAATGAAAGAAAGCGCGACTCTTGTGTAACCTAACAGCTCGTAAGTGAATCTTTCCTGGGCGACCATTGCATAGAGAGAAGTGGGGATCTCTGTCTTCAGGAGAAAAAACACATGGGGAGCCAGGACATCTCACTTGCCGTGGGGCAGGAAGGCTGGCACGGTGCGCCGTGTTTGAGACCGTGTTTGTCATCTCTGGTCACTCCTTCTGCGGACAGAGGTCCTGCGCTGGCACGCCGTGCCGTCTGCACGAGCCATCAAAGGGGTCGAGGTGAAGGTGCTGATCCAGCTCGGCACCCGACTTGAAAGGGTGGCGCAGCAGTTGCACGGCAGTTTCTAGAGGGGCGGGTGTTACATCATCCTCACCCTTTCATCCTCCCTGACAATGCAGACGGAGCCAGTAAATACACGTGTTCCTGAACGCTGGGTGGTGACCGAGGTCTCTCTGCACACCCCTTCCCCCCAACCTGCCACAAATGAATCCAGGAAAGCCCCAGTGCGTGCTGCGACATGGGCCGTCGGCAGACCATCCCCTTGCCTCGTATTGGTACAGACGGTGTCAGGATGGGCCTCAAATGCGTCAGGAAAACATGCGTGCTTGTTATTTCATGAAAACCCTGGCCAGCAGGGTGTATAAGCTCAGCGGACAGCAGAAATACCCTTAGCAGGACAGGGCTGTCGTGCCGTCCTTTGCAGTCCAGTCCCTTTTGTACACACCCTTCGTTTCTGCTTTGAGTTCACGTTGATCCACTGTCAGCGAGGCTGCCTGTTCTTCCGTGGGCTCCTCGGGATACAGCAGGGTGAAACTACCAGAAACACACGACGAGTGCCCTGGAAGGGGGTAAGCTACAGCTTCACCCTCACCCTGAGATCGGGCTGAACGTGGCGTTAAACGTTGTTGTTCTGTCAGCATTTTAATGGCAAAACTTCCATGTGTTTCCTAGGGGTAAAGACTCGCTTCGTCTCCTAAAAGCTGCGTTTCGTCGGGCTCTGATTTCAGTAAATGTGCTTTTGGTTGAAACACAGGAAAATCTGGGTCCTGAGTTCAGATATCAGAGCTGAAAAGGGCTGTATTGGTTTCGCTCATTTGGGGCGTGAATACGAACCCTCTGTGAGGGGTTCACCTTTTCCTTCCCTGGCATGTGCCGTTGGACAACTGAACACGCTTGGACCTGTGTCTGGGAGTTGCTCTCTGGCTGGGTTTGGGAACCGCCTGCCGCTGTCCATAGGTAACCCCCCCAGTGCGTTATTTGACTTGGTTGTATATCATTAACTGGTATTTACTGGAATTAAACCATCAGGGAGTCAAAATATAAATAATAGCGATGCGTTCTTTATTAAGTAATCCAGATCCGGGTCGCTCTGGTATCCAGTCCTTCCAGTCTGAAGCAAAACAACAATTTGCTCCGTGACTGAACAGTTGAACTTACAGATACGTGAACACTGACTGGACAGGAAAACCTTGACAAACTCTCGAGGGTTTGGAATTTGTGGCAGCCTCCTCCCTTTCTGTCAAAGCCAAATCGTGACCGAACTACCGCACACCAGATGTTTTGGTTCTGCACGAACCTCTCCCTTGTCGAAATTCCTACATTTTGTATTTGGAAACTGATCACTGCATCTTATTCATGGTCATTCACGGGCTCTGTCGCTGCTACAGGACACAGTGACGGAGGGCACGACAATGCCCTTGAGGTTTGCTGCCACACTCAGAGCCCGTGTTCAAAACAGCGCGCTGAGGCCTACCGATGATGTGAGGTCCCCGTGGGGAGGAGGTTCGGCTGGATCCTTATTCTTCTCCAAACACCAACCGATGCTCTGAACCTGGGAATTCTGCCATCAAAACTGGTGGCCTTTCCCAGGAGACACAGTGTCTCCTTCTCTAGAACTTTTCGACCAGAGAAAGCTCAGCCAGAGCGCGAGAGCTGAAAGGGACACTGGAGAATAAGCAGCCAGTTCCATTCCCTCGTTCCTTACACACGATGAGAGGTGTTTCGTCCTCCCCCATGGCATACAGGACATAAGTGCATTGTAAGAAAATATGGATTTTATCTAAAATGCAAAGAAGGAAGAGCAAAAATGGATCCCAGTCCCAGATCTCTATAAGTTTTCCTTTGAATAAATGTTTAGAAGTGACATGGAGAGGCCGGAGAGGATTCACGTGTTAAAAGTCTTTGACAACGTAAGTGCCTTTCAGAGAGGCTGTGCCGGTTCCCCTGCTCGTGCCAGCAATGCGTGCGTGAGTCACGTGCTCTGATTTCTATCTAATGTGCCGTAGAAATTAGTTTCGGAGAACTAAGAGTTTTTATGGTCAGAGGACTTTGAGCCTGCTCGGGCCCGGTGAGGAGCTGAATGGAAAAGTGGGATGATTTTAAAGATCTGGTTTCACTGTGACTAACAATTTCAGTCTCCTTGAAAAGAGAATAATTCCAAGTGGGAAATTTTCATTCACATTGAAACCACTCCGCGTGCAATGTCAGAGATTCGGCAGACACCAAGACCAGGTCATCGGTTGCAAAAACAGGCCAGAGCCGCCACTTTCCATTTTGCCCGAATGTTATCACTAATTCTGATAAAAGGGTACCCAGCCACTTGAAGCTTCCCTTTGCTTTGTCTTTTAAAATGATAAAGGATAAACGTTTCCATGCCATGACTACAGGATTAGCATACAATCTAAGCGGAATTCCACCTCGACAAGTGTCATTCATTGAAAATCTTTGTCTAACCAATAGTGCGAAGCCTTGGCTGATGGATTACTTATTTGATTCGAAATTTAATATAACGAAATTTCAGAGAAAGAGCTGTGGCAGGCTCAGAGGGTGCATCGCCCGTCCCCTAATAACTTCGCAGACGCCTCACACGCAGTCACACACTTCCTCCGAGTTTGAGGCAGGGTGACACTTTTTGTTCTCTGAGGTAGCCTATGAGAAACAAAAGTCCATTCTTCAATTTTAAATATTTATTCTTTCTGTAGTAATATTATATACCCAACATCTCAGCACTGACCCTCGGGGGTGAGCTAAAAGGTCCAGTGTCCCGATGATTTCACGTGGACACGCACTGGCTGTATTTGAGGAATAAATACTTAAATCACAGAACGAGTAAGGGTTGGAAAGATAAAGGAGAAGTTTTCTTTGCTGCTAATCTATTTGTGTTCCAGTTTGTCTTAAACGACCCATTTTTAAAATGTTTCTAAGGTAAGAGGCCAGGGCGAGGAGCCCTAGCTGGTGGCGGCGTGGGAGGAAAAGGTAATTTAGTGTCACTAGCTTCTGCAGCTGTCTTCCGGTCGGATTTTCATCTCTGCCGTCGCTGCCTGTCGCGGTCACCAGAGCTGGTTTGCCGGATGGTTGTACTCGCCGATGTTGTCACTAACCTATGTGATTCCTGGGTTTCTCGTTATCAAAGGAGAGGTGGGAGCCTCACCCGCTGCCTGACACTGCAGCGCCTGGAGAGGTGGTAATGCGGATGATTTCTACCTTCCCTGGGGTTTCGACCGTCTCCTTCGTAGTCAGGCTCTCCTGGTGGCAGGGGGCAGCCCCACAACCCTCCTCCCTGAAGCACTTAGCTGGCAATCGTGGTTGGAAGCCAGCGTGTGGGTGTCAGCAAGCCGGGAGGCTGGGATGGACAGCCCAAAGGCAGGGGACAGGGAAATCCCTGAGACTGGAAGGGGAAGGAGCTGAAGCGAGGTGAAAGAGCCTGTGGTTTTTCTAGGAAATATAGAATAAAAACGATGTAAAAGAAGGAGAGAGAGAAAAAAAAAAAACGAGAAAAGGGAGGGATGAGAGGAGATGGATGGAGAGGTTGGGGTAAAGAAGGATGTGCTTTGGCAGAAGCTGTTCTAAGCCTGGCCCTCATTTTTGTTTAACCAGTCGACGCTGATTTAGTCTTTCTGTGGCGTTTATCTTCACCCCGAAGAGACAGTCTTGCCCCTGGTGTGTGTTTGGACAGTTTAGGGCCGCCCCCTGCCAAAGCCGGTGTTCGTTGTCTAATGCCTAATGCGTGCTGGTTTATCGATAAACGGTTATAATGTAAAATAATTTAATCCGCTGTCTCCAGCGAAGCTGCCACAGAAGTTACTGATGCGCGGGTGGCGTGGCATTTAACGATGAGAATGCAGTTGTCCTAAAAGTGGGGGGGAAGAGGTGCAAGGAACCATGGGCAGGGCCAGAACTGAAGAAGAAACGAGTCGTACGGGAAATAAGTCAGGGCCGTGTGGACACAGATCCTGGGGGTGGGCGCAGAGAAGGATGTGGAGGGCAAAAAGGACTCGAACCTCCCTTTATTCATTTCTTCCCACTCATAGAATTGCTACATCCACTCCTTAACGAAAAGAGATGAACATGTGAGTAGCTGTCACTCGGAGGAGGAAATAAATGCTCCTTATTTTGTCTCCATCATCGTATTCTGTCAGACCAACCTAAGAGTACTCCTCAAACTGCCCACACAACTTTAGGTAAAAATACAGGCTTGGGATCAAACAATTTTAGGCTGATTTATTTGCTATGAATTTTAAAGAGCAAAATAAATTGACGCCGTTTCTTATTTCAGTGAGAAAAAAGAAAAATGCACACATTTGCTAAGCTGATTTTTAAAAAATGGCATTTATATAATAATTATGGGTATCTTATGTCAGTCTTTTGAAAAGAAGTCTGTAACTGACATGATAGATGTAATATTTGCAAATAGTGTTATGCTTACTAATATGGTAATGAGAGCCCTCTTGTCATTTAGTTTGTGACTTCTCCCTCGTTGAGCTTTTTAAAACAAGTCTTTTTCTCAAAATTTTCCTATTAAAAATGCATTTTCATGCTACAATGCAGAGTGAAATCTAATAGGCAATTAATCTAGCCTAATGATTAAGTCCCAAATTCAGATACCACGCAAATAAGAAAGGAATAAAAAGAGAAGAGCGAGTCTAACTAAATTTAAATACAAGCATGGCGAGGAAGGTGAGTTCGTGATTCCCTTGGTTTGTGCTCTTCAAGGCTTAACCGATAAACGGGAGAATTAGTTGTCCTAGTTGCAGTGCCAGTAACGAGGACAGGAGCCATTGCTGGAAGTGGCCAGTTGTGCCATTGTGATGTGAGAAACTCCCGAACAGGGAGCAGCTCCCTTTCCCCAGCTGCATCAGCGTTTGTGCTGAGCAGGGTTCGGTCTCACTGAGACGATGTCCTCAGCCCTGCTGGGGCAGGTGTGCTGTTCGGCAGCACGTCTCCCCTTGTACAGTTGGAGCAGGTGCTTCCCTCGGGGTCAGTGGTTCCAGCACAAAGGCCGAAAACGTCGTTGGAAAACCCAGAAGCTGTACCCAAGTGACCATGGCAAGTGCACAAAACGCGAAAGGAAGAAAAGAGAAGCCTGGGAGTGACTGGAGGCGGTTTGCAGGACTCTCGCAAGAGAGCGTGCATCATCAAAGAGGTTCCAGAGCTACAGCCGAGAAGTATTTATGGCGATCAGTGGTGCAGAGGCTAATAATACAAACATAATAAAGAAGAGAAAGGAAGGCACACCAGAGATAAAGGAGGCCTCGCGTTAAACGAATAGGGAGATCGGCTTAATGATTATGCTCAAATGACTGAGCCATTGACGGCAACGTGGCTGAGCTTCTGAACGGCTTTTTAAAACTGGCCTTTAAGAAGACAAACAAGGATAATTAAACAGTAATGAAGACCTGTTTCATTTAAAAAAAAAATAGAAGAAGAAGAAGAAGAAAACAAATAAATAGGCAAGGTCTTGGCTGGGGTGTTCCCCGGTGTTAAGGGAAGCAGTAATGAATCCATCCTGATATGGAAGCTTTGGAAAGCACGAAGAATGAGGAGACCGACAGACAGACGGACTGACTGACACCGGAGCGAAGGAAGAATATCCAGTTCTAAATTGTCCAGAGCGTGGTTGGCAGAGACGTCACAGATAATCAAGGCACAGATTTCTTTTAATCTCTTCATTTCAGCCGCTTTTCCAGAATTCTTACCCCAGGCGACTGTCTATCGTAGCTACTAGTAAAAGCCCAAACTGAGCTTTCTCCCTCCTTCCTGCCCCATCTGTGATCCCGAGTTGTTGATGTGTAGTAAAAACAAGTTTCAGAGAGTCCTGTCCTGTACCTTTCACAGAACAAGAGCCCCTGGAGAATTTCTAAGTAGAATTCATTTCACACCTGCCCCAACCAAGCCCAGTACCGCCCACGGTAAGGATTCCATAGGCAGCTGTTGAATAAATGAATGAATTAGGAAAACTGCATTGCTAACAGAGCATTTGGGAGGGTGAATCTATGACCATCTAAGGGACAGTAGAGCTGTGGGCCACCGACAGCATAGACATATGCAACTTTTTGTTAGACCACTGTAATGGATTTTTTTTTTTTTTCAAAATCTGAAAACGAGGGAGAAAAAGGATTCGCTCGATATATTACTACTTTGAAATACATCCAGATGTTAACGGAGGAATTGATACCAGGTCTCATGAAATCTAGTTCAGAGAAAGAATTGAAATGCACTGGGATGTGTCAGATTGATTGAAAATTGCCTGAAGGACTGGGGGTGTAATGACAAACGGCGATGGACTGGGCGTAGGGGAGGGTAGGCGTCTATCTCCAGAGTGGCCTTATTTAACATCTTCATTAATTATCCAGGAAAGGGTGTAAACCGCACAGGCAGTATACTTGTCGAAGGAGCTAAATAAAGGTGTTTTCAAGCCCCGGGTGAGGCACAGGGTGATGCACAGGGAACGAACTTACATGCTGGCGAACAGAATGACGTTAATAATGTGATGGAAATCCGCTAACGTCCTGGCAGTGTTTGCTGTCTGCAGAGCCCCGTCCGGGGACTGGCAGGGATTAAAGGGTGCGATCTAGACGCAGCAGCAGGGGATGCAAACGGCTAGCTCTGCTGTGAGGGAGAACGAAGGGAGTGCTGCGTTCTCGGTACAAGCTGTGGCAGCAAAGGAGGGGTGATGGAATGCGACGCAGACCGTTCAGGACTGCAAATTCGGGCTGTTCCACCGTGAGAGAGACGACTGGAGCAGGAAGCATTTCGGGGAGGTGACTAGATCAAGACCAACAGCGTGTGCGACCGAGAAGCAACAAGGCATTTGTCGAAGCACATCGTCTGAGTTTACGGGGATATTGGGCTCATCTGTGCAAACTCACCTCTCAGTGGGATCTTTTTAAAATTATTCTTTTCTTTCTTGGGTTAAGGTACATGATTAAATGCTGTTCTTAGTTTAGTTTTTTTCCATTATATTCTGAGGATCGATTTTATAGAAATAAGGATGTCAGAAAGTATTGCACCTGAAGATGTTCATTAGAGTATTATTTATCACATTAAACCAATGGCAACACCCTGATATCTAGTAGTTGGAGAAAATTTAAATAAAGTTAACTGTCTCCCCGTGACAAGATATTCTCCGGCCATTCATGGCTGTTTATGAAGACTTGGAACAGGAAAACATTTATATTTTCATGTTAGGCGAGAAAAGTAGGATGCAAAATTTACCCTCAAGGGCGATTAAAAGCCAAAAGATAGTGTAGTTTTAGAAATATATTTTGGGGTGTGGGGGGGAAGAGGATGCTAGAAAATACAATATTTGTTCAGCGTGACCAGTTAATTTGTTCAGTGTTTATTCCCGTCTCTAAAGGTTTTTATTTGCATTTTAATGTTTTGATGAGCCTCTAGTAAATACTTAGGGAAAGTATAATGATTTAGCTCTGTGGTCATTTTCTTTGAAAAAAATTCATTTCCTAATTATTGAGGAATATTAGCTGTCTGAAGATAGATGTATATTAAGCCCAGATTTCTATTAAGTAGAAATTTGGCTCTTAATCTCATAATAAAGGTATAACCCAATGGGGAAAAGACAAGGATATACCTTCTGGCCACTGTGACAAAGGAGGCTCTGAACACAAACACACACACGCACACAGCCTCCAGATTAAACCAGTTTCTTTTAAGGACTGGGAATCCACCAGCGGGTGAGATCGTAAATGTCAGATGCACAGGTGAGCAGGGATGCCAGGCTCCTTTTTTTCGTATTTTTCTGACAGTAGCGGAGAGTGCTGGGGGAGAAGCACACGTGAAAAGGAAGGTGAAGCAGAAGCAGCAGACCTAGCGCCGACGGGCCAGGCTTCCAAAATCTCCCCGAAACAATGCTGGCGCCATGGCTGTGGTTCTTCCTTCCCGTGTCCCTCTGTTCCCCAGCTGCCCAGGAGAGCTCTTCCCCATAATCTCGCTTCCTTTCCCGGCCTCAGTCTAAGGAGAAATGAACTGTATACCCAAGTGTGTATCTGGCCATTTCTAGAGTAGTTTTTTTTTCTAAGTATTTCAATAATCATATAACTCTTTTCATTAGGATAAGAAAATCCTTCCATGTTCTCATCAACATATTTTATCCTGAAAATTGTCAAACATAAACAGAAGCAGAGAGAAGCAGGTATTGATGCCTCCTATACCATCGTTCAGATTGAACAGTTTTCAAGATTTTGCCACGCTGGCTTCACCTAACCCCTCCTTTTTCATTCTTTTTTTTTTTTTTTTAAATCAAAGTAACTTTCTCAGATATCATGTCATTTCACCCTTATTTACTTCAGAATGCATCTCTAAAAGCTCTGGGCATTTCTTACATAATCATTATGCTATCCTCAGGCCCAACAAAATTAACGGTAACTCCTTGGTACCATCTAGTACCAGTCCATAATGAAATTTCCTCCAAAAAGCCTTTTTCGGGTCGGTTTGTGTGGATCAGGATAGAGACAAAGTCTATGCATTATGTTGGTTTTATGGCCACGAGTCTTTTTAATCTCAGTCCCTGCTACCCCACTAACATGCTGAAGACCTTTCTTTTAGTGACTTAGAAAAATAATCAAGTGGGTACTCTCAAGAAGGAATCAGAGTGACAAGGTTAAAGACAGTTAACCTAACCCATTTTAATTCCCATGGGAACTTTTCCAGAATACTTGAGAAAGTTCTCTCCCTTTTGGTGTTGAGCATTTATTGGGGAAGGTGATATCACAGCCTCCTTAGGTACATTGAACAGACAGAATGTGTTTTCTTGTATTTAACCTGTATCTGTCACGATATAACTCAGGCCTTTCCCCTGACCCAAGCGGTTAGGTATTTCTATTTATTTAGTTACACCACAGAGTTCATATAATTCCACACTGCGTCCCTCAGTGATTTATATATTCTTATGCCTACGGTTCTACCATATTTACAAATTTAAAGAATGATTAAGACTCAGACTCGGGATTCGCATCTCAGCTCTGCCATTTACAGAGTGGTGTGTGACCCTGGCAAGTCACTATCCTCTCTGCACTTTGGTTTCCACTTCTGTAAAACAGGAACAGTCGTGGTACCTATCTTATAGGGTCGTTGTTAAGGTTCATGCATGCACACACTGCTTAGAATGATATCTGTCACATGCTAGGCACTTAGACAAGTGTTCGTTATTGCTGTTAAATGTCCTTGCTATAAAAACAAGGAAGTAAAAATCCCAACCTCAACTCGTATTTGGATAACGTATAGTTTTCTTTCAACTGTTTTAAGGGAGAAAAACATGTAAATAAAAGTCAAGGCAAATAACTTTGTGAAACTGTATAAAATTCATATTTTCAGTATTAGGAACAATCCTCTAGATTGTGATAATTTTTCCAAACAAACAAACAAATAAGTTGAAATGTCAGGATTAACAGCATTTCAAATGAAATCAGCTGAGAAAAGTAGCCCAAGAATGTAGGCCTAAAGAATCAGTTGTAAGAGTTAGCTTCATTTCTGTGTTTTGAGTGAATAATGTTTATTAAACTTGCATTTTTAAGTGAAAAAAGCACAGGAAACTATTTTAAAAGTCTTGTCTGAATACCAGCCAATGTTTCGAAGAACAAATGTAAGCTTGTTCTGACAATTCCCTACAAATTCTCTCCCTCCATTATCCCCCCAAAACAGACTTTGTAATATTAGTGCTCAGCCTGGGCCTAAAGGACCGAATTGAAGGGTGAAAAAGAGCCCATTGTCTGGGCCGCTCCTGCCTGATGGGCAGTGCTTGGAAATGTGGGCTTCACAGGCGTCCGGCTGCCAGACAAGTGACCGTGGCTACTTAAGCAGACGAGTTGAAGATGCTCTTAGAACTGTGTGGCTGGACAGAGCCTGTGGCCGTCCTATAGTCCAGCTCCCTCGCGAAACTGAAGTCCACGAAGTCCAGGGACTTCCCAAGTGACACGGAAAGGAAAGACGGCAACTCGGTTTGCTCTCCTGGGGTCCAGAGTTCTTACCTTCATTCTGCACAAGATGTTAATAGGGCTCACGTTAAAAGGCTTCTATGGCTAACGGCCTGAGAAACCCTGGGTTGCGTATTAGACAGGTGTCTTTCCTGAAAGACTTCTCAGAGCCTTCAGTATCTTAAAAGGGGGGTTCTCATGCAGCGTTTCCCAGATTTATTTGACCACAGAACCCCTTTTTTAATTGAACGCGCTTTGGGTAAAAGCTGCCATGTACAGTCCCTTACTTAAATAGAGCACATGAGACGAGCTGAGGGAGAAAGGCGTAGCATAATCTCCCATTATTTATAATGGCCATCTTGACCTGTATCTGAACTAGGGTTATACATTCTTCTATTGAGTTAGTAGTGGCAGATGAAGACAGGAAGGGAAAGGTAAAAATTGATTAAACTGCTTATTTAGTGGGAAGAACCAAAAAAGAAATGGGCATATTTTATTGTTCGTTCTCCATTCCTTGAATTGTATAAAGAAGAGATGAATTTCTCTTCTGACTGTGCCTCTTGTCCCATTGCTTCCTCGCTGGCCTACACAAATCTAGCTATTTCTAGAACCACGCTAATCCATTGTTCTTTGCTAGGCATCTTATTGATCTTCTATGTTATTAATATTCACTTTTGGCGGCCAGATTAGCTCTAATGAACCATTTATGTTTATTTTTAGCACACTGACAAAGTTGGGCTGTATTATCCAGATTGCATTCTGCCGTGCAGGAATTGTATCTACGAGAAATTGGAAATGTCTCCTTTCCCCTTTTCCTTTTTCTCCCACTTGAACTTTACCCCCGAAATAAAGGCAGCCCCCAACTAACGAACAGGTTGTTTCAGTCGTTCTAGGAGGACTTAGGATTTGTGTTCCCATAAAAACGCCATTCCTGGGCTAGCCCAGTAAAACTTATTTAATGCATAGTGATTAAAAATGCACACCTACAATAGAAAGGAAGCAGTTTTATTTCTAACACCGTGAAGTATGTTTTCCAGCGTTTGAAACAGTGACTCTTCTCTCCTGCTGGAATCAGGAGCTCACTTGGGCCTGGAGGCAGCACAGCCGAGGTCAGTCAGTGCTCCATCTCTGCCACACGCTCTGCCCCTCTTGGGCTGTCTGACTTTTCAGTGACTCAGTTTTTACATCTCTACAACAGGGATAACAATGGTACCTATCTCAGCACATAGAAAAGTGCTAAATAACTGTTGGCTCTCAGTACGATGCTGGCGCTGCTGATGGGGGAGGTGGATCTGGTAGGATCTGGTGGGATCTGGTTGGGGAGAGGGCGCAAGACAAACCAGATGAAATAGAAGTATGGGGACCCGTGACGCTCGGATGTAGGTGGGAGGAGTGATTTTAGGAAAGTTAAACTGGCTAAAGAAAAGAAAGAAGGAAGAAAGACTCCTAATACAGTTGTCACCTGGAGGAGGATTAGGAAAAGAGGAATCAGGGAAGGGAAATTCTTTAAAAATGAGGAAAAAATCAGGTAAGGAATGTGGGTACATAGTTTTGCCATTTTCCAGTTTTGAGACCACGTCTAATTCCTTAACTGCTTTGAAAATCAGTTTCCCCATTTTTGTACGCTGAGAATAATAGTAATAACCTCGCAGGACTGTGTAAAGATGAGAATGACGTATATGCCATGCCTGGTGCCTGTGGGGCCCTCAGTGGCAGTCGTTCTTAGGTAAAGGTCATGTTGCTGCAGTACTTCCTGCAGATCATTCTTTGTTTCCATCCCTCGTTAATCTTTTGCGGGAGCAACCTATGCTCACTTTCGAAGAATAGAAAATAAAAAGAGTTAGGTAATGTGTCTGAGATCACACAGGTACCAAGTGGTTAAACTGGGAAGCTTGCAGGTGTAGGTAGCCCCAAGCCCTTGCTCTTAAACAACACACACATTTGCAAGTCCCGATGGCGACAGAGTTGTTTTATTTCTTAAGGCTGTACAGTCAGGGAAAAAACCAGCCTCTGTCTTCCACACGCTGTCTGTTCTCATCCCCACGTATCTGTACTTTAAAAATGAAAAGCTGACCTACAGCTTTGCTTTCTGTGCGTCAGATCTTGCCCCGAAAGCATGTGGCTAGCCTCCGTTTCGCCACAGGTCCCTGCGACTATCTGAGGATGGAATCTTGCCTTGTCACCTGACCCAACCCTCAACTTAGGTGAATTTATGAGAGTGAGCCCATTCTTCCAGAAAAGCTGCTCTAGGGAAAGGGTTTTTTTTTCTCTGTCGATTTTTTATGTGTATGTGATCTCTTCTGCGTGGTGTTTGGCCCTCCCTGCAAGTTTTGCAATTTCACTGTCTAACAAGCAGCCTCTGATATGATAGGAATTTGAAGAAAACTCTTCTCCCTTCTTTGTGCTCAAGTAAATATTGTCAGCTCCCTTTGGCCTCCTGAGAAACGGGCTCCCACCCACTCTGACATGGCTGTTCCATACAAGACGCCAGACGTGCTAACCCTAAACAAAGAGAGTCCGGTTCCAAGGCCGATTTCTTTTCTCTTCATTCTGTAAAAAAAATGTGCACTATTTACTCAATTTCAAACTGCTTGAAGCCCTTATACATAAACCTGGAAATATGTGCTTTATATAAAACCCCTAGATTAGCCAGTTCCTCAGCTGACCAAATGCCCAGGCAAAATCAGTCACGAACAGGATTTCACGGTACAATGATTTTGTGTCTCTGTAAATATTTTAAATGTTAAAATAATATTTTAAACATAGCCACTGTTTTCTTCTTAAAATAACATTTTAAACATAGCCACTGCTTTTTTCTGTCCTTTGGGTCCTCTCCAAGCCTTCTCCCCACCCCCACCTTGGAAAAGGACGAGGCTCCTGTTTGCGTTAGAGCATCTCCGTGGGCATGTCTTTCCTGGAGAAATATGGCAGCAGCTGAGATGCACAGGCCTTGTTAATACTTAACACTGAATAAACAGGGCAGGTAATGACGACGGTTCACACTTCCGAATGCAGTGCAGCAGCACGGTTGACAGAGGTCGGGAGGAAAGACACGGTGCTGCTTTTTGCAGTGGGAAGAGCCTGTGGAATGAGTCGGGAGAAAACAAGGACAGGCATGCATCCTGTGTAAGGCCTGTGTCCCCGGGAGCCCTGCTGAGCTCTCGCAGAACCGGTGTTTAAAGGTGTCCAGCCTCAAAACTGAGAAAGATGCAAGCGTAGTGACAGACTTCACCATCAGGAAGTCCTCACTTTCGAGTACCCAGGCCTTTAATGTTTCTCCAGGAAAATGAAGCAGCCAGGGGAAACTACCTAAACATTAGGCAGCCTTTTATTCCAGCTTCACCCCGAACACCACCCCTAGCTGCTGGTTGCACACTGAAGTCATGTGATGTATCTTCTCAAGGACCTTGTGGTGTTTGCAGAAAAGGACCTGGGTACTTCCACGAGTGGCGCACAGGAGACACCTGTTAGGTTGGCTGTAGTTTTCAGGAAAGGTGTTTAAGCTTCTAGATTGTATAGCAGTAGAAGGAAGAGGCTCTGAAATAGATTTGGGGCTCTCCAGGGAGCCTCCTCATGCTGTTGACCAGATTCACCAGCAGGAACCAGTCATCTGGGTGAACAAGGTGTTGCCCATCTTTCTATACCAGGATCTGTTTGTTCATTTATTCTCATTCTTTCATCACTCGTAGATATTTGTTGAGCCTCCGCTATGGATCAAGCCATTTTCTTAATGCTGGATGAAATAGGGAACAAAACATTGTCCCAGCCTCAAAGAGCTTTAGGTCCAGCGGGGGAAGACAGATGAGTAAAGGGGGGATTACAGTATGGTGAAATAATTATAGGATACATAAGGTGTGCTTCGCCCAGCCTTCTGAGGGATCTGAAGATTTCACCAGAAAAGTATCTTCAAGGCCTGAACATTCAGTAGGATATAGTTAAGAGTGTTGGGTGGGAGAGTGTTCAAGACGGAGAGAACATACCAGATCCCTAGAAAAGAACACACTGAAAGTGGTTTTGCATGGCTGGGGAGTAGAGTTCAAGAATAACCTAGAGATTAGTCAACAGAAAGGAATTGCAGTCTGTGGCGATGCCACCCTGCACAAGCCGCATCCCGTCTGATCTCGGAAGCTAAGCAGGGTCGGGCCTGTTAGTACGTGGATGGGAGGCCACGTAGGAAGACCAGGAGCTGTAGGTGTAAAAAATAAAAAATAACGGATTGTAAGCTGACAAGGTCCTTGCAATCTGTGAGGTCAACCAAGGGTAGCTTCACAAAAAAAAAAAAAAAAAAAAAAAGGAAGAAGAAAAGCAACTGGAACCCAAATTGATCAAGAGGTTGAGGTTTAAACAGCAATTTGGAAGAGAAAAAAAAAATTGTTCTCCAATTACTAATTTTTCACATATTAGCAATTTGAATTGAGAGGTTTTGTAAGAATTAACCTATCTTTAATTTTTTATTTTTCAGTTTTCTTGGTCTTTTTATTTCTGGTTTCTTGTTAGTCAGGTATGATTGTTCCGTGTTAATTACAATCATGAAAAATTGAGAAAACACACAGATGCCCCACAGTAGTTCCAAAAATTATAGTAGATTAGAAAATACTATGTACAGTATGGAGAACAATGATTTAAAAATTAAACTGCAACTCTTCGTTTTTTGACCCATTTTTTTAAAGTTATTAAACCATGAGTAGCACAGACCATTGCTAATGCATCTTGCTGCCTCCCTCGGTATCAAGCAGGACCTGTTTGTGGATGCACTAATGTTTGTGGACGCATTAATGAAGGAATGGGAATGACTAAGCGTTCCTTCTTATAGCTATACGTACTCCCTGTCTGCTTTTTAACCATGGCAGCCCCTTTCGATAATTGCCATTTCAAGAACGATATGTAAATGGAATCATGCTCTACGTAATCTTTTGGGATTGGCTTTTATCATTCAACATAATTCTCTGCAGAACTGCCGAAATGTCAATAGCTTATTCCTTTTTATTGCTGAGTAGTATTCCTTGAGTGTGGATAGAACATAGATTTTTTAACCATTTATCTGCCAGATTTCTTCCAGGTTATGAATAAAGCTACTGTGAATCATCATAAACAGGGTTTTCTGTGGACATCATTTTCATTCCTCTGAGATAAATGCCCAGAGGTACAATTGCTTGATTGTATGTTTACTTTTTTTAAGATGCTGCTGTTTTCCATAGCAGCTATACTGTTTGCCTTCCCATCAGCAGTGTATGAATGGTTCTGTTTCTCTGTATCTTCGCTAGCTGTGTTTTGAGAATCCTTCACACAGTCTAGATACAAGTTCTTTGTTAGCTAGCTGCTTTGTAAATACTTTCTCCCAATCTGTAATTTGTCTTTTCATCCTCCTAAGAGAGTCTTTCACAGGACGAAAGTTTTTTTTAGTTGGGTGTACTCTAATTTACCAATTTTTTTTTTTTATTATTCGTTGTGCTTTTGGTGTAAGGTTCTAGAACTCTTGGTCTAGCTCTAGATCCCAAAGATTTTCTCTTATTGTTTTCTAAGATTGTTTTTATAGTTTCACATTTATTTATGTTTAAGTCTGTGATCCATTTTGAGTGAATTTTTGAATAAGGCGTGAAGTTTAGATCAAAGTTGTTGTTGTTTTTGACCTGTGAACATTTAATTGCTCCAGCCTATCTGTTGGAAAGGTTACCCTTCCTCCATGTAATTGCAGCAACAAAAAGTTAATTCACACAAATTATACTTTGTGTAACCCACTGTGTCACTCAACAATGCGACATTCCTTGTCATTACACATCCTTCTATATTATCATTTAGACAGTGAGGGCAGGTATCAGTTTCTTATTTGTTTCCTACAAATAAGGCTCTCAGTATTTATTGGGTGACTGAATAATTTCTGATGGCAAATAGTAGTCCGTTGTTCGGATGCACCATCATTTATTCAAAGTTTTTTATTGTTAGATATTTAGGCTGGCCTTAGTTTTCATAATGGTAGCCATGAAGCTAAACCTTCATACGCTCTCCCTGTTTTGATGAGTCATCTCATTTCAAGTTAAATTATGTCTGCATTAGATGCTTGGGCGTCCCTATTTTTTTAAATCCTGTATAGCGCCTTGTCATTCTAATTCCTCTAATCTGTGGTGGTTTGGTTGCGTATGTATGTCACCCTGCTTAACAGATGAGCACATGGCCTCACTTTACCGTTCGACTATAGTATTGGGAAGTGGGAACAGTGTTAGATGGTGACTTTTTAGAAGAACTGAGAGAGAAGGTGACCAGGCATACTTAAAAGCTGTGAGTGAAATGTATAAGACGAATTTAGCAGAAGATTGTAGAAAGGTGGTTGTGAATCGTGTGCCTCTGCAGTGCTGCGCTCACAGAGACTGGCTTTGCCCATCGAATGAAGGAAGCCTCGTCACATTCTGGAGTGTGAGGACAGTGGGCGTAGCGGGATCTGCCCGACATTCCTGTCGGAGAGGCCAGAGTCCCAGCACCACTGTTCCCACACACTTACTCTCTGTGATGGTCAAGAAAGGCTCTCTTTTGGGGACTGTAGAGAGTCATATAGATACCAAAAATATGATGCCTGCCCTCAGATAACTTGTGCCAGGGCTGGGGAAGTATGACCGAAGCCCTATGGCATGTGGTCAGAGCTCAGGCTCTAGAATGAGGTACATCTGGGTTTAAACCATGCCCTTCCTGGATGTGTGGCTTTGAGCAAGTTATCCGATCTCAATAAACCCAAGTTTGTTCATCGTCAAATGGAAATAAAGATAATATCTAAGGTTATTTTGAAAAATAAGTGGAAAAAAATGTACATACGACTCTTAAAAACAGAGCTTGGCATGAGATAGGTATAAATTCTTTCTTAGAAAAGAAAAACAACGTAAAAATCTATATGGCATTGTGTCAGAGGTAAGGTAGGATTTTGGAAGACATTAATTATGGCTAGTGAGACTAAGGAAGGTGTCAGAAAAAAAATATAGTCCTAAAGGACATTGTAAGTGTTGGACATTATTGGACATTAAAGGACATTGGAATTATAGGGGGCTGAGAAAGAAGGGAAGAAAGGTATTCCAAAGGAAGGAAGGACATGTGCACGGGAAGGAAAAATGGCAAGGTATGATCATGGGCCTGCCGGGAGACCAGGTGGCCGGGGTGAGGACAGGCTGTATAGGATGCTTCTGGTGAGCTAAGCATATGACTCCTTGAAAGTTTGAGAAAAGTTTTTAGTAGGGAAGAGTAGGAGAAAATGATTTTATTAATAAAATTGGTATACCTAAGATGTCCATTCAATGCTTTGAACGAATTTGGACTTGTCTTTTACTTTCCAGTTTTTTTGCATCGCTCATCCCTGGATGCAGCTAGCATGCTCGCCATGGATACAGGCAGTTGACACGGATGCAGTCACGTGATCTCATTGCCAGGACGTTGTGTGCTCGAGGGCCGCAACCTGGCACGTTATTTCTGACCTATCAGTGGTGTTTCAGTGCCCCCTATGGGATGGTGCCAGGGCAGCCGTCTCGTTGGGTGTCGACATACCTGGACACTGAGGATGAGGGAGAGGACTCGACCCTAGAGCTCAAAAGGCAGGGTAGAGCCAAACCCGGGGACGCTGGATTCACTGATGGAAAAGGCACAGGTTTTATCCAGCAGGTGGAGAGGTCTCTTGGAAGGCTGTTAAACACACGTCAAGACGCAGTTCGGGAATGGTTATTTGGTGTGAAGTGCAGGAGAGAACAAAGGGGGGAAGCTTTCTCGGAGGTGACTTCGGAAATACAGGTGTGAGGTTGTAAGTTCTGGCTGTGGGTGGAAGTGAACAGCTGCGGGCAACACGGAGAAAGAGCTGGTGGACTAGACGGACGACGACATACCGGGAGCTGGGAAGAGGGAGTGAGCCAAGACAACCGGGATCCCAAGGCCTTCTAGGAACGCCTGTCACCGCAGCCTGTGACACTCACAAGTTATGTCCTCTGGCAAATACTGTGGAATAGATTCTCGTACGTCGTTGGAACCAAAGCTTAGATTTCAGAAGCCAAGCTTGTTTTCACTGCTAAACAGCACTCATTCTCTTCCCTCCTTCTCCTCGTCGGATCAGCTCCGAAGCAAAGTTGTGGGGGTGGCCAAGCTTACCAGAATTCCATGTTTTGAAACTTCCTATTTTAAGGCCTTTTCCATTCAAGAAAATTTGTCTCATTAAGATGTATTAAATGATAGGTTAATGCTTAAAATATCTGTAGGCCTTTTTTTTTTTTTGAGATTTACAATACTTCCCTAATACATGTAAAATTTGATTTAGACCAACTAATTCAGAACTTTAGATAATTGAGGCAGGAAGAAATTTCCATTATAATTCTCCTTGAACATGGTTTCCCCCATTTTTTCAGGAGTGGAAGGTTTAAGGTTGGGTTGAATAAGAGAATAAATTGTTTACAGCACTTTGGAAAAGTGATTAATCTGCTAATTGAAGCATATTCTCCACATGTGTAGAAACTTCTGATCTACAAATAGAGAGGTTAGACGTATATAAGCCAAACCAAAGCATAAACAACGACAAAAACCTTCTTGGAATAAAACCGATGAACATCTTTTCTCTGTTTTATAAACAAATTAAAGCATCTAGGGCCTGTATGTCTCCTATGTATTGTTTAATGGGATCATTATTTCATTCGTTTCCCTTATTTCAAATTAGAAATAGCTTCATATTTGTATCAACTGCACCCCCCTTTCAAAATATTTTGACGCTTCTCTTTCAACAGAATCTACAGGGTTTTCCATACATGAGCAGATCCTATGAAACTGTAGGACATCAAGTCGACACCTTAAGGACTTGTGCTTGGCAACAACTTACGTATTATTGATTTAGTTCCAGAAATAATGTACTTGAAAACAAACAGCAGCTCTTTAAATAAAAATTTTTAGTTCTGATTTTTAAATGGTTCAGACTGGTCTTCCTTCTCCCTATAAAGAGAAAGAATTGAAGGGCAAATATGACTATCCTAGCAAAAAGTATATATTTACATTTTCACTTCAAATGAATGCTAACATTTCTAAAACACTCCCCCCCCCACCCACACACACACACACACGCACTCTCAGTGGTACAGATTTCTAATCACCTCAGTCAGAACACCTGATTTAAATTGTTCCTTCTGCTGGATGCCACGTATGCCATTTAGAATCAAGTGAAACGGGCCTCTTTTAGAGGGGCCTAGCACCAAGTTCTCAACAGGGGCCTCATGTTTGTAGCTAACAATGATTTTTTTTTAAGTGGGACGTGTTAGAGAATAAAGAATGAAGTTTCTTTGACGCCCATTCTCTATGCCACTTTCATATTTGTGGGGGTAAAATGAGCTCTTGCACTGGGATTTGGAAGAAGCGCCTGTATCCACACCATCTAGCTGGAAACGGTTTCTGAGGATAACGACAAGTGCATTCACTTTCTATTCCCTCCAGCCGTTCGTTCAGCATGTGGTGAGCCCAGCCTCAGGATGCATAATGTTCGTATGCTAAGGTACGTTCTACCTCAAATGAGTGTAGCATCAACTGATAAAATTCCTGTGATTCTAGGGACATTCCCAAGAACTCAGTCCATAGTTGTCAAAGGAAGCTTTTGTGCCTGGATGACTTTGACTTAGTGAAGGAGAACTTCTCAATGAACTGATGTTTTTATTATTATTATTATTATTATTATTATTATTTTAATTTTATATGTTACGGCTGAGAAATAGAATTGGCTAATGTAAAGACCTTAACCATTGAGTGGCTTGGTTAATTGAAGACAAAAACATTTTCTAGGAAAAGCTCTTTCGCTCACCAGAATGAGAGACCACGGAAAGAGGTGGGAGAGCACCTTCTACCCCCACCTGTGGCACGGACTCAGGGTGCTGTGCCGAGGGTCGGGATGGGGGACTGAGCCAAAGTTCGTCCTCAGAGAAGGTGAGGCTGCCCATGCTGCGGCCCAATGCCCAGGGCGCCTGGTGGGTGTCGGTCCCTGACTTTGACCCCTCCCCGTCTTCCTGGCCGTTCCCAGTCAGTGAACCCAAATTCCGGTCACTGAGCCGCACAGCAGCAGGCACAGGGCGGTGTTTCGTGCCGGCGTTTGTCACTGTCGGACTCCAGCCCGTGGAAGCCGGTGTCTGGGCCGTGGTGACAGGACGCACTCTGTCGTGAGTGCCTGTCATAGTGAGAACTGCTGCCGTAAGAACCGACTCCCACAAATTAACCGTGCCCTCGAGTCACAGTCCAAAGGCTGTTAGGATTTTAAGGTTTAGTTTTTGCAAAATTCAAAAACCTCACGATTAAGCCAAATGTGCAAATGACCATTTCCGAACAGTTTCACTGTCCCTTTCCTGTCGGATGAATTGATAAAGCGTTTTTGCCCTGAGAAAATGGACAGGTGGGTCCAGCTCTCTGCGAAGGCTGACAGGTTGGGGGCTGCCAGAAATGTCTGCCCTGTCGCAGTGTCTGTGTGTGTGTGTGTGCGTGTGGAGGTTGTTAACTGATATAGATTCATCTGTTTTTTTCCATTCTCATAAATTTTATTTGTTTATTCGAGTGAGACACATTGAGATTATCTGGAAGATAAACTATGTACATGCCACGTCTGAAAATCAATATAAAGGCAGGCTTTACCTTGTGAGGGGAAAAAAAAAAAGAAAAAAGAAGAAGATCTGTCCCTCGCCTCTCCATCTCTTACCTGCCCGTAGTTTCTCATCATAGTTCCTTCAGGGACCAGTGTCATAAGGGACAAGGGTAGGTGGCATGTTGTGTTCCTAATAAACCTTTATTTGAAAAAGAAAATAAAAATGTTTGGTCAGAAAATGTTCTGTCCTCACCGTGTGACACGATTCTGAAAGGTCAGCAACCTGTAAACACCGGGCAAAAGCATCTGAAAACTCTGCTGACTCTGGGACTAGCCTCGGGTAAATACCACAGATATCAATCCTGGACATTTGGAATCTCGGTTCCCAGCAGCGCCAACGGGCTTAGCACCCAGCAGCGCCATTTCTTACTGATGAAAAATTCACTTTCACCGTGGGGCCAGATAGATGGCTGACGCGGCCAACAGGGCCGTGTCCTTAAAGAACAGGTGTTCCCAGAGGGTTAGTCAAAGAGCAGGGGAGGGGTTTTGCAAGAAAGCCAGGGGCTTCTCCAGAGTGTACAGGAGCCTGGTTAGGACCAGCTGTTTTCCTCCCGGCTCTCGGTTATCTGTTGATAGAGTGACTGGCCTTGGGGTCCAGGGCTGCCCTGGGCCGATGGCTTCGCATAAAGCTGGTCCTCTCTGCCTCCCTGTTGTTCCACATGTAAAGTGGGGGAGAAGGCAGAAGTAGCAGTAGAGGAGCCCCTCCCGCTCCACACACTTTTTTCTAGCTCTCTGAGGCTGTGCCCCTGCTGTCCCCACATGTAAGGAAACGCAGAAGCATTTCTTACTCCCTCTTTGCCCCATTTTCCATGCACTTGTTATTATTTTAGCTACTGGGAAATGGCACGAGGAAGACTCCCAGGACGCGAAAGCTGTGGTGATGATGATGATTTCTGAGAAGGACCGGCCCGGTTTTCCTTAGAAGTTTTAGCTCTTTACGTGAGTCTAGGTAATTTTCCTCAAGTCGATGACAGAGTTTTAGCTACTGTGAGGTCATTTCACCCCTTATCACATATCTTCCCCCCAAAATCTCTTTTAAGTCTTCCTTTTCTCTCTATGGAGATTACTATTCTCGTTAGTGACGATTCATAAACAAAGCTATTTAAACAGAATGCAGATAAGAGAGCCTTATATGGGTTTTGTCTTGTTTCGTTTTGTTCTGTTTTGTTTTGTTGTGTTTTGTTGTGTTTTGTTGGTATATCATTTGCCCCAGCAACACACAGAGCAACAGCCTACGTTAGGTTTCGGAGATTCCCTTTCAAAGCTGTCACCCATCTCTGTGTCATTTTTCCACCAGCACTACGAAGCCTTTTATTTCTCGGGGAAAACCGAGTTTACATTCGCTTGTGCGCAGCATCTACCTCGAGGGGTCGTCGGGAGGAGTAAGTGAGTTCACATGTGCAAAGCTTGTAGAGTCGTACCTGGCACAGGGCACGCTCTGCGTAAGCATTGGCTGTTATTATCACTCCCTGTTTTATTGTTTTAATCTGATAGAAGAATATAGAATATTGATTTCAATTTACCCAGCTGTGGCTGGATGCGAAGTCGGCCTGGAAATCTGCCCGTGACGAGTTCCGCAGAGCTACCGCAGTTGACCGTGAAGACGTGCCAACCACCGATTTCTCCACTTGGCTCAGGGGTCTTGACATCTCCCCTAACTCTTGTCCACTGTAATGCCAAGTGGAGGTGGGGGCGATGGGGGGAGGGAGGCTACAGGTCTGTCCTCCTTGCACTCCCCTTCTGCCGGTTGGCGCCTTAGAAGTAGGGATGAAGCAGAAGAGGGTTTTTGTTCGCACCTCATTTATTCTGACAAAAAAAAGAAAAGAGTCAGCTTACTCTGTAAAGTCCACTTACCCTTGAAAAGGCCTTGCATAGCCCATGATCTTAAGTGACAGGCTCGAAGCAAACGACCCTTAAAATTCAAGGTCAAGAGACTGAATGACGCTTCTTTACCCACCTGGTGCTTTAAAGCGGACCCGCGTTTCCCACAGGATGTCTTGGGTGGCACTGTGTCTCTGACCCTGTTGGGGGAGGTGATGGGAAAGAGATCGGGTTTCCTCAGGTGAGTGAGAGGCTTTAACCCGCCCCGCCACGTAGAAAAACCGTAAGTTCGTTGTACTGCGGCGTTCGCCTCACGTGTGCGAGTTAAAATACTTTTTCAAAGCCCTGCGAGGTGGTCGTGCCTCTCCCACGAATGTCGACGGTGCTCCTTATCCAGATTCATCTCCAGGACTCACGTTTTCCCGTTTTCTCTTTCCGGTCTCCTCTTGGGAGGACGAAGGGAAGGAGAAATCACTTTCCCCAGCCAGATGACCTTTTTCCAGGTAGAGGAGCTGTCTCGCGTGTTGCCTGACGGTCCTGAAATATTGTCTTTTCCCCAATCTGTTGTTATTTAAAAGAACAAAGCCCATTCCCGTCATCGTGCATTACCTGGGGTGTTGTTCGGTAAGCGCTTTGTGTGTAAACAGGCGGCGGTTTTCAAAGATCTGGACCCGCGGTGGCCGTCGTTCCAACGTCTTCGTGGGGATAGTTGGCAGCTGCAGCGTTCGTTTTCCTCTTTTCCGTGTTTTTAGTTTTAGGCCTCAGTTCTGAGTTGATTTTTTTCCCTAATGTTTTCCAGGTTCAGGAAGATTTTATCCATGTCACGTGTGAAATCCCCCATTCTCTTCCTGTCAGGGATGACGAGGGAGCGTGAGTGAATTAACCCATTCTAGATCTTCTGGGGGAGAGAGGAGAGGCGAAATGGTAAAAATGCTATTCCTTAAGCTAACCAGGACCAAGGGTGGTGACCCCGTCAGGTCACTTACTGACATTGCCCAAAGCCTGTCTCCCAACCCCCATCATGCTTCCTTCTAACACTTCTCTGCCTGTGTTTTTCGACCGCGCACGGATTTGAACTACTTTGCTGAACTTCTCTGCTTCCCCTTATTTTATCTCTCAGGAAATTCTAAACTCTTCCAGGAGCCAAAGTCATCGTTTGTCCTTGTGAGAGTTGAAGATACAGCTGTATCTGGGGAGTGTGGCAGCAGAGAGGTGTTATTTCTGATCTTGGACATAAAAACAAAAACAAAAAAATACCCAATTAGGACGACAGAATCCTTTTAGCCCGGAGATGACTGTGTGTGCCCCTCCACAGGGGAGCAGCTGCTGTGGGCCCATCACCTGGCAAGAAGTGAGTGTGGGTTTGGGGAGGGGGTGCTGGGGACCCCCCTGCAAGCCCCTCGTGCTCTGCATCCCGTCCGAGCCTGCATCGTCTCCCTTCCATCCCATGGTGTGTAGCTTGTGTCACACACACGCTCGGAGCCACTCACTCAGCCTCTGTTCATCCCGTTTTCTTTCTGTCCCCGCTACCTGCCCCTGTCCCCTCCCAGGTCTGGTCCTGTCTTGTAGGGTTTTATGCTTTGAGCGATTCGAGATCATTTTGGCGAAGTAAATGCTCAAAAGGTGGGGTTTCTAATAATGACGGTGAAAGACGTCAAGACCCGAGATGCGATGCCTTTAAACCGGACAGTAGGCCTATGTGAACTTGCAGTTATATGTCCTTAATGCGACAGTTTCTAATTAAAAATTGGGGGCGGGCTGTGGGGTCGGGAGGCGGTGCCAGCCCTTCGGTAGCACATCAGCAGGAAGGAAGGAAACTGTGCTGTTGAGAAACGCCCCCGGCCCCAATATCCTGGGCCATTGAGAGAACCGGCCTGTGCCCTGGCTCCTGTGCCCTTGTTAATAGGAAAGGAAACGTGACAACAAACGCCTGGTGACTCTCAGGAGCCAGGCAGGCTGTTCAGAACGGCTTCTGCAACGAACACGCTGAGCCGCCTGCTACCTTGCAGAATGCTCTGATGGCTTGGCGGGGCTTTACTCTTAAAGAAGCCTTTGCGCTCCCCACCCCCACCCCCTGCCTTCTGCCTGCCCATCCATCACCTGTAAGCCAGCGGTGCCTTCGAAGCCATCTCGTGCCTGTGCAGAGGAGAGCCGGGAGGGGAGAAATGTGGTTGAGGAGGCTCTCAAAGCCGTTTGTAATTTAGATAAAAACTCTCCTTGGGGGAGCTTAAAGCACCTAGCGTATGGAAACCTTTTGGCTGAGACAGACTTCATTCCAGGGGCGCACCCCACACCCCTTCTTGTGACAGAAATGGAAAAGTGCGCTTAGCGGGCGCTTCAGGATGTTCCCTGGCCACGCCGGGACGTGGATCCGTGCCCTTTCTAGGCTCCTTCAAGGGCACGGGTTAGGAGCCCAGCCCCTTGGAAAGAGGTCGCTGGCAAAAATGTTTTATTCCCACTTTCAACTGAGGCGTGACAAAGCATGAAAAAGAGCATCGCCCAGTGGTAACCTTCTGTGACAAGGCCAGTGAGATGGGACCCTGTCCATCTGAAATTAACCACGTCGGCCTTGCAGGCCTAGTCCCCTGGCCCCTGTGTCTCTGTCCCGCCCTGCCTCCAAGCTGTCGCCTGCCCCTCAACACCAGGGAGCGTGTTTTCTCCTTATACCCAAGGTGTATTTTTTATTTCTTTTACTAGGTACTTCTCTCCTGGTGTATCTAAAACTCTAAGAGCTCCTTCTAGAATTTTCCCCAGGGTAACCCAAACCCAACCCATGTTCTCAAAGAAGCAACGCTAGTGTCATTTCCAAATGTACCCCAACCTCGTGTGGCAGGGTGAAAACCAAACAGGCCTGGGGGTGGGGGAAGATCCAGTCCCGGTGTCAGCACCAGTTCCAGAAACTTCCTCCCCGCTGTGGGACTCCCATGCAAGTTCCTTCCAGTCCTGGAATCCTGAGTCTTCATAGAAATCGCAGAGGGGAACTTTGAGAAAGAATCGGTCCGTTGAAGCCTCGGCCCAGTCGAATTATATTATTAAAGGCTCAGGCTCTTGATCACCCGGATCTTCAGTTGCTGTTGCAGCTGGGCGCTCTGCTGCCACCCCGGCAGGAGCAGCTCCAAGTGGCTCTGCCGGTGCCCGCTCAAGGGACCAACGGCGATGGTAAGGAGGACCGCTGGGAGTTCTGTGGCTGCTGCGTAATCGGAAAATGAATTCTAGTGCCAGTTGGCTTGGGTATACCTAATAAACAAATTAAGGGGCACGTGTCGCTGTGTCGTATTAGCATTTTGGTATTCTGCGTCGTGTGACTATTCTGGCCGCCGTGTAATGGGACCGTGTTAGGCAGCAGGTTGCCACTTAAGTAACCAGTGACAGTGACGAGTCCTGGGCCTTCTGATTGTAAATCTAGAATTTCTAACCTATTGTCTGGTAGAAGTTGAAGTCATTATTGTCTTCTGAATGGTTACAAAGGTACCGTGAAAACAAACTTGATGGGACGTTGACTACGTTCCTCTTTGCCGTTGCGACCTATTAAAAATCATGATTTGTCCTTTCTGCTCTACTTCTACCTAAGTGCCCCCGCTTCAGGCCTCAGTGGGAAGACCTTTTCAGATGCTAAACCATTCCAAATGTAATTACAGCTGACCCTGGAACAAGGTCAGGGTTGGGGCAAGGGAGGGGTGGGCCGAGTGGGATCCCACCTCACCCCTGCGCAGTGGAAAATCCTCATACAACTTTCGACTCCCCAGAATCTTAACTGCTGAGCGCCCCTGCGGAGTGGAAGCCTTAGGGATAATATAAACAGTCAATTAACACGTGTTTTGTATGTTATATGTATTATTTACTTTGTCTTACAATAATGTAAGAAAAAAATTATTAAGAAAATCATTTGGAGGAGAAAATACTCTTACAGTACTGTTCGTATTCGTTGAAAAAAAATCTGTGTATAAGTGGACCCGTGCAGTTCACACCCGTGTTGTTCAAGGGTCAATTGTCTAAGTTAAACAGAACAGATGTCAGGTAGAGAAAAAACCAGTAGTGTTCGTTTGAATGCTTTCCACGCTGCTGTGAAAAGGCATTATTAGTTTTTGGAAAGGGCTCCCTGCGTTGATTGACAGTATGTTAGGCCAAGGGTATGATTAAAGAGGGATTAACTTTTGTGAAGCAAACATGGAGTTCATTATCCAAATAAGTTATAGTACATGTGGTGTTCAGAGAACCATCTAGATAAAGTAAGAAACACTGTTGGGTTAGTTCATTTGCAAAATAAAACCTTGGGTGTATCAGGTCATGCCTGCGAGACGCATGCGTAGACAGGGGAGAGTATTCATCTGACTTTTTATCACTTGTAATTTTGACCCATTTCTCATACAAAGTGATGACGCGGGAGGAGGTCAGCTCAGCGTTTAGGCACAGCCCCGTCTCAACTTCAGTGACTTCGACTTGTCACTTTTTTACTTACACACTCTGAGACCTCTCGGGGGTCCTTTTCAGCTTTTGGCTTCCCCCCGCCCTGCTGGGATTAGTATACCTGCTCCCTCCATTCCTTAAATGAGTATCATCACAGTGATCAGGATGTATGGGATCCTGTTCTCCATGAAAAGACAATTTGGAACATTCAACGTGGTTTCTTTACAGGGAAGGAGCTCTGAAAAAAATGTGCTGTAGCATGGTGAGAACTAATGGTGGCTGGAACTGCAGCTGCTCATGCAGACAGTTGGAGTAGTATGCTGTACGTTCCATTCTTGTCTGTTTTCTTAGTTTATTCGAGATTTGGTTTTGTGATCGTACATGCATTTAATTCAAAGGAAAAGGAGGCCAAATCTTTTTTTTCATTCTTTGTTCTTTCTTCATTGAGGGCAGTGTTAACACAGCTGGATTGTTGAACCAATCTCTGTCCCCCTCCACACTACCATTCTTTATTTTAGGAAGAAAACTCTGAAGCAGAAGTGTAACTGGGATAAAGGTTGGGGTAACTGGCCCGAGAGTTTGGTTTTGCTGTAAGTAGAGGGAGACTGGGAGATGGTGATTAAAGGACAAGCTTTCTGGTCTGCTTTTCCGGTTGTTGCACCCGTTTGTTACATGATCTCGGATGAATATGTCTATGTTCCTTTAAGGGCCTGGTATTGATTTTAACTTCACCAACTGTGGTGAGCTTTAGTTGATGTTGGCATAGCTCTTTTTATTCCCAGGTGAATCGTGCCATTGAAAGTGCTGTGTCTTTGTTTTGTTTTGTTTTGTTTTTTCCTTCAGGGTTAGGGGGCTAGAGGTAATGGATCTCCTACTGTTTTGCTGACTTGTTTTGTCTTGTAATTTCAGACATATAGCAATAAAGAGCCACTGAAAGTAATGAACATTCTTTATTGAGGTAAATGAAGATGACCATGACCATTTTAATGTGTTAATCAAGTGATTTTGCTGTTTAACGTTAACGGCATCTCGGTCAGATGCTTGCTTCAGAGTAACTGGAAAACCCAATGTGACTTCCAAGGGGGAGAGCATGCCAGAAAGTAAAATGTAATTATTTGATTGGATATTTGTAGGGGATATATATATAAAATTATATATACATTTATTTATTTATATAAAAATATTTATATATTTATACAAAAATATTTATATTTTTAGTTTCAGAACCTTGTTTTTAATTTTGGCGTTATGCAATTTATTTTTTTTACATTTATTTATTTTTTTTGGTAATATGTAAAAATTGCATACGTTTTTATTGTGCCCAAACATTCACCAAATTTCCTTGTAATTTTTTTTTTATTATTATAGTGACATTGGTTAATGAAATCCAATGAGTTTCAGTAAGTTTCAGGTATACAATTTGGCAGTAAGGCATATATGTATGTCTGTGTGTGTGTGTGTATACACACACATTACACACACACACACACACACACACACACACACACACACACACACCTATTTTGTGTGTTCACTGCCCATAGTTAGATTTCTTTCTGTCACCACGTATTTGACCACTATTACCCCATCTACCTCCCCCCTTCCCTTCCCCTTCCCCTCTGGTAACCACTAATTTATTGTCTATGAGTCTCTGTTTGTTTGTCCTGTTCCTTTGTTACCTTTAGGTTTATATCCCACAAAGAAGTGATATCATGTGGTTTTCAGCATTTTCTGTCTGGCTGATTTCATTTAGCATGAGTATCTTGAGGTCCATCTACATGGTTGCAAATGGCAGTATTTCATCTCCTCTTGTGGCTGAGCACTATTCCATTATATTTACGTACCACGGCTTGTTTAGCCAGTCATCTATCGTAGGACACTTCGGTTGCTTCCATGTCCTGGCCACTGTGAATAATGCTGCTATGAACATCAATGTGCAAATATCTTTTTGGATATGGGTTTTTAAGTCTTTGGGGTAAATACCCAGTAGAGGGATTGCTGGAGCATATGGTCGATCAATTCTTAAATTTTTGAGGAACCTCCATGCTGTTTTCCATAGTGGCTGTGCAAATTTGCATTCCAGGGAAGATTTTTTTTTTGATCCTTAATCATATCCTTCACATTGCATTAAGTATAGACGTTTGGTGAAACATAGTGGGCGGAAATATAAAAATGGGGTAAAATTAGCACATTTCTCCTCAAAGTGTATGTGGTAATCTACTTGTATGAATCAAGGGTCATTTACTGAGTTCCTTCTGTATATCCAGATATGATTTGATTTAAATCTTTAATTTATCAATTGTATCTTTATTCTACAGTTTCAAGTTGGGCCTTCTTTACTTGTTTTATCGGACCTACAAAGATCTGCATAGCATTTGACACTATAAAAACCATATTCAGTGGGATATAAATAATCTGGAGTGCCAAGTTTCTGTGTAGTACCCACAGCATTTAAAAATAAATCCTGGGGCAGGACTTCTGGCTATGGCCAAGTAAGGAGGTCAACAAATCCTGTCTTTAAAAAGGCAAATATAAAGCTGGGCAGAATGAAAGTGGACAGAATGATCTAGGTGGCAGGGAATTGAGCAAGACCAGTGGCTCTGTTACCCTGAAGTTGCAGTCATGGTTGGGTAGGCATATTCCTAGACAAGGCTGCCCACATGTGCAGCAGACCACTGAGGGCCCAAGCTATCCACATGCTCCTGGCCAGTCCCAAGGAAGAGCACATGCACGGAGGAGACGTGAAAGAGCCCAGTGGGGAGCAAACGCTGAGACTCACTTAAAAATGACCTGCACTTGGAGTTTACTCATCTACCCACAAACAGATACATCATCGGAGAATGAAAGTTGTACTGGGTTGAGGCATTTAATCACAATCTGTCAAGTTATGCCCAAAACATTAAACTATGCATACATGTGGTTACAACTGGGAAGCCAGCATTAAAAATAAAAAGAATTAAAAAAAAAAAAAAGCAGAGAAGAGACATCCAAAAAAGCAGTATGAGACATTCCTCCTGCTGCGAGGGAAAGACAGATTTTACAGAATTAATCCAGGCAAATTATTACACAATTAAAGAAACAAAAAACAAAACCAACAACAACCTGCAGGAGAAAAATATCAGAAACCAGAATTTCTACAATATATCCACTTTTAATATCCATGTCAGCAAAATAGTATGAGATCTACAAAGAAAGAGGCATGTGACCCATGCTCAGGAATAAAAACTGTCAATAGGAACTGAATTTCCTCAGATATTGGATTTGCAGACAAAGATTTCAAAACATCTATGATAAATATGCTCTACCTTTATGCATTAAACAAGCATAAAAAGACTGAAAGATGGAGAGAAGGCAAACCAGCTATGAACAAGAACTGAAAGAAACCATATTTAAAGCATTACAGAAAGTATGACAATAATGAAGAATATCAATAAAAGGAAGAAATCATCTTTTTAAAATAAAAAGGAACCAAATAGAAATTCTGGAGTTGAAAGGCATAATAATTAAATTTAAAAATTCACTCAAGGGCCCAATAACAGATTCAAGATGAGAGAAGGAGTCAGTAAACTTGTTAGATCAATATAAATTATCCAATTTAAAAAAAAATCCAAAATGAATGAAGAAAAATGAACTGAGCCTCAGAGACCTGTGGGACAATATCAAGCATACCAACACATGTACAATGAGAATCCCAGAATGAGATGAGAAAGAGAGCAAGGGGCAGAAAAATTTGAAGAAATAATGGCCAAACACTCCCGAGATTTGATGAAAAGCCTTCATATTCACCTCCAAGAAACACAACTAACCCCATGTAGGATAAATATCTAGACACATGATGGTCACATTATTGAAAGAGAAAAAGGGAATTTTGAAAGCACCAAGAGAAAAATGACTGAACACATGCAGGGAGCATCAGTAGGATGACTGTCTTACTTCTCATTTGAAAAAATTAGAAGCACTGAAAGGATGTCAGCTAAGAGTTCTACACCTAGCAAAATTATCTTCCAAAAAAGCAAAGGCAAAATGGAGACGTCACTGATTTAAAAGAAAAGAAATGAAAGAATTTGTTGCTAGAATTCCTTTTTTACAATACTAGAGGAAAGATTTCAAGCTAATAAAAAAAAGTAAATGACACAGATAATTCAAATCTACAAAAGAAGAACACTGAAAATGGTAAATGTGTGAGTTAATACATTTACTTCAAAATATATTTTTAAAAATTTTATACCATCTTCAAAAGATAAAAAAATTATATGAAGCAACAATTATAAATCTACACTATTGAGTTTGTAGCACAGACAGATGTAACATGTATGTCAATAACAGCACACGGGAGGTGGGAGGGAATGAAGGTATATCAGACCAGTTTCTATATTTTACTAAAATTGAGTCCATATTAACCTATAATAGTGATAAGTGAAGGTGCACATTATAACCCCTAAATAAACGACTAAGACATTAACTCAGCAAATATAGTAAAAAGGATGTAAAACAAAGGAATGAAACTGGTACACTAGAAAATTACATTTAACACAAAGGAAGGCAGTAAAAGAGGAACAGAGAAACAGAAAAAAAGACAGAGGTAAAAAAAATACCAATATGATTTTATAAATCTAACTATATCAATTACACATTTAATTTGAATGATCTAAATACTCCAATCAAAAGGTAGAGATTGTCACAGGATTAAAAAAGCAAAATCCAAACTGTACGCTATGCATGGGAAAATACCTGAGATTCAAAACATAAACAGAATAGAAGTAAAAGGGTGGAAAATGATGTAATCTGAAAACACTAACTATTGACATCAACAAAATATATTTGAAGAATTATTACTCGAGACAAAGAGGGATATTTCGTAATGATTGAAAGACCAATGCGTCAGGAATACATAATAATTATATTTATGCATCGAAACACGTGAAGAATAAACCAACAGAACGGAAAGGAAAAGTCGACGATTAAACAATTCTAGTTGAAGATTTCGATACCCCACCCTCACTAATTGACAGGACACGTAGAAAGCAAGCCTTTCTGCAATCGACAAGGCTACGGAACATTTGAACGGCACCAGCAACCGACTTAACCTGACATAGAGAGAACAGTCCGCTCAACAACTGCAGAGTACGCGTCCTTTCAGATGCGCACGGGATATCCTCCAGAGCAGACTTCTAGGCCATAAAGCAAGTCTCAATAAATTAGAAAGGATTCAAATCTGAAATATGTTCTCCAGCCACAACATAAAATAGAAATCAATAATAAAAATATATGAAAATTTAACAACATGCTTCTAAATAACGCATGAGACAAAAAAAGAAATTGCAAGGAAAATTTGAGAATATTTTGAACTGAATAATGAAAATACAACGTATTAAATATTGTGGGGGTGCAGCTAAGCAGTGCTTAGTTGGAAATTTATAGTCTTAATTACTTATATCAGAAAAGAAGAAAGCCCTCAGATAATTTAAGCTTTCACCTTAAGCAATGGGAGGAAGGAGGGAAGGAAGAGAGGAAGGAAGGAAGGAAGGAAAGGAAAGGGGAGGGAAGGGTGGTGAGGAGGGAGGCTAAACCCAAAGCAAGCAGAAGAAAGAAAATAAAGAGTAGAGCAGAAGTCAGTCACGTAGAAAAGAAACAAACAGAAGAAAATCAGTGAGCCCAGAAGTTGGTTTTTGAAAGATCAAGAAAATTGACAACGACTTGGCTAGACTAATCAAGAAAAAGGCAGATTATCAAAATCAGGAATAAGAGATGGGTCAGCATTATGGACCCAACAGAATGTAAAACAATCATATGGGAATACTACAGACAACTTCGTGCCATCCACGCAGATAACTGACGTGACATAATGGAAAGGCTCCCACAAACCCACACGCACTATAGCTTTGGAATATGATTTGAAATCGGGATGTGAGATGCTGTCAGCTTTGTTCCTTTGACCCGTGTGGCTCTGGCTCTTCGGGGTCTGTTGTGGTTCCACACGAATTTTGGCATTGTTTTTTCTGTATCTGTAAGAAATGCCATAGGAATAGAGATTGTATTCAGTTTGGGCAGTTAAATTATTCTTGGAGTCAATACTGTGTGTGTGGAGGGGTGGGGTGGGCAGTGGTGCTGAGGGCAGGGCCAAATTGAACAAAGTTATTAACTGACCAGGCTCACAGTGTAGCGTTACCATGTTCCCATAGTCCCTAGTCACCCTAAGCCTCTAAGGCCTTGGCCACTGGCTTTCAGAGGAAAAGAGCAGCCTGACAAAAGCACCCGGGTAGAAAGACAACCAAGAACATATCCTCTTTAGCAGAAGGAAGCTTGTCCCAAATCACCCGGTGATGCTGGTGGGACAGGGACCAGGCGGGATGTCTGGGTTTCAGAGAGAGTCTTCCTAGCCCCATGACACGTGGACATGGAATCGCGTCCCACACTGGAGAGGGTTCAGCTGGAAAGTTCGGCGTGTTCAGGGCCAAGCTCAACAAACTTTGTCCGGGTTTTCCTGATGGAGTTACCATCAGATTATTAGGAACGGTCTTGATAAAGGGACACGAGTGAAGCCATTTGGGACGTCACTGTATGGGAGGGCAGCGCCTTGGCTGATACGGGGAGATCTGTGTCCTTGGCCAAGATTCTTGCTTCTGTCCTGTGCAGAGTCCTGCCCCTGGGCTGTGCTCTTGGCGAGGGACAGAGGTCACAAGTCCCAGGGAAGGGGCGGTTCTGCCAAAGGGGGCTACTTGCAGTTTAGCAGATCTGCACCTAGAAGCTGGCGAAGGAGCAGATTCCAACAGCGAGCGGGCTTGGTTTCTTCCCTGCTGCTCAGTGAGCGGAGCGGGGTGGTTCTCCAGGCACGTGTGGAATTTGAAAACGACGGCCCCGTGTCACAGGGATGAGATGAGGGCCCGATAGCTCGCTTCCCTGTCTGAGGACCTGCCTTGTTAGTTGAGAGCCGCTTGTTAGTCAGAAGTTTTTATCTCAGTTTTGGGGGATAAAAACTTACGGGCCACAAAGGCACCAATTTTAAACGTGCGATCTGAACTTTGGGAAATATATATGTATTTCTCAATATTCATACTTGTGTAACCAGGACTCCACCTAAGATAGAGGCTGTTTCCACCATTCCGCCATGCCCTCTGTGGCCCCCTCCTGTCTGTTTTGTGTACGTGGAAGCCAGGGCAACTAAATAATCGGTTTGTAAATGGCCGTTTCATGGAAGCCTCGAATGGGCTTAGACTTTTCTGTTCTCTCCAGCTCATGAAAAGGGAATTTCTACTTGTCCGGAAAAAAACCGTTAACACACAGCAAAAATAAACCTCAGAACTGAAGTGTGGAACCACTCAGTGCCACCCCCCAGCTTCCGATTGGTTGCCATGATCGTTATCCCAACGGTCCATCCGGAGTCGTGGTGGTGAGACGGTCCACTGTCTCGGAAAGGGCTGGCACCGAACAAAAGGGCAACCGAGGAGCACACCCCCCGCCCCCGTGCCATGAGGGTTGGAAATGACGAATGCTGGGAAGGACGCCACAAACTCCCCGCTCTAGGTTTCTTCCTGCGAACCCCCGTGTGGTAAAGGAAGGTGCCTGAGAAGGAGAAAAGCGATGCCGGGCCCAAGGAGGGATGGAGCTGACTTCTGATTTGACGCGCTGGAAACGCAGAGGGGCCCACGGCTTTTCTCAGCTTCTCGCGGACCCCGTCAGGGACAGCATTCTGGAGGGGGGACACACAGCGACGACACACGGCCTTCCCACCGCGGGGCGAAAAGGCAGAGAGCGGCAGACAGCGTGACAATGGCACTCTGCGGTGGCCGGCGGGGCCCAGAGGCAATAGGCTGGCTGTGTTTCTGCCTTCCCACAGCTTCCCAGGAAACTGCTGACCAGGATACCTCCAGTTAGGCCCAAACATTTATAAACAGGCATCCCCATCCCCGTGGGAGGGAGAGAGGGAGGGAGATCACTGCTCACTCTAAAAAGAGCCTCCCCGTAGGCAGGTGAGCGGCTCATTTATCCACGAAGCTGTTTAGCAGGATCCGAAGGCCTCACAGTGGCTGCCCCACACAGCCCTTCTCACGCAGCCGTAAGCCTCTCCGCACTGGCAGGCTGGCACCCCTCAGGCTGACAGTGCAGAGGTGCCACGTGCGTGGGATGGGTCTGGTGGCCGTCCATGGTGAGATAGCCAGGGCAAGCGTCCAGCCCATAGCGGGCACTCCATCCATCATGGCTGTTTGTTCCTCGTCTCCTGAGACCTCTCAGCCACATGCTATCCGACCCCACCGGGCAAAGTGCTGATGGCTGCTTTGTGTGTACAGTTTGGTGTGCGTTTATTGCGCGTCCTGTGTGAACCCAAGCCACCAGCTTTAGTGAACAGGGCGAGGCAGGGGAGGTCCTCGCTTGGCCATGTCAGGTTCACTCTCTGGTTGACCTCTTTGGCCTCGTTTTCACGGTGATTTGCGATTCACTGGCGCTGGTTTTGTTGCTTTAAAGAGAGAAAACAACGTCGCACGGCGTAGTGGTTGTATTAGGAATATTAATTCTAAGACTGGAGATGGGTTGATTGGAATAAGATCCTGGAGCGTTGTTTGTAATGCAGATTTTTTAGAAACGCGAAGTGGGAGAATAATGAATAACAACCAGAACTAATCAGTTTTGCGCATGTGTGCGTGTGTGTGTTTAATCCAGTGATAATGACTAAACGTAGTGGATAAGGAGAAGTGGAAATTCAGCGGCTACAACCGTTTTCTTGGCTTCCCTCCAAGCTGTTTTCTCACTGGATCTTGGCAAATAGGCCTGTCCCTGGTGTACACCAGGGAACTTTGATACTCAGCCCTAAGCACTACAGCAGGAGGAGGAGGAGGTCGGCCGGGAGGAGAATAAACAAGTGACGGTCACGTGTGTGAGCACTCTGATGATGACAGGGGGCGATGCCGTCTGCGACCGAAATCGGAGGCAGCACCGCGTGTGCTCAGCCGCCCGGAGGGTTCGAAGGAACGAGAGCCACGAGAGGTGGAAAGCACGTGCTGGTCTGCACCTGCGGCTCGGTCCACCGTGACCTTGGGAGGCCACAGGGATGAGGTCGAGAAGTGTTCCGTTAGCTACGCTCCCAGAGCTTAGATTCCAAATTGTGTAGAAGGAAATTCTTGTGAGGGTCTCACGGTGGAATTCTGGCGGGTGCCCCGCGGGCTGGGGCCGGGGCGGGCCGCGTGCCGTGCCTTGCCCCTGCGTGAGGCTTGCGGTGAGCACCGACCCACCCACACACACACACACACACGGTGATTTCTGGAGAGCGCGGAATCTTACTCCTCGTACATGTGATTCCCCACTGGGGCCTCTTAGCAAAATGACGTCGGCAGCGGGTAGAAGCGATTCGCTGGTGACCACAGTCCTCCGAGGTCAAAGAAATGGATGCGGCGCCTCGGGAAGCACTGACCTTTATCGTGTGCTGGGAGACCTCAGTTACTGCGCGAGCGTTGGCTTATCCTTTTACTTAGTGTCCGACACGGGCGGTACTTTATGATCTGAAGAGCTTGGAGACTTTATCTTCCCTTCTCCAGAACTCTGCTCCCTGGTGAGCGTCCCCTTCCCTAGGTCGGGCGTTAGAGTCCTCCACTCTCATTCGGTCGCTGACACTGAGAGCTGAAAGAGCAATCGGCAAGTTCAGCTTCGTCGCTGGAAACTTCTGGGCCTAGCCTGTGGGATGCTAATCCCTGTCGCTCTCCTGCACTCACTCACCACGCAGCAACATTAAACACTCTTCGTCATCACCGCTCTAGAGAAGCATCGGTGTTCAAGCCGACCTGAGAGGCTACGTACCACTCTGGACCTACTACGATCTCGTTTTTATGACATTCTGTCAAAGGCAACACTAAACAGATGATAAACAGAACAGTGATCGGGTATTGGACAGGAAAGAAAGGTGGAATAGGGGCTTTGTTTGGATGGGGAAACCATGTGGTAGGAGTGTAACGATGACTGCGCTTGTCCAAAGCTGGGGAACTTCACAGTCGAAAGAGTGAACTTTAGTAACATGCAAATTAAAAAATGGATATCTAGGATGGGCGGCAGATCCCAGGGTAGAGTGCAGATCGTGACCAAAGAATCCATGACCAACATGTGAAATGACTGTCCTGAGGGGAGAGGGAGATGAAGGTGCTGACCTGTGTAGCCTGAGAGATGAGTGGAGACTGCAAAACTGAAGTCAAAGGCGCTGTACATGAGCACTGTACTCAGTTAATACGTTTTTCCCTTAGAAAATGACGCATCAGTGGGTTAGCAGTTCAGAAACAACTATAGTGTGCATCAGAATGGAACAAGTAAGTAAGTGGGTGGTGGACTGTGGGGGGCGGAGGGGATTATGGTGAAGTAGGCAGGGAGGGCTAGACTGACCCATGTGGAAGGAGGTTGAATGGGAGACATCCGAGCGAACTCACGCTTAGTGCATACAGACACCTTCGGGTACCAGTGGAAATATAGTCCTAGGTGTGCGTGAGCGCGCACGGGTTAGCAGACGCGTATCCCTTTGCTCCTCACTTGAGAAGACCTGGAGGTGACATCCCGGTAACAGTGAACACACCTGGTGCCCAGACCTGTTTTCTAATGCCACGGCTTCTAGAAGAAATAAGTGACTGGTGTCCGCAGCAGAAGAGGAACAGATGCCAGGGACACTCACGCACAAAGGGACCACCGTCTGGAAAGGCGGCGAGGGGCCGGCTATCTGCAGGCCCAGGAGAGGGCCCGGCGCCTGGCTCTTGGACTTGTAGCTTCCAGAAATGTGAGAAAATGAATTTCCGTTGGTAAAGCCACCCGGTCTGTGGTCTTCTCCTAAAGCAGCCCAGGTAGACTAATACGCTGTTCTAAAGTAAAAAGTTATTTTAAAAATCCAGCAGCGCTGGCCTCTTTCCACTCGCAGCCCAGGCCCTGCCTGGGTTTCTTCTTCTCGTTCCGGTCTCGGCTCAAGGTCAGGTACAGAGGAGCCCTCTCTGACGACACCGTTCTCGCTGTGTCGCCTTGCCCTGCGCGGGGCTTGCCCTGATGGGTTTTTCCTCGTTTGTTTGTTTATTTCTGGCATGTCTTCCTGCGGTGGAATGAGCTCCCTGAGAGGAAGACGCTCAGCTGGTCCGTTTACAGCTGAATCCTCAGCACCGAACACCGGGCCCGGTGCTGGCTGCATAGCAGACACTCGGCCGTTATCTGTAGAGCGGGTGATGAATCCCCAGAAGTCTGGGGACTCGCCTCGGACCACAGATTCGCTGCCGTCAGAGACTAAAAGCTCCTCTTTCTGCGTGGCTGGGATCTGGAGAGCGGCGGGCCACGCAGCCTGCGGCCCACCGTGTTTGCTTGATTTTCCATGGTTTCCTGTCTGGGAAGAATGGGTCTACACCAGGAATAGAGGCTGCCGACTTGAGCAGCGGCCCTCACCAGGCCTCAGAGTCTGGGACAAAATCACGTCAAAACAAGGCTGGGGTACAGCCAACGGAGGTGTGTTTGTGGGGGGGGGGTGTCTCCAGGAGGCAGGATGGAGTGTGGCATCCGACTCCAAGGGTAGACCCCGTCTCTGCTGTCCCTGGGTGCAGAGGTCGTAAAGCCAAAAAGGCCCCTCAGGATGAGGGGAGGAAGGAAGAGCCAGGCTCCAGCCCGAGGTAGGAGCCAGGGCCTGCAGACCGCCAGCTGGGGTCCAGGCTGGGCTCGGGCTCCGCAGGGAAGTGCACGGGTGTGGCGCTGTGGTCCAGAAGTCTGGGGCCGGCCAGCCCAGCAGACAGTCCAGGGGGCCTACAGCTCAGTGCTCTGCCCACCTAGACCCTACGTGGGGCCGTGGGGTAGCGCCAGCCCCATCAATGGTGGCTGCTCTAGGAAACGGCTGATCCAGCTGTTGGCAGCTGGGCCTGGACAGGGAGAAGACGGCCGATGGAGAAGAGCACTGCGGGCCGGAGGGAGGGGGCGACAAATCCGCAGACGGGGCGGGCAGTGAGGTGGGGCCGTGGTCCCCTCAGAGGGCACAACCCATGAGAAGGCTTGTTTACGTGGACGTGGTGGAGGTTTAAGGAGGCGGCTGCGAGCCGGGCCCACGTGGACTCTACATCGTGTCGGAGAAAAAGGCAACGTAGATGAAAATGTTTTAGAAATGTGTTTCCCGGCGCTGTGGCCTTGAAGCGTTCAGATCGTTAGTTCCTTCCCCTTTAAAATGGAAGAGAAACACCTGCCTTACAGGGTCGTTGAGTGGCTCGTAGATAAAGTCAGAATAAGATGTCACACGGGGCTGGCCGCGTACAAGACGCTTTTCACAAGCAGTGGCCGGTGCTGGTCCACTAGCGCCACACGGGAAGGTTCGCTGCTTGTGCTTCTGTCGGTTCTTGTAAAAGTGACTTGTCACAAAGGCCTCTGAGAGTGAAAGGGGGGAGATGGCCTTGTTTCAGGGCCATCTGGACATGGAGAAGTGACAGATCTGCTTCCTGCTCCACCGCCGGTTCTACGGGACGAGGCGAGGGGTGGCAGCTGACAAGGGGCAGGCTGACCGACAGGGTCCGAGGGAGGGATGTCGTCGGTGGACGGGATGTCGTCGGTGGGCGGGATGTCGTGTGTGGGCGGGATGTCGTCTGTGGGCGGGATGTCGTCTGTGGGCGGGATGTCGTCTGTGGGCGGATGTTGTCCGTGGACGGGCAGACTGGGAACGCAGAGCCAGGAGACCCCAGGTTCCTTGACAATCCACCAGGGCGTAGACTAGAGACCTGGTAGAGAGAGAACGTCTCAGGTGCCCAGGGGAGTTGTGTGTCCTCTTCTTCCTTGTGATGTGGCTGGTGCTGGGAAGCCACGGAAGCTTCTGGAAAATGTAGTGAGGGTGCAGCTGCTCCTCACCCAGCAGGCAAGAGAGCGGAGAGGCCATCCTGTGCCGCTCGATTTTAAAGCATTTCTAGATCTTCATTTTTCTGGTAGGTCTTTCCCTTCGGGGAGAAGTGACACTGGAGGCGTCCTTGTCACCTGTTGAGGCTCTTCTTTCCTCACTTGAAGAGGTCCCCTTGGGAGGCCCTGTACCAGCTGGGCCTTGGGCGAGGTCTACAGCCAGAGCTGGTGCCGCAGCCCGCTTTGCTTGGGTGGCTCCCCACCCCCAAGGACAGACAGCCCGCGGGCCACGCGTCTCCTCGTTAGCTCCTTCTCCCTGAGGCAGAAACCCAGAGGAAGGCTTTGGTCCAGGGACTTGTGACCAACGTGGGCTCCATTTCCCACATCTGCTTCTGATCCTGACAGATGGAGCACAGACCTGAGGGATGGGGCGAGTTCTAGTCCCGGCCATACACCCGACCAGCCGTGAGCCTGGGCACCCCACCCTGCATCCCTCCTTCTCCCCAGCCCCATTGGTAAGATGCGAGGGTTCGTCGTGGTCGCCTCTGAGGGGGGCCCTGATTCTGTGATCATGAATTTCCCTGAATTTCTGTGCAGGAACAGAAGAGAGCCTGGAACACCCTTCGCACGCCTACCTGATTAGTATTACCAACGAGGGCAGAAGGTTCCCGAGCAGGGCCTCGCTGCATTTTTAATCGACGCAAGCTGCAGGCTTCCACTTTTCTGCTCCTTAGTCCTGCGTGAAGGACACACTTAGGCTCAGAAAGGTTATTCCTTTATCACAATCTGGTGACCTGTGTCCGAGAGAGTTAGGGCAGGGTCTCACCCTCAGCACTGCAGACATCTTGGCTCAGAAAGTTCTTCGTTGTGGGGGCTGTCCTTGCGTTCGTAGGATGTCTAGCAGCATCTCCAGACTCTCCTTTCTGGATGTGAGCAGCACCCCCACCCACAGTGGCGACAACTAAAATTTCTCTAGATGTTGCCAAATATGCCTGGGTGGGGGGGCAAGATCACCCCCAGGTGTGAACCACTGATTTAGGGTGTGTATTTGAAAGGCAGAAAAATAAATATAGACGCAAACAAGTATGCGAAATGCCTCTTGGGGGAAATGCTGAATTTACAGAAAGGTAATAGTAAAATTTGAATTAGCACAAGGGTAGGAATCCCTTTGAAAGCTCACATCCTACATGCATACTGTCCCCATACGCCTCCTCAACGGCACCTGAGACATCTGTAAAGAGTCAAGAGGAAGGGCCATCCGCCGTTTTTCTTCTAAAGAAATCACATAGGATCCCAAATAACACCGGGTGAGTGAGTGTTAACGTGCCGTGCGCCGATAACGTCTTAAGAAAGGCATGAATAAGATATCAGCCTCGCACGTCCGTGTTTTCTGGCTGTGACTCTCATCAGGTCTTCGCGTCTGCCCCGGCTGGCGACGGCGACGTCACAGACGCGCTCTCTCTTTCCATTTCCAACATGTTTAATTACTCCGCGGCTGGAGTTCGGAAGATTTATCGTCCTCTGCCTTGATTACTGTTTTGGAAGGGGAGAAACATAATGAAGAAAAGAACATTTAGAGAGCGGGAGAGCGAGCTCTGTGTCTCCCGTGTTCTGCCGAGCAGACTGAGCCGCGTGCGGGTCGTGTGCGGTTCGGCCCGGCCGTGCAGGCCTCAGTCGCTCTGAAAGGAAAACAGGGCTCACCGCACGTTTTCCACTTCTTTCTTTTTTAGTTTCCTTTCAGACGTCCTCAGACATGCAGGCGGGAAGCAAGCTGCCACGGGGGATGTTCAGAAACAGCTGCAGTTAGATCTGACCGATGCTCGTCGGTAAAACCGCGCGTCGTGTTGTTTTCAGCACGTTGCCAGGGCCTCTCTGCCCTCGAACGCTTTCCTAGCGCCCGCGGTAAATATCTTCCTCTCATCCACGCTGCGTGGTGAGTTCGTGAACCGTTCCTTTCTGTCGTTACCTGCGGATGTGGTCGCACAGTCAGCCCTTCCTCTCTCCCCGTGGCCTTCCTTTAGTTCAAGCTCTCCTCACCCCACGCGTGATTGTAAAAGCCGCGCGAGGCTCTCCTCTCTGCTGCTCGACCTGTGAGGTTAATTGACGTCACACCTTTTTCATTATATGCATGCATTAATTCGCCCAGGTCCTCTTTTGGGCCAGACATTGTTCTAGGCGCTGCAAACACCGCAATGAATGAAGAAGACAAAATCCCTGCCCTCCTGGAGCTTAGATTCGGATAACCCCAGGGCGGGGCGGGGGGTGGATTAGGGATGGAGACAGACATTTTACTAAATAAATGATGTAATGCAGTAGAAGCGTGGTAGATGCTGTGGACAGGGTAAAGCAGCGAAGGAAGGCAGGGAGGGAAGGGGAGGGAATCAGTGAGTCTGTGTCTGGGAAGAGCGGGCTGCAGTTTTAAATATGGTGACAGAGGAGGCTTCTCAGAGAAACCGACTTTCAGGCGGATAGATGAAGGGTTAGGAAAAGCGTGTGTAAACGCGTGACGCGTGGCAGGCGTTTGAGGGATGGTCTGAGGAGGCTGGTGTGGGGAAGAAGCAGGAGGTGAGGTGAGAGAGGCAATGGGGTGGGGGAGCAGCCTTTATCTAAGCTGGGAAGGACTTACAGGTTAATAGGACCACGCCATCGTGTCATGTATCATTTCCTCTGCGTAAACCCACCACGCGGCGACTCCTCATCCTCCCGGCCCCACTCGGGGACTTCTCCACTCACCCTGAAAAGCTCTCGGTGCTCTCGGTCAGGAATGACCCCTCCCCCTTCAAATCCTTCCCATCCTTCAAGCCCAAGCTGAAGTTTCTGCTTTTCCAGAAAGCCTTTGCCGACCCCAAACGCATCCGTCTCTGCTCTGACCTCCTCTCGTGCTGGCGACGTAGAGTGTGTGCTTGCACTTCGTGCTGTGCTCTCTTGCTCGGGGTTCTACCGAATCAGGTCTCGCGGGTATCCTACCGAAAGCTCCATGTAATTTGAAACCCGGACAGGGCCTCGGCAATCATCTTTCCTGGCTCCCTCGTTCTATAAATGAGGAAACTGAGGCCCAGCGAAGCTTAGGACATTGCTCAGGTTCACCCAGCGCGTTGTTCAATGTGTAAACAGCCTTTCGTGATGACATTATGAGCTCATTAAGGGATGATGTCATGCCTTATGCTTCTCCAAAGTCTCCTGTGATAGTAGTTAACATAGCACTCATGTAACAGATGCCTGTTAAGTTCAATTCAATATCAAAGTACATCGATATGGGGGGGGTTATTTGTTTGTTTTTAAAGGAACATTATAGGCCCTTAATTTATCAACTGCATTATTTTTAGTTGAGATCCCATTAGATCAAGATTTTTTTTTTTTTTAATTAAAAATTTTTCAAATCACGGTTGGCATACAATCTGCCTCTTGGATTCACAGATTTTTCTAAGCGCAGAAGCCGTGTGGAACACGTGTATGGGACTTAGCTGTGGACTTTAGGAGTTTGCTTGTAAGCGTAGTCAAACGGGAGAATGAAGGACGTTGCCTTTCTTGGAGGTGTTTGTTCTGATGAGATGTTACAGGATAATTCGATCGTCTCTACGTGATGCAGCTATTTTTGTTGCTTCGAGAGGTTTATCGCATCAATTTGGATTGAAAACAAGATGGTTATTTTTACCGGTTTTGTCTGAAAGGAAAAGACGCCTGGCTGAGGCCATCCTTGGCGCCGTCTCTCTGGCGAATTACTGGTTTTGATCACAGATGGGAGCTTTCGATATTCACAGATGTTGATGGCCTATCCGGACTGTTCCAGAAGACCTAATTCTCATTCATCCTGTGACCCAGAAGTGTCCGTAGGGACTTCTTAACAGCATCGCTCCGTGTGGCAGTGCTGCTAAGTTCCTCTTTCCGGTCTCACGTGTGCAACGAAACGAAATGGTTTCCAAGGGTCCGAGGTCCAGAACGTAAACTTATCACACGTCACCTTTAAGAGGCGGGCCCGCACACATAAACCCGTAATGACCGCCCAGCGTTTTTTAATCTTCGCCTCCAGATTCAGCGTCAGCTAACAGAGTGTGAGCCGTGAGTTCAGCCTGCCATCGCTCTTCACGCGCGGCAGCCAAAGCGCGGCTCCCGGGGTCCGAACCAGCTCGTGCACACAGCCTGCGGGCTTTGGAGAACTCTTCTAAAGTCCAGCGTCAGGGGCCTGAGGTCCAGCCTCCTAGCTAGGTCAGTTAGCTTGGCTGGCCATAGCGTGATTTCAGGAACACTGAGAATCTCAGGGTGAGGTACGCGAATGAGCCAAGTGGCGTGACTCGTTCGCAGTGTAGAGAGCGACACGTTGGACTCCCCCTAGTCATTGGACAGGTGCGCATCCGTGGCCACACATTCGAGATAAAATGTAAATGGGTCAGTGAACTCGTCGGAAATGCTGTCTTTCGGAAAGAGAATCCAGGGAGTATTTTTATAGGAAAGACAAAATGCAATATCTGGGATTTTTGTGCACGTTCTAGGAAGAGCATTCATTAGCGTATTTGGGGTGGGTTTGTGTATTTATGTACATGATTCCCTAAGTGCTGTAAATGCGTATCGTTCCTCTAAAGTTGTCAATAACTTCACACATTTATTTTCATGCTTAAGATATGGACCGTTCTTTGGCCGTTGTCTTTAGGGTCATGTTTTCCCCATTTGTTTATGGCCGTATCGTTTAGGTTAATACAGTTGACTGATTTTTACTGTGCGCTCGCATGAGTGTAGATCGACGTGCGCGTGTGTTTGTGCAGCCACAACTGTGATGCAGACCATTTCCATCTTCCCGAAACGTCCCCTCGTCTCAGCACGTTTTCGACTCTTGTGTTTATTTGGTGACAGCTGTGTTAGCGGAACTGAAAGAGCAAAGCGCCCCGTCCGCTGGCTCAGGTGGCTGGTGAGCCCACGGAGTGATGCAGCCTTGGGTCAAAGGCAAGATGAGACCGGAAAATCATGGCCTCTGTTTCCTGTCTTTTAAAAAAAGTTCACGTTGCCGTTGACGTTCAGTACTATGTGCGTTTCGGGTGTGCGCCACAGCTGTCCGACGTTCGTACGACGTACAGCGCGATCCCCGTTAAGTCTAGCACCCCCCGACACCCTGCATAGTTATTCCGATTGTTATCGACTGTGTTCCCGGTGCTGCACCATGCATCCCCCTTGACTCTGCCAATTTGCACTTTTCTTAATCCTTTTGCCTTTTTCACCCGGTCCCTCAGCCCCCACCCACCCGGCAGCCATCGCTGTGTTCTCTGTATCTGTGAGTTGGTGTTTGTTTTCGTTTTGTTGTTTGTTTGGTTGGTCGGTCGTTTTCTTAGATTCCACGTGGTGTTTGCTCTTCTCTGTCTGACTTATTTCTCTTGGCCTCACACCCTCTAGATCCATTCATGTTGTCGCAGATTGTGCGATTTCATCCTTTTAGGGCCAGGTCGTGTTTGTTGTGTGCGTGTCCCACGTCTTCGTTACCCCGTCGTCTACCGAGGGACACTTGTCTTGCTCCCACGCCTTGGCTGTCGTCAAGAATGCTGCAGTGAACAGAGGGATGCGTGTGTCTTTCTGAATTCGTGTTTTGGATTTCTTCAGTTAAAGGACCAGAAGCGGAGTTGCCGAGTCACCGGGTGGTTCTATTTTTAATTTTTCGAGAAACCCCCGCGCCGTTTTCCTCGGTGGCAGCGCCGATGTGCAGTCCCGCCAACAGTGGGCGAAGGTTCCCTTTCCTCCACGTTCTCGCCAACGCGTTTGTCGATTTTTTTGATGATAGCCGGTCTTGCAGGTGTGGGGTGATAGCTCATTGTGGTTTTAATTCGTATTTCTCTGATTATCAGAGACATTGAACATATTTGCATGTGTCTCTTGGCCCTCTGTATGTCCTCTTTGGAGAAACGTCTGTTGAAGCCCGCTGTCCATTCTTTATCAGATTGTTTGTCCTTTTGGAGTTAAGCTGAATGTATCCTTTGTATGTTTTGGATGCGTCATTGGTGAACATCTTCCTGCACCCAGTAGGTTGTCTTTTCATTCTGTTGTTGGTTTCTTTGGCTGTGCAAGGCCTTTTTTGTTCGACGTAGTCCCATTTGGTTATTTCTTCTTTCGTTTCTCTCGCCCGAGGAGACAAATCCAAAAACTGTTACGAAGAACAGTGTCCGGGAGCTTACTGCCTGCGTTTTCTTCTAGGAGTTTTATGGCATCCAGTCTGACGTTTCAGTCTTACAATTAAGTAAATTTTAAGTCCAGGTCTTACCTTGAAGTCCATTTGGGGTTTATTCTTGTATACGGTGTCAGAAAGTGGTCTGGTTTCATTTTTTTCCAGTGTCTGTCCAGGTTCCCCAACATCAGGTACTGAAGAGGCTGTCTCTATCCCATTGCGTATTCTTGCCTCGTTGTCATAGATTAACTGGCCGTGTAGACGTGGGTTTGTTTCTGGGCTCTCTATTCTATTCCGCTGACCCGTGTGTCTGTTTTATGCCGTGCCATGCTGTTTTGATGACTACCGCCTCGTGGTATAATTTGATGTCAGGTAGCACGGTACCTCCAACTTCGTTCTTCTTTTTCAAGATTGCTTTGGCTCTGCAGGGTCTTATGTGGTTCCACATAAATTTTAGGATTATTTGCTCTAGCTCTGTGAAAAAAAAGTGGCATCTGTTTTCTGATGAAACTTGTAAACGAGTTCAGACAGCCATCGCGACGTCGTGCTCCAAGAGTATTTCGAGCACCGAACTGGATCTCCTTGTGTCATAACCCCCAGTTTTGTCTCCCGGTGTCTGGCTGCTACTGCGAAGGACGACACTGACTTGCTTTCTTACTATTCCCCTGACGTTTGCAGACTTAACATGTTGTGTACTTAAAAGGACCTAAAAGACCTTGGAGAGGAAGAAATTTGTCGTTTTGCCAAGGCGAAAGTTTGATTCTTGACTGTGCAAGCTGGATGAGTTGCAGGAGAAAGTGGGTTCAGTGGTGAGTCAAGCCCACTACAAATCATCCCAGGAGCAAAGGCCCATTATAAAGGTCTCTTCCATGTCTGAGTGAGGCCGTTTTTATGGGCGGAAACATGGCATCTTTCTGAGAAAAGGATCCCCGCAGAAAGCTAAGTGCCGGTATTAGAGACGGAAGCAAAGAAGACTAAGAAAATAATTTTTCTGAACCAGAAAAATGCAAGTATTGAGAAGATTAAAGGGAGGCGAGGTCATGACCATGAACGAATTTGCCATATGGAAACGGAAAACTTTTAAAGCAGTTTCAGAGAATAGTCGAGCTAATACAGAAATAACTCCTGAAGAGGGAAATGAGCCACTAGGGGTTGAAGAGATCCCTTACATTTCGGTCATCGTTGATGTGACTGCGAAGCACGAATTACATGCGCTTAGATTTCTGATTTGGGGAATTCACAAATATCGAGGTTAAATTCTGTAAGTTCTCTCGCGTTCATTCAGGTACGGCATCGTTAAACGTAGTTGTACCTGGCGTGTGTCCAAGACTTTGGGGGACGTTGACATTTGAAATGAAATCTGTTGAACGAGAAAGGAAGGGAGTCCTTTCGATACTTTCTGTAGTTCAGTTTACAGTCCCCAGAACGGTCACTGATTGACAGAGGCCGACGGCGGGTCCGTAGCTGCGGTACCGGTTAGACGGCTGAGGTGCGACAGGGACGTGTCAGCAACTGGAGATCGGTGGAGGGGGTGGGGCTGGTGGCTGTGCTTTCTGAGAAATAGAGAGGAAAACTGGGGTAGGAAAATGTAAAACTAGCCCCAAGTCCTCAGGGCATAGATCTTCTAAGCCTTCCTTGGTGCTAGCGTTTGTGCTGCTTCCAGTCAACTGTACACACCCGACGTGCAGATTCTGGCTTCCTCACCTGGGATCGTGGGACAGTCCCCTCCTTAGCTGAAAACAGGAGAGTGGGATGATTCAGATATCCGATGGCCCGTCACATGCTGGGTGCTCTTCTGGGTCTCTGGGAGCACAGTGTAGAGACGGGGCCCCTGCGTGTGAGGCTTCTCTCGTAGTGAGAAGATGGACACGAAAGCTGATCACGATGAGAATGCCACGGATGGAGGCACGTATCAGGCACGACTAGAACTTGAGAGAACGAGCCCCGACATCTGCCTCGAGATACGGGCTCATCCCTTCCACGGTTGACCTGGTTCCCTCATTTGGAGAAAAGAAAACGATGCGAAGGCCCCGAGACATTAAATCCCGCACCCCATCAGCTGCTGTCTCAGCTACCTGGGCATCCCCCCGCCCGCTCTCCCACTTGTTCATCTCTTGATTCTCTGGTCCCTCCTGAAAACCACCGCTCCGTGTTCCTCTGGAAACCTCTGCTGCCTGCACAGCGAGTTCAGGGGCCCCGCCGTGAGTGTCAGCGCCGCCGTCTACTCTCTTCCCGGCGCCTCCCTCCGCAGCCTGCCCCTCCCCACACTCTGGCCTCCGCGTGCTGCCAGCCTGTTCTGTTCCCAGTTTGTGCTCCTGCTCTTTCTTGCTCGGCTGCTTCTCCCTCTATCCGAATCCGGCTAATTCATTCAAAGCCCAGCTCCAATGCTCCCTCGCTCATGACGCCGGCCCAGGGTGATGCAATGGTCGATTCTGTGCATTTCCACAGCGCCCGTTCGCAGACTTCTGTGACAACGATGGCCTGCTGCTTTGTCATGGTTGGTGTTTATGGTTCAGTCTCTTCCACGAAACTGTGAGTCCTCGGAAGGCAGGGTCTGTGACCTCATGCCGCATGGTTAATAAGTAACCGCGCCACACATGCTGCTGAACAGTGCCCAGGATCCGATGGTAGCGGCAGATCCGAGTCTAAAACAACCAGGCTCTTCTTACCTATGTCAGGATCTAGGAACTCACGACGTTCCCTGGCGCGTCTCCATTCTGTCAGTTGCTTCACTTTGCGAGAACTTCCCTGGGAGTCTGCCGGGCAGAATCACCCGTGTTGTCATAGCTCTCGGCCCTCAGGGGTGGCAGGGTTGAGGTGGTCAGGATGGATGTGTTTATCTCGAGCTACAGTAAGCCCCATGAATATTTGAAGGGGAGTCTGGAAGCTGTTTCCTAGGAGGGAAGTTAAGTTGAAATGCAAGGAGTAAAGATTAAGCACTATTACCATAAAATCCCTATTGCGATTTCTTTTACATAAATATGTTACCATCGTGGGGCGAAGTGGTGTCAGGGAGCTTTGCGAATCTCTACATTTTATTACCCAAATGAAAAGTTTGTTGTAAATTATGAAATGGGGAAATTCTTCATGCTTATAAAGGTCCTCGACCGATGAACGTGCTGAAAGGAGATTGTGTGCGTGCGCGTGTGTGTGTGCGTGTGTGTGCGCGCGCGCGCATTATTCCAGGTGTAATTTTCCGATGCAAAAATGTGGTGAAGCAGAAGGGAGTAGAGGTGAAGTGAGGAGTGACTGGCTGGGATTTTAAACCAAGCTCTTGCTCTCTTATTCATCTGTCTGTCTGTCTGTCTACACTGCACTGGGGAGGTTCAATGCAGAATTACTAATACTCAGTGTGGGGGTCTGGGAAAAGGAGAGGGTTACAGGTCATCCTTCCCTTCCGCTCTGCGAGCCCCTTTCTCTGCAGGTCGAGGCCCATCATTGTCACCGTCCCTGCTGCAGGCTCACAGAGCAATCACCTGAGGTCTCCTCTTGACTGGCTGGCCGACCCTCCTCCACCCTGGCTCCCTCCTCCCCCTGGCTGGGCCACCAGCACCCTTTACCTGTTTCTCCTGCTCATGTTTGCTGTCTGGACCGATGTATAGCCAGGCACTTGTCAGCACCTCCCGGCAGGTTCGGGGCCGCATGCTGGCTGGCTTGCTTCTCTGGAACAGGAAAATGCTGGTAGCATGAAAGGGTCTGCAGCCTCCCCTGTTCTCCACTCTTCAACAGAGGGGATTTGCTTTCTGTAGTCCACACGACCACTACAGTCCTCCCAAATAAAGGCATTTTAGCAGTCCTCCTTGCTGGAAAAAGTTCCTCCTGAGAGGTGGTACTTAAAAGCCAGTCTCTGCAGTGGTGCTGTAGGGTTTCAAGCCCCTGGGAGGCGGATACTTGACCTCGAGGTGCCTCAGTGTCCGTGACTGTAAAACAGGAGTAACAAACCCACTTCATGGGGAATTCGTGAGGATAAAGCAAGTTCACATAGAGACGGCACTTAGCAGAGTATCTGACTTGGAAAAAACATCACGTAAATAACAAGCTGCTGTTACTGTGTTCTCGGTTTTGTCTGCTGCTCAGAAATTCAGTTGATGGTACTTGGAATGGCCTTGACGAGAGGGATTAGTAGCCTGCTGACCAGAGGAGAAACTGAGGCACTGCGATAGAGCAGCCAGCCACTGGAGGTCAGATGGCACCGCTTGACTGAGATGCATAGACCCCCGTGGGCCTCTGTCCACCGTCCACACATGCTTGAGGAGGCACAGTCGCCCTGACGTGACTCAGGCATCCCGTGGAGCCTGGGATGTGTGTCTGTCTGGCCGTCTGTTGGGAAGACGATGTTGAGTTTAGAAGAAAGGAAATCGGGAAAATGCTGAGTGAGCCGTGAGTGCAGTACAGGGCCGGCCAAGGGGCAGGAGGCTCCTAGCCCTTCTTCGCCCCGGTGTTTGGAAAGAGTCATCTGCAAGCCTGTGCCGGCCAGGACGCGGCCCTGCAGACGCTGGGATTTTGCAATTTGCTTGCATCTGTGTTTTGCTAAAAGCTTTCACTTTGAGGTGCCCTCAGGAACTTCTCAGACCTGGCAGGGAGAGCCTGTCTCTCGTTGCCCTCTGCCAGCCGCCTCTGGACAGCAGATTTCATTTGGGAAACTGCCAGGGACCAAGAATAGACCACATGTGTGTGCGTGCGTGTGTGTGTGTGTGCGCGCGCACGTGTGTGCCATAAAGAAAACCAACCTGATAGTTTTTCACGTTGTTTTTAAAGAGGAAGGTACCATAGGCGGCACGCAAATAGAGGCGTGAGGTTGTACTTTAATGCCACCTCGCTTTCCAGCCCCTTTCCTTTCTTCTGTCTTCCCAGCATTACCAGCAGGAAAGGCAGAAATGAAGAGGCAGACAGGTGACCCCAGGGAAAGCACTGTCAGTTTCACAGGGGCCACTGCTGTCATCGAACACCTAGAAGTATCTCCTCCTTTTGTCACCTTACTCAGCAGTGAGGAATTCCCAAATATTGCGAAGACTCCCTAGGAGAATGTTTTTTCATTGCTGCCGTATGTGTTTGTTTGTTTGTTTTTCTTTCTGAGAGAGGATAGAAGGGTTGTTTTTTTGTTTTTTGGTCTTGCTTTTAATTTAAACATAATTACATTTATTCCCAGTTGTTAAAAATGGTAGGAATACTTGTGTATTTACCAGAGTATGCATATATATCTGCATCCGTTTCTGTTTTCATGTTTATCTATCTATCTCTCTATCCCTCCTATAGAACTTTGTTCTTCATGTCTCCTTTTTAATGTCTTCATGTAGCAGGGCGAGTGCACTTGATAAGTGGGGAGTCAAGAGGTCTCTGTCACAATCACTCAAGACGTCGGGCGTTGTGAATACTTTTTTTCACGATGAGTATCTTTGTCACTGAAAGTCTGTTAGCGTCTCTCGTTAACGTAAAAATCTTTTTTTAAAAAAAAATGAAAGCCGACTTCAGTTTAGTGATACCCGTGTTAGCAGTCTGACTTTGTGAGACACCGATCACCCGCTAGACGCTCTGGTTCATGCGAAGATGAGCTCGCAGTCAGCAGGCCCCGGGAAGAAGCAATCAGGAGAGGAAACGCTTTCCTGTGGCTAACAGATTCATCCACAGGAGTGGTAAGCCCATCCCATTAATAATCCTGTCAAACCAGAGACGAACCGAGTGAATTTAAATGCGTCTGAGCAAAGGCAAAGGCAGGGACATATTCTGCCTGTTTTACCTTTGATGAGCTGACTTCCACCATTTTTCGAACATGAAAAATCCTTGCATGTGTCTCGTCCCTAGCATCTGGCGAATGGCAGGGGGTCTGTGCGGCGCCGTGTTCTGCATGTGTTATGACCTAATGCGTTCATCATAAATGGGATGCTCGGTGAAAAATAATTTTTTAAGAGTTCGGGGAAGATAGGGAAACTTTAAAATGTGTTTTTAAAGCCTTGATGGGTATGCACAGCACACAGTTCAGAGGACGCAGAGGTGAGCATGATGGGATCAAGCAGGAACGCTTGATTTGAAGCAGTATTTCCCCCCTAGCTTGTTTCAAGCAGTATTTTTTTTTTTTTTTGAGTCGACTGCTCTGCCCAGATCGTTTGTGTTTGGGGTGGTGGGCGGAATGGTGGTGGCCTTTTGTTTGCTTGGTTTTGGCTTTCGCGGATGGAAAAAGACACGAGTACATTCAGGATGCAAATGTTTTCCTTCAAGTTAATGACATTACTCGGCCAGGCATTTTTCACCAATGTCTTCCCTTCCCCCTCTCCTGTAAGCTTTTGCGTTCTTCTGAGAACCTCACTGGCCATAGCAGGTGTATCTGTGGGTAAAAATTTGAAAACGCAGTTAAATAGCAATTAGAGGAAAAGTAGAACGGAGGAATGCTCTGTTAGAAAGGGTCGTATACATTAAATATGCCCCAAACACCCCCATGTTATAACTTTTCTGTTAAAAATGCAGTTTTCTCATTCTAGTTGTTTTTTTTTTAATATAAATAGTTTTTTTTTTTCTTTGAAGCAAATCACTTTGAATGTGGGAGAGGAAGTAAAGATGATAAGCTTACGTTATTCTGTGGGGTGGTTGTAAGGAACAGGTAAGACCACCATGAGTTTGGTCTTTTCTTCAGAGGCCTGGGCCACAGAGTCCGACTGAACTGGGGCCTCGTAGTTCAGGGGAGGAAGAGGTTGGAATGAGCCAAAAACAAAAATGGAAGAATTCAGCTCTCAGGGTCGTACAGAAGAATTCTGCACTGTCGGCGTGTTTGTGTCATTAAACTCCAAACGGCTTACTTTCTGAGATTTGGTGGTAATTATACAGATCGTGAGATTGTCATTAAAAAAAAAAAAACTAGCAGGGAGTGACTATTGATTTATGAAGACAAGGGCTTATGGACGAAATCTCTGTAATAACAAAGAAGTCTTGGAATTGTGGAATGCCCCTCCCAGATTATTACTATTTATTGATGAAAACGGCAACGCTACATCTTCAGGGTCACGTGTTATTGTGTATCAGAGCCAGCTTTGGGGGCATGCACATTTCTTCGTAATTCTCTGTTCAGTGAAGTCAGGTTAGTAGTTGGAATCAGTCATAGTGGGAGTATTTACACCATAAAAATTGGCAATAGCTACATACCAGGGCTTTTCTTTTTCCTGGGGAGCTGGTTATTAGGTATTTACTGGCACAACCCTGGATATAAAGCCTGAGCTGCATCAATCGAGGTATGGGAGAAACCTAAAATAAGTAGAAGAACCATCGTTTAGAATTCAAAGAATGTCTTAAAGGGCTTTAAAAAAAATAAATACAAACTAGCGGAGGAGAACTAGAAATGTGGTATTGTAGCAGCTACCACAATACTTTCCATGAATTATAAGAAATACATTTTTCGGTTATCCAAAGTAGCTAATGGCCTAGCCTTACCATTGTGGATGGAGTAAAAGGAACCATGTCTTTGTCGTGATTCATGGCCGGATAGCCCTCCACCCAACAACGGTCCCCCGATGGAATGCGGCTAAGCTCCGCCTCCTAAAATGACGTAGTATTATAGCAACCGCACGGCCGTTTCCCCCTCAGCCTCAACTTTACTGCTAGTTCTAATAGCTGATATCTTATGGATACAGAATTTGAGGTATGCGGAGACATATAGTCAAACAGTAAACAAAAAGTAATGCGAAGTCTCACTTTATTAAATAGCAGTTTTCTCCCCTTTTCCTCCCACTGTCCCCAATGTCTCCTGTCACATCTGGGACACTTGGAACAAGGTTAAAGAGTTGCTCCTATCATTGGAATTCTCTGCGCTAATAGACGTAGGGACCCATGGCAGGATGCCCCTCTACCCAAGTGTTTTAAAGTGTTGGTGCAAGAAATTACTGGCCACGGAAAATAGATAACGTATCAGTTTGGTGGGCAGCTGCTTCGTGCAGGCTTACGGTCAGCCAGGTAAGACAAAAGATCGTAGTTCTGCTTCTGGCCAGTTGTAAGCGCTCGCTCAGTTATTATTTCTTGTACCCTCGCTACGCACCGTCTGGGCCAGACAGCGTTGGCGTCGCCTGGGAGCTTGCTACACACACGGACCCTTGGGGGCCACTCGGCACCTCTCAGGTCAGAACAGTTCAAATCTGTCTTAATCAAGGGCCAGCTCTACGTCTGTGTCTACAGCCTGCTTTTACATGGCTTTAGGTTGAAGTCTCGCATTAAATAGCATTTCTCTTTCTCATTCCTCTCTCGACCCCTCTCTCTCGCTTCTTTAAAATTAGTCTTTGTATTCTAGAACAATTTAAGATTTGCGGAAAAGGTGTGAAGACGTACAGAGAGGCCCCGTAGACCTCATGCCCGTCTGCCCTGAGTTTTGACCGGCGCCGTCCGTCTACTTTTTACTCGATTGGCAGAGTTTCCTGGCTACGGAAGCGAAGCTACAGCACCTAACACAAATAGGATTTGATTAAGGCTAATTACGGTGCTGTCACGTAAAAAGGGGAGAACAGAAAGCTGGCTTTCTCAACCAGCAGTGAAATAACCCGCTGTCTATCTGCTGACTTAATAGCTTTAATTGCAGAACATAATCAAGATCTGGTGAATTTGTTTGAACATATCAGCAGGCACCAAATATTCCAACGAGGTCAAGTTGCGTAACTAGTTGTGCTCGAACTCGAGCTGAAACCGCTCTGACAAAGCGACTTTTGTAGCCTAAAAGGCAACGCCTGTCGGGAAGGGCCTACGGGTATGGTGATTCGATTTATTAATGCTCCCCCGGACGTGATTGCCTTAGACGAGGGCTCCGACTCTACATCTAACTTCTCAGTGTGCCTGAGAAATTAGGTCACGAGTGTGTTTGCACTCTACTTGGAGAGTCCTTCTGCTGCTTAGGTCTTGAGAACTTTTCTCCCAAAAAGTGACATAACAAAATGGGCATTTCCTTTAACAGAAAACCCTACAAACCTTAAGTAAGAGTCACGCATGAAAGCAACCATTCTTCCACATCTTACTGACTTCTGTTCTCTGCCTCTTAGGGTGGTAGAACCAGAAATTAGAGGACATATGAGACAGTCTCCTTTTCAGAAGCCAGACCAGGACGTGAATCTGACTGACATACAATTCTGAAAAAAAAGTGCCCTAGATGAGCCCATCGTAGGACTTGGCAGGGACAGTCGCGTCTGATTGGTTCCTCTGCCCTTCAGATATTTGGTACCCGGCTTCAGGGGAGTCTTATGGAGTCTCGTCTGTTGGCAGTTGAGTATGTATACCCTTGAGCTTTCTTAAAGGAGATGTTCACGTGAAAATAACCCTTTTTGTGGAATAGAAAGAATAATTCCTTCCCTACTTAGTAATCATTGAATTCCTCAGAGGAATTCAAACTCTTGTCAAACATAGCACCCAGTCAAAATAGTCTCCAAAGCACGTACATGTGGGTGCTGTTTCCTTCACTTCCCGCAGCAGGAAGGTGAAATTGCAGAGGCAAGAAGTAATCAGCGCTGCGCGGCCTCGTCACGTCCCCAGAGACCACCTGTTTAGGGAGGGTGGTCGCTGGGGGCTGGCAAGGCGGTCGAGAGGTGACGGACGATTTCTGTCTGTCTCCCTGCAGTCCACATCTGTCACCAGCCTGGACTTAGTGACTAAGGTGCACGCTAAGCAGTCCCCATGCGTCTCACAGAGCCACCTCTAGGGTCACTCCTGGGGAACTTGTGACCTCTGGGGTCACTCCTGGGGAACTTGTGGCCTGAGCAGCAGGGGCCTGAGTAAAAGGCTTTTGGCTGGAGGGGAATTCTCCCCCGATTTCTTTTCCTCTTCCTTCTTTCCCAGCCAGAATTATTCCGAATTCTCTGCCTCTGGAATATCCTGAGAGGTCCTGAGAGGCTATGTGGCTCCTGTAAACCTGCTGAGAGACCAAGAAAGCTCTTCGCTGCTGACTTTCAGCTGTACAGAAAGCGTAGCATGTCAGGAGGGCCACAGGAAGGGACAGAAGTCTGGGGAGTTTGCTTTTCAAGTCCTTACTGCTAATTTTTTTTTTTTCTCATTTTTCCTCTGCCTCATCTCCTAACTCTTTGCGGCTTAAGAGGCCCAAAGTGAAGTTTGTCCTAATTTTAAACTTGCCTCTGTGGCTGCCCTGTAATTTTCCTTCCGCAGCCTAAATTGGGACGTGTCTCCATAGGTTGGACTCAGAGCATCTTTCCGTGAAGCTTCACCAGACTACGCTTGGAAGGGCAGAGGAGGGTCAGCATACACACCCAGGGTTGGATCTGCCAGATCGCCATGGGACGAGCTTTGTGCAGTCCGGAACGGTGGTGGGCGAGGAGGGAAAAGGCAGCTGTTGGCCACAGCCGGTCGTCTCCTAAAAGCGATGCATTTTAGCAGATGCACGCAGACAGCGTGTTTACATCCCTTCTTCATGACACAATGGCATCTGAGCAATTTTTATTGAGATTGTCTGACTCGGGTTCTTTTTCTCTGTCTGTGTACCTCGAGGTTCAAGCTGTGTCTTATGCCACGAAAACCATGTTATCCCTCATTTTCTGGAAGCCCCAGTTCCTCATCGTCTTCCCCCCGTATGCGCCTCTTGAAATGACCTCAGGTCATCACGAGCTTTCTTTTCCTCCGCGTTTCTAGGACGAGCGTGTGATTGCATCTCTGTGGTTCTCTCTAACTAAATGATACCCTCTGCTTTCCATTCTGGCCGTGTCCACTACATGCCAAGAAGGGGGATAGATAGCGTGATCTTAATGAACGGTTTCTCAATTAATTTATTATTGTTCACTCTAATGACCTAAGAGTCAAGAACTTCCACACCATTCTATCCATGGGTACTAACGACCTTGAAAAGTCCTACTCCATTAGAAAGGTGGAATATTTACACTTGCTCTCTATAAATCGGGCCCACAAAGAAAAGTTGAATTTATATTTGGCTAGGGGCATAGAAGAAATTATACTCAAGATCCTAGGTAGTTTTTTTTTATAAAATAATCAAATTCTTTTCTAGATGAGTCCATTTCAGGTTACTTGTTCGTTTCCTTCAGGACCTAGAGGGACTTAGAAACGTCAATACCTGCCAATATCTGAGGCTGGACACGTGCTCCCCAAACCACCACTTGCCCCTCCAGTGTTTAAATCCCGTGAGCACACCTGAAATCTCAACAGCAGCCTTCCTTCCTGCCCTAGGGCAGTACCCAACATGAAGGACACGTGTCTTGGAAGTCTCAGAATGAAGGTTTCAGCTTGAAAACAGCCCCACGGCCTGAATCCCCCTGGGTGTGGTCTCAAGACAGCCAGGGGAAGTCCCGTGCGCCGGGCCTCTTCCTGAGCGCGTCAGTCTGCGGGCTGCCTCGTTTGTGCAGGCAGAAGGCAAATCCTGGGGTGGTTCTGAGATGCCACCCTACGCCCCAGCCATCCGGCTGCAGGGTAGCTGCCTTTCCTCATCCGGGAGATTTTACTAAAACGCTTCAGTTCTTCTGCTAGAAAAGACAAACCCGTGAGTCTCATGTGGCTGGTGAGCTGAGGAGACGATAGCCCGGTGCCCAAAAGGCCAAGTTCCTTTGTTTAGGCCCCACGTGTCCTTGGTAGCTCCCCCCTAGGAAAACAAAAGGACTAAGAGCTGCAAATCCCACTCGCTTCCAGGATAGCCATCTTACAAAAGTGGGCCACTGGTCCCAAGAGAAATCAGCTGAAAACGATGGCTGTGCTGGCATGCGTCCAGCGCCGCTGCAAGGAAAACAATGCGAGCGCGGCTCTCCGAATAATTAGTGTCATTGTCATATATTTGAAGGACAATAGAGTATTATTATCGTTGTGGTGCTGATACTAGTAGTTTTGTAGACTCCCTGGAGGGCCGGGTGCTTCAGGCACGCTGAAGCAGTGGAGGGGGATCTCTGCTGGCTACAGAAGGAGCACGCGTCAAGCCTCGGACAGACAGACATCGATTCGCTCTGGAATGGCCATGAGGTGACTCTCTTGACCTGCCCCAAACCGGCTTCTTCTCCCCCTCTGCGTTGTGCTTAAAAGCCGCCTCTTCCACGAAGCACTCCCTCCCCAGTCGTCCCCCTCGCAAAGTCTGTTCTTTCTCTGCGTGGGGTTGGCAGGCGACTGGCAGTGTTGTCGCGTTATGTGTACACTTTACGTCCCAGCGTTCCCGCCGGACTGACTGTCAAGGCCTCGAGAGTGGAAACTCTGCCACATTCACACATGTATTCTCCACGTTGTCCTTGCTACACCGATCGCATGCAGCAAATATGCACTGAAAGAGTCAACGGACGGTGACAGGATGCAGACACAGGACGGCATCTCCAGAGTATCAGAGGCCGCACCACAGCTCGGCTTCCCCACCAGGAAAGGGCCCGCACACGAAGCCCCCCACAGGTGGAGTGGTCAGACACACGAAAACAGGAAACAGACGCATGAGGACGCTGACGGACCAAGATCACGGCATTGTTTGGCGCCTTCCCCTGTGTCCGGTTCTGCTCAGCGAAGCTGCTCATGTTGTTTTTGTTCCCGGGGATGGGCATTGTTCGTGAAATTCGCTCAGGAAAACTTAGTAATTTTCCAACGTGGTTAATATTCAGATATGAAAAACTCTCGCACGGTTTACATGGTGAATAGATGCTAATTTATACGTCTATGCTGATGCTCGGAATGCTTAATTAATCATCTTTCGTGTCAGTCATGGGCATGTTAATGAGCTCCTTTTTGCTCCCGTGTCATAATTGCCTTGCGCCTCTGTAGCTTAAGGTTGGGAGAACATTTTAGCTGTGGATTAGCAAATGATGCCAACTAACAACAACCAAACAACTAACAATTATTCGGCGGTTCGGAAGTTTAGGAAACGTGGAAGTACGTGATCATAACAATTGAGAAGATGTGAAGACCGTCCAAAAAAAGGGCAGTTGGCTGCTACTTTATAGTAACTGCCCATTTGCCAAGTTTAAAAAAAAAAAGGTTGAGGTCTGCTTGATGTGCAGAATTTCTTTCTTTGGTGCAAATGTTGAATTCACCATCCTCCTTACTCTTGGATAGAGGGAACTCTATTGATAGGTTATTCTTTATTTCAACCGACTGTATGTCTTGGACGCCAGATGTGCCACCTTCGACCTTCCATAGTCTTCCTTTCCTCCACCGTTCTTCATGTGTTTTGTTTTCTTCCCCCAAATTTTGCCTCGTTTTCAGCCCTGAACCCTCCCACGTTACTCTGGCAGGGCAGGGTTAGATTTGATCCCTAACTTCCCACCTTTCGGCTGTGTGGCTTTGGGCAAGGTAACTGACTTCTCTGAGCGTTTGTTTCTTCGCTTGCAAATGAGGTGAGCAGGCCCGTCGTGTTAGAACAGACATAAGGAGGGAGTGAGTTCGTGTGTCCGAGGCCCTTTGCCAGGCACATGGCAGGGGATAGGACTGCCCCCCCCCATTTTCCTTTCTTTCTGTCGCTCCCTCCCACATGTAGTGGTTAGGACCCCAGCGTCTGGAGCTGGACTGTCCGGGTACCACTCCTGGTTCTGCCGCCTTCCAGTTGCGCCACCTCAGCCCCGTTGTGCTCCAGCTTCTGGATGGCTGAAATGCCAGGGCTTGGCATTTAGTAAGTGCTCAGAAAAAAAAAAGTCAGCTGCTATTCTGCGCCAGCCTGAGCGGCCGGGCGAAAGTGGCCCTCGTAAGTCAACCCGCAGATCGGGTGTCATCTGCTCCCGGGGTCGGGAAGCCCTCCTCCTGGGTTAGACCAGAGTGCTTTCACCCTCTGTCGTGGACAGCAGGCGACACCAGCGCTCGCCCTGATTCTAGATCTTCTCTGTGTGGGGGCCATCTCTTCCGCGTCTCCTTGCCTTTGTGGAGAAATCCGTCTTCCCGGTGACAGGGACACGAGAAGAGGTGTGCGCCACCCCTCCTGGATGGATGCTGGCGGCCCTCCTTCCTCTGCGCAGGGGTGGGGTCTGCAGTGCCCAATCTCTGTTCCTGCCTGTGCTCGCCCTCCCGCTCCCCCTCTGACAGGCTGTGGGAGGAATAAAGGGCTCTGTGCCAAGCCTTTCTTTTGGGGCCTCGATTTTTCCTTTCTCTTTATGCCAGAGGCAAATAGTCGAGTCTGCTTGCTGCAAGTGAGGCTTCTGAAACCATTCGGCGAGGCCTGACATTTCTCAGATAACAAATTATTCCGCAAATGGTATCAGAATTTGACTTCTCATGATCCTGATCCTTCCCTGGAACGCAGTGCTTGACTTTTAAAGAATGATGGAGCACCGGGTTCTGATAACTGACCCCCAACGAGCCGTCACATCGAGCCCCTGAGCTCCCCGACACATACCCAGCAGCGGTTGTGAAATCCAGGGTTGTGATTTACGGATTTCAAAATAGTTTCCGAAAAACTCATCGGAGCAGCACATATCCCTGAGCGGTAGACGTGCCAGAAATTATTACTCCTAATTTACGGTTAAAAACAAAACAGAGAAACTGAATGAAGCCCAGAAAGGCGAGGCAACTTGTCTGCCAATTCTGTAGATCCAAAGTCCAGTGTCCTAACTGGAACTCAGGGATTCTAGTTTATCAGAAAAAAAGCAAGATTACGCTCTAGCGACACGTTGCCTCCCACCCTGACCCCTGCATCTCTAGTGTGAGTCAGTGGGAGAAAGGTGGGGAGGCCCTGGTCCCCCGAGTCACTCGGAGACCCAGGCTGGCAGAGGCTCTGTCATCTAACGACGCTGCCGGCTCAGAACGGGGCCTCGGGGTTTGCTGCAGCAGCGAAAGAGAACGTGGAGGATGCACACCTGCTCGCCCTCTGCTCGGACCCCCTTGGCCGAACTTGTCGCATGTCCCCCAAACTAAGTACCTGGGAGCCGGGGAGGGCTCCCCACACTCTCGGAAAGAAGGACCAGCCCTGCTGAGCCCCAGAAATCTGTCGCAGGCTCTTAGGTGGTCCCGTGGGGCGCGCTGTGCCCTACACAGAGCCCATTTGGAATGATGCGCACCTCGGAACAAACATCGCAACCTGGGCATTTCGTTCGTTTGAGAATGACAAGAGACAAAATAAATTTAAATGCTACCTGCTGCGCGCGGTAGCCGACAGAAAGAAACAACTGTAGTCACAACAGGTCATGTGTTGACCCCTGTTTCGGTTTTTGTTTTATTTCAGCTTTATAGAGGTATAATTGATAAAAAAAAAAAATTTTAAGATATTTAAAGTGTACACCATGGTGATTTGATACACGTGCACACTGTGAAAAGATTCTCCCCACCTACTTACTTAACAAATCCATCACCTCACATATTTAACATTTTTTTGTTGTTGTTGTTTTAGACCTGATCTTTTCAAAATGAGCATTTGCTCCAAAAAGTTAACAGAAAATTTAGGATTTAAATTTCCGGTCCTCTTCCTCTTCCTTACAATCTCTTTTACGGAGAACCTTTTAGATTAAAAAAAAAAAAATACACACACACGCTCAAATTCTTCCTGAGAAAAATTAAGGTTTACTCCCAAGATATTTTAGAAAACTTGCCGAGTCATTCTAAACAAATCTCATTAACCAACCACTCGGTTTATTCCCAGGAAATAAGCATCTATACGGTTAGTCCCCCACGTTTGGATAATTGAAATAAAGAAAAGTTGCAACAGGGACATGAACCAGTTTGACTCTGAGTTCCCCAGACAGCCTGGGAGTGGATGGCCCCAGTGCAAAAGGTTTGAGGACATCGGAGGTGAGGATGGAGTCTGTCAGCGGAACAGAAGGAAAGTGGTCCAGGGCCGGCCCGACGGCTTAAGGCATTTCCCACTCAAAGTGAACCCCTTGTGTCCATCCCTGTGGAACGACGTAGCCGGCCCTGGAAGCACCGCTGCCTGCACGTCCCCTGTGTGAGCTGCCGTTGCCTGCAGCCGCTGGACTCGCCTGCACAGCTCCCCCGGGGCTCCTGCCCTGCTCTTCCCTTTCCGGGAGCAGCCACACTCGTCACGGGTGGGGGATCAGCGATGTGAGCGCCTTGCTCAGCCCCTGTGACACGGCAGAAACCCTTACACAGGCTTCCCACGCCACGTCGTCCACGCCCTCCCCGCGTCTCTTTCTAAAGTTCGTCCATTTGGATAAAATGAATTTGAAAGCATCAAATAGCGCCCCCCAAACGTACATGCCAGCGGTGGTCCTAATCATCATCGGCACTCGAATGCAGGGCTATCTCGCAGGGAGGGCAGCCTTCCTCACAGGCTTCCCCCTGGGTCTCAGCAGATACTTTCGCGTTCCATAGGCCACAAATTTCCTTCCCTCTGCTCCAGGGATGCAAAGTGTGAAAGCGAAGCAACTTATCCAAGGTGGCAGGAAGGATACGTGGGCAGGCGAGAACAGGGTTCCCCAAGTGTGCCCGGGCATAAGTCAACTGTCATCTGTCAGCAAGACGGTTTTGTAGATTCCCCTCACAATTACTGAGTCAGAATCTTCAGGAAAGAGGCCCAAGAATCTCTCTTTTAGCCAGGCACTACGAGGGACTAGTGATACGCACCTTCAAGAAGAACTAGATCTAGCGGACGGTACAGTTCCTCTTTAATTCCAGCATCCTGTCGCCCCTGGAAGGAAAGTCTCTAAAAGGACGAGAACGTTCACCCCAAGAATTCAGATGCACGGTGGGAAAAGCAGCTACTTCTACCCTTCCCGGGAGTTTTCAAGAAAAGAACGATTTTATGTATTTTTTAAATGTCAACACCTTGTACCACTGGTTTTCAAAAAAGGCCCCGGGGACTAATAGTAACGTCTGTAAACATTCTCCAGGTGGTCTGAAAACGAGGATCTTTCAGAATTTGTTTTTTAAGTGGAACTTTCATCGGGGTAATACATGCCCAAAGTACAACGTTCAAAAGGTTATACACAGTGTTTGATGAGAGAGAAATCTCTTTTCCATCCCTTCCTTCCTGTCTCCCGGTTTCCTTTCCCAAAGGCGGCCGCCGTCCCCGTTGTCTTAGGTTCTCTTCCAGGGAATCCCAAGCATGCGTGTGGGCAGACGCTTTTCTTTTTAACCCAAACGTCACCCATTCCACGTTTCACATCCCTGTCACGTTCGCCATCTGTGGCATTGTGTCTCATTAATCTGGTACTTTCCCTCCGATATCGTGTTTATTTTGTAGAGTTAGAATGAGTTTTGGTGAAACAAAACTCTGAGATCCCCATCGGCTCACCACTCTAGTTCCCTCGTGCAGCAGTCCGGTGTGGGCGTTTGTTGGGTGAGCAGTCGGCTCCTTTTATCCTGAATTTCTTCCCTGGGTTTGGGCCCTTTTGCCTCCAGCTGGTGGATGGGAAAAGAGAGAGCCTAAAGGGTCATGGGGGAACGTGCTGAAGGTCTCTGAGGATCAGCTCTGGCATTGGCACACATCGTCTCTGCCCACATTCTTTTGGCAAGAGCCAAGCCAATACCCCCATCTAGATCCAAGGTGGTCTGGGAAGTGACCTTGACCGGCCAACCGCTCAGCAGCATCAAATCCACATAAGTAAAGGGGGGCACGTCTTCGAGGGAGAGCTAGCCACTCTGCCATAGTTCTCACTCCCAGATGTCAAATGCACCTGGTTTTCTTTTCATCACGTAAGTGGGACCTTTTTTCTCTTAGAAATATAGTCAGGGGTTTGGTAGGGATTTTTAAACCACAGGTGAGGCCGGGGAGAGTTTGAGAACAACGACTCCAACACAGAAGGCCAGAGGTCAAGTCCAGCTCGTGCCCCTGCTGCGGTGTGAGCCCAGGTCTCCCGACGGCCCCGTCGCAAATCTCGGGACAGGGAGACCCACGGCCTAGCTGATCATTTATTTGATCTCCTCGACCTAAATGATTTCCCTGTTATCTGACCCAGGGAGCATCAAGAATGGAGGGATTCTAGAACCCCCAGTTCTCTGCCTATAAAATAGTACAGCAATTTTTAAAATAGTCCTTTCTAAGCTTTGGTCAGTCTCTCTCTCTCTCTCTCTCTCTCTCTCTCTCTCTCTCTCTCTCTCTCTCTCATTTGCTAGGCTTGCTCCCCAGCAATTTTCCGGCACCCTTTTTGCTCACCGGCCTTTTCCTTTGCTACTGGAGGAAAAAGAATGAGCAAAACCACATCAGCAATAGAGAGAACTTAGGAGTTAACCCTTGTGGGGACAAGTCGGTGAGCTGCCGGGACGTAGCAGGCTGACCCTGCCCCCTCTCAGTACCAGCCAGCAGCAGGGAGGGAGAGCCCTAACGTGAAGAGGGACTGGTTCCCTCCTCCACGGCTCCGCGTGCGTCAGCCCCCGAAATAGAAACACTGGGAGGAAGCTGTTTTGGCAAGGGAGAGCAGAAGGAGGTGGGCTACTTCCATTCGGTACCGTCCAGGGCTCTCCAGCCACCCCGGGCGCTCGTCGGTAGACCTCGGGGAGGAAGGGGAGCAGAGAAGCCCGGCGTGGCTCTGACATGTCTGCATCTGTTTTCTCTTCCTCGCTGGTTTGCAGACTCTGTGGTCACTGTGCTCCGTGTCAGCACATTCAAAATTGCTGGCTGTAAACGCTGAAGGCGGCGTGCCTGCTACCGAAGAAGCCACAGGGGAACCAGCTCTGGGCGATGGTGGATTCCCTTGGTGTGACATATTTCCAGCTCCCAGCGCAGGCCCGTTGCAGCGTTTGCGGCTCTGCTGTTTGGGTCGGATGGGGAGAAAAAAGCAAGGGAGGGGAAAAAGAAGGAGGCTTGGCTTATTTAGGCCTTTTCTTATGGAAACAAATAGTTTTCTACTGGGTCCTTCCTTTGGGAGCTGGAGCAGGAGAGGAATTTTCACAGCTGAAACGCGAGGCCTGCCAGCAAGCCAGAGGAGATCCTGGCAAGCCAAGCATCCCAGTGTGCAGATAGATAGAGGTTGGGAGCCCTTAAGGCAGCGAGGAAGAGACCCACGGCCTTGGGAGAAGGCAGTTACCACGATTCCACTGCAAACCACATGGCCCTCCCAGTCTGTAGGGCTGGCGTGGGGCGGGCGGTGCCATTCCCGCAGGGCAGGACCTGGCCGGACTCTGAGCTGGGCAGCGGCGAGTCTCTGGGGGCCCTGTCTGGGGCCTTCTGCGGGCCGGGGCGTGTCTTTGTAGCCCGTCTACCCACAGCCATCCACAGAGGGCGTGAGGATTAGAACCTACCGTGATCCAACCGGGGAGAGCGTGTCACCCACTTCCAGAAGGTTCCTGAGTCTGTGTGCCAGTACACGAAACAGCCAGCTTCGTCTTTTTTAATGAGAACGACAGTGGGAAATGAGAATGGCGACTCACCCTCCTCACAATTCATGATTCTGTACTGAGCCCCTCCTTTGCGAAAGCCGTAAAGGCGGGGTGCTGGGGCATGCTCAGTTCTTCAGAGAAAAAGAACCAGTAGGAGATAGATAGAGATAGAGATGTATACACGGATATAGATATCCAGTAGGCTCTCTATGCCAATAGGTGTGTGTAATTAGTATATATACCAATAGGATGTACATCTTGCATATACGAGATTAACATTTATGCACACATATAGCATACGTGACATATGCTATACACCTTGCTCTGTATATTCCATACAGCTTCATATATATCCTGTCTATCTGCATGTGTGTCGCAGTCTTAAGATAGCATTGCTGCTTCAGCATACCTCAGTCTTCCTCTTGGCCTTCACCTGATTGGAGGAGGCCCACCCACGTTACGAAGGGTCATCAGCTTTCCCCAAAGGCTACTGATAGGAAAGTTAATCCCATCGGAAAATATCACCTTCGCCGCAGCATCCAGACGGGTGGTCTACCAAACAGCTGTGCGCCGTGGCCGAGCCAAGGTGACACATAAATTAAACATCGCAAGGGGAATTCGTATGTGGAAAAGGGAACGTTTTATTTAAGTGCCCGAGGGTCAAATGATAGCAGTTTCTTTAACGTCTCAGGGCCACGCTTGCTGGCTTTCTTGTGGCGGGTTGTACTTGGCATGATCCCTGACCTAATGGGCATCCATGGGAAATGGTCCTTTTACCTTGATGTCGGAAAGCTAGTTCACGGCTAGCGCAGAGCACGGAAAGAATAGGAGTTCAGTTCCTGCTCCTGCTGCGTCTTCGACGAGCCTGAAAGTAACTGATTCCTGTCGCCTGTTCTGTACTTGGAGAAGCGTGCGGGCGAGGCACAGGGGCTGCGTAGCTGGAAGGGAGAGAGTGAACCCTGGAAGACACTGCCTGGGTCACATCTCAGCTCTGGCACTAATGGCATGCTGGTTCACCCACCTGTGCCTCAGTTTCCTCACCCATACGACGGGGCCACGGTAGTAATTTCTGCTAACTAGGGCTCTCGTGAGGGTTCAACATGTCAACATGGATGTCGGCACCGTGCCACGTGAGCGTTTGCCGTAAAATGATTCCCTCCTGGGACTCGGAGGAGGGAAAGTACTGAGGAGAGGACTGAGACAGTTGAAGGAAAGTTGTTAGAGGTGGATGGCGCATCGGACCTGTGCTGTGGTTCAGTCCTTACGTGAGACCATTTCGAGTGCCGTCCTCCGGGGAGTTCTTTTCACCGTCCTCGTAGAGGATTTGAAACCAAAATGGAGCCTCCTGGTGCCCGGCTCCCTTCTGCAGGGTAGTTAATGGTGTCAGGGAGAGCTTGCAGGGGATTAATAATGAGCTAATACACCTATGCATGTTAAATGTCTTGGAAGCAGTTTCCTGATGAGCAAATAGCAGCTGTGGCCATGGCCATGGTCTAATTGCCCGAGAGGCAGTTAAATATAGTTTTTAGTCCTTTTCGAAGCAGTTATTTGAAAGCTGAAGTATTTCCCCAAATGCCCGTCAGTTGTTCTTAACAGCCCTATGAAGGGTAGGGGCAGGTGGTGCCCAAGGACTCTTAGGATTGTGTTTGCTTCCTATACATCCGATTTATCGTTGTCAATTGATTTTTTTTCTTCATCGGTTTGCATTTTGTAAACTTCCGTGTCTGACCTCCTGGGATAGAGGGGTAGCTTTTATCGTTCTGAAAATTCTAATTAAAAGTCGTGCCTGTTACCTTTCCTTGGAACCTTTTATGTGCCAAGCACCCTATTAAATGCTGTACATGCATCATCCCCTGTAACCTCCAGAATAACCCACCAAAGTGGGTCCCCTTATTCTCCCTATTTTCCATTTGAAGACGCTGAGGCTCAGAGAGGTTAACTCACTCGAGGTTCACGACAGGTAGCTGAGTTCTAGGGAGCACAAAAGCCCAAATGCTTTGTTTACCGCCACCCCCGAGTGTTCTTTGGACCCCATAACTTAAAATCAGCCCTGCCTTCTACTGTGGGCTTGGAAGTGTTTTTGCAAAGTGTAGGTTGAGCCGCTCTCGGGTCTATAATTCGTCATGAAATAGTCCTGATTGCCGACCTGTGTGTAGGTTCTCTGCCATTGACACAAATTCCATCTCTGGAGGAGATCGGGGACGGCCCTCGTAGAACAACCGGAGCTGGAAATTGGGCGGTGGGTAGTTGTCGATGTCCATTTAGCCAACAGCACTTCACCCCCTGAGAGCGAGGTGGAAAATGCCATTCCAGCAGTGATTTAGGTCTAGAGGAGGGACGAGGCAGGGATAAGGTTTACCAGGAGTGGTAGGAAAGTCTCCTCTCCAAACAAAGAAATTAAAGCAGGACAATTTCCACGTCCTCCATGGGTGCCTTTGCAGAAGGAGCGATGCTTTTATGCAGAGGAGACACTGACGCATCAGTGACTAAATAAAAAACAGCGCTCAGAGGGGTTGCAGAGTGCGGAGAGGTTTTCTCTGTATTTAGAATAAAACTTCGTGTTTCTGCTGTCAGGATGTGAGCTTAATTATAGCATGCTGGAAACTTTGCTTTTGTAAAGGGTGTGTGTGTGCGTGTGTGTGTGTGTGTGAGGTTTACGCTGCCCGGAAAATTCCAGGTGCTGTTTTTTTCTTGTGAAGCACCAGGAGTCGTCGATATAAGATAGTTGGAGAAATAAAGTATTTCTTGACCCTCGATGAACTGATAAGCCATCTGCGGGCAGGAAACACGTTTTATTCCTCGGTTTTAGCTCTTGCCATACGACTTAATAATATTTATTTACGTGGATAAAAGTAGGGATGTTAATGGGGGCTATTTGGAAGGTTTTCATTTTAATTTTTACTTAAGTAATGTACTAATTATTCTCCGAGAAATAATAAATTTTTTTTTCTGGCCTAGAAACTCATACTTTACAAAAATCTGTAATTATTCATTCTATTATCCCCAGAATTAGCGATGTGTGTTCGGTGTAGATATTTCTTAACTATTCAGAGATTACCTTTGTGTGTGTACATCTCTGTGTGTTTAGCATTGAAAAATTATTTCATTAGGATTATTCGACATTGTCAGGCTCATTACACAGACTGAAAGCACTTGATTCTAGCCAGAAGTCCTTTCATATTAACCACGAAAATCGGCTCACACACTTGTTCCCTGAATCTGAAAGAATCAGCTCAGTGGTTTGTCTGCACGACAATCAATAAGCCCCACTTCATCTTTAAAAACCACCTTTTAATATGAATCTGATGCATAGACTATCTTCAGCTTCCAAATATCAGATTTTATCGTACCTTGCCTATCGTAAGTTTCATATACATATATATATATATATATATATATACATATGTGTATGTATTAGATGGTGAACTCAAAAGAAATGAAGGTGGAACTAAGAAAGATGAAGCCGTTTACAAGCTCACTGTTTGGGGGCATCGTGCTCCCACGGTTTATTTGCTGTTTTCCATTCTGATTATACCATTTGGGGTAACATAATAACATTTTCTCATTAGAAGTGTCTGGTGCTAAAATAGAACGTGGTTCATCAGGGCAGGGAGATGTGCGGTGCCTGCACTTATTAAGGGGAGAACCTTAGTTCCCCGGCAACGCCTTCCCCTGTTTGTTTGTTTGTTTGTTTGTTTGTTTGTTTCCTACAGCGACTTATGAAAAAGCTCTGCCTGCGTAAATGCTTCGATATGATGTACATGGATAGGTAGGTGAAACTATGCTGGTACAATCACGATCTTGAGGAATTAATACATTTCAAAAATTTAAATAAAATTGAGTTGTCTTTTTATTAATTGTGGGGGAAAAAATAGACCTGGACATTTATTAAATATCTCTCTAGTATCAGGCTGCCTAAACTCAGTGAAACGTGTGATGCTAGTTTAAAAGATAACAGGATCATTTGTTAACATTTAAATATCTTCATGCAACCAGAACTTTGACCTTAAATTACATCTGAAAGACTAAAAAGAGTGTCTGGAATATGCTGTCGTGTCCGTGGTTTGGTTTTAGGAGTAAGGATAACTCTTTGCTGTTAAAAAAAGAGGAATTGGTATCCAGCATTCATCAATCCATAATTCTGAGTGTGAAACTTCAGGTTTTAATGGTAAATCTTTTAAAAAGTGTCTCTTTACAAAGTTTCAGACAAAGTCTCATCAGTGTGCTGTTGCATTTGAGTACCTGAATTCATGAGAAGCAAATAAAATGACAATTCAAGCGATATACAGGAATAGAAAGAGTTATTTACTGGAATCATTCAGTCTTAATCAAAAGACCAGTGTTTTAAAAGCCGGAAAGCTTATCTTCCCTCAGTGGCCCGAGTCCGTCAGAAGGAAAAGGAAGGCCTGCGAGGGTGACGCCGCCAGAGCAGACCTCGGGTCTGAACGCCCGGGAGGTTGCCTCTGTTCGTCCCCAAGGGTGGAGCAGAGCGATCCTCCTTTCTAAAGTTCGCCTTTGGGCCCGCGTCCGAACCATGTGGGGCCATGTCGTAGTCCAGACTTCGTCGCGGGCGGTCAGCAGTGTGGCTCACCAGCAGAAAGGTCGCCCTTTAGCGCGTGAGATCTGCTGTTGCCAGATCTCCACCGCACAGATTCCAAACAAGCAGATCACAGAGATCCAGTGCAGCAGAGTCCAGCTCAGTGCACACCCGCTCTTGGGCCTGGTTTTTCTGTTTGGGTTTTAGCCCGAACGATGCTCTCCTTGATCACCTGGATCCGGAGCTGGTCGTTGCCTGGAATTCCAGGCGTGTGCAATAGGTTCATCTCCTTAAGCCCTGAAGCATCCTGGTGCGCCCATCCCCCACAGCCCACCTCCCCCCAGGGCTCACACTAAACTGGCTTCCTGTTCTCCATTAGCTCGCAGTTTGTTTCTTCTCTCCTCATTTTCTCTGTTTTCAAAGCAGCTACGTCTTCTTTTCCAGCCCCTGGCAGTCGGCGACCTCTGTGGAGCCTGTCTCCAGGACCCACCACTTGTGGGTCCTCTTTGTTCTTCTCCTGTCCATCATGTGTGGCTTCTCCAGTCTCCTCCTTTCCCCCAAATGCTGTAAAGGATATAAACCCTTTTATATCTATAACAGATTACGCTTTCTGCTCTTTAATGTCATGTGATTGGACAAGCACGGTGCCATTCAAAACAGCCCCGTATTTTGAGGTTTTCGTTTTGGAAGAATCTTCTTATTTGAGCAAAACATTCTTTTTTGTTTTATTTCTTGTTAGCACCCCCTGTTACATGCATAAAGAAAATAAATTTAGATTTTTATGTTTTTGTTAAAAAAAACTTTTTCTGAGGAAAAAGATCAAAATGCAGCCACATTTGTGTAAACGTTTTACCTCAGCAAAATTTGACATCAGTTGTTTTGAGCGATGATGGTTGTGTCTCTAATACAGCAGAGCAAAGAATGTGGCCCAGATTAACCTGTCAAACTGGAAATACTTTGTCTCTCCGTGATTTCACAGATATCTGCTTTCTTTAGCATCAAGAAAATAAAAAATAACCAAATCACGATTCAGTTTTCTAATGCAACTGCCCCGACATGTGCTTCTATGTCCTTTACACATATACTATGTACTTTCTTCACGTGGGAACCCTATAAGCCGAAGTGTTTATGATTACTAGTATGACTATCTACAACAGGGGCAAGAAAAAAGTAATAAAATTGTATCTTCTTGAAAAATGTTTTCAATCATCTTTCTGATCAGTGACTTAAGTAAGATCTCGCCTAAGACCCTGGGGCCCAGTGACCTCATCCATGGGCATAGAGAGGTGTCTGTTCTAGTTCGGGGCAGTGTGTGTGTCCATCGGGACAGAGCAGCGGGCGTGGACTCCTGCATCTCAGCGTCGCTGTTGAAGAATGGAATGTATCCTCTGGGTTGTGCTCTCCTTGGGGTTGTGCCTCTTTGTGTGGCGCTTACGGTTTCTGGTGTGAGGTGAGGGAGGTTCGTGTGGTTTATTTAGGTGTGTGTGGTCGCACTGAAATGCAGGGCCCTATCATACCGAGGGTCCTAATGCTGATCACTGCTCTGCGTCTGGCCCCTAATGATGTTCAGCGTCTAGCAACCTCTAAACACATCCACAGCACACGCATATACACACCTACGTGACTACGCATACACGGGTGCGCAGGCCTTAGGGGTCGTTTGGTCGTGCTTATTATTCTTTCTGCCCCCAGAATTCCCCTCCCACCCTGAATGAAAGAGATTCCGATAACACCGCCGCCAACACCGCCACAAAAAATCAGCAGTACGCTCGCTTGGTGGGCCGGAATCAGGCGGCGGCACGGCCCTTGGGGAGAAAACGTCTTAGCAAGCACGACACGAGTCCTGCTGGAAGTTTTATACCTGATCCGTCCGCCGACCTCTGTGCGTTGATGGCTTTGCTTCAGAAATTTGCAGCGTCACATTCGTGAGCCCCTGGATCATTTTTCAGAATCATCGTCAACGCTGTGGGAAAACCAAAGATTAAAGGCACAGAACAACTTGAGCTAGAAAACCTTAGATCCTGAAAAGGATTTTCATTGATAGCATAAATAGGATGTATTACCAGATTCTGTAATCTTGGCAGCCTGCGTTGCCAACAATGTACAGCTAAATCTAGAAGTAGCAAACACAGTGAAAAGCCGGCATGTCTTTATGAAAACTGAGAGAGTATTATGTCATCATAACGAAACCCTAGACCAAACCCACATGGTAGGGGCTGAGCACATCTGAATTTATGGTTGTAATCGAACGAACACCAATGTGACATCCAGCTCATTCATCAGCATCACTCATGGTCTATGTTTAACATCGATTACAGGACAATATCATTAATAACAAAGTCTGAGCATTGAGCCAACTCCGGAGTTACACAAGTAAATCTTAATTAACAGCAGTTCCCTGAGGTTGCAGCCCTGTGTGCTGGGACGTGGCAGGAATGGGGGCCGCGCTGCGCGGTGCTCTCGAAGTGAAGGGGACGTGCGCCAGGGCTTGCGTCGTGTTGGCTATGTGATGCGGGATGGGTGGTGGCCTCCTTGGGAAGGAATTTGGAAACTTGGGATGCTGGCAAGGAGCCAAGTGGGTCCCCGAGGAGGCGGCCAGGTTTCGAGGATAAGTTGGAGGGCTCATTCACAAGGCAGCGGACGCGGATTCGGGGAAGTGATTTGCTTTTTCTTCTCAGCGGGCTTTCTTGGGCCTGGTCGCAGATACACCGTGTACTCTTTATTGAGTGCCTCCTCTGTGCCAGATAGTTTACCTCTATTACTGCCGTAATTATCCTCGCCGAAGCTGAGGAATTCTTATCCCTTTCTGCAGGTGAGGAGACCAAGGCTTAGTTAGGTTAAGTCCCTTTTCCAAAGTCACACAGCCAGGAGGCAAGGGCGTGTGGAGTCCAGTCACTCTGTACTCTGGTGCCCTGGTAAGTTTTTAGATATTGCTGTAGACCGTATTGCCCCTTCCCTCCAAAAAAAAAAAAAATATCATACGTTGAAACCAAACTCCCAAAGTGATGGCATTAGGAGGTGGGGCCTCTGCGAGGAGATTAGGTCGTGAAGGTAGAACCTTCAGGAAAGGGATTAGTGCCCTCATGAAGTCGGCGAAGAAAGCTCCCCGGCCCCTTGCACTGTGCTAGGGTACGACGAGAGTCTGCAGCGTGGAGCGGACTCTCACCGGACCACGCTGGCACCCCGCTCTCAGACTTCCAGCCTCCAGAACTGCGCCAAGCTTCTCTGGTTTGTGAGTCACCCAGTCTTTGGTATTTCGATAGGTATTTAGCCCCTATGGGCTAAGACAGATACTGTGCCAATGTGACGGAGACTGAGTAGGATGCATAGGGAGAAAACAAGCTCCCCAAATGCCAGCGAAGGTGTTTCCTGGCAAGTTCAATGAAGCGGCCACAGATATTATTAGCGGTGGAGCCGTGGAGGGGCAGAGGAGGGAAGGCATAAGGATGGACCTAAAAAATAATTTGAAACAAAGCAACAGAGCTACGATGGGTGGGAAAATTAGAACAAATGATTTAGCCCGTAGGAGGCCATTCAGATTCATCTCAACCAATATTTATTGAGAGCCTACCACGCAGAAGGATCTGCACCGGTGGCTTGCTCGTGCGTTACGAGCTGTCATTAGAGATATTCGCAAAGGACGTTTCTTAGAGTCGATGGACCTTTGGCCACTGGTGATGGAGCCTGGGATAGGGATGAGAATGTGTGAAAGGGGGATTCCTGGCACTGAGGTGCATGATGGGAGCACCAAGGGGTGCCTAGAGGGCTGGGTCAAAGTTCGTAAGCCCGACTGAGCCATCTTTTGGAGAACCTGGAATGTCATGCCGAGAAGTTGGCCACGAGGAGCCGGGGGACGTTTCTGAGCAACGTGACACCTGGAGTCGTGCGTTAGAAAGGCAATTCTGATGCCTCGGCCAAGGGGGGAAGAGAAATGAGGGTATTTACAGGGCTGTTGCAGTAATAGTGTGTCTCAAAGGCAAGGGAACCTCCAGCGAGTCTGTGGCCGCAAAAAAGGGAAGACATTTGTGGAAGAGACGGTCGTTGAAAAGGTGGCGTCAGACAAGATGTAGAGGATGGAGACGAGCAAGGAATCGGTGATGCGACGTGGGGTTCCTTGAGTTAAGGAGTCGTGTGCTCATGGAGGCAGAGGAAGTAGAGCTCTTCACAGACCACAGACCCGAGGTAGAGGCCAGTCTTCAAGGATGCAGAGCGAGGAAGCATTCTGGGCCCTTCTTTAGTCGTTTATACGTCAGGGTTGTAGGTTAGCAGCAGCATTGAGGCTGAGAAAGAGACCAGGTACGCCTGTCACTCGTCATATGAATTGGGCCTGTGTATATCCAGAGGGGTTGGCCCTGCGAATACCTTTGGCCGTGCACTAAAGTGCGTCTTTTTATTTTAATTATAATTAATTATAATGTATATGTGGGCACGCATACATTAATATATATTACTTACAATAGGTATATGTTGAATATAGCCTTGTGACGTATGCAATAGCCTCCGTTGGCTTGAATTATCCAGGCTTGTTTTCACCGAGAGCTGTGTCTTTACTTCTTGTGTAACCCTCGAGGCAAACTGAAACTGTGCCCGCATTTCAGACCGCGGCAGCCCAGGAAAGAAAACAGGTCACCCCCTTCCAGGACCATCACCACCACCATCCCACGCGCACAGTATCCTATCTCATCACCCAAGCCCCACCGTAACGTGTCCATGTGGTAACACAGGCTGATGGAACGTGAGTGTACACATTAGAACACCGTTCTCGTTTCTGGTTTTCCGACCTAGGGCTGGCTTGCATGGTTAGTAAGAAGCCTTACTGTCTGATAATAGACCCACGTTCTGGGCTTCGCCTGCCTCACACTGGCTTTGTGGCCTTGAGCAAATCACTTCATGGCTCTGGGTGTTAGTTTTCCGGGTGGGATGGAGTTGGGCTCGGTCAGTAGGGTCTCCCCCACCTGGAAGATACTCTGAGCTGTGAGATACGCCACCTGGAAGCCTCAGCGCTCCTGCCCCCATCTCCCGATCTCTAGCATCGAGCCTCTACCTGAGGGCTGAGGGCAGTTCAAGATGTTTGATGTGATGGTTTCAGAACACGTCATTGTCTGAACTGTAGCATCTCTTGGCCTTGGGGACCACACACAGCCATTGGCGACCAGACTCAGTAGTCTGGTCCACACTGGCACAGGGGACCAGGGAGGACAGGGAGCCCCGAGGGTGCGGTATCTTAACAGGCAGGCAGCCCCTAACTCGGCGCTTGTCTCCCTGACCTCGGAATCCAACGGGGAGGGACACCGAGTTGACGTCTGGGCATCTCGATCCGTCTGGGCATATTGCGTGAAGGCAGGAGGGTTGTGATGTGATGTATGGCGGCAGCTCTCCATGCATGAGCAGCAGGCACGTCTGTGTGCAGAGCAGCCAAGGGAAAAGGAGGTGCGTTAGGAAAGGTCCACGAAGCTGGAGGAGGGGAGTGGGGTTCTGCCGTGGTTGCCTTTGAGGTGAAGCAACGAAAATGTCCCTTGATACGGCATTGTCTGGACCAGACTTGTGTCGTTAGCCCTTCATTCACTTTAAATCGTCGCTGATGCGAGTCCTTCGGTGTTTTGTTGCTGTGGGTTACGTCTGTGAACGAGGTTAAGGATAAAACACTGAGTTCTCAGAAACGGGAATGAGATAATTACATTTCCACGAGAGGCAAAATTTGATGAAATTAGGCAGGTTTAATTCAGGACTGAAAGGAAAGTACCTCCACAACGCTTTTCGGTTTTGAGTGGCTCTTTCAGAAAATTCAGTTAGAAATGCCAGTTGACAAATAGCACCGCGGCCTCTCTTTCCTTCTTGTTCCTCCTGTTTAAAAACAAAAGTTAAAATAAGTGTTTTCTGACTTATTTTTGGATGACAACGTGATACAGTTGTTTAACACCTGGGGGAAACTTGACCCCCCCCACCTCCCCACCCACCCCCACAGACCTTGCTTCATAAAATAGCAGCATAGACGCCTGGATCTGATTCACGCGTCTTGCTTCTCAGGAGCAAGCTGAGTTTCTAATGTTTTCGGTTCCTGAAAAACCCTCCCGAAGCCGCGATTCCAACCGGACTTCCCTTCAGGGGGTCCCTTTTTAAAAAGCCACCCGAGTGGCATTGTTGGGGAAGTGGGGAGGGGCTGGTAAAGAGGAGGAGGTGGGAGCCCACAAGGGTGTCTTGGAAATTTTTCCAGTTCCTTTAAAACAAGTGAAGACAAGAACAAGAAAAGAAAATAGGATAAAGCAACTCGGGGAAGCTGAAGCGTTGAGAACGAGAGGTAGGCTAAGGAAGCAACCGTTCTCTTAAGAAAGGAGCCACCCCAGCGCTGGATGTGAGGGGTTTGTGGTTTTACCAGGGCGGAGAAGAAGGGCAAGGAGCGGAGGGCCCGTTGGCAAGCGGCGACTGGAATCGCTTTCGCTCGCAGAGCAGAGAGCTTCCTGAGTATGATTTGTGGACTGTGTGTTTACTGCTCAGAGCTATTCCACGTATGTCATTTATTTATAACTTTAAAGATAATTTAACATGTAAAACCTCCTCTGCTGAAATGCGGGTATTAGTTCCCAAGCATCATTTGTTGTGCGTATGGCTGACGGATCGTTATGAGTCAGAACTAATAAACTCGTTAGGATTAATAGGATTCTGGCCTGGAAAAAAGGAGCCTCTTTATGGCTGCCATGTCACTGCGTCTGCCAGGAAGGTGGTTACCGCTGGGCTCTGCGTCTTGCGAGGGGCAGTCGGGAGAACAGGAAAACGCACGATTGATACCTTGGAATAGAGTAGTCCGTTGCCCAGGACGTCAAGTGACTGGCAAAGCAGGGACCCTTGGCTGAGCATGGGTACGGCCGCGTGCACGTGCCTGCTCCGTAGACGGAGTCAGGTGATGCTGAGCAAACCTGGCTTTGTTGAAACAAACCAGGCACAAGATGCAGCGAGCAGAAAATTGCTATGTGCCTGCGGGTTTCTTTGCTCTCTGCAGGTAAAGAAGCTCGCACTCCCTCCGTGTCTGTTGCACAGTGTCGTCAGGGCAGAGGGATTTGGGAAGAACCACAGCAGCAGCCCACCAGCCCGCCTTGGCATTCGGGGAAGAGCGCGCTGAGTTGAGTTTGGTTTTGCCCTGACCCCCTGAGGAACACCCCTTTGGAAGCCGAGGTCCCCTCCTACACGGGCTTCCAAGTTCAGCCGAGAGGGCCACGTGGTTCGTGTCTATCTTCTGGTGGAAGCAGAAAGAGGAGCGTGGAAGGGCCCCCGCCCACGTCCTCAGCCTCTTTCCCAGAGCGCGGTGGGCGAGAACGAAGGCCGGCGCGGTCTGGCTTCTGGTGAATGGAGAATGGCATCCCTGCCACGTGGAAAGCTGAAAGCCCAGTTCGGGGTTTCTTTACGTGTCAATCTGTACTTTTTCCCACGGACCCTCCTTTTCCATGCTATGTTGCTCCGTTTCTTCCTCCCCTTTCCCCCCACAGCACACATCTGTAGTCACACACACTCCCAGGCATCCACGTCCACATCCACGCACACTCATCCCCCCCTTCTCTCTCTCTCACACACACACGCGCGCACACACACACGCACACACTTTCCTTCTTTGGGCTTCCCCCTCTCTGCGGGCTGACAGGTGCTTTCCGGCAAAGCTCCAGGCCGACCTCCGGAGGTAGCAGAGTGCTCTGGGCTGAGAGCTGTCCGTTACTGTAATCGTTTATTAGGCCTGAAGTGGGGTTGGCCAAATGAGATTAAATGCCATTTAGCAGGCTGAGGCTGTCCCGACATTGACCATCAAAGGAGCACGACAGAGTCGGCCACCAGACTCCCGAGACAGGCCCGAAGGTGCGGCAGCCACCGCCGGCTCTCTCTAGCAGCACGTAGGCCTTGCCCATCCCAGAAAGAGACCCCGCCGTGGGTCTCGTGTTGGTGGAAATGCAGACATATGTGAGCAAGTTCGCATTTATACGAAGGAAGGCTCTCCGTTGCAAAACGTGGTGTGTGTGGGATGTCTCCACACCCTGCCCCACCCCTCCCCTGACCCCAGACGCACACCCCAGAGCCCCTTCCCTTAGCTCCTCGTACAGGAAGACGTTTCGGGGTGTTTCAGTCTCCAGCAAGAAGCTGCGGAGTCAGCTGTGCCTCAGAAGACAGAGACTCTCTCTCGGAGGCTTGCGTTATGGCCCTGGGTGGCGAGAAGCCACCAAGGGCGTCTCCAGGGGCAAACCACACCCCCAAGGGTCACACAGCCCGTCGGTCACCTGTGTCGTCTGCGCGTGTGTCTGTATCGCTTTCTCTCTCTTTTCCTCCCGCCTCATTTCCTTTCTTTTTTTCTCTCTGTAATTTCTTCGTAACTCAGCCCTCCCACATGGCTCACCCCACCCGCTGGCCTCTCTCGGGTGTCACCGTCCTTCTGTCCAGCTGCCATTGCTACCTGCACCTGTTTTTCTGCGTTCCCAATGAATCCCAGAGGCGAACGCTTATGGAACAGGCTTATCCTTCAGGTCAGCCTCTGACGCGGAGGCCGCAGGCTTTCCTTAGATCAGGTATTCAAACCTGGTTCCATCGCCTATAACCAAAGGAGAAGGCCCCATGGCCTCAGGTACAGCACTGGCGAAACTTGGTCATTTCCCTTAAAGTGGAGCTATGGGAGATCAGCGCTGCTGGGCACAGGGTTTGCAGCTTGGTTAGTCCCGTGAGTTTCATCTTTTCCACTTGTCTGTCAGGCGCACACGTCCACTTGCGAAGGACTCCTGGTAACATTTTTCTGTAAATAAAGGTCCCTAGTTGACTGTACTTATTTGGAATTTGTGATGATTTTAGCTACTTGGAAATTTCCTTGGCCTAGCAAAGCTTTGGTCCTAAAACAGTATCTACTAGTATTGAAATAAATGACTGGGAGGACCACGTTTAAAACGTTTAACAAGCGATTTTGTAGCCTCTCTAAGTGCTTTGCAAAGAGGCACAGATTTATACGTAAACAATCAATAGGCTAATTGCAAACATCCTGTCCATCTGTTCAGCGTTTAACTAGCTCCATGTCCCTGTCAACTAAGCAACATTTTGTCAGCCTCACTTGAGGTATCGTGCAGTCCTGAGATCGAGGAACTTTAAGTTCTTTTAAAGTAGTTTTAATTTATTCTGCCCCCGTGGTGGCATTTTTCCATTTCTAGTCTGTCTGAATTAGAGGGAAATGTCAAAAAATTCCGAGATATCCAGAAAATATCGACATAACAAAAACTTTACACCAGTAAGGAACTAATATATAAATTGAGCAGCGAAAACTCTGAGCCTCGAGTTAGGGAGGATACAGGGGAAATCCCTGTCCCTTTGCTGAAAACCTCAAACCACTCTAAAATTGTAAAGTTTTAAGACGTTTTTAAAAATCAGTCAAACAAACCAAAAGGTCTGAGCGTAGAAGACAGTGTCCTGATGTGAGAAGAAGCGAATACATTTTATTGACACGATTCTTTTGTTACCTAATTTGGTCAAAGGATGGTAGTTAAAAACACTAGTCAAAGCATTATACAAATCGGGAACTTATTTCTGAAATACTTCGTAAATGTTCTCTTCACTCTCCGAAAGCGATTTCGGACACGGTGACTGCTGGGGGCTGAGGAAGAGAACGCACCGCGCTGACCCCCGTGAACATCAGGCCCATCAGCGCAGCAGAAAACAATTAGGGAGGCAGGGGGACACGTCCCAGAACGTCCGACCTCACACCGAAACACAGCGACACAATTACATATTCTTTGAAATAACGAAACAAGAAAGGAGAACGCGTCCGTGTGTCTTTGCAGTTCTGGGCCGTACGAGGGAAGGCGTGATGAGCAGGGTCATGCTGAGCGGGGACCTGGTGCATCGGGGACCTGGAGTCGCCAGGACAACAGACCGGCTCGGGCCCCCAGCGTGCTGGCGAAGGTTTACGAGGTGGTCGGGGACAGGACCCTGAACTGCAGCACGGCTGGGCCTTGTGGCACCTGGAACCTCGAGCTCTCGGCGTATGCTCCCCTGTCACCCGCTGGAGATTCTTCACCTTTTTTTAACCAAGGAGTCCTGCGTGTTCGTTTCCCCCGGGGCCCTACAGATTGTGTAGTTGGTCCTGCTGGGACCAGGGTTTCTTCACGGCCTCTTGGGACACGAGAACCACAACCTAAGCTACTCCAGGAGGAAGAAGGATACGTGGGCCCCCGCTTTCTCCCGAGTCTTCTACGCCGCTTCATTTTAGAGAGCTGCTAATGAGACAGGAGCACTCACAGCACCTATGACGGCCATGGCTAAGTCTTCGATTTCATAATCTGAAACAAACAAACTCCCCCCCCACAAAAAAAGTCACAGTCTCAGATGGTACCATGAGAACCTAAGCGACCAACATATTAAAGTCGTACAGTTCGTCAGTAAATATATCCAAGTGTAGAGTCAGATCACTCCCCATTTAAACATTTAAAAAGGGGACTTAGAAGAGGATACCTGAAAGGTCAGAGGAGAGGGACGGTGGCCACGACAGGAGGCGTGCGTGGTGGGGCAGAGCAGGGCCCGCACGCGACGACGTGTGTCTTTCCTGCTTCACAGTTTCCACCTTGACCTTTCCTCACTGCTGTGTGTGAGGGCTTGAAGTCCGCCCTTCGGTCCTGCCAACGCTGCTTGTCGTAACGGATAAAGGTGTTTTAGTTTGTGACGACGGAGCTTAATTCCTGCGGGAATGAGTGGCTGTTTGATAGCTTCGAAGGTGCAGAGCTCCCCGGTGGCGGGGACCATCCCCTTCGTCTTCGCACCCGTCACCCATCTGTGTGCTAGGTCCAGGGTGGCGTCCGCAACAGCGATGTGAGGCCACCGCGGTGCCTGAATCCGGTCCATGCAGGGCCTGGAAATGCGTGCTGGCGGTGCACAGCCCCCGGTCACGGAGCTGTTCTCGGGAAACAGCGTGGACCTCTCCTTCTGTGTGACTCTGTCGACTCCCTTGAAGAAGAAACATCGCCTCTATCTTTCACCAGATTGAAATGTCTGCATTTCTGTAGGAAAATTGTCTGTTTCAGGAGCCAGTTTAGCAGTTTCATTCTGCGAGCGCCCTTAGGGCAGGCAGGACACTTGGTCTGAGACGAGGCTCGAAGTCCATTCTCCTCTCCAACCAGGGGGGAGGAGGAGCAGGCGACCGGGGATGCTGACCCATCCCCATGTGGTCACCAGGCTGGGACCAGGCTGGACGTCCAGGTCAGACTCCCTCATAGCCAGTGGGTCCACAGTTCCAAACTTCCAGCAGAAGAAAAACTGTTAACCCTCTTTTCCCCCACTTCTGCCCTTCCTGTTGCCCTATGGCCTGGTGAAGTCGTCTGGCGTCTTGCAAAACACAGTTCGCTCTTCCCTTCCATCTTTAAAAAGAATGGAGTCACAGAGGCCGCGCCGCAGCAGTTGGCTTGTCGTTGCATCCGGAGCCGGGAAGCCGGGTGTTCTGCGGCAAGCACGGCCTGTGTCTGCACAGCTTGTTCTAAGTAGTAAACGCTGTCGTGATGGCCTCGGCGCTGGTGTGTTTGAGCCTGAGCCGTTCCCCGCGATCCTCTGTCCCATCCGAATAGTGACATAATACTAACCGAGTAGCTGCGACGATTCCGTTCCAACGTCCGTGTTCTAAAACTCCCTGGCGGCTGAAGTCGTGTGGCTCCGTTTGAACAGCCTTCGAGGCTGTAGTTTAGAGGGTGCAGCTACCTCACTTTGAAGAAAATACTGCTTCGTGGTGGTTACCGGGGCCAATGGCTGACCAGCATCACGGGTAAATCACATTTCATTATCACCTAGACATGTCATTTTGCTTTTTAATCGTTGTCTGTGCTGTTGGAGATGTAGCGTTGCTACTGGAAAGTGATAACATTGTCTGATTTAAAGTTTGGTTTTTCTCTCCGTCTCTGTCCACTCATCAGAGAGCACCAGAATGGTCAGGGGGAAGGGCCCCATCTCAGCTCCGCCTTCCGGAGGCCGTGGGGCTTTCCTGCCATCTTGCTTGTGTTCTTATTTCTAACTCTGATCGTTGTGAACGTACGACCTTGAAATCCCCAAGTCACCTTCGCCAGTTTCCTTGCTCTTCTCCTCTAACCTACTGTCAGGTGTTGCTGGCTGCTCACCTGGACCCCGTCGTCCTCGTACTTGCCCACACCAGACCCTCTCTGATCCCCTAACCTGTGTCGGTGGCTTCCAAATCCATTTCTCTCCTTTGAAGATCGCAAACCGCTCCCCTCCGTCCTGAGTGAGTCCCACCGTGTCACTCCTGTCAGGCCACTTCTTGCTCACGAACTCGCGGGAGCTCTTTCCGGTCCCGCAGGCTCTGCCCTCCGCAGTTAGCCGTCCACGGTGCTCTGCACTCCAGCTCCAGCCGCTGTGCTCCTTCCCAGGCCCTGTTCTCCACCCAGATACGGCCAGTCCCTTCCCACGTCTGCCCATGCATGGCCCCCTTTCCATGTTTTTGTCCAAGCTGTTCTTTTTTCGGGAACAGATCTCACCCTGCCCACCCTTCAGAGACCCACAGCTTCCTCAGGAAGCCTTCCCGTATCCATTCAATAAGAGCTCATTTCTCCTTTCCTCTACACGCCCATAGCAATTTATTTGTTTCTCTTAACACTCCTTACTTTTTGGATTATTTTGGGGTATTTCCTGGCAGCCCCATAAACGACCTGAAAGGAGGCTCTGAGAGTCATCCTTGTCCACCAAGAGCACCTGGTACTAGTACATCGATATGTGTTCAATGACTCAATCCATTTCCAATCTACTCAAGGAAGGGCTTCGGAGCTGATAATTAAAGTTAACTCTGTTTTAAGTAAAAGGAAGCTATTTATGGGCATTTATGCTGATGGAGAGAGAGTTGCCAGGAAGGAAAGGGTAAGACTGAAAAGAGCTTTGTGACGTTGGATTAGAATCAGGGCAGCAGCATAAACGAACTGCTGCCGTAGACGGTAGGTAGGTGGGTAGGTAGGTAGGTAGATTAGGTAGAAAGACAGACAGGTAATGGATAAGTGGATAACAGACACAGGTAGTTGTGCATGTGGAAGTACATACATATGTGTATAAGGGGGTCGGTGCACACACAGGTGTTAGCTACACCTGTCTGCTGAAAAGGCCTAGAAGCAATAGCTTTCTCAGCACCCACACCTGGTTTCTAAACATCATGCCCCAACAAAAGGGACCAAGCCCACTTGGAGAAGCAGTCGATCCCGAGTTGACCCAAGGGCTTAGGCAGGGAAAACACAGAATGAGCCTGGAACACCTTAGAGGGCCAGTAAGTGAGGAAATGCTCAAAAAACAAACAAGCAAACGAGAGTTTCTTAAAAGAACACAGAAGTCGAATGTGCCTGTGTTCCCACTGACCGAAGCTGGGCAGCCAAATAAAGAACGACAGCGTTGAATGGTAACCCACAGAGTAAGTTAATATCCAGGAGTCCACACTGACGAGAAAACAAACAAATAGGGGAGAAGGACCCTAAGCAGAATCCCAGATACTAAATGTGAAAGGAAAATGGGAGCTAGAACCACCATCAGGCAAACCCCACGGTAGTAATCCTTTCAGACAGGGTCCGCAGATGGATGCTGAAATTAGTGGCAGCCTTTGCGGAGCAGGATTTGCATAGTCTCAGCACATTTCCCCTAAAATACTTATTTACTGCAAAGGGAAGATAGTAGCTTTGCGGGAAGGACACCAACAGACGCCACCTTAACCCAGTGGCCGAGGGAAACGTCACCATTAAGAAGACGTGCTGACGTCACAGGCCCCTGGGTGTGAGGCACGGAGGACACAGCGTCATTTTTGTAGTATTCTGGCTAAAAATGCATACCTTCATCCTAGCCGTGAGAGACATTAGACAAACCCAAGGCGAGGGACGTTCCACAGAGTAACTGTTCAGTGCTCTCCAGGCGTGTCCAGGCCAAGGAATGCAAGGAACGACTGAGGAATTGTTAAAAACCGGAACAGACGGAGGAGAAATCACAGCTAAATGTGACATGGGATCATCGTGGATTGGATCCTCAAAAGGAAAAGAGCGTTTGTGGGGGGAAAATGGTGAAATTCTGATACAGTCTGGAGTTTAATAATATCGTCTAAATGCCGAGGTCACGATAAGTCTACGGAGTTTCGTAAGACGTTGGCGTTAAGGAAAGTGGCGTGAAGGATGGGAAGGGCTTCGCAGTACTTTTGCAGCTTTCTGTGGGTCACAAAGTAGTTCCAAGTTTTTAACTACATTTTAAGGGAGGCTTTTCGTGATTAACGTTGTAAACCTTTCTTCAACCAAAGAGGCTGTGCAGTCAGTCAGTCACGCGGTCGAACATTCTTTGTGTCCTCTCTCCTCGCCATCCCTGTCCGTGTCTGACAGCTCTCATTTTCTCTTGTTTCTAGACGTGTGGGTTGAACAGCCTGTGCAGAAAGCTCTTTCCTTTGGGTCAAAAAACAAAACAAAAAACAAAAACAAAATGTAACATGAGCCTGTTGTGTATGTGGCTATTTAGGTTTTCAAGCCGACCAGGCCTCTGTCTGAAACCTCTTCTGAGGACATGACGCAGGTAGCAGCATTCTCTCCTTTTCCTGGACCTCTTTGACCCCTGGGGAGGTCTCTGAACTTGAACCAGACCGAGGCAGCCTTCTTAGGCCCCGGGCTTTCTCCACCCTCCCGTTTCTTCTTCCTCTGTGACGTGGCAGAGCGCTCCGAGTCCCCAGTCCTCGCGCGGCTGGACGGTCACAGCAGTCACTTCCTTGGCCCTCAGTACGTTCTTCTTTTCCGTTCAACATCTTTTGAAATGTTTAAACACAGAGAAGAATAATAGAGAGAATATAATAAACCGCTGGCTAGCTCCTTCTTAGCTGGATAGGTCATCACGGGTCTCTCTTGTGCGCGGTGACGCGGGTGCCGGTGACCGTGCTGGCCCCACTGCCTGTACTTCTTTCGTGCTAATTTTTATATTCTTGGTTTTGGGACAGTACCTTGTTTTCTTGGCCACTTTATCTTATCAGTAGGACCAACTGCTCCAGTGCAGAGACCCACCAAAGATCCGCTCTCCCACCTGTTTCGTACAGTGCAGATTGGGGTCATTTCTGGGGCGGCTAATGGAAGGGGGACCTCTTTAAATGTTCTGCATAAGGACCCAATTTCACGTTTTTCTCTAATCTCAGATTCGTTTTTGGCTCCAGAATTCTAGTTCTCCCAACAAGCTGAAATCCTGTTGTGCTGATTAGACCTCCAGGTCACTAAACACGGAAGAGAAAAGGTCACGACCCAGAGTTCCAGCTGTTAATCTGCATTTTTTCCATCAGTAACTCAGGTTTAGGAATCTCCACTTTTATTCCTAACAAAGGATTCCAGTAACTTTGGGTCATCGGAAAGGGGCAACCGCAGTGACAGGAATGAGATGCTCAGTTCCTGAGGGGAAGAAAGATTTTTATATCTGCATCCGAGTAGGATATCAAAGTGTGAAGCCACAATCCACACCTTTTTGGGATTAAGAGTGGGGAGGGAAGTTTGCCACGTGATGGAAGTGTACTCTAGAATAGCCGACTTCAAAGATTTTAGCAATCGCCTGGCAATTTTACAATGAGCTATGATTTTTATTTCATGGTGATGAGGAGGAATTGCCATTTCTTGGTTCAGGATGACAGAAATCAAGATGTTTACGTGGAGAGAAAATTCCATGTGTGACGAATATAAACGAAAAGAGAACACATTTTATGTAAATAAGATGAAAGGTAAAGATTTCAAAGGTGGCGCCCTATATAATTTAAGTTAACACAGCCTCTTATACAATAAAAAATAAAGAAACCCTTATGGCCACCTGTCATTGCCTCTGCTAGCATCGCCTCTGAATTGCTATTACCAAAATATTGTCTTTTATTGCTGCACGTCGTCATCGTTGAAGTAGGATTGTTCCCCCTGTGGCTTTAATACGGTTCAGCTACTGTGTCAGGATCAGAATGACATTGTGGGAGCACAGAGATTTCGTGAGCTTCTGTGTCTGGGGAGAGAAAAACAGAAGAGGTTAAAGAAGTTTGGGGTCAGGGTTTCTTTTTTTTCAGTTTCATGGTGACGTTTCAAACACTGAGAAGAAAAAGGAAATTAAAACGTGCCGTTGCGGCTGAGTGGAGATGGGAGAGAGCTCGTGTTCGCGGAGAAGCAGATCTAGTATCCCTGCCGCCGTTAGACTCTGGACATGTAGCAAGGTGGCATCGCAAAGCGGCCATAAACGCGTCTCACAAATGTATCTGTTTATCAGCTTTTGCAAGGTTCTCTTCTTTCCTAATAAAGACGGGTGGCAATCAAATAACCAGCCTTTTTGTCCAAGAAAACGAAACAGCAAATCTGTCACCCACAGGGTCAGGAACTCAGGACCCTCTGTGAGTGACCAAAACAGAGTTGGCTACCGCGTAATAAGCTAGGGGCGCACCCAGGCATTTTAAGACAGCTTTTCCTCGCCAAGGTTCAAAATCTTTAAAAATTGTTGTGTAACTTAAAAGATTATAGAATACATGTGTGTGTGTGCACACGCACTTACAGAACGTACGTGTATGCGCACACGAACGTGCAGGACACGCGAGGCCTGCAGGACAGTTTTCAGAAGGGCTCCCGCCGTCGTGCACGCACCCATACTTCTGAGCCTGAGACAGTGAGGGTACCCGTGAATGTCACGTCGGGAAACCAGGGCGAGCACAAGAACCAAATATCCTATTGGTGCCTTATGCAAATCCAGTGACCCTCGACCTGCCATCGAAAGTTATGGGCATTGAAGGTCGCGGCCGTCTAGGAGTTCTGTGACTGTCCTCAGTGACAGAGGGGGTGCAGGGGTGCGTTTGTCCCCGCCAGGCAGGGCTGGTGCAGCCATGTGACTGACTATTGCCTAGTTGCCCCATCACCTGGACACCTGGTGTGTGGAAGCAGGACTTTTCTAAGGCGGGTGCAGTGAGTAACAAGGGCAAGTCCAGGCTACCCGGCCAGGTCCTCCCTCCTCTGTTGTCCCCGGGACTCAGTGTGTGCCGGCCCAGAGGCCCCATAGACATGCTCAGAGGTGGACTACCTCTCAGTCTCTCATGCTCATTCCGGAAACCTGCCGTGGGCAGAGCTCACTCTGTCTCTCTCAGCTGTGGGGTGCAAAGGATCACGTGAGATGTCAGACCCCCTCCCCAGCCAGCACTCTGGCCCCATAGCCTCGAAGGCACAGCTTTGCTCTGACACCCACTAGGTGGGAGCTGCTGCCTCGTGCTGCCAGCAACACCCCAACCCCATCCTGGCTGGACCCCTGGTGCCAGGAACCTCGGGGTATAGACAGGGACTTGGCAAAACTCCTGGTGAGTGGAAGAGGCTCCAGCGAGCATTGTGCGTCGTCGCACTGCTCAGGGTTGCCAGACGCATACGTTGCTGCTTTCTCGTTTCTCCTCGGCAAGAAGGGCCGCTGCAGGGCAGATTTTTAGGTGAAAACCAGGGAATAGTAAAAGAAAAAACCTAAGCCCCTGCCCTTCGCTTCCTGTCCACAACTTAAAAATAGAGGAAAGGACCCCCTTATCCACAACTTTGGCTTCGTGGGTGAGGAATAAATTTAAATCCTGAGTCCGATTTCCCTGATTTTTCACACTTCGCTCAGGCAGAAAACCAGGCCATCGCAGGTATTGACGGGTTCCCTGAGCCCCAGGTGAGGGCCCCGCCGTTCTCTCTGAAGCAGGCCTGCCTTCTTCTCCCCGCCAGGATATTACCCCTCCATCACTTTTGCTCTCTTTCTGTTGCCTTTGATATGGTAATGACCTTGGGTAAGAAAAGCAATTTTTTTTTATTTGCGTGCTTAAGGAATTAAAGGTGAGGGAGAGGTGGAGGGAGTTAGAAGGATGGCAGTTTGTCATTAACAAAATAAATAAGTACACCTCTTGGAATTTAAAAATAAAAGGGAAGGAAGGAAGGAAGAAAAGGGAGTCTGAAGGGGGAGAAGAAAGGAAGAAAGGGAGCCTGAAGGGGGTGTCTCCGGCAAAGGGGGAGGGGGCCAGGGTTACTGACAGGCTGGCTTCAAGCCCTCTTAACGACGTGTGCCGGAGCTCTCTAGGCCTGTCATCGATTTCCCTCTGCCCTCCACAGACCTGGCTGCAGTTAAGCCTGGTGTCCGCCACGTGATGCTGAGCCGAATCAGATTTTCCTTTTAGTCGTTCGATCACATTTCCCTTCCTAGAGCTCCGAAGGCACACTGGGGACCGCAGAGTGATTGCCTCCCCACGCCGAACGGCTGGTACCTTTATTGGCTTGGCGTAGGGTTTCCGAGGACTGTGTTTAACATGCAGCGAGCCGCGGCAATGCAAACAGCTCCGGTGTTTAAACAAGCATCCATTAGGCCAGGAAACGAGGCGCTGCCAGCCCGTTGGGTGCTCTGTAGTGCTGGCAGCTCGAGGTGAGCAGGGCAGGCGCACGAGAGGGGAAGCGGAGGATCTGGAGGGTCAGGGAAGGAGCAGGTTCCCTCTGGGTTTGCAGGAGACGGGGTGCAGGGTGGAGGGGGAGAGAGAGACGTTGTGGCTACAGGGACATGTGCAAAGCTCATTAATATCTCATTATGTGAGAAGCGCAGCGTCTCCCCGCAGACCAGCGTTCACGTCTGCGGTGCCAGAGGAAGGGTGGGCGCTGGGAGCACAACAGGACCCCCAAGCCCCCCTTTTCTGCAAGCCCCAGCAAGCTCCAGACGCTGGCTTCGCCCTGGGGGAGGCGGTGGTGTGGAGTTTGCAGGGGGAGGCGGCGAGGAAACCCCAGAGGAGCCGGACGGAGTAGTTTCCAGTCCCACTTCGCTCTCCTGCACCAGTTTGCAAATAAGCAAGCGACCGGCCTTCCAGCTTGCCGGCAAGCAGTGGAGACGGATGAGAACTGACTGGAAGCCAGGAGAGGGACGTCGTGGGGCTTCCGGGGGGCCACCCGGAGCCTGGCTGTGAGGCGCAGTGCGAGGGGAGGCGGATAGACGAGCTCCAGATCCTGGCCCAGACCTCCCGGAGAGGGTGTCCCTTGCCAGCTGGCTCCTGGAAGGCCCCTGGGATCAACCAGGGTGGCCTCAGGTGCACAGGGGAGGGGACCGATGAGGAATACGGGAGAAAACAGGGCAGACGAAATCGGCCACTGGGAATTGGGATCCTGCCCCCTCAGCCATCCCCGCCTGCCCATACCTGGGAGTGGAGCAAACGGACGGTGACGAAGTGGGTAGAAGAAATGAGGTGGGGACCGGGGGGACTGGGGGCTGTGTGCTCGTCAGATCTAACCTGGCTACCCAGACTTTGCCCCAGGGGTTACACCCTCCTCCTGTACCGCCGTCCTGACCTTGACCCCTGCGCCTCACTCACCCGGGCAGTCACCGTGGGGCCTCCAGCACAGAGACGGTGGCCTCACGCGAGGAAAGGCTGGAGCCACGTCACTCACATGGCGGTTCCAGCTTCCCCGCAGACCCTGAAGCTCGCTCTGTTACCGGATCAGCTCGTTCCCTCTGCCCCGGAGGAGCAGCATCCCTGTCCCTTAGGGATGGGTGGGCGGTGGCCGCCTCGGCAAAGAGTTACCTGCCAGGACGCCCCGAAACGCAGCGGTGCGTGCGTTAGGTGATTTCAAGGCCCCTTGCAGTGATGCGTGTGTAAGCTCTTCGAGAGACCCCATTTCTGCCTTTTGGTTTTCAAGAGTTCTCGTTTCTACCTTAGACTTTTCTTTCTGCGAACAGTGGTAAGGCTCCGTTTCTAGCATAACTGGCACCGTGACACGCACACACACACATACACGGACACACACAGACCCACAGACACGTCACCCGTGGGGACGCTTGGCCAGCATCCTCGAAGAAGCAGTGGGCAAGTGAAGGGGCAGGGGCATTCGCTTACGGTCACATAAAGCGACTTGGCCGGTTTCCAAGCACGGTTCGTGAAGACCTTCCGTGTCACACTGTGTTCTGACAGCACCATATTCTGTAACAACATGGACCGTCCACTAACTCCCAGTGAATGTCGTCACTGAAAGTTGTTTGTGTTCCTTTTGGACAAAAAAAAAAGGAAAAGAAAGAAAGAGTCCTGTGGGCCGTCCGTTTGTCGGGTACAGCAGGGCTTGGAACGAACGCTTAACAATAAATGAGTTGGGTCATCACCACCAAGGGTATTTCGGTTCGGAAAACAGTCATGACGTCCACATGCCGCTGAGGAGCAAATTGCACAGTGAGAAGAGGAAAATTCAGGCTTCTGTGTATGAAAGTCTAATGTCCTGTTGCCCTTACGCCTTTGACAGATGCAGCAGGAGCTACAAGAACAAGGCTAGGAAACCGTTCGATTGCTAGAATCCCGTAACCAAGCCTAAGAAAAATGTCCCTCGACCTTGTTGACTTTCCCAGGCTGTTATAGAACAAAACAAAAAAAAAAAACGAAGAATCACCAGTTATGAGGAGCCAACTAGACGTCCGGACCTCACCTCTGCCGTGGGGCCCACCGCACTCCGCAGGACTGCCCGTTCCCTCCCGCGGCCCCTGTCCCCCTGCCCCTTTGGGTGGCGTGAGCAGGACCCACACAGCTCTGTGCTCCTCGGGCTGCCGTCGCCCAGCGTCGGAACTCTTTCATCGTCCATCCTTTCCTCTTTCCTTTCTCGGAAGGAGAGCATGGAAGTGAAGTTCCCTCCAGACTCTCTACGTAACCAGAAGATTCCGGCACCATGATGGCCCGTTTGTGCAGAGCGGGAGGGGGCGACGCAGCAGAATCACAATCCGAAGCGAAATGGGAGTTAGCTTTCAGTTACAAAGAAAAAAAGTGAATTCCTAGCCCTTTTCAGGCGTTCGCAGTGAATAAAACTTTCCAGAGAAATCTCAGAAAATCGAGGGTGAGATGGGACTCGGAGAGATCTCTCCCATCCGCCTTCCCTCCCCCTTCCTCAATGAAGACCAGATCTAAATCATCGCAGATGGCGGCCCTATTTTTAAAGCTCTCCCGAAAAGGAGATTCTGCCACCTCCTCAGAAACCCATTCCAGCATCTCGTGTTCTCCCTGCCAGAACGTTTTTTTTTTCCCTCCTGAGAGGCCTCGGAGACAAAAACGACGCTCTCTCCTGGATGCAGGGACCTGTGATGATCCCTCTCTAGGGTTTCACCCCCCGGTGCATGTAAGGACACTCCGAGGTATGGGTAATGCCTTCCCCTCTTCAGTGAAAAGGATGGTTTTCTCTACTCTCGGGCTTTACATTCCATTAGGGAGCCCTGTGGGGTCCCATCCAAGATTCCCTGGAGGGCCTGCCGAGTGCCCGGCCCCGTCCAGGGAGGGAGAGGAGGAGGCATCAAGGGAGCCCGTTCATACGCACCATCCAGGAGGACAAGGTCACACCCAACCCCAGAGCCGGCCGTCTGTCCCGGACAGAGGCGTTCTCACAGGCGCTCATTCATCTCGCGCTTCCATTCCAGAAATAGCTCCCCGGCCACCGGCCGTGTCCCTGCGCGACACAGGCACGTCACTGAGCAGCACAGACGAGGCCCGCGTCTTCCAGGAGCCTCCGCTCGGACGGGAGGGGGAGCGGCGCGCGCGGCTAGCTGAGACAGGGTGGCCGGGAGCAGCCTTTCTGAGTCGATTCTTGGCTGAAACCTGGAGAGCGAGGGGGAGCCGGGTCAGCAGGCTGCACACGGAGAGGGCAGGAGTGCAGAAGCGCAGGAGGGAAGAGCAGGACAGGCCAATGGGACGCGAGTGCCGTGGAGAGGCGGGGGTGGCAGGGAGTGCCGTGGCGGCGCCAGGTCATCCCGCGCCCTGTAGGCCAAGGTCACGGGTTCGACTGTAAGAGGAATGGGAATCCGTAGAAGGACTTTTCGGCCGAAAGACGTGCCCTGATTAGTGGTTTTAAACGATCACTGGTGGCGGGTCAACAGGAGGGGGTTAGGATGCGAGTAGGCGAACAGAAAGAGAGCGTGTTCCAGGGTTGAGGTGAGGGTGGCGTGAACTCTGGTGGACGCCGTGGACACATGGGGGCACCCCGTTTGAAGGAAACAAGAAACACATAAAAATCGAAAGTGAGAAAAAGAGTGTCACTCCCTCTTTACAGTGATTTGCCACAGGCATCTATTGAATGAAGCCAGGGAACATGTGTGTGGGTCCGTGACTGTCCATTTTGATAAGAGATAAAAAGTCTTCGTAGGTCATGGGATTAGAAGGAGTCGTAGGGGTCACTGGCGCCACCTTCCACCCTATAAAGAATCCCCTTTACCACAAAATCCTGGCGGACGAACACGCAGCCGCGGCGTGAAGACCCGAGTGGCAGGAAGCTCCTTAGCCTCGCGAGGCGGCCCTTTCTGGTTTGAACCGCTCTCATCGTTTTTTATACAAACCTGTTTTCATGTAAAATCTGGTTTTACATAAACCTCAGGTTTAAACAGTCGGCAGTGGCCATGCCATGGAGACGTGGTCTGTCACCTAACGCTGTGTCTCTGCGTGATTTCTGTATTTGGTAAGTTTTGTGCAGGGGGGTGAGAAGCACTGGAGGATCCCCGCGGTCCGCTGTGGACTTACTGGTGGAAGGGGACGTGGCCTGGTTGGATGGGACGCGTGCGTCGCCTCCTTTAGTCCGCACGGTCATCTGAACTGGGCAGCATTCGCCCTGTCTTACAGGGAAAGTGAACTTTAGAGACATTCACAAAGGAAGACAGAGAGGAGTGGGGCGTGTGGGTGAAGGCAGTGCTGCGTGTGGTGGGCAGGTCCGGCTCCCTCGGGGAGCCACGGCTGGTGGCCGAGGTGTGCCTGCGGAGGGAGGGCACAGCACTTCACGCGCTTGTGAGCGGGCTCAGGCCCCCGGGGAGCGTCGTGCTTGCGCTGGTAACGTCAAGGCGAGCCTAAACTGTTGGGGCCGGTCTGGGCGGCAGTGGATTTGGCCTGCCCGTCTGACCTTGGTCTGGACGTGGATCCCTGAGCGACTCCAGAGGAGTTCCTGTCCCCATCCCCACCCCTCGGCTAGCAGACCTCGCGGGGCTGCGTCCGGACACCTCTGAGAGAACCCTGGCTTCGACAGCAGGCAGAGCAGGACTAAACCCCGGGGAGGCCGAGGACTGCCTCTCCAGATCCCGTGAGACTGCCTGAACGTCAGGCTTAACAACAGAAACGGGCCCGGCTCCCCTCCTCGTTCCCTGAGTCATGCGCTGTGGCCCGGACATGGTCATCTCCCTTTGCTAACGAGGAAACTGGCCTGACGAACCGAAGGAAGTCAGCTGGGCCGGCTCTGCGGCGTGGGTCCACTTCCAGCGAGGGCCTGGACGTGCCCCTGCCTGCGAGCTGCCGCTCCGGAGGCCGGGGACACGCTGCTGTTGCCCACTGACGACGTGGGGCTTTCCTCTCCGAACATCAGGCTTCCCTCCCTATTCCTCGAACAACTGGGCACGGGGTAGTAAACTGTCCAGAACGGTTGTGCGACGCGGGAGTCGTGTGCGTGTCTCGTCACAGGCGCGTCCGAGGCCTCTTCCCCTCAGGGAGGGGGGCCTCCCGAGCCACTTAGGGAGTTGAACGCTTCGAGATGGAGTGTGCACGTGCGCTCCCCCTCGGCCCCCGAGCCGAAGCGGGCACAAAGCCCCATCAGAAACCCTGAGCTTTGATATCCTAGTTGGTTCACCTGAGTTAGAATCAAAATACGTGTCGGCGTCGGCCCATCAGTTTCGGACCTGGCTCCCTTCGTCTGAGGAGCCTCACCGTCTCCGGGGACGTCCTTCTTCAGGTGACACCCCGGGGCCACTCTGGAAAGCACAGGGGAAGAAAGATGCTTCTGCCTTGCCATTCCGACGTTCAACTGATACAATTTCCGTTTCCCAATTCGTTCTGAATTTCTCTCGCTTAGTCCCAGGTGCGTCTGTGACTCGGATGTGTTTCGTGGCGCCATTTGCTTAGGCGTTTGGCTGTGTTCTCTGCTGCCTCTGCCCCTAGTTCAGAGGAGGTCCTGGCTCGGGGGTAGCTATATTTCTGGAGAGAACTGCCACCCTTCCAGGATTTACTGTGGTTGTTTTCTTCCTTTTTTTTTCTTTCTTTCTTTCTCCCCACAATATGGCTCTTTGTGCATTAAAATCAAGGTTCCCGGAGCCGGAGGTAGGCGCGGGGCCTGGGAGGCCGCGCCACATTACCATGAATAATCCTCGTGACTGTCCCTCTCCGCCGTGAGCTCATCCGGGCCGAGGGTCGCATCCGTCGCTGCATCCCCGGCTTCTCGCGTGGAGCCCGGGGCGTACACGACGCTCCGCGAGCGTGCGCGGCATGAATGGACTCATTTCTGCAAATCCCTTTCTACTTTACAAAGATTTTCCACGTGGCGACACGGGGTGACTGTTTCCAAGACCTCGACAAAGCCATTTCCTCCCTCGTCTCATCGAGATTGTGAAATTGCTCTGGAATTTTGGAACGGTGGCACTTTTAACTCTGTGCCTTTCATGAAAAGCCAAAGTCTAGATGCCGTTTTCTTTCTTTTTTTTTTTTCTTTTTCTTCTTCTTTTTTTTTTTTTTTTCATGTGAGGGGCTGAGGAAGGAAGAGAGGAGAAAGGGCAGGAGTGTTAACCGGATACCTTCCTTGTAAAGAAATTTAAAACTTTCATTCCCTCTGGATTTCTTTTTCCTTCTCCACTCAGCGTACGGTTCTTCCTCTCCTCTTGTAGCAGGATGGAGGTGAATCTTAACGAAAGCTCCAGGTCTGTTTCAAAAGGAGACGCGTTTAGGCAGCAGAGGACAGACTTTTTGTCTCTGTCGCTGGTGCTTTGACTTGGCAAACGCTCAAGCTTGTTCCACGTCACCAAAGATCCACGTCGTCCCATGCCAGCAGGAGCTGGGCCCGGGGCTCCCCTTCCAAGTGCGCCAGCCAGACCCTTCTGACGAGATGGTAGGAAGGACCTCGACCCCGGCCTGGCAGCCCGGTCAAAGGCGATGCTGACCCCACACAGCCCCTCAGCTCTGGGAGAGACTCATCCAGGAGGTCATCACCAGACAGCTTTTCCGCCAGAGGCTCCATCCGTCGGCACTCATCACCCAAACGCTGACTTTTCCCCCCAAAGAACTCAAATGTAAAAGAAGGAAAATCATTGCGTTGCTGCTTTCGTGACATCATGGGCACCTCGGACAGAGGCCAGAGTCAGCCAAAGCGGACAAACTTAGACATTTTAAAAGTTAGAGAAGTCTTTGATTTTAACGGGGGGGACGCAAGAACCGTACTGAGGCTCATAACTGAGAAAATAAAATTTGAGGGCACATGTAGGAGAAATACCATCCAGAAGACCTTCCGGGTCATGACAGAGCTGAGGCATCGCTTGCCCACGTGGACTCCCCTCTTCTGCCCTGAGGTACTGAGAAGTTTGTTCCCCGTCTTGGTCCTCAGAAGCCCGGAATCCACTCTGTGTATGTGGACGCCCCATCTGTGCCTGTGAAAGACGGAAAGAAACCTCTGAGCAAGGACTGTGATTCAGAATGCGTTTGACATTGACTCGTTACTTATGCAGACGGCTCCCGATGTAACGGTGGTTCCGATGACTATTTTTGGACTTTGGGGTGGTGCAAAAATGATGCACGTGCGGTAGAAACCGCACCTCGGGTTTTGAATACTGATCTGTTCCCCGGACTAGTGACGTGTGGTACAGCGCTTCCTCGCGGTGCTGGACCGTGGAAGCCGAATGACCTTGCCCAGCTGCAGGCCAGTGTAAGGACCGTGAGCGTGTTTAAGGCTACGCTCTGACGTTCAGCGGGTCAGGTAGAGTAAACGCACTTTTGACTTAACGATATTTTCAGCTTAGAATGGGTTAATGGGAACGTAACCCCATCCTAAGTCGAAGGGCGTCTGTATTGTCACCGTATGTCAGAAAGCACATTGCTCATGGGTGGGGACACGCCGTACTTTGGAAGTACACTTTCTGGCCTTGGCGTGAGATGACCTTGGCCCACGGCAGGTCCGGGCCGTGCATCCGTATGCATTCCTAGGCCTGCCGCGACACGGCACTCTAGAATGGCTGGCCTGAGACACCGGAAAGTTATTGCCTCACAGTCCTGGAGCCCGGAAGTCTGAAACCAAGGGGTCAGCAGGGCCGTGCTCCTCTGACACTCTGCGTGAAACCCTTCTTCCAGCTGCCGATGGCCTGCCGGCAGGCTTTGGCCTTCCTGGGCTCGCAGCTGCATTGCTCCCATCTCTGCTCGTGTCGTCTGTGTCTCCGTGTTTTCACGGGGCCATCTTCTCATGAGAACGATACCACTCATGTTGGGTTAGGCCCCCACTCAGCTTAACGAACCACATCGCCTTGTTTTGAAGAGCACCCCGCTAAGTTGGTGGAATGGCTGTATTGGGCTATACCACGACTCTGGAACACGATAACGTTAGAAACTGAGTCGCTGCGTCTCTGCCCTCTCTGGCCAAGGAGCTGATGCTTCCCAGGTCTCTGGTCATTGTTGCCGCGTATTTCTTTAAGTGACGTTGAGACGCTGGCGTGAAGAGCTCCGTAGAAATGTCAAGTATTATAGGTACCTGTTCGTTAAATATGCATGCGGTAGGCTGAGTAATTTCCTTAATGCCTTTCCTCCCGGTGACCCACTGTTTTATCGATTTCATCTGCTTAATCCAGTCCATGGGCTAGCGTAGGGGTCGCATGTGACTACGCCTGCTTTCGAATGAAGAATCGAGGCGTAGAAAAGTTTAAAAGAGTGACCAGAGTCGCCAAGCTAGTTACACCTCCGCCAAGGAGCCCCGACTCGGTGCGTGACTGCCACGCTAAGCCCCCAATTCTTATGCAAAGCCCCCCACTCCCAGGCCAAGCCCCGCTGTTCGCCAACACTAAGCTTCTGGGCTTCCAGCACAAAAAGAAATTGCTAAATGTGATTCCACGTGTACTTCGCATAATGCGTTTCTGTGACACTTCATAGTAATGAGATAATTACCATGGGCGCCGTATGAGAGTGCACAGACTCGGATAAGTCCCAGCTGCAGGAGCCAGCGCTGGCCCTGAATCACGCCGTGTTCGTTCTGTACAAATCGCCGACAAGAGGGGAAGCTGCAGAGTCCCGACAAACCCGAGGCGAGCTTTATAGTCGTCATCTCTGCCGTTTAGAGGAAGAGTTTATGAGTGCAATCGACTCTCTAGTTGAAACGAATGTGGGCCAGCAGCCGCCTGGATTGAGAAAAGTCTGAATCGAACGCTGGTGGTAAATACATGCCACGTGTGATATGCTTAAAAGTAACAACCGCGATCCGAAGTAGGCTATCCAACTGTTAGTAAATAGACATCCCCGGGGAACTGCTGGAATTAATATCTGAGAATTCAGGATATTCGAATCAGCTGTTTATTTAAATTTGAGTCGCTTAAGGCCTTGAGTTCTTGAGACCTATTTCTGTCGTCAGGAGGCTGAGCATTCTCCTTAAAGTCTTTATTATCCGTGGTCTTTTACATAGGAAGCTCTTTTTGTGGTACGTAGGAATATATAGCAGGTGGGCCCCTAGCCCAGTGACAGCTAAAGGCAAAATTAGCAGGAATTGAATTAATCAGGCTTTACTACACAATGCATAGAAACAGCAACAGACGCAAACTTTTCCGTTCTTTCAAATTTCAGAATTAGTTGCGTTTTTTCGAAAAGAACCGCACACGTAAGGGGAGATGTAAAATGTCAGCTGATTCATCTTCTGACTATATCCAAATTAACCTAGAGAGATCATAAAACTCTAGGCTGTTGGATCTATGAGGGATGTTAGAGATTGTTTTGTCATGAGGGAAGTGAGCCCGGGACCCAGGGCCCCTGCCTGGGGTTCAACCCACACCCATCGGCCTCTTCTAGGTCAGACGTGCCGTAGGGGACACCCAGGAAAGGTGGACAGCGCCTATTGTGACCTGGCCCACTATCTAATCATCACCCAAACTGACACATTCAGTCCCTTCGTGTAACTAAAGGCCATTTAAGCAAAATCACTCGTGGCGGAGATGGAGAGCCATCACCGTCCTGTAAGTCAGTCAAGCTGGCCGGGGGGTGGTGGCCACAACAGAAACGTCGCCACCATCGTCGACGTCTGACTCGTGCCATGCAAAACGGGAATGTCTTCCCACAGACACTTAGGAGCAAAATGAAGCCATGCAACGGGCTTGAATGTCTTCGAAAGAAGGGGTCTCGTGCATCTGCCGCACCCTCTGCACCCAGCTCCGCACCCGACAAAAGGGAGACCACCACAAAGTGAAAAATTCTCCTAAACGAACCGTGGGTTTTTTCAAAGACGCTCGTGATTAGGATTTAAGTGTAATTTAATTTAATTTAATTTTTCTTTTCAAACTTAAGTAAAGACAAGAAACCTCTGCAGAAAGAATGTAATGAATTCTTGCTTCTCTGACTCAAAACGAGGGGGATCTTAGTAACTCAGTAACGATCTGCCAAGTTCAGCTGTCCATCCGAGTCCGCGGTGCCTTCCAGGGTGGTCTCGAAAGTGAGTCGTTGAGTTGAATCCAGAGTCCAAAAGCAGACGCTGTGAGAGCTGGAACAAGCCTCGGAAATCACGTCGTCCGGCCCTCTCGCTTTGTAGCGGAGGAAACGGGGTCCAGAGAGGTTAAGTAACCGCTGCCCCGTCACATCGTTAAGTTTGTTTGGTTGCTGTGCTCTGGTGAGGTCTGGAAAACGCCACATGCCTGTTTTTGCCTTTCCAGTTCCGGACGTCTTCCGTTGTGCACACTCAGGGTATTTTTAAATACCGATACGCTTGTGAGCACGCAGCTCATTTACTTAAACCTGGCAGTGTGGGCAGTCTTCGGCGAAATCTGTTCCAGCGCTGTGCATGTACAGTCAGCCCTTTCTGATCTGTGGTGTTTGATGGGGCGAAAGGTAACTAAATATTCATGGTAGGAAAAATTCTCCTTTTTTTATTTTTACATGCATATACCTCCAAAAAAAAAAAAAAATCCTAAAGTCTCATTTGCTTTGCAAAAAAAAAAATTTACTTGGACACGGAGACCAACATTTAAAAGACTCCGTCCTGGGGGAGTTTTAGAGAGCCGTAAGCATGCAGAAGTGGGTAGTTACAGAAGACACTGTGCGAACCGAACCACGGCCGTACGATAGAAACGGCATACATCCTATCTGGGTGGCTGGGAAAGAAAGATAAAACCCCTGAAATACGTACCTTGACTCTGCGCTGGCACAGGCCCCTTACGGCACACCAAAATTTGAACAGAAAGTTGCCAAACTCTGAACCGGATAGGGGCAGAGCGATTTATGGCAGGGGGCCTCAGACCCGCCGTGCGACCCCGGGCTCTCTGCGCGTTTCTCGGCCGTCAGGTGGACGATCCACGTAAAGTAACAGGGACTAAGTCTTGGGGAGCAAAGTCATTATCAGAGCCATCACGACAGGCCCCTTCTGCCCACTCTTTGTTTTGCTCGGAGTCGTCTCCAACTGTACACCCTTACTGATGGTTAAGGGGCGAGTGTGAATGGTATTTGGAATTCGGGATTAAAATTGGAAGACAAACCCTGTTTCAAAAAAGAGGGTTGTTGTTGTTGTTGTTGTTGTTGTTGTTGTTGTTGTTGTTGTTGAGCTCTGGACCAAACAGCATTTGTTGAACTACTTGCCTCAGGACCAAGCCTGTGTCGTGTCGATTCATCAGGTACGGACGGCTTTACTCACTTGCTTAATCAGTCGCGTCGGAATGGCATTGGACCACGTTAGGGGCTGAACTGTGACCTCCCCAGCGATGTCTGCGTCGAGGCTCTAAGCCGTGCTTACCTCACAAGCTGACTCTGTTTGGAGACAGGGCATTTTAAGAGGGGATTACGTTAAAATGAGACCGTTAGGGTGGGCCTGAATCCCATCTGACGGGAGTCATTAGTAGAAGAGGAAACGTGGACACACAGAAAGACACACAGGGGAAAGGCCACGTGAGGACACAGCGAGAAGGGGGCAGTCTGAAGCCAAAGAGAGAGGCCTCAAGAGAAACCAAGAAACCAGACCTGCAGACACCTTGACCTTGGACGTCCAGCCTCCAGAACCGTGGGAAAGGCAACGTCTGTGGCGTGTGGTTATGGCAGCCTGAGCGGAATAATTCAGATCACTTAAAATATTTTACTTTTTGCGACCAACGGCTGTCACCGTGAGATCAGAAGTTAGCATTACCAGCGACTGTCTTTGCTCTGGGGTCTCCCAGAGCCTCTGGAGAAAGCCCAAACCTCTTAACACAGCACACAGCCCTTCGTGTCCTTGTAGCCCTCGCTTCTCCAGCCTCGTTTCTCAGCTCTTCCCCCTTCCACTCCGGCTCAAGCCGGGAACAGCTACTTGAGGTTGCACTTGGAAGCCATGCTTGCTTCCTCCTCGGAGTCTCAGCTCACATCCGCGTGCCCCCAGGAGGCCTCGCCTCGTCCGGGCCGTGGTGCGCCCCTCCTTTGTGGCTCCCCAGCACAGGTGCCCATTCAGGCTACCTCGTCCTTGCTCACCTGCTTCTTTCCCCTCCACTCTGAAGGCTCCTGAGGTCGGAGGCTGCATCTTGCCCACCAGTGCATCCCTCGTGCTTGAGGTAGGACCTGGCACATAGTGGGTGTCGTTAGTCGAGTCAAAGCATGAACCAGTTTGTGCAGGACGTTCCTTTCAGGTAATCACCGAGTCCCTCACAGTGCGAGACCCGCAGAGAACTGACTATCAGTTATGCTAGTTTGCTAGGACCACCATAGCGAAGTGGTATACAGACTGGGTGGCTTCCGCACGGTTCTGGGGACCAGAAAGCCAAGATCATGGTGTCAGCAGGGTTGCTCTTCTCTGGGACCTTTGTCCTTGGCGTGTAGATGGCCGGCTTCTCCCTGTATCTTCACAGGGTCTTCCTTCTGTGTCTTAACTTCCTCCTCTTATAAGGACTCCAGGCAGAATGGCGTAGGGCCCACCCATATGACCTCCTTTTATCTTAATCACCTCTTTACAGACCCAGTCTCCAAGTGCAGTCACATTCGGAGGTCCCGGGGGTTGGGACTTCAACACATGAGTTTGGGGAGGACACGATTCAGCCCGTGACATTAGGCGTGAGCCCTGGCCTCGTAGACTTCTACCTCCTTGGCACGCCCATGGGGCGAACGTAGACTCCTGCATTGCTGACGCCTCTGGAACCTTGTTTGCCATAAAGGTTCAGGACTAACGACGTCTTTGTCAAGAAAGGGACGTTTTGGAATCGCTAGTCGTGTTCAGCCGTTGGAGTGGGCTGTTACGCTGGGACCTTCACAGTGCCAAGAGTCAGGGCCCAGAGGACGAAAGTAGGGAAAACACCTGGGAACGTACGGCGATTGCCAGCACTGCTGTCCTCACTGGAAATGCCCGCTCTGAAATGGCCCGTACTTGGTTAATCCCCCAAATTCAGGGGCCACATGCCCCGTTCCCATCCACAGGATGGAAACATCCTCTCAGCTCAGGACTGGGAGAGCTCTGTGGAGCATGGTCCAGTCTTGCCTTTGGCCTCCCGATGAGACAGAGAGGACTCGGACTTCCACTCCTTCGAGGCCGAGAAAGGGTCCACCCGGGCTCAGACGTGGTCCCTCCCTGAGCCTAATGGAAACCACTGCCCACAGCAGCCAGCGCGAGGTTGCGGGGAAGAGGCTGTGGACGTGACTCTGACTGTTGCTATAACAACGGGACCTCGGTCTAATTTCTTTTGAAAAACGAATTTCAGCTGGTGGGCTGGAGCCAGGCAGCTTCTCCGCACAGCTGACCGCCTCCAGATCGCTGCTGTTTATGGACTGAGTGTGCGGAGCTGTGCACGCTGCCGCCCGCCTGAAAATGTCCCGATGACGTCGCGCCCATGTTTGTGTGAACGTGAGGATGCTCCCGTCCGTCCGCGTGCGGACGGCTTCACCCAGCGGTGATTCATCCCGGAGAGGAAAACCCTCCAGTTCTGCCTCGTCTCCTCTTTGTGAACAAAGTTGCCCCCAAAGACACATAAATAAGGGCCATCCCCTGGCTGGTAATGACCGCTAGTCCCTTAGCGTCCAGTCTTGGTGCAGAACCTGCCCCTGTGAAATGGGGGTCTGGGTGTCAGGCGCCTTCTAGAAATACGGTATTCTGTGTCCTGTCGCTTGCTCACTCAGGGCTGTGTGTGTGTGTGTATGTGTGTGTGAGAGAGAGAGAGAGAGAGAGAGAGAGATTCCTTTTGCCAGGAGGTAGCTCTTTCTTAGCTTTGCTTCATGCAAACCGCAGCGCACAAGGAGGAGCAACGTCTGACCCCTCTGAGGGGGCCAAGGCTTCTATAACTGGGAGATCTTATTTCAATACTTTTGTTTTCCAAAGGGAGATACACACGTGCTGGGATTTTATTCAACATCAGGGTCAGGTCTGGGCACCGGGAGCTGTTTGCCTGCCCTAAGCTGGTGCAAGACTCCAGGGCCGCGGAGACGCTCCTGGAAGGGGCTTCTCGGGAAAATCAGAATTTCCCCTTGAAAATAAGGGACATTTTGAGTGAACAGTGAAATTAAAATATGCTCGATTCCTACCCAAGGGAGAGGACAGTACTCAGCCTCCCCGAAGCAAAGCGTTGCTTCTCCCCCGACAACCTCCTCCCAGAAAATAAACAAATCAGGATCTCATGCTCCGTTCCGACTTGCCTGTGCTTGGGTGTGTGTGGTGGGTGTGAGTCTCCAGCTGTGCAGGATGCAGATAAGATCCGATCTTTTCATTTGCCCTCGTCCTCCCCATGGTTTTTCCCTTCTTCCTCACCAGCCCCCTTTACCGCCCTGTCTTTACAGCTCTAAATAAAATCCCATTAGGAATTTCAGACTGTGACACAAGGTCACGCATACAGGCGTGTTTAATAGATAATAGATGTGTGACTCTGAGTGAGAGACATCGGGAGCTCTTCCTGGGGAAACTGTGTCTCGTCCTTAAAACTAAGTGGAATGTAGAGTGTGTGTGTGTGAACAGACAGAGCAGTTCGGGGTTCAGCTGGGAGAGGCCATCACCCCTTCTCGAGCACACACTGAGTTCCCTCCCAGAGAGGCACGCTTTCCTGTGAGTCAGGCAGATCTGACTCAGGGACATGACTCAGGGACGCCGTCACGACACAGGCGTCCAGATCACGTCCCCAGGATTTCTGAGCGAGGTTTGATCAGGGCCGGAGTCGTCAGGCGCAGGAGAGCAGAGTGGGTGAGAACACAGATTTGCGAGGCAGGCGGGACCACGTCGTGCTCTGCCGTGCGTCCTGGCACGAAGGACCACCCTCTCGGAGCCCATAACCCCTCTGGGTTATGATCGAGGTCACGTGTGCAAAGCCTTCGGCCTGATACGTGGTCGGCTCTCGGCCAGGTAGAATATTAAATGACGCTAATATCTCAAAATATTTAATGAGCCACGAGTTGGTTTCTCTGATAAAAACTCAGAAGTTGAGAGCTTTCCACTGAAAACTGTGCGAGGAGATTTGACAATCAGAAGCGTGGCCTTTGCAGAGATGACGGTGTCAGCACCCATGCGAGCTACGTGTGGTGCTTGGGAAGGACTTTGTAACTCCAGGGGTAAAGAGCACACAGGACTCCCGTCACCTGTGGTGACAACATAAGTTATTTATTCAATGGAGAGAAAGCCAAGAGCCTGGACCAACACTTACTTCTGAAAATCTCCCCTGTCCCCTTGGGCTGGGCGCCCGTCAGTGCCGCAGCAGGCCCTTGGGCCTCTGTCGCTAAGGTTTCAGATGCCCACTAAGAGGTGAGGCCCCTCTGAAGATGGCCTTTTCCTTCCTGGAGCATTTCAGAGTGGACTTTTTTTAACTGCTCGTGGCTGACAGACGTCCCCTGCAGTGACCCGGCATTCCCCGCTGACCAGGTCCTGTGCTGGGTGCAAGCATCGAACCCTTGGCTCTCAGGGAAGTCACGTGTGCGTGTGTTTATTCACATGCCTTATTGTGTAGTCAAGTTATTTTTCTCTCTAAAATGCAGTGAGGAGGGTATAAGGCTGACAAGGGAGACTTCAGGGGCTGAGAGAGGGTTTGTCTTTCTTTGCCGCTCTACCCTTCACGTAGGTCTCCTTAAAACAAACGTTCTCACCTCGAACCTGTGCCTGACACGCGTTCGCTTTCTGGTGTGGTCTTTGCTCTTGGGAATGGGTCCACCCTGAGCACGCCCTTCGTTCCCTGAATGAAGATGAAGATGAGTATGTAACGTGGAGGGAGAAAACAATCTAGGGTATTCCTGTGCTCGGAGAAACCTAAAACATAAAAGCTGAACGCTGTCACGGAAAGTCTGCACAAGTCCAGCAAGCTTCTGCGGAATTCAAGACCCTCTGAGGCTGGAAACACCTCCGTCTGGAGCACTGTCTCGTAGGACCAGAGCGTCCCCGATGGACCCAGGAGCGTTTTCTATTGTACGGGGTTGTGTGTGTGTGTGTGTGCGTTGTTTAAAAATCCAAACCAACAAATTCAGACTGTTAGAACCTCAGCAGCACTATTATTGGACTAGATCGGAATTTCTGGAAACGGGGCGTCTCGGACCAACTACCTCAGAGGATCCGGCACCGAATTTGGTAAATTTCTTTAGACACCTAGGCCTCCGACCCGTGTCCAAATCTGAGGCCCACCTTGAGCCGCTAAATCAGAAACTGGAAGTGGGACCAAGAAATCTGCGTTTCTAACCGCTTCCCAGGACACTTTAATACGGGATAATCACTAGTTTAGAAAATCGAACCCCTAAATAAACCTCAAAAGGTCCTTTCCCAGGGTGCTTAGCTGTAGAAGACAGTTCTGAACGTGTTTTGCACACGATTCGTAGTCTACTAATTAAAATATCTAACACATGAGTGTTCTGGGTCCCTCATCACATACGTTAAATAAGCAAGTCGAATTTACCCGCGTGTTCCTATGCTGCTTATCTGCGGGAAGAGTGAGGAGAGAATAACCGTAGGAAAATCGATTCGGTGAATCCTCTTCTCGTTGGACCAGAACAGATCAGAATGACAAAAATGTTCTCGTGGAGCCTCTAGATTAGTTATAGCATCTGCAAGCTGAGATTCCTGCTCATCTTCACGTCTCGGGAAGGAGCTTGTGTCTCTAATCGTCGGTGAAAGTTCACCCACGGTTTTGATTGGATGGGGTGCGGCGGTGGGAAAAAAAACCACTGGAAGCCATTGTGTGGAAATTCGAAATCCAACGATGAAAACAGCTAGCATTCTGAGTGCTCCTGAGCGTCAAAATGTGTGACCTTAGTAATGGCACACGTAGGTTCTGGGTTTCCGTTTCCGTCCTCCTTCCCGTGATTCGCCCCACAGGCTCTCGTTGTTTTCAGCATAGATTCCCTGGATCCCCACTCAAAATCAGTAAGGAGGGGACAGTCCACAAGCCACTTCTGACGTTTTTAAATAACCAAAATAACCAAAATAAAATGGACAATGTGCTCAGTTGTCATTAGAACACTGTCCAGGTCAGTATTTTCAAGTACCTGCTTTGGGGATCAATTACATTAACTCCGTGTGGTTATTTGAGAGTTTCTAGCATCCGCCCATCCGTGTAACCCCGTGAAGGCAGAGGAAAGCGGTTATAGTGCGATGCATATCAGGATGCCCTGGGAGCCCGTGGAGGGTCCCCGAGATCGGGAGATGTGGGGAGGGGCTGTCAGGAGAGACGGGATAGAAGGTAATGTCTCAGCCGACTCGTGAAAGACACGTGGAGTGGGTCAGATGCAGAAGCAGGGTAAGAGTGTAACAAGTGCAGAGGCTCAGAGAGAGACAGAGGGTGAACACCGTGTGGCCTGAGAACTGCGGAGGTTTCGTCGATTGGTGGTGGAGGCCAAGCGGGGGTAAGAAGGTTAGAGGTGGTGGCTAAGACTCGGAGAGGGGGGCAGGGAGGAGGACCAAGCTGTTGGGGTGAGGCGGGGGCCTGCGTGCTGGCCTTAGATGATGCTGAAGACACTGGACAGCCCTGGAAGAGCAGCCCATGGGGACTGGGCGTGCCCAGGCTCACGTTTATAAAGAGAACCACAGCCACGTGCAGAGGAAGGGTTGGAGGGGAGGCACGCCGGGGCGGGGGCGCGGGTTTGGGGGACCAGACAGCGAGCAGCTGCTGCGGAAATCATGAGAGAAGCGTTGATGATCTGAAGTAGTGTACTGGGGGTTGGAGATGAGAATTAAAATTCATTAATGATAAGAACAGATCGTTCTGGAGGTTTAATTGGGTGTGGGTGGTGGGGAGACGGGGGAATCGAGGCTGCTCCGTGACGGCCCCAGAGGGAGGCCCGGCTGTGCGCCGCCGTCCGGGGCCAGGGGGGACTGTGGGCTGCGGAGTCAGACTGCGGTCGTGATCAACCCGCCTCTCAGAACCATCAGGAGCCGGAGACAGGAATCGGACGGTTCCCCCCGCTGTCTTCAGCCCGAAGCCATCGTCAGTAGCGTCGTCATCTTTCTTCCCACACCTCGTGACTCTGCCCCATCGCGTGCAAAATCAGGGACAAGGCGACGAGAGGTGGTGTTCTGTTGTTTTTGTTTTTGTTTGGGGGGGATTGTTTGTTTTTTGACTGACTCGCACTAATAAAGTCTAAAGGAAGAAAGCATCTCTTCTTCGTGGACATACTGGTCCAGGGGACCCCTGAGAATCTGCTGGGGAGGGGGTCCTTCTATGTCAGCAGGGGCCTGGCAATCTTAGTCTCGTTCCTCCGTGTCAGGGGTGTCACACGCCCCACCCCATTCCTCCTCCAAAGCAGGTCAGCGCCCGACCTGGCCCAAAAGTTTGCTATGAGGATGAAATAGGGCCCTGCGTGAAAGCACTCTATAACCCCAAATATGGCCATTCTTAGTGCTGCTGGTTTGGGTGTCATGTCACCCTCCCAGACTGCTCTCTCTCTCTCTCTCTCTCTCAGTCTGTCTCTCTCTCTCAGTCTCTCTCTCTCTCTCTCACACACACACACACACACACACACACGCACAGAAACACGAGCCGTGGAGCCACACCGTAGCCGAGACGCTGGCCTTGGAGCCGGCGAGGATGAGCAGTCGTCTCCCTCAGAGTAACTGGCACGTGGTAGCAGCCGCGGTGTCACAGGCACAGCACGGGCAGCACACTTCAGCTCCCGGCTCCACGGCTTCCCTGAATGGGAGAAAACGTTTGTAATAGCAGGAGGGAGGGAGCCGATTCTCAGTGAAGAGCGTCTGCGAGTCCTCCATGAGGGCACAGATCACGCTTAGAGGCTTCCAGCTCTGTAAGGCAGACGGGCCAGGGACTCCTTAAGATAAGACTGTTCTGGATGAGACGGAGACCCGAGTCCCTGGGATGGGGGTGGGGAGGCGCTCCCAAGGACGTCACCCCGTGCGGTCCGCCGTCCTCGTGCTCGCCGAGCAGAGTGCTCATGAGTCACCCAGCCTTGTCTGAGCACACGGGTTCGTCTCCTCTTTCCCCCTCTCCTTCTACCTCCCAAGAGGACCCTCGGGAGAGGACGAGGCTCGCAGGCCCCCTTCCCATCCCGCAGGGGGTCATGAGGCAGATGGTGGGATGCCAAGAGCGCTCTGCTGTCTTGGACACAACTGAACAACAACAGAAAAGTCACCACGTGGCTTCAGGGTCTTCGGTGATGTCTCTCTCAGACTCCCTAACGCTGATACGGAAACATCTATGTCACGATTTGGGTGAAAAGGGCCAGCCATAGAGAACGTCAGGCCCGCAAGGAAAAGGCCGTACTCGGCAGCCCCAGTCAGGTCGCACGTGTGATCCGAGCCTCCGCGATCAGGTCAGGACGCGAATGCATTAGCGCTCGGACTTGGGCTTGAATCGCAAATTCGATTTTTGTTGTTCACATGGACAAAGGTTCGCCAGGTGCCTGGAAAACCTCGGGGTTTTGCAGGCTAGCAGACAGAAAAATCATCGTTCTCCCTCGTTGCTTTGGCGATCCAGGGAGTCATCCGTCTCGGTGGTTACGATCGGCATCACTGAATTTTAAAAATGGCGATAGGTAAGGCTTAGTGGGAGCTTGCTGGGTGCCAGGCGTGAAGTTACGCGCTTTCCGTGTTATCTCACTTAAGCTCATCCTCACAGGAACTCCGCGAGCTAGATGTTACTGACCCATTTTGCAGATTATTTAACTTAAGAGAGGTTAAATAAGTTTTCCAGGACGCGTTCATTCAGCATGCGTTTTTCAAGTGGCTCCTGGGAGCTCCTGGGGACCCAGACTGAGCACATCATCCCAGCAGCATTTATTAGGTTCCAGGCAACATTTATATGTTTTCACTCTTAGGTGAGTGGCCTTGGGTTTGAACCCAGGCGTCCTGACTGCAGGGCCAGCGCTCCTTTTCTTATATAACTGCCCTCTTCTGCCCCACCCAGCTGGGCCCACACCGCTGCCAAGAGTGTGGGTTCCCAGGCGGGCCTGTCCGTCTCCATCATCGGGGGCACCGCTGTTTCACAGAGACAGACACAAACGGAGCATTCGTCTTTCCTTCTCCGTCCTGCCCCATTCATCTCACGGCCCTAGAACAGAATCGTGGCCCCGGACGTTCTAAAATAAAGTCGGGTTCGTTTTTAAGACAGGTGCTTATTTTTTTTTTAGTTGACATAGCTTCGGGGGGGTGCTGACAGCCGCAGGCCTTGTCTCCTTTAGGCTCCGACGCTGCGATGTTTGAACTTGGCGCCGTGTGTCGGAGCTACATTCAAGCGTCTGCCAGACGTGTGATCAGAACCCCGTGTTCCTGGTTTCTTCAATAAATAACGTGACCTTCTGGCAGCGTCTGCCACCGTGATGGATTGAACCGGTGTCGTTTTGAAGTGAAAGTTCAGTGTGTGCCAGTTAGGACCTTGTTATCAGCAAGTCAGGGTCTTCCACCAAGGGACCGCAGACAGTGTTTGGTGTTGTGATTGAAAGTACAAGATGTAGGAACACAGGCTAGACCGGATTTTTACTCAAGGACCTTCTCTGTTTACCTTGAACATGGATTTCTCTACTTAGGAGTGAATAGCAACCAAGTGGCTTTGTAGATTCTCCAGATCGGTTTTATTTCACACGGGGCTCCTCGGTCGCCTTGTTAGCCCCACGGGCCGCAGTGTGGGGTCAGCGGCAACCCCACTCCTCCTTCTCTTGCTTCCACAACACACAGCACCTCGCCCAGGGTCGGAGAGGGCCCGAGTGGAGGGCTGCCCCTCCCCCCGCCCCCATGTCACTCTCCCTTCTGCCTTCAACTCTGCGAAGTTGCTAAAACCCCTTCCCAGCCAAGCTAGTCTTCTCGCTTTTGTCTTTCTGGGAGCATTTTTCCTGGTCCTTAGTCTCTGCCAAGCTCTTTCATCGGCGTCGCACACACTGACCCTCCCTGGCAGAAAGGAAGGGGACAGACAGACGAATTGGGTTTACGGATTATACATTCGCACAGTCAGCAAGACTTTCCTTAACCGGACTTCTTAAACGAGTCCAGTTAAGTGGACACCAGACTCTCCAGAATAGGAGGTCCCATGACCAGGAATCGGGAATGTAGACGCTCAGAGTCAGTGGGGCTGCCTCCTGCTCCGTCAGCCCCTATGAATTACACGATGGATCTGTTCATCCAGGTTGTCATTACTATTAACCGCGACGATGAACTTGAATCCTAGGTGTGTCCGTGGGACGTCATTCAAGCTCATAGTCGTGGTTCATAGGTAATGGCAGTCCCTACCTTCTTGGAGCTCATTAAGTAGACACTTAGCAACGCCCCAAAGTATGGTAGAAGCCACCATGGGGAAGTAGAGGTTGCGGGGAAAAATTTATTCCAGGGTATCCAGCCGGTATAGGTGGGTCGAAGAAGGTCCTGATGGAGCTGGGGTGAGGAAGGGATGTAAGGGAAGATTTCCTAGAGGAAACGAAATCTAAGATACAAACCGGGGCGGGTGGCTGTTCACGTGGCGAAGGAGAGAGGGGTTGGGGGAGTGAGTTCCAAGACAAAACGACATGTACCAAGTCCCGCGGGCAGAAGGAAGCTTGGCCCAGTTCAGAAACGGAAAGAGGTTCGGGACAGTCGGTAGAAAACGTCCAGCAAGGGATGGGCAGGCGACGCCAAGCCGAGAGGCGAGAAGATGACCCAGCATAATGAGCAGGAGCCGGGTGAAGTGGGTTGGTTGGGGTTTTAATCGAGAGACAACGGAAACCATTCGCCGGGTTACAGCCAGGAAGGGCAGGGTAGAGACCAGGTGGATGGAGAGCAAAACAGGGAATGAAAGGACAGGCGAGAGAGTGAATGGATGGCGAGTCGAGGCCAGACACGGAGACCGTTGCAGCAAATGAGCAAGAGGGCGTGGCGCCGCGGCCTCGGACAGTAGCAGCGAGGCTGGAGATGAGTGGGCATCGTACAGGGACGTTCGGGTGCAGAATCCGTAGGGCCTGGTGCCTGATGCCGGGAGATGTTTTAAGAGGATCACTCAGGTTTCCAATTGGGGTAACGGGGTAGATACTGAGCTAGGAGCGTTAGTGAGGATCGTGTTTGAGCAACAAAAGATAGTCTTGTGGAGACACCCTGAGTTTTAGGTGCCCGTGAAACGTCCAGGGAGACAGCAGGGAGTTGGTGGAGCTCAGCAGAGGAGGCCGGGCGGGCTGCGTCGTCATGGGGTCATCAGCCTAGAGAAGGGAGTCGAAGCTGTTGTGATGGGCACAGTCATCCAGGCCCCACGGAGAGGGCCAAAAATAATAGTAATAAGCTTAAGACCAAACGATGAAGAATCCCATCGTTTAGGAGGAAGAAGGAAGAAGGCACAAGAGACTGAGGAAGAGCGGAGGGAGAGAAAGAAAGGAATCCAGGGATGGACGCGTGACGTCCTGGAAACCAACCAAGACGTGCCTTTATTTATTGTTATTTGTTGTCATTAGTTATATATTTACTTTTTTATGACATTGGTTAACGAAATCCAGTACGTTGCAGGGGTACAATCTAACAGTGAGGGTGTGTGTGTGTGTGTGTGTGTGTGTTGCATCGTGTGTTCACCTCCCACAGTTAGATTTCTTCCTGTCGCCACATCTTTGACCCTCTTACCCCATCGACCTCCCCCGTCCCCCGTCCCCTTACCTTTTGGTGACCGCTTGTCTGTCGTCCAGGTCCGTGAGTCTCTGTTTGTCTCGTTTGTTTGTTGCTTTTAGGTTCATGTCCCACATATCAGTGATGTCATGTGGTTTTCAGCTTTTTCTGTCTGGCTCATTTTCGCTTAGCACGTTTATCTCGGGGCCCATCCACGTTGTCGCAGAGGACGTGCTTTTAGAACAGAGTGGGCTACTGCATCGCGGGGTGGCGGGAGGTCAAGCAAGATGAGAACCGAAAAGACGTTTGGGGCTACGTTACCCACCAGTCTCCATTCCTACGCTCTTTAGTACACGTATTAAATTTTGTATTCTCAGAGGATTTTGAGCGTGCTTTAAAGTATTGTCGACTGAATCCCTTGATGTTCTCAGTTAAGATGTGATGAGAACCTAAGACGAGCTCTAAGATCTTTCTTGCATGTGACACAGTTTGGTCCAAGTCTCACATTTAGCATCCGTTTGGAAAATAATAGTAGATGATTCTTCTGGAGGCGAGAAGTTCTGCCTCTGATGGTTTCTCTTCCCTCGGCCCCCACCGTCCGGTGTCTGGCTTGGTGAGCTCTGCTCCAGGATAAAACCTCTCCCCGTAGGATTTGAACTGGAGCCTGGGCCACTTGGAAATTAGAAGTAGCGCCCTCTACTGCGTGTTGCAGACCACTTAAAAGTTAGATGGTAGCAATGCCTGTTACTGCGCGTAGAGTATCGGCTCGAGACTTAGTCATCCTCTTTGCTGTTTCTTCTCCAGCTCCAAGAGACTGTGAAAAGGAAGTTGGAAGGAGCCCGGTCACCTCTGAACGGAGACCAGCAGAATGGCGCTTGCGACGGGAGCTTTTCCCCAACTAGCAAGCGAATCCGAAAGGACATGGCCACGGGCATGGACGCCGTCGGCAGCATGCCCCTCGCTTCAGCGTCCCCTCTTCACCAGCTGGACCTGAAGCCTCCTTTGCCCTTGCAGAACAGCGGCACTCACGCGCCCGGACTTCTGGAAGACCTAAGCAAGAACGGTCGGCTCCCCGAGATTAAGCTTCCCGTCAACGGGTGCAGTGACCTGGAGGACAGCTTCACCCTCTTGCAGAGCAAGGACCTCAAGCAGGAACCTCTGGACGACCCCACGTGCATCGACCCGTCGGAGACATCTCTTTCGAATCAGAACAAGCTCTTCTCGGACATTAACCTCAACGACCAGGAGTGGCAGGAACTGATAGACGAACTGGCCAACACGGTCCCCGAAGATGACATCCAGGACCTGTTCAATGAAGACTTTGAAGAGAAGAAGGAGGCCGAGTTCTCGCAGCCGGCCGCCGAGACCCCGCTCTCCCAGGAGAGCGTGAGCGTGAAGAGCGACCCCTCTCACTCCCCTTTCGCACACGTCTCCATGGGGTCTCCCCAAGCGAGGCCTTCTTCCTCCGGCCCCCCCTTTTCTACCATCTCCACGGCCACCAGCTTACCCTCCGTGGCCGGCACGCCCGCCGCCCCGAACCCCGCCGGCTCCCCTGCCAACTGTGCTGTCCAGTCCCCGCAGACTCCAAACCAGGCCCACACCCCGGGCCAGGCGCCACCTCGGCCCGGGAATGGCTATCTCCTCACTCCGGCGGCGGTGACAGTGGCCGGGTCAGGGTCGGGCCCGGTGGCTGTGCCCGGCTCCGACATGTCCCCAGCGGAGCAGCTGAAGCAGATGGCTGCCCAGCAGCAGCAAAGGGCCAAACTCCTGCAGCAGAAGCAGCAGCAGCAGCAGCAGCAGCAGCACGCGAATCAGACTTCCAGCTGGTCCCCGCTAGGGCCCCCATCCAGTCCCTATGGCGCAGCTTTCACTGCAGAAAAACCAAATAGCCCCATGATGTACCCCCAAGCCTTTAACAACCAAAACCCTATAGTGCCTCCCATGGCCAACAACCTGCAGAAGACGCCGATGAACAACTACCTCCCTCAGAACCACATGAACATGCTCAATCAGCAGCCAAATAACTTGGGTACAAACTCCTTGAACAAACAGCACAATCTTCTCACGTACGGCAACACGAAGCCCCTGACCCACTTCAGCGCGGACCTGAGTCAGAGGATGACACCACCCATGGCCAACGCCAACAAAAACCCCTTGATGCCGTACATCCAGCAGCCACCGCAGCCGTCGCAGCCGCAGCAGCCACCGCCGCCACAGCTCCAGGCGCCCAGGGCGCACCTGAGCGAGGACCAGAAACGCATGCTTCTCCTGAAGCAGAAAGGGGCGATGCACCAGCCGCTGGCGTACGCCGCGCTTCCATCCCACGGCCAGGTAAGTGCGAAAGCGCGCCCCGCTTTGCGTCGATCAGGCCACCAGCGTGTGATGCTCGCGGCGTGTGCTCGCCTGCGGGAACCCTGCTGCCAGGTTTGGGTTTTACCTTTTTCTTTTTTCACCTTTCTTCTAAGAGATGGGAAAAGGTGACACAATTAACTTCCCTGCATTCGATCCCCCAGGAATCAAACTTCTCTTTTTCCCGGCAAGCCGAGGAGAAACGAGAAATGGCACCAAGTTCTCACGGGAGGGAGGCCGTGCCGTAGAGGTCACAGGGCCGAACCTGGAGCTCCCGAATTCAGTCCTAGACTGGGGTGGTGGGAAGGGAAGACGCTTTGGGGTCCCTGTAGGGTTTTTAAGGCTCTGAACCTCCTTCACCTGTCTTACTGAATTACGGATCATGGAAATCTGGATTCTCGGTGTTCAAATGTGGGAGAGTGTCCTGTATTTTCAGCGCGAGCTGGAGCGTAGGTCTTTGTGGGGCCACTCGACGTTTAGAGGTCTGTTGCTAACCTCATGCCATTAGAAGCTGTTTCAACCGCGTGGCTCGAGAGCGCAGGAAAGCCTCTCCCGTGTATTCAGGTCTAATTCAGGGAAATTTGACGGCGAATATATCCTAGTGCTGTCTCAAAGTGAAGCCTCCTCTTCCCCACTTCACGACATCCGGTCGGGGATCCGCGGTAAAAATGAGTGGCAAGCGATTGGATAGGGAAAACTCACAACGAGCGTTTACTCTCCTGGTCCTGACCAGGGTGGCGAGCAGCCAAAGCCCCTTTAATTTAACGCTTTCTCTGCCTTGCGTGAAAGGGGGCGTGGGGAAAGGCGTCGGTTCTGCTGACCTTCTGCACACGTGGGTGCGTTCAGAGCCACCTCTTTGCTGCCGATGTCTGTTTTGTTCCCCAGTCCTGTGGGGAGGTGCCGACATTTGCATTGCAGTTGGAGATTTTGTAGAAAAGTCTTTGCTTTAGGGGCCCGCGTGTGCAAATGGGCCCTACCTCGTGCTTGGATACGTGTCTAATAAGCGTCTACAGTTGGATGCATCAGAGGCACGGGGAAGTGATGCGGGCAGATCTTGCCTCACTAGGGAGGCTGTTTGCATCTCGTGTCTCCTGTTGTGTGCCCCCCCCAACTCCCCACCCCCCAGAACTTGATGGAGGCTGCAGAGCCGGAGGTGGTGCTGGCCTGCAGAGACAGGCCTGAGCTCTGTGGCTTGATGCTTGTCCTCCGCAGCCTTCCAACCCCAAAACCTCAGAGTGGTTTCTTGTCTGCACATGCCGACGAGCTCTAAAAAAGTTCTGTCTGGAGAGATAAAAATACAGCTTGGTTGACATCAACTGCCATCGGTGGCTGGTAGAAAAACATCACTGGAATGTGAACTTTTATGATTTATCGTGGTTTCATTAAAAATATATATACCATTGGGGGAAAAAAACGGAACATTTTATACGCTTCGACATTAAGTTCCGAAGCAGGCAAAAGCGTAGGCAACGTTCAGGGGTGTTTGCTGCAGCCCAGATGCGTTCGAGCTTTACGAGAGCGCAAGCCATCCGAGTGGTCTGGTGTTAATCTCCATACGAGTTGTACTTCTCCCTTCGCCGTTGCCACACCAGCTGCAGCGGAAGACTTCCTCTGAGCCAGGCCAAGGATGATTAATTCCAGCTCGCGGGCTCCGCGGGCATGTGGGGACGACGGGGACCCATCCTCAGGCCCCACCCTCACTAAATGTCTTTTGGAATTTGCTCACTTGGGATGCAGTTCTTGTCCCTGCTGGAACACGAATCTTAAAGGTGCTTATTTCAGGCCCGTAAGTGTGCCTGTGAGTAACGGCAGCCTCGGGCTGCAGAGGTCATGCTTGGAAAGGCCTCGGTCGGGTGAAGAAACGAAGAGTTTTCTGAATTAAACTCGTGGGCGCCTCGTCTGTCCTTTCCCTCTCACAAGGTACGTTCAGGTGGACAGACTCTTCCTTCTTGAGGCCTCATGAAAGAACCGTCGAGCAAAAGCCTGCTTTTTAATGAAATATTAACGTGCCGCCGTTTGAAACAAGCTTCAAAACACATGTGTAAACAGGCGAGTCTCTTTCTGCAAACATGCCGTGTGTTTCGTGCTTTTCCCTGATTGTGGAGCCGTATTTACGTAGCTCTCCGCATAGCTAATTACACCACACGTGAGAACCTGGCACAAATGCGTGCACAAATGGCAGGCGAGACAGAAAACATGATTACGCATAGGTAGAGTTCAAATTTGTTTTCTGCTGTTGCTCGTGAAAATTCACTCCGTCCTCTGCTGGTCACAGGGGCCGGGATCAACATTTAGTTTTAATGAGTGACTGGAGCACCAGCAGCAATAACACTAGAGCACTCATTTCCAGATAATTACCGTATGCAGATATTTACTTATTTGGGATATTTGCATAATGCCATTTCTCCCCGAAATGAATAGAAATTCACTTAGTTCCTGGATATTTCAAAACGGGGACCAAAAATAGAAAGAAACGAAAAAAAAAAAACTCATTTCAAAATTTTGAATATGTTTTATCTCGAAATTTTCCTTCTCAGAATCTATGTAGTATTCCTTCTCATTAAAGAATTAAACAAAGATTTATATACGAAGATGGCGCTCATAGTGTTACTTATGATGGTGAAAAATTGGAACCTAAACAAGTATCACGGAAAAACAATGTACATGAAAATCATGATGTTTAGTGATTTATCGCATGGAAATGCGCATAGGATGAGTGAAATAAGCGGATCATGCAGCAGCTTGTGTGTTATAATCTAGATGGTGTTTTTTTAATACAGATAGAAAAATGCGTATAACTTAACTATTAGGAATGGTTCATCTGGTTGATGAAGTTACGAGTGATTACTGTTTTCTTCTCTATATCGAATTTTCTAAATTTTCTATCACATCTGTGTGTTAATTCTAGCGTCAGGAAAAACACTTTATAAGGAAAGGAAATCCCCTATTATAAGAAAGTTAATATTTCGGTAATTTCTTAAAAGAAAATTCTTATTTATCCAGGTTGCTGGAACATGAATCTCAAAGGTGCTTAGGTCGGAGGGAGGTGATGGCATCGTTTCCTTTTCATTTGTGTGTGGTTTGAGCTGTGAATCCCTGCTGTAGAAGATAGCTCCAAACCCTTCTCCCCCCACTCACTCTCTTCTCCTTTTTCTCTCCACTTCCTCTTTTCACTCCTTCTCATCTTCTCTTAATTCCAATAAAACCTGAGCTAAAATGGGGACAACGAAAGCATCAGGAAAACTCCTATCATGAGCTTCCGATCCCCTCTGGGTTATGCTCTTGTGTGACTTCTGTGATCACTTTTCTCTTTTTTACTTTCTGGAACTTCTGTTTGTCATGTATCGGGCCTTCTAGATTGCTTTCTGGTTTTTAAAATACGTGTTTCTGTGTTGAAATGACTAAACTTACTTTGGTCATGTCAGTCTAGCATATCTTTTCCTAATTCTGTGGTTTCTCAAGGACAAGATCTCTCTCTCTCTCTCTCTCTCTCTCTCTCTCTCTCTCTCTCTCTCTCTTTTTGCAGAGCGCCTACCATGGTGTCCTAAACATAAGGATGCTTAATAAATCGTTACACATGGCGATTATCGAAGTTCAGGCCAAAAATATGTCCGCAGCGGATTCCCAGCTCCGACGGAGGGAGCATCCGCACAAATAACACAGAGCCGCTTCTGAGATCAAGCGGAAGAACTGGAAAGACAGGTCTGAAAGGGAACCTCTGACGGGAGGAGGTGATCTCGAACCAGCGGAACAGCAATGCGAACGCCGTCTCTGTCTGACAAACTTCACCGACGTGTCTCGGGTACCCTGTCCGGTGTGTCATCATCATAAGCTTTTTAGCCGCAGAAAGCTGCTCGGAAAGACCAGAGCCCCAGCAGTAACAGTCAGCGTGGAAGTCACTTCGAAGGAACCATTTTTCTTAACTTCGGAAACGTGGCGGCCCTTTGCTGAGCTTTCTCATCAGGCACAGTTTATTTTCCCCAAACACTACGTGACGTGGCTCCGAAAGCCGAATAGTGCCGGAGGCTTATGATGAGAAAATGCAGCCCCTTTCTTCATTGCTGCTCCCCTGAGGTGACCGCCCAGTTCACGAAGTTTCCTCTTGTTTACTTCCACGCACTCTGTCTCAATATTTCAGCTCTCTGGTTCTGTGGGGGGTGAGGATTTAACTCACTTGTGCGACTTATTCACGAACGCAGCCCCCTCCACACACATGACCTCTTTTTTCTCCTCCCCGTGCTCGCAGAATAGCGAGATATAACACAAATTATGATTTTTAAAGTGTTTCCTACTCACAGGGCTTTTTGCGCATCACGGGCTAGCCGCGTACTACCCTGTGGTTAGACTCCCCTTTCTTGCGTAGCTTTTTGTTTTCTTGGAATGAATAAGGCCTCTTTTTTAAAAAATCGGTGCTGTCTCTGCACCTACCTTAATCTGGCCTCAAACTTTTCTGACTCTGAAACTTTCGATGTAATCAAACACGTCAGATAATCTATTTTTCTCAAATATTTTTTCTCTTTTCTCTCTGCTTCCCTTGCTCCTCTCCCACCTCCTACTTCTCAATTCTCAAAATTCTCTCTCTCTCTCTCTCTCTCTCTCTCTCTCTCTCTCTCTCTCTCTCTTTCTCTCTTTCTCTCTCCTCCTTCAGTGTCCCTCCCGAAGGTTCCCGTCTTCCATCCTCCAGGTTTGGTCGTCACTTAACTGAAGTCTCACAGCTGCCCTTGGCCATCATCCTTGGAGCGCTTCGCAGCCCCTCTGTGTTGCTTCACCTGCTTTCTCGGTCCTTCCTCCTCTTTCTTGCTTAGTCCTTCACGTTGGTGGCGTGCGTCCCCCCGGAGCTGAAGAAAGGGCGCACGGGGGGTCATGTTTATGAAAACTATTTTTGAGAAGTTCTTTCTCCTCACCTTTCATCGATAGCCTGCCAGGTATCGAATAACGATTAAGAAAACGTATTCAATCAGAATTTTAGAGGCGTCTCTTCGCAGCCCTGGGGCTTTCATAAAATCCAACGACGTTTGGATCTCCCACTCCACGGGTAGAACCTGTTTGTCACTCTGCGAGCCCGTCACGTCTTCTCTCTGTCCCCGAAACTTCGTGATGATGTGCCTTAATGTAGCTCCTTTTCATTCACTATGGCCGGTACTGTGAGCTTTTTTAAAAAAATCTGGAAACGTGTCTAAGATCCGTTCTTATATTTCTCCTTTGATCATTTTCCCCCTTTTCTCTTCTTTAACTTTCTGGAACTTTCATTCATCATGTATTGGACCTCCCGAATTGTTCTCTAATTTTCGTGTCTTTACAGCTTTCCCTATCTTCGTCCTTTCCTTCTGTGTTCCGTGAGAGTTCCTTAACTGTATCCTCCAACTCGAAAATTACACATTTCATTTTTATTTATCACATTTTAAATTTCCATAACTTCTCTCTTATTCTCTGAGGTACCCCTTGCAATCTAAGGATATTAATTATCATTTTTAAATTAAATTTCCTTGTGCCCCTGCGTTATCAGTTCCTCCCAAACACCTTTTCCCATATGATCATTTTATTTTTTTTTCTTTCATGTTAGAAACTGTTCTCCAGTGACTGTTTATTTTAAGAGCGAGTCGCAATAAAGTGAATTAGTTGTTCTGTATGCTTCCACGGGGCCTGTCAAACGTGGGGCTTTGCAGTATGGGGATTGGGCTAGAACCCACCCATTTCCCTGGATCGACGTCTGTCGATTTGTTTTCCCCCCTGAAGGCCGATCAGAAAAGTCGCCTTCAGTCTCCTGACTGAGATTTGTAAATCTGGAGGCTGGCTTTCTGGCGTCGAGCAAAGGAATGGAGTCGGAAGGCGGCGGTGATGGTGAGGGGTGTGTCGCTAAGTACTCTGTCGACGTTCATTTAACCTCCCTGTTGTCGCTTGGCTCCTCAGCCCACGCTGGCCGGGGCTGGGATCCTGGATTCCTGAGCCTGTGGCTTAGTCTCTCCAGAGGATCATACGCCTTCTTCCTTCTGGTCTGGGGGAGGGCGCCGGACCCACCTCTTAATTAAACAGGACCTCAGCCGGTTTTCCTTCCTTGTGCACCCCCACCCTGGCTTTCGGAGGTGCTGCTGGTTCCTGAGGCGTCAGAGCATCCTTTTGCGTGAACCATCTTGCTTTATTTTTGGCTCTCCCTACTGCAGGATTCGATTCAGCTTTCCCTGAGCCGCTAAGTCGTTTACCATTCAGCCATCTGATTTTCATCTTCCAGAATTTGGTTGACACCCCTCGATTGCTATTTCCATCTCCCATCCTCTTTGTTCTTGAATATTTATGTCATTTTTATTCCTTTATTGTCATTGTACTGGGGCATTGCAGAAAGCCAGGATCGAGGCAGGTGTGCCATCTACCAGAGGCTTTTCAGTATCCATCTAAATATCAAATATTATCCAATACCGGAATTTATATTTTACCGCAAATTCCACATTATCGCTCCCGATATTTTGGGCGTTAATAGAGCCGGTTTCATAAAACCTAAAGTGCCCTCTAAACATGGAATTTACGCATGTCAAACACATGCGTTCACAAGGCCGACAGTGTCCACACGGTCAGCACGCCGCCTCAGCATGAGGCCTTGTGACTACAACCGCGGAGTCGTTTTTAGAATCTTGAAAATATTGACTTACTTCAAGGACTATAAAAACAATTTGGGTTCCATGACCCCGACTAAGCCAACAGTATCTGGCAACTCAGATGCAAGGTAAAACATTGACAGAACACTCATCGCCGCCTGAACCCAGAGCCCCCCACCCAGCGGGGTGCCACCAGTGGGCAGAACTGCTACCGAAATGCAGATAACAAACGAAATGTTCCTACTGATGCGTATGATAGTCGTTTCCATACACACACCGACATGTTTTGAAAATCCTGATTGACATTCTTCAGAGTCCTAGAGATATGGGATGAAGAATGAGCAGCAAAACAGGAAAAGTTTTAAGGAAGGGATTCGTCATATACTAAACAGTGCTGTAGAGGAAAGGGGTTTTCATTAGCCCCCGTCAGAATACGCTTTAAAGGTTTTGTAAGACAGGAATATTCTTATTTACCGCGAGAGCTTGCAACCCATCAGACGGTGGTTCGGAAACGTGTGAGCCTGAGACTCACCTGGGGAGATCGTCCAGGTGCAGGTCATCGGGGCCCACTGCCAGGGACTCAGAATCCGGAGGTCTGGGATGAGACTCGGGAGGATGCATTGTAATCCGCCACTCACCACCACCGCTTCCCAGTGGAGAAACGGTATGTAAGATAACTCTGAAACCCCAGCTATGCCCACCTGTGTTTATTTCATCGCCCAACGTTTGTAGATGCTCAAATGGGGCAGTCATTGTCTGTGGAACTATAGATTCCGCAAGGCCCAAGGCTTGTATCGTTTCGATTAAGACGGAAAAATTAGGTTACTCTGTGCTTAATGGATTTCTTTCTCTCTCTCTTTTTTAAGATAATATAAATTTCTTTAAGACATCAGATCTTCTGGATTTTAGCTGTGTTTGGTAAACCATAGAATTACTCCTGTTGATTGTCGTAATAGGAAAAGCAGTGCATCCTCCACCACCTCCCCTGCTCCCACCATGGTGAAAGGAGAACTCCGCTTTGTCTCTGCGAGAGAGCTGCTGATCACTCATTCATCCCTCGCCCTTGGTATCAGGACCTCCTGAGGGCAGACGTGGTTTTGTGTGTGCACACTGCCCTCCTCAGTATCCGCAGGAAGCGAGTCTGCCATGGAATGGGGGGTGCAGACGTTAAAGGAAGTGCAGGGCTTACTCAGGCCCTCTTTGGGGATGCCTGCCTCAGGCCAGGACTGCTCCCAAGCATGTCAGTCAGTAGGGCGGCAGTCGGTGTCCCATGCTCTGACACGGTTGCATCAAGGCTGGCGTCCAGGCTCCTGGGCTTTGAGACGGTATTGCCTCGGCCAGATGCCCGATTTCATTCTGCTTCCTGAGCCGTGGATTCCCTTCCTTTCCAGGTCATTCACTGCGCCCTGGGCCCCTGCCCGAGGCCCGCAGTGGATGGATAGCCCCTGCCTTCAAATGTAAGACAGGAGATCAGCTTTATTTTTCCTCTCCAGGAGCCTAGAGCCTAATTGCAAACCTTGACCAGGCCTACCCTCCCCGTGTACAGTCGCTCCTAAAGTTCTAAATAGGATGGACTAAAAAGAGGTACCAGATTGATACCCTCTGCGGTGTCTGGCGATGTGCAGTTTAGCTGGGGAGATGAGGAGCACGTACCTTAGATCAGCACAAGGCGGTGAGTGGTTAAGTGCCACCTTGTTAATTCTGATAAGACCGTGGGCAGAGAGACGGCGAGGGCTGGCCCAGCCTGGAGCGGAGGGAGCAGGCACTGAGTGGAGGTGGACCAAGCATGCTGGGAGGTAGGGGGCTGGAGGATGGATGGAAACGCATCCTCATGCGGCCCGAGGGCTGTTCTCGAAGGAGACAGTGCCGATGATACCCAGGCTGGAGGGGAGGGTTCCTGTTGGAGAATAGTAACTTGGAGACTAATTCGAGCGTCCTCTAGGGGACTTTCTACTATTTAAAGTGTGAACAGTAAGAGTCTCTCTCTGGTTGGGGCATTTAAATGTAAGGGAAACAAGTGCAGCAGCATTTAAAGGAAAGAAATAAGAGACCTTGATGATCGACTGCATGATAGGACGGAAGGGAAAAGAACGTCTGTGACCGTAAGGTCAAATACCAGGGCGGCATAACAGTTTCTGGAAGATGATGGTCGTGGCACGCATACGTCTAAATATTTAAAAACACTTCAAACCCTTGTTACTGTTTGTCTTATTCTTCCGATTCACGTTTCCCATTGATTAAGGTACTTCCTCCACACTCCGCAGAAGGTATGAAGCAAGTTCACACCCATTATGTTTAAAGTTTGTGTTAACTGGAGCCACAAACAGCTACTCCGGTGTTTCCTGGTTGGGCTTTTTGTTTTTACATGTGTTTGTTTTTCAGTAAATTCACGTTATGATGAAAAGGGTTCTTTTCATTAGTCAGAGTAGTGCCAGACCACTGTATCTGTTCCTTCTGCTTACTATTTCCAGTGTGAGGATTTCCTTGGCCACATCTTATACTTGAAGAGAGGGTTCTTTAAAGATGGTCATTGTGCAAATACCTGGAAGGATCAGAGTTCCGGGCTTCAAAGTGATCATGTCATCATTCACTCGCTATGCATAGCAAGTCTGGGCCTTTCCGGAGGTGGCACAGCTCTTCGGGGGGGAAAAAATTATTGTCCTGTACAAAGGTAGTCTGTTAAATCTTGGTTCCCGAGCAAGTTTCTGTGGAATTAATCGTTGTGACACCAAAGGGTTTATGTCTGACCCAGCGCAGAAAGAATCAAATGCCTCTGGAGTTAGTTAGCTTCCCGATCCGTTGTCATGATCGGTTAGTAGGGTCCATGCGTCATGCAGGTTTCCTGTGCATCTTTATTTACTCAGCAGTAAATACTGATCCCAAACAACATCCAAACTGATCACCCCCGTTGGTTACGATTATGATTTCCTAGGAGAGGCTTTTGGAACGGGGCTCCGTTCTCTAATTGCTCTTGCATCTGAGACGTTCGAAAATTCGTTCGGGCTGCTTTTGGGCCCTGGGCTCTCTCTCGCCAGTTCGTGCAAAGGACGTTTTAATCATCAGCTCGTTAGGCCCAGAGCGCTTTCAGTGCTAAGCCGAAGTTCGTCCATGGTGCAGGGGGAAAAGGTCATTTCTGGGTGTAGGAGCCGTCCACCTCGGGCCACCGCCGGTTTTCTGGCCTTGGCGAGCATCAGGAAAAGGCACCTCCTCTGAGCAGACGAAAGCCACTGCCCCCCGGGCACCCCAGGTGTGACAGCAGCCCCCACCCCACGTCCCAGCGCCTTCCAGCTGATACTGTAGTGCTATCCACAGCCGCACAGCCGTAGGGGGCTCTGGGCCCCTGCATTCACGACGCGCCGCTAAATGCAGAGGAGAGAGTCCGCTTCTCGGGTCAGAGAAATGTTAGCAACTTAAATAACCGTAAAGTTTTCGCTCACCTGGCTCTGAGAAGGTTGCTCCCATTTGTCTATACCTCTGTTCAACATCAGAAATCCTCGTTAAAAGAATATTTTAACGTGCAGTATAAAAATGCCACGTGTTTTGTTCATTTGTGTTAAATGATCTCAAATGAAAAAAACGCCTCAAGGAAAAAATCTAAGCACAGTGCCACCTCTCACACTCCTAGAAGCTTTCTAGTGCTTTCTAGTGCTTTCCGGTGCTCTAGTTGTCTCTGGAACCTATTATATGAGAGAAATCCTTTGTCTTTGCCTTGGTTCATCAGAAGCTAAACATGAAGGTGGCGTTTAATTCAGCTGAGCGCTTGCAACGTTTATGCTTTTTATATATGAGGAACAGGTAAATAAATATTCCCCAAATAATGGAAACTATTTTTACTTTAAACTGCTTTTTATTTTTTCTTTTGGGGGGGGGGGGTCACTGAGATTAAATCAGGCATTTCAGTCAGACTTTTCAAACTCAACTCCCAAACAAACGAGAGCCCGGCTGGAGAATCTGCTGTAGGCGTTATCCTTTGCCGTGTAACAAATCGCACCCAGCACTTACCGGCTTAAAATGCAAAGGGTGGCTGTGCCACGCGGCGCTGAGGAAATCAGGGGCAGCTGTGCTGGGTAGTTCTGGCTCAAGTTCCCTCATGGGCCTTGCAGTCGAGTCGTCAGCCGGGGCCGCGTCATCTGAAGGCCAGGCTGGGGTGGGACTGTTTCCCAGGGGCTCCCTCCCGTGGCACCCCACTTCCTCGCCTCAGGGGTCTTCCCATACGGCTGCTGGAGTGTTCTCTCTGGCTTCCCCAGAGAGAGCGATCCACGATAGAGCAAGGAAGGAGCCAAGCCACCACGCCTTTCAGGACGTGGCGCTGACGTCACACGCCCTCTCTTCTTCTTTATTCTATTCATTTGAAGCAAATCATTAAGTCCGGTCATGCCTGGGGGAGGGGAATCGGTTCTGTCCTCGGAAAGGCTCTCTGGACCTGTTTGTGGACGCCATAATTACCATGGAAGGCTTTTGACATTTCATAAAGTGCTTAAGCGGTATTGGCACAGAGAGGCTTAGGATGGGCCGGACCGAGCTGGCAAGGATGATGAACCACCTGGAGATGATGTGCATCGGGGCGTTGTGCCCGCGTAGGGGACAGGAGGGGGAGCAGGAAGTCACAGGCTCCAAACGCACCAGAAATTTGGTTTTTTTGTTGTTTGTTTGTTTCCATTTTGCAGCCCCCGACCCCATATCAGAGCTGTGCCTCGTGGCAGAGCCTCAGTGCAGAAGTCTGCGGTCAGGTGTGCAGAAGCCTTCGCTTCGACTTAAAGCAGGAGATAAAACTTTAGGGGACCTCGCATCGGAGCTGTTGGTTACCTGTGTGCTCTGCACCCAGCCTTGTTAGTTAGCTGACTTTGCACTTCTGCTCTAAGGATTCTTCCCCTGCCCTTTTCCCGTTGCGGCGTTTGCTGTGTCTAGCCTGCGGCTTCTGTCCTTCCCCGTGTCCTCTGAGCCAGCTTTCCTATGGAAGTGGTTCCCCCTGACGGGATGGCACGTGCGATGCTGTGACACGCTCTGTGGCCTCTCAGAGTTCCTCCCGCACATCTCCCAGGTCCTCTGTTTTCCGTCTCCCAGCCCGGGGGCCACCGCCGGCCACATTCCAACTTCCCATGATTGAATACTTCAGGGGCCAAAGCCCTCTGTGCCCCATGCTGTCCACTTAGGCATCCCTCCACATTCGTATTATTCCCAGCAAGATGCGCGCACGCAAATCCTTTAAGTCCTTCGGGCTTTTCTTTCCATTTCCCCCCAAATATGAATCACCTAGCAACATTTATGGAGGACCACGTGCGCAGAAGGCTGTGGTCTCCCTGCTGTGAGCATCACAAAAGACGAAAAAGGCACCATCCCTGCCCTTACGAAGTTCATCCTCTAGTAAAAGCTGGATTTTTAAAAGTGTTTTAAATAATAACCACACGGGTTCCCATTTATTTTGATAGAATGACATGTTGTCCAGGGTACAATAATCAAATTCGAGGGTTAGTCTTTTGTAGACCTTTTAATTGAGGAACCTAGCTGTCTTTTGGATTAAGAGAAATCCAAATGAGAAATACTGCTACCAGAAAATCATTTCGTGAGGTTGACTTCCTGGAGCTACAAACACGTTTCACCCAACCGGTGAAAATTCGAATGTGTTTAAAACCAAAATAAATAAAGCATTTATTAATAATCTGTTCATATAATCAGTAATTAGCTACAACTGGTAACCGCAGTGTAAGCAGAAGAAGAACCTATTCATGTTCTAGTTTTTCTTGTTTAGAAGACGCCAGCCCTGCCCTTTGATTTCCTTTACTTTTTAATGGACTGTTGTTCAGAAGAGGGAGTCGGGGAATTGTGGGCTATGAAGAGTTGATAAGGAATGAGACGTGCAAGCTGAGGAGCAGCAAGAGCGGGGCCTTGGGAGGGCCGAAGGCGAGGAGGAAGCCCCTCGGAGCCTGTCATTAAGATCTAACCTGTGATTCAAGGGGCAGCAGGCAGTGGTCTGGGCTGCTGAAGACAGGAGAGCACTATCTTGATCGACGTCATTGGCACGAGGGAGGCTAGGACACAGCACACCGGGGACGAGCTCATTAGGACCCGGCTGACATGGCCCTGGCAATAGATCCAAAGAAAAAGAAAGAGGTGGGTGGAGATGACCATGGACGTGGAAGGAAAAGAGGACTCGAACTTGACTTTTAAACCGGTAACTTAAAAAAAAAAAAATGAGGCTGGCCATCGGTTGTCAGTAAAGGATGTGTTGACCAAAGGGGAGAGCTTGGACACTTGGGCTTACTTGTCAGTTGGAGGCTCAATGGAAGACGTCTTTCCGTGTAGACATAAAGGACTACTCAGGGTTTCGGGTTCGTCCACATCCAGTGAAAAACGAGCGGATGAATTACTTTTTGAGAGAAGTTGTCCATGAGAAAAAAAACATAGCATCTAGCACTAGGTCTAGAGATTGCTAGAATTAATACCTGGGGGGAATGACAAGCAGACAGGAAATATTTGTGCACGTGCGTGTGCCTGTACGTGTGTTTCTGCACATTTACACATATTTCTATCTGAAAAACCTCTGAAAACCCATTCATCATAATGGGAACCCTCGCGAGTTCTACCCGCTAGAATTAAAATGATATTTCTTTTTCCTTCTTTCTCTTTTGCTTATCTGCATCTTCGTATTTTCCAGTTGAACATATATTGCTTGTATAAGTGTCCTCATAGAGAAGAAATCGTTTTTATACCTGGGGGTAGTCTATGGCCACGCCACCCTGAACAAGCCTGATTCTGTCTGATCTCAGAAGCTAAGCAGGGTCGGGCCTTGGTTAGTACTTGGATGGGAGACCTCCTAGGAAGACCAAGTGCTGTAGGCGTAAAAAATTTTTTAAAAATAAAGGATTGTAAGCTGACAAGGTCCTTGCAATCTGCGAGGTCCACCAAGGGTTGCCTCGCCTAAAAAATAAATAAATAAAAAATAAATGAAAAGAACCTGGCTGTAACGAAGGAGATAGGAGTAGAATTTTCATAGTCGGAATAAGAGGGAACCTTAAAAAACTGGTCTCAAGATGGGGACACTGAGACCAAGGCAGTTCTGTGGTTTGTTACTAGGCCTCCAAAACAACTAGAGTAGGATTTTCTACAGCCGAGGCTCTGCCCGTCGAGGAGGAGAGCAGAATTAGCTGCATCTTCTACAACTTGGATTGATCCAAAGCAGTGGTTCTCAGCTAGGGATGGTTGGTCCCCCATCCCCCAGGGGCTATTTGGCAGCATCTGGAAACGTTTTGGGTTGTCACAGCTGGGAGAGGGGAGGGCTGCTCCTGGCATCCGGTGAGTAGAGACCGGAGATGCTGCTGAACCCTCTGCGATGCACGAGACAGGCCCCCACTACCCAGAGCTATCCGGTTCAGAATGTCAGTCACACCGAGGATGTGAAACCCTGATCCAAAGGGAGGTGGGCGGCGTGGCGGCCACCCGTGGCATGCTTCGGGTGCCAAGCTCTGTGACAGGAATCTTTTCACCTTCAAATGACCTTGAAACTCAGGCAGATGAAGTTAAGTGGCCTGTTCGGGCCACACGGTAACTAAGCACCGGAACCAGGAGCCAAAGCAAAGTCTGTTTGCGTCCAAACCTGAGCTCTTACACATTATGCAGTTTCGCCTCCATCTTGACACTCACAGAGTGAAATGGGAACAGGAAAGCCACCGGAAGGTCACATCGTTGTTTTCTGCCTTTGCCTAGGCAGCCGCTTCCGAACCACTTTTACTCTCCTAGAATGGAATATCCGGTGAAAACAAATTTTAACACTTTTCTACGTCGCTTCCTCTTTATCTCTCCCTCCAGACCCATCTTTCAGATAGATGTTTATTTTTCTAATGAAGATCAGGTGCTTCTTGTTGGAATCGGGGATGGGACGTGGTATTTGGTTGATTGTGCAAATGGGAGCTGATATCTTTCTGGTCCGCAAGGCTTTTTGGTCATGGAGAAGCAATCTGCAAATGGCTGAGAAGTCCCACGTTAGAGCATCAGTTTAGCACCCTGGCAAGAGGCAAGCGTACGCTTTTCCGTTGTTCTCATCCAGCTCCGTGGTCGCTCCACCTTTAACTCTGGCTCGAGAGTTCTGGGCTCCAGCATGCTACAGTTACCTCGACCTCCTTGTTATTTCCACTGAAAAACACTGCGTTTTAAAACCAAAAACTGTGTTGCTTTTAGAAAGCTGACTTCCTTGGGTCCTTGAAAGCATCGGTCGACGACTCAGTGGATCTAACTGGGGTGCTTGCCCTCAGAGAGGGAAGAGGAAAGTCCCCACGGGTGTGGGCGGCTGCCACCACCCACCCCTTCTTTTCTGAATGAAAATTAGGATTTAAAAGAATCACGCCTGGCAGACACTAAGTTACCGCGGAAGCAAGAACTGGAAAGTACCTGTCAGGCCCCAGGTACAGAAGAAGTGCTTTATAAATGTAGAAGGCTCGGACTCATCTCTAGAAAATGTAAAGAAAAAGGATTCCGGAAGAATAACTGTGGTGAGCTGAAAGCGGGGACCAGGGCACTGATTTTTGGGTCAGAGTCAGGGAGAAGCCAAGCCATCACCACTGGGGCCAGGAAGGGCAGTCGGGGGCGGTGAGCCTGGGCAGTGGACAGACCCGAAAATGGGCCCCTTCACCTACCAGCCGTGGGGGCTTCGGCAAGTTGTTACCGGTCCTTGGATGTCACATCTACTTCTTAACTTCAGGCTTCCCATCGGTGAACTAGGGATAGTGAAACACTAAAAGTGTATTTATTAGTTTTTATTACCGGTATTGTTAGTATTGGTGAGAGCATCAGGGAGAGACAGAAACAAATTTCGTAAAAACTTTCTAATTTGGAATCGAAGGGATCTGGGTTCAGCTCTCACATTTGATCCGTAATGACTCTGTGCCTGGGGCAAGTCTCTTGAGTTCCTTTACTTGAAAAGTGAGATGATGATGATGCTGGCCTTACAGGGAAGGTTAAACCCGGGGATGTCAAGGGTCGCGTATGTACCAGATGCTCCACAAATCTCAGCTCTGCTTATTACGTCCCACTTCCCAAAGCTGGTGAATTGGTTTTCTGGAAACTTAGGCCAACTTCCTTAGTACCCTCTAGGCCTGTGGGTTTTACTATTTTTTTTTTAATAGCCCATCCCTTTGAGATTACAGTGAAAGCTACAGCATTGTCGCCATAAAAAACATACATTCCCAAAACAAACTCGGGTACAGTTGCAAGGGACTCACAGGCACCCTCGCCACGACAAAATCAGGCCCAAGAGGGTGAAAAACGTGTCAGTCCAAATGGAATGATTCTTCCCTTTGTAAAAGGGCTTGCCGTAGTATTCCCATCGCAACTCTCCCAGCATCGTTCAGCTCGAATTCCATTTCCAAAAAAAAAAAAACCTCATTTTATTCAGAATATTTCACAAACACATTTTTTTCATTAACAGAGGCAAGCCTCTTCGAACAAAGCATATTTATCAAATGCCTATTACGTGCCTAATAAGGTGGTGGGTGTCATAGGGAACAAAAGAAGCTTAACATGTGGTCCCTGCCCTCAGCCTTTTCTTTCTAATTGGAGAGACAAGTGAACAAGGCGGCATGAGATGTATTAGCGCTATATGCTGATATAATCAAGTGCTAAATTGTGTATGCTTGCGTGGGTGGGCGCACAAGCCTCACATATCATTCTCTGACCTTGAATTGTACACAAATCATTAGCGTCAAACGGGAATTGCCGACTGCTCCCCCATCCCTCGTCTTCGCTTGGCCGACTTCCATCCCAGCCTCTCTCTCTCTGTGTCTGGAACACACTTAAGAAAAGATGGGGTGAAATAATGCGGTGAGGAAAAGAGAAAATTTACCAAGGACAAAAGAGGTCACCGTCGGTCTGAGGTTACCACTGCCGACAGAGTCCGCACCGGTGGAGTCTGACCCAGGAGCAGCCGAGCTTCGTGAACACCTGTGGGACACACGACACGTTGGCTGCTAGGCCTTGTGTCAGCGACTGGGTCTGCAGAGAGAGGGAACGGTGCAAAGCAGAAGGCCTGAGTGATAGGGGAGGGAATCAGACACGTCATTCGGTATTTTCACCGAAACGGCATGGGAATCAAGGCCCAAGAGGAGATTTGTGGGGAGACCGTTGGGTGAGGAGAGACAGGGCTGCCCAGGACACTCGCAGCCCCAAGGCAAGAGCACACACGCGGGCCTGCGTACCGTAGGCTTCGTATTCACTTGTTAGACATCCAGCTAACCCTGAGCGAAATATGTTCTAGCTTCTGACCTTGATACCTTTCACCTGGGTCGTGGCAAGACTGCGGGGGAAGCCAGGCGACTGGAAAGGCCCGGTCTGAATGCAGACTCTTAGCGTCCTTGGGGTTATGCAGCGTGGGTGACCTAGACCATCGACTCTTCTCCCCATCCCTGGCTCTGCTTTTATTCCGGAGGCTTCTTGCTTGTGTGAGACACTCCAGCTCGCACCTCCAGGGTCCACACTTTGCACCCTGCCTTGGCCACACTTTGGGCTTAGAAATGCATACAGCGTGCGTCCACTTTCCAGAGGAAAGACCTGGGGGAGCAGATGTGAGGCCTTTGGGGGGTTCCAGGTGTCCAGAACACATTCTAGAAGGGAGGACACGAGCTCTCACCTTGGCCCTGCAGACTAGTTGCCCAGGTAGGGAGGGACGTGGCCAGAGGGAGACCCCAATCAGACCCTCTAAAGCTGGGGGCCAGGACCAGGACCCCTCAGTGCCTGTGTTAAGGGCAGAACCGAAGAGAAGAAGGAAGATATAGGAAGAAGACTAAAGCAGAGTCGTTAAGACTGCTCAGTTCATGGGGGAGGGGCTGTAAGTTGGGGGGAGCAGACGGGGTGGAAGAGAGGCCCAGCTAAAGAAGGGAGGAGGAGGGACCTGCACCTCCCCCCCACAGAGATGGAGACTCTGCGTTTATTATTGTGTTTAGTTAGAGAATGGGGAGCGGGGGTGGGGACAGCTGTTAGAGAAGGCAGAGGGCTCTATAATTCAGATAAGAGATACGAAAGGCAAAAGAATGATGGTTTTGGAGCCAAACGCGGGACTGGGAGTGACTGCTCCCCAAGGCCAGCATCTCGTTTCTGCACCTGTCTCATCAGCCTGCCGGTGCTCGCCCCACAAACCCGCCGAGGAGGGGCCGTTCTGCCTTATTGTTCTCCCCCAGAAGAGAACAAAATTGAAAGTTCATTTTGATTCCCCCGAGAGAAAAAAAAAAATTACTTCTTAGAATATTGACTACTGCGAAATTCCTTAAGTAGAATATTGGACATAAGTATTGAATCTTTAGCTAGACAGATAGAGGGTAGTTGCTGGATTTGAAATTACTCCATTTGCAGAAATAAAGAGGAAAAGGTGTAAAATCTCTGCACAGACATACTTGGTAGAATTGAGAAACTTCTAATGATATTTCAACATTTTAATTTATTTGTATTTCACAATTTTTTTTTGTTCTCTGAATAAAATATTTAAGTGATTTGGGAAGAGGTTAAATAAGTCATGAGTAGGCTTTTAGGAGAAAAGAGGAAGACACGACTTTGGGTTACGACTGTGCTAAAAGTTCTTTTCTCCATACTTGGCTTTATTCCTGTCAGGTCGGTCGGTGGGGAACGTGAGAGTCCTCGAGAGCCCCTTAGGCCCACCTAACACTAACACTGACGTCCTGCTCCCAGACATGTCGATGGCAGTGGTAAGACAAGCGTGCACGAACGTGGTTGACTCCAGTATTCAGGAATTTGTCATTAAAGGGTTCCCTTCGTCCCAAGTAAAGCCAAAGCGTCATGGGATGAGTAATTAACAATTCTACCAGGGAATGAGTCTGAGGCCAGCACGAGGAGCAGGTAAATCAGAGAGTTTGTGAACGACCACGCAAGGGCCCGGAGTCTGTATCTTTCCACCTTGGCGTTCCTGCCTGTCGTCTCCCTGGAAGTAACGCTCATGAAATAGGGGTCTGTTACTGTCCATTGCCAGTTTACAAATTTCATCAAGTTCGTGTCTGATGTTACTGCGGCATTCGTGGTGTCGTTGACTCCTGTGGTGGGGATGACAGGTGAGAGCTGGGGTAGTCATGAAGCTTGATGGCATCTCCAGCGGTGAGGGCCACGCTTCGAGCGTCTCTTTATTTGTACTCCAGCTTCTGGCCTCCCGTCTCGTCACGGCCGACAGGTACGTCTTGTCCCGACTTCGTCACAGGTGACCTGACTCCTGATCCCAGACGATACATTCAGATTAATGTGGTTCATTTTGTAGATTTTGGGGGGACCGGTTAGATCCTCAGCCTGCAGAACGTTACATCCTGGGTTTGCTCACCAGTGTCCCCGACACATAGGAAGCGCAGGATAGCCTGTGTGGACCGAGAGGCACTGGGAATGGTGACAGGACAGTCAGGAATGGAGACGCAGTCTGCACACGACCCTATAACCGCGGGCCTGCCTTCGGCCTTCCCCGGGGCCTCGTCTTTCAGATCACAGTACTCCTTTCAACGATTTTTACTGAGTATTAATTAGCTGTGTGGGATGCGAAGTAACATGTGACAAGCACTCAAGGACCTTACTACAATGAATTCATTTTTTAAATAAAGTCTCATAATTTGACCAAACGAAATAATTTCCACTGGAATTGCAAAAAAAAAAAAAAAAAAAGAGCCAAGAGTCATTTGTTCTGTCTTGCCATAGTTTTATCCTGGTCAAAACCTTTATGAATGACTTGGAAAAATTATCAAGCGCATGTTTCTCAAGTAGGCCATGGCACAGGGCTGGGGAGAACAATGAATGCAGTGCATTGAAGGAAGAAATGGAGATCTGACAAGGTCTTTCCAAGTTGAAATCCTGGGCAGAGTCTATCAAAACGTATCAGGAACTAAAAAGTTAGGCTTGCCGGTTACTGTGGGCCTTTAAACAGGTCACTTCACCTGTCTGTGTCTTTGGGCCCTGGGGTATAAAATAAGGAATAAAGGCAGCCCCTGCACAAAGCCTGGCTCCCGGTGTTGACCTCGATGCATGTAAAGGGTTTACCTCGCTTGCCACGTTGAAGATGCTCGGTGAGGGTAGCACGTACGTCTCTTGGGGAACAGTTGCCTGATGGAACTGCATAGTAACCGAAAAAGGTGGGGGTGCTTCAGGCTGACTGGCGCTTGACAGGCCACGTCACGTGGCACAAGGTCCAGCGAACGCCGCCCTTTAGGAGGGAGATGGAGACGCTGGAGTGAGCTCAGAGGAAAGCAGGCACGATGGTGAGAGAGCCTGAAATGCATATGACGAAAAGTTAAAAGAACCGAGTGTCTTTAGCCCGAGGTGTAGAAAGCGCAGGTCGTTCCTAATAGCAGTTGCTAATACTTGAACGGTTCTCATGTTGTGGATGGTTTAGATTTATACTCGACCCGGGGGCCAAAGGTGGGCATTTTAGAAAGACAAATTTTTGGCTCTGACTGAGGAAGGATTCGCAAACGGTCAGAGCTGCTCGGGGATGGGAACGAGTGCTTCAGGAAGCTACGAGGTCCTTGTCCCTAGAGGTGATCGTAGGCCCAGTGGCCACTTGGCGAATTAAAGGGCAGACTTGGCGGCCTGATAGTCCCGTCTCTGACATCCTGTGGTTCCGAGAATACAAATGTCCATCTCGATCTAGACGAGAGGCAAGGAGAACGTAGCATCAGTGCATTGTTCGATCGTACACCAAGACGGAAGCCCCACGACCACCAGCTCTGGGGATGGCAGGGTTCCCCGCAGGTTCGCTGAGGGGATGGTCGTAATGGGCGGGGGGACCTCCCTCATGTTCGGGGGGAGTGCCCCCTTGCCACCTGGCCTCCTGGCTTGGTCGGGCGTCTGCGAGCTCAAAAACAGACCTTCTGCTTGGCTGGATGTGCGCGGCCAAATGCAGAGTGGCTCAGCAGACTGCCTGCTGTTTGTCTTTCCTAATCTCCTTTAAACCCCTTCCTGCCTCAGCCCGCAGCAAACCCTTTACGGAGGGTGAGCGGACTCCCACTCCTCTTTCTTTTTTGGTGTTTAATGTCACTGATATTTGTGTTTCCTGTTTGCTTTGGGTTCTGTTTATTGTTTAAAATGACAAAACTTCATTATGCCTATGCTAATTATCTCCTTTTATGTTGTGTCTTCCTGACGTTTTCTTATTAGGACTTTCCTTCATTTTTTTTTTCCCTACTAGAATCTGAAATTTGGAACCGCATAGACACTCATATACAGTTCTGCCTCCCCTTTCTGTGTCTCCATGTATGGTGGCCTTCAGCACCTGTTAATATTACCAAACTGCGTATTGTTATGGTTTTTTAGTTGCAGTATCCTAGGAGCTGCAAATTCGATTGTTCAATAATAGCAAAAGATTACCGTTGTGGATGTCCCTTTTTTTTGGTGTCTGGGGTGGGAAACCCTCCAGTGCTCCTCACAGCATCACAAAGTCTGGAGGTGAAAGACGGCGGCCTTTCTCAAAGGTACAGGCTTTTCCCAGCTCCTCACAGCCTGAGCTCCAACTCAGCACGTCACATTTCCCAAGACCTGGGACCAGAGGCACTTCGCTCCAGCCTCTGGCTGCCTAGGGGTAATGCGTCAGGACCAAGCCATGCACGTGCTCTCTGATCACCGCCTGCTCGTTCTGCTTCCCCCGTGGCTTTCTGTCTGGAAAACTGCCATTGGCCGGAGGAGAGTTAACGTCAGTGCCACTTGCGTCCATCCAGGTTCCCTACCTTGCAGTTGTCCTTTTGCAGACAGAGGATCCTCCTCCGGACTCCTCTCCTCTGCCCCATTTGACTTTGACTTTCTAAGTGGTAAAAACTATATTCGTCTTATTGCTCACGCATTTTCTCTGATTACCCTAGAAGGCACCCACATGAGGCACTACATAAGGCACCTTTTCCATAAGGTGCCCATTTCTTATGGGTTTTTCTTGTCATTCATTCCACATAAACGGAAGCCTTCCCCCAATGCCTCGTACTGTGCTGAGTAAGGACAGGGGAGACAAAAACAAAGCGTTAGCATTGTCCCCGAGTTGCTTTTAGTCCCTAGGGGAGGGAGAGAGCTGCACTGCGCTGCAGAAGGAGCTGGGATGCTGCTAAACACCTGTGCACTCGGGGTCCCGAGGAAGGGTGCGTGGTTCAGACGATGGACGAGGAGTCACGTCAGGTGGAGGCCCTGGACCAAGTGAGACCTAAACAGTCGTAAAGGGTGAGTGGGTGTTTTTCGGAGCCACCATCTGGAATAGACGGTGTCTATACGGGGTTTTCCCAAGGAAGCAACGGAGTGATCCCCATGATGAGTTCACTTTTTTTCCCTGTAAACTCCGGAAATTTTTTGCCGCCACGTGAAAATGAAAACTTAGATACAAAGTTCAGGGGCCTGAACTAGCCTCGCGCTCTCCAAACGACCGCAAGCCTTTGATGTCCGTGATACAAGTGAAATGATGTATGTAAAGCAGAGGGCGCCAGCCACATGTAAGGTTTTAGGATTTGGACTATCAACCTTTTGGGAGTATGTTCATTCCTTATCAATTTTCTGGTGATTTTAAACCTGAAGAACAGAATTTCTTTCGAAATATGAAGCAAGGAACTCTATGCGACGCACGCGGATGTGCCGCTAGGATAATAAATCTCGTCCACGTGTGGGAAAACGGGTGGAGGGCGCTTTGTAAAACTACTTTAACCATACAACAGCCCTGATGCTATTTTATCTGGACAAATTCCTTTTCTCTAATACGGACATTGATAAACATTTTACTCTGACGTTGGTTCATCTCTTTGCACGAAACGCTTTTTCTCTTGCAGCCACCCCATCCCCCTCCAGAAGTGTCATCCCCTGAGGCTTGTTACTCACCCGCGTGTAGCACAGGGTGAAGTTCGGGTTCAGATAGGGAGGGGACAGGATTGCTTACCAGATGACACCTGCTCCGGCTACACCCCATGTCATCCTCTGGGGAGTCTGCTAGGAACCTCAGACACCTAAACATACCCACCGCCAGCGTCAGGGACAGAGCCCCAAGACGTCACCGCCAGGACCAAGCCCAGTCAACAAGCTTGATTTTCCCTTCTCCTGGGTGACAGCACGTAGAATAGAGGGGCCGCTGTGAGGGAGACGTGAGAAAGACCACAGTGAGGCCCAGATGCCACAACCAGGCCGAGGCCATCGACAGAGCGGGACATTCCGACAGCTGCCATGCTGCTGGAGACAGCCCTGGATGACAAGGGGACCCAGCGCCTTGTTCTGCAGCCAAAGCCTGACTCCCTCAGCGGCACTCAGCCCTGGTACGTAATCTGAAGCATGGAGTGGGCGCATCCTCAGGACAGCGATCTCCTGGGCGGGAGACCGTGGCCCTGCGCCCTGCTGATGCTGCCAGGCCTAAACCAGCATTGAGTGGATCCTCGGCAGCTTGGGCTAATCCGTGAAAATGTTCCCCACGCTCAACCTAAAACACTGCGAAGTGGTTGTACGTGTTACACGGCTATGAAAGGCCCTCAGAATCCATTCACTTCCTTCAACAGATGACCATCCCTAGGCGTCGGAATTAGCATGAGTCGGGAGGAAAATGTTTCAAACAGTGGCGATGTGATTCAGTGTGTCGTCCTTGTTTTGCCACCAGTCTGAGCCTCGTGGATTCGAGCAAGCCGCTATCCCTCTCTGGCCCTCGGCGTTCTCGTTAGGCACTGAGGAAGCTGAATTCGTATTAAAAACAATGGACATCTCTTGAACATTTATTGTGCGTGTGCCAGGCGCTGAGATGAAAGCTTTGTAGACATCAGACTTCCTTCTCAAACAGCCTATGAGGCTGTTCTCCTCCGTTTGCAGGTGACAGAACAGGAGCGTAGAAAGGATAAGGAACTTCCCCCAAGGTCTAGTAACAGGTGGAGCTGGTATTGAACCCCATCCAGCGCCCTTAAACTTGGTGCCGGGGGTGGGGTGGGTACTGCAGTTTCTTCCTTAATATCCTCCGGCTTCCTGACCTCAGCGAGGCAGGACCGCAGCATGGGGAGATCAGAGGTCATTTGCCTCCTGAAGAGCCTTTGGTGAGTTACCCCCCCCCAGCCTCCAATAACCTGCCCCCTAGGGACCTCCAGGCCCTCTCCATTATCCTCAAAGCATCCTTCCAGCTTTGCTGCCTCATCACACGAGCGAGTACACCTGCAGGCCTCCACCTGTGCCCTTTCGCTTTGTTCTCTGGAGAACGCTAAGGACCATGAATTCGGTACCAGGAATCCACATGCATGCTCAGTAAGGTTAGGGAGCTTGGTTTTACCATTTTCAAAGGGGATCATACTCTTTTCAAGAAAGAAGCAGCTTTTTTGACAGTCCCTTTTGAGATTGAGGAAACTTTATGTGGATTCGAAGCCTGTCCTGAGTCTGTGTGTACGAGTAGAAGCAGAAATGAGAAGGCGAGCGGTTCCCTGGCCGGGCAGGTGCTCTCTGCTCGCGGGTCAGGGAAGGAATCGCGTCATGATTCTGGTGGCCGCGTCGTCATCAGTGTCATCAGCTCTCCATGTGTGACACAAGAGGACAGGAATAACTAGCATACCGTGCGTTCCCGTGTACCGGTCCTTCTCACGTGCATTGCTCATTTTAGTTCTCGCCTGACAGTGCAGGTCTTTTATAAATAAGCAACCTGAGGCCCAGAGAGGGTACCAGAGTTGGCCAGGATCACCCACAAACAAAGGGCGGAGCCAGGAGGCAAAGCCCATGTGCTCTTTTCATTTCATCATAGCTGAGGCTGTGAGGAAGGCAGAGATGATTAACCAGGAGGCTTCTGATGCACGTTGGCAAATGCGAGGCTCCGGGAATGGAGTACGGACAGTCTGGAAACGGGAAGAGTGCCGTGCAACCACCAACACACGGTCCTCCGAGTCTCTCCGAACACTGGGAATAAAATGTAAGCGATCGATGATGGGTTCCACACGTCTTCGGACCCGCGGCCCTTGCTGCGTCCTTTATACTTTACTCCGTGACCAGGATGTGGGCGTAAGTTGAGGCTTGCAGAGAGGCTGGACAAAGCTGCAAGACTCGCCCCTTAAAGTATTCAGCCTTGCAAAGTTTTCATCGAGCCCCGTTCAGTAGCGTGGTAATGATAAGCTGATGGCTTGATTTTTAGCAAAATAGTACAGGTATTCTGAAGTGTTTTCAGTAGTTCCAAAATGTATTCTTCCTTTGAGCCTGATTCCATGAGGAGGTGAACCTCTGAGTGCGTATTCCTCCGCATGGTGAGCACGGCCTGTGACGTGGCTGGCTAGGTGAGCCACGGCCAAGATCACCGTGTCGCCAGTCTAACTCAGATCGCAATTAGCAGCAAGCCTCAAGGTCGTCAGGGTCTTGCAGCCCCTACTTTGTCTGAGGGAGACCAAGGACAGACTGAGAGGGGCAGCTTTCACCTCCCTGCGTCCTGTCCATGACCCCTCAGCTCGTCACTCACTCAGGAAGTCTCTGTGGTCAGTTTCACAGAGGAATGGCCCTTCCCCCGCCTTGAATGATCAGCTCCTCACAAGTGGCCATTGTTTTAATGTGAGAACGTCTGTCTCCGAGAAGAAATGACCACGGGCTGCAAAGCTCACCATGCTTCCCTGTCCCCTTGGCAATCTCAAGAGGATGCCTGAAGCCTTGCACACAAGACCCACTTCCTGCGTGGGGCTGGAGGCAGCGTGGCGCCCAATCTGTTTCCCTGGTTCTTGACGTTAGCCTCAGACTGCCAAGTGTGACATGGACCTTCTGTCTGGAAAATGGAAAAAACGAACTCTTTATATGTCGGTTGTCAGTGTTCGAGAAGAGGAAGAGCCTGAAGACGTTCTATATTCTAAAATAATGTGGTTGCACTTTCTTGCTCTTTTTCTTCTTTTTCTCCCTTGTTTCCCTCCAAGCTGCAACGTTTACGGCCTCGGGTATTGGCACTATAAATTGGATTTTCAGAGTAAGAGGAAGCAGGCCTTCCTTAGAAGAGTCTCCCAAAAGCCCCGAAGAAGAAAGTAGTTCGGGGGCATTTGAAGTCTGTGACACCAAAGGTACCAGCCAGCGGCAGACGTAGGCGGGAGGTAAATGGCACCCCGAAAGGAGCAGGTGTCATAACCGTGATGTGATGCTCTGTGTCGGAGAAGAGGCTGGCCCTCAGTGCCTGGTCCAGATTAGTTCCAGGAGCCTCGGTGAGGTGTCCGCAAGAAGGGAGAATTTGAAAAGAGGACGTAACGAGAAAAAGTTCTGGAACCCGGGTTGCCAAAGGAGTGAATGTTAAAAATCCCAAGAAATTCCATCTAAAACGCCCGTAGTTTCTCCCTTTTCTATACAGCGGCTCTGAGAGTGTAGGTAGTCTGCTAGGGCCAGCCATGTGCTACCTGTTTGTAGAGTTGTTCTCTCTTCTTTCTTTCACCTTGCAGGCAGTCCTCTTTCCCTTTACGTGGGTATAAATGTACAGAAAACGCTTTTTATTCTCCGTAAGTCTTTTAGAAGCAAAGAACAGACATGAGGTTCGGGTCGGTGCTGGACGTTGACAGAGCAGCCCCGCTTGCACAGGGCACAGGGAAATTAACTGCGTGCACAGAGAGTGCGGAGAGAAGAAGAAGGACGCGAAACTACGTTTTAAGGTTTTGTTTTGTCATCGTTTAAACGTTTACTTCTCTTTTACACAGAATCACATAGACCAAGATTTCAAGGAGTACTCTCTCTTTTTTTTCTTTTGTCCCGATGTGAGCTATAGGACAACTAGCTACGAATTCCTTCTAGAAGGAAAAAACAAAAAACAAAAACTAACCACTGTCGCTAAATAAAATTGGGCTTTAAGCAAGTGAGAATTTTGAGCAAACTGAAAAGATGGCCTAGAACGCCAGTCGTTCTCTTCGTCTATAAGTCTCACATAAGTCATGAAGCACACAGAGTTTTTTTATATCGTGTAAATGTCCATATGCAGTTTTGTTTCTAGGAAGCTCCTGAGCCGTGTTTTTAAGATCGTTTTCTGTCTAACGTCTCTAAATCCCAGATACCATTTAAAATGTAATAATTGTAGAAAAGTGGCCTTTTCAGAAATGAACCGTAAAGGGATATTTTGATAGGATCAAGCAAACGTGATAAATTCAAAGCTGAGTGGTTAAGTTACCGTGGATCTCGTTTGGGTTAATTAGTCTGTACTCCAGGGTTTTGTGGCCGCCAGGCTCAGGGATGGGCAGACTCAAAATTTAAACCGGTTCTTTCCAACGCGGACCCTTTCGCCTTCACCATTTCCCATTCCTGCTTTTGCTCCTTCTGAATAGACTCGCCACCTAACCTCTGAGCAGGGAAGAGCCGAGTCCTGACATACAGTGTGTTTAACCCGTTTGTCGCCGTGAGGTCAGACCTCGTCTTCTTTTCCCCCATGTCTCTCGTAGATGAGAACTTGGGCCCTCCTTTCGATGAATTTGCTCTAATCCTTTTCCAGGGACCAAGCAGAGCTGCGCCGTTAACGCAGTTTTCCTTTTAACCGCTCAGTCACTGGCCTGGAGGACTGATGGGATCCTGTTAGGGAATGGCAGACTGGAGTGTTTGCGCTCACACACGGAGCCGTCCAGGGTCCCCTGGTTTTGCTCCCTACGAAACCCGCGGTTTTGTGGGTGATTTTTCGTTTCCCTTTTCCTGTGATCAGCATAGGCACATCTACTCGTAAAAATGTGGACGTTTGAAAAAAGACCACACGCGTGTACCATGCAAGAAACGGGGAGATTTAACAGTGTTTAGATATGTGCGTTGGGCAGAACAGCTGCAGAAAAGATGTAAAAAGGGAAGATTGACATTGCTAAGCAGAAAGGGGAGAGAAATAAGGCGGTGGGAACAGAGCTTATCTTGACAGTTTGAAACTGGAGGTGTTCTTCGGTTTGGCTCATGTTTCTCAACGAGTTTATCATTCCAGCCACAAATAATGGGTAAAGAATACATACATTTGGTATCATTTTATTGCATAAAGCATGTCCCTGTTCTGATCGCTATATCCTCTCTGTTGAATTTCCTCCTAGTTTTACAGGGAAAATTGGTCTTATTTTCCATTTATTTCATACCTAAAACTTAGACGAAACTTATTCTCTTCTTTTCTTTTGTGTTTATAAGCTATTGATGCAATAAACATCTTTTAATTGGTCAAAATATTCTTATATTGTTATTTTGCTTAGTGTGGGATTTTGAAGTTAATTTTTGTCTTGGGACAAAAACAATATATGTTTATTACAGAAAATGTTGTTGAAAATACAGATAAGCAAAAATAAGAAAATTCAAATTACAAAATCACAGGACCCCCTAATCACTGCTATCAAAATTGCTGGTGTGTTCAGTGTTTTTTGTTTGTTTGGGGTTTTTTTTTTTTTTAATGACGAAAGGGCGATATTTGAGGGAAGGGTTCTGCCCATTTTGGCGTTGTATATTTGTGGGTGCTTGTATCTCACACCTTCATGCCGCTGGATCTATATGATAGAATAATGTTTTTAATGACTGGAATATTTAACCAGAAAGTATCTGACATGTGCAGCTTCCGCTCAGCTTTAACGGTGCCCTGGTGAGAAGCAGCCGTCGACACTGTCATTTCTGTGCACACACACAGACATCCATCCATCATGAATATTTAAAATTCAATCATTAGGTGCAGCAGCGGCCGCGGCAGCATATTTGTTGCAACTGATCAGCCACTAATGGTTTAAAAACTTAGGAATTGGAGGCTGCTTTTGTCAATTGAAGAGGATTATTCCGAGCCACTGAAGCTCCTTGTCAGAATGGAAAAGTGTATTAAAAGAGATGGGATTGCACACCCCAGGGTCACTTACAATATATAATTTACTAAGCGCACACATGCTTAAGAGAAAAACAGATCAAACGGATGAGATTGAAGATCCCCGAAGTCGTCTCCTGCCCAGATCAAACATATGAGGAATAAACAAACAGACAAAATATTGCACATTCCGTTTCCTCCCCAAGTCCCAGGCACACAGAGGTTTCTGGTGACAAGGGCCCTGTGCTCCGAGCCCCGGGTCTGGCCCTCCGGTCATTCATTCCTGCAGATCAACTTCCCTTTTCAAGCAAGCCTTTCCCAACAATAATGGAAGCAGCCGCGTTTTCCTTTGTTAAGCAATCAGGTGCCGCCTGTTTTCTTTCATTACCAGGAGTTTGATGATCAGCAGAGGCAAGGTTGGAAACTATTTTTGAAGATTCTATTTTTTGTCTTCATTTGAACAGTGCGCCGGCATCATCAGCTTCCTAGCGCTAGCCGCAGCACTTGGTCTCTTAATCACTCCCAGCCCCCTAAATCACACTCAAACGGCTCTGAACAGAGGCCCAGGAAGGGTGTTCTCGCTTACCGAAGGCTTCCTCATGACCTGCGCTGTCAGAAGTCTCTGAAGGAGCCTGGCAGTATCAGGCATGCACGAAAACGTGTTCAACCCCGTGTCACGTCATCCCTCACTCACGACTCTTGCAGGGACCACTTCAAAGTGTTTCTGGGGTTTGCCCAACGGATCGAATGAATCAGTGAGTGATCTTGCCCTTCAGCTCTGCCCTCAGAACCCCGCTTCCCGCACTGCCCTGGACTAATGGGGATGTGTACTAACCCAGGAGGAAGGAACAGCGTGTGTGCCTTTTTAATGTTCTGATTCTACGCAACCCGAATGATGGAGGAAGGGGGGAAGAGATGGGAGAAGGAGAGAGAGGAAGGGAGGTAGCAGGAAGGCTTGTTGCGTAAATTCGCACCCCTTTGCTGGGCACTCAGAGCTCAGTTCCACTGCCCCATCTCTGTCCTGCCTCGGTTCAGAGCCTCCTGTGTGCGAACTGTGAGCATCTAATGGTGCGATGTGAGAAAAAGCAGATCCGTACGGTCTCATTACACTGGTCTGAGTCCCTCTGCCCTCCGCCCCCACCCCCACTGCCTTCCTGCTGTCAGGGAGCTGTGACACGGGCCAGCAGATTCACAGGGAAAACCACACGATTTCCCTCCAAACTATCACAACGAATCACCTCGGTTTCCTAAATTACGGAGTATCCCGATAAAGCCATATGACGAGTATTTTTGAGTGGAGAGGAAAAGCGACAATGTTCAAACGGAGCTCTTTCTTAAGGACCCGTAACTGTAGAGGAAAGCTCTTATCTGCCACCAAAAGTCACAAACTAATGACTATTTTAAAATACGTCTTCACGTAGAAAATAATATTTAGATTATTATTAATAGACCATTTATTCCTTAAACTTTTCCTCTTACAGACATTAAAAAAAAACTTAGTCTAGTGAGAGAATTTGGCTAAATGAAAATAAGGTGCAGTGCGAGCTCGTGGGGTCGACAGGGCTTCCGGTCATCTGCAGGAAGGGAAATTGAGGCACGGGATGGCCTCCCAAGGACTGTATAAAGTGTCAGCTGCTAAGCTGGAGAGAAAGCGTTCCAGCCCCTGACGTTTTTGTCATTGTCAAGCTGTCACAAGTAACCGCAAGAGTCTGCAGGAGGCATTTCTAACTCTGAATTCCCTGTTTATATGACTGTTGGGGTTTCCTTCTGCTCCTGAAACTACATTCTAGACTAAAAGATGAAGGATCAACATGGGCCGATAACCCTCCCTCTGACTCGAGATTTCCTTAGCCAACGGTAATTTCACCCGTGCACAGATTCAATCTGTTGGGCAAATAAAAATCATTTTGGAAATGACCCACCTACGCATTTATTTAGTTCCTATTTCAGAAATTATCATAAGATTGGACATAAAGAGATGGTGGTGCCAGTGACACTCGTGGGCGCTGCTTACCATAGATTTAGGAATGAGACGTCAAAAGAGAAAATGGGAAATCGCATCCACAAATGCTCTCGTCCCGGTAAGCACGGTGAGCCTCTGTTCCCAATCCGAAAACACAGAGACGAGTCAAATCGCATTCAGGGTGGTTTCCGGCTTCGTCTCGGTCTCGAATTCCTGCTGCCGCTGGCCGTGTGCCGTCTTGGGGCAGCCATGGGAGGAGCTGGGCCTTCGCTGACACTGACGTGTCTGTGTTCAGAAATGAACTTGTCAAACAGCAAAACATTCCCTGCACAAATCGAGTGTTTCTGACTCCGTTCAGTCCCTAGCTGGCTATCTCTGCCAGTTTGACCTGATGCCGACGCCCTGACCTTGGATAAAAACTCTCGTTCCTATTTTCAGTCTTCAGACGTGTGTAAGTCTTTTCCCATTTCCGTGTCCGTGCACCCTCTAGCCCTCTGCCTGGCACAGCCACCTGTCTGATCCCTCCCCCGACTCGGTTGCCCTTCCCGTGTCGCCCATTCATCTTCCTCCTCCTCGGGAGGACATGGTGCCATTCCTGTCTGCCCCCCACTCTCTCGCCTGGATATCTGCCCTCAGGATGAGGTTCTGGGAGCCACTTGGCTTGAGTGACCATTTAACCGAGAAGTCAACAGCCATTATCTCTTCTTATAAAAAAAAAAAAATCGGGAGAAAAACCCTGTTGACGATACAGAGAAGGAAAGGGGGTGCACAATAGTTTGGGCCAGAACTGGCTTCTGAGTAGCGGCTCTCTGCCTCCCTGCTCACCCTGTCCCCGGTGTCTCTGCCGTCTAGTCTTCTCGTCCACTTTTATGTCCTCCCACTATGGATGGCCGGCACACTTGGGTTGTTTCTCCGTAGCTCCCCTGTCTCACCCACACTGTCAATGCCAGCCAGCCCCCGCCCCATAGCACCTGAAGGGTAACTGGCTGCGGTGATGGGGAGGGCACAGCCTGGGATGGAGAGACGGAGAGTTTACAAGGCAGGCACCGAGTCGACGATAAGGGCCATGCACGCTGCTCTCGCAGCCTAATTGTCACGACCGATGTTCAGATGTGTCCCCGGTGACTCTGAGGCCTGTGGGGAAAGTGTGGGTTCTGAAGAGATTTGAAAGGTCCGCCAAGGAGCCTGCCCAGTCTGGCGTTGTCGCTCCCGCATCATATCTGTGCCTCGTGGGCTCGATAAAGACCCCAGAATGCCACCAGCGTTGGAGCGGTGGCATCGAACTGGTTTTCATCTTAGTTCAACAGTGCGACCAGAAGGACGTGTCGATTATGACCACCATGTGGGGACGCCGGGGCCTGACGAGCAGGCTGCCCCCGTCCTTCACCCTTCCCAGCCAGCAGTCGTTATTCTGTGAGTTGTTGCCTCTGCGGGGGAAATCGTGCCCCAGTGGACTCGAAACAGTCGGCATGTCCAGCCAGCACGTGGCGAGGGTTTTGCAGGAGGCTGGGTCCCACAGACGCGGATCCCGCGAGGGCCATCGAGGCAGCAGCTGTGGACCCCCGCTCTCCCCTTCCCTCCGTGTGAGTGGGGAACTTGATAAATGCCATCCTGAAGAGCAATTGATTTATTAATTAGCTGATTCAGAATGTTCTGAGGACTCATTTGGGACATGGAGTCATTATAATTTAAAAATGTCAGAGCCGTGTGATAGAAGACGAAATGGCACCTCCCGGGGGCCCTGCGGGCAGAGCTTTGTGCTTTGGTGGGTGGGGGTCTTCTCCGTGGCCGGAATGCCACCCAGGTCGCCTCACCTGGTCCTCTGAGGGGAGGCTCAGGAGATGAGGGGGAGTCCTACCACGTGGCCGCCAGGATCCAGGCTGGGACGGGACCCGGCCACGCAGGAGGGCCGTGGCTCTTGAGCTCAGTTTGCTTAGAAGACACAAAGGAACTAAGGCACTTACGTTGAGGGGTCATTTCTGGAAAAATCCCGACACGGATGATTTCCCGTGTTTGCGACTAGGCAGTCCACACGTTTCTTCCCAACGAAGGATGGGGCGAGCTGAGAAGCTGGAACTTGGGCTGGACTAAACTAGCGTGACCGCTAACGAGCCAGTCTCTGCTTTTCCGTTTGCGATGTCTTTCACCCTGGGAGCCTCGGGCCTGGCGGTGAGTTGGCGTGGTAGCTCGTGGCTTCTGCAACACCCTGCCCCCCGGCCTGGGACTGGGTAGCAGACCTGAAACGGCGATACATCAGGTTACTGTCTGGTGGGGTTTTTAAACGTGAGGACACGCACCCGGAAAGGCGACGAGCCTTGGTAACAGACTCACCTTTGGGCGAAAGACAGACACGGTCTCCCTGTCGGATGCCGAGTTTACGTAGCCTGAGGGGTTGGGTTCGGGAATAAGGTGATTATGGGAGCCCCGATATCAACCGGATGCACTTAGAGCTTCGGGGGAGAACAGATGTGGTTAGTCATCGCACGAGGCCTGCCTTTTCTTTGGAGGGAGGAGTCGAGGAGAGCATCCTCCGCTGACGAAAGGAGCTCGCTTGTTGGCAGGACACAGGCCGTCGGACAGCTGCCTGAGGGCCCAGCAGCTGTGAAAAGCACTGCATCGCCCCCCAAAATAGCCAGATCCCTTGGCGTCTCGCACGGGCTCGGTGCTTGCGACGGCGCCGAGAGCATCTTGGAAGAGAATGAGCAAGGACCTTAAGACTCAGGGGGTTCGAGGGGTGGCTCCTGCTCGAGTGGGGTGTTTTTGAGCAAAATGGTTCATCTTAAACCTCACTTTCCCCAGCCGAGGGGGTGTGTGCGTTTGTGTGCGTGTGCGTGTGCAGACGGCCTACCTGCTAGGGCCGTGGAAGTGATTAAACTAGACAACGTAGATGAAAGTGACTGACCGCAGCAGGTGTAGGTCCTCCATGCCTCAGGTGCGTGATAGTCACTCATCTCTTCTGCACTTCAGTTTCCTTGTAGACAAAATGAGGAATAAGCGTGTCACCAAATCCTTACCTGTTCCGGTAAAGCCACCCTCCCTTCTTGGCAACCCCCCTTCCTGGTCTGCCATCTTTCAAACATTTCCGCTGTCTCCGAGCAAGGACAGCGACCCCAGCGTCCAGTCACAGCGCATGAGCAAGGCCGAGCCGTGTGGCCTGTGAATGCATCGTCCCCGCCCGCCCCGGGGACGCCCCGGCTGCAGGTGTGCCCCCAGCCTGCGGTGAACCCGGGACCTTTCATTGATCCCGTGTGCATCTGTCTCTGCTGTGAGACCAGGACGAATGGCGGTGGCTGGCCCTGGACTCAGGCCTGGACAAACAAATGTGTTTGCCAGAGCCCTTTCCTGACACTGGATGTCCCCAGCCCAGGGGGCACGGCAAAGGTAATTAGTTCTCTCCTGGAGGGAACATGCGGACGCCCTGAACTGGCTCACCGGTGGACACGTGCAAAAGGTTTGGTCCATGCAGCTGTTCCCTTTCCAGCCCGCAGGAAATTCAGCTTCCCATCACTGGCGCCAAGCGACACCTCTCACACGAAGCACTGTGTCTGCCCACGGCTGATCGGGGTGACCGCGGAGGCCAGCGACGGGGTGCTCGTTCTTATCTGCGAAGTGCACGGTGCCTGGGAAAAGGCCAGCAGTGGCCTTGTGACCACTTGACACGACACTAGGCTTAGCTGTTTGCGCTGACACGCGGCTGCACCCTTTTGGAGCTGCAGCCGGGGTCACGTTCATCAGGGAGCTTCACGTCAGCCCCGTGGGGGAGGTGGCATCTGTCTGGTGGGAGTCTCTCTGCTCCCCTGTGGGAAGCAGCCAGGCAAGAAGCTTGCATCTCAGGGTGGGTGACTTTCTAGTTCTTTCCTTTGTTGTGAGTCGTCGAGAATCCCTTTTGAGCATACATGGAGAAGAAGAGAGGGAAAGGAAGGCCTGGCAACAGCACGCACCCCAGTGAAGAGGAAAAGGAATGCAGGGGCCGGCCATGGGTGCTTCTCTCTGTCCTAACGTGTGTCTCTTTGCTGCCCAAGAGGGCCATGGAGCTGAAGCGAGACGCACGCATTTCCTTCTTTCCCCTCCCTGTGTTGTGAGTATGGCCTTGACAACTTGGGGACGAGACCACCTGCGGGGATGCTTGAAGCCGCACGTCGTTCGGTTCTGGTGCTGTTATCTCTCCGGACCGTTGGTAAATGGAGAGTACTGTCCTAGGCTCCTGGGGTCGTTTTGCAGTCACCGTGAGTCCAGACGCGTGGCTGCCGACCTAGCACAGCCAGAGGGCTCGTCGCATCCGGAGCCGGAGCCCTGGCCTTCGGTCTCGCGACAGAGGCCTCTCCATCCGTGGATCCACGTGCGTGAGGATGCACGTGACAGATGAGAGGCCGCCTGGGCAGCCCTGTCGGATGCTGTGGGAGACACGCTGGCTGCAGCCGCCTTTGCAGGCTGAGGGACCCCTGGCTCCTGCACCCATCGCTAAGGTGTCTCACGCCGCGTCTCAGCCTCTTTGTTTAACAGGCTGCACCTCTACCGCTCCACGAGGATGTAAGGGTGATGAGTGCACTCCCTTGGGTTAAGTAATGCACTTGTCTGAAAAAGCAGCCACTGCACTGTGCCGCCAGGGCCCCGGAGACTGGATCGCTTTGTTGGTCCAGTCTGTCCCTTGCCAGGCCCTTTCCTGGCTGCCGCCGTGAACATTCTTCAGCGGGTTCTTCTTCCGCCTGGATGATTCTCACTGGGTCAGGCCAGGGCGCGTTGGGGCGTTTTCCTGAAGCACATCATGCAGCACGACAGGCCGCCGATCACACAGCTCTGAGAACTTTGGTCAGGACCTCGCGTGGCTCTCCCCGTCCACGCGTTGTGACACCCGGTCTGCGTCTCTGTCGTCGGGTCGGCCTGGCCTGAATTCACCCGCTGCTCTGGGGGGACGTCCCACCCGTGAGCTGTGTTTATATTTGCACCTTCTTCTCCCAAATGTGTGCCCGGCACACGGCCACCAAGGGACCAGGAGCCTCGGTGCCCTTCGGTGGCTCGGCCGTCTCCATCCAGGTATCTTCTAGGTCCTGGGATGCTGCCAGGAGCTTCCAGGCACAGGAGGAAGACCTGGTGGCCTGTGTGATCTATCCTTAGGGAAGCTTTTGACACCTTTCCATGCACCTGAATTTCCACAGAATGAGTCACATGGTCTTCCAGGGGCGAGCGCGAGGTCAGAAAAGCAGAGGGAGCCGGCTCTGGGTACTGGTCTCCACCGCCTGCCTCCACCAGCAGCAGCCTCCCCTGCAGTTCCTCACCTCGGCCCCGCCCCATCGTCTCCCCTTCGTAGCCACCACCTCCTTGTCTCTGTGCAGGTCATTTATAATCAGCAGCCATGGCGTGCAGGCCTCATTAGTGATATAGCCATTCCTTCACTGCTTCAGAAATAATCATTTAGAAAAAAATGCACGGTTTCCTTCCCTCGAGAGCCCATGAGTGATGAATTTATTTCAGTTTGGCTGGCTTGGCTGTCTTGCTCAGCCTTATTTCCATATTTATTTCAACAAACAATGTAGGGTGGGAACGAGAAGGCGCGTGCTGGGCGCACACACTCGCTGCCGAGCTGCTCCCAGACGGGGTTCCTCTCGAGGGAGGTGTCAACGGGATGCCAGCCACAGCACCCTCCGCTCTAAAGGAGGACAGAGCTGTTGGGCTAGGATGGGCGCTGTGTAGCAGAAGACGAGCTGGTTTGTGATTGCTCGTGGGCCACATGCCAGGAGCAACTGATTCTTCGCCCCCGTTCTGGTAAGGAAAGTGTCCCCGGAGTGCTTTAGCCCTTGACCCCACGGCTCTCGTAGGGTCTGATTTGTGTGACTGTGGACAGCGACGAACTTTCTGTGCCAACTGAGAATCAGATGCTTCTGTCGGCTTCTCTCCCAGCCGACCTCGTTCCTGTGAGGGGTGTGGCGGGGCCCGCAAGGGCGTCGCAGGCCGCTCTGACGAGGAGCCGCGCCAGCAGGTCCGCGATGGCAGTGGGTGTCCTCGAGCCAGACTTGCCGATGTGCAAGCCACCTGGCTTCCAGGTATCTGCTGTCCCAAAAGACTTTCCAGTACGTGGAGAGTTTGGCTACGGCTTGGCACTCAGCCCACCTGCACGTTCTAGGGTGAAAGTTTTCAAGTGACTTGGGCCTCGGTCAGAAGCGAAGACCTCAGAATTCTGCTTGGCTCTCTCTCAGGTGGCCAGGCAAGCCATGTCACCGTCCCTAACCTCCATGAGCTGAGGAAGACAGGCTCGTACCACATCTTGATTCTATGGGGATGCTTCGAAAGTGACAATTCATGTTTAATTATAATAATAATAATAATAATAATAATAATAATAATAAAAATAATAGTTTTTCTGTCCCAGAGTAAAAGGAAGTAGAACGTGCAAAACAGTATCTTATCCTAAAAACAACATAACACCATTTTCACCATCTTTTCTACAGAAAATTTAGACAGTGCACCCATTTCACAAGAGAAGGGATGGGGGAAAAAAATAATGAGTAGAAGAAACAAGATCAAAATTTTTTGATCCGGGGACCTGACCAGCAACACTTTCAGAATTTCCTTTCCTCAGAAATGCATTTTACGAAGCTTAGGATTCCATTTTCTACGAGGGATGTTCTGCTTTTCCCCCAGCTCGTTTAGTGGACAAAGCAGGGGTACTCAGGGCGAAGAAAAAGGATTAAACGATATCTGATGGACCCTGTCCTCCCCTGAATTGTACTCAGACTGATGCTGGCCTGGAGAAAGGAATTTTTACCGTCCGTAGGGAAGGTAGACATTGGTGAGGTAGCGAGATGCTGCGAAATGCAGTATCCTCTCAGAAATGACCCAGCGAAGAAGTTAGAACCCTAGTGTCTAGCTGAAAAGTCAATAGTAGGTTCACATACCTGTTGACATCACGATTAAGAGTGGCCTTGGAGCCAAACAGAGAGGCATGCAGGGCCGCCCCGGGAATGACGGAAAACGTATCGCAAGCCCCGCCTTTGCCCATCCAGACTGTGCTCTGGTGGGAGTATAATCTCATCTGGGCACACGTCCTGCCATCTTACCCCCCATCCTTTGCATCTCGTACAGACAGAATAGCCTGGTGATTATTCAGCCAAAAAAGTTTTTATTAGGATCACAAGGAACAGCATCGTAAAATAGCCGTAAGTGCGGTGCCACCTGAGAGCGCCGGACTGTGCTCTTGAGGGCAAAGAGATTGCCCTAGGGATGGGATCGGGGTGCGTAGTGGGGTCAGTAACGCTTCAGCAAATTAAAGGTCCGTCAGCCCCGCATACCTTCTTGGAGAAGGAGTCGAATCGTAATAGAAACAGCGTCGTTTCACCGGGGAGAGGAATGACGTGTCCCACCGAGAATAAAGTTCCGGGGCCTTTGGAGACATGCACAGGGGCCAGGACGCTGAGGAGGGCCCTCCCGGGGCTGGCTTGCGGGGCCCGCGGTGTTCCACCGGTAAGTGGTAATCCAGCTCCCCTAGACGCGGCGGGGAGACGGCAGAAGTCGGGAGGGGAGTAACGTGGGCACCGCTGTTGTTTTGAGTTGGAAATGGTTCTCCTAACAACCCTCCGCGGGCGTTTCCTGCCACCGCCACCTCGTGCTGATGTCATCCTACACTGTCCAGGGCTGTGATTTGATCGTATCGATGCATTTCTCCCAACCGCCCTGTGTAGATTTTATTATTTTTTCTTTTACCGATGAGGTGGCAGGCGGTGGGAGTGCAAAGCAGACAAGTTGACTGAGTGGCTGACGCGTGGGTGTCTGTCTGGTTCGGTCCCTGTAACACCTTTCTTCTCTACCTGTTTGCTCATCTGTTATTTGGGGGCATTTTATAATGAGGTTTATCTCTAGAAACTTCTACAGAAGTAAGGAGACAGAACGGTGAGTCTACTCGCATTTCAGCCCTAGAGAGCCGAGGGCCACTGGCAGGTGCCCCCTTGACCGGGTTTCCCGATAAGGCTCTGTGTAATCGCTGTCCTCGCAGAACCCCAGTAATACCCTCGGGCACCCCGTTCCTTTACCTCCACGGGTCAGCTGAAAAACGCGTTCCTGAACAGCGGCTCCCTGAATGATAAGGTCATTCATACTCTTTTCCCTCACACCGGTGGAATTCTTCTTAGAATCTTTGCATTTAGATTCGCTTCTTTGCACCAGAACTAATTCCTTCCTCATCGAAATAACATTCAATCTTCTGTTATTGCATGACGGGCCTCTTCGGAGTGGTTGTATTAAACTTTGGGGGGAGAGACAGGACGTGGTAGGAAAACTCCCAAATGACAGGAGGGAAAACTGAGTTCGAGTCAAGGAGCCGACACGTCCATTACTCTTTATTTTGCCTCCGTGAGGACGTTGAGTGAAAGCGGCAGTGGTCCCCGCTGGTAAAGTGGGGGGTCAAATGAGGGCAGTCCTAGCCTCCTCTCTGCCTCAAAACTCTTCTCCCAGGCTGCAAATACGTCACGTTATCCCAGGTGTCTGCAGGATGCTCCCCACTGCCAGGGGGACTGCAAACCCAGTCCCAGGCGGGTCATCGCTTTCTATAGAAACCCGTAGATTCAGAGTCTGGAAGGAATACAAGGACCAAAACAAAACCAGGCTTGGGGCACCTCAAATGATAAATGAAAGCTGGCCTTTCGGATCTTTCGTCCGTCGGCAGCGCTCATTGAACACTCGGTGTCTGTGGCCTGATACCAGGCGCCCTCTCTCCCGACGCAGGACACACACAGGCAACCCAGGCTGCCGTGCGCGCTGGCGACACGTGGGGCCATCTCTGAGCGGGCATGAAGGGGTCACCTCTCTCCTTTAGCCCCTGCTCTAAGTGCGAACTTTTGCTGGAGTTCAACTTTCGTTAACTTGAGCTCAATCCCAATTACTATGCAAGGACATGCATCGGAAGAAGGGGACCCCCTGGCCTTACCCGCAACCCTGTCCCTGTAGCCGGGCCCCGTGCCAGCGCTGTTCGCTTCCCTACCCAACCGGAAGGCCGGGCCTCCTTAAAGACTGTTTCCTTTGTGAACTGAAGGATATTAACTTCTCAGAGTAAACATAAAGTCGGGGCCCATTTCAAGCTTCACACCCTCTGTCTAACGACTTAGCGCCCCTCCGCCTCCCCCAGAAAGGGGCAGCCACCCTTTGATGATCTCCGTGGTCAATGGACTTGTTAAAATCACTTCGGCTCAAAAGTAGTAAAATTCCCAGAGCAATTATGTGCAGTGCTTCACGTTCAGCTACTCCGCTTTATTCCAGAAGGTGGGGGTGGGGAGAGTGTGTGTTTAAGAGCTTTGCTGCGCTCTGCAGAGCCAGCTTCACTTGGGAACTTGCTAGAAACGCAGGAGCGCAGTCCCCACCCAGGACCCACCGGACCAGAGTCTGCATCGACCACCGTCCCAGGGACGGTCACGCACCTTCAAGTCTGAAAAGCACCGTTTTACAGCCCTCGCTGGTCGCGGGGGTCGCCAGGCTTTATGGAGGGGTGGCAAAGGGAGCAGGAACGGGCTGTGTCCGGTGGCGGCAGCAGGTAGAAGCTACGGGGTAACCCCCCCCCCTCCGCAGAGCCGCCAGATCTTTCCAGCCGGCAGCTGTGATCCACAGAAGATAGTATTGTTCCAGGGGCAAGAAAGATCGATGTCGAACCACACCGGGAACCCATAATGTCATCAGCTGCCTAATGCAGACTCCAATAGGAGTGTAAATCCTCTGGCAGAAAGCTTTTGTGTAGGAATGAAGATAAGTTTCCCATTAAACCCCACCGTGGATTGGATCTAGCTTCGAGGGGGCAGTGGGCCGCGTGTTCCATTTCTGTTTTCCTTGTCCCTGTCACCAGGTACATACGCGATTTCGGATTTCTGTTAGGATGAGTTCGAATGTCAGCTGACGGCGGGGGCAGCATCTTTCACTGCTCTTTTTTCCCTCTTCAAAATTCTCGACGTAGATTTCCCCCCGCTCCCCTGGAAGCCCACCCCCACCCACGGTCCATCAGAGGTGCTCTCCGGTCCAACGCAGGGTGCCCGGGTGAGCGTGGACACAGCTATGTATTTGCTCTAAGGGCTTTCGGGAGAGCCCCTCCCCGCCCCCCACCAGCAGCCTCACCCTGGTCCTGACCAGCTGCCTCTTTTTACAAGGCCCCAGAGACTGCAGCAAATGGGCAAGTCTGTTTGTCCCCAAGCCACAGCCCCGGGATAATGATGATGGAGAGCGGTAAGCGACCCAGCCCTGGCACTGCGGCCCTTGAATGGGAAGGAAAAGCAACAGCTGCGAGGACCAGTCCTTTCATCTTAAACTTGGGGCCTCCGAACTCAGGATCGAAAGGCTGTTTTGTCGCCCGGTTCCCTCCACGAGGACCGCAACCGTCTTGCTAGAAAGCGCTCTTTCTTGGGTTTTCCCCTGGCTTTTCTCTTTCCCCTCGGCTGCTCCCCTTTCCCCCCGCCCCAGCCTCCCGCCTCTGCTCTCCCACTCCCCAAATCGAACATGTACAGATTTTACGGTTCACTGGAGAATAAGTGGCTGTCATTTCACAGACGGGCCAGGATGTAATTAGCCACAATGCATTGGAGTAATGGAACAGATGTCTCTTTGTAAACTGAGTTTGCTGCCGAGCACCGCGTGTGTGTGACCTCCTGACTGCTCCAGGCGATTCCACGCTGCTCCCCCCTCCCTCCTCCTCTCTCCATCCTCCTCCGGCCCATCTCTGGGTCCCCGAGCAGCTTGAGTGTTTGGGCCTCGGCCGTTTTTTGTTTCCTCCTCTGTGCTGTCCTGGCTCACTTCCGCGGCTCGAAAGCTCCTGGAGACGTGACGGAGCGTGTGTGAGCCGAGCCTTCCCTTATCGACGTCGTCGTTTACCACAGGAAAGGTGATACCCCTCTTATGAGATAATTGGCGGTTTCAAGTTGCACTTATCCCCGGATGATGATACACCAGCAAAATCATAAATTACTGTTATGCTCTCCGGCCTGTTGTTGTTTGTTCTTAGGCAGAAATAAAGGAGCCGCGCCACCCTACTTCCAAGGTTGTCACTTGAAATTTAAGGGGAGCCCATGCCGGTCACAGAAGGACGTTACTCACGAGTATCAGATACTGAAAGGCACTGCCAAGTCGCCTCTACGATCCCTTGTTTACCCAGATTCTGCAATCACGTGGACCTCTGCTTTTCTGCGTTTCACTTTAATATGAAGGTCTTCCCTCTAAAAAAATTTTTTTTAAATAATAACTTTTGTGCATTCTTACTTTTGAGGCTGAAGGGTTAGTAGGAAGACACCGGGCTGTGTTCCTGCTGTATTTACTGAGTCTTCTCGCTCCGGGGAGATGGGAGGTACGGGCAGCAACTGCATCCGGCGCCTCCCGTGCATCCGAAACTGTCCGTATTAAAATATGTGGAGATGACCTCAGGGACGGTGTGGCCTTTGTTCCTCAGGCTCTCGTGTTTGGTTTGATTGATTTTTTTTTTTCCTCCTGGCCACATGCTCAGAATCTCAGCTCCGGCCACACACAGGAGAAGGAGGCCCCCCGCTCGGGTCTGAGGTCACGCTCAAGTGGGTACATATATTTGGTCCCTTTGTCAGGTGAGAAGTGCTTTCCTGGTTCCCACGTGGTCGCCCGAATCAGCAAGTCCCCCGTCCTCTTGGTCAGTGATAGATGCTGGTGCGTAAGATGACTTTATCAATAAGCAGGGAGCCGTGTATTGATCATCTGGGGAAACTGACTGTACAGTGAGACAGGAGCGTCTCGCTCTGAAGGTTCCCAGCAGGATCCTGGGGTTTGGGTTTGGGACTTTGTGGCAGCGAATCTAAAAATATTTGGTTAATTCCGGTTTTTTGGTTTTAAGATTTTAAGGGTTGGTCGTTTTTCCCAGAACAGACCCCAAGACCTTCCTCCGAGCTCTTAAAAATCATTAAAAATTTAGAACGGCAGTCTCGAGTTAATTTTTACCCTGAGGATTTTATCATAAATAATAGGTGGAAATAGACCTCTGGTGTGTGAAATTGATACTTCTCCTGGTTTAGCAACAAGTCATTGGATACCTCCTCACCATGACCTCTTTGACTGTCCCTTGCTTACGAAAGTCGAAACCTCGCCTATTCTCTGAGGGATTTTGGTGATCATGGTTGTGTCATTGGTACAAATTTGAAAAAGGAAACTTCTCAGTCTTTAGCTAATCTCCGTATAGCCGGGCAGCCAGAATCTGGACTCCCCATATGCTCTCAGCACGCCATCGGTATCAGTTTTATTGATTTTGGTTTCGTGACTCAAAAGGATCATTTGTAACCTCAGCAAACATTACCAATTCCATTGTTGATATAACTATTTCTGGTTTCTGCCTCCTGATGAATGCCAAATTGGGATTAATCCCCAAATTTCATAAAAAGTCCGTGATTGCCCATGGGATTCTGTTGTGCGCCTCCTTGAGGAACCGAGAGGCGATAGATCATGTCTTCTTGTTTTATCCTCAAAAACTGGCAGCGTGCAAACAGTAGTTGGTGGTTATTTTAACATAAACTAGATTCCCAGACGTGCCAGTTATATGGAATCGTTGGCGATCCTGAAGTTATAGGTAGCCGAGGTAGCCAGGATATGTTGACATGTTATAGAACCTGTGGGCAGAAAGAGGATCGTCAAGGTCATCCAGGTCAACCTCTGGCCAAGAGCAGGCATCTCCTCCAAAACTCCATGTCAGAAAGGCTGCCGAGTCCTCGCTTCTCATTCATTTCCTTTTTTTGGATGCGGAATGATCTGAAAGTCCTTCCTCGCATTCGGCTGAAATCAATCTCTGTGTAACCTCTACCTTGTTCTTGTGTCGTGACACGAGGTAAATCTACCCTTTTTCATATGCAACCTTGAGAAAACTAACAAAAAGCTTTCATATTTCTCTACCTGCGCTTTCCCAACTGAGACGCTCCCTGTGCCTTCCACTATTCCTCACATCAGCATGCTTATCTGACCCTTTGTCACAAAAGTTGTCCTCTTTCTGACACGACAATATCAGAAATAGATCTCATGATACCTAATATCTTTTTTTAAATGATTGTATATAAAATCTCAGATGTCATTGGACCAATGCAGGGTTCAACAAAAATGATCACACCTTACCTACCTGCAGCCTAAAGGTGCTCGCGTCATTTCAAAACCTCAAACCTTTTAACATAGACCACGGTTGGAGAACATTTTCCGTGCAAGAGCGATTCGGTGTTTATGAATCTGTCTATTCGAGTACTAATACTTAGCTTTGCTGGCCTGGGAAGATTTCTTTTTCTTGCAGTTGTCATTCGTCCTGCTTCCTCCGCCCGTATACAAATCACTAAACAAACAGCGAGCGGAATTCCTGCAGGGGTTGTCCATCACCGCCGAGTAGAATCCAGACCCCTCGGTGTGTCATCCGACTTCATCATCTGCCCCCTGTCAGCCTTCGCAGTCTCATCTCCTTTCCCTCCCTCGTGCATCCTCTGGGGCCTGCCACAGCAGTCCCTCAAATTCAGCACGCTCTTCACGTCTTCACAGGCTATTTCTCGGCCTCGAAGGCTTTGGGAACACTCTACCTGCCTTAGAAACGTCTGTTGTTCCTTTAAGGCTTAATGCAAGAATCGCTTCTTAGGTCAGATTTGTGTTTCCGGAAAGGGCAGCGGGGGTGTGGAGGGGGGTGGAGGGTGAAGGGGGTCAAGGGGTACAAACTTGCAGTTTCAAGCTAAATAAGTACCAGGGGCGTGATGTACAGCGTGGTGACTACAGCTTACGCTGCTGTGTGGGACGTTTGGACGCTGTCGAGAGGGTCTCTCCCAAGAGCTTCATCACAAGGAAAAAACTTTTTTCTCTCGTTGTATGTACGTGAGGTAATGGATGTTAACTCAAAATATCGTGGTAATCCTTTCACAGTACGTGTAAGTCAAGTCATTATGCTGTAGGCCTTAACCTACCGTGCTATATGTCAGTTATGTCTCAATAACGTTGGGGGCGGGGAGAGAAATGCATGCATAGATGGACAAAGTCAAGAAGAGTAGAAACAAGAAGCACTTCCGGGAGAGATAACGAAGAGTCTCTGGTTAAAGGTGTCAGGCTCGTGAGGGAGGAGCACCCCCGAGGGTTTGTACCCCACGACCAGCCCCAGAAGCCAACAATCCACGTGCACTTTTGTGTTTGCATTGTAAGGACCACAGTTCATCAGCAGTTAAAGTATACTTTAAAGAGAGAGGGAGAGACTTGCCTCTTCTGCAAAGCCTTCTCTGGCCTACTGTCAACCTTTATCTCCTGGAGGCACCTACTCCACACACTCATGGCAACATTTGTCATTTATTTATTTCTCTTGTGTTCATCTGTTTAGCCTCCCTCGGCTTTCAGTTCCTTGACGGTCGGGTTTTGTGTTTTCCTCTGACGGCCCACTGTCGAGGACAGTGCCTAGTACTTAGTGAGGTATCTCTACAGGTCTGGTAGAACGCTCAAAACTCTCTGTTCACAAGGGGAGCAAAAGAAGTTATGCTTTGCTCAAGTCAGGATCCCCTGGCCTATGAGTGTAGTGATGCCATTAAAAACAGAGGCGAGCTTCTGTGGTTTGTTTTCTTCATTTTTTCCCCTTTTAAAAAGCTCAGGCTGCATCCCAGCGTCCTCACGTCAAGGCTCTGTGACTACGCTGAGCATCCACTTAACTATCACAGATACCGTGGCAGCTCTCTCCTCAGCCACATTATCTATTTCTTTCTAAATGTTAATGGATTCGTGATGAACTATAATTGCATATAGGAACGCACATTGGAGAATAATGATAGGTACTTATTCGCTCACCTTTTAAATCCCTACTATGTGCAGACAGATAGCATGCTGACAGTGCTCGACAGAGTGCAATCAGCACACGAGACCACGCTGGATCCTTCGATTACATGCTCGGTTTTTCAAGAGTTGACATACCACCACTGTATTTGTCATCAATTAAATTTCCCTCTATTCGTTCCTTGCAGTAATTTTTGAGGCAATCACCTCAGCTCCAATTGCCATAGCAAACCACATAATCTCACCAAATAGAATTATTATCAGCAGTCATCATGCTCATCAATTCTTTATTAAAGACTCATTTCTCAAACCATTTTAAATTGTGTCTTAGAGTAAGTCATTTATAACCACATTTTGGAAATAGGCACATTAGATTTCCATTTCATAAATATGTTTTATTAGTAATGAGTAGTATAGTATTAGATGACTGTTAGTATTCTCAGCATAGGTTGGAAAATGCTTAATTAACCAAGATATTGGGTTGGAAAAAAATGACTCTGGGCATATTTCTCCTTGACCAAATTATTGTCTATTTTTTCCCTTTAGTCTTTGGTAATTTTTCATTGCATGCACCTTCCCAGAGAGTGTATTTCGAAGGGTCTGTTAGGGAAGCGGAGTCCAATGCAAGCGAACTTTCTGGAAAGACTTTGCGTCACTTCAGCAAAAACCTCTCTTCGTTGTTGTTTTAAATCAGAGCTTCTAGTTTACTTTCTTGTCGTCCTAAACTCTCGTTGGAGCTCTTCCATTGTTCTTATGGGATTTCATTTGCAGTGGTGCCTTAGCTCCCTCATGTTCTCTCATATGACACGTGTCCTGTTATTTTCCACTAATTTTGTTTCCAAGGGCCCTTTGTGTGACGGTGTGATGTGTTCTTGCAAGGACGTGTACACGTCCTCTGAAGAAACAAACCGAGGGCTGCGCAGGTGGACACTTTGCCAGCACAAAAGAGCTCGACTGTGTGTTTGGCCTCAATAGAAAGGTTGTGGACAGCTTAAGCCTGAAGTGCTTGCTGGTTCCCTGACGGCAGGCAATTATGTCACACTCTGGGAGCCTCCACACAGGCTGTTCTTATGCAGATAGTTGCCTGAGCGAGCAGAAGAGCGGGAGAAATATGTGAGAAATACGGGAGAGACGTGTGACTTCTCCTGCACGAGTGAGGGCCGACAATGGTGTCCGGCTGCTGAGGACACACACGTTCTGTCCATACTTAATGTTTTGTTCGGATACCTTTCCCAGGGTCCCTAGTGACCGCATGCGCGTTCAGAAAAGCTCCTAATAGATCCTTTCTGTTCACCCAGCAGGTGAGCAATCCCCGAGTTAATAAAGAGGGACGCACTCCTGAACAGAGCATCAAAAGGCTCTGCCCAACCGCAGGTGGGGCCTGTGAGGAACAAGGAACCTTTCCTGACACCTCCGTGGCGTAAGCAAGCGAGCCAGCCCATGGCAGCTTTCCTGAGTCCTTGGGAAGGTTTTGCCTAGAATCTGCAGGAGGAGGCACCGCCTCGGGGTGCCAAAGTAGAGGATTGGGTGTGCTGGGGTGGCTAGAAGTGGCTGCTGGGTCAGCTACTCAGGAGCCACAGAGACACTGACAGCAAGCTCGCCTAGGCGGGAAGGAAACGGCTTCTCCATCAGGTGTCCCCTTTCTGTGAATCAGACACCTGCCCTGCCCAGTGAAGAACCAGCCTGGCTCAGCCTGGAAGACCAGTGGCACGCACCCCCTCTCCCTTACGGCTCCCCAAGCTGGGAAGGGACCCGAAACCACTCCCAAAGCACTATGGGCACCCAGGGTGACAAAGGAGGATGGACCGTGGTGGCCTGGTCCCCTCTCCTGCCTGATCCGACTGGTGAGCTATTGTTCCTCGTTGCCTGTGCTTCTTGGAGGAGCTCTGCAGCATTGGCAGGTATAAAAGAATGTGCAACTTTTTTTTTTCCCCCTTGAAGCCATTGTCTATATTTAGGTCAGTGACGTGATGAGAGATGTTGATGTGTTTTGTACCTCGCGCTGAAAATTGTCTCTCCGGATACGGGGATGGAGAGGCTCTAATGGCACTGCCTTGAGCTCCCGTGCCTGGCAGCCCGCGCTGCCCGCCCGCGGCTGGAGGGTGGGATCTGCCCCCTGCCACCCGCCACCACTCTGCATGGAGTCACGGAAACCCCACCCTGGCCTCCCTGTGTGTGGGGGGAGAGGGGGAACAGTCTGAGACAAAGGTGAGAGGGAAGGTCGCAGGAAGTGCTTTATCCTTTACCTGGGGTCCTCACCCCCCATTCTGCTCTGTCAAGTAGAAAATGCGGCCCAGATAAATCCTGCCCACAAAGGAACGGCGCCTTTTTAACATGCAAATGCTCAGGCAGAGAAAGTAAACAGACATCCCCTCCTTCTGGGAGCCCAGAGCCAAGACAGCGGCCCCCACCCCGCCCCAGCCCCATTTCCCCTTCCTCTTCCCATTCAAAGAGGAAAATATTCTGATCCCCACCCCCCCCCAACCCCGCATTATTCCGACTTTTTTTTTAAAAAAGAAGAAGGGAGGAGGGCTTTGCATGGAATTGCTCTTAAGCCACTGTCTTCCACCCCGACTTCCTCCCGTCTAGATAGGCTTCATTAATTTGATAAGCCGACACCGAGAGAGAGGGGTGGCAAGCGAGGCGTGGGGAGTGCAGGAGGGGCTGCCTGGGGGCTGCCCTGAGGTTTGAGAAGATGAACTGCTAATGATGTTGAAGACGTACCTTTTCAGACTGCCTGGTCCCTCTGGAAAATCAGAGTCCTCTTACACTTATTCTGATTACACTGTGAGAACTGAAAATCCGGGGCCTGGCTGGCGCGGAGGGGGTGGCTGTGGGCTGGGGGTGGCGGGGAGCAGACAGGCGCGGTCTCCGAGGACGAATCCAAATGTGTCAGTTACACAGCTCGACTGTCCTTTGCTTTCACCGGGTATCTGATATTGTCATGCTAAAGAGTAGGAAACTAATGGGGGGAAATAGATTAATTTGCTAGGTCATTTATTGAACAGCCTTGCCTGATACTTACAAACTAGTGAAATTAGTGCAAATTGGCAATATGAATATTTTGATCAACATCTGTGACCCTCGGATTCAATCTGAGGAGGATGCAAACCACGGAGCTTTTGACATTTTTATCTGCTCTCATCGTTGCCGGCCTTTTCCCATCTTCTAATGTGACAGAGGCTGATTATACCTAAGACAACCGTGTGCGGCATCTGCCCCAGAAGACCCAGTTTATGCCACCTGTCCTGGTTTGAGCCAAAAATTATATATTTGCCCTAATTATACCTCTCAGCAACTGGGAGAAGCTGAAAGATACCCAGCTCCGGCACGATTTTATTTTCATTCTCTGTTCTCTTGCATACTTTCAAGATCGTCCTCAAACAGTTACGGAAGAGAAATGTGCAAGGCATTCCGAGGACGGAAAGCCATGTGAGCAAGGATCTTTCCTCACTTCAGCTAGTGGCAATATAAGCAATCTGCAGGTTTAACGAAAATCTTGACTATCCTTGAATCGTAGCTCAGATTCGTACCCCGGCTTGGTTTGCTTCTGAAATAAATAGCTAGGTGTGGGCAGGATGTCAGTGGGCATCATTAGTTAAGTGAAAACCACCCATGCTACTGCCCCCCAGAGTTTCTGCTTCAGTAAATATTTTACTTCCTCCTCAATTTTACCAAGTGACAGTGATTGTTTGGCGGTGTCAGAGCTAACTGCTTCGTGGAGGCCAGGAGCAGCTTGGAGCCTGAGGGGCGGAAGGTGGGAGTCAATATTTCAAGTAGATGAACAGGTCTTCGCCTGTGGACTTACCGTTTGCTTAACCAGGAGCTACATTAGAATGGCTAACGAGCACTCATTCATTAAACAAATTCGTATTGAGTGCCTGTTGTGTGCCGGCCCCTCTTCTAGGTGCTTAGAACGTATCCGTGTATGAAAAACAAAAGGTAGGGACTCCTGATCTTCGAGAGCTTCTGTTCCAGCAGACATTAAACGTAATAAAGAAGTGTCAGTTGTATAGCATGCTAGGCAATCGTAAATGCCACAGAAAAAAGAAAAAGTAGAGCAGGGCGAACGAGGCGTTAAAAGGAGTTAACACTGAAACGTATTAAAAATGTTAAGAGTTTGTTTGAGCAAAAATTGATTCAAAACAAGGAACGCCGACCTGTACGTGGAAGGAGCTACGGGTCTTATAGGGAAAAGGCTGAAGCCAAGCAAGGAGGTGATTGGATTGGCTGTCGCTTCTGTGGCTGCCTCATTTGGCCAGGGCAGAGTGGCCGTTTATGACTGGTTGCCCTTAGGTTTTGATTTCGTAACCTTGAGGCCTTTACTGGCCTCCGTCCTGGTTTGCACAGGTAGGCTGCTAAGGCGTAGAACCACCTAGTCTAGCAGCCTCCTCGTGTCACTGAACAGAGGCTAGAGTGCAGGTCGTACCTGGGCCCTGGGTTTCTGAGCTGCTTTGGTGCCGTAAATCCCAGCCCTGCAGGACCGCCTCCCACCTGCGCAGAGCAGAGCCCACCCACAGGCACGTGGGGACACGTGAAACTGCAGGCCCGTGAGAGGGGTGACATGAGCAGCCGTGGCCACGGCGCATCGTCTGTGCCACAGTCATCGGTAGTGAGTGTGTGAGTGAGTGAGTGAGTGAGTGTGTGTGCGTGTGTGTGAACGGTGGGTGAACGGTGACTGAAGCCCTCCCTTAGGAGTGGAGGGCTGACCTCAGCAGTCCCCATTCAGGTCTGGATTCCCAGCCAGACTTCTGGGTTCCTTTTCTGCTTTTTCTGGGGGTTCATCATGTAACCTACAGTGGGAAGCTCGCTTTTTCCTGACAATCGTCATGTTCATAGAACCACGAGGTACAGCTATTAACATTTGGCTGACGAGGAATCATTTACTGATGTTCTAAAGACTAAGCCAGCATAATGAGCTCCTTAACCCCCGGTGACGTCCCAAAGGCACAACTATGACATTTCCAAGCTTCTCCTATTTCTGGTCTATTTTATTCATTTAAGAGCTATGTTTTTCTCTCCCTGCATGTGTTCTACACCTGGAGCCGAATAGGACGGGTTGAGGCAAACACCCCACTCCCAGCCCCTGCCTGGTTTGGGGACGCTTTGAGGAGAAACACTGGACAACCTTCTTTTCTGCTCTCCAGGGTCAGGGCAGTGTTCTCAGCATCACCATAAAGACAATGACATCAATTTGATTGAAAAGCAAAGTAGATTCTGATTATTCTTTCCCAGTTCTTAACTGGGACCTTAATTAGGATTCTTGGCTTCCTGCTCGATTAGGGTTTGAGACGTGGAGCAGATCTCTGAAGTGGGCTGCCCTCCTGCCGAAATCCTGGTGTCTGTGTCCACTTCAGCTGTTTTCCGTTTGTTTGTGGTCAGCAAAGGGGAGGAATGGAGGCAAAGGAAGCCCTATTTCTGATGGAGCAGATGCCGTGCTTGAGTGTGGAGCACACCCTGGCAGAAACGCCCTGCCATGTGTCTAGGGCCAGTAAAGGGACTCCTGAGATTCAAAGGCGTGAGGCCTGTTTCTTCCTCCAGCAAACCTGGTGCCCAGAGAGGCAGAGTGGGGCTGTCAGGAGACGTGGAGCCCAGAACTCACACTAGAAACACATCCCAGCAGCAGCCCTTTCAGTCACCAAGCCCTCGTCGCCAGGGCCCCTACTCCCTTGTTTGCCACCATGATGATGGTGATGGTGATGGTGATGGTGATGGTGATGGTGATGGTGATGGTGACGATGACGGTGATGATTATGGTGGTGATGGTGATGGTCCTGACTTTCAATAGCCTTACCACCAACAAGGGCTAAGAAAACTGCACGAACTTTAGAAACTTCTGGTTTCAGATAGATGGTTTATTTCTGGTTTCATCTACTCCCCAAATATTAAAGTTTTATACGTAATTGTGAGCAGGGAATTAATCATTTTCAAACATTAGTACTTCCTGGGTACTTACAACTCAACTGGTCCTGTGATAAGCTTTTTACCCCATTTAGTTCCCACCCATCTTTTGAATCGGGCACTGTTATCCAGCTACCAAGGTACAGGGTCAGGCTTGGAACTCAGAAATGTCAGGTTCTACGGGCTAGGCCACGTTCTTTGACTCTTCTGCTCTCAGCCTCTTCTGTTCTCCTGGGGGTGGCAGGGAGGTGAGGGGGGCATAGGGGCTGAGGAGGGACAGGATGGCATGCCTTATAGCAGGGCCTTGCTTGTTGCCAAATACAAGCGTTTTGCAATAACTAGTTCATCTAATTGACTTGAATGAAACTCAGTGATCAGCTCCATTCTGGAAGACAAGAGAATCCATTCCTACAATAATAACAATAGATTTACTCGAATAACAGAAGTTGCTGCTTCCAATCGCTTTGACAATGGGTTTCCTCATAGGAACCCTCATGCACTGTCACCAAGTGTTCTGCACATGGGAAATGGGCATAGAACAACCTAGCCGTGTGTAGAGAAGCCCTGAAAAGTACTCCTAGGCCCTGGCTCAGGGGACCTAGTTAAAGAAATTTATCCTAAGAACGCGATCAGAGGTGTGATCAAAAATCTGTGGATAAGGGTGTTTACTGGTGGTGAAAAATTGAAAAACGGAACTGCATAACCAAATGTAGGGGACTGGGCAAATTAATTACGGTACGTTCAGATGAAAGAACATCTCAAAACTATTCAAGTGTTGTCAGAGCGTTTCATAACGTGAGGAATTGCCGTGACATAGTAAGTGGGAAAAGGCGGGATATAACACTACGTATGATCCCAGTAGTTTAAGAGGAATGAGAACGTAAACACCTTGAGACTGGAGTCTGGGTTTAGTGAAACGAAGGATGAGTATTTTTCCCATAGCTTTATCCGGAGTAAAGCTTTTAAGAAATAACCTAGAGTTAATCGTGACAATTGAAGAAACACTTTCTCTCCTCAGCCTAAGTTTCCAGTGAAATGAGTGATAGGATGGCTCACCAGCAGGCTTGAAGCTTCTTCGCGTTTCCCTTTACCTTGAGTCTATTCCTTAAAACACACTCAACCCCAAGTTCTATTCTGACATAAGCTGGCATTTCTGCAAGTTTGCGTGGCTTCGAAACACAGCCCCTTTCAAAGAAAAGCCGAGGTCTCTGTGCCGTCCCGTACCAGTTGCTTTCTTGCCAAAATCATCAGATTGGTCAAGAGGCTGACAGACCTTTTCCTTATCAAAAAAGTGCACGTTGGAGATGTGCATCGCTGATGTGGAGGCATGCGTCACTCTGGTGGCAGTCGGATAAAGAACGTGATTTCTTGTTTATACTGGGGTAACAGAGACGGAGAAACTTAGGGTATCTGAGCACAGCGCCATGGAGTAGATGAGAAAGGCCAAGTCATCAAAATACTGTCCTGCCAGAGGAGTCAGAGCAGAAGAAAAAGGGGTCCCTCCACGCGTGGGAAAACAGCTACAGAGGAGGTCCCTGTGTGTCACCTAAGAACGTTTGACATAAAGTATAAAATTTGGAGTCGGTTGAAGAAAGTCTTCAAATCTCAGTAGGAGTAGGTTGGAGAGAAATCTGAGTCAAGAATTTCTAGAGATGCGTGCTTCTCCTGCTTTCAGGATTAGTCTCATCTCTGAGAACACTGAGGCGTTGAGAAGAGAGTCGTCGTTGCCTGTGACCACTTACCCGGTGGCACCTGGAAGAAAATTCCCCCAAAGAAGTAAAAAGCAAGTAGAAGGTTAGCCTTGAAGACCTAGACAATCATGATCGTAGACCTCACATCTATCTTTCCCCAATAAAAATGGTAGCCTGTGCTAGCCAAGGAACAGAATGCTGACTTCTGAGCGTTGCATTCCCGCTTACGTATCCTCTGACCGCAAATATCTTTCCAGCTTCCTCCCCATCTCACCATAGCCCTCGTCTCTGTGGCACACCGCTCGGTCTTCTTCCCCTGAATGAGCCACACACTTCAGGGAGCTGGAGCCTTGGCCCGTTACGTTTCCTCAGCCTGGAATGGCCTGGAACCCTCTGCTTCTTCGTTCAAGACCATTCTCCACGTCGCAGGTCCAGTCGGATGCCACCTCCATCAGAGACGACCTGACCTTCCTAGCCAAACCTGAAGATTTTTATAGGTGCCTTCACTGAATGTTTGTTTTATTCTCCCTTACATCTTAGTCGTTTATAATGTTTCTCTCCTCCGTCTAATTGTTATTCATCCATACAGGCCCCAGAGGCCAAGCTAAAGGACATTATGAAGCGGTCACCTAATATTTGGTCAAATGCAACATACTATATGAATATTAAGATGCTTGTTATGGACCATGTGTCCACCCTTGTTTTCCAGACCAAAAAAAAAAAAGAAAAAAGTCAATTGATGTAACCTTGGGACAGAGTATTTAAAATGAGACTGGTCCTAAAAGACCCACAGTGTGAAGGCTGCTGTAGTACCAACCCATAACAATGGCTAACGTTTCTGAGGATTTGCTACCTTCTAGGCACTGCACTCAGCTCTCTCCATGCAATATCCCATTGGGTCAATCCAACAGCCTTCGTTTAAGTATTTCTGTTATCCCCACTTTATGAGTAAGAAACCAGGACTTGGAGGAGCCTCTCATCCAGGAAGCCAAAGGACTGATGCACAGACTTGGCCCACGCCTTTCCCCTCAGGCCTCCTCCCTCCCTCTCCAGCCTTGGAGGAGCCCCTGACAAGTGCTGATTGCTGTTACCTGCGCCGTATGCTGGAATCTGCTCAGTTCAACCACGAAGGCACTGCTATCTCCTGTAAACAATGTCTCTTTTGTTCTGACAGATTTTCTCCAATTATCATTGGCGTTCAACAGTATTTGATGATTTTCCTATTCTGCAGAAGCTCTAGACTAGATCAGCTCTAAAGCGGGAGGCTTCTTGTAAGTTAAATAGTCACACGTAGGAAGCATATTAGTCAGAGTTCTCTGTGGAAAAGAATCAATGGGTTCTAGATAGATGATAGATAAACAGATGATAAATGGTAAATGATAGATGATAGACAATATGTGTGTGTGTTTATATATATACATACATGTGTATACATATATATATAGTAATTCTGCCCTCTGATAAGCCACTGAAGAGTTCTGAGCAGGAATGTGATATGATCACATTTGAATTTTGAAAACATCCCCCTGACCATAGCGTGGAGAACTAATAGAGTGAGCAGACTCCGGTCCTCTAGTTTGAAAACTGACCGAGTGGAGCGGTAGGATATTGAGACAAAGGGAGGTGGATGGAGTTGAAATACATCGTGGGGGTGACTGCGCAAGAGCTCTGGCAGTGTTTTGAAATGGGGACCGAGGGAGAGAAATGCATCAGGACGAAGCCTAGGTTTCTGGCCTGTGGGACTGGGGTGATGGTGGTGGTTCCAGTCACTGAGATACAGAGGGTGGAGATCATGCGTTTCATTTGGACCATACTGAGTCTGAGGAACCTTTGAGATACCGACTAGACTTTAGTAGAAATTGGGCAGATAAAAGCCAGGGGAAGAAAACATAATTCCCGAGGAAAAGCTATGACAACTGCAGGAGCCAAAGCAGGGAGAAGGAAATGAGTGTTTTCACGTTTGCTTGTCCTTTTTATTATTTGTCTGTGTGTTCGGTCATTCATTTATTAATTCGTTCTACCTATTAAGCCCTGCCAAGAACATGGAGCTATTTGAAGGATAGGGGGAGAAGATTACGAGGTGGCACAAGGACCCGCTATAGCAGATCTCGAATCCCACGCTAATAACTTGGGATCCCCATGGAAGGTAGGCAGGGGACATCGTGGTGGCGGTCTGTTTTGGGAAGATCGACCTGGCAGAGTTACACGCAGGCAAGAAACTGGGGGAGGGAGAGCACAACAGGAGCTCTAAGGGTGCTGAAGGACCACCTCATTCACTCCTTACATTCCTCGCACATGGCTGTAGATCTCTAGCCTGTCTCCACACAGGTTTGGGAAAAGGAAAAGATAAATTTGAGAGCACAGAAACTAGGTCTTTTTTCCTTTGCAGTTCTCCGTAGCCATGCAGGGGTAGGGCATTTTAACAGAAGACAATGTTAATTGGAAGTGAAAGGCCCACACATAGTAGGCACTCAGAAAAGATCCATTAAAGTGAATTGGATTGACGTCAGTGGAGTAGCGAGCGGAGACTCAGCTCGATGCTGAACTCAAGGGACAAGGGGAGAGCGATGGGAGCCCGTGAATGAGAATTAAGGCCTCGGTGACCCCCATCTGTTCCTCCTTCGCTCCTTCCCTCCCTCACCGCTGCCATGGTGACATGTCTGGAATCGCAGTAAGCCTTATACCCCAGAGAACACAATGCTCTGTTTGAACAGTGTAAGTTGGCCTCTCGCAGTCGGCAGGTCCCATCCCCCACAGTCAGGAGAGCCGTAGAAAAGGCCGCTTTTGATGGGAGTTTCGGGGGCAGTCCCACTCGTCCGTCTGAGCCCCTTCTGTCCCTCAGCACTTGCCACGTGTTTGGTTTGAGCTCACGCCACAGCGCGATGCTGTAGGCCAGGTGTGGCATGAAGTGACTGATGTGGCCGGCCCTGTGCCGCCCAAGCGTCCGGCCTCGTGCTGCTTTATTTCTTGTGTCTCCTTGTCCCCGCTGTTGACTCACCAGGCCGGGGCAGTTGGAACTGAACAATGCAATCAACATCTTTATTTTTAACTTTGCTTCTCCCACCCTGGCTCCCCTCCTGACTGACTCACCATTTCTAGGGCTCAAAGCTTGGCAGTCCTCAGAGCATTCTGTCGGGGCGGAGAATGCACAGAGGTGATGTTTCTACCATTCGGAATGAGCACTTTCTATTTTTTTCCCCAGTGGCACGAGGGTTCAAACGTCGTAAGTGTTATTTATTATGCTCACCGTCATCCTCATTGTTGCTATGTTACTGCTCCAGCTGCTGTTTGTCTCCCGAGGTCTGAGACAAATGGTAGGCCAGGGAGGGAGCCCTGATCTGATTTCTGAAACTCATCTTCAGAGAAAACTTCAATTTTGAACTCAACTTTTAACTTTTCCCATTGGATTCTGGCAACCTGAGCTGGAATCCACATCAAGCATAATCCAAGCAGAATATTACCTGTAAAAAAAAAACAATATTACCTGTAAAAAATGCACCACGGATGCAAAATACATTTTTCTAGCTAGGCCCCTGCGTGCTAATAATTATTTTAGTTTTAAACATTTATAGACAGAGTTATCAATTAAGAGCCTGTGGTTCTAGAGTCGAGATTTGAATTCCACGCTGCCACTCATTATTAGCTGTAATCTTGGGCTCCTTGCGTATTTCTTCGTGTTTTAATTTTTCCTTATGTAAAACAGAAACTTTCACTTCTCATACATACATCGTAAGACATACCTTGTAGAATCATCGTGAGGATTAAGGAAGCGAATTTTATAAAGATCTTAAAAACAGTACCTAGTACCTAGACTCTCAGTAAGTGTTGGCTGTTATTATTCAACAGGCAGTATTTACGTGTTTTTAGAGAAATAATTCAGTCCTCAAAAGAGGACACAATACGCCTCAGGAGTTTACCTTTCTCTGTTTCTGGATTTCCACGCTGTCTGTTTTATGGACATTGAAATGGACCGTACATTACAGAGCAGACCCTCTTTGTCTTTCATTCAAAAGTCGAGCTTTCGAGCTTTTCAGTCTGCCTTCCACGTAGCCAGAATTTTAGTCTCATTCTATCACAATTAGGTTTGGGCTCTCATGTGGTCTGAGTCCAAGTGCACTTACTTCTGCTTCCCCGAGTAATTATATTTCACGTACAGTGACTTTCCCTGGGCTTATCTAATGCTGCCTCATTAGACTCTAAACCCTACTGATGCTCTTTCATTTCTGCGATTCAGCCACGGATGTCACAGACGAAACTCTCTGTAGAAGTTTCCCCTTTGTCCTCCGGCACCTGGGTCCCTCCCTCGCTTCCAGCCCTCCTCGCCATACCGGATGGAGGGAGGAAGGCCAGTTGCTGGACTGTGACTGGCCGGTCGGAGACTTCAAGTGCAAGAGGGATCCAGAAGGCCCTCAGAAACCCCCAGCAGCCCTGCGAGCCCCCAGAAACGACGTTACCACTGGGGCTTGACAGATTCGAGTGTGGGCTTAGGCCACCCACCTCTCGGCTATCGGAGCTGTGCCCAAACTCATCTGAACCGCAGCTGGTTCGTTGCAATTTGGTCGTATCCAGCAATGGCCACAAATCAGGACTCGGAGAGGGTCAGGCACAGGTTTGTGGGGAGCAGACCTACTGGCCCTGAAATGTCCCCCTGTGACAGCAAGCACCCTCAGGATGGCTTCCGAAGGCCGGGGGGCTTCGGCGCACCCACGCACCTTCGCCCTGTTTAGGTGGTCAGTGATAGCTAATTGACTTTGGTTTTCCAGTCAGTATCTTTACCCGAGTAGGATGGTTTCAAAGTTGATGAAAAGTCCTGCTCTGCCCCTCTTCCCTGCCTGATTCCTGCTCCCCCAAAGCTTTAAAAACAGGTGAGCTGCTTTTCTTCTGGCATGAACCTCATTGTTTTTCAACAACACGTTTCCACGGTTATCTCTGGATTAGATATTGTTTTAGACATTATCTGTTGATTCCTCACCATGCAAAATATGGATTTAACTCACCCAAATAGGCTTCCTTTTCCTCCATCTTCCCGATTGTTGTTACGTCGCAGGTTTTGGCGACATCAGATGAGGTGTGTGTGTGTGCGTGTGTGTGTGTGTGTGTGTGTGTGTGTGTGTGTTAGGGCTACACAGATGTCGTTCACAGCTGGAGCCAAGTGGGGGGACTTCGATTACATTTCTGCCCTGTACCTCTTTTGCTCTGCAGCTGTTGGCTGCGCAGCTCTGTTCACTTGCCTCGTGTTCATGTTCCTGTCCTTACACGTCATTCGCAGAATCTCCATCCGCAGTGCCAGGCTCCTCTCCACACGCTGGCAGGCATCAGGTAATCAGCCTGTTTCTTCATGCAGCTACTCCTCCTGGAGGGCCGCCTCCTTTGCTCCCACCTGGCTTGGTGCCGAGTCTGCTGCAGACCTGGCATCCTGAGCCTTTGTCTCACCTGCTCCAGTGTCAGGTCCCCGGTCCATGGGTCCCAAGTCTATCTAGTCCTCGTTTTAGTGGACTGTGTCCTCGAGTCACTGCCAAAGAACTCGTGAATTTACATGAAAGGTAGATTTTTGAGGCTCTGTGTGTGTGGAATCCTTTATTCTCTCGTGCCTGGCTGGATGTAGGCTTCCAGGCTGGAAATACCGCTCAGGAAAGTGTTGAAGCACGCAGTGCCTTTTCTTCTGGCTTCCAGAGTCGCGATCAAAACATCCATTGCCATTCTAACTCCTCCCTCTTGGAAACTCGTTGTTTAATTCCTGGCGTCCTGAAATCTCACAGTGTTGTATACCCTGGTGTGGCCCTTTTGGTGTTCACTGTTTAGGGCATTTTCTAAACTCTTTCAGTGTGGACGCTCATGTCCTTCAATTCTGGGAAATTTTCTTGTGTGATTTTATTGATAATTTCCTCCATTCTGTTTTTTCTTTTTCTGGAGCTCTTATTATTTGTATGTTAGACCTTCTGGACTGATTTTCTATGTTCTTTTTCTCTTCTGTTTTCCATCGCTTTCACTTTTGTTCCACTTTTCAAAAGGTTTTTTAACCTTATTTCCTCGCCCTTTAGTTTGATGTCATTTCCGCTGCCATGTTTTTAATTTAGAAAGGTTTTATTTTAATTTTCTAAATGTTTATACCATTCTTAATGTGTAGGTTCAATGCGTTTTTTCTGAGACTATATTAATGATTTTTTAATGGTCTCCTGTTGCTTTTATTTATTTATTTATTTATTTATGTCTTTTCCATTTGTCTATTTGGACTCTGCACGTTGTGTCAAAGACTTTCCTCAGGTGTGTGGTAATTCTTGCCCAAATGTTTATCGAGAAGAGGAAAGTTTTAACCATCTCCCTGGGAGCCTGAGTTTATATGTGAGGATGTTCAAGTGGTGGTCATTGGCCTGGAACCCAGCCATGAGGCATCCGAGATCTATTAGTTATTTCTGATCAGCTCATTAATTTCCCTAGAGAGGAATCTACTGATCTTCTGTTGCTGAGGCCAAGTGGAAAGATTTGGAGTGGGGTAAGGTTATCTCACCACGGACTCGTAGATTTCCACTCAACGTCCCCGTTTTCCGTACGGCACCCCACCTTCGACTGTGCTTCGTGTCTGTGTGTGCCCGATCCCTCTGCTTCCACTTCTTCAAAGAGGAAACCACCAACCCTTCTGGGTAGAGGACAGACAGTTGCATGGCCGTGCACAGGAGAAGGGTCTCATAGTCTAATGCTTCTCATATGGACTTTTGACCAACCCTCCTGTTGTTTTTCTTCCCGTCTACACCCCATCATCAGAGGGACCTGGTCCCTCTAGTTCCTGAGCTTTTTAAGGTTCTTAACATACATTGGTTTCCTTCTCTTTGGCTCTCCTCCATTGGAAGTTTAGATTTTAGCTTTTCCTGCTCTGCTAAATCAGTTTCCTCTCCTTCATCTGCTTTCCAGTTTCCAAAATTATGTTGTCATCTCATGTCCGCTTTGAGCTCCTTTCCTATTCCCTCTGTGTAGAGTTTTTAATTTTTTAATCTCTTTTTGTGGTCTGTGGCAGGTAGGGAGTCAGGTAGAAGAGTGGAGATAGACATGTATTCGATCTGCTATTTCTAACTGCAATTTATGAGCCGACGGTTTGTTTCCAAGGGACATACTGTCCCCGTGCGCATCAAAATAAAGCTGTCTGGGACACGTGGCAAGTCCCTCCTCCTGGAATATTTCCCCTTGGGGCTGCCGTAGGGGTATGGGTCTGCACCAGGAGAATACTCTTAAGAAATGCAATGCTATCTAGACGATCCCAGGTGACATAAGGCAGTGGCTCACCAGTAAGTAATCTTAACACGGAAGATCAGAGCCAACAAATTTCCTGGACTCTACTAAAATCCAGGCCCACACTCCAGAACAGCCTGAGAAACTAGAACTACCTAAGCAGTGCGTCTCTGTAGGAACTGAAGAAATCATCTCATTTCTCCTGTTTGTCCAGGGCCTTGCTAGAGTGCTGCCTCTCTGAAAACACAGTCTATAAGATAGTCTGTCACTGTATCGTAGTATGACCGAGGTCCTTACGTAGACTCAATGTAGGTCTCAGTTTCAGCCCTGCCTCTCAGTTCAGATTCCATTTTCTACATATGAGAAGCACTAGATGAACAAAAAAAAAAAAAAGATATTTCATTTTCCTTCTGTAATAAGAAGCCAGAGAGGGAAGGGTGAGAAGAAATGCAGCTGATCCATGATGTCGGATATTTCCTACATCTTCCTTTCTTTCTACCCCAGTCTGTTGCTTTTATTCTCATACTTGTTATCTCAGGGTCACAAAAAGACGTCTCTGCCACCAGCCTGATGTCGGGCCTGAGGAAGAATCAGAAGAAAGGGACAAGGAGCAGGGGCGTGGGGCCAGCCACAAATTCCCAGCGTCCTTTACATGCACATCATTGGCCAGTGCTGTGTTACATGACCACCCCTAGCTGCAAGAGAGGCCGGAAAATTCCCGCCTTAAATATAAGTCAGGATGCTAATGAAGAAAGGAAAGGAATACCAGCCAGGCCGCAAATAATGCCTGCCATGCAATGCGTACATTCTCGAGCAAGTTATCTAATCTCGCTTGGCATTGGTATCCTTCTTTGGAACATGAGAATAACAAAAATACCTACCCCATAGAGCTGCAGTGAGAAGTAAAGCAAAAACGTTTACAATACTCGGAGCGCCGTACCAGACGTGTAGCATGCCCTCCTGTGATGTTGTATCGGTGATCCCTGACGTGAGTCTGATTTCTGAGCACACCAAGCTGTCAGCTTATGCTGCGAAGACCTACACAGGTGTATGTTATTGGATAAAAATGAAGTTTGCTTTGAGCATGACACCTCACCTATCGGCAGAGCGTTCGTAGAAATTCGATTTGGGGATCATAAGTCAAAAACTGTGTTTTTAGCGTGTAATGTTTGCATATAGACACCGGGAATCTAAGACCGTAGAGATGACTTGGCAGTCCGTGTCTGTTATTGTGATCCTTAATCTTCCTTGCTATCTTGTCCCTGGATAGCCATCCCACCCTCTTGTTGGCACACTCTTTTCTTGCTCTCTTGAGAGGTTCCTTGTATTTATCCGCAGAGCTTTATTATGCAGCCTTCGTCGTGTGTGTGTGTGTGTGTGTGTGTGTGTGTGTGTGTGTGTGTTTAATCAGCCTCAGCAACTGACTGCCCCTTTGCTGTGTGAAGTCCTTGCAACCCAGGTTGGGTCGAGGAGGCGGGAAGCTAATGGGAGGGGAGGGCTGTGGCCAGGCGAGCCACAACTGAGGATTTATGAAAACTGCAATGGTCTGTCAGAGTCTGGGCGTCAGAGGATGAGAACACGTATGGTTTCTGTGTTTTTCTGTCCATACCGTTTTGCTGCCTGTACGGACGATGGAGTGCTTTGTGCCCTGCCTTGTTCCCTACCCCACGCCCTGTGACCTACCATGTGCCCGAGCACAGAAGCTAGCAGAGGACAGGGACCGGGGTCACATTTAACAGCCTCAATTAGAAGGGACCTTTGTTTTCCGCTCTCCAGCTAAGTGAGCACTGGGGATGACCGAGGGGAGGGATCTGGGGCTGTGTTTGGTCCTGGACGATGGAAAAAAGAAACAGGATTCCAACCCTGCACGAGCTAGGCTGCTCCTCAAACCAGCAATTCCAAACGAGATAAATACAGAAGCCAAGAAAGAAACCTCTCCCGTTTAACAACGTCGTCCTTCCCTGTGGCCCTGTCGTAGCTGGTCTCGGCCGACACTGAGTTCTGGCTGGCTGTGTGGAAACCAAATGCCACAGTCCAAAGGAGAGGCTCTGTCACAGGGAAAACAAAAGGCAGCTGTCAGTTTCATCCCGAGCTCCCTGATAACATTCCAGCGGAGTTCCTTTTTCTGGAGATGAAATAAGAACCCTGGCAGGCCCCCGTGACTGGCCACATAAATCACTTGTAGTAATTGCTCTGAGAGAGGATGCCTCTCGGGCGGCACAGTTAGAAAGGGGGGCCCACACGCCAGCACCCTTGTTCTCTGCCCCCCACACACGCACACGCATGCACACACTTGCGTGCGTGCTGTGCCACCACCTCCGGGTCGTCTCACACACATGCACGTGCACCCACATACATGCACACCCCCTTTGCCAAGAGCTGCTCCCACTGGGGGGGGGGGGCTCCACCAGCCATACTGAAAACAGCAGGCGCATGATGGCACAGCATCGAACAGTCAGTTTTACGTTTCCTTCTCTTTGAGCTTGAGCCGATTTGAATTCTTGCGGAGCACAGTTTGGGAGGGCTGACGGGGCAAGTAGGAGGGAGAGAACACAAAGGTGAGAGGGGGGAGGTGCTGATTTGGCTCTGTTAGGCTTGGCCGTCACCGTGTGCTCTGTGATGCTTCCTCCTCTCTTGCCTTTTCTGGTAAGAACCGAGATGTGGTCATAAACCCCCCGCCACCACCACACCGTGATCTGGGAGCTGCCGCTGAGGCTTGGCAGTTCACTAAGGACCAGACTCTCGAAAGCCACAAAGCTGCAATATCCCTTCCCCTCTGTGGCCAATAAAGACGGCGATAATCAAATGACAGGGCTTGGAAGTGGTGTGGTGCCGGCAGCGGTTGGCCACAGGCCGGTGATGCACACCCTTCGCTTGTACCCTGATGTATGTTCATTGAAAATACTGAGGCCACCAGAGATGGGGGCGGGGGTCGACTCCTCCAGGCACACGCAGCTGTTTGAAGAATGAATGGATGGATGCACGAATACGTGAATGGACAGATGGATGGATGAATGACAGATGAGTCGGGTTCAGGGTTGTGTGATCAACACAGCTAGAAAAGCCAGGAAAGTTGCAGAGCGGGGGCAGATGAGCGCCTTGTCCCTCTCCACGCACCGGGAGTTATAACTTTCCTCAGCATCGCGCCCACGGCTGGAGGAGGCTGCGAGGAGAGGGCGAGACTAGCTGTGAGTGGAGAAGCGTACATTTCCCCACGTCACCCTTCGGCCCTGTCGGCTAGTGTGAACCAGAGCTGTTCGTCCTTGCCCCATACATGGAACGTGCTAGGCCCAAATTCACGGTCGTTTGTTTTGCTCGATAAGAAAAAAAAAAATACCAAACTGAGAACCCATCGTTTGTGCGCTGTAATGTCCAGAGCCCAGTTCACCTTTGTCGAGCTAATGAGAAAATCGACCTTCTGTACTTACTTTCCAATTTTTTTGGCACCAGCGATCTCACTCCAGAAGGAAAGCAGAGTACTGGCCAAGGACCGTGTTCCACCTGGTGTGCCCCAGGCATGGAACTGGCTGTGCTCCACCCACCCAAGTCACGTCTGCCGCAAAGGTGAGGGGTGCTTAGGGTCCAGGTGTACTTGCTCGAGGTACCCTGTACAGTCCAGGTTCGTCCCATCCTGAGTTGGATCTTTTGCTCGTCTACTCCGCCCAGCCCTCGAAGTCATGAATCATCCTCTCTTGGCTACCAGGGCACGTGTCACATGCAGATCAGCATGTGTCTGAACGCTGGACCGAAGATGGTTCCCGTGTGTGTGACGAAACAGTGCAGATGTATTTTAAGATTTTCAGGATAGAGGCTTCTCGGATATAGGTTAGTAAATTTTTGCTTTAATTTGCAAGGTTATTTAGGTTGGAGTTCTAGATTCAGCTGCACACATACCAGACTAATGATGATAGTTTAGACTTGTATGATAGCGTACGGTTTGCCAAGCGGCTTTCCGTATGGCAGGCCTCGTTTGCTGCTGTTTTTAAGCTGAAGAAACCAAAGCTCAGAGAGACTCGTTTAGGGTCACAGAGCAATTAAGTGGCAGAAACAGCTATGGAAGCCAGGTGAGAAGACAGCTAGTCCTATTTGCCATATATGGTGTCCCTAAATTATTGTGGTAAAACTGAGCAGGTTATTTTTTGTATTGTAGCTCAGTGATGAAGAATGTTGATTTTAGAAATTTAGAAAATAGCTACACATGTTTTTTTAAATCGTGCTTAAGTGTACCACCCAAGATGATCTCTCCGACATCATTCGAAGCTCATTCTAGTCTCTTCCATGCACATATGACTAAAGGAGGCTTTGATCTACATGGCATGAAACCCTGCAGCGTTTGGTTTTGTAGCCTACTCTTTTCACTTATTTCACTGAGAATTTTTTTTTGCCATTAAACATTATTTATAAAACATGAATTTTAATGCCTTTATAATTTCTGCGATCGGACTGTCCCATAAATTATTTACAATTTAATCTGTCCTCAGTTGTTGAACATTTTAGTTATTTACCTTTTTTGTTTACGAACATCCTTGTAAACAAATCTTCAGTGGAATTTCCAATTATGTTTATAGTATAGATTCCTATGCGAGGATTTGCTGGGTTAGAAGTTACTATCTTAACAACTTTTTAGGATCTTGACATGTGCCATATAATTGGTTTTCAGAAAGTTCTTAACAATTCATACCAGCCGTCTGAATGAGCCCCGTCTGCAACCTTTCCAGCTTTAAGAATCATGAGTTTTAAAAAAAAAAAACTCATTTTATTTTTATGTTTTTGCAACATAATAATAAAAAATATATTTTGATATTTTAATTTGCATTTGTATGATCATTAGTGAGACTGAGCACTTTGTTAAGAATTATTGGCTAAACTATATTTCTCGTTCATAAACTGCCTTCTATGCATGCCAGTTCCCTATTTTCAGAATGGGGTACTTCTTGTTTTAAAAAACTTACATATTAAATTTGCATTCTTTGCAAATATTTTATCCCATTTTTAATCTGCCTCTTAACTTGTAAGGATTATTTATGTGTATTTTTACAAATGGTATGTACCGAAAACTATTGACATCTTATGTAACTTCTGGTTATTTTATATTTAGAAAAACTTTATGCTAAAATCATTAAATATTGACTTTTTAAGCATTTTTTGGAGTTCACTTTTTGCAGTTAATTATATGCATCTCAGAAAATGTATTTTGGGGTAGCTGCGAGCTGTAGATTGACCTTCAGATGTCCTCCCAACTCTTGTCTATTTAATAATCCTTCTTTTCCCCATATTTTTAACGAATAACGAATTCTTAAGATCTTTTTTTTTTTTTTTTGATGCTCAGTTCTCTTTCATTGCCCCACGAATTCCTACATAAACAGCATAATTTTCGATTGTTCTGATTTCACCGTAGGTTTTGATGTCTCACATTGATCGTCTTTAACTGCTTTAGCTCCTCTCAGGTTATTTTTCCAGAATATGAACTTTATTTCCATTCAAGTCTTCTTTTATAATTCTCTGATTTTCTTCCTAGGTAACTGAAGTGTTTAATTATTTTTTTTTGTTTCGGAAACCATTGTAAAGTGGCATTTTTAAAAGGAGGGTCCTGGTTAGCTAAATTGGGGTTAGACTATGAGAAACCCCAACAGAACCTGACAAGCTAGAAGTCATTGGTAATTAAATAATTTCCAACTGAAAACTAATTGGATTAAATGAACCTATTTCAAGGTATTCCTCAGACAAGAAGTATCCACCTGCTAGTCTTACATTGCCATCAGCAGCAATCCCTAACAATACACCGCTCTTAATCAATGAGTAGGTGAGAAAGAAATGAACTTCATGCCTACAACAAATTCGTTTCTCAGCACATCGCTACTTGTCATCACTACATGGCGGTGTTCTCGACACATTATTCCCTATTTCTAAAGTCGCAGTTTGCTCCTGAGTCGAGTCTCGGAGCCTACCTCAGTGAAACTTTTCTTTTGTATTGGGAAAATGTGTGTTCTTGGAACTCAAAAGAAAACATTTAGTGCAGTGCTACTTGAACTTACCCAGACAGATGAAGCTATATGCATATATAAATTAATATTTTTGTAGAAAGAAGAGGTATTCTAGAGTTTCAGAGCATAAACAGACCTTGAAAACTAGCCACAGCAATCTAGTCTTTTTGGGATCCATAAGTGACATAAAACTGTAAGTAAGATTATGTTTTTCTGTGTATCTTTATATTCCACTTTTCTGAGAGAGTCTGTAGCTGGATTTTATGAGCTTTCCAAATGTGGAAGGCCCTAAAACAGCTGAGAACGACTGGGCTACTCTAAGCCTGCCAGTCATCGGATGAGAAAACAAAGGCCCCGTTGTTGCGGAGACACACCCTTGGGCACACAGGCGGGACATTGGGTCTCCTGATCCCTGGCTTTTCTGCAACACCCGCCTGCCATACGAAGGTGCTCTCGTAAATCCGCACGGCCAGTGGGCCCGCATCATGTGGAACGAGTGTGGCTTTGGAGGCAAGACCTCAAGTGGAGATCTGGCTGTGGACTCACCAGCTGTGTGACCCAGGGCAAGGTATTCAGCTCTGGCCTCAGTTTCCTCTTCTAGGAATTGAGCTGCAGAACTAAGACCTGTCTCACAGTGTTTGAGAGAGGCTGGAATGAGATGGTGTGCGTCTACATACACTAGTCCCTTATTCTCGAGGGATATGCCCCAAGACCCCCAGTGGATGCCTGAAACCTCGGACAATGCCCAATCCTATACATACTACGTTTTTTCTATACTGAATACCTACAGTAAAGTTTAATTTATAAATTAGGCAGTTTCGCTAATGGAAGAGTCGTTCTTACCATAGATCTTAGCCAACTCCGCCTGTGAGTTTTTTCTTTCTTTATTAAGTCGAGAGCTTTTACCTTTTTACTTAAAAGAATCACTTTACAACCTCTAGTTGGTGTATCCAAATTGTCAGCATTTCTACTCTTAGGTTTGGGAGTCATTATTAAGTAAAATGAAGGTCATTTAAATGCAAGCACTGTGATACCATGACAGTCGATTGGATAGCCAAGAGGGCTACCCAGTGACTAACGGGCAGGTAGCACCTCCAGCCTGGATTCAGAGGACGAAGGAATGACTCGTGTCCTGGGTGGGACAGAGGGCTGCAGTGAGAGATTCCAGCGCTCTGCGCAGAATGGTGCTCACTTTAAAACTTACGAATTGTTTCTTTCTGGAATTTTTCGTTGAATATTGTTGAGCCATGGTTGACCATGGGTAACTGAAACCATGGAGAGCTAGACCATGGATGGGGGTGGGGGAGCTACCGTACATACCTAGGTACTTTATAAACTATTAAGTGCTAGGAATCGACAGTTATTTTCATCGTGGCTCTGAGGGAATAGTGGTAAGGGAACGACGGTGGTGGTATGTTGGCGGCATTAGTGGCTTTCACCTGCCACCTTGTATATATTAAACATCTTGGCCTCCACCAGAGCCCGCCTCCCTGTGCTAATTAGCCCTCTCCACTGCTTTGATAGCAAACATGGTCATTAACTGACGCGTCTCTGAAACACCTGCTGGCGAAAATGATCTCTGTGATGACATGCCTAGGAAAAAGAACACACAACTCTTAGAACTTCACATTAGTGGGTCTGCTTCTGTTTTATTTTGCTTTATAAAATCTTAATTTCCTCCCCCCACCCACACACACACACACACTCCAAAAAAGATGATTAAGCTGTCACATTTGGAAGATTATGGTAAACTATGGTTTAGAAAAATATGTTTTAAAAACTTGTATCTGGAAGCACTGCATTTTAGATTAGTCCAAACGCTTAATGGCGAGTTCGCCAGCTCTTGTTTACTAAGCATCGTGGAGGAGCCACGAATCTGGGTATTTGAGAAAGGAACATTTATGAAGAGGAGTAGTTGTATGATTTCTAAGCTCCGTAATATATGTTCATTTAACACTATTTGCTATAGAGTACAATTAGGCATAATACGTTTTTGTCATTTAGGTAATAATGCCTTGTGTTTGAAAAGTGCTATTAAGTTTCCCAAGCATTTTTACCACATTATGCTCAATTATAAATACACATTTTATTTAATCCTCTCAACAGCCCTGTTAAGAAGGCATGATTAGCCTCATTTTTTGAACGGAGGAACAGAGGTTGCCTGGCTGTAGGCCCACACTTAACCATCAGCGGGGTTGGGTCCATCATCTCCCAGGGGCTAAACTGTGGTCCTACAACGAGCAATGATACGCAGTTTGTTTGCCTTTTTTTAAAAAATATAATAATACAATGACTGTTCTTTTCTTTTGCCATTTGTATCATTCTAAAGCATTGGGTGGAGAAAAATAAAGAGAAGTATTCAGAGAATGAATGAAATAAAGGAAAAACGGGGCCGAAGCTAAGGTGATAGGAGGACGACAGACATAGCGGAAGGCAAAAGAAGGGAGCCGTTCCTGGGAAAACAGGGAACAAACCCAACAGCAGCCTCTAGAGAAGAGAGCAAGGGAACCAAAGAGGGAGAGGAAAGGACACAGGGACAGGCACGTGCCCAGGCACTAGAGATGCACTGTAGCAGGCATACGGCATCTTCCAGTCGGAGGGTCTAGTTAGCCTAAGAACCAACCAGCCCTTCCGAATGTCCCCATTTACAGACATCATCAGGCCACCCATCCCGTGCTCTACCTACTCCCCTCAGGACAGCGGGATCCTGGCGGGGCTGGAGAGCTGGGGCTGTTCCCATCACTAAGAACGGGAATTTGAAGCAGTCCGATGCTGGTCTGAGCCCTCAGATTGTAACTCCATCGCAAATGAGAACCGTGGCGTTTAGATTTAAGCAGACTGCGATGGCCTGGACCACACTCCCAGCCTCCCTCCTCCTTCGGAAGGGGGCAGTCTGTCTGTCCTTCTGCCCAAGTCACTTGTCATCTGGGGAGCCACGACCGGCAGCCTCCTGCCCTGTACTTGGGAATTCCTCTTTGCAAGACCGTACCCCCATGGCACATCTTTTCTTCTCAGTGAACAACTTTCCCACTTGAGTGATTTGCTCTGCTCCTGATTCTAAGCCTCATCATTGCCTGGAATTTCCAAAGATGCAGATGTGAGCGGGCCTGTGGGCGCACATGCACACACACACCCATCCTGCTTGCTTGGATGCTGACCCAAGTCTAAAACCGGGCCTCAGCTTCGCCACCTTCACTGGGACTTTTTTGGTGGGAAAAAGTCCACTGTTGAGCCCAAGTATGCTCCTCCTCTTCCCCTCCCCGCCCCCATTCCTGTGGGGGCCTGGAGCGGCGGGTGTGGGGGGCGGGTGCTTCCTCACCCCCAGCAGCAGTGCAGGGGAACGCTGCCCAGTGGTAAGTTCCCTTGTCTTGGGATCAGGGTTGCCAGATTTAGAAAACAAACAAAAACAGGGAGCTCAGTTAAATCTGAATTTCAGATGAACAACAAGAAATTTAAGTATCTGTATGTGTTAGTTCACGTTGTTTATCTGAAATTCCGATGTCATGAGGTGTCCTATGTGTTATCTGGCAACTCTCCAGGAACGTGCTCGATGCCCTCTCAGGAGGAGGTCTGGTGGCCGTCGAACGGTGGTCATTGCCATTGAAACTGGCCTGTCCCATGGTGGGCTCCCGTCGAAGCCTGGTTATTCCTAAGAGCTAAGCACATGGCCACGTGATCTGCCAGTCAAGCTCGGCAAGCAGCAGGCCAGACCCCTAAAACACCTTCCGACCTGGATATAGCTCTTTCCAAACATCAAATGTCATTTTATTTTTCTCTCTGCCAGGATTTCCTCCAATTTTCCAAATAAGGGCCAGAAACATTGCAGAGAACTCAAACAATTTGCCAGCCCTGTCTCTTCTCAACAGGATTGCTGGTTGCAAAATAAATGAAATCAGCCTTGTTTACAACTCATCATCCAAAATCATTATTCATTTTGGGCAAATGGCTGTTTGTAAAACCAGCCTGCCATGTTTTGAGTCCTTATCTTCCCTTCCTTTCAAAAATTAAAGCTGACTGTGAATTTTAAAATGGAAACAAATCAGAGGCCTTTCTGTTTCTCTCTGTTTTGTCTTGTGTGTGCAGTCTTCCAGGGAAGAAGGCCTCCTTCCTTGCTAGGGTCCAACTGACAGGTGAAGAAGTCCACGCGCTTTTTTCCCCCTCTCCTATTTTAAATCTCTCTCTGATCTGTAAAACAGGAACTTTGTCATTTTCAGGGCGCCATGTATTTTGCTCTCATCTTTTTCTCATCATCGAATCAAATGCTAACTGCACAGATATTCGCGGCAGCCCCGTACACAGGAGTTTATACCTTGGAAAGGCATCCTCTTTATAAATTTGTCTTTGCCGAGACCCCACACGTAGGCCTCTGTGCGTCTCTTCTGCCGTCTCAAGGAAGATGGAACAGATAATCATTAAGCAAATCTAGACACAGAAATGGCCCTTGTCCAGTTCTGTCTACTCCCATCAGCCTTCACTGGGAAACGTTTAAGAATATTTGCTTTGGGTGGTACGTGTAACGTGAAAAAAAAGAAAAAGAAAAAGAATGAGCTGTTAAGATCTGAAAAAAATAGCCCGGTTACCCTTTTCCAAAGGAAAATAACGTTTGTCATAGATTTAATATTATAATAATAGGCCTATCTATTCCTCAGTGTGACGGAAGGATAAATACAGTCGTTTTGCTTTATACAAAGTTGTTTTATACAAAGATTTACGCTATTTTCTTGATATTGTTCATGTTTGTTCTCATAGTCCCCTTTTTCTCCTATTCCCCTTACTTCCTTTGAAACTTGAGAGGGTAAATATTAAAACGCATTTGCTTCTGTTTAAATATGAGCCACTGGGCTTCCAGGGAGCCCTCCCTCTGGAAAATGCTTATAACATCCCACAACTGAAACTGTCTGGGGTTGTGCTGTGTCATCACGTGACGTCGCAGGGAAGTGCTTGATTCGGAAACCCAGGGACCACTTTAACCCGGACAGAACGTGAGATCCACGCTCCCTCCTACCTTCCTCCCCTGCCCGCCCCAGTCTCACCCTGTGTCTGGTTTGTAAGTTTGGTTTCTAGTTTCCGTACATGAACCTGATAATGCACTGTCTTATGAGGAAAGTTGAGACAAGCGCCTTCCGTGGGTTTTCGAGTCTCCTCCCTGCTGTGTAGGGTTCAATTAACCATCTATCTTCCCTTAAAACGCACACGTGTGCGTGCGCACACCCTGTCTGTGAACATTTGTCTAGTTATCTTCTGAGTTCAGTTGCTTCAACCCTAAAAGTAGAATAACTACCTTTATTTTTGGACAGTTTGTCATGTCAGGTTGGTGTATAGCGTCGGGATGTTTTTCCTTGCCAGAATCACTTGAAGGACTGTTGATCCCAAACAAATAGAAATGGTCATAACATGTGGAAGTGATTGGCTTTAGAAGAAGTTGGTCATTTAATTATGTGTACTACCTCTACCTCACGCAAAAATATGGTCCTTCCCACGTACAAGCAATAGAGGTCACACTTTTGAACATTTTCACCCAGTCTTTGAGACTAGGGAAGCTGGGGTTACAGTAAGGCTGGCTGGGGTTAAAATACCCTGATTAACCATGGAACAGACAAGCAAACTTGAGAAAGAACTCAAAACCTTACCCATAATTTTAAGCTGCTTTAACTGCCCCAACTCATAGACGGAGAGATTCAGCTGCTTATATCCGCCCAGTTCAGATAAAGAGACAAACTTATTAGATGTTTAAAAGTACAGGATGTAGTGGGTGAGAGTCACAACCGACAGAGGATCGATCAGACTTGAAAAAGAAATGTTCATATAGCCTTACTAAAGTGGATAACTTTCCCCATTTTAAAGTATAATACCAAAAAGCATTTTGCTATTTTCTTACATTTTGGAGGCGAGGCCCAGACTACATTTAGAAACTGGCAGAATGTCAGCCTCCGAGGGCCTCTACTTTCTCCGCTTTGAAGGAAGCGGTGTTTTTGTGGGATCGGCCCGGTCCACCTCACCTCACTGACTCTGAGCCACGCGATTCTTGTCTTAGTGAGGTTCCCGGGGCAAAGAGCGTCAGGAATGCATGTCGTGACCAGTGATCGGTAGGCTTGACCTCAAAAGCCAAGACAGGTAACAGCTATGGCCTTTTCATCGACTTTATCTTTCCATTGCACTTTCGATAAGTGAGACATGGGCCACAGAAAGCTAGGAAAGTTTTCGTTTTTTACTTATGTTTCACACCCACATTTACTCTTTCAGAGAGATTCAAAAGAAAGTTTTAGAACTGACCCCTTTAAAAAATTCTGTGTAGCTCGAGCTGATTGGGAGAAAAGTAGCATCGTCCTATTCGTTTTAGAGGTAGACGCAGAGGTTCTGGAGATGGTTACGCACTTTCTGTGTGGCATAAACTGAGGAAAATGCTAAAGCTTTGTTCCTGATCTAGGTGGGCCCCTTGTCTTTTGATACGAAAAACTGCAGTACAGTTATGATAGAAGCAGCTACAGAAGGTGGCTAACCCACTATCCGACTTGTTGTGCCCGTCTCTTTAGAGCACTGTCCAGTGACTTCGGGTATTGTGCAGAGTTTAGCTTGGTCTAGGATAATGGATAGAACGTCAGAGGTTAAAGGCACCTTCAGGGTCTTTGGGGTAGGTTGGGTTGGGTGGAACCAAATAAAGTTGCTGACATTCAGTTGTTTGAGATCTACAGAAATGGCGATTTCATAACGCACATCACCCATTTTAAATATTTGGCACCAAATCTCAGAAGAGTAAATGATTTTTTTCCTTATTTTTTTATGAAAGAAATTTAAACAAACCAAGTACTGTGAGAGACCACTGCAGTGAATTCCCATAGACCTGCTACCCAAATTCAATCATCAAAATATTGCCTCACCTCCTTGATCAATCCTTCCCCACTTTTTTTTTTTTGGCTGAAGTATTTTAAAAGCAAATTCTAGACCTTGGGTCACTTTACTTTTACATTATATTCACTTCTAAAATATTGATATTTTCTTTTTTTTTTTTTTAACGAGGCAACCCTTGGTTGACCTCAAAAATTACAAGGAATTTATCAGCTTACAGTGCCTTATTTTTTATTTTTCACGCCTACAGCACCTGGTCATCCTAGGTGGTCTCCCATCCTAATAGTAACCAGGCCCGACCCTGCTTAGCTTCCAAGAGATATTTTCTTATGTAATCACAATATCATTATCACACCTAAAATTATTAGCAATTGCTTGGTCTATATTAACGTGGTCTCAAAAAACGTCTTTTTTGGATCCTAACCAACAAAAATAAAACAACTTAAAAAGTTCATCTTTTGCATTCGAGTGTTACATCTTTAAGTCCCTCTTTTTAGTGGAGGTAGCACATTTATTTCATTCATTTTTTTTCTCCCTTGCTGAAGTATTTTTACAGCAGATTCCGCTTACACTTAAATTCAGTCTCTGCCTCTTTGTGTGGTCACCAGCCAGCCAGCAATGACCTCACTGCCGAAAATGGGAGATTGCCCCTTTCCACCAAGAACGCGGTGTTTCAGTTAAGACTTTTAATCTGGAGCGGTACATCCCCTTCTCCTTTTTATTACACGCCCTTGACTTGTTGAAGAAACCAGGTCAGTTTCCTGGGGTCACAGTCTTGGTTTATCTCTTCGGTGCCACATGGTGTTGTGAGCTCGTAAGTGACCCTAACCATGGCCTCTTAGCTGCTCTGCTGACCCTATGGCAAGTGGCCCACACTGTGTCCCACAGCATGAATCTACTGACATGCTCAGCACTCAGGTGGCCGCGACCACGCCTGAACTGGACTCTGATGAGTTAAATATCATCGTGTATGTGTGTGTGTGTGTGTGTGTGTGTGTGTGTGTGTGTGTGTGTGTGTCCACTGTGTTTTTATTACTTTAAAATAATGCTAAGTTTACTGAGGAAAACTATAAAGCTGTGAAGTTTCACATGACATAGATATTGCCGTCTTCAATTACAAGAACAAATCGAAAGCTGCGGTTCCGATAAGCCTTCGCTGGGCCAGGCCCTTTGACATTGTGACTTTCGGGCTTCACGACAGTCCCGTGAACTATCGGCCCCATTTTACAGATGAGGAAATTGAGTTTAAGCAGAACTAAATAATCTGTCGAAGGCCCTCTGGATCCAGGTCCAGATCTGGAAAGCCTAACTACCGAGTCTTTGTGCCAACCATCATTCATTCATTCACTCATTCGCCCTTTTATTCATTCATTCATAATGCTCTGCCCCAGGCATTCTGCTTGGCTTTGGTGAATAGCCTTCCTCTTTTGATTTGTGATCGCTTGAAAGCATATTTAGTAACCATTTTATAATTGCTAGTGTGGGGAGAGAGAACTAGCCTCTGCCTTATGACTCACGATCTAATATTAGGTGTTTGCTACGGTTTCTGGAAGGATGAGCTAAACCATGGCCTGTCCAAATCCATGCTGGTTGGTTTGTTTTTTAACACATTCATATAACTAAATGTTCCATTATACTGGACCCGTTTCTTTAGAGGCTGGGGCCATGGAGTTCACACCCACGGGGAACCCCAATAGAGCACTTCAGCCTGGAGGATTTTAACTGCCGCCAGAAAGCCGGAGAAGAGGGTAGCGTCTCTGAAAATCCATGCAGGATCTTTGTACCAGCTGGGCTTCATTTCAAAATCTACCGCTGTCATTACAAAATAGCTGTTTTCTCTTTAATCTGTGTGCCACATTGCAGCAATTTTCATCAAAAATATATTAAGCCCCTGCTGTAAATTGGCCCCACACACCCTTGTCAGACACATGAAGCGTAAAATATCTTCTTATTTCAAAGTTTTCCCTCTTCTAAAGCCCTAGCAGATAGCAGCAGTTCCTGGAGCCTCATAATAGTCCATCAAGTCTGTAAGCCAAGGATTAGAATGCGTAACGAATCTGGTTCAGTGTCACAGACGGGTCTCCTCCTTTGTCTATGAAAAGTGACGGAGAAAACATTCTCGGGTGAAAACGAAAGGCCCCACGTCTCCACGTCTGTTGAAATCTCACCTCTAATTGCCTGCCGAAGAGAAACTAGTTTTCTAACCTCAGAGGACAGGTTCGCACATGCTACCTCACACTTAACCCCCCCAGATGCCAGCACTGGGAGACACCGTCCCGACGAGGCTAGTTACACTTACGCTGGGGGTCGCGGTGGGTGCGTGCAGGGTGTGTCTGCCCCAGTGTTTGTACCTGTGGGCGCACGGCTCTTCCGCTCTACATCGTGACCACCCTCTCCGAGGGTAAGTTAGAATCCTCTAGAAGTTACATCCCGACAGCAGGACTGCAGTGTGCGTGTCGTAAGCGGGGTCAGCTCGAAACCTCATTCAAGAGGGTCCCTGAAAGGCCAGAAGCTTACGTGGGGCTTGCAGCTTTCGAGACACTACACCCCTGCGGTAGGGAGGCCTGTCCCCTGGGTGCCAAGAATGTCTGTCTGCGTTCCGGAGAAAAGAACAGAGTCCGTTCCTTACTGGCTTTGGATATTTCTTCCACTTCTTCGGTTTCTTCTGAAAGAGACCACAAGGACTGCGGTGCTTTAAACATCCCCCAGAAGCTTCCAGCAGAACAGCTTTGACGATTTTACAGGAAATTGCCTCCGATTTTTAAACCGTTCTAATTTCACCCTTAACACTCACTAAAGTGCCTTCAAAAACATCCATGTAGAATAAGCACGACACATAAAGCATGACCCATTCAACGGAATTCTAATTTCGTTGACATCCTTATACTTTTGTTAAAAAAAAGGAAAAAACAGCCAGAAGTCTACGTTTTAAGGGGCTTCCAAATTTACTTGCTTGTTTTTCTCAACAATAAAATGTCTGTGAAATCCAGCAGTATGTTAGGGTTGTTGTTTCGGGCTTAGTCTTTTTTTTTTTTTTTTACTATTATTAATGAAATTTCCAGTTAGACTGGTTTTCCGGCTTTCCTGAATTTCAGGATGGATAATTGACATGCCTGACAGGTGTGATGCAAGTCTTCCGTCACTTCACCGGTGCCTTCTCACCTCCCTGTGTGTGGCTGCCCTTCTGAGCCCCGAGGAAGAAGCAGTATAGCTTTAGTCTCAGTGACTTCCGAAGAGAGATCGCTGCATCGGTGAGGCAGAGTAATTTTTTTTCTCAAAACCTTCAGCTGTTTGGGAGTTTCTAGGAGTCATCGCTACCAATTTTTACCTTCTTTCAGAAAGAGGGCTTCAGGGCAGGCAGCCCCTTGGCACCTGACCCCAGTCCATTAAGCAGCAGAAAGACACAGGGAAATGGGAGCAGGCGTGGCCGGCTCCGCTGAGAAGCACAGACGGTTGGCAGTGCCAGCCGTAAGAGTCGAATACAGATGTGCTCCCTCCAGCTACGTTTTAGCCACAAAACTGGGAGCAGGCAGGCTGGCAATAGGAAGTTGTTTAGAAAACTGGAAGAGAGGTTTTCAGACCAAATAGAAGCTCCAGTTTAGAGGCCATCTCAGTAAGTGATAGGGGTTTGCGTTATAGGGCCAAGGAGCAGGAGAGGTAGCGATGGAGGTGGTTGGAATAACCGTGTGCTTAAGCAGGGCCTCCGGACTAGGCATATAGGCCGGGCCAGGAGCAGAGTGGCACAGGGAGGGCACCCAGGCCGTTAGTGCACAGGCAGCTGGGGTGCCAGGATGCCGGCCGCCCCACCCATCGCAGGGGTTGATCTCACTGACTTCACCCGCTCATTGGTGACTGGCCTCCCTCCTCGCCATTCTACCTGTGTCCCTCCTGGAGCTGCACCCTTGGTCAGAGGCAAAGAGAGCCTTCCCAGGGAGACCGTCAAGGCTAGGAGATGACTTTGTCCGTCGCCGGGCCTTCTGAGGAAATGCGGTGTTCTGGCGAATCTCATTAGAGTAGCTGGAATACTGAGCGTGCACATTATAAATTTCCTTTAAGTGTATTAAAAGGAAGGAAGTACGAAGCAGGCTTTCTGTGATAATGGGATCGTCACAGGACCAGAGGGTCAGAGGCGGGAACATCACTTACCTGTGTCGGACTGTCTCTGAGGGCTTCCAGGCAAGGAGTGAGCTAACGTGAAGAGGTGAGGAGCCGAGGTCTGCAGTGCTGTCTGGTCTTTTCTTTTCCCGTCTGATTACAACTGCTCCATATGTACCAATCGTCATATTCTTCTAGAGTTTCTCCCACCAGGAGACTCTAGAGGTGGAACGTTCACACGTCCGCCTGTAGGCACGTGCTAACAACACGCGAACGCTGGATAAAAGAATGTGCATGACACCCTTCAGAGCAGAAGATCTGCGTTTCTGGACTCAGGTCATGTATAAGTGGGCTCTTTGGTAGAAAGCAGTAGAAAGCAACTCAGGGAAACCTCAGCAAAAAAAAAAAAAAAAATTGCAAAGTAGCTCGCAGATTCTAGAACAGTCCTGGCAACTCTGGGGCTCTTTCGGCGGGAACCGGTACTTAGGTTTTCGGTGCCACCATCAGAATGAGTCGGCTCTGAGCGTTTTCCGTCCTGCATCCATCTGCTTGAGACGGGAAGACCAAGGGGAGAGCATCCACGTGGCCAGGGGATCATACGCACCCGCCTTGGTGAGAGGCCCACTGGGCGCCTGGCCTGACAGTTCATAGAGTCAGTGGAGATGGCGCCTCTAGAGGAAATTGGGTGCCATACCCCACAGCCAGCCTGAGTCTTAGGTTCACCTGTCTACTGTGAGCAGGTTGGGCTGGTGCTTTTTCCATGAATCTGTAAACTCTTCAGTTTAGGCCAGATGGACAGAAGGGAGGGGTGAGTCAAGAGCGTTCAGCTTAACAGACAGCTCTTATGTGAGTAAATGCAGGTCCTTTCTGTAGATAAGCAGGAATGGATTCTCCTAGTGGGGTGGTGCCCGCCCCCTTTGTTAGCTTTCTTAAGTGCACTCTACGAGAGCTAGAACTCTGCCGTCCAACGCAACGTTTAGCGCTCGGAGCTTCTAAAAACTGAGTAACAAACAGAGAAAGAAGGACTTTCGGCATAGTCTGGCGCTGCATACATTGCGTTGATCTCATTGCTATCTGGGTAGCCTCTAAAAAGTACGTGGCATTTTCAACGCTGGATATCTGAACATTCAGCCGGGAACAGAAAAGCTGTGTGGTCTTGGTTTCTTCGCTTAACCTCCGTGTGGCTGTGAGACGAGATTACCGGAGAACGTTTGTAATTCAGATCACATTGATTCGCGAGGAATACGAGTAAATCAACGTCAAAAAATTTTCTTTCTGAAACATTTTAAACCTGAAATGGTCTTAGGACATCTGCTTCATTCTCTAGGCCAGAACCATCTATGCTGTTGTATATATGTTCTTTGTGCAGGATATCGTGTGCTCCGGAGGGAGGCATGGGAGCTGATGACCTCCCAGGCCTCCCAGAGAGTTGATATACCACAAACCTGAGTCTCGCCCCTTTGTATGTGACAGTGACAATGCTTTCGCAGCTCCAGGAGCAGAATTACACGCTAGGCCCCTGGCACAGTGCCTGAGAGCACGCGCTCAACAAACGATGGAACTGAATGGAGTTGCTCAAAGGTAACACTGTCTGCATCCAAGCTTGTCTAGCCGACAACATGCATCGGCCCGAGTACCGAAAAGCTCCGGGCCCAGAGACTGCAGCGCGTCGGGCCGTCCCTAGCAGGCAGAGCGAGCCTCTGTCCCTGCCCCGTGCATCTGTCCCCGGCGGCTGCTCTGGGAAGGGACGCCTTCCCCGTAACGAAGCCGGGAGCTGGCTGCGGCCTAGAGCTTATGCTGGGGAGGAAGCGAGACGGAACATGTGGCCGGAACACAAGGGGCCAGAAATGCTGTGAAATGTGATCGGGGTTCTGGAATGATACTGGTTTGGGAACAAAGTGCCCTGTGGCCGGATAACTCAATAGTTAACTTTTAGGAGCGGCATCTCCCTGTGTTATGAGTAAAGCTGCCCCGACTCTCATCTTGAAATTCAGAATGTTAAAAGGGAAATAAATGCCCTGAAGGGAACACTTGCAGGTATTACGAAGCTTCTTTTCATTACCTATCAGAGGAAATGTATTTTACAACTTTACAAGTCAATGACATAGTCTATTTGGATAAAAGATGCCTTGTTTTCTTCAAAGACGTGGGATGAAAATAAACTTTATAAACTTGAAGGATCTATATGAGAATAACATTCTATTATCATAAAAATTTTTGAAATTAAGTACCTACTAAGAGATTTTTAAACAAAATTTCTATCTAAATTTTCTAGCAGCTTGATTTAATGTCATGACATGAGTTTAGGTTTTTACTCAAGAATTCAGTTTAATTTTTGTTCATACAGTCTTTTCAAATGACGTAGCCTTCTCTGCGAAACTCGCAGAATGAAAAAGAGGGGGCACGATCAGAATTTTCAAGTTTCTCCTTGTGGCTGTGGGAACTTCGTCAGCAGCTGGCTGTTTAAGGAGATTTTAAATGTGGGGTTACTCGAGTACAGCATGATACACAAGAGCCCAAAGATGGTGACAACCCAAACGCAGATGAGGGACTGATCCAAATGTGGTGTGTTCGCACAGTGGAATATTATTCAGCCTTAAAAAAGGATGAAATCTTTGTACAGGCCATAACGTGATCCAGGCACAAAAGAACAAACAGGTCGAATCCCATTATAAGAGGTACCTAGAGTAGGCACGAGACAGAAAGTCGACTAGCGGTTACCAGGGACGAGGGGGAGCTATTGTTTAACGGGTGCAGGGTTTCTGTTTGCCGTGCCGAAAAGGTTCCAGAAGTGGGGGTGCCGATGGTCGTGCGACGTTGTGACTGTGCTAATGCCCCTGGATTGCACACTTCAAAATGGTGAAAATGATCAATTTAACGTCTATTTTCCACAATAAAGAAGTATTTTTTCTATACATCAAAGGAAAAAGGGGGGGTGAGCAATAAAAGGAGGAGGGGCTTGGAGAGAATAATCCGTAGCTGGGGCTTTCTTTGTTTTTATTCAGTCATTTGACTTGAATTCCTGAGTGCTCACTGTTGGCCAGGTCTGCTCCTAAGCTTTTGATAATTCTCATCACACCCCAAGAAGTTAGTATCGTTTTGTGCCCCAATTTCACACGTAATAAAACTGGGATTTCCAGAGTTCGCCTTACTTTCCCGAGGTCACCCAGAAACAAGACGGTGGGGCCAGGACCCACTCCCCCGAGTGCGTGGCCAGACCCACCCTAACACCCCACCTGTCTCCATGAGGAAGCCTCTGCTTCCTTCTCGAAACTCCCCGTCCCTGGGTATCCGCAGCATCATCCCTCCTTCTCTCCCCGCGGCTCCGGCTGCCGGTTCTTGGTCTTCGTCACTGACCTTTCTTCCCCCGGCCACCTGTTCCGTAGACCTTAAACGAAATGGTGACTTCACCAGAGATGGACGCGTGATTGCCTTTTCCTCCCTCCCCTGCTGCCATGCCCTCCGGGTTAGCTTCTGCACCCCGATCCGCCCCCCACTCCAGCCCGACGTGGACGCGGCCTCGCGCTGGTGGTGGCTGAGGTAGAGTCGGCTGATCGCACAGGCTGGGTGCATGGCCCCTTCACCCCTGCTGCCTGCTTCCAGCATCCTCAGAGCGGTTTGTTGCACCAGCATCCTCAGGGCGTGCTGGGTTGAGAGGGCCTGAATAATCACAGTTTTCCACTTGAGCTTCCAAACGAGGTCGGAATGTCCCGTGTGCCAAAGCGCTGTTCCCACAGTCGGCTAGACTCCTGAGAATGTCGCTCTGGAGCCTCGAGCCCGGCACATTCGAAATCGAGTTAGGAGCTTCACAGCCTCCCAGGCACCCCGTTCAGTGCGTTCAGTCCCTGTGTCTAGACCCTTCCGTGGCTTCTGCGTCACGCCTGCCTTTTTGAGCTCACAGACTTCACCCTGGCTGAGGTTGTAAAAATCCTTGGGGTTAACCTCCTCGTTGTCCTCTCTAACCTCCAATGTGTTCTGTTATCCAAGACTCCCCCAAAAGTCTGATTGTATATCACTCCCTTGGTCAGAAAACTTCGACGGCTCCCCAGTGCTCACAGGCTGAACTGGAAACTTCTTACATGACGTTCAGAATCCCACAGACACCGATTCCAAGCTCTGTCCAGTCCTCGCCCTGCTTCACTCACATCCCTTGCATCTGGGCACTGGGGGGACAGCCCGCGGTCCCCACACACGGACAGGACTAACCTGTCCTTCACCTCTCTTAGCTGCGAAGCTCCCTTGTTCAGACATCCTTTGTGAAGCCTTCCCTGGCCTAGGCCACCTCACCCTGCCCCTTAGCCACCTGTAATCACCCCCCCATTTCCGCAGCACACCGTGAATCCTCTCCTATGGCCTTTGACGTCACCTGCCTTCTATTATGTTCAGTTGTGTGACTAAAGCTCCTCGAAGGGAAAAACAATATTTCACAGCCTTTTGTCTCCCGCGGGGCATTTACTCTACTGACTTTCACATAGTAAGCGTTCAGCGAATGGGACAAAGTGGACTGTATTTGAAAGGCTTGCACGTGGTGACCGCCAACGTCACTCTCTGCCATTAAAAGGCCTTGGTTCTGTGAAATAAACCTAAGCCATATCTTTCCGTATCTGTAAAAATTAGATGCAACTGCAAGTCACAGAGGTTCCCTCCCCTCTCCATCCCCGCCTCACCTCCCCACCCCATAACAGTGGCTTAGACAGCGTAGGATGAGGTCCAGCACTAGTGGCAGCCCCACAGAGTCACCGAGAGCTCAGGCTTCTTCCAGCTCTCTCCTCCGCCATCGCTAGGTTGTGACCCTCGTGGTCTGTAATGGCTTCTGGAGATCCAGCCATCACATATGAGTTCCAGACAGAACTTTTTTTTCTAGGAACAGAAGAAAAAGGCATGCCCTCTTTGAATGAAATTCCCAAGAAGACCTACCGAGACTTTCACTGATATCTCATAGGCCCAAACTTAGTTTCCTGGCCTCCCTGTCTGCAGAAGAAGTGGGGGGTTATCGCCTTCTAACTGGATAGCAATGGGCCCAGTTAAAAATGGGGGAAAGTATGCTTGGTAGGCGACTCGCAGTCTTAACCACATTCTTAATGGTAATTTTAAAATGGGGAGGATTTCATTCCGTTAGGTCTAGTGTCCTCTTCCAGCCATGTAGAGGAAAGGACTGGGGACAGCTAGGAGCAAAGAACTTGGGGTAAGGTGCGACGTATTTCTCTTGGTATCTGAGAAAAGAAACGAGGAAATAACCATGGGAAAGCATCTGCGTCTCACCGATCTGGTTTCTAGTCCAAAGAAAAACCCCTGTGAAGAAGAGGCAGGGAGGGGAAGGCAGGAGTTTGGCAGGCCCCTGCCCCATCTCTGCTGACAAAGGAAGCCAGAAGAGAGGGTGGCTCTGCAGGAAACTAGCGATCTGCTAGGATTCCTATCTGAGTTTTTAATGTCCTCTCCGAAGAAACGGGAAACGTTTTAGGATCATTTATCCTCAGCACAGGGATGAAGGTGCTTCTCGGGGTTGCCTTCGACCCTGGTGCCTCGCCTACAGGAGTGTTCTCACTCACTTCTTGGAATCCTTTACGTACCACTCAGCACACATAGCATTTTACCTAATAGTGCTCCTTTCCACTTTTTTTTTTTGAAACCCACTGATTTCCAAGAGCACAAAGAGAGTAGAGGGCAGAAGCTCCAAAGCAGAGAGTTAAGTAGGAAGCTGCGAATCGGCGCGGTTAATAAAAAATTAAGGATTGCTGTGCGACACTCTGGGCAAAACCAAACAAGCTGGGGGATTGGTAGTGTGAAAGCAGATGAAATTTAATTTGGTTACGTGTAAAATAATGCGCTTTGGGAAAAATAACCTAAACTTCTCATAATCTCTGATAGGCTCCGAACTCATAGGAAAATAATTTAAGAGTCATGGCTGATAACTTGGGGAAAATATCTGTCTGGTACGTAGCAGCCATTTAGAAAGCCAAGCGGATGCTTGGGGGGTTAAAAGAAAAATAATGTAGAAAATTTAAGATACCGTACAAAACGTGAGTGCTATTCTGTGTCCAGTTTTGGTTGTCGTAGGAGATATTAAATCTCAGCCAAGGGACTTGGAAATGGTTTTAAAAAGCAGTGCGACTTGAGATCTGTGTGAGCTTACTGACTTGGAAAATGGCATTTGGGAAGAAAGAGAAGGAGGTGTAACGCAGAGGACAGGAATGACAGTTTAGAAAGGGGACCTCTCGCCTTGGCTCTAGTGCTCTGTGATATAAAAAGGCAATGCGCAGTGAAGGCGACAGAAAAGAATGTCAGACAGAGATACATTGTCCCTTCGTGTCCGTCGAGGTTACGTCCAGGACCTCCCCTGGATGCCGAAATCTAAGGATGCTCGCGTCCCTTGTACGAAATGGCTTATCGTTTGCACAGGACCTGTGCACATTCTCCCATACGCTTTAAACCATCTCTGGGTTACTGTTCGTACCTAAGACAGTGAAAATGCTGTGTAAGTAGTTGTTATGCTGAATTGTTTGGGGAATCAGGACGAAAACAGCCTGTACGTGTTTAGCACAGATGCAGCCCCTGTAGGCCTAACTTTGTAGCTCAGGTCAGCAACGACGTAACTTCATATATATTTCTGGTCTGTGGCTGGTCGAATCCGTGGATGCGGGACCCACAGCTATGGAACCCACCGTGGATGTAGAGAACTGACTGGGTAAGGTGATCCCTAACCAGCGTTCCTCCGAGCCGATTCCCCTGGCCCAGGGGAGGATTTGTATGATTAGATTACGGGGCACGTAATGACATTAATATTTGCGTCTCTTCAGCTGAGAATGAATAAGCGGAGTGTAAGGAGATTCCCCGCGGGTTACCAGACCAAGTGGGGGCACCAAATGGGGACGGCTCGGCTGGGCACCGCTTGCTGCTGAGGAGAGAGGAAACTGAACGAACAGGCTGGGCGGCCAAACCCAACTGAGTCGTGTACATGCTTCTGCTATCACAGAATATTTATTCTCCCTCCAACTATCCTCTCTTGATGGAGCCTTTCCTACAGCGGCGACAGGCAGGGGTGCCTCTGAAAGGCAGAGGATGTCAGACTCCGCCCAAGGGTGTCCCTGGATGGACGAGCACCAGGGGTGGGAAGCAAGGCTAGAAACACATAGCAGTTCCCTGGCATCGATCCGGCGTGCTCTCCTGCTCCGGTGGAAACTGTGCCGGCATTAACCTGGCCCCTGACCCCGCTTTAACCTCCCCTCCTGAAACACATCATCTCGGGTTATCCGTTTTCCCAGCATCAGTCACTGCTGCGCGTGCTTCCTGCTGGGAACACAGCCTGCCCCGTGACGGCCCTGCCGTCGTATTGACAGATGTGTCTGTTCCCAGCTGATACCTTGGAGGACCGATTGATTGGCTCGAATGAAAATCTGGAGATTTATGTGAAGGGCCAGGTAGGTCCTTCGCAGCATTTTCTCAGTTCAAGACGTCAGTTCTGCCTCACGAGCAGGAAGCTAAGCGCACCTGCACTTTCACAGGTAAAATTTCCCTGTGGATTAGCAACCCTGTTTCCACCTAGTGCCTGTGAGATTAGCGTCTGGGCTGAGATTTCAGGAATCCACCTTCTTAAGGTACATCGACTGTGATGCCTGAAATCCCCCAAATACGGTGAAACTCCCCCATGCCCCCACTGTTTCCCACACCCTAAGCGCGTTAGGACACGTGACCCTGAACTAGAGTGCTGGGGCCACCTCACCCTGGGCCCACACTGGGTGGCTTGAACAACAGGGATTTATTTCCTCAGAGTTCTGCAGGCCGGAAGTCCGAGACCAAGGTGCTGGCAGGGTTGAGAGCTTCTCTCCTTGGCTTGTAGGTGGCTGTCTCCTTCCAGCGTCTTCCCATGACCTTCCCTCTGGGTGTGTCTTGTCCTGATTTCTCCTTTTTGTAAGGACTCCGATCAGATTGGAGTAGGGCCTACCCTAGTGAACTCATGTACCCTTAATTACCTCTTAAAGACCCAATCTCCAAATACAGTCCCATTCTGAGGTCCTGGGGGTTAGGACTCCAGCATGGGAACGGGTGGGGGACACAGTGCATCCCGTTTCACCACCACGAACTTAAATTAAAACTCAGGATTTAGTGACTTGCCCTGGCCCATGTGATGAGTAGCGATTGGGGCTGGAATTGAAATCCACAGTCCCGTTACCCTCGAGTATGACCAGCTTGGAAACCACAAGTGGCTCCCGGCTCACTTGTCAGCCAAGGACCTTTCTGGGACCAAAACCCTCAGTAGCATTTTAAATTCGGAAAATCCATGTGTTTTATCACAGGAAAAAAAAAAAGAGCAAGGAGACATGTGAATGAGGGGACAGATCTCTCCATGTATGGCCTCAGGCGCCGGGTAGCCATATTGTCCTTGCTGGGTGATGTCCTCCCAAACAATGCTCCACCGTGCGACACCAGCCGGGCCTCGGCCCGGCGGCCACACGCAACCTGTTCCTGTCAGTGGGGATCACCATATTGCAGACAAAAATAAAATGCTGCGTTTACTGCCCAATGCACTCTTCAGGAGCACTCTGATCCCAGAGCGAGCATTGGTAACCGTTTTATCCCTCCTCACAGCCTCTCCGCCGGAATTAGGACTACAGCTCTGCTATCGGCTGTATTTTCTGCCCGAGCCCTCCTAAAATGAATTCTGCTGTTTTAACGTTTTAACATAGAAATAGCCCAACTCCATCCATGCCCCTGGCATCAGGACCCAGCAGTGTCTGGGAAGGCCCCAAGGCCGAGGAGTAGGCTGTGGTTCAGGCAACGGACCCCTAGGAAGCACGGGACAGGGTTAGGAATCCAGGTATGGGCCCTGGCCCATCAGCTTTTGTGTCCAGGCTGGCCTTCTACACCTGTCTGGGGTTTTTCTCTGGTGGTGGCAAAGAAATTAAGCCGCAGAGCCCACCCCAGCCCCCCAAATACAGGAGCCCCCCATAATCGGAGGCAAAAGAAGGGGCCACTGCCCCAGCCGTGGTACGAACCCGAAGCAAAGGTCCAGGAACTGAGCACCCAAGGAGTTTCGTCGGTCTTTAGGCAGGAGAGAGAAAATACTGTATCTGGGGACTACTTGGGAAGAGGTGGGGGTTTTAAAAGTTTGCAAATATGGTGCCTTTTTAAGGAAGGGGGAGAAAGAGACGCTCACACGCCCGGGAGATGGGCAGTGTTGGTGCCGTCGCGGCCTGGGGCCAGCGAGAGATGTCCTTAGCAGGTGGAAGGAAGTCACAGTGAGGAGAGAAGAGGGAACGGGTGGGAAAGAGGCCCAGGGCCCCCAAGGTGACCCCAGAACCTCCTCTGCAGACGACACCCGCTCACTCCGAGGTGGCTTGTCCTGTCACTCGCCGGGGTCACTTGGAATGCCATCGGAGATGCAAGACGGTTTTAGAAACAGGAAATCGGAAGTGTTCTGCCTAAAATACTTCAGCCTGGGGGGTGGCGGGGGCAGGGTCTGTGTGCCCGATAAGAAGGGGCCTGTGTGGACACACCCTGGCGACCATCGGGCTGGCCCTGCCTCCCATCTCCCCTCCCCAACAAAGGCTCGCTTGTCTAGCATAGCCATTTTCCTTGCAGTTCAGGACCAAGGGTCTTTTCTTCTTCCCCTCTTGCATGAGGGAGAGCTGCTGTGTGCGGATGCTGGGGAAAGTAAACACACGCATGTTAATGCCCGTGGCTCCCCCGCAGTCAGTGAGCTGTCTCCTCCACCCAGGTGGAAAAGAGGAGAGCGGGCCCCTCTGACATGCCGCTTAGTCTGAAAACAGACCGCTAAACGCATAATGAAGAGCCTCCGAGGAGTCAATCTGCATGTTAAAACGGTGTTCAGCCGCCCGGGCTGTCACACGACATAATTTGAAGATGAATGTGCATCTAGCCTGACGGCCAGTCGCCGGCCGGCAGGGTCCTGGCGGTTAGGATTACCTGTCTGCTCCGCGACAGCGGGGCTTCTGAGGGGCCACATGTGAACCACCCGCCCCCCAAATCTGCAACGAGACAAATGGGCCTCTCGTGGCCCTGCCCAAATGTGCATAGTTGGACCGATGCCAAGGAGTCTGGCCTAGAGGCGCAGCTAGGGAGTGGCTGCCCATCCCAGCAGGGGGACACCAGGCTTAGCGCACCGTAGAGCCCAGGGGCTGCGAGCGATACCAAGCAGAGCGACATGTGCCACTTGACACCTGGAAGCAGAAGCGCCAGCTCTGAGCCACCTGGCGCCGGCAGGTACCGCCCGCCCCGTAGCTCGCGTTGCCACCGCTGCTGCCACCGCCATCGCCACAGTTTACAGCCAGTCGCAGCCTTCGCGCGAATGATGCGCAGACGCCCTTCTGTCTCTGAACATTTGACAGCCATTAGGACCTGACTGCAGGGGCGGGATGTCGCCCGAACACAGGAACGCTGGAGACACCAGAGAAGTTAGCCACCTGCCTGGCGGAGACCGTATCCTCCAGGTGGCATTTACACAGGAGCAAGAGGCGACATGTATCCATGGTTATTGTCCGATGCTACAGCTAGACAGCACGAAACGGCTGATAAGGACCACGTTTTCTGTCAGGGCCCTCTCCTTAGAGAAGCTGCATGAGCCTTTTTCTTTTTTTCTTCCTCAAAATGCCTGATGGAGCTGCAGCTAAATGCCAGGCCCTGGGGAAGGGTTCGCATGAGCCGGGGGTTTTCTGCATTACTCCCGTCGTGAGGTTCCCAGACACTGAAAATAGGCAGCCTACAGCCAAGTTTGGAGCTCAGGAAAGAGCAGCAAATAAAACTGTAGAGGCCTCACTTGGATGTCGCAAACCCCCGTCTGAAAGACAGAGGGGAAAGTGCTTTTAAGTGAGGGGCGATCCCAAGCTGAGCCCCAGGCGTGTTCCAGCAGCCCATGCCGCAGGCCCGACCGTGGAGGCCGCGTAGTTAAAACAAAGCCTCACCCACGGACCCGGCAGGCTCCAGGCCCAGGTGCCACTGGGCCACGGCGTCCAGCTCCTCCAGAAAGGGCGCAGCCTGCAGGTGCTCCTGGCCCGGGCTTCGCCCTTCATGACAGGCCGACCTAAAGAGGTGCAAGGTGCACCCAGTGCGTGCACCATGGGTGACCCACCAAGGACATCTGACGGGTACGTGAGCGAACGCTTGTGGTCTCTGTGCCCACGTGAACTACAAGTTTCACTACGCCAAGTTGGCCAGAACACCGGCCAAATCGTTCAAAAATTTTTGGCCAACATTTTATAACCAGTTCGACTAATCACGATCTGTGGGTTTGGCGTGCTGATCTGGTCTTCCTTCTCAGGTCTCATCATTTTTCCTCTCCCACTTCCCACCGAGTCACCTCGAGACCCGTGTTCCGTGCGTGGAACAGTTCCCGCTCGTGTCGCTGCCCTGTGGGAGGGAGGCATGTGTCTGTCACCGGTTGCTGCCTCCGTGTGCCCACCTGTGAAATCAATAAAGCTAATCCTGCCCGACTGCCTGAGGCTAATGCAGAGGCACCCGGTGCGGATCACGTGTGTGTGTATGCTCCCAGATCGTGAGAAGAAAGCTCTTCCCCTAAATGCACTCCCGTAGTAGGGCTGGGATTGTGAGGTTTACCCAACCCAAGTACCACGAAGTTTACCAAACGTAAACGCGCCAGCCCTTCAGTGTAGACGCCGCCCCCCAGTTTAGTGTCGGTCTGTCAGAGTGAAGGGCTTTACCTCTCGTTGTTCGTGCCCCGGGTGCTCGGCCCTTGAGTTGTGCAGCATAAATTCTGATCCAAACAGGAAAGTGTGGGTTATGCTGTTTCCCATTCGGGAGCGTTTCTGGGTTTTCTTCTGCAGCGTTATTTTTCGATGATGATAGATACCGCCTTTGCGGGTGGTAGAGCAGTCAGGAGCTTAAGAACTCATGGTGGGCAGTGCAGGCCATGTCCGGGGACCAGGGCGTTTTGGGTTAGACACTAGTGGTGCCAGTCCGGACTCGGGGACAGCAGGGGTCAGGCATCAGAGTCCTGATTTCGGTGACTGTCCTGTGAGCAAAGGTGAAGTCCCGGGGCCTTTGCGATTCTTTGTCAGCAGAGCCGGAGACACGTGCATAGCCGCACAAGGAGGCGAGGAGGAGTTTTGTCAAGGACCACGGGCGAGTCCCAAGGGAAACGTCACAAACACGGAGCAAAGCTTTCCCCATGCCTTTTGCAGTTTAGTAAACACAGTTTATGCTCCTACTGAAAAAATAGGAGGTCAGTTGCGAGTCTGTCCTTGGTTTGAGGTTCCTTGAGCCGTGTCCTGAGTCACAGGGAGCTGGCTGCACAGAACCCACAGGATTCCCGGTTCTGACAGACCCAGTTCTCTCTTCTCCACACCATGAAGGCAGCCACGGCCTCAGGGTCTGTGAGCAGCAAAACCAGGGCCTCGTGCTGCTGAACGAGTCTTCTGGATCAAGGCTGCCCGATAGAACTTTCCGGAATATGAGCGATGTTCTATATCTGCATGGTCCAATCCAGTAGCCACTGGCCGCACGTGGCTACGGACACTTGAAGACTGGCTAGTGCAACTGATGAGCTGCGTTTTTAATTTAATTTCATAATTTAATTTAATTTAAAATTTAATTTAATTTAATTTTTAAGCTTAGATAGTGATACTGCATCGGCCGACCTGCCTCTCAGTTTTCACGGACTTCTTAAGGAGCCTGGAAGTCAGAATCGGTAGCACCCCGGCCGGCCCGGAGGAATAAGAGCCGCAGCGCAGCGCACAGGTTGACAGAGACCAGCACTTAACAGCGTGACATATGGCTTGTGCCGCACTAAATAAACCAAGCCCGATCCGCGCCCAGGGAGGAGAAAAGTCTTTCCCTGCCGGCCTCCCTCCGCCACCCTTTCTAATTGCAGAGTGTAGAGAAGGGGCCCATGGAGTCAAGCCTGGTTATTGTCAAGCTCAATTTGCCGTGACTTTTATTTTCCAATAAGCTCTCTGGCCAGCTGTGGCCGAAGATGAAATCACCAAAGCGGTCAGTCCCTCAGCCCTCCTCCGATTATTGATTTATAAAGGATCCAGTCCGTGTTCCAGTCTGTCATCGTATCCTATGGTCATGTGTCTCGCTGGCAAATCCCGGGATGCAGATACAGCCCAAGAAATCCTTCTGGAAATGGACAGCAGATATGAACTTGCATTTCTAAATCTGAGGACATCCGACCGGCCTTTCTCAAACGTGTTAGAAACAACCTTCCTTGTAAAAAATCAAGGCTCTGTAAGCCTTAAAGAACACAATTAAAATTGTGACCACTTGGAGGTTTTGGGGGGGGGGGGGAGAGGAAGGCTGAAGAGGTCATAGATTATTTTTAAAGGTGAGTTTCCAAATTTATTTCAGTTATCTTTAGTTTGTTTCAGCCGCCCGGTGGTGACACTGTGAGGTTTTGAAATGAAGGTCGACAGCGCCTACTGCAGCACTGGCTGGAGTTGTGCACGCTGCGAGGTCTACGGGCCAGTCAGTCATGAGCGTTTACCGAACCCTCAGCCAAAGACCACCTCAGGTCTTTGGGGAAATGAAGGACAAAAGATAAAATAAAAGCCACAGACTCAATCTTACGGCCTTGGTTACCTGGCTGGGCCGATGGTTAGCCGTTGCGTGCAAGGCCTGCAGCAACCTTCCAGTCGCGTCCTCCAGTCGTCCTTTCCGTCCCTCCTTAGTCCAAGTCTGAATCAGAACAGGCCGCGTGAAGGGACATCCAGGGTGACGCACAGCATTTCCCATGGGAACCGAAAACCACGAGGGCCTTATAAATATTATGGACGTAGAACCAGCGATTCGCTTTCAGGAAGAGGAAGGGAGCAGCTCAGCCTCTCATGCCTGTTTTTGAAGAAAATAGAAACCTCAGCTCATCCTAACAGTTGATCCAGTTCAGTGGGTTTTGAGTAGAAGAGTGAGCCTTGCATCCCCATCCTTTTCTCCTTCCACTGTGACGGCCCTCTGAGATGAAAGGTCAGACCCCGCGCTTTTTCTCTTGCTCAGAAAAACTCCCCTAAAATCCCCTGACTCTAGCAAAGAGGGTGCCTCATTGGGTTTAACTCGTCTCTGGAACCTCAGCGTAGTAGGCAAGGTCCCTCACTACAAAGGCGCACACCCCCTCGAATCCTTTCCAAAAGGTCATTGAGTCCATTTCCCAGCTCTCTAGGGATAATAGCAAGGAACACCCGCTTTTGTCGTCATCCTATTCTCTATCCAAGCGATATTTATTGCGTTACCCCAGTGTATCCGGTTCCTGTTCGAGGCTCGAGGACACATCATGACCACGACAGGGAGAGTTCCCACTCTCCCTGTGTACGTTTCTAGTGGCTGGAGAAGGCCTGCAGGGGTAACACTTGAGCTGAGACCAGAATGACAAAAAGGAGCCAGCGGAAGGAAGAGCTCGGACGAGAGTGCGCCAGGATGAAGGAGCAGCTGGTGCAGAGAGGGCACAAAGCTGGCTTGTTGGGATCAGCAGCGAATGTCCGTGTGGCTAACGTGAGCAGTGGGAGAGAGCGATGTGTGAGATGAGGACTCCGTGGTGGGATGCAGCCAGATGGTGCTGGGGTCTGAAGGTCATGGTGTGACCTTCAAGTGTGTGAGTCTCATTTTAAACGTGATGGGAAGTCTCTGGTTGGTGCTGAGCCGGGGAGTGACGTGGTCTAGTTTATGCTCTAAAAGGCAGCTGTGTAGGGAATGGACTGAAGGAGAATATGAGGATCCTCCTGGCTTGAGTCTAAGCACGTGGCGACCGTGGCCTGGACTGGGAAGGTGGGTCATGGAGACTGAAAAGTGGCCCAATTCGAGCTTCGTTCTGGACGTAGAGTTGACAAGATCGACTGAAGGGCTGGATTGAGGGTAGGAAGGGAGAAGAAGGGAATGTTAATGATTCCTCTGACTTTCTACTTGGCCTTTTTCCTTGTTGATGTTCCTTCCTGAAACTGGGAAGGCTTCGGGAGTGTCAGGAGCGGGGAAGAAAGAACCAGAAATTCTGTTCACAGCCGAGATCCGTATTAGCCTGCCTCCCGTCTCGATTATGCTGCTTTACCATGAGTCCTTCCGTCTCGCCAACTGAACGCGCTCCAGCTTTCTCTCAAAGCCCGTCATTTCCAGCCAGTCTCCCCAGCACATGGAGAAGAGTCCTCGGTGCCCCTCCACAGCCCGTCCTGCACTTGCATAGTCGTTGTCACCCTTAACCTTATTTTCCCGCAGGATTAACAGCCCAGTTCCTTTCATCTCACTTCGGAGGACTCTTTTGCAATCCCTTTAGTCATGGCTGTTGCTCGGCCCTGGGGCCTCACCCGTTTCCTACATGTCACTTTATAAATGGCTAGAACCAAGGTAGGACACGGAAGCCTGTAAAGGTGTAATGCCGGTAAAACAGAAGGATTCCTTCCTGCCCCTCGTGTGTCACTTTGTGTAACCATCCCAGGATGGAGAGTCCTTTCTTTCCGCAGATGCCCTGACTAGACGATGCTTGGTCCACCTGTGATCTCCACCCCTTTGCTTCTTTCTTGCCCGTGTCTTGCCATCCACTGTGTCTGCCTTTTGTTTTGGGGTTTAAGTGCTCCACTTAGCAAGCATCTGCTGTGGGCCTGTTTCCACCCTGTTTTTGTAGGAATCATCCAAAGACGGTCTAGGGCAAGTCTTACTGCACTTGACAGCCACTGCTAGGATGGCGGGCAGACCCACTGCAGCCCTGAACGTCTTCCTCCAGCAGCCAGCAGTTGTGTCATTTTCCATTTACCTGTCAGTGCACATCTTCAAAGTCCTTTTCTATTCGGTCATCGTGTAATCTGCAGAGTCGCTTTCTCAACCCTCCCAAGAAAGGTTCAAAAAAGAAACAAAACCAGCAATGGGGTACGTGGCTTGTCCAGGGCCCAGATCAAGACAGCGGCCACTTGGGACATGATCAGATCTCAAATATATCTCTTTGCACTTGTCAGCACGTGATAGTTCTTGCTAGACAGTAATGACACTTCTGCAACAAAACGCAGCCAAAATTAATATTCCAAGATAAACTTCGCGCAAAATACCATAAATTAACTGCAATTGATACCACAGCACTGTTGATTTGCAAAAATAATCATTTTTTTTTCAACCTATGTGAATTGGAAAATTGTTTACGCAGATGCATTTATCGTTTGCCTTGGGTTAATACATTCAGATTTGGCATGCTGTTGGGTGGAAAATATTTATGTGAGGTTTTTATTTCCCCTAAATAAGTTAAATGGCAGAGGTAGAGCAGAGCTCATCATATTATGTTTGGCTCTTCCCTTAGTTCCCCGAGATGGGGGGAGGTACAGAGTCTCCTAACAGCTGCAAGAAAGGGTCTTCGGCATGAAAGAAAACTGAAATATTTCCTAAGCAGTCGGAACCATAAAAGGCTTTAAACAAAGCTGAAGGTAACAGGCTTTTGAGGGAACCCTGAGTCCGGTGGGAAAATATATCCAACAGATGAGAACAACTATTCGATGTGATGTACGGGGAAGATGTCAACAGTAACAAGGGACCCGGGATGCGCCGGGAAATCAAATGCAGACCTGAGACCAAACAGGCATCAAACTGAACGACTCTCTCCCCAGAACCGGGTCAGGCCGCTGCCACCTGTCCCCGCCTTTGCCTTCCAGGCTCCCAGCCCCACCTTTAACCTGGGAGACCGCGAACCCCAGTTCCACGCCTCATCTTATTTAGCCAGACAGAACTTCGGCAATGCGACTAAATTACCTAAGTTTGGTGAAATCAAGTCTTCACTACCAGCCCCAAGCAGAGAGGATCCAGACCAGGAGGGCGGGCGGCTGCACCCCGGCAGCCCGCAGTCACTCTCGGGGAGCCCAGAGAGGCTGCGGCCTGTGCAGGGATTATCCCGTCCTTTGTCCCCTGATCTCTCTCTCCCTTGGTGGGTGACTCTATGCACATCTTCCCTCTTCTGACTGCCTGCCTAGCAGGAGGCTGCTTGGGGCAGTAAAATGTTTATTGCCTGTTTATTGTGTGAGGAACTGCAGTGGAGGAGGAGAAGAGATTTCCCGGTTTACCTAGGGCGATGAAAATGGGATTGAGAGCCCTGAGGGCTGAGGAAGGAGCAGTTTAAAACGCAGAGAATCGGGGACCATGCAGCCGGGAGAAACCCCGGTACCCCGCATCATCCTTTCTTTCTAGTCATGGTGACTTTTACTCGTATTCTCAGACCCGTGTAATTCACCGTGAGGGACTTGGGGACGGCTGGTACTCTAGAAGTTTAAGTCTTCCCCAAAAGAGAGTTTGGCTCGCATCCCAGGGAGGGCTGAAGAAATTGCACCCAAAGACGGGTCACCGGCATGATTCACGTTCACACGCACGTTTATTTCTCTTTCCTCCGAAGTTACAAACGGCTTAATTTCCAGCGGTTTCGCAGTGTGGAGATTTAATAAAATGTCACAGCAGTTCGGGCCATCTTACAACTGCCATTCGCCTGAAATCGTTAGCACGGTCTAGATCAGTCGCGTCCAAGATTAAAAGTTCCTTCCCTAAGTCTTGAGTTCGTTCTTAGACATGAATTTCTCCTGCTGTCCTCCCTCCCTCACTTTTTTCCCTTCTAGGGGGTCTTCTGTCTGGATCATTAATGAAGCAACATAAAACTTTAAGTCCAGTTCATGCCTCACAAAGCGGTACCCAGCCGCCTCTGAACCAAAAAATGCAGGGTCCCCTACGATGCTGTCACGCTTAGGCAGGGTTGAGCCCGAATTACTGTTAGAGCCTTTTGTTGTTTCTGCATCCATCCATCCATCCATCCATCCATCCATCCATCCATTTGTTCACTCCTTCCTTCATCCTTTGACCACCATAGATGCTGTGACAAATATTCTCTTAAACCCCTTCTCTGTGCCAACCACGGTGCTAGGGGGGCCAGGAGCGGCTCGTTTCCATTCCTCACCATTTGTCTTGGATTCCAGACCTCGAAAACTGTTTCAGAAGTCAAGTGCACCGTGAGAAACAGTTGCAAGAATAAGTTGAAACGTCTGCACTCTTCTGTCTGGATAGGTAAAGACTAAGAGGAGCTGCGTGTGATCGGGTGTTTTTAAACCACCAAGTGTGTGGTCGGTGCACACGTGGACAGGGTGAGACAGAATCGGGGGGCCCACCCTGAAGTTTGAAAAGAGGCAAATTTAAAAGAAAAAAAAAAAAAGTAGCATCATCGATGGACCCGGCTGGATTCGTGAGCTTATGGGATTTCATTAACGTACGATACGGTAAGGCCCGGGCTATAAACAGCTTTTAAAGTGGCCTGAACCGATTTCATGGGTGATAAGTCCATGATGGGAGACGTTAGAGAAAACACGGTGGGTTGGTGTGTGGCCTTGACCATCTGAGCTCGACAACGTCGGCACCATCTTTCCTCCCGTGTCCCTGAACGTGTCCCTTGGTGCCGCCAAAAAGATCCAGTGCCGAGCTGAATGGGGGGGTGGGTGGCGGTCAAACCCAGCGTGGAGATTCTAGTTTAGAATCGGTCGCTCGCGCCACCGGAACGTTGTGTCGGCGCGGAGGTTTTGTCTTGTGTGCCTGTTTCTTTGGGAGGCAAAAGGGCATGAGTCGATGTAAAGAAGTGAGCAAACTGGTACGATAATGAAATGGGCAATGACAGTGGTAGGGACACTACTGTGTGTCCGCAGACCTTTTTGTGAGGTGATGGGGAGCATGTATCACGGCCTCCCATCTTTCGTGGGCATATCCTGAAGTATGGAGAGTAAATAAATAGCTCAACCGCACACGTGGAGCCTCCTGACGTTCAGTAGCTCGTCACGACCTTGGTCGTGCAGCCGGTCTGCAGGGGACAGCGCAGTAACAAGCCTGGGGACTGGCCTCGGCTCTGGTCTTCATCTGCCAAGTGCCCTGAAGCCAGAACCTTCACCGCACCTTGTTCTCATTTACCTCCCTGTCCGATGGGATGATTTTTAGAATCCAGTTAGAGGAAATGGTGAGCTCGGGGCTGCTTGGAGGGAAAGCCAGGGGAGTGTCTGAGCCGCGGCCAGGGCTGCTGTTGCACCCTGAGCAACCCGCGGGGTGAGGCTGGCTGCCCTGGGGGCCACGCCCGACCGTGTCATCGTTTCTGGTGGTTCAGTTGAGGCACCGCAAGGTGTTAGAAGTTCTCCTCGCTGCCACGCTCTCGGCACCCACCGCTTAAAAAATAGTAATTATGCTTGAGGCAGGTTGACTCCCCAGCGCTTTACAGAACATCAGTGATGCTCACTCCGTGGGAAGAGGAGAGGAAAAAAGAAGAACTCAGGGAAACGCACACCACCTTGCCCGTGTGCGGCGCATGGTACGCGCTCGCGAAATATCTAATTCTTTGTTGATTGAAAAGATTATAGACTTCTGAGGCTTTTCCAAATAACAAAGCTAGGATACGCTTTCCAGTTTTTAAACATCTCACTCCCTTTGCCATATACTGCGTATGCCGAAAAAATGCCTTCACGTGAAGGAGGCCACCTTTAAAATATTTGGAGGCTGAAAATATAATTATTACGGTGAAATCCTTTAAGCCTTGGCGGCATTTCTTTAACTTCGCACTTTTAAGCCCCGGAAAGCCAAAATCGAGGTAACCGGCTGCCATTTTATAAAATGTTAAAATTCCAATTACAGTTCCTTCCCTTTTTGTATTTTAAAAACTATATAGCAGCCTTATAGACAGGGTGGAAGAGAGAGAGGCGAGGGAAGCATTCATAACCCCAACATCCTAAAAACAAAAACAAGTAATTTCATTTTTTTAATGTCCCCTTCCGGATTTAGACAATATGATTGCATATATTTTTTCCATGCGCCTCACAGTTACCATCAGGGTGAACACGTAACTTTTAATCAGATTTAGCCCTAATGTAAGACAGGAGAGAGGGAGAAGAACCGAAGAAAAGAAATAATAAGCACCTCAGTTAAAGGACGGCCCAAACAGCCGCTGTTGATGGAGACGCCTAAGAGGAGATGAGCATCTCCCGTCCTCCCAGCCAGAGCTAAGCAGCCTGGGGGACCAGCCCCGGGGTGATACCCTCGCAACCATTTGCAGTAGGGCTGGGCCCACGTCCGCCTCCACCGCTGCATCCCAGCGATTCCAGGCCAAGCCCGCTCGGTGGGTCACAGGAAGGGGGCAGCCACACAAGCAGGGGTCTAGCCCATTGTGACGGCGATGAGCCCAGGTGAGGTCGAAAGCCAGCGCATTCCTGTAGCCCCTGATGCCCCGCCGTGGGATGTGGACGCTGCTCTCACCCGCTGGCGGGGCCGCCACCCCAGGAGAAGGAGCAGTAACAACAGCGACGACCCCCTCCGGGCATCGGTCGGGCTCTACAGAGTGGCAGAAGGCTTTTGCGTGCGTGTAGCCCGTTGTAGGTCCACAGCAACCTTAGGAGGTCACCCGTGAGCAGCTCCACGTGACACGAAAGGGCGATCAGGACTTGGAAAGATGAGGCGGTGTCCTGGGTCACAGAATGAAGGTGACCTTGTCCTTGATCCACTGGCCATTCCGGAAGGGATCGTGGCCTGCTCTGTCCGGAGACATGCAGCCGCGCACACCTGCCCTCGTCCATACTCTGGCCAGCCGCTCGCCAGGCAGGTGACACGATAGGTAGGGACTTTACCCACCGGGCGTTAGTGAGCAGGGCAAACGCTCAAAAACCAGTGGTTCCTGCCCAAGATGGAAAAGGTTTGCTTCGTCAGCAGCCTTGCTCCTCAGCGGACCACGGATCCAGGTTTGCGCTGTCTTTCGGGTGCTACCATGTCTGTCTCGTGTTATTAAAAAAATAACAGATCGGTTGCTGCCAGCTCCGTGTACTGGGCAGGGGGAGGCTATTTATTTTTGAGAAGTGGCAAAGCTGGGAAATGACTTCCCTCGCTCAGACATGCTTTCGAACACACTTCTCGGAATCCCTCCACCCTCCTCCATGTCTTTGTAGGTTTAGAGAAAGGAGAGTATCGGTTCAGCATTATTTTAGCATCCGCGGCGGCTTCCACTCGGCTATTTTTAGCGTGGCAGGTGCGCTCTGCCTGCCATGAACTTGGGATGTTCAAGTGTTTAATTCAGCGGCCTCTCTCCTTTGAAAGGGAGCCTGTTCCAGCCCTCCGCCGCCCGAGCTGCACTTTTATAGCTGCTCGTAAATCTCCGAACCTGCAGAGGTATCTTCAGCTGTGACTCCAGGTATGTCCTGTTGAGCAGGGAGATGCGGCCCTGCAAGCTCACGGAGGCTGGACATACTTTCTCCATCCAGGCCCAGCCAAATAGACGGGGGCCGCCTCAACAGACCTGTCTAATCCAGGGCTTGAACACCTTTTTTCAGCTCGGTTAATTAGGCAACATTATTTATTTTGGCCATCGAAGTCATTTCACTGTCCCCTGAGCTTTCAACCCCTGAGCTTCATTTTCTCTCCCGGTTCAAGGTCTTACCAGAAGCCCAGGTACAGGGACCTGTACCAGGTACGTCTTAGTCCCATGTGCCTCTTAGCTGTGGACTTCCCTCGGTTTGACAGATGGACCCGCATCAGCTGGCTCGGGGCAGGGCCTCACCCGTTCTCACAGAATCCAGACTTTCTCAGCTTCGCCTAGAGCCTTAGGCGTTCGGGGGGGAGGAAAGGGATGACAGGATTTTCTTGAAGACATGGATCCACTGGGGACTTGACAAAGAAGGAGAATGTTTTTTCCGTCAGATGCATTAGGCGGTATTATTTATTTTGGCCATCGTGACGTTCTGTTCGCTGTCGAGTCCTTTCCAGGCCTGGGAGAAGGCCTGTCGCAGGAGAAGTCTCCTCTCTGCCGTTAAATTCTTGTCCACTGACCTTTTGGCCAGACCCGAAAAAGTTAAATTGCTCTTCCTGGCTAAGTCCTTGGTTTCTCAGAGAAAGGTCTGTTCCCCCTGAATCTTCAGACCCAGGAGTATGCACCGACTGCCCCTAGGCATTTTCTCTGTGACCAAGACCGGTCAACCCCAGGCCATGCGCAGGCCGCAAGACACCACGCAGAGAGAAGTCCCAGAAAGCAACGTGACAGGCCTGGCTTTGGCCCTCGGACCACTGAATATGCAGCCCCACTCCTGCCCTCCTTGGCAGACCATGGGATTGTGCCTGACCTCGGCCCACCACATGAAACTTTCCTCAGACGGTGGTTGTGTCGGGATGAGTGGGGTCTACAGACGACTGTTTGTCCCCTCCAGTTGTTCACCCGCCTCTTACTCGGGGTTCACTTTGAGGACATACGTTTTGGCCGTCGGTCTAGCCAGGGAGCCTTGCATGACACCTGCACGCTCTTCCAGGAGGCCCTCCAAGACGAGCCTGAGGACTCCCACCGGGGAAACCAGTCTCTCAGCTCTCTCCTTCGCGTGTCGGTTTGTGGTTTCGGATACGGAGCCTGTCTGAAATGCTCTGTGCCTTAAGCATTTCGTTTGGGGCGGTTCTTGCTTGGCAAACGCCGTTTGCTCATCAGAATTTCTTTAGCGGCGGCAGCCACGAAAGCAAAGGCACTGAGCAGTCGACTTGCAAAACCAGCAGCAAGACAGGAGAACGAGAAATGCAGATGAGCAGTAACAGCAGTGGCTCCTCATCCGTGCTTCCTTGGGCCAGGGCATGGCAACGTGGAGAACCCTCACAGCAGCCCTGCAAGGCTGCATCCTTCTGTTCAGTCTTCCTTTCGGTGGAGACACATACAGTATGTGTTGGGCACCTACTACGTGCCAGGCACTGGGTAGGCAATGGAGATAGACACAGCAGTGAGTGAGCTGGACTCGGTCTCTGCCCTCGTGGAGCAGAGCAGACATGCAGTCGTGAAGAAGACGGCTGCACAAATGATTCCCAGAGGGCGGGACCAGTTGGGATTCTACAGCTCGAGCCAGAGTCCCTCACCGTATGTGTCTGTGCGTGTGGCCTTTAAACCCTCAGGAACCCACAGGGGGCTGCCTGGGCTCTCGTCTCTTCCAGCCTCTCCAGCGTCCTTCAGAGTCAGCCGACACGGGAGGCTGTCCACGGGGCTGTCGCCTACCTCCATTCTCGTATCGTCCTTGTCACCTCCAGTGCTTTCCATGTGCCGTCCCTGTGACTTCCAGAACCCAGGCCCCCAGAACAGCCTCCCTGGCCCTCCTTGCCCAGTCAGGCTGGGTTAGCGGACCTTCCTTTGTTCCTTCCAGTCCTCATTGCTGGTCTCCATCATTGCACTTCGTTGGGGTGTGTTTAGGGGTCTGTCTTCTCACTGGCCTGGGGGCCGCTGTGTCCATCCCTGTTGCCCCATCACACAGCACAGGTCCAGACCTGCAGACGGCCGCAAATGGATGCTCGTCGGATGAACGTGCATCTGTGTGTGAGCACGAGCCTTCTCTGCCCTCGTGGAAAACGTTAGGAATCAGGAGACTCTCTGTTTTACCCAACAGTACTTAATGGGACATAGGAGCCGGGGGTGGGTTACTGTGGGGGCTGTGACTGCCAGAGGAAGGACGGGAAGGAGGGGAGCGGTTGTGGCCCAGGCCCCTCTGACTCCCCTAAGGGACCGCCCGCAGACTCTCTGAACAGCGGCAGTGACTGAGAACTCGCTGCTTCATCGAGCGACCTGTTCCTCTGTCACATCTGTTGGAAAGTCATCCCTTTCGTTAGCAAACTCCGCTGAAGACTTTGAGAAGTTTGTCCTCCGGAACAGCAGAAAAATTTGCCTCTTCTCTGTTGTCACCCATCTGGTATCTGAGGGGCATCATCATGGCCCATGTTAGGTTCCTTTTTCCTTACCAAATAATTCCAGTTCCTTCCGCTGTTTCCCACGAGCATGTCGCACCGCGGGACACCCTCCAGCCCCTCCATGTGCCTTTTAGGGCATCGCGTTCTGAGCTGAACAATATTCCAGAAGTTACTGATCAGCACGGACAGTAACGGTACAATTTCTTTCCCGAACCAACGGCTTAAGTTCAAGTTCACTCGTCTCACAGCCTTGTCACCCTGTCAGTTCTTACCGCCCTTATGGGCGACGAAACTGCTCAGTGTTCTGCCTACGACAAACTCCGTGTCAGACCACATTTAATAATCATAACAGCAGCAGGCGGTGCTTGTTGAGCACCCCTGCGCCCACGAGCCAGACACTGCTAATCACTGTGCCATCAGCACCTCTCTTAGTTCTCCCGTCTAGGCCGAGGCTGAGTGAGGTTGGGTAATTTGCCCAAAGTGCTGAGATTTGAACCCAGCAGACTGTCCAACCACAAGCCCACATCCTGTGTAACCCACGGCCCTACTTACTGTCCTGAACTCGTGCAGCTGAATTTTTCACCTCAATTCTAGAATGATCTCTGAGTTAGGATCCGAGTGTCTGCTCAACTTTCCAGCATCTCGGAAACTCCAGAGGCCGAGGTTGCAGTTCATCTTTTCAGGCTCGTATCATCACACCTGCTGCCTTCATCCAGATCAGAGATAGTGCCTTATACCTCCTTCCCAGTTGACAACAGCTGGGCACCAGTAGCCCCGAACCTTCCATCAGCTTCCAAGCAACTTACCTTTCAGCTCCCTGCTCCTTCTCCTGCTTTGTCCGGAATTGTCCCGAGTTTGTTAAACACCACGTTGGTTTGAACTGTGCCACGTCTGCAGCATGATTCCCGGCACTAAGGAACAGGGCCACGGGCGGCCTCTCTGTTGATATGTGTTCACAAATTCTGTGTTAAATATTTTGTCCTAAAATTTTGCCAGAAATGAGTATCACGTTCACCTTTACCCTCTGTGTGAAAGCGAGCCATGGCCTTGGCTCTAGGCATCATTATTTATTCGAGGCTTCCATTCTTCGCCCATTCATTCTCAAAGGCAGCGGTGTTTCCACAACCACAGCTACAAAAAAGTTCCTTTTTTTAAACCTTAAATCATGTTCCTTTTCCCCAAACATTAAAATAAAGCATACTTCTTGTGAAAATGTGGGAAGTCCAAACATAGGTGGAGAAAGCAGCATTGTCCAGTGATCCCAAAGGTGGCCTCTGACATCTAACTCTAGAAGGCGGTTTGCCGAGGTGCTAAAGTAACTACGACCTAGGGTTGGTTTCCCAACCTGGAACTAAAGCTGCAGCCTGATAAGGGCCAGAAAATGAGTGAGGGAGAAACTCCGGTCCAGGTGAGGAGGAAGCAGGGGCCACTGGCAAGGGTGGGGTGGACTGTGAAGCGGTGGGAGGCAGGTCCCACTGAGCGAGCGCCCAGGACCGCTCCCTGCTCAGCCAGGTGTGTTGTGTTTGTGCCACGTCCTCGACGATGTGGATATTCAAGGCAGCACACGGCAGGACCCCGGCCCTCTTGCTGTGGCTCTCCCCTGAGCTTGCTCTCGTGCTGTGGGTTTTTCTCTTTCCGTCATGACTGTTGGGCCCCACACGATCCAGCCTGAGAGTTTCATCTGAACACATTTCTCTCGTCGCCTCAAACGTCAGTTTGAACCTCAGGGATTAGAAGAAGAATCGTGCGGGCGACAAGGTTCCTTCTGGGTGACTGTGATGTGTTGGACATCTGTCTCCGAACACATTATGTTCGTTTTAGAGCCAGTCTTTCAATCAATCACTGTGATTATTCACAGATGGATGGATGGATGGACAAACATCTAACCAAACGCCTTGTAAATTCTCATCACAAGAAGTTCAGGTACCGCGCCGCCCAGAGGTCCCTTCCAGATCAGTGATCCTTTGAGTGTGTGATTGATATTTTGGAAACAGAGATATCACTTGGCATATTTGTCAGTGGCAGACGATCATCATCGAGAAACTTCACTAGAGTCCAGGGACAGCCCTGAGGAAGATACGAATTATATAGAGAAATGCGGGGAAGAGACAAGCTAGTCATGAGATGGAACAGGCAGGAATGTGGAAAAGCCTGTTCTGGGAAGGTTGTGGGTGGAAAATAAGGGAGGGGATCGAGAGAGGACGAGAAGAAGGGTTCGATGGCTTTACAGCACATAATCCTGCAGTTGGACGTGGCGGGAAAGGGTAAAGGAAAACTGCAGTAACCGTTATGTCAAGAACTTGACCTCAAAAGGCAACAATAGGCAATACAGGGAGAGGTTTCAGACAGATCAGATTATGTGGCTGGTGTCAGATGAACACTAGGATGCTCATCAGTCTTTCTAGCCCCCTCTGCATGCGTACATAGATCTGTAATAATCAGCCGTAGTGGCCACGATGTAAAATATTATCAAAAAAAATTGTTAAGATGTACTCAGATTCTGCAGTGACTCCTCAACTCTTTTACACAGCAACGTGTACACGGGCCACGTCTGCAAAGTAAGACGACCCGGCCTCCATGCCATGGCCACTGGGAACCTTAGTTTAGAGAGGAGCCTCAAGGAAAACAGACGGCTCTCTCACCAGACCAAAAAAAAGAAAAGAAAAGACCTGTCGTGGGTATGAGGTGGGAGGCAGGAAGGCTATGTGAAGCAGCTCACTGCAGACGCACTTTCTGTCGCTCCTTTATTCCATCGATCGTTGAGTCCCTCCTGTGTGACAGGCCCCGCAAGAGGCAAGCGAGCACAAAAATGAAGGCTGGCAAGGGACTCAGCCTGACAGGTGGGGTGGGCTGGTGAGCACGGACGCGGTTGTGATACGATCAGAAGGCCAGCGGAGAAAAAGCCAAGGGTGCTTCGGAGGCTCGGAGGGAGACAGGCCGCTGAGCGGGTGACAGCGGGCACCTCCTAGGTGTGACGTTGGAGCTCAGGAGGGAGGGGTCAGCCAGGTGAAGAGTGAAGGTGGGGAGAAGGGCTGGCAGCAGAGGAAGCAGGGCAGAGCAAGCCACGTTTAGCCGAAGATAAGTAACGTGGGAAAGCCAGAGTTAGCCTGGAGGCCGCAGTGAGGACAGGCGACAGACGGGACGGGAGAGCCGGGTCGTGAAGTGCGCTCTGCTCAGGCGTCTGAGTTTCACCCTGAATGTAGTCGAGGGGGGCAGTGGATGGAAGCGTTTACGCATCGTCAGTCAGTCTCTCGACTGGGTGGCTGGAGGGTGTCTGGGAGGGCAGCAAGAGGGGAAAATGGAAAACCAGTGAGGAGGCTCAGGGGTCATCCAGGGGGAGCGTTGATGACCTGGGCCAACGCAAGACGAGCTCGGATGGCATTGAGGGGGTAACAGCTGCCGGATTCTCTAAGGGATGAGACCCGAGGACTGAGTGGGGGAGGAAGAGTCTGGTAGGACCTCAGACATCAGGCCAGCACGATGGCAGCACCGTCTTCAGAGTCGCAGGCTGAAGTGGAGGGGCGAGGGCGACGGAGGGCGGCCCATTTCATCCCGGGTCCACTGTGAGCATCTATTTGCTGGGAGAATGTGCTTCCAAGCTACTGATCCTGGGAGCTGTGCCGGCGAGAGACTTAGTCATGCATTCGTATCAGGTGCCGCAAAGCCCGAGAGCCTGTTACTGGAAAAAAATCCTAGGGGGAAAGGCTGGGGATTTGGGCTTTGCGAAAACCTGGAGGTTTCCTTGGGGAATTGTTCTTACTCTGGTTCTCAGGACTATCGTGTGCTGATATTCATAGTAACGACTGTTTCCCAGGTGCCAGGCTGTCAGACGTTGACCCACTCCAGAGCAGAAAGTTGCAGGTGGGGGAGGGGAGGGAGACGTGTGCAGCGAACAAAGAGCTGTTCGCCCTGGTAGGGACCTAAATCGACTAGCACAGCCTGAGTGCGGAGACACGTCCCAGGCCTCGGCAGAAATGCTTTATTACCAGCTTCTCCGAGGCAGCGTCCCCTGTGGGGTCGAAGGCAGCTGGTGCATCAGGGTCCATTCACGGTTTAGGCCGTGAGCACTTTACTCCCAGATATAGTCTTGGGGATATCCTATGAGACCGTTGAAGGGTGACTTTTTAAGGCCGTCCTTCTCTCTTCAGCCGTATGTGATTCCGTCACGTAGACCGTCATCCTTCTGACCTTTGTTCGTATGTCTTCAGGACATAGTAAAATTCGAGACAGGAGGCATCAGACTTCCTGATTTCAAGCTATATTACGAAGCTGTAGTAATTAAAACCGTGTGGTCTGGCGTAAAAGCAGACACATAAACCGGTGAAACAGAATAGACGGCCCAGAAGTAAACCCATGTGTATGTGGTCAATCAGTTTATGGCAGAGGAGCTAAGAGTACACAGTGGGGAAAGTACAAAGCAATGCATGGTGTCGGGGACATTGGACCGCTTCATGCAAAAGAATGATAACTCACACGATACACAAAAATTAATTCAAAGTCGATTGAAAGCTTGAACATAAGACGTGAAACCATAAAACTCCTAGAGGAAAACATAAGTGGTCAGCTCCTTGCCATGGGTCTCGGTGATGACTTTTTTTTAACTGAACACCAAAAGCAAAAGCAACAAAAGCAAAATAAGTGGGACTCCACCAAATTAAAAAGCTTCTGCACAGCCTGGGAAACCATCAACAAAATGAAAAGAACGTACTGAATGGGAGAAAAGAATCAAAATCACATATTTATGATAAAGAGCTAATATCCAAAATCCACAAAGAACTCATACAATTCAGTAGCAATAATAATAATAATAATAATAATAATAATAATAATAATAAATACACACACAATCTGATTTAAAAATGGGCAGATCCGCATAGACATTTTTCCAAAGAAGGCAAACAGTCGGAAAGATGCTCAGCATCACTAATCATCAGGCAAATGCAAGTTAAGACCACAATGAGCTATCACACCTGTTAGGATGGTTATTATCAAAAAGACTAGAAATCACAAGTGTTGGTGAGGATATAAAGAAAGGGAACCCTGTGCACCGTCAGTGGGGCTGTAAATTGATGCACGCACAATGGGAAACACTATGGCGGTTCCTCAAAACAATACAAATAGAACTACCATACGACCCGGCAATTCCACTTCGGTGTATTTATCCGAAGAAAACAAACAAAAACACTAATCTAAAAAGATGGGTGTCCCCCCATGTTTACTGCAACATTATTTACAATAGCCAAGATGTGGAAACAGCCCGAGTGTCCATCGATGGATGAGTGGGTAAAGAAAGTGTGACGTGTGTGTGGATATAAAGAGTAAAATCTGGCCATTTACAGTAACATGGATGGACCTCAAGGGTGTTACGCTAAGTGAAATAAGCCAGACAGAGAAAGACAAATATTACTTGATCTCTCGTATATGTAGAATCTAAGAGAAAAAAGAAAACGAGCTCACGGATGCAGAGAACAGATAGGTTGTTGCAAAGGCCAGGGGCTGGGAGAGATGGGTGAAGTGTTTGTTTTTTTTTAGCTTAGATAAATTGGATAAAACTTATTTTTAAAAATTAGAGATCCATTTCATTCAACACCACGGTGGGTTTTAAAAGTGAATAACCGTCTCTCAGTGCACACATCATACTTTTCAAAGCCGTCGACATTTTTCAGGAGCGGGGCGTTCCTTTAAAAACACGCTAACCAATTAAGGTTCAGAGTAGCAGGCAACCCGCATGCTTCCAGAGCCTGCAGAAAGGTGTTGCTTTTCTTCTTCTGCGTTCGGCTGTTCTAATGAATTATGTCGATGAACGGATAACTTTTAAGTTAACTTTCCGTTTGCCGTTCAGCTCCTCAGATCCCTGAGAGCATCCTAAGTTCTGCAGAATAGAAAATTCATGTCAAACTTGCAAAGCCGGTTCTCATGCTCTGGACTCCCCAGGGTCCGTTAAATAAATTGAATTAGAAATTACAGAGTTAAGAGTTTGGGAGGATTGTCTTTTTTTTTTCCTGTTTTAACTATTTCCATATCCTGATGAACTGCCTAAAATTCAGACCTCCAGGAATGTCAAAGGCCTTCCTAGCCTCCAGTAGTTCCATCAGCAAAGCTACCCAGTACCAACTGGTCACATGCATCGATTTTCATCGAATAGTGACACGCAAAAGCTCACATTCTTCCTTTTTTTGCTATTATACTAAATCATACATATGGGGACCAAAAAAGTCATTTGAAACCTGAATCGGATCAGTTGCACTTGTAACAGAGCCGTGGATTCTCCCTTGTTTGTCCTCATCGCTGGCAGAGTTATCTGTGATCCAAGATGCTCAGGGTCCAAGTCAAATAACAAAAGCAGGCTTTGCCCGGTGCGGTCCAGGGGCTTTTCCTGCCCAGAGCCTACAGGTGTTACCTCGGCTTGAGGCTGTTGCATATTCATGAACTGATGCCGGCCAGCTGGCCAAGCCCACGTGCCTTCTTACTGTGGCGCACACGGGGCCTTGCCTCTCGGCAGACGGGTGAAGCACCTCACGTGACAGCCCTTGGGAATAGTGTCCGTGGCATTCGGGCGTCCACCAGCCTGCTGCTTAAGGAAAGCGAAGACTGACCAGGCTCCCCGCTGGCCTTCGGAGAGAGGACAAGAAGTTGAGGGGAAAGTTTGGACGACCGCAGGCTCCGCATCAACCTTATCTGCGGCACCTTCTGTTGCATCCCTTAGGAAGGAACCACGCAGAATCATAACTGCTCCGGGGCAGTCGGTGGTTTTTAAAAGGTGAATCTAAAGCGAGGTACAGAGACCCTCGAGTGTCCCTGATGGGAGCGTAAATGGGTTCGATCTTTCCAGGAGGCAACTTGGGAATATGTTCCAAAACAGGAGCCTCAAAACTAGTCATGCTTTTTGACACCGAACCTCTACTTCTAGGAAGTTATCCCAGGGAAATAATCGGAATGAGGACAAAGGTCTATGTGAGGGTGCTCGTCGTAGCATGGGTTAAAATGGTGAAAACCTGAAAAAGACTTCAATATCCCAATAATAGACAATTGATTGAATAAATGACCCCCCCCCATACGATGGAATAATATGACCCTTATTCCATTGGACTGGAGACTTGGGGAGGAATTTTGCCAATGATTACCATTTTGTGGTCATGATTACCAGTGGTTTTGCTTTTCTGTTTTATACTTTTCTGCGTCATCCCGATTTTCAATAGTGGATAAACTTAGAGTCAAGAAGAAAAAAATGTTAAGGAACCAGAAGAACATGTTTACGTTTCTAAATTTAAAAACCACCTGTGATTCGCCAACCCGCTTTGTTTTGCATGTTTATGTTTTTCACTCTACAGCTAGGTTGTGCGCCGTTGTCGTCCTGGGCCGTATGCCATTTAATTCTCTGGTTTTCACTAACACCATAGTTCTATATTATACGTGGTCTATAATTTCATATTCATAACTTTATAACAACGTAGTAATGGGCAGTCGTACAGTAGGTGGTGTTAAGTTGGCCTTGGGTGAAGAGGGTTTTCGTGAACTCCTGCCCCAGATCTGGTCAGAGTTAACCCTTCCCTCATCTGGACTTTGCCCACTACGTACCCTGCCTCCCTCCTGAGGTAGAAGGTACCCGTGGGCGGGCCGACACCGTGTATCGTTGTCGCCACAGTGCATAGCACGTGCCTGGCACATACATAACACTTGCTCTGTCAAGGCGGGTGCCGGAAGGGAGGAGAGATGGAGCGATGGTCAGACAGAAAAAGGGAGGATTTAATATCGACTTGGCTTGAAAAGCCTCGCAAACTCATTCATTCTGGCCTCAGCCTCAAGGAAGTGTGTGGGTGAGGAGCGTAAAAGGGTTGCCGTTGCCCTGATGCCAGCCTTTTCCCCCTTCTTTACTCATTTTGTAAAATCATATTTTACTTCGACGGTGAGTTTTCGACCCTAGGTTGCAAAGGCCTGTTTATAGAAGTTCTCACACCAGCTTCTAAAACGCACCTTTGGCTTTTTGGTCGTGATTTTTCCGATTATGCATCTCCAGATTTGTCTCGATTCCCACAATACCAGTTAAAATGTTCTTAGCAAAACCAATAAATAGAAGGAAGGAAGGCTGCTTCGTGGGTGAGGGTTTCTGCTCGGAATGATGAAAACGTGTGGGACATGCCAGCCCACAATATTGTGGACGTGCTCAAAGCCACTGAATTAGACCTTTTAAATGATTAAAATGATAATGTCATGTAATTTCACCACAGGAAGGAGGGAAGGAAGGAAGGAAGGAAGGAAGGAAGGAAGGAAGGAAGGAAGGAAGGAAGGAAGGAAGGAAGGAGGGAAGGAAGGAAGGAAGGAAGGAGGGAAGGAAGGGACATGGAAATAGTCATGTGGTGTCCAGTCTTTCTGTAAATCTGTTTTTTTATTAGTTGAGCCTTTTCTGGAACAAGGCTCAAGACTGCAGTAAGTCTTTTTGAAGACGGGAAGAATAAACTCCTCAGGTTTGTGTTGTATCCTATCATCTTGACCCAGCAGATAGGTCCAAAAAAGTCAGCCCAACCTGCAAAAACCTTGCCACGCCACCTCCTTCCTTCCTCTTAGCTTTTCCGGTGTCACCGCAGGGAAGCGGTTGACGGCCTCGAGCAGGAGCAGCCAGAACTGTGGTTATAAATGTAGAGGGTCATTTTTCTTCCCTTAAAATTGCTGCCTGCGTCTAGCATGTCTTCCTTCTAGAGTCACACTTCGATCGTGTCGACACTAGTACTGTTTACTTGAGTGGCCACGCTGCCCATACACGCGCTCTCTTGGAAGGAATCCGTGCGATGCTGCGTGGCAGAGAGCTTTTTAACCTTCATTTAGAAAAATACAGAAGGTCCCTAGTGCCAAGTCTTGCTCTAAATGAAGGCTTGATGGGGGGAACCCTGGCTTCCTAGGCTTCCCTTGACCCCAGCCATCCTCACCTCATGCCCAGAAAAGAGGGGGAAGAGGGCTCGTCCCCACTCGGCCCTTTCACAGGGGCTATGGGCACAGGAGAGCGTGGCTAGGTCTAGGGAGGCGGGTGCCGCCCACAAGCAGAGGGCTAGGTGCCACCGTGGTCCTGCCAGTCGTACAGGAACCTAAGTACCGTGTCCCACTGGGCCCGGGATTCACGATTTTACATCTCTGGAATCAAAAGGTATGTATCGGTCTCAGAGTTGATGAAACAGGGTTGATGACATGATGTCGGGGAGATCCTAAAGGCAGTGGTCTGTACCATTTTGTAGACGCCGTGGAAATCCCTACCTGCAAGGAAAGTTGGAATTTGAATCCCTGAGTCTCAGGCAAGAGAGAAGGCGGGTCTGTTCCAGAGTCGGGCCCGTAATGACGAGCTTCAGATTTCTGCCCAGGCCCAGACCAGAGTGGTGATGAAGGCGCCACAGGCCTCCTTGTACTCGGGGCTCCGTGGCGGTCTCTGCTTGAACCCAGCCCTTTCTCTGTAGCACGGGGCCCATCGTAACCTTGCAGGCAGACACTACAAAAAGTTAAAAAATTTTTAATCTTTTGTGGATAAGAGGTCAAAGGTGTCATCATAACTCTGTGGCTTGCAGTGGGCACAGCTGTGACCTGGGCTGGGTTGTTTTCAGTCCTCTCCCTCAAGGTCCTGTCCCCTGGCTCCCCGGGGTCCACCAGATCGATCCATCCTGGGTACCACCCCTTAGGACTTCAGGGCTCTCCAGGCTTCGGGGCCCGAGTGGCTTATGGCCACTCCAAGTAGTATGTTAAATATCACCGTAATCTAGAAAATCTAAACCCATGTGTGCGTACGTCCTACTGAGACAGAGGCATGGGACAGGGACTTGCAAGGGGCACTTTGTTACCTGGCAGATCACACCTGTGGGTCGCTGCTCACCCACCAACGCTCGAGACACGTCTTTTACCCACTCTGTGTGCCCGATCCGGACTCAGAGCCTGAGGGTTGGGGCCTGATTTTCAGCTCTGAAAGCCTTCAGCGTGGGGAAAGGAGTGTTTGGGTCGCAGGAGACAACTCGCCCCAAACAGAAGGGGACACCTGCCTATAAAGGAATGATCATTTTTTTAACTGAGGCCAAAATCGAAATAGTGAAACAAAACAAAAGCCCTTCTTCCCAAACCTCCTCTTGCTTCACTTTAAAAATGCAGGGCGAGGGGAGGGGGGTGAGGCTTGAAGAGGGGAAATGCTAGGATGAAAATGCATTTGCTGGCTTTGAAATTCAGACTACAGTGGTCTCAGGGAAACCATTTTTAGGTAAAACATGAGAAGAAGTTCCCTGAGCCCAAAGAGAGCCTGACTGCCGCTGTAAGCGTGTTTTTCCTGGGCGGCCGGGTGGACGTGGGCGTTGGGGTCAGACAGTGAACAAGGGAGGAGTGAATTCCAGTGGCTCAGGTTTCGTCACGTGGTGCTCAGTGTGGCTTCCTCACAGCTCCATCCGTAACTCAGATTCAGAGGATTTGAGGTTTAATATTTCCAAAGAACAAAGGAGGGAGGGAAAAACACCCAAACTGCACCAAAGGCCACTCCAGGAGGCTGCCTGGTCTGCACTCAGTCCGCAGGAGGACTGGCCCCCCACCGCCTGCAAAGCCTCCCTCTGCTTCCTTCCAAATCAATCGATTTTCTTGGACGTGGAGAGCGGCCCACCTGGGAGCACCCGTGTATGTTTCTAAAGCTTCTAATGCCACCTAGGAAGGGGCTGGGGAACTGTCACCCTCCTTTATCCCGCGCTACAGAGGCCCCCGGCATCTCTTCACCCTCTCTGCTCCTTCCCTCACATTGAAATAGCAGCGGAGCAGTCTCGGGGGACTGGATTCTTGCAAACGTGTCCCAAAGCATCCGGCCATTCGGAGTTCCTTGCGTTTTTCTATGTGTGGCAGCCTCTGGGCACTTCAGGGTACAGTCAAGTTCCCTGTCACTCCAGGGACATGCGTAATCTGTTCATGTTAATGAGTAATCGCAGTCCCTTTTCCTGTCCTTAAGCTGATCCCAGGTAACAGGAATGCCACTTTGGCAGCGGGCGGCCGACGATTTTCTTATGCACCTCCATTATGTGGGGGTGGCCGGGGGCGGGGGACAAAGAGGCCAAGGACTGTGGCGATGCAGATGACCAGCCTTCTGCCCGCGGGGCTCAGACTCCGGTCGGCACCGCACCTGTGGCAGCCCCCGCAGCGGGCCCGGCCGCTGCGGGTCTGGGAGCTGTGGGAACACGGGATCCGTCCTAAAGCATTCGTGCGAATCCTGCAACACGAATGCGGCCTCCGTGTCACGTCTCTTCCCGCGTTCCGACAGCCTCGGGTCCCTCCAGATTTCTCTGATCGGTGGCCCCCTCTTGACAGTTGTCAGAGCTCAGAAGCCAAAGGAAACGGCTGCCGTGGTGGCCGTGAGGACTGAGCCTGGGGTGAGGTTTACGAGCTGTTCCCGCGGCCGGGGTTTTGCCTCAAAAAACAATCAGGTTGACACTTGGATCTGTGAGAGCACAGATTAGGAAGGGACCGTCTGCAGATATTGGTGTTAACGCCACCAAACCTATAACTTGGCCCCGTGGTGCTGGAGCAGCCATGTCTCTCAGGGAAAGCTTTTTTTTTTTTTCCTTTTTAGCATTAATGTCTCGTGTTTTAAAACTCTGCATTCATGCAAAAGAAAAAAAAAACCCTGAAAAGCAGAAGCTTTAGGTAAGAGATGAACTTGGCCCTTTTCGTATATAACCAGGATGTGTGATAGCTTCATAAATGCAGGAACTCTGTATTGATAAGCCATTCCTTGTTTTTCCCCAGTTTCGAAGACGTTCTTCATCTTTCCTGAGGAGGAAAGTACTGGTTCCGTTTGAGTTTTGTGTTGTCCTGTTGGTTTGTTTTTGTTGGCAGTTTGGGGGGCCCGGATGGGGAGAATCTTGCCCACACTCTGTTGGCGGAATCAGAGGTGCCCCTGTTCCGAGGCCAGGGTCCACGTCATCCCGTCCCTCGGTTTCAGTCATTCTGTCCCCTTCCTTCCCCACTGCGGTCTGTGTCTGCCGTTCAGTGCCCGACAGCCTTCATCCAGGGGGCCCTTCACCCGACTTTCCTTCCTCTCAGTTTCCAGCCCCTCGTCCTGCCATTCAGGTCCTTAAGGCCGCTATTTTGAGAGGTGGGCCTATTTCTCCAGAGCCCCTGGCAGTGACGCTCATGGTGACCAGCCCTGGAAACCCCTCTATAAAGTGCGTCTTCTTGCATCCCCAGTTCCCTAAGAATCCGAGGACTCTCTCCTCTATTAACCCCCGGACGATTTAAAGGACGGAGGGACTCTTGTGCACAGCCTGTGGACACCCCAGGCCAGTGTCGCTGTGAGTGCCTTTTCCCAGCCCCTCTTCCGAGGCCACCACCTCTGCCGGTGCGTTCCTGCTGCAACTGATGGGTGGCAGCGACACAGTCGTGTGCGCATGGAGTGAATGCCCGACAAGATTTTTAAAAGTTCTCTCCCCACCCCAAATGTATTCTCTAACTAAAGGAATACAGACGGGTGCCTAAAGGAAAACTCCCTGCCTAAAAGAGCGAAGAGTTGCCTGGTGCTCTGCACCCTGCTTCACTCCCTCCCCCAAACTCCCAAGTCACCTTTCTTTAGGAGACACAGATCGTGTAGATTACACTTTAGGGTTTAAATCAATTCTTTTGGGGGGGGGGGCCTACCAACTTCCCTCGGATTGTCTGGAATCTAGAAGACACGGTCTTTAAATTCGGATTTCCCTGCACATTTCCAGGGCAGGGCCTCCCTCCGTGCCCACCCCCTAGGCTTCTCCCCAGAACCCGTGCTGGCATGGCTGAGGGCCGCACAGGCTCAGCCGCTTCAGAACACAGAACTAGTGAGACGTTGGCCACTGCCTCAAAGCAGAACGGGGGACCCAGGGTTCCTTCAGGTGACCCGCCAGCAGGAGCCGGCCTGGCCCGGGACAGCAGATGTCACCGAGCCCCCACCCCGACTTTCCCTGGGCCTTTTAGTATCTTTACTTGGTCTGTCTCCCCTTCTACTTGTTTAAGAACAGAAAACACAACCCTGGTTTGACGCGTTACTTGTGGTGGGTGCACAGAGAGAATATCCTGTGTATCAGGAAGGGGGAGAGGGGAGGGAGGAGGCAGAGGAAGGAAAACAAATTGGCCGCCTGCAGAGGTCCAGTGTCCGACGGCAGAGGAATCGTGTTCCTTCAGCCACTGTGGGAAATCCCATAGCAACGGGGCCCCGAGAGCAGGAGAGACAGACGGGGGTCTGCATCCCCCTCCCCCAGAGGAAAAGGCGGAACGAGTAGGTGAAGCCGTCCGTTGTGCAGAGCCCCGTGGTAATTTCAGTGTGTTGTGGGCCAGAGTTTCTGCTTCTCCTCCACCTTGTCTCAGCAAGGGGTAGGAAGATTTTCAGAGAGAAGATTTCTCATTTATTCGGGGAAGACACCCAGTCTCCAAGCTACTGATTTCATGCGGAGCCACCAACACATTCTTCAGTCCTGAATGTTCAGCAGCCTGCCTGGCTGCATCAGGGATGAGCTGCTAAAGAAATTACCTGTACTTCCATCTCTAGATTTGAAAGATCGATGGGATACTATGAAAACACCACACCGCTTCTGTTGCAGGGATTTCGCATTAAGACCAAGACTGATGATCTGACTTTTTGGAAAATCCAATAGAGCTTAAACCCACTCACGAAGCCTCAGAAATACTTAGTGGTCACATCTGTTGCGAATTCCACTTGGTGTGAAAAGCCTTTACCTGGGCCCCATCTACCTTGCATCACTACTCTTTGTCAGGCCTTTTTGAAAAAAAACACTTAAATGAAACATTGAGTAGGAAGTAGAAAGGTGGGGACAAGATAGGGTGTCCCAAAAATGAAAAGGCTTCTCCTCCTCCATTAGTTTTGGTCGTAGTTTCTGTTATTCTCTGGTATCGTCTCTTCATCCCGGGACGTATCGTTAGGGCTTTTACATAGTCAGCACACACCCCTGCTATCCTCCTGGTTAAAAGTCAGGTGGTACATATGCAGTATGCTACTCTACACTAAATTCACATTAAATAGATGCGATCTGTAAAAAGTAGGGAGAGCGGTGAAAACTGGCATTATCTATGGCGATGTTTAAGCGGGGTCACTCTCTCTGCCAGACCTTCGGTAGCCCCGTGAGGGCAACGTGGGGCTGACAGAGACTAGAAGTGAGCGAGCGGAAGGTGGGACCATGGGACAAGCAAGTGACCCCACGTGTCACATGTGGGGAAAAGTGTGTGAATTCTTATTCTTACCAAAATATACGTTGCGGTTATAGTCGACTCTTGACTCCTAAGTTCCCACAGTCAGGAACCAAGACTTCCCTCTCCGGCTGGATCACCTCAGTACTGCCTCCCCACCCTGCCTTCCCTCATCCCCCCCGGTCGGCCCATGCTAATCCCTGCCGGACAGCGGCTTAACCGTAGTAAGTGATGCTGTCATCGTTTCATTCCCTTTAAGAGCCTTTCCTGTCTGTCGGTTAGGTCAAATGTCTGTGCCTGCGTTCAGACCTGTCCGTGGCCAGACCCGCCCCACGCAGCTTTCCTCCCACAGACCCCAGACACTGAAGTTCAGGGCCTTGGAACCACCAAGGTCAGGGCCTGGCGGCCACCACCTCCCTCCTTGCAGGTGGCCACTCCTGCCTCCTCCTCCTCTGCTCGCTCAAATCCAAACCTACACTTCCATGAGCCTCCCCCCATACCCTGAGGCTCTTCCTGAGCAGAAATGGAGAATTTTAGAGAGCCCTCGGGCAGGCGTCCGCATTCTATGGAGAATACTGAAGCTCAGAGGTGTTTGGCGACTTGCCCCAGGTCACAGCGCTCCCTCGAACCCATGCCGTCCTGCACCCCTCATTCTACCCCGTTTCTACTACGTAGCTCTGAGCGCCCCAGGTCTGAGCAGGCTGGCTTTATGGAAATCCCGTGAAACCAGGGCACGTACCACAGTCCCATCTGTTCAGCGTCTCAGTGAAGAGAAGCCTTGTCCCTCCCTCCCCGGAGTAAGTATCCCCACAGGACCTGGGGGCCGTGGCTGCCCGTTCTCCAAGACTCCGACCACACCTGCCAGCGTGCTAGGCGCTGGAGGCCCGTGGGGACGCCCTGAGCTTCCAAAACTTTTGAAAAAGTGGGGTGCATACATGAATTGAAAGAAAGCTTTAGCAGCAAATTGCGCATATCTTGCACATCACATCCCAGTGCTCAGATGTCGGGTGGCGGGCTGTGGCGTATGCTTATCTCCTGGCGATAGACGGTGCATCTTGGCCGTGGAGCGATAGTATCTCACTTCTCTTAATATCAAAGCAAAGGTGTAGACACAACCCACAGTCATGGATTTTCGTCTTCTATTAAATAAGCGAGTCAGCTGTCTGCTTGTTTGTTTGGTTTGTTGGTTTTAGCCGTGGCCAAATATTTTCTAAGAAAATATCGACTCTAAGACCTTCTTGAAACTGAAACTGAAAATGCCATTAAAGGTTTGGTTGACGTGGGAAGGATTTTATCCATGCCGATCGAGAACCTGTCTACTCTGAAGACAGGGGAGGTTAAAGAGGAGAAGACACACAAGGGCAAAAGCAAAGGAAGGGGCTGGGCAGAGGCTAAAGAAGCTACGTGTGTCCGTTAGAGAAGCGGCCGAAAGGAAAGGAAGGCCAGCACCGTGGTCCTTAGTGCTGGGGAAGCATCCTGGGGTGATAAACACCCTGAGCAGCAGGCAAGATCTCCCTGGGCCGCTTCACCGTCCTGCTCTGACCTTTAACCTCCTGCAAGCAGTCGAGTTCGAGCGAAATGGTAGTTGTGACCGCTCTCAAAGGAGGATCGGCCTGAAAACTTTTGGGGAAAGTGGGGGCAGGGAGAGGTGGGCGTTTGAAGGGACGTTATAGGAGGGCAGACTTGGCTTTAGCTCCTGGTAGAAAAGAACGGGAGACTGGTGATACGGCCCAGAAATTTAAGCAAAAACACTTACGCTTTTAGATGGGATCGGTGGCAGACTATGTGTGGCCCGTCACCCCTCCTCAGGCCTGCATCGCTGTTGTCAGCAGGAGGAGATTTGTCCTCACCGAAATGAAAGTTGCTCATCAGCCTCCCCTTCATGCGAGGGTCCCGCCTAATTTTTATCCTAAACGAAAGGCCTGTGGACAGGGATATCTTTTTCTGTAAGGCCTAGGGACTGATTTGACCATTAAGAAAAAATAAAATACGAGCTGAAAATAGAGGTCTCGTGTAAAGTTTCGAGTCTCCTCATTAGTGTTAACATTAGTGTTAACATGTACGAGCACTTGCACCACTGAACCATGCCACCCGAGAGGGCTTCTGATAAAGGAGTGACGAGCGACAGACCCGTGGGGGTGATCTCTGATCGTTTGCTGACCCTGTCCTCCAGGCCACTGTGGGTCGTGTGGCGTCGGGAGCTGTGTTCACTGCGCTGCAGGCACAGTCGAGGGGCTCTCTCTGAGGTCCTTGTTTCCTTTAAGGCCATTTTTATCCCAGTTGATCCCCGGCTCTTCTCAAGGTTAACAAAAGCCATGGCCACTGCTATTTTTAAGGCTTCCCAGGTATGTTTACGAAATGAACAAATGCCAACAAAAAAGGAAAAGGACGTAACAGGGATTTTTTGGTTCTTGTTTTTTAATACAGTGCAGGGCAGCTGTGCCACTCACAGGATAAACTCGGGACTTGCAAAGAACGTCCGAATGGGCTTGGAGGTGACATGGACAGTCAGACCTAGTAACGGGGCACAACTTAGAGCCATAAAATAGAGGTATCTTTCGGTCTTATCAGGGTTTCTCAGTGAAGCTGTGTAAAACCTCGTTTGAAGAAGGTGCCTGAAAATTTAAACTCAAGGACTTTTCCGGACTAAGACCCAGGGTGTGATGGGCCCCCTCCCCCATACACCCCCCCCCGACCCGTAGGCCCTGCCTGACCCTGTGCGAGCGCCTCTCCTGGACTCATTTTCTCTAAGAACCTGGTTCTCTGCCAAAATCTCTAAATACATAAAAATGTTCCTCCTTTCTCCCCCTACTTTCTCATTCCCTTCCCTGAGTCCTGGCCTCCCTAAACCCCATCACTGCTGGCCCGGCGTCTGCTCTCAGGAGTGTGCAGAGGGCAGCCTTCCTCTCAGACCCTCGGCGTGATCACACCTGGTCGGCCCACAGACAGGTAGGTTCAGCGGTCTGAAAAGCAGCGAGCAGGCTGGCATAGACACCCCTGCCCCCACCTTCCTCTGGCAACATCTTCTACTGAGAGGGGAGAGCAGGGGGGCCAAGAGCAGCAGCTTCTAGAAGGGGATCTTCCCCACCCGTCAGATCGGGCGTCCCTTGGCCACCCCGCCCGCCCAGGCTCTGGAGAGGATGGTGAGGATGGAGGGGGTGCCCGCAGGTGCCTCCTCCTCACAGCATGTCGCCAAGCTCCGGGCTTTGCTTCCCTCCTTCCCGGCTGGTGGTGGTGGCAGCAGAGAGCTGCATTTGGCAGCCTGGAGCTGCTCTGTCTGTACATGGCCGGGCTGGCCCGGCTCCCAGTGTAGCACAAGCTAGGCCTCTGCATCCGTTATGTAATCTGGGCTGTGGTGATGTCATCAGAGAGGGGGAGTCGATCGGAGAGAAAAGCACGATTTGGGGGAACGGTAGGTCAGGAGGCAAATTCTTCCCAGCAGCAAAGCTGAAGACAGCTGAGACGGCTTCCTCCCCGGCCCTGTTTTTAAATCAAGGATAGAAAGGCCGCAAGCATATGGGTAAAATCCTAATTCCGGGAGCCGCTGACAAACCACTTGCAGTTCATGTGTCCTGACAGCGGCCACTTGGAGGCAAGCAGATGCCGTCCCCACCTCTGTGGGGCAGGTCTCGCAGCCCCTGGGGCGGGGTTTTCTTACAGCCCCTGGGAGTGGACAACCTGTGGTGGCAAAGGACAGTTTTCACCCGTCTCTCCCGTTCTTAAACTCTAAAGATCCGGCAGGTTCTGGCTGTGCTCTGTGGTTTCAAGCCTAGACTGGAGAAAAACCTCAGGGAGCAGGGCGGTGCCACAAAGGGACGCTTGTCTGGGTGGCTCAGAGTGTCCTGGGAGACGGTCAGTGCCCTGCAGAGCCATCTCTAGGGTTGGGAGCCGTTGGTCGAAGCAGTGAAGAGCTGGCTTAGTTGCCAAAATGGTAGCCAAACCCAGTTTGTTCCTACCACGTCCAGCTCTCGAAATCTCCCAAGAAGTGCCACCTGAGGATGACCCTGCATACGCCGGAGCATAAGGTGGGCTCAGTAGAAGCAGGCCCGGTCCCAGACACAACCCTGAATGCGACACGTTCCATCCCGTGTCCGCTGAGACTAAGTATTCTTAATTAGGTTTGTTTCTTTGGATAGGGTTGAGGTTGGGATTATCATTAAGTAAAAATCCTCTAAATGTTAGCCATTTAGGTTGTTTTTCCATGTTGTGCCCCTCTAAGTCCTTCAAGGGATTCAAGATAAATCTCTGCACGAAGCTGCGAACGTTTTCTTGAGACGAGTCCTTAGAAATGGAACTTCAAGGTACGATGTATTGGGGTCTGTCCCTCTTTTCCCCTCACGTCCCCCTGAGCCATTCCGAAACATCACTTCCTCCGAGAAGCCTTCAGTGTCCTCCCCCGGCACAGTCAGGTGCCTTCCCTGCTGGCTGCCTGCTTTCTGCCGTCTCCTTGTAAATGGCCCGAGATGCCCCTGCAGAGATGCTCAGAAACCAGAGGAGCCTCACCCCTCATCGGCATTTCGGAGTCCTTGAAATCGTCTTCTGACCATTTAAAGACTTTGCTTTTAGAGCACAGATTTCAAATATACTTATTTGAAGTAATATGTTCATAATAGAACATTTGAAAGAGTATAAAAATTAAGATCATTCATAATCCTTATCTAACATGATTATTCTGTGACTATTGATTTAGAAACTGCTGCTTTTTCTCCTCTTAACTACATATTGGAAGGTTTTTTTTTTTTTCTGTGTGATTAGATAGTCTGAGAAGGCGTGATTTTTATTGGCTGCAGAGAATGCATGGTATGGATGTACCATAATTTATTTAATCAAGCTCCTATTGTTGCACACTAATGAACTTTTAACCAATTTAGAGTTGCTTTGGTGCTGGAATTAATCACCACAAAGGGATCAAAAGGACTCTGTAATTTACATCAAAGACCAGAGGAAAAGCATAACTCTCAAAGTAGGGTTTCCACTGGAGGGACCTATGACAACTCCTTTCAAAGCACAGATAAGGACAAATGGTATTTTTGTTGTTTTTACCCCCAAGAAAGTCCTTGAAAGCCTGACCTTCCTGTGGCTGATGGCGCTCGCACATCTTGCACTGGACGGCCAACTTTAACCCTTTCTCTCTTCGTCAGCAGAGACGCTCTGGAGGAGCTGGGACAAGCAGTCCACTGTAGGGCCATCTTGTTTCCTCCTCCCCAGTCTCATGTGATACTGGTTTACGCTGGAATTCATCATAGCCAGTTAGCTCAGCTCAGCAAATATTTATTCGGTTGCAGTTGTGAACCCAGCTCTGTGCTAGACATTAAAAAAATAAATAATAAATAATAAATCGAAAACGACAGACCTTGCAAGAACTATTCTACCAGAAAATTATAACTTGTCAGCGTCTGGAAAGTTGGAACTTGCTACCTCTTCTATGTTACTACTCGTAAGTAGTAACACAGTAAGAAACAGTAAGAAACAGTAGTAAAATCACGTCTATACCTTAATCATGAACATGAAAATATATTATTGCATGGGGGGCTGGGAAAAAACACAAAAGCACATCAAAATATTAACATGGTTGCCTTTGAGTGTTAAAAATGAACATTGCCTTTTCTTTATACTTTCATGCAACGTTTTCAGATTTTTCCAATGACCGGGGGGCAGACAGCAAAACATATTTTTTTTAAATAGTCCAATGTCTAGATAAGAGCTCCACTCTGCTCACTGAGAGCCTAGAAAGAAGCCCAGCTTTAAAGTCTTAGTCCCGATTGTCTTAAGAGCTCAGCTAGAACCAGCAACAGCACTTCCCTCACCCTGGATTTCCAGAGCTGCATGTTCAAGAGGCCATAGCAACAGCAATCGCAACAACAAGCCGTTTGTACAGGGTCGGGGTGGGTCAGTCCCTGGGCCCTTGATGAAGCTGAGTTTCTGCCTAGGCCTGTTTGGTTCTCCCAGTGTAAACGGCTCCTTCTTATAGGGTGAACAAAGAACGTGCTGAACACTTTTAGCAGGCTTAGCACTGGGCCCCCAGTTTCTGCCTTTTCGGTGATTAGGTTCCTAAATTGACACACTGCCTCAAAACTCAACGTCTTTGGGACACAAGCACCACACATCGTAAAGCAAACCTTTTAATCCAAACTTCTTCAGTAATCTGCTGACACAGAGGGGTTTATATGGAGCGGGCCCTGTTGCGGCCCTGCTATGAATTTACTGTAAGCAACTAACTCTCCAAACCCTTAGTGAAAAATTGTTCTGCACGAAGAAATTCTGTCAGAGAAACCACCTTGCTGAAACCAAGTTTCTGCCCTGATACTTGATCAACTTCAAAAGGAATTCTAAGATTTTATTTTATTTTGTTCCTTCCAGTTATGGTTGAATGGGCCAATCTTATGGCCTTTCTCTAAATGTCGAAGTAGATGCCACAGAGGCATCCTAATTTAGGGTGTTGGGCCACATATAAAAAATGATGTGTATTCTGTGCTCTTTCAGTTTCATCCTTTGATCTCAACAGTTTCTACTTTTTCATTCTATGCTTATTCCTCTCTCCCCCCACCCCCTTCCTATTTCTTCTTACTGAAGAGTCCTCTTGGGTGGTCTGCTCAATTCAGACCAGATGCATGTTATGGTCAGTGGGAAAGTCAGAATCCCAAAGACACCACCACCAGCTGTGGGACATCAGACAAGTTATTTACATTCTCCGAGACTCAGGGTTATTTTAGTCAGCAAAATGAGTTTAATTAGAGAGGTGAATGCACCTAGCAGAGTGCTTTGCTTACAGGTGTGTCATTGTCTTCTTCCATTGTGGCCTCTGCATCCTGCGTGTTTGAAGAAACGTGTCCAACCAGAGGGGACTTTCCTCCCATCATAGCTTTCCGTAGTTCTACCTTCTGTCAAACCAGGAAGCCTAGTGACGTTCGGTGCTTCCTCAGTGCACACCACTGGCCTCACCCTTCCTCAGTCTGGGCTGCTTCTCAGTCTCACCTCAGAGCTGCAGGAGTCCTGAGCTTCCTGGAAGGAGTGTGGCCATGGATCCTTTCAGAATTCTTGGGTTTGCATGGTCTGAGCAGCCCTCTGAAAATCTGAGAATTTTGTTCCAAATGCAGAAGAACTTACAACGGAAACCTGAGCAACTCAGCACTCTGAATTGCTATGGAAAATGCAGAGTTCAGGGCTATCTCATCAGGAAGCCCTACTGGCAGTCATTGCCCATAAACCAGGATTATTTGCCCCAGTGATTCCTAAACTGTGGGGTCTGGAAATTACCTGGGAGCTCGTTAAAACACCCCCAGAGGATCTGGTTCAGTAGGCCTGGGGTGGAACCCCGAGATTTGCATTTCTAACAGCCTCCCAGGTGATGCTAATGCTGCTGATCCTGGAACCACACTTTGAGAAACCCTCATTGGGCCCGTTAATGTTCAACAGCTGCCCAGACTGGAAGTGGATGAGGTTTTAGCATCTCCTCAGTCATTTCCTTTCTAGGGGCCTTCATTAACCCTCTCCCCTCCCAAGTGTCCACTGTCAAGGGCTCGGTTTAGGAATATGATTTGCATTTGCGGGTGTGGGGCCTGGGACTGAGAGATCAGATGGCATGCCAGAGCCACAGCCCTGGGGCCACTGGGGAACTGCTGAAGTCCCTCCCAGCAAGTGCCATGGTGTTCTGCATGAAGCCTGTGCTCCCCAGACTCCCAAGGCCTTCGGAAACTTAAAACTTGAATAGTGTACGGTGGCAGGGGGGAGCCTCTGGACACTGGTGAGGTCGCACATGGCAGTCTCTTGGTGTGTGGCACCTAGGCAAGGTTCCACTTGGGCAGAAATCGATGTGACGGCTTATTTAATTACTTGATCCAGTTCAGTGTGTGTGAAAGCGCGCACGTCTGTCTTCTCGGGCATCCTTTTATGTATTGATTAGGACTTTTCCTACCGGGAACCACCACTCCTTCCCCCCCACCCCCACCCCCGCCACCCCCATGCCTTCCTCCCCGCCCCGGGGCCACCTGGGCGGGCCCTGTGTCAGGGTCACGGGGCGCACCGGGCACGCGCCGCGTCCACCTTCTCACAGTCCCCTAAGGACTGTGAGCCTGTAGGCTGGAGCAGAGAGGCTGCAGGACGCCCCAGGGGACTCTTTAAGTAAAATCCTAAATTTCATTCAGGCTGGTCGGGGGGCAAGCCATTGTCAAGTCAGCGGCGGCGCGCCCCTCCGGGGAGCCGCGGAAAGCCCTGTCCTTTCGGGACGGGGTTTGCACCCCTCCCCTCCCCCTGTCCCCCTCTCCCCCGGCTCCTGGCCCTTCCGTTCCCTTGCACGGCGCCCCCTACCCCATGCCACCCCCCACCACCCCACCCCACCCCCACCACCCCCACCACCCCCCCCCCGGGCTGGGAGAAAAGTCTGTAATAAGAAGCCAGTTCAGTGTCGGTGGGGGGTGCGGTCCCCCAGAGGTGGCGGCGCGGAGAGAGGACGGCTCTGGGTGACGAGGCCCCGACTGGCCGGGGACCCCGGGACGGGCTCCGGCTGTCGCGGCGACGTCCGTCCCCGGGCGGGGGGGGGGGGGCGGGGGCGCCATCTGCTCGGCCCGGCGCGCCCGGTTGCCGGGCGACCTGCCGGGACGCGGGCCGGGGGCGGGAGACCTGATTAAGCCATCTGCGGGGAGGGGGACCCGCGCCCCCGGGGGAAGGAAGCCCGAGCCCCGGGCGGACACCACCACCTGCTGGGCCCGAGCGAGAACAGCAGGTGCTCCTGCTCCCCCGCCCGAGGGCCGCCTGGAAAAGGCCGGCGCCCGGGGCATCCCTCCATCCCTCCGTGCATCCCTCCATCCATGCATCCATCCCTCCTTCCCTCCATCCCTCCATCCATCCATCCATCCATGCATCCCTCCGTGCATCTATGCATCCCTCCATCCATCCCTCCATCCCTCCCTCCCTCCCTCCATCCCTCCATCCCTCCCTCCATCCTTCCCTCCCTCCCTCCATCCATCCCTCCATCCATCCATCCATCCCTCCATCCCCCAGCCAGCTCGCCACCAAGTCTGGTCCCCCCAGAGTCACTCCGCCTTTTGTGATCCCCGCCAAGGAGCCAGCAGTCTTTGGCTCTCCGCCAGCAACCCCCGGCCCCTCTCACCCAAACATGAGGCTTGTTCTTGAAAACACTTAAGAGGAATAAAGCTCCCCTGCACTCGGATTTATAAACAAACAGCTGGCTGCTCTTGGGAGATATTTTTACCACAGCTGGGTTTTTTTTGAAGTTGAAAACTGCCTCTCTGGGGGAGGTAGGGTGTGTTTTCTCACACCTCCTACCTCTCTCCAGCCCTTAGAAAATTACTAAGATCTTCTCCCTGGAGAAGATAAGTAAAATGCGTGCATTGGTTTTGATTGATTTATTTTTCTTCTCCTCCCTTTATTTTACTGAAGGGTGAGAGGTTTGGGGAGTAATGAAGATCTTGGTGGCCATTTGGGGTTCTGACGGGAAGAGACTGAATTGAGGATTTTTGGTAGAAAGCAAGGGAGGTCGCTGGGCAATGGGGTGGGGTGGAGAACAAGCCAGTAATTAAACCTAAAAATACTGCATCACTTGGCTTCAAGCCATTACATTTCTGATGAGGAAAGCTCGGCCTGCTTTCCTCCAGTTGCACACGTAGTGTATATCTTCCTTAGAAACAGGAGCGGTGGCATGAAATCCAGAAATTGGACAGACTCTTGCTCACTAAGCCCTTTCAGACTGGAGGTTAAAAGCCACCATGTAATAGTATGAAGAGGCTGATGGCCTCATCCAGCGCAGTGTGCAAGGTGAGTCACTTGGTGCATCTTCGGCTTCAGAATACACACCTGAGGCTGGGCTCTAGGTGTCACTCACCCGGGGTTGAACGCAGCAGAGCTGCCTGGGACAGTCCTAAAGGTGTCTCAGCCCAGGTCCACGGCTGGTTCCTGTGGACGGCAATCCTTTGAAATGCACCTGGCTCTCCTGCTGTTGTCTTCAGGTCTCCAGTGAGAAACCTGGAGGCAAAACCTTTGGGGGGGAATCATTTGGGGAAATAGATAATCCTGGGAGGAAATAACCTATCTATCCCCTTGAGAAGCTTTTTATTCCCACCGCCCTCCCCCACCACTGTGCTTTTGAAGTATTTCTTGCTGCAGGAAGACAAGGGCCAAAAGTGGCTGGACGTGTGGACATGGTCACTGGGTGGAGATAAGGCTGGGAGAGCAGCACGTCACTACTTACCACTGTGGGCATGCGTCCCAGCTACCCCGCCAGGGCACACGGGACAAGAATATCTCAACATGTGCAAAAATAAACAGGGCCGGCCCAAACCAGCCCTGGCATAAAGTCACGATGAAGAAAGCTTTATCTTCCCTTGGCTCTCGTTTTCTTTCCAGCCCTCTCCTCCTTATCAAAATTGGAAATTAACAAATTCACACTGAAGTGTAGCTAACCATTCAGCAAAAATGCAGAAATATGGGCTTTTCTTCCCCTGTGTATTTCAGTGTGTTTAAAGTGATAAGTCATTCTAAAAGTGGCAAGAAACGGGTTTTTTATCCCATTGAAAGGAAGGGCTTGGAAAACAAGAATTGGGGGGAAAGGAAAGACTGAAATATCTTGACCCCTGCAAAGGGCATTCAAAAAGTAAACCGGAGACACAAAGGTTCCTGGCATTTTGGAGTATGAGCTCTTTTTAACATAAATACTGCATAGCTCTCTGTGTACTTTCTCTGCAAACACACAATCGTGAGACAAAGACGAAAAGTGTTAACTTCAACAACTCCACATTTGCAAAATTGTACATTTATGAGAGACGTGCTATACATTTTGTCTGCGGGCAGTTCTTAGGCTCACGCTGGGCGCCGTGGACCTGTAGCCTGGGGAAAGGCCTCGCTGAGTGGAGGGAATACGAATTTAGACTGAAGATCAGTGTCTCGTTCTGCCGGTGCCGGTTCTTCCATTTATCATGTGACCTGGGCTATGCGCTAAAGAACCAGAACTGTGGGGCTCTTGTTTCAAGGGTGACGGGAGTAATGGATTTTGGCTTCGTTTTTTTGGGGGTGTTTTGCCTGTTTTGTTTGGGTGGTAGAGTGGGGCTTAATTACTGGAAACCAAATGGACTGAAAGGAGCATTTCTGCAAATTGTTCAGACAGTGCTTGACATCACCTGGCGTGTTTGGTAGAGTGAGCGGGAAAAGAAGTCGTCTAGAAACTGAATCTTTATTTCCCCGAGTCACCTACCTGTCCAGCCATTACACACTTCCTCCCTGAGCACGATCTGTAGTAGTCAGCCACTCGGGTTGTATGGGAATAGCTCTCCTGTTCCTTAAGGCCCAGTCCTTAAGCTGCCATCATGTGAATATCCCGCACGTAATTATAGAATCCGGAGACCCAGGTAAACCCCCCACATCTAAGTTCTCTCGGGCATACAAGACTGGGGTCTATTTTTTGAAGATGTTGGGAGATGATTATCTTTGGGCAGGGCCCATCCCCACTTCTCTCCATCAACTACTCTCCCCAGCATTTATCAAAGCTTTCAAACGTCACTATTACAGTTGACGCTTGAGCAACACAGATCTGAACCGTGCAGGGCCACTTATATGCGGGGGCGTTTTTCTCAATAAATCGACACTTGGTCCTTCGTGTATCCGGTTCCACATTAGCAGATCTAACCAACCGCAGATGGAAAACAGCTGGGAATCCACAGATCCGGCGGGCAGACTGCCCGCGCTGATCCTACACCTCTCATCCTTGGTGTTTGTGTCCCTGGGAAGTCCTGAAGCCAGTTCCCCATGGATACTGAGGGAGGACACTAGTTAAGTTTTGGGGAGTCTAAAGTTGTACACAGGTTTTCAACTGCACAGGGGTCCCATGTTGTGCAAAGGTCATCTCTAATTAGAATGTCATCAAATAGATCTGTCAGTTTAAGAATTCCAGCAATCTTGTGTCAACCTCTCTCCTACGACCCAAGTCCATTGGGGTCAGGTAGGAAGCGAGGATTAAGAGGTAAGATCCAGCTCTCTGCTTCCAGACTTAAGGTGAGCCCAGCCTAACAAGGGCCAATTGCCTTTCCTTTGGAGAAATGCAGGACGTTAGTTGAAAACCCTATCCTTGACCCTTAGCCAGTCCCAGAACTTGGTCGCAGACTGCCAGAGCCATGCTCTGTGACTGTCACCCCGTAGCCTCTCTAATCCTACTGCCATAAGGCCACGTTTGAAGTCTCCTGCCTCGTTCGTATGGAAATACAACGTGTGCCACGCAGGACCCCTCGAGTCCACAGCCAGGGCCTCTCCCCACTCTCCTTCCCCTGTGGAGTCGCTTTCCTTCAGATGTGGGATCGCTGCATTCTCTTCTCCTCTGTCCTCCAGGAGCAGCACCCGGTCGGGCTTCCCCGGACCACCGGCCCCATGCAGTCCTCCGTGGCCCCGGGCCCAGGCGGCATGGTCTCTGGCACCAGTCCTGCAGGTCCTGGCTTCCTGGGCAGCCAGCCCCAGGCAGCCATCATGAAGCAGATGCTCATCGATCAGCGGGCCCAGCTGATGGAGCAGCAGAAGCAGCAGTTCCTGCGGGAGCAAAGGCAGCAGCAGCAGCAGCAGCAGCAGCAGCAGATTCTGGCCGAGCAGGTGATGTGCGCCCGCGGCGTGGTCCCTTCAGTGGGCAAGCATTTGCTCAGAGCCCGGTGTCCGCGAGGGGGTCAGCTCATGTCCTTCCTCAGGACAGTCACGGTTTGGAGTTCCCCGGGATCACCATTTAGAATTTAGACCTTTCAATTAGGTTGTTTTCTTAGACCAGATTAGTTTGTGCTTAAAAGACAGGCCTCAGCCACCAATATGAAGGCCCATCTGCCAGAGACAAGTCTTGCATTCAAGCCTGACTCCTTTTCTTCTGGTTTCCAGCAATCGGCATGGGGGTGCGGAGGGCCGGCTCACGTTCTTCGTAAACGCTAACATTTCTAGCGGGAAGAAGAAAAAAGAAAATAATTCAGAGAACTTCGTCTCTTGAAAGAAAGTGTCACAAGCGGGGACTGAAGAGAATTCTACAGAATTGGTCATGAACAATGGGACGGGAACAATAGCAGAATAATAGGGCCCACAGAACTACCTGGAAACCTGAACTTGGGGTCACAGAAAGGGGGGAAATTTAAGAAAATTCCCAACAGCTTTTAAAACGGCTCAGGAAATCTTTACGTTAAAGAAAGGCCTAACACATATAAAGCTTTACCTTAGGCATCTTTGTCCACCCCTGCCGTATGATTCCTCCAGCTTTGAAAGAAAGCCTTCCCTTCAGGCAGCTCCTGTAGGTTTCAGCGTGGTTCCTTTTGGGGTGTCTTGCCTTGTTTTGTTTTGTTTTGTTTTGTCTTGTTTTGTTTGGTTTGCGAGATGCCCAGGCCTAATTTAGTATTATCCTGGGAGAGGCCTGAGGCCTTCCGCAGGAGGTCACAGGATGGCTCCCATGGGGTTCTGTACAGGGCATCTTGCTCCTTGACTGTAGGAGGTGTGAGGTTCAAGGCCCAGCAGAGCTCTCTGCCCCCCAGTTACCCTTCTAGAATGTTCCTAATAGGATCAGAATGTTTGAAATGTATCGAGCATCCTCCACCACTTCTTTATAGACCAGATACTGGGTGGGACACAGGCACGCTGAGGTCCCTGCTAACGAGAGCAGCAATTCAAAGTAACATCAGTCGTCGTCCCCAAACGGAAAAATTGTACCGCTCGGCGCAGTTCACTTGCGTTCCCTTTTTCGCTTTTGTTCCCGAACAGCTGTGTAATTATCTCCCTTTTCACCAAGGTCGGACAGCTCCCCGGCAGCTCTTGTACAAACAAACCTCTATCCCCCTCACCCTGCGTAAGGTGCGTGACAGGGAACCAAGCGAAAGCCCCTCTGAGTGGCACCGCCGAGGGGCACCTGGGCTTTGTGACTCCGCGCCTCAGCGAGTCCCAGGAAATCTCAGGTGTGCCCGATACTTTCAGGGGTGGCTTTTGATATGTGTGCTGTGCCCAAGACACAACAGGAAGGCGGGGTGGCCAGGCAGAACCTGGCTGTGCCAGCCCAGGGTGTGCCTGCTCGGCGAGGCCCGCCAACCCTGAGAACGGGAAGGAGGCAGAAGAGTCGGAAAAAGCTGCCGCAAGGAGACACCCACAGACTAGGAGATGGGAGAGTGGGGGACCCCTCCTCCGGGACGCGGAGAGATACGGGGCTCCCTGGAAAAGATGAATGAAAAAGAGAAACGGCAAAAAAGAAAAAAATGAGTATAATTCCTTAGCAACCGTGTGTGCCAAGAGATGATCACGACAGACGGAGGGTGGAATTCACCCAGGGTCGGAATGTGTCCAGCCTCTGGCCCGTGGTGAGATTTCAGACAAACCCCATGACCTTCCTCCTCTCCGGCCAGGGGAGGGTTGATCATTTCCCGGCCTCCCTCCTGTCGCTGGAGCACGTGGGGTAGTGTGTGGAAAATTCTTTGGAAATGGCACAGATGTAGATAGGGACCTGTCACATGACGCCGGTGTCACCGAAGGGCTGCGGCCACACGTGCCAACCATCCCGTGGGACTAGCCCAGGTGTGAAACCGGGAGGCCAAGCTGGGAACATTCACGTCGCTGCAGCATCGTGCCTGGGCCCGGGGACCGTCTGGGAGCCTGCCGGTGGTGGGCTGTCACCTCCTTGCTTGGGGAATGAACACTGCCACATCCACGTCAAGCTGGTTTTCCTGGTCCCGACGCAGCGGTGACAGTGTCCTGACACTCTCCGTTTTGTAAAGAGTGCATTCGAGACACCTGGCTTCCTGAAAGGACGCGTGAAGGAAAACAGAATCATCTCTGGGAACTTTAAAGCGATCCTCAGTGGACTTGGAAGTCAGGACAGAGCAGGCCGAAAGCAGGCGCGGAGGGACACTAATGCCTGTTCTCACAGAGCGCCGGGCATATCACCTCCCGTCTATTCACAGGGTTCCACAGAGCCTAGAATTTTAAAGCCGAAAGGAACATTCGAGATCGTCCAGTCCCTTCATTTTACACACGTGGACACCGAGGACAGAAGCCAATGGGACCGACGTGATGTCTCAGAGTCAGGGAGAGGCAGAGGCCAGGCCTGCAGCCGGGGCCTCCAGACTGGTGACCAGGGACCCCACGCCACCCCACAGTGCACTCCCAGAGCTAAGAGAGACGGTTAAAGGCTTGCACACTACGAGAAATGTGGCTGAGGAGACGCTTTCAGATGCTCCGCGGACGTCCAGGAACGCCCTGAGAACGCGGCGTGACGGATGCGCGTCGTTTCTCGTCTGCACTTTGTCTGCACAGTGAATTAATCTTAACAGTTTGTGCCAAACCCCGGGATAGGCACCACGGGTCGGGGTACCCAGGGCAGAGGCTGTTCCTGTCTCCGGTTGCCAGACTCCCGGCTGGCCTTGTCGAGGAAAAAAAAGAGAGAGAGAAAGAAAATTATAGAGCTGCCCAAGAACAGGAAGGAGAAAAAAAAACAGAAGTAAACACACGTGTGAAGAAGTGGCCGATGTGTGTTATTTTTATAATGAACACTCCAAAGAGCAGGGCCTCGTCTGCTCCTTGCAGCCCTTGCAGATGCAAGGTGCTTGATGAATATTCAGCAGCTGCCGGAGGAGGTTAAACGACAGGCAGAAGGTCACGCAGCTACTTGACGCGGACGAGGACTGAGACCCCTCTCTCTGCTCTCTCCTCCTCACCCTTCTTTTCCTTCCCTTTGCACAGGGAGCGTGATAATGATCATAATAGCCCTCGCAGAATACCGGTAACAGCGCTGGCCGAGCCGCGTCCCCATGGGGATGAAGCCTGGGACGCAGGCCGCCTGCTCCCGGCCCACGTGGCACCCCACACGGTGTCCTGGACGGAGTCGGTGGAAATTTTGGTGGATTTGACAGGCAGTGCGGCTTCGTGGGCATGAGATTAGCCTTGTTTCTAGCCCCTGAGAATCCCATCGTCCTCTACCCATAGCATCTATTTAGGTCACTAAAAATGAGCTGCTTGGCCCTTTGACCTCCGTCCCCGCAAGGCTAAGGGAAACACGCAGGCCGAGGCTGGAAAGGGAAAAGTGCCTGGCTCGGCACACGATCCTCGGGCATTCCCCGAAAGGCGTGGGCAGCCCCGATGGAAGCACCCCGAGTGACCGTCCCCGGTAGAACAGGCAAACGAGTGGTGGAGACTCGTTCATAGGCCGGAACACTGCTCAGTAGCGCCAACGAGCAGACCGCAGCTGCACGTCCCCGTGTGGCTGACTCTCACGCCTGTGCGGGACACGAGGAACCAGAGGCCGAGGCCGGGCACACGCACGCGGTGTAAATCCCCTTACGGAAAGGGACGAGCAGACGGACTGGCGCACGTTGTTAGTGAGGGGCGGCCTGCCCGAGTCAGGTGGAGGGTGACGACAGCCAGGGGCCTGAGGCGCTCCTGCAGCCTCTGCGTCCTGATCCAGATGCTGGTGGCCAGGGGTGTGCCCCTTGGTGAGAACCCACCGCACCGTACACCTCTGCCTCGAGCACTTGCCTGTCTGCGCGTTGCTTTTCGATATGAAGTTTCGTTTTGGGGGAAAAGCCCGCCTTCCTCAGGACTGCAGACTGTGTAAGGGTGTGCTCCGTCCCCGTCTCACCTCCGCCCTGTCCTCTGTCGTTGCAGCAGCTGCAGCAGTCACACTTACCCCGACAGCACCTCCAGCCGCAGCGGAGCCCGTACCCAGTGCAGCAGGTCAACCAGTTTCAAGGTGAGGCTGCGCGGACCTCTCCCGCTCTATACCTTCCAGTGGCGAAGCGTAGGATGTGTGGCCAGTTGCCTGATGGGCTGTGTTCGTGTCAGGCAGTGTTAAAGGAATTTAAGAACCTAGGGCACCATCCAAGCAGAATGCACTTGTGGAGGCCCCCTGCTGTGCCACACAAGGTCACTGGGTCCGAGAGAGGGCTTGGTGGGCCCAGGGAGGGGTCGGGGTGCCTGCAGGGGTGGGACTGAGGCAGCTGTTCTTTGCCAAAGGTACAGAAGTCTTTCCGTAGTTCGACGACCCAATAGGGCCTGTTGGCCCAGGATCGGCCTTGTTTATGTCTAGATCATCATCTCAGTGACCACGTGGGGGCAGAGATCCTATACCGCCTCTTCCTTGCTAATCCCAGCAGGTCAGCTGGCCAGAACGCCCACTTCCGACTTCCAAGTGGAGGGAGCTGGCTTGCAGCCACCCCTGATCTCTCCTGAATATAGAAAACACACAAGGCCTTGTGGATGGCGGCACCATCTTGATCCTGCTGCAGAAATCCCAAATCGTGGCCCCAGGAGCCATGGGCACACCGTATGCGGACGGGTGCCTTTCCTTTGTAGAGTAGACGAGCCGCTCCATCTCCAATAGGGAGATCCCCGAGGGTCTTATGTGGGGAGGAGGATGGGCCTGAGGTCCCTGCCCAGTCTCACCCATGGGCGTTCTCTGTCTATAGGATCACCTGACGGCGGAAATCCTAGTTCTGATCCCCCGCCTGTTTCTCGGGGCCTAGATCGATGCAGCGCAGCTTCTCTTTGAGACTGTCAGGAGCTGTGAAGGGCCTTGCACACGAACACGCATAATAATGATGTGTACAAACTCGGTCCGTGGCTTTACAGGTGGTACCCGCCGTGGACTGCGATCCGGGGCAGCCTTTTCCAGTCTTTGGGTTGCGATAACCGTAGGTGGTGGAGACAACAAGCCACAGCCAATATTTTAAACATGAAATACCGTACGAGGAAACAGGGTGCGTCATAATAAGAGAAACTCTGGCTCCGTGGCAAGCCCACGGTGTGTACGTTCCGGACCAGGCACCGTGAGTTGAGGGTTAAACAGTCTGAAAGCCACAAAGTTCACTGAAGGTGGAAAACGCCGGCTCTTGAGGAGCTGGCACCCCTGCCACTGCCCTTTCGGACTTGACACGGGGAGGGACAAAGGAACTGGGCTGTCCGCACGTAACTGTCCCCTGAGTTAATGCCGATGGCCTTTGAAGAGTTATGTTTCTCCCTTGGTCACGGGTGGACAGGGGTGGGAAACAGTCTTTGTCACGCGCGTTGTTGGAACAGACGGCCCGACCCCCCCCCCCCCCGCAGAGTGTCTCGCTCAGGAGTCTGGTGTGGGACCTGAGAACTGATGTCGTAACAAGTTCCCAGGAGCTGGGGCTGCTGCTACCTGAGGAACAGACTCTGAGAACTGGTGTTTAGCATCATGAACTAATGAAAAACATGAAATCTGATAAAGCCAATTTAGTGTCCCTCGAGTTTTCTTATTTAGTATTTGAGAGGGTAACGGGATCCACCAAAAGTTAATAATTCCTCAGGGTTGTATGAATTACTCTAAATGCTTTGGTTCCAATTTTTAAGTTATACTCTTCGAACTTTTCTAAAACCCCAAAGCTTAAGTAATCAACCCAAAACTTTGGCTGCACTAGAGCTAAACAACAGCGACATTTTAGGGTCCCTGAGCTGATCTGTATTGTTACCGTCTTCAATATTTTACGTCTGTGCTGATACCCTGGATAGCATAATGTTATGTGTCTGGGGAAATAGCAAATGGAGAAATAGTGAATACTGTCCTTGGAGAGAAGTCCCGGTAGGAATGACTCGCACAGGAGCTCACACACCTCACGCCACGCGTCTCGCAGGTTTTAGTGACTCTTTTATTGAGTGCCACGCGCCTGGGCGGTGTTCCATGCCTCTGAGGAAATGCTTATATTTCACACACACAGGCATTTTGTGAATGAAGGTAGAACATAGACCCATTTAGGAAAAAAATGGCCTATTACCATCCCTATTTGAACGTGGAAGGTTTTCTTTGACATTGCGGTGTTCACCAGTAGACAAGAAAATTAGTTTGACTACAGTGCCTCATAATACTGTTTTGAACAAAAATTTTAAAAAAGAAAAAAGAAAAAGTAGTCTGTTGCTTAACATACGGAGAAATCAGATAAAGAAAGGTTATTTCTTCGAACGCATGTGAATTATTTTTTTTCCCTTTGTATATTTAAAATCACTGAAGGCATGAAACTGCATTAATACAGCCTGTTTTTTGTTTTTCTTAGGCTAAAAACGCAGTGCTGATTTGAAAACGTCCTTTCTTTCTCACAAGAATTACACTTAGATAGTGTAGACATTTACACTGGGTGAAAATAAAGATTGGCTCGGATTCATCTTTTCAGACCTTAAAAGGCATGGCGGCGTTTCTGCTCTCTTAGAAGGGAGCCTATTTCTCATTCAAAAACTTACGCCAGGCAATGTCCAGTTCCTCGGTGTGTCCATTCTAAGCACAACAAAAATGTCCAAAATGTTAGACTCTTTTTATCCGTGTCCGCCCAGCAGCCCAGCAGCCTATTTGTACTAATGCGGGTCGAGCTGATCAGTCTCTGAGTCAGCAATATTTTCCCCTGAAATATTTAAATAAACAACTCAATAACCCATTTCAGCACCGTTAATCAGATTGGCCACGCAGTCGATACAGATTTAGTCGTTAAGGTCGTAAAACTTCATAAACAAGATTCTAAGTTGCACTGTATATTGCCATCCAGTATTTAATCGTGAACTTTTATGGGGTTTTTTTTTTTTAATCGTTTGGATATAATTAAGCTCAAAAAAAAAAAAATGAGAACATTTCTAGGGCGCTGCCCCCAGACCTTCGGATTTCCCCCACAGTCACCATTTCGTTTTGCAGTGCAGCATGATATTGATCGCGAGCCTCAAAAACTTAAGTCATAATCAAAATTCCCGTAATTTTCTTTCTTAAAGAGAGAAATAATAGATGGAGACATATTTGCTGCCCAGAAATCAATACCCCCATCAGGAAGACAAAAACACACTTCAGCTATCTGCCAAGGTGCCAGGCTTAACAAGGTTACGCTCTTCTCATCTAGTTTTTCAGCTCAGTTCCAGGGAGGATCAGATTTGCTTATGAGATCGATTGGCTCCCGTGCCGCATCTTTTTTTAAAATGTCCAGGAACAGAACTGTTTTTCTTTTGACTCACAGACTTAATCGTTGGCGGGGACGCAGAAAAATCCATGCACCTCCCAGTCCTTTTCAGCATTGGAGGGGCCCTCAGAGTGACATCTCTGTTCTCCTGGCTGGGGGGAGAGAGCTCCCGGGAACGCGTAAAGGAGGATTCGCGCAAACGCCTAATGAGAGTGGCGTGACTTGACACGTTCATACTCTGGCCAACGTTGAGGCCACGTCACTAAAACTCCGCTAGAGATCTGCTGAGAAACACAGTCATTGCCACTTGTGAGGAGTGGCCTTGGCCAGAGAGAGCCGTCAGTCCCCTGCCTGCTAGCAAGTCGCAGGGTAATTTCTCTTTCTAGCTCAGGAAGCCGGCCGGTGTGCACTGACATGTTATGATTCGGAGGATCTGGAGCACGTGGCAATCTACAGGGCAGGCCCAGAAAATGCCACGTCCGTCACAGGAGCTCCTCAGCAGAGGCACCGGCCTTTAACCTCTCAAATCCTTCTCAAGTCTTAGGGAAACTAGTGTAAGGGTCTTTACGGGTAGTATTCTCTCCTGTCCCCTGTTCCACTCACAAATGGAACATGCACGGTGATCGCCGTCTCTTCTTCACTTAGCCCAGAAGGTGAATTCCCTCTCCCCTCCAAGGAAAATGCTGTCTAATTGATTGACGATGGCATCATAACTATAAGAGTGAGAGACAATTTGCTTCTGAAACATCAACAAAAAGAACATCAGGGGAATCAACTGAAAAAGTCAACTACGAAAGCGTGTGTGTGCCGTGCGATCCCAGTGTGTGTGTGTGTGTGTGTGTGTGTGTGTGTGTGTGTGTGCGCGTGTGTGTGTGTGTCTGCTTACAGATGAAGAATAGTTAGCAGGGGTCATCTCTGGAGGGTGGGAATTTCGGTGGCTCTAACGTTCGTCTTTGTGAAAAATGAGGAAGATACTGAGGGGCACAATCAGCATATGTTGCAAGCAGAAAAATAAGAATTGTTTTCATCAAGGATTTGTTATCAGAGTAGATCCTTTCATGTAAAAGGATTCTGCCGCTCGCATGGGGAGTTCCAGCGCCTCGTTCAGTGCATCGCTTATCGAGAGGAGTGAGCTGTGTGTGTCCTTTTCTCCCGCAGGTTCTCCGCAGGATATCGCAGCTGCGAGAAACCAAGTGACCCTCCAGAACATGCGGACGTCGCGGCTGATGGCACAGAACACGGGCTTGATGGGCATGGGACCCTCGCAGAACCCAGGGACGATGGCCACGGCCGCTGCGCAGTCGGAGATGGGGCTGGCCCCGTACAGCACCACGCCGACCAGCCAGCCCGGAATGTATAACATGAGCACAGGAATGACCCAAATGTTGCAGCACCCAAACCAAAGTGGCATGAGCATCACACACAGCCAAGCCCAGGGGCCGAGGCAACCCGCCTCCGGGCAAGGGGTCGGGATGGTGAGCGGGTTCGGTCAGAGCATGCTGGTGAACTCGGCCATGACCCAGCAGCATCAGCCGATGAAGGGGCCGGTGGGCCAGGCCTTGCCGAGGCCCCAGGGCCCACCCAGGCTGCAGAGCATGATGGGGACGGTCCAGCAGGGAGCCCAGAGCTGGCAGCAGAGGAGCTTACAGGGGATGCCCGGGAGGACTAGTGGAGAACTGGGTTCGTTCAACAACGGCGCCGGCTACCCGCTTCAAGCCGGCCAGCCGAGGCTGACCAAGCCACACTTCCCCCAGGGACTGAGCCAGGTCGTGGACGCTAACACTGGCGCGGTGAGGACCCTCAACCCGGCTGCCATGGGTCGGCAGATGATGCCGCCCCTTCCGGGCCAGCAAGGGACCAGCCAGGCCAGGCCGATGGTCATGCCTGGCCTAGGCCAGGGCGTCCCCGGGATGCCCGCGTTCGGCCAGCCCCCAGCCCAGCAGCAGATGCCCAGTGGCAGCTTTGCCCCAAGCGGCCAGAGCCAGGCCTATGAGCGGAGCGCCCCGCAGGACATGTCCTACAGTTACAGTGGCGAGGCGGCCGGGGCTTCCTTCCCTGGCCTCTCAGACAGTGCCGACCTCGTGGACTCCATCATCAAAGGTGGGCCGGGGGACGAATGGATGCAGGAGCTGGACGAATTGTTTGGAAACCCCTAGTCAGGAGGGGCCCCGAGAGCCACGACTCTGGTGGTGAAAGCCTAAACCGTGAAAAAGAAACAGGATGTGGATGCATCCTCGTTTTTTTGTTTTTTTGACCCACGTACACTGAGCAGAACTGCAGCTGGCTGACGGTGGAAGATCCAGGTGCCAGTCCACAGCCCCGCGGGGCCTCATTTCACCTGATTTTCGCACGGAGTCAAGACGAGACGCCAGTGCAGATCCCAGCTGCGAGAGAGGAGGACACAGCAGAGGCAGGTGGGGAAGACGCCCGCGCCCCCTGCTCGGCGCACTCTGACCGCCTGGCCCCAGGTGCGGAGACTGCAGCTTTGGAGACACAGGAGACGGAGCCGCGGGCCAGGGAGAGCCCCACAGAGGCTGCAGGGTGGTCGCGCAGGTCGGAAATGCACTGCGCCCCAGCTGGAAGGGGACGCCCGGCGCCGAGACCCGCTGCAGGCCGTGGAGGGCAGCACGAAGAGCAGCGACGTGTCGCAGGGACGCGGCCTAGGGTCCTGCGGGCCTGTCTCCCGCCCCTCAAGGACCCTCAGAAATCTCAGAGGCTGGCTTTCAGCTGCCTCACAAGGAGAGCCAGGTGAGCTGGCAGCAAGGCCCGTCCTGGGGGCAGCCTCCGCTGGTGACCACGTGGCCAGCGCTCCAGGTGGTTGGGCTGGAGCCTCCTGGGAGCCCATACGATAGTGACACATCAAGGCAGTTGCCATCCACTTCCGAAGCCACAGGGCGGGGAGACCCTGGCAGATGCCCCGTGCCTGCCAGTGCAGCCCCTGCCCTTGTCCTTCCTTGTGCTCACCCCAGTGCCCTTGCAGCTTCTGGCCAACTATCCAAAAAGAAACAAACCTTTCGTCTTTAGGGAGCTCGGGCAGCGTCAGAATAAATGCAAGACGACGTCAGACAGTGCCTGAAAAGCACAGGTGACGGTGGCGTTCTGCTTCCCTACCCACGTGTGGAGTTGGACGCAGTGTCCGTCTCCGCCTGGCGGCTCTGATGCTCGGCGGGGTTACGCGCGCCACATCTGATGCTTCGGGGGGACCCAGGAGGACCGGCCTGGAGCTCGCCCACTTGGGCTCCTTTTGGGACAATCCCAGGGGCGACGCTCTACACTCGGCCTTGCCCTTACTCCCTACTCACCAGAAAGACAAACCCGACCCCCCGAGAGGCAAGGCACGGAAAAACCAGTTGCTCCACCGCCTACATTTTCGATAACATGAGGGAGGAAGATGTGGTTCCTTTCACACGGGCAGAGTAATCCACTTCAGAAGACCTGGACAGTTGCTTTCTCTGTGATTCGCTGGACTCTGCCCTACCTGAAGCCTGCCGGAAGGGGTCAGCCGCCTCCGGGAACACGAGGCGTGTCTTATTTACTCGGACTTATCTGTCCCTCGTTGGAAGCCATGTGGCATAGCCATGGTCCTACGCGAGTGAGAGCCTGGCGTGTGCTTTTCTCCTCCCGCCCCCTTCCTCCATGTCCGAACGGCTGGCTCCCTGCCGTGCGGCCACACCAGAGCCCGGGACAGGTGCCGTGGACAGCTGGGCCGGCTGCACCCGGAGGAAGGCCTCGAGAAGCGGGGTTCGCATAGAAAGCTGGGGGCAGGGGGTGTCAAGAGGCAGCAGGCAGGCAGACGGTTCACCTGACTCGCTTGCCAGGTACCAAGGTCATAGGTCTCCTCAGCAAAGGGCAGGGTGGAGACAGAGGTGGCCAGGTGGGGGGAGCCCAGGCAGGGGCCATGCACTCTCTGGGGAGAGGTGGGGTCAGGGGGACAGTGAACTCCCTGTGTGGGAAACTGTCGAGTGGAAGCAGATGAAAACCAAAAAACAAAAAAAGTAAGCCAACGAGAAGACACAGAATACGTAATTACCTTCTTCTGAAAGGTACAGGAAACACAGAAGCAATGACGAGGAGCCAGAGGAGGTGGCTGGTGGAGCTGTGGCTCCCTTATCCCGACAGCTTCCTCCACACGCTGAGTCCTGGGACCAACTCAATAGAGAGGTAGATTTTCATGGGGTGGTTTTGTCGCGTTCCTGTTTTTACTACGGTGCTGATGTATATGTAATGTCTAAAGAAGTTATTTGTAAATAAGTTTTTACAATACTGCAGATATCACTGGGTCTACTACCTGTAAAAAATATACATATAAATATATATATACTGTTTGTTTAAAATAGAGTATTTTTATTTCATTCCTTAACTCATCGTCACAGCAGTGGTATTGCACTTCAGATGACATCTAATTACTAATTCGTACTGTATGACCTATGGCAACTGGCTCCATTTTATTCAGATTTTTCTAGTTTTCTGTTTTTACTTTGTACATTGAGCATTGCTGATGTCCTTTTAAAAATGTACAGACCTCTGAAATGTAGAAATGAAGTGATGGTGACATACCACTTTTAAAGAAAAAAATAAATAAAAAGTTATCTGAATCAACCTAAAGTTTCGTTTCGGATTGCCGCTGCATGCCCAACCTTAATCAAACAGATATCCTATGCCTGGGTTCTGGATGGTTACCTGCAGTTGTCTCCAGTTTTTGATATCGTTATCTAAACGTTTGTGTACCGGTAGAGATCGATCAGTCAATCGCAGCCTTTTTAATTCAGCCACACAACTAAAACCTTCTAAATCGGTACTCCTGGGGACAGGGCAGAGGGAAGAGAGGAAAGCCAGCTTTAAAGGAACACGCCGAAGTCCCTTCGTAGACTGAGCGCGGGAACAGCTGCGAATCGAATCCACCTGGTTCATTCCGAGGACTTGGAAAATTGATAATAAAATTTTATTTTTAAAAAAATTTATTAAAAAAAAAAACGGTGAAAACTCAAGGAATATATTAAGGGGAAGACAAAAGGGTCTTGCACTATCGTCTCCTATCAGCACACACGCGCGCGCACACACACACACACACACACACACACACGGAGTTTGCCTTACCTTACCCTACACCCACGCACAGAGGGCTGAAGTGCTTAGGAGCTTCCATCCTGTCTGGTGCAGGCGTGCACCCCCGGACACAGCCTGAGAGCATCTTGCTGCAGAGCTCCCCCAGGCCGAGCGGAGGCTGGGTGCTTGCCCTTCTCCACCCTGGTTCCCCACTCCCTTTCTGTTTCCAGTCCTGGGGGGCCTTAGGCCTTTGTTAACGATTCACACACACCTGACTCCACCCCTTCCTCTGCTGGGAGACCTGACCTAAGACTTTCTCTTTTAGGGGAGTCGAAATAGACCCCAAACAAACATTACTTTTAACATAAACAACCAAAGAGAAGGCACAAACTTGACCGTGGAAGAAGAGACCAGCCCTACCTACCCATGGTGGGCTGCGTTCCCAGACGGACGGGCAGATCACATCGTGGGACACTCGGCTTTATCCCTGTGATTCGGGCTTAGTGCTCTACCAGGTATCATGGGATCGGAAAGTGACCTGATTCTGGAGCGGGGTGTGGGATGACCGGCAGCAGAAGCGAAAACACGAAGCTCCGGGAAGGGCTGAGTACGCCTCGTCCAAATTCATCTAAACCACATCTTTTTATTCCCACGAAAATGTGTCCTGCGCTGGATGAATGGAAAACATTTCTCCTTTAAAACGATTTCTTATATGTAATCATACTGACGTTGATAAAACCCCAGCCCAGTCAGTTAGTGGTTGGCGAGAAGAGGAGGAGGAAGAGCATAAAAGCTGTCCAGGAAGTCGGCAGGCATCGGCCCCAGGAAGAAAAACGTATTTTGTTGCTAAAAACTAAGGAACATCCAGAAGCATCAAAGGAGCCATTTCTACTGCCAATTATTCAAGGAAGACTGTGTCTGTGTCTGGAGAAAAAAGGTCAGAAACAAATGACCTGAGATTTTTCCTTATTCGTGACTCTTTGGGGCCACACCACACCTTCCTCCAACCCCGCAAGGAAGAAAAGGAAGGAGGGAAAATACCCGGGAAGAGAGCAGGGCTGCTTGTTCGTGCAACCACTCCTTTGCCTATTTTCTTCATTTTTTCCTCTCTTTTTGGTAGTCTTCTTTCCTTTTTGTCTAAGTTCTAAGGACATTAGATTTCCATGCTGGTGGTGTCGTCCGCACAGGCCACTTAGACACTTGTCTCGTTTCATGCAACAGGTGGAGGTAATTTCGGCGGCATCGAGTGTCCCCGCCACACCCAGGACAGCTGCTGGGCCGGGAATAATGCTGTGGCTCCACGGATGCCCCAGACCCCAAATGAAGCATACGGCACGCCACATAAGAAATCTCCAGAGCCACCAAGAACCTGATTTTAGGTTTTAACTTCACCTTTTCATGAACATTCTCAAGCAGAAAAATAGGGGAAAAAATGGTACAATGAGTAACTATATATACTCACCAACTCGATTGTTAATTGTTAACACTTTGCCACGTGTGCTCCACATACGTGTTTTGCAGAACTATCTCCGAGTAAGGCCTACACATGCTAGCCACCTCTCAGTACGTAGCTCCAGAGAACTGGGCATTCTCTTCCCTAACCATGATACCATATCGCATCTAACATAATTAACATTAATTCCCTAACGTCATCCGATTCTCACCCCACATGCGTTTGGTCCCAGTTGTCTCCCAGATGTCTCCCATTGCAGCTTTGTTCTAACCGGGGTTTGATGGAGGCTCCCACATTGCCATTTGACTTTTGTGCCTCCCAAGACTCTCTTAACACAGGGAAGTTCTTCTCCGTTCTTTTCTTTAGAACAATGACTTTTCGAGGCAATGAGTCCGATCTCTAAACATAAAATCAGTCAATTTACTAAACACAGAAAATATAAATGTAATTGTCAAATGGATTAGAAATTCACGTCTCTCCAGCCAGCATATTTGCTCTCCGTAGCCAAATTTGCAGGAATTAAAATGATCAAGAGGTTGCCTTGGCGACAATAGAATTAGAACAAAGGAAATGAATTCTGCAGTTCAGATGTTTGAAAATACAAAGCTCTGATATCCTGGTACAACCATCTCCTTTTTCCACTTGTTTAACCAAACTGGGGTGTGCATGTGTATGTTTATAGTTTACATCTTTAAAAAGTTCCAATTTAGATACAAAATAGAAATTGTCTCAAAATGCTCAAACGTAAGATTTGGAGGGTTGTGATTTTCCCCCCACTTCCTAAGGATGTGATTATACAGTAATTCTGCTTTAGGGTCACAGTTTTTCACTCTCGCTTGCTTGTATTCACTGTGTAAAATAATTAAAATGTCATAAGTGACCAAAACTGATCAGAACACTGAGAAGTTAAAAGACCGTAGAATCGTAGCACTTTTTAACGTTGGCCCCATTTTACTTAGAGAACACTGAGGCAGAGAGCTACGGGTGCTGTGGGAGCGCAGCCAGCAGGCGGGAGAGCAGAATTAGCGTTGTCTGGCTCGAGGGCCTTCACCGCACTACTGCACGGGCTCTGCTAACGAGGTGCCTTGTCCAAAGGCTAACGGCCACAGTCGGGGGACTGGGGCTTGTACCCAGATAGCCCCGTCCCGGACCGATGTGTCCTCAGCATGCTTTGGGATACTTAGTACTGGTATTTGGGATGCAAGAGACTGTAACATTTCTCCCCTCCCATTCTGGAAACACCGGTTTCTTATTTCTTTGTCCATTATCCGTAGCCTTTGTAACTGCCTTGGTATCCACAAAACAGCTTCTTGACTAGTCCACACCAGATTCAAGGCTGGCCAACTTTATTTTTTTAAATAATTGACAGCTGTGTGCGTGATGTCAGGATGGGTTATATATGCTCGTAATTCCATTTTCCTAAAGCCCCTGAGGAGGGCGATGTGGACTTGTTTCCATTTTACAGATAAACTGAAGAAAGGCAATTTGCAGTTGTGCCAGACAGTGACTGTACGTAGGGTCACAGTAGCCACTGGCCCCAAGCCCCAGGGGCACCGGAAGGGGATCAGAACCCAGCCCAGGGCCCCCAGCAGTGACCGTGACCCTCCTAACCCTGCCGGGGGCAAGAACATCCGCTGAGCAGAGGTCTCTGCGTGGTGCCTTGAAAACGATACGCTTTTCTTTTTCCTCCTTGTGTCTTTATGAAGTCCATTTCACAGCTAGATTTACTTTGTGCTATTAGTGGATGCCTCTCTCCCCTGGCTACGGACTCTCTGTGTCTGCCTGACTTCCCCCAGGTGCAGCCAACTGTGGCTTTCCTGCCACCAATGGAGTGGGTCCTGCTGCCTTATCAGCATCTGCCTGGAAATTTCCATTAGAAAGACGCAGTCTCAGAGGAAGGTGATGGCGGTGGTCCACAGACAGCCCCAAGTTCGGGTCAGCCTGCTTGCCCCCCCCACCCCCCGCACGAGCAGCCACAGCTTTGCCAGCACCTCTAAACCACGCATGATAGGGATCTATCCCCTCAGAGCAAAGGTCAGTTCTTAAATAAACAGGAAACCCGCTCTCTAAAGTGTGTATTGCTACAAAGTGTTTGGAAAAAACACAAACTGCAGACTTTGATTTTTTTTTTTTTTTTCAGTTAAACAAGTGATCCCATATGGATAACCTTCAGAGCTGAAACGTCTTCTGCAAACATTCGAGCAAAGGGAGGCGGAAAGCTAGAAGCGCCTCAGTTTCTTGGCAATATTGAGGTCCAGGTATTCATCCAGAAAGCTGTTTGCAATCCCCAGGGAGCCTAGGACAGCCAGCAAGGTCAAGATCCCCAGACTCAACCGGAAACCAGTCATCCTGCGGGGCGGGCGTGAGGTGGAGAGGAGAGAAAAGGCACGGTGAGGCAGCGGGGCATCCCGGGGTGGCCTGCTCACTGCTGGCCCTGCCCAGAACGTCCATGTTCTTGCCACTTGAAAATTCTGATTCATCACATAGATTAAAGGGGATGCCGGCCACAGAGGTTCATTGAACGTTCAGGGGATTATTAAGGCTGGGCATCCCCTTGGTAGGCTTTCAGAGATAGTCTAAAATCTTTGCAATGATTTTGAGCGTGGTGGCCACAGAGCACACACTCAGGAAGAGGCGAGTATGAGAGTGCGCACTGTCTCACACCTAATCGTGCATGGGCTTCGTGAGACGTGGCCTCAGCCAACAGGGGTCACTTTTGTCATCAAGACCGTCCGTGCTGTTAATATCCTTAGGAGCAGGAAACTAATTCAGACTCCATCCTGCTACTTTTTGCCAAGACAGGCGATTCTTGAGTTCTCCTTACCTTTTTTTAGCATCTTCTGAATATCCCCAGAAATACTGGTAGCGCTCGTATATATACACCAGACCCAGACAGGTAGCAAAAACTGCAGAGAAAAAATAGAGAAGATACGGAATTTGATGGCAGCCTCCAAAATGTAGCATAAAAACTGACAAAATGCTCACAAAATATATATATCTAGCAGAAAGACTTGTGTCCAAAATATATAGAGAACTCTGAGAGTCCAATAACAAAAAAAATAAATAACATAATTTTTTAAATGGGCAAGGTGTTTGAATAGACAATTCACACAGGAGGATGCATGAATGTACCCGTGAGCACATGAAAAACTTTCCACACCCTTCCCCATCCTTCGATATCGGCAAACCGTGATTTAAAACCCCAAAGAGATGACAGCACTGCACACACGCCAAACTGTCTAAAATTTAAAAAGATCGACAACACAAAATGTTAGTGGATCCTCGTATGTTCTAGGCAGGAACGCAGAGCAGTACAGCCACTTTGGGAAAAGCTCTGGTACTTTCTTATAAAACTGGACGTCCTTTTGACCCAGCAAGTCCATTCCCTTGGATCTTCCCAAGAGAAATGAGAGCACGTGTCCACAAAGAGACTGGCACAGAGTGTTCATTGCAGTTTTGTTTATCATGGCCAAACCCTGGAGACAGCCCAGGACTCTATCAATAGGAGAATAGATACCCGAAGTGTGACAGTCATCTCATGGAAACCAACCCGGTGATGGAAAGAGACGGATTCTTACCACAACATGGCGAATCTCAAACGCAGTTCGCCGAGTGCATGAAGCACTACACCAGAGCACATTCTGTATGGGTCCACTTATGGAAAGTTCTAGAACGGGCACAACTAAACTACGACCCAAAAACCTCATAACGGCGTTTGCCTCTGGAAAAATCAGCACAGTGTTTTGCGAGCGTTTCCTCAGCTGACTGGGCAGGGCACGTTCTATATCGCGATAGACGTTTGGGTCACACGGGTGTACACACTTGTCGAAACTCAGAACGATACACTCCAGACGTATGGATTCCTTTACAGTAAATTTTACCTAAAATGGATGTTAAGTGTGGCATGATATTCCGCCACCCTGTCCAAAGGAAAATGTCCATATCTTCCCTACACGAGGAGGCTCCCTCTTCCTCACGGATGCAAATCGCCAGAGCCCTCTTCTCCACACGCGCAGTCTTCTCTGAGGGCCTCTGACATGCTGGCTAGAACTGGAGGCACCATGTTATGTTAGGGGACAAACATTTTCTTTAGTTTCTACCAGTATCATTCTGGGGACTGAGGTTAGCAGCAAAATGGATGCAAGCTCCTGCCTCTCTGAAGCTTATCAGCACAGACAGACGAGGAACAGAGAGAGAAACGAGAAGAGGATTACAGTTGAGACTGCAAAGTGCAGCTCGGGCAGGACAGGCAGAAACATGGTAATAACCAGCTGTGGTGCCAGCGGGTGTAGACTGGTCGGAGGGTCGCTTCGTAACTGATGCAAACGTCTGACCACTGCTGTGCTGTAGGCCCGAAACTACTGTGAAATAATGCCGAATGTCAACCGGAATTAAAAAATAAAAGTAAGAAACTTCTTGTTTAAAACAGAGAGAAAGGAAAAAACACTCAGAAAGGGAGAGAAAGAAAGTGTGATGAAGGAAATAGAGGGATGAGACCGTGGGAACTGAAGGGGGCGAGCGGAGGCCCCTCTGAGCGGGTGACATTTGCTTGGGGACCTTAAGGATGAGAAGGGGGCGCCAAGCACGGAGCTGGAGAAGAAGGGGTGCGGGGTCACCTGACACCTGAGGAAGTGGAGAGACTCTGAGCACGCTACGGTTTGGAAACTCCTGATCGAATGAATTAACTACTCCCACAGGCCAACGAGAACTATCCCGGGGCAGTGAACAGGCAACTCACTTTAGATGAGAAAGAACGAAGAGAAAATTATGACAAGAAGATTCCTGAGAAATCCCTTCCTGACGGGCAGGCAGCCCGTTACAGTGAAAGCCAAAAGGTGGCACGGCAGAGTCCCAGGATCAAAAGGCACTTTTCTTATTGGTCGTTACTGTGGTCTCACCTGACAAGGAACAACATCCTTCATTTGTGCCCGTAAGGGACAAAAATGTGAGCTGGAATGAAGTTAAGTTGTCTCTCCCTACGGACATTTTATTTTAAATTCCTCAGGTGATAGTAAAAGTTACCACAAAGAGATGGTAGGGCTGGCCGCCTTTGAAAGCAGCTAGATTTGGGAATATTCAAATCTTAGTCATCAAAGGTCAAACCCAAACGAGGCCATGAAAGTCATCAGAAAGCCAAAGCGATTGAATTTCTCCACCTACGGTAGCTGGCTCTGGCCTGGCCCCCTGTGAAAACGACAGGTGGAGCTTGGGTAGAGCCCTCAGCAAAGATACCCGAGTTGGACAGAAAGGACGTGTGTGTAGGGTGGAAAAGGGAGGGTTAAGAAGTACAAAATGGCAGTTATAAAACAATCGTAGGGATGTAAAGCACAGCACAGGGGATACAGTCGATAATATTGTAATAACCCCGCATAGGGCCAGGTGGGTGCTCGACTAATCGAGAGTTCACTTCATTGTTTATATAAATTTCTAACCACTATGCTGTACACCTGAAGCTAACATAAAATAATATTTAATGTCAGCCGTAATTGAAAAAAATGCTTAAAATACATGATTGTAGAGTCGTTATACATGATAGCACAATACCCTTGGGAGCTCGCAAGGAAGGAAAGGTGCTGGTTTGTTGGGTCAAATACCAAGAGACCCTGCTCTGTACTTGAAAGCTAATTTTCTCTTACGTTGGTGAATGTTAAGTTGGACAAACTGCTTAACCGCCTTGTACTTCGTTTCTTCATCTGAAAAGCAGGAATTAATTCCTTCTCAAAGGAAGGTTTTTAATCCTTTAAATCCTGTGCATGAGTTAAGACATGTATAAAACTTAAAAACAGTACCCGGCACATAGTGAGTGCTCAGTAAATATTAGCCGTAATATTAGGGTGAATTGTTAGCTCCGTAGTCTCTTCTACGGATAAATTAGAATTTAGAGGATTATTACTGAAGACAAATTTTGTGTCATTTTCATCCTGGAGGGCCCAACATACAGCTTATTCCAGGTTTTAAAAATAATTACTGAATTAAATTAGAATGAAGCCAAAGTTAGCCTATCAGCACCACAGATATGTTTGAGACACACAGACATTGCTCATTTTGTTTAAAACCATTTCCAGGATCCTAGATGTGTGGTTTCTTGTCTGCTCCTTACTAGTTTTCAGAACCACCGTCCTCATTAGAACACAACTGGGTGTATTTTAAAATTACCTTGGTTGAATCAGGGCGTAGAAGGGAGGGGGAAGGGGGGAAGTAAATGGGGTAAAAGGGATCCAACATGTAGTGACAGAAAGAAATCTAACTATGGGATGTGAACGCACAATGTAAAAATTATATATATATTTTTTTTATATATTTTATATATATATACACACACACACACATATATATATATATATATATATATATATATATATATATATATAGGCTTTACCATTAAAATGTACAGCTAAAACATCAGAATTTGTTAACCAATGTCACCATAAAAAAATAAATTTTACAATATAAATTAAAAATAAAATAAAATAAATAATAAAAATAAAATTACCTTGGTTGAATCAGGGCGTAGAAGGGAGGGGGAAGGGGGGAAGTAAATGGGGTAAAAGGGATCCAACATGTAGTGACAGAAAGAAATCTAGCTATGGGATGTGAACGCACAATGTAAAAATTATATATATATTTTTTATATATTTTATATATATATACACACACATATATATGTATATATACACATATATCTATATATATATAGGCTTTACCATTAAAATGTACAGCTAAAACATCAGATTTTGTTAACCAATGTCACCATAAAAAAATAAATTTTACAATATAAATTAAAAATAAAATAAAATAAATAATAAAAATAAAATTACCTTGGTTGAAATACCAACCAGCCATCCACAATGTAACCAGGAATATGGGGTAAAACTCCACACAGTTTTGTCTGCAGGAAAAAATAAAGACACGGTTATTTTATGAGAAATCTCTACTCCAAGGTTTGAGTTTTCATCTAGAGGTAAAACATCCAATCTCTTCTTACAAAAATAATATAATAATTTACATAAAGAGTGCAAATGATCCTTACATGGAAAATGAGGTTTTGAGTTGGGATTCACACGTTGTTTAGATCTCAGAACAGGGCCGAGACTCACTCTCCTACAGATAAGTTGCCAGGAGTAGAAGTGAATCGTAGCTCTTTTTCCAGAAGACGGGCCTTGAGATGGTCATAATTCTGAGCCTAAAAATTACTCTGCATCTTATCTAAAGAACCCAGAAAATAACTCAATTCATATTAATGGATGGCCTCCCCCAAATTCCCTCACCTCCATTGCCTTCCACTTGAGCTACTCAGCACATTAAGAAATGGTCTTTAAAGAATTTCCCTAAAACCTCCCAGAGTAAATGAATGAGCAAGCTTCATTCCCATGTTCCAGAGGACAAACCGAGGCCTGAGAGCCCCGGCCGACTGAAGCCGCACCGAGAATCACAGGCAGCCTGTGCCATCTCCAGACCCCAAAGCCCTGCCCTAACGTCAACTCAAATTGCCTCTATTCATAGAAGACTTGGACGGGAAATTTGATACTATTTTAAGCAAAAGGGACGAGTTCTCTGGGAACTATAATTAATGCCTCTGCACCTAGCAAAGGGGAAAAAGATGAATTACATTCCTCCTCCTTCCTGTGCTTCTCCGCACAGCGATCTCGGGCAGGTTGGCTGCGTTCTCTGCTGACAGCATCGCGGCCAGAAAGAACTTTGATGTCATTGGTAAGGAGGTCTCTAGGGCGCAGGGCATCACCGATCCCACATGCTTCCTTAAAGAAGTCTTAGAGCTTGAATCTTCAAGGTTATGGGCAATTGAGCCAGAAATAGTTGATACTGGTTCTTGAAGATCATGAGTGATTTTTTTTTCTTATTAAAAATACGTTTTTTGTTTTGGTTTTGCAACGAAGGTGGCAAGACAGGAGGTGCCTGAACACCCCTTCTCTGAGGGACAGGGAAGAGCAAGTCCTGAAAATCCAGAAACCAGCTGAGTGACTCCTACCTATGGGGCGAAAGAGAAAGAGAAAAGCCCCACACTGTATTATTTTAGTAAGAAAAGGCTAAGACGCGCTCTTGTCATTAACACCAACCCCCACACAGCAATCCGAGGGAACCCTCAACACCCAGCTTCTTTCTGAGGACCATACATCAAGCACCCCAACTTTTAAGACTTCCACCCGAGGGTTGGGCCCCCAAAACACCTAGGTATGAACGATAACAAGGCGTACATCCCCGAGACCCACAAGGCTTAGGGGAGGACTCCAGCAAGGCACATGCCCCTCCCTTAGCCTGCTGCCAGGCTGGGTCCCTGCACACAGCCCCTTGGCGCTCAGCGACATGATGGAGAAGACAGGGCGGGGTGGGGGGAGGGAGTGAGATCTTGGGTGAGCAAGAGCTGTAAGGTGCCATTGAGATGCAAGCAAGGATGGGAGTGCTCTCAGAGGGCAAAGCCTGGAGTATTTGGCAGTTTAGCATCATATTTCTGCACCCTCCTGCCCCAAGAAATGAGTCCCTTTGTCCCCTACAAGCAAGTAGTCACTGCTGGTCTCATCCTGACTCCATATCCCAGCCATACTCGCTGTACTTTGCTCCTGGTCCCCCTTTTGCTGATCGCCTTAAGCTGTAGGCCCTCAATTTGCTCCTGGTCCCCCTTTTGCTGACCGCCCTAAGCCGTGGGCCCTCTGAAATGAGGCTTTGTCCATTTCTTGCTCTTGTCTTTCAGAGACTGAAAATAGTTCTCTAGCAGCCAGGCCTGGGGCGCTGCTCCTTGCTGACGGTCTTCTCTGCTGCTGCCTGCTGAGAACACCTGGTATCGGCCTTAAAATACCTAGAATCCCATCCTACCTGCTCATTATGACCTCCACCACCCCCTCCAGCACATGACTGTGTCCTTTGGCCACCACGGTTGAGTGGTCCATGCCTGGATGTGTCCCAGGACAGTGCATCTTCAGTAAGCTTCTTTGATTCAAGGGGACCAGACTCTGAAAATGTGTCCTTACAAACCTATCAGTGACAATGACAGTTTGCATTACATGAAAACCAAAATGAGAATAATTACTGGTCTCTTTTGGACTAGAAGGCAGATATATTCTGTCATCTTATTATAGGAGATCCTCAGGCAAAATCTCCAAAAGGGACAGAAACAGCTGGCCGCAGCTGTGCTGATTTCCCTTCCCATGGGAGGAGGGGCCCCTGTTCATCACGACCCCTGATGGGCCCCCCTGTCCTGCATGTCCACACCAAAGGAAACGGAGTCTGTCCCTCATTTGCTGGTTAGAGGTTAGAGCCCTCTTTGCACAATAATCCAGTTCTCTTCTGAGATGTAAGCTTCCCATAAAGAGATTAGGGAGATGCCAAGAGCCTCAAATTCTGCACCGGGTGTTAACAAAAAGAGTCTATTCTGGAAGGACAGGAGGGTGATCGACCATCCTGGTTTGCCCCTAACTGAGAAGTTTTTCAGAACATGGGATTTCCCTTTTTAAAACCAGGACAGTCCCTGGTAAGTTGTCCTGGTTGGCCTGGAATGGAGGGTTTTCCTGGGACACAGAACTCCGAGCGCCAAAACCAAGAGAGGCCAGGCAAAACGGACGAGTGGGTGTGATGGACCCCAGCAGGAGACAGCGCCCATCCCAGCTCCTGGGGAGCCCGGGCCATGAGAGGCCCCGAACTGGGCGCCATCAGGACCCCGTCTCAGTCATTAAGTGTGCTGCAAAGGTCACCTCATTTTGGAAAAAAGAAGCAATTTGTGGGTGGGAAGTCTCAATTCTGACAGTTTCTCAAACACTGGCCTCCGATTTCTTATTGCACAGCCCTAATGGTTATACAACCCTCATAAAAATACACGCGCGGCCTACTGCAGCAGAGGTGCGAGCTGACAGCAGACGGAGCGAAGCTGGTGCCGAGCAGTAGCTGATCGGCCAAGCTACCTTCCCCACTCGCTGATTGAATGGAGGGAGACAACTGGAGGGGACAGACCCTGAACCGAAGTTGCTGAGGCCTTTACACTTACAGCTAGTAATCATAAATAAAGTCAGTGGGTGAGGGAAAGTGCATATCCAAGTCCTAAATTCATATAGTGCTAAGATAATGGTGGACTGTAAAGGACTGAAAATAATTCTAAGAATGTGCATGGAACTATCCTATAACCAGAAATCGGGAAGGAGACCTCTCAATGACCATGTAGAAGCCCCACCCAACAAGGCACCCCCAAGGTGGACTTGACATGAGCAAGATGTCAGCTCCACAGGGAATGTCGGGCCGACCTCCTAGCACAGCGAGTGCAATTGCCTGGAACAGAATATCGTACACATTATCAAACATTCACGAAACAGAAGTTAAAGGATGAAAAGTTAAGAATAGATATAAACAGCAGCTCCAGCATTCCCTTCGCCCTCCCACCCACTCAGGGCGAATATCATTTGTGAGGCCTCCGGCTTAAAGCGCTTCTGGACATTGTGGCCTTTGGACACGTGGATTTCTAATGAATGTTCAACGGGACGCTTTGTTTATAGTAATCTCGTTCACAGGAAATCTGAACCACATGCCCATGGGGACAGTCCAGTCGGCCGTAGAGTATTGCTAGTGCCATGCCCATAATAAGACATCTTTCAGAAAATCAAAAACAGACCAGGCAGCTAAAGGAAGGATTCTTAGCAGGCTTTCCTCTTTCAGGCTGTTTGCTTGTTTTTCTCCTTTTGTTTGGGGACTATTTGCTGACGCAGTGGGCCGCACGCTGCCATGAGCTACTTGCCCTATTAACAGATGACCCAGACTCGGTCTGCTGGCTTTTGGCCCTGGGAAGTCTTCTGGGTTATTAAACTGGCTGGGGGTCAGAGCGACAGGTTAACAGGCTCAGAAAAGGCTTAGGGATGAGAGGTTGCTGGAGTTAATCTTTCTACAGACTCGTAACTGTCTAAATTGCTCCTTGTCAACTAACCTTCGGTGGGGACACCACAGGGAGGTAGCCGCGGGTGGCAGGAGGGCATGACTCTGCAGTGGGGCTTCTGACAAGGATGAGCAGATGAGGGCGTGAGGTTCCCAGCTCATCCAAATTCCAGCCGCCTCTCTGCCTGACTACCTGAAAAGTACTCAGCTGGTGTGACAGGAACTGTTCGGTGGTGGCACTAACTGTTTGTATCCTCCCCAAAATTTACATGTTGAGGCTTAACACCCAAAGTGGCTCTATTTGGAATAAGGAAGTAATTAAGGATAAAGGAGGGCAGAAGGGTGGGGCCCTGATCCAATAGGGTTGATGTCTTATCAGAAGAAACAGCAGGAAGTTCTCTAAAACCCATTAGACTCACCCCCCCTGCCACCCCATGCACACATGCACACAGGGAAGGCAACGTGAGGACATTGCAAGCCAAGAAAGCTCTCCCCAGAAATCGAATCGGCCAAAACCTTGATCCCAGACTTGCAGCCTCCAGACTGTACTCTGGGGTATTTTGTTATAGCAGCCCGAGCTGACTGAGACAGATGCCTGGTGGGGCAGGATGCTGGAGTTTAAAGAACTCATCGTTTAACGTCACTCTCATCTTGGCGATCCCCAACTATTCGGAACTCAGCGATGAGCACATCTTGGGCTTTCAATGAACGTCTAAGATGGGTACACTTAAAAGAAAAATACGTGTTTACCGTTTCTTTTATTTAACTTTTCTGCACGTACTATATGGTTTTTATAAAGGATACACTGGTATTAATCCTAGCGTTGCAGAATATTCGAAAAAGTACTCTCTTTGTAAATTTTCCTCTTCTCCATAGTTTTTAGATATGCATTAAGGTCACTAGTTTTAATTTCTAAATTTCAGAATTAGAATTCAGAATGACTATAAAAAGCTAGTGAAATGGGCCCCCAAAAATATGTTACTAGAGTAAGAAGAGGAGACTATTGCTAAAGAGTACTCGGGTTCATGATCTTTGGGTTTGCCTGCGCCTTGTAGCAGGTTAAGCCTGAAACGGGAACTGAAGAATTCAGCATCAAGCAAATAGAAACGCATTCACCAGAAGCATGAGGCATCTCCTCTGTTTTACTCAGAACCATGAAACCGTGGCTGGAATACTACACATACTTCTAGGCTCCGAGTTTAGAAATAATATGAACATTTTTAGTCTAAAGATAACACCCAAACATTTTTAATGGCTGAAAAAAAGAAAAAAAAGCCAAAGAATTAGCCCTACCTAGCCTCAAAACACAGGATAAGAGACACTGAATGATGGCCCTCAAGTGTACGAGGAAGAGTGAGGTCGGCAGCTATTCTTCTCCTCTGGGAAGGATAGAATCAGAGGAAATTATTTAAATTGCAACAAGATCAATTTATGACTTGGATTTACTCCTTAGAGCTAGGAAAGCCTTTAATCTAAAGGGATCAAGGTGCTCACATTAGACTAGATAGAAGTTTCTAAGCGGTGCAATAACGTGAAGGAACAGCCCTTGGTGAAATTATAGTTGCTATTTTTGCAATTAAAAAAAAGAAATGTGTTCTGGCATTGTCTGCCAGGCTTCGGCATTAATATACCATGGTGAAAATCTGAGTCTCTCCATATACCGCTCACTATTTTTCTACAAATCAAAGTTTTTTCCACTTAAACAGATTAGGAAAAGTGAAAATTAGCATCACCACCATGAGTGGAAAAAGAGTATCACTTTCTAAATAAAGGATATATATTTTTTTGTTTTAAATCCCACGAAAACAAAAAGTCGCTAACTTCTCATCAGGTGCGACTAATTGGCAAAGGCTCTGAGCACAAACACGAATTACTCTGATACTAAAACTAAATATTAACTTTGGGGTGTGGGACCTACTGGCACCAAGCCGACACTTTCCTCTTGCATAACCATACAGATTCAAAGACATTGGAAACGAAAATGGCTTTCCTTGTCATGTGGTTCAATGTTATCTAAAATCAGGCCATGGGCCTCACATTTCAGCCAAGTAAGAGGACGTGCTGTACAACCATGGACCTCTAGTTGACAATCTATTCTCAAAAACTTTTAAGGGGATCGATCTCTTGTTACATGCACTTACCACTTTAAGAGGTGTCTACGCACCTCTTAAAACGATCTCGTCTCCGCCCAGTGGTATTCAACTCATAAGTTCAAGCCCAGGCAATGGTCTACAACAGTCCTCTTTGGGCAAAGAGATGGATGGACAAGAAACCAATGTCATCACCGCAAGGATCACGACCTGCCCAAAGTGATTCAAACTTAGTAAAAAGCCTGAATAGCCCAATTGTCATTTTAAAAAAAATGAAAGTCGTAGTTTGAAATTTTTGCACAAGGAAGACATCAGGTCAGATTATTTTACATGCACGTTCTAACACCTTTGAAGGAACGCACTCTTCCGACCTTATTTAGATGCTCCGAGAAAATAATTCTCGAATCCTTCTTGACGCGAGTAATAAATACTCCTGACATCAGAAAGAGACAGGACCATTACAGGAAAGGAAAATGAAAGGCCAACCTCACTCATGAACACAGATGAAAAAACCCCAAAGCATTAGCAAAAGAACGGAGCGATGTAGTAGAAATGGCGACACGTGCCACGTTTTTGGAAGCGTTTTGTTGTGGGAATGAAATAAAGAGTGTCTTGGAGCAGACAAATTCACGGTGGTTATGGGGGAACATTCTTTGTGGGTCTGAAAAGGCGAGAAGGACAAGATGATCAAAAACACGACAGATACACGTTTGGTGCAAGCTTTCTCCAGTTCTTACAGGTTTCCGATTTGAGGAAATGATGATGGGCAGATGAGAGTACTACCCCACGTCTGTTTTGAAGTAGAGAGGAGGAAATAAAGATAGAAAATCGATAGCATAACGAATCCAACCTGAGGCTACCGACCTCTCGGAGGGCTCTCTGACTAAATGTCCAGGCCCAGAGACGCAGAGCAGCATCTCCTAAAATCGTACCCCCTGGATCTGCAAAATGGGTGGGTAGAGACTTCACGCACTGGGTAAATCGAGCTTCAAGGATCATGAGAAGGGTCTTGGGCGTGCAGCGTGGTTATCTCCTCTCTGCACACCTGCCCCCGAGTCAGGACTGTGTGTCCGTGGCCGACCCAGGTCCCTGCAGGTGAGAGGCGCGTTACTTACTGGGCACGAAAAACTCTCTCAAACTCCGGGGACCCAGAGACGGCTGGAGGCATGACTTTGTATTTCAATCTCGCCCTTCCCACCTGCAAAGCAAAATAACCTGCAAGCAAAGAGGCATGGATGTTACAATCTGCCCCCTCATTATTCATTAGTAAAATACAATTTTAAATCACCGTGAAGTACTACTGCGTACCTATTAAAATGTCTAAAATTAGCGTCGAAGGGACAGGTCGTACCAATTAACAAAGGCAGACAGGTGAGAACAAGGGCAACTGGCACTCTCATCCACCGCTGATGGGACTGCGAAAGGGGACAACCACTTTTTAAAAACCCATTTGGAAGAGAATACTCAGTTAGACGTACGTGACCATGTGATTCGGTCATTCCACTCCGAGGTATCTCCTCAAGAGACATGAGAGCACGTGTCCATGCAGAGACTTGTACGCACATGTTCACGGCTGCTTTATTTGTCGGTGAACATCGAACCCGGTTTCGTGAGGCCTGTGGTACAAGGCCCTTTCCTTTCCCTCCTCATTCCCCTCAGTGACAAAAGGACTGTTGTTTAGGATTTAAAAGCGGGAGCTGAACATCTAAAGTGTGTACCTGCTTCAGACCGGACTCTTTCTCATTCAGACCCCACAGTTCATTACTGAAGCCTGAGAGAGTAGAGGGAAGATAAGAAAAGTGTGGGATTGGGCACATCTGGAGAGGCCGGTGGTTCATGAGGCCAACTCAAGCCAAAAAAAATTTTTAAAACAAGGAGATCTGTCTCCTGAGGGGGACACTGGGGTGTGGCCAGTGTGGACCCTCCTTCCAACAAACTCTGCCGCCCTGGAGAAAGCCCTAGGCTAGGCTTCGCGATTCCATCTACAAGATGGAAGGGGTGAAAGCTGCGTGCTCCTAAGGTACACATTAGCAGAGGTGCGGGAACCTGGAGCTTCAGGGGGAAGCTTGAGGAAGCTTTGCAAGCGGCCTCTCCCTGCGGGCCGTGCTGCGCATTGCACCTGGCGGCCCCGTCTGCAGCGACCATGAGGATGCAGCGACCGTGAGGATGCAGCGACCGTGAGGATGCAGCGACCATGAGGATGCTGTGGGGATGCTCTTCTGCAGAGCGGTGTGAATGCCCCCCACCCAGCCAGCCCCGCTGGAGGACGGGGGATTCGGCTGGTCCTGAGAGAGACCAGGGCTACTGTGGGGCCAAGCGATGAGGGCAGAAAGGCGATTTCACCACTTTTTCTAGAGAGCTTCAACTTCATTTTCCTTCTTACGCGTTGCTTAAAAACGACTTGAGAAACATCTCCTTCTGCTTTGCCTGTCCTGCCTCTCTCCCTGGCTTTCTCCAGAGCGAATAGAGGACCCCATGACCCCTGACCCCCACACGGCTGGGACTCTTCACCCTGTGGCGACCCTCGGGCCAGGAGAAGCAGGGAGAATAGGACTGACCTGAGCACAGCCCTGGGCCCGGCGCCCTGGTGGGCATTCCCCACCCAGCGTCCTGCTTAACCCTCTCTGATGAGGACACTGGAGGACACACCACCCTGGCCTGGGCCCTCAACTGGTAAGTGGCTGGACTGGACAGACACAAGGTCGTCTTCAAAACCCGAGCTGCTCCCGCATGGCACATGGTGTCCCGCCTCAGGAAACACCACCTGTCAACCTGGGGGCATCTGTGCGCCTGCTCCTTGCTCTCTGCCGTGCCGCGATCAGGGCACACGCGGGGAGGTAGCGCTTCAGCCCGAAGTGCTTCTTAGCTGGTAATAAACATCCTGAAAAGATGGTGACGCAAGCCACGAACTGTGTCTCAGCGTCTGGCATTTTCATAAATCCACAGAGCAGACGGGCTAGAAAACACGTGGGGCGTGTGTGCGGGTGGACTTTACCCCAAACTGTGGTGCTTCGTGCTTCGGGTGATAGTGCAGTCCACAGCCCTGCCCTGTCTCCTGGCACAGCGGACTTGGAAGGATAAATGCGTGCGCCTGGGTAGACGTCAGGCCCGCCGGTGCTCAGACCCTCTCCCCCGGTTAGCAGGGAAGAGGATGTGAACTGAGCATGTGGGATCCCTGCGGAGAAGAAGCCCTCCACTACAGCGGGCAGTCGGGATACTGAGTCATCCTAGTGGGAAGGTGCTCTACAATGGAGAAGTAATTACTTCATCTGAAGCTCACGTTTCTGCGGGAGGTTTTTCTAAGCCTGGTATCATCCCCGCCGTGGGCAGTGTATTTAAGAAAACGCATTAATTAAAAGATCGGGGTTTCGGAAATCACAACCAGAGTTCACAAGCAGGTGCAAGGTCCCCTTCGACACACTCGTGGTGAATATTCACCGGCCACGTCCGCCAGGGGAGCACAGGTCCAAGGGGCCTGACGGGGTTCCGGGCTATAAGCACGGGGGACACAGAACGGCTGGGCTCAGAGGGTCCACACGGGGAGAAGTGACCCTGGAATGACTCTGCCCGTCCCCAAAGAAGGAGGCACTGATGGTCCTGAGCAGACTCTGCTCTTCGGGGCACATGAGGCCATCAGCAGGTAAGAAGGAAACCCAAAGCCCGACCGCCCTCCCTCTGCCTGCCACACACACGTACATGTGCCCTCTCTTCCTCTCCCTCCCCTGTCCCTCTCTCTCCCTCCCTTCCTCTCTCCCTCTCTCCCTTCCTCTCTCCCTCTCTCCCTCTCCCTCTCTCTCTCTCTCTCCCTTCCTCTCTCCCTCTCTCCCTCTCTCTCTCTCTCTCTCTCTCTCTCTCACTGCCCAGACCTCTTACTTTGCTGAAAGGCAGAGAGCACAGAGACCGCAGCCAGCAACACTGAATCCCCCGCCATCTCTCGCAGGACCCGGCCGCTTCACCCAACTACTCGCAGAAATCCAGGCGGAACAGCTTTGTGTGCTGACCTTCCTTATAAGGCAAAGGAAGCCGGGGATGGGTGGGGGAGAGAAAAAAAAAAAAAGATGATTCTAGCGGCTGAGTGACCTCTGCCCTGGAACCGAAACAGGAATCTGGAGGGCGGGCGGGCTGGGCTGCCAGTCACAGGGCATTGCCAGGCCCTGGACTTGCTTCCTGAACTGGGTCTAGGTCTCCGGTCTCCAGCCACAGGCTGCAGGGTTCCCTTCGAGCCACAGCACCTGCAATTAAACCATGAAACCATCTTCTTGCCAGTTCATAAACATGTCCCCTCCTGCTGGACCCACCTCTGGACTCCAGCTGACCCCTCCCTCCTGCTCCCCGGCTTTGCAGAGACGGTCCTCTCCTGCAGAAAAGGGAAAGATGCGGCGACATTTATTTGGTTCCACTGAGATTGAAATGCTAATTTGAAATGATCCTGACTTCACTCCGCAGTAACTGGCAGACCCAGAACTTGAACCCAAGGCCAGCAGATTCCTTCTGTGCCCTCCCCCTTGTACCGTGCTGCCACCCCCACGGTCACCTTGGCTATCCCATGATCATGGTGACCATAAATTTTTTTTAATTGGCTGGAATTGAGATATAACATTGTATTGCTTTCAGGTATACAACATGAAGATTTACGGATCTATCACACAGTGATCACCACGGTAAGCTTAGTCAACATCCAGCACTTTGCTATCGGGACAAAAAGGGGTCCATCCGCCTGTGTGCGTCTCAGCCAATGAAGAGCTACGCGCAGGTGTTTGCAGCAAAGAAAGTTTTATGAGAGTCTCAAGTCCCAGAGACACAGGCAAGCTGCCACTCACAGGCCTGGCTCCCCAAGTATCTCAGGGGTACAGATTATATAGGGATAAGTCCGCAACCATAGAAACCGGGGGATTTAAGGTCATGGGTGCTCCGGACTGGACAGTTGGAGGTGGATGAGGTCACGGATCATCGTCCAGATCTGGAATCGGCCATGGCCCCAACCGGTCTGGTCCCAGGGCCATGGGGTTGTTATTCCACCTCGATGGTCCCGGGACTGAGACACATCTAAGGCTACAATGAAGTCCAAAGAGGCTCCATTAATCTTATTCAGTTAATCTTACTGTTAGGTGGGCAGGGGAAGGGCCAGCCAGATGCCTGCCTGGAGACGTCCCAGCTTGACACCAGAATCCAGACCCTCTGAATAGGGCCCACCCTAAAGCCCTAGGTGCCTCCACCCTAATCTGGACGCTCAATTAGCATTTAATTAACATTCCCCATTTTATGCCCCTACTCCCACATAACCCCCTCCCACATAACCCCACAAAAGCTGCGCCCTCCCACCCCAGGGTGCTACTTCTCTGGCCCCTCTCCTCTCAGGACCAGAGAACCTCCCCTGGGAGCCCTCTCCCAATAAAGGCTTGCTTTTAAAACCTCTCTAGGTGTGTCCCGCGTTTACCTTACACCTACACCCTGAGGCTTAGTGATTAATGGAACAGGCAGACAGAGTATAAGGGTGGAGAAAAGAAGCAGGTGAGTCACAGGGCTCCTATCTGGGCAAAACCAACTTGAGAATCAGAGAGAAAAAAATATTAAAGAAATGAAGTTTGTGTGCAGTCACACCCTGACTTAGACTTTCTCTCCTTGTGATGCAGCTTTCAAATATGCCATGCAGCATCGTCAACTACCGTCACCACGATGTGCCTCACGTCCCCAGGACTCGTTGATTTTAGATCTAGAAGTTTGTACCACGATCTAAAAAAAAACAAACAACTAGGATGTGTGTTCTGAGAAGGAACAGGGCCTTCAAGGCAAAAGTGGGCCGACATTTTCACGTGGAACCCTGGTTTAGGGAACACGGTCGCTCAGGGTGGGGGCCCCTGTGCTGTCAAAGCCATGGGTAGCCACCCAGTCACAGTGCAGGTCCCTTCAAGGCGAGGCTCCCACAGAAGCCATCCATCACAGCCCCTCCCCTCTGTCAACCTAGTCATTTTGCTCTTTAAAGATGCCGCTTCCCACAAAGCCAAGTTTGGGTCCCTTCCTCATCTCGTACCCCTCCCCCAAGTTCAGTTAACGGGAGCCCCAGTGTCCACAGGAAGGCCTCAGGCTCACCGGGGCCTGCACCCCGCCTCCCAGCCCCGACACTGAATGATGACACAACCTTGGGCAGCATCCGGAGCGTCGGAAGGGAAGTAAGTGCGCAGGAAACAGGCCCATGGCGAGGACTGGACCGGTTAGCATTTATAAAACGGAAAAAGGCACGCAGCATCTAAAATTGCCTTCTGTTTACCAAATAAACACGTCAAGTGTCTGGAAAAGTGCTTAGCAGATTGTGCATCTAATGCTAAGAGCTGCGTGTTAAACGGTGAAAATCGTGCCTCTTGTACAGATATGAAAAGAAAGCACGTCGGGGTCTTACGGAATCCATTAATAGGGAGACCGGTACGACATTTCAGCCATTTCTAAGGAGAATTCACGGGACCACACATACGTGGAGGTCAAAAACGAGCACACTTGGAAGATCGTGTGGGCTTTGTTCAAGGACTCCTGCGGCAGGCAGCGGCCCACCCGGTGCATGGATGGGGAGGAGCTCCGCGCCCCAGTGCAGGACAAAAGTTCAGAGGCAGGAGGGAGTGGAAGGGAGAAGTTGCCCTGAGCAAGAGGCGAATCGGTTATTGCAAAGTCACTTTCCTTCAGGGGGTGGGAGGGGCCTGTCAGGCAGGTCACCCCAGGAGCCTGAGGAGGGGCTGATTCCTGACTGATGTGGTGCCAGGCCTACCGCACAGGGCCTGGCTGGCAGGTGCCCGCAGGTCCCTCTGCCAGGTCCCCTCCTGCCCGGGGGGCCACAGAGAGACCAGGTCTGCTCGTCGACACCATTCCACGGAGCACCGATGATCATCAGACACCATTGCAGTTTCCGCAACGGGATGGATGTCCCAGGAGAAAGGGAACAGAGCTTTGGAACGGCTTCAAAACGGGTTTCACTTAGATAACTGCTGCTCGTTGACTCACGTTCCTGTCACTGTTGCTTCAGTTCACAGACGCATCCCTGTCCCAGGCCTGGAGGAGGAGGTCTCCAAAAGTAATCACGTAAAACAACCCCCACGCCGGGACGCTGAAGGTGACGGGAGCCCGCCGCCTCCTGTCCCTGATCTCACAGAGGCAAGGTCCTCTTCCGACCTGGAAGCCAAGGGCAGGCCCGAGGACGCTCCCAGCACACAGGGTCAGGTTCTCCAGACCCCACCACGACCCAGCCCCACTGCTAGCATCAAAAAGGCAGTGCCCACAGCAGCAATAGCTCTTGATTATGAACAAAATCATGTGACGGGGAAGAAAATACAAAGAGGAATGAAGATGGGGTGGGGGGGAATGACGCGTTTACTGAGCCACCACAGTCCAAGTATTATGCCGTTCTGGGTGGACGGGGTTCTTAGCTCAGTGAATCCGCACACAATCCTGTTGGTATTAGTGACTCTGAGTTTCAGTTTCTTCACCTAAAAAATAAAAGAAATGCACGAGCTTGCCCGAGATTCTGCAGCTGAAAAGATGCAGGGCCAGGGTCCACTTCTGGCTCCAGTGCGGTGCTCTTTGCACAATCACTCGGCGAGCATCCCCTCCACCACCCCTTACAGAACCGAAGGCTGCCCTCTGAGTTGGGGGAGCCCGGCTGGGTGCTCAGGAGCCGCTGTCGCTCTCCCCGAGAGCCACCAGATGGAGCAGTGAGACGCCCAAACCCTGCCTCTTTCTAGCCTTGCACTAGGCCGGGAAGACGCGCGTGGGGAGCGCAGCTGCGGGGAGAATGTCAAAACAGAGTTCTATTTCGGAAAGTGAAGCTTCCCGCCGGCCCGGCTCCCACCGGGATCCTCGGTCGCCTCTCCCCGACTATAAATGAATCCGCTTCTCTCTTCCTTCCCCCACCGACTGCTAACCCACATCTCCAGGCTATTTTCTCTCCATTTCTGGCAAGAAGGGCCCTGGTCCCACCCACAGCAGGGAAGAGTGTGTCCTGAAGACAGAGGGCAGCAGCCACGCTGGCTGGTGGAGGGACTCCTTCCCCACAGCCACCGGCGGGCCGTGTCCCAAACAGGGCCCGTCCCACCCACTGACCCAGCCTCACGCATCACGACGCGCACCTGCTGACCCGAGGGCCTCCATAGAGAGGCTCACGCCACAGACATGTGTGTTCTCGCCATTCCGGGGGCTGGAAGTGCAAGATCCAGGTGTTGGCAGGTGTTTCCCCTGAGGCCTCTGTCCTTGGCTTGCAGGTGGCCGCCTTCTCGCCGTGTCCTCACGTGGTGATGTCTCTGCGCGCCTGTTCCTACGTGCTAGTCTTCGGCTCTGGAAGTCATAGGGAAAGTCGTCAGTCACAACATGCTCGTGGTGTTAAAATCCATCCGACCGGCCTGTCCTGGGGGCTCGCCTGGCAGCCCTGACATCTGCTTTGGGGTCTCTAACTGATGAACTGACTAGAACACCAGCGAGCGTCTACTTCTCTGTGAGGAGCACTGTCTCCGCTCACCTCTCCGCCCGGGCTGTCCTCCAGCAGAGCGCTCCTGGACGTCACAGACCCCCCTCCTTCTCTGCGGTCTTCCTACCTGGGAGATGGCCCTTACATGGCTACCTGGATCTACCTGACACACCTGGGTGGATGTAGGGATGGCAAAAGTGTCCCCGTGTTGGCAGATCAGGACAGAGAGCCCCAGGCCAGGCGTTTAGAAGAAAGTCACACAGAATTAAATCCCGAAGGATGGTCACTTCCAGGAGGGAAGCTGTAGAGGACAGGAGAGATAGGGGAACCCCTAACGGGAGAATAAAGAAGGCAGCTCCTGCTCGCAGTGGCCGACAGGGCCTGGGGTTGAGGGATCTGGGGTCCCTAAGCTGGGGAATGATTGTGTGGTTATTTTGACACCCCCAAATCTCCGGCCTGCCATTTATAATCACCTCGCCACCACAGGACAGGCTGATGACTTGGGGAATGATGACGGTTTGGCTTCCCGTCCCTGCAGTTGTGGGCTCCCAAGGAAGAAATGCTTCCACCAGGGACACAGCAGTGGCTGTGTTAAGGTGGACATCGAGGTGGACACCTGGCCACTTTGGGATCCTCGTGCCAGGGGGCCGACAGATGAAGAAGGGAGGTCCGTGCCTGGTGTGAAGTGACGGGTCCCAGGACATGTGTCTGGGGCGCACACGCTTCCCTGGGCCGTCTCAGTCTCTCATGCCCTGGATCGAAGTCCGTGGACAGCCCGACGGCCCAGACCTCTCAGGAACGAGGGTGTGGGTCACACACCAGGCAAGGACTCCTGTCCAGCCAAACCGGCTAAAGACAAAGGAAGCATGAAGTGGTTTTAGATGCCGGCCGAGACCGCGCGCTCAGCTGTAGAAACAAGAACCGCACTGGTCCAGAGCGCCTCTCACTCTGATACGAGTTTGAATCTATGTCAACCAATTTCCCTTCCCTCCCCCACCCCGTTCACCTGCCACAGAGACAGTCTAAGACAAACCATCCTCGTCCACGTGGGAAAGGGGGATTGGGGATCCTCTTTTGGAGAAAGAGTGTGTGTTGGGTTGTATGAGAAAGTCACAGTGTGATTCCCAAATGAGAGGTCGGAGAGTGGGGAAGGAAAAGCCGAGGAGGCGCTCCCCCAGCTCACTCTGCCTCAGGCAGCACGTCCGGCCCTGTCCCCAGCTCCCCTGAAACGCCCTCCACGATTTCCCCATCACCCAGGGAGGCTGGTCCTGGGCTCCAGGGCGGCTGTGTCCAGGCTACAGGCGGCAGAGCTTCGTGCTATTGCTAATCTTAGGGTTGCCCCCACCCCCCGCCCCTGTGACTTCTTGGTCCTTCCCTCATTGATGGAGCCCATTTCCTGTGCTGGATTCCCGTCGTCTTAGATCTTAGTTCCTTTTCGCCTGATGGAACCCAGGCTGATGCAGCCCGCTGGGAGATGGAGTTCATCAGCTGACGGTTCCCGGTGGCGTTCAGCTCTGTTTCAGGCGTAGGAACGCAGTAGGCAGACAACTGGGTTTAACTCGGGCTGGGGTTCTGGCAGGGAAACTTGGTGGAAGGGGAAAGAGTTGAAGGTGAGTTTAAGGGAGACCCAAGTCTCCCAGCTCTTAGGAGATGAGCGAGGCTATGAAAGTGCAAAGACGGGAAAGTCGGTGGGGGGAAACTCCAGGCGTGTTTGGCCCTTTGGGGAGCGGGCGGGCTCCAGGAAGCGAGCAGAAAACATTTCAGGGTAACCAGGGATCAGGATGCTTGCAATCAAAACTTTAGAAAGAGACGCAGCAATCGCGGGTGACAAAGTGCGTGGTCTGACCGTGGCAGTGGGTGGCTGAGATAGGCTGGAGCACAAGACTGGTGGAAATGGGACGAAGGGACAGCAAGGCCAAGGCGCTGGGCGGATTCGCTGCGTGGATGTTGAAAGGCCAGTCGCCACCCTCAGCCTTCTAAAGGCCTGGGTCTCGCGTCTCTTGCTTAAACCTTGGAGAATGGGAATCCAGCTCGTCCTGCCCTCTTTTTCTGCTGTCCCCTCCCTCGTTCTTCCCCCGCATACGTGGCCACGGTTCCTCCTCCGCTCCCCAAGCCCCATTAGCTGGTATGTGGACTAGACCTTTACCAAACGGTTGCAGGTAAAAGCGGAGGCCGCGGCGGAGCATACAGCTGGAAATAACTCAAAACCCAACGTGACACGCAGCATCCCTAGAGAGTCCTTCACAGGACTCTCTCAAGGTCCCACCTCTGCCGGTTCCGTCCAGGTCATCTCCCTCTGTAGAGACTCTCCTCTCCCTTCCTTCCTCTCTGGGTCACCTCGTCCCCCATGCACCCTTCATTGCAAGCCTCCAGCGTCGTGCTCTTCTGTTCACGCGCCGGGTCTACGCGCAGCCCCCACCTGTTATGTCCCAAACACCTTGCCAGCTATTTCCCTGAAGAACTGCCATCCAGTCTCCAAGAGGAATTCTGCTTCTCTCCCCCCGCCGCCCCCCAAAAAGGGAGAATTGCAACAGCCAAGGAATCGTTCTAACAAAGCAACTTTATCACATTCCTTACGCGGGAATCAATCTCTCTCTCTCTCTCCTTCTCTCCCTCTCTCCCTCCCTCTCCCTCCCTCTCCCTCCTTCTCCCTCTCTCTCCCTCCCTCTCTCTCCCCCTCTCTCTCTCTCCCCCTCTCTCTCGTCTTCTCAAAGCTTGGCTTCGTTTTGAAACACCCCAGTTTAGAGAACTAAAGTTGCGTGGTGGGCGTCATGGAATTTCTTTTATTTTTATTTCTTTCTTTCTGATCGATGCCAGGATCCAAAGCCACTTTAGTCTTTCCTGCTGTGTGGGGCCCGTCGCAGGAGCCTCTGCGGGAAGCCTCACGGCGATTCACCCCGACGAGGGATGGGGAGGAGTCGCAAGAGACTGCGGGACCAGGCCACCTCCAGGGTACCTGGCAAGCAGATAATGGGCCCAAGTGGTGTATTGTTCGCAAACTCTCCCGCCCTCCCCACCTTTCATTTCCAACCTGAGGGGGAGAACTGCGTTAATTAGTTAAACAGTCGAGCATCTCAAAGGCTTCTTTCCAGCTGCAAGGCTCACGGGGCTGCCTCTTTCATCACGGGCAGGTCGCTGCTGCCCAGGGTGGGCGACGAGGCCGCCTTTCAGGGGCCCCTGTTTAAACAGGCCGGGTTCCAGCCTGCTTTGCAATGCACATGCTGACGCGAGCGCCCGGCTCGCTCCTCGCAATTCGAGGGAATGGAGACGCTTAGGAGGGATGTATGTGGCCCTGTGCGTCTCCAGCCTTCCCCTTATGGCTAAAACCAGTTTCTCCGAGGTCATCCTTCGGCTGGCTTCAGAATCTATGTCATAAGGGAAATTACTTTATCCTCCAGGAAGAACAGTGTAAGATGGGAACCATTGCGTGTTGTTTTAAATTTACTTAAAATCGTGTCTCTTAAATGGGCCTCTTAAAACCGTTGGTGCTGGAAATGTTATTTTTATGTGCACCACCTAGGTCGCCGGGAGGTCACCTTGCTTGCAGAGACCTGCAGAAGAAGGTCACTGTGGCCTTAGCATCTCCATCTGGCCAGGTACTCGCCAAGCACACAGTGGGCACCCACGGAATAATTTCCCTGGTGAATGAATGCGGTTGCAGTCATCTTTTATCTTAGACTCGAAACTGTTGGTTTGGCCATTTTATAGATCTTTTTCACAAATGGGCATTTCCCCTGTATCTATTGCATCGTTAGCAATTAAAAAAAAAAAAAAAAACGTTGCCATGCTCTAGACGATGTTTTTCTCTGGTTGGTTTCATTTCTAAATTAAATTAATCCCCATAAATATTAACAAGATTGGTGATCTGACAGTTCTTCTGGCAGAAATTCTCGAACTCATCAGCATGGCGAAGGGGGCACAGCTTTTGCGTCTCTGGAGCTCGGAAACATTTCTATAGATGAAGCAAAAGGTAGTAAGAGGCCACAGCAGAGTGGACGAAAGGAATCCTGGGACAGTCCCTTCTGCATTTCGCTCATACACCGGCTCAGGGGTTTACGGGGCTCAGCCTCCCTTGAGGAGCATGTAGTCCAGGGAAACACAGAAGCAGGTGACGAACATTTCCATAGCTTTCTGACTTATTCACCGTCACCTTGTGCCTGGCCCAGGAGCATCTTACGCACCGGATGAGCGGTAGCATTCAGTGGTACCCAGATGGGCCGGACTTCGGCACTGATGCTCTGCATCCCCGGCACCTCCTCACCTGTTTGGGGCGGGAGGCGGGTCAGCTGAACGCAGGTTCTGTGGGGTGTGTGGTGACCGGGAGCAGCACATTCATTCGCCTCTCCACTCAAGGCCACGGATCAGGCCTCTTGTCTGGGTGTCCAGGGAGAGCCGCCTCCTTACCATTCCAAGAAAAAGTCACCAAAAAAAAAAAAAAAAGCCAGGTCATCTGAAAAGTCGCTAGCGAAAGCTTGCTTGACCTTCAGACAGTCCAACCCTGATCAGTGCCGTGAGCTCAGGAACCAGCCGTGCGGAAGAAGAGCAGCCACAGAAAACAACGGCGATGGGAAGAGGGCCCGGTGCCAGGCCCACGCCACCAGCTCTTCGGCAAACCGAGGCAAGTAAAGCGAGACCAGGCCTCCCTCTCGGTGGGTCCCACGGAGGAAACGAAACCAGCGCAGCCGAGAGGGAGGGGGTCCCACACAAGCTAGTTCCCCCATCCTTCTCCCGCCTCTCTGGCACCCTGAAGGAGTCGCCTTCTGGAATAAGCTGTCTTTCCTCCCTGTCCCCTGCAGCGTGGCACGTAGCGAGGTGCTGGATAGTTCAGAGAGAAGCAGGAGGATTCAGAGACAGAGAAGTCGATTCAGTTCAAAGAGGGGACGACCCTGTCTCCACCCAGGGGAGGGTGTCCCTTCCCCCACGGCCAGAGGCCTCATCCTTCAGCTTGACAAAAACGTGGGCCACCCTTTTCTTAGCACATTTTCCTTAGGGAACTTGTAACTGCAAACTCTTTCTCTGCCCCTCTGGGACATGCCTAAGTCTTTGTTAAAACCTCTCCAAGCTTTACGAGGAGGAATGTCTTTCTCTGGGACTTGGGGGCCATCTCTTTGAAACCCATCGCTTCTCTGTCTCACAGCCTCCAGGGCGAGGATGGGAGCCTGACGTCAGGAGGACAACTTGCTCAAAGCTTGTTAGTAAACACTAACGGCCTAGGACACGCCTCCTCCCAAAGGCCTCCAGGTTTTTCCATCGGCTCCCCCAGCCTTTCAACCCCACCCCATCCCCACCTCAGCTTCAGGGGAGCTGGGCTCCCACCCAGTTCTGGCCTTTCTCCCTCGTGGCAGCGGCGTAAACAAAGCTGTCCTTGCCTACTGAACCCCCACCCCAGCCACCTCCCCTTCTAAAGCCACCTCGTTCCTGTGACTCCTGAATCACCTGAACGACTTGTTAGAACGCAGTTTCTGAAACTGTAGGCCTTGGGTGGGGCCGGACGCCTTTCCAGCAAGTTCCCAGATCAGACATGGGTGGCTGTTTCGGGGGAGAGCGTACCGCAGCCTGTTTTTGGCTTAAACTGTTTTAATCCTCTGAGCATCCTGCAAGGGCGTCATGTCCCCACGCTGTCTTCCCCACGTTGTCTCCCTCTCTCCCTTTCTAATCCTCGCTCCTCCTTTACTCTCTGGCCTGTTCCTTCCTTTCCTCCCCTTCCACTCCCGGGTCACAGCCTTGCCCTTTCAATCAGCCTTCTCCTTCCAAAACAAACAAAAACCAAACAAAAAAAAGTGGCAGCCTGCTACTCCTTAGGGTGGCACTTAATCTTCCCATCTTCGAAGCTGTCGTTGTTTTGTTTTTTAATCGCCGAATCCTTCCTGAGGCCCCCCTGGCACTCAGCTTCCCTGGGGATGGGGGAGGGGGCCTCCTCCACACTTCCCGGTTACCTAGCAACTTGTCTCCTCGCTGACAAGTCACTGCCCCTGCGGAGACCCAGCGATGTGCACACAACAAAGGGAAAGTGACACCATCACTCCAGCCCCCTCTCAGAAGGCCTCCCTGTTCATTAGCGCCGGGATGAGTGGCTTGCAGTGGGCAGGCTCCCCGACCGCCCTCCCCGGTGAAGCTAGAAGCAACACTGCTTCTCTCAGGGATCGGGGAGTGACGGCCGCCTGTCAGGTCCCCAAGACGTCGGGTGTGCACTGGGAATTTCAGATCTAATCCCTAATTATATCCAGTCCATCGCCTTTGTAATAGGAGCCATAATCGTTTTCTCATTGTTGTCTTCAAGTCACCGGAGCAAGCGGGGTGGAGAGCTCCATCCATATTCATGCATGTGTTTTCCAGTGTGTTGCCACATCCCAGTTAGACTTCCACACAAAGGGGGCTTTTCTCGGCTCCTGCAAAAGCCTTTATGAAAGAAGCTGCTTGCTTCATACTCGACAAGGTCCCCCACCCCCGCACCACCATCTTTTGTTCCTTCTCTGCATACTCACGAATGAACTCTTTGGGCCCAGACGTGGTGACTGACTTTCCGTTATCGGAGAAGACATCGATGCCCTCAGGAAGCAGCTGTGTGGAGAGAAGTTGGCTGATCCTGGACCCGTGGAGGAAGCCAGGTTTCTAAGCTCACTTTCTAGAATCCTGAAAGAGGCAGCAGAACAAGAAAGGAGGAAAGAGGGAGGGAAGGGAAGGGAAGGGAAGGGAAGGGAAGGGAAGGGAAGGGAAGGGAAGGGAAAGGAAAGGGAAAGGGAAAGGGAAGGAAGGGAAGGGAAGAGAAGGGAATGGAAGGGAAGGGAAGGGAAGGGGAAGGGAAGGGAAGGGAAAGGAAAAGGAAAAGGAAAAGGAAAGGAAAAAGAAAGAGAAAGAGAAAGAGAAAGAGGAAAAAAAATAAATTCCACTCTTAAAAAAAGAAGGCACTGATGCTTACGACAGAGAGGACCATGGTAAATGGCCCAGATGCCCAATAGGTGACTGTCCAAACGACCAGTGCAGTAACCCAGCAGAAGGTCATTAGGTCGATTTAATGAAAGGCAGCCCTTTATGTGGACCATATACCAATCACAGAGATAAGTGTGTATTTAAATACACAAGTGCCTGCAACACGTCTATGTACATACGGTAATTCAGGGGGAAGGAAGCCAAGCGGGCTGGAATACCCTGGCTAGATGCATGCAAAATGCGTGTGACTGTTCAGAGAAATTACAAGAATGTGTGGGGACGTCACAGTGTAAACCTGCTCTCCCCGGCAGGGTGGCCACTGGCCGCGTAGCGATTCAGCGCTAGACGCGCGGCCAGGCTGAATCGAGATGTGTCAGACTGGACTTCAAAGTGTAGCGTGAAAAGAAATGCATCAAATGTCTCATAAATAATGTAATGCTGCTCGCATGCCGAAATAATTATAGCATTAATAGATTGGGTTAAATAAAACATATCATTAAACTCGACTTCACTCGTTTCTTTTTACTTTTCTAAGGAGGTTACCAGAAAATTTCGAAATACGTGTGTGGCTCACGCTGTGGCTTGCGTAATATTCCTCTTGGACCGTGCTAGCTCAGAGTTTCATGCGTGTTCGGTTCTTTTTTCTGTGAACTTGGTAAGCTACCTGTCCTGTTTACGTTTCTAAGATGTGTGAGTTCTGGAGTACACAGTGATTGGAAAGCAATATTTTCACGAAGATCAGTTCTAGGGCTGGCTTTCTGTATTCTCTAACAGACCCTATAAAGGAAATTGTGGCGTCTCTGGGCAGATGGTGTGGAAATAGGGAAAGGTGTGGGGAAGGTACGGGGGAGGCCTCGTGCCTAGAGGTGATAGGATCACTGAGACCACTAGATGTGAGGTCTGGCCAAAAGGCTAAGTGGTCTCCTTCTAAGAGGTCACTTGTTACTCTTTCTTCCCAAATAGTTTCTCCTGCTTGACCTCCTGGAGCTGAGAAATATCTTTCTATTAATTGTCTTCAGAGGAAGAACTCATTCATTAAGCTGTTGGTCAATTGTGTACCTGAGCGTGGAATTTGTTATTTTGGTCACTTATGTGTTCGATTCCATTGTCAGAATTCTTTCCTTCAGGACTGTCTGCTGCCCGCAGGCTTCAATGGGGTGGGCAGGGGAGGTAGCATGGTAGTGCTGATGCTGAGAATGGTAGGAGTCGGGGGGACAGAGGCATGGGAGTGCCACGGGGAACAGGGGTGTGGCAGAGCCATGGGGAACACTCACCTACCTACCCCGTCTTCAGTTACGGCTGGTTATGGGTGTGTGACCAGCGTGTCCTAGTAGGCACACCAGTGCCAGGTGTCCACTCACAAGCCGTCTGGGAGAGCAGGTAAGAGGGGAACGAGGCATAGTCTTCATTTTACAGACTCTCCAGACAAGAGAGAACAGTCCTTGTACTCAGGCCTGCTCCTGCCGGTGGGTGCCTGGAGGCTGATCTCACTACCACGGGAGGATGCCCCCCAAGTTAACCCGTGGGCACAGAAACCCACCACACTTGGAAGAACTCCTTCCCCCAACAGAAAAAAAATTCATGGTATCACATTCCTTCTTAAGAAAAATAAATGTTATTCAACGCTAATGTCCCCTTTGTTCCATAAACATCAATTGAACTCTTACTGGGTGCCGGTCACCCACTTAACAAATACCAAACCCTACTCTGCAGAAAGACACTGATTTGAATCCCAGCTCTCCTCTCTCCAATCTGGACGACCTTGGGCGAACGACTTAATCTCCCTGAGCCTTTCTTCCTCTGTAAAAAGCCGTGTATTTTTCACGAGGTAACTCGTTGAATTGTATGAGTTAACATGTGGAAAATACTTGAAAATACATGACAAATGCTGAATATGTGACACGTACTGGCACAGAGCAGGTTATACGTAAGCATTTGCCATTGTAGGCGGGCCAGCGTGTGATGAGGGCACACAAACAAGCACAGCACGATCTGTACCTGCCAGGAGACCCCATCTGGTGGCCTTTCACTCACGTTAACTCCATTTGACCTTCACAACCAGCCCGCGAGCTAGCACTGTTGATCTGAGGCTCAGACAGACTAGGCTACCTGCCTGCCTGCGAGCACACAAACAATACATGACAGGTGTGACTTAGAGCTAGGTATTTTGACCCCAAATCCAGAGCTCTTGGCTCGATCATCTGCTTCCTTGCTGGTCTTCCAGAGGCCAACTCTAGGCCACGCTAGGAAGCAGAAGGCTCTACGTCCAATAGTCTTATAAAGATATTTTCTTTGCTGCAGGATTTCTTAGGGCTGTTTGGAGAAGCAAGTAACAGAAAGTCCTCACTGGATGTGGCTTATGCCTTAAGAAAGATTAATTATCTCATATTTTTAAAAGTCTTAGTAGGTCAGGAGCCTGTCCCGAAGCCAACCACAGACAAGGAAAATGGCATTGCCGTGATTGGCTTCCTCTTGAATGGGAAATAGGGGCACCCGCAAAAGAGCAGGTGACGCACGCACCTTCACATGAAGGAGGCTGGGCACAGCCACAAAACCAGAGCTCCCGCTGCCTAGGCCGTCAACAGGGTCTGCTCTGCGTGGCGTCAAGTCACATTCCTATCACCCAGGAGTGTTCATCAGGTAGCTTCACTTTAACAGCTAATAAGTCCTCATCTCAATTTAGAAAGAAAATCCAAGATCAAAGGGGACCACAGATAAGGTCAACGATGATGTCAGCCACAGTTCAGGGATGCGATTTTTGCAATTTTGAGCAAATCCTGTTTATTTTGAGAGCTTGGTTGATGTCATCAAAATATCCAAGTTATCTCAATGTGTTCAAATCTTTTAAAACAGGATTTGTGTCCCTTTGGGCAGCCCTTTTTCTTTCTTTCTATTTTTTTTTTTTTAACAAGAAAGATGGTAGAAGGCAGTAAAATACGCAGAGGGATGTGTGGCAACCAAAGGGAAATGTGATTCTTCCTAGGAGACAGGATTTTATGGGATTCCTGGATCTTTTCTGTATCTGATGGTTGAGATCTTGACAGCTTTTCAGCTGAGGAATACGCTCGTGTCTGTTAAACTAATTATAGCTGTTCACTCCACTGTATAATTTTACAACATTTCAGCTTCAGATAGAATGGCTTCAATAAACATAAAGCAGACTGACACATCCCAGATTTCTGCAGTTTATTTTACACCAAGAAGTTCCATGTAGAGATTTCCAGACACAAGCCACAAATGAAAATGCAACAGGAAGTTTCTTTCCCTTCCTCTGGATCTGACCTAGATTTTTAAAAAATGTTACGAGTGAGCTATAGCACCAGGACCTCCTCTTACTGTCACTATTCACGCTGTGTTTTCTGAAGATTTTTCCTTCCTCCGTGACTCGAGTGGTCACTGAGGGAACCCCAGACATTGGGCATCTGTCTATCTATACAGCCCTAAGGGAAAGGTGAAAGTTCCCGGTGTGGCTGGACAAATCATATAGCTCCAGGCCACCCTACATCCATTAGATTAACTAGAAAAGTCAGACGTCATGCTCCAAGCAATGAATAGATGAAACCCAAGACTTTTTTATATAAACAAACATAGATACCTGTAGTGTGAGCAGCCATTTGGTGGCTGCATCTTCCCCAGATTGTAGGCCACTCACCCATCTACTCTCAAGGAACGGTAGGGTGATGAATTAGACCCAACGTGTGGAACGTCGCAGTTTAGGGAATGGCACCGTGTAAACTCAAGCCCTTTGTTAAAAATGAGCTGAGGCCCGTGATACACCAACTCACATACCTTTGCCGGTACTCTGGGCTGCAACATAAACACGAACACTCCCACACCTCCTCTCCCTGCCGTCGGCAGAGCTCTGGGACTGAGGCTGCGAGTCTGGTGGTGGGTATAATTCTAGCACCTTTTCGTGGTAAAAATGCTCAACAGACTAGAAACAGAAGGGAATTCCCTCAACCTAATAAGAAGCATCTCTGAAAAACCCACAGCCAACATCAGACTTAGGGTTGGAAAGCTGACTGCTCCTCCTCCAACATCGGGAACAAGACAAGTGTTTTTGCCACTTCCTTTCAACATCGTACTGTGGGTTCTAGCCAGGGCAATTAGGCAAGACAATGAAATTAAAGAAGTAAACCTACCTCTGTTTGCAGACTACCTAATCTATCTATATATAGTTACTATATATATATATATATATATATATATATATATATATATACATACACACACACACACACACATATATACATATATATAGTAAATCTTTAGGGTTTACTATATTATAGCAAGTTACTATAATATAGTAAATCCTAAAGAACCCACCAGAAAAAAATACTCCTATGTTAGAGATAATAAATGAACTCAGGGTTTTAGGACAAAATATCCAATAACAAAAATCAACTATATTTCTATAAACTGACAATGAACAACCTGAAAGTGGAATTAAGAAAATAATTTCATTTCAATAACATCAAAAAGAATAAAATGTTGGCGAATCAATTTAACAATAATGTAGAATGTATACGCTGCATACTACAAAGCATCATTGAGGGAAATTAAGGAAGTCCTAAATAAATGGAAAAACTGACGGAGTTCGTGGATAGGAGACAGCACTGTTTAGGTGTCAATACTCCCCGAAGTGGTCGAAAGACCCAATACAATCCCTGCTGAAATCTCGATGCCTTTTTTGCAGAAATGAATGCACAAGCTGATCTTAAAATTTTCCTGGAAATACGAGAGACCCAGAATAATCTAAGCAGTTCTGGAAAACGAGAACAAAGCTGGAGGACTCATACTTCTCAGCTCAAAAAGACGTGACAGAGCAGCAATCACCAAGACTGTAGCCCTGGCATAAGGAAAGGCACGAGATCAAGGGAACAGAATTAAGAGCCCAGATTTAAACGCAAAGGCTAACGGCAACCATGAGGCAGGAAAATCCTGATGGGGACGTGCCTCTCGGGTGAGGTGGCACGTCTAAGGGTCAAATTCCAAAGCGAGTGGGACATCAGACTGGCTAACCCAGGGTCTCTGGTCTGCTCCCAGCCTAAGGGGAGGCAGGGCTTCTGGGGGTGGGCCTCCCACCCAAAAAGCGATGGTGCCAATTCGGAACGTCAGAAGACTGTTCAGACAGGTCATTCTAGGCTGTCCCCATCTCCATTGATTTCCAAGGAGCAAAAAAGTAAAAAAAAAAAAGCATATTCTTGAAGGGACAAAGGTTTCCCACACCTCGTTTTGTAATTTTGCCGTTAAATGTATATATCTGTGCTTCTCTGTTTTTTTCTTAGTTCTGACGCTTCCCCATCTCACGTGTTCCCAAACCTTTTGCCAGACTTTTCATTCTCTATAGGTGCCTGGCAACCTCTCTCTCTGTCTCAGTCTCAGTCTCAGTCTCTGTCTCTGTCTCTGTCTCTGTCTCTGTCTCAGTCTCTCTCTGTCTCTCTCTCTCACTCACTCACCTACTCACTCACCCCACATTCCTATCACAACGGTAAACAGTTTGTTGACAGCATGGACTTTGGATGTAGACTGATGCAACTTTGAATCCACCACACATGTGCCTGAGCTCTCAGCTCGTGTTCTGGTCCATAAAACGAGGATCATGGCCATACCTTTCCCACGGCGGTTTCGGGATGCCACCGTTAGATGTACGTAAACTATTTAAGCCCAGAGCCCAGCATGTCGTAACTTCCCACTTAAAAGCGTGCAGTCGGCGCGAAGCCGCCACTTGCGAACCGGTCGAGACGTTTGTAACAACGAAGGCCTCCTGGGCTGGCTTCCCCCTGCTGCAGATCAGAGAAAGATGCCCTGGCCTCCCCAACGGATGGGAACATTTATCAAATAATTCCTTGTTACGGTGGACACTTTCCTGGACGTAGCATCTCCGGGGCCCCAGTCCTGACCTGTCCTTAGATGCTCGTAATGAAATACGTGCTTCGGTCACATCTGCTGCTTTTCGAAACGGGGACTTTTAGGCTGACACGTACAACTCTTAAGGGGAAGAGAAACACCCGCTGTGAAAGAGAGAACAGAGACAGGGTTTGGACGGGGGGGTGGGGGGGGGTGGAGGGCAGAGTGTGCGAAATGAACAGCTGCCGTCAGTGAGGATAGTAAGGGCTATTGAGACGAGTCCCCTGGTCAGCCCTGTTCCGTTTCCACTGAGACGGGAATGAATTGGGAGGCTTCACTGCGGCGTTTGAGGCAGAGATCGCGCCAACCCTGGATTAAACTCCCTTAGAGAGAGGCATCGAGGAGGGAACGGGCACTGCAGACCCGTTGGGAAAGGAAAACACTGTCGGGCTCTGAGGGAAGCCCCTGGCACGAAGGGAGCGATGTCTTCACGAGAACAAGCGCTGGCTGTTTTTGCAGGTTTTTTCCTCCTGCGTTCATTTATCGCACCATTGACGGGACCAGGTGGTAGGTCAGTTTGGGTCACATTTTGTGCTAAGACACCTCAGTTAGCGTTTATGACGGTTTGAAACACACAGGCCGTCCTGGTTTCCGAGGCCCGCAGGGCCCCGTGCCCACAGGCGGTGCCACCGCCTGGCGCCAGCCTCCTCCAGCCTCCCCCGAGCCCTGTCTTCCAGCGAGGATTCCGTCCACCCCAAGGCCTGTCAGCATCGCAGGCGGCCTCAGGGTTCGCCGTGATGACCAGAGCCCCTCCTCGGAAATGGGACACAAAACGGGAACTTCTTCCCCTTCCAGCTGGTGGACTCCGCTGCTTCCCGGTCACCTCTCTTCGGCCTCTGCAGCCCACCTGGTTTCTCGGGTCAGCTCTCTCCTGAGCCCCAGGGTTTCCCCTCCAAACGTCCATCTGCCAACCCAGGTCCTTCCCGCACCCTCAGCTGGTCACCCCACCTCCTCCACCCAGAACGAGGGAAGAACAACACCCATAACACCTGCCACCTAATCGTCACTCTCCCTCACTCCCCCCCCCCGTACCCTGGACGGCCACCCTTCCCGCCCCCTCCTCACGCTGGACCTTCCTCAGCCGACTTCTGGGGACCCACCAGCTGCACATTCGATCCCCAGCCTCTCCCTGCCTGTAGACTCTTCCCACCAGCCTCGAGCGTATTCATTTTCTCTCGTCTTAAGAAATAAAATCAAAACCCCCCTCAGTGCCCACTTCCACCCTCACTCGTCCCACTCCTGCTGGCCTCCGGCCCCCACCACCCTGCACCTGCTTTCCCCGGAGCCTCCCCGGCCAGGCCAGACGAGCTGGGCGCAGTCGCTCCCTTTGGTCTGGATCTTCCTGACCAGCAGGCGACGTTCGCCCAGCAGACGGTGCACCCCGCTCCTCGCTCTCTGCGACACCAGTGCTCTCTGGACCTCAGGCCTGCTCTGTCCCCCTCCTTTCTGGTCTCCTTCCTAGACACCCCCACCCCCAAAGAACGCGTTCTGTTTTGCATTTTCTCCTAGGAATCGGTCCTGGGCTCTCGTTTCACTGTTTGAACTCTCCCTGGCTGAGCTCGCTTACTCCCAAGGCGTCACTGACTGTGTAAAGTCCGACATCGCTCAGGCCTCTTCCTCTAGTCCAGATCTTTCTTCCCGGCTCCGCATAGCCAGCTGGCCCCTGGACACCTCCCCGTGGGTCTGTCTCCTACAAATTCCTCCGCTCGTCCTGTCCCACAGTGAACTTGTCCTTGGTCCTTCCTCGCCCATCGCACCGCCTTGCTCATGGCGAACAGCGATGTCACTCGCCCCAGAGCCCCAGCCAGGAACCCAGAGGTTATTCTTGAGGCTTCCCCTCCCAGCGGTAGTCAGGTCATGCAGTCCTCCCTCCTAAACATCTGTCCATCCAGCTCCGTCTCCCCATCCTCACTGCCACCTGCTGGTCCGGGCCACGTAGCAACACCCTCCCGACTGGCCCCCCTGCTTCCTGCCTGGCTCTTGCAAGCAGTTTTGACTGACCTCAGACATTCATCAGGTTGTGTCCCGCACCTGCTCCCCTTCCTCTAAAATCCTCCAAGGCTTTCCACGGCCTCTAAGACAAAACGCAGCCCTGCAGATGGAGCTCCCACGGCCGTCGCTTCTCTGCCTCCCCCCTTGCTCCGTGCTCTCTCCCCGGGCCTCCGTGCTCCTGCCTTGCTGAGACAGTCCTCCCACACGCCTCTCCCCTCAGCTCCTCTAACCTCACTCAGGCTCCTGGTCTCAGCTTTAATGTCTCTTGCTTTGGAAGCCTTCCATAGAGGACTGAATCTGCCTCCTCCTGCCCTCCCCCAACACGCAAACTGGTCCACATCCTAATTCCTGGAACCTGTCATTATTACCTGGTATGGTAAAAGACGTGATGAAGCTGAGAGTCTCAGGAGATCCTCCTGGAGGACCCAGGTGGGCCTTGGACTAGTCAGCGCAGGCTGCCATGATACCATTTCGCAGACTCGGGGGCCTAACCAACAGGAACGCGTTTTCTCAGTGTCCAGAGGCTGGAAGTCCAAGATCAGGGTACTGGCAGTGCTGGTTCCAGTGAGGCCTCTCTTCTTGGCTTGCAGACGGCCGCCTTCTCACTGTGTGATCACATGGCCTTTCCCGAGAGAGAGAGAGAGAGAGAGAGAGAGAGAGCAAGCTCTGGTGTTCCCTCCTCTTCCTTTAAGGCCGCCAGCCCCCCTGAGATCGGGCCTGCTGTCATGACCTCATTTAACCTGAATTAAAGGCTCTGTCTCCAAAAACGATCACATTGAAGGTTAGGGCTTCAATGTATGATTTGGGGCAGGGGGCATTGCACACAAGCCAGCCCATAACAGGCCCTAAATGCACTCACATGGATCCTGATAAAGTAGACACGCAGAAGGGGGAGGCGGTCAGGTGAGCACAGGGCCGAGAGTGGGGTGAGGCAGCCACACACCGAGGAACGCTCGAAGGGACAAGGAGCCGTTTCTCCCCAAAGTGCTGGGAGGGAGTGCGGCCCTGCCAACGCCTCGTTTCAACTTCTGGCTTCCAGAACTGTGAGGGAATAACTTTTTGTTGTTTTGAGCCGCGCAGTGAGTGATCATTTCTTACGGAAGCCACAGGACGCTAAGACCCTTCCACGACCCCGTAGACAGGCCAGGCTCACCCGCTCGCCGCCGTCGCCCTGTCTGCCTTCGTCATCACCCAGATCACTCTGTTCACCAGTTCAAGGGGACAGAGACGTTGTCTTTCTCGTCTACCTCCACTTCCCCGGGGTTTGGTACGTAGTAGGTGCTCAATGTGCGCTGCGTGGCCCAGTGAACAGGTGCTGAGAATTCCTCAGCTGGGGGAGCTGTTCAGTCACAGGCCGGACAATGGAAACGAGCTGGGAAGGTGACTCCCTGTAGGAGGCATTCTCGGGCCTCTGAGATAGTTCGATAAGGGCTTGTCTGACCACAAGAAGGACCGGAAAGGGGTTTTCTGGCCCCGACGCGGTGACCCTGTGCTTTGCGATTTTCCCAGCAACTTGAGCTTTGGTGCCCTCTGGTGGCAGAGACACCTTGTCCCTTAGTCTGAGTCTGTCCGGAGGGACACAAATCTAGTTCCCTGCTGCTGTCTGGGATCCTCTCGCGACAGGGAAATTTGATTTCGTCCTTACAGTTCACAGCCATCTACGGGAACTGTGCGTTTACCTATGAGGTTGATAAAAAGTTACATGGAGCACATGAACTCCGAAGCCTTCGCAGACGTCTTTTTGTTTTCTTTCCAACACTTGTGCAACGCAAAATTTCAGGTTATGCTCATTCCAACTCTCTCTCCTCAGACAGCCCTGGTTTTTACGGTCAAATGTAACTGTCATCTGGAAAACGAACGTGGTGCTGTAAGCGGCAGCTTACAGTCGCTAAGACTCACAGCGCTTCCAGAAGCCCTTAAATCTTTATTGTGATTGGAAATCGAGTGGTTCTTTTAAAAAATTTTTTAAATAAAAATAAATAAAAAGAGCGTATGCGTGCCGTTTGTAAATGAGGAATTACGGGCCTGGCTGCCCGTCTAGAAACAGACTTACTTTACCTCCCGAGCCTGTGAAGACGCTGACAGCTACGACGTCTCCCGATTTTAATTCTGCGAGGCTGCTCCGCACGGCAATTGGGTGTATGAGCATGCTTAGCGTCATGTCAGAAATGTGTTTTCGGTGTCGTTTTAAGATGATCTGAGAGGAAGGAGTAAACGATTTTTTTCTCACCGACTACATCGTCCCTTTAGCGATAATTCACCATCGTTTCTGACTGATGGTCAAAGCTCCCTTTGACCTGCTCACATGTTACTGTGAGGTTCTCCTGACCCCGACCATTCAGTCAGATAAATAAGCACTTGTTTGCACCAAAGAGCTCTCAGGGCTCTCAGCCTTGACTTCTTTTCTAATTGGGAGAACCTTTGTGTGATGTAAACCTCCTCCCTCTGCGTCTGTTTGTTGGTTTTGTACAATCGGAGTTCCATTTTCCTATTTGTTGGAAGCACCTGCCTTCTGAGTATGCCCACAGGACAGCGACACGACAGGGTTGCATGATGCCGTGGGAAACAGCTTGCAGGCCGCCCTGCGCTGTGTGGTTTGCACCTCGCGGCTTCACTCCGGAGCCGGATTTGGTGTCTTGTCCTGGGCTGTACAGGCAGTGAATGGGGCGGAGGGATCGGATCACTCCGGGCGAGCCTGAGCAGACTAAAAGGTGTTCCTGGAAAATACCATTTTTCAACTTAAAAGGAAGAAAATTCTGGCCCATATGGTGACATGAATAATCTAGAGGGCATTATGCTAAAAGTATGATTCCGCATGAATGAGGCACCTGTCGTCAAAATCATAAAGAGAGAAGATGGAGCGGTGGTTGCCAGGGTTTGGGAATGGGAAGGGAAGGGGATTCACATGAAAAGGGAAGGAGGGTCGTTATTTAATGGACACAGCTTCAGCTTTGCAAAATGTGTTTAACTCAACGCCACTGAAGTGTACACTTAACCACAATTAAGGGGGTAATGTGTGTTTTCGTCACAACTAAATATTTAAAAGTAAATAAATAAATTTCTTAAAAGTACAGCTTTGGATGGCATTGAATTTTCTCCCTTTTCTTGGTTTCCAGAAGATGGGAGGAAACATAAGACAGCAAGGATGTGCCATCTCGTTGCATTTTTTTGTGTAGACCACTGCGCTGTCAATTGTTCATTAAACAGATATTTACTGAGCGCTTACTAGGTACTAGGCCTTGTTCTAGAGGCTGGGGTTACACCAGTGAACAAAAAGAGATCCCCAAATTCCCATCCACAGGGATCTCACCCTCCAGCAGGTAGAGAAAAACATGAAAAATAAGTCAATAAACAAGTCAGATACATGGTGTTTAGATGGCGGTAAGAGCTATGGAGAAGGTAGATGGAGCATATGAGGGCTGTAATTTTAAATAGGGTGGGGCAGAGCACCCCACTGAGAAGGTGCTATGGAAGACTTGATGGAGACAAGGGAATTGGCCAAGTAGACACCCGGGGAAAAGCGGTTCAGACAAAAAGAAAGGTCAGTGCAGAGGCCCTGAGGCAGATGTGTGACTGGTAGGTCGAGGAAGAGCAAAGGGATCGGCAGGGCTGGAGCTGAGTACAGAAGGGGGAAAGTGTCTAAGATGAGGTTGGAGGCGTAACAGAGGCCAGTCCGGATCACGAAGGCCGTGGAAGCCCGTGGTTGGTAAGGCCTTGGCTCGTACTCTGAGGTGGTGGCTACAGGAGCGACGTGATCCACCACGAATCAGCGAGAGAGCGTCAAGGGCGGAGGCAGGGAAGCTGGTCGGATGGGAGCATTCCAGACGAGAGATGCTGAGCGCTCAGACCAGGTAGGGAGGGGTGGAGGAGGTAAGCAGGGGTCAGATTCTGGGCGTTTTGGGAAAATGGGGCCAACAGGATTTGCTGAGGGCCTGGAAGGAAGGCTCGAGGGAAAGAGAGAGAAAGGTTGAAGATGACTGTGTTAGTTTCCTGCGGCTGCGGTGACAGCACCAAGCCTTGGTGGCTTAAAACAACAAAAAGTTATTCCCTCACAGTTCTGGAGGCTGGCAGTCCGAGATAAAGGAGTCGACAGGACTGCCCCATCCCCAGGGACTATCCCAGTGCTTGCGTCCTCCAGCTTCTGATGGATCCAGGGGCCCTTAGCTCGTGGCTCCACCCTCACATGGCCTTCTCCTCCGTGTCTATGTCATCTCCATTTTTGTCTCTTCTGAGGACACTTGTCATTGGATGTAGGGCCTGCCCAAATATTCCAGGGTGATCTCACCTCAAAATGCTTAACTTAATTACATCTGCACAGACCCATTTCCTGAACATGGTCACGCCCACAGCCACTGGGACATGGACATAGCTTTTTGGGAACCACCACTCGACTCGTGACGATGACTCTAAGTTATCTCAGCCCGAGCAACTGCAAGGATGAACTGGGCATCAACCGAGACGGGGAACAACGTGGGTTAAGCAGGGTTAGGGGAGGACCCCAGGAGCTCAGAGTTGGGTACTTTAGGCCTGAGATGCTTATGTGACAGCAGGGACGATGAGCAGGCAGGCAGGTGAGTAAGCGGGGAGCTCAGGGTGGTGTATGGAGTAGGGGGGGAAATAAGGAGGTACGGGATGTGCATAGCACTGACAGCCACCAGGCCCGGGATGTCAGCCTCTGAAAGACCCGCTAAGAGGCCCAGGGGAGCAGCCAGGAGGTAGGAGGAGAAACAGCAGAGTTCGAGGTCCAAGAAGCCAAGTAAAGAAACTGCGTCGAGGGGGGAGCCGAGGCCCGCTCCTTATTCTGACTGTGGCTTCAGCATCGCAGGTTCTCAAACCTGAATTTTCCCATAAAAGCTGAAATTTCCTCTGGTTCCCTGTAACAAGATTTTGCGATTTTCTTGTGATTCCTCTTTTATTTTGTGGGAAAAGCCAGGGACATCGACTTGACATCATCGCTGCTGCCCTTATCTTACAATGAAACGTGTTTTCAGAGTGCCCCGTTGTTGTTTTCACCAGCACAGCCTTTCCATCCCGCCAGCATTTAGTGCCTTGGACTCTAAAAGGAAAAACGACAACAACAAAAAAGACGTCTGTCTCAGCCCCACACAGCGTCAGCAGGAACAGACCCGCAAGACTGAGTCCCGAGCTACTGCCGCCTGGAATCGTGCTGTTTTCCCCAGTTTTACCTCCCTGAGGCAGAGGCCTTTCTGTCCTCCCCAGCACTGGCGGCCGTGTGAGGGAAATCACTCCGAGAAACTACGCTTAAAGGTCCTAAATCACTGCTGGAGAATGGTCGCCTCAAGAATCAAGACACTTAGGCACATGACAAGCTCCTTAAATTTGACCGTTTCGTCGGAAATTCTGTTTCACGGTGCCCAGCGTGTGGTCAGGTCAACCAGCGCAGAGAGACGTCCAAACCCAGTTGCTCATCATTCAGTGCGGGAGGCAGCGGGAGGCGATCCATCGGATTCCCTGCTAAACCGACGTCCAGGAGACGCAGCTGCCATCTGCAGCAGCCTTGCTTCTTTCGTGAATGATAACAAGTGGTTAAATTCGAGCACTGCGTGCGAGACCCCGAGGAATACATCTGTGGACTTGTTTTTGTGTCTCTGGAGCCAAAATGTCTCAGGCTTCGCTAGTCCGCGACCACAAAGGAGATTTCATCATCAGCAATAGCCAGATCTCCGTGACTCACCGGCCTCCTCCCGCTTGACACCGAATTCCCCTCCCGCAGGGCATTTGGGGCTTTCCAGGGTGTGTATTTATAGTGTCCCTAAAGTCTGCAGGCTTGGCTGAGAGGGGACCTCAACCCTGACCCCGGACAGGCCCCTCCAAGCTGGTGGTGGCTCCACCCACCCGGACCCACTGCTCCACCTGGGTGCCCGCGGGGCTGGACCGCTTCTGAGATCCACGCGGCGACAAGCCTCATCTCCCTCCTGAAGTCAAACAGTCTCTGGTTACACGCAGAGGCTCTGGCTGACGACACAAGGGCTCTTGAGCCTCAAATGTCACAGGCCTGAGTCACCAGCCCTTTTGATTCGGGCACAGAGTTTATTTTCCCCCTGGGCCTGAAATCGAGCTGCCTGGGTGGGAGGCAGTTCTGCGAACAGCCCTCTTACTGCCCCTTCTGGAGGGTCCGCCTGGCCCTGGGCAGCTTCCTGCTCCCCAGGGGGCTCCTGGCCCCCGGTGTCAGAAGCTGTGACTACACTGATGGGGGACGCTAAGGCCTCACTTCTCTTCCCAGAACCATCTGAGTCTCCACTGAAACACTTCTTGTGAAAATATATTATTTTAAGATCGGACATGATCTGTTTTCTAAAATGTAGACTTTTGAAAATGCCAGCAAAGGCAGAAACTACAGGAATCACAGGCAGAGCCTTTGGGAGAGGGGGCCACCCACTGCTCCCCGGCAGGCCTCGGACCCCATCCCTGACGGAAAGCCTGGGGCTTGCTGGTGGCGGGGCTGGGGACATTAGTGCAATCATTCCGGCCTTGACCTGCCTACAAGAACCCAAGAGAGGGACGCCTTCAGTGCAGACCACAACTGTTTCTTTCTCCACTCCAGCTCCCTCAGACGCACACGCTGTTGGGTTGTGCTGCAGAGAGAAAGAGATTCAGCGACCTGGAGATTTTCAACAATGGGTCAAATGTATAAGAAGAGGAGGAAATTTAATTTCTTTGCGTATTTACTATGTGCTCAGCCCTGTGCTAAGCATTTTATATTTAATCTCATTTAATTCACACACCAAGCATGTGATGTGGATTTAGTCTCCCAATTTCACACACTAGTAAACCGAGGCTCGGAGTTTTCATTAACAAGGCCGCACCACTGCTAAGTATTGAGCCCAGCCCAGGATAGCTCCAAAGCCTGAGCTTTCGACCACAATATCCTAACATCCACACTCAGATGTAAACACATCACCCCAAACTCTCTCTGAACACAGAAGAGCCCTTCACAAAACACAGTCTTATGGAAAATGTTCTTTGGACATCACTGCAGTGAATTCGGTCTATATTCCAGAAAGACGAATGTGAGTGAGAGAAAACACACATTCTGGGTCTCGTGAGTCCGCGGTGCTGAGAGGCCCAGGTGGTCTGGTTCCCGGGCGGCCTCCCCATCTCAAAGGACTGGGAGAGCCACATATGGGCAGCGATCGTCACAGCAGTCCCCAGGCCCTGGTTCTATTTGATTCGGGGACTGTGTGTCCTCAGACATGTCATGGCATCACCCAGGCCTTCCTCGAGGCCAGGAGAAAAGCGGCAGGCTTGGTAATGCTCCCCACAGCCAGCCCCACAGGCTCTGCCAGCCCCAAAGGGATACCCCAAGGATTGGGCAAGACTGGTCAGAGGGAGCTTGGAGTTCCTGGGAAAGGTCCGAAATCACCCAAAGATGCTTCTTCTCACTATTACAGAAGCCAAGAACTTTTGTCTCCCAGGCCGTCGCTCTGGTTCTATTCACCACCGAGTAATTTCACTAGAGATGAGCTCAGAAATGAAAAATAAAATGGCCATTAGAAGTTTTATTTTTTAATAAAAGCTCTTTGGAATTTTAGTCTTTACATTTTTTTTTCTCATCGGATGATTGGGACTATTTGACGGATTAAGTGAAATTTCTCTTTAGAATGATGTTGATTTTTTACCTGCCAGAGAAATGAGGTCTTCCTTTTCACTCTTCTTCTCACCCAAAAGGAACATCAAATTAAAGTCTGGAGAAAAGAAATCAGGGCGATTGCCTCCTTTTCTTCCACAGCGTTGGGTAAGACTTTTTAAAAACTCGGTTCGGTCATTAACCTTCAGGAAATGAGACAGATAATGAAACCCGAGGTGACACCTGAAACTCAGAAGCTCGCAGGCAGCCGATCCTTGCAGGAGCTGTACGTGGGAGCCTGGAGATAAAATGCTCGGACAGAACCAGTTCGTTTGCATCCCATGTCAGAGGACACTGAATGGAAGAGCTGGTGTGGCCATTTCATTATCCCTGCCCCTCATGCATATTGCATTCTGAACTAATGCAGTGATGCAAAATCGCAAGCCACCTCCAACGGGGACACCCACGAGGCCGGAGCAGCTTGCTCTGGGGTGCCCCGTTCTGCCAACTTTCATTTACCATCATCGCGTTCTCTCTCTTGCTCAGCCCATGACATCAGAGGAATCTGGAAACTGAAGCGACAGGACAGCCCTGTGCGCCGCATAGGATACTCAGAAGAACTAAACAGCTGGAAAAAGAACCTCCCCTTGGGGAAGGGACAGCCAATGAGAGATGGCTTTGATGATGTAATGCCTTTTCTCCCTGGCCAGCCCTTGGTGAAACAGAAACAAAGATAATAATGTGCCCGGGGAGTCTGGGAATTCCTGCTGCCTTCTGCCTGAACGATCCTGAACGACTCTACGGACACCTCATTGATCTCAGGAGGTGGGTGTGTGGGCTCAGAACAAGCCACCCCAAGATGTGCCTCGGTGGAAAGCAGGTTATTTTGAGCTGAAAGCAACTGAGATCCAGAGGGCGCAAGAAAAGTTTGTGCCCCGTCCCCACCAGCTACCTAGCAGGACCTGCACTAGGGGCCTTTCTGGTAATAGGAGGTTATCAGAGATCTCCGTTTTTAACCTACGTGGCAGGGCGAACCACTAATTGCTCTTCTTGTCGTCCTGCGGTGACCCTCTGAAGCCCCACGGTGCCTGACCTCGTCCCGAGCTCAGAATGTCACATTCGCCCGTTCCCCTTTCTGTCTGAACAGCTCACGTGTGCGGGGTCTGACTCTCTCATGTATGTGCGCACGAAATTAAATTTGATTTTCCCTGTCAGCCTGTCTCGTGTGGATCTGATTATTGGACCAGCCACAAGAACCAGAAGAGGGAAGGGGGGATTTTCCCCTTTCCCCACAAGGGCATGCTCTCTATCGTAGGGAATGGCAAGGATAGCAAACCTGGCACCAGCCGGAGCCCAAGGCGCCAGACGGACCGAGCAACAGGACCCTCCCAGCCCCCCGGGCCGGGGATCCCCCGGGTTAGGTGGTCTGGCATGTTGCCAACACCACCACCAAGCAACTCTCCAATTCTCAGCAGACGCCTGGTGTCCTACCAATCTAACTCGATTCTGACACCACCCGGAGATCGCCTTGGATCCCCCAGGGCAAGGGCTGAAGTCCCACAGTCCCTGTTTCAGGTGCCAGTCACAAGTCCAGGTGGTCGCCTGTGCTTCTGACCAACCGGCTCTAAACAGGAGGTTCCCACGACCCTCCTCAGGTTCGATTAATTTGCTCACGCGGCTCATCGAACTCTGAGAAACACTTGCCGGTTCATCATAAAGGATGGAGGGATGGAAGGGAAGAGCCAGATGAAGAGGTGCATGGGGCGAGGGTTCTGGGCGCAGGAGCTCCTGTCCCGTGGACTGGGGGGGGCCACCTTCCTGGCATGTGGGTGCTTCACCCACTCAGAAGCTCTTCAGACTTCATGTCAAGAGTTTTTGTAGGGCTCACCACACCCCTGCAACGTTTTCCTTCCCATGGATCGATGTGTGGGGCTGAAAGTTCCACCCTTCTAGTCACCTGGTCTTTCTGGTGATCGGCCCCATCCTGAGGCTGTCTAGGGGCGCCACCCTAGGTCGCCTCGTTAGCATAAACGCAGGTGTGCTGTAGAGGGGCTCCTTCTGGCCACCCAAGGGCACTCTCATCACTCAGGAAATTCCAAAAGTTTGAGGGGGTCTGGGCCAGGAACCGGGGACAAAGACCAAATATATTTTTTATTTTGCTCCTGGTGGGCATCACTCATCTTCTCTGTGATAGAGGCAGGGGCTGCTCCAGCTAACAGAGGGTGGGGACCCGCCTGGGCTGAGGACAGGCTCCAGGACGCTGCTTAGCACCTGGTCTCACTGCCTCTAGCCTCTCCCACCTGACTAATGCCAGCGTCTTTCCAACAAAGCCCGTCTCTGAGCACATCTCTGCCCTGCTCAGAATAAAGGCCTGGCGTCTCTGCCGTCTTGTCTTGTTGAACTTATTTCCAACTTCGCTCTCCCCACACTCCAGGCTCCAGGCTGGCCCAGCTCGCCCGTCACTCCCCCCTGTGCCCCCCACCTCTGAGCCTTGTTCACGCCGTCCTCTCTGCCTGCCATGCTCTTCCCTCTCGTGTGTGTCCAAATCCCATCCGGTGTCTCTGCGAAACCACCCTCAGTGTTTGTCCTGGTCCACTTCTTCCTCCCCCGGAGGAAACGCTCTTTCGTTTAAAGCCACAAAGAGGCGCTGGGTCTGGTGCAGTGGCCCTCCAACGTTTTTGCTTGTGCACACCGGGAATGACTTTTTGTAAGACCACGGGTCCCCTCACACATTTGAAACGGGCATAGAAGTTTTCATTGCAAGATTAAGGCAGTAATTTCCGATGCGATGGTTCTCAAACCTAAGCATGCAGCAGAATCACGCAGGCTGCTGGGGCCGCTCTCAGAGTTTCTGAGTCAGTGGGGCCAGGGCAGGGCCCGAGAACTTGCATTTCTGCAAAGTTCTCTGGGTGATCCCAATGCTGCTGGCTCAGGAGCCACACTTTGAGAACTGCTATCCTGGTGTATTATGCATATTGACATTTTAAAAGGAAACCATCATATCACTCTTTCAAATGCATCTAGTGGGATATAAACCACAGCAATTTGAGAGCTACGATCATTCATTTTTAAAAAATACAAGAACCGTCTTCTCGACAATTGGACTTTTTGTATTATTCCTTTTTCTCTGAGAGCTTTCATTTTCCATTCTATTTCCCCCATTGAATTGTGTGCTAATGTAATGTATTTTATTCTTAAAAGTATTTTATTGATCACTCCTCACATATCTCTGCCGTATGTATAGAAATTGAAACAGAAATTTATTTAAATTTCCTGTAACTTTTAGTCTCTGAGTGTTTAAATGTTTTATTGTGGAGTAGGATATTACAATTATTAGTAGTACACAATTAAACAAAACACGTATATTTATTATGAATTCTTTTCCCATTTTTTATTTTTTAGAGACACGAGCACCAAAGAGTACTGTTGACATAAGTGGATAAAAATGGAACGCATTTCGTACCTGCAATTTTAATCCTCTGACTGCCTTCCAAATTATAGACCAATAATCACACAGTGATCTCACATTCTTTTCTGTGACCCACCAGCTAAAAATGTGGCTACATTCTTCCTCAATACAGTTGAAAGCAAAGACTTAGACACCACCTCGCTTGCGAAATGGGCTGCTACCCAAATAGTGGAGCCATTCTCTCTTTCGGTATTGGCACCGTTATTTCAGACTGCCCCTTACTCTGCTGCACTGGAGGTTTTGTTTATTTGCTGTTTTTTTTTTTTTTCTTTCATTCTTTCTTGTTTACTTTTGAGATTTAGGGTGAATTCCCCCCAAAAACATTATTTTGACTGATGTTAAAAATAAGAAACTCAATTTTCTTAGCTCAAATTCTACTGAATGAATTTATGTTAACCAAACTCTCAGGAAACTAATCAATACACCAGGATACACTTATTATTTTGCAGGGGGAGAAATGCCTGGTTTAAAATTTCCTTAAGAAGCATCAAAAACAACAAAAAATCCCTCCAAGGAGAACTACCTTTGCTATTACTAATATTCTGTTGAGTTGAGCAGCAGTTAAGAGACTCTCAGAAAGCCAGACTAATCATCAGAAGGCTAATATGGAGAAATACACAGCTTTAAAGGACATTAATCCGAGATGTAACATCTAGACAAGGTGCATAAAACTATTTTCCTACTAGAACATTCCCATGTAAATCAGAGTTGCCAGCCCTGAGGGATCGGCAAGTCACTTTGCTGGGATCACACCTTGTCCTAGATTCTGAGCTGGGGATTACACGTACATGAAACCCCAGGGCCCTATGATTTTGCTCTCAACTATCTGTGAGCCTGTTCTCACCAAGGCAGTGATCTTCTTCTCAGTCTGGTGCCCATTTTACCTTCCTCCTGGAGCCTGGCACCCTTTGAACTCTCAGGTCTATGAAGACCTTCGTGTGTCTCTTACAGGAAGGCCTCCATGTGTCCTGCTCTCCTTGCAAAATGTAGCTACTTCCGTGTGGATGTTTGCATGAGTTTCTGTGCGGTCCTCTGTGCATCTGGTTGAGGGGTATGGATTTACAGTAAAGCCTTGTGCTTGACTTCACAAGCCCGGGTGAGTGTGCCTTACGTCACACTCACCTCACCGTTCAGACACACCACCCAGCCATGGTGCACACACGTGCACAGCTGAGTGATGAAAGTATAGACACATATGTGCCATCACAAGTCCTCCAGGGGCACTTTGAGGACCTTCTGGCTGTCCTGAAGTGGTCATTTGGTTAAACGGGTTGGCAGTCAAGTCAAGGAAGAATCTAGAAGACTGGGCCCTACTTGGACCAACAGAATGTCATGCCGAGCCATGGAAAAGAGAAGGGAATGAGTTAATATGAGTGCAGGCAGATCTCAGAAGAGTATTTTGCTCACAAAAACTGAAAATAGCATGTGGAAGTAGGACATTTGAGCCGTATGGAAAAGAATTAAAGGGTATTTTGTGACAAAATGCTGTTAGGAAGGTAGGACATCTCTACAGCCCCATGTGGGTCTGAAGCAGTGTGGGCCCAATGGCTCAATTTTAGCTCATGAGACACAATACAGTTAATTTCTTAAAAATGAAGGTGTCCCCCCATCTGCCTTTATCAAGCAGACACTCCCAATCACAGACTTCTGTATCAACAATAGCATAGCAAATTATTTTCTTCAAACAGCAAAGCTATGGAACTGCCATTGACACCCTAGTTCCTAGGAGAGGAGATCTGGGAAATAAGTGTCCGCAGAGCAGTGAAGAAGGAGTGAGAAGCTGCAAGAATCTTGAATGTTCTGGCCGCTGAGGTCAGTGTATTGGGCTCTCTGAACCTCTCACCCCATCCCTCCACTCCCAGGACCGGGCTTTGCTTTCTCATGAGTATTGAAGGTGTCTTGAATTAATCATTTCATTTACAAAAATATATTTCCATCGTTACCTATTAATTGACTCCTATGAAGCAGTCATACACATGAAGGCGGCTGCTAATCTGTGCGGTGCTTTAGGATAAATTAAAAAAGGTTTCTCTCACATTTTACTTTCCCCTTCTTAAAACGCCATCAGAGTACAGTGATTCTGTTTGAACAAGACCCTTTAGTGCCATCTTCAGGAACACTGTCTGTGATGCCTGGAGTTAGAAGCACAGATCCTAAAACCAAACAATTTGGATTTGAAATCTGCCTTTCCCAGCAGTGTGACTGTGGACAAATTGCTCACGTTTCTGATCACTAGGTTTGTCCCATTTGTAAAATGGGGATAATGTGCTTATCAGGCTTGCTATGGGCATTAAATGAGATAACATATGTCAAGCAGTTAGTATTATGCTCATTAAATGAGTTGTGCAAAAGGAGAGGAACACACATATTATTAACTGCACACGGTATAAACTAAAAATAGGATTTATTGAGGGGAAAACTTACAAGCATAGGAGCGATGAGTATGAGGCTCTGATGTCTCCTTATCTACCACAGAGGTGTGTGGGACTCAGCATGGGAGGACAGACACACCATGGAAAGACCCCAGGAGAGGGGCTCTGTGCCTTTCGTGCCCTGTGTGCATGGGAGAAAGCAGCATGGCATCGTCTAGATACCTCTGTAGTGACGGGGCTTCCTGAGCCACCACACAGACCCCAGGGCCCTGGCTTTGGCACCCTCCCCTTCCTCCTTTAGCCAACTCTGACCACCTGAGCTGGCTTCTTGCTACAAAAGTGTAGGAAATGAGCCTCCAGGACCATGTGATTTTCTCTCTTCTGTGAGAGTCACACAGAAAAATGAGAAGAGATGGAGGCATCTGCGTGCCCATGGAACGGGGGATACTCAGCTTCTCAAGCTCCCGCGACCAGGCGTCTCTCCATCAGTCGTGCTGCCTCCACCAACGACTCGGCCTGGAAATCATTGGTCCAGTTTAACTGCAACTAATTCCAAACCTCTTCCAGTCATCAACTGGAAAGGACATTAGAGAGAATGTCATTCCATCCTACGTTTGGGGACAAAAGTGAGACTAGAAGCAGGTAATCTGATTATCGGTAAACCGTGGTGGAGTCAGGACTTGAAACTTCATCTTCTGAATTCCAGATCCTCCTAAAGTGCAAGGAAGAGCAACTTAACCTTAACGCACAAGGCACAGAGATCCTGTTGGAAAAAGGCTTTATGGCTTTAATCTGCAAGGGCCTGAGGAAAAGACAGGAGCTACAGAGCAAACCAAGAAAGCAAGGAGACTCCAACATGATCGCTTCACTGTGTTCAAAACCTCTGACTTCTATAAATAAGAAAGAAAAGCTAGGCAATGTAGCAAATAACGATCAGAGAACAGCACTTCTTATTAAAACCTACGAGATGTAATCGGAAGTTTGTTCAGAGAAAAAGTCATCATCTTAAAACCCTTTTTAGTCTAAGAATGAATATGAAGGAAGTGATTTCTTATCTCAAGAAGATGAAAAAAGAATGATTTTGGAAATCTAAGGAAAGAGCTAAAAATGAAAGCAGAATATAATAAAGTTGAAAACAAAGTCAGTCTAGAGCCATGCTACCCTGAACAAGCCCGCTCCTGGGCTGATCTCGGAAGCCAAGCAGGGTCGGGCCTGGTTAGTACTTGGATGGGAGACCACCTAGGAAGACCAGGTGCTGTCGGCGTAAAAAATAAAAAGGGATTGTAAGCTGGCAAGGTCCTTGCAATCTGTGAGGTCAACCAAGGGTTGCCTCGCCTAAAAAATAAAATAAAATAAATTTTAAAAATAGGGCACTGGATCGTTGGGAGACAGCGCTCCCTGTGTCTCTTGTGTTCCTGAACATCTCAGGAGCAGAGGTGCTGGCTGCTTTCATTCTGAATCATCTTTTCAAGGAGATCTGTGCAGCAAACAGCTTTGGAAGAGAGAGAGTGCGTGCCTCTACCCAGAGCCAAGGGCGGATATTCTTACCGGCCATCATGAAAGCTTCAAGCTCCTTAAGCTTAGGATTCAGATCCCTCTCCTGCAAGTCCACCCACAGTGTGAGCGGGCATCACGGCTGAGGGGACTGACACAAAGGCCGATCCCCCAGCTCTCGCAGACCCGGGAGGCTCAAGTGTCCTGCCAGACGACTAACTGGTTAGTGTGCCAGGAGGGTGAAATCCCAGACCCTCTGTGGGCCTTCATACGGATAAAGGAATTCAGAACTGTTCACTGAAAAAAGAAAGAAAAAAAGTGACAAGAATAAATAATCCGTTAGCTAGCCTAACAAGAAAAAAAACGGTAAAAACAAATATTCTTAAGAATTAGAAAAATGGATTAATATACTTATATAGAAAATTTTAATTCTTTTTTTCACTTTTATTTATTTATTTGAGATGTAGTCGACTTGTAACATTATATTAGTTTCAGGTATATAACATGATATGATAGTTGTATATAGAAACCTATAGTTCTTATAAAAGGATCATTTGTAGAAATATGTGCTAATATTTTTGAACAGCTGAACTAAATAAATGATTTTTGAAGAAAATGTAAAATATCCAAATTTACTCAAAAAGAAGCAGAAAACCTAAACAGGGCAATCTCATGCAAGCAGCTGAGAGGCCAAAGCCAAGCCTGATGGAGTCAGCGGATCGGCCACTCTCCCGTCACCTGTCTGCTGGCTTTCCCCTGGCCCTCGGTCGAGGACGGATGGCCTTATCTCAGATAGGTGGCCTCATCGGCCACCAGCCAGCAGGGACTACGCTTGGCTGTGCCTGGAGTTGAAAATGGAGATTCAATCTGCAAGCCTTGACTCCAAACATTACAATGGGATAACATGACCATGTTAACTCCTTTTCTGCAATGGAGAGAGAAAAAAAATGTATGAAACAGTACACATACGTATTTCTTAGGAGCCCTATCCTTTAAGTGTTACATCGTTTTCTTTATTCATAAGATAACACCTTTGCCCCTGGACATGCTGCCTCAGGAGTGACTGGCTTTGACTTGACGGGACAGTACGATCACCAGAAACATTCTTGGGGTGCATGCCAGGGCATTGCTTTGGGTCGATCGGCTGCATATGGGATGGCCCTTCCCCGAACAGCCACCCATTACTACAGAGCGGTGGTTCTCCACCAGCAGCATCAGCCTGACCAGAGAACTTGAGAAAAATGAACATTCTGGGGCCCCACCCCGGACCTATGGATTCAGAAACTCCAGGGGAGTGGGCCCTGGCAATCTGTGTTTTCACAAGCCCACCGCCTGGTGATTGCCTCAAAACTACTCGGAAGGAAAAAATTCCATTCCTTTGCACTCCCCTCTCTCTATAAATAGTGAGCACTTGCTCACCAGCAGCTGGAGTGGCGGCCGTCCCTGCCGGAGTGCTCCGGGCTCTGTCGACAGCACAGCTGCTGCAGAATACCAGCAGAGGCAAGAAAGGGTAATCATACGTGCTGACGGGAAAATTCCACCTTCCTTCAGGCCTTGCTCGATGAAGTCACAGCAGTTGCTGCAGTAGAAGATGAGGAAAGCAAAGGTGGCCCCCATCTTATTTCTTTAATTTGGAAAATTAAGCTGGAAACGAATTCACAGTTTACAGGCCCTAATCCTAACTAAATATGAGACTGAAAGAGACAGCAAGACCTAAGGCCACAAAACTGGAGGGACCAGCAACCTGAGTCTTTTCCTTGTCTCTGTTACTCATTCACCTTAGGACCTTGGCAACATTACTTAAGGTTTTAATTCTTTAATATTCCTTGAAATGTGAAATAGCCTCTCCTTTCTTCCTCATGGACTGATGGGCGGATTCCCTACATCATCCAGAAAAGGGGTTTTAAGGGAAAATGCCCACTCAGAGGCAAAGCAGGCTGTAAGGTGGGGACCACAGCCCCATCTCCACCCACCTCCTCCCAAACCAGGGAGAGGGGAAAGGCTAGCATGTTAAAGGCCCCCTATCTCTCTCTCTCTCTCTCTCTCTCTCTCTCTCTCTCTCTCTCTCTCTCACACACACACACACACACACACACACACCCTGAGCTGCTCACCCGGCCCCAACACCACCATCAAAGCCACCTCGGCCCTTGGCTTGTCCCTCTGACTTTAGCGGGTGGGGAGAGGTAGAGGGTGCTTTTTCATGATTCCCTCTTACCCATGGCTGCCCTGATCAAATATTTTGAGCCCAAAATATGGGTACATGCTTAACAAATAAAGGTTGCCTATAGAGAAACTGGGTAGGATTTTTTTTTTTAAATCCAAGGGCACGCCTTACCTCCATCATCTCCTCCTGCTTCCCCCCCACACCGGAGAGCCTTTCTGAGTCTGTGGTCTGCCCTGCCCCCCCTCCACTGAGAGCTGCTGGAAAAATGCATCTTTCTTTCCTGATCCTTTCTGCATTCTGGGTGTTCAATACGTGTTTGTTGAATGAAAGATGAAAGGAGAGTGAACGGGTTAATTCTTCCCTTTTAAGAGAGCGCTTGACACACATTTTATCCTGCTTTCACCTGCTGGTGACAGCTGACAACACTGTCCCCACCGAGAACCGCCTGGGGCCACTGCTTCTTGAGGTGTAGAATTTTATCTCAGTAAGGAACAACCTTCTCTGATGTAGTAAACCGAGGCTCAGAATGACCTGGATCTATGCTTCATCAGAAACTTTGTTGTCGGTCTGTTTGTTACCTGACGGAGTGATAATCGTTATAACAAAGGACCTAGAAACCTCGGAAGCAAAGAGTGGGCTTGGGATAGAAATAACATCTGGGCGTTGTCTTTGAGGAAGGAAGCGCATACTCACACAATTCAGCATTGATCCCTGTGTTCAGGCAGCTCAACTAATCCGGCCGCAACCACAGAGACCGAAAGATAAAGCTCTGAAATGGGGTCGGTGCAGTTTGGCTCCCACAGACCTGCCTGAGTCCCTTCCAGAGTTGCAGAGTCCAAAGCCCTGCGGGGAGGGAATGCGCCTTCGAGGGTCTCGTGTGTAATTCTCAAGGCATGCTCTCAAGACTCTCCTGTTGGCCTCGATCTATCCTCACTTGTTCTAAGCACTTTATGAGGGAGGCCTTGGGATTCGTCCATGTTAGAGATGAAAAAGCTGGGGAGCATCCTGCCCAGTCAGAAGGAATTCAAAGTTTAAAATTAAGTCCAACCAGTAGGGTGGGCCACAGTGGAACTGTACGATGCAGAAGGCTCTCCTGTCTCTGGCATCACCCTGTCTCTGCTCCTATTGGCTCTCCTTCCTCTGTAGAGGTCATCTTCCTCTGGGGCCATTGTTTCTTAAGATGTAAGATGCTGTCACCACCTCAGCCTCATGGCTGACCCAGCACCCCACTGTCTGGGGCTTACCCTCTCCGGCCTGGCACCAGGTCCTCTCCAGAGCCAACTGCACTTTTCTACCTCCAAGCCTTCAACTTGACCTCTCCTCCCAAAGATAACTTGCTTCTCCTGCACTGACCTCATTTGTGCAAAGTAAAGGATTGCTATTTCAGATGCACCAATGGTATAGGCCAGGCAAGGGGACAGAAGGCCAGGGACAATGCCCTTTCCTCTGATAGAAAAGCGGAGCCACCTCCAAATCATGCCTTTTACTCTGCTAAAGTGGGGTGCAGGCCCACGGTTCTCCCCTGGAAGGATGTGTACAGAAGGCCTCAAGCAAGTGACAGAAAGAGGTTCCCACAAGTCCCCCAAACACATCTTCCCTGATAACGGCACCACCGATGTGCACTGTCTACCAGGTCTCGGGCACTCCAAATCTCACCACCACCCTGTGAGGGATGTGTCGTTACCCCCATGTCATAGATGAGAAGACTGAAGCTAAGAGCCACTATTACCTGGTTTATCGGAGATAGAGCTGGATCTGAACCCAGGTCTTGACTTAAACAGCCATATTCCTAACTTCCACGTTCTTCCAAAGTCAGCCTGAGTCGGGGACAGCTGACTTGCTCCAAGCTGCACTGATAGGCGGACAGAGTCTCAGTGTCGGGAGCTGGATCATACTCCAGACGTGGCTTCTTCCTCTTCTTCCACACCCCAAACTCTCACCTCTGTGGGGCCCTGATTTCCTGCAATTGTTCTCTCTGGCCTGACCCCCACTCCCTCCAATCTCTCTACCCTTCATGGTGGTTTCTGATGGAAAGATGTCAAACTCAGAAATACCCTTTAGCTCCCTTTTTTAAAAAAATGAAAAACAAAACAAACTTATATTTTGAAACGATTCAGGGAAGTAAAAAAAAATTATGTCAGAACAAAGGACATAAAAGACAGAACCCTTAGAAGGAGACACACCAAACCTGCACTAACCATTGCAGAGCTATTCTGTGCAGTGATGACTCCAGGAGCACATCCACCTGCTGTGCCCTTGAAAGGCCCTTGGGGACTACCATAAGCAGTGAGAGCCACGGTGCTCCCTCTGCAAACATCACCGGCATTAAAGCCCGGGCGGCTGTCGCCTTGGTTCCCAGACTGACCGCCTTGGTATGGCCCAGCTAGGACTCAAGTCCCCCTCGTTTTACCCAGGCTGGCCCCAAAGACACGCAGGCGATTCAGATCTGCCGAAGGGAAGCAGAAAGTGCTCCTTTTTTGAAGTGAAAAGCTAAAATTGGCAGAGAATGGTCTATTTTATCCGCTGTTTTGAAGCATCAACGATCAATCGTGTTGAGAGTCACAGACGCTGAAGGGGGACCGGGCAGGAGCTGAAGACGCCGCAGACCTGGCTGCTGCCTGTCCCATGCCCAAGGGCACTTGAAAGCAATCGCCTGCATTCCCCGACAGCCTCTCTCCCTGGGGACCGACTCAGTGCACCCGGCCAGGACTGGACAGAGCTCTCCTGCTGCCCTTCCCGACTGGCTCACACTTAATCAGACCGTCAGGATGGAGGCTACATAGTTCGCTGCTGTGACATCCCAAGGATTCACTCCCCTCAGTGATTAGATGTCGTGATTAGACGATCTTTTCTATTACATTAAAGCAATCTTTTAACAGAAAAAAAAAAAAAAAAAAGCAAAGCCTTGGCACCATCGTAGAAGAAGCTGGAGCCGTGAAACCAGCCCTTGACTGAGAGTCCGTCGGCGACTTAACTACCGACCCGCCACGAGTCGTCAGTCAACCTCTCTGGGCCACGTGCCCGTGACTTCCAAATGCTGCTGCCAGGCTGGCCGCAACCAAAGCACCTGGAGAGCTTTCTCCACGCCCAGCTCTGCCCTGCCGCTCGGACTGAATATCTCTCAGCTGAGGCCTGGGAATCCGTAGGTTTTAAAAGTTCCCTGGGTGACCCCTATCCACAACCAGAATTGGGAATCGCTGAACTTGATGTTCTCGAAGCTAACGTCCAACTCTAAAAACCTATGAAATTTTCCTTTATTTTCACCAAGAACAATCCTAATAGCACCCCCACATTATTGGTATTGCCCCAAATGTCAGGGAAAATAGGGACATTGGTCTTTATTGCAGACGCGAGGATGGATTTTAACGACCTTTTGAAATCAAGACCCAGTGAGGGGCATGGCTGCCACCCAAGGGAGAATGGTGTTTGGATCTTGCCTGTCTCGGTGGAAAGCAGTGAATGCTTCTCTGGGAACAGACAATTCGTACCACATTCTTGACAGAGTCCTGCTGGAAAGAATCCCTCCCTCTTTAAACAAAGCAAATTCCTTGCTTTTAAGTTTATTGACAAACTGGACCAACTTACGAGTTCTATGTTTTTACATCTGCACACATTTGGTGAGCAAAATCTCTGTGATGATAACATCTTGCGGGGAAGAGATTTTTAAACAGCAAAAATGTAAGACACTCTTTCTTTCTCTGGAGAATTTATAAAAGAAAGAACTTCCATTACGGTTAAGAATCAAAGTGTGTTCTCCCACCACCACTCGCAAAATAGAGATGTACTGAAGCCTGAATCCCAGTCCCCCAGAATGTGACCTCCTTTGGGAAAAGGATCTTTGCAGAGGTAATCCCATTCAGGTGAGGTCACGGGGGTGACCTTATAGAAAGGGGAAATCAGACACAGAGACAGACACACACACCAGGAAGAACGTGTGAAGACACAGGGAGAAGACAGACTGCGGCTGGAGAGCCGCATTGACAAGCCCAGGAACGCCAAAGGTTTCTGGCAAACGCCACGGCTAGGAAGAAACAAGAAAGGACTCCCCTGCCTATTTCAGAGGGGACACGGGCCCTGCTGACAACTCGATTGCAGACTTCCGGCCTCCAAAACTGTGAGACAATACATTTGCGGGACTTGCTTATGGCAGCTCTAAGCAACAAGTATAATCACCAACCTAGATTTCAAAGTAATTAATAATAATAATAACAACAATAAGAAAATAATGGCCACATCTGATGCTGGGTTTTACGTGCATGAACTCGTTGACTCCTCTCTGTAAGGCAATGAAGTGGGATTGTCACCCCCACTTTTGTTTTAGTGTCCTCCACATTTTAGAAAGAGCGCAGGTATGGCTAAGTGAGATTAAGAAACTTGCTGACGATCAGACAGCAAAAAAGGATGGGACGGGGATTTGATCTCAGCCACACCTCCCTTGCATCTCATACTCCTGCTGACGCTGGAGAGCAGGCCCCATGGGAGAACTAAAACTAGTAAAGACAACCTGAGCGACCCCTCAACCAAGGAGGCCAGTGTTTATGGCCCAGGACCATTATTTTGTTTAAAGTAAAATTACAGATCAGATATAATAGGTAAATAACAACATATAGTACTAAGTAAAAATGTAAAATGGTTTTAAATTATCGCAGGTAATCCAGACCCTGCTTCTGTTGGTATAAAATAGTCGATAATTAAGTCTGTAAATTAATATTAAGATGATAACAAGTGATGGAAGAAGGGTGACTGTTTCCACTTCACGGCAGGTGAAACGGAGCCACTTCAGAGGGAGGTGACTTGCTCAGAGGACACGCTGCAGTAAGTCCAGAACCAGAGCCAGACTCTACCTTCTGACTCTGCGTCCACCAGGCCCTGCCTCCGTTAAAAGCACACACGTGTGACGTATTTCACATGTGCCTAATTACCAAGAGATGGCACATGCAATCCGATCCTTATTTTTAATGAGATTTCGTTCCCCCTGAATTAGCCCAGTGCAGTATGTAAACTCTTAGAGCCGTAGATAAATGTCTATAATATTTAATATATTAATTTGGTTGCATATATATATATATAAATCACACACTATATAAAATAATCTTAATTAAGAAATGTTGCTATTCTCTGTCTCACACGTCGTGCGGCAATTTTATTCACACTCTTCACCAACATCTGCAACACACACACGTTCACCGAGCCCTTTCTTTTCCTGCCTAAGCGCTTCCAACTCTATAAGACACTGTGGTGGGGAACGCTGCCTCCTTTTGCTCCGGTCCTCTCCATTTAGATTCGTCATTGGTGCAAGCATAACTCTTTCGGTTACTTTTAAGTGATCTTTAAGGATTCATTCACAGTGACACACGACACTTCTCAGTGGTGAGGTCCTCTTTGGAGGAAAAATAACTAACCGTGGGTTACAATTTCGTCGCCTCTTTTACCAGTTCTGCCAGGAGACTTTCTTTACCAGCTTCGAAAGGAGGGTTGATGGGAGTTGTTTCAGGTTCATGGGTCTTTCCCCAAGAGAATGCTTTCTTACTCCACAAACATAAGAAATTTTAGAAGACCACCCCCCACCCCATCCCACGTTTTGTGAGGCCTAACTGTTAGGCAATAAAAGCTTTGGCTTTTAGGTAGCAGCACAAAGATAAGATATGGGGGTGGGGGGAGAGGGGAATGCCTGAGATTTCCTAGTGGGAATTTCGGTGACAAAATTGATGGTTTTTAGCAATGAAACCCAAACTGACCCTATTATTTCTTAAGTTGTATTAACCTGTTTATACTCAGACAACTGAAGCAGAAACCCCTGGAAAAGCTCACGCGTCACCCGATGTTTACATACTCGGGTCCTGGCTGTGTGGACGAGTTCTCACGCTGATTTCAACCTCTGCAGCTGGATGGGGAGAGCGCCGGCGCCGGTGTAGACCTGGGGAGCGAGACCCACCTGAGCCCCGCCGCCTGGACCAGGTGCGCCTCTTGTCAGAAGCCTCAGCCAATCAGACGCAGGACTGAGATGTGGGCCTGTGGACTAGGTTTCCACCCTGTTCTGGAATCTTCCACGCCCTAGGCCTCACTCCCACTGCCTTAGGCTCCTTTGCTGTAAGCTGCTTTTCCTCAAGCAAGCGTCTTCAAAATAAACATTTAAATGGTACTTCTTAGTCATTTTCCCTGTTTTGTTTCCTAGAATTTCAACACCAGTGAGCACTGTGGGTGAAGTAGGCTTTTGTGGGTTCGTCTGGGAACACTGTTCACAGTGGAAAATGCATTCTGTGTTGGAAACAAACACCGCACACAAAGAAACGTTGGAACACGAGCGCTTTGTCGAGTGAGGACTGCTTGTCCAGCCTCTTATGACAGGGTTAAAGCTTGCGACTGTTCTCTTTTCAAATCTGGGCAGGCTTTCCTTTTTTAATTTTTTTTTTAAGTCTCGTTCTGGAATAGAAAGCTATGATTCTGGCCACAGGAAAAATGCTCCTGAAAAACAGAGCATTTGATTTTCTTTCTTTCTTTTTCTTTTTTAATCATCTTTTTGACGGGAAGGCGCAGGTATAGAAATTACATGATGTGATTGCCACCTTCTGTATGAAAACACCAGCCCTCTGAGGAGGAGGTGGTGGGAGGTGATTAAATGGTTTGTTCACTTGACAAAGGTAATCTGCTTGACTAATTAAATTCTCCAACAGCCATAAATTGAGCCGGACACTGTTCTAGGCAGGCCAGTGAAAACTCTGACCTAGCAAGCAAGGTCTGCGGGGACCCTAGATAACAGAATAAAATAAACAACAAGAACATGTAAAGTAGAGACCAATGCTATGATGAAAATTAAACAGGGGAAGTACTAAACAGGAGGAGGATGCCTGGGCAGCTCCTTTCGGTTGGATGGCCAGGAAAAGCTCCCCAAAGAAGGACTTTTCCCCTAAGACAAAACCCAGCTATGAGAAGATATAGAGAAGAGGAACAGTGAGTGCAAAAGCCCTGAGGTAGGGTAGAACTTGATTTTATTCTAGGAACAAAAAAGGCCCATGGGGCTGAAGGTTAGCAACTGAGAAAGGGGTGGGTGCGAGCTGCTTACATAGGCGGGGAGGCCTCACCTCCAGGATGAGTTAGATCTAATCCTAAGGCAAGGAGAACAAGAAGGCTGCCAGCAAGCGGAAGCATTAATGAATACGGTGACGGTTGGGATGGTGTGGCCATCAGACTCTGGGTATGTACCATGTTCCAGAAGTTGCATTACATGGGTTAATCTCACAGCCACTCTACGGAAATCATTAGAATTTCCATATTACACAGTAAGAACATCAAAACTGGGAAAGTAAAGAAATTTGCCTCCAGCTGGCAGTGTTTTTAATAACCTCCTTTTATAATTATAGAAGTTAATCACAGCCAGCACAAGAAAAGTTTTCCGAATGAGCAAAACGAAAAACATCACTTGCGATCACATCGCAGACAACTACTGTTAACATTTTGGTTTACATTTTTCCAGATGCGAATATATTACCTACTGTTCTCAAGAGCACGACTGCTTACTTCTACTTGTGACATAATTCCCAGATTACAGATATTTTTATATTTGTCCACAAATCCATCTAGAATGATAGTGTGAAAAAAAGTCACATTGTAATACATAGAACCAAGTATATGATTGGATGATTAACTAATATAAAGTATTAATTAAGAATGAAGTTAATTGATAAATTACAGAATATTATGGATCCTCTAAGCCCATTTTGCCTATGCTTATAGATTTTTAAAAACTGTCTGAAAGGATATATACCACATTGTCGATAGAGGTTAGCGCTGGTTTTTATAATTTCAAGGGAGTTTTACGTTTTTTTGTTGTTTTTTGATAGTCTGATCTGTCTAATGTTTCTGTAATAAGTGTTTTTCTTCTAAAAGTATTAAAGTAAATGGTGGTATAAAATTAAAGATTAAGACTGGATATTTCTTAATTTAACGAATTCTCCAAAAGGCATTTTTCTGTCCCTTCCATGCCCACAGCTCAGAAGTCATTCATCAGTTGCAAATTGCTCCCAAGCAGGCCATGCATGCCCAGGGACCTGCTTTGGCAGCCTCGTGTGGGCTGGCCTCTCGGAGGCAGAGACCGCCCCCTGGCCCTGAGCCTGCACACGTGTCCTGGGCACCCACTCATCCAGCCCTGTGCTGGGTGCCATGCAGGCCAACACAGCAACAGCGAACATAATTTCTCCCCTGCACCTCACCACCATAACCAGAAAAACACAGTGAGCAACTTGGGCCCAAGCAGTATGCCATCTCAAGCAGTGAGAGCCACTTGGGAACCTCCAGAAAAAGCGTACCTCCGGAGGTAAACTCAAAGTTCCCCTCTGCCAGCGAGGCAGCCATGTGTATGCCCCTGTGGTTTTGTCACCTGTAAGTCCAGCTTGCATGGCACCACAAAACTGAAGGGATTGCTTCCGGAAGGACTTTCCTTTTCCTCGGCCATCTTCTAGAATTGTTTCTCCAGCACTGCCCTGTTCTTTCTCTTTTTCCTCTGTGCGTGCCTCTTCATGGTTTGGACAGCCGTGACTCCAGTCTCACTACTACTAGTTATGTGACCTCAGACAAGCTACTTACCCGCAGAGTCTCAGGTTTCCTCGTCTATAAAGGGAGACAGTGTTCATAAGGTCATTTTCAGGATTAAATGAAATCACGTGAACCAAGCTCCTGGGATACAGGAAACTGTCTCTAAACGCCTCCCTCTCCTCGCGTCTCTCCCGCCCTCCTATGCCCGCCGTCTAAAAGATCTCATTCCTCAGCTTGAGATGTGAAGGGCAGATGAAGCAGGCGGGAGAGCCTTAATCTGAGCCCGTCCAACCACATTTTTATTGGGTGAGCCTGGACAAGTTTTTAGACCATCACAATCTCGGGGATTGCTATGAGATATGAATGAGATCACAGATACCAAATTACTTTCCATTCAAGATACAGCTCTGCAAATGCTGAAAGAGTATGGCAACAAGAGAAATAAGCCCTTGAATGAAAATGAGATGACCAATGAGTAAGATTAATCCACTGGATAACCCCAAAACGTTCCATGAGCATTTTCGCAGGGACTCTTTTAAAATAGGAGATTTAATTGCAAAATATTCAAATCTATTCAAGACTGGTGGGAAGGAAAAGAAAAGCGACTTGCCCCTCTCTCTCATCTCACGTACAACTGAGAATGAACCTCGCCTGCTTCAAATCACAGCCTTTGGCACATCCGAATGAGTAGACAGGACAGTTCAGAGAAGGGGAGGACAGGCAGTGTGGAGGAGGTGCCCCCGCCTCGTGCAGCTGAGCAATAACTAGGCCATCCCCTGGGATGAGGACCCATGCTCAGCCTAGGCTTCAGGCATTGCCCAGATGCCAGGGTGAGAAGAGATGCTTCGGGCTTACAGAGGACCTGCCCCCACAGCAGAGCTGTTCAACTGGCATTGTTCTGCCAGGAGACTGTGCAAGGCCTGACACCAGACCGCTTCTTTGTGTTCCTCTCTCTGGAGTACAGGAGCCTTTGAACTGGGCTGGTTCAGTTCGGGTGAGAGACGTTCCAAAAGGCTGGCCACAGCATCTTTTCCTAGGAACTGATCGACAGTCTCAGCAGTAGGACCTTATATGACCTGAAAGGCCACTCCACATGATTCAAAAAGACTGTATGGCGGGTCCCGAGTGAAGTACATCCTGGCAAGGGATGACTCAGCATCAGGGCCCTCTCGGTGTGGGCTGACTGTGAGTCAAGGGTGTCATTTCCCTGCCCGTGGCCCAGAAACACTTCATCAACCTGTCCTTGTTTGTGACTTGCGTTAACAGGGCCACATGAAAGCTTTCATTTCTGGTGATTGAGTTCAAAGTCAGAGTCCTGTTTGGACAGTTTGCTCTCCATCTGTGTTATAATAGACGGCACCTCCCCCCCAAGGTGAAACTTCACAGCCTAAGTCATCACAGCAAAAGGCCAACCTTGCTCACTCCTGCACAGAAGAGGAAAAGTAGCTTTGAGTTGGGCACCCAGGAAAAGACGCACAACTTCATCACGGCACAGGACATGTTGCCCTTAATAAGGCTGATCTCTTTATCCTAAGGGCATAGTAGCCTGAGGAAGACTTGGCCACTCACTGTCTATGGCCCCAAAAATGAGGTGCTTCTCCAAGAACTTGGGTACCAGGTTTCCCTCAGAAAGTTAGACAAGCACAATCTGTGAATTTGACTAGAATTCAGGAGAAGTAAACCAAGACAGTGACTGAATTTCTGACTGAAGAATTTGGAGCTACTCCAAATTTTCTTCAAAGTGACTTGACTGTCATGTTAGGAAGGTAGAAATAGAATGTGATTAAGACTTGAAAAGCGTAAATCTGTCTAATTGGCTGGATCGGATGCCGTGTGAAGGAGCCTGTTTGAAGACACTAACACATGCGAAAAAGAGGCCCAAAGTCTCAGAAGCCAACAGGGCCACCTAAGCAGGGATGGGTGGGGTGCGCGGGCAGCTTTATTCTTTCAGCACATGGGGTCAGGAGTATTCCTCCTGTGGGCCACACAGAATCAATGAGATAAATTGCATTTATTCTAACTCCAAGCTAATTAAGCAAACATCGGGATGAAATTTGTCTTCTCAAGTACAATTTCCACAGGAGGCTGTGCTTGCCATGACAACATGAGTATTCTGGCCTGTCGGTCATAATTCAGGTATGTACATCAGTCTCTGGGGTCTGGTTAAGGTGAGTCCACTTGAGGAAGGTCAGGATCTGGGCCTCAATGAATGCTGTGACATTCGTGGTAAATAAGTCAGCTGGGAACACCCTTCCATTCACTCTGTGTACAGTAATGCCACAAGAACACACAATATTCCCATCCTCTGTGGTCTTAGCATTCCCATACGACATATTGCAGGACCCAATAATCTCAGCGAGAGCCCAGTAAAATAATTTTTTTAAAGCAAAAAAAAATTAATTGACACTTAAATTAAAACCTACCATTTGGCTCTGATGGGAGTTGCATTTCCAAAATTCCTGTATCCCATTGATTTTTCTAAATTTCTAAAGCAGTTGTCTCTTTAAAAATCATTTCCAATTTTTCATTTCTTTTTTTAAATGACATCACTCAGCAGCCTCACCAGACCCCAACCTGACACTATTTTCATATTCGCAAAGACCAGAAGAATTAGACACACCGCAGAGGAGGAAAATTTGCCCATAGTGGACCCAAACAGGGACATCTGGGCTGCGTCTTCCCTTCCTCCGTGCCCCCAAAGGTCTAAATTTAGTTTACTGGATGGGCCGTAATGACATTAACATGTTGCAAGAACAAGAATCAAGCAGAAGAGAAAAAAGCAGCTTAATGTGGCACGAGGTATTTTAATGCCATGGCAACTATGATGTCTTCTCTATCATTTAATTCACTTCCTCAGGTCAGGTTATTCTGACCTCTCTCCCCTGCACTTCCTGTTGCTGCGAGGAAATCAGGTCGCCCTGAATTCCCCAGTCCTCTTCACCACTGCAGGCACGTCTATTTCCAGCAGAACGTATTTCCTCCATCTCTTCCTTTGCTTTTGGACCTTTATTTGGTGGCCTTGATGTTCCCTGTTGCTCTTCACTGAGCTCCACCTGCTGTAACTGCTTCCCTTTCATCCACATCTTCCCCCCACACCCCCTCCTCCCTGCTCCTGTCCTTGGCCCTCCCTCCAGCCTCTGCAGTTGTCACCAATGCAGTTAGCCACTTGATTTGTGACTTGGTGCTTCAGAATCCAGGGCCATGCCTCTCTTCCTGGAGTGAGATAAAGGTCCTTCCCTTGCGGGTCTCAGTGCCATTAAATCGAGATAACTCGGGGACTCGAATGCATCTTCAGCTTTCCTTCTTCGGTGCCCATCCCTGGGGCTCTGCATGCTCTATTTAGCTTTTCCCCAGGAAAGGTGGACAGGGAAGATTTGAGCTTAGCCTGTAGCCCAACCTCCCTCACTTTCAGAGCAAAAACGAAGGTCCAGAGCTTCACTGACCAGTTGCGTGGCTAGTTCATGGAGGAACCAAACGAATAGGGTAAAAAGGCAATCAAATTGGCGAACTGGGTGGGAAAGAATCTCGTTAAGGCCTGAGCAGCACCCAAATGAGCTCTGATGACTATTTAAGACTTTCGTCACTCATTCTGTCCCTGTCTTCCTGCCTGCATGCAAACACACACAGCAGAACCTACCATAGATCCATGGGACACCTGCCTCCCAGTATCATGAAGACCCAGAGACTGCTTGGACCCTTCCAGCCACCACCGGCGGGATGGGATGAGGGCACTGGGACCGTTGGCACCAGTGAATTCCTCATGAGTTCCACATTCTCTAGCTTTTTCCCAATTTGCCAGTGTGTATAATGGTGGATTATCAGAATATTTCCCCCCTAAATGTAGGAAAGTGTATAAAATACAAGATGCCTATAAAAATATACTTATTGCAAAAGTTATATCAGTCTTATAAGTAAGCCCCAGCCTTCTCAGGGGAAATACAGGGGTGGTTGAATGGATAGAAGAACTCAGTGTTTCTACCGCTTGCTGCAGTGGAAAAGGGACTTCAGTTTCCCAAGCTGAGGGTGAAGAGAGAGATGTAGCCTTGGATGTGTGGCAGCAAGCCAGAACAGCTGAGACCAGCCACTCTTCGGTGTGAGCGCAGAAGTGAGTCTCACCCCGGGGCCTGGCTGTCAGATGTCCTGTGTGGTCCGTCCTCCCAGCCAGGGCCGGTCTGGCACATCGATCTGCTGAGTTAGGAGCTGAGCCACGCTGCTGCTGCTGCTGCTACTGCTCACAGCGATTAAGGGCTCTATTGATTTTCTAGCCCCTGACCACAGTGGTGGGGACAGAGTATGACAGAGGAGAGTGGCGGGAAGCCAAGTGGAAAGAAGGTTTATGAAACGAGCTCTCAATGAAGAAAACTGTGGGAAAGAATGCGACAGAAGCAGATTTGGGGCCAGTAGATGTGGGGAAGTAGAACAACTCAAAAACTCTCTCCTGACTTGAGCTAAAACCAAGCACTTTGCCAACACACAGGCAGAGGATCCTGTCTGTGAGAAAGACTCGGCACTGTTTATATAAAACAGAATATTCCTCTTTGCAAAATGACCCCGACAGGGCTGAACCTTCTTCTGTTCCAGGCACGGTGTTGGGTTGTGGGACGGTAAATAAGAATCAGTCAGTCTAGAGAAGGGGATGGAGAACATACCCAAAATGGTTTGCAAAAATGCAAATGTATCTTAAAGGGGTCATGAAAACATTTTATCTACATATGAGGCCCAGAGCCAGCAAAAATGAATGGCGGCTGAAGGTGGGCAGGACTGTGTCCCAGCAGCTGCCTGCCTCATGCACGAATCTGGGACGGTTCTCAGGGGGCCTTCACTCTGGTCACTACCCATCCTGACAGGGAGCCCCCAGTCACTTCCCATTCCCAACCCTTCCAGGACCACAGGAGGCCTGCTCCAGGGATGCTGTGAGCAAGGCTCCTGGTCTTCTAAAGGTAGCAAGTAGAAAGGGAGCACCTGACAGTTTGGATGTGCACTGCATGCTGGGAAGTCCTCGTGGCACCAAATGGATGGCTGGACATCCTCCTCTGAACCCAGAGATAGGGGCAGGGCACTTATGACATGATTCCTGTCCCCACCCCCACAAAGCCACCCACCATGGACCTGTATCTCTGTGGTTCCCCTGTGTGTTCTGAGGGAAGATTTCTTCCAATCTACATTCCCCCTACTTCAGCCCCCTTTTGGGAAAGGAATAAATTATTTTTGCTTCCTGTTAACCTTTAAAAAAAAAAGTTACTTTTTTGTCCCTGGAAATAAACTGAAAACTGCAGAAGAAGATGGGTATCCGATGTGTTTTCATATGTCAGCGTCATATCTGAGAAAGGTTGTATGTTTCAAAAGGGAAAAAAAGGAAAAATGTCATATAATTCAAAACCAGTGAGTGAGCAAACTCGTCCGTGATAGCTTTTAAGAGAGAGAGAGAGAGAAAGAGAGAGAGAGAGAGAGAGAGGATCCTGCTCCTGAGGTTCATGTTTCAGAATGATGTAACCTGAGTGGCTCTTCCATCCCCCGCTGCCCAGGTGTCTGCCTTGGAGGACTTGGAGGACTTGAGGTGGTCCCACTTAAACCCGAAGAGTTCAGAGAGGTGTGGGCTAAGCTGAGGCCCTCTGAGAGGTCTAGTCTAAGCCCTGGGCCTCCGGGTGATCCAGCCTCAGCTAGGGACCTCCGAGTGGTCTAGCTGAATCCAGAGGGACCTTATCCCAGAGTAGCCTAAGCCTCTTAGCTCCCGGAGGAGGGATTCGGGCTGGTGGGGGAGGCGAGCAGCAGCAGAGCCTAACTCTGATCTAGGGCCCGTCCCCGTCTTCCTAAACAGTCAAAAGGGATGGAAATTCCTGGCAGTGTATGGGACGAATGTCCCTAACACTGTTTTGCAGCCCCCGCCACCTCCCCACAGAAGGAAAGTGAAGTCAAGAAGAAGCTCACAACACTTCGGTGCGAAATACCTGGCGTTTAAGCACAGAGCCCGAACCAAGGCGTGGTCCGGGTGCGGGAGGCACCGGAATCTCCACCGCTTCCAGATGGAACAAAAGGGAACAACTTTCCTCGCTCCCTCCCGCCCGTCCCTCGCGCATGGCTGCTCCCGGCAGGTGCCCAGGGCGGCGGGCACGGGTCCCCCCGCGCCCGTCGTGCGCACCTGCACCGCGCGCCACCCGTGGGAGGCCGTGCCCCCAGCACGTGGGGCGGCTGCGCCGGGCCCCCGGTGCCCGGACGGCCCAGTCGTCGGAGCGGGTGGCCCTGGAGAAGCGGGGTGGCCGCTGGGGACGTGGCACGTGCAGGCGACGAGAGGGGGCGCGCCGCGCGCAGGGTCCCGTCCCCCGCCGGCTCCCCTTGGCGGCTCCCGCCCGGGTTCCCGGGTCGCCCACAGCCTGGGGGTCCCGCGGGGGGCGCGCGGGGTGCGGGGCGCGGCCCCCCGGGGTCTGCGATGCGACGACACCTGCGCCCGCGTGCGAGCCGCACCCGCTGGGGGCGGGGGGCGGGGTCCCGGGTGCGCGCAGGGCCCCGGGGACCCCCCCCCCGGCCGGCGCCCAGCTCCCGGGAAGGGGCGGGAGCTGCCAGCCGGCGCGCGGGGAGGCCCGGCCGCGGGTGCCGCGGGTGATGTCAGCGGATCAGCTGCTCGCGAGCCAGGCGGGGGGCGGGGGTCACCGAGAAAGTTGCGGCGGCGGCGGCGGCCGGAGCCCCGCGGGCGGGGGGCGCGGGGCGCGGGGCGGGGGCGCCCGAGGCCGAGGCGCTGCGCGGGCCGCGGGGCGGGGGGGGCCGTGCGCGCCGCCCCGGCCGCTCCTCCTCTTCCTCCTCCCCCTCCCCCTCCCCCTCTGCCTCCTGCGAACTCGCAGGGCGCAGCCCGGCCTCCGGAGGGAGCAGCCGCGCGGCCCCCGCCATGGACAGCGACGACGAGGTGCTGGAGGAGGCGGTGGAAGGTACGGCCGGGGGGTCGGGGGGCCGGGGGCGACTGGGGGACTGGGGGTCCGGGGGAGACCGGGCATGGGGGGACCGGGCATGGGGGGATCGGGGATGGGGGCGCCGCGGGCTCGGGGCGCAGGCCGGGCCGCTGGGGGGTGGGGGGACCCCGCCGCCGCGCCACCCCGCACCCCGCGCCCGGAGGTGCGCACTGGCCGCGCGCCCCGGCCTTCGCGCTGCCGCGGGGGGTGGGGGGTGCGCGCAGGAGGACAGCCCCGCGGACCCTCCCCGGGGCCCCCCCCGGACCCTCCCCGGCCCCCCCACACGACTGGGGCACCCCCGAGCACCCCCTCCCCTCCGCCCGCCGGCCCTTCCTTCCCTGCGACCCGCGGGGACCCGGCGGGGCCCGACCTGGCACGTGGCGGCCGCCCCCCCCCCGCCCCGCGCCCCGAAAACACGAAACCCTCGCGGGCCCCGGGGCTCGAACGCGCGCCGCCCGCGAGCGGGGGGTGCCCCCCCCCGCGCTGTCCCCGCGCGAACCCGCTCGTTCCCCCCCCTTCCCCGGAGGCCGGTGACACCCAACTTCCCGGATCCCGGATCCCGGATCCCGGGCGGCGCGAGGGTGACCTCACGGCGGGGCCGCGCCTCCCGCCCCTCCCCCCGCCCCCCCACGTCTCTCCGCACTTGGTGCTGAGTTTCTCCGCCTTTGGGGGGGTTGGGGGGGCTGGCCCTGAAGAGCGCGGCGGGGCCGTTGCCCAAGCCGGGAGGGGGCATGTTCGGGGCGTCCGCGGGGCCGGGGCGCGGGGTGCGGGGCCGGGGTGCGGGGGAGCGGGGTGCGGGGCGCGGGGACGGGGCGCGGGGCGCGGGGCCGGGGTGCGGGGCGCCTGCGGGTCCGGAATGTTTCCGGCCGCGCAGCCGAGCGGACGGTGCTCGCCCCTCGTCCCCGTGGACACGTTGTCACACATCAGCGGTCAGGACAGACAGTGGCCGCGCCGCACCCGCGCATCCATCCGCGAACGTGACTGTGTCCCCGCGGGGAGAAGTTCGTATGTTTCCTAAGTCCCAGCTGACTCCTTTTGCAGTGCTCCAGGGGGCTGAGGACGAGATTGAGCGGAATAACATTCCTGAATTCTCTAAAAGGTGTCCATTACAGGGTAGCTACTACAACTCTCTTTAAAAATCCATTTTCAAAGAGTTTTTGCTGCTGTTTTAATTTCACAATGTTCTGAACTCACCGAACCTCATAAGTAAGCCAATTTGGGGGGGTTTCCTGGGGTCTAAAGATTTTGAGTCTATCCTATAGAAGTCTTTTCAAGACTTAAGTGATTGACTTCCTGTGCCTTGACATTGTGAAGGATAAATGAGGACAGAAATGTCTTCTCAGATGGTCAGGGCTAGCTCTCACGCTTCAAAGTTTACTTCGACTTGTGCTGGTAAAATTCTAATGCAAACCCTTGGTCGTGCACAGTGTTCCCCAGATTAAGCTGCTTTCCCCTTTAAGGCTGTCTGGAAATATAAGGCCCAGTTGTCCACGGTTGCCAGGCTCTTTACAGAATGTAAACAAGCAACTTTAGAAAGGTATCGATGTTGTTTTTGAACTCGTCCAACTGATAATGTGTGTCCTTTTTTTATAAAAACAAGCAAAGTTCTGTTATATAGGTGACCATACACATTGTTGTCCAAAATCAGAACATGCTTGAGAATGAGATCACTATAACACTTATACTGATAAAATGAAAACAAACTCATAGAGAACAGATCAGTGGTTACCAGAGGGAAAGGGGGTGGGGGGTGATGGAGATCAATTGCACAGTGATAGATAGAAACTAGACTTTTAGGGGGTGATCACTTTGTAGTTTATACAGAAAAATTATAATATTATAAACCTGACACTTTTATATGTATACGTTTATGCTGGGACAACTGGCTTAAACCTTGAGCATCCAGGACACACGATCGCTCAGTTGTACCTAAGCATAAACAATCAGAATAACACAGAATCTTTAAAAGTCCTTGAAACATCTAAAGCTCAGTCTTGAGCAGCACCTAGAGTATGCGAGTATGCATGCCATAAACTGTCCCAGTGGGCTTTTCTCCAGCCATTCTTGGCCTTTTTAGGGCCATCTGTAATAGCCTTTACTTAACATATAACACATGCATGGAGGATGGGTATAAAGCGAGTCTAAATATCTTGGTATTTAAGTGCAACTAACCTACCTCGCTCTGTAAACAAAGCCTCTGTTCTCAGTAGTTTCATCGTGTTTTATTATTATTATTATTATTATTATTATTATTATTATTATTATTATTGTTTAGTTCTTATTTTGTGCAGGCTCTGTCCTCAAAGTTTCACACACACACTCAGTCTTAGGAGGTGGATATTAATATTATCCTAATTTTACAGAGGAGGAAATTGAGGCACAGAGAAGTTAAGAATTTATCTAAGAATACTCGATGGGGTTGGAGACAGGCTTGGGCCTCCAGAGCCCCACCTTACCATACCCAACAGTCTCCCTACATTTTTCTTATTTTTGATTTTTAATGAGTCATCAAATATATAAACTACTTGGTAACCGAGCCTGGAAGCAACAGTTAAACATTATGTCAGTATCACTCTTCGTCAGTGGTAACTCTTTAGAGGCTGGTACTGATGGAGTTCAGTGACTTTCAAAAAATATATTTGGGGGAAGAGAATTTTAATTTACAGCCTCAGCAACAGACATCCTTCTTTTTTTTTCTTTCTTTTTCTTTTTTTTTTCTTCCCCCTCCTTTTTTTTTTTTTTTTTTTTTTCTTCTTCTTCTTTTTCTTTTTTTCCTCCTGAGAAGTTTGCTCTGGGGAAGCAATGGATATGTTCAGGACTCGAGTTGAAATGCCTCTTGTCACCTCATATACATTTTAGTTCCATGTCAGGGTGGAACCGGAGGCCTGGTGAAGCTCTAAACTCAGGCTGGATGAATCCCCTAGGGGAGCTGGGTGGAGGGAGCGTCTGTGTGCAGGAGGGCTGAGCTCCTTTGGGAAGACTGCCAGCCCCAGGCCTCAGAGGCCTGAAACCTCACCTGCGCTCCTGTTGTGTTTTAAAAAACTCTTTGAGGCTCATTGCTTCAGTGGGAAGTGATGCTTAGCTTTAGGAACAGAAATATTTATTACTAGATCTATGTCTTTGTGTTTCTACAGATAGAAAGAGGACTACAATGTGGTCTCTAATATAATTCCAAATTAATATTTCATATCTAACCAGATGAATTACAGTAGTGGAGAGGAAGTAAAAATTACTTCAGCCATGGGAAGGAGATAGGAAAAGAGTTCCTAGGAGAGGTGATATGGAGTTGAGTGCAGTTGACAGGGCAACTTTGTGAGTAAAGATGCAGAAGTGTGGAATTATGCAAGCACGTGCAGAGGTGAATCATTTGCTTCTGTTGTAACAGAGGGCCTAGAAGGAGAAAATTAGAGGGTGAAACAGGAACAGGTGACAGTGTCATAGGCCAAGGACAGGGACTGTGTGCTGGAAGCCATGGGAAGACGTTGGGTACTCTAGAACTGGAAATGACGGCTCTGGGAGATGAACAGGCAGTGGTGAGCAGAGGAGACCATCGCCTAGAAGGCCCTTTGCAATAGTCCTGATGTGCACTCATGAGGGTAGGAAAAAAATGGAAAGGCCTGGAAACATACAGGAGACCCTGGGGAAGAATACTCAAAAAAAAGGGAAATAACAGAAGCCCCAGAGCTAAGGAACCAGAATGAAAACGAGCATCTCAGTGTTCCACTTCTCTACGCCCCTCAAAATATCAAGAATATTTTCCCTGTCTCCCTACTCTCTTATCCTGCCTGTCTCTATCCAATAAGCCTGAGCCTGCTCTGCGCTTAGGGAAACACAGGCTAAGTGTGCCGACAACACCTGCGTCTCGTGGCCGCACCTTAAAATTATGACCCTTACAGCTAACAACTGAGCTCTTGCAAAGAATTACTCTCAAGAAATCAAATTATGTTTTTAACAACCAGGGTAAATGCATTATCACGGGGGCGTGTTCCTTGCACCAAATAGAATAAGCTTGCCTTGTGTTATTATCACTTTTTTAAAGCAGTTCTATTCTGCAAAGCCAACAATGCGTGTAAGAGTGTCTTGTTCTGAAGGAAACACACACACACACACACACACACACACACACACACACACACACACACACACACACACACACACACACACACACACACACTCAGATCTCCTGTGAGCAAGCCTGAGGCAGTAAGCAGCCGGGTGTCTGATCTGGGTGTCTGACCCGGAGGGAATTCGCCTTGCCCAGGCGCACAGATGGGACCTGGCCCTCGTCAGGTTACAGAAAAACTCAGCCGTAACCCCAGGGGAAAATGTCACTTTCCAGCCGTTCAGTAGAGTGATCTTCAGAACAAAGTGGAAAAGTCGACTCACGAGACTGCTGCATTTTTTTCCCTTTCTCGAACTTGAATAAATATTTGAAATCATGCTGCAGACAGACAGACAGCACGTGACCTGGGAGGGCAGTATCAACACAGAGCGGGCCTCCCTGCGAGTTTTCCTTGACGTTTGGCCTGGCGTTCAGCCTCCGTTGAGCGAGAACTAGCCCAGACGGCTGGTGGCTGGTGGTGCCTTTTACAAATTGACCTCGCTCGCAGCAGGGAGGACTCGTGTTTCTCTGTGAGTTGGGTAACACTCGGAAGGTTGGGGATTTGTACCCAGGATATGCTGTTGAAATGCTGGTGCTTCTATGAGGACTGTCTTCACTCCAAAACCTCTTGTACTTTTCTGCCTGGGGCCTGGGCACACCTACCTGTTCAGAGGTACCTGAGCCCACCATCGGCAGGGAAGAAAGGGATTTCTGCTGGTTTGTCCTCATCTAGAGAGGAAGGGAATGGCAAGACTAGGGGCCGGCCTTCCAGCATTCAGAAACGCGTTCAGAGCCGTGGAGTTTCCCGCAAGGCATGTAGGATTGACTCCCTTGCCTGTAGGACTGGCACTCAGGAGATCGCCGTGAAGTTTAATTTAGAGAAAAGGACATGCAACCCAGTGCCAGATGCATAGCAGGTCCACACACTTTTTCTTCTCTGTATGTCAAGATCTTCTTTATTACATTGACTAATACCGACAAGACAGATGTGACACGCACTGTTGTCCAGATGGCATTCGAACAAGAGTTGGACTAGAATCTCTTCTAGCACAAATGTCAAAGGAGATGTGAGGGCACAGCAGCCCAGTCTCTTCTCTGCTCTACTTCTTTTCCTTTGGAAAGTCTCTTTGTTGCTTTCCTGTCTGGGTGGTTTCACATAGAAGCTTCTACTGCTCGGACAACCGCTCGTGGCTGTTAAACATTCCGAGTGGTGGTCTTGAACTGTTCACCGGTCCTGTTAGTGGATCCCATTGTCCTCCTTTTGGGAGAACACAGCAAACAGGCCAACAAGGGGTCCGGTCATGGTCTGAGAGAGGAAGACTCAGGACTTGGCACAACAAAGAACCGAACACCTTTCAAGTGGCAGGGAAGAGCCACACACCCAGGCACCTCCTTCTGACCTCGCCGGAGACACGGCCATGCGGCGTCAGTCGGCAGCTCTTCTCTGTTCCTCCCTCTTCCAGGGGACTGAGAAGGGGATGGGCCCCCGCTCTGCACTGGCCTCATGATAGAGGCGTTGAAACAAGTATCCTTCACGGAGCAAGGGTGATATTTTTGCTTTCATCTCAACTAAAATCAGCACTGTCCCTCGAGTGCTTTTAGTGTGTGATATGGAACTTTCAATTTTCTTGAGCATCTGAATGTCATTGCTGAGGGTGCACCTGCAGCGCTTTATCCAGAAATAGGACAGGACCACTGTGGCGGGGGGAAGGTGGATGTGAATTTACGCTGGGGTTTTCCACCCTTAGTATTCATGGGTATCATAATATTTGCCTTGATCTAAAGTAGAAGAACGCATTTCATCAAACGTTAACTTTTTAAAGTCTGAAATATGTGAACTGCTTTCTATGGGGAAAGCATTTTCAACGAATGAGTAAATACTTCAATATGAGGCTAGATTGATTATTCTGATATTTATACATAAATCAAAAGTGAAATGCTAAATTCATAGGAATGTTAATGGATAAATTTAATTTGATCCCGACAACATTTCATAAAAGAAAGCTTTTAGCTAGGTACTGAGTGATTTTTTTATGAAAAGAAAAAAGTAAATTTAATTTATTTTAATGAGAGAAATGTTATCAGTAGATACTTAGAAAATAATTGTCCAAATTATTTCATATGACTCAAATGTCATTGAATTATGTCACATACAGTTTGTTTGCAAGCGAGAAGAAAGCAATTATGGCCTGTTTCCCTCTTGACCATTAATTTTCTGGCCCTCGGTAGAAAAAAAATTATGTTAAGAAGAAAAGAAGTATGTCAATTGTGATTCATTTAAGTAGCCATGTTTTATTGCAATATATTCTAGGTAACTCATTGTATACAGTCAGGTGTAGCAACAAAACAGTGCATCTGTTGTTATTTTGTGCTTATATAATAATACAATAAACAATAAAGGGCTTTTCCGTCCTAAGAGTATTTACTTAACATCTCTCCCAAGGAATGTTATTCCTTTATCCCTTTAGAAGAAATCATTTTAGGAGCCTAGAGTTCATGGTGGTGATACAGTTTGTTTTCTTTTATGTCTGTGAGCCATCTGGAAGCCACTAAATTTAAGTGTTTAATGTCATTGCATTGCACGCGGCGTTTTCCTCCACGACCCAGGTCCTTAACCCAGGAAAAAGCCAGCAGATTAACTACTGCCTTCAGTCTCACCCAGCTCTGCGAAATCAGCTCGCCGGAAAGACTGGGGAGACACCATTGAGGTGACCGCTGGGTTTTGTGGAATATGTGGATAATGATTAAAAAAAAAAAAAACCTAAACACTGACTGTAAACATAAATGTTGGAAGACGCCAGTCTGTGGACCCAGGCAGAACCAGCAGCTTGGAGATCGCAGTGTAATAACTGGGGCTCGTGGTTAAATGGCCATGTGGATGCTTCCAGCTGCACTCGAAGCACAAGCCCTCGTGGCTGAGGGTATGTGACCGTGGTAGGGGGTATATGACAAGGTTATCTCCGAACGTTCAGAGCTGGAAGATTTTGTAAAATCTTAAATTCAAGCTTAAATCCAAGCTGAGAAGGACTTAGCACAATGAGGTGTTTAAATAGTAGGGCAGTTTCAGAGACATGGCTGTGCCCCTGTTTGAATCCAACAAATAGAAGTGGGGATTTCAGAAGTCGCCGGACTAGCTGTCCTCCACACCGCACTGTGTAATGATATGTAAAAGGATTTTTATTAATTCTAGAACTGGATGACTTCTTGCAAAGACAGTGTATCTGGCAGTAGGCTGAAAGGTGGTGCTATCTCAGCTACATTTCCGTTAAGCATGAGTTTGGGGGCCTTCATTCCAACTGTGAGAATACCACGTGGGGAAGGACTGGGTAAATTCAGACAGGCACTGCAGATGTTGTCACTGATGAGAACTCTCCGTCCCCAGGAAATCGCAAGCTTATTTTTGGTTCACATTCTGAAATGTGCCTGAGTCTCTCTGTTGTGGACCCGTCCGTCCGTTCACAAAGTGTACGGAACAGTGGGGGCGACACAGCGCCCATGCGGGGAGCTGGAAAGCCGTTGCATCCACCGGGGCTGCTCAGGGGCTGAGCGTCGAAGATGTTAAGGTTTGCCTTGTGGTTCCCTTTCTCCAGGGCACCTGGATGACGACGGATTGCCACATGGGTTCTGCTCAGTCACCTACTCGTCCACGGACAGGTTTGAGGGGAACTTTGTTCACGGAGAAAAGAACGGACGGGGCAAGTTCTTCTTCTTTGATGGCAGGTAGCACTCACAGTTTTGTTTTGTTTTGTTTTGTTGGGGGCGGGGAGGCACCAGATTGCTTTATTTGAAGGAATGATACAAATGAAAGGATTTAAGTGGGTGTTCTGGTACAACTTACAGAAAACGTAAAAATAACCCCAACATAGATGCATGCATCCCTATAGGAACCGGAAAAGTCATCCCCGTGGTTACCGGGAAGCCAGCCGAAGGCTTAGCTTGGTTGTCACGGCCTCCTAGGGCGTGCTTGTCAAAGAGGTACTCTGCCGGGCCAGGTTCGTGGCCCCATCTTGCACGATTTGGTTGGGTGGTCTCCCACTTCTTTGATGGATTTCACCTGCTCATTCAGATAATGGGCCTTTCTCCATGAAATCACACAGTAGGGTCGTCTGTGTCAGGGGCTGGTCTGTGCCCAACTCACACTTTTTCCCAAGTGCACCGCACCTTCCATCGCCATCAGCCCACTGTCAGTCCTCACGGGCTGGTTTCTCGCTGTCTGGAAGGACAAACAGCCACCTCGTTGGTTCTGCAGCTTCTTCAGTTTCTCAGCGCGTTCCCTCTCCTCATGAGGTTGGTCAGGCAGACATTTAGCCAAGTTCTGCAAAGCCACGTCATCACGGCCCAGGTAGACACAGGAGGTGGACGGCTCCGGCCTCACGGTGTTGTCAGTGCTTGTCTTGAGGCAGCTGAACCTCTCGTGTGATGCCGTCCAGCTGGTGTCAGCCCTGGCGTTTTCTGTTCTGCCTCTAGTTAAAGTATTTTCCCCAGCAGTGTTCTTGCTACTTTGCTTTCACCTCCTGGATGAGGATGCTGTGGGGCAGACGCTGCTTACCCTCCTGTGGTCCCTGGAATGACTGTAGGACTTGTCTCTTTGCGTGGGCTCAGCTTTCCGACGACGTGGAAACCCTGTCACCTTCAGAAATGAAGCGTGGCCATGTGGCGTCCTCAGGCCTTTAGAGGAACCCAGAGTCATGGAAGGGCTAGCTCTTCCAGACCACTTGGTTGGGAAATACAGATAGGGGTGTAGCTAAGGCAGGTGACAGAATTTCGTGGAACATAGCACCACTTCCCAAGCTCTTTGCCTTGGTAATCTGAACCCTCCTAACCCTGGAATTCCTTTGGGAAAAGAAATGTCTACGCTGGCAATTGAAGGGTGGCAATCAGGGTCTGGCTTGTGACCCAGAATCCCTTTTCTGTAGATGGAGCAGGTTGTTTTAAAAAATATGAACAGTTACTCAGGCCGTCAAATCATCTAATATAAGGAGGGGTGAGGAAAGGAATAAACCCATCATAGAGCTTTTGTAAAATTTCATTTTCATCATTCATTCTAACCTTCTCCTTCCCATTGCCCCCTAACCCCACACCCCACTTGTTCTTTATAGCAGAGCTTTGTTTATAAACTGTATATTTTAAATGGTCAGATATTTCAACCGCCCCCCCGCCTTATTTTTTATTTTTTGCCCTGCTTTGAATGCCTGCCGGATACCTGAATTCCACAGAGGACTCCTTCAGGATCCGATACCAGTGTTTTCTTCTCGCATGATCCCTTTACCTGTCCAGAGGGACTCTTTTCCTATTTCCATAGCCGTGAATTTATTGCTCTCTTCCGGAAAGTGACAGTGTTTACCTCGTGCTGCAATTATTCTTTTATTCATTCAACAAATGTCATTTATGTAAATGTCTCATTTCCCTTACAGAACGGAGGTTTCCTTGAGGGTAGAATCTTGTCTGTTTCATCTCCCATGCTCCCCAGCACTTTCCCTTAATTTGACACTTTAAAAAAATTCTCGCTGAATGAGTGTGGGAGCTGGAAGAGAGTAGAATTCACCCAGAACACACACACACACACACACACACACACACACACACACACACACACACACAGAGTCGTGCTGTAAACCTAGCAGCTTGATGATCAGAGCACGTAATTGACTGACTCCAGGAAAACAGTCCTGAGGTTTGGTTGAATTCAGTGTTGGTCACCTGATTGCTGCGCAGCCCTGACACAGAGTGCTGATGGGCTGCATGGAGCTTCTGAGCATGTGCCAAGAACGAGGCAGGTAGACATTAGCTCCGAATACTGATCCCCTTGGCCCCGGGGCGCTGCGTAGGGCCTGAGACGTCCTAGGCCCTCCCTTCCTCTGTCGAGCTAATCCCTTCTGGCTCCAAACAGCCTTATCCAGTCACCCCAGTGTGTCACACGGTTGCACTCATTTGCATGTGTGTCAAGACATGGAAAAGCTGAGGCACTCAGCCAGGCAGAAACATGAAGCCGATCACTACCTGTGGGAAAGCAATTTGTTGATTGTGTTTTCTTTTTGAGGTACCAGTTCACTAGTTTTCCCAGCAGCCACTCAAAACCCTGCGGAGACTTACGTCACACAGAATGATGGTGTTAGTGAGGTCCCCGAGAGGTCACCTTTGTTAGCTTTCTTCAGGTAGATGAAGACTGATGCCTCCAGGGAAGAGAGTCGGTATCACTGCTCCTGTGACAGGAGACGAAGTGGATGGGGACGGGCTCCTGTCACCTTCCTTCTTAAGCCCAGTGCTGCTCATGTGATGAGACATCTGTTACAGGAGAGAGTCTGATGACTGGAAAAAAGGTCGTGCACTTCATTCCGTCTTTCTAAGGGGGTTGCAGGATTCGGTCCGTGAGAAGCTAGTTTTCTTTACATGAAGCAGCACCCTCATTTACATTTGTCTATTCGTTTTCCTCCCTGTCGCCACTCCCAATTTGTAGGGTCTGATGTGTTCAGTGAAATAAAGTGAGAACCCTACACCTTTCCTGCCAGTCAAGAAGTTTTGGTTTAAAAAAAAAAAATCCCCCTAAAAGTCTGAAATCAAGGTTTTGAAATAAAAAGCGAGGAAACAGAAAGTTTCTATTAAAAGTTTTAAAAAGTTGATCAAACCCGTAGTGCTGGCTTAGGGTCCCATCAAAGGCTTTGTTTGCAACTGTGTGGGACCCTGTGTTTGCAAAACCACAAAGTACAGAGACAGAAGATGTAGATGGGGTACGTTCTAGTCTCGTGTAAAACCTGACCCCACGTGTGTGATCTTTTTTAAACCACTGTATTGAGGTAGGATTCCCATGCAAAAAGCTGTCCATGTTGAATGTATACAACCTGGTAAGTCTGGAGTGAAACGCATGTCTGTGAAACCGTCACCATAATCTATGCCATCACCCGTTGTGTGATTTATGGGAAGGTTTCAAACAAGTATGAATTTATAGCAAGAAAATTCTAGAATCCATTTTTTCTTTAACACAGATTAGGATAAACTTGAATACGGATTTCCAGTCTTCAGCTCACCAGGAAAATGGCCCCATTAAATTCTTTTAACCCAGTTTCTAGACAGAAGCAGAATCCTTTATTTTTAAATCGCACATGTGGCCAGCGGCTTGGTAGAATAAAAAATCGTCATGAAATACAGAAATGCGAAAAGTGAACGTGCTCCCTTTTGTTTTCAACTTCGCCCCCACGTCGCAGAGGTTGCCTGATTGCTCCACAGACCTGATACACAGTGTGGATGGACTAAACTGGGCTTCTGAACCAGTGTGCCCACACTGAGCTCCACGTTCACTTCAAAACACCGACCCCCTCGCCACCGTGGGCAGAGAACTTGAACATCTTAATTACATATATTCAGCACAAAAGGACGAACAAGCTGTGCATTCCTAAATCCCTAAACTAAGTTTAAATAGATGCATTTTAAAAGGTAAATTTAATCGTTTACTTTTTTACTACTGTCTCAGCTTCGGAGGACAGTTTCTGGTTTTGAGATCTTAATCAACAGTCAGTCTTTCCCTTATTCTGTGACAGAAGGTAAAACAGAAGAGCTAAGTCATACAACCAGCTTATCAAGTCAGACACCCAGAGTCAGGCCACGGGTCCTTATCGCATAAACGAGGGAGGAATGCATGCAAAAACTGACCTTAATTTGAAAATAATCTTTTCAAGCAGCTGTTGTTTTCCATGTTTCCCTCTTTTTTAAAGGAAGGAAGAGAATTGTCCTAAGGTTAAGTTATTGGGAGTTAACATCTGCTCTGGTCCTGAGTTAGAGACGCTTATGCAGCGAGGAGAAAGGAAGCACGGGCCTTGTTGACTGGGCTCTGGGGTGGATTCGCTGGGCACTGTGGAGTGGTATGAAAATGCTTAGAATGCAAATACGTTGATAGACACATCCCAGGTTTTATACTAATCCTTAATCCTACACGTTTATGATAATATATTTTTCCCTTAACTGTTCTCATCTCATTTCAACCAAAATTTGTGGATATGAATACAGTTTAGCAGGACTTCTCAGAATCTTAGAGAAGGGGTTCCAGAGAAGGGGTGTTTCAATGCAGATCGCCTCTAGGCTGTGTCATATTAGGGGACCGCGTGGTTTTAGCTTGATGATGAGATAGGGATGAGTTCATTCTTTCAGTTTCGTTTGCTGATGTAGTTGTTGCTCTCCTCGTGTGCCAGCGAGATTCCAAAGTATTATTTACTGCTCCGTGACTTCCCTCTCCTGCGCCTCTGACATTTTCTCGTGTCCATTGGCTACGTGAATGTGTCCGGCGGAGAGTAGTCTATCATTGGCCAAATCGCCCAAGCGAAGCCGCCCATCTGATGAGCCACGGAAGGCTGGTGTGTTCCAGGTGACAGGTCTGTGCGGGATTCTCGTGTTCGCTTTCCAGAAAGTGCTCAGTCACATTTCAGAGAAGTTAGAGCTTGAATGGGCTTCTGAAGTCATGTATTCCAACCTCCCACGCCAGGCAAAATAAAGTCCCTTCTCTGTTCCCAACAGTCGTCCGGCTTTGGTTGGAACCAGGCTCAGTAGATATATTCCTCTGCATGCTAGTGAACAGTTCTGATTAAAGCGAATATGACATGCAAGAAGAAAGGGAGTGGAAAAGAAACGCATGACGTAGATGGAAGCTAAGGTATATGGCCGTGCGCTTGGGGCCAGTGGCTAAGCTAACGCGAGCAGTGGATTCTAGAGCAGGAATCAGCAAAGTTTTCTGCAGAGGGTGAGGCAGTAAATATTTTAGGCTTTTCGGCCACATACGGTCTCTGTTGCGACTATTCACCTCTGCTGCTGTAATCTGAAAGCAGCCATAGAGGTGCAGGAAGGAATATGGTGTCTTTGTGCCAATAAAACTCGATTTACAAAACAGGCAGCAGGCCGTGGCCCGCTAACCTCCTCTGGAGGAGGAAACGTTGGAAAGAAAGGTAACACCTTTAACACCAGACTGAGAAGCTTTTATTTTATTTTCCCCATGAAAGAGTACTTCAAAGCCACATCACTTTTTTTTTCTTTTATGGCTCTGGAGAACCCACGGTGATAACTAACACGCCCCTTTTGTCATCAGATCCCATCCAAGCCACCAGAAAAATTCGCCAAGACTTTCAGCACCGAGGCAAGTGCTGAAACAATTCAGTTAAGTTTCACTCTGCTGGTGCCTTAAGAATTTGAACCTGGGTGTCTTATGTCAGTGGGGCTAAAAGGAAACAGCAGTTGGTTCTTAGCATTACGATGCTAACGAGGACAGGCTGAATGGCAAAGCAGGGGTGGGACAAGCCCCTGGACGTGATTAGGGGGAGGAATATATGCAAGTTTGTATTATTGCTTAGTTCTCAAGGCCTACGCCTTGTGGATTTGATCATAACCTTGGGAAACAGTGGCAGACCGGTCCATCCGGAGATCATTCTAGCCAACGTGCAATTCAGTTTTGAATGCCGCTGAGAATCCAGTCAGTGCTGTCCCCAGGTTTATTTATTAGCAAATAAATGTCCAAGGCCATACAGAAGACGGTATCACAGAAAAACAATGAAAAATATTTTGGCTTAACTATTTCCCATTCAATATATGGGACATGTTTATACTAAAAATTTATCTGTTGTTTATCTGAAACTCACTGAGCACCCTGCATTTTTCTCTGGCAATCCTAAAACTGAAGGCAAACAGTGTTTTGGACTACTTATTGCATTATTATGTCACTTGATTAGTTATCCTTCACCAAGGCTGCTTTTTTTTTTTAATTGTGGGAGTCTAATGACTGTCAAATCTCATTAATTCCAGCCTCCCTGACTTAGAATTTTGATTATTTTGGCAAGCGTTCTGCTGAAGTGCACTTTAAAATAAGCCTATTTGTCACTGATAGTACAAACAAAAAAGAAAGGGAACTATTTGTCTCCTTGGGAGACTACAAATAGTGTAGTTGTAATCAGAGGCTATCGTTATTTAGACTGTCCTGTTCATTTAATCATTACAGATCATTCTATCAGTTGTCAAAGCAACACGAGACTACCAGGCAGTCAGGTGCCACCACCTCAGGCCCCACGGCCTTTTGAGCCTCACCTGTCCTGGTACAAAGGGTTTGCCAGTGTCGTCTCTTGTTTGATGGTGTCGGTTTCGGCTTTCTAGGACCTCCCACGAGGCTTGCTCCTTAGAAGGCATCCTGTAAACGTTTGTTAATTCAGTTATTGAATGAATGCTACCTGCACATGTTAAAATCATCAACGTGTCTTTGTTGCTAAACATCTTACATTTTAAATTTAAAAAATAATTTGGACTGGTCTCCTCCCTCGTTCCAAATTTCGGTCCATAAAGAGAGTTTTCGGTAAAGTTGGTTTCATCGTGGCCTTTGGGAGGCTAACACTGAAGACATGTTGTTGAAATTCCGAAAGTGTTTGGTGAGGGGAGAGAGAGAGATGCTAGTAAAGTCACGACGAGCGCCCCTCCGGGTGTGCTAGGGCTGTGGGTCTCAAACGCCGTCGGGCTGCTAATGATGTCAGCAAAGCGTAGCCTGCCTTCTTCCTTCCTTGTCTCTGTTTTCCGTGATCACGTCCACACACACACACGCACACGCATGCTCCCACTCAGATAAACCACTATATCCTCCAAAGAGATGGAAGGGGATCTTTTTGATTGGTGTCCAGTTATGCCTGTCCCTGACAAATAAAGCATTAGTAGGTAGGCATTTACGCGCTGTACACCACATATTAGTGTTTTTAGAGACCACCGTACACAATCCAACTGAAAGACCCCGAGTCGCCCAGGGGGTTCTGGAGGGCAGTTCTGCTCACGTGGCTTACATGTGGCAAGAGTGACTCCAGAATCTGTCGCCAGGAGTGGTCGCTTCTGGTCTTGGAAACAGACTCAGACGAGCCTCTTTCTCAGTTTCCACCTGTGGCTTCTTTCGTACCCATTTCTTCCTGCCGAGGAAAGTAGGAACCAGGACCCTGGGAAGGAAACCTCCCTCTCTTCCTGATCCCACCCACATTTCAGCATTTCTGTGGTTTTTAGTCATCTGGGGGAATGCAGGAGGATGCCCTGAAGAGAGGGCGGTGTTCCCTGTGGCATCCTGCCCTCCGGCGGGGTCTGACAGCACCCTGTGTTCTCGCCTTTCTCACAGCACCCTGGAGGGCTACTACGCCGACGATGCGCTGCAGGGCCAGGGTGTCTACACGTACGAGGACGGGGGCGTGCTCCAGGGCACCTACGTGGATGGAGAGCTGAATGGTCCCGCCCAGGAGTACGACACGGACGGGAGGCTGATCTTCAAGGGACAGTACAAGGATAACATCCGGCATGGAGTGTGCTGGATATATTACCCAGTAAGCCTTGCGACTGCGCATTGTGCTGGAAAGCAGAATGTTTTGTGACGCTCACCATACAGAGTGAAATGCATTCTCCACACCAGGCAACGTGAAGCTGTGAGCCTGCAGGGTCACAGTAGCTGAATGGAAGGCCCCGTTCATGAGCCCTGTCCCCTCACTGCGGTTCGCTCCTGCCTGAGCCTGGTGGTCCTGTGATCTACTATGAATTCCTTTTGGGTTGGTTTAGAAAGGAATGATTAATCCTCCTTAATACAAGTTGAGGCCAAAAGGCTGTATTGTACCACTAATAAAGACAAAAATATGTTACCTTTAAAAATATTGCGTTACTATCCTATAGAAAGAGATGGTGGGATATTTCACTGCTGCATTGAATTTGATTCTGTTTCTCATCTATAAGAACTGTCCCAGCCCTTCCCCATCTTTCTGGACTTACTACACTGAAGTTACTTAATAATCCTACTGAATAAGTTGCTTTATGCTTTATATTGCTTAAACCAAGGTGATTAAAATGAGCTTGCTTTTGAGTGTTTGATAACATGGGATTTACTAGAGCAAAAAAGATGTGGCCAAACCCTTGGTTGGGAATCGATGCTCTCATTTTTGTTTGCGTTTCAAATATCCCATCTGTTGTCAGTGAGTTTCCAGAAAATGTTTTAGGAAATCGACTTTAGAAAATATTTTATCTAGTATTTTATTTTGTCCAGAGCTTCAGTCAAAATACATTTTGTCTTTCTCTGAACCCTATGATTAAGAAGTAGTCATAAAAACAAATATCTGTTACATGCATAACAAGAAAAGCCGTCCCAGCCGGATTTACTTACACGTTGTTGTTCTTAACAAGTCAGTTCTACTCTAGGAACAGGGCATAAGGAAAGAACACGGTAAAATGTTCTTAAAATAAGGACTAGGGCATACACGCATGATCTCAGTAGGATCATCAGCAGGTCAGAAGTCCCTCTGGTTACTGCCTAGACGTGGTGGTGGAGGCACTTACGGGTTTAGGAAGACCAAAACTTCCCTTGCTTCGTGGGTACGCAGGGTGAGCGTCTTGCTGCCGAAGTGACAGTGATCTGAAGTCAGGGGAGGGGGACCGAGTGTCAGGGTGGGTGTAGCTAGGAAAGAGGCAAACATGGATTAGCAGATTCTCCCACTACCTGTCATTGTGTTTGTGACTGTGATGAATAAAGTCCCGAGAGGAGATGGAAGGTGCACTGAGTGAATGGGTCCACCTTCCTCCGTGTGGTTGCATCTTGAAACCTAACTGTGCGGCTACATTTTAGCCTTCATTACTATCCCATGAAAGGCCAAGAGAAGACTTGTCTGCCCTGGGAAGGAAGCACTGGGGAGTTAGGAGCTTACAAATGAGTTTGTTCGATGATACTTACTTTATCTCTGGTGTTTCCCCTGGGGGACTGCCTGGGGCAGGACAGGAGTGGAGAGGGGGACAGGTGCGTCTGAGGCCACTGCCAGTTCCCAGGCCCCTGGAGACGGTGAGCAAAAATGCAGCAGACGTGCAGGACACATGGGAGCAGCAGCCTTTGTCCCGTTAACCCCAGCCCAGTGGCAAGATGGGTGTCAGTGGGTATCAGACCCTGCCTTCTCACTAACCAAATGATCGAGGCCTCCTCGCCAGAGGAGCCACTGGGCAGAGGAGGGAAAGTGGCAGCTTCTTCCCCAACCCTCCCTGGACACCGCAGAGGAGGTTTTTGTGATGGGGTCAAAGCAGGAGCGAGGAGAGGAAAACTTATGATTCTCTCTGCCAGATTTGTAAGCTCACTCTAAAGACACTTTCTTTCAAAATTTGACTTTAGAGCAGTGAAATCAAGTTTTTCATTAAAAAATTCATAACCCCTTTTAGAAATAAGACTCTCTGCTTTATCATTCTAGACAAATAAATTCATTCTCCCCCCCCCAAAAAAACCAGAAGTTTAAAGTATTTAAGGGGGAAAATGTAAGACGCTAGAAAAACAATAAATAGCAGTGTCCATGGCTTATATTCGTTTCTGCAGGAAGAAGCACAGACAGACACTCTAAAACCCTTTAGCTCACTAGTCACTGAAAGCCCGAAGGAAGATCTTGCAGAAAGTACCATCCCTGTCTATGCTGGGTTATTAAGAATTAACTCGGGGAGGAGGGAGCAACAATAGATCCCTAATGCACTTCCTAGCCATGAAAGGGCTTCCAAGTATTTTTCTTTCTATGAAGTCCTGTGATTCATTCTTTAGTTTATAAATTTTTTTTTTTCTCCAAAGAGCAGTTAGACTTCCAGGAACTTTGTAGAAATCAGGTACCCGATGTTATTGATTCCTGCTGGCTCTCAGAAAGCGGCAATGGGGATCACGAAGAAGTCATCCTGCATCACTGGCTTTGAGTCGCTGCTCCCAGAACCTTTGAGTTGGGGACGTGACCAAGCCATTAGAAGCTGCTCTGCATCACTATTGTTATCTCGAATCCACGAAGGTCTTAGAATTTCACTTGTACCATCAGGATCTCCTGGGTAGGGGCAGGGAAGGGGGAGAATATTTCTTTATTATTTTTTGACTATTTATGGGATTCTTTTTTTTTTTTTTTTTTTTTTTTTTGGTATTCCAGTTCACTTCAAGAAGTATTTATGGATCCCCTTCTGTGTCTCTAGCACTTACCAGGATACAGAATTCTATGACAGCCTCTGCCCTAAGGCATTTAATGACCCTTAGGGACAAAGTAAATGACAGATTTAAACAGGAAGCACAGCTGGCTCCTCTCCTGGAAGGAGACAGGCGGGAGCAGTAAATAAAGAAAAGTGGGGAAAAAGAAGTGATGGGGAAAGGAGTCGAAATGCATTGATCTTTTTCTACTTTTTTTTCTAACTCTAAAAAAAGTGATGGTCTAGGATTCTCAGAAAGGCTGTTTCCAGAAACTTTTTTGTTTATCTCTCAGAGAAAAGGCAGGCACGTCTCTTTACTCATGTACGCTAAATTAATTCTTAAGTGCGTTTGAATTAAAGATTTTCCTCACAGACCAGAAATCCAAAATTCGACATTAAGAAGTAGAATTGTAGGATTAGTGGGTAAGACTGTCTTGCCACCGATCCTCGTCCCATTTGATACTGGCTGAAAGTAACACAATTACATCTCCTAAAATGTTTGTAACTAATATTACAAATATGGCCTATTTCTTAGGTGACTAACCAAGACAAAGAGTATCAGTAACTTGTCCAGGAATATAAAGTGCAGCTGAGTCCCTGGCTCTAAATCAGGCCTCTGTGCCCCGTGCTTGTACCTACCAGTCGTTTATTTGCACGGGGCTGAATGGGGAGATGTGTGTCCTGTTTTTCTCACTCGTGTGAAAACCTCTGAGTTCCTAAACTGTTACAATCCATATTAGTGCCCTTAACAACGGGAGTGCACGAGAGAAATTTCTTGAAGCTCATATCGTAGAGATAAATACTATATATAATATTTTCTGGTTCTTGGTTTCTCCCATCAGGATGGAGGCAGGCTTGTAGGAGAAGTAAACGAGGATGGGGAGATGACTGGAGAGAAGATAGCCTACGTCTACCCGGATGAGAGGACCGCACTTTATGGAAAATTCATTGATGGAGAAATGATAGAAGGAAAACTGGCTACCCTTATGTCCACTGAGGAAGGAAGACCTCACTTTGAACTGATGCCTGGAAGTAAGTTGAATCTGCTGCGGATGGGCTGCTCTAATTCCAGAACCGGTTGTTAGGGCTAATTTCTTTGTCTAGTTCACATTTTTGTCTAGTTCAGTACCTCAGTGGTTTTCAGCAGCAAATGCAGTTCTGTTTACCAGCTGGTCTGGACTGGGCTTGGCTGGCTCAGGTTGAACTTGAGGCTTCTAATCAGGTTGCGGCCTACTCTGTGTGTGTGAATTCTGGGGCCCAGTCTAAGGGACAGTGGCAACCTGGGTCAAGATCTTAGGTGGGTCCCAGGAGGCCAGAGCACGAGCAGACATCTATGATGCCTCTGACAGCCTCAAGTTGTATCTAACACAATGTCACTTTCACCCATTTTTCATTGGTCAAAGCGAATCATATGGCCCAGCCAAAAACATCAGTGGGACAGTGACATACATACCAAAATATATACCATGCCCTTCCACAGCGGATGCTGAAAATCCCATGACGAAGGAATAGCTGTCTAGTTCAAATACAGGGAAGGAGTGAAGAAATGACGTCAGTAACGCAATCAGTTTCAAACATGATCATTTCAGAAAAAATTGAGCTACGGCTTAATGGTATTAAAGAATCAAATTAGGTAGGTCTCCAGCCTGGTACAAATTACAAAGCTGAGTCAGCCTGAGCTCTGAGTGGAAAAGGTGAGTGCTTATTGGCGTCCCCACTCTCTTCAGAGCCTAGCATCTGCCTGGAGTATACATCTGATATACCGGTGAGCCCACCAGAATCCATGTTAGGAAAAAATCCTATTTTCTTTTAGAAGTGCAGTGTGGTACACAAAACATTCTTTTTCTGATAATAAAATCATTTATTGTCGAAAACCTGGAAAATGTACAAGGAAAAAAATCAAGATTTTTCTGTGTGTTAGTATTTTGAGTGTATTTCCAATCCAACTTGAGTTACAGGGAGAAAAAATAAGAAAAGATAATAAATGTAGGTGTTAATGGGTCTAAATCATCTTTAGCTATTTGTGATCTGAAGGAGGTTCTCCAAAGCCAGGTTGTCCAAAAAGTAGAAAATGAAACACTTTACATTTAGGTCCAACTTGGGTTGTTTTACATGTCTCATTTTTTGTTTGTTTGTGTTTTTAAGCTAGAAATTGAGGCCAATGTGGGATTCTGGGGTTGGCTCTTGGAACAGAAAAGGGACATTAGTGGAAAAACTGGTGAAATCTGAATAAAGCCTAGAGTTTAGTAATGTAGTTATACTGGCTCCTCAATTTTGACAAACCATGTAACATGAGAAGTTAACATTGGGAGTTACAGCTGAGAGTATTGGGAACTCTCTGTACTATCTTTGCAACTTTTCCGTCAACTTTAAATCATTCCAGAATCAAACGTGAAATAGTCATCTTTGAACTTCAGACTCTCACGTCTATGTTCTTCACATGTGTTCTGAACAGAGACAGTGTTTTAATGTTTAGAAATGAAGAGACTAAGGCCACGGGAGGATCCCAACTGGTGATGCAAATTTTAGAACCTCAGAAGTGGCAGCCTTTTTAGTGCCAAGACCCGTGAACTGAAGTCACCTCACTTGTGAAGATGGGAAAGGGGGTCAAATACATGGGGACAAAAGGAGACTAGACTTTGGGTGGTGAGCAAATAATGGAATATACAGAGGATGCATTATAAAATTATACACCGAAACTTATGAGAGATTATTAACCAGTGTCACCACAATGAACTTAATTAAAATTTTTAAAAGAAGAAGTAATGACAATAGGAAAAAATGCATCACCTAAGTTGAGTCTTAGCATTTACTGCATTATATTCTTGGGCAAGTTATTTATATTTATTCTTTTAGACCCTATTTCTTCATTCTAAAACACAGGCCTTGACAACCACCACGAAAGACCATAATGCGAGTCCTTGTTATTACATTCTTCTTGGTATTAGTAAGAAACGGATTTGGGGAAGAGTGATCATTCTCAGGGGAATGATGGTTTTTCTTTGGGAGAACTCTTGGTTGCAAATAGCCAACACCCTCTTCAAGCTAACCTAAAGCAAAAAAAGGGGGGAGGAGGTGTCGGGAGGGCAGTTATCGGCAAGATTCTGGCAGGCTCAGCCCTTTTAAGGAAGGCTGAACAACTTGGATCTCAGAAGGGTCAGGAACCATGGTCACTTTGGGGACTCAAAAGATCTTCAGTGTGCTGCCACCTTCCTTTCTCTGCCCCACTCCCTCCTTCAGTTGCACTTACTGAACTGCTGACTAAGCCCACAGACGGGTCCTCTGGGGTCATGTGGCCGTCTGGGTCTGGCCCAACGGTTTGGGGAGGAGGGAAACAATGCAAATATCTCACCTGAAACGCTTCAGCTGTCACCTCCCTGACCTCTCTCCCCGCCTCCCCTTTCTCCTTGTGCTTCTGTAACCACAGACCCCTTCTAAGTCTCTCCCTTCTCCTTGATGCTTTCTGTATCATGCCTCTGGCTGGAGTTTCTTCTCTCTCCATCTCCTCCCCTCTCTACATGGAATTCCTGTCCCTGGCAAGTCCTATTCCAGCTTTAAGGCTTGGCTCCCTCCTTAGAATTAGTGTTGTCAAGTGAATGAATGAATTTAAGTTCAAGGTCCTAGTGGCACCCATGGAGGAAATGCCTTCTGTTTGCCTGGAGCGTCAGGAGTGGCGGAAGGGACAGCAAGCCTTGGAAAGGGTGGCGTCGACTCCTTGAAAGTTACTCCTCGTGGTACCTGCACAGCCCCCAGCACAGTGCCTTACCTGTGCTTGATACTTAGTACGTTTGTGATGAAAGTGTCAGTCTACGGAAAGGACATGGACATTCATAGGAGAATTTCTGCACAATTCAACATGTATTCCACAGAAAAGTTCGGTTAAAAGTGTGGGTTTGTGCTGTATCTCCTCAGTTAAGGCAAGCAAAAGAGAGAAATAAACAGGACAATATCCAAATGAGAATTTTTGGCACAGCCAAGGAAACCATCAGCGAAACAAAAAGACAGCCTACTGGATGGGAGAAGATGTTTGCCAGTGATACATCTGATAAGGGGTCAATATCCAAAATTTATAAAACATTCACATAACTGAACTACAAAAAAACAAACCATCCAATTAAAACATGGGTGGAGGACCTGAATCAGTATTTTTCCAAAGATGACATAGAGCTGGGTAATAGACATATGAAAAGATGCTCAAGGTCACCGATCATCAGAGAAATGCAAATTAAAGCCACAGTGAAATATCATCTCATACCTGTAGGAATGGCTGTCACCAATAAATCAGCAGACAATGGGTGTTGGTGAGAATGTGGAGAAAAGAGAACCCTCATGCACCGTTGGCGGGATTGAAAATTGGTGCAGCCACTATGGGAACCAGTATGGAGTTTCCTCAAAACATTAAAAATGGAGCTACCTTATGGCCCAGCAATCCCACTTCTCGGTATTTATCCAAAAAAAAAAAAAAAAATCCGAAATGTTAATTCTAAAAGGTGTATGTACCCTGTGTTCATTGCAGCATTATTTACCATAGTCAAGATATGGAAGCAACCACGTGACCATCAGTATCCGACTGGATATAGAAGATGTGGCGCATACATGCGATGGAATAGTACTCGGCCTCGTAAAGAAATGAAATCTCACCATTCATGGCGGCATGGATGGGCCTAGAGGGCATTATGCTAAGTGACATAAGTCAGACAGAGAAGGACAAATACGTGTGGTCTCATACATGGAATCTAAGGAACAAAATAAAGACAAAACAGAAACAGACGCATAGAGACAGAGAACAGACTGACGGTTGCCAGATGGGCGGGGGACCATGAGGTTGTGTAGAAAAGGTAGGGGATTAAGAAGTACAGTGGGTCGTTACAGAACAGTCACAGGGACGTGAAATCAGCATAGGGAACACAGTCGATCACATTGTAATAACTATGTGTAGTGCCAGGTGGGATCATTTTGTAAATTCTATAAATGTCTAACCACTCTAGGGCACACCTGAAACTAATATAAAATGATATTGAATGTCAGCCCCCACTGAAAGATAGATAGATGATAGGTAGGTAGGTAGGTAGGTAGGTGGGTGGGTGGGTGGATGGATGGATGGATGGATGGATGGATGGATGGATGGATGGATTGGTGGATGGATGGATGGATGGATTGGTGGGTGGATGGATGGATGGATGATGGATGGATAAAAGCCAATCCCATTAAAAGAAAAGTGTGGCTTTTTCCCCCCTTTGAATGGACCTCCTTTGGTGGGGTGTGTGCTGGTCCGCTGCCAGTGCTCTCGGAGGCACACCACAGCCTTTCCCTGCCCTCCTGTCACCGCAGGGCAGTCCGCCCCTGCAGACTCCTGCGCCTCTGGCTTCTGTCTGGGTTTGGCCATGAGGAGGCAGTGGCCAGGGACGCGAGAGGGAAGGGAGAAGCCCTCTCATATCTGGCAGCATCTCCAGCAGTGGCCTGTCTCCTGATTCCATGTCCCGCCAGGAGGGTCCCCATGGTCCCAGCTTCCCCCCAGGCTACCCTGGCTGAAGAGCCCCAGGAACTGCAGCTCCGCCTTTGTCCCTCTGGCTTTGGGGTGTGTCTTCCTGCTCTTGCCAGTATCTGGGCTCCTCGCTGCCCCATCTGCCTTCTCGGCTCTTCCATCTTCTGTCACCAATTCCCCGAATTTAATCCTCTCTTTCTGAATTATCCCAACGATCTGTTTCCTGGTTAGACCATGACTGACTGGATTGTTTTCTAACTTGGAGTTTGAGACATTCATTTGGGTTTTGACTGTATTGAGAGGAGAGAGAGAGGGGACACCTGGTACCCACTGCGAGCCGCTGAGGAACTGCTTAACGGAATTATCTGTGAGGCCCTAGTGCCTACAGTGATCGACTTTGAGGAGCAAGCCCTCCAGCTCTGAAGCGCGTTTCTTCGTAGCCTTCAGAGCCACTGTCTTCACTGTGCCCTCGGAGGGCCCTCGCAGGCCGGCCCGCTGCAGGGAACCAATGTTATCCTAGGATGGGTGTTGATTCTAGGATCGTATTTCTGGAATAAATTACCAATTGGCTTTTGAATCCCTTTAATAGAAATAGGATGACTCTGTAAATGCTTCATCAAAAGCCGTTCTGTTCTTAATCCTGGTGAGGCCAAACGTTTGTTTTTGGGGAAGGAGAACAATCGCAGAGCTGGGTGGTTGGATCCTGCAGACTGGGTCTCATAGGACGAAAACCACAAGAAGAAATGGAAAACCTTTATCCAATCTGATCTGACCAGAGAGATCTCAGAATTTCATGACACAGCATTTTCTCGACTGAAAATTTTAATTACACAAGCATCTTTTAAACCATTTGAATAAAGAAAATTCAAAAGCAAAACTAGAATTTTAAGGGATGTTTCTGACGGCTGTTCGTTAAGACCTGAAACTAAAACTCTCAAGAGCAAATCTAAACACTGTCCTCTTATTTTGAAGAATTTTATTCTAGCTTGGCATAACTTGAATAATATGTTTCATTATTTAACTCTTCCTGGTCCCATGGATGGAGAGAAATGTTTTAAGTGCTTTTTCCGGACTCCGTACGTGGACTGAGATTTTTGTTTGCTTTTCAGGTTCGGTGTACCACTTTGACAAGTCTACTTCCTCCTGCATTTCTACCAGTGCTCTGCTCCCAGATCCATACGAAGCGGAGAGGTAATTTTCCCCATTGCGGTTTTAATAGCGGAGTTTGTGTGAGGATGAATAACCCTGGTGGTGCGGACTCATGGTCCTCTGTGGCTCTCTGCTCAGGCCGAGCTCCTGACCGGAAAAAAAGAAAACATCCTTATATTTTCAGGAAGGATGTTTTTATTCTCATGTAGAACCTGCCTCTGTAAGAGGGTTTCTCTGCCGAGAAGACACGGAACAGCCTGTGTGTCAGTTCTACAATGAAACCTCTGCGGAGGGAGGCAGTCGGGCCAGGCAGCCAGCTAGGCCCTGCCTGGTGTCCCCTCTCTTGGGGCTCTGGTGCCACTGTTTGTCCTGCAGCCACATGCTGGCCTCTAAGGGAGCATGTCACACTCTTTAAAGCTCTAGCCTGAGTAGGGACCAGAATGCCTCCTCGTCTACTCAGCCCAGCAGACGGGGTCTGGAACACAAGACAATTTATTCACCAGGGGGGAACAGGAGTGAAGCGAAGAAAATGGAAAAAGCGTAAACACATTCCAGCTTATAAATTGCAAGCGTCTGATTCTATAAGCCACACTCCCAGAGTGTCAGGACCTGTCCCATTTCCTGTCTTACCTAAACTCAGCCCCCGATTCTCGCTGTGGCTTCTCTGGTACCCCGTCTGGGGTTCTTATTCCCTAGCAACCGGCCTGCTGATGAGTAAGAGACCATCTGCAGGTGGCTGTCTCTTGGCCTCACTCTTTGTCAGCCTGGCTTACAAAGCATGGCTTTTGTTCACTTTCTGCTCAGTTCTGATCTGAAAAATAGGCCCCTTCCCTGGTTTAACTGACAAGGTTGGCCCCACAATGTCACAATGAGTAAACAGTCTCTTTCCTGACACAAGGCTTTGGCCCCTTTTGAAAGGGAAGGCTTTGGTCTCTTGTTAGTCCCGGAACGCTGTGCGTAGCATCACTGTAGGTATCAGTCTTTTTTGTTACCGTAGCTGTGATGATGCTGCAGAACGATCTCCTCAAAACTATCAGAGATTTACGAACGCAAACCTTTTATTTGACGCTCATGGTCCTATCCGTTGGCTGAGGTTCAGCCATTTCTGACTGGGCTCATCCTGGCTCCGCCGGACTAGGCCGGACTCCAGGTTTCAAGTTTGAGTTCGAGTCTGTTTCCCGGGTTTTCATTCCAAAACTCGGGCTAAAGGAGCAGCGGCCCATTGGGCCATCTTCTTCTCGAGGAGATGAATGGAACCTCAGGAGGTGCCTGGCGGAAACTCGCCATGCCCCTTAACTAAGCCTGAGGCCTGGCACGCAGCCCACATTCTAACAGAAAGCAGATCGCACGGCCAAGCCCCAAGTCATTCGGGCAGGGACCTGTCCCCTGCCAGCTCTGAGGAAACACCACAGGGTCACAGGGCAGAGTGGCAGGACGTATGATTCCATCATTTGGGGGGGGGATAAAGAGTTGGAAGCAGGAACTCAGTCTTCCGCTCCGTGAAACAAGCGTAAGATCCACGTCATAAAAATTAGAGACGGCCACCCCCACCAGGGTCGTGACACCACAGTGCCCGAAGAACCGAAGTAGTTCTGGGGAGAGCAGGCACTCTTTTTCCGTCCCGTTCAATAGTCATGATGCTGTTTGCTTCTGAGATAAGTGGTTGCAAACGTCTTCCGTGCAGAGCTACAGAGGAGACCTTCTCGGCTCTGTGCGTCTCTGCTGCAACCGCTCGCCGAGTCTGCGCGGCTGAGTTCCAGTAAAGCCGAGTTTACAGGGATGGGCTGCAGTCAGAGGTGGCCCTCGGCCTCCGCTGGCTGGCCTGTTAGAGACTCCTCTGTTGGGAAGTGCTTGCTGGATGGTTGTATGAATTACTTGTCACTCTTTCATGGAAAAGATTCATCTTGGGGCTCAAGCAAAACGATCTTACCCTCCTAGTTTGGCACGGACAAACCTAAGGTGTAATTTTAAGTAGCTTTGGAAAAATGCTTTATTTGTCCAAGAAGACAGTGAAACTGATTTTAACTAAAAACATAAAAAAGTCTTTAAACCTTCTGTCGAGCACTGAGTTGCTTCATGAATATGTTGTAACAACCCCCTCTTTAGAGAGCAAATTTTAACCGCCACTCCTCAAAGAGACAGAAGTGCCAGTTCTTCGGGTTCCAGTGCCAAAATATTTCACTTTCTCCCTTGCTTCCTTCTGCATTGGACTACTATGAACTGGGGTTTGGGATTCAGGAGCCATCGTGGTATTTAGGTGGTGGACGTGAAGGGTGCCATACCAAATTTAAAGTATCGGGATTTGACTCTCTTTGCCGTTTAGGGTTTACGTCGCGGAATCCCTCATTTCCAGTGCTGGAGAAGGACTGTTTTCAAAGGTAGCCGTGGGACCTGGTACTGTCGTGTCCTTTTATAACGGAGTCCGAATCACACACCAAGAGGTGAGTGAGGCGGAGTGGAAAATCACCTCCAGTCAAGGGCTTTGTTTCGCACCTTCGTTTTCTCTCGAGTCCCTTTTCTTGAGTATTCACTGGAGCTTTAAAGGAACAGACAGATGGGCTTTTCTGTAAAGTTGGATGTTGTCTTATGGCAGTCGTCGGAGTGTCTGACAAGAGCCTGCTTTGCTTCTTGGTCGTAGGTGGCCCTCTTTCTCCGTCCCCTCACATGACAGGGGGGATGAGGCAGCCCTCTGCTGTCTCTTCCATGGGGCACTAATCCCATTCGCCAGGGCTCCACCTGCCCTTGTGACTTAATTACTTCCCAAAGGCGTCACCTCCGAATACCATCCCCGTGGGGAGTAGGTTCCAACATAGGAACTTTTGAGGGACACAAACGTTCACTCGAGAGCAGATTTTTTCCCTTATTCTGAGCCTTAAAGTGATTTTTTTTTTAAGTTTCACGACCATTTTGTCGGAAGTGGAAGGGTGCTTTCGATGAGACTTTGTGCAAGACTACGCCTAATATCTGAAAAGTTGAGATCCAGTTGAATTCTGTCAGTAACGAATTCCTGACCTTGGGCAGGGCGCTGCAGGAAAAGAAGCACCCTGGCAGTGGGTGACCCTGTGCTGGTCACAGCGATTGCCCACCCGCAACGAAGACGTGGGACTTCCCTGGAGTGTAGTTGGGCATTCCTTGTATTTCTGGTTCCACTTGATATTCTTACTTTTGGTTTTTTTTGGTTTTTTGTTTTTGTTTTTGTTTTGCCTCCTCTTCCTCACTGTAGGAATTCAAGGAATTTGGGGGCCAATCGAAAATAATAATAATAAAAAAAAGATATGAGCACCAGAAGCAGTAGCACAGAGCAAGCTTTGGGTGGGGCTTGGGCAGGCTTGCTTGAGAGGGGACATCCTCTCACCATAGACCATTCGGAGGTCTGTGGCACTGAAGCCATCATCTAAAAGGAAAAAGGGCAGAGAACCCCTGAGAGAGGGATGGGGTGGGACCTACACGTCTAGGTGACAGCGAGCATGGTGAGGACTCTCTGGGCCAGAGAGCTCCAAGGAACAGCAGCTGTCTGGGGTCTTGGCCGTCCTGGGTTTATCTTACCGTTGCTAACCGATGGGAAGTGAGGTGTCCCTTGAAAGCAGGCTCTAAATAGCTAAAATTCGGCTTTGTTTGGGCTATTTTAAAAAATAAACAATTGGATGTGTAAAACTTCAAATTTGGTGCTGCCCAGGCTTTTGAGGTCTCAGCCTGCCGCGAAGAAATAAATAACCTAGGGACATCTGGTTACATTTCTGGGTGTCGTTGTAAGGGACTGTAATCCTTTTTTTCATATAAGACAAGGAAAAATCATAAATCAATAGGACGCTGAGCTGCCTGGTGGTGGCCACAGGCACCATGCACAGCTGAGGGATGCCTTGGGCCCTTTTCCTGTTTGCGGCCCTCAAACCATGAAGTTTCAGGACAGACGAGTTAACATATCCGGTGCCCTTCGAGCTTTCTCGTGAAAGGTCCTCTGTGACACGCACTCTGTTGTTTTTGCAGGTGGACAGCAGAGACTGGGCCCTGAATGGGAACACCCTCTCCCTCGATGAAGAAACGGTCATTGACGTGCCTGAGCCCTACAACCACGTGTCCAAGTACTGTGCCTCCTTGGGACACAAGGCAAATCACTCCTTCACTCCAAACTGTATCTACGACATGTAAGTGTGGCACCTCGCCCTGGCTGGGCGGATCTGCGCCTCGGGGCCCTGAGGTGGAGGAGGGCATGTGACAGGTGTTCTGCTGCCGGTTCCTCAGAAATCTCCAAGGGCCCCTGCCAGGGGCCTCCCGGGCCTGACTCAAAACTTAGCCTGCCAAAGAGTGGGGCTGTTTACATCCTAAGAAATGGAAAAGTGCTTCAGAGTGGAAACGCTATGGCAATATATATGTTGTGGTTGCTGTTTCACTGTGGCTTCTTTGTCCTTCGGTTGCCTCATTCTGGAAAGTTCAGGATAGTGATATTTGAAATAATAGTAAAAAATGAAATGACTCTGCATAACGGAGATTAGGGAACCCTTTATCCTGATGGGAAAGGAAGGAGGAAAAGAAAATCCTAATCGTAGGGCATGCGGTCTCAGTGTTGGAAAAGGCCTACAAAACCCTGTTATTTGACAACGAAGAGGAATGAGGCAGTGACACAGGCCGCCACATGGCTGAGCCTTGAAAACATTCTGCCAAGTGCAAGAAGCCAGTCACAACGGAACATTAATAAGAATCGTCCAGGACAGCCAGATTCAGAGCCACGGACTGTAGATCAGTGGCCGCCAACTGCTGGAGGGACCCAGGGGAATGGGGGTTGACGGCCCATGAGTGTGGGGTTGCTCCTGAGGGTGACGCGAGGTTCTAAAATTAGGTGTTGGTTGCACGAAAAAAAATCACTGAATTGTTCACTTTAAAAATGGACGAATTTTACGATAGATGAATTCCATCTCAACACAGCTGTTATTTTTAAAAATCGAATCATCCTCTCCCTCTTGGAACGTGAACCTCCCCTTCCGACTGCTCGTTGCACCTCGTCTTGGAAACCCCCAGTGACGGGGAGCTTACTGTTATCCCCAGAGGGGGCCATCGGGACAAACCGAAATAGATATTATGAAATTAGCTTTTGGGCTCTGACGATTAAAAACTTATTTTATTGAACCCAAATGGGTTTCTCTGTGACATCCAGCCCTTGGTCCTAGGTAGCTCCCTTTCTGGGGCACTGTTGTCCGTCTCTCTGCCACATGGCCGTCCTACAAATATTTTAGTAGTTTTCATGTGCCCCTGAATGTTCTCTTCCCCAAATCAGCATCTGCCTAACGGATACAGCTGGATTCTTTGTCCTATCGTCACTGCTGCCCGTGGCTCAGCCCGAGAATGCCAGTTCTCCCAGGAAGCCGTGTGCAGCCGTGCCACTCGCCTGTAGCTCGCAGTCCCTCAGTCCTCCAGCTTGTTAACATTAACAGACATAAGCAGGGGACGATCATGTGCATTTAATCTGTAGGGATGTTGCCAGGGTTTGACTGTCCCTTCTCGCCTCCCTGAGATGGCTTAAACATTATTCTGGCAGGACTTGCTCTCCTTGGCAGTCAGTCACAAGTGCTCAGGCTACAACTTCTGCTGCAAGGGCGGGTAGAAATGGCAAAGGACGTGTGTCATGTGAAATGAAACCGACACTGTCATTAACTCCAAGGCTCTCGTAGCCGATGTGAATCAGGCCAGGGCCTCCTTCGGAGCTGCACGCAGCGTAACAACAGCCCTTCAGAGCGACGGACGATAACAAATGCTGCTTAGACCGCAGTTTTCAAACAATTCGGTCCTGCGATTTCACTGCGAGACATGATGCCTCTCACCAAAAAGAAGAGAGCACAGGAGTCAAGAAAGGGAACCATCTGTGAAAAATCAAGTCCCTTGCCTGTTCAGGGCTCTTTTTTCAACGAGACAAAAATTAGTTACTTGGGGCGATGGGAAGACTGCCTGAAGACGACCAGATAAAAATGCAGATGCCAGTTCAGAGCATTCACTGGTTTCTAAAAGCATCGGTATCGTCATGCCCTCCCGACACCTCTGCAGACTGTTCTGTCGTCAGGCACTAAATGCCGCAGGGACAGACAGTCAAGAGCCACTTTCCTAGCTGTAAATACAGGGAACGCGCTGACACGGGGCCAGAGCCCGTGGTGCAACCGTGCAGCTCGTGTTTGCGCTTACTCTAGCTGCCCAGGTGCTGAAGGCCTCGCGGGCATCACCTCGTGCAGTCCTCCCGGGACCTGCGCGGGGCATCTCCCGGCTCCATCCCAGGTCACGGCCGGGAAACGCAGGCGTCTCAGCCAAAGGGGTCACGTGTCCCTAATTGCCGTGTCTTAGCACCGCCCTAAGGAGCAACACCTGAAACTGAGCTCTTCCCTTTCAGTCTGTTCATCTCCTGCTCTCTGAGGGTAATGACCGTGAGCAGGAGAATGGAAGGACGAGAGCATTAGAAGAGAAGCCTTGGGGTTCTCAGGGGATTTTTTTTTTCTGTGTACCAGAGATTAACTAGAGCTCCATGTCAGGAGTGTTAGTTTTTAACGAAATAGTTTAATTGAGAGACAAAGAATCGTGATTTTAATAAGGAATCCCTGAGGCCCTGGTGCAGGCCTCGCCTCTGCGGTGGGGCACACACAGCCTGAGGATCCTGTGCATTGAACGTCCTCGCACACGCTCTAGCACAGCAGGTGATGTCGGCGGAGTCCTCACGTTGTGCCGGGTGCTGTGCGAGGTGCTTTATTTATGTGACCCTGTTTTGTCGTAACGACTGCTCTTGTCCGATAAGGATTTCTACTAGCATTATAATTTTGCAGATGAGAAAAGTGAAATTTCCAAAGGGCACCATAATCAAGGGCGGAACCAGGACTCACGTTAGAGCCTCTGACCCCAACTCAAGTCTGCTTTCCAGGGAATGTGACCCCGGGGAGGGTGGACACAGAGGCCCCTGGAGGACGGACGACGTTGATCCTTTTAACCCTAAGCCACAGACGTACTCCTTTCCCACCACCGATAGAGGGAACCAGCCAAGCACTTGACTCACTCCCCATAAGCCAGTGTCCTTTGGGCTGGACCCTTTTCCTTTGGTGTCGCGATGCCCTTTGTTAGAAATGTGACAGGACGTGAATGAGACTGAGCTGACCAGGCACATATGAAAATAAAGCTTATTTCTTTCTGGCCATCCCATGCACATGCCTTTTGGGGGTTTTGGCAGCTGTTAGGTCTCTAAGTCCACCACTTATTTGCTTCCTGTCCCCGTGAAGGGGGCTGGGCAGGTGAGCCGGCCTGGGAGCCTTTGGCAGAGGGTCATAGCGCAGCGACAGCCCTGCCTCTGTTTCTGAGAGGACTCCTTACAGGACGAGAGGATGCTTCACGGGGAAATAGTAAAGAAGCGGGTTGGCAGTGAGGTCTAGACTCTTCCCTCTTGGAGAGAAATCTCCATCTACGTTTCCACTGGGAAAGGTTACCTCTGCCACCCGTATGGGGCGGAATACGGAGCCTTTCGCCTTTGCACGTCCACAAGGCTCTTCTTACAACCCCAGAATCACCCCTCCACGCGGGCACAGCCAGGTGGGTGACCCGATGCAGCAGGCCAGGCGAGCAGAATGCTGACAGCAGCTGGATCTGATTTCTCATTAAGGACAGCGTTTTGTTGTTGACCGTGTTGTTGGTGTACACCTGCAGAGAGCGCCACGTGTGCCCACAAAGGCAGGTAGAGCTGTGCTTTTGAAAACTTGAACGTGTCTATGAATCACCTGGGGGTGTCGTTAAGATGCAGGTGCCAATCCAGCAGGTGTGGGGTGAGGCCGAGTCTCCCCACTAGCACATGCTGAGGACGTAGCCATGGTGTCAGGCAAGAGCCCAGGGGTGACTCCTGCATCAGCCCCCTCCTCCCCCAGTTCGCTGCTCACCTACCTGGGAGTGACTGTGCACATCTCCCCATCCAGGTTTGTCCACCCCCGCTTTGGGCCCATCAAATGCATCCGCACCCTCCGAGCTGTGGAGGCCAACGAGGAGCTCACTGTGGCCTACGGCTATGACCACAGCCCCCCAGGGAAGAGCGGGCCCGAAGCGCCCGAGTGGTACCAGGTGGAGCTGAAGGCCTTCCAGGCCGCCCAGCAGAAGTGAAGGACCTGGCTCTGGACTCCGGGGCCCCGGAGTGGAAACTTGGATCTATGCACTACGTTTATCCGACAACGGGACAACCAGGGACTGCTCGTGCTGTGACATCACATCCTCTCACTCCGCCGCCTTCGCAGTGACTTCCTCGCGTACTAACTAGGTTTGACTATTACTCACCCCAGATCTAAGATTAGCGATAGCCTTGCAGCAGCGTCCTCCTGAGAGGTCTTGGCGAGCACTTGACAGGAGACGGCGTGATATTGTTCTTGGGTGGTTCACGTCTCAGTCTGCGCCACACCGAGATGCCAAACGACCAGACTGAACAAGGGAAAGGGAGTTTTCAGTCGTCGTTAGCCAGTGGTTTCTCCATGGTGTTTTGTTTTTTCCCTATGGCCGGTGCAAAGTGTGTTGCTATCCCACTTGCACGTGTGCCGTACGGAGGAGAGAATTACTACATTTTTATTCTCTAAATGTAGTAAAATTTGCCTTTTAACCTTTGATCTGTATCTTGCAATAGAATGGCTTTGTTTCTTTTTCCTGGCGCACAGAACCCCCACTCTTAGAGCCCTTTTCACCCCCCGGTCCTCCTCTCTATCTTAGATACCTTTGACAAGAGAAAACCTTCCCGTGGATTTTGCATCAGTGCCAGTGTGTAGGTCTCTCTGGCTCTTTCTATATCATCGTTTCCTTATTACGTCCTACTATAAAGAACCGGCTCATAGAGCTGGTGTATTATTATAGGATTATTATTCTCGCATGTAAACAAAGATATCTTTGCTTTAAGATGTGAGCTGGAGGGGTTGACTTTGTCTGCCTTAAGTTATGGAAGAGCTGTAATATATACTTTGAGGAAGGAGAGAGGGAACTTAGGATTTCTAAGCAGTAACTGTGGCAGCTTTGCAGCACCTGCAGCAGTGCTGGTCATTGCTTTCCTCCTGGCATGCACATCACATGTACATAACAGAGCAGTCAGGCTTGCGGCACGGTGCATTGAATTCGAAAGTTAAATAGCAACTTGAATTCTAACACAGAATTCACAAGCTGGTTTTGGTTTGGTTTTTTTTTTTTTACAATCGCTGCTGTTAAGAGAGACATACTGATCACTAGGTGCAAACCGAACCTGAACGCTGAAACCCTCCGTCATTGCGATTTCAAAGCACTTAGCTGCTTCCGAGCCTCGTGAATTAAGAGTAACACCTGTGTGGTTTCAAAAGCAGCGATATCGATAGCATTTCAGCCATCTCGCAAGCCACATGTAATCCCAGCTGCAGAAATAAGGAGAAAAGCCCTGTTTTTAGTTTAGCTGATTAGTGTGTAACACCTCCCGGGATGGCTCTGAGTGACTGCTGAGAGTTTGGGGTCTGGGCAAGCGCCCTCACCACGTGCCAAAGCTGCGTCGTCTTTAGCTCTGGGGAGGAGCGGCTGCTCTGACCTGCACCTGTTGCCTGAGCCGGTCCGGTCTGGAAGGCTAAAGCCTCTTCCAGGCTGTAGCGGGCAGCGAGCTCTGGCTGGTAGAGAAGCTTGCTGGGAGTGGGCAAAGAGAAAGGAAACAGGCAGAAAAGAAGGGTTTGCTATTTCTTGTCAGCTACGCATTGCTCTAAGAAGGATTTAAGAGAAGGGTTTGGTCCTCGGCTGCCCACAGCTTTCCGTCCAGGCGGCCCCGGGCACAGGATTCAGCCCTCACGACAGCGACAGAGGCAGCGCTGCCTTCTTCACGAGGCCGGGCTGCTGGAGCCGGTGTCGGGGCTTCAGCACAGACGCTGAAGTTTCACCCGCGAGGGGTTGGCAGGGCTGCCAGAAGGATCGCCCGCGAGGGAACTGAAGACAGTGTCAGATCAAAAGGCTCCAGGGAAGGATCACTTCTAGTCCGCAGAAAGAGTCCCGTCTGCAAACTGTGACAGACGGACAGACAGTCTTGGGACTTGTCCTCGGATAGGGGCTTTAATTCAAATGGGTCCCCAAGCGAGTGACCGTTAGCGGAAGAAAGAGGGCTTTAATTAACCCCAGTCTGGGGCTGTGGAGTCAGGTCAGGGAGCAAGGTCAGGGAGAGGATGACGCAGGTCACACCTCGGAGTAGCTAGAGTCAAAGATTTCATCCCTGAGGGCGATGTTGCCTTGGCTGAGGCTGCAATGGGGTATGACTTCCGTCCTAATGGGCTTCTCTCATTATGCCACTCAAAGGGAACCTTTCTTTCCTTTCCTTTCCTTTCCTTTCCTTTCCTTTCCTTTCCTTTCCTTTCCTTTCCTTTCCTTTCCTTTCCTTTCCTTTCCTTTCCTTCCTTCCTCCCTCCCTTCCTTCCTTCCTTCTCTTTCTTTCTCTTTCTTTCTCTGTCTTTCTTTCTTTTTGATAAAAAGGTTTGAAAACTTGTAAGTACTGCTTAACCAACTAACACTTTTTTTCAATTAGATATCGGATGATCCCACTCTGAGTTTAAAACCCAGCAGGGTGACTGCGTGTGGCCTTCAGACAAATCAGAGGCCGCAGGACGTGCAAGTGGAGCCTTTCTCTTTCTCCCTCCCCGCCTCCAGGTGTCTTCTGGCTCTTCCCTGCCCCGGCCTGTCTCCTTCCTCTTCCTCTCACCTGGGAGAATGCCTGGCTGGGCGTCCATGTGTGACAACACCCCCAGCTGATCTCTTCCACTCTGCCCCCCTCTCTCCTCCACGTCCTGCTGGTATCTCCAGCGCTCTGTGCCCTTCAGACCCTCTCTCTTTCCTCCTTTGGGGACCTCTCTCCATTTGCTCTGTGCCTGTGCCTGGCTCTGTTGTTCCTGCTCTCTTCTTGCCCTCCCCTCCCACACACAAACACACGTAAGGCGTTGTCACGGGGCAGAAGTGGAGGGGGACTTGAGAGTCACTGTGTTCCGTAGGTAGGAAAGAAGTCGAGGGGCTTGGTGTTCCCTGAGGAGGCAGCTGGGGAGGAAGTAAGGGTGTGCTCCTCGTTTGAGCCGAAGTCTGAGGGCAGGGAAGCCTCGGGTGTGTTTTTCTGCTGAGTCTTTACACCTGCTTCGTGGGGAAGCAGCCGAAGCGGGTAGTTTCCTCAGCATCTCAATCACAACAGAAATGAGGGCAATTCCATGTGGTGGGGAATCAAGAAAGCACTTTTTGCTCACCCCAAAGCCAGCTGGTGCCTGTGGGTGCGCAGGACACCTTGCTCTCAGCGAGCTTCACTCAGAGCCATCTCAGCCCAACTCCCGCATGACTAGACCTTCCCGTAGCAGCTTTTCTATGCTGAAATATTATCTCGTGTCAGAGTTAGGAATAGGGATGATCTGTAGGAGTATGACCCCAAATGGACATTCGAATGGACTAACCCAAAACAGCTGTAAGGACTGAGTTTCCTGCAGAGGAACGACTTTAAACAGCGACAGGTCAGGGAGACTCCAGTTGGCAGGGCCTGTTCTCACGTTAACCCGCTGGTCTCCCTGGGAAACCGAAAGGGGAGGTCGTTTTTCAAGACCTCTTGGAACCTGACTGGGGCTGAGGTTAAATTTTTCTGCCCTCGGGGGGGTTCTTCACCCTTGAAAAGTCACCAACAACCTGAAAAGGCCAACACAGGTGGAGGCCAAGTGTAACCATTCACAACACGGAATCGCGACTATTAAAATGACAGTGACTGTGAACGGTGAGATCAAGGGTTGTCTTCTCAGTGAGACAGTGCGTGGCACTGTAGTGACTCTCCCTTAAAAGCCTAAAAATTTGAAATCACTCACTGCAAAATGCACTTAAGGCTTTTCCAAGAAGGTAATAGTTTTCCGTTTTGCTTCGTTTTGAAACAGTTGCCCCAAGTTCCTGTCTGAAGAGTAGTGACTTAGGATCCAGACCTCTTTTGTTTTAGAAAAACAAGCAAAACTCCGTTGCAAGACTGATAGTTGTAATGTTTCTTTGCCACAGATCAAAGGTTCACAAACTAGATTAAATTTGCATCTACCTGAGGTACCTCGACGGATTGTTTTTTCTTTGATCTTTCCTTCAGGAATTGGAGCCTCGGTGTCACTTTTTTTTTTTATTTTAAAAATACATTTTAATCGTTTTGTTTTGCCAAACGTGTGCACACATATTCAAAGCAATGAAACTATTTCAAGCCATAACAGCCACCGGAGTGGAAACCCTTCTCACAGATTTTAATGTGTTTGTATGTAAATAGATGTTTGTATGAAATATTTTCATGGTAGAGTGAATATATTTAAATGAAGCTGAATTCTTCCAGTGCTATTTAAACAAATTGCGAAATTTTTGGTGAGAATTACCTGAGTCTATGGAGATATCATGCAGATCCATTTTGATTTTTAAAAAATCAAAAGCCTACAAATAACTCTGACCCAAAGGCAACTTCCTGGCGTCGTTGCATCTGTCGTGGAGAGAGCTTGTAGGCTGCCCCAGTGCCTCAGCCGCTGCCTGGTGTAAGTTAGGTGCTCGTGGAGGTGTGTCCACCTTTTAGTGACATCGCTCTGGGCCTTCGGGGCCTGCGAGTGAATTCGAGGCATTAGAGACACCGGTGCATTTATCCGGAGCACAATTTCTTTGCAGGGCAGCAGAATCAGAAGCCAGATGCGGCCGTGTGACCCCCACAACTGGGTTCTCCGGCCGCATCCACCGCCACCCTTTACTGCCTAGTCACACACGTCAGGGAGGCTGCCCTCAGTGGAGTTGGGGTTCAGACCCCGGGGTGGGACTTCACGGTTTTGCCAGCGATCCCTGCCTCCTGACCTCCACCTCGCAGCGAGGCAGGAGCGGGGTGCAGCTGGCTGGGGGCCCATTTGTCAGCACAGTTCATTACCTGTCTCGGCTCTGGGAGACTATGCACGTTAGCACCGAACTTCCACCCAGAGAGAGACGTCCTCGGATAACGCCAGTCCGTGCTTCCTCCGTCTGTGACTTCAGTACCAAGACCAATCACACCCCTGGGACATACCTCCCAACCCTCCTGACCTTTCTGTCACCAGAACGCTCCTTTATGACGACCTTCAACTTGAGCAGGGGTTTTCTCTTTTCCACTTTGGTCCTGGAGATAATGAAAGGAGAAATTTTCTGACAAATTTTCACTGTGTATACTAGCAATATGCACACACATGCCAATGTATCTTAACCTACCGATGCGGCTACATTTTGGGTCACGCTAATTCATCCTGACTCCCGTATTGGGAAATGTGGGGACTGCATCATGCCTGCTTATCATAGAAGAAATTAGGTTTATGGTTCTGAGCTCCCTAATCCAAAAGTTCTTCATCCTGGGTTTTCTACGTTCTCTACCCTGAAACGCATTCACGAGGTTGTGAGGTATGTTTGGGGATTGAAAGCCAGGGGTACGCTTTTCGCATTTATTGCCACCAAAAGTTACCCCCTTCACAGTGAAGAGCATCTCCGATTGGTCTTTTGTGGAATTTGAACTAAATCTATGAGCCTTATTCAATATCTATAATTCTATGATTTTTTTAATTATGGGAAATTAATGAAAGATGTTTACATGAATAATGTTTGCCCTTACTGTGTTATGAATGAGTTTTTTGTAGTGTGTCTGGGTGCATGTGCAAGAGAGTAGGAAAAATGTTTCTGAAACAAAACTTGACAAACATTTGTAATGAAAAGTAAATAAAGATTGCTATAATTGCGCTATAGAAACAATGCAAGTATTAAACAAAATATACAATCATCTGCCGTCGTCTTCCTTTGGCCGTCAAGGGCAAAAGGGTTGTAACGTTTTGGTGATGATGCGTCCACCTGTATATTTAAGTTATTGAGCAAACTTTACATTTTCAGTTGTTTAAAAATATCCTGACCCACTTTCCATTTTCAGAGCATCGCCATAAGACCCGGGGAGGGGTACAGAAAGGTTAGGAGCTCACTGCATGTTTGCCATGACTTACATACACCCGTGAACCCAGAAACATTAGCAAGGTCAACCACAAGCGTCTAATTAGTGACACGAATGTTAATGGTATTGAACATAAACGATATGATCAGGGAAACTAACTGGAGGGCTGGAATGCAAAACTAAAACAGCAGCCTCACTGGCCCCTTCTCCGCACCCCGTGGAAGCAGACAGGCTACAGCGGCACACTCTGGACGACCGCTTAACGAGTCGAACATCTCACTCGACATCAGACGACAGGCCTGGGCATCCAGAGCTGCCTCTTACTGGATGCTGACAGAGCAGTCTCCAAATATTTGATGTGAGGATGACTGAACTAGGCTATCTTTAAAAAAGAAAAATAGAAATCATGTTCTCAGTTCACTCACTTATTCGACCTGTATTTCTTAAGCTTTACCATCCAGCAGTCACTATTCTAGGTCGTTAACAAATCTGTAAGCAAAAACAAAGTCCCTGCCTTGTGGAGCTTACGTTTTCATGGGGACACCGGTGGTAAGCCAGCCAGGGGGTGTCGCATGCGCCAGGTAGGTGCTGTGGAATGGGGAAGGGGGTCCAGAGTGATGGGGGAGAGGTTCAGGGCAAGACCGTGAAGGGGAGTCTGGGGAAAGCCTGCAGGCCAGGAGGGGATTCCAGGGGCCAAGCCCCTTCAGGGGGCTTCAGGGAGCTCGTCCAGGAAAGTGGGGCTCCTGGCACGCAGGGACGTCTGGGTGATGTACCCAGAGGGAGCTCAGAGGGAACTGGTTTGTGTAGGGCCCCCAAAGCCATTTGAGGGACTTCATTTTTAACTTGGAGCGCGATGGGAGGTCAACCGGGGAAGTAAAACAAATCGGCTTCGTCCAGCTGAGTTTCCTGCAGGTCCAAAACTCACGTCTGTCGCTGGGATTGCCCTCAGCCTTCCGTCGGGGGGCTCTGAACAGAAGTGCGGTAAGGCCCGCCGTCCTCCTGCAACAGGATCACTCTGGCTGTCAGCAGGTAGGGATGGACTGGAGGGGGGTGGACACAGGTGGACCCAGGTGGGAGCAGGAAGTCCAAAATGACAGTGAGTGGAGGGAGAGGGGGAGTGGGGGTGACGAGAGCAGCTGAATTCGGATGTGCCAGTAGAGACAGAGACGGTAGAATTTGCCAAGATGTGGGGTTAGGTGTTTTCAAATGTAGGTTTCGTGATTCGGGTACAGTGAGACCAGCAGATCAGGAGGCAAGATAGTTATGGTTGAAAAGAGAGTCCGGTTTGCAAAAGGAGGGGTGCACCGCGCCAGGGGGCCACACGGGACATCCCCATGGGGAGGGGGAAGGCGCGTCAGAGCCTTTACCGCGGCTTTGGGGGGAAGGCAGGCGAGGCAGGGCGAGCTGGTTTAGGACTGAATAGTTTCGGTGGCTCTGGGGTACACGTCCTGCCTTCAGCGGTCTGGGGCCTGGCTCCGGGGCAGAGTGGCCGTGAGTCTAAGAGCCTGTAGAGGGGCTTGTGGCCACACGGGCTCTGGCTTGGGTGCTATCTCTAGGGATGGGTAGCCCAGGGTCAGCCCAGGCCCCAGGCGTCAAAGCATCAGGATAAGAAGACGAGCTTTATAGCTTGGGAATAAGGAATCGAAGCCGACTCTGAAGATTGGTCTGAGCAGCTGAAAGGATGGAGTCATCCCTTGTGAGAATAACTTCTGTCTCTGCCAGGAACACTGATGGTCTCGCCCCAAATCGCCTGCAAGCCCTGCTGTTTTATGTCCGGGTCCAGAGCGACTGCGCGGGGTCTTCCCGGGCCAGCTCCCTCTTGCGGTGAGGGTTGTGCCCATCCTGTGGGAAAGACGCTGCCGACCAAAAGGACCTGAGCGAATGGGTGATTTAATTCATTTGGAAAAAACAAACATGAGCACCGGGCCGACGTTTATTGCTATCACCAGGCTGAACTTGAACTAGCCAGAGGAGGACACCATTTCCAGGGTTTTCATGTTTTTTAAATAAGCCCACGTTCGGAAAGGGCTGGCAGCACGATGGGAGGCTGCAGCCAGTTACAGCGAACGAAGCTGATAGATGGTTGAAAACAAACCAAAGCATTTTTATGTCTCGTAGCTCTTCAAAACGGATCTGGCGAGAGCACAGTTTTCCGCAAAACATGGGTTAGGAGTTCATTAGTCCTAAATTAATCTAATCGTGTGCCTCTCTGATTTATGGCTTGTTTTTCTTTTTTTAATGAGTCATCTGTGGTGCGGTCAGAGTCCTGAGTCACCCGGGGAAGTTACCTTCTGATGAACCACGTGCACGGACTACACAGGCTCACGTGGAAGGGGCAGACACCTCCCCAGAAGAGCAGCTTCTCGAATTTCTTTTAGACTCTAGAACCCAGCTCCTAGCCCAGGCAGAGGAAGATAGTTTCTCCGAAAGAAGGAAATCTTAAGTAGCTCGGAATGGAGAGTGGAGGCCTGTTGAGGCCTCCCGTGCGAGCAGGACACACGCTGAGGGGAGTCGTGTCCATCTCACGTTTACTAAAATGGGTCCCTAAAAGGAAACTAACTTATCCCAATGCAATGGGGAGAGTAGAGAAATTTCTAGAAAATTTTTTACATAGTAGGTCTACTCAAAAGATAGCGTTCAGCCAATGTGTGTGTCTGTGGCTTGTGTGTGGCGTGTATGAGTGTGTGTATGGGTGTGTGTCGTGTGTGTGCAGGAGCACCCCTTATCTAGGTAGGACTTGCTGCACCCACACCTGCGTGGGACACAGCCAGAACCCTGAAAGCACGTGGGTGCTGAGCAGCCAGAAGCTCTCCAAGTTCACGCACTTTGCCCCACGGCAGCGCTGACCCAGCCACCACGGACATCAGATTCCAGCGTCACAGTCTCTGACCCAGTGAGATGTGAGAGGCAGCAAGAGCGAGGGTGGGGGAAGAATTAGAAAAATGCAGCTGGTTTTCTAGAAGTCTCTCTTCCAGTTTTTCAACACCGTGGCTTAAAAACAGACCCAACACTCTCTGCCCAGGTTCTTGGCTTATACATCCCCCAGCTTCGGGGGGCAGAGTGACCCGGGAACGTGGGAACCACGCAGGTCCTCAGACCCCTCCCAGAGAGCCTGCTTGTGAACCGAGCCCCAGGCAGCACACAGAAAGCCTGGTATTTCTGCTCTCCAGTGCGGTCCAGTAAGCGATGTTCACAGTGATATTCCTGAATACTTAAGATCAAAGTGGGTGGAATGTGTTCTGCCTAATGGCAGTGGTTAATGTTGGAACACAGGCTTCCCCCAAGAACTCAGAAAAAGCTCCCTAGAAGCCATCTTAAGATCAGGGCAGAGCTACCTGAAGTCACCAGGGGGAGAAAAATATGGCTCTCAAACCAGCAGGACTTGATTCGATAAAATATCTTTTAAAATAATCAGGATGTTTTGAATTTTCTTCAAATTGAAATACAGGAAGTGGGGGAAGTGGATGCGGACGTGCACGAAAGCAGACTGGCCATGTGTGGATGACGACTGAAGTTGGGCAATGGATACGTGGGAGTTCGCTATCTCATGCTGTGCACTTGTATGTTTCCAAATCTACATTAAAGATGTTTTTTAAAAAAGGAAATTAAAGAAGAGCAAGTTATTAACTATAAACATGTCAAAAAAACAAGGGTCACAGAGGCAAACATTTCCTGTCCTAATTCTGTCCGAGTGATTGCCTGCCTTGGATTCCCTGGGCTCATCGGCAAGCTAACCTCTACTGTGAAATGGATCTATTCGGTGGCGTGAAATATTACACGTAAGTGGACATCCCTTGTCCTTTCCTGAAAAAAAAAATGCTCTCTCTGGTGGTGCTAGCACAGCTCCTCAATCCACAGTCATAGTCTTCACTATCTGCGACTGGACTCGAATTCTGGTTCTAATTTTTGTCTTACAAGTTTGGTTAAAGACTGTCCTTGGCTTTGATAGGCTCAGAACCTGCAGATCTTGTCAGCACGGTGTGAATAGCTTCACCTTGCAGGACAATTTCCTAAAATAACGAATGTCTCCTGATGTAACCTCTAGGAGGAAACCAGCAAGGTCAATAAACACGCCCCATCCAGCGTGTGGTCGCTTCCTGTGGACTGCTAGAGTAACAATAGCATGATTTATTGAATGTGTACTATTCAGCAAGCATTGCGCTGGGTACTTTCCATTAGCTATGTCACGTAATTTTCATGATAGAAAACATTGCATGTATGTAGTTCCCTGGGAAAGAATTCCCTCATAACCGGTTAAAAGAAAAAACGCAAGCAGGAGCCTCATTAATCTGAAAAAAGTGTCTGTTGAGTATTCACTGTGCATAATCTGTAACGCCATAGTCGTGCTACAATGCCATGTGAAAACATATATATATAGATAGGCAGATAGATACATAAACAATTATTAAGCATTGTTTTTCTAAATAGAATTTCATTGCCACTCCCATCTCATTAAAAGAATTACAAAGAGTTACCCATTTAAGATGCGTTACTAGTAAATCCACGTAACCAGGCGCCTGTACACCCTTATGGTCACAATCCACGGAAGTGAATGAACAGTGAAGGTGCTGCTTGCTGTGAACCTCTCTGCGGTGTCGACTGCAGAATCAGGATGCCCGAATTCCACCTGCACAAGGCTTGTGTCTGTCTGACATCCAGTGCGAATTCATTTTATTAAATAGTCGCAAGGCTGAACTATCTGTATCTACGTGATATTCTAAAATCCTCCCCACTCTCCAAGGGATTGTCTTCCACATCCTCTGGGGTGCGTGCTCTTATTATTCTGTTTGGTGGAACGACATTGCTTAGTATAACAAAAGACACTATTTTTTATTCTTTCTCCTCATTTATAAAAGCCTTCTTTCCCATCCTAAGTCTGGTCCGATAAACCTGTCTTCCCTCCGGTGCCCTTCAGCTGTGGTAATTGCCCAGGTACACTGGGTGCTGAGCACGCAGTTGGGAGAATGGTTCACCAGTGGACACACCAGGACACGTGTGACTGGGGTCATCCTTTAGCATGGGTCCAGAATAATGAAAGGTCTTGAGAAGAGCACCTTTGATTTGAGGCCAAGACTCGGGAGTCTGTGCTCTTTAACACTGTTTCCCCATTATAAATGAGTCCAATCAAAATTCCCCACCTCGTTCACAGGCTTGTTTTAAGAATCAGGCAGATGACCCCAGGGGCAGACACCACCAAAAGCCACTGATAAGCCATTTTTCCCTTTGGCTTCCTGTGCCTAAAATATTCACATTCCACGAATCCCTTGCAGCTAGGACTGGCCACCAGACCCAGTGCTGGCCGGTGAGATGTCAGGGGAAGGAGTGGCCAGGGACGGAGTGGAGCCGCTGGGAACACTACGTGAAAGACAGACACCCTCAGCAGCCTTCATCTCTCACTCCCCCGTCCACTTTCCACGCAGCAGCCAAGGTGATCTTTCAAAGCAGGAAAGCAGATCGGCCGCTGCCCTGCCCAAACTCTTCGATGGCTTCCCATTGCAGTCAGAATGAAATCCAAGCTGCCTGCAGCAGGCCGGCTCCCACCTCCTCCCTAGTGCCACTGAGTCCGTTCTCCCCCACACGCTGAGGCCCGGCCAGACCTTCTGTTCCTCAAATGTGCCAAGCGTTGTCCTGGGTCCAGGGCCTGCTGATCCCTCGGGCCGGTGCGCTCCTGCAGCTCTTTGCTCAGCTTGCTCCCTCAGCTGTCAGCTTTGGGCTCACACGGTCTGTGTTAGAGACGCCCTCTCTGACCATCCAGTCTTAGGAGGCCCCTGCATCCACCCTGCATCTCATCACCCAGTTCGTTTCATCATGAACCTTCACCCTAATCCAGCTGTTCTGTGTATTCACTTACTTAGTTGTCGTTTATCACTCGAATATATCTGAGCACCACTGGGCGACCGACTTTGTCTGCCTTGTTTATTGCTGTATCCTTAGCTTCTCTCCTGGTGACTGAAACATACAAGGCGTTCATTCAACATTTGCTGAATAAACGAATGAGTCTTCTCTATGGGCTTCTATCTTCTATTCATCACTTTTTCATCAAAGGAAATGAGGGGCTAAACAAGAGTTCATAGTGGGAATAACAAGCGCCTGACACAAGACATGTATGAGGGTTGGACGACTTCCAGAGAGGGGAAATTGGGGAGCCAACTTGGCAGCAAAAAAAAAAAAAAAAAAGGTATTGTGATTGGCTGAAAATGGAACGTAGTGGAAAATATTGTCACCATCATCGTCCAATAGCTATTTGAATTGCCACAGCTGTAGACATCTCAGGAACTCTCGGGAAAAGGCATTTAGAAGTGAAGGTGACTGTGCCAATCAAGGTGAACTCTCTGCTTCCTGCCAGCTCAGCATCACATGCCAGGGCCAACGTGGCTTCCACTTAAACTCCCATTTCCCTTTCCTTTTCTCCTCGCAGGCCTCCTCTATCCAAATCGTTGGGGTTCTCAAAGCACTTGTTAACATTTCACATTTATTCTCTCTCTTTATACGTGTGCAAGTACAGATGCTCGACTTAAATGGGATTACATCCCCTTTAACCCATCGGAAATTGAAAATATTGTAAGTGGAAGTACATTTAGGGCACCTAACCTACCGAGAACACAGCTTAGCCTAGCCTGCCTTAAACGTCCTCAGAACACTTACATCAGCCTACAGCTGCGCAAAACCATCTACTGCAAAGACTATTTTATAATACAATTTTGAATATCTCATGATGTAAATTATTACATCTCCCTTTCAGACCATTGTAAAGTCAAAAAATCCTAAGTTGGGACTGTGTGTAGACATAGACACACACACACACACACACGCACGCACATTATCATTCTGCAGAGAAACTTTTGAAAGCAGCTGACGTGCTGAGTGATTTTCAAATGGCAAACACTTAAAGGAAGAAAATGATCGTGCAGAAAACAAATGACGTTTAAATAGAAGATATTGACCGTGAAGATGTGGGAAGTATTATCCGTAAGGCTACTATGACCAGGATAAATGAGACCAGGCCCTCCTCCCTTCCACCACATAGCTGCTACTACTTTGTAGAACACTTTGAAAGCAAGTTGCTGACATCAAGACACTTCACCCCTAAATATTTCTCTATGCATCTCCTAAGGTTCTCCCACTTAACCCCAATACCAACATCACAACTAAGAAAATGAACAGTCATGCCCTGATACCACCTGGCTCCCAGGCCGTATTCAGATTTCCAAGCATTCTCTTTTGGAGGGCTCACCCCACATCATGGCAAATGTATTAAATTGCACCCACAGTACTATTTTTCTGAAAAATATTATTTCATAATTTAGCTACAAGTAAACCATTCACTTTGTGATCCGTTTCCCAGCAAGCATGGTACATGGTCCTTTTGAAGGGAAATAATCTAACCTACTAATTGATTTTAAATGTACTGTGTTTGTACTATTTATGAATATTAACATTTTAGCAGTTGACGTCAGCATAACTTTTTGTTTGTAGACATTTCAGTTTCTTAATTTTTACTTTCATATTTTGGGGGACAATCTTTTTTTTTCAGGTCTCTTTTGTACTTTTTGGTGCTTTTTGTTCATTTTGTTTCTGCTGTAGCTGAAAGTGGGAGTTATCTAATTTGAGTTCAATTCATAAGACCAAAAAAGATTCTGACTGTGGGGTTTCAGGATGCTGGCCCCCGTAAGACAAAATAGAAAGCGGAGGTTGTATTAGAAACAGCCTTGTCGATTGAAGTTCTTTATGCTTCTAAGAGGATTTCGTTTGTGTAAGTCAATCTAATAATAACTATCTTAAGGTATAAAAAGGGGCAGATATTGTTTTTGGTCCCATTTTGCAGATGAGGAAACTGAGGCTTGAAGAGATGGAACGTGGCTTATAGAGGTCTTGCCGAGATTTGGCTGGTAGAACTGGACCCTGCTTGCCATCGTGATACAAGAGAAAAGAATGGGGATTCCTTTAAGTTATCTTTTTAAAATTAAGAATTGCCAGGTTGTTTTTATAAGCTTAGCAAAGGAGTTAAAAGCAGTGACTTCATTTTTACTTTCATGTAACGGAACTCCCAGAAGACACATGTTCTCAGCAGTCTGAACGCAATATTGCTATAGCATCGTGCTGGCCACGAATTGCTCATTTTCATGAAGCATGACTCAACCATCATCACATAAGAAAATTTTTCCTCTTGAAACCTCCTGGAGCCAAATTATTGAAGAATGAAGAGGAGTCACTTAAGGATTCGAGTGATTGTCAAATGGCAAACACTTTGGGAAAGAGGGTGACTGTGGAGGAGACGAATGACATTTAAATACTAGAGACTGACTGTGAAGATGAGGAGACTATTATATGTAATCAAGCCTTCTAGAAGCCGAATTAATGCAAGCAGTTCCTCCTCCTCCCACTGTAATATTCTAGGGAAGAAAGGAGTGAAATGGTGAGATTAAACATACTTCATTATTTTGAAAATCTTGATTTAACACGTCATAATGTTTCTAAATCCAGTAATGTTTACTTCCATTTAATGACTGTCAAAGTTAAAAAAAAAAAAAAAGACCTCACAAAGATCCTTGGGTCCAAATAGAATAACATCATTGACCAGGCTTATTAAACCTGGAGCTGAGTTTCAGTTCCACCCACCTGCTCCACAAAGGTTTGTTTTTATTGGGATTAATTTGCTAGATTTCCATCTCCCCAATTCATTCTTGCAAACTGGATGTTGCATTTACATTTTAACTATAATGGATCCAAAAACTAAGTCTTAGTTTGGAGAATTTTTAAACAGAATGGAAAATTCTAACTTTTAAATGCTCAGATAGGGGAATTTTTATAGATGACAGACTTTAGGAACAAAGCCCGTCAGATGGAAACATTTCCAAACACCCACCAGGAAGAGAAAGATGTGTTTGTTTTCCTAAAAACTCTTTAAGGTAGCATATTCCTTAGTATGAACTACATCCCAGACACGTGTCATTCTAGAAATGTTCAATAATTAGAATGATGTCACCATGTAAAAGAAAAACGTGTAGCATCTTTCAGTTTGAAAAGTCTTTTAATTACTCTGCCACGAGCTACCCAGTGAATCATCCAGATGGCACCAATCAAAAAACAATTTCTTAATGGCAAAGCTGGTTTATTGAACTTTATGAGGGAAATGTTACAGTGACACTATTCCACCACAAAATTATTTAACTTTAGTTTAGATTTCAAGAGGAAACATATTAGCAGTATACTGTCAATAAAGCATCATCATTAATAGCTAACTACATTAGATTCTGGATTAGCTTCCTTTGGCGTTCTCAAATTAAGACTTCCCCAAAACATATTTGATATTTTTAATTAAAAGTCACAGTTAAAATAAATTCACACAGAAGTTACAAAATGTGTGATCTGTGCTTTGAAAATTAATAATTAGTTGTTTGATAGCCACCATTTTGGAAGTGACTTATCTCAACAGTCAATGAATTGTTTTTATAAATACTTTAGAAAATATTTAAAAGCTTAATCCCTATTCAACTAATATGTATGTTCTTCTTACAGATAAAAACATAGAAAAATATTAAAACAAATCATTACAAATGAGATAAAAATATTTTTAAATCAATAAATATTACAGTGAAAAAAATAAGTCCTTTCCCAGAACTGTAAAGGACTTACTAACTTCTTACAAAAAGAAAGTTAAATTCCTTTTAAAAAAATCATTAATAACAGCACTGAAAAAACATAAATGTGCTTGGAAAGTCTGTAAACTTTCTTCCCTTACTTTAGGAAATGTTTTGAAAAGCAATAAACAGATTCCCTTCTTTAAAAACTGTTATGTCCATCACATGATTACAGCTGTCACTGTTTTACTATAAAAATAGTTACAAATCAACATTAATCAAATCATTTTAATTCTAGCATAAGAAAAGTGGATTAATTCCCTAAACACAAATAAAGCCAACATTTTCCCCCTTAATCTCTAACATGTAAAACTGAATGATTATTTCTTATAATTATTACTTTCAGTTAGTCCATTTACTCATCTCATTTTTATAATTAAATTACCCAGTTAGGACCACCATGATGATAAAACAAAAATCCTAAACTAGAATGATATATATTTAATTGGTTTCACACAGTCTGAAAATACATAAGTACAATGATGATTTGTCTTAATTTCCTCTAAAATTATCAAGGACAGCAATCTATCAGAATTAGTCAATGTGTACACTTCCGTTAAAGTTCATGGCTTACATTCCATTCACATAACAGTCTCATATGCAAGCTTACCATTTTCTATGTGCAAAGTCTTAAATGCAAAATAAAAGTATTTAGAGTAAAAAATATTTTGAAATATTCTTTCTACCACCTAGAGATAGACAAAATATTTTTCAGCATCTAATTTGTTTTTCAAATTGAGGAGAAATTTCACGTCATGGCCCTAAAGTTTAAAGAATTTTATACTGTAACACAATACTATTACAGAAGTATATGTAGACTCATAGCAATTAGAGGTATGCCCTTGGTGCTACAATCCAAGTGGATGATTTGTTAATTCAGCCTTTACTTATTAAGTTGATTGGAGGTGGGGGAGAGCAAGAGAGACTATGCCAGATCCACATCCAGAAATTATAGAAGCTAAGAACAGGTCTCCTGTGGTATCCAGAAACCATATTTACCCATTTTCTCCCAAGTTACAACTCCTCACATGCTCGCAATTTGTTTTTCGCTGTTTAAAGATACCATAATAAAATATAAAGCACCTTGTCATTTCATTTATATTAAAATTTGACTCTTGCATATTCTAATATAATGTAGTAAGAAAACAATTCAAATTACTCTTTTAAAAATAATTTTTGTAGACCTCACTGAAATGGATTAAAAACAGCAAGCATCCAGAACTGTTTGGAAAGTCATTCTTTATGAACTTGAGAAACAGGAAACATTCTACGCCTACTCCTCCACTGGAACTTGTCTTGGCTCTAAAATGTACCGATAATAATGTCATGAAATTCATTAATAATACAGAGAAAGAACTCTAGGGAGAGGCGAATACTAGTTTTTATCCTACCGAGAACACTTCTCATTCAAAGGACATACCAGTAAGTGTGTACTAAACCCTCGGTATTTTTTCACAGGAACACAGGATCGAGTAGTCACTGACTCTTGGAACTCTATCATGCTCTCATCTGAAGCAACCTTCACCTGGTTCTCAATGGAAACAAGTTCTGACTCATCCTTCATTTGCTTCATTTTTAACCTCACCTGAAAACCAACTGTTTCCTTATGTTGTCACAGTCACAAACTCAATTAAGTAGATTCAAAATACAAAAGCAAGCATGATGATGATAAACGAAAAAGTGTCAGGATGACCCATTATATTTGAGATTAAATTTTATGACTATCACTGTCATACTTCAAAAGTATTTCTTTAGTCAGAATTAACAGCATGGTAAAGACCGTTATCTAGCACCAGCACGTCATTGAAGGCTTTGGTTCAGGCCTTAGGCTAACTCCATTATCGGGGGGTTGACTAAGCATTAACGGTTTGTGGCTCTTAAGTTTATGAGCCAAGGTCATGAATATAGCTTCCACATGGTCGTTATCATTGGGGTTTTTGGCAGAGGTTTCAAACAAAGGCATACTGTGTGTGTCAGCAAATTTTTGTGCCAAGTCTGTAGGTACTTGAATGGCACTTCTTAAGTCACATTTATTTCCTACGAGAATCCGTGGTATATCGTTGGCTAGCAAATGTTGTTTGCATTCTTCTATCCAAGATGGCAGGCTATGAAAACTAGCCATGTTGGTCATGTCATACACGAAGACTACAGCATGTACATTTCTGTAGTAGTGCTGTACCATGCTCTTTCTGAATCGTTCTTGTCCCGCAGTATCCCATAGCTGGATCTGAAAATGGGAAAAAAAGAAAAACTGAAAATTTCATGCAAGTTATTCCTATGGAAAAGTTGCATCACCTTTGCATCGTCTTCAGCACGTCTTCACTTAGTGTACCAGTGTTTCCTTCCATCATGTCTTTTCAGTATTATTTATGGGATCTGGACTTCAAGATGCTAGTCTAGATACCTCATAATTAGTAAAAGTATCAGAACAAATATTTCAATTTAACATTTCAATTTCAGTAAATCAAATTTGGATGAAATTATGCCTCAAAAATTGATTTTAAAATATTAAAAGAAAACTGTATCAGGTTTTAACTAAGTGTCTAATTCCTATAAACTTAATTACCATATGTCTTTCTCTACCTTTCATAGGTCTAATTTATTAAGGGTCAGAAGGTCTAGCCCCAAACCAACATTCTATGAAATTCAAGCCCCTTTGAAAATTTTAAAAGCCTAGAAAATCACTCTTCTATCCTAAACATCTCTACCAACAAAACTATTACAATATCTCCTAGTTGAAATACGGGGGACTTGAGGGAAATCATATCTAAAGCTAAATATCAGTCATGTCTTGATTTTCTTAAAATACTGAATTATGCTGCCTTTACTTCCTAAAGAAAAGAATTAAATGATGAGAGTGTACTGGTCACAACAGAAAAGACTAGAGGCGTATTTGTTTAGATAACTTTTAACTGAAAGACTTGTACAACTTACAGAGATTCAAAGTCCGAACCAGATGCCTAAACAAGTGACTTCTCATAGAGCAATACAGAAATAGAAATAGTAATATTACTATTAGTAATTATTTTTATGGCTCTCCAATAAAGTATGACATTATTTCATACTTCCTGTTTCCTGGAAGTCTTGATGTGATTAGAAGGATTTTCAGCAGGATTGATGGGAAGAGGAGTATGACCGAGTCCATTCCATCCCAAAACAAAACCAACAAGCAGTCTTAGGGATAAACAGCCTCATCACCATCACTTATGTTTATTGAGGACTTCCACAGTTCTTTGAGGCAGGTCTTATCTCTGTATAATTATTATTTTTTTAAGTTTAGTTTTTATAAAAGAAATCCATGTTTGTTATGGAAAACACAGCAAAGTAGAAATAAAGGAGAAACTGCCTTTTTATTCTGGGTATATTTCCTTTTTGTGTTTTCTTTAAAACTTATAAATATATGTTAAAACATTATACATTTGTGCTTAAAACATTATAAATCATTCTTCACCAATGAAATGACTTGTGAATACCTGAGCTACAGGACATGTTATTAAAAGAGAAAATATCAGCTCTAATTTATTTGGGCACCTTTTACATGGGTCATCCAAATTATTCCCAAATATCTTTTAAATATTAAAGATACAATTTGAAGTGATTTTTTTCATAAAAAAATTTAATTCACATAAGATTTACCCTTATAAAATATACAGTTCAGTGGTTTTTCCCATGGCTAGCTCTTAAATTTGCATCAGATTCATCCACGATCTTAAAAGTATAAATGGCAACCAAGAAGCGGACAAAAGGCCATTAAATTTCAACTCCACTCCTGTCTCTCTTTCCTCTATTTATTATTTTTATATCCTGCTCCCATTTGGGTGAATTTCTCTCCCTTTCAGCTGTCTGCCTGTGCCCTACTTTACCACTGCTTCACTCTCTGCAGCCACAGAACTGATGGTGCCAAAGAGGAATAATAATGTTAAGCCACCAGGGAAGAGCTGTCTTAAGAGTACCAATGATGAACCTGGTGCTTTGTATATGTTCTCATCTAATCCTCACACCAGCCTGTTATCATTAACCCAATGTTTCAGAAAACAGACTGAAAGATTAAGAAACCCGCCGAAGGACTAGAATGAGCAACAACCCTACTTCCATTGAGACTGAGGGGTTTTCAGGCTTGTGGGACTTCCAGTTTTACAACTGAAACAATCTCAGGCATTACTGGTCACCCTACTAAGGACACTCACTCCTGTCCTTACCCTTTCATAGGTTCAGATTTGAGCCAGGTCAATTGGACTCCAATGTCCATGACTTTCTCCTCTCCCAGAATAGCTTCTCCCAAACTAAACTACCTCTCAAACCCCAGCAGCCCCATTATTTTCCTTGCCCACTGGTGTCTGGGCCTAAATGAAATCTGATGAAAATATTCCGTCTCTTCTTATTCTATCTTTTCCTCTGTAATAAATAGAAATCTTTCTTAACTCCCTAATACAGTACACCCAAAAGACCACCACTGGTAGGTCACTGAATGGGACAATGAAAAAGGACCTAGAGCAGGTTGATTTCTTTTCAACCCAATTTCTCCTTTACCATCATTAGCATTTAAATCCCTTTGCAGTGGGGTGAGGGGTAGGGTGGTGGTTAGGGCACTAAAAAACAAACTGTTCCTGCCTCAAGGATGTGAGGTTAAAAATGAAGCAATGAGTCTTTTTCTCCCCCCATGGAGCACTGAGGTAAAGATGGACGTCATAATTTAAAGCAAAAAAGTAACCACATAATAAGGAAAGCAAAATAGTTCTTAGGGTCTGCATGTTTTAAGGGTTTGTGGTAGCAGATGGCTGAGGAGTTAGTGGTGACCTGAAATGAAGAAGTGTGTCTAAGGTGTAAACCGTCAGGAGGACTCGGCCCTCTCGTTGATCCTCATTCTTCAATGCCCCATTTCAACTCCTCAGAACCCCAGTCTTGGCCTTGAGCTTACTCGTCTCTGGAGCCAGCAGTAACTAAAGAACTGGGAGGCAATGGAGCCTAGAATGCCCTTCTGGCAACCCAAGCAGGAACTACGATGTGCAGAATGTTTGTGCTTGAAAACACTTTTTTCCCTAAACAACCCAGTGTCATAGAGAAACTGCTGGAGCAAAGCTGGACGCAAAAGAATCCCTAAGTACTTCCTCAAAGGCAAGAAGGCTGTACCGCCGCAGTACCTCGGGCAGCGAGTGAGTGCTCAGTGGCCGTTTGACACCGAGCATTTACTCAATGTATCTCCCATGCTTGGGAAATTTCGCTGTTCTCCCTTCGGCCTCACTCCACTGGCTCGCAGCACAAGCGACAGCGAGGCCCCTGCAAACGTGGGGCTCGGCGTGTCCCCCACGGAGGGGCGGCGTCGGCATGCCCTGCGACCCGGCCAATTCGGGATGTGCCTGCGGAAAAACTTAAAAACACAGAACGAGACCCCTGGACGGACCGCACGACGCTGCGGAGGGAGAAGCACCGCCTTGGAAGTCCGCTGGCGACGACAAGTGCGATGGCCACATCGGCGCGGAAGGATGGGGCAGCCCCAGCGCGCACGGGGCCGGCGCGTCCCCCCCGCCCCCCGCCCCGCGGCGGGCCGGAGCAGGCACCCCGGGGCGCCCCCGCCGCTCACCTTGATGCGCTCCCCGTCGATCTCCACGGCTCGCTCGCGGAAGTCCACGCCGATGGTGGCCTCGGTGCGGTCGGGGAAGCGGCCGGCGCAGAAGCGGTAGGTCAGGCACGTCTTGCCCACGTTAGAGTCGCCGATCACGATGATCTTGAAGATGCGGGAGCGGGCGGGCGGCAGGGGCGCCGCCGCGCTCCCCGACGGCGCGCCGCTGGCCGTGAGGCTCGCCTCCAGCGACGACTCCAGCTCCGAGGCCATCCTCCCGACCCGCCGCGGCCTGAGGCAGACAGGGAGGCGGACGCCGAGCGGCGGGCAGCGCGCCCCGCCGGCCGCCCCGGCTGCGCAGCGTGGGCGGCGCCGGCGCCCTCCCGGCCGGCAGCGCGCATGCGCGGCGCGGCCCTGCCCCGGCCCGGCCCCGGGGCCCGCCCCCGTCCACCTGGGACGGCCCGGGATCCGTCGAGGCCCGAAACGCCGGCCTGCCGGGCGGCCCCGCGCCGCGCCCCAGGCCCGACCCCCTGGCGAGGCCCCCGCCCACCGGAGGGAGCCGCGCCGTCAGCCCGGGGGCGCGGAGGGACAGGCAGCTGAGCGGCAGGCGGTACCACCAGGCGCGCTCTCGCGAGACGTCCGCGGCGCCGGGGCGTGCGTCCGGCGTGAGCGGGGCCCACCAGGCGCGCTCTCGCGAGACGTCCGCGGCGCCGCGGGCGCCGGGAGCGTGCGTCGGGCGGAAGTGGCCGAGGCGGTCAGCGGGCTCGGGCGTCGGGGCAGGCGCGGGCGCGGGCGCGCCGCGGGCGTGGAGCGGCAGGCGTGTGCCCTGCGCCTGCAGCGGGGCGCCGCCTCCCCGGGGCGCTGGGGGCGGCGGGAGCTGGGGCGGCGGCGAGGGCTGCAGGGCGCGGCACGCGGGGGCCCTGGGCCAGCAGCCGGGCCGGCGCGGGCCGCGCGGAGCTGGGCCGCCTCTACGCTTGGCGGGAGGAGCGCGGTCGTCCGGGAACAGGCGGGAGCTCGAGGCCGTCCACCCCGTGGGCAAGAATAACTTCCTCAGGCACCCGGTGGGCCATAGGAGGATGTCCGGGTGACCCCGGTGCCGAGGGGCCGTTCGGCCGATGCCCCCTGGCCAAGAAGTGAAGATCACGTGGGGGCCACTTGGGGGCATTGACCCTGGGGGTGGTTTCTAGGCCTGTCCGGTGAGAGTCAAACCCATTGTGCCCTAGGTGCGTCTCAGGCCTGGGTGACGATGCTGTCGCCTTAAAGGTGACAGGGCGCACGCGGGAGTCGCTGGCAAAGCGCCTAAGGGAAATAACAGACGAGGCCGCCCAGCCTTAGACAGTTCTCTCTGGATCAGCGTGAGTACCTCAGAGGAAACCCGCCCTGCACGAAAAGCTAGAGACGGTCCAAAGTGCGCACACGTCGCTTGTTGTGGACTGTCGTTTTGCGGTGACAAGACTTTTTTGTTCACACAAAGTGGTGGTGCCGTTTCGCAGTCCGGGACTGCGGAGAGGAGGACATGGCAGGCTTTCGAGTGAGGGGAATGATGAAGCACCAGAAGTTGTAGGAAAGGAGATAAAGTGTCATTCCACTAGATGAAATGGGTATGTCGTCACAGCAGATTGGCGGTAGAACCTGAGCATGGCCAGAATCAGCAGGAATTTGCAAAGCCTTACAGTAGTTTCAGCAGAAACACTTTGTACAGTCCCTAAGGCACCAAGTTACGTGCGCCAGGAAACATAGTTGACTTACCTCCGGCTGGATGTGTGTGCCAATTACATTCACTCAGCTTCCTGTTACAGGAACTAGAACATGGGCTGGAAAATCTAATTGTCTGTGAGGTTATTTCCATGATGATCAATCCCAGAAACTATTAGAGAGCCTTGGAATATACTCCTCTAGTTTATTCTGCTTATCTCGTTCAAAGGAGAGAATCTGCAGAATTAGGACAAAAAGCAGTTGAAGAATTCAAAGATGTGGATAATCATGTAGTTTCATAGGATGGTGAAAAGCAACATCTTTACACCCCAAGAGCCTTAGTGTTTTTGTATTCTGGTTTTTTGTTTTGTTTTGACTCTTATTAAATGTGAAATGCATCGGAAGTTCTGTATCTTGTCCATTTATCCAAATCCTATTCATATTTCATGTCCTAGCACAAAAGTCTCTATGTGAAGCTTTTCTTGATTACTTCAGCTCAGAATGTTATTTGCTTTATCCAAAGTCTAATACACTTCTGGGTGTATTGCTTATTTGGTCTTTGAATGCTGTCTTCCACTGTTTCATAATTGTATGTTATATCTTATCCACTAGATTATCAGCTCTTGATTGGACTGAAAGCTCATTCAGCAAATGGTAAATAAATAAGTGAAGTGAGAAACTTTTTAAAGATTGTCAGTTTGACCCGTTAGCAATTATGCACAATGCAGCACCACTTAGATGGAAAAATCACTGTAGACACTGGACATGGTTATGAATTTTGTATATTCAGGTTGCAGTTTGAGAGACTGCTCATGTTGCCAAAGACGCCTCCAGGCTTGATAGTTGAAGGAGATGCTATTGGGAAGAGTAGACATTTTTAGAGTGGGTAAATTAAAGTCTTTCTCATTTTTAAATTTGTTTCACAGTTGGCTGTTTATAGCAAAAATAAGAGCAATATATTAGGATTGTAACACATAGAAAGAAAATGTATGCTCACAATATCACAAAGGACAGGAGGTAAAAAAGGTGCATATTATAAAACTTAGAACTAAAGCGAAGCATAGCTAAGCAGTCAACAGAATTAAAATTGAATGCTACAAATTAGTCCAAAAGGGGCCAAGAGGGAAAATTTTTTTTTAAATGTAGATGGGTCAAACAGAAAACAAATATTAACCACATCAATAATTAATTGTAAATGGTCTGAATAATTAAAACAAAGGCATAACTGCTCTAAATAAAAAATAAAAATAAAGCATGTGCTGTTCCCAAAAAAGGCATCACCAACATTAAGACACAAATAAGTTCAAAGTAAAATGATGGGAAAATATGCAAACAGAATAAAGTTGGAATACCTATATTAATGTTAGACAAAGTAGACCAGGAAAAGGAACTTGGCCTATCTTCATGACAAGAGAAATAGGGGACATTTCATAATAATAAAGGGTCAATTCCTTGAGATACAATGACGAAACTTCAAGTTATATAAAGTAAAAAAAAAAAAAAGAAACAGAAAAATCCACAATTATAGCTATTTCAACAGCCCCCTTAGTATTTGGTAAGTACACTTTAAAAATCGGTAATATTGTATGTCAACTATAATTTAAAAAATTATGCTGAGTGAAAGGAACTAGATTTTTAAAAATACTGTATGATATTTATATAAAACAAAATATGCAAACTATAGATGTAGAAAGTTGAGGGCTGGCATGGGTAGGCGGGTCAGATTAGAGAAGGGTATGAGGAAACAGGTGAAACATGGTGATGATACCATGGTATATTTTAAATGAGTACTGTATGTAAATTATATCAATAAACCTTTAAAATATACACTTTGAGGACCATCAACTTTCTCTTTTATATCATTTTATGTCAAATTTGAGTAAAATATAAAATTTTAATAGTGTGTGTTTTAATTTCTGGACCAGCTAATCATAACGAATAAGACAAAAGTACGTGATTAATTATAAACTATTAAATGATTTAGTACCTTGCATATGGTAAAATGGTCCATAATATTTTATTTCTTTAGATTGAAATTGGTTGACTTTATTAGGGAATAAATACTAGGTAACAATTTAAATGCAGAGTGTGAGTAGATAATGGAATAAATAGTCCTGTTGCTACCTCATGCAATAATGTAAAAGCAGGCCATTCATTGAGAGAAAAATTAATTTTAATCAACTTCATTTAGATGTAAAGACAACATTGCCACATAGTTGTCGAATACTGAGTATGTTGCTGAAACATTCTTGACAGTTCAATTTCTTTTATGTAGCTACTCAAGAAATATACAGAAGGCCCCCAATCAATAAGATTTTCTAACGATGTGAATGTGAATGCCACTGTGTGGCTGAACGCTGCCCCCAATAAGTACAAGCCTCAACCCAGACAGGTGGTTCTATAGTCTCTGACTACCTCATGCTCAAGGCTCTCCTGTATGACACACACTACAAGCAAAACAAAAATTTTTAAAAAACAACTTGATCTCGGCCCTAAGACTAGTCTGGTCAGGCAAAAGACTGGGAAGGCATTCTAGTACAATGTATGGGTGCTATGAGAGTGGAAGTACGGAAACTATGGATGCTCAAAAGAGCACCAGGAGCACTTGGGAATTTAGGGAGGATCAATGGGGTAGTTGTTTATCTAAAATGAAAGCATTAAGAGCGGTGATGACATAATGAGGTTAGAGAGGTAAGGAGAGATGAGATTCTGCTCTGTAAATTATTCTAGAAGCAGTGGGAAGCTTTTGAAAGACTGTAAGCCAAGGAAAATAATTAGATTTGTATTTTAGAAATAATATTCTGGTTGAGGTATAGAGAACAGATGAAAAGGAGATAAGATTAGAAGCAGGGAGACCGATTAGCTACTACTGCTTCACAAAAAACACTGAGACCATTTAGTAGAAACCTCTCCTCTCACAGCTACACGTTGACTTATACCATTCCCTTGGTTCCTTTTAAGTTCTGAGAAAAGATATCTTTTTCAAGGCCCATTTTTTCTGTCTCCTTTGGGACCTGGCACTATTAATTTTCTCCCTCCTTCTCTACAATTTCTTATATTCAAATTAGTCATCCTTAAATCTCTCAAATATTGCGAACTCTTTAATCTCTTGGTTTCTGTCCTTCATCTCTTTCCATCTCATACAAAGCTTTTGAAAAAGTGGCATTTTCTTGAAATCTCCTTGTCTTCACCTCTCATTCACTGTTCAACTTATTTCCCTGGCTTCAATTTCCACTACTCTGTGGAAATCGATTTTGCTAATTTGACAGACTTCCTAATTGCAAAATCAAATACACATTAGTTTGTGAGTTCATACTAGTTTTCAGTAATGGTAATGTTATCTTTCATCTTGGTTTCTAATTATAATCCTTTAGAGCAATATGGCCTGGCAACTCTAACCAACAGATCTGTAACATACACGCCTTGGCCATTTTACTACTGGCACCTTATCCACTAGAGTGGTTTCTCTTGCAGGACACTGAATTTCACTTAAGGGATATGGCGATGGTAGTTTCTAATTCACAGAATTAGTAAATGATCTTAGATACTTATCTTCACCATCTTAAAGATCCACTTCCCCATTGTAAAAGGAAGTCCAAATGCCAGCATAACGAGGTTATGTCGGGGTGGGGGGTCAGGAGGATAAGTTTGAAACAAAGCATTGTCAGCATAAAGTATGATGTATAAATCAGAAGGGAAATACTGTGTACAAATGCAGTCTAGAAAATACCCATTTTTAATTTCAACAATTCTTATTCTAAGGAAGTTCTAAAAAGCACAAGGCTTTTAACTTCAGTAGTAGCTCTCTAGGCAGAACAGGATCCAAGGACATCACATAGTTTAGTTTGCCTTGAAATGATTAACCTGGGTTCAAGTTCCTGCTCTAACATCTAGAGCTTAGTCCTGTGACCCTAAACACCCAGCTGATAATGGGAAGGGCAACACAGAGAAAGATACACATGGGCCCTTGGAACTGGCTCTGCTACTAGCTGGGTACTCTTTAGCAAGTAGTTTAAGACTATGAGACACAAATCTTCATCTGTAAACGGATAATAATTACCTACATATGAGCACTTTGAAAATTACAAAGAGGAAAAAACAATGTTTTAAATATTATTAGAGTCTCTTTTCCTCCTGAAAAAATTACATCACATCCTGATAACCCTCCTGCTTTTCATCTTCTTGTCATTCTTGATAAATCATTCTTGATCTTTTGGGAGAGTATAAAAATTAAAGTAGCATTTGTTTCAATTGTAGTTTCCCTACTTTCTGAGTGAATTAGTGTTATCCATTATTTTTGCCCACCCACTGTCTGAGTGGGAAATAAAAAATTAAATGTTTAAACTTTAAAAGAAGTTGCCCATATAAGTCCCAAATTAACAAAAACACCAAATTTTAACACATTGCCACATTTTCCTCAACCATATTTTTTAAAAACTAAAAATTACAGTCCACCTTTATGCCTCTCCCTCCTTTAAAGAAACCCACTGTCCTGAATGTTGTGTTTAGAACTCCCAAATCTGATTTTAAACTTTACATGAATATATCCATAAACATATATTTTAAAAAATTACATACAATATATAGAATGTGTCATTAATTTACTTTTTCTTGGTCCACCAGTTTTAGTAATCCTTGATTCATTCAGTGATAGTTTGTTTGTTTTAACTGTACAGCATTCTATTAAATGAATATAGCACAATTGATCCATTCTCATGTTACATTTTATTTCCAAATTTCATTATTATAAACAAGTGTGATGAACATTCTTGCATGTCTCTAGCAAATGTATAGGAATGTTTACAGGGTGGGACTGTTGGTTCATAAGATATGCACGTTTTAGTAAATGAATATTGCCAATTGCCCTCATGATCATCATCAATTTGTTGATGATGATCATTATCATCAATATCATCCCAGTGCCTGAAGGTTCTTGTTTTTTTTTTATTTTGGTTAACATCATTGCCAATATTTGAATTCAGACTTGTAAGATGTTACTAAATAGATGTGAAGTTATCTTGATTTTGACCGTTGACCCCAAACTGAAAAACTGAATTCCCAATACCATTACCTTCTATTTCTCCTTTTTGACTACTGTCTCTTGGTCTCTTTTGTTAACTTCTCTTCCTCTACCTGCTCCTGTTGGTATTTGTGAGTCTCTCTGTGCTTATGCTCCTGAGCAGTCTTGTACAGGAGATACCACTCACAACACACACTTCAATCACCTCTAAGTTTCAGACTTGCATACCTAGCTAGCTGCCTGCTACACATCTTAAGGGGACTTACATGTTCCATAAGCACCAAAACTTCATGTCTGAAAAGAACCTCACTTTTCCTCTCAATTTATTCTTCCCAATTCTTACTATTTAATGATACTGTCAAAGACAGAGTGTTTTATGGCAAAATCCTCGGAACCACTGGTAACTTTCCCTTCCGCATTCACCACCCTCTTACCTCCAACAGTCAGAGGGTCTAGGTCTTACCTACTTATATCTCTTGTATATCCTGCTCTCCTTTCTATACTTGCTGTTGTTCTTACTATTTCTTGCCAGATGTTATATTGATCAGACGCAAGCACTCTGGAATTAGAACACGTAGGCTATGTGACCATGGGCAAATGATGATCAAGTTTTCTGTTAAATGGAGTGATATCTACCTCATATGGTTTTTTCAAGAATTAAATGAGCTAATGGATGCCAAAATGCTTACTACATTGCCTGGCACATAGTAAGAGCTCAGTGAGTGGTAACAACTATTCATTAGGTTCAACTTAAGTCTCCTAATTAGTCTCGGTGCCTCCAATCTTCCTCCTCACAAACCCTCAACAAATACATTGCTAGTGGAATTCTCTCAAACACTTATCCTTCTCTAATTCTCCAATAATGGTCCTTTGCTCACACAAAGCCAAATCCAGCCTTTTAGTAAGTCATCTTATTCTCTCTTTCCTCTGAGCCCCAGCTTCATTTCCCAGATTCTACTCACACTGATTTACTTAAGTCCCTGAATATAAGACCTTGCTTTTTTATCTGTGCTTTCAGGCACACACACTCTTTCGTCTAGTAAGACTTATCTTTAACTTTCTAAATTTAAGTGAACATTCTCTGTTAAGCTTCTCTAGCACATCCAGACAGAAATGAGTACTGACCCCTGGGGAGTTGTATATTGCTGTTGCAGTTAATTCCTGATTTGTCCGTCTGCTTTAAGAGCCTGTGGAAAATGTGAGAGCAAAAATTATCTAAGTCATTTATCCCCAAGAGGAAGCAACTACTGGATGGATGGAAGGAGGAACACTGGGACTGGTCTTACTTCACATCTCCTAAATATTTTTAAAAACGGCATCAAGAAATCTGCCACATTCACAAACATTCATTAAATTTCCATGAATGTCAAAATGATGATGGAGGGTGGAGGTATTACAGGTGGTTTTCACTAGTGTGTGGAAAGGCAAAAAAGTGTTAAGTAATAGTAAGCGTTAAATAAAATACTAAGGAAAAATCAAAATTTGAGCTGTTGGTATCTAGGGACAGATTAGAAACAACCTATTTTCTAAATATGCTGGCCCAATGTACTGCAGTAGAAAAATAAGAATAATCAAGTAGAATATTGACAGTTATACAGAAAAGAACACCTTTTTGCAATAGCTAACATTTGTAATGAATGCTTACTATGTATCAGACCTCGTGGTAATCTGTTTATATACAATATGCTATTTAATCCTTCCTTCTAAGGATTATATAAACTAGAAATTCTTCACATCTAGCCTAAGGGACCTGAGCCAGGATTTAAACCTAGTTTTATTCTTGACTTAAAAGCTTATGTTTTTAACTATATAACACTATTGTTTACATCAAGTCCCAGTGTTTATACCAGAAACTGGCATTTAGTCACAAGGATCAGAGAAAACTAAAACATAAGGTAAGCCTTCTGTGTAAAGAGATTAAAACAATTTAGACCTTTCTAGTTTGCAAAGGTGAGAGAAAATCATCTATGTCTACAACTCAAAAATGGTGATGAACAGTATCAACACAACCAGGCTCATTTCTCAAATACTTTAACCTGTCTAGAATAAACTAGATAAAATTGAGGGGTGGTCTTTAAAATAATTCCTATTTTAGTAAAGAAAAATACTAGATTTGATAAATTTGAAACATCTATCTAGAATGTGATTTCAACTGATTGCATAAAGCAGGTTGCAGTTTGATTCTGTAGCATGTCTATATCTCCTGTCCAGGTTCTACAATAACAGGCCAACATTTAGACTTAAATTCTGTCTGTCCTGGAATCATGGCTTCTTCCACATCTGAGATCTTTAATAGTAATTCACATGTTTACAAAAAGTGCAGTCCTTTAGGAAGAAAAAACATGCATTTCATTGGAGATTGGTGTATATGGCTCTTCAGGGAGTATTATCTACCACCTTTCCTTTCTTAAAAGCCTGTTGACTCTGTGCTGTGCTTTGCTTTGATAATCATCCACTCAAAAATCCAAGCATCTGTCTATGGCAATTATATTTTAAAAATTGCTTCAGTGGAGATGTTACCAAGACATCTAACTAAACTATGAAGATATTTTTATTTGAAATCAGCATCTCAGTAATGTAGTAGCAGCATGATTTACAGAGAAAAGCATGGACTTTGAAAATAACCAGAAGCTCTTGAGAGAAAGTTCAAATACAAGTTCTTCCTCTTAATTAAGATGTAGGAAAATTAATCATTTCGTACTTACAGTTTGCCCCTTTGATCTCTTTGAGGGAAAAAAAAAAAAAGCCCATATTTTAAACTTCTTCCTAATCAAACACACTGGTTCTCAACTTAAGAAGCACCTTTAAATCATGGGGGTGGTCTTTAAAGAAAAAGGAAAAGAAGGACCAACACCCAGGCCTTACCCCACATCATTTAAGTCAGAATCCTTGCAGGTGGGCTTGGGCATTGAAGTATTTGTTTTTTAAAAACAGTTCCCCTGGAATTCTAATGTACAACCAGGGTTGCTTATGACTTGAAAGGATTCAATTAACTATCTTAGATAGAGAAGGTCAGCTGTGGACCACAGCTATTAGTTGTGATGAACACAGACTATAGCTTAAGTATCTAGAAATAACCACTGCAGACCCCTATGCAGTGCCTCCTTTCTTAAAATCATTAAAAGTGAAGATACTAGGCTGTAGAAAACACAGCTTTCCTCATCCACACTGTTTAAAAGATGAAAAACGAATGAGTGGCAATCTTTGTAATTATGTAATTCCACTGGACATGTTACCTGAGTGGCTGGTTGCAAAGGACATGAATGATGAATAAATTCACTGCCAACTAATGCCACAATGAATAGGCAACTGAGAACAGTTGGTCCTCCAGTCATCTGCTTCCTACAAGGCCAATCACAACCATTCCTGACAAACTATAGAAAAAAAAGAATAAAGAAAAATTAGATGTGAGAAATCCATTCAGTATGAGATATATATATATATATATATATATAGTGTGGTATTTTGAGGAAATTCCTCAAGACCAACAGAGAGGGTCAAGGGGACGAATGGGAATACTCTAAGTCAACAAATTTGTGAGCCTTTGCAGGTGACCTGAAAGTTAATAGTACTTTATTGCTATTTTCTACAATATGTAGAGCAATATTAATATTTACAGCAAATTTAACAAGAATTTGAATACCTACTATGTGTTGTCCTAGTCACTATACCTTTATACTAAAATGTACCTGGTATAAATCCTGAAGATTTTATACATCACATTAGAAATGGATTTACATGAGTCTGAACCAAAATTAATCACTTAACGTCATATTGTAATTAGACATTTCTCTCAAATAAAAAGCATCCTAGCAGGTGAATGAAAAATGCTATGTGAAAGTGAATGCTTAAAATAAGCTCCTGAAATAAAAATTTAAGTTATAAAAGAGAGCAGTGTGCTTATTCTTAGGTCCTTTTCAATATCTGATCAAATAAACAGTACAATGATACTAGCTGAATGCTTCTGAATATATCTATTACTGTTATTAATGCAATTTTACTGTTAATGAAGGGTAGTATTTAGTATTTCATTGTTCACAACTTATAGGGAAGGAGCTGAGAAACAGGCTTATTATCTACTTTAAATGGCCTTTCATTTTTAAAGTTATCAACCAGCAGTTGAAGGCAAATTAGTAGTTCAAAAAAAAAAAAAAAAAGATGAGGTACTAATTATTCATTATTAATGAAGAAACACCAGAGTTTTGGAAGAACACTTTAGAAAGCCCAGTTCCTATGCCAGTTGCAATGAGGCATCAAACACTAGACAATGGACACAAACTTACAGCACAAGTGGCAAGTTTATAAAAGCCCCATGTTAGGAAACCATGGTTGATTGGAAAGTCATTGAATGACATGAAGAGAGGCTTCTTGTTTGTTAGACAATACACAGGTAACTAGTCAGATATAATTATTGGGTCAGAGCCAAAGATGGGATCCAGAAAATATTCCTAAAATCTCTTCACTTGTTTCTAAATGAGAAGATAATTTGTACTTACTGAGCCAAGTTGAAGATTCAACAACAGCAGAAATCTTTATATCACAGATAAAAATAATTTCCATCATCATTCATCACCATTAATTTGTTTTCAGTTAGGAAGAATTGTACCAATGTATGAAATACATATCCTTTAAATAGTCACAAAGAAAGGCCTGATATAAGAATGTTAAGTACATTACAATCTTGTTGGAGTGCCAAGAATATTTACTTTTCTTACAAGCAACCTTGAAAGAAAATCTAGTTTTTGGCACATAGAACTGTGTAAAGAGCACTAAAGATGAAGATTCCAAGCTTGTCTCTAGCCAACAATTTAGCAAAAGTTCTGATTTAAATAGTACCATTTTTTTTCTTCTGGCTACCATCCCAAGATGACATTGCTTCAAAAGCAACTGGACAATCTGAGAGGCTAGAAACCTTTAGACCCTCTTCCCTGCAACATACTGCTCCCATCCCTCTGCCCATTATGTCATCATAAAAGAGAGTATGTCCTGATGGAGGTAGCAGTGTTAAACAGGCTGTAAAACCTCAGCATGCAATACTCTTCTGCTTTACCAAAATGTTTTCTCCAGAACCTCCTGCACACAACCAATACTTTTATTTCAACACCCATCCTGTAAGTTGCACACTGAAAGGTGAAAGTGCAATTCGATGAATATAACCTTTTCCAAAAATGTTTTATTGCTATAAGTTGTGAGATTTCCAACCATCAAAATTGGAATAAAACGTTAAGATTTCAGGTCCCTATGGTGCAACATAGCCATTCCATCAGACTTTGTTTTGGCAGTGGGTTCGGCAAGGTTTACATGATAGCACAATGGGATAAAGAAACCTTTTCTGTAACTTAATGTGGAGCATGAGCTGGAACAGGAGGACCACCTTCCATCTGAAAGGTTGGTCTTTCTTTGAATTCTCTTAATAATTTTAAATTTTAAGGCTGGTAATTACTAAAACAAGTATATACGTATCTTGTAAGGAAATCCGACACTTGTTACCTTTTTCTAAACAGGTGCTACATGTGACAACTAAAATATTCCTAGAAATTGTGCAGAAGACTTCCCTGAATTTAGCACATCCTACCTGAATCTAGATACTTCCCTGGTCTCTTCTTAAATCACAGCTTTCATCTCACAGCTCTAACAGCAATACACCATGGAGTACAAACAGTACTGTGAAAAACAAAGGCCCAGTAAAACCCACAGGATAGCTATTCACTAGTATTGGGACTACTTTTAGTCATGCTATCATAGATCACACTTTATTCTTGTGCAGAATACAGAAAAATGTTGAAAATGTATGATTTGACTGATTAAAGCTGAATAAACTAACCTAGTCAGATTTTAAATTTTACATGAGAAATGACAAAAGTAGTAAATATGAAGAAAAACAAAAAGAACTTTACTTTCCTATGTTAATACAGGTCAAGGGACCCTTTCTTCTCAAAAGGGTTGATAACACCAGTTCTTAGCAATATAACATAAGGCACTTGTTTAGATTACAACATCACTGCATTTTCTTTTTCACTTGTTTTTCTAACCCTGTTTTCCCCCCACAGTATCATTTGGAATCAGTAGAGTGAATGAGGCAAATGTGAGATGACCCAGTTGAAACTACTCAGGGCAAAACAGTACAGTACAATGTTTTAGGGGTGATGTCTGGACATAAAGTGGACCCTGTCGAGGTCCTCTAACACCAGACAATGTATCACTATCAAGTAAACCTGAAAGAAAATACAATATTTATTCAATAGTTCCAGTAAAATTGGGTTGGAATACAATATATGTTAGGAATTTAGCTCCTCACAGGTGGCATCTGCATCAAGAGTTCTGAGTACTTGTGAATATTCATTCTAAGACAATCTACATCATTTGAACATTGTCGAGACAAATAATATGAATTTCATTTCAATATACAATACAGTTTAAACACGACCCACACGCACGTCCCTATCACATGGCTGGTGCTGCCTCCAAACACCTTGTTAGTGGCAGAGGTAGCACTAGTGTCCTTCCCCAACAATAAGAACTCAGTTGCCACTCATAGGAGAAGTTGAAAAAAAGTTCTTTTTTTCTTTTTTCTTTTTTTTTGCCATCTGTTAAGATGTTCCTGAGACAGGGCCAGTTAATAAAACAAAGCACTGGAATTCAGTCTGTACTTTCCCTACATCACTGTATCATTAGACTGGGATGTGGAATGCAGGTAATGTACTATGATAGGTTGAGTTTAGCACAACTGTTCCATCAGTAAAAGGATCATGTCTCCTGAAAATTCCCTTTAGAATACACTTTCTATAAACTAGAAGTACCACAAAAAATGGTCAATTATATACACAACTAAATCATTTTACTTAATCTTATTTGCTCAGATCTTACAAATGCAACGAGAACCCTGAGCCTGAGGCTAGTTCTCCATGTATAAGTTTAACATTTTAAGGCTCATTTTCTCAATCAAAATAGCAGTTTTCAGATTCCTTTCAAATTATGAATTACAAATTACATTCATAGTACCTGCTGCCATCCTAGCACTCAATGAAATCTTATACAGGAGCAGCACTACACCTGCATTATATGATTTCCCTGACACCAGCACTTGGACTGTTTTGAAAGCTCCCATCTGCACTAGCCTTCCAGCATACTACATCGCCTCTGGCTTGCACCTCTGTTTCCACCTGTGTATTTTCACAGAAGCCCAACACAGATTAGTTGAAATATTCACACAACTGTTTTTCAAAACAATTTATTGCATCATATTTGGTACCTTATGTTTGACAACAAAGAGGAAATTACATCTGTAACTGCAGGAAAAAGAAGCTGGTCTGTTATTGAAAAAAAATCTTGGGCCCTTTAAAAATTACAAAGTCTTGGGCTTGCCTGAAACAACTGAGCAAGAAATATATTCTTAGAAATGTAGGGCTTCAAGTATTACAAACCTGTGACACTGTGGAAAAATTCCAGAGGTATCTAAACTGCAGTACATTTTTTCTGCATATCGTGAGCAAGGCCTGCTGAGGTTTTTAACTATTAGTCTCTTGATCGGTCCTAGAATGGTAGTCAGGAGTTCTGCTCTTTAATTTCAAGCCATGGTAGATTTTCTTTTTTCACTCTTATGTGAAAAAAATCATGCTTGCTAATTAGTTGGTGCCACATCACAGTGCGTTTGGTTCTTGCATTACAGTTTTAACAAGTTTGGCCAAAACAATGCTAAAAGGTTTGCATTGTTATTTTAATTCTTCAAGTTTTAGTTAAAATTAAGATTGTTCCAACTGGGTTCCTTCAGTTAAAAACTGTGGTACAAGAACACCAAACCGATCATGTACAGTGAATTTTGGAAACACAATAAGCGTATTGAACACCCTCTAGGTTTCTGAGAATTGTTTGATATCTATATATCCCAGCTTCTACAACACCAAGAAGCTGTTGTAGGTTTCTCTGTAAATAGTGATTCACATTTGCATACTTCCTATGGCCAGAATCAACCCCGTAACAAAACCAGTCAGATGCTAAAGCCCCAACAACTCTTTGTGCTCAGTGAAAGAATCCAGTGCTAAAACAGCATTTATGCTGTCTGAGATATAGTAAAATCTCACAAGACAAATTTAAAGTAATATTTCTGCCACACACCTGCTTTGTTAGCTGTAACAGCCTCCAGATTTTATATAAATTAGTTTAAAAACATGGGTGGGTAGGTAGGAATAGGATATGATATCTTTTTTTAACCCCTCAATTTTAGCAGCTTTTAATGTTTTAAGAAACTGAACCTATATCCTGTAATATGTTAGATATTTTATATATACTTTTTCAGCAGGATAAAAAACGTAAAACACTATTTGAAGGCAAGAACATTTACTCTTCTCATTCTGTGTAAGTCAGAGCAATGCAGCAGGTGCGTGACAAAAATATTATATACTAGATATGGTCCGAAGTCATTCCGTTTGCTTGTTTAATGATGTTCAAATTTCATTGGCCAGTTCTTCAGTTTCTGCAGAACTATCTCCATTAACTGTGATCTTCATATCCTCTTCATATCCAGGAGGCATGAAAGCCAAAGCATAAGGGAAAAGCTTATGACAATTTGCTCTATAAACTTCAGCAGCTTCTTTACAGTCTCCTAGGCTACCATCACACAAGGCTTCTAATACCTCCATACAAGTCTAAAGAAAGAAAAAAGGCCATGTTATAACATGTACAAAAAAAAAGTTTTACTGTAAATTAGACATTTTGTTAACAACAGATTTCTGAAAATGAGGCCAATGTATTTAGTTTTGTTTAATATAAACAAGTGTTTACTCCCACATATATATTCCATCAGAGTTAGTTTCCTCAGAATTGCAGGGTTTGTATAAAAGATGAATGTATAAGTGGGGCCAGGACTGAGGTTGAACAAGCAAGGTGTGTAAGGTGCCACATTTAAAGAGACGTCCACTTTCAGCAAATGCTGGACCCGAGGCGGCAACCTTGCCTCAGCCTAGCCTGGCCCTGTATATAAATGTCAAATTTTACAAACCAATGTCAATTACTACACGTAAGCATTTTAACTTTTTTTGGAGGCTTGGAGCCAGCTGGCAAAATCACTCATTGTTTCTCAACCTTGTATTCAAACTAAAGAGATCTTAAGTTATGTTCAATAACTAAGCAGGAAAGAGAGTTTCAAACACAAAGGTCACATACACAAAAAATTTTTCTTCATGAAAACTGATCATTCTTTTAACCAAATCCCTAAGTAGGTCTGCTTATTATTTCTAAATGATTCACGTTGACTGCATTCATCATGTTTTCCTTCTTTATATTGTTTCACTTGGAAAGCACTAGGTAGTTTCCAGATATATGATACCCTAACAAGCTTTGCTGGTCTAGAAATGTTCTGACCTAATGATGCATTAATTAGCAACCAACTTTTTCTTAAAGATATTTCCTTAATTTACTATTAAAAGAAAATATTTAACTGTCTTTCAGCAAGTGATTTTTAATCTGCTTGATCATCACACAACGTAGTCCTTTTTCAGTCTAAACTAAAAACTATATTTTGCAACATACCCATATTATCTTCGAATTTACTTAATCTCATGTTATATCACAAGATATAAAATGAGTATTTAAATTCAACTCCTGGTAAAAAATCTTAAATGTTAGAACCTTCACTGAGACCACTGCTTGCTCAGAAATGCACAGATACAAATTGAAAACCAAAATTAACTATGCCGTGTATATATGATTTTACAACACTAAAAAAAATTATTGTAAGATATGTGAAACTAAATTATTAAATGCCAAGTAGCCCACTGTGGTTGTGTGGATACACACAGTAAGATAAGGTTAAGTTTTTGACATGAATTCATGATGATTTGGAGAACAGTATGTATAAGTATTAAAAATTATTAGGTGAAAAGTGTTCTCTTGATAGGAAGAACAAAAAATAGTCAGGTACACTAACAGAGAGATTATGAAAAACCCTTTACCTGGAGGTTTCTGTTAGTGAGGGATTCGTCAAGTGTTGTTGCCAACTCTATAGCTCGCTTCTGACTAGAAGGATCTAAATAATATACCATTTTGGCAGCTATATGAGAAAGAAAAAGAAAATGTGTTTTATTTCAAGGTAAAACCAACATCTTATCCTCCATCCATTCAAATATAAAATGCAAGGTATATGTGCACACACAGTGTGGCACCTTATTAGAAAAATGAGAACAGCTATATGAAGCACTGTTATTTAAAAAAATTATTCTGAGAGGGTGGACCAGAAATCACCTCACTACCCAAACTAGGAGAATAATTAAGGTTAAGAGAGACTATGACAGAATGCAAATATTGTCTGTCTTTGTGTGGCGGAATGAACCATGGAGTTTTTTCTTTCTAAAATTTGGAGTTGAGGGAAATACCTGACCTTGATGGTTTATGCCAAAAAGATGAATTCGGAATTCCACAAAGGCATATGAAGCTGCTGGGTTTCTGAGCCCATCATTTTAGAACACCATACTAAAGCGCTACTGACATGACCTCATTGAGTCCAGACTCTGGCTGACTAGCACAGACTCTTGCCAGATGACCCTCGCCTTTTAGATGGTTTCAAGTGTTTAACATTGTCAAGTTTGATATCTTACATAATAAGCATGAGAAAAGATGATGGTCACATCTGAGTGAATTTTAAGAGCACGATGATGGGAGAAATAAAAAGTACCTCCTCTATATACAATGTATAGCTAAATTCGGTTATACTAGCGTCTTTGTAATGCCTTTGCTGAATCAGGAGAAACTACTGACCTTGTTGCACAGTAATAACTTTGTTTTAAGAAATGTAGAAAGGTATAGGAAACATTTAAGCTGTCTGTTTTCATGAATGAAAATGTGACATACACACTGCTTCTTTCATGTGACAAATGTGTAACCTTGTCACTGATCCATTAAAAAAAAAATGAAGTTGTGTTAGGAGGCTAAGAAAAGGACAAAATAAAGTGATTACCTGATAATCTGTGTGGCAATGAATCAGAATTCCTTTTCAGAAAAGTTTCATTAAAATTCTTTGGATTCGTTGCTCCAAAAAGACGATTCATTTCTTGTTTTAATACTGTTCTAACTGTATCAGGTAAATCTTTACTTTCACATACTGCTAAACAAAAACATATTATTAGCAGTTAGAAACTCTAAAAGTTTGTGGAAGTTAAAAAATTATCTACTTGATGAGGCCAATGAAACAAAGCAATCTGATATACAAAGACTAGACAAACCTACTGATAATTTGACAATTAAAGAGCTTACCTATATAAATTTTAAAAATGTGTATCAGCAGAGCAATCTGACTTTCTAAAGGCACTCAAAGACATTTCATTGACAGATGATTCATTTCCAGAAAAGAACAGAAAGTAAAATAGATGATGAAAGATGTAGTTCCACAGCCTTCTACACCTCTCAGGGTTGCCTTCTATCAATTTTAAAGGGAGTCTGCGAAGCAGGGGCTTGACAGCACCTACCTGGTAAGTAAACGTCACAGCAAATATGTAGTGCTGAAGACAACAGAATTTTTCTCAACATCTCCATCTTCTTCAATACCCAAGTAAGGCATTACAAATTTATCCATATTAAAAAAAAATATGTTGACCTTATTTTCAGGGGCCATGTGAACTGAGCTATCACTATATAATAAACTGCAGAAGACCACCAAAGTAGTTTTCTGTAATGAATATGCTGTAATCTTTGTGTTCCTAGGCCTTGGGATTTGGAAACAGAAAAACCAACCCCCACACCTCTCTGGACTGAATCCAAGCTGTGCTTTGTTTCACTGGAGGCGCACCTCAGAGACACTGCAGGCTGTGTTCCAGACCACCGCAATAAAGCGAGTATCGCAATAAAGCGAGTCACAAAAAATTTTTGATTTCCCAGTGAAAGTTATGTTTACACAATAGCCTATTAGGTGTGCAATGTATTATGTCTTTAAAAAATATAGTACATACCTTAGTTAAAATTACTTTATTGGTAAGAATGCTAACCTTTATCAGAGCTTGTTGGGAAAATGGTACTGATATATTTCTCAAAGCAGGGTTGCCACAAAGCTTAAACTTGTAAAAACTACAATATCTGCAAAGTACAGTAAATCAAGTACAATAAAATAAGGTGTGCCTGTTTTATTTTGGTATAGAGAGACAGTCTGAAGCTTTGGACAGACAGACCTGAGCATGAAATCTAGGCTTGGACAAAGCATAACCTCTCAGAACCTATTTCTTGATCTCTACAAAAACTGATCACGGTAAAGAAAAGCTAAGTTTAAAAAAGCTAATTATATAATAGATATTCAATAAATTGTAGTTACAATATTTGTCATAGATTAAAAACATACATTTTCATTTTCCTTATGGTTAGGACTATGGTGGTGGCTTTCAAACTGCCTACAACAAAGTATTTTGTACCCTGATACCTATGTGTCCTTTATACATAATTTATCATGTGAAGCAAAAGTTTCACAGAACACTGACCCTTACTGTGCAATGCATACTGGTATTTTCTACTCTATTTTTATTTTTTATTTTTAATGCTGTAATGACCCACTAAGTTGCTTTCACTCTCTTACCAATGGATCACTACCTTACGTTTAAAACATGCTAAACTCTTGAGTACTATATATCCACATGAAATATTTTATATATAATTAGTAACTGAATAATCGATTGATATGCCCTCTGATGATTAAACATTTCTTCTATCATTCTACAGAACTGGGTGGTTCCAAAACGAGTTATTAAAGAATTTAGCTTAATCTCCATTATGACTGTACCTTCACCTTGGTTTAAAAAATCCTGTCTCTGTAGTAAGTAAATACCTTTTCTTATCAAAACTAGTAAGCAGTCTACTCAACTTTCTGAAGACTTTCTGAAGACACAGTGCGTCTTTATCGCTACAAATTATCACTACTTTCATTGCCTAAATTTAGTCAAAATAAGGATCACTTCATAAATCTCTTTCTGGTGTCAGCTGAACACCTGGAGCAATAGGGATAGCTAACATGGACATTCAATAATTCTAACTCTTATGTCAGGACCACTCTGCCTTTCCCCTTCTAAAGTCCACTAGCATTTTAATTTTCTGAAACAGTTACAAGACAATAATCATATGTTCATCAAGCCACAAACTCATTACAGGCAAATACATTTAGAAATGCTACTTTTAATGCATATTTCAAAAAAGTCTTTAACTCCATAGTATTTATGTGTATTACTTTACTACCTTTTCAGGAAAAAATTAATTGTATAAAAACAAAGTATGTACGTACTTTTGAATATAGTTTTAAGTGCACTCCATCCTGAGAATGGATTAAAACTATTATTTCTAGCCTTAATTTTCTGATGATTTCCAAGACAATGACTAAAATGCCTAGTTTAATCTCATTATTTTTATATAATGTATGAATTCATATGGGGCTAGATATTTAGCAATGAGATAGCTGATTTAATAGTATTTCTAAATTCTGCAAGCTGTTCTACTAAAAATTCAATTCCTCCTTCTCTAGGTACTTACAAATCAAAATGACAACAAGAATAACAATACTATCTGACCAAGGGAGTACTTTCAATTTAAAGTTTTTGTAGTAGAAAGAACAATAGGAAGACTGGGCTCTCATCCCTGCTTCACTACTAATTATCTATGTTACCCTGAATAAGTAATTTAATCTTTAAAGGTCACCAAATTCTTAACTATAAAACAAGAGATAATTAACATAAAATCTGACCTTTCATCTTCTAAAATTCTGTAGTTCTACTTCACATTAAACCTAAAGTACAGAATTTTATGGTCAAAGTATTTGAAAAGTATAACGATGGTTTTAAAATTATTTTTAACCTATATTTAGCAACAAAATTTTATGACTCAAAGAATTATGCTAAAGACAGAATAATGAAATAACCAGTCAATTTCAAAAAAAGATTCTTCAACTTTAGAAGAATTTATTTAAAATGTTAACATAAAATAGGATTCAAAACTTCAACTTACATTTAACTTTTAGAAACAGAAACAAAGGTGATTCTCAAATATCTGGACTGAATAATTCTATGTCAAAACCATGTAACTTTTTTATCCTTAAAACAAAGAACTTCAACACAAGGAAAACACTCTTTTCCCTCTAATTTAATATGCAACAGCTTAAAATGACTGAGTTTATGATAAACTTGTACTGATCACTTATACAGTCACTATCAACTACTGCAATCAAATACTTAAGTAATGGAAAACAAAAACATACCAGTACTAAAGAGTCGAATCATACACTCATGAAGCCAGGGATGACTAGAATCAATAGCAAATGCCCTCTTTACTGATTGTAGCATCAAAAGAAACTTTTCTATAAAAAGAAAAAGATATACTTTGATCATTTGATAAAATAAGATGCCCTCCTTTGGAGGACTATGACCTTACAAACAGAAAAACTAATTTATAATTTACAGTCAATCACATCTAAACTATAACATATGACTGAAGTAAATGATTTTCTCAGATTAACAACATTAGCCAATGTTTTCCACACAACATTCCTGAAAAAAGCTTTTATGTATAAAAAAATTTAGACAGCATTAAACAATAATTGAACCATACCGTATAAACAAAGAAACAAATTTGAAGCTATTTCATTTCCTAACTTCCTTTCATCAAAACAAAGGGATTTCCTCCACTACTTAGAAAACATCATTGTTTATGCTTAAAACTACCTCTTTTCTTATGTTCTGTGACATGTGAAATGGTTTGCATTCTATCTGACTGTTCCTCCCATGTCACCCCTGGCTCCTCTTCCCCCTCAAAAGGTTAAGTGTTTCAGTCATTTTCTAATCTCTCTCTATGCCATTTCCCTACTCATAACCCACACGTTTCCCAAGCTTCAGCAGTGACCTGTGGCACTGGAATTTGCACCAGAATACTCACCATACTTCCAAGCCTTATCTATGACCACCTCTTTGTTAAGACTTCCCTGATTTGGTCCTGTTCTCCAAATATTAAAATTCAAAACCCTAGGCTCCCCTGACATTTCTAGTTCCCTTACCCACAACATCCAGAAAGCTAAAGAACTGCCACCCTTTGTCACCATCTGACTGTCCTGCAGTGGATTCTCAATGCTGGAAGGCCCTTCAGAGGTCAGAATACCGCCAACAGGCTGACTCAATGGAATTTAGATTGTTCTTTCCCACTTTAGGTAGAACAGTTGTTGTATTTTATACTTTGGAATTGATTTAAGAGTATCTGTTTAAAAGGAAGCTGTAGTAACTGTTAAAAGTTTTAAATTCCTGGACTATTTATTAAATTTATTTTCCAAGTTATAAAATATAATCACTGTGCAAAATAGAAAATATTTTAATTATGTAAATTTCACCAATAGACATCTGTCATCTTTTGATCTACTACTTCCTCACCCCTTTTCTATTTTACATACCTATATAAATATCTTATTAAAATTAAAATCAAACCATAGTTTTCTGTCCTATTTTCAGACAAACCTTTCCCCAAGATTATAAATTACTTTCGATAAACATGATTTTTTAATGGATACTCTATGGAGGTACCATTTTATTCAAATATCTTTTTGTAGGACAGTTATACTGTCTGGAGCAACACCTTCTGTTGGATCTAATTAAACAGCTTCTCTTCCCTTTAATATGCATCACCTCAATGATAAAACTTTTTTTTAATGAACCACTTGGATTACATCAGTTCAACACTATAAAATCTTCTTAGTATACTATATGTAGAATAAACATTCTAAACCTGAGAACCAAGACCCTTCATTTATGTTTTATTTAGCCCAGACAATACAGCCAACCTCAACATTATTTACACACTTGTATTATCTTAATGAAGTCTTCTCCCTTCTATGCATCTTTTCTTTTAGAAATATGATCAATCCTTCTATATCTTTTCTTTTAGAAATATGATCTAGCCTTCAAGATATATCACATCTTCTATTTTTAATAAGAGCTAATAGCTAACATTTATTAAATACTTACTATGTAGCAGCAGACACTATTCTAAGCTCTACATGTATTAACTAATTTTATATACACATGTACATGGTAGCTACTATATCTGACCTTAATCTTAGTTATGTATGTACATCTGTTGCTGATTTTAATGTCCTAGCAGAGATCATTGTATCATTGTATCTCCCCCCAACATTTTATGCATAGCAGGAATCTCTGTGAAGAAGGTGAATTGGCATTTGCTTTAAAAAAGTCCTACTACAGTGGTGAGGCTATCGGACTTGGGAGACTACACCTAAGAAGAAATACAGTGATCAATTTTTCAGGGCCACTATATCCTAATTGCTTACCTTTCCTAAAGTAAATCTCAAAGGCAAAAAGATGAGTTTCTATCTTGTTCTTCACCAAGTTCTTCAACGGTGTTAAAAATTTAACAGCTTCTTCCAATGGAGTTTCAACCTAACAAAAATAAAAGATATACAAATGGAAGCAATATTTGGGGGGGGGGGTTGATATTACTCTTAAAACACTTTGTTTTTGGTAAAAATCACTTACCCGTCACCCAGAAAACTGTCATATTTTAAACTCCTAAAATCTAAAAAAAGGGGATTTTGAACTTTATAACTCTTCACTGGTTTTTAACCACGAAGATTACATTATCTCTGGGTATAAACTATCTAACAAGTAAAAAAAGATGATAAAATAGAACCAAAGAAAAAAGACAGTAAGAAAGACAGGTAAGACTATTGGCGGTTGGGGGAGGATGGGGATAGGACAGGACAAAAGAGAGATGTAAAATAGGATGAAAAAGGGTAAGAAGAAAACTGTAGAGAATATTACAGAATGAGTGAATGTTCTTTTTAAATTCAAAGTGAAGTATAATCAAGCTATTATAAAAAAAAAAAGTACAATATCCACTCTGTCTTGCTTTGTTTCACTACAAATTCTACAGAAATCCATATTATTCAAATGCCATACTAAGGGTGAGATGGCATTTGAAAAGATTTACAGAACTCTGTCTCTACCACCTTTTATTAATTATATAGGTGACATATAAATTACATACTTGTAACTATTACTGGGCAGATATAATGTTTACTATATAACTGTGCTATTATACTCCTTCACTGAGTACCGACACAAAACGTCTCTGTAGACTAGGGTGAGGCTTGAAACACCACCATATTTATCAGAAGAGCACTGTAACATCTGGGGATTCTCTATCTGCCTACTCTCATCATAGAGGCAGTAACAATTCATCCTCATTGGAATGTAGGTTTACCCTGTCTGCCCAATATGTGTCTGCCAGTACAGTAATTGTAGTTTTACCAACACAGACTGGCCAAGGATATTATTTCATAGTGTTAAAAGAAAAAAAAAGTTAAGCAATAAAGTAATGTCTATGGAATTTACCTTATATTGCACTGGCATGTAAAGTAGGCTGGCATTACTCTGAAGGATACATGCTCTAAAGGAGAAATCAATATATGGCACTGTCACTCTAACAGCTATAGATACCAAGAGATAGAGGAGGGAATGGGGCCTCATAAGTATACCTTTCTCACACATCTCTAAGTCTTTTACTTCTTATTTCCATGACTCTAAGTTGTTCTACTGTGTTACAATTTGTGGTATATGTGGAAGAAAAAGTCTTACAAGGGAAAGATAAAGAAATGGAAACTGAATTGCCACCTGCCTACATCAAGCTTTTCATTCTCTGGGGTATATAAACTGAAAGAGGGTCACTTAAGATATGGCTGCTATTACAAAGTGAAAACAAGGAATATAGATAAACCGAATCAACACAAGCATTATACTAACTGAAATAAAATATCTGAACTTAGAAGAGAAAACAGAAAGATCAAGTGTCTGCAACCATATTAATGAGAACATATGCCCCCAAAGGAGATCTGGATCTGCTGTCCCCACCTACATGTTCCTGTGTGCTTGTTTGTGTGCCTGCCATAGGTTAAGTTTTATGAGGATAAATCTAAGTGTTTAAAGGTATGTTCATAAGCACAAAAGTTAACTACATCCTGCATATGCATAAGGCAGTACAGGGCTCTATAATTATAAAAGCATATAAACAGGGATGAGGTTCTAAAATCAGTGAAGATAAAAAAATAAGAAATAAGAAAAAAGAATATCATCAAAACTACCCTTGAAAATCCCTGAAGTTGTAAAGAGTTATATAGACAGATATGCATATATATATCACTAATTTACATTGTATATATAAAAAACATATATTTAAGTACCAAAATAATAACCATGGTAGCAAAATGTTCACACTGTGAAAGGCACACAAGAACTGAGATGGACTAATTGGGAGTCATACCTCCTCTATCTCATACTCAGCTGAGGTCCTATGTTCACCAAGTGGAGTAATGGGCAGGATTACCAGTGTTATGCATACCCTTTTACTGTCTGTCTCAAAAAACGGATTACATCTAATCTTGAAGATCTGAATTTCCCTAAGTTAAATAAATGAAGAATGAAATTATATTGTAATTTATAAACTCGCTTGCCTGAAATCTAATCTGTGTTAAGATATGTTGCGTAGGAGTATATCTCCCTATACTCCCAGCATAGCAAAGTTTAAAACTATTAAAACCTACACAGACAGAATACTAAAGATTCATTACCCTTGACAAAGAATGTGTGTGTGTGCACACTATAGGAAAAAAACCAACTGGGATGACTGCTAATTGAAGGCAAGGAGGAACACTGGATGGGTGGTGCATGAAGGAACGCATAAATATCAACTATTGCCTCGTAGTAAGTTAGAAAAACAAGCAGTATGGCATTCCACCAAGACTTCAGAACTTATACTCAGTCGACTGAGTATTAAACTCACTCACTAAACCTTGCCCTGTTTTTTCTCCTTGTTAACTGGAATTACTTCTAATTTAATAATGCTTTTATTTATGTTATACATATTATAACTATATATGTAGTTATAATGTCTCCAGAACTAGAGACATTAAATTTACCATTTATCACATGGAAGAATCCTGAAATATAGGATCACAAAAAAAGCAAGTATAGATTATACACCCAAACTTGACAGGCAGCTTTTCAAATGGCCTACAATGCCACCCCCTGGTTTGATGGCCTGGTGTGATTTGGCACTGCGGCCCCACTGAGGATACAAGTAACTGGGTGCTCTTGGAACAGCTATCCTAGGAAGAGAAGGTTGTTACATGCCTAATAGAGATTGGAACAGCTATCCTAGGAAGAGAAGGTTGTTACATGCCTAATAGAGAAGAATAGTACATACTGAAGAGCAGTCCTTAAACTGGGTGTCTTCCACTAGGCAACTTACAAGTAAAGCACTTTCAATAGGTATTACTTTGAGACTCTTCAACCCTCTAGCTAACATTAGTCATTCTAGGCTAGACACAAGGAAAACCTAATAGTCTATAACGAGACCTGGTATAAGAACTCTGCTCAATAGGAGTACTCCTTATTAGACAGTGACTACACAATCCAAAAAGATCCTCTCTTTAAGAACTATAAGACATGAAGAGTTACAAAGAAAAAGTCATTAAGGAAAGTCATGGGATAGAGAAATAGTCATTGGTAGAAAGAAAAACGGTGGGAGGCAGTCAGTTATGATGGTAAAAGCTGTAGCAATAAGGAAGTGAGGCATAAAGATGGGAGGTCCCTGAAGTTAATACTACCCCTGAATAACTTTGCAATTATCCATGAGGCCTGAAAAGTCAATTTTCTGTGCTTTCTCACTTCTCTGTATAGTCTTCCAATAAGCTCCCAAAACAATAAAAGGGTACTATCTTCATTTCTATAAAATATAGTTATTTGTGAAAAAATGTCAATATGGTCCTGAAATCCAAGTTAGATTTCTCCATGGTTCTTAACAAGCCAAAATGAGATATTACTATCTGCTCTGATATAATTCTAAAATGATTTTCCATCTCTACTTGTTATGTATTATAATTTTCCTTAGTTATAAAGCAATCCACGATTTTTGAATTTTTAGCTGCGAGTGAAGCTAAAACTGAACCCTAAGGCAAAATACTTACTACTATATTGCTTTAACATAATAAATTATGCAGTTATTTTCACAGGGAGTAGAAAGATGCCAAAGGCCAGAAGAACAAGTACATAGGTATGTTATTAATCAAAATAGTTCATGTGACAATGAATAACTTGGTTTCAGCTTAATGGTTTAAACCGTCAGATAGGATCTTGGCTTGGGGAAAAATATTTAGGGACTTGTAAAATATTAGGTTGAAAATGCAAAGTCCAGTAAAGAAATGTTGTAAACTGACAACATAGGTCAGAGATACAAATATATAACTCACTTTTTAACAAGTGAGTCTGAACATAAAAACTTGCATGTTATCACTTATAACAGACATTACATTCTTTACACCATATTTTCTCTCATCCTAACATCTCTGCCTAGTAAGAATTTTTCCTAGTCCCATTTTATAGATGAGAAAAACATCAGAGATGTTAGATAAAGTGTCCAAGACACACAGTGAAGTGTAAGAGCTGACATGTGGACCCAGATCAGAAAGACTCAAAAGCCAAAACTATCCTACACCACACTAGATTACTCTAGATCTAGATCATTATTCAAAGTTTCAAAAGTGAAATATAATCCAGGGGGTGGGGAAGGATCAAAGATAGAGGCCTAAAATTAGAGTGACTTTTTGCTCTAAAATCTATCAAAGTGGTTGAATAAAACAGTATAAAATGACAATAGGTGGTCATGAAATTTCACTCAATTGTGTTAAACACTATCACGAAGTACCTTGGCCAGTTTCTCAGGAATAAGTTCTTCTTTTGGACCTCCAATTTCCTCATCATCGTCATCCTTCTTCTTTTTCTGATTTCTCTGCTGCTTTTCTTTTTCTGCATTTTTTTTCTCTTCTTCTATCTGGGCTTTCTTTTGAGCTCTTCTTTGCTTATTACGTAGCTTCTTTAGTTCTTTGTCAGACATGTTTGCTGTAGGCAATAAGTGTTAATGAAGTCATAAGCATGTTAATCAGATTAATAACTATCAATTACTACTACTTAATATTACCAAATTTCCATAAAAATCTTACATATGTTCACATTCCAATGTGTACCTAGCCTTTTAACGACTCCACATTTGATAGAGAGCACAATATCCTCTTCCAAAAAAATGTTTGAAAGCAGGTGGAGATCTAGTGTTGCAACCACAGCAAAGCATAAAAGCACATGAGTTCCTAGAGCAATATTAAACTACTTGCAATTCTAGGACTATAACAAGCTGTTTTGTACCTCTATGGCTTTGGACTATGCTTTCTCTTAGTTATGCTTCCCTGACCTTGTCAAAGTTATTTATTCTCCAGTCAGTGCTGCCACTATGCCTTATACATTTTGTTTGTCACAATACTTGATGCACAAATCTGCTTCTCTTTTAGACTGTGAGCTCCTTTGTGGAAAAGATCATGTCTTACTTGTAATTTTGTATTATTAGGCCCCATCTCAGCAGTATACCAAAACACAGAGAAAACACTAAATATCTGTTGATGGAATAATGAATTACTACCTGGTAAAGTAAAAAACTGACACTCAAAATTCATAACATCCCTTGAGGTACAAACTGTGGAATGTCTCAAAAGATAGGCTGGAAATTTTTCACTATATATATGTTAGAATAAGACACCATGCCCAACCCACCACGTGACTTTTTCAGAGCTTGGTTCATGATAAAGGTGGCATTTTAAAGGAAAGGGGAATATGAAGACCTAGTCAATAAATACTGTTGAGGAGTTAGCAACTGCTAACTGTGGGCAAAAAAGAAAAAAAAAAAAAAAGCTACCTTCCACCACCCATCACATATAAAAATCAATTCCAGATGATTAAATAGCCAAGTGTAAACATTACAACACAAATATTATAAAAAATATTTACAAATGTTTTAAATTTTTAAGTAGAAAAGTCTTTCTAAGCAAGACTCAGAGCCATTAAAGACTAAATTTTGTCTCATAAAAACTAAAACTGCTACATAATGAAAGATGTCCACCATAAATAAAGGTAAGACCTAGATGACAGGAAGAAAATATATACAACATACGAACAATGGTTAGAGTTGTGAACATGTGCAGAACTCCTACGAATCAAGAAGTTTAAAGATAAAATGGGCAAAAAATATAAACAGCCCAATTACAGAAGAAACACTAAAGCCACATAAAAATATATACAGCTGTTCCATTCTTAAAAATGTAGGCATTATAAATTAGATATTTTCCCTAAAATAATGAAAAATAAAGTGGGTAAATTTCAGTGTTAGCAATGAAGTAAAATAAAAGATTATTTCAATATAGTGTTGGTGGCAATAAAAACTGATAAACCTTTAATGGAAAACAATTTGACACCATTTCAAATTCTCTTTGATTCAGCAATTTCCACTTGTAATGACCGATGCTAAATAAATATGTGCATAATTATTTACTACAAATCTGTACTGGTAGAAGATGAAATCCACAAAGATTCCCACATAGCCATTAAAATGACTAATGACTACAATAAGCTACATCCAGACATGGAGCAATACTATGAAAATGAAAAAAGTGGGCTTTAAAAAATTAAACAAAGAAAAACCAAATAAAGAGAACCACCTTGAAATGTGTGTTTAATATACATACATATAACTGAAAATTATAATTGTGCACGAAGGAAGGGTAAGGAAAAAGTGAATGGATCACCATATATGTGACTCCCTTGGGAAAAAGAAAAAAGAAAAGAATGAACGGGGATTTTCACATTTGCTAGGCATATTTCTGAATTGTTTCAACTTTGTATAGAGTTAATTTTATATTACTTGTAAAATTTGAAATACAAATAATACACAGGAGGAAGGCAGGAAGAGTTAACAAAAAGGTAAACAAAAGAAGCCAGAGGATCTCAGCTCTCAGCTTCCACTATGAATTATCCTGTAGAATGTAGAATTTTCTTGACATTTTCCTTCTACATGAAGAATCAACAAGAGGTAGAAAGAGATTCAAATAAACTCTGTACAAGGGTCTTAGAAAGTTCTAAACTGTACTTGGCTAACAAAAAGTAAAATTTAATAACAAATTAACAACAGAATGCAAAGGCCCTGAGCAGGAGGAAGGATACACAAAGCAACTGACCCATAACCTAGAAAGAGGAACTTAGGGTTGAAGAAAAAGAATCTGACACATTTTATGCCTCAACTCCTATAATATTTTTGCCATGAATAAGTCACAAAATATTTAGATGTACAATTTATATCTTTCTACATGCCTAAATCAATTTTATTTTTGGATCCTTTCCTAAATAATTACCTAAGGAAAACTCCTCCCTACATGACCTGACCTCCGGCTATACAAATGGCAAGTTAAAAAGTGGTCAAATGATTAGTTACTGGAAAATTTTACTAGCTTAATTCCAAGCTGGCTTTTAATGTTCAGGCAATAGTCATCTTTTAGTAGGTTGATTAAAAATTACCTTTAAGGAGAGAAATAACTAGATATACTGACAGCCAACATTAATGTAAAGTGCCAACACTAATTACATAGTTAGCAATTTATATTATTGAAGCTAGCAATTTACACTATTGGGTAAACCATTTATTAAATATAAACCTCATGAAATTCAATTTCTTAAAAGCTAATGTTCAGTTACAAATTAAATTCTTACTTAACTTTTGAAGCATAATCAGTATTTTTCTTTTGTTGCATAAAGAAATTCACAAAGAGTGACCATCATCATTTTCTAAGTATGATGTGCACAGTCATCCCTCTGCATCCTCGGGGAATCAGTTCCAGGATCCCTGTAGATACCCAAATTTGTGGATGCTAAAGCTCCTTATAAAAATGGCACAGTATTTGCATATAACCTAGATGTGCATATAGGCTACACATCACTTAATTTGCATGGATTCGGTATAGTGCTCAGCATATGGCAAATTCAACTTTTACTTTTTGGAACTTTCTAAGATCCATGGTTGGTTGAATCCACAGATGTAAATCTCACAGATGTAAAGGGCCAACTATAATATCTTCCCACAAGATACTTAACAAAAAGCTCAGGAAAAACCTATATTACACACAAACATAAACAGATATACACACACCATAACAAACAAATCTGTTTATTATACCTGTATCGGCTTCGTGTTCTTTATTCTCATCTGTAAGGGGGTTGTCATGAAGCTTCAAGTAGATCTCTATAGCAATTCTTGCTGCCTTGAAGTAAAATGGATGCTGTCGAAGTACATCTTCTAGTTTTAATAAGTCCACATATGATCTAAGGGTAATCTTCCTCATACAGTATGTATGAAAGTCAAACTGGTCATCAGTGATTTCTATAAAATGCTAACAAAATTGTCCTTTTTATTATACTGAAGTATAGCAATGTCAAAGAAAACTACAAAAAACAAAGCTTTGGAATTACTTGTTTCCTAGGCATGAAAAAAATCAGCAAAATAAAAATAAAAATTACAATCATTTGATATACTTTGCATATCAAATAAACAAATACAACTGGCCATCACCTAGCAAAGTATGTGGCATATTCTAGGCACTGAATTATTTGTTGAATGAAAATGAAACACAATGCTTTAAAACACATGTATTTATTCCTTCCTTGATCATACTTAAATAAACTATCATGACAAATCAAACATAATTTATTACATAATGGTGTAATACAGTAGCTTTACATGTTAAACATTGTTTTTATATTTAGAACAATATGCAAAGGATTATAATAGGTAGTATTTGGTAATTTTTCTGAGGATACAGATCTGAATCCTATGCAATGGTAATGCTAGTATGCAGAGGAGAAATCAATAACAAGTCAAGTCAAACAACCAGAAGCTTAACACAATTTAACTAAGCTCTGAAATTCTCTACTTGACAACAAAACAAGCATGAAATTATATTAACTGTTTTCATCTGTAAAAGCAAAAACGAATCAAAAGTGAAGACAAAGAAAACAATGAATTTATCAAAAATGAGGCATTACAGAGGCTACAGAAATACTATGAAAATGCTTCAAAGGTTTTATATTACAAATATCTAAGATATATGGCATCACCAATCAAGTCCACAACAAACAGGTTTCTAAGATAACTTAACTTAATGAGCTTTGTATGTGTTACTGAAGAAAAATCAGCAATTTGAAAGAAACATTCAAAACCAATGAAAACATAAGCAAGATACACATTTCCCATCAAGTTTTTCACACGAATTCTTGCAGAAAGTAGGCAAGAGAAGTCTGCTGAAAATGTAATATATAACATTTCCACTATAAAAACTGAAAAATGTAAATACTGATATTTAGAAATCACTTACTGTGAATTATAAAAAGAAAAACAATAGGATATGCCCCAAACCTTCACCAGTTAACAGAACAAAATGAGAAACTCATATGTATAGGGTACTTACTCTCTCAATCTCATGGCATTTCTTAAGTGCTTCACCAAATTTATTCATTGTCTTATAAGCCTGGGCACATTCTGTCTGGAACCACATGCACTGCATTTCATTCAAATTTTCTACCGCTGATGTTCCTTCCTATACAAAAATCACATATATTCAAGACCATTTCTTACCAAATACATTATTCCACCACCAAACTTAAGAAGGAAAAGATAGGCAATTGATTTAAATTCTTTCAAAATCATTTCCTATTTTTCCAACCATTCTGAGAGAGGGAATAGTAAATTTGTGAAACTGAAATTATATTTCTAACAATTACACAGAATACGTACCTTTGTAAATAATTAATCAAAAGATCTACATAATTGGGGCTGGAAACTAACATAAGAAATAGACAGTAGCACATAGCAGTATCTCAGATTAACATTAGTCGCCTTCACCCCTAAAAAATTCATCTGAACATCAACATAAATTAGTATTTAAAAATTCATTGTACAACCATCTATGAAGAAAATGACGTTTTCTACTAATATTGATTTGTTTTTTCCTGTAAGATGACATCCTGACTATTTTGATATTAAAAACATTAGAAACAAACTTTAAAAAATAAGTATACAAGTATAACCATCTATTCACAAGTAAGAATACTAGCTATACAAACCCTTGTAAACTTAGAGCACATTTCTTCTGCCTCCTTTATGAGATTGGCTTTTAGCATGTATTTTGCACACTTGGAGTTGATAAATCTGTCTGCTGTGTCCAAGGCCTGAGCCTCATCCATCCACCTCGCAGCTTCTTTAATATTCCCAGCATGCTTACAGGGTACAAAAACAAAATAAACAGGTCAGTATGCTAATTTTACTATGCAGGTGATTAGTTACCTGTTGATAAAAAACTGAAATAAATGGGAGAAAAGTATTCTTCTGACTCTTGAGAATCGATACAGATGCATACATTCTACCATAACGTAAGTTCTGATACCTTTCTAGCCTATAGAATACAAGTTCTCTAATAGTAAACTTTTTTTTTTTAAGTTTTTGTCTACTGTTTTAGAACCTTGTTCTCTGCAAGTACCTGGTACACAGTGCATACTCAAAAATTATGGTCGAATAACTGAAATCTTTATATCACAATAACACAATTCAATATAAAGGCCATAAAGGGCCAAGGGATGGCCAAATTTCTACTCTCAAGAAGCTGTGGAAACATTCCATGTTTTATGAGCCATCAAATAGTCATTGTTCTTAAAGCATTTAGAATCTACAGAACAGAGAAAAAACAATTTTAAGTCTCATTACTTTATAAGAACAAAAGGGAATAAATGTTTACCTTATAGATTTTAGCTTTAACAAGAAAGAGTTCTATCAATGTAGGTGTACTTTCAATGGCAGTATTTATGTATTCCAGAGCAATAGATGGCTGACCAATTTTGTCATAATGCTGTGCCAAGTAGTACTGAACCCAAAGTAATGTGGTTGGTGGTTCCTCTTTTCCATCATCTTTAATAAGTGGAGAGGAGGGTGAGAGAGGAAAGAAACCAAGATTAGTCATTGTATAGATTAAGAGGGTACTCATATCAAATGAGTACCCCATCTTTATTAATAAGGAAGCAGTTTGAACCATGTTATTTATATATCTAACTATAAAACTACCCCTAAATTTATAAGATCTTTGGAAGGGATCGCCCTTTCTGTTATGGATCACTATAGCCCACAATGCCTTGCATTTAGTAAGAACTTTACATACTAAGTATGGCAGACAAATGAGATCAAAAATATAACTAATTACCTAAAAAGAAAACTGAAAGGGGTGAGGGAAGACAACTTGTACTAGAATAGTGAAAGTGAATTGATCAAGATAGTATTTTTTTAAAAAACTGAGAAAAAAATATACGCCAAAAGAAATTTTCCATTAATGTGGGGTTAAAAAGAAGGCCCAATTGTTTAATTGAATTTCTAGCTAATAGACTAAACTATACATAAATATACTTGTGATGTGCTTATTTTTAATTCTGGTGATTATAATAGTCTTAATATATTTTAATATTATGCTGAATATGCAACAGTACATAATTGAGGTAGAGAACTATACCCCAAAAAGAGATAAGTGAAAATGCTTATTCTGTATTTTAGTTCATAATTTAATTTTTATATGCTCATAAGAAAATGTGTAAGTGAAATACCTTACACATTAAAAAGTGCTTTTATTAACATAAATTTCTAAAAATCTGAGAATTATTATTTGCTTTCAAAGAAAGCAATAGATTGCTTATTTTTATCCTGGTAAAAGTAGGATGGCTCAGTGGACAAACAATAGGAGTGGAACTCACCAACTCCCGATCTGATAGATCTGCAACTAAAGTGCTGCATATTCTTGGGCATGTCATTGAACCTCTTCCACATTTGTAAAATATGTAGGAAAATGCTGATAATCAAAGGAACATTATGATGATTAACCACTGAAACCATGGTAATGCCTTCTAAAAACTATTATTAAAATTAACCTGAGACCTAGAAACAATGATCAATCAATCCATCAGCAGTGAGCATCCCAGGCCCCAATGGGGCTTCCCCACTGTAGGAACCAGGGCTCCTTGGGAAAAACAACTGATTCCAGGTCCACTATGGGCAGTGTATGAGATGAACCGGAATAATCCTGTCATACGGAACTCAAGAAGGCTATCAACTACCACCACGGCATCCGAAGGCTGGAACCACTTACAACTGCAATGATTTAAAACACCAAATATGTTTAAATCTATAAATTCATAATAATACCTTTAAAATGTGTATTAGCCATCTTTGAAGGATTCTACTAGACCAATTCATTATTCTGAAAACTGGTAAATAATAACAACAAAAAGAAGAGGTGGGGTTGAAAAGCAGCATTTCCCTTGCTTTTCCTATACACACTGAAATATTGGAAAAGCAGAAATAGATGAAGAAAAATTTCCTTTTTAAGGTAATAAAAAGTGAATGATGGAATATCACCAGTTTGTAATTCCTAACAGTTGTTAACATGTAAAACACATGCCTCCTGATGGAAGAACACACCACAACCCGTGAAATAGTTTCACTTTTACACTTAAAACAAAAAGCAAACAACCAAAAAAAATTTTTATAACCTCATCAAGCCTCTGGTAGGACCTGTCCCTTAGAAGTCTGCAGAGACAGAAATGTCTATAGTTGCGCTGTCTAATATGAGAGGCAGTAGCTTCACATAGCTATTGAGCAGCATTTGAAATGTAGTTACCGCCAACTGAGGAATTCAATTTTCAATATGACTTCATTAAAAAAAATTTTCATACCCACATGCGGCTGATGGTTATCATACTAGACAGCACAGCAGTATATCCAACTACCAATTTATAACAAATTCAGAGGATAGAGGAATAATGTGTCGAGCAACACCATCAGGGTATATTCAGCAAAATCTAGACTAGGAAAACACCACAAAAAATCTAATTTCTTCAACAAACAAGTTTCAGGAAGAGAAGATGGAGGGAAAACCTCTAGATTAAAAGAGAGTTAAGAGACATATCAACCAAATTCAAAGTACACATTTCATTTGGATCTTCAAGCAAATTTCATAAAGAAAAATGACGTTTCTAAGATATCTGGAAATGTAAGCAAGGACTTTTTTCTTTGACATTAAGTATTGATGTTCAGGTGTGGTGATGATATTATGGTTATGATCTTTGGAATGTTAAAATATTCATGGATGAAATAATGTGATATTTAGGATTTGCTTCACAATAACATGGCAGTAGATTTAAGAATGTAGATGAAATAAGTTTGACCATGAGTTAAAAATTATTGAAGCTGGGTAGTGGGTAAATGGATGATCATCATGTTATTACACACAGTTCTGCAGATGTTTTAAATTTTACATAAAATGCTTTTTAATAATGTGATTCTCTTAAATATTTTCACATAATGTGAAAATTAATACATCTCCATCTTAAAAGGAAAAAACATTTAAATATACTAACCTTATTGCCTAAATAATAAATACTGACCTTCTAAGAATTTCATAGTATATTAAAAATTTCAAGGTGTTTTCAAAACAAAACTTGATCACTTACCATTGGGATTAAATAACCGGCAACTTTTTAGAGAGGTTTCATAACCTACTACTAATTCTTCTATGATTGCCACCTAGAGTACAAACACACAAGCACACTTTAATAAAAAAAAAATATGTATATACACAATTACTATTCTTCTGCAAAATGTGTTATTTACTACTAAAGAGCTAATCATTCACACACACGCTTTTATAAATCTCTTAACCTATGCATAAAAATTTTAAAGCAAGTATACCATACATTTTTGAATGTATGTATTAAGCCTTAACTTTCTAAAAACTTATCGACAACTCCTTTCCCTGCTAAAAAATAAAGCATCAAGCTGAACTATAAATCAGGAAAAGGTTGGACAAAAGGAGAATGCTGTGGATAATTTTTATCTTGGTTCATTTTTATCTCAATCCACATATATAACACCCACAGTAAGCATCTGCTCTTCAGAAATCAAGAACTAAATACTATGTGAAAAGAAATTCCATAAGCACCAACTCTCAATTTCATAATCTCAGAGAAAGCATTAGTAAAACTGACACATGGAACAATGGGTGGCTTTCTAAAATCCAGGAGAACGAGTAGCTGTCCAGGTTCTGGTTTCTCCTGAATCATGACCATACACTTGTTCCTGGCATCCTAAGAGATCTGTGAATACTTTTAATTTATTAATTCCCTTTCTTGCTTAATCCACCTATAATGGATTTATATTACTATAGAAGCACTCAATTTAACTGACTCAACAGATTAACACCAGCTCTCTCCATTACCTCAGACTTGTGAGGACTGAATGGTCACAGCTAGGTTATTCTGGTGCGCCCACGTTCTTCTGCTCCCACAAGGTGAGCTACATGCTTACTAAGAGTTTTGTTTTCTCAAACCTGTTTGAATCAGTTGCATTTATTATCGTCATTGCAGAATTTAACTCAATATTATGTACACTTAAGTGACCTTAATTAGAACAAAAAGAACTGTTTCTATAAGTTGAATATCACGGACTCAAGAATAAATTAGATATTTTTAACCAATTTAAATAAGTTACAGCTTTCTAAAATCAAGACAGCTTCATAAGCATCAAGTTCTCACTCTATCCAAACTGGAAATAACAGACCACATTTTATAAATGTAATTCATGCAAGGAAAAAAAGTGGAACAGTCATCAATAAAGCCTATGCCTTGGGCTGCTGAACGAGACTGGCAAACAGTATACCTTTTACACTTTAGTTTAAAGTATTTATTTAGCATGTCTAGTTTGTCCCATCTTTCTCATTCTTCACTGCAACTGATTTTTTTTTATCCAACCAACATGTCTTGATCCCACTCTACTTGCCAGCAAAATAATCTAAATTAAGATCAAAACACCCTCTTTACAAACATTTTGAATACTGTAATATGTAACTGAAAGAGTTAAGATGACTTACTGGGACAGCAAACAAACTCTTCTGACAGAATTTTTTTCTACCAAATAAAAAAGGAGAAAGATTACTAAGCTAAAACTTAGTTAAAAAAAAAAAATCGCTTCTGAGTTTCACCATGGTCAAGGATTAGAGAAAATACTGAAGAATCACTACCTTATCAACTGTTCATACCTACATTGATTAAATTATACAGCACAAATGAAAAATATTTTTAAAAACCAATAATTATTTAGCTAAAGAGAGAAGAGGATGAAAGAGAGACACGGAAAAATTTAGACTGCAAGCTAAGAAGTCTGATAAGAGAGACACAAAATGTGCACAGATAAGCAAGAATCAACTATTCCAACTACTGAGGAAAGAAATTATTGTAAAAAAGATTGTACTTTGCTTTACCTTTTCTTTATCTTTGTATAATGACCTCAACGTATTGAAGACTGGTGGACAACCCTTGCTGAAGTTCATCCTTAGAAACTTATCCAAACATTCTTTAAACTTCTCGCCTTAGAAGAAAAACAATCCTGTTGACTTACATTTACCCAGACAACTCTAACAATGTGTACTTTAATCCCAATATGCATACTCATATATTTAAACCCAGGAAAGGAACTGTAAATCATAGCATCATTGTCATTCTTCTGTAATTATTCTCACTTACCAGATAAGAAGTTTAATGGCAGTCTTCTTGGGACCAGCCCCCTGGGGTATTTAGTCCAGGCCTCCTCATAAATTTTTAGTCGTTCTAACATATTAGCTGTGGACAACAACAACAGAAATTATTTTTATATGTGATTATAACTTGGATATTTTTCTAGTAAATTATAAGTCTGCCAAAGTATATAAAAGTTATATGAACCAGAAAATGTGAAAAAATTATCTAACCACTTATATATATCAAAAATCATTTTAGAATATTTCCAAAATTTTTATATTTTAAATACCTATACTCATATAAAATACATATTTTTCTTCATCATATTGTTTTAGGTAGCCTTTCAATATCTGAGGACGTTCTTTACTTTTGTTCTTTGTAATATTTCCATATATGGCCTCTCCACTATTCTTCTTAGCTCCTCCTTTCCTAACTCCTCTAAATCCTGGATTTAACCCATCTTCTGTAACTTCAAATTTTTTATATTTTCTCTTTTACTCTCAATTGAGCTCTTTCAGTTCAATCTTCTACACTAATCTGCACTAATTTTTCCTCAGCTGTGACCTCTCCTCTATTCGATCTACTACGATTTTTGTGTCAATAAGTTAAGTAGGTTTTTCATTTCCCAGATCCTTGATTGGTACTATCTCATAACTATTCGTATTTCAGGGTTACAATTCCACAACCTCTTCCTAGATTCCTCCATTATTTCTACACTCCCTTTTGCTGCCAGGATGATTACTATTCCTATGCTGGTGTTCCTAAGGTAGTATGACATTCTTTGTTACAAGGCATAGATCGATGTATCAGGAATAGCTCACTACCAGTCTTGAGAGAAACAGATCATCTTGGCTAAGCCTATTTGTAGACAATATGTTCTGGGCCTGTCCTCATAAGTGGGTTCCATTCATGGAAGAGGGTGATGGTGGAAGGGAGAGGAGAGAAAGAGAGAGTCTTAGACCCGTTTATTTGAGTGATGGGAATTTCGTCCCTCTTCCCACATGATGAAGTGCTGCTCTTACAGTCTGGCTACATCCATGTGCCTCTGGCAGGCAACTCCACTGCAGTCACAGGTTACTACAGAGGTTATACTTGCTTCTCTCATCTAGGGAGACATCTTTTCTGACAGTGGAAATTTCTCTTTCATGGTTTTGATGCTGCTACATTTGTGAATTTTTCTCTCATCCATATTAAATGTTAAGTTTGCAAATTTATTTTTATATTCAGATTTTGAACCAATTCTTAACCACCATGTTTCTAGTTATGTTTTTCAATGAATTAATAAAATATATACTAACAAGAAAAGCAAAACTTAGTAAGTTTTAAATAATACTACCTGGCTTAAGTGCCTTTTCTAAGCCTTTATAATAGGCCCAGTTTTCCGGATTTCTCTCTTGTAATCCTCTATAAACATCAGCTGCATCTTCCAAACGACATAATTGCAACAGAAGTTCTCCTGACCAAAAAAAAAAAAAAAACAAGTGAAATTAGCTAAATATCTTCTGGTTATAATTTTATCTTTTCCTCAAATTTTCTCTTAAAGTCTCTTCAACATTGTGAAGTGGTTAGATCTGGTATCCTCCTGGGTTGCCAGTTCCCTTCAACAAGATTATTAACCATGGAATTTTATTGTCTCTCATTTTTTAAAGTTCATATTTAGAAATGCCATTCTCTTTGCATCCTCAACTAACTCAGGTATTTGTCTAACTCCAGGTTACTTCTCAAATTCATTGAACACAATCACCAAGTCATCGTTTACTATTCATGACATGACATGACATGGACAGTTTCAACATCTAAATCAATAACTCAATCCAATAATCTAACCTTATCATCCCTTAATCAACTATAAAATAATTCTGCTGTAGCAGCCAATAATCATGGCCATATTCAAGACCTTTTTCTAATGCTTCCAACTACCACATAGGCATCTTGCTTTAACCTTAATTGTCTTGTCTTCTTTTTATCTCACTAATCCTACCTTAAAGAAAAAGCATTCCCTTTCCCCACCCGCCCCATGCCATTTCAGCAACTCACAGACTCACTGCTTGTCTTCTCTGGGCTGTATGACCAACCTCATCTCTGAATGACATTAGCAGCCCCAAGTATCAAAATCAATCTCAAAACCTAGTCTCCCTTATTTACCTTATTATTAATTTTAAGGTCTGGATCATCCCAGGTGCTTGCTCCACACCTTCACACAAAAGGAAGCAAAGTCACCAGATAAATGAATAGAGGTGCTAATATCACTAGAAATGTATGAACTCCAAATTTATATAAGCCTCAAATGGTGCTCCAAATCCTTAACTTTAATGGGCTTCTATTGACCAAAGGTATTTTCCAGCCATAACTTCGTCCTTGCCCTTTTGCTCTCATCAGATAGTAAAAATGAATACTAAGTGCTCACTGTGTGCTAGTGACTTTTAAATGTTTCACATGGCATTAACTAATTCAATTCTCAAAACTCTATGATAGATTATTATTATTTGCACCACTTAAAGCAGAGAGAACTTAAGTAAACTTGCTGAGGGTCTTTCAGCTAGCTATTGAAGTCAAGATTTGAATCCAAGCATTTTAGCTAAAGGAGCCCATATTCTTTATGTCTACACCAGTGGTTCTCAACCATGGGCACTTCAGCCACCCAGGGGACATTTGGCAATTTCTGTAGAAGTTTAAGTTGTCACAGTAAAGGAGGGGGGGGTGCTACTGGTAAATGATGGGTAGAAGCTATAGGGATGCTGCTCAACATTCTATGACACACAAAAGACTTTCATCCTTAATATTTCCGTCTCAAAATCTCAACAGTGCCAAGGTTGATAGCCTGCTCTATGTTGACCAAAAGCCTATTTCACTAAAAATGACCCTGCAACTTTTCTCCCCTACACTACATCCATTCTCATTTCCCCCCTTTAATCTTCTCTCACTTTTTCTTTGCAGAAGAAACTGATAGAATAAGAATGAATCTTTCTTCCTAACTATATGCCCACTCACCCACTCCAGGAAGTTCCTAAATTATCTTAACCATCCACCATGAACAATAATGCCTTTATTACTGAAATTTCCAAAGACTGATAATTCTACTCTGTTTCTCTCTATTCTCTTTATATACACTGTCTGCAATACCTGACTCACTGTCCGTATTCAATATATATTTTATAGAATGAACTAATGGCTCTGTTTCCTATTTCAATGAGAAAAATGGAAGCGATGAAAATTCCAAAGTACCGACTACATCTACACACCTAGTTGCCCATATACTCTACTATCTCTCGTTACTGTGGATGAACAATTCATTATTATCTAAGGCTAATCTTTCAACTTATCCACTAGATCACATCCCCTCTCACTGCATCAAATATTCTGTCTCTACTGGATCATCTTCAAGTGAACATAAGCACATGCTGTAAAAAACCTTCTTCTGGTCCTGTAATACATTTTATCCACCACCACCCTATATCTCTTGTCCTATACAAAACTCCTTGTATGAGTCATTTATGTATGCTACCTGAAACTCTTCCACTTCCAATCTCATTTAAATCTACTTGATTTTTTTGGGCTCTTATCACCTTCCTGTCAAAAGTTCAGAAAGTGCTTTCTGTTAAAGTTACTGGTGACTTCCAAATTGCTAAAATCCACTGGTCAATTCTGAATCCTCCTCTAACTTACCTGTCATTCTTCCTCACTAATAATCAAGAGGAGCAAATAAAATAATGTACATAAGAGTATTTTAAAAACTGCCACGTACTTCCATAAAGAAAATGAGGCCCAAAATTTGCCCCTGGTCATATAGCTAATTAGTAGCCAGCCAATAAAGGAACCCAAACCAGTGTCTTGTTTTTTAATGCCTTGGGTAATATTAAGCAGATTTACTGAGAAAACTTTCTAAACATATCTTAAAAAAAAAAATTTTCCCCTTTCTAAAAATTTTTCAATTACAGTTGACATTCAATATTATATTAGTTTCAGGGCAAACTATTTTTTTCCAATCTTGTGATCTTTCCATTAAGTCATTGTCTCCTCCCTTTATAATAAACTGCTAAAAGATGATAATTAAAATGAAAGCAGGCTATCCAGAATCTATAGTTCACAACTGAGTTCTAGGTGCCATAAACTTCCACTTTTTTTCTTGCCAGTATCATCACCCTCTGCTCAAAGTCCATTTGGCAAATTGCTACTATGTCTACTATGCATATAGATACCACACTTTTCTAAGTAGTCAAGGGGAGCCAAAGGAACTGGAAACCAACAAACTTCAGTTCCCCAGACTAACAAGGGCAAAGCAACGTTTAAATTCTTAGAAAGCACCTATATTTTCAATTACTTGTTATTTTTCTTCCATTTTCTATAATCAGTTCCTCAACTTTTAAAACTATAAGACTACTTTTTCTCAGCCCTCCAATATATAGCAGAATAGACAATCTTTAGAGATTTACCCTTCTATCACAATCCACATACAAACCCAAATCTCTGATTTGATTCATGTTTTTTACTATATCCAGAAAGACATTCAGATAAACTATAAAGAACCCTAGGAACTTCTCATATACTTTAGTAAAGACTGACTTACCAATATACATGACTGATAATAAAGAAATCTGGTGTACACGCTCTGGCTAATAAACTGTTTCTAAGAAATCTAATCCTATCTTATAAAATTAAATAATTGCTCAAACCTTATAACATTTTGATCAAATCTTATAATATTTTCAGATCAAAAATACTTTAAAAAATATTTTAGAGTCACTTCAATAATTTTTAGTTTGCAATTTTTACATATAACAATATCCATTATTTAAATGTGCATTTTCCACATTGTACATAATTCAAAGTACATGAGTAAAAAACAGACTTTCTATCATCAGAAAGTTGAATTATATACAATAATCAGCAGCTACATTTTCAGCCTTGCTCTTCGTCATAATTAAATACAGAATGACATCGTTTTTTAAAAAAATACCTTTGGTTTCTTCCACGGCAAGTTTATCACAAATCTGCTTTTCATAGGTACAAAGATGTTCCAGGGCTTCTCTATAGAGACCTGCTTCCCGAAGAACTTGGTTCTGATATAAAAGGAGTTCACTATATTCATAATCCACTTTATCAGGGGATGTCTGGATATGGATATAAGGAATACTAACATTAAGAATTTTGTTTTGATGTTAGAAATTGTTTACACACTCAAAAACATACAAGAAGTCTAAGAATGTCTGGTTTATAAAATCATTTTTTAAGATTCCTACAGCTGTGTAGGGTATAATTATGTAAATAATGACAGTATTAACTTATAATTCATGGCATAAAATAAAAATCTGTTAAGTCCTTACACATAACAAACAACTAGGGGAAAAAAGAAAGCTCTTTCTTAACAATATAATTTCAAATAATAAATCTAGAAGGAATAAGAGAGAGTCACCATTTTGTAACTATCATTGGAAGAGTTGATTCACCAAAAATTATAATCAATGAATGCTAAAACTAGCAGGGAAAGTTTGACAAAGAACAGACTATTCATAAAGTATCCAACTGTTTATAAAATACAAAGAGAAAAAATAACAAGTTTATAGTGAAGAAACTTAACAGACACCACCTTAACCAAGTAATCAAATGGAACAGACACATCATGTGCCTCTTAATGTGATAAACTGAGGACTCAACATTACGTCTGTAGTTTCTTGCCAAAAATGCTTAAGTACAATAATGAGGAACCATCAAACAAATCCAAATTAATGGACATTCTACAAAAGCACTGCCTTGTACTCTTCAAAAATATCAATGTCATGAAATACAAAGAATGTCTTCAAAACCTCCAGATTAAAGAGACTAAGGATAAGTGATAACTACAAGGTATAATTCTAAACTAAATCCTTAAATAAAAAGAAAAAAAATTCTAAAAAGGACAGAGACAATAAATTTTGAATATGGACTGTGGATTAGATAATAATAGTCTATCGACATTGAATTTTCAAGATTTTTGATAATCTATAGAGTTCACAACCATGGTTATTCTTAGGAAATACCACACTGAAGCATTTAGGAGTAAAAGAGCATGGTGTCTGCAATTACTCTCGAATATTTCAAGAAAAGGACTTAAATAAATAGAGATAGAGATTTTAAAGAAATTGTGTCAAATATTAACAATTAATTGTTATTAGTGAACTCCTGTATGAAGCTCTTTGCACTATTCTTGCAGCTTTTCAGTAAGTTGGAAACTATTTCAAAATAAAAAGCACATCTATATCCAGTTCTTTCAGTTATACTCAAAATCAGACCTAGTTTACTAGTTTTCTGGCTTGTTTGTTACCTGCTGTGTTTTCCTAAATTCTTCTAAAATCTTTGCTGCCATTTCATAATCTTCTAATAAATGGTAAGCAATGGCATAACCAATCCATGATGCTCTCTGCGCAGGTCGAAGCTGAAGTAACTGATATCTTGTTTCCTTTAAGGGGAAAAAACCACTTTCTTTAGGTTGACAGCGAAAGCAAATGCTCCTTTTAAAAATCCTATTAATTTTCCCACAATACTGAGCAATTTGCAACACAATGATGGGAATAGTATTATTAAAGTTTGAAACATCCATATCATGTAGCTTTATAAAAGCAAAAAAATATATATTTTTTTGTTGTTAAGCAGCACAGTGAAGTCTCCAAGGTAATCTTGTAATTTTTTTAAAAATTACTCTGCTTACTCTAAGAGACAGTATGGAAAAGATAATACAAAGGGGAAAAAACATTTAAAAATACAGGGCCCAACTATTAAATTAAGATCTGCAGAAACAACTCAGCAGGTACTACAGTCTATTAAATCAGATTTAAATAGATCAAAACAGATCTGCTTTAAGAGAATGATTTAAGGGCTAAAGTTCAACTACAAAGACAGAATATTAAGTTTCAATGAAGGTAAAAAAAATGTGCTTCCCAGAAAAATGTGAGAACTAAAGGTTACAGTGCATGTTAATATAGCCAAAGTCATTGCCTATTTGATTAATACTAATGCTAATTTTCAGTATATTAATTACTTCAATCCTATACAGTAATCTAACTCTACACTTCACAGTAAAACAATTTATTTTAAAAATCTGATTAGTCCAGTCATAAACACAATCACTACTGAGGGGGGAGGGTATAAATGTAATTAAATTCTTTTTTTAAATAAAAAATTTTGTTATCAGGAAGTACTCAAAAAAGTTTTAAATATTTTAACAATATTTTCCCCTAGAATAAAAAAAAATTCTCTACTTTACTTACCCTGTAACCCTCAAGATCTCGCATTTGAATCTGTAGTAAAGAAAGGTCCCTTAAGATTTGAAGATTGTCCTTATCCCATTTTAGCGCATTTCTGTAACATTTAATGGCTTCATCATATTTCTTGTCTGACCTCTGGAGAAGGCCATAAACATGCCAACCTAAAGGATTTAGTTAAGGATACAACCTAAAGGATTTAGTTAAGTCAAGAAATAATATTCCAATAATGTCTCCCAGGAACCTCAGAGAACTACACCTACTTATAAATTACAAGCTTTAAAAAAAAAAAAAAATAGGAGAGAATATAAAGATAGAAAGTGGTTTAATACAATGGAAAACAGTGCAGCTTTTTCAGCCAGAGAAAATAGGTCTAGGCTGCCTTGTTAGCTCTGTGACCCTGGAAAACCTATTTAGTCTTGTTCTGTTTCCTCAATTATAAAATGCAAATAAAAAGTCTATAAAGTATAGTAGTTTGGTGACTAAAGGGAACTAACTGCTCACTGGCTGGCACAAAATGTAAGCTCAATAAATGTTAAAACATCCTTATTTTTAAAAGGAAAAAGAGGAAATGGGTATCTATGACATAAAATTATTTTAAGTCATGCATACTTTCCTTTCTTCAGCTAATAAGGTCCTTAGGACAGAACCCTTAGTTCAGTACAAAGTTCCTAAAAATCAACTAACTACACATAAAAACATTCATCCGTTTAAACAAATAAAATTTCTTGATAATTAGGATGGCAGATGACCAAAGTAGGCAGTCTCCTGCATGCAAAGAACTTAAGAGTACAGTAAAAGAAAGGTAAGTACAATTACTAGTTGTAAAAAATGCTATAAAGGAAACAAATATGTAAACAACTCCCCTAATACAAGTCCTTTTCACTTTAGACCTTGATTACTACAAAAGTCACCTCTTCTCCCACCTTCAGTCTCTGCTTTTACTTTTTCCTGCCAAAGTAACCTAATATATACATAACCAAAAGAAAAAAATTTACTTCCTTTTCCCTATATTTACAATATTTCTCTATCGGGTTTAAACTTTCCAATCTAACAACTTTTACACATCACAGATTCACAACAGAATCAGTAAAATATAGAATGTCCAGGATAGCATATGTAACTAAAAATACATATTTAATATTACAAATTTTATTTAAAAACAATCTTTGTTTTTATAATATGAATGACAAAGTAAAGCTTAACAAATCTTGGTTGGAACACGGTTATAAAACACCTAAAACACACTAACAGTCGTAATCTGGCCTCTCTTACCTATCTTTCCATTCCTCCTCATTTCAATTACCAAAACCTGATTATTTCAGGACTCCATCACCTCTCTTGAGCGTTAACAGCTTTTAAACGCCTCTAATCTTCACCTCCTAAAAATCTATCCTCAAAGAATTTAACTTTGCTAAAAGTTTAAAGAAGCTATGTCCATCAAGAGGAACTTAGTTGTATAAATCATGGCAAATTCATATAGAACACAATGCAATCATTAAAAATGATGAAAGATATCTACAATGGTCTTATTAATTACTACTTTGCTTATCTTTTTAGTTTCTGGTCACTCCCAACTCATTTACTTCTGCTTTAGTAGAACAGTGATAATTTCTGAACTAGCTATATTTTATATAATCTTTAGAAGTGTTCTATCTATGCTTCTAGTAAGTATCTTTCTTCACTAGACTAAACTCCTCAAGAGCAAAATCCCTGTTTTCTTGGTTTGTACTATGCTAGGGGCCTGGTAAACACTTGAAAATATCCTAAGTTTTTCAGCACTTAAAATTGTGTTAGCCCACAACATAGGCAAAGAAATATTATTTAAAAACTATTTAAAAAATAGCAACCCACAACTGTTCCCTCTATTTTCCCTCAGACATTTGTATTCGCTCCAACTTTTTTCTCACCCTTCTCTTAATAAAATTTATTTAGTATAGTAATTAGCATTATCAGACTACGTTAAGCATCATTAAATATTTACACCATATGACGTGTGGTAGGTCTGAATACCTTCATTTTATACACAAGAAAAATAAGCCCTAAGATCACAGAAAGCATCTGAGCTGATATTCAGACCTAAGTGAAGCACACTCATAAGCCCATTCCTTTAATCAGCACCTCATATTGTCTAATTCCTTAGTGTATAGTATATCCTTCTCTAAATTTATGATCATGATGAAATCTGTTATTTTTTTTTTTTGAAGCGTGAAAAGAGCTTTCATAGATATTTTAAAGGCAAGTTCCATTTATCTGTAAACAGATGTTAGGATACAGTAGGTATATAGAAATGTTCCCTGAATTAAAGGACGTTGCTGTTATTCAGTTTAAGAAAGAATCATCTCTAAAGTTACATGTAAAAGGAATCCAAACTTCTGACTCCCAAGTTGCTGCCTTAGCCCAAAACACCCTGATCCAATCCTTAAATATACCTCAAAAAGGATACAGACATGACTCTTCAAGTCATTTCTCAAACCTCTACGAACCAATTCATAAGCTTCTTCCTTTTTTCCCAAACAGTTCAATGTTAATCCTTTCATAGCCAGAGTTTCTATTTTAAAAATGTAAGAAGTCAGGAAAAAAATAAGAAATTAAACATTAAAAATAACACAAGAAAAGGTAACCATAATCTCATGAACAAATACTACATTACCCTAAAAACTGAAAACTTGAAGATTATTGGGAAATTTTCCAGGTTAGCACAGAAATTACAATATTTTAAAAGTTGACAAAAGATGTTAAACAAACCACATTTTTATATTCTAGGTCTCTGCAGAATTTTTCAGATAAAAAGTACAAAACTGCATGAAATTTGTGAAAGCTTATTTTTCCTTTGCCTCTTTCACAATTTTAGCTACTCACTCTCCCCTTACCCTACAAACAGCCCACTATCCCACCTTCAACCCTCAAAGAGGCAAAAGCTAAAAGGTAAAAACACTTTCAAGAACATTACAAAGTACAAATTAAGTCTTAAATATGACACCCTTGAAAAATTAAGACACAATGCTAAATAAAAAGATGCTGGTTCATCAGCAAAGGACAAATGGGCACATTCTGAATAACCTTATTGTAAAGAATAAAATTCTCCAGCTTAAGCAACATTCTAAAGCAAATTTTTCTTCTAATATCTTAAATAAATTTACTTATTAAACATAAATAAGTATATTTGTCCCACTATTTGTTCTTCTGCCATTCTTGCAGCACTTATATTCAAAATAGGAATAAATCAGAACTCAGGTAGAACGTATTCTCATTTTCTTGACATTAAATTCAAAATACAGTATTAAAAATCTCACAGGAGTCAAGGACAAGAAGGTCAATCCTCTCTGGAAAATAGTTAAGAAAGCTGAGTGACAGAACCCAAAGAAGTGAGACCAGGAAAGTAAGCAAAGCCTTATCTACTTACAAGTAAGTATACTGTATTTACACTTACCTCCATGCTCTGCAAATTTGGGATTAGAGAGGATTTGTTTACAGAATTTCAATCCATTTCTATACTGTTTATGTTCATAACATCTCTGTGAAAACAAAAAAGAAAATCTGAGTTTAATAAAAAATGCAAAAAATTTAAATTCAGTGCTAAATTTTTGATTCCGTTCTATACAATAGAATGATCAAATGTAATTTCTATATTCTCCTAAATCCCAGTAGAAAAAACACTGAAGGCTCAAATACAGAAAGTTAAAGCAAAATGAAGGGACAGAACATAGATTAGAAATATAAGAAAATGATTAGGTCACTCCCAAAGGTTCAACAAGAGCTATATAAAGTAAAAACTAAAAAAAGTAAAGGTGTAGAAACTATATTTCAAGATAACATTTTCTTTTTAACTGAAGAAGTTTCTCAAGTTGCAGAGACAGACAAAGACATGTATAATAATGAAGGGGAAAAGACCCAGACTACAGCACATTATAATGAAATTTCAAATCCTGGCAAAAAAAAAGGTCCTTAAAAACTTCCAGAATCGTCTATGGCCATGCCACCCTGAAAAATCCCAATCCCGTCTGCTCTCGGAAGCTAAGTGGGATTGGGCCTGGTTAGTACGTGGATGGGAGGCCACCTAGGAAGACCCGGTGCTGTAGGCATAAAAAATAAAAAACAAGGGACTACAAGCTGACAAGGTCCTTGCAATCTGTAAGGTCAACCAAGGGTTGCCTCGCCTAAAATTATAAAAATCCCACGTGCTAAACAGTGGCACTATACAGTCAGAGACTTCTGCTTCCAAATGCATAGGAATAACTGACAGCAGATCATGCTTCTGCCAAGCAATAAAGCTCATAAGAAAGAAATAACTATTTTCAACTGTTAGATGAGAGCCAACATAGGACTGTGATCTCAGAAGGAAAACAAGGTAAATCTCAAGAAAACCCTTTTTCCTGCCTAGAGACATTTTCCAGACTACAGAATCAAGAAGAGGAACCCAAATATAATATGGCAATCTCACTGATCTAAGCAGGTATCTGAGTTAGAAACTGCTGGAATTTATGGGGCAAGGTACCAGAGAGAACTATATAGAGAGATGAAACTTCAGAAATCTGTATAGGAATCTTTGGTCAAGTATTAAGCTTAGCAGGTACATTGCAAGATTATACTGAACCTGGGCAAGAACTACCAAGTAGCATGAGTAAACAACTATTATTGCTCATACATGACTGGGGGACATTTGAGTTACTAACATTCAGTCAGAAACTTCTTTAAACACTCCAGGATTTAGTAGAGACCCAGAAATGTCACACTTTAGGAATAAGGCTAATCTAGACCCACATTTATTAAAGTTTAAAAACAAGCCTTGAAAAGAACAAGCTTAGGCATAAGCAAACTACCAAAACAAAACTATATTAAGACAATAGGACAGATTTTCAATATACTACTGTCTATAATAGCCAATATTATGAAAAAACAAAAATTACTAAAAATGGGAAGAAACAGAAAATTCTGACCCATAACCTATAGAAAAAAATCAGAGACAGACTCAGAAATGATAGAAGTAACAAAAACTTTAAAATTTACCATTATGTAATATTAAAGGATTGAAAGGAAAACATGAACACAATCAGAAAACAAATAGGACTACAGCCATGCCACCCTTATGGTGACCAATCTCGTCTGATCTCGTAAGCTAAGCAAGGTCAGGCCTGATTAGTACTTGGATGGGAGAACACCTAGGAATACCAGGTGCTGTAGGCATTTTATAAAAATAAAATTAAAAAATTAAAAAATTGACATAGCTCCATAGTGTAGTGTGGTTTAGCACGTCTGCTTTTCACACAGAAGGTCCTGGGATTGTGCCCCAGATGGAGCCACTGACTATACCCAAGGTGCGCCAGGCCCTGGTGGGAGTCCAGAGTGTGGGAGGAGGCGCCCCGCCTTCAGAGATCCAGTTAAGGGGAAACTGCAACAGTAATAGGTCAAGGTGGGGAGGGAGCAGGGGATTATAGAGGGGAAAAACACTAACAATAAAAAAATAATAAAGTGGCTTTGGTTAAAAAAAAAGGAAATCTCAAAAAAATAAAAATTATTTTTAAAAATGGAAATTGTAGAATTGAAAAATATAACACCAAAAATGAAGTTAACAATATAAATTTTAAATATTAGATACTTCAGTGAATTTGCAGTCAGTGCAGTGAACATAAAACCACTGCAGAGAACTTAATGTGGCTGCAGTGAAACTGAAAACATAACAGAAACGATCCAAAATGGAAGCTGAAATGATGGGGGGGAGGGGGACACAAAATTCAATGACGTGCGGAACAACATCAAGTGGTCTGATGGTCTAATACATATGTAAAAGGAACACCAAAAGGAGGGGACAAAATTCTGAAGCGGGGAAAAATATAAAAATTGCAAATGTGATGAAAACTAAACCCACAGATCTAAGAATCTCAACAACCCTCAGCAGGATAAGCTAAAAAGATTTGTGGGGGGTGGGGGGTGGGGGGTGAACCAGAGGCATATCACAATCTAATTGCTGAAAAGTAATGGCAAAAGAGAAAACTATGAGGGTAGTCAGAAAAAAAACCTCTATTATAAAAGGTCCAATTATCATCTTAGCTTCTACCTTAAGAAATGAGAAAACTACGAGCAAATTAAACTCTAAGCAAGCAGAAGGGGGAAAAAAAGGTAAAAACAGAATCAATGAAACAGAAAAAAATAGAGGAAGTCAGTAAAACTGAAAGCTGGTTCTTTGAGAATATCAATAAAATTGATAAACCTCTAGCCAGACATGGGCATAATCACTAAAGTGCACAGAAGAATGAAAACACTAGAGCCCCAGCTTTCTAGCCAGAGGATGAAAAGAGGAGCCTCAGGGAAACAAAGTATCAGGAAGATTACAGAGAAGGAGGAACTGGGAAAAGCAATCCCATTAAGTTGTCCTTTCAACTCCAGGGTTCACCCACAAACTGCATATACGTGGATATGACCCTATTCACAGAAGCAAAGACCTCGAAAACTAAACAACAGATATACTGTCCAGGCTCCAGACTAGCTACTTACTGGGTGACACATAAGCAGGACAGACCCAAATAGGACTGCAAAGATTTTGAAAACTGAACTGATATTAGAACCACAGTTTTCCTTTTCCAAATCCTTGTTACAGAAAAAAAAAAAAAACAGTTCCCTAGAAACAGGAATTGTGACGTGCAAATAAAGAAACTAGGCTATTTACACCAACAGAAGATAGTGAGACAAAATATTAAATACATATGGTTTAGATTTGGCATTAAGAGCACATAATTTAAATTAGTATTAAATATACTTTCCATCGTTTTCCTTTAGCTAATGCAAAAAAATTTCATTCTTTGAAGCTGATTAAAAGGAAAGCAGCCTCAAATCAAGTTAAATGATAAGAGCCAAACTTAGCTTTAAAAGTCAGCCATGTTAAAATGATGCCTGGAATTTATTCAAAATAATCCAGGGGGGTAAACATCACAGATGAAAAAGAATGAATTAAAAGCTGATAACTGTCAAACCCAGAATATTCTTTTTATTTTCATGTTTAAAATTTTTCATAATTAAAAAATTAAGAGAAAACCAATCTTTGGTATGCCAAAATCAAATCCAGAAGCATTTATTAACTTCCTAAAGCCTGGTTGGCACAGAGAAGTGACAGTGAATTGGAACTAATACTTCAATATTTCTACTTCTACAGAGGTAGTGTGGATAAAGGGTATATACATCCTTAACAGTCTAGAGCCGTAGCTATTCAATATTTTAATTAATATTACATGAAAATTAAAATTCGTCAGTAAAGCTCCTCAGTCACACTACCCACATCTCAGGTATTCAAGAGCCACATGTGACTAGTGGCTAATATACTGGAAACTCAGATGTAGAAACCTTCCACCAGCACAAAAAATTCTACTGGACAAACTAGTCTAGGGTTCATCTTAGCAACCTCTAAATAGCTTTGTATTACTGACCTAACTAAATCTGTTAGAGCCTTAATTGTGTCACCTGCAAAATGTGAATATTAACCACCTTGAAGAGTTTAAGTGAAAATTAAATGCAAATATACATAAAAAACCTCAGTAAGCACCCAATAAGAATGTTTAAATAAAGCACTATGATCAGTTATAGTTTAAAATATTTAAATCCAACCCAGCTTGAGTGGTTACAAAGAAATCAGAAAGCAGGAACTGAATTAAAATACACCATCAAGGGAAACAAGGGGTCTTTCTGAGATAACCAAAATGTTCTACATCTTGAAAAGGGCCACAGGTTGCACAGGTATATGCATTTGTCAAAACAGTACACTTGAAGCAATCAATTCAACAGTACATTCAAGACCTGTGTGTTTTACTGTAGGTAAATTATACCTTAACTTTTTAAATGATTTTTGAAAAGAAAACATAAAATCTCTGAAAACTACCTTTATCCTCCCTTTCCTAAAATTATTTTAGTTAGAGCTTCCACTTGCAGACAATATGTTGTCCTTTTTCATACCAATTTCTGGCAAACTACTACATCCATTAAAACAAATCTCGAGGGTGCTTTTTCTCCTTCTAGTTTTATACTATTTTTTAAAATAAGCCTATCTTCCTTCTATAATAAAAGAGAAACTAAGATCCTATAAGAGACTTAAAGCAAGACTTATTTTACAGAATCTCTTAATCAGAAGAGATCTTAAACATCACTTGGTGCAAGTGGTCACACAGCTCATGTAAAGTTCTGTTTCATTCTTTACTGAAATGCTTTTAGAGATACTAAGCCAAATTACATCTTCCTCAAACTTCTGTGTACTGATTCTGGCTCTATAAAAGTTCAGTTTTTTTCTTATTCAAGCAAAACTTATTTGTTCTTTTAACTATTCCTTAAAGTTTTAAATCCTTTGACATTCAGGGCCGCTCTCTGAGGTTGAAACAATATGGTCCCACACTTGTATATATTTCTAAAACTAGTAAAATTTCAAAAAAAAAAAACCTAAATAACTTAAATGGGGTTGCTAAATTTTTATTTTTCTAAGCAAACCATTTTTTAAAGATCTGTTATTAATATTTCAAAAAACAAAAAGCATTTTAATATTTTTAAAATAAGTACACAGTCTCAATAAGACAAGAAAGGTCTGTGGGAATTTTACACCAATATGTTTGTGGTGTATCAGCAATATGGAGTCATTGTTCTATATCTCTCCCAGTTTTGGGTCTAGAAATTAAAATTACAGATATAGTCTTACTAGCAGCAGAATTGAACGACAATCATCATCTGCTTTCTGGATGCTATAACCCTATTAATGCATTGTAAAAATATGACAAATTTATCTTAACCTTTTTTTTTTTTTTGCAGCATTAAATTATATCAAGTGAAAAAAAGAAAACCGAAGGAAGATTTAGGATTCCTGCCTAATATGAGTGGAACTCAGCCAAAGGAAATGCTATAAGCTATGAACTCTGATGCTAGGTAAAAGACAAAATTCAATAAAACTCAAGGTATACACAAATAACTCAGGGACAGCTATATATCAGAAGCTCATGATTAGTTCAATGATAAATATAGAAGAGTTTGAAGAGAAAAACGGAGTGGCCATGGGGACACAAAAACAGAAGCATAACCAATTATTCAACTATATAAAACCTGAATTGCATTTTAAAGCAAGCTCTAATATTTTCAAGCACAGCACATAAAAACAAAAATGAATTCCTTATAGAATAATGGCTGCCCTCTGATTTCTAAACATTCCACTAATCCTCATAAAAACCATAGAGGCCAGGATAAAAAGCAAATAAAATCATCCATAGCATCATAAAGAAAGGAGACAAAAAAAGCTCCAATTTACACCTAAGTGTATAAGCATTCAAGAACAGAAACTCAAATGGGAACTCTCCCAAGAGCAATACAGCAAGACCCCAGCGGCGACGGAATGCATGCAATAACAACTAGGATTCACCCTCATGAGAGGGCCACTTATTTTGAGGAGGAACTGAGAGATGTGCTGGATGAGCAAAATGGCCTACTATGGGGTATAAAAAGAAGAGGCTTAGAAAATCTGTAAGATCAAAGGTGGCAATTTTAGCAAGGCTTTGGAGGAGGAGGCAACTTAGAAGGAGAAATGTCACTTGAAGGCTTGATGGAGAAGAAAACTGAAGATAAAGGTTCTACTAAAACCAGATAGAACAATAGTGGTGGAGGGGGTGCACTTATTTCAAGAACTGCAAATCACTGTAATAACAAAAGAGGATACTCTTGAACTAAGAAATTTAAAAAGCCATCCAAAGCTCACTCCAAAAACTGTCTATATTGTTGGTCCAGTAAAACTCATACGGAATAAAAAAGGTGAAAATTTTGGGGGCAGATGAAAACACCAAAAACTCTAGTGATAAAAGATGTTAACAACACTCTATCATGAATTAAATACAATTAAATGACAAATGCAGACATAGAAGAACGCCTCAAATTGGATCTTCAAAATTTAAAAGGGAGGACAAATAGGAAGATATAAAACAGGAACAAATTAAGCTTAACAGAAGAAAAACACAAAATCATCTCAGAAATGAATACTATATTACGATATATATATAATCTAAAGAGGTAAAAAAATAGAAATATTTCTCAAATAAATATAAAAGGGATGAAAAGAATCAAAGAAAAGCAGGTATAAAAGAAAGGCAAAGATGATCCAATAGGTAAAGATAACCGAAGAATAAAATAACAGAATACTCACAACTATAATTCTTGAATGAAAGAAAACAAGAATCTATATTCTGAAACCACACACCAGGGATAATTTATCCAGCATAATCGACACAGACACATAGCCTAGAAAATTCAATTTTACAGATAAAGGAAAACCCTTATATCTCCACAAAGAAAGACTGAGTCATATAAAGAAAAAATCAGGTTAGCATCTGCAATGTATAAGCAAGACAACAGAAAGGCAGTATTTTCAAGAAACTGAAAAAGTCAGGGATTTTATATCCAGCCAAACTGTCCTTTAAATATCAAGGGTATAGGAAAACTGTTATAACATGTAAGAACTTAAGATTTTCACAAGCACTGCTGAGGAATCTCTTCTAGACAGTTAAGTTTCATACAACCAAGAGATAATTGGGACAACTTCAGGAAATGGTCTGTTGGTTAACCGTATTTAATTACAGAACTAAATCTCAGACAGGTACTGATAAGGGTGGAAGAATACTACTTGAAACAACATGCTCTCAACAAAGTAAAAGTAGCTTTTAAAAGTCACAGAAGAAAAACAAGCAAAGTAGAATAGGCTAAGTAATTGCCTCACAAACAAGAAAAATGAGACTCAATGGATTTAAAGCTGACATATGAAACAGAAGCCTAAGTTTAAAAAAAAGGACTAAGAGAATGTTTAAAGGTATAAATATAAAGGTAATGGACTAAAACAAAAATATAAACCTTTCAAAATACCAAAAATATACAAAAACAAAATAAAAATATCAAACATAAGACACATGGTAAGGTTAACAAAACAAAGATGGGAGCAGTGCAACAAAAAGGCTTAAGTTCTTAACGGACTACAACCACAATAGAACAAGTATACGTTTTATTATTTGCCAGGCACTTTCATACATTTCTCACCACCTGACCAGTGAAGTAGGTCAAAAAAGTATTTTCTCTTTCTATTCAGGTTTACAAAACTGAGTCTTAAAAAGCATAAGGGGTGAAGGAAAGTAGAGCCAGATTTCAAACCCAGAATCTTTCTATTCTTTCCACACCAGGAGTTACAGTTGAGCATCAAAATTGTCTCCCACGAAAATCTTTAGAATGAATTTGCCTGAAACTTTTGAGTAAAAAAAATGTTGAAGGAAGTTTAATTCTCCTCAGTGGCAGTGCCAACTAAGATGGCAAAGATTGTGGCACTATCTCAGGTATTAGATGCAAGAAGTTCTGGCTTAGTAATTAGTCACACTTCAGAGTGAAAGAGGCACTACCCAAACCCAGGATGTGACCTCTATATCACTAAGTTAGATAATGTACGGTTGGTCTGTACAATGTTTGTTTTGAAAACACACGTTTGCTCCAGTGGTACACTGACTTATTAGGGAACATTTTGAGCACGCTAAATTTCAAATTTCACGTCTGCTTCTGCAGGATTGTCTGTTAGAAATACTGGGTCATCACAGAAAACTGCACCCAGCTGAAAGGAGCTGCACAGGCGTGCACAGCAGACACACACTTCAAACATCTCCCAGCTACCTCAGTTCACTTTGTGTGGTATAAGCCACACCCATCCACATCTGGCATTACGACTTTCCCTCAGATTTCAGATAACTTTCTGTCACTTTACATAATTCACAAGCTGCAATTCTTCTGACACCCACTTCCATAAGCAAACTTCAGGTCTTGTCTAAGGTAAAGTGCCATATTTACATTGTACTATTTATGTATTATTAAACACCATATGTAAAACCATATTATCATTTTTATTAGGTTCTTAGCTTTGTTTCTAATGTCACTAATGAAGTTTTTGAGTGTTGTACTCAACCCCATCTTCCCACAAGCTGAGTGGTTTTTATTAGATGATTCTGCATATTACTTTTAGGAAACCAGATGTCCTGATACAGCACAACTGACGGACTCCATGTAAAACAATTAGAAATATACTTTTAACAATGCAATAAGTTCTCAGGATAAAAAAAGCTAAAAGAGTTCAGTATTACAAAACCAGTATTACAAGAAATGTTAAAGGGACTTCTTCAAGAAGGAAAAAATATCAAAATTATGAATAAAATAGCAATAACTACATATCTATCAGCAATTACTTAAAATGGATTAAGTGCTCCAATCAAAAGACATAGGGTGGCTGAATGGAAAAGAAGATTCTTATATCTGCTGCCAACAAGAAATTGACTTCAGATTAAAGATACACAGACTGAAAGGCGTGGAAGAAAGCATTTCATGAAAATGCAAACAAACAAAAAATACTAGATAGCAATATTTATACCAAACAAAACAGAGTTTAAGCTATAATAAGTCAAAGAAGGACCCAGTAATTCCACTTCTGGGTGCTTATCCAAAGAAACCTAAACACTAATTCAAAAAGACATATGCATCCATACGTTCATCATAGCATTTACAATAGCCAAAATATGGAAGCAATCTAAATGTCTATTGACAGATGAATGGATAAAGAAGCAGTACATATATACATTGGAATATTACTCAGCCATAAAAGAGAACGAAATCTTGCCATCTGCAACAACATGGATGGACCTAGAAGGTATTGAACTAATTGAAATAAGTCAGACAATGGCAAATGCCATGTGACTGCACTTAAATGTGGAATCTAAAAAACAAAATAAATGAACAAACAAAACAGAAACAAGCTCATAAATACATAGAACACTGTGATGGTTGCCAGAGGGGAAGGGGATTGGGGAGTGGATGAAAACAGTCAAGAATTAACAAGTACAAATTGGTAGTTACAAAACAGTCATGGCAATGTAAAGTACTGCATAGGGAATACAGTAGATAATGCTGTACTCACTCTGTACGGTGTCAGGTGGGTACTAGATTTATTGGGGTGATGTCTTCCAAAGTTATATAAATATCTAATTACTATGTTATACTCTTAAAACTAATATAATATTGTATATCAACTATAATTGAAAACATTTTTAATGTAATAAGCATTAGTTATATTTTTTATAATTTCCTCAAAAAAATGATGCAAGGTTTGTATCAGTTAATGTATAGAAAAGTCTAGCATAAAATCTGGCTCAAAATAGGTGTTCAATAAATGCCAGTTTGCTTTATTTCCCCTTCTTAAAGATTTTGTCTCAGTCCTCAAACACAGATCATCAAAGGTGATCTTATAATCTCTGAGAGATCTCTCTGAAAAATAAAAAATACAGTATTAATGAAAGCTATTATCATAAGGGGAAAACGTTTTTTAATTGGAACATCAACCATGTGTGGAAGTAGAAAACAGAGTCGTAAAGGTTTTTTCAAGGTCTGTATTTGTAAACACGAACTTTCATTTCTCCTTTCATGTATAGATAAAACAACTCTTACCGATGACACACAGGAATATTTAAACAATTTCTTCTATAAAAAATATAAAACCTTTAGAAATATTACTAGCTTCAAAATAAGATTACGATTTCCCTAAGTAGGTTTCAGAAGAAATTTCAAATTATCCCAAGTGAAAATGGGTTCCTATTTTACCAACCAAAGAAAATCTCAGTGGAATAGAGTATATCAGGAAACAAAAACATTAACCTCTCATTCATTTATTTCTACACTGCAATTTTTATTTTACTTTTAAAGAGCCAAAATAGATTGGTTTTATTAAATTAAAATTTTAAGGAATTATTTTAGTTCCAAATTAAGAAATGAACAATAAAATTCATAGCTTACCCAAGAGGGAAAAACTATATGCAACAAGTTAAACTAGTTTTTTTAAAGTTACAACTTCAATACAAATTTGTTGGGCATGCATTATAAAACAGTGGAGATATACCAGGGAAATTCCCAAAAGTATATAACCACAGCATAAAACTTACTCCCCTCCACACCCTATTAAGAACCATCACTCTTTTAAGCCTCTTCACTTGCTCTTCTTGCCACCAGCACTGGCAAATGACATTCTTTTCCAAACTATTTTCACTAAGAATCTAAAGTTTTTCTCTCTTCAATATGGCTACTGCCTATGAACAGAAAGCAAAGTTGTATTTAGATACGAATGCTGATGGCTGGCAAGGCTCACTGATTAGTTAAGTGGCCTGCTCTGACACCCTAGCTTCCAGCATATCTTTCCAAATTCCAAGAATTCAATTTGATTTTTAAATTTTCTGAAAATTACTCAAAGTAACTCTAAATTACAATTTTTTTCCCTTCTAACATTCCCTATTCTTTTTTCATAATGGTATATACAGCGGTCCTCACCCCTGACTGTGTCAGAATCAGTTGTAGAGCTTTATGAAACTACAGATGACTGAGCCTTACTGATTCAGCAAGCTTCTTCCAACAAACATCCTCATTTAATCCAGATGCCATTTTTTCCTCCAATGCCAAAACAACCCAAAATCAAATCAAATCAAATCAAATTTCATCTTATTATGCTTTTGTGATGGGAGAAAGGCCATGTAAACAAACTAATACTATGATTCATTCATAAATGAAACTTCCAAGGTCTTACCAGGTAATACGGGTTCTGCCTGATACCCAACAATTACCTCATACAGCAACATGCTCTGCAATGACAAGGTCCATCCTAACTTCCTTCTCCAAAAATCTTTATACAAACACAAAATCCAAAGATCTTTCACTCTCGCCCTATAGTCATTGTTAAACACTCATTTATGTAACAAATATTTACTAAATATCTATTATGGTGCATTATTCTAACCAATGGGGGTAATAGCAATTAACAGAATACAGTCCCTAACCTCATAAAACCTACATTTTAATTGTGCAAAACATGTGATAAATTTCTTTTACACACACACACATACACACACGCCAGATAGTGATATGTGATAAGGAAAACAAAAAGGAAGAAATAAGACTGATCATGAAGAGGTCTTCCTCGGGTCAAGGAAGGCCTCTATGTAACATTTAGAAGACATCTGAGCAGAATTGTAGAAGAAATAAGAGAAGAAATGAGTCATGCAGGTATCTGGGAGAGAAAATTCTGAAGTTTTTTGCATATGATCCCTTATAGGACCTAGCTTTTTGTGTCCAAAAACACTTTAATGAACAAAGAAGATAATTTGAAACAATACTCTGAGACAACTGCATTATCAGAAGCAGAAATATTAAAAGAAATAAGAATGCACACTAAGCAAAAGAGATCCTTTCAGTTAAGGCCTGTTGGCCTGTTGTTCTTCAGTCCTCCAATCGTACAAGGAATCATGTCTGCCTCTGTGAAAACTGTCTTTTAATTGTCCAAAATAGTAACCATTTACATGTAGCTATTTGAATTTAAATTAATTAAAATTAAAAATTCAGTTTCTCAATCACACTAGCCATACTTCAACTATGTATGTACAATACATGTACAATAGCCACATGTGGCCAATGGCTATAACATTGGACAGAGCAGATAGAAAACATTTCCAACATCCCAGAATGCTGTACTGTGCAGTACAAATGGTAAGCTTCAGTAAATCACAAATGTTATCACCACGCTATGCTAACTTCTCTTACCACTTTCCTAGGAAAGGAAAATTCTGCCTTTTAGACTTTTAGCTAACAACATAAATCATAAGGCAAAAGTCCAAAAATAGACTAATGATGAACAATATTTTAAGTATTCCCAACTTAGATGTTTTTCTTACAGTTCACATTAACATATGAAGACAGAAGAAGCAGCATCAGCAAGTCACAGACGCAGCAACACCTGATTGCAAAGCAATAGGATACAACCAACTTTCTACCCCGCAACCTCATTTTTCCTTCTCTTTCACCTATAGCTTAAGAAAGAGAAGTAAACTTCTGGTAATGCCCCTCATACTATTTAGATAAACTAATAGCATCAAAAGCCACAATTTTTTAATGATGTAGTTTTTCAAATTATTAAAATAGAGTACAAATCACAACAACAAAACCCACAAAAACCTCTTCAGGCAAACAAATATCTCTTCTTTAAACTAATCTCTACATAATCCATTATCACAGTAAATTCATCCCCACCTTTCCTCTGGACAAATTATAGACAAGACACATCTTGCAGACATTTTGACTGACTTATGACAATGCTTTACAGTTAGAAAACAGTAATGTGGGAAAAAGATGGGCCAAATATACAACAAAATTAAATTTTAGGTAAAACTAGACTAGAACAAACCAAGCAAATCCACTACAGAAACTGAAATTTTTTGCAAACTGAGGTATAAATTGGGTTTCCTTTGAAAAATAAAGGAAAAGCATACTTCATTATTTTGAAATTAAAGTTTCAAATAAAAAAAAAATTCCATTTCCTACAGTTTACTACAAATAAGTAAGGTACAACTAACAACGGACTAGCTTAAAAACTGAATGTTCTTGAAATAATTTAAGTTAACCAGCCAAACAACACTTGACTAGAAGGCATCAGAGTATGCCCAGCTTTTCCTTATGGAAGGGAGGGGAAAGCTGCGAAACTTACAGTCAAAAGTGCCAACTACTGTAATGACCAACCAACCAACCGAGGAAGCAGAAGTAATTTTGAAAAAACAAATACTAACTATACTTTTGGTTAGTAATATTTTCTGTGTTGCCTATGTAAGAGAACAATGATATTTTCTTTCATTTAGTGATTTTCACATTTCTTCTACATATACCTATTCCAATAAGTCTTTTAGCATTTTGACTTTAGCAATGAACTTATATGTTTTGCTTCATTAGTACCACCAAAAAAAGTTGTTTAGGACGCTTAATCAAAAATTGTTATTCTATGAACAGTTAAATTGTGGTATATCCACATAACAATTCTACTCATCAACAACAAGAAATAGACTTTTGATACACCCAACCTGGATGAATCTCAAGGGAATTATGTGGCATAAAAAAGGCCAATCCTAGAAAGCTGAATACCATGTAATTCTGTTTAGTAACCAATCTTGAAATGACAACCCTGTAGGGAGAGAGAACGCATTAGTAGTGGTTGCTAAAGTTTGGGATTAGAGAAAGGGAGGATGAGAGGAGGGTGGGGTTCTAATAGGACTGTTCTGTATATTAACTGTTGTGGTAGTTATGTAATCTACACATGTGATAAGATTGCATAGAGCAAATACACAAATCAGTAGCCGTAAAATGGAGAACTCTGAATAAGATTCAAATATCAGTGTCATGACAGTGAACTATAGTTTGCAAGACATTAATTAGCACTGGGAACCTGGGTAATGGGTACAAGAGATCTCAACAGTATTATTTGCTAAAACTCCATGTGACACTATGACTATCTCAAAACAGAAAGTTTGATATTTTAAAAAGTGCTACCCTAACGATTTGGGTGAATCTGAACATGAACTGGATATCACACAACATTAGGGAATGATTGTTAATGGTAACTACAGTTTTATAGGACAATGTCCTTATTCTGAGGAGACGCTCACTGAAGCATTTAGGGATGAAGGATCATATCTGCAACTCACTTTGAACTTTTTAATATGTATGGGGAGAAACCAAATCTGGCAAAATGTTAAATATTAAGTCCTGTCCTCTTCTCTCAACTTTCCAGCTTGAATTTTTTTCAAAATAAGGACTTGGGAAAGAAGATTAAAGACAAATTGCTACCCTAAAACTATGTTACAGTCGAACCTACACACCAATCAGTCTTTTAAAAGGTTTAAAAATAAATTGTTCTTGTGAAACTATGCTATAGTCTCACCTACACACCAATTGGTCTTAAAACAAAAAATGGCAATAAGGACTTCAAAGAAACTAAGAGGACATAGTATTGGATGCGACTTTCTGATGTTTTTCAACATAAACTAATTTCATCTGTAGGGCATGTGGATATTTTTTAAAAATCAAAGTCAGTTCAACATGGATTACTCTTTCCTACTTATAGAAAAACTGGACCACAAGAGTTGTTCTCTTTAAAAAGTGAAATGCATTTAAATTGCAAGAGAAAAGTCTAACACTTTGATACACACATTGCAAATTTTAAGCCTTAAGTTTGGCAAATACAGTTAATTGTGTCACAAAGAAATGTTTGTATGAAAGGGGCAACCCACACACTAAATGCCGAACAAAAATGTGCTACAATGTATTAACTACAGAGCCAAGGCTACGAGACATTTTAACAATGTAAACAGTCCCTCCAAAAATCAATGCAAACTGCACACATCTGAAATGTAGGTAATAAGTTTGAACTAGCGTCAAAAGGCTCCATCCCCAAAGTTCTTACATTCCCTTTTCTCCGCTGCTAAATTTTTCTATAGGTGTTACTACGTCTCGATCTACAAGAAAATCCGTGTCTAGAACGTCTGAACTAAAAACTCTTAGCTTTTCACTGACTACCAGACCGCCCCCACGCGATGGACCCCACCTCCCAAGGAAGGTGATGGGGTGAGGCTGTTTCCCGCTCACAAACGAAGGAATCAATGTCCCTTTCCTACGCCAGGAAAAAAGAGAAGCCAAAAAGCTGCAGACTCGAAGATGCAACTGACTCCGAGTAGGTAGCCGCTTAGGAAGGCTTCCTTTCCCCCTTCTTTACTCCGCTCTCTCTTCCCTCCTCTCAGGTCCTGCAGTGACCCTGGGCCGGGCGGGGACAGGTGAATCTGGAGAGGGAAGGAAGAGGGAGGGACGGACTGCGGAGAGAGAGGGAGGTAGAGACGCGCCTGGGCAATGAATGAGCGGAGCCGCATCCGCACCACCTGTTCCTTCCCAGGGTGCCTCTCCCCGGCCCGCCCGGGGCTGCGGCTCCGGCCCGTGCTGCCCGCCTCCCTGCCGGGGGCCGGGCATCGCCTCCTCTCGCCCGAGGAGGAAAACGGGCATCGAGAAGCGAGGCGCGCGGGGCCTAGCCCGGCACCGCGCGCGGCCTCCGAGGCGTGGGGACGCGAGGGGAGGAAAGCTGCGGGCCCCGGCCCGCGGGCCGAGGCGGGAACCCCGCGCACGGAAGGGGAGCGGAGAGTTCCCCCGGCCCGACTGCGAGTGCGGAGGCGGGGTCCCGGCCGCGGGGGGCGGCCGCCCGCCGGGCCGCGGCGACGGGTGACAGGCCCGGTGCCGGCGGCAGCCGCCGGCGCGGCGCGGCGCCTCGCACTCACCAATATCCGCTTGAAGAGCGCGTTCTCCTTGGGCGGGAGGCTCACGGCCGGCATCGTTCCGGCTCCTCCCGCGGCGCCCGCCGCCACCACCCGGCTCGGTCAGTCTGTTTGTCCCGCCGCCGCCGCCGCCGCCGCTCCCTGGCCGCTTCAGCCTGGACTGCCGATCCACCGCCGCCCCCGGGCTCCGGGTACCGCCGCGTCGCCCAGCCCCGACACCCCCTGCCCCTCGTTGTCTTTTCTCCTTTCTCACTTGACGCTGCCGCCGCCTCCCCCCACCCCCAACGGGTCTCCGTCGGCGGTTCACGTGGTAACTGAACAGACCGACAGAGGCAGCCAAAATGGCGGGCGCGCAGGGCTTTCCCACCCGGGTCACGCCTCCCAGCGCGCAGGCGCGGTGACCTTTTGGCCCCGCCCCTCCGCCCCGGAGCTTGCTGGGAAATCTGGAGGCCGGCCGGCGGGTCAGGGCCGACCGGGTCGCGGCGGGCCCCGCCCTCCCTGTCCGTGTCGGGCGCCTTGCGGGCGAGGGGCGAGCGGTCAGCCGTGGTTCCGACCCGCTCCGCATGGAAACGAGCCTTTCCGTCCCTTCCTGCTGGAGGGCCCTTCCATTCACTGGATCGAGGGAAAGGAGGAGGAGTTGCGAAGAGGAAAGGAAGCTTTCCTAGCGGCTCCCGCCTGGTAGTCGATTGCATATTCGAGTCTGCCTCTCCGGGGCTTCTCTGTGCGAGCACCGCTCGAGCCCGAAGTGCCAAACGGAAATGCAGGTGTTCGAGAGGCGCCGCGTCTGGTGGGGGACGAAGTGCCCAGTTAATTAAGTAGCAGAGGCCGAGAAGGGATTAAGGCCTCACTCCCGTTGGGGACGTGTTAACGGATGAGGAGAGGAGGGGGCTTAGTGAAGTCGAAAAGAGCGAGCCAAGGCATCGGCGAGTTCGTTTATTCCTTTAAGATGCGCCTGGAAAAGGTAGCCCGATCCCAAGGCATTTGGCACTGCCAAAGAAGGGTAAAGTGTTTTTAATTTCGTTGTTGAAAGCATAAAATAATGCTTGCAGGGTTGACCAGGTCACCTTGGAGTGTTAATGGAGAGTTAGGGACACCGAGTCCCCTCGAACTGGCTTCACGCGAGTGCTTAACACTGGTTCGTTGAACTCCCCATCACGGGAAATCTTCAAATCTTAGGAGCCGAAGAAGACCTGGCAAGGATACCAAGAGCTGCTGCAATAGGCAAGGTCAGACTAGGTACTCTGTCTAGGGCCTCTCACGTATATGTCATGTCATTTCATTAATCATCGACAGTAAAGCTTAAGTTTAAACGTGGCATTCCATTGATAATCTGCGATTTTTCTTGTTAGACGAGCTATTTTTACCCTCGATTATTTTTTCTCTCTCCCCAGATCCTGCATCCATAGCATGCTTTGCATCATTAATCATTAAATAATGTGTGTAGTAGCTTTGCTCTTTTAAATTATTTATCCAGATATTTTACCATTTTCAAATGTTCTTCCTTAACCCTCCATGAAAGGTGAGTGCTAAGTAAGATGTTTCCCAGTGGAAATATCTGGGACTAAAGCTTGGGTTTTTTAGCTGCTATCTCAAATGCCCTCTCCTTTTGTCTGAGTCATAAATAAGGTTTTAGGAGTCAGCCCCTGGAATGTGCTTAATTTCTGTGTGTTCTCTTCAAAAGTTTCATTAATAATCTACAGGAAACCATGTTTTAATTTTGGACTATGGCCAGTTTTTAAATCTCAAAAAAATAAAACAAGAACAAACTTATAATTCATAAAAACAGTGGCTATTTTGTAATAACCTTCGAACAAGAGATCTTTCAACTATCGAACTATTAAAGGTGGAAAAGCTGCTTAACTTCAGGTGATAATTTTAGCTACTAACTTGAGTTTCCAAATCCCTAGCTTCATATCCAAAAGTCCCTACAACAACAATATTATTTGCTATGATTTTCTAAATTTCTCCTGTAAATAATAGACTATTTTCTCCCTAAGGGAAGAAAATTTCTGGTCTTTGAAACAAACAGCAGTTTCCACCGGAAGCTAAGTACCTAAATAGATGAGCCAACTATATAGTTTGGCAAATGTTATATTCTTTTGGCGGATGACAAATAAATAGCAATCTTTAAGACTCAGTAAAATCTAGTCAGAGTCAACATTTATCTGAATCAGATCCTAGTTAAAATGCACCTACAGATAACAGACCACACAATCAGTGACTTGTGGCCCAAACTCAATAATAAAATACTCTGAAAGAGCACCACTATGTAACAAATGAAGATCCCATTTATGCTGTGAATGACAGCTATGCAGGAAGTTAATACACCCAAGGCTAGATGACAATGATAATGATAACGATGATAGTGATGATGACGACGAGAACCATGGTTAGTTCATTCACTTTTACCCCATGTATTTATACCCCTGCTGTCATGTCATTGTACCCCATGTATGCCCTTGCAAAAAAAAGTAACCAAAAATAAATAATTTATGTCACAAAATTTAATTTTACAAAAGGGATATGTACAGTGAAATTTCTCCATCTTCACATATGTAACGTGTTCTCTATTGACATTTTTATGTCTCCATTATTAAGTATTTAAAATGTATAGAAATATGACAGAAAAATCTATGTATTTGCCACCCAGATTTAACAAATGTTACCATTTTGTAATTGCTTCTGATTGTGTTTTAAATAATAACTTGCAGCTACATCAGGCACTCCATCCCTCTCCAGATCCTGGATTTGACGTATAATAGTCTCATGCATCATAAATCAATAAACATATATGCAGTGTTTTTACATTTTATACTGTTTCAACTCTTGATTTTCTTTAACCCTCCTTGGGAGGTGTGAATTGAGTAAGTTTCCCAGTGGAAAAATCTGGGACTTAGACTCTTTTTCTAGTTGCTAACTCAAAGCCCCTCTCTTTACCTGGATCATAAATAAGGTTTTAGCATTCAAATTCTGGAGATGCTGAAGTGAATGTCATGTAGCAACTTCTACCATGATATCATAGCTATTAGCTCCTGGCTGGAATTGCTTCATCGGGATTATTTCAAGATGCAATTTCACCTACAGCTGCCTACTCCAAGTGTAGGGTTCCATCATCTCTAATATGCTGAGAGAAATGTGCTTCTACTTCATCAGTTTCCCAAAATATACACCAGTAAAAAGATCCAAGGACCAAAAAAAAAAAAAAGCCTTTTCCAGCAGCCGTTCTGAAATTAGTAATTTGCTTACTGGCTCTGTACGATCTGACTAAACATGGCTTCTGTTCCAACTTGTTGGATACTAGCAAAAGCTTGTCAGGACAGGCCTCCAAGGGATGGTGTAGAAAGGGTATACAACTGACAAGTTGCTGAGTGGCCAAGAAGCAAAGGAGCTGAGAACCAGCAACTGACTCAGCATATTAGTTGAGTGGTTTGCTTACTTGTTCATGAGTCCATGAGGTTCCAACTAGATTACAAACTATATATAAAGTGACTCACAATTTAGCAATCTATTTAATCATCGGTTACATGGGAACATGAACCAGAAAACAATACAATCATTTCACTCTCCGGTTAATAAGATTTTGGTTAAAACTTTTTTCAGTAACATTGCTAAAGAAAATACAGAAGAAAAAGATGTGCCAACATTTATTTTGCTTTTAAAACAAACCTAAATGGTATTAAAAGAATTCTCTTTTACTCACGGGGTTGTAAGGCTTACCTATGATAGTGCCAACAGATTTGGTAACTGCAAGAAGTCTTTCCAAATATAAAGTACAATATGTGCCACCTCGGATAAACAGCTTGTCTTCTTTGGGCTTCATCTGTAAACGGAAGATGATAATCGCGGCCTGTCCGGGGGTCATGGTGAAGGTAAAAGGAATGCACGTGACCCACAGGACGCATTCGTGCACAGTGCCCGGAACACAAAACCCAATCAACACAGCACTCGGTTTTCACTTTTCTGGAATAACAACAGGGTGGAAGCTTGTCGTGAATCTCTTGATGAGTGTCCCTGGGGAAAGGGTCTGAAATCGACTCAGAGAGGTGGATAAAGTACCCCCCTACACACTCACTTTTAACCATGTCCTTCCTAAGGTCACTTCAGGGACAGGACACGGAGGCCGGGGAGCTGCCGTCTGTCACACCTGGCTCTGGCTGCGGCCCTCCGCGTCCGTGCGCACCTGCACGCCGCGGCGGCACCGCGCCCCGCCCGCCAGGGGGCGCGCGCCCGCCCCGCCGGAGCCCGGCCGGGGGCGGGGGGGGCGGAGCCAGGCCCGGCCCGGCAAGATGGCGCCGTCCGCGCTGCTGCGCCCCGTGGGCAGGCTGCTGGCCGCCGCCAGGCCCCCGAGCGGCCGTGAGTGTCCCTGCCCGCGCAGGCCGGCCCGGCCTCGCTGCCCGCGCCCTCCCAGCCGGGGCCCAGCCCGCGGGGTCGGCGGCGGCCCGGGCCCGCCCTGAGTGACCTCTGCCGGCCCCCGCCCCGGCCTCTCGGCGCCCCCTTCCCCGCCACCCGCCCTCTTCCTCCTCCTCCTCCTCCTCCTCCTCCTCCTCCAGGCGCCACCCGACCCCTCCTGGGGGGTGGGGGGGAGACCACCCCCAGGGCGCGAGGCCTCCCCGCCCCCTCCCGACCCCCCCCCCGGAGGGCTGGCGGGGTCCGGGGGCGGGCCGGCGGCCGGTCAGCGCTGCGGCGGGCCCGGCGCGAGTGGCTTGACCTCTCTGACCCTGCCTGTACCCTAGGCTGCTGCCTCAGGCGGGGCCTGAAGGGGCGTCAGGTGCTGCCCGCCCCGTGTGGGGGTCGGGACTCTGCCGTCGGGGCGGCCGGGTACAGATTCACGCTCTCTGTCCCCCTGCAGCCCCCGCGCGGCCGAAGTTCTACGTTCGCGAGCCGCTGCACGCCAAGCCGGACTGGCTCAAAGTCGGGCTGACCTTGGGCACCTCCGTCTTCCTGTGGATCTATGTGAGTCTCCACTCGCGTCTGTCGTGCGGCCCAGCTCCGCGGGGAGCGGAAACGCCCGCGTGAGGTTGAACGTTGGGAGCAAATCTCCCACACAGTGGGGTATTTCTGTCATTGCTGATAGCATCTCTCCAGGAGGGAATTCCCAAGGACTGAAAAAGTAGTAGGATTTCACTGGCATCAGGAAAGTATGATGAAGCAGAATTTTCTGTCTTTCACTGTTACTCAGCATGGGTTTGAAATGAATGGAGGCTTTACCACGTGTTCATCGTCTTTTTATTTCTAAATGAGGATGGAGGCTGGTTGGGGTTTTATGAAGGCAGTTTTCAGACGAACAAGCTTGGTAAATGAAATCCCAGTAGACCTCCAAAACATAAGATTTTAATCAACAGTGTATAAATACATCGTTGGAAATGGTGCTCAGTGTGTAGCAGTTTATACGTAAAAACTCATTTAATCTTTTCAACGACACTGCATAGTAGGTACTGTTATTGTTCACTTTTAACAGATGAAGAAAACGCTTGGAGAAAACAGTTTGCTGAACCTGGTTCTCTCCCTGGACTTAAGAGCTAGCCACACTATAAATCTCCCTACAGAGGAATGTTTAAAAAGTTGACTCAGAGTATCTGTCCTACATTAGTATTTAAAACTTTTGTATCTAATGAGTTTGGGGCTTCCTCCACTGCCCCACCTCCAACTCTTAGATCACTTATTTTGGATTTTCTTATTAAAGTGGTTCAGCTCTTTCACATGGGATGGGATAAGAGTTGTTGAAAGACACTTAGAATCTAACAACAGTAACGGATACTTTTTTAATGTTTGTTGTAATGAAATTTTAAGTATTCTTAAAATTTTCCTGAAAAGAGTCTTGATTGCTGCTTAGAGCTCTGGTTGAAATTAAATCTTTGATTGCAGTGAATGTCACTCTATATCAACACCCATTATTCCACTTGCCTATTCTGTCAGACAGTAAGAAAGTAGCTGTCCTACATGACATCTAATTAATACACATCGAGTTGGGAGATGGGATTGGTTGGTCATTCACTCCCAGTTATCACACTTCTAAAGTTGGAAGTATATACACACACACCAGCCAGTCTGGATCCCATTTAGTAACTGAGTTTTACCCTGTTTTTCTGGTTTAGCCCCTCTTTAGTAAGGTATTCCATTATATTAACTACCCATTGAGTGAAGTAATTTATTTGGCAAAAGTTGAAATTAAACTTTTAAATATGTCAGATTGTGTTAAACAAGTATATACCTTTCATAGTTTTTGGACTTTTGCATCTGTTAGCCTTTTATTTCTAACTAGAATAGTTCTAATTCTTTTAATTTAACTGTTACCTCCTAGCTCATCAGGCAACATAATGAAGATGTTTTAGAGTATAAAAGAAGAAATGGTTTGGAATAAACTTTTTAAAGACTAATGTGGTAAGTGTGCAATTTTATGAATAGATTATACAAGTTAATTTGAACTTTTTTAAAATAATGTATTTTGGTTGCTTTTTTATTGCATTTATGCTTTTTAGCACCTATATCCCCATCTGTGATGAATTTATGAATTTTTAATACCTTGGCTCAAGCATATTTAACATAATCATTTTTAACCATTATGTTTTGACTGTGTTCTAAAAAATTATGTTTAAGGATGAAACCCAAATCATATTATTTTATTAAATCTAATAGAGCTATACATAGTGCCTTCATAGTACTTATAAGTTATTATTTTAATATTTATATCTTAATAACCATTAACCATTGTGTACTCAGCAATTTGCTTAGTGCCTGACCCAACTGAGATTTTCATATTTGTAGAATAGGTGAAAGTATAAGGGCAGTACATTAAGTTTTTACTACGTGACCATTTCATTATGATTATCACTATAACTAGCACCCAATTGGACAATTCTTGGTGAAACACAACTGTGAACAAGGTAGCATACTCTGGTCCTTGATTCTGTGATTTAAAAGGGAGAATGAGCTTAGTTTTATTTATATTGTGTAATTTTTAAAATCTTTCTAACAAAATCCTATAGTAATCTTTTTGCAAAGTAAAAATATTACACTTATAAATCTCAACTTCCATAGATTAGGTTGATTAAAGTAGATAACTTATATCTGCTAAATAAAACAGTAATCACTAATGTACACTTTCCCTGTCAATTTTTAAAAACTCTTAAACGCAGCTCTTTACGGTTTCATTATCCAAGTTTTTGGCTTCTCTTTTTTTCCATTAACATCACCTTGCCTGTTTCAGCTATTTCAGCCAGTCAAAAGATAAAAATGAATAGGTTTAAATCAAATACTCTGCTCAAATACTAGATGCTTTTGCTACTCTTTTGTGGATGAAATAAAATATTTTTTGATAAAACTTATGTAAAATGAAGGGTTGAAAGTCTTCATGGATGTTTTCTAGAATTTCTCTGATGTTCTAGGTGTGAATGGTCCTATTTTAGTATTTCTGCTGGTTAATGTTACAGTTTTAATTTTTTTTCTCTTTATTATAGGTATGCTCCATATAGCGATTAAAGCAGTTCCAATCCATTGAGTTCTAAACGTGAGAGAAAAAGTTTTATGTGAATATATGTCAAGTCAGCTTTTGTGTTTTGCATCAGAAATGAAAAAATAAAAATACTTCTGTATTCTTCAGGTTATGTATGTTGTGACAATGTGTAGAAAATGTGGATTCTGAGGTACATTATTAGAAGTATTTCAGTGTGGAAGGTACCATCTGATACCAAGGTCAGTGATAATTAAGAACACATCAGTAAGAAAGCTTGTTAAGGAGGTAGATTAAAAAATCACCTGCTGAAGGATTTGCTCTTTATATCAACTTTTAATTTCTAATCAAAACAGTTAATATTTAGTGTGTCAGGATGATAAAACTATTACTCAAAATGCAAAAAGGCCCAAGTACTTTTATTTTTTTTCTTAGGAGATCCATCTTGGTTAAGTCAGAAAGTAAACCTGAATTCTATTACCAGTTTCTTCTGGACTCTATTTCTTTGAATAATTTTCATTTGAGTGACCAGTCATGGCAACAAGAAGTTTGTTGTCCCTTTTTGTTAATATGACTTTAATCCAATGATTAGCAAACTCTTAATGTTTAAAAGGGCAAGGAGGGTAAGGGGAAGGTTAATAGATACAAATAAAAATACATTTTATTTATTCCTCATCAAAACCCTTTCTTATGAATTAGTTAAAACTTATTTATATGCCAGTTTGTTAATTTGTAATTAAACAATTAGTGAACCATATGTTTAAAAATTAATTGTGTCTCCACTCGGATGTTAACTAGAAAGATTTATTGCCTTATGATTGGCTTTCCGTGTCTTTTGGTCTCTGGCCAACACTTATTTGGGGAGATTCATAGCTCAGTATCTTTGGAAGTCACTTCTGAATATTAATTCAGAATTACATTTGGAATAGTTATTTAATTCAAATTCAGTGAAAAACCAAATTTAATAATAACTATTAATTTTTTGTCAGTTTGGATTACTAGCTGATAGAGCTGAAAGGACCTTGGGGGTCAGGTAAACCAGTCTCATGTTACAAATACAAAGACCAGAGGTGAAGAATGATTTACCTGATGTCACTGTGGTAGGTAGATGAATGGAGTTGCCCCAAATGACCATGTCCTACTCCCTGGAATCTATGTGTAAGTTAGGTTATATGGCAAAGAGAAATTAAGATTGCAGGTGGGACTAAATTTGTTAATCAGCTGACACTGAGATAGGGAGATGATCCTGGATTATCTGGTTGGACCCAGTATAATCACAAGGGTCTTTATAAGTGGAAGAGGGGTGCACGAAGAGTGTCAAAATGATGTGGTGTGAGAAAGACAACTTGCCATTGCGAGGCTTGAAGATGGAAGGGAGCCGAGAGCCAAGGAATAGAAAAATGACACATTCTTTCTTGGAGCCTCCAGACAGTAACAGAACCCTGTCATCACCTTGATTTTAGCCCATTGAGACCTGTGTCAGATTTCTCACCTAATTGGATAATGAATCTTCATGTTTTAAACCACTGAGTTTATTAGAACAACAGCAGGGAACTGCCATTGTCACGCAGTAGCAGAGCGAGACCAAGAATTCAGGTGTTAATTCCCAGTGCAGGGCACTGTCCACCAAAAGAAACACTTAAAAATTTATATCCCTGAAGGGAACAGAAAACTCTTAAGTCACTTGAAATTTTATAAACTGATAACCTGAGCTAGAAATAAAATATAATTTTAATAAGCAATATCTACTGTATGTCTGGCCTTGAGAATAGTTACCCTACGTGGACTTTCATCTTGATTGTGCCTGTATAACCCCAGGGGGAGCCATTTGGAAGACTCAGATTGTCCAAGAGAACTTCCTGCAGTGATGGAAATGTTCTGTCTGCTAGTCATTACAATAGCCACTATTCCTGTGTGGCTATGATATTTGGAATGTGATTAATGTGACAGAATTTTTAATATTAAGTAACCACATGGGGCTGGTGGCTGCTGTATTAGACAACATAGATACAGATTATGAGTAACACCTTCTGGAGTTTTGCTACATACTGGTGCTGGTAAAAAAAAAATGTTTCCTAAATTAAATATTAAAACAATTCAAACTATGTCAAGGTAAAAAAAAAAAAGAAAGTTATGATGCTACAGAGTAACTCACAGACCCCAAGAACAAGAATATAACTAGACTGGAAATGATTGAGGCCTGGGATTCAAATGTCATCAAGACTTGCTCTTAGCTCTAGTGTCTGTGTATCTACTTTACTTCCTGTATACACAGAAAATGCACATTGTAAAAAGACCACAGTCAATAATTTCTGAATTTACATTTCAGTTCCAGAGAGTAGTTGGGCTGAACAAGAATCATTCTAATTCTAAATTCTCAAGAGGAACCATGGTCCACTGATGGTTCCTTTAGTGATGGTTTGAAAGAGTTTCTATCAAAAAAGAAGATGCAGACAAAAATGCAATTGTATGCCAAATACAGTCAAGTTTTTCATTAGATCAAAATCAGATACACCTTTTTCATGTTTAGTGTCTGTGAGGTAGTCATTTAAATTATTAAGTTGCCCTCGAAAAAATAGGCTCTATGAACTCAAATTTCAAGTGTAAGTTGTTATGGGTCGAATTGTGTCCCCCCAAAAGATATGGTGAAATCCTAAGCTCCAAAATCTCAGAATGTGACCTCATTTGGAAATAAGGTAATTGCAGATGTAATTATTTAAGGTGAATTTATACTGGAGTAGGGTAGACCCTTAATCCAATATGACTGATACATTTTTAAGAAAAGAGACGTGGAGAAGACAGCCATGTAATGACAGAGGCAGAGATTGAAATGATGCATCTACAAACTCAAGATTACCAGCAAATATTAGAAGCTAGAAGAGGCAAGGAAGGATTCTCCCCTATAGGTTTCAGAAGGTGCATGGCCCTGCTGATACCTTGGTTTCAGACTTTCAGCCTCTAGAACCGTGAGAGAATAAAGTTCTGTTTTAAGCCATCCCAAGTTTGTAGTAATTTGTTACAATAGCCTTAGGAAAATAATAGTGTGTTATGGAATATCATGTTTATTTGGCTACAAAAGAGAAAGTGAGCAGGTGAGGAGGAGAATACTAAGCATCTCTCCAGGAATAATATAAGAATTTACCACATTGATTACCCATTTCCCTTCGTTTTGTCTAGATATTTTAAACTATCAAAAGGATGCTTACCAGGACTTTCTTAATTGCTTGCCAGTTTGTCTTCCTAGATACCCTTCTAAATTGTTCACTTTATATCCATATCGATCTGTTCAAAGTACAGGTCATAGCCTAAGAATTTAGTGCTAAGGACGACAATGCAGTTTTTACTTTCTGTGGAGCCTTGGAAATCACTCAGTTTTTGAAAATTGCTTTAAATTGTATATCACATAAACCTTGAATAAGTATGACTAATATTGCCGTAAAGGCCTCTTACAATGTGTTTTCAAAAACTAATATCTTTGTCAACAGTCACAATTAATTAGGTGGAGGTCATCTTAGATAAGCTAAGTTATCTCTGACTCTAGATTCTTGTTTTTCCGAGACCAAGAAAAATGTCAAGGATGTGCTCAAGGGCAGCATTATAAAGCAGTGTGACCAACAGCTGGGGACTATTGCCTGAGCCTCACAGAGTCTTCTGCAGTAAAGACCTAATGTTAAAATTCTCTCCTGGTTGGGAGCAACAGGGTGAATGTGACAACTCAGCATGTCCTCTCTTGAGAAATGTTTTTATCAAGATGTGGAAAGAGTTTGCCATCAAAATGGAGAGCCACGTATGCTACAGGAGCCATAGAGTAGGTGAAAAAAATTTCCTCCAACGGCATGAGCTTTTAACTAAGATGAGAAGGAATCTGAATGTGGCACTGTTTATCTCACAGTTTTTGCCTTTCCTACCTATGAATAAAAGAATTATCCACATTTTACTCAGACCAGTAAATCAGACCAGATCTAACTCCAAAACTCATGCTCTTAACCACGGTATTCAACTACTTTGATATTTTTTTCATGCCTAACAGGGATAATTCATGGCCCCCACCTACTCCTTAGGATTGTTAAGAGGATGAAGTACAAAATTAGATATGACAGTATTTTGGGAAAAGTTTTTAAAGCCCTACATGCATGTGTATTACTTTTTCATGGTTTAAACCAGTTTGGTTGTAACCAAAGCCCTTAGATTACATTTATTATTGATATCTGGTCAGAGACTTCTTTGTGGTCATGAACCCCAGTCATCAAGCCCACTGATGGTGGGCTTGTCAGCTACCCCTGAAAAAAGGTGTTGGTTCAGTGTCTCTTTAACCTGAAACTTTAACCTTGTAGTGATGACAGAAATCACTAAAGAATGCCCTGAAACAGTGCCTAACATATAATAGGTAAATGTTTGTGAAATAAATTATAACCAATCTCCAGCAGCTAGCATGATCCCTAGCATATTATAGAATTGTCGACAGCTTCTTATAGACAGTTGGATGGACTGAGGTTAGGTGACTGCTGTGGAACCTGAGAATGATCTAGAAAACCTCAAACAGTATGCAGACCCTGAGTCTACAGCTGAGTTCCAAAGGGGGGTCTTGAGTAGTGTCCTGGGAACCATCATCATTTACAAACATTTACTCAGAAAGAATTCTCTTTGGGGGAACATCCAACACATTAAATAACTACAATTCATGTAATATAAGTATAAGTGCATTTACTGCCTTTGACTATTCCTCTCCCTGGCAACCAAATCAAAATTCAGCCCTAAGTACATGAAGGAAAGAATGAGCTATAATGGTAGACAGATTTGTTTTCTTTTTTTAATTTTAAATTGTGTGTCGCCAAATGGAAAGTGGTCCGGAGTCCCCTGGATTGGGTTTTATTTGTCCATCTGTGCTTAGCTGCTAGCAGTTCATTAAACGTTCTACATCACCAGTGAGATAGCTAATCGCTAGTTGCTGGAGGATGTGTACCTGAAGCTGGTCAAAGATATCAAGTGTAGTAATCTGCATTTGGTTACTTTTAGGACCGTGCGGCCACAATGAGGCAAGTAATTATAATCTGGGGAAAGAAACTAATAACTTAGCATTTTTAGTTGATGTGGAAATACTAGTTTCACATATCAGAGGAATATACAGCATTTGGAGGGGTTGTCTTTAAAGTCACTTTAACAGTGGATTGTTTAGAGTCGGCTATTGCCTGGGGACTTCGCGATTCTGAACACCGCCTCGTGCACTAGCGGAAGGCTGAGGCTGCCCCTCTCCCCACTCCCGTGAAAGCTCAGGGGGTGCGTGAGGTAAAGCGGGTTCACATTCCATCCGGCCTGCTGAGCCACATCTACGTCTTCTTTCGGATGCGAGCCCCGACACGTTCCAGCGGGCTCTTCGAGGACATCCACTCAGCGGCCCAGTACGGTCCCCGACTTCTCGGTCCCCGACCCCTTTTCTGAGATGCCGCCATCCGCTTCAGGGACCCCGGAGAGAGCCGCAGAGGCTGGAGATGGGGGTCAAGGGAGGAGGGTGCTGATGACCCACCCTCCTGCCCGGCGAGGCGGGGCTGGGGAGCGGCCGACGCCCCTCCCGGGGGCGGGGCTCCCTGGGGTGGACGCGCCCCGCAGCGCGTGAGGCAGCAGAGCCCGCAGCGCGGCGAGCCCCGGGCGCGATGTCCCTGCGCAGGGCGGTCTCCCGGACCCTGGCGCTGCCGCTGCGGGCGCCCCCCGGCCCCGCGCCGCTGCGGAGGGACGGTGAGTGCCAGGCGCGGCCCGGGCCCCGCTCCCACGGCCCGAACCCCAGATCGCAGGTGCCTCGCGCCCCCCAAACCCGCCCCGGAGCCGCGGAAGCCTGAGTAGGGGGTGGGGAGGGGGAGGACCCACGGGGGAGGGTCGCGGGGAAGACGCCTCGACGTGGAGACGTCGCAAGCCGGGCCCGTTTCCAGCGCGGCCCCTGGACCCGGCCCAGACCTCCTGGGTCCGACTGTTGACCGGGGGCAGGCGGGTGACTGAACCGGCCCCTCGTCTGAAAGCGGGGCTCCCGGGGCTGGGGTGCAGCGATGGACACTCGGGAGCGCGCCTTGGGACGTGTCCAGCGCAACTCGCTTGGCTTCGCCCTTTTACTGCCAAGGGGACCAGGGCGCCCTCCGCCTTCGCGGGGACGCAGAGGCGCGGTGGCAGGTGGGCGCTGACCGGGGCGCGCGCGGGTCCCGGGGGAGTGGGCGCAGGCGCTCGAGTAGACAAGCTCAGGGTCGGCTGCGCCCCGCCACCTGGGCCCCGGCACCACCGCGGGGCACCTGCGAAGCATCCTCCCCGGCGGCTGCGCGGCCGCCGGGACCTGTCCAGCTGTTCGGCCGGGGGTCCGTGTCTCCTCGCCCCGCCACGTGCGGACGCCTGGGGGCCGGGGGCGTATTCAGAAACATCCTCTGGGGGACAGGGGGGAGTCGCCGTGCGAGCTGGAAGCTTCTTCCATAAAAATCGGCGGGAACGAAGCGCCCCGCGTAGTGCCCGGGTCGGGGCTGGCGCTTCGGCGAGAGCGCGGGAGGACGTGCCACCGCCCCAGGCCCCCGCTGCCTGCCGCTCCCATCCTCAGCCGGGTCCCCCGATTGCGGGGCAGCTCCGGAGCCCCCTTCACGTCGCCTGCCTTCCTGGGGCTTTGGCCCAGGTAGCTTTGGCCCGGTTCCTGCGATGGAGCGGGCGAGAGAGGAAGACTCCTGCGGAGAAGTCCGTGGACCAGTTTCCCCCCCACCTGGGCTAGGCTGTGGTGGTGACGGTGGTGGTGGTGGGACAGGAGGAAGGTCTGTCTGTCCCACTGGCTTCCTCTTCCCCTTAAAATGCTGGTGACAAGAAATAGCCTCGCAAGTAGCAGAAATCAGGCGTCTTCGTTTTCCTTGATGTTTACACCAAGCGAGAGAAGAGCAAATTCTTGTTCGGTGATGAAGTGTCATCCTAACCTTCGAAAGATAACGGGGCTCGGGTTATTGCGGATGGGGCGGGGAGAAGGATGAGCCCTCGAACCTGGCCTTTGGCGTTGTCTGTCCGCATCCTTCGCTGTCATCAGGCACAGACATATACTTTTTTTCCCCCCGTAGCTGCATATGCTTCAAAAAACTTCCTCCCCAACTTGAGGCACAAGAAAGGGGCTTAAAAATTCTCAACAGGTAGTTAGCAATACTGGTAGAAGCAATACTGGTCTTTCTCTAATTTTCACCTTATTATATTTTGGGTAGCACTGATTTGCTTATGTATTTAAAGAACTATTATTGACTAAAAATTCAGATGTAGTCGTTCATGGATATTAATAACTTTTTATTGGTTCTACTTTGACAAAAAAAATTATTAAAGGATAAACTTTAACTGCCTCATCAAATTCTGTGCTCCCATGTTTTGCTTTTAAAAATGTAACTTTTAATGAATAAATAATTTAGGTTCATAAGAGATCATTGGAAAAAACACAGGCAAAATAGAAGTCAACCCGTAATACTACTGCTCAGGGAATACCACTATTTACATTTTAGTATACGTAATGTGCTGACCTCTTTTCTCCTTCATGCATTTTTTAACTTATACACAGTTCTTGCACAAATCTGGGATAGTCATGGTCATAGATAGATTACTTTGCTATAACATTTCACTTAATATACTGTAAATATTATCTCAAGTAAATATACTTCTGAAAAATTATGTCTGTTTATTTTGTATTGTATAAATATGCTGAAATTTGTCTAATTAATCCTTACTGAATATTCCATTTCATTGCTCTTCTAAATAATTTTGCCATAATTGTATTTGTATTTGTATTTGTCTTAAATCTCTGATAATTTTCTTTATTTCTTCCTGCTAAAAAAATTTTTTATATATATTTATGTCTGGTTGACAACTATAAACATTACATAATTCCAATTTAATAACAGATGTATTTTTGAACCAACAAAAGCCCTACTACAAGTCAATACCACAATCTCTTATCATAGCCAATTTGGGCACATTAACGGGGAAATTTTTTTTTTCCCAAGAGATGGTCGTTTATATTCAAACTAAGAACAAACATATGACATCTCTCCAATTTTGCCACTACAAAGATTTGTAATCAGTGCAAATATCTTATGATTTGCCCTCTGAAAATCGTAACTTCTTACTAGTCCCCACATTCACACTCTCTGTAACAGGCCACATCAAATTTTTTTGTCGTTTTCCAGTCATATAACTCATGCTTTGGGCACAAGCTGTGTCTTCTGCCTCCAGTCAATTTTCCCTTCTCTTGTTTATCTGCCAAACTCTTACTTGCCTTCAAAACTCAGGTCCTGTCTTTCCAATTGCGATAGCTACCTTGAGCCTACTAGCTCAGTTTTTTCACTGAGTTTTCATGTTATTGTTACATCTAGTATAGCATTTGTCATACTGCATTGCAATTATTTGTCTGTACATCTGTTCCTTTCTAGACTGTGAGTTACTTGAGCCTAGGAACTTTGTGTGTCTTGTTCATTGTTATGTCCTCAATATTTCTAAGAATATCAAATACATAATGGGTGCTCAACTGAATTTGCTGATCAATAAATAAATGTCTCTACATTTTTATCTTTAAGGTAAAGAATTTGAGCTATGTGAACTTTAAGCTCCTTCTAGCTTTGAGTTTATTATAAAAATTTCAATTCCAGGGCATATAGGGTACACAAATTGTCAAACTACAGAGTAAATATATTTAAATACAATACTATAGCACTCATCTATTTCTATTAGTTTGTGTAGAATTGTACTTCTATTTCAGTATGACCTTATTGCAACATTTGTCTTAAAGCAACTTCTAACTCTAAACTTAAATTTGAAAAATAGAACAAAAGCTTCTAACTGCCTATGTTTAAAGGCTTTACATTAGAAAAATGAGTTTCTTCTTTTTTCTACATTTGAGATGTGTTAGATTTCAACATGTTTTATTTAACATATTTTTAACATGTATTTTAAGTACAAGTGTATATTTAATTCATTTTTTTGAAAAACAACCTTTTCCACTAAATCCTGTAGTGGAGTACATACAGTAAGTGGATTTCTTCTGCTAATATGCATCTCATTTGACTCTTAAAATTGTTTAGTGCTTTTGTCATTTCTCCTTACCCATGCCTGTACTCCTACCAAGAAAAGCATAACGTTAAGCATCAAAATGACAGGTTTCATAAGTACTTGTCAAATTAGATTGGGAAAAATGTCAAGTGGAATTATTACCCTACCTCATAACACTGTATACCCTTAAGCTAAAGTCACTTGTTGTTAATAGATCCTAGGTTCGCTGAGCAGAAAAATTTTTGAAGACAGAATTATTTAAAATAGTTTTGCTTAAGTGTTAGATCTAAAACAAGTTTAAACTTGTTTTTCTAGCATCTCTGCGCTGGATTTCATCTAACAAATTCCCTGGACCATCTGGATCAAACATGATCTACTACCTGATTGTAGGTGTCACAGTCAGTGCTGGCGGATACTATGTAAGTGTTTAAATAACCATAATGTTCAGAAATGCATGTATGTTACAACCTGTGGTAAAACTCAAAGCAGTATCAAGGTCAGGACATGGGAATAATTAAATAACAAGATTATGAAGATTTTTTAAATAGAAAATCAACATTTCTTAATACCGTGGGTGACTTTCAATAAAAACTGTTATTATAAATACTACTAATGATAGCTGATATTAGAGTGCTATGATTCATTAATAATTACAACAATTCTACAAGTTAGGTAGTAGTATTAAACATTTAACAGGAATTGTTTTGAAAGATTAATTTTTAAAAAAACTAATAGACTTTATTTTTAGAGCAGTTTTAGGTTTACAGAAAAATGAGCAGAAAGGACAGAGAGATCCCATGTACCTCCCCTCACCCCTGTTCCCCACTGTCCCCTATCAAAAGTCTCACTTTAGTGTGACACATTTATTATGACTGATCTGTCAGTATTGATACATTATTATTAACTCAAGTCTATGGTTTACATTTGGCTTCACTCTTTGTGTTGTACGTGCTATGGGTTTTGACAAATGTGTAATGACATGCATCCACCATTACAGTATCATACAGAATAGTTTCACTGCCCTAAAAATCTTGTTCATTCCTCCCTCCCTCTTTCCAATATTCCAATATTTTTAAATGTCTCCATAGTTTTTATTAGTTGTGTATCTTTATATATACTTATTTTAAAATTTAACATTCACTTATAATTTTGTCTTAAAAATTAAAATTGACATATATAAAATTAAAAGAATTGTTTTCTCCTTGGTTCCCATATTCACTCCTCACTCCCAGGTAATTACTGTAAAGCAAAGCTTTTAACAATATGACTTTAGAGCTAACAACGCAGAGTGAAGCCTAATGTAAACCAAGACTTTAGTTAATAATAATGTATCATTCTCCATTTTGTCATAAACTTACTATATCAAAATCTGATCTTCATTTTGAATAAAAGTAGAATAAGTACAACTTCTTTGGAAACCATAAGAATACACAGTCAGTACATTGTGGTTAGACCCTACAGAAATATGCATAAAGGGATTTTTAGTCATAACCAGGACCAGTTGGTAGGGCTACATAGATGGTCAAACTAAAATATATGTTCTAATCTGTAGAGTCCTGAGAGCCTCAAAAAGTCAGGAAACGTCAAGCACGCCACTTGTGTTATTGCCCTCCAATAATCTACCATCTTTCACTCAGACCCAGATTCCTTTGCTTCTATCATCTTTCTGCTGCTTATTGTTGAATTCACTGCCCAGGGCTACTATGGTTGGATGTAGGCCACTGGAAAAGTAGATATTGGACTAGGCCATGCAATTATGTGGGAAGTTGGAAGACTGAATTTCATCTGGGCATCACTAATTCCTAATTATGCTTACGAGTGCCAGATACAAGCCTCTCTAGTCTGCTAAATTTTTGTTTGTAAAAGCGATCTTAAGCTGGAGGGTTATAAACTGGCTACTGCGGAGAGCCCTTCCTGGCCTTGTTCTCTCACTGTGGGAGTGGAAGTTGCACAAGCGAAGGTCTCTAAGTCCCTTCTCACCTCTACAAGTATGTAGTTTTAATCTTGAATGTCGGAAGCCTTAATTCCCAAGAATCCTAGTCTAGTTTCAGGAGGAAATACAGACAGTAAGGCTCTCAAAAACCTGTATTCTAGTCCTCCCTTCCTTTTCCTGTACTAAAATAAGTTCTGTATAAGATTTATCTGAATTGAATCTATAGACACCAAGAGCAGTTTTTCATTTCCAAGTTAAACCTACTACTACGGCCTCTTAGAATCTGAGAAAGGCCCAGGTCACTTCAATTTTTTGGCGGTCTGGGTATATTAAAAATCATAATGCCAGACTGGTTTGTAAAAATTGTGGTATATTTTAAGTGCTTACATTTATTAATTAGTCATATCATTTGGATTTAACTTCCAAAGTCTAAATTTGAGCCCTTCTCTTCTAGTAGGCCTTTCTTCTACTCTGTGCTTGACTGTGTTAGATTTGGAAAAGCTAGATTCTCTGGGCCACACATGAGTGAGAATTATTCTAATATTATCATCTCTTCAATTCTACCTAGTTTTTTTTCTAATCGCCTTTTGTTCTAGCCCTTTGAACAATAAGACTGACGTCCCTCGGGACATTGCTGCTGGATGGGCATTTCAGGGATGTGAACTTTGCACAGGTTCAGCTTCGGTGTACTGAGAGCTGACTCAGCATACATAAGCTCTCTTTGTCTTTTTATCCACTGTAGGTGATTTCAGTTATCTTTGACCCCATTAAAGCATTTGTTTTTTCCTTTTTTAAGAGTTCTACTGAATGTCAAAGATTTCCAAGAGTGTAGATGGTGTTGGTCTCTCTTCGAATTGTATACACCTTTGAACTTGGCATTATGGATATAAATCTCAATGAAGCAAATGCTCAAGTAATAAACTTAAACACACATTTACTTTCAGACTTATAGGACAGTAACATCAGAGCAAGCCAGACACACCGAACACGTAACAAATTTGAAAGAAAAAACCAAAGCAGAGTTACAGCAACTTGAAGGTAAAGTGAATTTATTATTATTTTTTTTTTTCTGTAAGGCACTGATTTTTATCACCTTAGTCTAGCCAGGATCACCATTTGATTTTGGCTTCTTTACTAACTTAATCCAGAATAGCTCTGGGTAGGACTTCATTTGGAAAGGAAAAAGCCAACCAAAACCTAGAGAATGTTGTCATATGTTTTAGAAGAGTGCTTTTGATAAATGAAACAGTTTTACATTTATACTGCTGGCCAACAGTTTTGACGTCTTTCTGTGGTAACATTACCCCTACCCCCATCAGGCCTCCATGCATGCAGGTGTCGTTTTAGTTACCTGTCTCTCTCAGCAACTTGACCTTTCATTTCCCTCGTTATTTTTTTTATTATTACTGTAAAACCAATTTTTGTTTCAGTTTTGGCTAAGACCACCCATGTGTCCTTGCCCAAAGTATTCTGGACATTAGTAGAATCAGTTGTGTCTACTGAGTCCCTCAGTTGATCTGATTAATAAAATGGCAGCTACAGGAACAGAAACTTTACATTTGACACTAATGTATATTTCTTGCCTTAAACTGCTTGCTTTAAAACCATACTTTTTTCCATCTCAACTATAATGCCATTATTATCAATTACTGTGATCACTATTTGGAGACAGAGATAATAGCTGCTGATGGACCCATTTTTAACCGTTTAGTTATAACACCAGTAAGAAACAGATTATCATCAGTAAACATTATTGATCATGTTCAGTGATCATCTTCATCATCATAATAAAAATATTGTATTTCCATAGCACTTCAGTGGTTTTAAACCCCTTTTTCTACACAGTATTTTAATCAATGCTCACAACAGTTCTGTAAGATAGATAGCATTACTATCTGCATTTAACAGATGACAAAACTGAGACTGAGAAGGAATTAGTGATTCCTCATTAGTCATTGGTTCGTGAGTTGGCTACTTTTCCATACTATCTCATATGACTGGTTGGTTGTTTATTTTCCTGTTCTTTGTATTTGGATAAATAATATACGTAAATTAATTTTTTAAAGTTTAATAGGTTCAAAGCATTTACAGAAAAGCAGACTCTCCATTTTCCTTCCCCAGAGGCAACCAATAATACCAGTTTCTTTGAACCCCCTAACGTCTGCAAATAAAACTGTCTCCACATAAAACTTAACCCCCTTTTGTCCTAATACAAATAGTACCAACCTGTGTACATTGGTCTTTTCCTTGCTTTTTTCACTTAACAGTCTACCTTTCAGTCCATATAGATCTGTCTTATTTTTTAAAATAACCGCACAGTGTTCCACTGTCTTCCCATGCTCTTTCAATTAATACTTTGCTTAATGGACTAAATCTTAAAGGTGAAAAAGAGAACCTTGAGGGAGCCGAGAAAGCAAGTTCAGAAGGCCCAGAAGTATCTGCGGTGGAAGCTCAGGTGGTCGATGCTGAAGAAACCCCAGAAGCTGCAGTTGCAGTCACAACAGAGGCTTCAGCCTGTCCTGACACTGTGGAGGCCGCCCCAGTAGAAACCACTGCAGTCAGTGCCGAAACTGGGCCAGAGGTTCCAAATGCAGCCACCGGTGAAACCGCAGAGGTCAGCATCCAAACGACCTCAGAGGTTCCGAATGCAGCTCTGGATGAAGCTGCTGCCATCGAGAGCGATAAAGGTACCACAGAGAACGAAAGCTCTGGTGAATTTGCTGAACTAGAAGAAGGAAATTCTCCAGTTGAGTCAGGATCCTCTGCTGAGGATGATTTACAGGAAGAAACCAGTGTTGGTTCTGAGGCCACCGTGGCTCAAGGTTAATCATGCCGATTGACAGAAAGAGAGGTTGATAGGTGCTTTTGTAGATTTAGTAATCTTAGTTAAAAAAAAAAGGGGGTTATTTTCTAGAAAATTTTAATGTGCCTTGAAGATTTTTGGTACCTACTGGTAGGTTTCAGGATTGAGAGATTTGAGATTTTATGAGTTTTCTAGTCCCTGAGATCAGAACATGACATTGTAGTAAAGACTTTCAAGGGTTTCGTTTTGGATTTAAATTTTATATCATAGGAACTGAGCTATCTATACAAACTGTATTCACGTTAATTTTGCTATACCTTTATTTTAATTCAATGTAGTAAATCTAGATTGAGTTTTGATTTGAACTCAAATAAAATTGGAAAACCTTTAGTGCTTCTATTTTTATTCACTAGCATTGATATGTATAAATAACATATTATTTATTAACATACATACATATAACATCACATGAATATTGCCATATTATCCATAAAACCATGTAATCTTAGGAGAACTCTGCATATAACAATATGTGTGTCCCATCTCCCATTTATATTACATGGGGGGCTGTGCCGATATTTTCCACTTTAGTTTAGTTCAGTTCAGTCATTATTTATTGAGGACTTATACTCTGTGCCAGGAATCGTTCATTCATTCATCCATTCATTCACATATTCAACAAATATTAATTGAGCACCTGCAATCTACCAGTTTTAAGTGCTGAGAATAAAATAAGAAAGATAAAAAGTCTTACCCTTCCCAGTTTATATCCTAGAGTATGATCATACAATAAACAAGTAAGAAAACTATATAGTATGTTAGATACTGATACATGTTTAAAAAGTAATGAAAGTGAAGGGGTTGTAAGTGTTGGTTAGAGTCAGAAGTTACAATTTCACAGAGAAGGCCTCAGTGAGAAGCTGAGGAGAGGGGGAGCAGGGAAGTCATTCCAGATGGGAGAGCTGAGAAGTACAAAGGATCTGAAGCACTGTGAGATATATGTGTGTGTGTGTGTGTGTGTGTGTGTGTGTGGACTTACAGGGAGGCCAGTGTGGCTAAAGTGGAGAGAAAAAGAGGAAGAGTAATTGGAGATGATTTGGAGATGGGCTAGATTGTGCAGGGCCTAGGAAGGTTTGAGCCATTGCCTGGAGTGAGAGGGGAAGCTGGAGTGGTTGTTGCTGATGCTCTGCCTACGTCCCCTTAAACTGGACCAGTGCATTTATTCCCAGCTGCTGTGAATGTCACACACAGCCACTCACCCCAGGCAACTCACAGCAATGACCGATGACAGTAATGGTACAAAAGGTGGGGCCGACTCTGTGGGACAGCTCATGCTCCCCATGGGCTCAGGCGTAAGCTGGTTTCCAGTGGAGATTACATCCTTGTGTAGCTTTCCTCCTCTGTCCTATCTGGCTTTCCTCCTCCTATTCTGAAAGTCTCTTGCCTCCAAATTGCTGTTTCAGGCTGTTTCTGGAAAACTCCACCTCAGATCATTGGCACTGAATGCAGCCCTAGGAAGCCGACCCTGAGAACAGGATTCCAGAATCATATTTCTCTCCAGCTAGATGGCAGCAAGGACCCCACCACTGGTGTAGGTGGAGGGCTGCTACTCCCTGGCTGTGGGCAGCAGTGCCATTGCTCAGATTTTCACCCTTGCTAAACTAGGGTGGGATGTAGGTGGAAGGAGATACAATGTTTACCCTTGAGGTACAGAACGGTATCTTGGATTTGTTTTAAATTTGTCTTGATATCAGCTCTGCATTAGACCCATAAGTCTAAGGCTCATGGCACAAGTAAGAGATGCTCTTTTACCCAACATCCGGTAAGCTGGAGCAGAAATACTACCCAGTACCACTCATACGTCCTCGACACACACACGAAAGCATCCTTCTCCACTGTTTTTGTTAGGATGGGATCTGCTGTGCATAACGGGAAACTCGAAAAGGATTAAACAACAAAGGGATAGTTATTGTGACTCCAGGGTTAGTTTATTCTGTGGCTTGGTCCTCAAGAACAGGTTGTTTCTGTTATTCTGCTGTGCTCACAAGAATGTTTGGGCTTTATCCTTGGTAGGCTTTCTTCATAATCACAGGATGAATCACCCCAATTCTGGGTATTTTGTTGGAGCACAATAAGGTCCACTAGAAGTCTTTCAGAGAGAATTTCCTCATCTTAAAAAAATAATTTAAGTACATTTTTTTTTTCATTTTAACATTGTATTTTAGAAAATTTCAAACAAAAGTAGAGAGAACAGCATAAAGAATCTTTATGTGCTAGGGCACATCTCATATTCATAGTCCTACCCACTTACCTTCCACCACCAACACTGCTTATATGTAAGGTAATAATAACAACAATAATAACGATTCCTTAGTGTTAACAATTACCTATCTAGTCAGTGAGCAAATTTCCTCAACTGCCTCATAAGGGCTTTCCCTGCCTTCAGTTTGTTTCTTGAATCAGAATCCAATTAAAGTCCTCAAATTGCAATTGTTCACTATATTCTTAAGTCCCTCTCCTTTGTTTTCCTTCATGATTTATTTTTAAAAATAAACTGGGTCATTCGATCTGCAGAATTTTTCACAGTCTGGCTTTTGCTTATCGATTTTTGTTCTATTTTCTTTTGTTTTAACATGTTCCTCTCCCCTGTACTGCTTATAAGTTTGTACGGTATTTAGATCTAGAGCCTTTTTCAGAGTTAGGTTTACTGTGCTGGGAGGAACACTTTGTAGGTGCTATTGACACTTCCATCGGGAGATACATGATGTCCGATTGTTCTTCTCTTTGTGATATTAGAAGTCATTGATCCATTATTTCTTTGGAGTCGTAAAATGGTTATATCGAAATTTTATCATCATTAATGTATGAGTGGGACTACTTCTTTATAGGAGAACATCTTTCACCAACTATTTGTTTACACTCGGATACAATTCATACAGGAAAAATACAATAAACACTTAACTTCTTATTTTCAGTTTTCAAAACGATGAGATGGCTCCCTAGCATCCTCCACAAATGACCAATGAATTATTTTTTAGCATCGTTATGAACCAGCAATTTAAATATAATTTCTTTGCTTCAATCAATTGCATTTATTATCCTTATTAAAGCTTAAATTTCCCATCATTGACAAATGAGAAATTCTTCAAGTGGGCTTCTGAATCCTTCATGGGTAGCTTCCTTGCTTTCTGGAATGATAAGATATAAATATCCTACCACAGACCTAGAATCAGCTATTTCTTCAAGAAGCTGGTTTTTAATGTGATTGCAATCTTTAAGGATTTAAATATTTAAACTTAATCTGGGTGATTAAGGGATATCCCTTGCTCCTACTGGGTTTGTCACTATTTCTAGGCCTTCAAGGAAACAGAGCTAAGAGTACTTTTTTTAAAAAAAAGATTAAATATATTGTGAATTCATACTGCTAATTCCAATTCAAAGTTAAGACCTCAGGGTTTTTATTTAACCTGATTAATCTACTCCACTCCAACATACTTACTCGGGTGATTTGTCACACAACACGCAAACTACAGTCTCAAAATAACAAATGTTCTCACTAATAACATAATTACTAAAACACTTCAGGATTTATTTCTTGAGTGCTTTTTATATTTTGTATACATACAGTTACATACTGTGATTTTAAAGTCACTTGCAATGGTTCTTCTCTGTACAGTTACGGCATAACTCAAAACATGGTTTCACATTGCTTTTGAGGGATTGCCTTTTAAAGCTATTATAAATTTCTTAATAATTATGGAAATTCCTTACTTGGTTCTTAAGTCAAATCTAGGAAACAAGACATATTCAGAGAAGTCTACGTTTTCTGTTTATTCCTTCCATCTGGTTCCTTCCACTTTGTGGTTTTTTTCCCCCCATATTTTGGGGGGAAACTATCTATCTATCTATCTATCTATCTATCTATCTATCTATCTATTATCTACCTAATTTGTCACCTTCTTTCTTAGATAAACAGTAGTTCTCCACCTTGTTTTTTTCATTTAACTGTGGACTTACAGGTCACTCTATTACCATACATAGAGATAGTCTTCATCCCTTGCACAATTGCATAGAACTCCATATGTGAGTACCACAGTTTACTTAGCCTTACTCCTCCTGATGGACATCTTAGTTGTTTTAGTATGAGCTACTACAGATATTGCTGCAATGAATAGCTTCATGCAAATGCTTTTTTGCACTTTGCTAGTATATCATTGGGATAGATTTCGAAAGAGGGTGTGCTAGGTCCAATACATACGTAATTTTGCTAGTTGTTGCAAAACTCCTTCCACAGTAGCCACACCGTTTCGTATTCCCAAATAGCAATGTATATGAGTGCCTGTATATTGTCAGAGTGTATTGTTAAGAGTTTGGATTGTTGCTCATGTGATATGTGAAAAATAACATCTCAGTGTAGTTTTAAATTGCATTTCCTTTATTAAGAGTGGGGTTGAACATTTTTTTCATTTGGTTAAGGTCCATTTTTCTGCAAACTATCTGTTCATACCTCTAGTGCCTTTTTTATAGAGTTGTCAGTACTATTTTTTAGAACTCTTTAATACGAGAGATTGTAAACTTTTATCTATGATATAAATTATAAGTATTTTCTCAAGTTTGTCGTCCACCTTTCTTATGGTATTTTGTAGTACAAGAGATTTTTAACTTTTATGTAAACAAATTGATGAGTTTTTTACTGGATTGTTTCTGAATTTTGAGCCATTGCTAGTGTAGTGGGTTGGAAAAAAATAGCCACAAATTCTTCCCCTGTATGCACGTGCCTGTGAAGTGCGACTTATATCTCTTCCCAACAAGAGAAGATGACTGTTTTTCCATCCCCTTGAATTTGTACTTCGATTTGATAGAATATTGTGGAAGTGAATTCGTTAGAGTTCTCATATTCTTGGAACCCTGAGACCGCCATGTAAAGGAGCCTGGGCTAGCCTCCATGAGAATGAGAGACCATATGGACAGAGAGGCCCCACCTAGTGCTAGCACTAATCCCAGGTATGTGAACTTGGCCATCCTAGACCAGCCAACTCCAGCCTTGATGTCAGAGGACTGCAATTGTCTGAGTGAGCCTCAGGCAAGATCAGATAAGAACCACCCAGCTGAACACAGACCAAATTGCTGATCCACAAAATTGTGAGCAAAGAAGATGATTGTGTATCAAGCCATGAAGATGGGGTAGTTTAAGCAGATATGCTGTAAAGATAGGGAATAAAATTTAACTTTGAAGTTGATGCAGACTAGACTTCATGTTGTTGCATTTCCCATTCCTCTGCAGGGATAACGGATACACTAGCTGTGCCTTGCAGATCCAGAATTTGTCTGGCTTAACCTTCTGGTCAGTTGTTGCCTTTTCTGAGAAAATTTTTTAAAACTACTAACTGCCAAATGTGACATTATACAGAAGAATTCTTTTTCCTTTTAAATTTTAATATTTATTTAAAACAACCTTTGAAAGCAGCAGCTATCGAGTTAAAAAACAACCTATATTTTATTAACCTTTTTTTATTTTAACAACCTATGTAATATAATACAAATTTAACAACAGAATTCCATAGGCAGCATTTTTATTATCAAAGCATTGACTGATTTTAATAAAATTTAAAAAGAAATATGTTAAAGTCAACACATGTTCTAATCAATGACATGCCTTTGAAACTTAACTATTACCTTAATTGTTGAAAGACACATATGGGGCAATCTTGAACAATGGATCTGGGATGACCACTCATTTTCTTTTTAAATCTGAATTTTCTATTACAAAGGACAGTGTATTCCAAGCCAGCTTTTGAGAGTTGGAGCTGGATTCAGGAAAGATTAGTTTCTGAATGTGTTAGTAATTTCTGTGCCAAGTATTTGTCCTGTCAGATAGCATCTGTTGACCAGAAACAACACTGTCCATTATAATAAAGCACGTTATATAATGTTTTCCTCAGTTAACTATTTCTCTAAAGAAATTTCTAGGAAAAAAAAAAGATTTGTTAATTTTATTTAACTTTTGGGGTAAGTTTTTAGCAAATGAATTGGAGGAATTTGAAAAGTTAAATATCATTTGAATTTTTCATATGGAAATATAATTTTAAGTAATCATTGCTCAAATTAATGTTTAAACTAATATAAAAGTTAACTTTTATTTACTGAGATTATTTCTTATGGATTTCTGGGGTGAGGAAAGAGAATGAAGAGAAAATTAGCTTTTTTCTTTATCAAGTGACATGAAGAGAAGATTGTGGGCATTATTTCCCCTTCAAGAATGAACATCTCTCCCCACATATAAGAAGTGCTTTCATTCAGGACTAGAGAAGGAATCTGTGAAGTGGAAGATTCAGTGCAGATTGTGGTTATATCTATAATGTCTCAAGCAGAAACCAAACAATGAACAATTAAACTGGTTTTTAAAATCATCTTTAGATTAGATGACAATCAATTGAATTTCTCATGCATTGATTTTATTCCATTATTAAGAGATTTAGAATACAAATTTTTTAAAGCCGTGGCCTAGTTATTTTAGTCATACAGAATTTTCAAAAAGGAAAATTGCGGGAGCCGCATCTAATGTAGCTGTCTGACAAGGTCACAGCATACAGTGTGGCACCTCTGCAAGGCTTAGGCTGCCCCCGATGGGTTCTTTGTGGCTCCCTTGGTGTGAGTGTGTTAACGTGTGTGTTATGTGTGGGATACTTAATGCAGCCTCATATGCAGATCAGATATGGGGACTTGGGGGGTCTGGAGGAAGCAAATACATTAGAGCCAGAAGAGGAGCCATGTCCTGGCTTATATGAAAATTTATCAAGAAAGCCTTATGTCTTGCCTCTGAGAAGCAGGGTGGGAACATCAGAACATCTTAGACCTACTCGGAAGCCTGTAACAGTCAGTGTACCAAGAAGGACAACTTAAGACTTATGAAAATAGGTAATGGGAAATTGTTTTGACGTAGTCTGTTACCCTTCACAGGAGTGAATTCAGAGGATAGTAAAGAGTGGGTAGTTGTAGGAGAAAAGAAAGTAGATGCCTCTGGCTTAAATCCATGGGAACAATTAATCAGGCAGAGACCTCCATGCATAGGAGAAATAGGACTTAGAATTTTACATAAATAGCTATGTGCTTTTTATAGGTATTATGTGAGAATCCTAGAAGTAAGTGTTGTCATCTAAACAAATATTATAGTTGGTAAGATTAGTAATTGATAGAAATATAAGATAGATATTATTAATAAATAGAACAGTAAAAATAGTTTAAGTACTGAGAAAAACAAGACTGCAGTGTGGGCCCCAACTTGGCAGGCAATATGGTTAGGAAACGATAGCCGATAGCCACAATCTACAGTAAGAGAGAGTGTGAGGGAGTTGAATTCTGAGAAATCGGGAGGATGGGCTGATGGCAGAAGATTGGTGGAACTGTAAATCTGTAATGTTTGATTATAGGGGTCTGCTGAAGCAAAACAACCGCGGGCTTGAGTATAAAAATGCAGCTGTTTAGGCAATAAAGAGAGATTCTGATGCACGATCCCTGAGTGCTGTCCCTTCCTTCGCCGACTCCGCAGACACCCCTGGGGACCTGGACTCTGGAGCTGGGGCTGGCCCCCCGCAGAAAATATTACATTTTTAAAAAGACCTCAAATAGTAGCAAAATATTCTGAAACTAAGCTCTTGAATTTATCATCATCGTATCTCTCAATCCCCCTGGTCCTCTCCATTTCCAAACTGTCTCCAAACTGTGACCCTAGTTCCATTTCTCACAGTTGTAGCTGCTGCTTAGCGACTCTTCTTGCTAGTCAGTCCATAGTGATCCTTCCAAAATGGTAAGTTGACCCTGTTATCTCCTAGTTGAAAACTTTTCACTAGCCGACCAATATCCAGTTGAGGACATTTAAATGTGTTATTTTTGATATTAAAAATTCTTATTCTATATTATGACATTCAAGGCCGTGCACAAACCACACCTGCCTAGTCTCTCTCCAATCTTGCTTTCTGTCCTCTATTTTCCTGCAACCTTCAGCCACCTTCCCTTCCCCCAGGATGCAGACAGCCTAAATGATTTAGCAGCATCATTATTTGAACTTGCCATACTGTTTTATGCCTCAGAGATCTTGTACACATCCTTCACTGCACCTGGACAGATGCTTCCTGCCCCTCAACTGGCTCAACTTTTTTCTAGTTACTCAGCTCAAACATCATCTGTTTTGCAACGCCTTTTTTTTTCACCTGACTGAGTTGACTCTATCATACCTTCTTTTGTGTCATCCTATACCTTACTTTCTTATTGCATTAATTATTCTGTTTTTTAATTTTTGTTTGTATTTTAGAATTTCTGAATAGGATAAGAGTTCCCTGAGAAGAAAAACCGTATTAGGGCCCTCAATAAATGTTTGTTGAATGAAATTATGAGGCTCAAGAAATTATGGCCTGTTTTTAGAGTTGACTCCTGTGAAACTGCTGATATTTGGCCATTTTTTGACCAACAGAAACACCAGTTCCATAGAATTCAACCTAAATACACTTCAACAGGTAATCTCGAGAAAAGTTCAGATTGTTAGCTTCACTAAAATCATTATAACTTCTAACATAAATACAGAATTTTCTCATGTTATCTGGAAACTCAACTGAATAAATTTTCAAATATAAATTTTTTTTCCATAAATAAATCAGCCTATAGCTTTCTTAATACAAAGCCCACCTGTTATGCTAAATGGGATTTTCCCTCCATTTGTGCTTTTTCTTTCTCTAAGAAAGCATTACATGTATAGATATCATGTTCAGATCTCCATATAAACCCTTTTTCTTCATATCTTCATGAATAGTCTAGAGAGGGCCAGCACTGAGTTTGGGTTCAGCAGTGCTCTGGGAAGCCTTTTCAGCTTTAGAACAAGCAGCACCACATTCAATCAGTTGACGTGAGAACTGTAGCTGCAGGCAGATTCCAGTGCGATTACCCGTGCCACCTCACATTATTCTAGCTTCACTGTTCCCGAAGAGATTGTTTCCCAAGCAGTTTTACATGACTCTTCAGAACAGTGACTGGCTTTCTCCTAAGCTGAAAGTTAAGCAGAAATACCCAATATGTTCATAGTATTCCTCAAACTCTTTCAAAACTCATGTCAGTATAATAAAATTGATATGAGAGCTTATGTAAGTTCTTGCAGAGACATTGCTGGTCTGGTGATAAGTCCCTTCGAAAGATTTATCCATAAAAACAGCAGCAATGAAGCAGGGTTCCATCTTAATTCTTTTGTGCCTATTGGCTATTTTGGTTATGGTCGTATTTTCTGCTTTTCCCTAAAAGTTAATTTCCTGTTCCCTCATAACTCAGTATTAACTGGAAGCAGAATTTCTCATATTCTTGTCAGCATACACAGTTGGCCATCATCCGGACAGTGTGGGATATCTCTGTGTGGATGAGTTTTGTCTAGCCAAGTCCTCCTAGCTTGCAGTATGGTATGGATATATGGCTAAAAATATACGGTCAAAAAGTGAAGGGAGCTGTGTGTGTGTTGTGCGGGGAGGAACTTTCCCTACTGGACATAAAGATTTACAAAGCTAAAGCGATTGGGTGGATAGATAAACAAATAGCCAATGGTAAAAATGAAGGTGTTCGGAAAGTCCACACGTATATGGAAAGAAGTTTTAAGACTGATTAGAAATCAGTGAGGACATGAACTCCTTAGTAAGTAGTGCAGGGACTACTGGGTATTCATATAGAAAAATAAAATAAAATTAGCCCCTTACCTCACAATTCACACACACACACACACACACACACACACACACACACACACTTCCAAATGGATTAACAATTTAAAAGGAAAAGAAAAATCTGAAAATTTTTGAAAGAAAATATTTCTTTGACTTCAGAAAAGGCAAGGGACACCTCAATCTACATAAGGACACAAAATGTCTCATTAGCCTTGCTCCACACTAAGCAGAACAGAGCCAGGACGCATGTGCACTCCAGGTTGATGATGGTTAAGAAAATGTAGTTTTTTATTTTTTATTTGCTATTTATTTAAAACATTAACTCATGTGGAATTCAGAGGATATTTACAGTAACTTGCAATAAATCGCATTCATATTCTGTGCAGATTAATACAGGGAAATGTAAAAATAGACAGAAAGAGGAGGCGATAATTACAGATTTGGGAGAAATTTTATTAAATACTGGCTCTTCCAGCACTTTAAACTTTCCACTCAAAGTTAACCATTCACTACACTGACTTCCGTTGTAATTTTAAAGGAGCATGGATATTTTATTTCTTTGACATGGAAAAGAAATACAGTCATGAGAATTCATTCAATTACAATGAAAATAGGTCTCTTAACTACATCTTGAAATCTTAAGACCTAGTGCAAGTCATGGAGAGGCTCCTTTTCTGCCTTCCTGCGTGAGTCCCAGAGAACTCTATAGGAGACCCAGAAAATGCAAAAAGATGGCAGTTTGGGGAGGACATTTTTGGTTCTCTGTTGTAGCCTCCACACTAAAAAACGAGAAAACCAGCTAGGCACTTCCCTGGTCACTACAAACTTGCAAGTGACAGCCAAAGTGTGCTCCATGGCCAGAAAATGCAGACAAGAGGCTGCTTTTCCCCTCCTTTGTCCTTATAAGACATAGGAAGACAAAGAGGTCTCAGACATACGTGGCAAATAACTTAGTGAGAAGGGGAGTCTAATTATGGTGGCATAGATAGAGGATAATAGTTTTCCTCTTTTTTCCTTCTTTCTTTTCTTCCTCTTTTGGATTTAAGAGTAAAACATTTAATTTTCTTCCAAGCATTTTTCTTGAAGTAATTTCCTGCTTTTACTCTCAGAAATGTCAGATATGGGATGGGGATAAAGAAAGATCTAACAGACTTTAGGACAAATAATACTTTTAGAAGACTTGAAAACCCATATCCAAAAAGGTATTTTCACATTGATGTTCATGGCAGCGTTATTCCCAGTGGCCAGGACATGGAAGCAACCGAAGTGTCCTATGAGAGATGAACAGATAAAGAAGCTGTGGGACATACATACAATGAAATATTACTCAGCCATAGAAGAAATTAAATATTGCCATTTGCCACAACATGGATGGACCGTGAAATAATCATACTAAGTAAAAAGCCGGACAGAAAAGGGTGACGACAATCACACAAAATCACTTATATGTGGGATATAAAGCGAAAAGCAACAAATGAACAGAGCAAACAAACAGAGACTCATGGACATGGACTATAGATTAATGGGGACTATAGAGTAGTGGGGAGGAGAGAGATAGATGGGGGAAAGGGGGTCAAACATGTGCTGACAGAAAGGAGTCTAACTATGAGAGGTGAACACACAGCGTAAATATATATATGCCTTACTGTTAAAGTGTACCGCTGAAACATTGGATTTCGTTAACCAGTCACCATTAAATTGATTAATTAATTAATTTTTAAAAACAATACTTTCGTAAGGCTGAATCTAAAGTATCCCGAGAGAAGTACAGGCTTTCCACATTTTATAATCGGTTGGGCAAGACGGGACTAAAATCATAAAATTCTGTTAGCTGATGGCCTTAGTAACATGGAAAAGGCTTCATGTCAAAGTTGCCGGGGACACAGGACAGAACAGCTCTCCATGATTCCTTTCTGGGATCTGTACAGGTTCCGAGGTTTGCTGAGTGATCAGAGACCGGTGGGCACACTGCTCTGCATCTGTATTTTCCTGCCAAATGGAAATTTAACAACGAGTCTTCTCTTCAGCCATGGTGTTGCAGATTTGAGGCTAGAGTCTCATATTTTTCTATAGTCAAGAAGAAATTGGGAGTCCTGAACTTGGAAGAGAAAGAGTCCAGAAGCTCCAGAGCAGTGGTTATAACTTCCTGCCAGGCATTTTCCCTGCCATACAGCAAAATCCTTGCTGAGAATGGAAAGAAGGGTGATTGTCCTCTTTCTTAGATGTTTCCAGGCATGTAAGGAGAGCCAAAGTGATTTTTTTAGTGTCCTCCTGGAGACAAGAAACTGAAAGAAAACTGAAGAGTGCATCTCATTTTTTTTCCTTTTTAATGACCACTGAGAAACTCGGAAGCATCAAGTCTTGCTAACAGAGTTCTCTAAGCAACTTCTTTTATTTGGTCAAACCAGTTCACTACTTTTCAAGACTGAATAACATTTATTAATGGACGTTTGGGGCACTGCCTGCTATGGTACCAGCACTGTACTAGGGAGGGTAGGCTGAGAAGGTTACATTCTAGTCAGGAAGAAAGACAAATAAACAAAATGTGCTATAAAATGTTAGGACACAAATGTGAAAGTCGCTGCAGAACCTGCAGGAGGAGTGTGGGAGTCAGTCATGGTCACTGAGGGCTTCCTGGTGAAGACAATTTCTCACCTGAGTTATGAAGGGTGAGTAAGGTTAGCCAGATGAAGACAGGAGGACCTGGGTCAGTGGCATTCCAGGCGCAGGGAGGAGTCGGGGTGACCATTCAGAGTTTGGGGTCTGCAGGTGATTCTTGTAGGCACTTCTGGATGCATTCCAGCGCTCCCTGGAGCTCTACATCTTGGAATCAAACCCTAATATTCACGAGGTGGAGACGTGTTTGCACAGGACCCCTGCCTTTCTGGTCCTTTCGCATAGTTCCTGCTGTTTTCATGCCCAAAGCATTTCCATGCTTTCACATGCACTATTTTTTTTTTTTAATGTGGGTGTTATATAATCAGAACTCCAATACCTAGAGGCAATTCTTTCTGCCATTAGTCAAGTATTTTATTGACTATTTTTTTTTTTTTTGTCTCAGCTAACCCATCTGGATTGCATTGTACTGCTTTTCAATCATAATAGGTTTCCCTGCCTTCTTTCTAAGGCTAGAAAACACTATGACAATTATGACATTCTTTGGCGTTTTCTTGGTTCCGAAGAAATATACAATAAAGCATTTTATTAGACTTTTTCAATTTTCTACTTCTTTCTTCTTTCAGGAAGAATAATACCATCTGCAATCCAACCATTACATTCTAAATATGACCCATTTAAGGGATAATTTTTTAAAATATAATTTTAAAGAGTATTTCCTAGCATTGTTCTCACCTTCCAGTCCACTTCTCCCCACCTCACCCCACCAAAAGAAAAAAACAAAACAAAACTCTAAGCAAGATTACAGCTGTGTTTCTGGACCATGCAAAGTGATCATTTGTTTCTGACACTTGGCGTACCTCTGACCCGCTCTGTGCTGTATGCTGAAAGTCACTCTCCTGGACTGGAGTCACAGCTCCAGGAGGCTCAGTGAAAGCACTCCTGGTCATCAGGGAGAGGACAGTGTACCCTCAGGCTTCACTTTCCAGCACAAACCAGTGAAATGTTTTCATTTTACAGGTAAATGGTGCTTGACTCATTGGTCACTGGCATCCAGACCTCACCTGTCTTTCCTGGGCCCCCAAGGCCCTTGTCCCCTGCCAGGAGGCTATTGTGGTGCTGAAACCCAGACAACACCTCAGGCCAAGAGCCCACTAGGTTCCCACTCAGACACTCACTTCTTCGTCCCTTTATCACTCCCTAAGTAGTTACGGAGTGCCTACCCAAGTCAGGCACTGCTCTCAGCAGACGCCAAAACAGACCTAAGTCCTGATCTGCAACAGGGGTATACTCTACAGGCACATTCCTGTAGCCCTGGTGCCTCCTCTCCGTTTCCATGGCTACTGATACAGGTCACTGCCAGTGTGGCCGGGGCTGGGTGTTTCTTCCAGGCACTTTGCTCCAGTGTCACTCTTAAAAGTAGCCTTCTCAGTTCAGCTCTTCCAATTCATTACGTGCTGACATTTTCCCGAGGCATTCCATACTACCTCGGTCAGGAGAAATGCCTGCCTCAGCTACACGCTGTCCCCCAAGTCAACTCTGCCTCCAATGATTCAGGTCCTGGGGAAAGGTCCGGGTCATCAGTTCAGACTGTTCCTCCCCTACAGTAAATTTCCTCTCAAGGATTTTTCTCTCTTATTGCTATTTTAACAATCTGATTCCTACCAGGCTTCCCACAAGCCATCTTTGCTATTAGACGTGAGCTAATAAGTGTGAGCTTTAAAGAAAGGATCCATACCCCAGTTTCTAATCTCACAAAGTTTTTTTTTTCTCCCACCTCTCTGTAAATTCCTAGATGCAAATAAAAATGAGAATAGAGTACTTTCCAGCTTCACTAGACAGTATTCAAGTTCAAATGCCAGTGGATGTTATCTCTTTTCATCTAAGTCCCAGGCCTCTGCTGAGCTAAAAAAATATCCTGTTATAGATGAAATACAGTAACCATCATGCTAAAGGTGAGTTTTTGAAAAGACTGTCTCCTAGCTTTGTATTTTAAATTAAGCTCTTTCTAGATTTTATTGTAAAAAAAGTCATAATCATTTTTAAATTTAAAAAAAAAGACAAAAAAAAGCCACATTCCACTCTCTAAAGGTAATGATACTTATAATTCCATTACGTTTTAAATATTTCAACTTTCTATTTCTTAAAAATGTTTTAAATTTTTTATTATATTGCCCCCCAAATTATAAAGATAGAGAGAATAAAAAAGGTCCCCGTTTCCCCCCACAATAGCATCTCTGTTAGTAGTGACTATTCTCTCAGATATTTCTACATACACGTAAATTTGTATTTTCAATTTTTTAATCCATAGGGTTTTGTTGTTGTTGTTGTTTTTTTTTTTTTTGGTTTGATTTATAAACGTTACATTTCTTGTTTTCAAAAACTATGTTGAGGCATATTTTACATACCACATAATCCACCCATTTCAAGTGTACAATTCAATGATTTTTAGTATAGTTTTTTATTTTTATTTCTTTCTACTATTTTACACATGCAACTATCACTATATATGAGTTTTAGAACATTTTCAACACTCAGTAATATACCTCATGCATTTTTGCTATCAACTCTCCTTTCCCTGAGCCCCAACCCAGGGCAAATACTAATGTACTTTCTGTCATTACAGTTACAAAAGTCATTACACATGAATTTCACACTATGTGCTTTGCTGTGTCTACTCTCTTTCATTTAGCGTAATACATTTATTTTTAGAAAACGCAGATAAATGTGTATGAATGCTTAATGAGTTTTACTTGAAAATAAGATCTCACAAATAAAAAGCACAAGGAGGTTTTAAGTACTGCTCATGTTAGGGACAGAACTCACAGCAGTTAGTGAGCCCTTGAGAACCTGCAGATGATAACTAAGCTTTTGGACATTCCACTCTTCCCCCTAGTGGCCTGGACGAGAAAAGGATATCGTGTTTGCTGGTGGGAAGACAACCCAGATTCCTCAAAGGCGGGTAAATGAGGGAAATTACATTTGAGAATTTCATTTGAGAGATGTTTTCTTTTTCTTTGTTGGAGGCCTTTCATGAAGCAAATTTCCTGGGAGGCATAATCTATCATTCTCTGCAATTCTTCCCACCGTTAGGTCTACCAGGCTCCCCATGTGGAGGGATTTAGTGCGGTGTCAAGAACTCAAGGTGCAGTGCCCCGACTGCCCAAGTTCAAATCCTAACTCTGCGGTTGCTAGTCATGGGACCTGGGGCAAGTTCCCCGCTCAGCGGCTGAGTTTCTCCCTCTGTAAGATGAGGAATGATACTAACACCTTCCTCCCTTTGTAATTTCCTCTTCTCCATCGTATCATCCCACTTCCCTCCACCTCCAGTATCACCTCTTTAGTTCGACACCATACTGCACCAGTCATCAGGGATGGGTCTTCTGGCCAGTTACCCTGTTTCTGCCCCTGGAGTGGGCTGTCACTCAGCAACCTGATCACTTAAAGATATTGGTATTTTAAAAATACAAACCAGAAATTATTTGTTTTCACTCAAAACTAATGTGGGCACAACTTTTAACAAGTGCTCCATAACATTACTTAAGCCATGGTTTTGCTGGAGGATCAGGAAGGAAGTGCAATGCAGAAAACAATTTATAACTACAGCTCCATCCCAGCTTTCTGCCTGGCTCCTGCTCTATTTTAATGGCTCTGGGACAGCTCACTCTGTGCCCCGAACCTGCTTCACCATTCTAATCTTCATCTCCCTGGCTCAGAATCCAGACCCCACAACCTCCCAGCCCCTGCTGAGACCCACAGACAGGAGGAAGGCTTTGTCTCCACTGAGTTGCAGCTCACCTAAATCCTCAGCTTCTTTCTGTCCCTGAACCAACTTTTCCCTCAGCTGAGTAATGTGGGAACAGTTTGTCAGAGAAAAATTGGTCAGAGAAAAATTCAGCCCCATACACAGCTATGAATTCTAGTCCTATGGTTCTTACGGTGCAGTTCAAAAGTACATTTACAAAGTCTGGGTTATAGAGTGTTAAATAATATCACAGGTGGTAAAACATTAAGCCTAGGATGGTCCTTTTCATGGCCTTTCCTTTTGACTGAAGAGAAGATTAGGCTTGCACATCAGTTCTACACTCTTTGCCCTCTGAATTCTGCATCTCCAAATAGCTCCTCCAAAACAACGTACAGGGCTCCTTGGAAGCATGGGAGAGTCTGGTTGGCTAATATTTTGAGAAAACTTAGCAGGCAACGAGTGAATTATGGCCTAGCAGTTGTGGCCTTTGTAGAGATAATATCACAGTTGATCGGACTTCCTTTATCAGATATCCCTAACCTCACAATCGTCAGTAGAGCCCTAAGGAAAGCAGATAATGAGGCAGAATTAGGAGACGCCTCTGAAAGAGAGAGGGGAGGACACAGGATGGGCAGAGATGGAATCAAATGCAGATCTGACACATGTAAGAGGAAAAGGGGAAGAAAGTAGATTGGACAGAGACGCCTCGGGCCAACAGACATCTGGTAGAGTCTCAGCCAACCCATCTAGAGTGACTGCCTGAGAGAGGAGTCCAGCTTTGAGCAGAGTCATCAGACCGAGTAGTCCTGCCACGCACACAGTCTTTAGCTGGGGCTGCCCCACGAAGAGGTTTGTCTAAGCCTGAGAGCCCAGGCGAGGACTTCTTTGCAGCTGACAGCATGTTCTTCCTTAGATAGATGCAAGCATGGGGCCTCCTTGGCTTCCACAGCAGGAACTTTCTGTTTACCAGCCAACTTTTCATCCTGTTACAGGATCAAGTGGACCCTCAAAAATATTTTGCTCATCACTTTAGCAAGATCCATTTCCTAACAATCTTCTGAATTATGATATATATATACACTCACACACACACACAGAATAATATGATGCAATCCTTAATAATGAAAATATTCCTCCCTGTTTAACGACTTGAAAAGATTTCATGCATATGATTGAGTAAAATAGGTCACAGAACACATGTATGAGCTCATTTATATAAGATTCTTTTTACATATCAATGACTGTGACAATGGTTTTCATTTTGTGCTTTACATTTTTCTGTATTAGGCTGTGTTAAAATGGGCATGTATTATTTAAAAATAAAAACAGTAAAGCTGTTACACGTAATAATAAAGAAATTCCAAATACTTCCTGCTTGTCCATTTTACCTGGGCTCTGCCCATGAGTAAGGAGGTCTGGAATCAGAGTACCTAGGAATGAAGGAAAGCAAGCAAAAGCCAAAGCACAGCTGTACTTTCTCCTCTCCTATAGGCAAGTGAGTTTCTGCAGTCTGTAATAGAACTTCGATAGACACCGAAAAGTCTATTGTACTCTTCTTGCTAGAAGTTATGAATACATGGCCCAGTCCTGTCAGGCAAGGAAATCCACATAGAGAAGGGGTCATCATTTCTCTGGTCGATTTGAGTGGGAAAAGGGCTCTCTGAGTAGGGGTTATTTGCCACTAGGAATTAGAAAAGCAGCTGTGATCAACTAAGTACCCTAAGGCAGTGGAACTCAATATTGAAAATTTTTTCTCGATCCCAGTACTCCAGATGACCCCCCCTTCACATTCTTTCAATATTTCACCTAATTCATCTACCAGAATACTTTTCAGTTCCTTCTCCGCAATTCATTCTCATCTCTTTAAAAACTTGCACTTAGGCACTACTTCCATCAGGGTTTTAGCAAAGCATGTAAGTGCACACATAAGCTTTTTCCAAGTTATAAGTATAGGTGCCTCCTAGGCCCTAAGATGCACCAAGGTGCACAGGTGTTATGCAACACAGGAAATGAATATGAGAGTCTAAGCAGCATTTAGTCTTGAAAAATGTATCCTGTCCCAAAGTCCCCGAGTTGAGCCTCCTGTTTGTACAGCTATGAACATGAGTCTGCAAAGTCCATTTTCAAAACAATCTAGATTATGTCAATGTTAAATTCCTGATGAGAATGCAAACACTGAGAGAGTATAAAGCTATACAAGTTTTCAGAAAGACAGTCGGCCAAAAAGTTTTGCTATAGACTAAATTGTGCCCCCCTTCCCAAATTCATATGTTGAAACTCTAACTCCCCCTTGTGACCATGCTTGGAGGAAGGACCTTTAGGGAGGTTATTAAGGTTAAATGATGTCATGAGGGTGGGGCCCTAACGATAATGATCACCTAAAGCTGGGGTCCTTAACAACAAGAGGAAGAGACACCAGAACTCTACTCAGATACTACTTTTGTAGCTCAAACACTACTGAATATATCTCTGACTTTGAGCACATTATTTGACCTACTAGCCTAATATTATCGTTTGCCTTTTCTTTCTTCCTACATCCTAGTGACCTCCAGGGAGCTTTACTCTTTTCTCTACCACAGTAAACATTGTTTTATTAGTGGTTTCAACAGAGACTTGCGTGTGTGATATAATTTGAAGGATGGTGAGAGAACTGCCCATCCAAACCAGCTTTCCTAATGGCCCTGCCATGTTGTTTCAAATTCCAACTTGACAGCAATGCTTTGCAGACCTGTTCTCAGACACGAGCAACCTGTGCAGTTGCACAGTTCCTCATACTTAGAGGGGCCCTGGGCTTCATTTAATGTTCTACTGTTGTTGCTGCCTTGAAACTCTTAATAACTTTTGAACGAGACTCTGTGTCTTCATTTTGCATTGGGACCCACACATTAGGCAGAAAGTTTTGCTCCTTTGGGTGAAAGCATTGTTCTTAGAAAAGCCTTATTTTAAGAGCAAATAATTTACCTGGAAAGCATGCCATATTAACACCAGTTATCATCCATTCTGTCACTTTAATTAATGTGTTAATTAATTAAGACATCAGAGCTCTGAAGGACTGAAACAACAAACCTCCAATTTTTGGTGTAGAGAAGCAGCCTGGGTATGTCCGGAGTATAAACAGTGCCTGCTCTAACCTAGGGGCCTCTGAGAAAGAGTTGGAGGCGAAAATAAAGGCACTATATACCATTTGACATGTATTTATCCTAGTTCTGCTTAATTTATAGTATTTTTCTTTAAAAGATAAGCAAAATAAAAGACATTATTTTACCTGCATTCCTAAAAAGTGACATTTCTATTCTTCAAAGTCAGATAAATGACTATAATAGTTTGATTTTTAATGAAAAGCTAATGGCTTTTAGCAGTTATAATTCCGTTAAAATTTTTCTTTACAGTGAAAGGTCAGACTTTCAAAATTTATGAAATCGATATCCTATGTATTTTTCAGTCTAAAAAAATCCTCCACGTGGTATTAATATATTTTTAATGAACACTGAATCTTAAATATTAATTAAGGAGGTATTTATCTCCATTTTGCTAGATTTGTTTTGAATCAAAATCGATATAATAATGTTCTTCCAAACAACATTTATTTGTTGGTCCAGAGTTTATATCATACATTTTATTTAATATTGTATTACGTTCATTGTAATCTGTTCAATAAACAAATCAAAGCAAATATCAATCAGCAGATATTTTTGCTATTCATTATAATGAGAATACAGAAGTCAACTGTTAAAATTAAAAAAAAAAAAGACCCCAGAGGACTTGATGTATTTTTGTTGAATGACAGTATTATAAATCAGAGCTCCATTCTAGAATAAGAGACTAAACACATGTTTGTGTTCTGCTTATGGCGTGCACATCAGGTGAGGTCACACCTGCTCTCCTAGTCATAGCAGACTGGACAGAGGCCTGGAGCACAAGCCAAGGCGACACAACAAGGCATGAGGGAGGCTCTCTGCCTCTGAGGCTGTTTGTCTTGCATTCTGCCCGGAGATAACAATCCACAATGAATGGTGATAAACCAACTCAAATAAAGTATTTCTTCTGAGAAACATAATGTTATATATTCATAAAAGAAGGGGAGTCATTTTCACCAGGATTGCTATTGTGAATCAAAGTCTGGATTCCCACAGTACCTTGTATATAATCTCCTGAAGTATGAGCAGCGACATGAGGCAATTTCCAAAGCTATCTTCCTTTCTTGCAACCCCAAGTTCCCACTTAGGGTTTGATTTACTATAACTGAAAGTTTTCTCCCTATTCATGTCGGTCAGGACGTTTAAAACATCTGTCTAAGCCCTCGGGGACAGTTATGCAGTCATATTGCTGCTTAACTTTTGTAACAAGCAGGACCCTTTTTCTATACAAAACATTATATGTTCCCAAATGGTTTCATTTTCGAATCCAAAAACAAATGGTTAATTTCAGATTTGGCTTTATAGTTGAAAAGCATTTTTAGATGTTATTTTGTCAGAGCTTCACAAGAGACCTTGGAGAAGATACGGTAGGCATTATCATTTTCATTTCACAGATGAGAAAACTGAGGCTGGGAGCGTATAGGAGACCTGTCGTGAGTCACACATCCCGTCAGCAGCAAGTCTGCATGTTGAAATCCAGATCCCCTAAGGGCCAGGAGAGAGCTCCACCGCGATGAAAGGAATGAATACAGTACATACTGGTTCACACTTATTTTAGCAACCTTAAACTTCATATTTCGGTAAAAATCACAGTTTCATGAGGAAGCAAATTTCTCTCGTAACCATGAGAATCAGATCTATGAGAATTATTACTTTTGGGACCATGACATATAACCAAGACACCTGGTTCCACTGGTGGCAATATAATCTCAGTGTGGTCAAGGACACTTCACAAACTCAAACCTTTGCAAAGTGATGGCTAATTTACTCTCACTTCTCATAGTGCAGAATGTTCGTTCTGGGAGTCTGGGACTAGGTTTTATCCATGAGAGTCTGGGTCACAGGGGACAGGAATGAAGTCAAAGGTCACGCCAGGGAAGGAAGCCTGACTGGCCATTCACAGGGTCTTATTCCCCTTCTTTACTCTGTGAGTGTCTCTGTCTCAAATGCTTCTGCACTGACATTCCCTCTCTCCCACAGTTATAATCAGGTTAGAATGGACAATGTGGCCTCTGTCCCCTTCTGTCCTTCCAGTAATGTAAAGGAAGGCAATAGGACTGGCATCAGGGACACAGTATGATTTTAAATGAACATCCTCTTCTGTCAGAACAAATTTAAAAAATTTCAACATTAACGTAACAAGATAGGTATAACACATCCTGCCTAATAAAAAAGCAAAAAAACTTGACCTATGAAAGAGTGTTTTTGATGTTCACTAAATCAGAAATGTTGGTAACTTAAAGGGTATGAAGCATAGTTTTAGAAAAGAAAAGTGAGAATAATGTGATTTCCAATTTCTTATTGTCGAGACAATAAAAACAAGTCCTTTTGAATGTCTTCATTTTCCCCACATTTCTCAGAAATTTGCATGTACACAGTTTTTGTCTTGCATGCAAACAAACCTACTAGGTTTGCTCCCAGCAGTCTCAAACTCTTTCAGGTTGCCTGAGAACAGGGAAAATTGCCTGGATGCGCACTGAAAGTTTTAAACAGAAGAGGGCACTAAGTCAGAGAGCAACAAACACCACGCTCAGAGATGGGAGGGAGGGGGGAAGGAAGGAGGGGAGGCATGGGGAGGGTTTTATTTTGTCCTGGGCAAATTATGCCCAGAGACTGAGATTAAATAAGATATTTAATACAGGTTTGCTGTGAGAATCAGAATTTATAATAAATAATATTTCACAAGCCAACAGCACACAGGATAATGTCTTTTAATAATCCAATAAACAAATAACACACTCTAACTCAGTGCTAGATTAATCACACTATTGTTCCAGGTGAAGAGGAGGTGAAAGAAATAAAGTCCAAATTTAGTCAAAGTGTACCTTTCTACCAGTTGATTCTTGGTGGAGTCAGCCCCATAAAAGGTCTAAGGAAGGGACAGGCTTATCACCAGAGATAGAGGATCCAGAGCTGAGAAGCCTCTCTAAACAAACCCTGGTAATTTTACTACTTTACTGCCCTAAGCCTTCATTGCACTTAAATTCCTTACTATCTACATACCCTCAAACCTCTGCTCCTTTGTCTTGTCAAATCCCCACACATTTATTATCTCTTTATGGAAAGGATATGTATGTGGCCTGCTCCACTTCTTCCACAGAGAATTATTCTAATTCTCCTGTGTACATGTTATAAAATGTGGGATTTTCTCTTGTTATTCTGCCTCATGCCAATTTTTTTTTAGTAGCCCAGCCACAAGAACTCAAGAAGGGTAGAAGAGAGAATTCCCTTTCCCTGACAGCAGGAAGGTCACACGAGTTCATGCAGCAAGCTGGCTCAAGAGAATAAATCCAAACTGCCCAGAGAAGCAGTGAAGAAAGATGGAGAGGGAGCATCCTGCAAGTGAGAGGCTTTGTTAGCATTGGCCATGCCAGATCCATGGATTGCCACGTGAGCCAACAAATTTATCAGCATATTTGGCTAAGCTGGCTCAATTCCATTTTCATCATGAGCCTTCAAGAGTCCTGATAATTCAACGGGCATAGTAAAGAGTTCTTGCTTCTTTTCTCTTTTTATTTTTCCCAAAGATACAGTGACAGCTCTGTAATTTGCTCTCGGCTTATACAACTCATACCGGAGATAATATTGAGAATAATCTTTGCATTTCAGGGACACTAGAGATCAATTTAGTTTATAATTTTAAAAGGCATGGATTTACTCTTTTGTATTTTAAAGCTTTTCCCAAATGGCCAAATGTAACCTTTTAAATAAGAAAAAGAAAGGCCAACCTTATTTTTTTTAAAAAATTCATTCTACAGATAAGAAAGGATAAAATTGATATTTGAGAGCTCTTAATTTCTAGATGGGATCTGGGTAGATGCTACCATAAAGAAATCTCTGTTTCAAATACTTTCCTACCTTTTGCTCCAAATGGTTGAAACAGCAAGGAAGTGTCCTCTTTACAGTTTATTTTTGCTCTGACACTGAAAGTGGTCTGCCTGGTTTTAAAGGCAAAATGCTCTACTGTTTTAATTACAAGTACTTAAATGTTTATTCCCCACCCCCAATTTGGTGAAACATTCACAATTTCGACAATAAGCTACCTTCACCCTAACACTGCTGCTAATGGAAACCAGATAAAACTGGGACCTCACCACCCTCCTGAGGTTTAGGAAAACTTGATGCCATAACACACCTATCTGTGTTTTGGACTGTGGGAGTCCAGCTCCAGCCTGGAGATTTCTGAGAATTCCTGAGGTTTGTGCCCTCTGGGCTCTTTGCGTTCCTGCCTTAGGCCAAGGTGGACATGAGGAGTGCTCTCTTGGCTGCTGTCCACTGGGATTCCTGACCCGCCCAGCACTTTTGTGAGGTTAATGTCTTTGCCAAGGACTTGTGGTTTGCCGGGTGGATGCATCTCACAGGGCACAGCCAGCTTTCTGTCATCTCAGGGGCTCCAACTTCACTCCGCCTCTCCAGTGGCATCAACCCATTCTCTCCTCATTCTAAGCGACGCGGTTCTTCGCACTCAGGTCCCAGCTTCCAAGCAGGCTAATCAGGGAATTCTCCCAACAGAGGTGGGACTCCTTCCTAAGGGAAATAATCCTACCAGTTGCTGGGAGAATAACATCTCCCCATTTGCTCAACTAAGAGAGGGAGTGTTTGACACCTATCTACAGTTAACAGAGCTCTGTCTGGCTGTCCCTGCTGTCACCCCACTGATTAGAATGGCTGTTGGGTGGTGCTCAGAGTCTCCTGTTCTCTATCTCTCCACGTGGTCCATTTGGAAAATGCGAGCTGTGAGAGAAAAACCTTCCTAAGTAAGTATATGTGTGGAAAAGAATGTCATCTCTAACCATGGACTAATCTTTTAACTAATAGACTAGTCATATTACCTTCTGAAGCATTGTGTTAATTATTCATTACCAAATTTTTTAGGTCAGTTGGTATTATTTATTTATAAGATGGAAGACCCGAGATACAAAAAGGTTTGCAGTCAGTTACAAATCTAGGATTGTATATTTCTGGGTGTCCTGGCATCATTTTCAAGGTGTCTTCAAACCACAGATCATAAGTGACTAGCTATACAGACTAGTTTCTATAACGAAAATATCCCTAATAAAACTCAGAGAAGCTAGCCAAAGTCAACGTTTATCCCCAAGTAATTCATAGTCCAACTCTGGTACTTGAATGACTCCTTATTCAGGAAGTTTATTCAGTGCCATCTGGGGGAGTTCTTGCAATGAAGAATTTTGCAGAAGATAATAAAGACTGCTTAAGAGGGTAAAAAATTGTTCAGGTATCCATGCATATATCTTTCCTTTATTAAACTTTATGAACTTATAAAAATTAAAATCGATGTAATTCAGTATTTTTGAGGGAAACATTATCTGATTTTATGACTAGTTTTTAGTGACTCATATGCACTAGCACTATTTGAGCCGCTGCAAGGATACAAAGTTGTGTATCCCCATCTCTGTGCCCAAGAAAATTGCAACAGGGTGGACACAATAGTGGAACAAGAATAATAGCAATAATAATAATAGCCAACCATTATAGAGTACTTACTCTATTATAGGCACTGTTCTTAGTGCTTCTCATTTAACCCTTTACAAACATATGAAGAAAGTGAGACAGAGATAAGTAATAATAGCTTATATTTATTGAGCACTAATATATGCCAGAACACTATCCTAAGTGGTTTATACGTATCAGGTCACTTGTCATTGAAAGTCTAGAAGGTATGTAATATTGTTTTATAGATGAGTTAATCTTATCCTTACAACAACCTTATTAATTAGGCCTTATAAGCAGTCCTTTTTGCAGACGTAAACTGAGGGGTAGAGAAAATAAGTGATTAAATCACTTGGCCAAGGTTAAAAATCTAGTAAGTTGTGGAGCCAGGAATCAAACAAACTTATTCAACGCAAGAGTCTGTATCTTATACTACTCTTGAATGCATTTTCTCTACTACAAAATCCCATTATGTGTACATTTAATTTACATGAATTCAACCATTTGCACTGAGAGACAGAGAGAAGAATTAAAAAAAGGTAAGGCTGATCCTTGTATTCTGCCCAGTCGGCACAGGGTTTGGAGGGACTGTGTATGGCAGATGAATTGTCCTGCTCAGTCCTTGTGACTCTCAAAGTGTGGACATTTCATCAAGCTGAGGATGATTTTAACTTGGAAGGTTTTGTGGTACTTATAATGTAGGCCGATTCACTTCATCTGGGCTATAACAGTGATGTCTTTTAAAGCTGGAAGAGAGTGCAGTTGATCTAGGGAGACCAGTAAGTTGCTCTCTGAATTGGTGCATTCTCAAGCAATTTCGGAGAATTTTTTTGGAGTCGAATATATTTTTTCCTTGCTTGCTGACTTTGCAGCCTAGCCCTCGTGTAAGATGTAAGGCTGTTTTATACAATGATCATAAACGAAGGCAAAATGTAGTCTCATTGGCAAAGTGAGAACCAAAAGCTATAATGAGTCAATGGGTCAATGGAGGAAAAAAATCACACCTAGTTTGGGGGATGGGAGGTTCTTTGGGAAATCAGGAAAGACTTCATGGAAGAGAGGCTATCTAAGACAGACAATGAAGAGTATGTAGCTCTGACAACCAGAGGGAGGGAGTTATGTGGAGGAGTCCCTTAGCTAGGTCCTGAGAAGGAAACTAACAAAGTTTAGCAGGAGAAAAGCATAGAAATTTATTTAATATAAGTTTTACATGACATGAGGGCTCTCAAAAGGAAATGGGGAAGCAAAGTTAGACCTGAGTATTTTATGCTAGGTTTGATGAAGGGTGGAGAGTCGTGGAGGAACAGGATAGGTTAAGGAGTAGGAAGTAATTGTAATGAAATGCGGAAAGCTTAGCAAGGCCTGTTTGTTGGGATTCTTCTTGGCGTCCCTCTGTCTTCAGAGATAAGGATTCTCCTTTCCTCTGGGTATGGAGAGAGCACTTCTCACACAGAGTTTTATGCCCTATATCAGGGAAGATGGGGTGTATGGTGGGGAGGAGGTCAGAGTGACCTTCCTGCTTTTGTTGTTTTATCAGACTCCTTTGTTTAAGATATTCAGTATGCCGATGTGCCGTATGTTGGGGCAGTGTATTCTGAACCCTGTTACTTTCAAAGCTAAGATGAGGAGTTTGTACCGAGCTATGCTTTAGGAAGATGAACCTGACAGGGAGGTATAAAACCAGCTGGACTGGGACTAGCATTAAGCATACCAGTCACAGGTCTGATGCTATAATCTGAGAAAAATATAATGGAGCCTTGTGTGAGACACTTTGGTTTGCAAAAAAAGGGAACCAACTTGATGTAGCTAAGCTGAAAAGGTGGGTATATTGTAAGGGAACTGAGGTGAGTCAAAGAACGCTGGGGCAGGTGGGCAGCTGGACCTCAGGTTAATAAACTTCAAGTTCAGGGCTTCTTACTTAAACTGACTGCTACAGAGAACCTGGGGTAGGCCCTAGCAATATAATCACATGGTCAAGGGTTTTCATAAAATTGTAAAATTAAGTCATTTTAACTACAGTTGATTAAGATCTCTGTGTCTCTACTTATTCCTGGAATCTGAACCAGCCTTTTCTCTTGGGAGAGGGTTGGAAGTGAGGAAAGCTGACTCCACAGTACCTGAAGTTATGCACTACTTCAGTATTTTGCAACAGTTGCATGTTTTTAGTTTTATATCTTAGATGAACCATTTCTAATCCTTGAGAGGAGCATTTAAGCATATGCCAGCTTGGATTTCTCTCTGGGTCTGCATGTAACAAGGCGGTCTGTTTATTATAAGGCTCTAGCCTTACAGCATGGGCACAGTGAAAGGTTGAAGATTCTAAAATAGTGTTTTGAAGACTCATAAAAGAAACTCATATATAAACAAGACAAAAAATATTTATTCAAAAGATGATAAAGCTTGAGTGTGCATATTAACTGTAATTTGAATAGATATTTTGGAACATTTCAAGAAAACAAGATTTGACTCCTGATTTGGAAGGATATGGAAGGTACCTTCTTTCATAATTTTAAAATTTAACTACTAAATTTATTTTTGAATGTATATTTTTATTTAGATAAAACTTAAAGAACTGTGAAACAAAAGTGATAAAGATGATGGTCATACCAAAAATTGTAATTCAAGATTATAATTTCAGACCATGCCAACAGCAATAAGATAAATTCTGAAAATCAGTAATGAGTAATCTCTGGATTATTTCATACCACAGTTGAGTGAATTATAGGGACACATTAGCAAAAGATGTTAAGATGTCACCGATTTGACATTAAATAGTGATATCCATAGAGATGACATAAGACTCATAATCACTACTCACTGATCATTAAATAGCAAACTTCTTGAATACTTTCAATTTAAAGAATATTTAACATTAGTCACTGACATCTTCTCCATGAGAGAAACATTATACAAACCCCCATAAATTGGAAACAATCTTAGAAACTGATATGACATTACCAATGATAAAATGTGAGGCTGATAGAAATTATTATAAATTATCAACAGTATGAAAAATTTAATTTTCTAAGCTAGAAGAAAAATTTAATTATCTTTGTATTCTCTCCATAGAAAATAATATCGTGAAATCGTCACATTAAAATACAATGAGAGTATGTAGCCCAAGAAGGTAGAAAGGTGTCAGGCAGTTAATTAATAAAAAAAGATAGTATATTTTATATTTCTGGGTTTTATATTTGAGGTAACGATCAGCTTTTAAAAATCTGTCATTTTTTTTTGTGATTTATTCCTCATCCTAGATAAGTATGCATATTCAAACCTGATTTTGTATTTCTCATTTTCTATTTTTTTTAGAAAGAGGGCTGTCTCACATTGTAAAAGCGTTCATTAGGTCCTATGAAAGTCTGAAATAGGTTGGGTCCAGAAGGCTACCAGGAAGCCACATACTTCTCTCTTGCCCTGTTATCTGCTCCTCTCTGGGGCTGAGGCACAGCTGAGGGACTTTCTCTGCTCTCAGGTTGCATATGGCAGACTACGGCTCTCCCACAGCTAACAAGGCACATACGTGAGGTTCCGGGCACATTAAGACTGTAGATGATCTGTTTGTCCTCATTCCAAATTCCTGAGAAAACAATTATGATAGGTCCAGTTTACACAAGGTGCATCTTACTAGTTCAATCAGTCTGTTATAGCCATAGCCAAAGAGAACAAAGTCACATGGAATAAGAATGTCTGCTGGGGGCAGGACCAGTGCCTGGCTACCAGAGAATTAGGGTTGACTCCCTTTGAGGTTGAACTAGAGGGGTCCTGAGTAGGAATAAAAGTAAATGCTAGAGAGCTTCGCAACTGAGGAGAATAGAATGCAGGGTAAAATAAGAATGTTAAATAAAAAAAATACACTTTATGGCTCAGTGATAAAAGGTCAGAGGGGAAGACTAAATTCTCAGAGCAGGTAGCAGGTAAATCAGTTGCCTCTCCCAACTGAGAAATTTGCTTTCTGGAGCTAATCCTTGGCATCTCAGAGTTGTATTTGATTAAGAGAAGCCATATTCCCCTACATCATTTCAAAGCTCATTTGTTACCTGTGAGAATATTTTTAAAAAAACATTTTACCTCTTTATAGTTCAAGAGGATTTTTCATATGGTACTTATGTTGCTTTCTTAATAATATCATTTCAGACTGATGTTAACTTTATTAGTTCTAAAATTTTAAAAAATTAAGAGCTTGTTACCTCGCACACTGAATGGCCTTAGCCCATTTAGGCCTCACCATAACTTGTCTTCTCTTTTTTTCATAAATTGGATCTTTGAAATATTTTTTGTATAAGACTATAAGAAACAGCTAGCATATCTGGAGTACACCAAAGACTTTTGCTTTCTTATCTTACTTTTTCATTCCTTTATCCCATTCACTTATCTAACCCCAAAAACCTGCTACTGGAAAACAGGATCCTGGCTAAGAAGTTTTGGTGAGAAGAGTGTTCCACAAAGTCAGTCACGTACACTACCCTCCTGTGAATGTCCTTAGTCTCCTTTCAAGATATCTACATCATTTATAGAAAAACCTACTGTTGCCATTTGAAAATTTTGCGCTCAAAAATACTCAGTGCCACCATAGGTCTGACAACCAGATGTGCATCTTACTTCAGTACAAATCTGTCCCTTGCTCTTCTCAGCTCTGTCATTTGGAAGTTTAGTACTTCAGGGCTTGAGAAGCAGGTTTAGCACCTTTGCTCTAGTATCTAGTTCCTGCCTAACTGCACAAATATTACCTTAATGATTAAAGGGCTCTTTGGGCTAAGGGTAAATTAAAAATATTAAAGACCAAAAATTTCAATATAATGATATAAAACTAATTAAGTTTTTCATCATATAAGCGTTGGGCAACACCTAAATTGACTTATAATAAATGGAAACCACATTATAAAAATATACAGGACATCGAGAGGAAACACTGAAAAGCACAATAATTTTGAACATCTGGATATGGTTATCTATAGGCAAAATTGTAAAGCCGATGATTGTCTACATCTGAGTCCATGGTTTGCCTACCCAATTTTTAGCCCTTTCCCTGAGGTTTGCCTGAGCTCCGTGATTTTCCTACCTTCAATGCCTTCCTAGAGCCAAGCCTGCCTCTGTCATCCTGTACCTGGCTTCCTGCCACCATCATCTCCCGTCAGTCCCTCCCAGTCCCGCCCGGCCCCGCCCAGTCAATTAAAAGGCACTTGTTATTGCAGAACTCCTTCCAGGCGACGTGAGGGCACTAGAAAATGATGTCCCTCTTCCCCAGGTCCCAGCTCAGTGACCTCAGAAAGGCAGCCTGTGAAAATAAGTAAATTTGGGATCGAATTCTCATTCTGCTTAGCTGTGTTAACAGAAGCAAGTCACTTAATTTTTTAGGCCTCAGTGTCCTCAACTGTAGGTCGATTAGGTTAAACATATGATATTCCTGACAGATCTAAGAGACGAAAGGCTGGACTAGGGACTCTGACCTTGCCTCTTCAAGGCTTACTTCTCTAGTCTGTACTGATCACAAAGGGACCCACTTTCTCCTCAGTCACACCCAGTGGTAACAGAATGAATCCTTGTTAAAATACTAATGTTCTTTCCCCACCCACGTACCTAAATAAAAACGGAGACTTTGTAAGTGGACTCTGAAATTCCCTACGAGTAGCATATAAGCCACTTTTAGGCTTGTTGAATTGTGACTGGGCTCCTTCCCCTACCTCAAATCACATGGCACTGGAGTTGGCCTATTCATAAGGAAAGCACAGGATCAGGAAGCTGGCTGGAGCATGCTTTCAACCCTGAAGATGACAATGAAGAGGAGGAACCGGGGAAAGCTGAGCAGCTTGCTAAGAGCCAGCTGCGGCGTGCTGTTTCCTGCCTGGCTCCTCTACTCACTTGGTGGTGGCCTTGGTGAAGCTGTTGTACTTGGTGAAACTGGTCGCCTCAGTTTCATAATCTGCAAAATGATGATACCTTCATGATTGGGTTGTTATTGAGGATTAAAAGAAAAAAATGTAAAAAGTACACATTCAATTGACACTATTAAGATAATGCTAAATTTCAAAAACATTTTGTTGGTACTTAGGACTTTGACTACATACAAGTACAGATATTATCAATTATGATACCTATCCATGGACCCTTGGATATTAATTTTAACCAAGGAACTATTTTTATTTCTCTCTCCTTTATATTGAGGGAGTTAATATTTTTAAACTCTCAATTCCACTTCCCATTTTTTCATTCTTTTATGTCTGGTATTATGGTCCTCCTGTGACTTTTTTTATCCTCCGTATTGATTGGCTTCTTATCCGGGCCTTAAATTTCTCTCTTTTTGCTTAGCAGTCGGTGTCATCAGCAGATATGGAAAGTCCACTCCGACACAGTGCAGCAGACAGGAAGAGCAGGATACAGGAGCCACAGGCTGGAGGAGAGGGAATATGTTGGCAGCCAGTGGGGAAGTGAGTGTCTGGGAAGAGAGAGATAGGAACCAGGGCCAGAAACACTCAACCACCTGCAGTGGTGCCTGCTGTGTTAGGCAGAACAAGGAGGTGAGTAAGGCTGCAAAGTGGCAGCAGTGTTCTATGAATTTGGAGGCTGGGGCATGAGGCTGATGTCAAGGCTGAAGCAGAGGGCAAAACTTTTCATCTTGAAGACTGGATAAGAACAGTTGAAACAAGGCTACATTTGATAAGTTCTACTGGTTAAGAGCATAGACTTTGAAAAAGGATTTAATCTCAAATTCGTGAACTATAAGATGGAGATAATTATATGGAGGTCATAAGGTTAATAAATACGAAATATCTAGTAGTATACTAATAATAGCTAATATTGTTATTATTGCTATTATTATTTACTTTAACTAAAATAATTCCACCCACTCTGATTAGCTTACCAATAGGAAAAATCTCCAAAGAAAGCAAATAGATAATGGGAAAAACAAGTCTTTGGTTTGTTATTCTAATCCTTAGGGTGATTCAGGAAATCAATAAAAAAAAATTCTATTAATTCATTTTAACTTAGTAGCATGGAATGCCTTTGAAAACTGGTCAGATCACAAGTATGGAAATTTATTTCAGATCTTTCCCTATGAAAGATATTAATCTTGTATTTTAATTAAATACTATAGCATTTATTCTGAATTTTTAAGAAACCAATTTTATTCAGAAGCTTTAAAGATTAATATGATCTTAAATCACTAATAAAAATGTCTTCAATGCATTTCATTTGGACTTTTAATTTTATAATAAAGGAGGCAAAATCTGCTTACAAAAAATTGGTTTTAACATTGAAAATATTAGAAATTCTAACTAGAATAAAGTATAATCCATCTTAAACACTTCAAAAATTTTAATAAAGTAATACAATGTTCTTTAATTTACTTGTAGATAGAATAAAATGCTTCCAACTAAAGCACTATTTTAAAGAGAAGTTTGCTTTTCAAATACAAATTATGAAATGACTGAGTACTTTACTAGAAACATTACATGGTAAAATTACACGTGCAACTCATAAGAATGTAATTTCTCTTCTATATTCGAAACTACATTTTCTGCTTACTTTACCTGATTGTATTTGATTGTACAAATGTCACTCTCAAAAATTGTTTCATTGGATTCTGGAAACTTAACATGCTCCCCCCTCCACCCCCCGAATTATTTTGGTTATGGTCATTCTCTAGGACAGGCCTCTTATAACTTATTCAATATACAATGTTTAAGAGATTCTGATCCATAAAAGGCAACATGATACCTAAAACAAAAAGTGAGTTTGGGGAGTAGGTTCCTTCACAGACCCGGAATATGGGAGAGCTATGAATAATCACCTTTGTAGGAGCCCAGAAAGGGGCAGTGAGAGAAATGGATAGAGTGGCTCACAAATAAGGTAGGTTAACAGCGGACTATAACTGGACAGTTGCTCAGAACCACTCAGGCCTTAAGGTGAGGCACAAGAAGAGATTTTTCTGGCTATTATTGTAAAGTCTACAGTTGTTGGTATCCTGGGCATTTGCCCACCTGCAATGGGGGAAATCTAATAAGTTTAAAGATTGCCACTCAAAATTCACTACTGTGGATGCCCTTGTGGTGGCTAATTTCTAATATATGGTTCCCAGTGGTCTTCACCTTCTGGTATTTGTGTCCTAGTGTAGGGTGACATCTCACGCTGAATTAGGACTGATTTGTATTACCAATAGAATAAGGCGTAGTGATGGTTGTGACTACAGGAGCTAGGTCAGAAAAAGTAGCACAGCTTCCCCTCATTCCCTGGGACTACTCACTTTGAGAATGTCCAAGGATTAGCTCAAGGAAGAACATTTCCAGCTGCCCCATCTGGCTGCCCCTCGAAGAATACAATATTCTGTGGTTTTCATGTTATCACTCCCATCCCTAAACTGGGCCCTACAGGGTCCTTTTTCCCATTTTGGACATACAAATATGATATAAAGCAGGAAAACCTCTTCCCTTGGTTAGTATATATCACTGAAGACAGGCTGAAATTTTAAAAAAGATGTCTTAGGTAATTTGAAAAAGGGGATGTAAACAAAGAAAAGTACAAAAGCATTCTGCCTAATACACAGTATATAATCTCATTTATATTTTATCTATATAAATGCACGTGTATATATATGCACAGAAAAAAGTCTTAAAGCTTAAATGTTCAATGATCATTTATGGCTGGTTATCTGTGGAAGGGTATGGGATGTCTCAGTATGTGTGCAGGGTGAGGAGTGGAAAGAGAAGTAGAGAAAGGAAGGAGACTTAGCTTTTTAAAAGTTTATCTTATGTGAAAATTGATGACGAGACTGTATTAATGAACCACTGGATAGTTAGAAAATAAATTGTGTAATATGAAAAAAAAACAGAAGCAAAAGCAGTCTAGTTACAACACAGAGACCTCCTAGTCTGTGATCATTAGCATGTTTCTAGGACTGCTGGCCACATCGGCCCTTGCCTACTGAACCCCAGGTCTTTAGAATGCTGTGCTGCAAACTTCCTGGGTTTCTCACTTGACCAATTTCCACAAAAGATATGTCTTTTCAATACCCACTGTCTAACAGCTGCCTCAGAGACTGAGTTTGGCACCTTCAAGGCCAATACCAAGAGATTAGATGGCTCTGTCTTAACGTACCAGTCAATGACTGCAGTGTTAATTCTGGGGAGCAAACTATCCCCAAACACAGTGCTTAAAACAATAATCATTTTTCTTCTGTAGGTCACTGGCTCCAAGCTGGGAGTGATTCTAGACCTGCTCTGAATCGCTTTCTTATTGGGCCAGCAGACTTCCAAGGCGTGGTCTCCACATTTGTGAAAAGCTGGTGTGAAGAAACATGCAATATCTCTTAAGGTCAGGCTCAAAACTGTCACACTGTCACTTCTGCCCATATTCCTTTCGCCAAAAGCAAGGGGAATGATCTCAGTGCAAACTAAGTGAGGTGAAGAAAACATTCCATCTCTAATGAGGGGAACTACAAAGCCACAATTCAAAGGACATACATACCTGGAGCACTGAAGAATTGGGAAGAATAATGTTACCTACCACTGTTATCCACCTGTGACTTTCCAGATTACTTCCAACTGGCAGTCGGGGAGATACATTCCTTCTGATGGGAGCTAACAACAGGAAAGATTTGACTGCCCGTGAGATCGGCTCCAGCCTCTAGGAATCAGGCTTCGTCCTTGCATGCACCTCAACACACTATGTTTTTGGCACGGAGATGCAGTAGCGTCATTAATTCCTTCACATATCAAAGTAGACAATGGTTCCCATAAGTGATGGGCTATTTTACAGGATATAGGGGATTAGAAATCCTGCCCTGGACAGGGAGCTGAGTTTGTCATATCCTGTTTACTGTATGTTAATGGTTCGAACGTCACGCGGCTTTACACATTCTTTAGTTCAAAAGGGTGCCAAGACTTGTCGTGTTTCAGAACTCCGGAATCCATAAAACTTCATCAGAGTTAAGAGGATTTTTTTTTCTGACGAACCCTATTTGCTATCCGGGTTTCTCCTACGTTTAAAGGCAAAAACCTTTTTAGAAAAAAAGTCCCCAAAGTTGTTTTTGAAGATGGGAAAGAACTACCCCCGTCTCTCCAATAAAGAGGCATGAATAGCTTAAAAAACAACAACAACAACACAAAAAACCCCACAAACACATTAAATTCCTCGGCCCTTCGGGGACTCCGATCGGTGGGGCCTCCTGTGGTTCTGACACCTGAGCCCCACGCTGGGGTCATTTCCATGGTTCCCACGTTACTTTCGAGGACAGCTAGCACTCGCAGGCTTGGGGCTCTTTCATAGCCCAGGGCTGCCCGGGGGAGGCCGAGCGCGCGGGACGAAGCCGGGGCGTCCGCCTCGCTGCGGTCCGTGCGCGCGGCCGCGGGGGGCGCGCCGTCGGGCCCCACGCGCGCGGGGCAGCCCTGGTCTTTGTTCGGGGAACCCGCGCTGCGCCCGCAGACGCGGCGGCGGCGCGGCGGGAACGGGGCTGGGTGCGGGAGGGGACATCGAGGCGTTTCGCAAGCCCGACTGTGGGCGAGGACGGCCGAGGGCACGGGGCGCTCCCAGCGCAGCGCGCCCCGGGACGCCGCGCGCCCGGCTTTGTGCGCTCGGAGGCGCCCCTTTGTGCGCTGGCGGCGGAGGGGGGACCCCATGGCGCGCAGACCCCGCGGCTGCGTCTTCCTTTTCGACTCCCAGGCGCCCGGACCCGACGACTCCCGCGCCGATCACACGCGGGACTTGGGGTCCCTCCCCAGCCCCCTCCGTCGCGGGCCCGGCGCGGGGCGACCGTGGCCGGGGGCTGGGTGCCGGGGACCGCAGCCCCGTCCGGGCGCCGCGCCAAGGGGCGGGGGGAGGGGGCGGCCCGGCCGCCGCGCTGCGCAGCTGCGCGCTGGGCCCCGCCCGCCCGAGGGCAGACGCGGGCGCCAACCGCCGCGCGGCGCGGCCGTTGGGCGGCGGTAATTTCTGGGAACGGGGCGGGGTCCGCGGGGGACGCGGCGGGCGCGGAGGAGGGGCGCGCGGCGGGCGTCACGGCGGGGGCGGGGCCTGCAGGGCCGGGGCGGGGCCTGCGCCTGGGGGCGTGGCGGGGCGTGGCCAGCCGGGCAGCGGCGCGGCGCTGCCCGCCCGCGCTCCCACCTTTCCCCGGCCCGGCTGAGGAGTGCGGCCGCGGGGCGCCCGGGCTGGGGGGGCCCCCGCACCCCGGCCCCATCAGGCCGCCCGGGCGCGGGCCGTCCTGCGGGACAGGGACGCGAGTCCGGAGCCGGGCATGGGGCGCCGGCCGGGGCCCGCGCGGGGGGCGGCGCGCGGACGGGCCGGGCCGGCGGGCGCGGCAGGTGCACTCGCGGCCTCGCGCTTCGGAGCCCCCCGCGCCTGTCCGGGGAGGCGGGATCAGGGGACCCCCGCGCGGGGCGCGGGACGAGCGGCTCGAGTCGTTCCCTGAGAAGGCGGGCTTGGGAGAAGTTGGGGGCATGAGGGGCGGGCAGATCCGCGGGAGCGGCGGGGCGGGTCGGGGGGGCGGCGCGCCCCGAGGGGTATAAATAGCCGGCCCCGCGGTGCCGGGCGCGGCGCGGACGGGCGGGGCGGGGCGGAGCGCGGGGCGGGGGCCGGAGGCCGAGGGGCGGAGCCGAGCGGGGGCGCGGGCGGGGGCCGCCGCCGCCGCCGCTCCCCGCGCCGCGCTCTGTGTCGCCGCCGTCGCCTGGGCGGTTGGGGGGTCGGTGGCGCGGGCGGCGCGGGCGGCGCGGGCGGGCGGGGGGCGCCGCGCGGGGCGGCGCGCGCTGTTTTGTCTGGTCCTCGCCCTGCGGAGCGGCTCGGGCAGCCGGGGAGGCCCCGGCTCCCCCCGGACGCCGGCGGCGGCGGCCCTGCCCGGAGCGAGGGCGACGCCGCGGTGGCCCCGGCGGCGCGGAGCAGGTAAGAGCGCGGCGGGCGCGCCGAGGGAGCCGCGCCGAGCCCCCCGCGCCGCGCCCCCGCCCCGCGGCCGTGTCGTTGGCCCCCGGCGCTGCGGACGGTTTTCCCGGACGCTGCGCGGGTGACACCGGCCGCCAGGCGGGGAGCGGGGAGTGGGAAGCTGGGGGGGGGGGCCGGTGCCTTCGGGCAACGGTCGCGGAGCGGGAGTCGGGGGAAGGGGGGGCGCGCGGCGCGGGGAGCCCCGGGCGCGCTGGGCCGGACCCCGCGGGCGGCGGGCGGCGGGCGGGGGGGTAGGGAGGGGCGGACCGGGCGCCCGTGTTTACATCCCCGCGCGAGTCCGTCCCGCCGCCTCCCGCGGGGCGGCCGGGGCGGGGTCCGGCCCCGGGGGAAGCGCGTCCTGGCGGGGTCCGGGAGGGCGGGAGGCCGCGGCCGGCGCCGGGGCAGGGCCCCTGGCCAGCCCGGGGCGGGTCCCGCGAGGCGCCGGCCGCCCGGGAGGCGCGCACGGCCGGGGGCGGCCTCCTCCCCCGCCGGCCCGGCCGCCGCCCCCCGCCCCCGGCGCGCGCGGCAGGTCGTCCGCGGTCGTTGTTTTGGGCTCGCTCGCCCCGCCGCCGCCCCCCGCAGCCCCCGGGGCAGGGAGGTTGGGCTGTTAGGAACCTTTTTATTTAAACAACAACAAAAAGAACCGGCCCCGGACCACGCGCGTCCGGGGCTGACCGCGCCGTGGGTCCGCGCCCGCCGGCGGCCGCGGGGCGCGCGGGCTGGGGCTCCGCTGCGCCGGGACCCCCGCCCCCGCCGCCCCTGCGCCAGCCGGGCCGCTGGTTCCGTGCCAGGTCAGGACAGAGGGTGGTCCGACACGCCGGGCGACCCGCGGGGGGACAGTTTCTCCTGTTTCTCGTGGGCCAGCCCCCTGGGCTCTCACCCCCCCATCCCCGACCCCCACCCCCCACCCGCTCGGAGCCAGACGCGCCGCAGGCAGCCTCCGAGTTGGTGGTGCTCGGGCGCAGGCATGGGGGGGCCCTGCGTGGGAAGACGGGGACCCGCCCTCCGCGCCCGTGTGCGAGGACGTTCGCCCCAGCTGTGGCCGGAGCGTTAATCCGGCGCGGCGGGCGCGGGCCGGGCGATCAGACCTGCCTGCCTCCCCGGCGCCGGGCTCGCGGCGCGGGGCTGGCGTCCCCGAAGGACGCGTGTGCGCTCTCCCAGACAGGGTCGGATGGTCGTGCTGCTGCTGCTCTTCGGAAGGTTTCATGGCTGTAGCAGACAGGCAAGTCGAGTCGCGGGGAGAGGATACGTGTCTGTGGTGCAGTCCGGGTGCCGGAGAGCGTTCGCGTGGACGTTGCTGAGGTGTCTCCGGGTACACACGTGGAGCGGAGACGCTGAACGGTGTCAGCCTGCTTTTAATCTCAGTGACTTAACTGATTGATTAATCATTGCTTCTCGCTCCAGACGTATGTACTCAAGGAATGATCAGTTTGCTTGTAAAGAATTCCAACTTTGAGATTTCTATCCTAATAGTTGGTAACTGTGGCTGTGGTAGGGCCTACTAGTGTTGGTGGCTTTACCTGCTCACGGGTTGTACGCCGTGTGTGTGTGTGTGTGTGTGTGTGTGTGTGTGTGTGTTTGTTTTTGGTAACAGCTTTCTTGAGATACAATTCACATACTGTTGTTTAGTTCACCAAGTTAAAGTGTACAGTTCTCAGGTTTTTCATATATTCTGCGAGTCGTGCAACTATCACCATAATCAGTTTTTGAACATCTTCACCCCAAAAAAGGACCCCATAACCATGAGCAGTCACTCTTGATTTTCCCCAACAACGCCAAGCGTAGGCAACCAGTAATCTACTTCTCTCTCTCTATTTGCTTATTCTGGACATTTTACATAAATGGAATCATATAACATGTGATCTTTCGTGACTGGTCTCTTTCACTTAGCATAATGTTCTTAGAGCTCATCCAAGTCGTAGCATGTGTCGTCATTGCTTTTTATTGCTGAATAATACTCCATTGTATGGCTATGCCATGTTATTTTTCATTAATTAGTTGATGGACATTTGAGTTTCTGCTCTTTAGCTATTTTGAATAATGCTGCTGTGAACATTTGTGTTCAAGTTTTTGTGTGGACGTGTTTTTATTTCTCTTGGGTATGTGCACTTTAAAAACATCAGCTTTTTGAGTTATTTGAGACCAAAAGCTAGTCCATTTTGAGTGCACAATTCAATGATTTTTAGTAAATACGTAGACTTATTTTCACCATAAGCCTGGTTTAGGACATTTCTGTCACCTCTAAAAAAGCTCCTCTGGCCTGTTCGTAGTTGACCCTCATTCTCACCCCCAGCCCACTGCTGGTTTGTGCTTTGCTCTATAGATTGGCCTTTTTTGAATATTTTATATAAATTCAGTCATACCAGATGTAGTCTTTGAATCTGGTTTCTTTCCCATTTTTGAGATTTATCCATATTGTGGTATCTATCAGTATTTTCTTTTTTATTTCTGGATAGTATTTTATTGTACGGATATACCATATTTTGTTTGTTGATTGACCAGTTGATAGACATTTGAATAGCTTTCCAGTTTTTAACTGTTGCAAATAATGGAGCTTGAACATTTGAGTACAAGTCTTTGTGTGGACATACGGTTTCATTTTCTTGGGTAGAGACCTAGGAATAGAATTGCTGGGTCATCTGTTTAACTTTTTAGGAAACTGCCAACCTGTTTTCTAAAGTGCCTGTACATTTTACACTTCTAACAGCAGTGTATAAGAGTTCCAGCCTCACATTCTTGCCAACGTTTATTATCGTCTGTCTTATAGCCATTCTAGTGGGTATGAAGTGGTGTTTCTAATTTGCTTTTTCCTAAAGACTAAAGGTGTTGAACATTTTTTCATGTGATTATTAGCCATTTATTTATCCTTATTGGTGAAATAGCTATTCACATCTTGTGCCCATTCTTTGTTCATCTTATTATTGAGTTGTAACAGTTCTTTGTATGTTTTGGATGCAGATCTTTTATTAGATATGTGGTTTGCAAATACTTTTTCCTAATCTGTGCCTTTTTTTTTTTTAATTGGCATCTTTTGAAGCACAGAAGTATTAAATTTTTTTGGCAACAGTTTGGTGGAGTTTTCTCAGTTTTTTCTTTTATAGATTAATCTTTGGTTGTCATAAAAATTCTCGGCCTAATCTTAGGTCTTGAAGATTTTCTCCTTTGTTTCTGGATAGATGTTTCATAGTTTTTGCTTTTATATTTAGATTTATGATGTATTTTGAATTAATTTTTATGTGCGGTGTGAAATAAGGGTCTATATCTGTTGTATGTGGCTTATCTTGCACAGTTTGTAGAAAAGACTGTCATTTCTGCATTTATTGCAAATGTACAGATTTATTTCTGCACTCTCAATTCCTTCTCATCTACGTCTCTGCCCTTAGGCCAGCATCACCCTGACTTGCTTAATGTGCTTTATGGTAACCCGTGAAACTAGCTAGGGGTAGCCCTTCAGTTTTGGTCTTGTTTTTCAAAATTGTGGCTATTCTGGCTTCTCTATAGAAATTTTTAGGATCGACTTGTCAGTGTCTGCCAAAAAAGTCTGGAAATTTTGATGGGGAATGCATTGAATCTATTGATCAGTTTGTGGAGAATTGCAACCTTACAATATTGAGTTTTCTGACACAAACATGAAAATTTCTTTCTGTTTATTGATCTTTAATTTTCTCAGTGACGTTTTGTAATTTTCAGTGTACAAACCCCATACTTAAAAAAAATTATTGTGGTAAGAACACTTAACAAGAGATTGCCCTCTTAACTTTTTGAGTGTACAATACAGTAATGGTAAAGTATAGGTACAGTGCTGTGTAGTATCTCTCTATTTTGGCAGAAGGTTCCTTTCTAATCCTAGTTCAGAGTTTTTATCGTGAGTGTGCATTGGATTTTGCCAGGTGCTTTATCTGCACCCGTTAGTGTTATAGTCTGTTATGGTTTCCCCAGGACTCTCCTGTTTCTTGCACTGAAAGCTCAGCATCTTGGGAAGCCACTCAGGCCTGTATAAACCAGTGTGGCTGGTCATCATAGTGTCTGAAATGATTATGTGGCCTTTTTTTTTTTTTACATTAATATGGTGTATTGATTGATTTTTCAAATATTAAACCAGCCTTATATTCCTGAGATATATCTCATTTGGTTGTGGTATGAAATCTTACTATATGTTGCTGATTTTGTTTGCTAATGTTTAGGTGAACGTTTTTGTGGCTACAATTTATGAGAGCTGCTGGTCTGTAGATTTCTTGTGATGTGTTTGGATTTTGTAGCATAGTAAGTGATACTAGACTCTTAGAATGAATTGAGGAAAAAGTGTTCTCTCTACCGTTTTCTGTAAGAGTTTAGGAGGGATTATCATGTCTTTGAATATATTTGATAGAATTCACCAGTGAAAGCATCTGGGTCTGTTCTTTTCTCTTTGGGAAAATTTTAAACTACTAATTCATTTCCTTGTTAAACAGCTCTATTCAGATTTTCTAGTAAATTTTGAGTTTTCAGTAATCATGTTTCTAAGGATTTGTCTATTTCATCTAAGTTATTTAATATTTTTGACATATAGTCCATAATTGTTCTGTATGTTTTTCATTTTCCTAGCATAGTAGTGATGTTTCTCTTTAATTCCTAATTTTGGTAGCATGTATTTTCTCTTTTTTCACTTGGTCATTTTAGCTACAGGTTTGTCAGTTTTGTTCTTTTCAAAGAAACAAGTTTTGGTTTGATTGATTTTTTGATTTTTCACTTCTGTTTTCTATTTCAGTGATTTCCATTTTAATCTTAATATCCTTCTGCTTGCTTTCAGTTTAGTTTGCCTCTCTTTTTTTTTATTTTTCTTTTTTAGTTTCTTAAGGTAGAAGTTTAGGTTATTGATTTGAGATTTTCTTTTTTTTATCTAGTCATTTAAAGGTACAAATTTACCTCCAACCACTATGTTAGCTGCACCCCATACAATTTCACCTGTTCTACTTTTTAACGTTTTCTTTTTGTTCTAAATATTTTCCAATTTTTTGTGATTTTTTTCTTTGACTCATGGTTATTTAGAAATGTATTGTTTAATTTCTGATTATTTAGGGATTCCCCAGATTTCACTGTCGTTGATTTTTAATTTCCTCTGTATCAGGACGACATACTTGTATGATTTTTCTCATTTTAAAGTTATTGAGACATTTATAAACTCTAATGGAGTTTATATTCTAGTTCATTTTGGCGGGATGGGTGGAAAGATTTGCAGTAAGCGCATATAGTAAGTCCTTCCTTATCCACGGTTTTGCTTTCCACGGTTTTAGCTACCTGTGGTTCAAAAATATTAAATGGAAAATTACACAGAGAAACAGCTCATAAGTTTTAAATTGTGTCTTGTTCTGAGTAGCGTGATGAAATCTTGAGCCTGGCACATGAATCATCCCCTTTTTCCAGCATATCCATGCTGTATGTGCTCCCTGCCCCTTAGTCACTGAATAGCCCTGTTGGTTATCAGACCTGCTGTCAAGGTATCATAGTGCTTGTGTTTAAATAACCGTTATTTTATTTAATAATGCCACACTTATATAACTTTTATTATAGTATGGTGTTATAATTGTTCTATTTAATTTTAGTTATTGTTGTAAATCTTACTGTGCCTAATTTATAAGTTAAACTTTATCAGAACTATGTATGTACAAGAAAAAACATAGTAGATATAGATTTCAGTGCCATTGGTAGTTTCAGGCATCCATTGTGGATCTTGGAACATATCGCCTGAAAATAAAAAACCTCACCTTGCACTTCATTACAGAGGAATGACAAAAAACTGATAAAATCCAGACCGTTAAAAAATATTTTTTTCATCGCTTGGTATCTTTCATATTCTTAATATGAATCATTTAAAATAGGGTAAAACTAATCTGTTTTGTTTCCCAAGCTAGCATGTTAATTTGCATTATTGGGTTATAAATGTGGCCAAAAAAAAAAATGTGACCACAAAACCAAAAAACTTCTCTAATTTGGTAATTTATATGGTCTGTAGGCTTCTTCTGGTCCATATTCAATGAAAATGAGGAAATTTAGAGGGGCATTGTGGTAGATTATAGAGCTAAACTTTATAAATGGTGTAAGATAAGATAAAAGTCATATTCATGATTTGGGAGTATAACAAACAAACAGTAGTGATTGCAGAATTAATATTAAAACTCACAATCTTTTGCATTCTTACCTGTACTTGAAGGCCAAAGTCCTAGTGTTTTCATGAGTAAACTGTTCTAATTTTGAATAATTTTATTTATAACTTTACAGTGGATACCATTTAGATACATGAATAAAAAAGGTTTTCTTTGTAAAACTCAATTCTGTGTTAAATATGTACCATTCTACACTCTAAATTTCATGATTATCCTAATTTTAGATTATAATTAGAACTAGAAAGTATATTTATTTTAAAAAGGATTAGTGAATGTTTTCATTGTACATTTTTGTTCTCTAGTAATGTGCTTAAACTTCAAGAGTACATTTTTTTTATGCTTTATTTCATAATCTAGATGAGTTGAGAATGTTCCAGGAAGTTGGCCTTCATGAATTTTTTAGTAGCGGAAATGCTTTTCTTTTTATGTCATATCAAAGTATTTAAACTCAATCATGATATCACTCTATAAGGATAAAGTATTTTTAAACCTCCCATGTATTACAAGCATGGAAAGGCGGTGTCTACATCCTCATTATCTGTCACTTTCTGTAGTCCTCATTACTGTCATCAACTGATCTTTATGAAGTCTTGCCATCATACTGGAGAACAGTGCTGTGAGAATTACTTACACCAACATAATTACGATAGCTGTGATGTAGTTTGCATCACTTTGCCCTTTTTACAGATGAGTCTGAGATTTTGAGAAGTTAAATAACTTGCTCTGCAGAAAAGAGTTAACATAGCCAGTCTAAAACTGGCTGTTCTTAGATAGGCCTGCTTTTCAAGGTTGGCCCTTGGCTGGCATCTGCGAACTTGGCTCTCAGTGTACCCAGTGACTCATCAGGGGATTCATTGTGCCTAGACTGTTTGTACAAACGATATGGTTTATATTGAACATCTGCTTTCCTTCTGAGGGTCTGAAATTTTGGCACACATGAAGCAGAGGGTGCCCGTGTTACCAGCCCTCATTAGAACCTTGGTTGCTGAGTCCCTGAAGGGCTTGCCTGGGCAAAACATTACACACACGTTGGTGCAGTTTTATTACCGGGGGAGGGGTAAGTTCTGCCTGACCACTCGTAGGAAGGAGAGAGCGTAAGGAAGCCTGCAGGTAGATTCCTCCAGATTCCACCTGTGTCTTTTTCCTTTATGGCTTGCTATATATCCTTATTCTAGCCTTGAGTACAATAATAAGCTGAGTTCTTTGAGACGCCTGCCATACCTCTCCAAGACTCAAGAGATTCTGCCCTGCCGAGGCTGAAGATTTGTGTTTTAACCTTGGTGGAAGAAGTTTATTTCCCTACGCCTGGTGATTAGAGTTTCAGGTACAATGGGGCAGATGACATTTAGAACTTCCAATAAAAAAACTATGCATTTGTTCATTCATCCATTCATTATGTGTTCTACAGGCCCATGGGTGCCCATGTTCCAGGGCCTATGGAAAAAACTGTAAATTTTGGCTTACTTAGGTAAAGGCAGATTATCTTGTAAATAATTTAATGGGAGTCTAGGTATATACCCCCGCCCCTGGTTGCTTCTGCGCTTTTATTTAGCACTGTGAAAAAGTTTACATTTTAGTTACAGGTAGTTCTTTTACTTGAAATATGGGTATATTTGAATTAGGATATACGGCCTATACCTGAGAATGTTTTTTTGCTAATAGAGAATTTCAGACCAATATTTCTTTCTACAAAACAAACAAAAAATACTAATGCATGCTACACATAGATGAATATTGGACACATTATGTTAAGGGAAAGAAGCCAGTCACAAAAGTCCACATATTATATAATTCTATTTATGTGAAGTGGCCTGAACAAGCAAATCTCTAGAGACAGAAAGTAGATTAGTGGTTTTTAGGGACTAGAGATGGGGGAAGGATGGGGAATGACTGACTGGTAATGGACTTGGGATTGGGAGGTGCTGAAAATATTCTAAAATTAGGTTGTGGTGGTGATCTTACAACTTTGTGAATGTATAGAAACCACTGAATTATACACTTTAAGTGGGTGAACTTATGTTAATTATATTTCAGTAAAGCTGTTTAAAAAAAGGGAAGCACATATGTAGTTTTGTTAGATACAGTCAAACTCCTCTCTCAAAGTGTTGCATCAGCCCCACTAGCAATGTATAAGCTTCCACAATTTTATCAATAGAATAGGATGCCATACATTTTAATTTTCACCAATCTGATAAATGGGAAAAAGGTATCTCATTAAAAAAAATTTTAATTTCTCTGTGAGTGACTTTGAACGTATTTTCATATGTTTAAATGCCATTTTAACATCTGTTTTTGTGGTTGTATGTTTTCTCTGTTTTTCTTTTGGAATTTTTGGTCTTTTATTCCTGTTTTAAACATTCTTTATATATTAGTAACATTAGCCCTTTGTGATATAGTGTCTTATTTCTAATATCATAGATTAAGTTTTCTTGATTTTGTACTTTGTATAAATAAGATCATACACGTAAACTTTTTTGATGAGAATGTAGTCTACTCTAGGCAACTAAATTGCAGTTCCAGTAGAATTTGCTTCTGGGTGATCCTTAGATTTGCTGTTATTTCACACAGTTTTTCTTCAGTCCTGAGAATTCACTTAGTGTTCATTAGTCAAAGTTGTTTCTCTTCATATTGCCTCAGCAGTTTCTGCCCCTTTCTCCTCCTGGTCTCAGACCCAGTAGTGGCTCCTTTCTGGTCTCTCTAGGACCCCCCAAGCCGACCTGGGTGTTTCTTTTTCTTGCATCTCCACTATACCTTATAGTTTTCTTTATGGCATTTATGTTATTGTAATGGCTTCTGCATTCCTCCTTATAGATTCTCAGCTGTTCGAAGGTGGAGTTTTGATTTCATTGTTGTGTTTCTGGCATCGTGCTTTGTTTGATGTATAGTAAGTGCTCAGTAAATATTATTGAAAAAAACTCGTGTGTAAGAGACAGAAGGAGGTAATGATGTCGGTGATGTTGAGGGACAGGTGGAATTTGAATAAAGAAGGGGACATTCCCGGCGAGAGAAGAGCACCAGCAAAGGGATGGGGACGGCAGTGAGCACGGCGTGTGCCTTGAACAGTGGAGATACTTGTCTCGTTGGAGCACGTTTGTTTGTTCTTGTAGTCATCACGTCTTCACTCTGTAGCTACTATATGAAAGGCACTGGTTTAGGTGGTAAAACCACAGATTGAAAAAACCTGCGTAAACGGATTTTTAAAACGTAGCTGCTTTGGGAAAGAAGGAGTAGACTAAGAGGATGAAGGGGAATAGAGTTTAGAGAGCACGGAAAGAAAGGCACAGGTTTGGGCTTGGTATGGTTGATAAGAGGTGGCAAGTGTATGATCTGCTGGAGGCTGTTATTTCCCGGGTTTTTTAGTGGGAGAGGTATACAGTGTGACTGGGGAAGAGAATTATAGAAAATGATATTGGGCCTTGAGGGGAAGAGGTTACATTAGAGCTGAAACCTGTAAGACAGCTAGGAATTGGTCCAACGGGCAAGCCCCGGAAGGATGGGCAAGGCAAGAGAGAAGGATATAGCGCACTGTATGCAACTATGGTATCCAGTTAGATGGAGAAAAGAAAGGTGAGGCCAGACAAGTGAGCACGGATTAGATCTGTGATTCCCATCCCTGAACATACCAGAATGACCACTTCATAACTTCTAAAATCAGCTCTAGACCTCTTGCTTGTTCCTGCTAAGTCAGGATGCTTGCAGGGAGGTTGAGATTTCCTTTCACAGGTGGTGAGGAACTGTGGAAGACCTTAGGGAGGGGCCTGACTTATCCCATCTTGGATCATCCTGATACTGCAGTAGGGGAAGGGAAGGAAGATTAGAGGCAAAGAAGCACATTCTGAGGCTATTACAGCAGTATGGGGAAATGATAATAAGGACCTCAACTAGGACGGGAAATGTGGGATTTCAGAGAAAGGGTCCACAGTGAGAGAGTGTGATGTGTTGATGGAGAAGGGAGTCACGGGTCTCTGGTTTTTAGGCAACTTGGGTGGGTGTTGGAGTATAACTGAGCCAAGCACAGTAGGAGAGGTTATGCGTTCGGGAAAGTAACAGAAAAATGAGTTTAGTTTGGGACATCTTGGACTTCTCTCACTGTTTTCCCCAGTCCATTTAATGGCTCTTCCTGGTGCTCCGACATATATGTCTTTGGATTTATTCTTAGGGCTTCTCTTTCACATTCATTTTACCTTTAAAATATTGTTGACCACTTTTCACTCTCTTTGGAACCTACCACTCTGGTCCTTGCCACCGTCATTTCTCACCTAATTATTTTAGTAGCTTCTTAAATGATCTCCGTGCTTCTGCCCTTGTCCCCTGTCTGTTCTCAACCCAGCATCTGATCGTTGTAATAATCAGGTCATCTCTCTGCATATAACACCTCCCTTCCCCCGGGAGTAAAAGTCAGGGCCCTGGCAGAGGGTGTAGATGGCCCTTACCTCTTTCTTATCATCTTCTAGTCTTTCTTCCTTTTGCTCACTTCACTTCAGTCATGCTGGCCTCCTTGCTGGTCTTCGAACTAGTCAGGTGAACTCCCCATTGCAGATCTTGAATTTTCTTTCCTTTGACTAGAGAGCACTTTCTCCAGCTATTGACATAGCTCACTCCTCCTTTTAGGTCTTTACTCATATGTCATTTTTCAGTGAATCCTCCTCTGGCTACCCAGTTTGCAATTGCATCTCTCTTCTCTGCTGAGTGTTTTCTCGCTTTGGTTCATTTGTTTCCTTAGCCTTTACCGCTATCTACATGTGTGTTACATGTATTTTGCTTTCATCCCTCCCACTGGAATATAAAATACATAAGGACAAGGACTTTTGCTTTGTTCATTGCTGTGCTTCCAGCACTGAAAACTGTGCTAACATATGGTGGGTGCTCAGTTAATAGTTGTTGAATGACTGAATTAATTAACAGGGTGCCTGGGATATCCTAGAATAGATGCTTATGATTTATTTATGCCCTCTTTAATTTCACAAAGTAGAAGGAAGAAGCATCTAGTAGACAAACTGGAGCCCATAAAATGGTTTAGACTGGAAGAGAGATTTGAGTGAAGCCATGGCGGTACATGTGATAGCCTAGAAAGAGTGTGGTCAGAGGAGGACTGGCAAAACACCTACATGCAGGGGTTGACCAGAGAGTACCACTCCTCACACTTAGCCGAGTGGGAGCCCTGCTTTGGGCCTTGTGCGTTAGAGGTTTCTCATCTGGCCTTTCTCCAGCTACTGATAAGATGAGGATTTGGGGGGCAAGGGAACTAGGTCAAGTTCTGAGTGTTTGAACCCCAGAATTCCTGCCCGTGTGGCCTTTCACAGGCCTCTTTTCCGATTTCTCTCTTCACTGTGTATGGGCCTCTCTAGGCCGAAGGAATGGCCAAGGGGCAGCCTTTTGCAGGTATTTAGTCACAGCTTGGACTTGTGGGCTGGGATGCCCACATGTGTGTATATGATGCTCCTTGCAGAATGCAGTGGAGCAAGAGTTGAGAAAAGAGGACAGGTTGCAGGCCAGGGTGGGCAGTGTGGTTGTCCCGTGTCCCCGTAGAACTCGAGGAATCTGAGAATTCCAAGTCAGAACTTAGCCTTTTAGGTCATTAATGAAACTGTCCATATCAAGACAGGATGGATGGTAGAATAATAATTTCACATTTCGTTAGCTTGATTTTTATAACTTTAAAATATTTCTGCATTTGGTATGTGGGCTCCCATTGATATTCTTGCTCCAAGCCCCCTTGAAAACTGGGGTGGGTCTGTAAGAGGAAATTGTAAAGGAGTAGCGAGAGAGGGAAAAGAGGAATTTGAGAGAGAGCTTTAGGGAGGGAATGCTCAACAGGGTCAGTACTTCAGAGGCTTTAAGTCCTCCGAAGACAAAAATGTATCTGTTGGATTTGACCACCAGAATTTAGGAAAAATTTCAGTCGGTGGCGATGGATGCCAGTTCCACAGAAGGAGGAGTACCTGAGAAATTAGGAAGTGAAGACAGAGTATAGAAATTATTTTCTAGAACCTTATCTGAGAAGGAACTAGAGCAGTAGCTGGAGGGGTATGCAGGGTCATGGAGGAGGACTTTTCCATGTTTAAGATGAGAGAGTCTTGTAAATATTTAGATTTTGAAGGAAAAGACTCAGTGTTAAAAGAATGTTAGGGAAGAAGAGGAAGTAACCGGTGGAGCTGGGCCTAAGCTCCAGTGTGTAGGTCAGTGGATTAGCCTTTGAGAGGATGCGGGCTGTTTGAGGAGGATTGGGATGTTTGGATGTGTGTGGATGGAATGTAGGCTTGGAGGGTAAGAGCAGGAGAGTGACTTACTAGGCCGTAATATGTTATTAACATGACAGTAGTTTTTTTGTTAGTTTTTAAAAACTTAATCTTAGACTCCTGGGATATATGGCCATAATATGGGACATAAGCTATGTATGTTGAATCTGTCTGCCCTTACTCAGTAATTGTTATTTAGTGGTGACTTAAAAACTTAAGTTAGATAAAAACTTCTGATTGCTCCATAGCTTAGAAATAATTTATTATGTTTATAATGTGTGTCATCAGCCTTTGGAGATGATTTGTAATAAGTACATACTGTCTGAATCTCACCTACTTGGGGCAAAATATTTTTTAATAGAATAATATTAATACTGTCTTTTTCCCCCCTGCTAGTAGTTCCAGAGAACTGCTAGTTTATTTTTTAGCTCTTGCCAAGTTGTGAAAATAGTGAAGGATGCTTAGACTACTTAACATTCAAATTGTAAGTAAAATTTATTTCTGCTACTATTATCTATATGTTTAGAAAAGAGAAATTGAAAATAGTCATTAGCTCACATGATAATGGTGAGCTTTAGTGTGTGGGACTGGATTTTTCTTATTTTCTTAAGATACAAATACACCCTATTCTATTTTCTGTTCATAAGATCAAAAAGGAGGCTAATAGTACTGAATGGTTTTAGGTAGTGAGGTGAAATTTCTGCTTTTTTTCAGGTATTTTTTTTTAGTATAGAAGTTTATTGAAATAGTTATTTTAATTTCTTATCTGTATGATGCCAGTAGTCAGGCTTAATATAGGACATAATGTTAACAAAATGATTTATCAGAAATGTATTTTCTCTTTAAATGTATTTAATTTTTCTGCATTCTTTTCATATGAAAAAATCCTGTTAGAAATTAAATCTATAATTTCTCTGAAAAATTGAACACATAAAAACTCAAATAAAATGTAACTTTTTAGGAATAGTGGAATGTGTAAATCTAGGTAATGTACATATTGGCATTCATCTCTACTTGAGAGAAAAGCTCAAGTTATGTATATTTGAACCATTTGCTGCATTCTAGTTTGAAATAATAGCAAAAAATTTATTGAGGAGAGAATGATAAAGTTATATTTAAAGGCATTCCAAGTGATTTCACTACTTTATTTTTAAACTACATTTGACAGTATAAGCAACTTAAATTAATCTGTTTTATAGTTGTTGTAGACTATTCAAAATGTGAACACAAAAAGGATTGCTACATAGATAAATGTAATTCTAGTTACATTATTCAAGTAAATAAACCAAATAAGCCAAAGAAGAATGAAATATTTACAAACCATTAAATTTTTAAATTTGTTAAATAGGCAAATAATTTTAGAAGTCTCAGTCCAGCACATTTTGTTTTTAATACATACAAAATTTAAAAATTTCTACAAAAATATTTATAAATAAGAGTACATCTTCATAAAGAGAAAAAGTTATAACATTTTACCTTTTAGAATGTAAATATGTCACCTATGTGCCATAGCTTGGTAAGAACTTAATTTCAGTGTTTGTGAACTTGACAATGCTAAGTGGAATGCTCATTACTGCCCTCTTTTGACACAAGGCTGTATATGCCTATCTCCTTTTCCTTAGTTTATAAAAATGCTAAACATTAGATTGCAGAATAGGTTGTGCTTTATATCCTTCCTATATACTTTTAATAACTTTTAAAATTCTTCCTCTTTTTAGGCTCTCTGGTTAATCATCTTTAGAAGACTGGATTTCTGGATATCTACTCCACTCCTCTATTGACTTTTAAGACATGATAATACAAACCTATAACACTGGCAATCATCCATGAACCTTTAATTATATTGATTAATAGCATTTCAAGCTTCTTCAGGAAATAAACAATGACTTCAGCAGTGGTTGACAGTGGAGGTTCTGTTTTGGAGCTTTCCAGCAATGGAGTAGAAAATCAAGAGGTTAGGCATCCAATGTATTACATTTCTGTTTTTTTTTTTTTTCATAGATTTCAATGCATGAACTAGATTTGAAATTAATGGGAAACAGGTATTTGAGGATAGAAATGTACAGTGTATGAAATTGTACATGTCCATGTCATGTGTCCTCATATAGGTAATGGAAGGTTGAGAGGAGGTACTGCCAGGCTTACCTGAATTGTTAGAACGTGCATATATTGGAATGCACTCGGAGGAAAAAATTGAAAGGATGAACACTAGTATTAGTTGAGGGAGAGATTTGAATTCCTGATAAAATTTATAATTTTGGATTATAGAGTGTATAGATATATACTGTACCTAAATATCTAACTTAGATTAATCTTAAATTAGAATTATATTTCTCCTTTAGTTGTCATCTTTGTTTTTTGATTATTCTGTTATATTTAATTCAGTGAGAATCCATCATATTTTAATCTAATATATATAAAGAATTTAGATAATTTGTATGTCGGAAAATAAATTCAGGTTTTAAAGTTCTATAGATGTAGAATTTTTCATTATTAGCATTTTTGGTCATTTTCTCATTATTGATAACATTATAGAAATACATGGGCTTCCAGGGCCTGGGTTCTGTTCCCATCATTCCATAAAAACTAAATTTGGGAATGATCTGAATTAAAATATAATAATGCTGTCACACTAATGGATAAATATTTGGTCAGAGATGAGATGGGAAAATGGAGAGCTTAGTGTATTTAAAAAAATCTTGTTTTCTCTATATTTTGTGAAAAGTACTGCTGTTACTGGTACTTAGTACCACCATAGTGGTATAGGTGCCTGACAGAGAAACAAGTTAGGACATTAGGCTGTGTGTTCTGGAGTCTGGATTCTTTTTCTTGTGTGGTTGGTGTCTGTTCAGTCTTCTAAAATAGCTGTGGGCAAATTCAGTGGGAAGGGGATAGAGTGAATGTACTGCTTTTCCTTTCTCCTCAGCAGACTTGGTAACTCAAACATTCCTTGTATTTGAACCCAAAACTGGTTCAAAGTCCATTAAGAAAGGCCATAGAACACTTTGTTCTCATAATCGTCGTCTTCCTTGAAGGTTTGCTTTCTGTACAATCACTTCTAGATGTGATTCACCAAAGAGATCAGGGACTGGGCGACTTCCGTCCATGCATCACCCAGACCAATTACTGGTTCTTCTTCAAGTGCTTTCTCTTTGTACTATAGTTTTACTCTTTTGGTCTTTAACCCTGTGAGGGGAGCCACCGGGAGTAATAGGCAGAATATATTTACCTTGTGCTGACTAGGTACCGTTAATGTAGGAAAAGAATACAGCAGTTTATTTCTGAAAGACTCGTAGTTTTCTTCCTTTATATGGAACTCCAGATGTTCATGGCCTGGAGAACTGATTATGATGGAAGAAGGAGTCTGATGAGTGAAGTCATTTTACCAAGGCATTATTGACTGATGGTTTATGTGGTAGCCTTTATAGGGTCGTCATTAGCGTGATAGGTAATGTGGCACCAGAGTGAGGCAGCACTTCTTAGGGAACTTTTTCCTCACAAATACTGATTGACCACTTATCTTGTGCTAAGTACTTTTCTAGGCACTAGGGATAAAGTATTTCAGAATGGCTACGAAGAGTAAATCAGGGCTACAGATGGATGGAGAGGTCGTAGCGGGTATTTTAATTAGGATGGTCAGAGAAAACTGCTCTGAAGAGGTGGAATGTTAATTTAGATCTAAATGAAGTAAGGGATTGGTCAATAGAAATATCTGGGGAAGAGAATTCCAGGAAGAAAGGAAAGCCAGTAATATCTGAAATAATCTTAATTTTACAAGGGGAGTTTTGGAGATAGTGGTATTTGAAAGACAGATTTTTGTCTAATGAGCAACTTTTCAGGATTGTATCTATAATATTTATAATATCTATGCTCTAAAATGTAGGGTGGGGTGAAAAAAATGACCTGTCAGGATTTAATCATAGCTCCAGAATCAGAAGAAAAATAAATGTTTAAAAAGTGTTAGATACCGTTGTACACCTGAAACTAATGTAATATTGTATGTCAGCTGTAATTGGAAAATAAATTTTAGAAAAATAGGCAGTTGGCCAAAAAAAATTGGTGAGCATAAGTTGTTAATAACTTTCAGGCTTTATTTTTTATGACTTTATTACTTATTATAAAAGTAATACATTTTATAAAATTAGAAAATTTCTGTTTCTGACAAAGATACCAAAAAAGTGAACTAGAGTCATACTAGTGAGTGTGATGTGAAACCATAAATGAAATAGTAACTTATAAAATGCAGTCATATATGAAAAAAGTCCAGTTACCAAGTAGGATTTAGATACACAAAGATAATTCAATATTAAGAAAACCATCAATATATTATATATCCCTACTAGCATGATATATGACATATATTTTAGAAGGAATAAAAAATGAAATGGAATTATATGAAGTTCAGTATCCATACCTGATAACTCTTAAGAATAGAAATATAGATATATCCTTAATATTATAAAAAATAGGAGTTACAAATCAACAGCTAGAATCCTGTTTATTGGTAAAGTGCTGAAGTATTTCCTTTAAAATTGGAAAGAAGTAAGTATGCATACTACTTACTGTTATTTAATTTTTCCTTACAATCAGGCAAGAAAATGAAAAAATACAAATACTGTAAAAGGCCAAATTGTTATTTGCAGATAATATGATTTTGCACTTGGGAAAACCAGGGAGAATCCATGAAAACCCATTAGAACTAGTTAGAGTGCTTGGTAGTTGACAGGTTCAAAATTAATGCAAAAACATCTTTCTTTTGTACGGACTGTAATTAGTTAGAGGAGATCATGAAGGATGATATCTCTTTCAGAAAATTAACAAAAAAGTAAATTGTTGAAGAATAAATGTAACAGTTATGTGACAGTTGTTTGGAGAAAATTAATACTGAAGTACATGGAAGAACACTTTAAAATCAGAAAGATATACTTTATACTTGGATAGGAGAGATGGAAGGGTCAGTATTGTGGAGGATGTCGGTATCCTCCAGTTAATCAATATATTCTATACCAAATGTTAGGGCAAATTTGGGAGAAATTGATTATGGAAATCTAATGGTTGTATGGAAGAGTGGACATGCAGGAATAGCCAGAGCAGTTTTTGGAAAGGAAATGTATAGCAGGGAGGTCTTATAGAAATGGAGAATTAATGCAGAAAAAAGAAGGGATTTAAATATATTTTTGAAAACACAGTGAATACTTCTAGAGAGCATCTGCTTCCAGGCAAATAGGACCAGGCTTTCTTCCACTTCAGATTGTGATGGAATAACTGAGACCAGATTATATTCGTGCCATAGACAACTAGGAAAATGAACAAAATATACGAAACCGCAGTTTTGAAACATTGGTGGTATGGTGTGAATGTCCCCTGTGATGACGGTATTAGGAGGTAGGGCCTTTGGAAGGTAGTGAGGGAGGCACTCTTATGAATGAGATTAATACTCTTATTAAAGGCTCCAGAGAGATCCCTTGCCCCTTCTGCTGTGTGAGGATATAGCAGTAAGTCTGTGACCTTCACCCAGTCACGCTGGCACTCTGAACTTGGACTTCCAGCCTCCAGAACTGTGAGCAATATATTTCTGCTGTTCATAAGCCACCCAGACAGTGGTATTTGCCTGAATGGACTAAGACAGTTGGACAACAGGCAGTGTGCTTCCTGAGAGCAGAGGAGGTCTGATTGTACTGCCTTCTTTCTGGACCACAGTCTGGGGAGAAGAACCCAAGCAGAGCATGTCACTCTCACTGTTTTGAAGAAAACAAGTTTGGAATTTGGAGAGACCAACACAGCTAATTGAAGGGTCAGTATCAGAGGAAGAAGCTGCCCAGAGGAAGAATACCAGAACCCTTCCTCAGGGTCCTCTGTTCTTTAGCCTAATGAGCTGCCTAGCCAAACTCCTGAAGCCAGGCAGAGAATGACTGGAATGATGAGTAAACTCACTAAATTACTGAGAAATATATAGAGTTGACTCAGAGCTGGGAGCTAGAAGTTTCAACCAGTTAAGAGTCAAGTAGAGAGTGGAGGACATTTGTTAGAGACCCCAGAAGAGTCATGCCTTATAGCAGGGCTAAACCAGCCTCAGAATAAAGGGTATTCCAAATGTGCTGTAAAAAGATTTAAAAACAGGCCTTGAAAGTTGATCCATAAGTAACTTAACTGTCATAGTAAACAGTAAAATGAGACAACAAAATTTAGTACCCAAGGGTGTAAAGTTTACATATCCAACACCCAGGCATGTTAAATGCAAAGAAGCTGAAATAATATAACCTTTAACTCAGGCAAAAAACTCAAAGCAAACACAAATGCTAGAGGTGATGAAATTAGCAGGTAAGACTTCAGAATAGCTGTTATAAATATGCTCAAGAAGGTAAAAGAAACATTGCATCTCAGAGGAGAGATACAAAACAAACAAAACTTCTAGAAATGAAATATATACCATCTGAAAAGAAAAAATCACCAGATAGGGTTAAAAATAGATTAGGTTCTACAGAAGATAGGACCAGTGTATTTGAAGAGAGCAATAGAAACCACATTATGAAGCACAGAGAGAAAAAGGTAAAAAACAATTGAACAAAGACTTGGTTACATGTGGGACAATATCAAGTTGTCTAATATACATATAATTTGAGTCCCAGAATGAGAGGAGAGGAGAACAGGAAAAAACATCTGAAGAAATAATGGCCATAAAAATTTCCAAGTTTGATAATGAACATAAACCCAAAGATCTGAGAATCTTAAACCCCAAGAAGGATAAAGCATAGAGCAGAGAGATACTAGGGCATATCATATTAAAATTGCTGAAAGCTATTTTAAAAAATCTTTAAAGCATCTAGAGAAAAAGGTTTCTATGTGCAGACTTAACAAGGATAATGATTACAGACATCTTGACTGAAACTGCAAGTCAAGATAATGACTTCTCTAAAATGCTGGAAGACGAAACCTACAATTATATATTCAGTGAAAATGTCCTTCAAAATGAAGCTTTATTTTAGACCAACAAAAGCTGAGAGAATTTATCACCAGGAGCCATGTGTTATACTGTTAAAAGAAGTTCTTTAGGCAGAGGTAAATGAAATAGAAACTTAGATATACATAAAAGAATGAAAAGTACTGGGGAAATAGGTAATGTCTGGGTAAATACAAAACACTTCTTTAAAAATCAGTTTTTATTTTTTAAAAAGATAATTTATAACAAATGTGAGGTAAATGTATAACAGTAGAACAAAGGATAGGAGGGAATTGAAAGAATACTATTTTAATTTTTTTATATTTTATGCAAATAACAGTTATTTGTAGATAAACTGATAAGAAGTATATTATAAAATCTAGAGAACCACTAAAACCTCTAGAGCAAAGAGGTAAAGATAATAAGCCAATATTTGAATTAAAATTGATACTATTAAAATATACTCAATTCAAAAGACAGAATAAAAGAAACAGAATAAATGAAACAACGAACAAAAATCATTAGATTTCAATCTTGTTTTATTGATAATGTTAACTGTAAATATTCTAAGCATTCCAAATGTCAGATTGCGTTAAAAAAAGCCACTTATTTATCTTTTATACAAGAAATTCATTTTAAGTATTAAAACAAAAGTAAAACTGCAAATTTAATCATAAAAGGCTGAAGTTTCAGGACAAGAATATTACCAGGGCTAAAGATAGACATTTCATAAATGATAAAAGGACCATTTCATCAAGAAGTCTTAAGAACTCTAAGTATGTATGCACTTCATATTAGAGCTTCAAGATATATAAAACATAAACTGCCAGAACTGGAAGAAATAGATAAATCTACAGCATTAGTTTGAGATTGTAGCATTACTCTCTTGATAACATAGAACAATGAAGAAATCAGTGAGAATATAGAAGACTTTGAACATCATTATCAACCAGCATCACCTAATGGACATTTATGGAACACTGCCTAACAGCACCAGAATACACGTGCACGTGGACAGTGAACCAAGATAGATCATATGCTGGGCTATATGCCTCAATTTTTAAAACTTTAAAATCATACAGAGAAGATTGTCTGACCGAAGCAGAATTATATTAGAAATTAACACAGAAAGATGCTTGCAAAGTCCCGGAATATTTGCATATTAAATAGCTCACTTTTATATAATTCATGGACTAAAGAATAAATGACAAGAGAAATTAGGAAATACTCAAACTGAATGAAAATGAAAACAGTATGTCAAAATTTGACATACTGTAAAGTGCTTAGAGGGAAATTTGTGTCTTCAAATACTTACGTTAGCAAAGGAGAAAAGTCTAAAATCAGTCATTTAAGCTTTCACCTCAAACGAGATACAGAGATCACATTAAACCAGAAGTAAGTGGAAGAAGGAAGGAAATAATAGAAACAACAACAACAAACAAACAAAGTAGAAAGTGGACAAATAAGAGAAATTAAGCTGGACCTTTGAAAAAATAAAATTGAAAAATCTCCAAGTAGACTGCACAAGAAAAAAAATCCAGAAGGCAGAAATTACTAATATCAGGAATGAGATGTTAGATTGTAAATATTATTAACCATTTTATGCCAATAAACTTGACAGCTTAGATGAAATGGAGAAATTACTTGAAAATCATTCCAAAGGGAATAGAAAGCATGAATAGTCCTCTATCTTTTAAATAAATCCAATTCCTAGTCAGTCTTTTCCACATGGAAAACTCCAGGGATTAATGACTTTATTGACACTTTACCAAGCCTTTAGGGAAGATATACTAATCCTACACAATTCTGAGAAAAATGGACAACAGGGCATTTTCTAACCCTTTTTATGAGGCCAACATTGCCCTGATACCAAGACCAGATAGAGATACAGCAAAAGAAACTACGGACTGAGATCCTTCATGAATATAGAAACAAAGATTCTTGATAAAACACTAGCGATCTAATCCAGCAGTATATAAAAGGGGTCATAAATTTCAAATGGGGTTTATCCCAAGAAGGTACGTTTAATCACTCAGTGTAATTCACCATATTAAAGTAAAAAGGAAAAATTAGCCATGGAAAACCCATTTGCCAAAGTTCGCCTGTTACACAGATTTTTTAGTAATAAAGAAGAACTTAATAAGTGCATCTGTGAAAAACCTATAGCCACCATCATACTTAATGGTGAAAGACTGAATGTTTTCCTTTTAAGGTTGATAATAAGGCGAGGATGTCTGCTCTAATCACATCTACTCAACACTGCCCAGGGCAAGGAAAATGAAAGACCTGCAGATGGGAAAAGAAATTGTATTTCTAAATGATATGATCATGTACATAGAAATTCCTAAGAAATCTCTACAGCTGTTAGAATAAATTTAGAACAGATGAATATGTAAAAATTGTATTTATACATTCTAGCAAAATACAATTGGCAATTGAAACTTAAAAAGCAATACTATTTAACAGTACCACAGTGATAAGTTTAATGAATTATGTAAAAGATCTATCTGTACAGAGAGAACTATAAAATATTGAGAGAAATCAAAGACCTGAATTAATAGAGATAGATGTTTATGTATTGAGAGACTATGGTTAAGAACAAAATTAGATGGCTTATGTGCCTGATTTAAAGACTAGAACTCTCATAATTGAGAAGTATAGTATCGATATACCCTCAAAGATGCACATCATTGGAATGTAATGTAGACCCACATAAGGATGATTGATTTTTAGTAAGGGTGCTAATGTAACTCATTGGAGAAAGTTTTTTGTTTTTTTTTTTAATATGGCAAAACAGTTGGATATCTGTACAAATGAATGAACTACATTTATTTTTCATATCACATACAGTGAATAATTTCAAATTGACAGTAGGATTAAATGTTTATTAAAACTTCTGGAAGAAAACACAAGAGAACTTTCAACTTTGAAATAGGCAATGATTTCTTAGATTGAATGCAAAAAAATATGAACTTCAAAAGAAAAAATGAATTGAACTTCACTTAAATTAAAAGCTTTTAACCTTTAAAAAACTCAAATGAAAAAGCAAACAAAGATTGGGAAAAAAATGTTTACAGTGTATATACTGAAAACTGATATTCAGAACATATCAAATAATAAATTGGAGATAACCCATTAAAATGGGAAAAAGATTTGAACAGATAATTGTATGAATGACTAATAAGCAGATTAAAAATGCCTGCTATCATTAGCCATCAGGGAAATGCAAATTAAAACCAGAAGGAGATACTGCATATTAAACGGAAAGGTAAAAAATACAAAGAGTGATACTGCGTGTTGGGGAGGATATAAAGCATCTGCCACTCTTGTACAATTCTAGTGGGAATTAAAACAACTACTTTGGAAAATAATTTGACAGTTTTTAAAGAATTAAATGTATACTTACCATATGATGTGGCTTTTTAACTCATAGTAAACATAGAATTGAAGGGAAGGGTAGGGAGGGGAAGAGCCGGTTGTGAATAGCATGGCAGCCGTGTGAATGCAGGTGACGAGGCAAGTGGCACGCATAGCGAGACAATGGAATTCTCAGCAGTAAAGAGAAATTCCGTGTATGAATAACACTATGCTTATTTAAAGAACTCAGACCCAAAGGAGCACCAACTGTGGTTTCCATATATATGCAATTTAGAAAAGGCAGTTTATAGGGATAAAAATCAGATTGGTGGTTGCCTAGACTCCTGTGGGTGGGAGAGTAGGGGTTTGACTGGTACAGGGGGTACAGGGAGCCTTCTAGTGTCACGGAGAGGTTCTGTTTCTCGTTTGGGATGGTAGTCGCAGGGATGTTTGCATTTGTGAAAATACCTAGGTAAAGTCGGTGAAAATAATTTTATTTGTTGAGAGATTCTTCCACAAGTTTTATGATATACAAATGGTATGTAGTTTTAAAGTTTTCCCATAATCCCTCTAGGCTTTTTAAGGGTTTGTTTTTGTTACTGTTTTTTCATTTGTTATTTTTAAGGGAAAAAAAAAGTAGAAGTATTTTGATTTTTCTTCTTAGTTAAACAGGACCATTGTAAAGAAACAGTAAACTCAGGCATACTGAAAAAATGAAAATTCCTTTTTTATCTGTCACATCTCTCCAAAGAGATTAGTAATAGTTTGAGATATATTTTTCCAGAATTCAATTTATATACAGTAGTACTGTCTTGTTACCCATTTTTCTTCCACTTATTTGTATCACAGATATTTTTCCATGACAATATATAGATATCTACCTTAACCTTTTAATTGATGCTTAGTAATCTATCATTTTGTGGATATATGGTAGTTATTCAATCCATTTCTGATGGGTGTACTTTTTCTTTCTTTTTTGTTTGGCATATGACCTTCTTAGTTTGGGACTTGTCTTAAAACTGTGTTTGGTCTACGGCCATGCTACCCTGAACAAGCCCGATCCCATCTGATCTCAGCAGCTAAGAAGGGTCGGGCCTGGTTAGTACTTGGATGGGAGACCACCTAGGAAGACCAGGTGCTTGCTGTAGGCTTAAAAAATAAGGGTTGCCTTGCCTCTTAAAAAACAAAACAACAAAAAAACCCTGTGTTTGCATAGCAAGCACCCTGCATTTATTTTAGTGACTTATTTATTTGCAGTGGCCTCTGGGGATAAATAGTTGAAAGAGATCAATCCCCAGAGCCTCCCACACTGTATATTTCATTTTTGATAAGGCTTTGAAGGTGGCCTTCCTCTACCACAAAAGGAATGTGAAACAAATTTATATATTTTTAATGTACTTCCGAATTTCATGTGTTTCAGTGTATTTCTAACAGTGATAAAAGGATTATAGTGCTACTGCCTTTAGCCATTTTATGGTCTTTATTGGAAACTTAAGGGACCTGGAGAGCAGTGACTTGAGTGCATTATAATAGTACTTTTTAGGTGAACAGTGCCTCTTTAAGGCTCTCTCTCCTTGAAAGTTTTTTTTTTCTTTTTTATGGTGACATTGGTTAACAAACTCTAGTAAGTTTCAGGTGTACAATTTAACAGTGAGGTGCGCGCGCGTGCGTGTGTGTGTGTGTGTGTGTGTGTGTGTATTGCATTGTGTAGACTGGAAGTTTTTGAGATCTTGGTGCTTATAATAGACTTGCCAGATAAAATATAGGCTGACCTGTTAAAGTCAAATTTCAAATAAACAACAAATAACTTTTTACTTTAAGTATGTTCCAAATATTGCATGGGATTTCTTATATATATTATTTGTTGTTTATCTGAAATTCACATTTAACTGGGTATTTGATTTTTATTTGCTAAGTCCGACAGCCTTAATTTATAGGGAACTAGGTAGGTTGTACCAAGACCTCTGAATCTGGATTTCATGCATTTAATTATTGCATAATTTGGTGATTTGAGCAAGACTATAGTGATCATAAGTGAAATAACTTACTGTATATATAAGTTTTTACTATATTCTTGTAAAACAAAGACTCCTGATTCTATCCCTTTCCATCCTTCTTCCCTAGTAAAAGTAGCTCATCCCTCTACACAAGATGAAGCAATAATTATCTGCACACTTGTATGCAGTGGCCTGTGGTTCCTGTCATTTGGCAGAGGAAAAGCTCTTGAAGTTACTAGGCATTGTAGATTACAATATGCTGAATCTATAAATACCTGTTAATATTAAAATATATTGAGCTTTATTATTCTTTGAACCAAGCTACAAATACTTAAATGCCTCTTCAGTTTATACGAAGTATGTATGGTTGAGGAGGATAAAAATTGACTAAGATACAAACCTTTAATTCTCAAACATCTTACTCTCTCATCTAGGAGTTGGATATGTTAAAAGACAATTATATGTAAACAGAATAATGGACAGTGGTAATATTTGGCAAACAACTTGTTCTCCAAGTACTTGTATGGAAAACCTGATTCAGATTGGGGGATTATAGGAGACTCGCAGGGCCCTGAGTGGATGAAAAGCATTTGGGCAGATGTGGAAGGTAATTTCAGGCTACAAAGTAACGTGAACAAGTCATGGAAACTTTTACCGTTGGAAATTGGGGGCAAAGCAAGTAATCAAACAGCTATGTAAGAAGCGCTGTAAGAAATGAAGCTGTAACGGTGCTGTTTTTGTTCCTTGAGGCTGCTGTTATAGAGTACCATAAACACCCGGTGGCTTAAGTAGCAGGTATTTATTCTCTCACACACAGTTCTGGAGGCCAAAAGTTTGGAATCCAGGTGTTGGCAGCATTGGTTCCTTCTGGTGGCTGTGGGGGGAGAATCTCTTTCACATCTGTCTCTTGGTAGCGTCTGGTGTTTCCTGTGTCTGTATATTGATTTCCCTGTGTCTCTATATTGTCTTCCCTCTCTCTCTCTCTTTCCAAATGTGCCCTTTTTATACGGACATGGTCATGTTGGATTAAGGCTTATCCTAATGATCTCATTTTAACTAGATTATCTGCAAAGACCCTGCTGGTACTGGGGGTTAGGCCTTCATCATCTTTTGGGGGACACAGTTTAACTCTTAACAGGTGGGCTGAGGGTTCTGTTTCAAAGAATGTTAAAAACAAGCAAACATTGTGTATTAAACGTACCTTTTAGATTAATCGAGTCATGAAAGCTTTTTTACAAGAAATAATAAACAATTTTGATTGCAATGTGAAAAGATATAAGTAGTAGGTTTGAATATTATTACTGTTATTTCAGTGTAATAACGATCAGTAATTGAGTACTTTGGTCTAGACACTGCCAAGTACGTTGTGCATATTGAATTTTCGAGGGACTTTGTGAGGTATGAATATTATCTCTTAAGTATGAAGAAACTGAGGGTTAGAGAAGAACACAGGATAGGGGAACAAAAAGAGATATTGATAATTTTCTTCCATGTAGACATGTTAAGCTTGAAATATTGTAGTGATGTTAAGTTGGTAGTTTAAAATCCACGTTTGGAATTTAGGAGATGGGTCACAGTGGAAGACAAATATTTAGTAATCATCAGCATAGAGGTGCTATTTGAAACCATAAGAATGGGTAGGCTTGCCTGGGATCGTAGTAGAGAGTAGAAAGAAAGGGGATACGGAACCTTAGTAAGTTGGCTACATTTGAATCACTGGAGATGGAAGAAGAGTCAGAGGAGATGCTTAAAAGTAGAGTGATAGAAAGAGAAGAAAAATGATGGCAGAAATAATTTTTAAAATAAACCATGGTCACTGTATAGTCTGCAGAATGGCAAAAGAGATTGAAAACTGAAATAGTATTTGGTTCTTGCTCACATTCTGAGAGAATAATCTCAGTGAGGTGGTGGAGTCCAGATTACATGGTATATGTAATAATGAGTCAAGGAGTTAGGCTGACTTTTTGAGAAATGTATGCTTGTATAAGGAGCAAAGATCCGGAGTTCAGCTAAAAGAAAGAAGAGGTGAATTTTTTTTTTTAATAAAAAAAATTTTGCCTTTTTATGGTTAAAGAGAAAGAACAATTGAAATATTAAAACAAAATGAAACCCAGCTACGGTATAAGAGAGAGAAGAGAGTGGGTCCAGAATCCTTATTGGTGGGGAAGAGAGTCTGGATAGACGAATTGGCCTTTTACAGAATTATAGTTCTCAAGTATTTCACAGTTGAGAAAATTTGATTTATTTCCTACTGGTAGGGTGGGGATGGTGGGTCACAATATAAAATAATCTCAGATTAAAGTCACTATTAAATATGCTACTAGATTTCGGAGGAATAAAAGAAGTTATAAGTCCCTTGGATTATATATGAATAAAATATTCACTGCTTGGGTCAGTACTAGTTCAGATGCTACTTATGATGTAGCTTTCTGAGTTTCTCGTGAGTGGAGACCTCATTATTCTTTACCTATCCCATGCTTCTCATTAACAGCTGTTTTATAGCTGGGTGGTACGACCTATAGGCTGAGCAAGAGGCATGGAAATTCAACTGTTACATACAATTTGTGGAAAAGAATTATTTAACAGCAAAAATTTGGACTCATATTTTTTGCCTTGTACAGAGAAGGGAATTCTGTGTTAATATTCGGCATGCACTTTTTAAAAAATTTATCTTTGTTTTGTACTTTCTTAAAAATTTTTTTGTGTGTGAAATGTTTGATACAAAATGAAGAATGAATAAATATGTTTCAGTTTATGAATAACAACAAGAATACTATTACCTATCACCCAGGTTAAAAAATAGAAATTACTAGTATTTTAGAGGTGCCATTGTCCTGGCCTATGTGTTCCTTTACTTTTCTTTGTTGTTGTTTGTGTACACACGTTCCTAAACAACATATTGTTTACTTTGAAAAAATGAAAAGTGTGCCAAGCTACCCGAGTTGGGAAAGGGCAGCGTTACCATGGTTGGGTGAAGGCTTCCAGGAAAAGGGCTAACTAGTTTGGCATTAGGTTCACAGAGTTTCAAGAGCTTCTACTCAAGTGATCAGCAAGTGGTGTTGTGAGTTAGTTCTTGGAAATGCAGGGCCTTCTCAGTTAGGTATCTGTCAGGGCTGCAGTGTGGACCCTGTATGGCGTGTTCGTTCTCAGATAAATGGTCACATGGAAAGAGTGCTGTTCTATTTTTTGGTTTTTACATGCTTCTTGGTCATCTTCCAGTACTTAGGAGTAGATTGAAGCAGAACACACCTAGGAGGTGAAAATAACGTTCTCAGCTGATCTAGGTAGCAAGGCAAGATGGGAGGTGAGTGGGGACAGCAAGGCAGACCAGATATGAATAAAAATCTGGAATAGGCTTGTGTGGGCATTCTCTCCTCAGGAACAGTGTCAGTGGCTGTCTGGGTGATGGCAGGTTACCGTGCTGTCGCAGGAGTCACCTTGCTGCGGTCTGGACTGGTTGCCCTGTGGATCCATTGCATGGCTGGCATCCTCTTAAAAGACTACCATCTTCACAGGCCTCTTAAAGACTACCATCGTCTCTCTCCCACATTGATCTATATTCTCTATCCTAAGTTGTCTTTTTTATTTTTTACAATTTTTTTTTGATGGAATACACACTCTAGTTGCTTGAGAAAGGATACATAGAAGGTAAATGTTTTGAGAGCTTTCATGTCTGAGAAAACCTTTATTCATTCAGAAGATGGTTTGACTGGGTGAAGTATTCTAGGTTGGAAGTAATTTTCCTTTATAATTTTGAAGAAATGGCTCCATTGTCATCTTTCCAGTATGATGGTTGAGAAGACTAAACTGAGTCCTGATTCTTTGTATGTGACCTGTGTTTTCTTTCTAGAAGCTTGTAGCATCTTCTTCTTGTCTCTAGTAATGTAATATTTCATACTGGTATGCCTCTGTGGCAGTCTCTCTTACTTCTTTATGCTCAACACTTGATAGATCCTTTTAAATGGGCCGCTTATGGCTTTCACCCTAGAAAAATTTCTGAAATGCTTTGATTTCTTTCCTACCTTTTTCCTCCCCCTTTTTTTCCTTCTAGAACTGTTATGCAGATATTAGACTTCCTAAGCTGACCCTCTAATGTTATTCTCTTGTCTTTCCTTTTTCTATCACTTTTTTTCCTATGGTTCCTGGAAGACTGCCTCAGTTTTATCTTCTAAGCCTCTGTTTTTATTTTGGCTATCATGTTTTTAATTTTTAAGAACTTTATTTTTAATGTTTTTTTAGTAAATTGTATTCCGTTCTTGTTTTATGGTTATAATAACTTCTCTTATCTCTGTGAGGAATATGAATGTGCGTGTGCGTGTGATTCTGTGTTAGAGAATCTGTGTTTCCTTGGATAAGTAGTAATACTTGGCTGGCTGCTCATGATTAAAAGTGGAGGACTAAAAAGCTTGTTTTAACCTCCCCCTCTTTCTCTACCACCTGCTGCTCCTCCATTTCCAGAAATAATTGGCAGTGCCTTGTGTGGATTCTCCAGAATAACTCTTTGTTTCTTAGCTTGCTTTTTTTTTTTTTTTTTGCTGCCAGGCTATGCTTTGGCTTTCCTGGGTCTGCTAAACCACCTAATAATATTCATCCGTCCACTCTCAGTCTTCCAGGATTTTGTTGCTCTTATCTCTTCTCCTTATTGGTTTATGTTTTAAAGTCTTTTATTGTGTTTTAGTGGGCTTTCAGGGGAGAATGAAATTAGGTGCATGTTTTTAATTTGCCATCTTAATCCTAAGGCCCCAGTTATTTAAAATGGTACATTTATGTCTCACCTCTTGAGACTTGAAAAGATTATTAAAGTTAGCCTTTTTCATCTCTTTGGTTCTTATGTTCATATTTTTAATATGTGAAACTCATTGTGTGGGCTCCTTGAGATTGTGAACTCAAGGATTTTATAAGTAAATCCAGAATTTGTGAATAAAAAGGTTGATTGTTTTTTAAATTTGCTCTTGTAGGACAGTGAAAAGGTTTCTGAATATCCAGCAGTGATTGTGGAGCCAGTTCCAAGTGCCAGATTAGAGCAGGGCTATGCAGCCCAGGTGCTGGTTTATGATGATGAAACTTACATGATGCAAGATGTGGCAGAAGAACAAGAAGTTGAGACCGAGAATGTGGAAACAGGTAGACATCTCATAAACTTTATTGTTTATACCTTTCTTATTTTGAAAGTGTCAACATTACTGTTGCCAGATGAATAACATACCAAAGAACCTCTTTGCAATGCCGTTTAGTATGGATTGGAAATTAATGACATGTCTCTTTTTTAAGGGAATTTGTGGAGATATAAGAAGTTCTGCATTATAATTTTTGAGATATACCAATCTCATATCACAGACCCTAAGGACAGAATTGCAGGCCTGCAATAATAAAATTATTTGTATCATTTTTTTTCCTGGGAGTATGAATATTGACTAGTTGTTTACTTATAGGAGTCAGTAGGCTAGTCTATGAGGGTAACTTATTTTAATTAAATAAATTTAGTATTCTCATTCTATAACAGATTAAGAGTTTTTTTGAATCAGAATGTGTGGAGCAGTCTGCTTCTTTTTTTCTTAGGTCAGGAGCATCCTCACAGTAGTCTATTGGATTCCTCTTCCCTCTTTGTCCTCTTAGAAATGGTGGTATTTCAGTCTGTCTGTGGTGAGATAACTATGTTTAATTGTGGGTTAGTATGTATGATTCTTGGAGAAACCTTTTAATTTTTGCCATTGACCATAAAGAAAATAGAATGTTTTACCAATAGGATTGTAGTGAATATTTTATAATAATAAATACGAAATTTTTTCTTTAGCTATTATTATGCTTGCTTTACAATCCTAATAATTCTAAAGTATTTAGATAAATTTCTATAAATGTAGCTAAGTCTCATTATTAAAAATTTTGAGTGTTTGGTGTCTTTCTCCTCTTCACAGAGGCTAAGTAGCACTCTGTGGTACCATCAGCTCCTTCCATCTAAAAGCTGTCCTTCCACCAGCTAAATTTTTTTTGAGCTGAGGAGTTGGGATTTACCTTGCTTTTCAGAGCAATGGTGACAGCAGTTCCAGCAAACCCCACGTGAAGTGGTAATCAATTCATTTTATTAAAACAGGTTACCAAAAACTTCAAATAACCTTCATGACTGTAGTCTTGAGTGGTGCTTGATTTACAATAGATAATGAAAGTGGCAGGAAGATACATGTGTTTTTCTGAGAGTTTGAAGAGTTTTTCAGTAAGATGCTGGAAGTCTTGTGGCAGAGATGAGTTTTCTTCTTGAGGAAAAGAATAGGAAGAACAGCTAAAAGTATTCTGCATGATATTTTGAAGAAGTTGTTATAGCTGATGTTGTTACAGAAGCATAAATAAAACTAATAGCACTAGATAAAAGTATGACAGCTAAAGTTGAATGAAAAATATATAAGTTTAGAATAGCTAATCTGAGCTTAATTTTGTTTTTATTTAAAGAATCAAATGTACTTTTAAACAAGTTAAAACCTGAATAAATTTTTATTTCTTCTGACATCTGGAACATACACAAGTGAATAAAGGTTGTTATGACTCAACCTAATGTATGTTTCCCTTTAGATAGTGGGCTAGGATCCAGGCCCATTTGTTGTGGAGTTGTAAAGTATTAACTTAAATTCCAGATGTGTAAATTTTGGAGAAGAAGCTGACTAGGAAGAAAAGGAAAGGAATACTTATCAAATAGTTACAGCAGTTTTAATATGGTGAATTGGTGGACATGAGATTCATATAGGATAAGATTTCCCTTTGTACATCTAGGAAACACTTCCTGGAATGCTACTACATTATGACTTAGATTCTATTCGTCTAAAAATGTTCATAATTTATTGACCCGTCATGTAGTTGTCTGTCTGTTTACATTGAGGTTTTTCTTTTATCCCTATATACTTATACCAGAAACAACATTCATCATGTTATCCAGGCAGGAGTACTAAGATCATATAATGATATATATTTAGCCATTTTCACTATTTTGTGAATAAGATGATTTCTCATTTGTTAGGTGTAATTATAGGCTATTTTGCTTCACCATTTTATAAAGTAAAAGTACATTTTCCTCATGGAGCTTATATGTAATAATACTCTTATAGGAAAAACCAAAACTGTTTTGAAACTTTAAATATTGATATATTCATGTAAACCTGTAAACTGATTTTTGATAATAATTGAGGATTAGTAATCGTAAAGAGCCTTTGAGAAATAGTAGTGCCGTGTGGACGAAGGGTGGTATTGACTCTCACAGGCCTGAAATACCTTTGCCCAGAGGCTGCAGACTCCACCAGCTCTGGAGACCTGCTTTGTGGACTGATGGGGTGAGTCAGGGGTGGAGAGGAATCTCTTGCATTCCCTACCAAGATTTGAAAAGGCAGTTTTTATGTTAATTCAAAAAATAACATATATGTGAAGACTATATAAGTTTTAATGGGTTATTACTGATTACCTTTTAAAAAGTAACAAGTTTATGTCAATGGGATTAATAATAGGTAAGTTTTGACTTTTAAGACTTGTCTGAGACGATTGAGCTGTTTAGTATCTGCTTCTTCATCTTGCACCTTAATCTACTATATCCTCTTAACCTTCCACTGAAATTTCTGAGAATATATCAGTGAGTACTTTGCATTTGTTATATGCAAAGGCACAGTTTTCAACATGTTTCTTTTCCTCAAGGGGTTAATAATTTAAATTAATGGATTTTATATATACATACACGCAATAATCAAAATATAAAGCAGTATAGAATAAACCGAGTGCTATTTATAAAGTCAAAGAAATTTTCAGAAGAGGAAAGTTTAGTTTATAGGATTAGAGAATGTTTTAGAGAAAGTACAGAAGGACAAATGGTAGGATTTGGATGGGTAGATAGGAAGTGGGCAAAAGGCACTTTAGACTGAGGGAAATGTCATCAATAAGTGGGTGGAATATTGAAATTTAAGGTATGGTTAGAAGATATTGAGTAAATAAGATATTGACAGGAGGTTTTATTAAGAGTTGTGACTAGATTGTGATTGAACCCAAGAGTTATTAATTAGGCATATAAGATGTGGAAAGATTTGGAAGATTTTGAGTGGAAAGTACTATGTGTTTAGTATCTTGGTATATAGAAGATAAATTATAAGGGAAAAGATAAGGCAGGAAGACTGGTTATTATGATGTAAATCAAGAAATGACTTCAGAAGTATTAAAACAAGGTAGAAGCGATAGGAACAGAAGGGGCTTATGTAAGTGATACTACCATTTAACATCTCACAAGACATGATAGATTGGGGGAGAGGCATAATTAGGTAAGATATTACTCAGTTTTTGGACACTAAGTGATGACGATAGTAACATCTAGGGATGTGAGGAAGGCAAGACTGACTGACTGACTGACTGACTTACAGGGAAAAGTTTGGTAATAGGTGTATTGATTTTGAGTTGAAGTAGAGCATCTAAGGGGAAATGTTTAGGTATTGAAAGATGCACAAATGTATGGTCAAGGTCCCATCTCAAAAGAGATGGCATACTCAAATTAGGATAATTTAAAGAACATTTTAATAAATGGCTAGTTACAAATATGTGGGTGACCTTAAGAGGTAGGTGGGACTGCAGAGCCAGCAGCAATAGAGCGGTTTCTGTCCTATGACCCTTGGGCCAAAGAGAGATGGGTTATCAGAGACCAGAAGAAGAGAGTCGTGGAGAGAGGGTCACTTTGGGAGGATCTGGGCCTTTAGGTCACATGACACAACTGGCTTGCGGATGATGCCACAGAGAGGGAGCCAGGGCAGTAGTCCAATTCCGTACCCCTTTCCTTTACTCCCCTGCCAAGGCTCTCCATTGACCAAACCCAGCTTGAAACCACGAGAGCCCTGTTGATGAAGTCAGCCTTTTGGGACAGACAGCAGAGTGAAACAGGGTAGGAAATAGATCTGGAGATTCAGATGGAGGATATCTGGTACAACTGAAGCTTAGTAAAAAGAAAAGTCTAGGAGAGACTGGTTTGAGAATCATACTCACTGAGACCATGGAAATAAATGTAATCCCCATGGGAATGGGAAAGGTATTTCAGAGATTTTCCCGATGGGGAAGATTTTTAAATTCTATATTTATCTCTCTGTGATCAAGAACAAAGGATACAGAATTAGGGGATTAATTTTGGGGAATGTTTACATTTTGAGGAACATGAAGAAGCCAAAGAGTAGTCAAATATGGTAGAAAATTCTGGGTGACTATTCCTGAGCTTAATATTTTTCTTTTTAGCTATTTAAGTAGCTCTGTTTAGTAGGAAAGGGAAGAATATTGAGTGTTAGTCCTGGTTCCAGATTTTTACTTTATTACTTACTTGGCAATATTTAACCTTTCAGAGCCTGTTTCACTGTCATAAAATAGGAATTCAGGGTTGTGAGGATTACATAAAATAAATCTATAAAGCATAGTACTTACGATGTAGTGGGTGCTCTGTAAGTGCTCTCTTAACGTAATTAGCACCTTTCCTTGTACCTTCAAATATGGAGGTCTTTATACATGAAAACAAAATGTTTACTTCTCTATAATATTTTTCTTTCACTTCCACTTATTTAAGAAAAACATGCTTTAAACCTTTAGTCAGTGCTTTTTTTTTCGTCGTTCCTTCTTTAACTTACTGTGCTTTGGCAACTACTTTTAGCATCCTCCTGAAGTTCTTTATCAGATTTCAAGGCCACTCCTCTGCCAAATTCAGTGACCCACAGAGTCATCCAGAAGTAACTCCTTCCTACTCTGACCTTATATACTGAAACACTGTATTATATAACACTGTATTATTGCAGTTTTTCTTATTGCCTCTGGCATGGCTGTGCCATTTATTTATGCTTCTGAGCTTTTGCTTAAGTAGTTTTCTATTAAGAGTGAGTTCAGATATTGTTCATTCTTTAAGACCCAACTACATGAAACTCCACCACAGTTGTGGCCTACATGAAACACACTCCCTTTCCTTTCGTTAGACTATCTGGATTTAAGTACTTGATTATTCACTTTCTTATACTGTTCTTGTGTGTATACTCCTTTTGTTTTCAAAATGAGTGTTTAAGTCCCTTGAAGACAAAGACCGCATTTTTTACTTTTGTCAAATATAGTATATAAAAATATTTAACACATCTGTTAGGAAATATAGACTGAAACAAATTGAGTTTTGACTTAGTATTACAGTATAACCAAGAGCCATCTATGTAAAATCTTAAACGTATTTCATTTTTCGTTCACATGCTAAATATTAGATACCTTAGGGTTATTAAAAATATAAAAAGGTAGTCATCCAAAAACATAAATGTGGTCATCTGAAATATATCAAAGCCATAATGTTATCTTACCTAGATTAACATCATGTTAAAATCTCATTAGGTTTTCACCATTTTTGCTTACACCTAAATTTGTTTTTCCCCCTACAATGAAAGCAGTACATGCTCACTGGAAAAACTGGGAAGTATTGCAAAGAATAAAGAGTGAAAATCACCCATAATCTTAGCCAGCAAGAGGACAATAACCACTGCTGCTGCTTTTTGCTGGCTTTTTTAAAATGTTCACTTAAACATAATTAACACTGTGTTATGTAATACAAGCAGACTTACTAACCTTTACTAATAAATGTTGGCTGAAAGGAGTCTGGTAGCTTCCTGCTTCTCTCTTCTGATCATTGGGAACAGGACTTTGGATTTAACCAGGTGTTAAAACGTAAAATGTTGGACTTAGGAAATAATTATCAAGAAAACTTAGAAAGCTTTTTTTTGTGATCAATGAAATTATATTTAGAGATTAGTTGAAAAGATCAATGATAATAATTTTTATCTAATTCTACAAGAAAGCAGTGCTTTTTAAAAAAACAAATGAAAGTTTAGGCTTTTTAAAATGCAGTTAAAAAACAAAACCAGATTTCTCTCTTAAAAAATAAGATATGGAGCCAGATTTCTTTCTTGAAGAATCTGAAGACTATGTTGGCTTCATGAGGAGCTGTAACTTTTGTATTTGTTATATCATCAGAAATCCTCCCTGTGGCACAAAAGGACTCTTTTAATTAGAAAATATTGTTGCCACAGGGAGGTAGAAGATCGGCCTGAAAAACTGGGGATCTGAAAAGGAGCCCCTACCCTAGGATTACCTGAAGGTGAAACAGATTGAGCCAGAAGGAAGACAATACTGGTAGGTTGGTTTTTAATTTATTAAGAATGTTTACAGTTTTACATTTCATTACAATAATTTCAACTACCTATACCATATTTTTGTTTAAAGGGTGACAGTGACTCCTCCTTAAGGAGGGAGAATAATACAATAGTATTTTCTCTCCTAAACAGTTTGCTATCTGAGATATCCCCTGCCGTGTTCCTAATATTTGTTTCTTTTTGTAGATAAAGCTCTAGGGCTATTTCATGCCTTCACTTTCTTGGAAGCTACTACTGACTGAACATCTTCAAGCCTCTATTTTTTTTTTCATTTCTGGTATTTCTGCTTCTAATGTAGACTTTTTCCTAAATCTTTTTAAAAGAAGCATTTTATTCCAATTATCTATTTTCTTCAGTTTAGCCTGGTCACTAGTTTTCTAAAAACAAAAAATGTGAATCTTAACCTTCATTTAGTTTTGAGTCTAGAATTGTTTGAATTATAATTGTGCTGTGATTTGGATCATTTAGAAAGAATTATTAGAGAATAGTTTTAATGTTTTAGTAGCTTTTTTCATTTAGCCTAAGATGCCATAAATTATAAGAAATACTATTTTTAGCCCATCAAAAGAAAAAAATAATGCCAATTATAAACTGTAGGAGACCATCAATTGTAAGATATACCCTGATTTCAGAGATATCAAAATGTACATCTTAGATGAAAAGGAATGTACATCTTAGAATTAATGAAATATGCTATCATGAAGTTAATGAATCTCCCTGAAATTCCTAGTTAGTGGGAATTGGACATTAAAATATCAGGTTTATGAAAAATGGAGGTGTTTTGCAGTTGTGGATGTCCCTGTATGTGCTGATTAAGATCTGAGTTCTTTTTTAAATTAAATTTATTGGGTAACATTGGTTAATAAATTATGTAAGTTTCAGGTGCTCAATTTTGTAATACGTCATCTATATATTCTATTGTGTGCTCAGCACCCAAAGTCTAGTCTCCTTCTGTCACCATATATTTGACCCTCTTTAATCTCTTTATCCTCTCCCATGGCCCAAGATCTCTAATTTATTTGTCTTTTAAGAGGGGATATTTAAGTAAAAGATCACTTAACTGTATTGTTTAAAAGTTGACAAAATAACCAAAAAGCATTAAATTATGGAGAGAGTAGAAAATGGAAAGGCAATTTAATATAACACATTTACTTGAATCAATAGTTTTGTCATAATCGAGTGTCACTTTTTAATTGGATTTTGTGATCTAAAATTAAAAATCAAGCTTCTACTTTCTAAACTGTAATTTTGAAACAGAATTTTTTAAAGGCTCGTTAAAATAGCCAGACTTTTCATGTACTTGAATATGTGTTTTACAGATTATTAACTATGTGAAGAAGAAAGTAGTGACCAAAAGCAAAGAACCACCCTGTCAGTTAATAAAGCAGAAGTGAAAAGGAATGATTTCAAATGATATTTGTATACTTTTCAAGAAAAATCTATTTTGTATAAAAGAACAGATAAGTGTAGGTAGAAAGTGGACCATTAAAGGATGTTTGGTTTTGGAAACTGGTAGCATTCATTCCTTTTCATTCAGAGTTTTGTTTTTTAAACAGCAGGTGCCTTTCAATTTTACTGTATAACAATGTGTCTAATAAAATTTTATTAATTCAGACTGAGAAGAGGGAGAAATATGAGTTATATGGAATTTTAACTGAGTAGCACACAGGGTTACAGATGTTGGCGACTAGGGATAGGTCAGGGTGGTTAGATGTACAAATAGGAGTGCTTTAAAACCTGTCTCGAGGCAGCTCCTCTGCCAGCTCGCTCTTGAGGGCCTGCAGCACGTCAGGCTCAGCCGAGTGAATACCTTGTGGTAACCAAGACCCTGTCCTGTCTTGGCCTTCGCCAGGCTTTCAGCTTTGTGGAAAGATGAACAGTTAAACATGTGATGAATATTATGATAGGATTAATGAAGGGCTTAGAAAAGAGTGTACAGCAGGGAAATGCCTCCTTGAGGAAGTGACATTTAAACAGATTTGAAGGGTTTGAAGTAATTAGCCAAGCTGAGAATAGCATGGTTGAAAGTCTGGAGGAAGGAGAAAGAATATGGCCTGTTTGAATTGCAGAAAGGAATTAAGTGTGGCTAGAATTTGGATTATGAGAAGGGAAAGGTGATTAAATTGATGCGGAAGAGGTGAAAAAAAAAAAACAAAAAAAACCTTACTGCCAAGGATTTTGTAAGCTTCCTATCTGTTGGGCCTTCTCTACAGGGCAGTGGGAAGCCTTTTAAGAATTTTAAACAAAGTATACAATTTTTTTTTTAATACAAATTTGGTTTCCAAAATACTACTGTAAATGAAAAGTAAAATGAGACAAAGCATCACCTGTTTTAAAATCTGAATTCCTTAGGTCCTCATTCACAGCTGCCTAACAGCTGGTAACTAACTATTCTCATCATCCTTCCACTAAATTGTCTGCCATTACAGATTTGGGCTGTAGGTGTGCTCATTGACCATATTAAGCTAAAAGGTGTAGAGATGAGGTAGTTGCACAGGTGGCCTTTTTGGAATTGAAAGCTGGGTGCTTTGGTGCGGTCCTCTTTCAGGAGGAGAAGGGGTCATTGTCCTTTATGCATCCTCCATGCCCTTTTATAAGTTGGGAAAAGGATCTACAAGTTTTCTCATATTCATCACTTAGAGGAGATCGTGAAAACTTAAAATGTTTAAAAATTAAATTTATTAGGGGTGACATTGGGTAATAATATAGGTTTCAAGTATATAAAGCAATATACATCATTTGTATATTGCATTGTGTTCACCACCCAATGTCAAGTCTCCTTCCATCACCATATATTTTGCCTCCTTTACCTTTTTCTATCTTCCCAATCCTAGGAACACTTTTAACACAGGTATTAACTGTTAACTTTCGTATATATTTTTTAAAAATATTTTTTGTGTCATGGCGTCTTTGGCCATGTGGTGTAAAACCTTCTCCCAGAACAGTGTTTTAAAATATATAAAATACCTGGGATTACAAAGGAACCAAATATATTGAAATATAACTTTCAGACTGTTTTTAATTGTGGTATGTTAAGGCATATACTTCTTTAATAATGCATTAAATAATGAAATATACTGGTAGATCTAATTTCCTGCTGTAATTTCAAAGTTGTAATGACCATAAATTTTATTTTGAGATACCCATAGCAACTATAATATTATATGAACATGTTTGATTTCTACTGATCATGAAGTCACAGATACTGCCAAACCTATTGTGGTTTGTACTTTTATTTAAACTTAAAAGTGCTAAATTTCAGTTAGGATCTAAAAACACAATTTTCCCAGGCCTCATCCTATTATTTTAGCTGTCACCCACCTTTTCCTCATCCTTTTCTCCATATCCTGCCATACTTACATTCTCTTTTCTCTAATACACATAGTAGGGACCTGAAAGCTGTTTTAGGTATGTCAGTTACTAAATACAGTTTTAGGATCCCTGCTAAGGAAAAAAAAGCCTCTTAACTAGATAGTGGTAGTTTTGATGTTCCTTAATTGATTGGCTTAGTTAATTCATTCTAAAACATTCTTACGTTGAAAAGTTAGTGTATTTCTTTATAGGCTTATTTAATATTTTATGATCTCTTTGTTGGGTTGAGATATTCCTCCTCTTTCCATGACAACAGTTTCTGTGGCCAGTGGTTCTCAAACTTGAGCACAGATCAGAATTATCTGGAGCAGTTGTTAAAATACAAATTGCTAGGCCCCACCTCCAGAATTTGATTCAGTGGGTCTGGGTGAGACTCAAGAATTGGTATTTTTAATAAGTCCCCAGTTCATGGTGATGCTGTTGGCCCAAGGATCTTACTTTGAGAACGTAGTATATATAAAGTACCTGTTATATAGGTACTGTCACATGTAAGTACTGTCATAGCTCCTAGGGAGTAAGTGATTTTGAAGATGAATGGGGTGTGGTACCTGGCTTCAAAGAAGCTTGCCAAGTAAATTGAAAAAAAAACAAGCTTTCAAGGAAATAACAGTATGAAGTAGATAGGACTGGAGAAAGGTGAGGAAAGATGGAATTGCCAGATGTGGTAACCTAAAGCTTCCAGGTTCATTATTGCTACTGTGGTGGGTCACATTTAAATTTCATCATAAGAGCATATTTGACAATTAAGGCCTCTGGGTTTAGGGGCAAAAAGGAAAGACAAAGTGAAGTAAGCATTCCTAAATTTCATCATTTTACCTTTTTTATGTGTGGCAGTAGTACCATGAAAAATATGAGGACTTTTTCTATTCATAAAAATCAGGAGACAGTGCTAAGAGCTCAGCCTGTTCGAGTGGTTGGTTACAATTGGGGAGCAGTGGGATCAGGGGGTAAGGTATTTTTATTTTTTACATTTCTATAATTTTTAAAATGAACATCCTTTTATTCTCTTTAGAGACACTGGTCTACAGTTAGCATCTATTTGGGTTTACAACATTAAGTTTTAGCTATTTGGCAAAAACAAAGTTGGCATTATCACATTTGTTTTGAATTCTGTTGTTGCCATTACATGTCTATTTAGGAGGCCCTCAGAAGTGCCAGTTATCTACTTGAGGCAAGAAGATACCAATTATTATATCTAGGCTTCATCTGCAGGCCTTTGTTTTGAGAAGAGAGGCTTCCATAAGAAAGGGAAGAACTTTTGGTTAACCTCATCCTTGGGAATGAAAGTAAAGGGCAGAAGCCAATGCATTCAGTTTACCATCTCACAGAAGGAGCCAGGAACTATAGATTAGAGACCACCATGGTAAAATCGTATAATCCTGTGTTTAATTTTGTTACCTTCTGCTTTTCATTTTGGAGCAAGCACTATAACAAAATCCCCATGTACTTGTTTTTGGAGTCTAATGAGAGATTAGTTAATTAGTTGGTTAGGAGAAAGAGAATTTTTAAAGACAGAAGAGCTGAAAGGAGAAAAATAGCTAATAGCTAAAAGTGTGCTAATAGCTAAAGGAAGGAAAAATACAGGAGGAGTTGCTCTGAGGTCTGAGACCATTTGTGGAGTTGCCTGAGACTGCCTGGGGTATGCACTTTTTTGAGTGTGGGCTAGAACAAGAAATTAGATATGGCTGTTACTATAAAGGAGCTGACTCTTTATTGGGGAAAAGACATAAGAAAAATATTTTATAACCTAAGGTTTAATGAAATCAGTGAGCATAAAGAAGAGAGCTATTAGCTTTTGTGATGGAAAGTTCATATTTTAGTTGACCCTAGGAGGATAAATAAAATTTCACTGGGCATTGTTAAGGAAAAAAAAATTCAGTGACACTTGTTAAAGCATGGTAAGGAAGACTTTATTCAAGGGGGGACTATTGTGATAGATGAGAGGTCACTCAATGGATTATTGCAGTGGAGGGGAGAGAGAGAGGGTTCAACTCTGAATACGGTATGGGTAAGTGGAGATTTTATAGCCAAGGAGCAGGGTAGGGGTCTGTGGATGGAAAATTACTAAGAGGAAATTAGGAGTAATGGGAGATTCTGTTAAACCAACCTAAGAAAATTCTTACTGCAGACAGGCCAGGATAATCATATATCATCTGAGGGGTGGTAGAGGATGAGGAATCCAATTAGATGTCATGAGTGGTCAGATATGGAAGATGTAGGATTCTGATGACTAGCTAAACAGACGTAGCCAGGTTCTTGATAAAACTGCATTTTAAAAAGTATATAGCTGGGCATAGGAGAATGTTCAGGAGCCTGACTAAAGTTTGTTAGGCAAAGAACCTTTGTCAATAGCAAAGGTTTTTCTGGTTGAGAAGTCATCATTTACACCTTCTCCCTTACCTCCTAGTCCATTACAAATCATGTCAGTTTCACCTCCAAAATATGTCTTGAATCTACTGTTATCTTTCCGTATTCACTGCTACTAGCCTAGTCCTATCTGTAGTTATTTTTGGTATGTGCTAGTTTGCTGGCCATGGCCTTCTAATTGGTCTTGTTTAACTCTTGCCCCTTCTCCCTGCGGCCCCAAGCAATCAATTGTTCACATAATATCCTTCCCTAAAATCTTTCTGTGGGTTCTAATTGCATGCAAGATAATATTCAGGCTTTTTAATTTGGCCTTCAAGACACTGAATAATTTAGCTTTTCTCATCTATCTAGAAACAGTTACAACAATAATAGCAAGAAACAGGATAAACAGACTCATGAACATAGACAATAGACTAGTCATTACCTAAGGGGATGGGAGAGGTCGGAGAAGGGAGGTAGATGGAGTAAAAGGGGTCAAATGTGTGGTGACAGAAAGAACCCTAACTATGGGCAGTGAACACAGAATGCAGTATATATATACACACACAATTGTACACCTGAAACGTATTGGATTTTGTCAACCAATGTTACCATAGTAATAATAATAAAAAAATAATAGCAACAAAAACCAAAACTCTTAACATTTAAAATATTTTTTAGTATATTGGCAGGAATAGTTCTTAGAGCTTTACCTATTAACATATTTAACGTTCTCAACAACCGTAGGCTAATTTTTCCAAGGCTAGATAGCTATGTAAGTGTTGAAGCAAGGATTTAAACTCAGATAATAAGTAGGGCTCCAGAGCCTAAGCTCTTAAGTATTATACTCTGATGAATTATCAAACCTGAGCCACCCCTCTCCCCGCAACATACACACAGTTACCATTTCACCTTTCCAGTAATCCATATTTTACTTTCACAGGGCACTCACATATGTCATTTTCTTTCTGGAACGTACTGCTTTCCATTTTTCAACTTCTAACTCCTAGTCATCCTTTAGATCTCAGTTTGAATGCCACTTTTCAGCACTTAAAACTTGTGATACAGTAAACCCCCATAATGAGGTAGTAAGCAATTCCAAAACTCAAATTGCATAAAATATGGCATTAATTGTGAGTTTAACAAAATGACCCAAGTCAGCCTATATGATGTGTGTGTGTGGACTGCATCCCAGGGTTCAAACCAAGGTATCAAATCAGTCTGAGGTCCGGCTGTGGTTTGGTGCCACCTGGTGGTATCTGTGTGCCCAGGGACTGCTGTTTGCAGGTAGAGTGAAAGGTGGGAGTCCATTCATTACCTGTTAATTTATATGAATAAATGAATTCATGAAGTTTTACACTATTTATACCATGTTTATTTGTTTACTGTTTCCACACAATGTTTCATAAAGCCAGAAACCATGTCTCTGTTCACTGGTGTTGTTCAGAGCCAGACACCGAGTAGGTGATCAATAAAGTATTTGTTGAATGAGTGAGTGAATCAGAAGACATCATGAACCAGAACAGAATGCCAGGAATTTTATATTCTATTTGGAGACTGACAAATAATGAAGTTTAATTAGAGATTAGGCTTTGTAGAGACATATGGTTGAGAGAGAGGAGGCTAGAAAGAGTGGAACCAGATTATGTTGGCCCTTGAATAAAATAGGAACTGTGTGAATCATGATCTGGAGAAAATGAGAAGTGAAAAGAAAGATATTTATTTTTAGCAACCAGAACATACTAAAATAATAAAAGGTATAGCTTCAAAAAACTAAGTTGGTGGAGACAGGGTATAGATTAGGGAATAAACTAAACTTGACCAATTTAACAAAGGTAACAAAGGGGGGGGGAACCTATGGAAGTACAAATCATAAATCAAGATAGTAGAGATGAATCCAAAACATCAGAAATTATATAAAAATCACGTGATCTTAATATGAGTCTGTGCTATTTTTAACAGAACAAAATGAAATAAAAAGAATGGAAAATATATTCATCAGAAAAATAGTAACCAAAGGAAGCTGGTGTAATAAAATAAAATTTTGAGCGAAAATCTTTAATTTGGATAGAGAGTGACCCTTTAAATGGCTAAAAAGAATAATCCAGTAAATATAAACATCATAAACTTATATGCACCTAACAACATAGCCTTGAAAGACCATTTAAAGCAAAAACTTTCAGGATTACAGACAGAAGTGGACATGTCTACAAAACATTGGGACTTTAACACATCTCTGTCAAAGGTGAAAAATCACTCAGACACAAAATTAAAAATAGTATCAAAGAATTGAACCACCGATTGACCACTTTCTATAATAAAAATTACAAGTAACTCAAGAAGAAATAGAAACCTAAATAGATCAATACCACTTAAATACTTAATATCACATATGCATCCCCTCATTCAAGTAAAATCCAGACCCAAGTCTATTATTAAATTTAAAGGGCTACATAATCCCTATCATACACAAACTGTCATAGAAAACACTGAAAGAAGGAAAACTTTCCAACTCATTATATGATTCTAATATAGCCTTAACCTTAAAACTGATCCAGTATAAAAAATTACTACTGAATTTATGTATGATTTTAGCTACAATTAGACTATCACATCAAACACTGATTAAAAAATACATGATTAAATGCATACTGGGAAGGCAAGGAAGGCTAAATACTAGAAAAATCTATTAATATAATTCACCACATGAATAGATGGAAGGAGAAAACCAATATAATCATCTCTGGAGATCCAAAACGCATTTATTAAAATTCACCATCTTCTGAGGGAAAAGACAATCTGGATTGGGGCTTGATAAAGGGGTATATATTAAAAATCTATAGCAAAAAACCCTATATATTAATGGGGAAACAATACCAGCTTTCTTCTTTACTGACTATTATTAGTAATGGGATTCCTGCAAATGCAAATCAGCCAAGAAAAATAAAAGGCATAATAATCAGAAGAGAAGAAACAGAATTGTGATATGCAATTTAACATAAAACTTGAGAGTACATAGATTTTAAAACTGGAGGATTCATTAGGGTTGCTGTATACATGAGCAATAATCAGAAAATAAAAAAGATCCCATTCATAATAGTAAAAAAGCTTAATAAGGTATTTAGGAATAAACCTAACAATAATATGCAAGATCTTTATGAAAATAAGAATTTGAGTCCATTGATGACAACAATGAATGAAGACATATAGCTTACTGAAGAAGAAATAAAAAACCTAAACAGACCAAACTATTTGATTCCTTTAATCTTTAGCCCACAAACACAAATGGAAAACAGGACACGGTAAAGCCTTTAATTCCTTCTGGATTAACCTATAAATTCAGTACAATTCTGGTCAGAAGCCTAAGAGGACTTGTTTTTGGTGGAATTTGACAAATTGTTGGATAAAGATCCAAAAATAGTCTAGGCTGTTCTGCAAAAGAACAAAGTGTCGAGTACTTGTCCTCCTCCTATCTATAAAGAATGATTCTAAAGCTACAGAAAAATTTAAAATGTATTATTGGCCCACAAATGGTTTAGTATGGAAGAATAGAGCCGAGAAACAAAGAGTAAGCATATAGTTATACCTGGTATATAACAGACATGGATTAGTGAACTAGTGGGGAAGGATAGGCTATTCAATAAACTATATTAGGAAAGTAAAATTAGATCCCTATTTCATACTCTTCTGTTTTCTTTATTTTTAATTTATTTATTCCTTTATTCTTTTTATATATATAACAGTCCCATCTCCCTCCCTCATAATCATTCAATGTAATTTGATTAGTGGGTATTTTTTTCAGTGTATTGAGTGTGTATATTCTGTTGTATATATTTAAAATTTATATAAGTGGTACGATGTGTCTCACTTTGTTTCATACTTTTTTTAGTAAGTACTGTTCTTAATATCTATGTACGTTGCTTTGCATGTGCCTAATCTGTTGTTTCTAACCACTGCACAGTACTCCGTGATAGACATCCACCACATTTTACATTTCTACTTGCCCAGTAATAGAGACCCATCACTCCTTTCCTCTATCAGCTATTGCTGTGTAACAGACCATCTCAAATTTTTTTGGCTCGAAACAAGAGCCGGTTATTGTTTCTCCTGAGCCTGAGGGTTAGCTGTATGGTTGTACTGAGATGAGCAGGGCTTACTCCCCTATCTGTGGGCATCTGTGGATCAGCTGGGAGCTTACTGGTCTAGGAAGACCTCGGCTGGACAACTAAGCTCTCCTCTTTTTCTTCTAGTCATATTTCTTTCACATTTCTTACGATGTGGACAGGAACATCATGGTAGAGCAGTGACACTGATTGGGGTCCCTCTTTTGTTCTTTATCTTGAAGGGAGTGTATCTGAAAGTTCAACCTGAAGTTTAATGTTTCTTGTAGGTTTTCGTATATAATATATACCAAGGTAAGGAATTCCCATTTATTCCTTTGGCTTTGTTTTTGTGTTATAAACATGGAGTCCTATCAGATGCTTTTTTGGCATTCTTTGATAAGTCATGATTTTTCTCCTTTAATCTATTAATGTGGTCAGTTGACAGTTTCTCAGACATCAAACTCTCCTTGCATTTGAGAATACACGTTGCTCATCATTTTCCTTTGATTTGCTTTAAGTTTAAGGACGTTTCATAAGTAATATGGAGCTATAATTTTCCTGTATTGTTCTTATCTGGCTTTGGAATGAAGATTACATTAGGCTCATAAGTAATCCAGGTTGTTTTCATTTGCATTCTCTTCTATTTTCTGCAACAATTTCTATAAGAATTCATTTTAAAATATACTAGAATTTGCTTGAAGGGACACAGATTTTATTTTGTGGAGAGAAGGTTTTGGACTACATTTTAATTTCTTTACTTTGTACTATTCTACTTGATTTTTTTAAAAATAAATTTGTTCAGTTTATATGTATACTCCATCCAGATTTCAACCTTTTTTAGCATATCGTTGTTTATAATACTGATTTATTTTTTATATCTATTTATCTGTAGTTATCACTCCCCCTTTATTGGTATATTATATTTGCACCTTTTCTTGATAACTTCTGCCAAGGTCTATCCATTTTATTAATTTTTTTCGAAATCATCTTTTGGTTTTGCCAGTCTTCTCTAGTTTTTTAAATTATAGTTCTCTATTTCATTTTTTCTGTTATTATTTTCTTCTTGTCTCTTTGTGTTTGTTCCGTAAATTTTTCCATCTTCATGAATTGAAGGTGCTTTGCTAGTTTATTTTTAAATTTTTTCATTTCCCAACCTCTAAGTATCATTTTAGCTGTATCACACATAGTTTGATGTGATATATTTTTATTGTAATGAATTTCTAAATAAGTCTTAAATATTATTTGCTTTTTATTCCAAGGACTATTTAACAACACTGTAAGGGAAAATGTGTATTTTGACTACATGAAAATTAAAAATTTTTGTAGGACAAAGGATACCATAGACCAGCCAAATTAAGTCAGACAGCAGGCTGGCAGATAATATTTGCATAAAACACATATCTGAAATATTATCTGGAACATGTTAACATTCTGTAGACCAATAAGACAAAAGGTGTCATAGAAAGATGACAAAAGATATGGATAAGCAATTCATAGGGGAAATGTTAATGGCCAATAAGTATATGAAAAAATGTTTATCCTCAGTACTTATTAAGTATATGCAAGTTAATACAGCAGTGAAAAATTTCTTGTCTATGTCCATGCCACCCAGCACAAACCTGATCACATCTGATCTCTGAAGCTAAGCAGGGTCTGGCCTGGTTAGTACTTGAATAGGAGACCACCTAGGAAGACCAGGTGCTATAGGTGTTAAAAAAAAAATTTCTTGTCACCAAAAAGATGGCAAAATTTTAAAAGCCTGATCCATTTTTTATTGAAAAGAATGTGAGAAAAATGGGAACTCTAACATATCACTGGTGGGATTTTAGAAATATACAGTTGTTTTGGAGAATAACAAAATAAAAAATGCATTTATTCTGTGATCTAAAAACTCTATTTGTAGGTACATACTGTGGAGAGACTCTAACATATACATGCTTAGAAGACATAGATAACTTTTTGCAGCACTGTTTATAAAAGTGAAAAATAGGAGAAATGTTATTTTCCTACTAGTAGGTAATTAGATGAATAAAATGGGCTAAATTCATGTACTGGAATACTTAATAGCATCTAAAAAGCATACTTCTATTTACTTATACCAATATGGATAGAATGTAAATCTTGAATGAAAAATATAAACTTTAGAATGACACAGACAGTATAATGTCATTTATGTACCCAAAGCATGGAAAATAATGCTCTGTGCCATTCTTGGAAAACACACACACACACACACACACACACACACACACACACACACACACACACACACAGCATAAATATATATACACGCAAAACAGTGTAAGAAATAGACCGGAAGAATATACACAAAACTCATGTTACTGGTTTCTTTGGGGAGAGGAAATGCTGGAATGAGGACTGGAGGTAGTAGTCAAAGATGTTATCTTCACCTGTAATATGCTAATTTTTTAGGTTAAAAAATACCTTCAAGCATAAACAAAATGATAAACAGTTGTTGGTTCTGTGTAGTGAGAATGTAACTTGGTTACATTATTATTTCTTTTTGTAATTTCATGTATGTTTTAAATCTCAAAATTTGTGTAAGAGCTGATTTCCTAAACTAGAAACACAGCTGACTCAAACTTCTAGCCTGGATAACAGTCTTCTAGGAGTGGCTGCTAGGATTTAGAAGCAGTGTTCTTCTGCCTGGTATATATAAACCATTAAGTGAAGACTCAGTAAGCTCAAGGAGAGTCTGGCCCAGGGTTAACTTAAGAAAAATGCACTAAATATGAACCCAAACCAAATCATCAGTCTTGAAAACAGTATGTACTGGATCCCTGCTCATCACAGGGTTTTCGCGATCTATAAAACAACCTTGGGGAGTCATTGACCTGAGAATCTTAAAATAGCCATGGCCCTTCTTAGAAAAATCTATAGTTCTCTAACAAAATTTTACCCTTTTCTACCCTCTGTTAAAAATCCATGTCTTATGTACACTTTTATACATATAAATAATTTAACTTTCCTGGGTAGAGTCCAAAATGTAGCATATACCTACTATTCTCTAGCTTCATTTATAATCAGTTTTGTATATCATACTGTTTAAGAATTTCACCGTTAGTGAGGGTTCTGTGTGAATTGGAAAGGCTTAACTTTTTTCTTTTGTCACATTATTTAGTACTGTTAGGTGCAGAAATAGGTGCCTACAACAGAAACTTGCTCAAAATAAGTGCTGGGTAATTATTTATTGAATAGCAATATTCCATTTAATAATATTTTATAAAACCTTACTATTAAATAAAGCAGAAGTATAAAAACTTCAATTAGAGCATTAAACAGTAGTATAAAACATGAAATAGTTTTTTTTCTTTGTAAATCTATAGACTGCATTCCTATATCTATTGTGTATCTTGATTTCAGCTTGTCCTTGATAGACATTTTTCTTATAGCTTGGTTTTCTTCATCCTTTTTTTTCTCCTAAACATGCCCAACAAACTACACCTTTGAATTTCATTGTTAGTTTGGTTGTATCAGACAAGCTTAGACTGTTTGGCCTCCTCTTACTGTTCTCCCACCATTCACTGCCCAAATCTCTTTTTCTTAATTTCTCATAGACACTTAACATTGCTTTAGCTTTTGACATTAAAAAGCAAAGCATTGACCATTTTGCAATTTAAAATTAATAAACAATAGTAAAATGGATTTACCTTTTCAACCATTTTATAACTTCCAAGTTTTATAGATGAAAATTGTTTTGTGGAGTTTTTGACCTTGAAATCATCAATATGGTGCGACTTTGGTCAAATTATTTAACTTTGTGGGGCCTCAGTTTCCTGATGTGTAAAATGAGGGCATTGGACTAAAATGGTGGTTCTCAAATAACTCTATCATTGGTAGGTAAAGAGCCGTTATTACGAAAATAGGATATTGGCATCCTTTTCCCAAGTTAGAGAAAGATAACATTAATGGATAGAATGTCTTCTCCCTTTGGTTCCTGCCTATAATTTTTTTTAAAGCTTTAAAACCTGTTTTGCCCTTTGTTTGTACTAGTATCTGATAGAGAACTCTGTTTGGTTTGTAAAGTATAATATATCTCATTCGTGGTAGAAACGAAAAGAGATCATGGTATTCAAGTTCCTTATTATTTGAAAACCTATAAGTGATGTCTGTAGGCTCCTTTCCAACCATAGTATTTTGAGATTATAGATAAAGGGGAAACAAATAAAGTCACCAGGGCAAGCAAAAAATAAAAACATTGAAATTCTATATGGTATTGGAAACAATTGTATATTTATATGTCGCCCAATAATTTTTTCCGCCTTGGTTACTATAGAACCATAAAATCATTCCAATAGTAAGGGTATCTCATTATTTTTGGTTATATTAGACTTTAATAATAATGCTTATATTGTGAAGTCTGTTTTCACAATGGGAAGGTTGGAGGATGAAAGAGTCTATGCCCAGACTATAAAGAATTAAGAAATGGAAAAAACTGCTCAGGACTCTGTAGTTTAAAGTTAGAGGTCATTTACAAACTTCACTCTTTTCTTTCTTTATTGAAGCTGTGACTGTGACAAGTTGGGAGTTTAAACTGTTCCTTCTGCATTAATTCTCCTTTGCTAATTAACAAATTACTCCAAATTTAGGAGCTTAAAACAACAAATGTCTTAGACTGCACAGTTTTTGAGGTTAAGGACTGTGGAGTGCCTTACCTGCATTGTTCTAGCTCAGGATCTTTCAGGAAGCTGTAGTCATCTGAAGGCTTGATGAGAGCTGGAGATTCTGTCTCCTAGATAGCTCTTCACATGACTGTTGGCAGGATGCCATCATTCCTTACCTAATGGGCCTCTCCACAGAGTTACTTGAGTATACGCATGACATGGAAGTTGGCTTCGTATAAGAGGGTGACACTAAAGGAAGAGATCAAGCAGAGAGTTTCTGAAGTCACACACCATCACTTCAGCTTTATTCTGTTTGTTAGAAGTGAGCCATTAAGTCCAACTCTACACTCAAATGGAGAGGGGAATTAGGCTTCACCTGGTGAAAAGAGGAATATAAAGAATTTTCAGACAAGAAAATCCGTAGGTACTAAATGCATCGCAACAGATAAACAGGCCTTGTTACTTTGGGGGCTGAGGAGTGTTTGAGAGTGGGAGGTGCTTGGGATCAATTCCGGGCACTGCCTCCCATTGACTCCATGGCCTCAGGGAACCTTAGATTTCTCATCTATAAAATGAACACAGTAGTAATAGCTATTACATAGGAAGGTAAAAAGAATAAGTGGAAAAAGTGGAGGTAAAGCTTTTAGCATAGTGGCTTTTATTTCAAGAGTTATCTACCATTTAACTTATTTTTTCCTGCTACGACAAAGCAATAACTTTGATATAGGGGATATCTTGCTGTAATGTTCTTAGCAGAATACAAATTTGATCTGTAGTGCCTACCATGTTAGTGGTATTGTTCTTACTCTATTCTTCTTACTCAGCTTCTTATTCTGCTTATTAATACCTGCTTAATCTTGAAGATGAGAAATGCACATCATACACATATATACATATATTCTCATATATGACATGGTTTGAGTCATATTGCATGGAAGGAATACATATAGATTTAAATCCTGCCACACTTATATTTTTAATATTTTACCATGTTAAAAATTCTTCAAACACATTTTTAATAAAACAGTCCCTTGAATGCCTTATTTCCTCAGGTCATGCCTTGGAAATGAAATTCCTGGGTCAGAATATATGAACCTCTTTCAGACTCTTGATATATCATGCCACATTGCTTTCCTGAAAGTTTGTACCAGTTTATATTTCCAGCAGCGTACTATCCTTAGTTGCTATTCCTGGCATAGTATTACTGGTCTCTAAAAAGTATTGGTGGCTTTTGAAAGCCTAATTAGAGTAGCAGGGTATAATTCCATTTATAATAGCATGGCAGAATTTCATTAATGGGAAATTGTTTTTATAAGAGCTTTAACTATCTAGGAATATTTGCTAGTCTTTCTGCATTAATTTCTGCTGTAGACACATGCATATATTTTATATATGTGTGTATATAATAGCTGAAGTATTATGCAGGAATAGATACAGCTTCTGTTCTCTTGGAACTTACAATATAAGGTTGACATGGATATATAAAATTAGGATGTACAGAGAGTAAAATACACACACACACAACTGATCACTTTATATCTCAAGACACAGATAGTAAAGTAAAAGTTATGTATCAGGCTTCCTTCTTGAGCCAAGTTTACGCGTCACCTCCAGAAAAAAACCTTTCACTTCTGTTATTCTCATCTAAATACAAAACTTCAAAAAACTGCTGATTGGTAGGAGTGGAAATTCAGATTTGTTGTAATTTGAATGATCTGCCTAACGCCAGCAATTACTTCTTAGTGTTCTTATCACCGCTGACCTGGAAACTGTCTCAGTTTAAGATGCTGCCTATTAGTGGATGATCCTTATTTTAAATCGACTAGAAATAAAAAATAAAAGCTACCAGTCATACAGTTCTGTTTGTCTAACAGGTGGCAAGTTTACCTAATGCAACAGAGAGATCCTTATTCGATTTCAGGGGAGTGGGACTTTGGAAATGCCCTCAGGTTCTGTTTTAGAAGGGTGGTGGGGATCATGCTGGTAGGTCTAAGGGAAAGGACAAAGGGAATAAGTATATTTAGAAGAAATGACAAAAAATAGGTATGGGCCTCGTAGATTCTGAAGTTGCACTGACTTGTTGGGCAAACATTAGTAAATGATATTGCGTAATATTACTAGTGGAACAGTAATTTTCCCTCTAGATTATCAGCACAGTAAAAATTATACCTGTTATTTTAGATTTTAACGGCCAGATCTTTGTTTGTTCAGCAAACGCTTATTGAGCACTTACTGTGTAGGAGGCACCGTTTTATGTAAATTCTGTGAGGAACAACTTTAAGGCAAGTTTTGTTTCAAAGCATTTTTTGGTATTATAAAATTCTGACTCCAGGGAAGCACTTCTCTGTGTTAATGAAGCCTTCTCTGAGCCATTGGTTCGACTCTGTGTTAGTTTATAGTCACTGAATTCAGTTTACCCCCCCCCCCGCTCTGGGATTTAACGTGCGCCTCATGTGTAATAAGGTGAGCTTCTGTCGACAAGATCCGAAAGAGGAGATGACGCTGTGAATACGTATATTTGTTCCCAAATGAGCCGAACAAATGGCAGGCAGGACGCCCGGCCCGGCCCGCGCGGTTGCCCCTCGCGGGGAGAGGGCGCAGCGGGTCCCGGGCGGTCGGCGGCGCCCACGCCCCCAGCACGGCTTCCGCGGTGCGCGCGGGCCCGCCGGGGGCGGGCGGGCTGCGCGATGCCTGTGGCTGACAGACCCGGCCCCCGCCGCGGCCCTCCCGGAGCGCGGCCCGCCGAGGGCTGCACCCCTGCCCGCCGGGCCCGGCCTCAGGTGTCGGGGCGGCCCTGGCGGGCGGCCGGCCGGGCGCCGGGACTTCCTGTCTGGCGCGCGCGGGCGGCCGGGCGGGCGGAGGGATCGCGGCGCCGCCGCCGCCGCCCCTGCCGTGGGCGGGGGGTGTCAGCCCCGGGCGGGAGGCGGGAGGCGGGAGGCGGGCCGGCCGCGCCGCCGCTTCCTGTCGGGGCCGCGCAGGGATCCGGGCGGCGCGCGTGCGAGGGCGTGAGCGAGTGTGTGGGGCGCTCGGCGCGTCTCCGGCCGCGGCCCCGCCTCCGCCCCGCCGCCGCCGCTCGCGGCGCGAGTCGCTGGGAAGCGGCAGCGCCGGCCGGGGGTAAACATGGCGACGTCTCTGCATGCGGGGCCCACCAACCAGCTGGACCTGCTCATCCGGGCCGGTAAGGGCGCGGAGGGCGGCCCGCGCCTCGGCGCTGCAGGGCGGGCGTGCACGCAGGGCCGCGGGGCCCCGGCGGCGGCCAGCGCCGCGGGGCAGCGTCCGCCGCGGTCGCGGGCGGCGGGGCCGGGGGGGGCCGGGGATGAAGTCATGGAGGCGACGAATCAGGAAGTGGTCGCCGCGCCGAGCGGGCGGCCCCGCAGCCGGCGCCCGCGCCTCGGGGCGGCCTCGGCGCGGCCTCGGCGGGCCGCGGCGGCCGGAGGACCGCGCCGCGGGGAAGTTGGGGCGTCGGGGCGGGCGGGGCGCGCGCTTCGCCCCGGGGCCCAGGAACCAGGAAGTGCGCGCGCGGCCGGCCCGGCGCCGCCGCCACGCTGTCTGGCCGCAGGGGCCGCTGCCGCCCGCGCCGCGGCCCCCGGCCCCGGACTTCCGCATGGACGGGGCGGACCGGGCCGCGGCCAGCAGACCGCGACCCGCCGAGAAAAAAAAAAAAAAGCGCACACGCACCACGAAGCCGCCTGCCGCCCCGCACGCCCCGGCGCGCCCGGCCCGGAGTAACGGTCCGGGCCGGGCCCGCGCCCCGCGGCGGCCGTGCAGAGGGGGCTAACGCCCCTTCCCCGGGGGCGGCGCTCCTCAGGCGGGGCACGGGGGCGACACGGGCGTCCGCACCCCCGGCCGGGAGCGCGGGGCGTCCGGCAGCGTCTGTGTCTGTCGGCGCTGGGGGCCCGCGAGGGCGCCCCGGGGGCGGGCGCCGCGGCCCGCGGACGGCTCGGGGCAGCGCCCCCTCTCCCCGCCCCGCCTGCCCCTCCCCCCGCCGCCCACCACAGCGGAAGCGCCGCGGAGAGGCCGGCGCGGCCGGGATTGACGGGCCCCGCGTCCCAATCGCGGCGCCGCGGCCTTCCCCACGCGGACGTGGGCGCCGGGGGCGGGCCCGCGCGCCCGCGCCGGGCCAATGGGGCGCGGGCGGGAGCGAGGCGGCGCCGCGCGCCCGGAATTGGAGGGAAGAGCGTGTAAACACGGAAGCGGCGCCGCGGGCGCTCAGTGTCTGCGCCCGCGGAGGGGGCCCCCTCCCCGTTCCCGAGCCGCGCGTCTGCGTCGGGGCCGCGGAGTCGGAGCGCGGTGGGGGAGACCGAGTCCGGGGGTGGGGGGTCCTGAACACCTGTGTGTGCCTCTAGCGGAAGGACTCGAGTTCCGATAAAGTCCGGATGCCCGAACCGAACGTGCCGAACGCCACACGGGGGGGCCGGCCTCTCCCGTGAAATGTAACGCAAAGGTCTCGGGGCCCGCGGAGTCGTGGCCGAACCTCGTTTGACAGCTGCTTCCTCAGCCGCGCGGCCTTGAGTGTTAGTGAACGGGAGGCGGGGTGCGAGCAGTAAGTGCGCCCAGGCGAGCTCGAGCACTTGGAGCCTTCGTGCAGGGCCAGTCCTCTAACAGCCATGCAGTTAAAGGGTGGGGCGTCGGCGTTATCGTGTTGTTTGGGTCGCGGTACTTCTGAGGGTCAAACATGCACATTTCAAGAGACGTTTCCAGTGACTGAACGCACCTTAGGATAACCCCGAGTCCTTGTGAAGTGGAAGGCCTGGTTTTGCCAGTGGAAGACACTTTTTCACAAAGTTAAAAGCGGATTTCCAGTGCATTTCTTTAGTATGTGCAAACCTTACGTCCAAAGTTCCTCTATAGCTATAATGTCTCGTAAAGAATATGTTTTACATGGAATTGTTTTCAGATCATTTCCTCCTCAATCATGTTCATGTAATCTGAAGCTTCTTTACAAGCCCTATTTTAGGTGGAAACTTGAGACTGGTTTGCTGATTTACCCGAGGTTTATGCAGTGAGTTAGAAGTTGGGGAGGAAAGGTGGCCCATAAAATAAAGAAGCGTGGATCTAAGTTTTATTGCTGCCCATTTCCAGTAACAGTGGGAGAGTAGTTTGTAATGTTTGTGCAGAATGATGCCTCTTTATTCCCGTGAGGGAAGTCATCAGGTGATAGACATAATTCTTCCTCACAAAGATTTTATGGTCTAATTGAGAGACAGATGAAAATCTACATAACGTATAAATATGTAAATGTTAATATAACTTCAGCGATTGCTGTAATAGGTTGATGATTGGTGTAGAATGACTGATGCTAATAAAAACTTGTGGAAGAGGTAAGCTTTAAGTTGACTGTTGTTAGCAGAACTGTTTCTAAGGAAGAATAAAGCACTTAATATTGTCCCCACTATTGTATGGGAAGGTACTAGAGGCTATATTTTTGCTTTTATTTTCCTCTTTTAGAGTTGATAACTACCAGCTTTAGTTATCAACATTTATGCTGTCAGAAGAGTTTGAGTAAAGAATGAAATAAATAAGCTTATTTATTAAAAATCACTTTTATTTAAACATACAAAATATTTACTTTTCTTGGCAACATGATATATGAGAAAGAGCCTTAACCCTGAAGTCAGGAGCTGAGGATCTACGTCTAGCTGCCACTAAACTGCTCTGTACTAGTGGCTTTAACCACTTTAAAGCTTCATCTGGATTGAGTTGGTGATCTTTAATAACTTTTAAAGTTCTAAGATGATAAGTGGCTTAGAAATATTTAATGGACAGTGAAGGCTTCTCTTCTTGGATTTCTTTACGTTACACCACATAAGTGACCATGTCTGTAAGGTCGTTATGTAATTGGAGGTCAATTTCTCTTTAAGCCAGTCTTTGTGCCAAATTGGAACTTGAGGCCATGTCTAGATATGTTGCAAATGGCTGATATAGTGTATAATTCAGACTTGCTTTCTCCATATATGTGAGTTTTATATGTATAACAGTGAAAACGAATGTTATGTTTTTAATGTTTATGTAAAAGTATTGTGTACATACGGTCTCAATTTTCTGGAAGATTTTCAATTTAAAATATTCTGCTTTATTCTCAAGTGCTTCTTTCTTCTTCTTTTTGAGACTTGAGAAGTAGGGTCACCAGAAGTTTTGTTCTTCTTTAATGTAGTTATCTAATGAAGGGAGAAAACTGTCTGGAAATTTAGTCTTAAGTATTTTTACTGACAATACAGTGTGTTTAGTCTGTTTAAGCTCATCATGAAATTTGAACTTGAAAGTCTTATTTCTTATTTACCATATATTGGAACATTTAGTATCTTGAAAAGATAATCAACTTGGAAAAAAGTTAAGATGAAAAGATGAAGCATGTGTTGAAATAAAACTGGAAGAAAGGCAAAAAAGTTGAAAAAAAGTTACTTGAAAGTGTATAAGAAATTAGTCTTCATAATTCATTGCATTGTTAGACTAAAATTCATATAAAAACTGAGTTAAAGAGTAACATCAGTGTGTAGTCAGTCAGGGTAATTCAGCATAAAACAACGTCCTTTAGAAACAAATTCGGTTGGTGGAGGGGGCAGTCAGGAGAGTGTTCTTGATAACTTTTTAAACTCCATGTGTTATCTAAAGCTTCAGTATTTAAAAGGATGCAAAGAAATATTTATGAAAAGCTTTAAAAAATCTTACATGTGTAAGTGGACAAAGTACTGTGTGCTTATGGAAATGGAAGCATAGTTTTTCATCTGTACACTGATATTTATGTTTAGAAGCTAAAATTTACAAAGACAGGATAGAATTTGGGTGTTTAATTACATTTGAGCAAAAATTTCAGTTGCATTTCTTAAAAACTAAAATTTCCGATCTGGGGAGTCTGGAAGTCGGAAGTCAAAATTGTCTTCATGTTAATATTAAGACATTATTTACCTTTTCACTTTCACAAGTATTCAGAGGAGTTTTCTGGAGGCTACATGACTTGATATTGCAAGAGATTTGAATGAAATAAATATGAAAGTTCAGCTGTTTTTTACCGTGTATCAGAAAGATTTGCACAGGTGTAAAACAAAGCTACCCATTGAACTTTGTTGTTGTAATAGACAGATTATTTTCATAAAAGCATCTTTAAAAGCATTGGGTTTATTATTTTAAATGAATTTGTAGGATCAATATCTATACAGATGTTATTTATAGTAGTAAAACCTCTGTGGGCCTCAATAATTTGGATATAAAAGGGTCCTTTTATCAAAAATGTTTGAGTATAGCTGAAATACACTTTTCAGTATCTGGCCACTAAGCCACGTGAGGCTATTGAGTATACTAAATATGTCTGAGAAACTGAATTGTTAGTTTTTAAAAATTTAATTTAAACATAAAAGCTGAGGCAGTGGAAAACTCCTTTATATTGATTACGTGTTGAAACGACATCTTGGATATACTGGGTTAAACGCAAGGTCTTAATTTACCACCTTTAATGTGGCTACTGAAAATTTAAATTATGGGTAGCACGTCATATTTTTATTGGACAGATCTACTTCAGAAAATAATTTTATTCTTTCCCTTTTTAAACTATAGTGCAATTATATTGATTAGGAAGTCAAAGGGGAACACATAAAGATAGAATGTCCTAGCTCTTTACCTTTTCTACCTTTTCTCCCTTTTCTCTGCATTCACTTATATTCTTCACTCACCTGTCATGTTATAGCCTTGGGACAGAGGATAAGCTGTGGTAAGTCAGATGTGGTAGTTGAATGATGACCTTGTGATATTAGTTTATGGTCCTGCTTGTAGAGGAATACCACTGACATCTGATGAAGTGTTTTCAGATTTTTTTTCCATTCCTCTCAAATTAAATTGCTATTAATTTTTAGTTTTGACCTTAAGAACATTGTTATGAACTAAAGCCACTGCCAGCATTCTCTTCTGCAATGCTGAGAGGTATGTGTCTTGTCAGACTTAATTACCAAGTTTGGTATTTCGTAACAGCTGTTGAATGAGTCTGGAATAGTCTTACCATACTAACACCAGTTGATTAGAAAGCTAGAAATGGAATAAGAAGACTCCTACCAATAGTAAAGGAGAGTACAAGCAAATTTAATTTTTGGCACTATGATTTACATTAAAATAGTTTGGAAACTTATTTGGTACACTTATTTTTTAAAGGAATATTGCTGGCAGCACTATCTACTAGTGGTAACTAGAAAATATCTGTCAGATTACTTTTAGCTTTATTTCTATTTTTAAAATGAATTGCATATTATTTTCTCCCATATTTTTCGTAAACAGGTCTACAAAGACACCAATAAATCAGGTTTTAAGAGAAAAGGAATTTCAACCCGTGCTTATAATTTGCTTACTTCGATTGCACAGCACTATTAAATTCATGCTTATTCTTAAGAATTGTGCAAAACTTTTAGTTTAAGTTGTATTTGAATTGTTGATCAGAACAAAATAGTATTTAAAAGTTTTTTAAAATTACAGAAACTTGAAGAGGAGAATTATTTATTCAATTTCTGTTATCAGAAACCACTTGTTGACTTATGTCAGCAAAAGAAAAGCAAAACGAGATAGGCTCATTTGTACAAAAGGGTTAATAAGTATTCTTGGAAACTATCATAGGTACGTTATTGTACTAGACTTGATCTTAGTCAAAAGGCCAAGAAGCAGTGGTACATTATTGTAAATTAATATGTGTGACTTCGTAGATGTTCAGTTTTTTTCACATGTGCTTAGGGTTATTTTAATTAGTAAATTGACAAAAAATAAAATTAGTAAGCATGAAAAAAGGAAATCATTGCTTTCTTAATCAGTTGTTAGTTTATAGAGTAACTTTAGATTATTTTGCACCTTTATTTAGTTTTGACCTATTTTACTTCCGTTTGTGTTTTGACACTCTCTGAACTGTTAGTATAAGCTTCCTGAGGCCAGAGATCTGTTCTCACTTGTATCTCAGGTGTATAGCTTAGGCTCTGGCACACAAGGTAAATGCTCAACAACCACTTGTGACTGTACTGTAGAGTGTTAGATCTTCTGATTGATACTTCATAGAGAATTGATATGTTGAATTTTTTTCATTATTGAACTTAAACTATGAATAAGTTTTCTCCTTTGGGTAGATATTATTTGCTTTACTCTAAATATAAAATATTTCTGGGAAATAACATAATAGTACATTGAGATTAGAATATGAACATGAAAATAATTTCTGCTGATGTAATACGAAATCATGGTTTTGAAAATGTGCTCAAACTACGTAAGAATTCAGGGTAGCATCTGCTAGGCATATTTTATTTTGTTTATAACTTTAAAATCCGGTAAAATTATTGTTGTATTATCAAAAATTTGAAGCTCTAATTTTTACGTGGAGTTTTTAGGGTGTGTCTTAATACAATTGCATAAGGAATTACTTTACCCAGATGGTTTATTAATAGCACCTAGGACAACAGCTAAATTGCAGCACAAGCAGACTTTAAAGAGAATGAAGTTCCTAGATTAAATTTAAAAAACCTGAGAATTTGTTTTCTAGAGTTCTTTGGTGTGTGTGATTATGGTAGGGAGGTACTTTGAAAAAAATACTTGAGAATGGTAATGTATTTTATACTTACTAAGTTTCTTAAAGTCGAGCTGGAAGGACTGGTTGAATCCTTTGCTTCGGTGAAGCTGCAGATAAGAGTAAGCAGGGTCACCTAAAGATAGATTTACTTAGAGGTTTGGCTGCCTCTCTGGAACCGTTTAGCTTTGAGCAGATTTCCATAAATGGAAAGAGCAACTGGAGAGACCCAGTACCTTGGTTGAGAGTGTGGATGATGTGCAACAGGTGGTAAAACAGTCACTGGATTTTTTTTATAAATGCTCTTCAAATGACTGGTGTTTAAGGCCGAGGCTTTAGCATTTGGTGAATTTTGAGACTGAGTGAATTTTTCTTTTCAATTAAAAGTTTCTTGGAAACAGTTATAAAAGATTCATATCTGGAAAAAAAGATTCATATCTTCAGTATGTAGAGCTTGTGAGTTTGTAATAGGGTTTTATGGAATTTGTGTAAATACTTCCTTTTAGTTCTTTTAGAGGACTTCTTTAGGAAAGTCTATCAAATTAGAAACTGTTACATATTCATGTCTCAGAACTTCTTACCAAGTAAAACATTCAGTATTTTAAGTCGGGATGTGAGATTAATACATCATTAAGATATACTAAGTTTGTGCTTGAATTACTAGTTTTTCTGTAAGTCAGTACGTCAGTTTTCCTGAGGTGGTTTGTAACTTCAATATATAAAAGAGCTACTTGGATGCATGTTGTATGAAAAGTCTATGTTAGGGACTGTAACAGATATAAAGATGAATTAAGATAGACCCTGTGATATCTCAAAGAGCTTATAATCTTATAGGAGTGATAATGGTGATAATTTCTTAATCACCATATATCGAATTCTTAACTGCATGCTTGTTTTTTATGGGAGTTGCCTCACTTAAGTCTCACAGCTTTATGAGGTAAGTAAGTAATGCTCCTGTTCTGTGAGAAGAAATTGAGCCTTACAAGAAATTAAATTGCTGGCCTCAGGTAACAGAAATTGCAAGTGGCAGAGACTAGAACCCAAGCCATTGGATGTGGAATCCCGAACCACTGTTTTACACCTTACTGTTTCACACATAATTTAATCAGCACAGCATAAAGTAAGTGCTAGGACCATTAACAGAAGGTGGTAAAATCAGAAAAGTCCTCATGGAAAAAAAACCCAACAACACAGAGATTCTTTTTAAAAAAATTTTTTGGGTTAAACCCAGCAAAGTCCAGTGAGGTCCTGAAGAAGAGAGCAAGGTTATTGTGAAGAAAATTCTCAAGTACTTTGGTGCTAGAGCCACTACACTCTCACGCAGGAGGGTTTGTAGGAATTGAATCAGTTCATTATATTAACTTAGAAATATGTGTTTCTGATTGATTCTGATAGTTATTACCCCTGATTTTAGTAGTGGTATATATCATAGTGGTATATCAGAATATATAACTGACCATCTGTCCCCCTCACCCCACTAGGTTAGTTTTGGCTAAAAACTGATACAGGGTTCCATTTAATGGTCTTTCTTTGTCTTCCTTTGGATAAGATTCAGAAAATTCTCAATAATTTCTAATCAGTGTCAATAGTTGCTTTATAATCAACATTCATTTTGCAAAGTGTGGATACTAGATCGTTTTGGGTTTAAATTATTTCTGTGAATACTTTACATAGACAAATATGTGTCATTGTCTTAGTCAAACAGTTGATTTATGTTTATTCTGTAGTAATGTGTTTTAATTTAGTAATGTGTCCAGTGCATTTTTAATTGACTAGAACTTTTTTCTCTGCAGTGGAAGCATCAGTCCACAGCAGTAATGCGCACTGTACAGACAAGACAATCGAAGCTGCTGAAGCCCTGCTTCATATGGAATCTCCTACCTGCTTGAGGGATTCAAGAAGTCCTGGTGTGTGAACTGTTCTTTTTTATATATGCATCTAGAATGAAATTTTTTGAAAAAAGTGCAAGAGGATTGTTGGCGTTCTTAAGACGAGTACCTGTGACAGCAATAATTGATCTTTGTCAAAGTTCCCAAGTTTTAAATACTTAGTTTTCATAATAAATGATACAGGAAATGCCCATTAGAGACAGACACATGTTCGATAAGTTTCTATTTATACTATGTCTTATTTCCTTTATCCTGGGTAAATCACAAACCTTCGTTACAGCAGTCCTATGCGAATGGCAGATGGGGGTTGTTGCCTCCTATGACCACTTTCAATTTTTTATTCCCGATTAATAGGCTTTGACTACAGGGAAGCGTCTCTGGTGGAGAGAGGAGGTGGTTTCCACCATTAGTAACTCACACTCCCTTCAGACTGCGAGTTTTCCTTTACTTGGTCCCTTTTTTTCTTTTGAGACTGACTTTGAGAGTCATTTGGTCCTAATTTTCATTTGTCCTTATTTTAACGTCCAAATGTTAATTTGACTTTATGACTTAATTTGACTCAAATTAAGGGTTTCACAATAAATACTAAGAGCAACCAGACTTTTAAAATACAGTAGAAATCCCACGTATTATTCGTGGATGTGAAAAGAAAACTAGGGCATATTGGTCAATGTGTTAATCCAAGAGAAGAGTATGTATTAAGTATCTCTTAATCAAAACAGAAATGTCAAATCCTTATTATTTGTGCACATTGGAAGGAAGCCAGAACAACATTATTGTATGTAATAGAATACCAAATAGCCACCTATATGTACAATTTTAATAAAACCTCACCTTTACTAAGTATTGAATTGTCCACATTAAGAAACATTAATAGGGGTGGGAAATTTTAATTTTTCAACTTTTTTTTATAGTGGAAGTGTTTGTTCCTCCTTGTGTATCAACTCCAGAATTTATCCATGCTGCTATGAGGCCAGATGTCATTACAGAAACTGTAGTGGAGGTGTCAACTGAAGAATCTGAACCAATGGATACCTCTCCTATTCCTACGTCACCAGATAGCCATGAACCAATGAAAAAGAAAAAAGGTAGAGTATATTTATAAATTTCTGGAAAAGCCAGTGGAATTTTTTTCTGATATCATTTTCGCCACCAAGGGTCATAGGAAATATGTGCTGAGGATTTATAATTGATGTTATTTTAATTTAGATATTCTCAACACAGTGAGGTCTTAATTTTGTGTTTTAACATGTTCATACTGTTTAAAGGAATTAGGATTTAAGCCCTAAACGTAGCTGAATGAAAATGAGATTATAACAGTTTTTGGACACAGAGAAGGGAGACCAGAGTCACACTGCACATTGTCTACTTTTGATCCTTAGTTACTTAAACTTCTTTTATTCTTTATTTTCTCTATTTTTCATAAGCTTATCTTCTTACTCTTGCCAGCATTAAAATAAAAGCCCAATTTTCTTTCATATACCTTCTTTTAAATACCAAAATTGCCCGTAGGGACCTCTAAGTGAAATAAGCTCACCAGTGGATAAAGAATATTTCCAGTTACTGTTTGACTCCTGCAGAAAGAGACTGCGCTCACCTGACCCCTGGTTGGGGGTGGCTACCAGCACATCTCTAATATCCTGAGGAGATGGGCAGTAAGTGGGTCCTTGTCCTGTTTGAATCAAAGGATAAAACTTCAAAGAAATGAAATCTGTATAAATGGGTACTCATCTAATTCCTCTTCAAATTTTAGAATGGAAAACAAAAAGGCAAAAAGAAGAATTGTGTTAAAACTATGTTTTTTCCCCCATTTTTAGATAGAAGTGTTTCTAACTGCTGTGATGTTCACAGGTCTTATTGCTGTGAGAGGGATACGATGAAGAATAAGACAGAGTGCCTTCCCTCATATAATACATATATAGATTGCATGTATATTGAGAGAGGTATGAATGAGAGAATTTAGAAGAATCACTTCCTGTTGTAAACATTTAAAAACAAAAGGCATATGTATCAATAGCTCTGTTTACTCACTGTCCATCATAGCCTTTGGCTGGTTATTTCTTATGGGAGTTATTACAGATTTTTAGATTTAAGAGAAAGTAGAAAAGACCATGAAAAGCTGGGATCATTTAGGTAACCAAGACCTCTAGATAAACACGTTGATACATGGTTATAACCCAAGAGGTTTGAAATAAATGAGGAAATAATTTGCCAATTTAATACTCACTATATATTTGAAAATAGATGGTCTTAATGAATGACCATTTAAAAATTACATACAACACTTATTTATTTGTGGTTAAATATATTTGGGACAAATAGGTGGGTTATTATTGTTTTTTAATAGGTCACCTTTTTTTAATTTCCAGAGCTTTTAATATACTGTGTGCCGTGAATCTCTGAGAGAAGCATGCAGTATTCTAAAAGTTGATTTGACTATAGAACCCTTTTTCCTACTGATGAATAATGTATTTTTTAAAGTATGTGATTTAGGAAATGCTGCTTTATAAGAAGATAACAAGTCTTTTCGGGCTAACTTTTCTGTTTAGGTAGGTAGGTAGGTTTTTGTGCTTTACTTTCAGGAGACGGTGAGATGTTAATCTTACTACTGATCGATTTGTATATATAAACATTATTTAAATCGAGAAGTTAAGAGCTGTTTTAACAATACTAGTGCTCTTTATTTTAATTTTGGCAAAGTACACTTACATTAATAAGAATCATAAAATCCTAGAACATAATAGCTATGCATTTTGAAATATAAATTAAAATACTTTAATCTGGCTCTTTATTTGGCTTTAAATAGTCCTTGCTAATTAAGAGTAGAGGGACATCAGAAATCACAGATGTTTGTCAATCACCATATCCGTAATAGTACACAGCCATACCTCAGAGATATTGCAGGTTTATTTCCAGACCACTGCAGTGAAGCAAGTATTGCAATAAAGTAAGTCTCACGAATTTTTTGGTTTCCCAGTGCATATAAAAGTTATGCTTATATACTACACTGTAATATATTAAGTGTGCTGTAAATAGCATTATGTCTTAAAAACAAATGTGCATACCTTAATTAAAAATAATTTACTGCTAAAAATGTTAACCATCATCTGAGCCTTCAGTGAGTTGTAATCTTTTTGTGGTTGGAGGGTCTTGCCATGACGTTAATGGCTGCTGACTGATTAGCGTGGTGGTTGCTAAACACTGGGGTAGCTGTGGCAGTTTCTTAAAATAAGATAACAGTGAAGTTTGCTGCATTGATTGATTCTTCCTTTCATTTGAACAAGTAGAGGCCATTGTAGGGTTGTTATTTTGCCTAATTTTAATATTGAATCTCATCTACGGCCATGCCACCCTGAACAAGCCTGATCCCGTCTGATCTCAGAAGCTAAGTAGAGTCAGGCCTGGTTAGTACTTGGATGGGAGACCTCCTAGGAAGACCAAGTGCTGTAGGTGTAAAAAATAAAAAATAACGGATTATAAACTGACAAGGTCCTTGTAATCTGTGAAGTTGACCAAGGGTTGCCTCGCCTAAAAAAAAAATAATATTGTGTCTTTAGATAGGGAGGCCTGAGGATTGGGAGAGATGTGGGGAAACATTCAGAACACATACATTTATTGATTGAGTTCGCTGGCTGTTGTGGGTATGATTCGTGACACCCCAAAACAACGATTGTAACATCAAAGATCACTGATCACAGATCTCCATCACAAATACAATAATGAAAAAGTTGGAAATACTGTGAGAATTACCAAAATGTGATAGAGACATAAAGGGAGCAACTGCTGTTGGAAAAATGATGCTGGTAGACTTGCTCAACTCAAAACCTGTTGGTAAAAACGCAGTATCTGTGAAGTGCAATAAAATAAAGTATGCCTGTCCTTAATTTGAAAATACGGTAGTCCCCCATTATTTGTGATTTTGCTCTCCATGGTTTTAGTTACCCACAGTCAACTAGGTCTGAAAATATGAAATGGAAAATTCCAGAACTAAACAATTCAGAAGTTTTAAATTGCATGCACTTCTGAGTAGTGTGATGCAATCTTGAGCCTTCTCCCTCCGCATCCAGCTTGGGATGTGAATCCTCCCTTTGTCCAGCGTCTCCATGCTGTATATGCTTCCTGCCTTTTTAGTCAATTAGCAGCAGTTACTGGATTGACTGTCATGGTATCACAGTGCTTGTAGTCACGTCACCCTTCTTTAACTTAATAATGGCCCCAAAGCTCAAGATTAGTGACTGTGGCAATTGGGATATGCCAAACATAAGTTGTGAAGTTCTTCCCCATAAGTGAAACGGTATGTATTTATAGGAAAAAATAGAGTATATACAGGATTCAGTACTGTCCATGGTTTCAGGCATCCCCTGGGGGTCTTAGAACTTGTCCTCCATGGATGGGGGACTACTATATAATACACTTGAATGTTCCTTTTACCTGCCATCTGGTGTCCATCCATCAGCTTACCTGCTGAGGTCTGAATACAGTGCATTTCAGACTTCTGCCATCTTTAGTGTAGGCATGTACAGCTCTTATTTTTCTGTTCATTGTGGATGCTGAAAGAGCCTTCTGGCAGAAGTGAGAAAAAAACAAAAGGGCACAAACATTACACATATGAAGTAATTACTTGGAAGATTTTCTTACCCTCATAATGTACCTTTATGTTTAGGTGGGGGAATTTGGGCTTAAATTATGGTGGATTGGCTCAGAGCAGTAGAGAGTATTTAATATTTTTTACTTTTCCTCATTTGAGCTCCAAGGGCTTCGCAGATTATCAGAACTTCTGCAATAGGTAGGTAAAGCTTTTTCTAACAATCCTATAGACCAGAAAACAAAAAAGTTTGCATTAGAATCTGTTTCCATTGCTGCGTTATTAGAAAAGATTACCAAATTGAGGCTCTGGCCATGTAAATAATAGGTTAATAGTATCTGACTTGCCATCTATATTGAGATTACTACCAACTAACAATTGCTGTAATCTAAAATTGCAGAAGTGCTTTTAATGCTCTTTTTAAAGAAACTTGTTATATACTGAGTATATTAATCCACAAATTTAGTGTTCAGTTTCATCAATAATATGTTATCAAAGACTGCTAGTCATGCTTATATTATTTTTCTTGTTTTCAATGTATGGTTTCCATATCTTATTTTTTCAGTTGGCCGTAAACCAAAGACCCAGCAATCACCCATTTCCAATGGGTCTCCTGAATTAGGTATAAAGAAGAAACCCAGAGAAGGAAAAGGTAATTTGGGGAGGGCTGTTTTGGAGGTGAGATGATTTTGTTTTTCAGTCAAGTTACATTTTTGCATTTTGAGAAAGTTATTTCTAGTGCATGCATATTTGGAAATACTATTTTTGGTAGTTTTTAATCAGGGATGTATCAGCATCACCTGGGAGGTTTTCAAACTATGCTGGGTCCCTATTGCACTGAGGTTCTGTAGCCATAGATACACCAGGGGAGTGGAAGGAGGGCGTTTATATTTTGAAAGGTCCTAAGTGCAGCCTGATACACACCATTCTGAAAAAGGAGCCATTGTTCTAGAGGATGTGTGTATGTATAACAGCATGCATCCTCATATAGGGCCACCTAGAATAAAAGTTTACAACTAAGACTTATTTCAGATATAGTTTCTTAACTGATAGCAATGCAGTAATCCAAGGCAAGCTGGATTTAATTTTCCAGTCAACAAATTTCAGTCATATCAGGAGTCAGAATAAAAATTTCCCATTTTTTAATGGTTTTAGGTGTGTTCTGGTAACTAAAAATTTATCACTTTATGAATAAATGTTTTCAGACCAATGTTCAATAGTTGGATCATTTTGGATTAATATACTCAAATTAGTCCATCCTCAACAGGTGTTCTGACATCTCATTTTAAATCGTTAAAGCTATGATAAAGTCTAGTAAGCCTTCTAAGGAATTTAGACAAAAAAATCCAGCGAACTCTTATTTATTCAGGAGCTGATAATTCAACTTGGGACAGATTGAGAAAACTTATTTGTGTTTGGTCATTTTATATTTCTAACATCTTAGGTATTATTTTTTAACTTAAATTGAAAACTTTAGCTAAAATTTATAGTTATTATAACTATAGTTATTACTGTTTTTTAAAGTCCATCCAGTGTTTACTCTTTTGCAAAATGGTAATTCTGCATGGGCTTAATGAACTACCTGGACTGATAGAGAATGCTTTCTTTTCTGAAGTGTTTTCCTCGAAACTAGAAATAGAATTGTCAGTTTTACTTGGGGATGGGACCTGGGGTGGAGCATTTAAAGATATAACCCAAGGAATGTCAATGAATCTAATTCAACACATCCAGAAGCATTCACATCTCTGTTACGCACAAGGCACTGTCTATGCCTTATAAAAATTTCTTCAAGAACGAGGTCTCTGCTCATTTTTGCTATGTCTGCTCACTGGGCCTGATAATCTGGTCATAAAATAAAAATGCCCCAGCTATACATCTTGTTCTATAGTAGTTGAAAGTTATGCATGGTTGAATAGTAAGAGATTTTAGGTATTGATGCTGATGTAATAGGACTTCAAAGATAAAAATGCAGTATTGTGAAGTTGAAGGTTAATCTCTTTAGGTCAGAAGATGTACACGGGGCTCAACTTACAGGTTAATAGATGTATTGAACTTTTAAGGAAATCCAGAAGGAAAATTAAATGCTAGAGGAAGTGGACATCAACTTTTAGATTGAGGAGCAGTGGCTTGGTTTGGAAGCCTCCCACCCTTGGAAGTTCTCCTTATATAGCCTGAAACTTGGGTCTGGATTCGAGAATAGTAGATTGTGAGTAGGAGCCTAGAAGCGGCCTGGTGATTCAGTGGTGGCATATGTAGTCTAATCTAATCTCAGCATTCTTTTCCGTTCTTTATCGGTTTAAGAACCTCTGTATCTAGAGGCTCACTAAGGGAATCAGAGAAAAGCAGCAGTCTGTAAAGCCTGGGCTTCTCATAATCACCGTCCATTACTCTTCCTCTGCTTCCGAAGGAAAGAGTGATGCTTTCTGTTGGGTTCAGTTCCTTACTTTACCAACCCAGTTTCCCTCCTTTTCTTCTGTGCAAATCTTAGCCATCTTCTAAGATGTCATGATGTCTTTCCAGTTCACTTAATTTTCACTCCTAAAATCCCAAACATTATTTTCTGTCATTTATGTGGATTTTAATTATGCATTGCCTTGTGATGTATCTCATTGTTTCATACTGTTATATATATTTATGATTTTTGTTATCAGATACTTTGTTATATGCTAGACAGTACAATTTGAAACTGTACAAATGATTGCTCATAGAGTCACATATTTAATGATAGTACATTTGCATTTCACCAGTAGTAAATGAATTTTTACCTAGCATAATTACATATTTGCTTTTAGTTGTGTGTTTAATTATGTTACTAAAGTTTTAATCAACACCTATCATTGTTTTCAAAGGAAACACAACCTATTTGTGGGAGTTTCTTTTAGATCTACTTCAAGATAAAAATACTTGTCCTCGGTATATTAAGTGGACTCAGAGAGAAAAAGGCATATTCAAACTCGTGGATTCAAAGGCTGTCTCTAAGCTCTGGGGAAAGCATAAGAACAAGCCAGACATGAACTATGAAACTATGGGACGAGCTCTGAGGTAAGAGCACAAAAGAATAAATTTTCAAACAAAATGCACACATCTCTTTATATTGTCCATTAGCTGCTTAAAGAGAAGCTCTAAAAATCCCTTATTTATTATAACTTAATTCTGGGGGGTATTCTAGAGGTGCTTTTGGATTTGGAGCTAGATGGGGGAAAGGAGTTTGGTCTAGATGTCTAAAATTTCAACATCATTGGAAAATACTATTTTTGCAGGAAATGTGCTTTTGAACTTAGGACTGTTTCTTAATAGAAAGTTAAGTTGTAGGCCTTTAAAAAGAAATTCAAAGCCAAACAAAACAGTTTCCAAATAGTTAATTTGCTTCATTTCTTGTGAATTTGTTATAACGGCTATATTGTGATATGAGAATTTCTCTTTAAGTTCTGTCAGTTCAAGAAACGCAAAACTTTGTGATGTGGGCTTCTAATTAAGGGTGTCTGTAAATGAACACAGTGTATGTGACAGTATTCATATATCCCACAGATTCATCTCTACTAAACATGGCTTAGGTAATTTTTCCACGTAACATCAGATTGTTTTTATAACTTCTGTAAGTTAGAGTTTTTACCAGTGTTTGTAAAATACAGTAACATTCTGTATTTAGGCGAAATTACTTCCTTTAAGAATGAACTCTGATCTACTTTGTGGATCTCTAGATCTCAAAGTTATAGGACTTGTGGTACCAGGTTCCACCTTCATTCTTTCTTTAAATTCTCAGCCTTTTGAACAATTCAGAAGAGTTCCTTATCTTACAGGAATAAATGAACATTTCTGTTCGTGTCCATTCTACGTTTTTTTTTTTTTTTTGAAAAAATGTAATACATTGGATTCACTAAGTACTTTTTCTCTTACAGATATTATTACCAAAGGGGTATTCTTGCGAAGGTTGAAGGACAGAGGCTTGTATATCAGTTCAAGGATATGCCCAAAAACATAGTGGTCATAGATGATGACAAAAGTGAAACCTGTAATGAAGATTTAGCAGCAGCTACTGATGAAAAATCATTAGAACGTGTGTCACTGTCTGCAGAAAGTCTCCTGAAAGCAGCAACCTCTGTTCGTGGTGGGAAAAACTCATCTCCACTGAACTGTGCCAGAGCAGAGAAGGGTGTAGCTAGGGTCGTGAACATCACCTCCCCTGGCCATGATGCTTCGTCCAGGTCTCCTACTACTACCGCATCTGTATCAGCAACAGGAGCTCCAAGGTAAATGAAGGAGACGGTCAGTTGTAATGTATTTGCTGTTTAGAGAGATCCTTGGCAATGTCCTCTTTTTTAATACCAGCATTCTAAGAACCCACTATTGTTTAGGACTTTGAAGAGAACTTGATATTTTAAATGTATCATGTTATATTGTTAAAGTAGCAGATGTCTCCTTTAACCTGGATTGGTTTTTATGCTTTTATAGATAGAACTGTGGGATTTGATTTTTAAAATATATTTATTTCATGGTGTTTCATATTCTAAATGTCAGGGATCATCAGTACGTCTGTAAAATTTCGGAGCACTAGTTTGTACCTTTTGGATTAGCAGTCATCTTTTTGCACAAGACTTATTTTCTAATTTAGCATTAAATATAATCAGCTTATTTTTACTCTAGGACAGTTCGTGTGGCAATGCAAGTACCTGTTGTAATGACATCGTTGGGTCAGAAAATTTCAACTGTGGCTGTTCAGTCAGTTAATGCAGGCACACCATTACTAACCAGCAGTAGTCCAGCAACAGCAAGCTCTCCGAAGGTGGTTATTCAGACAATCCCTACTGTGATGCCAGCCTCTACTGAAAATGGAGACAAAATCACCATGCAGCCTGCCAAAATTATTACCATCCCAGCTACACAACTGGCACAGTGTCAACTGCAGACAAAGTCAAATCTGACCGGATCAGGAAGCATTAACATTGTTGGAACCCCACTGGCCGTAAGGGCGCTGACCCCAGTTTCCATAGCCCACGGTACACCTGTAATGAGACTCTCGGTGCCTCCTCAGCAGGCGTCTGGCCAGACTCCGCCCCGAGTAATCAGTGCCGTCATAAAAGGGCCAGAGGTTAAATCAGAAGCAGTGGCAAAAAAGCAGGAACATGATGTGAAAACTTTGCAGCTGGTACAAGAAGAAAAGCCGGCAGATGGAAATAAGACAGTGACCCACGTAGTGGTTGTCAGTGCGCCTTCAGCTATTGCCCTTCCGGTAACCATGAAAACGGAAGGACTGGTGACGTGTGAGAAATAAAATAGCAGCTCTGCCATGGACTGACTTTAGCCTGTTAGTGATAGTACTAACACATCTTTGCAAGGGGTATCATCAAGAAAAGTCAAAAGAAGACTTTAAAACATTTATAATGCATATAAGAAAACAATCAGACTTACTGGAAATAAATTACCTATCCCATGTTTCAGTGGGAAATGAACTACATATTGAGATGCTGACAGAAAACTGCCTCTTACAGTAGGAAACAACTGAACCCCATCAATAAGAAAAAGGATTGAAAGGGACCAAGCAACTCACTACAATATCAAGTTACACTAAGACTTGGAACACTAACATTCTGTAAGAGGCTATATAGTTTTCAGTGGGGGAGGGGTTGGGATGGGTGATCTCATTGTTACATATAGCAATTTTTGATGCATTTTATATGCATACCAGCAATTATTACTGTGTTCACACAGAACTCACTTAACTGGTGCTATGTGAAGACTGCTAATATAGATATTTTAGAATGTGAATTGAAGAATGGATCCAAAAGTTTCAGAAAGAGGATAGCAAAAAAAGATCTAGTGCGATTTCTTTTTTTTTTTATATCATATAGCTTAAGCTGATTTAAAACAAAGGCCTTAGACTAATTTTCGGTTTTCTTTATTGAAATAAGCTAATGGCTTGTTTGTGTAAAGCTTTTTTTATTAAAAGAAAAAAATTTAAAAATCTTGTACCTAGCACAGTATTGTTATAGAATTTACATGTAACATTTTATATGGTAGTTTAAGTCTGTCAGTTTCTTAATTGTGGACAAATTAACAGTTGGCTTTGGCCTTTTGCTGTAACACGCCTGTGTCACTCACTTAGCCCTGGCACCTGTGCAGACACATTTCCAGTTCTACTGTCACTTGGAAGTTAAGGCTCAGCATGAATTTTTGTCAGGCAACTCTAATACTTGGAGTTTTCTTTCTTTTTTTTTTTTTTTTTAGTTGACGTTTAAGAGGGAAAGTACCAGTGTTCAGATTTGAACTATAATAGTTTGTATATTCAACATTTGAAGTATATTCTATTTTGTTGTACTCTTGTTTCAAAGTGTATTCAAGTAGGTTTTCTGAAATATAGAAATGAAACTTATATTGCGTTTTGTTCTCTGGTGATATTTATAACAATATTCAAAAACTAGTTTAGAGACATCGTTTTAGTTACAAATAGAAGTCCTGTTTCTCATTCCCAACTACTGTGTAAGAAATTCTACTTCTGTTTTGTTCCATTGTATTAACATTTGGCAAATATCTGCATGTTGCCGCTTTCTAAGTACTATCATGAACTATAATGTTCTACTTAACCATAATGAATTTACTATTTTGATGTTGGCCACACTTAAAGAATTTATATTTGAAATCAGACCATTTGTTTCTCAATCAGACTTTTTGAGGGTTAGAAGAGTCATACTCTTCGACCTTTTACAAATTAGGAAATGGAGGTACCAGAGAGGGATTACGTGAATTTCCTTATTTCACACCAAACTAGGTCCTGTGACTCCACATCATAATGCTCTTTCTACTATAAAGAAAAGTTGTCTATTTTTACATCTTTTAGAAACTTAAATAAACTGATACTTAATATTTTGTGGCCTTTAATTGTGCATTTCATCAAATATTACTTAGATCGACAAAGGTTTTTATAACAACTCCCTTTGTTATCTTTTTATCCTTTCCATAAATATACCTGATGGTACTTTTTAATAAATGCTCAAAAACTCATCTGATTCTTATCCCATTTCAGTTAATCTCAAATGTTTACCTCCTGAAAACATTTCCTAAATATTTCAGCTTTCAAAATTGTACTGTATGCTTTGGCATTTAATCATATTATCTTATTTGCACTAAAGTTACATTTGTTGAGTAATGCCTTCCACAAAACTCTTTTGGGTCAAAATTGTACCATACCTACACCTCTCCACAAGTGCTGAGCATATTAGACACACAGATATTTATTGATTTTAGTAACATTTGCTAATAATATAAGTCACGTGCTAAGGAGGATAGCTAAAGAAACTTAAATTTTAAGCAAGTGATTCTTTCCTCCTAGGCTGTATTATTAATTGATTCTAATTAGGTTAAACAAGGCTACCTATCTTACTTACCTCCACCATTCTACCTCAGCATTTTTCTTTCAGAATAAGCACACTTTTAGCCTAGATTTGGAATCATATGTATTGACAGTATGTACTGATTGGAATGTTACTGGTGATTGATATTACCAATGATACGGCTTTTAATTTCAACCCTTCTAAACTGTAAATCATGTTTTTTGTGTCCAGCGTATTAGTGAAGAACCACATAATGGCTTGATGCTACTAAATTTTCCAGCCCCAGTAGGCATTTGACCAATAATCAGTCGTCCATTTATTACCAAGGCCATTGGCCAGCAACAATTCCATCCTTAACCACCCTGCTTACCACATTACCAGTATGCCTCTTTACAGACTACGTGGAAGTCATGAGCTGTAAGCTCTACTTCTGGAACTCTTGCCGTAAGACCATCCATCCACTTATTCCAGCACACATCCTTACCACCTGTTTCCGGAAGGGGGCAGGTATGCCTTCTTTCTGTACAGCATCTCCTCCACTTTCATACTTATTTGGTTTCCTTGTTCCAATTAATAGCGCATCATTCTTTTTCTTCTGTAGCTTGCAGTCTGAATTCTGGCTTAGAAACCGTTCTCATTGACGTCTCCAATAACCCAATATTCAAATCAAACGTGCTTTTTCCTCCCACGTGATTGTGTCTCACGTTTAAAATTCTTTGATTTTCTATAACCCCTCCTGTCTTACCTCCTCCTGCCTGACCAACTCAGCTGACTTGCTTTCCTTCCACTTTTCCATTTGTTAGAACTTGACAAGACTCCATCTGTGGGGCTCTTCCTTATGGAGTAGTTGTAAGAATTAAATATGTAAGGATTTAGAACCAGTGCCTGGCATATACGAAGCATTCTATTAAATGTTTACAGTTTTATGTAGATTTCACCTTAGAATAATTGTTAGATAGTCTCACCCATGCATATAGCTCTAATATATTCTAGCCTAGACTTTGTCTTAGGTGGGTTTATCTAATTGCCAAGTGGCTACTTCCTCTTGAATGTCCAGTTGAACTTTTCTAAAATCTGTTTTTTTTTAGCTCAGTAAGTGACCTTACCAGCAACCCCATTACTCTTTACCCTCCACCACCTTACTTTATATATTATGCTTTTCCTGGTAGCCTCCCATAACTGACTTCCCTCACCCCTTCACATCTTTCTAAGGTGGTGGCCTCAGCCATTTTGCAAGTTACTCAGTTTTCATGCGTCTCCCATGTATACAGGAGGTATACACATTATTAAACTTGTTTTTCTCTTGTTAATCTGTCTTATTACAGGGATTTCTCAACCAAGAACCTAGAAGGATAGAGGGAAAATTACTTTTCCTCCCCTATAGAGCAATAGGCTAGACCATAAAGCCTAGCCGTGTAATAGGTGAGACCATCGCGGCTTGTGTAAGTACACTCCATGATGATAAACTCCCTAACGCATTTCTCAGAACTTGTCCCTATCATTAAGCAGTGCATGCCTGTATTGGACAACCTCTGAAATTCAAACATTGTTTTGGCTTTCATTCTCATCCAGATTGGCTTGCTTAAGGCTGTTGTGATAATCTCCCTTCAGATTGGTGTACTTTGGGGTCAGTAAACAATATTTAATGCCTGTACTTGTAAGTATTCTAGTCAGTATTATGTTTCTTAACAACAAATGATATCCATTACGCGAGCTAAGATTTGAACCAAATGGTACAGATGTTCTTCCTGTTTGCTTTTCCTTCATAGCCCCAAGATTTTCTGTATAAAATATACTGAAAACCTCATTTATTTCAAAAGTAATTCTAGTGCAGAAGATCTGGGTGAGCCATTTTGGGGAACTCCAGCCTTGATGCTGAGAGATTCCATATAAGCATAGCATAGATGCGTTCGGTGTACAGCTATAGATCCAGCTTTGTCCACTTTAAAAATGAAGATCTGCGTAAATGGATAGTGTGTTAAACAGTATTAAAACATCAAATCTACCCCAGATTCTTTTTGGGTTAAAAAGACAAGCTATTAAAAGTATATTTTGAAAAGACCATTTATTGATTTTAAATATATACAACTCCTGGATTAAAACATCAATTAACAGGTTATTTGTTGAGATTTTGTTGGGAAGGGGGCTTTACCTGTTATCTTTACCAATTTTCTTCTGATGGAAGAGAAATCTAGATTATCGTTCTAACTTTTTACATTCTTTCTAGACCTTCTGAACCTGTCACTTTACTGTTTTAGGAAATTTCAATGACAGCCTCACGAACAGGCTTTCTAATTTCACGTGACTGAAAAGATCCTACCGACTTTCTTGTCCATGCCACCTAACAGTTCCTAAAAAACCTGTTGTGAAAAGCACATTCCATTACAAATGACACTGTGTGACCTCAAGTGTATACTAATAGCATTCCAATGGAATACTATAAATGCGTAGCAGTGATTAAATAGTGAAGGCTGGCCATGGAATCGCTTTAGGAAATATAGCAATGGAGGACATAAAGGCTCAGCAAGAATTATTTATGAAGAGCATATCAAGAAGACCTGGTATTTCTACCTGAAAAATAACCCCAAAGCCCCTCCAGGCTAAATAGTTCCTTTGTATACTACTATTTTGTTAGACCCCAAATAAAACATCTTAAAGCTTTAAGAAAATTACTATAAATTACTTTATAACTTATGTTTGCATGGTTTTATTTAAAATGTTCATTTCATAATGCTATAATTTAATTTTATGTAAGAATATAAAAATAAATATTGCCATGCATCTTAACTGACATTAAAAAACCCCACAAATAAGTAACTGGAAATACTGTCTAGAGAAATTGTCCCTGCTTGCTTATGGTTAATTATGGAGGACTCAGGCAAGTCTAATTTTATATAGCATCATCAAACTGAAAAAAAAAAAAACTACAAAACAAGCCTAATTTAATGCCCTTAAATGATCAAACTGTAATGCTAAGGGGAAGAAAACAATACAAGCCAAAACTGGAGTGCAAACACCTTTTTCACGGTAGGTTTTAATGGAAAGGGCTTGCAGTCTAATGGGATTCCCTCCCAAGGGCATGCTGGGAAGTGGCAGCGCATCCTATGTCGGTACCCTGAAACATCCCTGGTTAAGACTCTTGTTTTTGAGAAGACACAGGTGAGTGTTTATAAAAGTCCATCAGGTTCCTCATTAAAGCTGAAGTCACACACTAGAGACAGGTGGTCTGAAGGATAATTGAAGGATGGCAGCCGGTTGGGTCCAATCTGTTCTTCGGTGAGCAGATCCAGAGCTGACCTCACACTCAGTGCGTGTTTAGAGTACCAGATGTAGTCCAGGGTGTGCCGGCACTCCCCTGAGGTCCGGATCTTCCAGGTCGTGTATGGAGGCTCCGACTGCCCATCAGCACTCAGCAGCTTGTAGGCGCTGTTCAGGTTGAGGCTGGAGGAAGCGAAGTGTTTGTAGACCTCCTCTGTTGGCTCTGCATTGAAGTCTCCACAGACAATAAGGGGAAGCTTCGCTCCCTGGGTGATGTTCTGCAGGTTCCGGAGAAGGTCACAGCCTTGGGCTGAGCGAAATTGCTCCCAGCCGGTACGTGCTTTCAAGTGGGTGACAGCGATGCAGAACTGTCGACCGGACTCCTTGCACTCTAGGGTCTGTGCAATGGCCACCTGATTCGTTTTCAGTGTCATGGCCGTCAGCCTAATGTTGGCACTGTGGACCAGCTTAAATCGGTTTTGGAGAAAAAACAAGGCACAGCCATCTGGTCCATTGTTATGTTCTACGTCCAGACAAGGTGACCAGGGCTTGGGGAAAAACGTGCCTTGATAGCCCAGTCTACTGAGGAGTGGCTGGAAGGTGTCAAAATAGTGGTCCACCTCTTGGAGGCACAATATATCAGGCTGGTAGGCTAAGATTTCTTCCAGGATGAGACATTTCCTTTCTTCCCACTTGAGTGCTTCAACAGGGCATTGTACAAAGTTGTCTTTGCCTTCCCCAAGAGCTGAAATAAAAAGCCAGTCGGTTGTCAGTGGCCAGAGAACCATGACTTGTAAGTACCTGGGAGTCTCTGGGTTTGACACCACTCAGACACTCTGTACGCTTCCTCTGCTGCAGATAGATGCTCTGGGTGATTCTCCTCTGCCTCCACTGCATTAGCCCACCAAACTAAATAACCTCTCACCATCCAGCTAAAGCAAGCAACTGATTTCCTTTCATGTTAAAACTATTTCATGGACTTAGGATCTAAAGTTTCAGCCTTAAAAAGCGTTCTTTGCAGTTCCAGGGATCTAAACTATTTCAGATGAAATAAATATATTCAACTCTATATACTAATTTCAACACTGACCATAATAAGTCATATGAACTGACACAGACATCACTCAGAAATGAATGGGACCCACGTTAAGTAGGCGGCTTTTCCTATTTGTTGGTGAATACCTGGAAAAATAAATGAATCCAAGATTGGGAAGTTAGAAAGTATGCCAAAGTATGCCCTTTTCTAGGAGGGAAGAAAACAAAGATGCGGCCCCTTTTCCTTTTTCTTAAAATTTCAATGTCCGCTACGTGATAGGCAATAATGCCACAGAAAGTTGACACATCGGCTTTTTAACTTGGCAAACCCAGGAAAAGAAAGTGATAGAGAACAGAACTGAAGCAGCATCTGGCTTCAAGTTACACAGATGCACAGGGATGAGAATCTGGCTGTAAGAAAAACCCAGGCCCAGCACCACCCCACACGGTAACCTTTTCCTGCACGAAGTTCTACATGTGACCCATTCAACCGATTCAGCTCCTCCCTTGCAAATGCTATTATCTTAGTGCTATGGGCTGAAAGCTGGAGACAACAGGCAGTTGTGAAGCTGACAGAAGACCGGGTCCTTTACATTTTGATGTCTGGGAAGTAGACAGACTTTCACTGTCCTTGGTTCGCCTATAAACGGGGAAGGTAAGGAATAAATCTTGACTTGCTGGGCTTATCTGTGAAAATCCAATGACCCCCTTTCCTAACCTCCCCTGCTGGGAGCTCGTGCCACCCCAGTCACTGCACCCTCCTTTCCCTCCATCTGCCCACACCTCTTCCGTCCGGGCCTGTGCAGAAGCAGAAAGGCAGTCACCACAAACAACTGCTCAGGCAGAAAAGCGTCAGGAATACCTTGGGCGAGGATGTTCCACTGCATGACCCTAATAGGTGGGTGGCTGCTGGGGCACTCAGTCCTCAGATCCACAAAGTCACGCTGGTAGCGGGGAGGCCGAGTGTGCAGGACTGCCCTGCATTCCTCGAGGAGCTCTTTAGGATCGATGGGCTCCAGATGTTCTGGGTCAGGTGATACCAGGTACTCCGGGTGCTGGGAGGCAGCGCTGCTGTTCACTGTCTTGGCAAGAGCGCTATAGAGTCTGCTCGTGCCGTTTCCCATGGAACACACTAGAGGAGAGGAGAGGACAGCACAATTACACACGCGGCTCCTTCTCCCGCCTTCTATTTTTCACTCAGCTCAACTAGAAGAGAAAGCGCTGTGCATCGAAGTCCGGAGCTCAGCTGAGGGCGGTGTTGCCATGGTCACGTACAGAGCCAGGTCCAGAGGCGGACAACAGAGTTTCCAGGTTCTAGCTTTCTACTAGGACAGGTAATCGAAATACTACTGTTAAAACTGGTTTCTGATTAACTAAGATAATCTCTTAAGGACAAAAATACCTTAATCTCGATGGCCTCTTCTAACCTAGGATTTGTCTTTATAACTTATAAACCCAGTCACAGAAAAGCATGGCTACACGAAATCCACATTCTTGTATCTGTTTTAATAAGAACTGAAGACCAGTTTGTAAAGAGCCAGATGTTAGAAAGCCCGTGTTAATCCCGGAGAAGAGATTAGGGTATAGCAGGCTGCTGCTCTAGCCCTGTCATCTATCCAGGTCCCTCTGTTATGAAAAGAAACAGCTGGATTCAACCCACCCCCATTCCTCTTCAATGTTACCTGTAAATCAGGGCTTTCTGGCTTTCTCTAGAGCTCTGTGAACCTCACTGAGCAATACAGTCAATAACTGAATATCAACTGCCAGATTTTTTATAAATCAGAAAAGGGGCTGGGGGCAGAAGTGGATAAGAGACAGTCTCCACATTGCCTGGGGTCCTGGAAGGAGAAAGGGTGAGCAGAGGTGCAGGAGGCAGAGTCCTCAGTACGTTTTCTAGTGCTTTGCTTTCTATCATAATAGATTATATTAGAACAGGGCACAACCTTCAAGTAAAGAGGGGAGTTGTGCCTGTCACTTCATTGTGAGCAGGTGACTGCTCTTTTGGAGGTCAACCGTTTCTTCATTATGGTATAAATTAGGGGAAATTCTTGGAACGATCATCAAAGATTCTGTGCATAATGAATCTCTGTATGGAGGAATCTGGGTTTCCCTACCACATTTGTATCCTCTTAAAAAAAAAGTTTTCTGTATAAACTACATTATTTGGCAGACTGAATGTCTGAAACTAGCAGTCAGTCAGATTCACTGAGGCAGGTCACAAAAGCAGAATCAAATATTTACCACCAAATGTCCTTCAGACATCAAGGTCAATAAGTATGCAGGCATGCTATGCTCTCTGTTCATTCTTTTCATCAACTCAAAGTAGTTTTATTCCCCCAGCAAGAAAACTAGATTCAGGCAAAGAAACACTAGTTTTCACAACACACACTTAAGTGTACATGCATTAGTAAGCAAGACTGTTCCTTCTCACACATGTGCACATGCACAAACGCGCGCACACACACACACACACACACACCACCTGCTGTTTCCAAACGGTTTGATCTTAATATTAAAATCTTTTTTTTTTTAAATCAGTCTGCTTGCCTGTCTGAGCAAATGGGTCCAAAGGAAGAAATTTTCTTCTTGGCTGGCAGTACAACTCTGAAAATCTTCTGTACTTCTACTTTTTTTTAAAAAAAGTAGAGATTCTAGTGGTTTCTCAAGTGTGGTCTCCAGATTAGCAGCATCAGCGTCACCCACACTGTAGGTCAAAGTGTCACGGGGCACCACAGCAGACTCACAAGGGCACCATGGGATATGGTAAACTTGAAACAAACAGCAGTTTTTGACATCTGTCAGGCTCTATAAACTACTAGCTCGCTGTAGCTCAGTATCAACAGGATGGCTTTACACCCTTTTGCTGACATTATCTTTGCCGAGCTGAGTGTGTTTGGATATTTACTGTGATTAAAAAAAAAAAAAAGGTATCACATGAATATGATGGTGAAAAAAGGAGTCCAATGGGAGTCCCAGGTTTGCAGAGTTCTGTGAGGTCAGAAAAACCACCCTGAACTAAGTTTCCTTCTAAAAACGTAGAAAAACCTTCAAATAGAGACTTTGGAACAGAATAACACCTCTTCGGACAATGAAAGCATGCCAGAAAGACATGCCCAGAGAGCAAATCAAAACTCTGTTCTCTTGCAAAATGAGCTGAAGGTCATTCAAAAAGTGGTAAAATGCCCTAAGTCAGATCAGAAAACTAAGAAATGAGGAGATAAAGCATTTGAGAGATAGTGGCAAATATGTCATCACTTTAAGAAAATCCATCATGTGGATAGGATAACAGGAGTTCTTACAGCGGGAAAACGAATGCATAGAAATGAACCGAACACTAAAAACGATAAATCAAGGAAACTTTTAAGAGTACAAAGTTTCAGTCATGCAGGAAGAATTAAGTTGTGGAGATCTAATTTACAACACGGTAACTATAGTTAACTATACATGAAATCTTGAGTAAATTTTAAGTGATCTCTCTCACACACACGCAATAACCACGTGACATGACAAGTTAGTGAGACCGAGGTGATTTCACAATGTATACGGATATCAAAACATCGCATGGTACAACATATATGATTTTTATTATATCTCAAAGCTGGGAAAAATAAAATGAATGGGTTATAAGAAAAAATTTAAGGTTAAAAAACATGTATCATGGATATTTTCACACATTAATATATAAAACTTTGTGTTTGTTATTAAAAAAAAAACTTTGAAAACAAAACCATATTTGAAACTCCATACTGAAGAAACACACAACATACCTGAGAATATCAACCCAGAATGACCAACACCAACTGGACTGTAAAGAAAAAGAGAAAAAATCCCTTGGGCATCTAGGCAAAAACAGCAAGTAACTTATAAGGAAAATAATATTAGAGCATCACCAGACTTCAACTGCAATGTTTTACACCAGAAGGAAATGAAGTTACATAATATATATATATCCAACTTCATATGGCTCACCTATATGTGAACCAAGGATTTTATACGCAGCAAAACTGGAGTACTGACTCCAAGAACCCTATCTTGAGGACACTACTAGAGCAAGGGTTGGCAAACTGCAGCCAGAGGCATTTTTGTACAGTCCTCGAACTAAGGATGGATTTTAGTGTTAAACACACACACACAGACACACACACACAGAATACATGTCAGGATCATTTTTGGCCATTAAAGCCTAAATGTTACTATCTAACCCTTTTCAGAAAATTGCCAGCCCTGGAACTACAGAACAAGCTTCAGAGCAAAATAACCAGAGAGACACTGATATAAGCGCTGGTGGTGAGCGTTCAACACATAGCTACTTTCAGGGTCGGGCCTGGTTAGTACTTGGATGGGAGACCACCAAGGAAGACCAGGTGCTGTGGGCAAAAACAATCAAACAAACCATAAGTGGTCGTGGTGGTACTAGTATGGTTACTCTGAGACTGCTGTGTGGGTGTGAGATGGAGCCAAGTGGATATCCCAGTTCCATCATACCTTGCTCCCCTTTGGTGGTTCAGATTTAGGAGTGCATTTCAGGCTATCCGCCACAACTCCCAGGGAAAACGTTCTTGTTGAAGCCAGCTCATTTTGGACCAGTAGCAGATTATGAAATCTGATCATCCATCTTATTCGTGACTTTCCTCTGAAAGACTTTGTGGTTTTCAAAAATTAACTCTACCCTCAAAAGACAAAACTTTGCAGCAAAAAAGATGAAGGACGAACTGCAGCATGGGTAAGTCCTAAGTACTAGGGCATCAGAAGGCCAGTTCTAGTCCCAGTTCCACTGCTACTGAGCCGCGCCACTACTCTCCACACTTGCGTACGTGGCTTTAAAGTGAGATCACAATGTCTCCTTTGGAATGTGCATCTGGGTCAGAAGCCACAGCGGAAGTGAGCCTGCAATCAGGGCAGAGAGACCGACGCTCCAGAAAGACGTCGCCACTAGGCCACCCTCTTGGACAACTGCGGGCCTCCCGTGCCAGGCTGTCCTCACTGAGGTTTATTCACGCCTCTGAGTTTACCCTGCAGGGTGATGGCCTCAATCTAATCCACTGTCCTTCGGGGGAATCTGTTTGTAGTATACTGACTTTACCTTCTTCCCTATTCTCTGAGCTTGGGAGCTGGCTTCATACCAATACAACACATGCCTATCTTTCCCCTCAGGAACTTAAGTGTTTGGGAAAAGATTAATACCCTGGAACTAGGGAGAGAAAAACGGAGGGCTTACTGTGTGGGATGGGCTGGATGGAATAAGGGTTAAAACAGTCAGGATGGAGAAGAGTGACAAGAAAAGGACTTGAGGTCTGAAGCTCTAACTCCTGACTATACCACCTTCTTGGTGCACCGTAAGCAGCCACCACGATCCTCTGCCTCAGTCTCTCACACATGAAGACACACACTGGACACTAGACACTACTCCAGCTCACTCGAGATAGATCAGTGAACAGACTCAAATCTCCGTCCTCAAGGAGCTGTGTTTGTGGGGAGAGACAGAAAAGATAACAAATGGTAAAAAGTGCTGTGGAGAATAATAAAGGGGAAAGGGCAGACGGGGAATGCTAGCGAGGGGGGAGTTCCCACTTTCCACAGGACGCACAGTGAGGCCTCACTAAAAGATGGACTTTGAAACCAAGACCTGAGGTGGTGAGGAAATCAGTAAGTCTTCTGGAGAGTCACGGAAGAACATTCTGGGCAGAGCAACGGCAAATGCAAGGCCCTGGGAAAGGAACGTGCTTCGCAAGGCTGATGAGGAGGTACGTGACTGACAGAACTGCTGAGGATGGGGAAGCGGTGAGGGGGGACCTCATCGGTCATTATAAGGACGTGAACCTTTATCTGGCATGGGAAGCCACTGGAGAATTCCATGCCGGAGTGAGAATCTGATTTCGATCAAGTGCGAATCTCACTGGCTGATATATTAAAAATACACGATACTTTTGGGGCAGACACAGGAAACCCGTCATCAGAGGAGTAAAGAGTCGTTGGCTTGAACTAATGATCGCAGCGGTCAAGGTGGCTGGGTTTTGTTGATGACTAGACTGTGTGGTCTGTGAGAGGAGTGACCTCCAAGGTCACTAGGGGTGAAGGTGCTGTCTCTGTTAGGGGGACTTGGTGGGCTTGTGGAGAAAAGGGGCTTGGCACTTAGAGATGACTGACATTCAGGGGTACAGGGTGGAAACAAACACGTGGGAAATGTTAGTGGACAGATGAAACTGAAGTGAAAACAAACAGGTCAAAGGGCTGAGCGTGGGGCAGAGTGGGGACGATGAGGTGAAAATCTGCAAAGGTGACATGACCAGAGAGTTGGAGAAAAGGAAGGAAGAGTGTGATCCTCCTGCACACACAGTAAAGCCAGTGTTTCCTCCACAAGGTCGTTCCGCCTTGTCAGATGCTACTGAAGTTCAAGGGCAGATCTGGCTTTGGCAACGGGAAGACCTCGGCGGCTTTGTCACCAGCGATGTCTCAGGTTCAGTGGACTTGTGGGGAGAAGAGGAATTAGGACAGAGAGCAGAGAAGTATGTTGAGGAAATTTTGCCCCCAGAGAGGGAAATGGAGTAGCTGCTGGAGGCGGAGGCAGGAGTGCTTTGGGAAGCTACTGTAACACGTTTGTTTGCTAATGAGGGTGACACAGGAGAGGGAAGCCCGAGGAAGCAGACAGATGCTCTCCCCAAAAGCGACCGTACACCTGGACAGAACTGTCAACGCCAACTGTTTCAGCGCCCTGGATAGAGACCAAAGGCACATGACAAACCGAGAAGCTTTTTCACTCATGAAAGCCACTGAAATACAGGTAAGAACCAGGCTGCTCCACGACACTCCTCCTCCCCCCTCGGCTCTGTGACCGTGGTCCACCGAGCACAGCAAAGATACTGAACAGTAAGTTCAACCTCCCTGCACAGGAAAGCCCGGGCTGTGATGGCTTTACTGGCGAGTCCATCGGGTATTTGCATGAGGAACAATACCCATCTCTCCAAACTCTCACTCACTGCTTCTCATGTGCAGCCAGGCCGGAAGGCCGTTAGCCAGCTATTTTTTTAAATCCAAACATAGACTTCCTGTACAGCCTGGAGCTCGGGCCCCTAGGTGTTTGCCGAAGTTAAGGGAAAACTGACGTTCATGGAAAATTGTGTGCGCAAGTATTTATCGGCGCTTTTATTAATAATTGCCCAAACTGGAAACCACCAAGATAAGCAACCGTGGTACATCCACACAATGAAGCCCTATCTGGCGAAAAAAAGGGACCAGCTGCTGATCTGCAAGACTGTTTCACGGATGAACCTCAGATGCATTCATGAAGGGAAAGAAGCCAGATCCTAAAAATTACGTTGTATGGCTCTGTTCAGATGACATTATGGAAAACACAAAACTATACAGCCCGGTGGTTGTCAGGGATTGGGGGAGGGGGCGGAGGCTGACCAGGGGACTTTTTTAGGGTGATGGGATCACTCTGTACAGCCCTAGATCGTGGATACGTGACTCCATGCTTTTGGCAAAATCAACAGAACTGCCCATCTCAATGAATAAACTTTAATGTATGCAAATTTAAAATGCCAAGCAAATTTAAACTTTAATGTATGCAAATTTAAAATGGAGGGATCTCAAGAGGGAATGCAGACTCTGACAAATGGATTAATTACCAGGCTAGGGAATGAATCACCAAAAGTGAACACTATGAAGACTTCATATACTATTTTTTACACTTTTAACAATACTGTACCAAGGCTCAGATCACTTACGGACTGCGGTGTAGCAAGGCTTATTTATTTAAATTTGCAAACAAAAGGCTGAAGGTTATGGGCACCTTCCTCCCCTCCCCATCGTAGGGTGATGCCTGTGACAGTGCAGCTAATGGCTACTGAATGCTTAATATTGCCCCATTCACAAATTCCGCTTGCCTCGAGTGTGTTTTCAAATAATTCTCATCACAATCCTAGGAGGTGGCTACTCTTATGCCCCTTTTATAATGAAGAAGTAACTTAGTGACAATTCTCATGTCTCTTACTTCTTCTTACAAAATTAACATTTATTTTTCTAGAGTACTGACCATTAAAAAAATTCTTTTCACACAGAAATTTCTGTCTGATTCCAACATTTCAAGCCATTCTACTGAAGTTTTATGCCCTAATAGGGATTGTTATTCAGAGCTTTAAAAAGATTGTCAAAGGTTCAGAACAGCTCAATACTGAATGTCAATTTCCCAAGGCGAGATAGCACAAATAATTTACCTGGTTGGTAATTAAGATATTGAAAAATATAAAATCTTGATGAAACCTCTGCCGAACTTTATTTGGAACTCATACTAGCTTCTAGGCCCACTTTTATATGTGTTTGAATATGAGTCTTTTTGATTTGACCCCATAATGTATTTGGGTTTTGCTCAAAAAATTTTTCTAGTTGCTTCACTATAAAAAGTGTCAGTCACCTTTCTCTATGTGATGCACATTATATAATTGATACAGGCAATAGGCAGGTCAAAATAGCTTTATTTCTTATGCCTGCTTATTCATTTAGCAACACCACTCCCATTCCTTGCCATTTCCTAATTCTATAAGCACATTTCCAAAACGTTTAGAACTGGATACCTTCGTTCTGTGCATCATTATTAATACCTCACTGCTATTTTACTTTAGAGGAATAAATAAGTCTTCTTACCCTTACAAAAGCCTTTACAGATTTGCCAGATAATTTTGATTAAATTCCAGAAACACAGTAGCAGTACGTAAACTTGCCCCATTTAGTCATCCCTTTACTTTCCTAAAGCAAAAGTGAAGTGGGCTAATGACTAAAAGATAGGGTACACGCTTATTCTTTATACTACCAATTCCTACATATTTCTAAAGCAACAGGCAGACCACTGCAAGCCCCCAAGAATGCCCAGCAACAGCGAAATGAAACCCTTTCGATAGCTAGAACGCTGGATGAGATCCCTGACAGCTGGGACCCACTCTGCCAGGGCCTACCATTTCGAAATCCCCACGACACTAAGAAATCACATCTCCCACGTACTGCTTCTCTGGTTACCCGCAATTGCTTATTCTCGAGTTTGCCCAAACGGTTCAGGCTGCGAATAGTTTCTCTTGTCATTAGTTTGAGCTTAGCCTCTTGAAACGGTGGCTTGGAAAAAACTCGAATCAAAACTAAACACTAAACAAAAGCCAAGATTATCTGGGTACACACCTGGGAAACTGCCGAGCTGAACAACCTTGGGCCCGAGGAAACCTTCACGAGTAAAATTACACAGAAACCGTAAAGGACAGACGTCACAGGAAAGAGTCATTGACAGAGCAAGCCGATGCCGCCATCTCCTGGCCAAGCGTAGTTTGCTAATTCAGCAGCTCGTTTTTATTAGGCTCCGTAGAGTCCCGGCGGTTCCTGAGTAAGTAAATGTGTCCACCTTCCAGACAGGGAGTGAAATGTTCACAAGATAACCACTGACGGGAAACGCCTGGGCCGTGTCTGCCCTGCTGCCCGGCTGCTTTATGAGTGTGGGCCCGTAAATCAGTTCCCGGATCCGAGGGGCTGGATTCCAAGTCAGTTTGGGACGATCGTGTTTCCTGGTGAGGGTGATGTATCTTCGAATGTCTGTGACTGAGCACCAGTGTACAGCTGTGACAGGCGTGCAGTTCTCAGGAATGGAGGATGTCTGCGGGCGAAAGCCTTACATAAGGCTAAAGCTTCCCCTTTTCTCAGTAAGGCCAGGGCACAGTTCTAGAGGCAAAACAGTCCTACGCACACGGACCCAAGTGAGGCCGCCTGGTCTCAGATCCCACACTTCCCTTTCCTAACAGGACTCTGAACAACTTATTTACTCTCAGTTTCTTCACCTGGGGGTCAGCGCAGCCTCTGTGAGGGTAAACTGAGTTAAACAGCTAAGCCTAGCACACCCTAAGAAGTCAGCTAGATGTGACTTATTCTGCTACGTTCAGTAAGGTTCATTGTCTGGGTTCAAGGAGGAGGCTACTACCATCTGAGGGCCTAGCATGTGCCATACAACACTTTCAAGTATTTTCATTAATCCTTCCAGCGAGCTGGCAATGTAGGTTATTATGTTTGCCACCTTTCAGGCCTGGCTACTGAGGTTAAGCACGATTCCACAGTTTTCTCAAGATTGCATAATTAGGAGGGGGTCTGGGCGCTGGAGGAGGCAGCCTGAACCTTGGACAGCAGAGTCTGGGTGCCGGAGAAGGCCGCCTGCACCTTGCACCGCTGCTCAGCAGAACCCCTGACAGAACTGAGTCAGGACAATGCGATGGGGCCTTGCCAAAAACAGAGGTCGAATTCCACCTCCTTCTGCTGACATCCCTGCCCTCAGCACACTGTGGCAGAGCACAAAGTGTACAAGGCAGTAGAATGACCTATGTGGCAGTGCTGGAGATATCAAGTAAAGGTCATGACTGTCAACCTAACGTGTCTAAAAATACAAGCACCTAGCCAATGTGACAGTCCAACCGCAGAACAGACGAGAATGCCAAAGGGTTTTCCAGATGAGGCTGAGCTGTACCTAAGGTCATTCATCTAGAAAATATCACTAAGGAAAAAAGAAATCCCTCCACAATAGAAGCTTAGGTTAGCACATTTAATTGGTGAGCCGGCTGGCCAGGCATTTCCACAAGCTGGGCTTTTCTGGCATAATGCTCTGAGGTGAGCTGTGAAGAGGCAAAACCCAAAGAACGGCTGCTGTCCACGAAGACATCAGGCCTGTGTGACTACCTGCTGGCCATCACGGATGTTTCTGGGATGCTCGAGGAAACGGTCCATTTTTACAGCATGAATGGAAACATGAAAGCTGACAAGCAACTGCAGAGTTTACCCCCAGATCAGGGGTCCACAAACTATGGCCCGTGAGCCAAATGTGGTTAGCGCCCTGTCCGTGATATGCGCTGTCTGTGAGCTGCCACATTCTTAAATGGGTGGAAAAATAATGATCAGAACAGTATTTCGTGGTATGCGAAAATTCTAAGAAATTCACATTCCAGTGTCCATGCGTCAAGTTGATGTCCTCGCTACGGCCGCTTCCACACCACATGGGCAGAGCTGAGTACGTGTAATCGAGATCTTTGGCCCACAAAGCCTGAAGCAGTTACCAGCACCAAAGGTAAATGAAATATGGTTCCTTCCAAGAAGCTGAGGAGTCAGACAAAGGGCAAGAAAAGCTGAGGGGCACCAGTTAGGGCCATTCTGTCACATGTGGCGCCTGAAAGAGCTGTGCGAGTTGAGTCACACCACTCACACAGATGGAAGCTGGCAGAGGTGGCTTCTGCCTGCTGGACAGAACCAAAGAAAGCTTTAGAAGGGCCTTCGAGGAGGGTGATGGACCTGAGAGAGGCAGACCAGACCAGGAGCTGACTCTGGACCTCAGGGATCTTTCTGGAAGGGGGGTGGGGTGAGAATTTAAACATCAGAGAACACAGAAAGAAGCCCCCCTTGCTTTGGTGAAGGTGGAGGTCTCCAGGGTGCCCCTCTCAGACTTTCGAAGACCAGCCAGGCCGTCCACCCTCATGTAGGCTTCTCACTGAGTGGTCAGACTGCTCTCCTGAGGGCAAACAGGCACGCACAGCTATATCTATTTAAAACTACAGGGGAATATTAGGAACGCAAAACAAGAATGGGCTTCTATGAAAAAAGGAGCCATCAGAAAACTAGAAAACGTCTAGAAATTTAAAATGACTGCAAAATGGAAATATTCAGAAAATCTCACAAAATAAAGCGATGACGATATTAAAAAATGTGAGAAGAGACACAGAGGAAACATCCATCCATATGGCTAACAATCTACCTGGTGGGAGTTCGAGAACATGACAAGAGGTGAGATGGCAGATAAAATCATCCAAGACCGGATAGGAATTTTTCCTGAGCTAAAAAACGGTCTGTCTTCAGGTTGAACGGGCTCGCCTGGTGCTGAGACATTGGTCCTAATGGAACTTTGAACACCAAGACTATGAAAAATCCTACAAGCTTCTAGAGATACTCATACATACAAAGACATTTCAAGTTCCAAGGGAAGATTTCTATTAATGGGCATGTGTTAGTTTTGTAATTAAATTTCTATTTTATTTAAAAAGTCATCATGAAAGAAATTAATTCTAGAATACATCTCAGCAAATCTATCTGGCCTATAAAATTTAAAAGATGCACATCTTCCTTCAGCAGCCCCTCAAAGACAGTTAAAATCCATGAAAGCAAAACAGAAAAAAAGAAACGGAAAGCTATTATATCCAAGGTATCATCACGATCTGCAAAGTAATTTAGTACCTGGTACTAGATGAGGTATTGAGAGTCACAAGCATATTTGCAGACTGGCAAATGGATGTGCGCAGGTACTGGAAGTGTGCCGAGTTAGGGGACAGAAAAGGGACAGAAAGATAGTGGGAGAGGCCGCGACAAGCCTAAGGGACTTCCCAGACACCCCACTGCGCTAATTCTTTACCATAATTTCGGCTGCCTATAACCCACAAGCGCTTATATTCATGGACTTCTCTGAAGAGGAAATAGAAATGGTTTTAAAATGTTCCTTTGTGCACAATCCCTCATAATCCGATAGCAGTCCCTAACTTGTGGGGACACGGAAATCCATTAGTAAACAAATTCTAGCAGGCTCTAACTAAGCATCTCGTTAAAATGAGTGTCCTCACTGGCTGTCCACCTGTGCTGCCAGCAAGTGGCTGTCACCAGCTGCTCAGGCTTCAACGGCAGATATTGAAATTCAAAAGACATGAGTGTGGCCCAGGCATTTTTTTGTTTTTTGGTAGTGGAAGGAGAAAAAGGTATTTTATAGAAACATTCAAATCTGATGGCACTAATTTTCTTTAGCTCTCTTTCCCCTGGGCACTCCTGCCCACATCCATGTGGTGACCAGTATGTTCAAGTGTTGCTTGAGGCCACGTAGACAGAAGAGGGCAGCTACCTAAGATTTTCTCCTTGAGGTCTTAACCCCTTGAGGGAAGGCTGTTTTCTCCCTATTCTAAAAATAAATCCAAAATACTTTAGCTACCGTTCATGAAAGCAGAAGGGGGTTTACTGTGGAGCTCATCACCCATGCACATCCTCCTTTAAGTTTCTATTCATTCAAGTAAGATAACCATTCAAGTGGATATCAAGGCCCTATAAATTCAAATACAGGTGCCGAGGCTCCATTCCTCTTCTCCCAGAAACCAAGATGATGGCCTCACTCGCTTCTCTCTCAGTAGACAATGTGGAAGCCGACACGGTGTGATGATATTTATCCGCCTCCTCACTCTATAAATTGTACAGCTACACCAACAAGGTTCTATCACAAAGTCAGTCTCCAGCTCTTCCTCCATGGACTTTCAAAAATACACCAACCCCTTCCCTCTCTTAAAGCCTGCTTCTGTTCAGACGCTCTTGCTGGGGTCTCCTGAACTGCCTCAGGTCTCAAGCTCAAAGATCTGACTACTTTCCCAGAATCCTCTCCCAGTTTTCCCAACCTTTGCAGGAATAAGTACCTTGGAGAAAGGAGGAGTAGAGCTTATAAAACACAACCCAAGCTTTCCAGCCGCTGGCTACAGGTAGGACTTAACCAGGCTCCTCAGAAAACACGATCCAGTAGAGGGTGAAAGACCAGAAATCTGCATTTTCAGAAGCGCCCCAGGTGATTCTGGAAGTCTCTCTCATCCTGGCTCCCATACCTGCCACCTTCCTCCAGGCATTGTATGGTCTTCTCTCTGGCCAGGCTCCCTCCTTTCACCCAAAGTAAACTACCCCCCACTCCAAATCCAGCTGCACGGATTTCTCTTATCAGTTCTTGCAGCAATTAGTCATGAGACATGAGGTACTTTTTGCCCATTAAAATGTACTGTGGACACTATAACTTGGGGATCAGTCGATATCAGCATATCTTATTTTCTTCTAGGTAGAGTCCAGTGTTAAGAGACAGCAAGCAGTTTACATGATGTGCAATTGTCTATATTTTAGTGTGCTGAAGTGATTCTGGAGCCATGGTTATTAACTCTGGTGCCCCTAATAGTTCACTGTATTTCAACTCTTGCCAGTGAAAGCTACAGGAAAATGATACCTCACTTCTCCCACAAGGAACGCAATTTATTTCTGTAGGAGCCTCATAATTACAAGCTTTCCCATTCTTCTCTCTCCTAAGCAGTTTACTCATAGTTAAGGGACATACTAAAGCCGCCTCCTCTAATAAGCTGGTATTTGCTCTTAAAATTGTACTAATAAAAAAAAGCAAAGCCGACTCTTCATTATCTGAGTAGAGATCTGGAAGACAGCATTTATAAACCCACAGACAATTCCCGACCTCATTTCATCCAGGACCATAACTGTTGCAATTGCTGCTTCTTTATGGAGGCTGCTGTCTTTCATTGAGAAAAGGTAGCAAAGCACTGAGCTCACGTCCAAGGTCCCATTTAAATTCTAATGACCTAATATTTGATGACTCCAAAGGAACTGTACTCATCTTTTCACTGACCTCTCACAGCCAAGGGGCGTGAGTTAGGAAGAAACAATCAAATGGGGTCAAGTGTCCTGGCTTATTACTCCCCTCTGCCACTCCCCCCGGCCCCCAATGACTCTGGAAGGAAGGCTACTCTTTCCAGATGGCTAAACTTTGGGCCATGTAAGAATCACCTACAGTAGGCTCCATGCACTGCATGTTTTAGAAGCACCAATGCTGGATCTGAGGGTCGTTAGGAACCCTTCCGCAAGGCGCCCCTCCTTGCTCCTGGCTTTTCTAGGCAAAAAAAAAAAAAAAAAGTTTCTCTCTTTCAATCCTAACCATGCTTCAAGGCCCAGCTCAAATGCTACCCACTTCTTGAGCCTAAGATTGCCTTTGCTGAAAGGAACTTTATCTCCCGCTCTTTAGTGCCATTTGCAAGCTGTTAACTGAGTGAATAAAAGGTGTTAAATCTAATCAGTCATTTCCTTTTGCAAATCTCTCACAAGGCTCTTAAAGGTAGACTAAGGCTCACTTTGTTTTACCTGCTTTAATAAAGCAACTACAGTGTGTGAGACATGTAAGGACGTCTGGAATAAATGTGTGATCAAGCAACTAGTGAATGAATGCTTTAACAAGTAGCTGAAGCTAAAAGTGCATGAAACAGGAATTTGCCTAGATTTTGTGTACCTTCAATAGTTTTAGGACCATAAATCCTTTACTTTATCTGTAAAACCAGAGGGTTTCAGAGGACTTTTTAGAAAGTTCATTACTAAGCACCTTTCTATGCCAAAGGCCTAACATTCCAGATGCTCTATCTGACCTGATCTTTTTCCCTCAGCTAACGCACAGCTGTCTGTATCTGCATTACACAGGCTATCTGCGTTGCCAGAACTGACCAGTAGGTTCACTCTGCCTTTGAGAGGCTTTGAGGTAATGTAAGATATGGAGACACCAACTGGGTTTCTTTCACTTCTCCAACCCCAAACGCAATGTTCCTCTTGAAAATTTCCAGCAAGAAAAAGCACTAAATTATAAGGTGCTAGCCATTCTAATAGTTGTTTCACAACGTGCCAAATCTCTATAGAACAGAGGGGGAAAAAATCTGAATATGACTGTCAAATTCACCCTTTCTAAAGAACGACCTAGAGTTTAGTCTTCAGTCACCAGTTCAACATCCTTGTTTTTGAAAGTGTGTCTCAATCTAACAAATAATCTGAATAGTGTTTTGAGATCTTGGCTTCTAATCACATTTTGGATTGTCACTTTCACTAATTAAAGAAAGCCACATTGAACATATTCTTTATACTGCTCAATCTGTCCTTTTTAAATTAGTCCAAAACTTCCCGAGCAAAATGTAGTTATTTATAATCTAGAAGGGTCATCCAAATGTCTGAAACAGCAATACACTAACTTGAGCACAAGCAGAATACACTTTTCAGTGTGATGAAGTCATTGCCATTTTGAAAGAGAAACTGTCTTTCGTTTTTAAAAGTATGCTCAGCTTGTATCTAATGTGTGGTCACTAATGTGTCATTAAGCTGAAACGGAGGTGGCAAAGGGAAAATCCAAAGTGTGTGATTGTTTTAAATTGGCTCTTGCCAAAGGAAGGCATCAGCATTACAAAGTCTTAACCCAGGTATACAGGACACGGAATTACATACGTATTAAGAGTGAGAAGGCTCTTAAAAAAAAATCCGAATAAATGTAAAACGAGTCGATGTGTTATGATACATTGTTAACATGACTTAAAAAAAAAGAGCAAGAGGCGGCAGCTCCAAGAAAAGGAAAAGCCCCAGGGAGATCAGAATGGACAGTGTGACCTGGTGGGGCACAACCACCCACAGTGACATTTCCCAACCCATCCCTCATATCCCGATAGACACATTCACAAGTCAAAAAAGAAAAGAAAAAAAGAAAAGAAAGAAAAAGGTATCTAGGCCCTGCAAAAGCCCCATGGCCGAATAGGTGTAACTTCCCGTGACTTTTTTCTTTTTGCATAAAAATGTCCCTAAGAGCGATAAGAAGCACAAACAACACACACATCGTCTGCAGCCTCGGAAGGGGGAGAGACAGGCGCGGCACCCAGGGACCCAGGCACCCAGGGACCCAGGGAGAAGCCAGGGCGTCCCGTGTCCCCGGCCGGCCCGGCCCATTCATCCGGCGCCGGCCGCAGGTGCGCGCGAGCGGGGGGCCGGGGGGGCGCACTCACCTGTCGGGGCGCCCGGGGCCCGCGCCGCGCCCGGGGCGGCCGCCGCCAGCAGCCCGGGGGGCGCGCGCCGGGGGCCGGGGGCCGGCGGGGCGGGCGGGCGGCGCAGCAGGGCGCAGCAGAGCCGCCGCGGGCTCTGCAGCATGCCGGGCGCCGCCGCCGCGCCGCGGCCCCTCGCGCGCCGGGGGAGCGGGGGGCGCCGCCTGCCGGGTCGAGGCGGACGTCGGGGCCGGACGCTGCCGGGCTCCGGGAGGCTCTGGGCGGCTCCGGGCGCGCGCGGCGGCCGGGGCGGCGGCGGCTGCTGCTGCTGCTGAGGCTGAGGCGGAACCGTGTGCGGCAGAGCCGCGGGACCCGGGGACTCCCCCGTGAGCGCCGCGCGCTGACAGCGGGCGCTACCACCCGGGGCGCGGAGGGGGGGTCCGGCGGCGCGCGACCCCGACACCACCCCTCGGGGGCGGGTAACTCCGGGCACCTGGCGCTTCCGCGGGGAAAGGAGCGGGGGATCCGGAGCCGAGCGAGGAGCGGAGGCCGGGCGAGGCCGGCGGGAAGGGGCGCGCGGCCGAGCGCGTTCGCAGACACGACCCCCCCCGTCCCCCGCCGCCCGCCCGAATGGAAGCGTCCGCGGGCGGGGTGGGGAGCGGCGGGCGGCGCCGGGCGCGCGCGCGCGTGTCGCTGTGGACGCGGCGCGGTTAGGGCGCCCGCCCCCTCCCCTCCCCCCCCTCCGCTCCCCACCCCGCCCGCCCCCGACCCCTCGGCGGGGTGTGCCGCTAAACGAGTCGGGGTGTGGGGTTTGCTCAGGCAAAGGGGGCGGGAGGGGGCCAGAGCAGTCAGACCTGCCCGCTCTCCGCGGTAGATCGGGAGCGAGGCCGCAGGGGGCCCCGAGCGTGGCGGCGGAGGCGATGGGGCAGGCCTGGCTGGGGTTTCTGGAGGGTCCGCGAGAGCGGGCGTTGGAGTGGGCCGCGACGCGCAGGTCCAGAACGGAGACCCGCGGGACTTGGGGGAGGAAGGGAGGGGTCTCCACGCGGCGGAAGGAAACAGGCAGAAGGCGCTGCGTGGGTTTGGGGGGACGGGCCGGCGCCTCTTAGTCCTGGAGGACGGAAGCTAAGGCGAAAGAGGACAGATGCCTGGGGGTGGTTTTCGTTGTGGGAGGCAGAGGGGGCCCTGGACAGTTGGGCAGGGAACCAGGGAACGGAAGCTACTGATGTTCTAGGAGACGGGCAGGGATGTGATGGGGGCCCGGCTCTAACTGGAGGTCACGTGTAGTATCGCTGGCACCCGAAAAGGAAGGAGAGAGTCGACCAGCGGGGCTGGAGGATTTTCCAGACCTGCCTCTGGTACTGGAAGAGTACGGATGGAAGCAGCATCTCGTGGGGCAGGGAGGAAGTGATGACCAGACAGGAATGGCAGTGGGGTGAGGGTACCCGAGGCTGGATACCTACTACCTCCCAGGATGACCTAGGCGCTAGAAAGGTGTTCTTGTCGGTTTCCCCCATGATTCTGCTGATTGTCCTATCTCGTGGAATTGGAAGCTTTTCATTACCAGGGATATTCACAATATTTTCAGACCTGGGTGGTAGGCCTGACACCCAGAAGGTGTGGATGAGTCAGCTGGCACAGGGTGAGCACAGTGCCTGGGAGACAGCTCCTTGGCAAGTCATAAATCCCTCTCAGTCTCAGTTGCCTTATCTATAAACAGGCAGAAGCATACTTTAGTCATTCGGTGACTAATCATTCAAAAAGCGCTCATAAACTTAGTCCATAAAAGGTGTTTTGCAAATACAGGCATACCTCATTTTATTGTGCTTCACAGATGTTGCTTTTTTTTTTTTACAAATCGAAAACAAGACCCTCCCCCAGCAAAAAGATTACGACTTGCTTTACTGCAGTGGTCTGAAACCAAACACGCAGTATCTCCAAAGTAGGCTTATATAGCAGAAGGTTAAGTCAGAATCTCAGTGATGGGTATCTGGGTGTTTAGTTAGAAATTTTTTTCTTTTCTCTGTCTGGAGATATCTGTAATAAAGTATTGGGGGGAAGGTACTTTGAAAAATTAAAAGTGCTGTTCAAATATAAACTGTAATTATTAAAAGGGATTCAAAGAGCATGCTATTCTGAAAGTAGGTTGGTAGTTTTATATATGTTATATAATACTGTATGCTTTAAGCAATCAGAAAAATATAAATTAAACTGTATTCACTTCAAAAATGTATTTAGTAAACATTAATGGAGTACATACTACGTACCAGGTTCTGCATGAAACCATACAAAAATGAACAAAGTCTGTTCACAGTCTAGTGGGTGTATAAACAAATATACTTATAAAACCTGATAATAAATATAGAATCATGATATGAACAAGGTACTGTGGAAACACAGAAGAGGAAATACCTACTTGCCTGGTGAAGCCAGGAGAGGCTTTTTGGACAAGGTGACTTCCAAGCAGAGAGGGAATGAGGGAGGGTATCCACCAAGGGAACAGCAAGGCAGGGAGAAGGGGGCGTTCTCGGAACAGTAAGTGCCACATTTGATAAGGCCTGAGTGCCAGGTGCTCATAAAGGCGTGGCAGGAGCGGAGGCAGAAGCCTTGGGACAGAATGAACTCATGAAGGGGGTTTCAGAGGACTTCGGACTTTATCCTGAAGGTTTTAGGGAACCTTCGAAAAACTAAGCAGATAGGTTGCACAGTCAGGGTTGCTTTTTTGAAAGGTGGTTCTGTCTGCTATTTTGAAAGAAGATGGATTGGAGACCGGGGTGGGATCAGAACAGGCAGGCGGGCAGAGGACGTGCTGTTCTGAATCTCTGGAGGAGGAGCAAAGCATGCCTGCGCTTTCAAATAGACAACCAGGCAGGTAATCCTGACGACATGCCTCTTTCTCAATGCTGCCTCCCAAACCAGTGAACTGGGGGCAGTGAAGGTGGAAGAGGGCCGGGTTTCAGAACTGTGAAGGAGACAGAACAGGCAGATTAAACCTACGGGGTGAGGGAAGGGGGCATGGTCGAGGGATGACTTGGTGACTGGTGGACAACAATGCCGAATGAGAACCAGTGTAGATGTCTTTCTCCAAGGAGGACACTGAGTTCAGATGAGAACATGTCATTGCAGTGTGCCCCAGGAATGCCTAGGTGGAGTCACTTTGTAGGTCATTGAAGCTGTGGACCTGGAGTTCACAGCTGCATTGGGGCCAAACACTTTGTCCATGACTTTAACTCTACTGAACTGTCCAAAGTCTTTTAAGTGAGATAAGCGAAGTGTTAAGGATGAAATTCCCACGAAGCATGGACCTTTCAGAAGTGGCAGAAGGGAAAGGGACTTGAGACCCGGTCAGAGAAAAGGGAACAAGGAGAGATTGGTTTCTTATAAGTTAGGGAACAGAGAGTTTCTAGACGGGTGTGACAGGGATGAGTGCTCTCAGGTCAAAGTGGGGACTGAATCCTTGGAGTTGACAATTGAAAGACATCTGTTATCTCCACGTGAATGGTTGCAGATAGGCTGTGTTAGGTGTGTGGGGGGAGGGCCAGCCAGATGCCTGCCTGGAGGCATCCCAGCATGATACCCGGAATCCAGACCTTCTGAATAGGGCCCACCCTAAAGCCCTAGGCGCCACCACCCTAATCCGGAGACTCAATTAGCATTTGATTAACGTTCCCCATCCTACACCCCTACCCCCACCTAACCCCATAAAAGCCACGCCCTCCCACCCCAGGGTGGGACTTCTCTGGCTGCTCTCCTCTCTGGACCAGAGAACCTCGCCGGGGAGCTCTCTCCCAATAAATTCTTGGTTTTAAAACTTCTGTCAGTGTGTCGCACGTTTACCTTACAGCCTGGTGCTGGAAGCAAGACTGCAGGGGTTAACAGGTGGAAGGCAGGAGACCTTTGAATGAACAGTGAGAGGGAACCAGGTGAGTGTTCTTTTCCACTCAAGATTGGAACAACCTAAAACTATCAGTGAAGGAGAAGGAGTCACTACACTTAGGAGAAACTGGTTTTTCTCCTGTTGAGACTTTCTGCTTAGCATTACTATCGGCCCAGCAGTTCCTCTACTTCCTTTACCTGTTAGCATCTAACTTCAGCTGTCTGAGGGAAGCTATAAAAATACCATGTGCAAGCCTGAGAGGACGGGGAATCCCTCTTCACTTTCTTTCTCTTACATGACTACCGATCCTACTGGATTAGGGCCCTCGCTTTTGTTAAAAAAACAAATTCAGCTGAGTACTTTTGACTCTAGTTGGCTTTCTTCAGGGATTCATGAATTGGGGAGCATCCCATCTAGCAAACGGAAGGGCTCTCTGAGGATTTTCACAAGAATGGAAAGTATCTTTTTCTTTTTTCTTTTTAAGTAGGAAGAAAGTGTAAGGAAAGGGAGCTATTTAGTGAAAGAAGAGAAAGGATTATTTTGGGGCCTGGATTATTTTTCTTTGGGCCAAGAGAAAGGGGAAGGTTTTTATCATGCAGGTTGCCTCTTGTGGGGTGCAGAGGTGGTGCAGAGGTGATGAAGAGGCCTTAGGTGACACATTACTGGTCCTTAATCAAAATATTCCAGACTGGTTGGTTAAGATTATGTTTCCGAGAGAGACTGAAGCTGCAGTGAGATCAGCTATTAAATCTAGGTTTGGTGCCATGGGCCTTTAACATGAGTGATGCCATTTTGGGCTTGTGTTTTTTTTTTTTTTTCCTTAAACACCTTTTAACCTCTTTTCACCTTAATTACCTTAAAGGCGCCTTCTCCAAATATAGTCTTATTGGGGATTAGGGCCTCTATATGAATTTTGGGGGGATAGTTTAGTCCATAGCACTGTCAGACTGGAAATATGTCTGTTGATAAGTAGTCAAACAAAATAAAGTAACAAAGACTATCCATCACTGTATCTTCAGTTTTAAAAACTGAAGTGATGTTGTCTATATAATATTTAAAAATGCAGAGAAATATGAACTGTGTTGATTAGATTTTTATAGTCTACAATGAAATTCATTCAAAAATCCATGTTAGACTCCTTTGGAGTTTTTTCATTTATTATATCTTTTTTTCAGGTGCCTTTTCCAGAGGATCATCAGGTATCCTGAGCCAGGAAAACGTGTCTCTCATGTGCTACTGTCACCACAAAGGTACATTTGATCCATAGCCTCAGTGGCTTTGCTCTGACACCTTTGACCTCTGGGGAGCCAAGGCCTCCATCTCAAGGAATGCTCCCGACTGAGCTTACCAGGGACACTGTGTCAGGTGACAGGTGGGACTTCTCTGAGGAGTGAATTTGGTTCAGGAACTGCTCCATAGCCTTTCCAAACTTAGAACTGCACTGCCACCTAAGGTCCTTTCTTCCTTCTTCCCTTCCTCAAGCCTCAGACCTGTTCTACAGAACAATGCTCTCTCCACCTCCCCCAGCCTCCTTCCCCAGGTTCCCGCATAGGCTTTGTCCTAATAAGTCTTTAGCTTGTTTCAAAGGCCAATTCCCAAATAGAATCAACAAGATAAAACTGAGTTTACTGCTCAGGTTGCTGGGAGAATTACCACTTCAGGAGAGCTTTGCTGGTGTCCCAAAGGCACAGGAGCAAGGCCTGATTTTATCCAGATTTTGCAGTTTAGTTTAAGGCAAGTCTGTCAATGAAGGGATTAATTGGGAATTGTGATATAAGGTAATTTAAGATTCATGGAAACAGCAAGGGGAGTAATATGAGGCCAGAAATTCAGAGTGTTGGTAGGAAATTTAAGATTCATGGAAACAGCAAGGGGAGTAATATGAGGCCAGAAATTCAGAGTGTTGATGCATTCTGTTAAAGAGCTGACACTCTTTCAAGCAAGTTCCTGTAATGAGCATTTGAGTTATTTGTTTGGGCATGAGTGTGCTGGAATAGTAAAGTTAAGCTGATGGAGGCAGTGGAATAGCAAGTTATGTTAATGGCGGTTGTGGGGTAGGCGGTTTCAGTCTCACAGTTATTGTGTTTCTTGGGGTCTGCTTCTTGGAGGACAAAGACTTACACTGGTCTGAATATAAAAGCAAATTAAAAAAACCTTTCCTTGTTTTCTTTTATTCAGTAAAAAACATTCAAACTCTTGCAGAAGTCCATGACCAGGAGAAGTTAAATTTTATAATCTCCTATTTAGACTAATTTCCACATGGACTCATAAGCCATCAGATTTCCTCTTTATTCCTGAGTTGTAACATCATCCAAAGGTATTTCATAGTCTACTCGTGGAAACTGAGGTCCAATGATGCCAAACGAAATTATTATTCCCTGCTTCCTGTCTATGGATCAAATATTCTTTCTTATGCTTAAAATTAAAACATGGTAATTAGCTCATAATATAAAGTACATATCTTATTCTTTATAATACAAGTACATAAAGTAAAAGATTTCTCATTATTTTAACATTTATAATATTATTGAAAACTTCAAAGCTTTAAGAAAGATGACAATGGGTACAGTGTATCAGTTAGAAACGATGATAAGAAACCAGAAGTAACTGGATTAAAACTACATAGATTTTATTTGTTCTTATGTAAAATAGCTTAGAGGCAGGAAATCAGCAGTGGGTGTGATATCACAACACAGCAGAGAATCACTCCTTATTCATTGAGCAGAGTTCCTATCCTTCAGTTGAACTCATTGTACAAAGTAGGGCCAAAGGACCCACCATGTCCACATTCCCAGCAGGAAGCAGAAGGAATAGGGAAGACAAGGGAGAAAGCAGTTATTCTCATTTCAAAGAGCTTTTCTAGGACTTTCAACAATTTACATATCCATCCCAGCCATCTGGCCACACCTGTCTGCAAGGGGGATTAAAATTGTGGTTTTCTAGCTGAGCATATTGCCCTCAAGAAAGCAAGAGAATCTGAAATTAGACTGGCAACTAGCAGTTTCTGCTACATATAAGAACTAAGGAACCTTTATACCTGACAAATGATTCAAGCTTTAATTGTGCCATGATAAATGATACTGGAGAATGGTATAGGTACAGGAACATATTCGTTTGCTAGTTCTGTTGCAACCTGGTATCGAATTTGACATTTTAGTGTTGGGACTGACAATAATGATTTAAAAGCAAATTTTCCCCCTATTTTGTTCATTCTTCAAACAAATATTTGAATATCTTTTATATGCCAAGTGCTGTTTTAGGTGCCTGAGTTATATATGAGTAAACCAAGATCCCTCCCCTTGTATTCTAGCCGGGACATATAGACAATGAACAATAAATAAATATTTTAATGATGAAGACCTAACATAAATTTCAGGTCTTAAATTGCAAACTAAATGTAAAAGATTTGACAGAGATGTCAAATGACAAAACTAAAAATTCAGTAATGGGTTCGATGTCCTTTATTCAAGGGAAAACAATCCATGGACTGGGGGACACAGGGCCTCACAAGCAGTGATGCATTCTGCCAGACGATTTTGGGCAAGAGTGAGCTTAAAGGGGTAATGTGGAAGCAGGACACAATTGGCCAGCAGACTCTACTTTTTAGGAGAAGATAAACTAGCTAAAGCGAAGTTGAGATTGTGATTGATGTATATTCAGTTTCCTTGACAGGTACTTTGCATAATGCTGGCAGACTTGGGTTTAGAATTACGATTGGACCCTGGGGTGGCCTCCATTTTGTGGGTCCTGATATCTAAATTAACTTTACTACCTCTCGATATAAGTATACATTTGTACAACTTTTTGAAAAAATGCTATGACATGGTCATATCCTTTTATTTATTAATATGACTTTTGAGAAAATAATCCAAAAATACCAAAAAAGCTTTCTGCATAAAGATTTTAATTAATCCTTTTTTTCATAGGGGAAGCAGTCTATCTGTCCAGTGATAGGATCCTGGTTAAATAAACAATGATATGTCTCCATTGGCATAAAGTGACCTTTATAAAAACTATGTGATGACATGAAGGCATGCTTATAACATGATGTTAGGTGAAGAAAAAACTGCAATGTAAACTTACTGGCAGAAAATACTCCAAAATCTTAGTAGTGATTATCTTGGAAATTTAGACTCCGCCCCGCCCCCCTTACTTGGATACGTTTTTCTAATTTTCTTGGTTGATCTTCTAAACCGGTTAAAAATAAGTAATTAACAACCACAGTTGACTTGATTCACTATTCTAGTGTGAACACTAGGAAATCAGTCTCCACCTATGCTAAACTCACGTTGTTGTGCATCTCTTGTCTTATATACAGAGATCTGACAGGTTTCTCATAACTGGCTCTGATAACTGTAGGGGAGGAATAAACTTTCCTCTACTCTCAGGGTTCTTTTGGCTGGTCATAATTAAATAGACGTGAGACAGATTAGCAAGAATAAAATAACAATTAAATACATTCATATGTATGGGAATTTTCTATACATGAGAGAGTTAGAGACCTCCCTTGCCTTACAGGTTCAGAGATAGAAAAGGAACATCAGTTTTTAAGACATCCTGAGCTAGGGATGAGGTAAGGTGCCTTGGGGGCTTCAAAGCATCTTTGCAGAATGTTGATAAGAGCAGAGGCTTAGTAAATTGAAGTTTGTCCTGCCCTGTAGGTAGGTCAAAAGAGATTGTCTCTGATAATCTTTTATGGCAGGCAAGGTCCCTAATTTAGGTTTTTCTAGATAGTTAAGGGAGAGGTAGAAGTTTCTCTTGAACACAAATCTTAAATTGCCTTTAGCTCAGAATAATCTGCATACCACAGAGGCACATCTTGGGATGACTTGTTTTGAACCCCATATAAGTAAGGATCTAAGTAAATTATCACATCAGATTTTGGCTGCTTGGTACTAAAGAGAAAATGATGGGAAAGAAGGCCTTTTAATGTCACAAGGAAGGAGCTTTAGAAGTTGTCTGCATAATCTTTTTTATTTACAAATGAGAAAACTGTGACCCATAGGGTTTGGCTGTTAATAGCTAGGAGGGGATTAGGAATTAGGTTTCCTGATTTTGTTGGAAACCAAGCCTCTAGAATCAAACCAGAGCTTGGTGACGCAATTCCCCAGTACTGGCTGTAATTAAAAGAAAAAACAAAAAACAAAACACAAGCAACCAACCAACCATCTGAAGCTATCTGAGAACATTCATGGTTAGGAGAAAGGTGAGTGAAAAGTTAACAACTCCATATTTGGATAATATCTACCTGAAAATATAAACACAGAGACTAAGGTTTTCATTTTTAACAGCTTTATTGAGATGTAATTTATTTTCCTTGCAGTTCATCCACTTAAAATGTACAATTTAATGGTTTTTAATAAATTTGCAGAATTGTGCAACTGTCATGACACTCAATTTTAAAACATTTTGATAATCCTAAAAAGGAACCCCATAGATACTAGTGGTCCCTTTCTACTTCTCCACACCCTTCCATCTCCCCCGCCATTTCTGGGCAATCGTGAGTCCACCTTCTATCTCCATACATTTACCCACTCTGGACATTTCAAGTAAGTGAAGTCATCAATGTGTGCCTTTTGCAGCCGACATCAATGTTACGGCATGAATTAGTACTACATTCCTGTTCATGGCCAAATAATATTCTATCATGGCCATTCCACCCATCACTTATCCAACCATCAGTTGGCATAGTTGAGTTGTTCTACTTTTTGGCTATTCTGCTGCTGTGAACATTTGTGTACAAGTTTTGTATGGACTTGACGTTTTCGTTTCTCTTGGCTATATTCATAAGAGCATAATTGCTGGGTCACCTGGTTACTCTGTGTATAGTCTTTTGAGGGACCGTCAGTCTGTTTTTCCAAAGCGACCACACCATTTTACAGTTCCTCTAGCAATTCAGGAGGGTTGCCATTTCTCTCCATCTGCATCAGCTCTGGTTATTCTGTTATTTGTTATTATCTGTTGTTGACAGCTATTCTAGCAAGTGGGTGCAAAGTGGTATCTCCTTGTGCTTTTGCTTTGCATTTCCCTGATGATTAATAATGTTCAAAGAAATGTCTGTTCAGATTTTTGCCCATTTAAAAAATGAAATTATCTGTCTTTTTATTATTGAATTGTAAGAATTATTTTTTCTAGAGAGAAGGTCCTTATTAAATATATGATTAGCACGTATTTTCTCCTATTCTGAGGGTTGTCTGTGCAGTTTCTTGATGGTGCTATTTAAAGCACTAAAGGTAGAATCCTTTCTATTATAGTTGCCAGTCTCCAGCCGACAGATTCCAAAGCCTACCATGGAACCAAAATTTATTTAAATCCCCAGTGTCCATCTATGAAACCCATAACAGTAAAAAAACCCCTCTAACATATTAACTGGTTTAATGACCATGTGGGTTCCACACTTGCTTGATAGTGTTTTTTTGGGAATGAGAAGCCAGTTGAAAACTTCCTCCTTGGGTATCTGTCTCAGACTACTGCAGTGGGCTTAGAGTTCGGTGTATTTCTGTACAAGCTAATGACTTCACAGGGCCTAGACACTGACGTGCAGCCTCTTTTTAATGACTGCTTGTCTAATAATAGTCCTGCCACTCAGAGCTCCTAATTAACCTGGCCTACAGTTGGTCCCGAGCACATACCCAGTTCTGAATCCTGACCCAACAGCATTTTTGCCAACCTAAAACTATCATGACCATGTTTTAACATGTATTTCTCTTCTCCTTTCCCAGTTAAGGCTATGTGTTCCTCAGTGCAGTTCTCATCTACCAAGTGTGTCATCACTTCTAAGCTACATGTTTGATTTTTTTTTTTCCCTTCATATTTTAGTACCTTGGAAATTGAGATGGTTTCATAAATTCAGTGAAATTCAATGTTTACATTCATCGGAAGTAGAAATTGTAACTAATCTTTTTCTGACCCTTTTTTCAGATCTGCTTTTCTTCATCTCATACTGACTAGGAAATTCATGATTTTCCTGCCCCATGTGAAGTCCCTGTTGAGACATTCCGGCCCAGCCAGCCTGAGCTGTGTGAGTGGCTTTCCTAGAATCTGAGTTCTGGGTCCCAAAGGACACAAGCTATTTGACTTTAAGGATGATCTTACACATTATTTTCCCCAACTGTCTAAATATTCTGTCTTCCAGTGTAGAAAATATGATGGCCCCAATATTACTCTTTTGTTTGGCTTAAATATCATCTATTTATAAGAGACCAAGTTGTTACAAAATGAAATTCTTCTTATTTCATATTTTAGGTCTCCTCCTCATCTAGCCATCTCAAAGCTGTGTGTTAACCTGATTTTTGTTGACATTGAAGAGTCAGTCTCTGAGCTACTTGTCCATGTAAATAATAACTAATTTACGTCGTTATAATTAAACTTTGGTATACTTTGATAAGGCCTTCTGTATCTGCACCTTAAAAAAAGAAAACAAGGCTATGGCCATGCCACAGTGAACGTGCCTGGTCATCTGATCTTGGAAGCTAAGCAGGGTTGGGCCTGGTTAGTACTTGGATGGGAGACCACCTTGGAATACCAGGTGCTGTAGGTGTAAAAAAAAAAAAAAGATAAGTTTTTCATGTGTTTCTAAATCTCCTCATTTATATACCCATCTATTGCATGTCTGGAACCAACTCGATAGTCCTCCAAATTATATTCTTAAACTTTTCGTTAGCTGGAATAATAATTGCAGGGAGCAAACACCAAAATTGGTAGTCATTCTATCAGAGCTTTATTTAAAATTGAACCACAGCCTTTAAGCAGACACTGTAATAGGATGTCATCAGCCACATGAAGCTCCACAATTAAAAGTTCTACCCTTGAAAGATCAATCTGCAGAAACTTCTTCTGGAAACTTAGCATCAAAGGAACTGCTAGGCTGTGTAATTATGAGTTAAGACTGTGCTTTCAGAGCCATGTAGATTTTATATCAGAACTGAGACCCTTCCTTGCAAATCAGCAGATATTCTTAAACTTGTGCGAATTGATTGGGACATTATATTTTGTAGCAGCAATGACAATATTATTATATAGGGACTCTAAATGGGATCACCAGCCATTTTCAAACCTTTAAAAGCAGCAGAGCATTTATATTACAGATTAAAAAAAAAAATTGGTAGCCTGTAAAATCGATACCATGTAAGAAGTGAGAACTGTTGGGGTCTAGAAGGCTCCTGGTTCCAAATAGAGGAAATGATAGTAAAAAACCAGAACCCAAATGAATAACAGCAAGCCAGAGAGAGTGATGGAGACACGGCAGGGCCGAGAGGGGCTTCTCAGCTTCTCAGGCCTGCCTAGTCCATAGGGACTGACACAGTCCCTTGTACAGTTTCTTTCAAGTCTGTTGTTTCATCACAAAAATCAGTGCAAATTTGGTCTTCTAGACCATAACGTTTGTGTGTTTGTTGTAAATAAATGTTCTTTATTCCTGAATCTCGGGGTAAAATATGTATTAGAGATGGATGTGCTCTATTTACTTTGTGACTTCAGAGAACCTCCTGCCATGTTGCTGGGGACCAGACTCTCCCACCACTCCTGTGCTCAGGGTGAGCCAGGTTGTCACTGGTCCTGGAAAGTACACCGGCCTTGGAACGAGGTGGAGCTGAGGTGAAATTCCAGCTGTACCACGCAGAGGCCACATGAGTTTGGGCAAGTTATTTAACCTGTCTGAGCTTCAGTGTTTCCAACTGGAAAGTGGTTTTAACAGTGCCTTTCTTAGAATGGCGATGCATTTCCCTCCCTTTGAGCCATAGCACCTTGAGTTTTAGCCAGGCACAGTATCTATCCCTGGTTAAAAACTATATTTTCTAGCCTTCTTTGCACTAAGGTGGGGCCATATGACTACATTCAAGTTAACACGGTGTAAAGGAAGTGTTATGTGATACTTCCGAGAATTCTCCAGAATGTTTCCTGCAGTCTGCTTGGGTGTGATGACTGGAACTCTGGAAGCCTTTTTGAACCATGAGGATGAGGTTTAACACTATGGATAGCGAAACACAGAATCAGAGGAGCCTGGATTTCTGGCCACTTTATGGAGCTGGCACACCCAGAACTTCCACATGAGAGTAAATTCGCCAAGTGTCAATATTTCAGGAAGTCTTTATTCTAAAATTGTCTTTTTACTTTATTCTACAAAGGTAAAATCTATTACTATAACTATTTGTTTTCATGATTAAATTGTAGCATACTTGGCTCCTTCAAGCTAACTCTTTTGTCCTTTCGATGTGTTCCCACATTTTGGGTAGGCTCTTCTTTATTTTCTGGCAGAAGGTGTTCCACATCCGTCTTGTACTTTCCCTGCCCCAACCCCAAAAGCTGCCATTTCTTTAAGGCAGCTTGGTTCTTTTTGTGGGCAGTGGCATTATTTCTTTTTAGAGTTTTATTTTTTGAAAGACATAAATTCATGGAGTAAAAAAAATTTTTTTGAACATGCAAGGTTATATAATGAAAAGTTAATCTCTCTCCTTCCATTGTCCTCTCACTCACAGATGCAGTTCTCCTCCCTAGAGACAGACAAGCAACCTCCATTACCAGTTTCTTGTGTTTCCTTCCATATACTCCACACATGTACCGGCAATCAATCAATCAATCTCTCTCTCTCTCTCTCTCTCTCTCTCTCTCTCTCTCTCATTCTCATTGTACACATTACTCTCTGTACCTTGCTTTTTTAACTTAATGTGTCCTGCAGATCTTTCCGTATTTTGTCCTAATGCTATTGTTTCCATCCTACTTTTTAGTTAAGACTGCTAAGTGCATGTCCCATTTTACAGTAATGAGCTAACTTATAACTTGGGAATATTGATACCACACAATTATTCATTTTTTATCTGAATTTCAAATTTAACAGGGTATCATGTATTTTACCTGGTAGCACAGACTGCTGCCTGGGCTTCAGGATGCTCTCTCTCCCATCTGTCTTCCCAGCTTTCCCACAATTCTTAGACCCTCAAAGAGTTAGGTGGGACCAGGTGACTAAGTTCTCTACTGGATATGAGCAGCGGTGGGTATGTGCCACTTCCAAATCCTGTTCATAAAATATCCATTTGCTTTCCTTTATGTCTTTTCTTCCCTCCTCTCAGGGGCCGAATTGTCCTTTACAGAGATGGCCAGCGTGACTTGGGAAGCAGTGTATTAAAGATGATGGAGACTGAGTCAGGCTGAGTCCCTAAATGATTGTGAAGCAGGGCCCACACTTTGGAGTTATTTGAGAAAGAAAGAAGCCTGTTTTTAAGCTATTATGTTGGAAATCCATGTATTAGTGCTGTTGGCTTTACTCTAACTAATGCACACATTTTAATGATTTTTCTCAAACCTAACAGTATTCTCTACCCTGTGGTGTGTGGGGGCTGGCTTCTGTAGGCTCGTGGGAACCAATTGTTTTGCACCTCTTTTCAACCCCAGTTCATAACATCTCACCGTTAGCTTGAAAACATCTTGAAAAGAACAAAAAAAGATTTTTATTTTAGCACTTTGTATAAATGGAATATGCAGTAAGTTCCACATTTTGAGACTCAGCCATGTTGTCGTGTGTCTTGTTAGTTCCCTCCATCTTACTCTTGGGTAGTGTTCGAAAACAAAATCCAACCAAGTAAATTTGAAGATCTAATTGGCTTTATTAAGTGATTCATGAATCAGGCAGCACTCCACCTAGCAACTAGAAGTGCATTGTGATGAGTTGTACAAAATGGAAGGTTTTATAGGTAGAAAGAGGGTGGGACTAAGAAGTTAAAAGAGTGGATTATTTCGGGAGAGGGGGCCACTTTCCCTTGAGAAAGGCAGGTCACCTTACTGGTGCTGACCAGGAAATTCTAGACCTAAAATTCCCCTTCTGGGAAAGGCTGAAACAATAAGTAAGTTGTTAATTCTTGGTTTGGTGATCAGGTTTAGCAAAAGTGGCTCCATTTTGGTCTATTGTTTCTTTTTTTAACAGTCGTTTTCCATAATACTCTAATTCATTCATCTCACTTGTTGCACTTTTGAATTGTGTCCAGCTTTGGCTTTTAAGGATGAAGTGCTGTAGACATTCATGTGCTCGTCTGTGTGTGGACAAATGCTTTCACTTCCCTTGGATCAAAGCCTAGGAGTGGAAATGCTGGTTTGTATGGTAAATGTAGTTTCATAAAAATCTTCCCAGTGGCTCTTCTAGTTGTTGTTCCTCAGGAAGACAGAGAGCCTCACTCTGAGAAAATAAGCAAATAGTGTGTCTTTAAAGAAAAAATATTTTCTCTCTTTTTTTTATACAAAAGGAACACATAAATACTGTCACTTTAGGCCATTAAATCATTCAAACAAGGGAAGAACAGCCTCACGTCAGCCCCTCCCGCACAGGTAACTGTTACTAACAGTTCCCTTGGAAGGAGGTGGCCTTAGGTTCAGGGGCCTGGGCCCACAAAGCAGAAGGGAGAGGAGGCACCCAATTGCCCCGTAATCGAGGTTGCTTTTCCTCTTAAAGGGTTACCTTTCCTCTTCGGAAGAATAATTATGTTTAAAGAACGGCTGGCTACTTAGAAGCAAATATACAGTGTTGGAGAAACATAGGCAGATTCTTCTAGAGCTCATTTTTCTAAACTCCGTCTGTTACTGACCTGAAAGGGTTCATTTTGCCTGCATGCATCAAACCCAAAAGAGAGTGGCGCAGGAATTTGCAGCAAAGAAAGCAGAGCTTTATTTAAGGAAGTGCTGCCAAGCCAGGAAATATGGGTGAAGACCTGGCTGCCCATGGCCTCCAGAGGGTGGGGTACACAAGGGAGAATGCATCAGTAGCTGAGGGAGTTGGGGTCATGGGCTCTACTGATTGGCCAGGGCTAGGAGGCAGCCATGCATTGCATCAGGTCTTGAGTTTCATCTGGTTTTATGGGTGCAAGATGTTATGTTTAGTTTGACTGAAACTGTTTCTGTGGTCAACAGACCTGAGGCTTTGCTCCTTAGACTGTTTGATGCTGACCTAAGGGCTGAATGATTAAGGGAGTGGTATTGCAGTATGCAGATGGGTAAGGAAAGAGGAGAAGCAAGACAGCCCAAGGCCAGTTTGAATCAAGGACAAAAAGATAAAAATTCATTTTAAAAAAGTGAAGATTTACAATGTTACACATCCAAACCACAGCCCTTTGGGTGCAACTCAAAAGAACTTTGTTTTTCTTCACATCTCTGCATTCCAGTGGTGTCTTCATGAGGTTACGCCTTAGGTGGAGATTTAGCCACAACACCTGGAAGATGTGGGTAGCAGCCACCATATATTCTGTTTCCCAGTGGTAAATTTCTCCCGATTTTATCAATTCTGGGGGTGGGACAGAGTCACCTTGATTGTAATTCTTATCACAGTGAGCACTTGCTTTCCCCTTTATGAACGAACTTGAAACTGTAAATTCTTGGATTGTTTTCCCACAAGGTGATGTGCATTGGGTAGCTCGGTTTCATGGCTCCTTGCTCTGATTAGCGGCAGAGGGGTATGGTAAAAGTGGACTCAGAACCCCCCTCATATCTTATGACTCAGCTGAGGACTATGGTTTCCATGCAGCAGGCAAAGAGCCTCTGTACCTTTAATTCCCCTCTTTGTACCCAGAGTCCTCTCTGCCTGGGTCCCAGGGCTCTGTGATGAGAGGAGAGGCATCACAGGAGAACTTGGGTTTTAGGACCCCAAAGATGTGGTGAGTTCTATTCGAAGCTTTTCCTCCAGACTTTTCCATACTTTGACTGTAGTTTCCTGGACTAATGGAAACTTCTAATTGGATGGGTGATGACTCAATGATGTGGCCACAGGACCTGTGTCACCAAGTCATATAGTCTCCAACAGGAACTGGGGAAATATTAGTTCATAATGATGAAAATGACAGTAAATAATGAAATATGTGCAAAATACCGGGTGAAATTACAAAAAAGAAAAAATCAGCAAATAGCAGGAAGAGAACCTCTAAGGCTTAAAGAAGCATAAAGGGAACTTAAAAAGCCTAGTCATCCCAGAAGAGTTGATTATTTTCTCAAATATAGTTTGAAATATAAAATAACTTTCTTCTCTGAAGTAAATTTGCATCGGTAAAAGCAAAGTCTTTAGGATGAGAATTATTTATTCATATTTCTTTAATGTGCCCTTGACTTCCTGTCCAATTTATTCATCACATGACTTTGTTTTATAAGCCTCAAACAAGGATATTTTCTATTTAAGATTTGTTTCTTAAAGTATTGAAAACAAAAGCAGAATATTAGCCACATTTTATTTTCTCTCTTTTTTTTTCTTTTATGAAGAGTAGGTTGAGGGCCAATCCTTTCATTATAAACTAGTTAAGTAAAATTTTTATATGGGTATGTACACACACACACACACACACACACACACACACACACACCCCTATGTCTGTATCTGTAACTGTGTATCTGTATCTGTATCTGTCTGTATCTATCACCCCCAACTCAGCTATTTTTTTAATTTTGGTAAAATATATATAACATGAAGTTCACTTTACTTTGGCCATTTTTAAGTGTACATTTCAGTGGCATTAAGTATATTCAGATTGTTGTGTAACCCTGACTACTATCTGTCCCCAACTGGGTTTTTATTTTATTTTTTTATATGAAGGAAATAAGACTAATTTTCAGTAAAACTAGAAAACGTGAAACTACTCGTACTGCCGTAGTATTTGATACAGGTGTTAAAGCTGGATCTTATTTTCTAGGAACTTAACCCATAAGAGTGTCTAATAAAACCATTTATTTAAAAATTACCTTTTTTAGGCAGCTTTAAAAGAAGAAATATAAATGACAAAATAAAACAAAACCCCAAACCATGAACACATCAACTTAACCAGTAAACAAAAAGAAGAGTAAAGCAAACAAACACAAAAGCAAAACAATTACTACCAAAAAATTCTGATTATTTTTTACATACAATAGTGGCAAAGAGGAAGAGAAAGAATGATAATTCCCAGTGTTTGCAAGGAGATTGTGGAGTAATGTATTTTTGTGGAATGTGGTTTGACCATGCTTATCAGAATTTTAAATGAACATACCAGCCATCTTTCTCTTAGGAAATAATGCTAAAGAGTTATTCACACGTGTGCTAGGATATATGCACAAGGATGTTTATTCCAGTGCTGTTTATAAAAATGAAATACTAGAAACATTTTTTTTCAGTATCAGATTGATGTGTTTGGTCAATGGGATGCTTTGTGGTCAATGTACATGACAGTGCAGGTCCACGTTGACATAGAAAAGTTTATATTACATATTTTTGAATGCACGAGGTGGTTACAGAGGGCATGCATAGCATTCCATTTATATAAAAATATATCTTTAAATATACATGTGTGTGCACATAGATGGTGGATAAACAGATAAATAGGTCTCTGAAGGGATCTTCACTATAATATTAATAGTCTTTGGTTAGATTTACTTCCTTTTTTGGCTGCTATTCTCTATTATGTGTGTTTTTCTCCTATGAATATGCTTTATTTTTTTACTGTAAGAAAACAAAATTATTTTCAACTTTGAAAAAAAATAGGTCAGTGTATTCAAAGATAAATAGTATAAAAAGAGAATAACAGGTACAACTCTGTACACATAAATTCGATACCTTAGATGAAAAACACAAACTATCACAAGTCACCCGATACAAGACAATTTAAGTACCTCTATAATTATTAAGGAAGTTGAATTTATAATTTAAATTCTCCTAAGAAGAAAATCTCCACACCTGGATAGCTTCACCAGAGAATTTAACCAAACATTTAAAGAATTAACACCAATTTAATGTCATTTCTTTAAAAAGTAGAAGAGGAGTAAACACTTCACAATTCATTTCTTGAAGTTAGTATTATGTTCCACCAAAAGCCAGGTAAAGACAGCACCAAAAATAAAAGTACAGACCAATATCCCTTGTTAATATAGCTGTGAAATTCTTTAACAGATTATTAGGAAATAGAATTCAGCAGTATATGTAAAGATTTGTATACCATGACCAGAGATGCGAGGCTGATTCAGTTATTTGAAAATCAATTAAATGTAATCCACCATGTTAAAGACTGAAGAAGAAAAATCACATGATCATATTGCTTGATACAGAAAGAGCATTTTACAAAATTTAACACCCATTTATGTTTAAAGTTCTTGGAAAAATAGGAATAGAGGCCTCAACTTGATAAAGAGCAGCTATGAAAAAACCTGCAGCCAGTACTGTACTTAATGGGGAAAAACTGGATGCATGCTTTACCCCTGTTGGTTTGCCAGGACTGCCACAATAAAGTACCAAAGACTTTGCGGCTTTACCAACAGAAATTTATTTTCTCACAATTCCAGATCAAGGTGTGAATAAGAGCGGTTTGTTCTGAGGGCTCTCCTTGCAGATGTCCATTTTCTCTGCTGTCTTCACATGGTCTTCCCTCTGAGTCTGTGTCCTAATCTCCTCATAAGGACACTAGTCATATTGGATTAGGGCCCACCCTAAAACACTTCATTTAACTTACTTACGCCTTTAAAGACCTTATCTCCAAATATAGTCACATTCTGAGTATTTGGGGTTGACTTTAACATATGAATTTCTGGGAGAAGGGGACACAGTTTTAGTTCATAGCATACCCTAAGGTTGAGACAAAGCAAACATACCCATTTCATCACTCTTATTCAATTATATTGTTGGAAGTTCCAGCCCAGATAAGACAAGAAAAAAGAAATAAAAGGCACACCACTGCAAAGGAAGAAATAAAATCATTCCTATTTGCAGATACCATCATTTTCTTGGTTGGAAATCCCAAGTTATCTACAGGAGAAAAACAAAATGAAACAAAACTGAACCAAGTATGTTCAGCAAAGTCATAGTATATGAGATAAACATACAAACATACAAAAATCAATTGAATTTCTGTGTGCCAGCAGTGAACACATAAACACTGAAATTTAAAATACAATAACATTTATAGTTGCTTTAAAAAAAGAAAAGAAAATACTTAGGTGTAAATCTAACAAAACCTGTTGGATTTGTATGTTGAAAACTCTGCAAAGTTGATGAAAGAAGTCAAAGCAGACCTAAATAAGTGGAGAGGCATCCTGTGTTCCTGGTTTGGAAGATTCCCCATGTAAAAGGTGACAGTTCTCCCCAAATTCACATTAGGTTTAATGTAATTCTCATAAAAATATCAGTGAGATTTTTTTGTACAGATAAGATTATTCCAAAACTTATGAGAAAAGGCAAAGGACCTAGAACTAAAAGATTTTTGAAAAAGAATAAAGTGGGAGAAATCAGTTTACTCAATTACTATATAGTTATATAGTAATTACTGTATAGCTGTGAACATTTTACATTAGTTATTTAATTCTCTCAGCAAGGTAGGCATTATTTCTATCATTTTCTAGATGAGGACAGTAAAGCTCATTTATGTGACTTTTCCAAAGGTCAGACAGCCAGTAAGTACCAGAGACAGCATAACAACCCAGTAGACACTCGGTTCCAATGCCATATCTATCCATCCATCAATCTATCTATCTATCTATCTATCTATCTATCTATCTATCTATCTATCATCTATCATCAATCAATCAATCTATATATTATCTATCCCATCCTATCCCATCCCATAAAAATCTATATTATATATGATGAACTTTCACTCATATGGATGGCATGTTAATTCTAAATTAAAATACTGAGTGCATTCTCTAGGGTGGCAAAATATGAATTTTAAAGGACATTTCTAGCTCAGATAAATATTAAACTTCTTTAGAGTCTTAAGTGGTCTCTTTGAAGAGGAAGAATATCTATGGCCAAATGAAGTTTTCTCTATTGATTTGCTGATGTCATTTAAACTGGTGTACTGTAAATCATAAAATTCTATTACTGGAACAAACCCAAGTTCAACCTCTGTAGTTTACGGATAAGGGAACTGAGTTCTAGGGTAATGGACTGGCTCAACACTGCATAGTTTAAGACTCAGGGTCAACATCCAGATGGACTGCCCCCAGCCCAGCACTCTTTCTAGTTTAGCATGTTGCCATACAAGGAATGCTGGTTTACTTTTCATGCTCATAACCTCTTCATATGGGACAAAGCCTAACCTAAGGTTTAAGATCAAGCACTGTGAAATCTCCTGGCTCCACCTCCAGGGTCTGTGACAAAACTAGCTATTGACTCCTCAAGGCTCATTTTCTCTTTCCTGAACTGGAGTAACAATAGTATCGACTTCCTGAGAAGGTGGTGAGGATTCAATGAAATATTACATGTAAGTGCCTAGAACACAGTAAACACTTGATAATTCTTAATTATGATTCCAGTAAGGAGTTTGGGAGGGTGTTATAAAGAGCTGCCAGGCATTTATGGAGATGATTCATGTCTAAGGCATTGGAGCCAGGTCTCTGCCTGGGTTGCTGCCTCTGGCACTTACTGGCTGTCTGACCTTTGGAAAGGTCACATAACCAGTCTGAGCTTTGCTGTCCTCATCTGGAAAATGATAGAAATAATGCCTACCTTGCTGAGAGAATTAAATAACATGTAAAATGCTCAGCACAACATATTGGCACTTAATATACAAGAATCCCTCTTTTCCTTTTGTTTTATTGAAACAACTATGCACCTTTTGGTGTGAAATGCTGTCTTTGGCTGCCAGGTGGCTGCAGAGTTCAGTTACCATGACTGTGGCCATAGTTTCATCTGGAACAAAACTAGCTCTAAAACTCATTTTCTAACCTAAGAGTTTGACAACTGCGCTTTAGAACATGTGCCATAGCATTTATAATTCATGTTTGTTTATTGGTTCAATACTTCAAGAGAACAAGTTGGGAAATAGCAGGCTGCAGAGGAAAGGCCAAGATTTGGGGCTCATAGAACCTCGGGCAGGGACGCGGAGTGCTGTGTGCTTGCCGTGGGCTCTGGGCGGGTTTCACAGTCATTGTTTCTCATTCAGGGGAGAACAGAGAGGAAAACACAGGCCTAGAAGGCCTGCTGTGAGACCAAGCTATATGTAACACAGGAAAGGAATAATAGCCAATATTGGTTGAATATTTGTTGTGTCACGCATTCTTCCAGTTAACTCACTTAATTGTTACACGCATCCTATATAGTAAGTACAGTCAGCTCCATTTTGTAGATTTAAAAGTCTGGCACCAAGAATTGATGTTACCTTCCCAAGATTACACAGCTAGCTAAGGGGTAGAATCTGAATTTAAAGCAAGCCTTTAGCTGCCAGGCTTTACTGTTACCTTGGTATACATTAGGTAATGAATATTAATTCCCCATCCTTTCACCTAAGATGGGCTTGTTGAACTGGAAGCCAATTTCAAAGTGAAGGAAATGAGAGCCTCACATCAGAAGGAATGAATCCAGGAAATAGGTAATTAATAATGAGTGTAATTTCTTGCATTTAATGATGCAATAATAGACCCTAGGAGCACGGTAGAATTTTAACTAGTACTAGGTGAAATATGTTTAAAAATTTTATGGAAGAGTTTTAAACCAAAGCCATGGAGAAGGAATGATTATAAAAATCAGAACAGAAACAAAAAAAATCACAGGAAAGGGAATTAATATTTATGGAGCATCTGTTATGTCCCAAACACTATATCAGCTGATTTACCAAACTGGTTTTGTTTAATTTTCATAAACATCTCTGAGAGATGCAGATTGTCCTGGTGCCTGGATGAGGAACCTGTGGCTCACGGGGGCTAGGAAACTTGCCTAAGCCCACACATCTGGCAAGTGTCAGAGCCAAGATTCAAACCGGTCGTGTTCGAGTCCCCGGCGGATGGTGTCTGCTCCATCCTGGCCTCTGTTCCAGGGGTCACATCTCTCATGACTGCTAAGCTTTGTAAGGCACGAAGTGTCCTTGGCTGTGATTTTCAGAGCCCATTCATGGGCTGTTCCCAGAAAACCTTGCTCTTAAGTACTGTGGAGCTGTTGCATGGGTGGGTGCAAGAGGGGGTAGTCTCCTCTCTGAGCCAGGACGAAGGCTTAGCATACCATTCCTTTCCTGTCACAGGCATTGACATTCAGGGCCTGGCTCTGAATTTGGCAAGGGGCCAAGCTTGAGACTGAATTTTGTTCTGCTAAATGCACAAAAGCCTGAGGAAACAGAGAGGCCCATTTGGCAGGCCACTTAGCGAGGGGTCTGTTGAGATGAGCCGCCAGGGAGGTTTATTGCAAAGAATTAGTTCCAAAGCTGAAGGGCATCAAGGTGCACAAATTTGATCTAAGGCTTTGAGGTGCAGGGAAGAGATATTTGTCTTCTTTGCAAACCCTGAAGGACACCAGTCTTGAGTCACAGGGAGCAGAGACTGGGAGTAAAAAGTAAAAGAAGGATTTGACTAAAATCTCTGTGATTGGGACCCACATGTCAGATATGACAGCACAGAGGTGAGCTTGAGGCATGCAGAGACCTCAGCAGTACTTTGCATCAGGGAGCTTGCACCCAACAGGGAGAAAGTGTGAGCTGTCTGAGGGGGGCTGAGGGAACTCGAGTGTGAACACATGGCAGACACACTCCTAGAACCCCTGTGGAGGAGGGGTTTGCATTGAGTTTGAAGGAACCGCGCCAACAAGTAGGGTAGATTCAAAGAGGTAGTTGTGAGATTATTGCACTCATCTTTTTCTTTTTCCAGGTAGGTATGATGAAGGAAAGACAGGTTAGGATGTGGTTTTAGAATATGTCTTATCCCTAGAGACATCATTTATCTAATGGAGGAGATATCTCATAGATGTTAATTATACGGTCCCACAAATATGTAACTTCAAGTGGTGATAAGTTCTACGAAGGAGCTGATGTGTAATGGGGGATCCGATCTGGCTGGCAGCAGAGTGAATAAGGAAAGGTTTCCTCGGAGAAGTTATGTTTGCATTGAGTGTGTGTGTGTGTGTGTGTGTGTGTGTGTGTGTGTGTGAGAGAGAGAGAGCATGTGCGTGCATGCACGCATGCCAGATGTGACCATGTCAAATAAATGACAGCCCTTGAGAGGGGCAGCAGCGTGAGACTCGAGATGTTTTGTCTCTGATTTGCAACACAGGGTTGCATTTATGAAAGCAGAAGTTAGTACTGGGAGGGTCTGTTTTGTGCAATTGGTCAGCTTGGCCTTCCGAGGCATGTGGATTGGGGGCATCTGCTGACCTGGACTCCACGTAGGACTCGGTCACCAGCGGGGTGCATGGTTTTAAGCAGATTTTATAACCTCCACTTCGCTGCATGTGGAGGAGGGCAGGAAAGGAGTGGCATCTCCCAGGTGATATCTACGGTTCCTGTGGTGCTTAAAAAAATGTAATAGCGGCTTTTAAAGAGCCTCTGATATTTCATTTTCAGAGGACGATCTCGTTCTTTTTGCTTCGCAATTCCTCAGAAGTGTCCAGTCTTTCCCGTTGCCTCTCAGTGTAGGCCTTAGGAGAACCGCCTTTATTTTGCTATCATGTGAGGTCTCATTGTTTTATTGAATGCTTGTTGTCATTCATTCCTCGACAGCTGGTCCAGATGCTGACTATTCAGAGAATAGGATGTGTCCTTGTCCCACTCAGTACCCACAGCCCACTGTCAACTTAGAGGACAAACATTTCATCTTGTGAGTGCAATTAAAGTGACAAATGCTTTGCAGCAAGTGGAGGAAGAGTGGAGGAAGGCCACCTGGCACATGTGTAAGAGTAACATTGTGGGTTACACTTGGAGATACAAAACAACAGGTACGTGAAACCTAGTGGATGCTTAATAATCGCTGTGGCCTATGAACAAATTGCATTGCTGTTCTTCTAACTTCAAATGGTTTGACGGCTGATTCTAAGGCTCCCTTTATTGTTCTTCCATGTCATAAAAGAAAAAAAGTAATAATGGTTGCAATTGTTATGATTACAAAGAGCAACTAGGCTCTGTGCACCGACACCTGGGCGATGCTTACCTGCTCTGTGTTTTCTCCCTGACTTACCTTTAGCCGGTTGTTTCTACCATGAATCTTTCTTCCCAGGGACTAGGGAGACGGCCTTTGGCCATTTTCATCTGATCGGGTAAGATCTTAGAGAGGAATGAGTTCCTTGTATGGTGCACAGGAGACAGGGAGGAGACAAGAACCTGGGGTAGAGAAATTGGATGCCACTTTCCTCCCCAGGATGGGCATACCAAGGGGGTGATAAGAGTCTGTGAAATGATGCCAGGGGCAGACAGCAGAAAAGGCTGGCGCACTCCCTGCGCCCTTTAATGTGCTCTGAACACTTGGCTATAGTAAACAAGTGCCATCGGAAGACCTGAGTGCACATCATCAACCTCAGAAGAAAAAATGTTCCTTTTACGCTGTCGATTAAAACCTTTATCTCTTCCATATGCTCCCGCTTTCCGGGGAGAGGAATTTGCCCAATGAAAATGGAGAGCCCATTTCTGAAAAGCTGTTTTCCATAAATCTTGCAAATGACTGCGCTCAGATATTCTCGGCTGTGGCCAGACGGGGCTCCGGGGAGCGGTTATCAGGGAGGCAACTGTGAAGGGCAGTCGGATCCCGCGCATTCGGGCCTGGCGGTGCCCGGCGTGACCTTGCTGTGCGGGAGGCAGGCCGGGGCGCTGTCTTAACCGGGCGCCGGAGAGCCCTTTCTTCTCCATGAGCTGCTGCTAGTTAGCCCTCCTGGAGACACACAGCACAGTGTCGAGCTCCCACTGCTGCTCGCTGGCCGGGCTCACCCGAGTGAGCCCTGGGCAAGGCTGACTCGCGGCAGCACAGCGCTGCTGCGGCCCTGTCTTTCCTCCCCACTGGTCCCCCTTGAGAACTGCGGTGGCTGAGAAACCCACAGTGTCTGCTCTTTTCTGGGGGGTAGGGGGAAGTGCACGATTTCATCAGCAATATCATGAGTATCACATGTGCCGAGTGGGTTTGAGATCACAGACTGTTTCACTTCCTTTTCACTTGTGTGTTTGGGGCAGCTGTGACGTGGAGCATGCTGCTGCCCCGACATGGTCAGGGGAGATGGACCCTCCTGCAGGGTCCCCGTGCAAGGCTATTGAGGTTGTCCCCTACACGAGGGTGCCAGGCGAAGGGGGCGAGTGGGGCCTGGAGTCCAGCCTGCTGCCTACCGATCTAGCACGTGCCTTTGTGCATATCAGACCCAGGCATTCTGGTTTCAGAGTCTGAATTCTTGAGTATTCATCATTTTGACTTTATACACTGACAGTGTACTGGGTGGGCTCTCACCTCCTGGAAACCAGCTTTATCATTCACCAGCTAGCTGTCACTGAAGCCTCGGGAGAACAGGAAGGGCGAAGCAAACCTCTGAAAGCCAGAAGTTAAGTTAGATCCCAGGATACGGTCCGTGGTTGGTCTTCGCTAGAGAAAGAACCGTCCACCAGAGTACCCCATACCTTGCTTTACTTCTCCCCTTAGTATCAGGGTCTATAAGCAAATAGACAGGAATACTCATTCACAGCCTCAGCATTATAGTTAACCTCTGGTTAAAAACTTACAAGGTTTGAATACTAGTTGGCAAGTTGTGAAGCTTCAGTGCTATAACCAACAATATCTGGCAGTCGAGAGATGCTGGCGTACCACCCAGGAGGGTCATGAAGGTCTGGTCCACCTGGGTCAGGGTTGTGTGGTGACTGATGTTTAACGACAGTGGTTGCAGTTCTGCTGAATCAGCCTTCTCAGGCCGACGCTGTGCCCTTGGCCATGGGGCACCAGAAACATGGGGCTTTAGAGGCAGAGCCTCAGCCTTTCCCAGCTGAGGGGACTCGAGCATATTACTTAGCTTCTGAGGTTCCTCATCTCTAAAATGCCCTCTTCCCATAGTTAGAATTAAATGAAATATGTAAAGCATCCAGCCCGGAGCCTGGAGTGGCATCACAGGCTCTTTAAATGTTAGTCTCCACCTACCCCACTTTCAAAACCTTTAATGACTTCTGTATTAGTTGCCTAGGACTGCCATAACAGAGTTCTAAAAATCAGGTGGCTCAAAACAACAAAAATTTATTTTTACAGTTCTGGAGGTCAGAAGTCTAAAGTTAAGGTGTTGGCTGGGCCATGATCCTTCTGAAGCCGCTAGGGGAGGCTCCTGCCTGGCCTCTCCCAGCTTCTGGTGACTTCAGATACCCCTGGGCTGGTGGCACCATAGCTCTATCTCATCGCTGTCTTCCCCTGTGTCTGTGTCTTTACTTGATGTTCTTCTTGTGTCTCTGAGCCCAGATTTCCTTCTTTTTATAAGGACACCAGTCATACTGGATGGAGGTCCACCCTATTGGTCTCATCTTAACTTGATGACATCTGGAAAGATCACATTTCCAAGAAGGTCACACTCACAGGTACCAGGGATTAGGATGTCAACTTGTCCTTCTGGAGGTCCGTCTTCTGTAGGAAAATAATATCAGTGATTGTCTAGTCACTTTAGAGTTTCTAGAAGGCTTTATTATCTCTGCTCAGGGAGACAGGACTTTATATTTTTTGTAAAGGGGGAAAACGGCCCGTCAACCTTAGTGGTGGCTTCGTTACATCAGGTGAAGATGTCAATTTAGATTTGCTGCAACATTCTCTTGTTTTACTAAAAATTACCAGACAATACCTTTTTTTTTCATTTAAGATTTCACCACAATCACTGCTCCATGTTGCAACATAGTTTCCATAATTTTCATAATTGATATATGATCTAGTTGATGTACATAATTCATTTCCTGGTTGTTGGATATTCACAAGTCTGTAAGCAAGAACGTCCTGATGAAGTGACAAATGCAGCAGGTGTCCTGTGATTGAACAGCACCCGGGCCAGTCTGCCTGAGTAGGTGGCATGTTCTTGATGATCATCCACTGGGAACAGAGTAAGCTGTAGAATCCGACAGAACGGGAGTTACTTCTCAGTCCGGGAGTTACTTCTCAGTCTGGGAGTCACGTCTCAGCCCTGGGGCTTTTCTGTTGTGTGAATTTGGCATGTTGAAAAAAAAAAAGGTGGTGGAACAATCTTTAAAATAAGCACATGTTTAGATTCATAGGAAGACCTGTGTCCGTGTCTGGCAGAGGAGGATCTGCAGGATCCATACACAAGCTGAAGCAGGGCGAGTAAGCCCTGAGAGGTGGGGATGGAGTGAGTAGGGGCTGAGGAGATTGGTCACATTTTGCTACATGTCCATTTGTTTCAAAAAGAGTACACTTTTCCTTGTTTTTAAAAAATCACTTCAATTAATTAATTCAAAACCATATAGACCAATTCAATAAAAAGCACCAGTTTTAAAACTAAGGAAATCTGACATTTTGAAAATACCTCTACCAATACTTCTCTGTCACCAATTGGAAAAGGTAATTATGGAGAAAAGACAATTTGAAAAGAGAAATAGAGAAGAGAAATCTTTATTCTCACAGTTGTCTCTGATTATATTTCCTTTGTAACCTGCTAATAGTTTATTCAGATATCTGAGTCTCTTTAATTATCTTCCTTTTTAGAGAAAGAAAACACTAGGAAAAATTAAAAACAACCAAATACATCTTTTGGTCAAACTCTGAAGAAGTATTTAGGATTTTTGCTTTTGTTGTTGCTAACGTTGTTTTTAATAGGTTTCATTTTCTTAAGCTTAAACTTGATTTTGCGTGGTAAGCAAATATTCTTTTTTTTTATACAAAATTGTCCTTAGTTTTAAAAATTCTGGAATGAATATATTCAGTAAAAATGTAAGTGTCTCCTTGATATAATACTAATAATTTCTCAGTTATTTTTTCTACAATTCTGTTGAACAAATTCTGTTTTCTCAAAGATTGCATAGCTCAGCATCACATATCATGTGTTGTTACCTTTAATGCCTGCTTTTGAAAAAGCAGTATATATACTGGTTTTAAAAATGAGAATTTCTCCTTTCTACTCTCCCCACTTCCCAGTCTAACACATACTTATTAAAATATTAGGAAGTTAGTGATGTGCCTAAGAAATAAATTGCTTGAAAAAATATAATTTCCTTATTTTATTCTTCAATAACATTCATTTAATTTCTAATTGGCTTATAGAAAAGCTCTTCATAAGAGATCATTCCTTTTTGATTTATACTTATGGAAGGGTTAATAAAAGTCTCAAATAATTGGGCCTGAAAAATTATATTTGATTTGTTAATTATGTATTCATACAAGTTAGTAAGATATGTTTTCAGTAAACATAGGAAGTTTCATCATAAATGGTTGTTGATAATGGTCGAAAAAGATCAGTTAATGTTATTTGAAAACTTGACAGAAAAAAACTTGATGTGATTCTGACGAGTGAAACAAGAACTAAGTTCAGGCTGAGAGGTCATTGAGGATATTTCGAAACAATTCATACGTCACTAATAAGAATACAAAGATGGTTTGAATGACCTTATGTACCTATAGGGTTGTTCACTGATTTGTGTAATGTTTCTTGAGGCTGCCAGTTCTCATTATTTTTTAACACTATCATCATCATCAACTTTATTTAAAAAGAATTTATTAGTCACCTAACTATATATGACAGTATGCACTGATGATACCCGGAGAATTCCATGTACATGCATACAAACTGTGGCTGCTGTTAAAGCATTTGACATTGTGCCTTCTGTGACTTAGGTGGCATAAACATGGCTTTTCTTTGAGTTTATAGATTAAAAAGATGAGAACTTAATGATTTGTGTTGCTTCAGTGGGTTCTTAGATTTCGAATCTCTTTTAACAGCAAGCACACAACTTGGCACATGAGAGCAGCTTAATAAATGCTTACTGCCTTGAAGAGATGGCCTTCAACTAAACACAAATAAAAGTGTCAAGGAGACAAAAGTCTCAGGAAAGTCAGTTAAATGCTGGTGCTACATGCTACAATACCAACTTGAATACTATTGTTGTTTTTTTTTAATAGAGAGAAACAAAAACACATTCTTCTGTGTAACTAGCATGTAGCTAACATAATTAGAATTTATTTTCAGATCTTAAATAATGTGGGATAAAAATATAATTTCTTTTTGTATGAGAAATTTGAAACATGTTGAAAAATTGAGAAAATAATGAAATCTCAACATTAGTAAAGCCAATAATGCAACTTACCTATTAATAGATTAAAGGAGAATAATCAAATGATGATCTCGTCAAATGCTGAAAAGACATGATAGAATTTGCTATATAGTCCTATTTTAAAAGAATTTATTGATAAGCTTCATGTCATAATAATGGGACATTAGGGTACTCCATTAAAGATGGGAACAGGGTAGGAATTCCACCCCCACATTATTTTTATCTTTGTTTTATACCACACTCAGAAGCATATTCTAAATTAATTAAAATTTAAATATAAAAAAAGTTTTGTAAAAGTACCAGAAGAAAGTATAGGAGGGTTTTGTTTTTGTTCTTTTTTAAAAAAAAATATAAACAATTATCTCTCTCTCTCTCCCTCAATTCCTTTCTTTTCTTTTCCTGCCTCTCTTTTAAAAATTTTTGGTCTTGGGCGGGTGGGGAAAGAAGGAGGGCAGGGAAATCAAAGCGAGGCAATGAGATTGACATACGCAAGGTCAGAGGCTGGTCTCAAAGTGTACCATTTACCCTTGAATTTCTAAGTACCTTCGGTGCACTGTAATAACCTCAGTCAATCTCCTGGCAGCCAGCCAGGAGGTAAGGAAAGAATGTGGGACTGGGGACAGGGAAAGTGCCTGGCTCAGCAGAAACCCAGTGTGGGGTGTCCAGCTGATGAAATGCAAAGCTTCAGAGTTGGGAGGTGACGTGGACTGGCACATGGCAACAGGACAGTGAGCCAAATGATATCTGGAACCAGGGCAGTTGCATAAACCCCATGATTATATAATTCCTTAGAAAGATTCTTTTCTGATAACATTTTAAAAGAGACATTTTGAATTATTTCTCCAGAAACTATTTTGGTTAATCAGAATTAGCTCAGTAACAAGAGAAAGAGGATCTTTCTCTCTCCTAATTGAACAGAAAGAACACTTTCCTGGTTATTAGCAAACCGGGTCATACAAGACTTCTGTACCACAAGAGGGAAATCCTTACTTTCTGAAGGCAAGTGTTTCACTGTTTCCAACATCTTGTTACCTCTGATGTTTCTTGGTAGGTTACGAGCTCCCAGTAACAGGGAGACAGGCCATCAAATTGCGTTCCTTGGGATGCTTTGTTCTATAACACGGTAACGTTAATCTCTTTCCTCTCAGGTTATATAACACCTCTGTCTCGGTATGTCTGTTCCCCTGGTACTTTATTTTCTGTACATCCAGGATTCAGGGTGTAAGCTTATCACTCTTAGCACCATCTACTTAGAACCCCACAGGGCTGGCAGGGATGTTGCAATATTCTTAGAGCAATATCGAGGTATAAATCTCACTCTCTCCATTGTCAGCTCTTTGGCACAAGTCAATCATTTGCTTTTGCTTCACTACATACACATTGATGGCTTTTGGTATATTGATCACAGGTCAATTAGCAGGTTTTAGCCAATCTAGCATTTTTAGTGCTGTATGTAACTTTGATTACGTTGGCTCCTAGCGGGAGAAGGCATTCTGGACTGTGAAGATAGAAGGTGTTTATTTAAAACTCTTACCTTACTTGTGGCTGCATTTTTTTTTTAATTTGTTTGTTTCAAATGATATCACTTTGCTTTTAGTGCTCCAAAGTGTTGCTCCCCCCGCCCGACCTTTCATTTTGATTGTCAGGTGTTCTTGTTTAAAACCCTAAAAAAAAAATCCCCAAACCTCTTGATGTTTCTAAGTTTACACATTTCTAAAGCATTGGGCTCCCTCGTTTGCTCTGTTGCCAGTTTTGAGGACTTGAGATTCCTCCTTAAGGATTCCTCTTCTTGGTCCTTGGAAAGAACAAAAGCCACCCAAGTAAATGTGAAGATCTCATTGGCTTTTTTTCATGAATCAGGCGGTTTCCCATCGAGCTTCTAGAATGGGTTTGTTGAATTGTGCAAAATGGAAGGTTTTTAAAGGCAGAAAGAGGGACGAACTTAAAACTTAAAAGAGCGAATTATTTCAAGCAAGGACACGTTATCTCAGTGGAAGGCTGGAGGTCTTATAAGTGCTACAATGTGGATGAACCTTGAAACATTATGTTAAATGAAAAAAGACACAAAAGGTCACTTTCGTATGATTCCATTGATATGAAAGGTACAGAACATGCAAATCCATAGAAACAGAATATAGGGTTGTGGTTGCTTGGGGCCAGAGGGATAGCCAGAATGGCAAATGACAGCTAATGGGTATGAGCTTTCTTTGATGAGTATGTTCTAAATTTAAATTGTGCTGATGTTTGTATCCATGTGCCTATATTAAAAATCAATTAATTCTGTACTTTAAGTTGGTAAATTATATGGTATGTGAATTATACCTCAACAAAGTTACTTTATTTTATTTATTTTTAAATTTATTATTTTTAAAGAAAGAAACAGCACATTTAGAGGAACCAGTGAAAACAGAGCATGGGCAACAGGCATTAGATCTTGTGTGGCAATCAGGAAATTGTATCTCAACCCCATGTTCTTGGCAGAGTCTCCTGCCTCCACCCTCAAGATGGTTTTTGTAAAGGCCCGTGTTCCTTGCATCAGAACGGTCACTGATGCCCACTGCCTGAAGTATTCTTGGTCTCAACCCGCTTTTCCAACCTCATGTTCACCATGGATGAATTTATTCACACTTAACTTTTATTCATTTTTTTCTTTTTTTTTCCCAAAGTGTTTTTTTTACCCATAACGTTGAAAGTGATAAATAATAGTTGAGATAAAATGAAATAATATCTCTCAGCACATATGTATTGGTTGATTAAAGAAGATCAGGATCTAGAAGCCTAGCAGGTGGTAAATCCAAAAAAGAAAAAATACCAGAATGGATAAGAGACACAGAAAGAAGTGTAGGATGTTCAGGTGAGGAAATACTTCAGGCTGTGTTATTTGTTAGGGGTTCTTAACAAGTTGGCAATGAAAAGACAACTGTTTCTTTCTGATTCCTCATTGAACTTGGAAGGAGAAAGTCACTGAATCCTCACGTAGCTGTGGTTGGCAAGGGACCGCTGTTACACAGTCTGTGGAAATGACTAATTCTAAAGCAAGAGCATGGCTTTCTAAATGGTTACCTGCATCTATCAGACAATCAAACATAGACAAATGTCCACTGATAGGTAGATACATAAATGGTGTAGTGAAATGGTATTCAGCTTTAACAAGGAAGGGACCCTGTCCTGTGTGATGATGTGGATGAACCTACTGGACACCATGCAAAGTGACGTAAGCTCTTCACAAAAAGGACCAATACTGTGTGATTCCACTTATATATAAGGTACTTAGGTAGTCAGATTTATAGAGATAGAAAGTAGAATGGTGGTTGCCAGAGGCTGGGGAGTTAGTAACTGTAACAGAGTTTCAGTTTTGCAAGATGAAGAAGTTCTGGGGAGGTGGTGATGGTTGCACAACAACGTGAATGGACTTTATGCCCCTAAAACGTACACTTAAAAATGGTCAAGATGGTAAATTCTTTTTGCTTTTTTACTGCAATTAAAAATTAAAATGATTAAAAAATGTAAGAGCATATGACCCAATGTTTTATTTGTTATAGGGGAGAATCCAGGTTTTGTGCAGCCTGAAACTTATAGAATTTAGGGGCGCCTTTTATAGAAAAAGAACTTACAAATAGGAAATAAGGTAAGAAAGCAGATATTTATCAGAATGAGTACAGGAAAGGATTGTGTACGTAAGGAGTCTTGAAACTAACTCTTCCTTACTTTCAGGGAGAATCTGCTTCTGCTGATCATAAAAGCTTTAGGTTTTCTCCTGCTGATACTGCGTGCCTTATGTGTATGACGGCTGTGGCCGTTCTGGGGAAGGTTTTCTTGTATGTCACAGTGCAATGTGGGTCACTCCTGTGCTCTTCAGTGGCTAGATGTGATTAGGTTTAAGTCAGCACAGTTGTCAGCTTCTTCTTTGTTTTTCCTAGGCAAGCAATCGAGCTTTTGACTGTCCAGTGTAGGCCCATTTTATCTCTGTATCCCACTATGCTGTATAAGACTTCAGTAAGTAGCTGGGCCATTCTTTGTGTATAAAGTTAATAATATGAGTGCCTTTGGGTGTTTTTCTAGCAAGGTTTGTGTTCTTAAACTGGTTCCTTGTCTTTTGGCTCTAGGGTAGTGACAGCAAGCACAAACATAAAAACCAAGAAGAACTGTCTTTTGCTTTTTCAGTTATTGTCTTTTCTGGAGAAAAAGCAGTACGAGTGGGCGTGGGGTGATGAACAGGCTCCATGGCGATGGTCACAAAGGTCAAGACCTTGGGAGTCAGCTGCTTCTAAATCTGGTGGATTCATTTTCAGTTGCAAAGAATTCTTAGGAAAATGACAAACTCAAAATGCAGAAGGGGAATTCTTCCGGCAGAGCTTCTGGGAAAAAAAGCATTCCTTTTGTACAGTCTGAACTGTAGGACTCCCTCTTCCTCTGACTCATGTTTAATTGTAGTAGGAGAGAACTTGATGGCTGTTTTTAAAGTGATTTATTAGCTACATTCATTTTTAGGTTCTGTTTAAAACATGAGATATAAATAATGAGAAATTATTTTGAAATAATAAAAAAGAAGTCATGATGTAGTTTTTATATTTAACTCGAGGAACATGGCATGAAGTGAAGTCAAGTGGGTCATGTGTAAAACAGCGCTTCAAAAATCAGATTTCCTGGAAGATCTTCTGGTCTCAGCTACTGTGGGTTGTAGATGAGTAAATCCTTCAACTAATGAATGACAGTGAGAAGGCTGGGCTTTTAAAAAAGAAATTACTGTTTTGTCTAACTATAGAAACAATCATGTATACATTGGAGGAACATCTTTATTTACATAAAAAAGAAAGAAAAATGTTCTGTAATTCTGTTCAGAAATCATCTCTGTAAACCTTTAGGTTAATGTTTGAGTGTATTTTCCTGCAATGTTTGATATAGGTAATAATTTTTATATAAAAACATATAATTTGAAAATTTAGAGAATATGTTAAATAGACTCTTTGCACTCAAGAATTTAACATTCAGAGTTGTGAATATTTTTAGCAATCTGGAAGGCCCATGACATGTAGAAACACAAGTTTGCTGACAAACTGGTGGGCAGCAATGAGTCAACTGACAGTGAGTCACACAGTGGGTGTCCACATCTCAACTTGGCTTTGCTGTTCTAAGTGAATATTTGTGGTTACTACTGCTTAGTACCTCCCAATGCACATTCTTTCCATCATAGGTTAGACATGTTGTCATCAACTAAGAAGATATTTTTAATTTCCTTCGTAAATATGTGAGAAGTGTATTTAAGTATATTTCCTTCATAAATGACTTAGTGTTGGCCAACTACTGAGAAGTATTGTTTTCCCATTTCTCCTGGGTGGAATGTGATTGCGATGGTTGGAGGTCAGCATCCACTTTGGACCTTCAGGATAAATGCTACAATTTAGGGAAGGCTGACTCTGAGCTGGAAGGATGCTGGTTCCTGACAGTTTTGTGGAGCCACCCTATCACTTTTGGGCTTCCTTTTGTATGAAAGAGGAAGTACATTTCTCTCTTTTAAAAGCCAATGTAAATGTTGTTTTTTGGGGGGTGTTTCTTCTATTCAGGTACCTCCTAATACACCTATTCAGGTAAACTTGATTCTAATGGCTACAGGCTTGGTCAATGTTATTGTTTATCCAGTGTGGGGAGTGTTTGACCCAATTGTGAAAACTAGGTTGAAGCAATCTCACTGTGGAGGATAGATCCAGGAGGCGTCCTTGTCTTGGCTTAATGTCTGTGTCTCTTCCTGCCATATGCTGTCTCCTGGGACTCAGGACTTGTAGACCCAAGCATAGCTCTTAAAAGCTGGGCCTTGCTCTGTGTTTCTGCAGTGGGTTGGGCTGGTAGTGGGACAAGAAGTCCCTCCAGCCTCTGGGGAAAGCCATACTGGCCAGCGAGGAGTATGGTCAAGAACAGCCAGAGGTGAAGGCATTCACAGAAGGGGTTTTCCTAAGGCAGCTGTTGTAAAGGTGTGTGTCCAGGGACACCTGAGATTCTCTGAGACCCTTTCAGAGAGTCCATGAAGTCAAAATTATTTTCATAATAGTACTTCCACATTGCCTGTCTTTTCCAAAAGCTTTGAGAACTGCTCTTCTAGGATTTCCTTAAAGAGAGCTTGTCTCGTCCACACTGACACAACAGTTAAGAGCTGAAGCTGGAGAGAGTCATCACATCAGTGGGTGGTGAATGGTTCTGCTAGAGACACTCTCCTGGGCTCTGTAATCTCCAGGGAAGATGTACCCATGGTCCCAAGGGTGGAGGAAAGGGTGCCAAGTCCAGAGAGGTGGGTGTTACAGATGAACTGTGTACCTGCCAAATTCATGTTGAGTTCTAACCTCTGGTACCTCAAAGTGTGATCTTGTCTGGGAGGTAGGCATTTATTTATTTATTTATTTATTTATTTATTTATTTATTTATTAAGATTTTGGTTTGGCCATATTTTCTTCTTTTTTAAAATTGAGATATAATTGACAAATGACTTTCAGGTATATGACATAATGATTTCACATTTGAATATATTACAAAATTATGACCACAATAAGTAGTTAGTGTCTACCACTATACATAGTTACAGATTTTTTTTTTTTGTGATGAAAACTTTTAAGATCTGCTCTCAGCAACTTTCGAACATATGCTAAATATTAACTGTAGTCACCATGCTGTGACTATACATGTGAAATACTCTTTTAAAAAACTTCCATTGTTAGTACCCCAGAGTTTGAAAAAAGTTCTGAAAAGCAAAATGGACAAAACTCTGGAGTTATTTTTGTGAGAGTAAATAGGGCCCTAAGAGGACCTCTCCACCTCCCTGAATTTATGGATAACCAGGTGGGACTGCAGGCTGGCCCAGGTGGCTGTCTGGAGTACTGCTTCCCAGTGAGGGAGCCAGTTAGATGCCCCTGGATCCAGGTGCTTCACACCAATCCTTGTTTCTAAGGCCTTCCAGGCCTCCCCCTCCCACAGGGGCTCGGGGTGTGCCTGGGGTAGGAGAGGAAGCAAGAACCCCGGTGCACGGTCTCCTGTCCACCCCTCTGTCCCTTTCCTCCCCCCATGGACTGGAAGGAGTGAGCATTTCTTTGTCATGTGCCCTCCTCCTCAGCGGGACAGTAAGCCTCATGGCTGAGTCAGGGTGGCCGTCTGGGGTGAGAGTGGTCAGTCTTCCAAACTGTCCCAAGCGGACGGGGGCAGCTGGGCACCCTAGGCCTGGCTCTCTGAAGCCTACGGGGTTTCTTCCACATATGCTAAAGGGGCTCCGATGTGAGCCAGTGGGGCTTGGGTCTGTGTTGTGCTGAAGACACGGAGGAAATCTTTTTTACCTCGCAAAGTTGATTTCAGCTAGGGAAACTCCTCTTCCCTAAGGAGAATTTGGCAAAGATTGAGAGCATTTTATCGCGACCATGGCTTCAGTGTGCCACTGGCTTTTAGTAAAGTGCGGAAATGAGCATGGCAGGCCCCTTGAGGAATAGTTGCCCCACTTAAAATGCCACCTATGGCCACCTGTCGAGAGGCTGAGCAGGATCTCCTAAGCTTGCATTTTTCTGGTGCCCGCTTCTCTTGCTCTGGGTCCCTGTCTCAGTGATGTTTCCTGGGAGTGAAAGGGTTTGAGATGGTCTAGTTTAAAGAAGGGAAATTACATACAGAGGTAAAATATTTGCAAAATCTTACCTCCTTACCAAACAAAGGCCTCAAACCCTCTGTGATCAGTGGAAAGGACACTGGAGCACGCAGTTCACCGAGGGCCAGAGTGTGAGGCAAGGGCGAGGCACGATGCTGAGGGGTCAGAGCGGGAGGAAGGACAATGGATGTCCCAGCTGCAGGCCACGCCAGCTCCTCCAGGAGGATGGACATGGAGATCCAGCCTGGAAATGTCTGGGCCACTTTACGGGTTATTGTATTAATATATGCACAGTTCTGATTGGACATGAAATTCCAACTTACAGAAAACATTCAGGTCTTGTAACATAAAGGACTGCAGTTGTGGTTGGTACAGCAGATCTCAATAGTGGTGAAGTCCTTTATTATTATTTTTATTATTATTACTATTATTATTAATTATTGGGGTATTTTTGCGTAAGAAAAACTTACTGTTTTTTCTTGCTGCCAGTATATAGTGAAAACTCTTTTACATAATATCGGAGCTCCTCATGGGCTGACTCTAAGCATTGCTTCACGTCAGCTCTTTCCTCACCACCTTCCGTGGTCTGGCTTCACTGGATTAATTACTCTTCTCCAGATATGATGGGTATTTTTCTGCCTCTGAGCTTTTGTTTTTACTGTTTTGTATACCTGGAATGCCCTTTCTATCCCAGATTAATCTTACTCATCCTTCAAGTCCCAGAGCAAGTGATAATAATGGTGACAGCTAATAATTAAGCACTCATTATATGCCTGTTCTAAGCACTTTACACTGTTTATCTCTTTTAATTTTCACAACAGATATGAGATAGGTGCTATTGTTATCCTTATTTTTTTTTACTATCAAAGAAACAAGAGCATAAAGAAATCACCTAGGAAATGAGTGTCAGAGCTGGAATCTGAACCCGGGGGGCTGGCTGGCTACAGAGCTGAGCTCTCAACCAGTATGTGACAGGACGTTTCCCCACCCCTGACCCCACCTTTGGAGCTGAATTAATCTCCTTTGCTGTGCTTCCATGAACCCAAACTGGGTCAAAGATAGTTGTTTTCTGTATTTGTATAGTCTGCTTAGAGTGCTTGCTCTCTGACGTTTAGTAGACGTCAATAAATGTGTGGTGGTGTGGTCACTTTTATGTGTCAACGTGGCCAAGTGATAGGACCAATTATTTATTCAAACACTGATCCAGGTATAGCAGTGAAGGTATTTTGTACATGTGAGTAACTTCCAGGACACGTTACTTGAAGTATGGGAGATTGTCCTTGGTATTTATCTGGATGAGCCTGTCCAATCAGATGAAAGTTTTTAAGAGAAAACCGAAGTTTCCATGAAGACTGTAATGTGTGTCCAGCTGCCGCCCTGCTCTGTAGGGCTCTGACTTGCCCAACCAGTGTCCACAGTGGCGCAAGCCACATCCTCACAGTGAACCTTCCCCTCTCCCCTTCCCTGATGGAACCCTGACCACAGGGCTTGCTGCACTTAATGATGTAGGCTGGCTTGTAAGGAGTCAGTGTCCTTGTTACTTCTTGAGTTCTTAGTCGAATCTTGACTTCCTCTAGGATACATTTAAGGATTTTTCAGAATTCCCAAAGTTTTTAGCATGGTCATATTTGAACAAGCCCCAGGTTTTCTTCTGGATCATGTATTCTGCAAGAATCAGAGGGTTCTCTTGCAGCATCCTCAAAACCCCAAACTAATTGTCATTTCAGTAGAAGTGGAGTTACTTTGAGGCAAGCGAGGGTTAAAACTTCAGGGCCACGCCCTCACCTGGACCCTTCCAGGTTCTGGGAGATTCTTAGCAATGTCTTCACGTGGACATCTGGTTTGCATGAAGTTTATAATAGGAAGATATTGTAGGAAATGTATTTGGAAAGAGATTTTGCAATGTTTTAATACTTTAGAGAAAGTGTAGACTTGATTTGGGCCACATGAAGGCATCTTCTTTGGTCATCTTTAAAATTTTTTTAAAAAAGAAAGTTAGGAAAAAATAAATGGAATGTGAAATGGAAATGTGTGCTTAAGAGGAGTGACAAAATCCATAGAAATTTTCCTGTTATCAAGAAGTAAATTTTAATAAAATTTTCAGATCATAACTAAAGTGGTAGTCCATTGAGAGGAAGAACTAAATTTTGACTCCCAATAATGAGTAAGGTCTTAGATTGTTCGATAATATAACCAATGAAGAGGATCGATCACATAAACACATTAGGAAAAGATTTATATTTCTTGCTTATATGATAAAATACTTATATTGATGAAGGCAATATAAAATTCACATTATGTCATTACATTGAGGATATTGATAACAAAGTATTCAATGAAATATCAATTAGTCATTTAGTATTTAAGATTAGCTGCTGCTCAAAAATACCCTAAATACCTGAAATTTTACATCTCGTTTATAAAAGACACTAGTTAGAAGTACTTTCAAATTTGATAATTCTTAACATTTTACATGGCTTTACTAGTGAGTCGTGAAGCTAAAAGAAACCTTTCTGAACTACAAATAATAAATACACATTTTGGTCAGTCATCATAGAGGAAAGACTGAATTATCTTTTATTCTTTGTAGAGAAAGTGATTTTATAAAATCTCACGATATGAGGAGGCAAAGGATGTGCAACCGAGGAATGTAACAAAAAATGTATTATAGAGGTGTGTTAGGTATTTAATTAGTGAAAAAATCAAGTTACTTTTCAAATTTTGATGATTATGGTGTTTGGCAGATTTAAAAAATTTTATAATTTGTTGAAGTTTCTTTTTTGGTTCTGAATAGATATTTACCTAATTTAAAAATTCTTTCTCTTATAGAGGACCCAAATTGTAGGATCATCAGGTGACCCCAGACCTGGTTTTCAACTGTCACTAAGGCTTTTTCTCTTATCTGTTGCCTTTTTCCCTCCAAGAATTTGGGATTAGATTTTCAGGGTTCCAGAGAGTAGGATGATATATTGAGAGGTTGAACTTCACACCAGGCTTAATTCAAATTTGTAGCTCAGTAAAATGACAGATGATTACAAAGGATTAATACAGATCTTTGGAGCTGCTTGAGTGTGACCTAACTGCCACCTCAAATGTTAAATTATCAGATTCTACAGATTTAGAGTAGAGGATTTAGGCTGATGCTAACTTTAAACCTTAGGATCTCCCAAGTACGCTTGTTTTGATGCTGGCTTTCAAATGTCCCATTCCACTGCCTCGAAGAAGAAAGGGCCTCTATCCATGGAAAGTGGAAAATAAATGCATGCCAAGCGGATTAGACAGGGCCTGGACATTTTTCAGTTGGTCATTGTTTCATGGTTCCTCCGCTGTAGAGGTGACTTACTGAGAACAGGAAACTCTTTTTAATGATATAATCCCAACTTCGGTAAGCAGATATGGCCTGGCTCTTGATATGTATCTATTTAGAAAGATTTTTGCCTCTGGTAGAACTGCTAAGGTCAAAGATGGAACTCTCCCTTATGAAGGAATGCTTAAATGTCTTCTGTGGAATATCTAATATGTTTTTCTTTAAATCTGGATGTGGGAGTGAGCATGGGGAGGAAGCTTCCTTGTATACTGCTCACTCTCAGTGACGGATGTTAACAGGGGAGACCTGGGCACCTCAATGACCTTGACAATGGCCTTATGTCTTTTAAGTGTCATAGGTGACTGGACATCAGCTTTTCTGCTTTGTTTTATGCTCCTTTGTGGGTCCCGTGGATCAGAGAATGTGCATCAGAGAGTTCCTGATGCGCAAGGGCACAGGCACTGAGGACCCTGTCATTCCCCCACCGGCATGTGAGTCTGCTTCTGCTTCTGCTTGGTGTTTGCCTTGCGGCTGAGTCTCTGCATTAGCACTCCGCCTTGTGGGCGTCTCTTGACCTGCAGTGCTCTCTCATCCCGTGTGCACGTGTCCGGAATTTTATTCATAAATTAATCAACTCAACCAAATAGTTTCTTTTATGGGATTGCCTCATCCTTTCCGGCTCTGCATCAGCACCTTATTTACATTTCGATGGAGGCCCTTGCCTCGCTGGCCCGTGGGCGGGGTCGCACAGAACTGCACAGGTGAGGGACCTGCCTCTGGCAGTGGAGTTCATAGCGACTGCTACTCCTTCCTCCTACGTTAGGTTTGTACCGTCTTCCTGCGTAACTTCCTGTGATGACAAGCCACCAGAGTTCAAGGGCGGAAGATCATCATGGGTCGCTTTCACATTAACCTTAAAGTGAAAATCACTTTTCTGACCCCAAGGGAAGGCTATATTTCTTCTCTTTGCTGTCATGACCCTCGTATGCCCCCATACAAATTGCTTTTAGCACCAGCATGTCTAGTTAGACAAAAATGTGCCTTAAAACATCCTAAATTTTCTAAGTATTTAAAGAGAAAGCAACAGTCTTTCTCATAATTTCACATCTTCTGGAAACTGACAAGAAATCAGCTTTACATTTCCCTCTAGCGATCATTATCCTATTATCATGGAAGCATTTAAAAGTCATGGTTATGCACCTAGATCCCAGGCCCTTGCCCACGTTTTTGGAATTCAAATTCTTTTCTTACACACTAGATGTCACTCTTTACCCAGTTTATCTCAGAGCTAAGTGTTGCCGCAAGTTAATTAGGAACAAAAGCTCTTTAGAAGAGTGTGTTAGTGGCTACAAAACATATTTTCAATTACTTTCACATAGGAAATTTCCCCCACAGTTTGCAAGAGGCATTCATTATTTCTTTAGTAAAAAGAAACCCTTTAAAATTCATTAAAGGAAAGAGGAAGAAAGTCGATGGCAGCCCTTTGTCTTTCCCGCCCGTGGCCGCGGGTTTAGACAGGTGTGGAGATGGACAATGCCTGTTGTTGGTCATGTGAACTTCTTTTGTGATGGGTTTATTTTTCTGTCATGTGTGTTATAAATATTTTTCAATTGGTTCATTAACTACCTTTACATTTTTGGGTGCCGTTAAGAAAACTTGTGATAGTTTTAAAAATATGATGGAAGTGGAGACTCAAATCAGCTTTTCCAGTTGATGTAAAAATCTGACTTGGTATGACACATTCTGTGAACACGCTCTCCTTTCTACTTACTGAATAAGGAAATAAAGAAAGATAAAAAAGGAAAAGGAATGCTGGGTTGCCCTAGCTCTCCCCATTTTTTCTGTCATCCTTTTCAGTGTCGTGGCTAATACAGGGATGTCACATGAGTAGGAAATGCTATGACAGGGTCCGTGGTGGTTCTTGTCGCTGCCAACACTATTGACTTCTATCAGGCCAGGCTGGACTGAGGGGGCAGGTGTGGCTTGCTTGGGGTATCGGTGCTGTGAGGACACTTCTTGGTCTTGGATGTAACACCGAGCCACGCTGAGCGCCAGCCCATCGCAGGGACGCTGGGATTCTCTGCGTGGGGCATCGTGAGTGTGAGATATGAATGCGTATCGAGGACCAGTGTTGCCTTGTTTGTACACATCCATCTCTTCTGCTCAGGCCCGTGCTCCATTGTCCCCCTGGACTCTACACATAGACACAAGTTCAGAGATAAAATTATGTAGATCAGCATGGCTTACTTTAAGTGAGACCACGTGTGGCGTCTCATATTCTCATCACTCGCCCACAGAGGGGCCTAGTCTTACTGACTTTCCCAATCAGAACAAAACTATTTATGAAACTGCTAAGATCGCCCAGACCGAAGCCACAAATCTTTGTTTTGTTCAGCATGTTGGCACAGCGACAAGTTCATATTCCACCCTGTCTGGAATCTCTCTGGTCACCTCACCAAGTCTCAACAAGTTCACAGAAAGGGCCGAGGCAAATAGCCCTGGAATGCAGGTGATTGTTTATTTATGTCCTTACTTTGTTATGTACCGGTCTATACCCAAGGCCTTTCCCGAAGAGCTTCATAAAAAGTAATAGTAACTGACATTCATCACACACTGAGCTTCTCTTTCCATTTCCTGCTTCTTTAATGGATCCCCACAGAGGGTGAGGAAGAAAACTCAGGCTATTGCCAGACAGTTGGATCACTTCGCTGTCCCCGAGCTCATCAAAAATTCTTTTGCTGCTGCTCGAATGAGACGTATTTTTGAGAAGACGACATGGGTGTCGTTTGTGGATATCTTTACCAACCTTTGGCTGCCATTTTCTTTGACTTCCTATCATTCCCAGCATTCACCTTAGAGTGTCTTATGGCAGGGGGCATAATAACACCTTCCTGCACTTAGTATCGTTGCTCAGGAAATTTCGAAGCACTTACCAGTGTAAGCGTCCTCCATTTCTCTGATAAAAATAATGAAAAGTGTCTGGGTTTATGATGATGGACTCTATAAAGTCTGATCAGGGCGGACAGATACATTTATGGGAAGAAAGTTTCTCTGTATAAAGGAAGGTTTCCATTTCCTGCGTGGGGACTTGTTCAGTCTCCTTCCTCCTCCACCTCTCTTCTGCCACTTTTCTTGTTTTGCTCTGAAAGTATTTTAAAGAGTGGTTATTTGATCATTATGTTTGTTTTGATGTGATGCAGAGTGGTCTTTGAAATGCTTGGGGGTCTCGATCACAAACTCCCACCCTTGGCTTTGGACACGGTTAGTATCCAGACTTCTCCATTCACTTCGGTGTGGTCATCTGTCCAGATACAGATGTAAAGGACGGTGGAGCTGGAGTGGGCTGAAGGAGAAGCTTTAAGGCTCAACCGAGTCTTCCAGGAAGTCACCTCCTCCCTTCTCTCTCAAGCTGGGTGAGGGACACTCTTTGCTGCTTCCCCAGTCCCCTGCCCATGGCTCCATCACTGCGTTTGCTACTTTTTTTGGTAACTGGCGTCATTACCTAGCATTACCGGGGCAATCATGAATCACTGTTAGACGAAGTTTAATGCAAAGACTAAAAATAAATATTTCAATTGAAGTGATTTCCTAAAATTATAATAATTAATTCAGAGTTATAATAATTTCCAGCATAGTAATGGAACTTCTTTATATTCTACGTTTTTCATTGTATTAGCTGGAACACATAGAAATTAATATTGGAGGGCGATCCCCCTGTGGGAAACAATTCGATCAAACACCAGGGAGTGTGAATCTGAGCGCCTACCTTATTTGTCGAGCGAGAACACATGTGCTCACTGCAGACATGTGGAAGCGAATGGGCATAATTTGAGGGAATCCCTGGATCCAGGGGCTAAGCACTGATTTCTCTTAAAAGTGTGCTATGCGAAGCTCTGTCACTGTTGTTTAAATATTCTGGGTGTGGATGATAAAGTCAGAATCGGGCCTGCCTTTGTCCTTGGGACAGTCTTTCTCTTCGGACTTTCTACTTTGGGGCTTGATGATCAAGAAGAGTTTTGGACCTGGAACAAAGATTAAATTCAAAATAGTCAGTTTGGGGCTCACATGAAATTCTCTGTTTGTTCTTCCTGTCTCTTCAGGTGCCTTCAGGTGTGTGCCCTGGGTTCCTTCTGTGGGTTTCAGTTTCTGGGAGAGTGCTGGCCACCTCTGGGTGCTCAGGAGGACACCCGGCTCTCTCCTAAGTGGGTGCCCCATGCGGCTCTGAGTGGATGCTGCTGGAAAGGGCCAGTCTTGATCAGCTCTCATGTCACCTTTCTGGCAAAAAAGATCTATTGAGCACAGATTTCATGCCAGATTTTGGACTTGGAATTGGGGATTCGACAGGTAGAAAAGACTTGGAATTTTGGACTCTCAAAATTCTCAAATTTTCATAGCTGATGAGGTCTAAGTTTTGTTTATCTTCAAGATGCCCTTTTTTTGTTTTGTTTTATTTTGTTCCTTAACATGATTTCTTAAGTGACTGCACAGGGGAAAACCCAGGAAAATTAAAATGGACAACTGCAAAAAAATCATTAACATTTTGAGCCTTTTTTATTATATACTTTGTATGTAGAAGAAAAGAATTGTCATTCCCTCCTGTTTTAAACACCCTCCCCAAAGTGGATTTCATCTAAGCCACATAGCCATACATGACACCAACTGTTTTGGTGCTAATAACAAAGAGACAGCTCAAGACTATATTATATAGATGCTTAATTTATGTGTTCTCTTCTTAGAGGGCAAGGACTTTTTTTACTTTTCATTTAAAAAAATATTTTTCTATTTTTCTATTACAGTTGACATACAATATTATATTATTTTCAGGTATACAATATAGTGATTAGACATTTCTATAATTTAATTAGTGATCTCCCTGATAAATCTAGTTCCCATCATCTGACACTGTACATATTATTACAATATTATCGGCTCCATGCTCCATGCTGTACTTCACATCCCCATAACTGTTCTGTAACTGACAATTGGTACCTCTTAATCCCTTTCCCTCTTTCACACACTCCTCCCCATCCCCCTTCCCTCCGGCAACCATTGCAATGGCCTGTTTGTGAGTTTGTTTCTGTTTTGTTTGTTGTTCCTTAGATTTCACATGTTAAGACTTTTTCATATTTGAGAAGCAAGAACCTAACATAGTATCTGGAACATAGTAAGGATCCAATAAGCGTTTGCTGGATAAATACATGAGGACAGGCAGGGTTGAGGAAGCTTAAAATTGGGGCAATCCATTTCTTGATCGTGTTGTTTGAGAAGGAAAGAAGGGAATGAAAGCCAAGGGTCTCATACACACACTGCATCTTTGTTGCATCCCTTACCGCGTGTCAAGTACTTTATGTGCAAGACAGGTATGAACTCTCAGATTTAATTTCACAAGGGAGGAAGCATCGATTTTATTTTACAAACAAAGAAACTGAAGCTTAGTGAGTTTATGAGACAAGTGACACAGCTGATTTCCTGGCAAAACCACCACTAGAACCCAGTTCAGAAGGTCAGATTCACTTCACGTCTAGTGCCCTTAACCCTTAAACTGACCTGTATGTTTCAGACTAACTGTCTCAATGATTTGATTCATGCAAACCTGCTGGTGGGGTCCGCTCCTTCCTCCCAGTCCCTTGTGGTGTTCCCCACCTGTTTGCTGAGCCTGCAAACATTGGTGTTGGGAGAAAAGATATCAAGGTGTGAGTTATTCTTGAAAGTACGTTTAGTTTGAAAAAGAAAAAGAACGGTATCATTTGATGACATTTCTAATTTTATTTACTGTTAGGGTTTTTGGCAACATATGATAGTAGGTGTCGTTCTATTAAAACACAAATCCCTAATGAGTTCTTTTGAAAGTGAAACTATTGCCTTATTTCAGGATTGAGGGGAGAGAGAGGAGGGAGGAAGAGAGAGGAGAGGCGTGAAAGCTTCCTTGTGCTTGTGTGTAGTGTCAGTATCAATCACTTTTTTTTAATGTTGGGTTTTGGGATAAATCTGTTCACTTTCAGGAGTTTCTGCTTCTTGGCCTTTGGCCTTACGTATTTGGTTGTTTATTTGGTGGTTACTGTACATATGCCTGAAATTCTGGGTGGTGGAAATGTGTGCCCTGTCAACGCAGGGACCACCGTGGGTATAGGCCGGTGCTCACTTCCCGTCAAACGTGGAGCCGGGGAATTTTCTCCTCTGGCAAGGGGCCCCCTGCCGCCTGGCCCAGTGCTTCTGACCTCGAACCACGTCAAGGCGGAGGGCGACGATGAGCGTGTTTGCCTAGAGCAGGTCTGGTTTATCGCTTAGTGAGCAGGTGGCGGCGCACCCTCCCTCCCAGGCTTGCGTTTGGAAGGACGCCCCGGGGTGCATGGCATCTGCTCCTCGGTGTGGGGAAGGGAGGCTAATAGAAGGCGCTAAAAACATCTTTCCCCTCATTTCACCCGACCCCTGGCGTCCGCCCGTCCCAGGCCCCGCCGGGCTGACAGCATCACACCGATCGGCAGCGCCGAGGCCGCGGAGAGCGGCTTCTCCCCTCGAGCCTGTCGCCGAGCACTGACGAGGCCGTCACGGAACCACGGTGGGCTGGCCCTGACCCGGCGAGGCGATGGGACGTGTCTCCGCGGGGGCCGGGCCGGGGCGCTGCGGGCACCGGCTCCGCGAGAAGGGGCGGCCGGCCAGGGGCTGCCACCCGGCCCCCGCCGGGCGGGCGGGACGGCCGCGGAGGCAGGAGGGGAACGCGGAGCAGAGGCCGCGGCGCCGCAGCGTGTGCCCCGCGGGGGCTGCCCTGCTGCAGCCTCTTTTATCCGCGACGTGGCGTCGCGGGGGGCGTCGTGGCGTTGCGGGGCGGGACAGGCCCTGGTCCTCCCCGGGGCGTCCCCTGTGCACATGCCGAAGCGGGTGGTCTCGGGTTACCGGGCACGCGAGCAGGAGGCCCGCAGGGAGGACCAGGCCCAGCGCCAGGCCTGGCTGCCGCGTCGCCAGGCTGGCTTCAGGTGGCAGGCTGGCCTCGCCTTCCCATTTTGTTGCTTTTGTTCAGTGGGGATCCATCACCTCCTTCACAAGGCCTCGGGGCTTAGTGCCACACGGAGACACGCTCAGGTGCACACCCTGCGAGCGGGCCCGGGATGGAAGGTTGTGGCCCCCGCGCGCCTGCAGGCGGCCCCCACCTCTCCTGCTGCCGAGTGCGGGCGCTCAGCTGTGGGCGGGAGCAGGCAGAGTGGGCAGGGTGCCGGGCTGGTGCGACGCGGACACGGATGCTCTGGTGAAGGTGGGTCATCGCCGACTAACACTGATGTTCTCAGACTGACTTCAGCTGGGAGCTTGCCGGGGAGGGGACACGGTTCAAGCCACAAGACGCAGTGAGCTAGCATATCTAAAAGGGGACTTTTAATTGCATCTGTCTTCCCTCTGCTTGGGGCACTCCTAAGGTGGTCCCCCCTTCATCTCCGCCTCCTGAGATTCACAGCCTTCAGCTTGGGCAGGACCGTGACTTGCTTCTGACCAATAGAATGTGGCAGAGGTGATGGGCTGGGTGAGATTATGCAGACGTGATCGCGTGATCCTGTAATGTAGGATGTAGCTCCCCTCTTGCTGGAGTCTCTCTCCATTGCTGGCTTTGAAGAAACAAGAAGCCACATAGGGGGGAATGCCACATGACGGGAAAATGCAGATGGCCTATAGAAGCTGAGGGCTTGTTTCTCGTTGATATCCAGCAAAGAAATTAAAGCCACAGTCCTACAACCATAAGGAGCCTCATTTTTGCCTACCTCCCAAGTGAGAGTGAAAGCAGATCCTTCTCCAGGGAGGTCAGATGAGACCACAGCCCAGTCAGCATCTGGACTGTAGCCATGTGAAACCCCGAGCCTTCTGCTCCCAAAGCTGACCTCAGACTCCTGCCCTGCAGAAACTGTGAGGAGATAAATGTATGTTTTTTTTTTTTTTTTTTTTTTATAAAGTTACTAGATTGTGGTAATGTTTTTAGGAATAGATAGCACTTAGAACTAGATCTTTTTTATCTGTCTATGTCCCATCATCTGGTCAAAAACTGAACTACTTCTAAAGTGACTTTTCTTGCTTAATCAGTATCAACTGACATCTTAAAAAGCAAATTTTCCAGAACATCTGGAATAGAACTTGCTTTCTATTTAGGATAGAAAAGTTAGGTAAAAATTGCTATGAAGTGAAACTTTGGATCTGGGTCTAGTTACAAATTGGATTATGATTATTTGCTTAGATGAAGGTTCTTACCTATCTGGCAAAAGCGGGGATTCTGTGGGACAGGTACACCTGGGCTCTTCAAGGTGGCTAGTACATGTTAAGTGATTGATTCCTCTTGAAGCTGAGAGTCTTGATTGATGCCTGAGGGAAACGCAGTTGTCCTGGTTACTCACTGGAGAATAGGAAAGATGAGAATCCATAACAATGGAGGAGAGAAAAGAGACATGATAGGTTCCAATCAGTGAAGACAGTGTGAAAACAAAGATGACTAAGTGGCAGCCAAGGCCCTGATCTGGAGCATAGTGGCCCTCTGCGCCCCATCACGTCTTGAAGGCAAATTCTAGAAAATGGGATCAAGCACTGCCTGGATCTCCTGCCTTTGCTGCTGTCACTCTTCTTTGCTGGAATGTTCTCACAGCCTGCAGTGCCATCCAAGTCCCATGTGTCCTTCAGACCCAAGGAAACACTGACACCCTCGTGAAATCATCCATAGAAATTCTTGATTTCAAACCACAGAAATTCCCTCAAATTCCCTTAAGTAATAAAGATTCCTTTTAGATGATGAAAACAGGTACTAACACAGGCCTTTGTAAAAGCAAAGTGGAGTAATGTGAACTTTCAGAAAGCGGGGGATACCTGTGTGAAAGCCCCTTAAATATATGAACAGGTCTCGGGCCTTACCCATGATAAGAGTAAACCTACAAGGAGACACCATGGTTTTCACTCATCAGATGGCTGAACGCGAAGCTCTGACGGCCCCCTCTCTTGCAAAGCTGACAGGGAACCCAGTGCTCTCTTGTTGCTGGTGCCCTTGGGTGTACCTCCCATGGAGGGCAGCTTGCCAATACCCCTCCAAATTGCAAATGTATATATCTTTTTATCCAGCAATCTACTTTTGAGAGGTTATCACAAAGGTGTATTGGCACTCATCTAAAAGGGTATATGTTCAAAGTTATTCACTGTGGCATTTTTCTTACTGCCAAAATGTTGGGAAGAAGGCAACTGGCCATCAATATGGAACTAGGAATCAGTTACAGTGCGTTGATACCATGGAATGCTAATCAATACCGTACTGCAGTGTAAAAGAAGAGGGGCGTCTACATATTGCAATGGGAAGAGTGACAAGTCTTTGGTTAACTGAAATGGTTAAATGGAAAAAAAAAGATTCAGAACAGGACGGGAGTGCATTGCCTTCTGTAAAAAACAAGGAGGGAAAAAATATCTATTCATACCTGCTCAGATTTGCATAAGGAACTCTGAAGGCAATCTTGAAAATCTGATTAAGTGCTTGCCTTTTTGGAGAGCTGATAGGGGACAGGGTGGGGATAAAAATGTTTCACTCTGTACTTCTGAAGATGGTTTAATTTTGAAACCTGTAAATAATTTACCGATTCAAAAAAACAAAAAACAAAAAAAACTGCGCATTTCTGGTGCTTTTCCTTCTGTCCTTTCTGGGGAGAGCAGACTCAGGTATCATTTATGGAGTACGTGTACCGCTTCTTGCTGGAATCTGGAGGGGAGAGCTTAATGTAATGATAAAGAACTTGCTGGAATTTGGGGTCAATCCAGCCTGGATTCCAAATTTGTCTCTATCATTTACTGGCTGTGTGACCAGGGCAAGCCGTGTGACCTTTCTGAGCTCTGTTCCTTCACTTGGGAAATGAGCGTGCACCTCCTTCTGTGTGCGTGAAGAATGACTCTGATGCTCCTCTCACGCTCAACACCGTGTGTGGCGATCACTAAATACTCCATAAATTGTGGCCACTGTTAAGCCATAAGCTCCGTGATTTGCATTTCTACTCCTTTTGCTATTTTCTCCCACCAAATCAGTCTTGAGAGTGCTTTGTGCAAAATCAAGGGTTGTTCATGAACATGACATGATGTGGGTGAGGACACACTTGTTTCTTGAGAGATTGCAGAGACGGGTATGATTGTTTTTCATTTCTAATGACAGAGAATAAGTCCTCGCCTAGTGCTGGGCACAAGGGCAGAAGTTGCTGCCTCTTTCCCCCCCGGGAGGCATGACCTGCCTTGGTTTCCAGCATCACTCAGGAACAGCAGGACAGGGACCTGCGACCTCAGAGGTTCTCGTGGGCTGGGCTCCCCGCGGGATGCAGGGTGAGCCGGTCGGAGGCTCAGCAGGTGAGCCTCAGGTGCATTTCACCATTCCGCAGACCCTCCTTTTCACGCTGATGCTGGAGCCCGGGGAATACCGTCAGTTCAGCAAAGGTTTATGATGAGCACCTGCCATCTGCCTGGCTGCTGGCTATGAATCTGGAGAAACGCCATCTGCTTTTTGATCATAGTAAATCCAATCCTGAGGACGGTTGTGCTTTGTCTAGATATGTGGATTTCCTCCAGCTCCTTCCACCTTGGGTCCTTCTTTCCATCCCTTTTAATTTTAACATTTTACAGGTAGCCAAGACCATACCATTTCTCGGCTCACTTAAACGAAATTGACTTAAGACCATTAACCTGAAGGTCCAAATGCGAGGATGTCAGATAGTGGAGGACTTTAGGATATGCAAGGGCGTGTCTGGCTGAAGCCATACTCGAGAGCAGTGACCTTGCAGCCAAGTTATTTGCATTCAGCCTTCTGTATACTTGTGGGCAGGGAACAAGCTGTGTCACCAGACTGGGGAGATGAGTTTGGGGCTAGGATCTGGAGCTTGTGATCTCTCACCTTTAACCTGTGATTTATGACCTTTTACGAACATGAAACTCTGATTTTTCCTACTTGCCAGATGGAGGCTATACTGCTGACAGTGAGAGGATGGCATAAAAAGTAATCAGGAATCTTTAGAGGAATTTATTTAACACTAAAAGTACTGCAAGTGCTTTGATGTTATATCCCTCCGTGCTGGGGAGAACTCTGCTTCCTTTTCTGAGACAGTTCAGTCTCTATTCAGCAGACAAACGGAAAGAGGAGTGAATTAGGCCCATTACAAACTGTGTGGTTGGTCCCTAGGCTGGGACCAGGCCGGCCTTCCTTCCTTCCTTCCTTCCTTCCTTCCTTCCTTCCTTCCTTCCTTCCTTCCTTCCTTCCTTCCTTCCTTCCTTCCTTCCTTCCTTCTTCCTTCCTTCCTTCTTCCTTCCCGAGTGGCAGAGAGTAGCTGTATGTCCAGCAAATAATGGATCTAAGCAATTTCCCACGCCCTCCGGGCCCGCCCCAGGGGTCTCCAGTGCGAGAGACGGAGGCGTTGGATCCCCTGCAGCCACTAACACGCAGGTGTAGAGGATGCTGCTCCCTCACGGCGACTGGATTTGACAGACCCCTCTGCAGCCCTCTCTGCAATCTGTCCTCTTCAGCTGTGTGGGTGGCCGTGTGGATGGCTGAGTGGCATGGAGGTGGCCGAGGAGCAAATGCTTCAATGGCTTGTGGGCATGAGGGAAGAGCAGCGGCTCACTCCTGTCCCTCACTCGGTCCGTTCGGAGGGCACTGCACGCTTCTCCACTGCCCTGGGAAGTGAAGCAGGGAGGCCCAGAGCTCGGGGCTGGGATGATGGTCGTGCTCGGCCGGGCGCTGTGCTCGAAGGGGCTGCTAGTTTCCAGGCATCTCTCCAGAAGCGTCCTCCCTCACATCCACTGCTGACCCGCACAGGGCAGAGGCTGCCACGAGATCACCAGCTCGGTACCGGGGCTGTTCGTGTGTCGTTTGCTGCAGTGTTTATCCGATCCTCTCCGTGTACTTTGCCAGCTAGAACAAAACAGCGCTGCCATGGCAACGGCAAACACCAGGCGGTCCTGGCCTTGCACTTGGCAGCCCAGCCTGGAGAGAGATAATGGCTTTCGTTGTTGTCCATTGGACGCCGATGCTCAGTCCGTTGTACCCTTAGGCCCGAGCTTGGGACACGCTGACACTGCACGGTCTGTGCTCTCGTAAACGAAAGTTCCCCAACCTGGTGATGCAGGCCCACGATAGCCAGGACAGCCAGGCAGGCTCATTATCCCGACGACAGCCCGGGGCTTCGCTCCCCTGACAACTTCTGTGGGCTCCTCACCCTCGGGTGACCTGGAACTCCCTAACGAGGCTGCTGACCTCTGGCACTGGCCGAGCCCAACGGGTTGGCAAATCTTACATCCCATTTTCCTTTCTCTTTTTCCAGTATTACTAAATACATTCTCCTGGGGACGCTTGTGACTCAGGTGCCTTATGATGGGGCTGGGCCGCAGGGCCATGCTCATGCAGTGGGGGTAGAGGGGGGCACGCACTCACAACGGGTGGCTGGACATTTTCCTTCTCGACTGAATACAGATCACAGCCCTCCAAGCACACATTTAGTACACAACTGCAGAGATTACTAAAATTTCTCTGTGGGCTGCGACGTTTAATAAGAGGTCAGTTTACTGTATCGGTCCGAGCCGTGCAGATGCTGGGACAACCAGGTCTCGGAGGTTGACTAATTGGATGCGGGGGCCTTTAGCCCCGGGGGTGGCTGGTTAAGTCAGAGCCAGCCTGGCAGGGAGTAGGTGTGGGCAAACACAGCTGTGTTTAGAGTGCGCTGGTGGCTCGGTCTGCTTTTCCAATATTTGTGCTTTGAAAAGAGCTTTCTGCTCTGAAAGGCAGCCGCTCTTGTGCTTGGGGCTCACATGTGCAGCAGGAGAAACTTATTCCATCTCTATTTCTGAGAGTCTCAGGGACCGGCTTTCTTAGCTCTTAAAGCAGTGGGTTTTTTTCTCCTCCCCGGCAACACCCATTTTCTCTGCTTTCAAACTGCTCTATTCTGGACGAGATAATCGTAGAAAAATCTTCTGACCCATTTGCTTGCAAATGCTTTTCTTTGGGAAGAAATATTTGATATTCTGAAAGCTCTTGCCACAAAAAGGAGGGAGATTTTCAAATTCTGTTTGATCCTTCTAAAAGCCGACTGGCCTTGTTCTCAGAAAAATTGTAGCACAGGCACGCCAAAAAAGAAAGAAAAGAGCTCTAATCCCTGACTGCTATTTCACGCGTGTAGGTTGCTGCTCGCAAGGCTGTTTGGAGGAGAGGTAGAGGTCAGCGTGGGCAGCAGTCACCGGTGGGCCTGTGCCCCTTCCCCAAGGAGAATGGAGCAGAGAGGTCCCTCACTAAGAACTTCAGGCAGGTCTTGCATATGGTAATTTTAGACCTTGAGGCTGACCTTGGTGTCAGTAGGGGAGCTGCAGTCAGCACTGCACGCACCGCAGGGTCACCCAAAGGGTGCTGGGTGTTTGCCCTGCTGGTCGCTGGCTGACTGGGGCCTGTGCTCACTGCCGCTGTCCAGTGTCACGAGGATCAAACTGGGCTGTGTATTGCCAGCCCGGGGAAAGATCGAAATCTCAAAAGGTGAAGTCCCGTTTCTACGGAATGTGCATGGCCTTCACACCGTAGTAAAGTGGAAAACTCACAAGGCAAACCATCTCGAGGCAGGGACTGTCTGCACATGTATGACTTATCCGTGGGTGGGCCATAGTGGCACACTTCGAATTGGGGGTGGGGGAGCGTTGCTGAGGAGGAAAGGGTATTGCTCTGTGTAATTATGTAGGGTATGGACATATTGAGGCGGCCTTGCCAACCACAGGGCGGGATGTAAATCGTATGGGTTTGAAAGAGGGGATGCGGAATGCGTGTACGATGTAGCATGGACAGAGAGAGCAAGCAACTCGGTTCTGTTTGGCAGGCAAAGTGTTTGTTTTTAATTTGAAGTAGTTGGCGAATTACAACACTTTGGAGATTTTATGCAGGAATCCAGATTTCTGTCTTCTCTTAAGTAACTGGAAGGTCTGGCAGCGCTGCCCCACAGCCGTTTCCTCTAGCTAAAGCGTGCCATCCCCAGTTTGGCATGGCTTTGTTCCCAGCCCGTGTCACTCACTGGCATCACTTGTGCGACTAATCTAGACATTTGAGCTTGTGACCCCTGGTCTGAGAATATCGTGCTGGACCCTTCTGTGGAGTGTGACGTGCCAAAGTCACCACTGACTGTTAAAGTCCCACTTCTTCCTTTGGGGCGTGATTGGAGGTGAGTCCCTCGGATTCGAGAGAATGAGCAGGAGGTAGACTTTGAGGGGAGGGCTTCCTGCGGGGCAGACGAAGAGTCTCAGTGTGGGGTGTGTTTGTGAGCGTGGCTAATCCTCAGCTGTGCCAACACGTGAGCCCTGGACTCTCTGCGGCCTCACGCTGGAGGGCTTGCTTGTGCAGGGTGGGCAGCCCTCCACCTCGCAGTGACAGCATCTGAAATATGTGGCCTTGGGAGAAGAGGGGCAGTGGAGACTCGTGCAGGGGTTTTGTGGCCAGGCCTGGAAGTAGCAAACGTCACTGCGGTCATGTCCCATGGTCCAGAGCCCAATCAGATGCCCTGATGTTAACTGCGAGGTGGCCTGTGCGCCCAGGAAGAGAAGTCTGAAACACTGTTGTCTTTGCAGCAGAGGGGAGAGAGGAAAGGCGCGTCGTTGAGAGACCAAGGGTGGGACAAGGGGTGAGGAGGTGGGACGGGCCCCTCACTGAGGATCAGGCACCTCTCAGGGCCCTGCCCTGCCCCTCCCCCCCTGAGAACATGGGAAGGTCTGCTCTGCCACAGTGTCATGCGTGCTCTCAACGTGTAGCTCCCTTTCATCCTTCCAACCTTTTAGGGAAATCTAATGCACATCCCTACGTGGCCTTCGGTCGAGGGATGTGGAGAATAAAGAGAGGGCACAATGAAAGGAAGTGCCGCCTGCCTGAGTCCCTCTGTGCTGGCTCCCTTAGAGAGGCAGCGGCATCCGTCTGAAGTCTGTGTCCAGGACTCCCAGACAGTGACCAGCCACAGCATGAGTGGTGACCCGCCCGACAGCAGGGAGCTCTTCCCAGTGGAGAGCTCCGAAAGGAGGGAGCTGGAGCCTCCTTTTGTTACTGCTGCCTCAGGGGAAAGCTGACCTTCTAGCGGGATGCTAACTGCTTGGGTTCTGCTTTACCATAAAGACAGCTCAAAGCCCAGGTCTTATTAGTAGCCCCTAACGTCGATCAGCACTATCGATCCAGCACCTACACAGCCAGGCACTGGCTTGCTGAACACTTTGCAGCCTCATCTCATTACTCCTCAGGACAACCTGCGGAGCTGGATGGAATCCTCCCCATTTTACAGGTGAGAAACTGGAGGCTAAGAGAGGTTCTGTACCTCACGGTCACAGAGCTGATGAGTGGTAGAGCCAGGAGTTTAGCCCCAATCCAGTTCTGTGCTTTGCTCAGCAGCAATGGGTCAGCTTCATTATATTCACTTATTCATTATATTCATTAATGAATATATAATATTCATTGTGTTCATGACATTCGTTTTCTTTAGCAGTTAGGCCCTCTGGGGTCCTCCTTCCGTGACTTGGTTGTATCTCAGATTATAGTGCACTATATAGGCAGGTGTGGATTACTCTTGGGGTTGCAGCTGGAATCAAAAGTCCTACTGCGTGAAGTGTTTTGGAGCTGGATGTTCAAAAATTCTGGGAGAGCTTGGACAGGAACGGATCCCAAGCCTGTTCAGGAGTTTATGTCTCTCTTTGACAGTGTAGATAGTGTCCTGGGGATTCTGGCCTGAAGTAGACGGAAGGGAGGAAGGAAGGGAGGAAGGAAGGAAGGAAAGAGAGAATGATATAATGTCTAATACATATAAATTACCTAAACAACATGTGTCAGTTAAAATTTACACTTAATATGCCTGTGTATCTGGCTCTAGGTGTGTGTGTGTGTGTATACACGTATACTTGCACGCACAGACAGGTATATACACAGTTACCCACATTTAAATTATATTGTCTACAAAGATGACCTTCAGCTCTATTTTTGTAGCAGGTTTCCGAGTGTTCCCCCTCGACTGTGGTGGTGCTGGGGGGAGTCGAGCATCAGGACCAAGGTGCGGGCTAAGAGTGAGGCTGACAATCGGTTAGACCCGACCCTGGCGGGGAAGCGCAGTGAGATGTGAGGGCTCTGCGCAGAGGCTGGGGACAGCGAGGTGTGTCCCAGGCCTGTGTGTGCGTGGTGTGCAGTGGTCCAACTGTTCCAGGCGCAAAACATGGGTCTCTCTCATTCAGGTTTATAGATTAAACAGTTCAATAGAATGATGCGTGGGAATTACTTGGAATTGTACTGGTGCTTTTCCCTCCCTGAGAGCTGTTCTTCTATTAGGGTCTGTCTAATTAAAAAATAAGCAAAACCCCCAAACCTTGCCTCAGCAAGAGTCCCAAAGATGGGTGCAGAGCCTTTTCAGACATGTAGGCGGGTGCTGGTGGAGACACAGAGCTGACACCTTACCCTCCCTCCCTCCATTCTTAGTTTTAGATCTTGTGTCTTTGCAGCCACCCCCGCCCCCACCCCCGGCTTCTAAGTGTAGAAGCTCAGAAGTAAAATTCACTTCTTTGGTCTTCTCTCCAAGGAATGCCTATAAGAGTAACGCACAGGCCTCTATGGTTCAGAAATGAAGAAAAGTCAGTGAGTGGATTAAATTGACACCAGAGGTTGAAGTTCAGTGAAAGTACCGATTTTTTCCTCTTTTTCTCCAAGTACAACATTGAGATGACCTCGTCTCGGGTGTTTAGTTGCTTTTGCTTTTTAAATGAAGCCCTTGCATTAAGTAAGTTAGGCCGCTTTACCTAAAATATGCTGTTTTCTGCCTGCGGAGGTAGGGAACAGAGCGTGTTGGAAGTCAGAGAACATCCCTGACTGTTAAAGTGGAATCAATACCCATTTCTTCTTGGGACCCAAGTGTATCGTTTAATTTCTAGGCATGGGGAGATCCCAGCATTCCAATTAACAACTCTTTTTTTTTTTTCATACAGCGTGTGATAAAACAAACCCTGCAAACTTGAAAAAGAGAGAGGAAAAAGAAAAACCATGAAACAAAATGTAAAAGGCAGACATCCTGTCGCCCTAAGGCTAGTTGCTTTTATTCAAAACAGAGTACAAGGCAACCGTGATATCCATAGTCCCGAATGAGGTTGACAGGGCAGGCGGCCGGGAGTCTGGGGCTGGAGTTGCCAGTTCCTGAACTTCCAGACGGACTGGTACCTGTCACTGAGGAAGCCGCGAAAAGGGACTTGTTGGCTCGCTGGGCCTTGTTATTGGGAGACCAATCATTTTAATTATAGATGCCCATTAAATGCCAGTGCTTTTAACAACCTCATGCTAAGTTCAAATTGCAACAGCCTGCACCCCTTTTGCTGAGACTCCTCTCATGGTCCCAGAGCTTTAGCTGAAGGCCAAGTGGCCTAGGCCTATCTTTCATAAACACCTCAGGTGACTCTGAGGAAGGTTTGGTCTCCTGCGTTTAACTGCGAATTCCTTGACTGTGTTCCCAGTTCCCAGCACAGCATCTGGAACTTATTAGGGGTTCAGGAGAATTTCATAGTGTTCTTAACTATACAGACAGTTCTTCTATACAGATAGTTCTTCTCAGCTTTGTCAAGAATGAGAGATTCTTGGTCTTAAAATGCGTTCATTAGCAAGTCTTTGGTTTTAGGTTCCGATGGAGGTGGGATGGGGAGAAAGGGGAGAAGAGAACATTATAATAAAGTCAGTTCCTTTTAAAGTTGCTGGGACCTTATATCACATCCCCATGTTGTGTACTTTAAGTATGTTATAATTTTATGTCAGTTATACCTCAATGGAGTTGAAAAAATTAATGGGACCTCAAGACCCAAAATTATGTCAAGCTATTCATCGATGAATGTCACTTTCTATATGACTGGTGACATTAAATAGTCAGGTAGAATCTGCATTGGATGAAGAATGCCTTTATTTTCTCTGTAATGCTTTACGATCGAAATTTTATATAGCTATTTCTAGTTTTAATTCCACTTTGACTTCCAGCTGTATCCTGTTAGCCCACATCACTCCCCAATATGTAAAAATTGTGGCATTATGTTCAAGATGCTTGTCTCCATGGAAGTTCCTTGAATCTTGTTATGCTTTATTCTTTCTCTCTATAGCTCTCTTGCACATTGTCTGAAACAGAGAGTTAAATCTCTAAGTTGCTCTAATTTGATTCTCTAAGAAATCACTGAAAATCCTTTGATTAAGGAACTTAGCCAAAAGCAATTGATAGAGAAAGAATTTCAAAGTTTTATGGACCCCTATGCATTTTTTCAGAAAGTTAGAGATTTTGCGTAACTTGACCTAGCAATGGGTCCTCGAACATAGGCTAGGCATGTTTTTCTACTGGTAGGAAGGCTGTCGCTAGACTTATCTGCGGCAAAATGTGATCGGAGCTGCTTGGCCCTCAGGTGTCGTAGAGGTTAATAAGGTAATTCTACCACATGTGACAGTGCGAGAATGTGTGTGCCATCAGCGGCCATCTCAGGGAGATCAGATGAGGCCCTGCGCCACCTGGCCACTGCTTTGCATGCTTCGATACCTGCAGATGAGGCTGGCTGTCTCCCCTGTATTGTGAAGTATGGTGCAAATCAATCACTCTGCTCCTTCCTTGCATTTCTGAATTTTCACTGTGAAGGGAAAATCCAAATTTCAAGATATTTTATATACTGCATTCTTCAAAGCATATTCTAAATCTTTCAGACTTGTCTACTTCCACCTGTGAAGGAGAAACTCAGCCCTAAAAATAACCCTGGGTGCTGACTGTCACATTAAGCGCAGTCCCTGTCCCCTTAGTTCCAGAGTAAACAGATGCACATCTTATACCTTGGCCGATCGTGGAAGTTGGGTCTCAGCCAGGCAGTCATCTGCTCTCTCTGCTGGTCTTCTGCAAATCCGTGTGAACCGTAACCAGGAATAGTTCATTTTCATCCAGAATTTGTATCCCATCTTCCATCTGCATTACCAGTTTATTTGCCCAAAAACTTTTGCTCTGTCCCTTCACTGGGGGTTCTCAAACAAAATATACATCAGAATCACCCGACGTGTATTGAAACATAGTCTCCTGGGCCCCACCCTCTGACCTGCTGACTCAGTAAGTTTGGGTTTGGTTCTGAGACTTCGCATTTCTAATGAGTCCCTGAGCAATCCTGATGCTGCTGCTGGTCCGGGGACTACACTCTGAGAACCACTGGCCTAAACCAGTTTTATTGATGCTGGTTAACTTCTGGACTGTGATAAATTTAAAATACCATCAGGTTAATTTAAATAACATCAGGTGGACACGCTGTTTAATTAAATCAGATTAATTAAATTAGATCAATTTAAAATGTCATCCAATAACTTTAAACACCACTGGGTCAATTTAAAATAGCATTAGTCAGAGATGAGAGTCTACCCACAGGTCCTATGAAAAGGGGCAGAAAATCAAGAGCGAGTGAGAGCTTTGAGAACCACTTGCTTCCAAAAATCCTTCAAAAATCTTTAGGAAGAGGCTGAGGCAATGCGTCGTGCACATTTGTGATGGTAGAAGGACCACAGAACACAGTAATCTTATGCTGTGTTATTATATCAGCTCAGCTACATTATGGGTTGGAATTTAACCCCTATAGCCTGATATGAGTCCAAAATATTCATAAGGCAGGTGTTAGTCCTATCTCTTCATTCAGAAAGCGGTTATTGAGGTTCTATTACGTGCATGACAGCAGATTAGACATAGTTGCAGAAGTCAGATGACAAGATATGGTTCTAAGAGCTGGCGGTCCATTATGTAAGATTGGTCAGAGTTATCGTACAGGCATAATATAAGTGCCACGAGAGAAGCAAATACGTTCTGTTGGATCTTCAAAGGAAGAAAGAATCATTTGACGCTGGGGTTGGAATGGAGAATGGGAGAGTGTAATAGGAGAAGGGGGTCTTTTGAGGGACAGTGAACCTCCTGGTACAGAGACTGTGAGCTGTTTGAGTGCTGGAGGACACTGATACAGCACCTGGGCATGTCTCGAGGGAAAAGAGTGACTTAGGGGGAAAAGGGTAAGGGTCTTCATCACAAGACCCTTTGAGGGACTGACTTCCTGATGTTGTTTGCACTGGAGAAACAATCTGGTAAATAGGAAAGATGAATGGCAGTAAGTCGAATATAACAGCTGATGCTCAATGAACATGTGCTAGTGTGGTAGGCTGTGTGCTAAAAACTTCGTGCAGAATATCTCATTTAATCCTGACAACAGCTCTAACAGATAAGTTTGTGATTGTCCCCATTTTACAGATGATGAAAGGGAGGCATTAGAACCTAAGTCCAAAGTCTCCTAACCAGTAAGTGGTGGGGAGGTCACGAGAGACCGAGGAAGGGCGATGGTGGCACGTGTCCTCAGCCGGGGACATAATAGTATTGCGCAGACGGTATCCACAGGGCTAGGCAGTGACTAATTGTGAAGGAGAAGGGAGGAGGAGAAGTCAAAGTTGACTCTGAAGTTTGGATTCTGGACAACTTGGGAAAAAATATTACCATTATTATGCCTTGCAGCCCTGTTAATATTAGTGTCATACAGAGCTTCATTGACTTTGAAAAGGGGTGTGCAAAACAGAAAAGGAGAGAAATAGGCAGTTTAAAAGGATGTGAAGGGAATGAGAGTTACTACTGAGTGTGTGAGGGGCACAAGCATCACATCCACCTTGACCCTATTTTCAGCACCACCAATGCTCCAGAATGTCCCCACATGTCCCCACACATCCCCTGTGAAGCACAACCATAAATAGTCACAAATCTCTGCACCTCCCTCCTCAAAGATGTAGAGTCCATTTCCCCCTCCTTCTAATTCGAGCTGTCCTTAACCTGTCAAATTGGTTGAAGCGACGTGCAGGTTCCAAGCCAGTTGTGTGAGAGGCGTCACACACTGCTGCTGGCTCTCTTGGGGTGGCCACCGTGCCAGGAAGCCCTGGTGAGGCTGCCGAGGGAGACCCTGGGGACCAGAGACAAGCCAGTGCCAGCTGAGTCTCCAGACAGGTAGGTGAGTGAGGCTATCCTAGACCACCTGTCTCACCTGAGGCAGGTCAAAACCGAAACACCACCCAATCAAACTTCAGCATTGTGAGCAGATAAATGATAATTATTTCAAGCCACCAAATTTTGGAGTGGTTTGTTATGCAGCAGATGCTAACAGATTTGCTTGGTGGCCCCCTGGCCAAAAAATTCAACTGTGGCTTTCCTAGCCTTACTTAGGCCCACAGGACTTGACAAGTTATTCTGTCACCCCACTGCAAACACTTGGCTTTCCAGTCCTGGAGGGTTTCCATTCATTTCTTTATATTTTAAAAACAGACAAAATAAGAAGTCTGACTTAGCTTGTCAACCCAGGATAGACCTGGGAAAAAATTTCCCTGAGTCCAATTTTTAAACAACTAGCCCAACTGCATTTATCTTGGTAAGAAAACTCCCCTGTAAGTGATACTTACGGTCGCCCCCATCAATGATTTGCAATGTTTCGTGAGCACAGGTGTGCCCTGAGTAGACCCCATCGAGAATATGCTCGGGCCTCTCTCCCAGGGCTGTGGTACAGGGCATCCCAGGCGGGGGTCAGGAGCCTCCGCTCAGAACGAGGACCCAGAACAGTTACGAGGCTGGCACTTCACTGACCACGCTTTGGAGACATGGGCCTAAATATCAAAGATGGACTCTGAGATGGGCTGTCTCCTCTGGCCCGACTCTGTGATTTGCCCTTAGTTACAGGTAATTCCTGAAGCAGGACACTGGTAAACCGATATCCATACACAGTCGGCCTTCTATGTCCCCGGGTTCTGCATCCAACTACGGATGGAAAGTGTTTGAAAAAATTTTATGTTGTTGCCGACGTGTGCTATATAGTTAGGCCGACCATGCATCTGTACTGAACATGCACAGATTTCTTGTTGTTAATACCAGAACAACAGTATAACGACTATTTACTCAGCATTTACATTGGATTAGGTGTTATAAGTCATCTGGAGATAAAGTATGTGGGAGGACGTGCATAGGTTATATGCAGATCAGTTGCCATTGTATGTAAGAGACCTGAGCATCCTCGGATTTTGGCATTCGAGGCGGCTGGAGTCCTGGAACCAATCCCCTTCACACACTGAGGGACGGCTGTGCTAAGAACGCCAGTCTCCCGTACTTGTGTGAGATAGAAGCCAGATTTATTCATGTAATTCTCTCTGTTCTCTGTGATATTTTCATTATGAATAAGGTATATTGAGGGAATTAATATAATGAGAGCAGTATAATGAGAGTCCTATTCTGCAGGCTTCTTCCTTCACTTTCATCAATCATTGACGTTCTTATACCCACTTACCAAGGAGGCTGGAAAAGTTACGTAGCAAGCAGGGGGCAAAAATAATTGGTGTCTAGATTTCCCCAACAGTTCTGTCTCCCGTTTTCTCAGTGTCATTCCTGAAAAGAGTGGTTTGAGTGAGAAGGGTTCACAATGTGTATGGGGTGGGGAGGGGAGAGAGAGAGAGAGAGACAGAGAGAGACAGAGGGGGGGGGAGGGATGGATGGAGGGAGAGATGGAGAGAAAGGGAGTGTGTCGAGCTAGGTAAAAAGACAGGAGAGGATCTGTAAAATTATGAAAGAGTAACATTTATCGTTTGCTTTCCTTTCAAGTTTTAGGAAAATTTGTACAGGGTAAGGAGAGGAAGTTTCAGTCTAGTTTATGACTTCCAGGATTCTTTATGAGTTTGAAAGTGAATTAGAACTTGAAGAGTTGACCCTGTCCCTTGCCTTTGCAGAGCGTCAGTTTCTATGGTTCATTTCTGACCAATTTCACCACCCGACAACTCAATAGTCCCTGACAAAAATGGATAGTGATCGTTTAAGTGAGAGGAGGCTTGGGAGTCTTTAGAAGAGTGACTGCTTTTTTCTATGCCCAATCAGGGCTCTTTAGACCCACTTTTCACTCATTTCCTCACCTGGCTAGAATACAGAACTTGCTTTTCTTCCACTGATGACTTATGGTTTTAATGACTTCCACTGGCGGTGAAGCTTTGAATGAAAAACACAAAAGCCAGGAAACCGTTGTAGGGGAGATGCCCTGATCTTCCTCTGGCTACACAGAGGGGTCAGAATGTGTGGGTGAAATCGGGACCAAGAGTCTTCCTGTTGGAGCCGTGGTTTTTTCCTGCAACGTCAAATCACATTCGCATTATTTCCAGACTCTTTCAAAATAACTGGTGGCCCTAGTCAATTCAAACATCCGTTCAATTTACTGAAACGAAAATCAGTTCATCAGATTGTGTGATTGAGTTTCCATCAGTTTGACTAGAGCCATGGGTTTTCAACTCATGGTGCTGTGTCAGGGGGGTAATGAGGAACTGCAGATCAGATCTACCAGAAATCTATCTTTTTTTTTTTTTCTTTCAAAATACACATGCCCGGGCTTCTTCCCTCGGGTTTGGTTGTGCCTTTGGGGTTCTGGAAAGGCACCGAAGTCATTCTGATCAGCCTCCCAGCCTGTGTTGAGAGCCTTTGAGTTAAATAGCCACATTTAGGCAATTTGAAAGGTCCAAGATACTTTTCAGGCCTCAGCAGTTTTCATAAAAAAAGATTGAACTGATGGTGGATTTTCTGAAAGAGAAAACATCAACATTACTGTGCCACCCTAGGTGACTGGGAGGGTAATTTCCTTTTGAGGTTCTTTCTCAGGGAGCTGGTGCCTCTGTTCACGTTACAAGGAAAGACCGAAGCCCACAGCAAGACGTGAACCTTTGGTTCGTCGGAACCCTTCACTTCTCTCAGCCTCTGTACTGAAGCCACTGCGGGCTGGCTCTCAGCGAGGGACTTTCTTCCCTTTTGAGTGTTTGTTTTCCGTTCTAAAACCCGGCCTCACCGGAGGCCTAGCAAGGCCCCGGCATGACAAGGCCGTGTGCCATTCGGGGACTTTCTAGCGGCTGAGCGGCACCACGAATGGAGATTTATGATCACTTTCCCACTCAATTAAAATCCCAGGTATCACCACGGCAGAACCCAATTAAGGTTAATTGGGGCTTCTGAAAACTGCTTTTCCAAAGGGAAACCATGATGGGATTGTGACTCCTAGTGGATTTCGATCAGTTTTAAATAACTTTCTGTGCTTTTCTCTTCTCCGCACAAGATACATCCTCTCCCCACTGCAGGCTCCTGCTATTAGCATTCGATTCAGATGTTCATTTTTCTGTCATAAGTGATTATGGTGACTTATTTGCTTTTTGCTTTGTCTTTATCTGAGAACAAAGCAAACAAAACAAAACAAAAGACCAAAAACTCCCAAGGCTCCCCGTGGACTAGAACCCTAACCAAACCTGAACCTGTGTCATGCGGAAGCCACAGCGGTGTGACATTAAAGAAATGTAGTCATTTGGAGGATTGTGACAACATTTCAGAAGCAATTATCCAAACTGGAAAAATAACCCATTTCTTTTCCCTTGTCATGACTTGGATGAAAAGATTCACAAACGTTGTCAACAAGGCGGGGGTGGGGAGTGGGGGATGAGGGTGTGTGTGTGGGGATATTGGGGGGGTGGGGAATGAAGCGGGACGGGGAGAAACAGGTGCAAACAAGAATTACAATGTAAGTCAGGCTTTCCATTCTACTCTAAATTTTATTTTCTTGTCGTCAAGGGCTATTGTGACAGTTCTCAGCACAGTTGATTGAACTGGGAAAACACATGGGACGGGGCCTTCGTCACCGAATGCAGAGCATGTCTCCCGTAGCTCACAGAGCGATCTGGAGCAAGGAGTGAATAATAATTTCGGCAGGTTGTTTTCTCAGTAGTTCCAACCTATTGTTCATCACCGGAGACTGATCACGCAAAGGTAACGAGGAATGTTCCTTCTGAGAGAAGAAATGCTAAGCGCGTCGAAGGGGAGAGACAGCGCAGGTGCTCGGAGGTCCTGCTGTCCTTGTGACGAGCACAGCTCCATGTTTGCAACAGGCATGCAAGAGCCCATCAGATGCCACCTCCTTGAATCTGCAACTCCTCGGTTCACACACCCGTGCCTCTCACCGTACAGCCAGCTGCTCGCTGCAGCACATGTGCAGGGGACACTTCTGTATGGACAGTGGCCTCTGTGAGAGCAGAGGGGGGGTCAGGTGAAGTGTAAAGCCATGGGCAGGTTGGGACATGTGAGGTTGCGGCTGGTGCATGTGGCAGTTAACAGGTCTATGCGATGTCACCTGTTTTAAATGAGCTTCTTTTCAACGCCTCGCTCATTCGCATGTTCGGGGTTCGGGTCGTGTTCAGATCGGTCCTGCTCCTTTGTAGGAAGGGCACACGTTGGACATTGTTTCAGGGATTGATAACCTAAAAGTGAAAAGACCTCAGTGAGCGACAATGAGCATTTATTTGAGACCAAAACAAACAAACAAACAAACAAACAAAGAAACAAACAAACGTACAAAGTCTGAAGCATGTTCTGGTTAGGAGACAAAGGCGAGGGGGGTTTATGAGAACGGGAAAGGAAGGAAGGCATTTCTGTTGGTGCAGATAAGCTAATTCCAAGCAATGATTGTAATTTAAAGTCCCGTAGTCATCAGTCCACTAGTCATGAGCTCTGCTTTCTTGTTATCCTTGCAAACAGTTGTTTGGGGCACAATGTTGCTTTAGGCTCAGTCCAAGGTTGTTTTGCCCACTTTTAACATTCCGAAGGTTTGAGCAGTAAGATGTGCAAGGCACTTCCTCTGGGATGGCAGCTCCGGCTCCATTTTAAACTGACTTCGTTTCTGCCACTTTTTTTTTTTTTTCACAAGGTGGAGGTGGTGTCATGAGCACAGACTTCCCAATCATTGCTTTAATCCACAGAAGAAGCTCAGTCTGGGAAGGTACCCACTCACCTCCTCATCTTTGGCCATTTCCTGTTCCCTCTTTCTTTCTTTCTTTCTTTCTTTCTTTTCTTTTCTTTTTCTTTTTCTTTTTCCAGGCAGCCAGGACAGGATGAGCCTGGAAAATGAGAGGTTGTCAAATTGTCAAGAGGTTGAGGGGGAAAGTGTCTGTAATCAGAAATCTGGGGTGTAATTATATGATAGCCAGGAGAAAGAGACATGCAGGTGGAATAAGTCTCCAGAGTCCGATTCCTAATGAATTCTCTCTGTTCCTCATGGAAAAGAGCCACATTTGTAAAATTAAAAGTCAATGCCTCTTTGATGAGAGGATTTGCAGGCTCTGCCGTCTTTTTTTTTTTTTCCCAAATATTGTGTGCTTGGAAAGAAGAGCGAGGAGGCTAACCCTCTAGACACGGGCGCTGCAGCAGAGCAGACAGCCTGCTTTCCCCCTCACTTCAAGGCTGTGTGAGCCTTTTGCAGAAGGAACTTGACAGGTGGCACGTGCAGGGCTGTTGTGAGGAACGTGGCCTTCTCTGGACAATATCAGCGTCCCCAGGCAACGCATGGGAGATGATATTTTAGTTACACAGGGCTTTTGGCCCTGTGTAGCGAGAGTAAGTGGTCCACTGAATTTTTACACTTTTTATCCCTTTGATCGGGGGCAGTGGGGTGCGCTGAGTTTGGGGGGGTGTGTTCCAGCTGACAGGAAGTGTGGGAGCAGAAGCCTCCACGTGGCACAGGGCCCGAGGCCATTCCTTATCTGGTGATAGTGTTTCTAGTGAAACACTTATGATTTGAGAGGAGACCACAGAACGTCTACTTCATAGACCTGCAAAGTTACCGAAACTTCAGCCTTTGGAGTTATTCCTTTGGGTCACATAATAAATGCCACCGATGAGCAGGCCCCTTAGCAAACCAGAAGCAAGGCTTTGGGGTGGGGAGTGGGGGGCAGGCAGCTGTTTGTCCCAGCCTGTCACTGCCATCTGGAGAGAGCCGACTGTTATATTTTTTAGAAATTTGTGAGCTGATTGTTGAACGCAGCCATCAGTATTATGAATTAAGCTATATAAACCTATAATTCGGTAATTTATATTAGAACCGAAGGTATTACATACTCGAAAGTCATCGTTTCCTAACTATTTTACATGATCTAAGCCTCGAGGCGGCTTTGTCTGTCCATCTGTGCGGTGGCAGTGCTGTATGAGAACCTGCTGTCAGGCGTCCCTTCCCAGCACCCCATCCAGGGAGGTCATGTGGGTCACCTGAAATGAGCCACCAGTGCAGTGCTTCTGGCTGTGGGCTACTGGGCAGGAAACAACAGCCTCTGTTCCCATGCATGAAACAGCATGCTCGTCATGCTCATGATGCTCATCGGGATGTGAGGCTCAAAGAGGGATGCTGGAATGTAAAGCATTGCTCCGCCGTGTGAGGTGTCAGTAGCCCAGGGCACCTTTGAATCCGCAGGCCCAGTGGTACAGGAGATTCTCTAAATGTTTGGAACTCACTGCATGTCCTTACCTCCCCTCGTAGCCTTCCTTCTCTTTCCCTCTATTTAACTTTCCTTTTTTGACTCTTTTGTTTCCTTTATTTTGATCTCCTTTCCTCTCTTCTTCCTGTTTTCTCTCCTGAGCCCTTCCCCACCCCTAGCTAATTATTAGAGCATTTTGATTTTTAGGGTAATACAGAGTATCTAATACTATCTAATACTATATATTAGAATTAGAGTATTTTGAGTTCATTCTCGTCTTTAAAAATATCAATAGCAGCTTCTGTTATTTGCTCAGTAAGAACATCCCCGCTCTTGCAATTAGGTGCATTTTGTTACTGGGGGCCCCTGGACGATCTCCTGACTTGATGGCCCGCATGTCCCTCATCCTGGGGCTGAATCGTGGAAACTCTTCCAGGGCCGGGACGTTAATGCTTGTGAAAGGGGCCCAGTCAGGGCTTAGAACCCTAGCTTTCCCTGAAAGAAGGACAGCAAATCACCTTGGCAGTGGCGCAGAACTCACTGGAATTTGAACTTGTAAATCTGTACCTCTCTTTAGGCAAATACGATGGGAAGAATCCAGATTTTCATCAAAAATAAATTAAAAACGGAGGCCTCATATTATGAAAGAATTTGCGGGGAGATTTCTTTGGTGAGCAACTCTCCCTCGGTGTATTTAGCTCTGTTTTGATTCACATGAATTCATTACCGATAGGGCTTTGCCTAGCGGCAGGCCGACGGAAGACTGGAGGCCCCGCTAGAATGAGCTGCAGAGGCAGCCTGCCTCTCCAGGAGGTTTATAGCCGGTGTTAATCCTGTTTCTCCGAGCATTTTATTGCTTTGTTAGTTTCTTTCCTTTAATGGGGGAGTGTCGAGCCCAGGCGAGCCCCTTGTTTTACTTCCACCCGTTGGGGCTTAAAACACAACCTGTTTATCCGGACGCTTGGCACTATCGTGTTTTCACTTTAGGCAGGGGTTTCGGTTTCTGTGATGTACGGAGTGAGACAGCAGGTCACTGATGAAATGCGTCACTCACTGGGTAGATGATCTGCCATCTGAACAGCACACGAAGGACGTGTTTGCCAAAGGGGCAGACACTCCGGCCAGGGTGACAGGCAAAGCCAACCGGGGATGGGGTTCCTGGAATTGTCCATGGACTATGGATGTCCTGGCCAGGCTGGGTCCCTGAACTGCAGGGACTGTGGTCTGGTGGCAGATTCACACTTAACGTCCCCGGGGCACCAGCAGCGATGGTGGGTGGCGCCACCGTCTTGGGGGCAGAGGTTGAACTGGAGAATTGGGGCTGTCACATTCGAGCTGTGTCTCCGACGTTGTGTTTACAGGTTTCATCTCTAGTGCCCCCTGAGACCCTCTGGTATTCTGGGATGTTGGGCCCTGGGGGAAGGTGCAGGGAGAAGCGAGCCATGGAACCACAGGGTGTCCTTTCTAAAGAGCCCGGCATCCCCGTGAAGATGCCCTCCCTCCATCCCAGGTGCCTTTCCCTCGCTGTCTGTATTAGTCTCCTGTGGCTGCTGTGACACGTTACCGCAAACATGGTGACCAAAGACAACGGGAATTTACTTTCTCACCGTCCTGGGGGCCAGAAGTCTGAAATCACGTTCACTAGGGCTGAAGTCGGGGTGTCAGCAGGGCGGGGTTCCCCCCGGAGGCTCAGGGGCCCGTCTGCTGCTGGCTGCTTCTAGCTTCCAAAGGCTGCTCAAAGCCGGCGCGCTGTCTCCTTTTCTCCCTGGGTCAGTCCCCTGTTGCCTCCCTCTTATGAGGATACTTGTGATTGCAGTGCGGGCCCACTGAGATAATCCAGGATAATCTCCCGTCTCAAGATCCTTAAATCATGTCTGCAAAGTTTTTGCCAGGTTCCAGGAATTAGGGCCTGGTACTCTTCAGTCTTGCTGCATTACCTCTTCTACGTTCAGCAGGGCTGCTTCGATGTCAGCACGGCACTGATTGTTTGTAATTATTGAGTGGCACTGCAGAGATCTTCCATGGACTTCCGCCAGCCAAAGGCTCTCTGGCCCCCTGGCATATGGTCTGCGTGTGTGATAAAATACCCTGGCCGAGTCGGGTACCCCGGCACCGACATTGCTTCCAGTTGCTTTTGCGTGATGAAAGTAAAAAGCAGAACGGGCAGGTCAGTTTTATTAAGTCGTTTTAAAGTGAGTTCTGTCATGATGATGCGCCCTCACGTCCTGTTCCCAGGTCTGATGGCGCCCCCACGCCCCGCCGTAGTGCACACTGACACTTCGCTCTGGCTGAGTTCTTGGCGCTGGAGCCGGCTCCCCCTTTACTGCCCGTGATGGACCCAGAGAGGTGAGGAGACGCGTCCACAGAGGTAGGCACAGAGTGGACGCCAGCATCTGGGCCGTCACTCACGGCCCAGGGCCGAGTTCCTTCACTTGGTCCTTCCTCGTGCCCCAGGGGTTCAGCCCGACTGTCCGATTTTATGAGCTGTCATTCGCTTTTTCCTGGGGGGCTTTTTCTCCTTCCAGATCCTTCAGCAGGTGGAGCATCTGGTCCACTGGCTCTAGTGCTGCTCTCCCTGGGGACGCAGAACAGGGGAGGAGACAGTCACGGACTTGGCAAAGCGTCGGGCGCCTCGAGTCACGCTTATGGCAGTGAGTCGTGACCCGCGGTGCTGCGTTCTCCCTCTTGAATCGTGTGGGACATCTCCCCGAGGTGTTATTGCATGTCTTTCTCATTTTATGTGGCCAGTGTCAGCTGCCCAGGTCTGATGAAGGTGGCTGTTGCCTCTGCTGCTTGGACCGATGGGGCTGGTGGGCCCTTCTGGCCCTCCTTCCTAGGCTTTCTAGGTGCGGGGTTTCTTTCCTGGCCCCAGGTTTCCTGAGATGGCTCTTGGGAACTGCTTTGTGCAGGTCATCTGTTCCTTTCTTGTCGTGTCCACTCGCTTGAAACTCCCCAAAAGCAGATGCTCAGGGCCCACAGCCCTGCAGAGACCATGCTTCCTCGCAGTTGAGATTCCACCCCAGGCCCGTGCAGCCCCTGGCCAGCTTGGGTAAAATACTCACCAGCTCGTTTTTCCCAGGCTGTAGACAGCCCTCTGCGGCCTCGATGCTAAAGGACGGCCAGGCGACCTCATGACCTGTCTGCCCGGATGTCTCTGTACTCTCCTCCCCGCTTCCTGGGTCATTCTTCAGGGAGGGGCAGCTCTCGGACGGGGACACCCTCCAGGCTGTCCTTCCTCTAAGGTGGGAGTGAACCCCAAAACAGACTAGCCGTAGTTACCGCCCACTGAAAGCTCCGTGCTGTAGCCCCAAGGTCCAATTCACGTTTTAACCCTTGGTTCATCCCTGTGGACACCGCAGGGATGGGAAGAGTGGAGAGGGGGGCGCCCACCTCGCTGGCCATCTTCCCGTGGGTTTTCCCCTTACACACCGTCCTCCCTCCTGTGCTGGCCTTGCAGGGTCCAGTCCTGCTCACAGCCCCTTTCCAGTGTCTCTGCAGAAGTGTGACGCTTCCCAAACTGGCACCCAAAGCCTCTTTAGGATTTCCTTTTGCAGCCTCCGGGAAGGCTCTCCACCCTGGAGGTCTCACTCTCGTCCGCAGCCTGCTTCCTCTGCTCTTTTGCTTGTCGGTGCTCCCCACAGGCCGGTCCTTGAGGCCGAATGTCTGTTGGCCGAACATCCGCGTCTTTTCCTTCTACTCTGAGCTGGTGGGGGACGTCCCTGGCCCCCCTGCGAGAGGCTGCCATCACCCTCCCGCAGGCCCAGGCGCTTCTCCGCGTGCCACGTTCCCATCTCTTGGGGTGGGAATGACTGAGCTGTCCCCCACCCGGGTCACGGCGGGTGGGACCCCCTCTCCTGTTGTTTTCCCCTCTGCTTTCTTCTCTTCCCGGCCCCCCTCCCCATTCCCTCCACGGAGCAGCCTTTAAAACAAAATCACATCTTTAAAAAAGAAAACATTTCAAAATACAGAGACAATCAAAGACACAATACCCACCGAGGTAGGCACAGAGGTAGGCACAGAGTGGACGTGATTTCCTCGCACGCGTTTTCTGACAATTTCCTCGCACGCGTTTTCTGACAATTTTGGCAAAGCCGCCTCCTAAGCACCTGCACGAGAAATTCCCCGCACAGGTGTGCGCTCGCTGCGGCGGCCGAGTGAGTGACAGTCAGGACTGTGGCCACTTGGGTGGCCTGGGACAAGCCAGGCCAGGCCCCTGGGTTTTCTTCTTGGGGATCCATCCAATGTGGAGGCGGGTCAAGGTGCTTGTGTCAGCAGCATGGGGGTGGGGGACAGTGCGGGCTTGGGGCCCTCGTGCGGGACGGAACCGGCTCCCAGCAGCCCGGCCCCGTGTTGCCTCGTCCCTGAGTCAGTCACTGGGCCGGCATCCCTCTGCTGCCCAGATGAGAAAACGAGGTGCCGAGCAGAGTCCAAGATCGGACCCCAAAAGCCTCGGTGCCTTGTCTTTGAGATGTAGAGGGCGGATGAGTTAGCGTCTCCTCATCCAAAAATGGGCTGATTCTGTGCAACCTACACACTGTCGCTGTGGGTCGCAGCTACCTCTCGTGTGTGTGTGTGTGTGTGTGTGTGTGTGTGTGTTTCTAGCAATCTGCAGGCTAAGCCGCATGCCTCTTACTGTGTTCCACCACCGTTAAAATGAAAATCTTTGGAATCATACAGTAAAATAGATAAAAAAAAAAACCCCAAACCCATCTGAAACAGTCTCAGAAAAGTGCCTCCACGGGAGCCTCTGTCCCACAAACGGAAGAGCTTGACACACTCCCGGGACTGAGGGAGCAGGTGCAGCAATTGCGAGAGTTGACGGCAGGACTTCCCGAGGGCTTGGGATGGGGACGGGATCATGACCGAACTCCTCGATGAGCTTCTTAAGGGGGTGACGGACGCGCTGGAGTCTCGGATGCTGTTGGGTTTCTCGGGAGTTTCAGTGTCTTTCATCTGCCTCTCTCCTCAGGCAGGAGCCTGCAAACCTGTGGACGCACGTGCGATTCCGCATGCACGTACGTGTCTGCCAGTCTGTCCATCGGTTTGTCCGTCCGTCCGTCCATCCATCCATCCACCCACCCACCCACCTTTCTGTCTCTATCTCGCTCGCTCCGTCTGCCTCTTCTCATTTTGTCTGGTCACGCTGAAATTACTTGTCCTCCTGGTGAGAATGAATAATGAAGCTTTTTTTTTTCCTCCTCCACCCCACGATATGCCAGTCTTTCTCCTGAGTGGACTTGTTCAGATAGTTGTGTCCAATTAAATTCTGAGTCTGCCCTGAAAGTTGAAGCGGACGTCTCTAATGCTTCCTAAGGGTCCTCAGAGATTCCACGGCAGGCGATCCCTGCTGCAGGCAGAGGGGCCGCTTCCTCTGCAGGCCCCGGAGGCCTCTGGTGTGCGCATCCAGGCGCCCCCAGGGGCCTGGCGACAGTGGCGCAGTCCACATCGTCCCCTTCACGTTCTCCTTGTCTCCTGAGGCGTGGATGGAGTTGCAGGCTGCAAATCCGAGGACGATTTCTTAATCCCCCACCCCCCTTAAGGACCTCGAGGTCTGGGGAAGGAGCTGTGGGTTTCCTGAAAACAGTCTCGGCCCCGCAACCTGCAGGAAGAATTTTTGAGGAGCAAACACCAATTTTTGCACCTTGGCCTTGCTCGCTGGACTTGCTAGAACTTAGGAACCGTGGTCATGTCTCCTGAGAGCTTAGGTCCTAGAGCAGTGTTTCGCGTGTATCAACACACTTAGTTCTCATGATGACCTAAGGGGGTAGGTGCGGTTAATCGCTCTGTTTTTCAGTGATGGTGAGGTACACATTTTGCTTGGGGATTAAGTAGACAAGGGCATCCAAAAAGTGAATTTTTGTTCTACCCACATTTTACTTTCAAGTTCTCTACTGACAGGCAATATTAATAGTAATAATAATAATAATAATAATAATAATAATAATAATAAAATTAGGGCAATAGAATAAATAGGGCGGGGAAGAAAATAGAGCATCGGTTGCTGGACTCCTGGTCGGCCAGGGCTGACATCAGTGGAGGTGCTCGGCGTTACCTCAAGGTCATCCTCGGCCACTGGTCCCCTGGTCTGCTCTTGAGGACATCCGTAAGGCAGATGAGTCCCCTAAGCTTTTTGTCATAGCCATTCTGAGTCCTACAGTGCTGACGATGGCTTCTCCTCCTCTCCAGCTATCCTTTCCCCCACGGAATGCAGACTCGCCGGATGAAACAGAATCTGGGTTTTCACCTTCGTCCAACTTTTACAATTTATTTGTTGGCCAAGCAGTGACTCCCGAGGGGCGGCGTGGGCAGAAGGCGAGGAAGCTCCAAGGGTCGGTTCCCCACGCTTCTGCCCACTCTGCTTCTGCGTCTGTTGGCAGGTGCGGGGCTGGAGATGGGGAGGGGACAGAACCCGAGTCGCGGCTTCTGTGAGGCTGGCGGGGGCTCCGGCTCCGTCACTCAGTGGTGTCAGCTGCCGTTTGACACCCTTCTGGACAGGCCGCGAACCGCCTGCGCTTTCCAATGGGTTCCACTTGGCTCCTGTTTTTAAGCCTTTGAAGCAGAGCCTGGGGGCAGGAAGCCCCTCCAGCCAGGGATGTTGACAGCTTCTCTAAATTTAGAGGCCCTGCGGACTGCCATTTTGCATATGTCCCTTCCCGATGCCAGTTGGCACGGCAGGGCCCAGCAGAAGCCCTGAGCATGTTCGTGTCCTCCCAGCGCCCCATGCACACGTGCCCTCTGCGCTCCAGACAGCGAGCTTCAGGCAGGTGCCTAAGCAGAGGCAGCTAGGAAGCGTGACAGATGGGCTGGAAATGGCTCTGTTCAAAATGCCAGGAGGTCGGGTTGCAGTTCTCTCTGTCTCACTGTCCCTCTGGGAGTCCACAGGGCAATGCCATGTTCCCAGCACCGTGTTGGCCTGCTCTGTCCTCTGCCAAGCCTGCTCTGAGCATGGGCTCTAGAGCTTTCTCTCTTAGCCTCTTTGCCTCAAACTCGAGAGGAAAACGTTTGCTGGACATGACCGTGCATGGTCACTAGATGGAGCCAAAGGTCTGCAAAACTTTTTTTGGGGGGTTGTGCCTAAATCTGCGATTCCTCCCTGAGCTGAAGAATCCCTGGAGGAGAGAGAAACCTGAATCATAACCCCACACGGCACTCACAGGTTCATGACGCATCCTGATGACTACGTGTCGCGTCGTTTTTTCTCCCTGAGAAATAAAATTTCTCTTCCAGTGGAGAAAGGTGTTCCTTAACATCTCACACGTGCTCATGTTGAATCTCTTTCCTAAGAAGCTGGCAAACTAAGCCTGTAATGTCCGCTGACCGAGACATCGAGGCCAAGTCTGCGGTGAAATGCGGATGCATAGCTGGAGGGATGGAGAACACATAAGCCACAATCCTGGCAGCCTTGGGAGAGAAGGTTCTTTTTCCCCTAAAAAATGAACGTTTGACTTGTCAGAAATGTTTTCCCATTGATCCTGTCTGCAGGTTAGAGAGACGAGTTTACAGAAAATCCTTTTCATTTTGGAAGGGAAGATCAAGGCAAAGCAGAGACTAATTTCTTCCTTTGAAGAAGTATTTACGTACTCGAGAGTGAGTTTAAGAACAAAGTAGCAGGAGATGGGGCGGTGGGGGGCAGAAGTACAGTTCTTTGTTGCCCTGACTCTTCCCTTTTCTCAGCCTCCCATGTTACCTGGACAGTGGGAACCAGAGACATTGGAATAAAATATCTCCAAGTGAAAGAATCAACAGCAGAATCTATAGGAAAACACAGCACAACACATTCACCTGTATCACAATTGATTCTTAATATCGAGGCCCTTTCTTAGCGGTGCCATGCACCAAAGGGGCTGGAACATCCTGATTATGACAGTTTTGGTACCTTACTGATGAACTCTACATGTAGATCGTTTATCATGTGTAAAATGTGAGGTTGGGCAAAAAACAAAAACAAAAACAAAACACCCCATACACTGAAAACTTAATTTGATGCTGAGTCACACCTACGTGTCATAGATGTCCAGCTCATTCTCCAAACTGGGTTCTTCAAACCGAACCTGGAGGGCAGGTGTCTTGTGTGCCCTTTCCACTCTCATGTGCCCAGTGCCTGGCATTGTGTCTGGCAGAGTGGGTTCCCAACCTACTCGCTCGATGAAAGAATGGCTTGAAGGTCCGTCCGTGGGCCTGGCATGGAGAGAGGATGCTAATGTCTGCATTTTGTAGGTGTCGCCTCTCGAAACCTGCCTACTTCAGCGGGACCCTTCCAGAGGCAGGGATTTACCTGGAGACCTTGGGAAAAGGATGAAAATCGCCCCCATTACGAAAACCGGGACTCATCCTGCCATCTTTCCAGAAATCAAAGCAGGAGTCTCAAAGTTGGATGTGGCGCCCGCCTTGTAATAGGTGTGTTGTTTTCGTTTCTGTGTATCAGAAGTAAGAGGCCTTTACTCCGTCAGCATTTTTCTGTTTCGGAGTTCGATGGCGATTTCCCAGTTTCCACATGTGAAATCGTCATCCCATCTTTAGTTCAGGCCCATGTGGCCCTTGTGAGAGGGATGCCAGTGCGCAGTAAGGCACACGTTCATATTTAGACCCTGAGACAGACAGACAAAGCAGGAACCCTCAGTGAGGTGAGAGAAGTGTTTCTTTTCCCACTGACAGACTCTTGCATGCGTTTGTGTCAAACTTTATTTCCAGAAATAGAATAATATAGAAAGCAGATGGATGTATTTTAGGCTTTGAGTTTCTCTTTGATACTTCAAAGGACTTCTTACTTGCATGCCTCCCCTCCCCGCCTCCGGGCAAGGAGCTAAGTCTCTTTCTTTCCCTTTAAGGTGAGGTAACTCATGGTCTCCAGTTTTAGGGGTTCTGTCTGCCTGGGCTGCATTCCCACTCAGTGATGTGGAACCACAGGTCAAGGCTGAGGGACGTGGCATCTGCCACCCAACAGCTGGGGTGTGACCCCAGCAGGACCAGAAACTTCTACCTCTTCTCCAGCCGCTGAGGCCACTGACCCAGCAAGCAGGGAGGGGGCCAGGACTGGCATCCAGCGCCTTCTCCAGCCTCGCTCTGTTCCCTTGGCTGTTCTGATGGCTGTCAGTCTCCGAGGGCAAAGTGAACGCTGTGCAGTTCTGGGTTTTCACACTCAGCCTCTCTTCCTTCTGTGAGTTACTTACTGGTCAGACGTAAGGACAGAGCTGCATGGAAACACTTCTTAGCGTGGTCCCCACAAGTCCCCGCACTGCTCTGGGGCAGCACCCTGCCTCCCTGCTCCTCAGGGGCTTTTGGGGGACCCACAGGCCTCAGAGCAGGGAGGCGCTCTGCAGCTGTCTCCCTGGAGGTATTCTTCTCATCAAAACACCTGCAGAAGTTCTTTTCCCCTCTCTGTCCTGTTTTCATATTTTCAAATCAAAATACAGGGGCTGAGAGTTGTGAAGTGGGGAGGGGGTGGTTCTGGAATTTTCTCTGTAAATGTGCTGTGAGAGGTCTGTCCCCATCATCCTGAAATCAGATACCATTTTTTTTGGGCACCTCAGTTGAAATGGAGGCAGAAAGAGTCTCGTTCTGATAGCCTTGAGGCCTGAGGAGGTTCTGAGAGGGAAACCAAACGTAGAGAGATCTGCCAACTATGAAATTCTGCCCAAATGTCACTCGTTAGCATCACCATCCTCTGCTCATCTCGTTACAACTCCTACCAGGGAATATTAACAGAGCCTTTCCGGTTTGAAAGGGAACTTTCTGGAAACCGTTTACATTCTAGGACTACCAGTGTGGGGAAAGGTCTACAGAGCCAATGTTGAGTTTGGATTGGGTCAGTAGTGCCAGCTGAGTGATGTCGGTTCTTCCAAACCATGCTTCCTCGCACGCGGCGGAAAATGAGAATGCTACGAGACGCTTCTGGGACGGGGCGGTGCATTTCGCTGCTGCCTGGCACAGCCATGCCAGATTCCTTCTGTGTAGCGCCACGCGTCCTGGAGCGAGGCTTCGCCTGCACCCTGCGGTCCCTGTCTCGGGCTCACGTCTCGCCTGACGAGGGCCAGGCGGTAGCTCATGGGTGTCTAGCGGTGTCGGACTAGATCCTGGGGGTTCACTCCAAGGTGGGCATCACGGGGTGACACACCACGCGGGACCGTGGCTGGTCCTCCCTGTGGGGTGACGAGATGGTAACTCAGCCTCTTGCAGCTTCTCGCGGCCCCCTGGAGCAGGTTGTCGCCTTCTCCTGTCCCTTCTATGCCTTCTCTCCACTCTCTGGGGTGTTTGATTCCAGTCTTGCTCAGTCCTAAACCTTTGCTCTGTTGGGTAGGGCAGAACCTTCCTGCCCTAGGTTTGAGGCTGAAAACAAAAACATGTTGCTTTTTGTTTTCCCCTAGAAATCGGATATTGGCAACATTTTCCTTGTTCTGTTGTATGGGACTTGGGCTAGGGTACCAGGAAAGGGTTTTGGTGAGCCTTGTTAAGGGGACAAACGTACTGATTAATAATTTGAAGTATCTTCATTCGTATGATTTAAGGGTGAAAGGCCTTCATAACACCATCCGTGGGAGAAACCCACAGTTTACATCTGCTCCATTTTCTTCCACACTTTTCTAGACATTTAATGACAAGTGCAACTATGACGTGTCATTTACAGAAATGGGCTCTCACTAAATAGACTCTTCTCCATCTTCTGTTTTTCACTTAACGCATTTTGGACTCTTTCCAAATTGCTAGTGTAGATGACCTCAGCGCCTCGAGGGGGAGGAAGAGGAAGGCATTTTGGGCAAGTTAATCCTTCCTCACCCCCAGTGCTGGCCGGACCCCTTCACAGGTAATTCCCTCCCCCCTGTGTGGTACTCGTGGCGCGGTGCTGATGCCCCATCAGCATATACTCACTGTCACTTTTTTGATTTTAAAAGTGTCCTCTAACACTTTTCCCTCCCTGTTTTCTTTCTTTTTATCATTAAAAAAAGTAATAAAAATGTAAAAAATACCATCCATGAGGAAAAGAACCACAGAGAGGTTTTTCTCCTCCTTTCTTTTCCTGTAGATAGAACCGTAACTGAACTCTGATCCCTGCAAGGACACGGCCCTGTTTGAAATGCACGGGGTCTGTCGGCTGAAGCTGGGGAGCAGCAGGGCCCCAGGGGTGCTCAGGATGGAGCTGAGCCTCCCCTGATCCCTTCAGAAGAGCCATTCTCCTCTGCCACTGCTGTTAAGTCTCTCACAGGACGCATTCGTGCTGCCACCTGAGCGTGTGGAAGGAGAGAACGCCGACAGAGCCGGAGCAGCTCCGGGGTTCCTGGGACTTCATCACTCAGCCGGGTGGGTAGCGAGGAGAAGAGCTGAGCTGTCGCCTGGCTTCTCTGTCCTTCCTTCAGTTCCCATGGCTCGATCGCTGGAATTCTTGCCTTGACCGGCCGGCCTTGTGTTTCTGGGCCTGTCACGCAGCCGTCCCCCATCCTCACGGGACTGCTGTCGTAATCTGCACGACCAGAGGCGCCCGTAGAGGTCCAGCGGTCTCCTGGAACAAGGGAGATGGCTCAGCAGATCTCTCTCTAACTTCGATATTCTGTCCTTGTCAATAGGAAGCACTTTTGATGAGTCTGATGTTTAGTTTTCAGGAGGAGAATAATCTTCTTGAGCAGGGAGAGGACTGGTTTATGGGCCAGGACAAGGAGACTTCGCCTTTCACCCTCCGCTCGTGGCAGGAGGTTTTAGGGTGATGGAAGCTTGGCTTCCGTCGCAACTCCTTTCTACAAGAGACTTTTCCTTAGCCTCAGATACCAATGCTGGGAGCAAACGTTGCAAACCGTGACACCAGCCATCACAAAGAGGAAGAAAGACCATTCCTAAAGAGGAAACGACATCTTTCCATCTTCTTAGGAGTGAGGGACACTTATGTTACAACGTTTCAGGAGTTTCTGTGACCCTTGCCTGGGACTTCCCGCTGGGAGAAGGCTAACCGATTTCCCTTCCTCTGTTTTATTTCATGTTTTCATCTTACCGATGAGGAATTTGAGGTTTTGAGGAGTCTCAAGGAGCAAGTGGAACTGGAAACCTTTCTTTTGACTGTTTATTAAGACAAAGTCTCTGTTAATCTCAATGCTCACATTCCTCTGGGCTGGAGATCAGAAGATACTGTAGATTTCCTGGAGAATTTCAGCAAGGAGGCTGGAAACCCAGCGGGGTTTGGGAGTGCCTGCCCTCAGGGCCAGTGTGGCCCGCCCTGCCCTCACCTGGTGGCTCTGGTGCAGAGAATTCCGGTTTGCTGCCCTAGGGGCACCACCCGTTTTCTCACTTTCCAGGCTCTTGGGATGCAGGACCCAAACCACAGTGAGACAGGATCTTAGCTGTGGGCTCCGATGAAGTGGGATGTGCACCCCTAGAAGAAACAGAAGGGGCTTTGGGGGAAACCAGTGAACTCCTCAGAAGTCTATACGTCAAGATGTTTGGGGGAAGAGACTTCCTTCTGGCGGCAGAACTGTTCCAACCCCGACACAGGTGCCTCGTCGGTCTCTGAAGAAGAACGTCCAGGTTTGCTCAGTGATAGTCCCACAGCAGTTCTGCTGGCTGATTGGCCGGGGGAGGTTCTCTTCTCCTGCAATGAGAAGATAATCAATCACGTTACTGGCTTTTGTCTTGGCGAAGGTATTTAGATTTCAGCCAGCTGGTTAGCTGCCTCAAGGCCACCTGCTTGACTGAAAAATAAAGAATCAGTCTCTCTCCCTTTGCAGGAAAGGGAAAGTATTGACTCGTGTGATAATTTTAGGTGGATGATTAAATTTGGCCTCTTAGGCTCCAGCTGAAAATTCAATTCAGATGACTGGTTTTTCTTTTCATACATCGTTGAGCAATCCCGTGTACTGCCATGGCTAATGTTCCTGATGCTGATTGTCCCTTCACTTTAACAAAGCACAGGCTCCCCAGCCCACTATTTCATGTGCCTGCCAGCTACAGACACATAATGAGGAAAAACACTCTCTGCTTAAGTCGAGAACGCTACCTTTATGCAGGCGTGCTCGCAGGCTCTCTTAAGTAAGCAAATCGCTCTGTAGGAGAGAGCAGGATGGTGATGGTTTCTCTGGTGGTCGTTTATAAAGTATACCTCTTTCCTCTGGTGCACTTCACATTTCTACTGCAGTCGGTCATGCTTCTGCTGCCACTTGGCTGAAACATCACAATCTCAGATGCCAAGTAGCGAACAGGTTTGACGTGCATGAGCTAGCCCAACACGGAGAGTCATTTTTGACTCCTGCATCCTCCACATTGAATCCTTGAGCAAATCTTGCCATTCTGTCTCCAAAACATTTCTCCAGACCTCCCACTTCTTGCCATCTTCATTAATTCCCACCCAGGAAGAGCCTCCATCACTGCGCACATGGACCACTGCAGTCCCCTTCTACGTGGCCTTTCTGCTTCCATTTCTGCCTCCTGAAAACTCTTCTCCTCACGCCTGCAAGGGTGGTCATTTACAAAACAATTAGGTCACAGAGTTCTCCTTATTCACAACTTCTGTTAACTGCCCGCAATAATGAAGGCAAATTGAAGCTCTCCAACTGTGTCTTCAGGACCTTATGCATCTGGCCTCTGCCCTCCTCTCACACCCATCATCTCTCTTCCTCTCCCTCACCCTGCTCTTGCCATGTCTTTTTTTTTTTCATGTCTTGACAGCTTCAACTTCCTTTCCATCTTAGGCCCTTTGAAGTATGTGTTCCCTGTGCCTGGAATGTTCTTCCCCCGGCCAAGGTCTTCACAGGGCATCATCATATTTATTCTGGTTTTAGCGGTGGTGCCAACTCTTCAGAGAATCTTTCTCTATTATTCAAAATAGCTTAGTCCTTCTGTGTTATGTTATCCATGCATTTTTTTTTTGTTCGTTTGTTTAGCATCAGTTTCCTTTACTAGAATGTGAGATCTGTAACAACGTGGGTCTTGTCTGTTGTGCTCAGAGTGTGCCCAGTGCCTAGAATAGGGCCTTGTAAATAGCAGGTGCCCAGTGAATAGTTATCTAGTAAAGGAATGAGCAAAACCTGGCAAAGAAATTTTCCCGAGTGATACAGGAACAGGATGTTTTCGGTGTGGCCCTATCAGAAGTGAGGGGATGAGGCTGAATGACTTACGGGAGGTTTGTTTTTGATCCATAGTCTGAGCTTCTGAGTTTTCAGATATTTTCCGAGGCCTAATGTCTGTGGTGCTGTTAAATGTACTCAAACAGTGACAGCCTCTTATCTTGAAGACGTAGGAGATTGACCTTGTTCTCAGCCGATCTGATCAACTGAAAAGCAAAATGTGCCGTTAATTTTAGGATCCATTATATGTGACATTTTTTGTCTTGCTAAAGGTTAGGGGCCAATAGGAGAATTGGAGAAGCTTGCTAACCGATGTATCTTTATGCACATTTGGAAATTAGTTGGCGCTGGGCACAGTCTGAGTACTCACCCATACTTGGGTCTAGGTCTTGTTGTCCAGGAAGGGCTGATGTCTGTGCCGTGTCCTCAGTCTCTAAAATGTCTTATTCGTGCCTCGACAAAGGGCAGGCATGATTCACACCGGGTGAATCCCTGAACCTCACAGACAGGAGAAAAATGCAGAGTCGTGGTACTGAGAACATTTCTCAGCCTTCGTTGTCAGTGCTGGGGCCCACTTCAGCACATTTGTGAAATGAACTCTGCTAAGGCGAGGTCAGTGACACCATAAAAAAAGAGTTTGTAATTAAAAAGGCTTATAGGGATCACTGGTAAGATGGCCTTCTTCTTCTTTTTAAAATACCAAGTCACTTAAAGAAGTAAACTCGATAGAAGTTATTTCCTTACATCACTTTTGCCCATCAGTCAAAGGGAAGGGACTGAGAAGAGATGCCACTTGAGAAACTCTAAGGGGCAGGTTTTAGAACTCGGCCTTTGCTTGAGAAGCCGTTTTTCACCTGATGAGGCATCTACAGGGTGACTTCAGCAGTCCTTAGAGTTCGATTATCTACAGTGAATGATAATAGGGTTAGAAAATAAGGTACAGATAAAACAGCTCATTGGGAAGGTCCTACCTTTTGTGAACAGCTATAAGCCTTATTATTCTAACATACCAGACTGATGCTAGTGATTTAAAATATTATAATAAAGGTAAACAATCACCTCCACCAAGTTACATGTCCAGTGTATATTTTATTACATTTGACTCGTCTGGGCCTCAGAAATTAGATCTTACTGGCTGTATAAGAAATTAGCCAAAATATTCCCAAACCAGAGACAAAATGAATGAAGAAGAAGCAAAAGACAGAGCATCTGGGTTCCTACTGGTGTTCTGAGGGGAAGCAGTGATTTTCACGAGCCATCCTGTAATGATAATGGCCAGAGGAGTTGACTCGAATTCATCCTCTCTCTTGACTGGAATGCAGTTTGGGTCCACAATGGGAGATTATCCTATGGGAGGAGTTTTAAATCAGAAACTTGCTGGTTCCTTCTGTCAGTTATTTGGAATTACCAGGACCACACACATACTCACAAAGCAAAAATGACCACGTAACTCAGGGGATAGCGTCGAGAGTGTGTGAGCTCAGAGAGCTTCCAGCCTGAGTTCCTCCCCACTTTACCAACAAGGAAACCGAGATCAGAAAGGGTTAAAGGAGGTCCCAAGTGCCACACAGGTCGATTACAACTGAGGACTGACTAGTACCCGAGTGTGATGACTCATAGTCTTTCTAGACAGAATGAAAAATTAGAAAAATTATTTTTTTCCAGTTTTATCGAGAAATGATTGGCATACATCACTGTACACAGCATGACGATTTGATAAACATGCGTTGTGAAATAATTATTGCAATGGGTTCTGCTAACACCATCATCTCATATAGACACAACATACAGAAAAGAAAGAAGAAAAAAAGTTTTCATCTTGTGATGAGAACTGTTAAGGTTTAAAAGTGATGGTTGAATGCCACGAAGTAGGTGGCAATGCCTTAACTGTAAGCACGTTGTCAGGCGCGAGGGCCTCTTCCATCCTTGTCAAGGGGGCTGCTAATCTCTCATTTCATGCAACACAGGATTACTTCTAATTCCTCTTATATTGCCTCTTAAATGGTGTCTTTCTGCTCTGAGGTTGTATAGGTAAAGAAAGAGCTATGGTGTCTGAATTTGAACGTAGGATCTTCTACCCTTAGCTGCCCGTTCTTGGGTAAATTATTTAACCAATCTGTTCCCTGATCTTTGGAAAGTATAAATGTGTGCAGTGGTGAGCTTCAGAGACACTCTATGCAAAGACCAGTATGCAGTAGAAACTTGGAAATGGTAGCTCTTATTATTACATTAGAGGAAATATTGTTTACTGGTCAAGGGGGTGGCCCCGGGAGTCAGACTGACAGGCTTTGCATCCAGGCCCCCTGCTTCCCAGTCCTGGGACCTTATTAGCTCTGCAAGCCTCAGGTCTTTTATTTTAAAGATGGGGGAACAAAAATACCTTTTTTATAGAGCAGTTGTGGAGATTTAGTCATATAAGTCATGTCGTGTGTTTGATAACGCATTGCATGTTGAAGAATTTGATAAACGTTGGCCATTATTGTCATTATTTTAAATTTTGCCATAGAGGAGATGGGGTGGGAGTCAGACTTCTTTTATAAAGGGTCAAATATTTAATATTTTAGACTTTGCTGCCCAAAAGACCTCTGTTATAACTACTCAACTTCACCACTGTCGCAGGAAAACAGCTGTAGACAACATGGAAGGAAGGAGTGGGGCTGTGTTCCAATAAAACTTTATTTACAAAGACAGGTGGCGGGCCAGACTTGTGCCTGTGGGTCATAGTTTGTCAACGCCTGTTGTAGGGCAACTGAGAATTCCTGCTTTGTGGCTTCTGGAAGATGCCATCTTTTTGATAGAGATAGAGAGGACAGGTGTCTTTCTTCATGGAAAGAAGATCTAAGTAAGTCACCTTAGGTCTTGTTTTCTTTCTTCACACTGTTCGTGGTAGAGTTTACCAACAGTAGGGCAAGAGCATCTATTTGTTTGTTTATTTATTTTGCCCTCTGACTACAGCTTGCTTTCTGCCACAAGACACGACCAGTCAGGTTCATAAGGAGGCAAAGAACCCAAGAATCCTCTCGCAGACAGGTACACCAGTTTCTATGCTGTCCTTGAATTTAATTTCTTGATGTTAGCAGACAACATCATGGATATATTTGCCAATGCTATGGTTTTGCTATCGACAGGATTTGCAGTTTCCCTTATTACAAATGCTGGCAGTTTTCAAGTTTTCTTATACCAGGTTGCTATGCCCTTGATTCGATTCCTGAGACCCTTCATGAGGAGGACTTCAGCGACAAGCTACTTTTGGCCTTTGACACCACCTGGTGATCTTTTTCCCATTGTTCACGAACCTACCAAGAGGAAGGCCACTTCTGGAAATGATTAAAGGTGGCCCTTTGCCCCAGAGTGGAGGTGTAATCCTATTAATCGGGTACCAGAGCACATTTTGCAGTCAGAGGAGAGAGAGATTTAACCTTGGCCACTTTCACAGAAGTATCGAGACCATTTATTTCCCACCCACTGATCTAGGCTCTGGGACTGCAGAAAAGTAGACCCTGGGCAGCCATAAAAATTAAGGAGTGAACGCTGATCAGTAGACAGTCACTTGCTTTATACAAAGCGTGGGGATTGACAATAATAGTCTTACTGGTAGTGAGCTAATCAGTAGGGCGAGGCTCCAAGACTTGTCAACAGCAATGATACAGGGTTTAGTGTTCCCACAGGGCCCATGTGCAGAGAAAGCCGTTTAGGGGGAAAAGGACCTGTGGTCTCAGCAGAAACCCACGACCACTTTTCTCTGCTTAGAGTTGGGGAGGGGAGTTAAAGAGCCCCATGACGGTCAGTAGAAAAGGAAAGTTCTTGCTCATTTTTCTGATGGTGAATCATCATATTTTGGAAACTTCACAGCCAGATGTTGGTAATTAACTTTCCCAGAATCCTTTATACTATGGACCTTAGAGTCTCTGAGGGGCCATCAAATTTGTCATCTGTAATTGGAGTTCTTGGAGACTTCGTAGGGTTTCACCTCACCAATTGTCAATTAGGAAAATTTTATAGTGTTTTAATTATGTGAGCAGCGCTTCTGTCGGCATTATATCTTTTTTTAGACAGTAAACATTCCTTCAAAATATCCCTTTTATATTCTGTTTCTTCGGTGTGCCACTCCCTGATTTCTGAGCTAACATTTAATTAGCAATTTTGTGTTAATAGATGAATGAATGTACAAGCTTTTACTGGCATTTATTTACTTTCTAAACAGAAGGGTCTGTGAGACACAGTGCTTTAACCAAAAGATGACTCTTCAGTCACATATTTGGCGTAGAGGCATGCTCTGTGTGTGGAGGGACAGTGGGGCTGGAAGGCTGTATCTCACCTCCGAAGCCCTCAGGCCTGTGCCTGGCTGCCCAGCTGTGGATAAAGCTGAATGCGCCGCAGTGGACAGATAGGACCGGACAAAGCTGTGGCAGAGGGGAGCAGACAATGTGGGAGTTCAGTGAAAAGGCTGTGAGAAGAGTTCTCTCAGGCATGTCAGCTGCACCCCAAAAGTCCAAAGGGTTAGGAGTCAATACAAACTATTTGATTTGGCAAAAACCTGATCTTGAACAGTAATTTCAGGGGAGTGGTGGACGTGAAAGCTGCATTTTAGATATTTGAGGAGAGAATGGTGGTGAGATAATGAAGGCTTGGCTGTTGAAGAATGGATTAAAACAGAGCAATATTTTCAGGAGGTAGCGGGACTGAGTTATGAAAACGGTCTGGAAAGAAATGATGCTTCTGGCAGTCTAGGTGGGTTCATGGCAAGTACCTGGAGGAGTGGGGGCTGGAACCCACACCTCCCGATGGCCAGCCTCGGGGGGATTTCTCCTAGAAGAGAAATATTTGATGAGAGAAGGAAAGGACCAGTGGAGACGAGGTTGAGGATGCTGGTGAGGCAGTTGGTTTTTGAGAAAAAGAGAGACTTCTCTTTCAAAAGAGACTGTGAGGGAAGACCAAGGGGTAGGTAAAGAGAGAAGGGAGGCAGATGGGGGACCACTAGCAGGTTGTCGTGTTCCCCTGGAGAGTCCATGTTAATGGTAAATGGAAAACTTGTCTCTACACTTACAAACACACACCACAGTAACACACAACAGTGAATGGTAGAGAGAAATTTAATAATTCTTACTTGAGCTGCTGCTTTTCAGCAAGTTAATCTTAGAATGATTGCTATGACTAGTGATGGTAGATTTAGGTAGGGAGAGAAAATCATTTCCATTTTCCTATTTGAGCCTCTTTTTAAGTTCAAGAGTTTTTAGGACTGGACAATTCTTTGATGCAATTCTTTGCCTACACTAGACAGATTATGGCAGAGCTAGCTATATTTCATGGAGACGTGAGATCACTATCCTCCCTACCTGTCTTCCTCCCTTTCTTTCTCTTACAAACTGAAAAATCCCAAGACTAGGATCTGTGAAGTAGTCTAAACAGTTTTACCAGAACCAGCTACTAACTGTGACAAGATATCTGTTTAAGGTAAGACAATACAAATAATAAAACACCTGCCAACCCCATGTTCCTGTCATGTCTGGGGGCTCAGTGGATAGACTGTACATTCTGTAAGATTTCTTCCATGTTATTTTGGTTTCCACTGTTAAAAAATGCTAGGGGGAGAAAGCGGGTGCTTTGCAGTGGCCACAAAAAAAGGAGCCAGAATCCTTTGGTTTCTTGTTTATTCCTTCTCCATCTGCAGTTTAGGACTGAGAACTAATAGCTAGGATGATGCTCTTCTTGGGGTTGTAATCTCAGGATAAGCCAGAGATCCTAGAAATGAAGAGTAAGTTCATGTTTATCCTAAGTTCAGACACCTAGAGAGCTCGCATTAGTAGGGTGCATTTCTAAACGTGCTGGCCAGTGATGAACAACTTTCACAATCGCCATCCGAGGCTAGGAATAATCCTGAGGTGCCGTCTGGATTATCAAAGAACGATTCCTTTCCATTCAGTGTTAGTATTTGATTTCTTCCATTTGATTTTCTAATTTGTGAAAACAGATGGAGTGAGGTTTATTGAACTTTAGCCAGAATACTTCATTAGCAGGGGCACTGACGTTTTAGCCACGTTTTATGAATGGGGACATAGGGAAAGAAAATCTGCCATGTATTTTTCCCAGCAGAGGCAACAGGAATGGTGAGAAAGTCCTTTCTTGAAAGGAAAGCATCTTGTTGTGGAAGGAGAGAAACATCCTGCATCCCTTCCTCATCACCTGAGTTCAGTCACGGAAAGGATAACTAACACCCACCAAAGGGTTAAATTCTGCCACTGGCTGTGCCTGGGGAAGCTCACTGCACTAATTAGCCAAGGAACCCATGGGAGGCAGTCTCAGCAGGAGGCCCGGCCCTACCTGCCCGAATGCTTAGGCCGAACACACCTCCCTTTTCATCCTAGACACAGCCCTCTCTCCTGCTAGTTGTTATTTTCCTTGCTCACCTCCGGACACTTCAACACATTCACTGGAAATATCATCACAGGAGAACTCGGCTTTGACAGACACCTCTCTGAAATTATTTCCCCCCTGTTCTGGCTCGCACTTGAATAATTTCCCATCAACAGCACGTCTGATTGAGTTGGCATCACAAACCCTTTTGTATGCTATTTTTTTTTCTTCTTCAAAAAATATTAAAGTCTGAATAAAATTGGAAGAGCTGCCTGGTAATGATCTCATTATATATAAATACAGAGGAGCTGGCAGGGGAGATAACGACCCCAAGACTCAGGTATGCGGTGCATACCTATTATGTTCCCAGGAGCCGGCCCCACTCAACCCTCGTCAACGTCCCTCTGGGTTTAAGATTCAAGCTGGAGAGAACAAATGGCTGATTGAAGCTGGAGATATCGGGTTTTTTTCTTCCCTCCTTCATGACATATGTTAGGAGATGAAAGGAACCTGAGCGGTGTGTTGATTCTTCATTGGGGAGTTTCATGTGTTCTGATTGATCGGAAAGACAAAAAGGCAGAAGGAGAGACATTTGGTGCTGGCTGAAAACCAGATCCATTTTCAGTGTGAAGTGTCCTCGTTTGGGTGAGGATAATCGTGATGAGGCAGTTCTGGGGATAGACGCTACTAGATTTTAAAAAATAACAGGCCCGCCACCCAGTTTGAGTTCTCAGACAGCAGAAGAACAAACATGTGGAGGCAGTCGGCGTGGGGGCTGGGATGGGAAAGGCCTCTCTACCGATGGAGTTTATTGGTTTTTTGCCCCAGTTATCTTTTCTGGCTGCCAAGGCGTCAGCAGATGAATTTAAGCACATTGCAGAGGGCCACGTATGGGATTGGATTCCCAATATGGGTGAGGCAACACTTGCAAAATTTTACTCCTTTTAGCATTGCAAAAAGAAATTGGGTAGGACAGAGGGTAGATCACATTGCTCTAAATGGCCCTGTTAGGTTTTAAGGGGCATTTATCTAGAAGGAATTGCCATCTGCCATCTTAGACCAGAAAGGAGAAAGAGTTCTTGGCTGTTCCCACTGGCTCCCTTCTGATGTTCATCGTAGGCAGTGTTCAAATGCAGAATAACATCGTAAGCATAATTCTTTGGCAAAAAGATGCAATGAGTGACCAACTATTTTCCTGCGGTTAAAAGTGTCATGCAATGTGCATAGTATGTTGTTGAGCGATGACAGTAAATTCTTACTGACCGAGAGAGAGTTATGGCCGTAAACTCTAAAGAAGGATTAGTCAGACTAGACAGGGACCTGTGTGGCCTGAGGGGAGCCCCTGGTATCACGTGGGGCCTTCCCATCATGGGGACAATCAGGACAGTTAGGTCCACACTGTACACACGCTGTTTGACGCATGGCTAAGTTTTTAGTTTATTTTGTGTTGACATTTGTAATGTCTCATAGTCCCAGGGAAAGAATATTTTCTCTCTCCTGCCAGTGCTGTCGGCATCCGGGTGAATGTTTCCCCCACTCGTGCTCTGACTTTCTTAGGTGATGGCAATTGAATGTGAATTTAATTGCTCGCTGAAGTTGAGTGTTGGAACCCCACTTCTGTTTTTCTCCATTGCCTTTGGAGGGATCTAAGAGAAATCTCCAGTAATTGCATATTCCCACGATACCCAGTTATATATCAGGATCTTCCGTTTTCATGATGATGATGATGATGATGATGGTAAACTACCGAAACAAGTACTGTGCTACAGGCCTTACACACTTTATTTCATTTGACCATCACAGCTCAGGGAGGTGCATACTATTATGTCATTTTACAGATGACATCACAGATTGCAGTGTGATGTCCAGTGGGAGAAGGATTGGGTTGTGGCTATGAATGTTTGGAGGCTATGGAGGCAGGATTGGGGATGATTTACATAGACAAGAAGTCTCCGAAGGAATCCCTCATTTCCCCAGTCCCTTTGCATTTATTTAACTTGTTTTCCAGAAATGAGTCATAATTACTGCCTACAAGCCACCTCTAACTTAGCAGATGGATAAGAGTAGAACATTAAAAACACCACCACATGGAACAAATTTGAGTTTGGCCTCTCATTTGCTATTAGCCTTTCTGGGTCTAAGGTTCTTTTTAAAAACTAAATGATGGGATCAGGTTAGAAGTCTGCCAACTTTCTATAAAGAGCCAGATATAAATATTTTAGGCTTTGGGGGCCATACGGTCTCTGTCGTGACTTCTCAACTCTGCTATTATAGTGTGAAAGGAGCCATAGACAGTCTGTGACAAATGGGCATGGCTGCATTCAAATCAGATTTTATTTACCAGAACACGGGCTGGATTTAGCCCATTGCCGACACCTGGGCTAGGGGATGGCTGTTGGCCCTTTCTGGCTGGAAAGTGCTATAGATGCTTCCCATTCTACATTGATTTCAGCCTTCGAGCGTGGAGACATTGCTTTAGCTTTTCTCTTCTCGAGGAGGAGTATATAAAAAACGGCAATAGAAGTGGTCCTGGAGAGGCCCCAGGAGGGGTTCCCCGCAATGTTCTGATTGAAATCGCAATGGGAGGAAGCCATTAGGAAAGGTGGGGAGGCAGGTTCCATTAATCAGGCGCGGGCACCGCTGTTTCAGCTGGAGATGAGGCCATTAGCTCAGCAGGAGGACAAGACGGGGCAGGCAGGAATCATGGTTTTCCCAACAGCAGAATGCTGAAAAGCTCTCTTTGGAACAAAATTTTTATGTGATTCCTTAGAATCCAATGCATAGTCAATCTTGACATTTTGCTTGTTTTGGGAAACAATCTAACATAAGAATCTAACACAGTCTAACAACCATGAGAGTCAAACACAATTTAAACACAGATTTGATTGTTGTTGAAGAAATATACATATCTTCACTTGAAATCTCTCTCATTTATTACTTTCATATCCTCAAATAACTGGATTTTCCAAGACATTAAAACAAATGGATAGTCGCAGGATACTCCTGTTGCTAGTGACAGAATCACCGTGCTCAGATTGACCTGAAAAGGGAGTCGATGCTGAGAGCACAGCACGGTGCAGGGGAGTGCTGGCTTCACCTGGAGGAAGGGTATCAAACGAGGCCTTAGTGTCGTATCTCTTTCACTTCTGCCATCCTCGGTGTACCTATCCGCTTCATCTTCAGGCTGACTCCCTCCTGGGGAGTAGGATGTCATCCCAAGACTCCCCTTCTGACATGACCAAATGCAGCAAAGGAGCAAGAGCTGCATCTTTCCAAAAGCTGTCGCATAGCCTCCGCTGCCTCTGTGGCCCTGATCGGGTTATGTGCCGCTTCCTAAACTGATTTCAGTGGCCTCGGCCAGTCAGGGCCGACCGCACAGCGAAGGCTGGTGGCAGAGGCTCCACAAAGGACAGTTGGATTGCATTTATCAGGAAGAGGTGGCTGGCGGCTGGGTAACACACAGCAGATGCCCAGTGACATTTCACTTTATAATTTTAAAAATACTTTTTATGGAAATGGTCTCATTTGATTTTACAACAATTTTATGGGAATATGTTTGTCAGCTCTTATTATTTCCATGTTCAGATGAGAACACAAGGGCTCAAATCACATGACTGGTTCAGATTCCCACAGTTGGTGAAAGAGATGGATGTGATGTCGGACCGTTATGCCACAGAAGTGTTACCTCTCCTATTTGGACTAGATGTCTATTAATGACATCTAAAATCGAATTAGCATTTTGAGGAGCCATAGCACACTGGCTTACGTTGATTTTATGGCAAAGTAAGAGCCTCACCGATTTTTTCACATGATTTCTGGTAAAGTGTAATGCACTTAAATTGGCTTTTCGAACTCAAATGCAGGGCTACATTTATTCCCATGATATCTTGTATGAAATCACTGCATTGCTCCAACCTGGCACGAACTTTTGAGTCGTGTGGAATTCAAAATATTATCTCTCTCTCCTAGCTTTATGCCATCTTCACGTTTAAGAGATATATCATGTTGTTTCATCTTTTACGTAATGGTTAAAAAGGTTGAACAGTGAGATATATTGATTTATTACTTATTTTAATCAGGAATGAGAGTACCTTTGGCTTGGTTCAATATTTTTATAACTGATGAGGATAAAGGTTAAACTGACATGTTAAATATGTGAATCACTTCACAGATGGAATGTGTCTTCTCATTTGACCTCTTACCTCCATTTCTAATATAAGTAAGATTTTGATTGAGAACATCACCTTTTGAAATGAAAAGCCAAATGACTGGCTTGTACTCAATGGCAACTATGATTTTGTAAAACCCCCATGTCATTTATTTTTGGATAAATTAGGAAGATTGTGGCCATATAGTTAACGTTAAATTCCTGCAATGAAAATAATAATATAATCGCAGTGGCGATCGCGCATCACGATCTGCAGATTGGCTAGTAAAAGAAGTAGATAGCACATATTCCCTTCGGGACTTAATTTTCATTGTTAGATTAGAAAATTGAAATTCTGCAACTCAAATGTGATACAAGGGTTTGGCCGGAAATGTCATCGAGGCTTAAAACTGCTCGGGTAGGAGGGTGGTGGGTGGGTTTCAGAGTGTCTGTCAGTAGGACTGGCAGTCAGACTTTTTACACACACACGCTCCCATCCTATAGCTTTGCTTTGGGTTTAGTTCAAGAAACTTTAAAGGCAGATGAAAGATTTTATAGTAGAATCAGTTATTATTACAGCTTAAACATTGAGAAACATCACTGGACCACTCAGTTTCTCTAAAAACATTGTTTTTAAGGATTGGTTTCAGCCCTGGAGCAGGGAGGCGTGTTTCCTTAGACCCCTTCTCTCTGAGAACCACTCTCCCCAGAAAAGCGTTTGCAGCTACTTTCTGTCCCAGGTGATCATCATCTCCCCACAATGACCTGAGCACAGCTGTTCCTGGCTCTGCCCACTTCTCGCATTTCCACTCCCTCCTCTCTCTGACCCTTAGATCTTGTAGAAATGCCACTTAGGTATTTCATACCAAAAAAAAAATTGCCTTTAAACGAATCAAAAGGTTTCAAAGAAAATGAATGAAGGCTGTTCTTGTTTTCCCTTTCCCATGGAGTGGTTAGCCATACGATCTGGAAAACACTGTGTCTATTTAAATGGAAAAGTATGCAGGGAGCAAAGCACCTCCACCTTCTCCCAGTTGCACTCAGGCAACAAGAAAGCAGCGCCGTCCTCCTCCCATCACTGCGTGACCCACCCCTCCTCCCCCACGGCCTCCTCGGGCCCCCCTTCACAGCACTCGCCCTGAGCTGCAAGAACAGGTAGGTTATCGAGGTGATAATAAGCGTGAACATGTTCCAGTCTCGTTTTAAGCCTCAGCCACACTGTGCCGCTTAAGAGAGGTTAAATGCTCGTGTGACCCTGCGCTTCCCACCCCCGGCCACACAGCCCTAAGCCAGGCTGATCCCGCCTCCCCTCCACAAGGGACCGTGGGGTGCACGATGATTGAGGTGGCCTCAGCGTCCCCTACAGCTGCTGACTTGCGCTCGGAAGTTCAATCCTCTCAAGGTAATCCCTCGGCTTTTAAAAACATCTCCTGGCAATGAATTCTGAGGTCCAGGCCTTCCAGCCAGGCAGGATTGTGGCAGGCCCACGAAGTCCCGGACGCCAGGCCTGGGCTCGGTGCGGGGCGTTGTCGTATTCCTACCGGTAGGACTTTTGTGGGCTCGTTAGAGATTCTAGCTATTGCTAGAACACCATTCTCACTCTTCTTTCACTGCTAAGGTCTTCTAGATCCCAGATGCCGTGGGGCCTCTTGCAAGTGGCCTGGCTTCACCTGTGCATCAGGAGGAGCAAAACTGCTTGCAGGTGGAGCGGCTCTTGGTGCTTAGCGAGGCATTTGGTACGAAGGCCAAACTGATTGTGCCAGAGTATGTGGAGCTCTGTTTGCTGTTGTAGCTCTGTCACCGCCTACGGGCTGGTGGAGAGGGACATTCTCATCGGCCAAAGCAGATGTGGTGCCAGGCTCGGAGAGATTTCTCTTCATGCGGGGAACTTGTCCAGAGGTTCTGAAATAACTGTTTGTCTTTGAGACTCTTTCATCTTTATTCTCAGCCAGTAAGGTCCTTCCTCATTCCCAAAACTGCTCTGGTCTCCAATAGTCGGAAGTCCCCAGTAGCGGTTGCACACACCGCTGTGACAGTCCTCTGCCTCCTCCTGGGGATGGCTTTGTTGTGGGAGGATTTCGGTGACCTTGTTTCCTACAGCTTCAGCTCTGAGTTTCAGGATGTGTTTTGGCAAGTGCAAAATCCGATAGTCACCGAACCCGCGATAATCTTTTATGCCCCGTAGAAGTCAGTTTTTATTCATTCGTTTCTTTAGGAGGTAAGAAATAAAGCTGCTCCATTCTAGGCATACATTAGCATTTATAACAATGCAGTGCCAAAAATGTAATTTAAATGGAACTGATTAGAATTTCGATAGGGCACCTAGGAACCTCTAAACAAATGCTGATCAGGTAATGAGTGGAACAAGTCATTTATTTTAGTGCTGCGGCTATCTGTTCGAGATTGGGTCAGAATTTCCCAAACATGTACGGTGACTGTTCGTTAATTATTCAGTCTGGCTCAGTAATTGTCTAATTTAACTACAAACTGTGAACTTATATGCAAAGCCACAGAAGACAGCAAAGGGAAAAAGTAACAACCTGGAATAAGGTATATATATATTTTTTGTAATCATATTCATTTATTCAAGGACTCAGAAAGGAGCTATTGTTAGACTTTGGCCTTGGTCTTGTCTTCGTGCAATGGACTAAATGGCTCAGCATTTGTTAAGCAGGGACATTTCCGCTCCAGAGTGCCGAGCTCTGCAGACGAGGCAGTGCAAGCTGGCGTTCGGCCAGTCTTCGTAGGTACAGCTTCACCTTTGGGTCGGTGCACGATGTGTCCTGAGCGGGACAGACCGGCTTCGGGATGCTATCATTGATTGCATGGTTTTCTTCGGGTTCATCATCCCGGAAAATGTTCTGAATCTATCAGAAAGGTTCATTTACAGAGGTTTTCTCCTTTGATGTTTTGGAGGTTTTTCTTTGATGAAGATAAAAATGTGTCTCTTATTTCAGGAAGTAGTTCAACTCACATCAGGAAACCCTCGATGCGTCTGCTCCCCCAGTATATCATTAAAGCCAATGTTCTCTTTTGCTTATTGATTATCCTTCTTGGTAATGAAAATTAGTTTATCAGCCCTGTTGTCTTGATATAACCGTGATACCAGGATGTCACTCTCTAGAATTAGGAATTAATTCTAGGTTAGAAATTAAAGCTCCAGAAAGGCAATAAGTTTAACGTCACCTCCTCAACTCAGGATAAAGCATTGTTTTCAAGGAAGAATCATCGGTTTATTGTAGTTTCAATGCTGCCTTCCTCGCCGTGTGTGTTTCGTGTGTGCAGAATTTCCGGGGATGTGGCTGTCCAAAATAAATCCTGCCTTGGAATGATCACCTAACATCTCAGGCAGGTGAGAAGAAAGGGCCACCAAAGGTCCTGCGGCCTGATGGGCATAGCAATTTGTGTGGATGGCGGTCATTTTTATTTATACTGTGGCCGGGAGAGAGAACACTTTTTTCTTTTCTTTTTTGGTAGAGACTGGGTACGAAGCAAGCTTCCAGGGTAGTGCCCAGCAGAGGCGTCTACACCGCTTGTCATCACTGAGTTAATAATGGGGCAGTGGGGCCACAGGCACTGCAGGGGAGTCCCCTCACGCCTGAAAACCAGCAGGTATCTCAGGGGGAGAGCCTTGGGGCCCAAACTCCCCATACCAGGGGGAAAGAAACAGTGAATGAAGTTTTGGCATTGCTGGAAGAATTTAATGTGTCCTGACTCCGTATTTTCAAGATTCGATCATTGTTTGAGTACATTATTACTTCTAACAGGCATCAGGCCACTTTGCAGCTGAATAAACTAAGGCAAAGAGAGGCGAAAAGAATTGCCATACTCACAAAATAATTCTGAGGCCGAGGAGAAATAAGAACCAACTGTCCACCTCAAAGCAATTCTTAGTCAGCTAGGCCTACGCGTATCCCTATGCCTCTTTAAAAAATAAAGTAGAAAGGAATTAGAGATGGCCAATTTTCTCCACAGTGATGATTCTGGTTCTAATGAATTATGCTATTTAGAAATATGCTCAGAGAATTCACTACCTTGAAACAAACAAATGGCAAATGGATAATATATTGTGTTTGGGGTAATTTATTTTCTCTGGCTGTGTTAACTCTTGAGCAATTAACTCAATTATTTCCCTAATGTGAACACCGACTCTATTCATACTAAAACAATTATTTGGACAATTGTTCTAGGGCGAGCATTTACTTTATTATGTTTTCCTTCTCCTCTCGTCATCTGCCTCTCCTCGCGTGCCTGGCTGTCTTTGTGAGAGCCGTTTCAGCAGTCTGTGCGAAGATTGTAAGCTCTCAAAAAATCATAGCAAGGAACTATAGCTGCACATTTATTCTCAGCAGAGCTCCGCCTCACTTTGGACTTTTATGTCGTGCTTGCTTTCCAGTCACTGAATGCCATGTTATAATGTCTCCATTATTTTGGTGGGCACATTAGAGCTAATTGTTTCTCGCAGCAGCCCTCAGCCGCCCCCGTGAGACCTCTGCAGCTTACCTTATCATAATATTGGAAAGCAATTTCTCTTGACTGCTGTGAACCAACGCCAGAAATCCAAAATGCTGCCATAGTCATTAAGTGATTTCCAATTAGTTAATTGGTTTCACAGGCTGCTTCTTTCTAAACTGCACCTTAAATGAAAAGCAGAACCATCCATTTTTGAAAGGAAAAATCCTGAGGCCTTTGGCTTTCAAAATCTTAAAGCAGAGCAGACTGTGGGAGAAATATTTCCCTAAAAACATCAGTTCTGCAGAACCAAAAATGTTGTTATTCTTGCAGAAAAGAATGGAATCTCTTTCCCGGCTTTCCCTAGTGGTCTAGGGTTAATTTGCCCACTTTAGCATCAAAGGAAGTTAGGTAGATGACCGCAGAGCAACAGGGAACATGAATGATTCCTGTGTCCACACTGCTTCGTCTCGGGGGAGGCTTCCTGGGCGTGTGTGTTGGTGCTCCAGGGCTGCTCTGGGATGTGTGAACCTCGCAGAGCAGGAGGGCAAAGTCCTGAGACTGGTTCTGTAAGAGGTGGCTTCATGTGATTCTGTTTGTGGCCTGGGGAAAGGAGTGGGGTGCAGAGGGATGGGAGGTCGGCCTAGAGCTTCCCTAGTCACCGTGCGTGTTGTTAGTGGTGGGGGCGGGCCTTAAACATGCAATAACTGGCTTACATGATGGGATAAATACTTACCCAATAGAGTAAACAGGGTAATAATTACCCCAAAGAGTAAATCGTTTATTTTCCCTGACAGAGAAAACTTAGCTTTAGTAGTAGATGGAATGCATAAAAACTGAATGTAAATTTTCCTCTCTATCGGGTAAAGAAGCAGTCCATCAAAGAAGAAGCATCAGAGTATCGTGTTGAAAAGCATGAACTTTGGAACCGAACTACCAGGGTGGACATGCTGTCGGTCATTCTCCAGTTACGTGACTTTAGTCTCTTGACTTCTCTGTGCTTCGTTCTCCTCGGAAGTGGGGGAAGGGAAGACTGCCATCCTCATGGGGTCGTCATGAAGAGTTAACAGGCGGTGACAACTCATAAGTCCCTTAGAACCAGGTCCGATCCGTAGTTTATTAAGTAAGCCAAATTTTATATTATGCCATGTTTTGAAAGATTCACCCTTTGTTCTCTCTGTTGAAAACAAAACAAAACACAACACCTCTTATGGTCAGTTCATTACCTATGAGAATCAATGCTCAGAGGAGGGCGACAGATGATGCTGGCAGCCCGCTCAGTCGGTCTGTCAGCTGTGTTCCTGCCTCCAGCCCTTAAGACCCGTTCATCCCCCCCAAACTCACTCAGCCTGGCCTTTTTGTTGAAGAGCAGTGATTATGTTGGAGAAGTAAAGAAGTAGATGAACTCAGGAGGGGGGAGGAGGCAGTGATTGGGTCAGAAGGAGGCACAGAACTTCAGTGTGTGCGTGTGTATGCGCGTGTGTAAGAGAGATGCAGAGAAAGAGAGACAGAGTCAGAGAAAGACAGACAGACACCCAGAGACAGATTGGACAGGCAGTAGCAACAGAAGATCTTCCCAACGAGTGGGAGAACGCGCATGGGACAGTCAGAGACGACGGGAATGAGGGAGGTGAAGAGGGAGCCGAGGACAGACTCCCCTGGCCGGCTCTGCTGCCTTCTGTCTGCTTTCGAGGCAGTTGGTTCATCATCGCAGCAGCCCGGAGTCCTTTAGGAATGACTTTATGGATTAAAATTTAAAACCAAATTAGACGTGTTTATTACAAAGCAGCACCCACACCGAATTGATGACAAGCCGCCAACGTCGGGCTCACCGCTGTCCCGCGCTGTCCTGGGCCGTGCTGTCCTGTATGTGGCTCTGGTGCCTGTGCAGCCACCCCTTCTGTGTCATGTCCCTGCCCCAGGACGGCACCTTGGGGTGCTATGCTGATGGGCACAGGAATGCATTCACAGGTACATACCCCGGCCTTGATAGTAACTCTGTTAGAAATTTGTCTGCTTTTGGGGTGTGTGTTTAACGTTTTTACTTTTTAAGTTTACTTATGCAGCCCATCCATCCATTCCAGTGGAAACACCAAGTGTGAAATCTCATAGTTATATAGGATTTTCGAGATTGTGTGCTTTGGAAGTAAAATGGTTTCAGGGACGATGCGTTCCCGGGCCCCCTTGCACAGCCACTCCTCCGTTTCCCACCACCTAGCCGTTTCTGAAAGGGGGATTCTTTTATTCCAGTTTTATGGTTTACAATGCAGTATTTTCTACTCGTGTATTTTGGGACAGGAGCTGCTCTTTCCAGTTATTAATCAGTGTAAAGGAAAGAAGGCATCAAAGGGAATGCTTGCTGCTTGGTCCTATCTAGAGAGAGCAATGCGTTTTCCTCATAACGAAGTTTATTGATAGATTTATTTCTACGTCCCAGGAAGCTAGTTAGGACTTAACAAATATTAAATCCATCAGCCAGATAACCTCTCCCTGCCCTCGAGGAACTTCGGATCTGCTGAAACAGGACAAACATCACGTACCTTTATCTTTCAACATTCCTTTGCCTTCTATTTGTGGGAATAAACTCTCCAGAATTCCCACGCAGGGAGCCTGAAGAGGTTTGGGCTGTGACACACTTAAATTCGTTTGCAAGCCAATGAGAAGGTGTGGTTGGAGTTACTACCTCAGCAGTAATGATGCTCGTGGAATGGCTCCTGTCTAAAAAAAGAGCCGTTGAGTGCTGAAATGCCACCGCAGCTGAAGACCGCACGGATGATGCGCCTGGTCCAGGGGTGCGGAGCCGGGAGCCAGTGTGCGTGGACGGCTCTGTGCCATCTGTTAATCACTGGCTTTAAAGCCCCCATTCAATTACACGGGATCCCGTGCTAACACTCCCCTTGCCGAGTGGCCTTTCCATTTTGGAAGGCAGCAGGACCCTGCCGTGGAGTCGACGTGTGTCTAAAAGCCCAATTGAAGGCGTTGCAGCGCACCCGGAGTATTTTAATCTCCGGATATTATTTATATGGAGGGGGAGCATCCTGGGAGAGGCGCTACGTTAAACCCACACACTGAACGGCTCATCTTTCCCTCCCAGGCAGGCTGCACGTGGCTGTTTGGGCTCCAGTGGCCCCGGGGAAGCTCTCGGCTTCCTCCTGACCTGCCACCAACCTGCTCTCCACTCCAGACGCATTAGGAAGGAACAAAATGCACTTGTTTGAATCGATACCAGGCACTAAGCAGCCCCTGGGCTTTTTTGTCAGGTCTGTGATAGGAGCGTTATCCTCTGCTTGCTCTGGGTTTTGGGCCACAGGAAATTTAAAACTCAATGGGCTAGAAGCGTGACCCCTGGATGCGCTTCGCCCTGCCAATGTCGCCTGGCTCTCCAGCCTTTAGGAAGCTCCTGAGCCAATAGGAGGGAAGGTGATGTTCTCAGCGTTTGATTCTCACTACCGAAATGCCCTTCCTTCTCCCTCTCGGCCCAGTCTCAACCCCTTCTTCAAGGGCCAGCTAACATGTCACGTTGGTTCTCCACAGTGCCTTCCTCCACTAATTTTCACACCCTCCTCCAGGGTTTGGACTAGAACAGTCTGCGTTATGACGTTCCTGGGCTTACAGTTTCTGGGTGTGTGTGTTTACCTGGTCAGGCTTCTTTTTTAACCTTTTATTTCCTTCATGGGGGTAAAACCACTTAGCTTGGCATTTTCAGGAGGATTAAACGATGTCATCAAGTACAGGGCCTGCCAGAGAATACTCAGTCGATGTTAGCTCCTTCATCCTTCGTAGTTCACTCAGCTAACTGTGCTTCTCAAACTTTCGGGGGTCGTGGTTCTGTTTGAGAATTTGTTGAAAGTTATGGTCTCTTCCTTTCCCAGAAAAAAAAAAAATACATGCAAAACTTTTCACACAATCTCGGGAACTTCAAGGATCCCTAAAATCCAGTGAGACCCCCTTGGGGAGGGGTTGACCCTTCAGGGAGACCCCTGTCTCCTTTGAGCCAATGTCTGTAAGGTCATTCATAGCACCTGGAGAGGGCCTGGCATGCAGAGGGGCTGGACAGGTACTGGTTAGTGTCCCCTCTTCCTCAGCTGCCGTCAGAACATACCCCATCCCTGGAGGACATCTAGCTATAATTTTTTCTTACATTTAGTCTTGAGCGGCTGTCATGTACATGTGACAGAAATACCCCTGAGCAGAGAGGCTAGTCCTTGACTGACATGTCTTCCAGCTGGCCCGCCATACCTGTTTTGAACAAATTTGGCCTTTTCAAAAATCTTCCCTTCCTTGTTAGACTCTACCCTGCAGTCCTGCGTGTGCTGCTCGCCAGCCAGGCGAAGTGTTTTGCTGACATCTCTGTCTTCGCGCTCTGTATGGAATTTAGAGCAATTATCCTTTGGTTGGTCCCCGTGTCTGTATCTTGGCCGGCCGCCTTGCCTTCCACGTGACAACTGCTTTGCAGACAGTGCACCTGGAGTTCTGCCAGAGCCTAATGTCACCCCTTGTCTCTAGGGCTCACCTACACCTGCCCCTCCCCTTCTCAGGCCTGCAGGTGCAGGCCCCCCTCACACTGTGTCTAAAGGCACAAAAGAGTGTGGGAGTCTGGCTGTGATCCAGTCCATCGGAACAGCAGTGGCAGTGAACCTGGACGGTCCAGGCACCTCTGTTTTTAATAGCCTGGGCTCCCTGGATTGCTTTGTCTGGCGGCGTACAGCAAGGACACGGACTGGGTAATCCCATACTTCTGTTCCACTCCATACCGTGTAGCCTGCACCTCTGGGAACAAAGTTTTCTCTACGATAAAGTCACTTCTCAAGAACAATTATGCCCCCCTGGGGAGGAATGTCTGTCAATGTGTGCCAAAGTATGACTAATCACATTGGCTCAAAAAAGCACTTTTTCCCATTTGACTTTCACTTGATTTTTTTTTTTCACTAAAGAGCAATAAGGACAATGACAAAAAACCTCTAAAAACAAAAACAAACAAAAACCAAGCCTAAATCTCCCTTCCCTTGAAAAACCGCTTCACGTGGTCGTGACTGCAGGTCAGGCTTTATTTAGCTATCTTATGGCTGCCTTTAGCACACCTGCACGTGGGAGTGTAAGGATGCCGTGGATCACTATTTCTCAAACTTTAGGGGCATTCGAATCACTTGGAAATCTTGTTAAAATGCAGGTTCTGATTGGGTGGGGAGGGGGTGGGGCCCGAGGCTCTGCCTCTAACAAGTTTCTGGTTGACCCGCAGCTGTGGGTCCCTGGGTGCACTGTGCAGCCACCTCCAGTAAGGTGCCTGCCCAAGGGTCAGGCGGTCCCAGCATGTGCCCGCCTGCATTGCCCATCAGCCTGCTACCTGGCCTGCTCTTCATCACAAGCGGACGCTGTTGTCTTGAAGCAGACGCAAGCAGAAAGGCTCTGGTCTTGAGAGAAGAGCAAGTTCTGGTGAAATCAAGGCGGATCCTAAATATATCACCCACCAGAAGCCTCCTTGCCTGCAAGTCCTCATGGGCTGCTCACTAGTTATTTAAAGTTCTAAGCAGAAAATTGTTCATCACTCAAAATTTAGAACAGCCAAGAAAAGTGCAACGAATGTAAATTTTCAGAATCTTGCATACTTGAGGCGCGAAGAACATATTTCTGAAGCTTGAGTTCAAGACATCTCGCTCATTCTCATTTCACTCCTATGAAATACCATTTCTCTGTTTATATCTCGTAGAACACCACCCGAATTCTTTTCTGGAATGAACTGAACTGGGCATACATTAATAAATTAATTATGCAACATTTGTCCGTTCAACACTGAGGGCCCACTACACATAAAAAACATGCGAAGAGGTTTTGCTCCGTAGTTAGTGATGCGCACCATTAACCTCTGTGCGTTTCCGTTTTCCTGAATAATGCAGGGCTGGCCTGGGTGGTCCCAAGTTCTCTGTTATTGTGTCACCTAAGCCCTGGGAGACGCCGAAGCACTGAACGTTCTGCCTGTTTGTGGCGTTTTACTGCCCGAACACACAGAATTTTCTGAGCTTTCTCTTTTAGGGCCGGGTGGAAAAGGCACACGTCATTCTGTGTGTGTTATGGGGTGGTGAGGAAGGGAATATGTCTCCTGGTGGTAATGTTGCTTTTTTTTTTGAATGCAAGAGTATTCTCATTAAAGAAAAATCCTACATAGATTTCGTATGTATAAAAGCAAGAGAAGTGAGGGGGTCTGAGGCCATTCGTGGTCTTCTCCTTTGCCCCCCAAGGATGCCCTGGGTCTCCGTGGAGGACAGCTGGAGTTCTCTGTGGTCCAGAGTCCAAATCCCTCTGCGCTGTGTTCTTGTACATCAAGCTCCTGGTGGAAAATCTTATTTAGGAAACAAATGTTTAAGGGCGAGTAAGTCTGAGCAGGTCTAGGTGAAGAGATGTAAGCAGTCTAGAGAGGCCATTTCCTCTGAGAGCGGCGAGGGAGGGCGGCAGGGCCTAGCGGTGGTGTGGAAAGCTGACCAGACGAGGTCTCGACACCTCATGATTCTTCCTGTGCGAGGGGTGGACGTGAGTTTCTTAGTGAAGAGGCCTTGTCTTGAAACAAGGTTGTAGGTTGGGCGGGCAGAGGGGGAGAGAGAGGAGAGGGGGAGAAGGGGAGAGAGCGTGCCAGCCTTTACGCCCTGCGTCTGGTGGGCAGGAAATGAAGCAGAGCAGCCGGGAGCCTGTGATGGATGGTGTGGAGGGGCATTTCCTGTCCTTGCAGTGTGTCCATGCACACTGAATGGCTTTGGAAATCCCAATCTGCAAACCGCAGGGGCTGAGTTTAGACCCTCAATCAAGTGTTTCTGACTTTGCTGCCTTTGGTGTCTGTGAATGCTCAAGTACTTTGTGGAAGGAGGAATCCTAGTTTTTACTTAGGTTGGTAGAGCATAAGCCTATGGCCTCTGGCAGATGGCTTTTTACTGTGTGTGTGTGTGTGTGTAGATAGATAGATAGATATAGATACTATGTAGTGTGTGTGTGTGACTATATATCTATATCTATATATCTATCTAAATCTATCTAATTTTTTCTTGTTTTCTTCCAGGGTGACTAAAAGTGAAGTGTGCCTGTCGTGAAGGCTGCCGTCCGGTTGAGTTGCTTCTCTAGTGAGAACAGTCAGTGCCATTAATTCTCTCCTGGACCGTGTGCGCTGCAGAACATGAAACCGACTTGCCTGATCACATTTCCACTTCGAAGCAGGAGCCTTGGGAGGCAGGTGGGTGAGTGGGTGGGCGAAACGCTTTGGGGAGCTGGTGTGTTTCCGTCGTTATCAGCGGCATTGCCCTTTGGTCTGTGGGTGACGGTTGGGGTCAGTTTGTGTGTGAGGGGCTGGGGTAAGAATCAGACTGGAAGGAGAGAGATGGGGTGAAATCGGAAGGTGCCTCAGTGACACCGCAGCCCTAACAGTGAGATGGGTGACAGGTGCTCCCTTTAAAGGACGTGTGTGGGGGAGGAAGCCAGATGGAAAAGGGATTGAAAATCACATACTTTAAGGAAGAGATCAAAGACCGAGTCTGTTTCATGGCAAAGGAGAAATTCTACTTTTGTGTGTGTTCTATTTATTGTCTTCAGTTCTTGAGAGGCTGTTGAAGGGAGGGCTTTGGGGTTATTCTGTGTGGCTTCCAAGGAAGAATTGGAGCTTTTCTGGCTCCACTGGAGGGCGAAATGTTTAAATGAAATGCGGAGTTTCTTGTGGAAGTGAATTTCTCCTTAGATCACCATTTAAGCCAGTGCTTTCAGGGAAATGCATGGTTTGGGACACCCTTGGCCTGGATGACCTGACCTCTGGGGCCCTTAGGAGGCCATCAGACAAAGATTCCATCACATTTCATAAATTTCCTTCCTTTCTCCAATAATAACTCTCGAACAATATTTGGCTTTGCTGAAACTAGGTCTGCCACCTTGGACAGAATTGAGTTTCCTCTGGAAGTGGAGTCATATAGAATAGGCTCCCCCGCTTTTAAAGAATGAGAAGATTAAAATTAATGGTTTCTGTGTAGTTGTGGTATAGGAGAAAGAACACAGAACAGAGCCCAAAATGGGATCTGAGCTCAAACATATTCTTGCTGTGATTTGGGGCAGAGCCTCAATTTTTAAATTAATAAATGTAGCTAATGATTTTACATTTACAAGGTTCTTACAAGTGTTGAATGAAATGCTGTGTGTACAGTGCCTAAGAGAGGGCCTGGTACATAGTAGTGACTTAATAAATGGAAGATATTTCCTTGAGTCTCCCAGACAGTTGAAAATAGAATAGTCAGACTATTAAAAAAAAAATGGCCAATGTCTTTGATGAAGTATGATAGAGAAAGTCTCAGCAAAATACAAGCAAACTAAATTTAACAGCTCATCTAAAGGATCATACACTGTGGTCAAGTGGGGCTCACCCCTGGGATGCAAGGATGGTTCAACATTTGCAAATCAATAGAGAATGAGAGATAAACATCATAGGAGCATCTTTCTATGATAACAGGCCATGAGGCTGCTTAGTGTCTGCCCTTTGCTGAGGTGGATGCAGGTCATGGATTCAGGACCCATGGAAGGATGGGTGAATGGGTGCGGTGCAGGTGAATGGGTGAAGTGGCAGAGTGCCAGTGCCTGGCTGCAGGCAGCTCAGACTAGAACAGGGTCTTCTTTCTTGGGCCTGTTTGCCTCGGAGCAGCGTGTTGTGTGCACATGTGTATGTTTTACATCTGCCCTCCCAGGCTTGGGCTGTCTGCTGTACCATTTTCTCTGGTCCAGTGTTTCTGAAGCGCCAATGTGCAAAAGGCAGATCTTGCTAAAAGGCAGATACCAATTAAACATATTCACGAAAGAGCATGAGAGTCTGTGTTGCTCACAAGCCCCCAGGTGGAGTTGCAGTTGCTGGTGCACGGACCTCGCTCTGCGTGGACAGGGTTTCGTCCTCGTGAATGCTGCTGTGGAAAGTCTCTGGAGCCACTGTTGGCTCGTTGATGACTTTGGAGTTCTGCCCACCTCTCTTTTCCCATCAGGATCCAGAGAGACCGTTTCCTTATCGCCAAGGTCCATGATTTGCAAATTATCTGTATCTCCTTTTCTTCCAAATGAGGCCTACCAGCATTCTCTGAAGTCCACATTTGGGCTGCTTCTAGCAATGTATTTTATTTTATTTTTCTTAAGTGGTACTCACACTGCTGTGGCAAAGCCCCAAGTACAAACCTGTTTTAGGAAAGAAATTCATCTTGTTAGAGGGAGTGGAGCTACTTACAAGGCAGATAATGTTCTGCTGCTTGCTGAATTGATGGAGAGAGGCCCCATGATCCAGACTCCTCTATTTTTCATTCTTCGAATGCAGTCTATCTTCTGAATCACATGAGCCATGTGAAACAGGGAAAGAGAGCAGTGGTTCTGGAAACTGAAACAGAGCCCTTATCTTTTCATAGAGAAGATATTATTGCTTGTGATTTATGGGGTGCAGGGCGATAGGACGAGTCACGGCACACAGCGGACTTGGCCTCATTCTGTGATGAACTCTTGGAGCACCCCAGGGGCAATGTGCACTGTAGAAAAGCTGCCACATCACGAGCTTCTGCCTTAAAACAGACTGAGTGAGCTGCAAGGAGACTTGGTTTCTGTTTCCAGTCCTACCACTGACTTACTTGGCCTTTCTCCAAACTCCTTAAATCTTCTGAACTATTAGTAAGTCATGTTAATCATACTTGCTATCGATATTTGCTTGTGAAATATCTTGAGATGTTTATTAGTTAAAATAGTCTCAAATATTTGTGAAAACTCACTTTTCCTCCTGAAGATAGGTCAGCTTTCATGGGCAAGATCAAACAACATAAATGAATAAAACCAACTAAACAAACAGAACAGGTGACCAGAGCATCCTTTGTAAGAAAAGAGCAGAGGACAAGGCAAGTGTCCTCCCTCCCGCCATCTCTCTCTCTTTTCCTTTTTTATTCTGGATTTTTTTTTAAAAAAAACTTTATATTGAAATAATTTCAGATTTATAGAAATTAAAGTTACAGGAATAGTTGAAATGATTTGTATATAAATTCCAACCAGATTGCCCAAATGTTAACATTTTACCATATTTGCTTTCTCTCTTCATATATCTATATTTACATCTGTATTTATATATCTGTTTTTTCCTGACAAAATTGAGAGTGAGTAGAAGAAAACTTAAATGCCCCTTTCTGCTTAAATACTTCAGTGAGTATTCTAAAGATGTTTTCTTACCTACAGTACAGTTATCAAAATCAAGAAATTAAATGCGTAATGCTATTAAATCTATAGATTTCATTTAAATTTTGTCAATTGTTTTAATGTGTTCTCTATAACAATATAAAATATAGTTTTCTCTGGTCCAGTTCTAGACCAGGCTCACATGCTGTATTTAGTTGTTCAGTTTCTTGTCTCCTTAACATAGAGCATCAACTCAGTCTTTTTGTCTTTCGTAGAGAAAATAAATAAATTCTTGACCCTAAGAGATTTCACAGAAGTTGAATGGACAAATATTAGTTTATTTTAACAAGCAACCATAGAAAGTCTCAAGGCTGAATTCTGAGATTAAAATTGTTTTTTAAAGCTATAAAAATAAGACACAATTATTACAAAAATTAATGCAGAAATGAATCAAGTCCAAGTAAAACCAGCCCTCCATTCTTCCCTCGAATAAGCACAGTTAAAGAGTTGTGTCTATTGTTTCAGATCTTTTTCTATGCTCATAAAACGTATACACTTATAACGTGTGTGTTTAACTAAAATGACATCATACGCACATACTGTTCTGTAACTTTGTCTTTTCTTAAAAAAAAATTACCATGTCGTTGCACCTTTCTTTGTCCATCACTCAGGACTATGAGGGTGAACTCTTAGTACCCCGGCTGGGGAAGCCGGAACCTGAGCTCAGAGTTTTCCACCTTGCTTTTGCTGATATCTTTGATTTAGTGATAAGCTTGGAAGTGGCCTAGGGCGCTGTGAGAGGACATTTACGTGTTCACTGCTAGTCATTCAAGTACACAAGGAGAGTCTGGGGAACAAACTCCCTTGGATTCTTAGCCTTTCTGTCCTTTTCTCTCATGGTCCTCAGATGCATCTCTTAATTTATAGGTCTTTTGTGGAGAACTTCATTTAGCAGGCTGGAGTCTGGAAAGGCTGCAGCTTAGATGATATAGTCTTATACATTATGCACATAATGTTGACACGTCAAGGGATGAGATGAAATACAAAAAACACATTTAAAATGACACTTTTGATTTATTAAAACCTCTTGCACTGCAGTGAGAGTCCATCATGACATGACATGGAATCAATCTCTCTCTCTCTCTCTCTCTCTCTCTCTCTCTCTCTCTCTCTCTCTCATCTGTACTTACATGTATACCTATATCTATATAGGTATATCTGTATCTTGCTGTCCATGCACATGCACACACATTTTGTAAAAGTCTTCGGGACCACATATCTGGGCCCATCCCCGTGGGTGTTGATTTCTAACTGTTTAGATATTCTCTTATCTCTATCCTAGATTAGAAGTGCAGCTGTTCTTCAGTCTTAGACACACTTGCCTGATCTTGGAGTGACATTAGGGGTTTCTTGCATCAGTTTTTGCTCAGCTCTTTGAGAAAATCGGTCTTAAAGATTGGTTTAGTCTGGTTTTACTTTGGTTCTTGAGTGGATTTTCTCTGGACCTGTCTGACCTTGAACTTTATTCATCCTTTGCTTATTTTGACCTTATGGTGCCTTTAAGCCCAAGAGGGCAAGTAGGTAGTGATGATCCAAAGTTATTTATGAGCTTGATGGCCATATTAGTGGTTTTCCCATTTTGCCTCTCTCCCTGAGCCTTTAGCCTGAAAGCACTTTGGAACAGGGTCTGTTTTCCTATAACTGCCTCCTTGCTCTTTAAGGGGAAAATCAGAGCAGTGATTGAGTCCTCAAACCCTTATGGCACCGCGGAGTAATAACATTTATCACACTTCTTGTTTAAGCCCTTTAGAGAGTGACATTTCACAGTGTAATTTTGCTTCACAGATTTTTCCCTTGTGAGTTTTAACTTTCAGGGTAGAATTCTCTCTTACGGCTTCACCTTTTTCCTGCTTTGTATATCTGTGAGAAGTTGCACAAATAAGGCTCCTCTCAGCATAGCAAATGGAATCAGGTCATGCTCCCAAGTGCCCTTCACCTCGAGATTCCAGATTGTTTCTTCCTTATGTGTCGTGAGCAGGCCCAAATTGACTCACCTCTCGCTGCCCTTTTCACTTTATGAAACAAGCAACTAATAGCACACAGCTCTCAAAATTCCCGGATGACCTGCATTTTGCTCTTTTTTATTATCCCTTAAGAAATGTCTCGGTAATTGAAATCTAGAGTCACAGAGTTTTGTGATCTTGTCATTTAGCATTTTACTTCTGGTTGGCTTATTTATGCTGTGCCTTTAAATCCCAGAGTGATCAAAATCTGCCTGAGGGACTTAAAGGACTGAAACTAAGAATACTGTCATTAATTCAAAGGCAAGAAGTTAAACAGAGGTCCTAGTGGCCATACTTGTTTGGGAGTCAGAAGGAAGAAAAGGGGAAGAAAGATGCAACAGGGAGAGGTGAGACATCTCTGCCAAGATTTATCCTGCATGCTGCATTTTATTTCTTTATGCAGACATGGCTATCTGTTTCTTTTCCCTCTATCATCGTTTATCGGTGAGCTCATCCTGATTTAGTAGTGCATAGGGGACCCCCACTGCTAATTTCCCCTTGTTTCATGTATTTCTTTTACCTTAACTCATAAAGCATCAGCGTTGCTCCTTCTTTCATCTCCTCCATCTGTATTTCATTGCAAATCCGACTCCTTTTGATCTATGGCACAAGCCCTTCTTTCCCCACGTCTTTGTCTCTCTTCACAGATCGCACTTTTCATTACAGACGTTTCAGTCATTTGATTTATCCCAACAGGTTCCCTGATGCCAAGCAGATCATGATGCCCTTCCTGGGAGGGTCGCTTCAAGGCCTTCCCTGTTGTTTCCCTTGGCTCCCAGTGTTCGTGCATCCGGCACCTAAGACGTTTACTGCTGATTTTGTCTCCTCTTTTAGGTTTCTGTTTGCTTAGATCCAAACCACAGGTGGTAACTTAGGCAGCCCGTAGGCAATCTGGAATTTTCTGAAATGTGAGCTCTGTTGTGCTTGGTAGAGAGTGCTGGAAAGTTCCATCACAAGCATCTTCACAGACGGGCTCTTTCTGGAATCGCTTTAAACAGGAGGATCTGCCCATGAGCATTATGCGAAGCTTTGTAAATCAAACACCACCCACCTGATTTCCCTGAGAGCTTCCAGATGGGGAGAGTTGGATTATCAGTTTTCAAAGTGGATTATCTTTTAAAAAGAGGAACATACCTGTAAGAAACTCACATTAATTTTGGTTGGAAGGGAGTAGAACACTCTTTTGCTATTTATTTTTTGTCAGTACTATATTTGAATGGTCTGGGCCACACACGTAGAGACAGACACATGTATGTGTATAATAGACATAAGAGAAAGAAAAATTTTCCCTTTTGTGAATTCTCATGATGTTGGCATTAAAATACTGAATGCTGCATTATCTCAAGACCTTCAGTTGTCCCAATTTGCATTAGTGACATCTATTTCTCATGTCAGACAAGAGAAAGCTGCAAAGGATTATTTTTTTGTGGTCCTTTTAGCTTTCTTTAGACAGTTCTATGATTCCACACAAAGGGAGGTTCTGTGGCTTATGTATGATATATTAGAAATTAGGAAAAGTCGTTGTCTTTAAATTGAGTATAATGTAAGTATTTACCCATTATTTAAATTATAATGCCAGGAGAGCACTCATAATTCTCGACTCTGTTGCTTTCTTCTGTAAAGCGTGTGGGGCTGGTGTCTTTCAGGGCTCTTCCAGTTGGGGATCTACAAAGTGGATCTTGTCTTATCTCATGAGAGTGGATAAAAGACTTTCTGACTGCGGGTCAGGATGCTTATCAAAATAACCCGCCCCTGACTCCTCATCCGTTGCTGAGGATGCACTGGCAATAAAGTGCATGGTGTCTACTTTTCTGCTGTTCCTTTGCCTGTAAATAAAGGAATTTACTGAGTCTCCTGGTCATTCCCCAAATCAAATATAAAAAGGGCTTCTAATGCAGCCAGAGGAATCTGAATAGCTATGAGGAAGAATTTCCTGACTCTGAGGATGTCAAATTGCTTCAGCAGTTGTATAATCACATTCTCGACAGACCTTAAAAAATATTTTAGTGTCTTTCGACACCTGAAAGCAGAGGAGGGAACCCTTGACTTCAGGTCTGTCCTAAGCCAGTTCCATTGCAGGGGAGACCACAGCAGATGATACCAGTTTATAATTTCTGATATTTGTACATGGATTTTAGCCCAATATTAATGTGCTGTTGATTAAAAAATGTTCCTGGAATCCTGAGAAATGGATTTAAGCTGATTGATAGGATGACTAAGTAAATAATAGCAAAACAGTGACCAAAAATGTCAAGAGAAAAAAGCATGGGATAAAGAAATCCTACCAAAGAATACATGTTTAACATCAGAAGCAAATAAGAAAAAAATCAAATTAATTTAGTTAAAAAGTCTATTTTTGAAAAGGCAAAAATTACAAAATAGAGAATAAATAAAATTAAAACCTCATCTTTGGACAAGAGACACCATGGGTCACTTTTGAGGGCACAATGAGAACAGATAGATTAATATTATTTTTTTCTAAGACATCAGTAGATGAAGTTACTAGGGAAAGTGATTTTTATGTCCAAAAGGTCTACATTACTTATCTGGCACCAGAATTAAAAATAATTATATATATATATATTGGAATTACCAACAAGTAAAATGCAGTAGAGGAAACCACATTTGTCACTGATCTCCAACATTAAGAATCATTTTTATAGATTCAACCAACACTTATCAATTGGATTTGTGGAGTCTCGTAAAGAATTTAATTATCCTATTATAATAGTCCGTGCACTCTGAAATTAGGAATATGCTGCAGGCATCGACTGAAAAATGCGTGGACGGATGGCTTTTAACGAGAATGGAAAACAAGGTTTAAAAATATAACAGACTCTTCAGTGTTGAGCTGTGGTTCCTCCTCGAAATGGCTTCTCACAGATTTTTTTTTAAGCCAAGAGAGAGAAGTACTGATTCACCATTTATATAAGGGGCACAATTTATCTGCACTGATTAAAATGATCAAGGATGCAGTGACAATTCTTTATATTCCAGGTAAGTGCTTTTTTTGTGCTCTTCAGACACGAATTTTTGACATGATATGGGACAAGCTGAAAAAGTTAGTCTTTGGGGTATGTTTTATTGAGGAGGTGGCTTGAGATGGATTAATGGCAAATCACAATAAATTATTTATCGGATAATAAGTGTGATAATTGTTCTTATTTATCATCAGTATAAGTTGCCTTGTTCTCCTGTCATGCTTTCAATCAAGCCCTCCCCAAAGACTTGCTGGTTAAAATTTAGAGCCAGAGGTCATTCCAACAATTTTTACTCATAATGGCACACTGATTACCTCCTAATTGAAAAATGTAAACCAGGGGCTCTGTGAGAGACCCTTGCATTTCTAACACAATGAGGAGGGTCGCTCTCTACCTCATTCATTCTGCTGTGGGGAACAGTACAATTTTCAGTAATTTTGATGTTCTCCTGAATTAATTGGAAATCACTTTTTTTTCTGTTTTGTTTTCCATGGAGAAGGGGAAAAACCCACATGCCTAAATTTGCTGAAAAGGTAGAGATGTAAAATACCACTCTCTCCTGTCCCACTGGCAGCTAATCCATGGAAGCTTAATTGTAATTATCCCCCAGGTCTGGGGCCAGAGGAGAATACTGATTACCGCTACGTGTGTTTCCATGGGCCAGACGGTGTATTGAGCCTGTTGCAAAGTTTCAAGCGAATTTATTTCTACCGGTGGCTGTAATGGATCATTGGTCATGGACTATTTCTGGACTTGGTGCGAAAGGGAGAAGATAAATCGACTTCTTTGGGCAAAATTCCTTAAAAGTTTGCCAGCGTCGTGCAAGGAGACTGAAAATGCACTCAAGCACCCACATGCTTGTGTCAGAGACACCTGTGCTCCAGGTGGTTATTTTCCTGTGCTTTGCCTCTTCACCCAGAAACCCATACTATGCTAGATAGCCTGGTAGGGTTTCCCAAACTTCTTTATCTGGAACAGTGGTATTACTATGACAAAGAAGTCTGTAGACTTCTCTGTCTCTCCCTCCCTCCCCTCCGCTTTCTTTCTCCTTTCACTTGTTCTTGAGTATGAGCCCAAGGTCATAGCTCAGATAGGACCCTTTCCTAATGCTCTGTTTCCCACTGATGTGCATCTCGTCACAGCTCACAGCCTCTTTTGAGTGGGCCTCTCCTGCGTGGCTCTATGAACCTTGCCTAACCTGCGTATCTATTACTTCCAGGTCAGTCTGCTTCTCCTGTATGACCTGGGGATTTTTCACACATCTGGGGTGGATCACCCTCTTTCTATAGTTGCTCAGCGTCCTTCACAGCTCCCTCCCACAGGGCTCCAAATGACGCACCAGGTCATACCCTTCTAGACCCACTGCTCTGTCCTTGTCATCTTTGTTCCAGGCCCCCTGGCCCATGTATTCACATCTCTGCACAGTTGTCCTTCTAATGTGGCTCTTATTTCCAGTCTCACCCTTGTCCTTGGACATGATTCGTTTCCCTCTTTTCTAATGTTGCACAGGGGAGAGCGGGATTCACTTCCACACCTCAGCTCAGTTAGTATAAGAGCCTGACCCTTCTGCTTTACCTCAGAGTGGAATTTAGACTATATCAGTGTCAACCCCGATGGTAGAGTCCACTTTCTCATTCTCGATAACCTAGTCAGTGGGCCTCCTTTCCCAAAGAGACTCGATAGTGATCTCTGTGATTTTATCAGTTCATCGTCAAGTCGGCCTGCCCCATCTAGGAAATAGAATTTTCAGTGAACTGGGTAGCAGTGGTGTATTCTTAAAGAGTACCATGTAGGTCTTTCTTCGAGAGCTCTTTTGGTCGAGTTACTGCTTGAGATTCAGGTACTCTAACCCTGTGTACAAGGCAAGCAGTTCTTCTGGGGATCAAATATTCGGAACCCCCAAATTAGGACACATGGATGAACAACAGGACAGAATATGGGAAATCCTGAAAAATCTAGAATTTGGTATCAGTTATCTATTGCCATGTAACAAATTACCCCCAAACTTAGGGGGCTTCAAACAACAAACATTTATTTTACGCAGATTTGTGGGTCAGAAATTTGGGAGCAGTTTAGCTGGGGGGGGGTACTGGCTCAGGGTCCCTCATGGGGTTGTAGTCAAGATGTTGGCTAAGACTATGGTTATCCTAAGGCTTGATCTGATGCTTCTAATAAGACTCACTGCCGTGGCTGTAGGTAGGCCTCTTGCTCATTACATAGATTCCATAGGGCTCACACTGTGGCAACTGGCTTTCCCCAGAGCAAGTGATCCAAAATAGTAAGGTAGAAGCTGTGACATCTTTTATGACCTAGCCTTGGAGATCACACTCCATTATTTCCATACTATCCTATTTGGTTACACAACTCAGCCCTATTTATTGTGGGAGAGGACCAGGAAAGGCAGGAACACCAGGAAGCAGGGGTGATTGGAGAATCACCTTGGAGGGTGTCTGCTACAAATGTGTAGACTCGTTTCAAGTGCCTCATCCTATCCTCATTATCCTTCCAGCCGTGCTGGAAAGGTGCTGAGGAGGACAACGGATTATGCCTTGATCAGCTCAGCTGCAGGAGGCACTGGGGAACATTATGGCCTTTAGGCACTCGAATCAGAAAACAAAGGACTCCAGCAGTCATTATGGTTAAAATAAACTGGAAGTTTTATTCGTTGTCTCTTTTGTTCTGTCTTCCACTGACCTTGATGTTTCCCAAGGTGTATTTCTCAGAGCACTAGTCCTGTGAAATGCTCTGCCAAAGACTATTTTGCAGTCAAACTCAGAGAGATCCACAGTTTTCATGGCCTGATGGTTAACTCTGAGGATTCTTGCAACAGAGATGCCTCTTTCACTTTGTTTAACCCAGCATTTCTCAAGTTTATTTTTTCACAGATTTTTAAAAATTTTGTCATGCCTAAAAACAACCTCCAAACCTAGTGCTCTTTAAAATATACATTTTGAAATATTGGTCTATTTAGACGTCCATAACCAGTAGTATTCCAGCACAGATTTAAGATGGTTGGGAAATAAAAGTAGCACATTGAACCTGCCTGGAATCAGATGGTTGAGTCAGCTCACTAGACTGAAGCCTGTGAAGGAGGATCTTATAGCTGTAATACCTGACTCAATCCCTAAAGCTGTTTGTTTGCTGGGAACCCTCAATCAACCATCCCCTTTGCTATGCTCTAAGAGCATGCTCTTTGATGTTTCTTTACCCCTGTATGAAATCTCTATTGAAAACTGGCTCTCAAAGTCTTTCAAAGAGTGTTAACCTTCTTCCCCCAAGGAGGAGGAAATTTTCTCCACCTACATATAAACTCCAAGAAGCATTGCACTGCTGAGATTAAGCATCTCTTAGCCGGCGTATTTTATGGCTGAATTGTTTGTCTTGGTATGTAAGCCTCTGGGGCATAACCATTTCTTCTTATGAGTCTGGTATAGCACTCAGCACACTGTCAGCAGTCAACCCAAAATAAATCATCATAATAATAGTCATAAACATAAATCAAGGGAACACAATTCAGCTTATTTATAGCCTTACAGGAGAGGCACAATAGAAAAAGTGCAGTTATTTTCCATCATATTATCCTATATCATTTCCAAGCAAAATGTCATGTTGTCCACTAGTTTGTAACCAGGTAATGAAGGATTCTGGCGCAACCTGCCAATTCCATAGGGCCAGAGTTAAATGGTGTAAGGCTGGAAGCTCATGTATCCTCAGTTTCTATAATTAAAATCTGATTTTCTAGGGCTTATTAAGGTGATATTTAACATATAATTATCTTGACATTTTAAAAAGGAAAAGTGTTTAAGACAAATTATGTAGTAATATTTAATCACAAAAATCTACTTCTGCTCATTTCTTCAAAGGTCTGCTCTCTGATTTCCGAGGTGAAGGCTCAAAGCTTAATAAAGATTGTCATCTAATTTTTAATCTGATGGATAATAGTGGATTAGTTAGTGGGTCATCCCTTCCATATAATATACAAAATGTCTTTACCACTCTGAAATTCAGACCACTCTTAGAGTTAGGCTCGTCATTCCACATGACTGAATATCAAAGTATAGTAGTCATGTTTTCCACTTTTTTTTTTAAACTTGGGGAATTTGGAAAACATACCTAGACATGTGCCCACATCCACCAATACTAACCACCCTCCCCCCGCATGTGTGTGGAAATAATAATTCCAAACATATCTCCCATAAGGCAAGCCACTTGAACATTTCGATAGACTTCTTTCCAGGCTTTTTACTAAGGGTGTACTCTAAGAAATACTCCAGTAACACATGGCTGGTATTTTCTTTTTTATTAAGATATTTCAGACAGAGCTTAAGTTACCTTCAAACACTGTCTTAATCGCACCCTCCATCTTGTGAGTGGTGCTCTGTTTTTGGTGGTATTCATAATCACGAGTTTGGTTTACATGCTTACACACACACACACACACACACACACACACATATAAAATGAACAGTATTGTTTTGTAACATGAAAAGTATTATATATACATGTTTTATTAGTTTTATGCAAATTATTTTAAAAAGAAAACCATTTATGGTGATGTATCCCCCCCACATACCCATACTCGAGTTTATTCATTTTATCTACTATATAATATTCTACCTCTTGAAGATACGACATTTAAAAAACAATTCCACGATTTTTATTGCAGTGAACATCTTTACATACACTACAGTGTAGTTTATTTTTGGTGAGTAGTTATCCAGAGGTCTAAAAGCTGGATCATAGGTGTACACATTTTTTAACAGGTAGTGCAAAGTAAATGTTCTGATTTACACAGCCAATACTGGTGAATAGATCTCTCTCTCTAGATTATCTTGCCAATCATGGTCTTTTCAGATGTTTACATTTTTCTGTCTGGCTGGTCAAAATACAATTACTGACTTGCACTTCCCTGGCTATTTACAAGGGTGAACTTATGTTTCTTGGCCATTTGTATTCCCTCTTTAATGAATTGCCTATTTATATTTTTTGTTTATTTTCCTATTGGATGGTCTTTTTCTTATTAATTTATAAAAGTTCTTGTATTCTGGATACTAACATTTTATCTTTCATGTTTGTTTCAAATATCTTTCACAAACTGCCTCCTTGTCTTTGAACTTTGTTATGTGTCTTATTTCAAAGTAAGTTAAAAATTTCAGGTAATGAAATTTGTTTGTATTTTCTTTTACGGTTTTTACTCTTTTTAATTTTAGAAAGTCAGGTTTGATTCCCTTTTCTCCAGTTACAATGAGTTCACAGTAATTCTGGGTGTTGGCTTGATCAGATGTGAAATCAATGTAGAGTCGAAACTTAGTCAATAACTCGTCCTAATGGACTTAATCAATAGATAATCACAGAAAATATCTAATACATGTACCCATTTTAACAAAGTGAAGGTACCATTTTCTTTTTTCATCACAGATTTTATGCCCTAGCTTATTATATTTAGCAGCTGGATTCCTCTTCTTTGATTCTGAACATCTTCTAATTAGACAGTTGGCAATCTTCATTGAATGGCTTTCTCGTTCTGTCACTAAAATTTTAACAGCAGTTAATGAAACAAGAGAAAACTGGGTCCACCAAGAGATTCTCCAAATGCAAGGGAAAATGGGTTTCAGAAATGGAACCAGCATGGAAAATGGGTTTCAGAAATGTCACACGCAAAGATTCTCTGACTTTCCTGCTTTATGTACCCTTGGCTCCTGTGTTTCTCCAGTAGATTTCCTATGTCCAAAATACCTTTCAGCACATTCATCTTTGCTTTATTGGCTCAGAGTAAGATATCAAGTAGTTAGAGAATTAAAAGATAAGTTCTAGGGTGACTGCAGGCCATTTTCAGCAATGGCGATGGAACACAGAATCCTAGTAAGACAGACAGACTCCGGGCTTTTCACTGTGCCATGATGCCAGCCTCCAGATTTGTTACCGATGCTAATTTAAAATCATGTGATTGATAGTTTCAGACTTATTTGAGATATCATTGGATTGACAGGGGACATCGAAAACATCTTTTTCAAAGAAAATTTGAAAGTAATTTATTTGGCTAATGTGCTATAGGATATTCTTAATTAAAGAAGAACTTTCATGTCTCATACTGTTTAAGCCTCACAAACCAGATAGATATTATTTTTTCATAACAGCTTTATTGAGATCAATAAATCTCATACAGATACCATACAATTCACCTCTTTGAAGTGTTCAGTTCAGTGGTTTTTAGTAGATTCGTGGAGTTGTGAAATACCACACTCCATTTTAAAATATTTTTATCATTTCTTTGAAAATCTCCAGACCCATTAGTAGTCACTTCACTATCCCACCCACAAGCCCTAGGCAGCCCTTATTCTACTTTCTGCCTAGATAGATTTACTTTTTCTGAACATTTCATATAAGTGGAGCTATTCAGTATGTGTTTTTTTTTATTTTGCTTCTTTTATTAGTATATTGTTTTCAAGGTTCTTCCATATTGCAGCATGTATCAGCATTTTATAATTCATTAATGTCAAATAACATTCCATTGTATGGATATACCACTCCTTGGTCATCTTTTCATCAGTTGATGAAAATTTGGATTGTCTCCACTCGGATATTTATTACTACCCTCATTCGATGGTTGAGGAAACAGTCTCAAAGAGGTAGAACAGTCTATCCTTCGTCACACAGCTAGTCAATGTCAGAATGACAGATGTTAAATCCAGGGCACTTTTCATCTTTTAAGGCTGTCTCTTTTCATTTTTTACTGTCTCCTTGCTTTCTCTTAAAATTAAGGACACCCTAATATTTATGCTTAGAAATATTGCTATTAACTTGATTCCTTTGATGCTACGCCATCTAATTAAATTCCTCTGTGTAGGGACCAAGTTTGTGGTCACCAAGTGTAAAGAGATTTATGCACATCTGAAGTCCTGACACAGACATTCTTCAGGCACATGTACTGCAGGATCCCACTCACTATCGTCATGCTAACCTGTTAATTATCGATAGTTTTGTTGTTGATGACAGTGAACAAATTCCTGGATGACATGTTAGTTAGGTCTTGAAATTTTTTCTAATTCCACATTTAACAGACCTAGAGAGCTCTGTTTTCTTGCTCAGTGTGTTAAATGTGTGAAACTGTCTCAAATGTAAACAACAAACGATACTAAGAGTGAACAATAAATTTTGTAATTCTATAACAGTTTAAGATTACTTTATATCTGGTATTGAGTATAGTTATAATGAAATTATTAAAATTGAATCTGGGCAGCACAGTAAAAATCTTATACATGGAAGAAAACATCATTTAATTTAAATGATTCTCCTTGGGACTTACTGATCATCATGCTGTGCCAAAGACATCATTAATGTTCAAGCGGAATGGTCAAAACATCCATTTTCAGCAGTATTACTTGAAACTAATGGTTTCTGTTATCTGATTATAGGGTGGATAGGACAATCTGGACACATAATTGTACATGTGAGAGGGACTTTCATGTCACTTATAGTTGGAGAAACTGAGTCCTGAAGAGGTTAAGGTCTTATTTAAAGTCACAAAGTGAAGGTCAGCCTTCCCCTGCCTAACAACTATCCTTAAGACTCAGCAGATGCCTCTTGTAGGACACATCCCTGACATCCTTCCTAAATGCTCCTTTTCTTTCCCCTGATTTCCAAGTGTATTATAGTCATTTGTTATGTGAACTTGGTTAAGTGTGAGCTTGACTCTGTTCCATTTGTACGTGTATTCCCAGTGCCCAGCACAAACGTGGGCACACAGCGGATGCTCTGTTAATATTCATTGAATAAATTAAGCTTGTTTTTTATGACACCATCCAGTATTCTTTCATGCTTCCTGTCTTATGGTCCAGGCTAGAGTTTTTCTATGTTTTTAGCAATGAGACAGTTTCCTTCTCAGTAACAACTTACAGAAAACCCCAGTGCATAGGGCAAATTATAGAATAGCTGGTTTGGTTGAAGAAGGAGCCAAAAAGCCAGAAGCACGATTTTTGTTCTTCTCTCTTATGGTTCTGTGGGAGTAGTAGAGGGAAAGAAGAAGGAGTGCGAAAGCTCCAGGGATCACAGCAGAACCACCCCCAACCTTCCAGACTCTGAAGGAAGACTAGGAGTAGCTATTGCATATTCATTAGTCCATGTCCTGCTTAAGAAAAGTAATAACTTCTTGGATTATATAAGACCCTAAGTATTGTGGGAAGCTATGTGTTCATTCGGTTCTCTTACCCATCATATAATGAGCACCAACAGTGTACTAGGCTCTGTTTTAATAACTAAGGGCACAAGACAGTGAGCAAAACAGACCAAATACAGCTTTCCTAGTGGAGCTTATATGTGATAGGGGAAGATAATTAAAAAAATTATATAGTATGTTTTATGGTGATAAATTACTGATGAAAAAGTGTGAAAGCGATACAGGGCATCTGTGTGTGTGTGTGTGTGTGTGTGTGTGGTGGATTGTTGCAGTTTTAAATGGGGTAGTAATGGAAGGTCTCAGTGAGAAAGGGGCATTTGCATATAGACCTGAAGGAGGTGAGGGAATGAGCCATAGGTTATTTGGGAAAAATAAATGTGACCTTCTAAGTGGAAGCATGCCTGGCGTGTGAAAAGACAGTTTCTCTCTTCAATCTCCATTACGTGAGATTTTTTAAACTGTGGAGAGCCATAGAAGAAATTTGATCAAGGAAATTATTTGGTTGGATTTCCTTAGTTTGCATCCTATAAATGTGCAGCAGACACAAAAGCACTTTCATTATGAATGATCTACCTGGTATCAAGGAATTCAATTTTGTTTGGCTAATTATGTTGACTCACTTCTATGCTGATTTGAGATATAAATGAATTATTTTTCTATTTCTCTCTGTATTTCCATAAAGAGGGCAGAATTAAGAACCCCTTTCTTAGAGATCTTTAACAGAGGCTAGAATCTCACCTGGGTAGTTTAGGGGATGCTTTTCCTGGAGGCCGATCAATCTCTCAGGCCTCATTACTGCCTAAAGAGTCTTTGCAATAGACAGAGTCTCTCCAGGTGATCTCAAATGCTCTCTATTAACCAGGAGAAAGTTCTGTGGCTCTGTCATCCTTGCAGTTTTTCCTGCATCAGATGCAGAGAAGATACTGGGGCATCACGGACCTCAGGGGGTGTGGGAGGACTGTTCTCCATCATTTAGACCATAAGCAGAATCGTTAGGGCAATGCTGAAGGAAATGAGTCCTGAGAGGTTGCTCTGTGATTCCTGTGACCACATTTGCTGCAGACTCTATTTTCTAAAATGCCTCACTAGTTTCTTTCAAGGGAGGTTGTTATCTGCTGCGCCAAACAACATGCTCTGTAGCCAAGTCACCTGGGGAGAGGACAAGTTATGGGGCTTCTGAACCAGGCTGCTGATGAGAGCAACAGAATGGCAACCAAGGGCCTTTAAGAGCTCTTCACATGTTAGGTTTCGTTTGGAGCCCAGTCCTGGTCCCATGGAGGACAGTGTTTATGTTTTATTAAATAAGTGCCCCATACTAGAAAATGGATGCTGTAAAGCTCTCCAGTGGGAGGCTGGGGAAGGTGAATCAGAGCAATAGTGCAAAGGGGAGCTTGGAATAGAGGAGATACACCCTGTCCTCTCATCACCACGTTGTGCTCTTATGTTATGTTCACCTGCTTTAATGCCTTGTCCTGTGGCTGCCTTGAGGACAAGTCCTCGATACTTCTTAGTACTGAGAAGTGTTGGCAATGGTGTTGGTAGGGGGTTGGATGAGGAGATAGTGCGGGAAACCTGTGATGCAACATGAAAAAGTGACCCCATGCTTGTACAAATACACCACACTTTATGCAAGAGATGACTTTTTTTTCATTTATTAAGGTATTCCTGGTGAGCTCCTTATTAAAGGAACTCAATGGCAATTTTTTTTTTTAAATAGAGTTTCTTCCTAATTATTGTCATACTAACCTGTTAACTTTATTTTGTAAAATTGGATTTTCATAGTATAGATTGCGTGAAAACAAAAAACAACAGTAAGACATCTTGTTAGATGTCACTTGAGCTCAGCTTAGGGGTGTGAAAAGGACCTAGCTTTAGATACCAGAGAGACAGGTTTGAATCTTGCATCCACTGTTTGCAAGCTCAGTGACTGTGGATAAACCACCTCCCTTCTGAGTCATCAGCTGGTTTATGTGGAGAGATGGAGGTGATGGTTCCTCTCACACTATAAAAGTGACGCGGTGTAAAGTCTCTGGCACATGATGGAATCTCAACACATGTCATTCCATCTTGTTCTTTTGGTGTGCTAATGCCGAGATGAAAGCATCATCTTGGCGTACCAGACAGTTGCCCAGTTGTGGTGAAGAAACTGTCCTTCCTCGGGTTATCTGTTAGTGCTTTCCTTGGACTTTGATGCCTCATCCTCAGGTCTGAAGTCACCTGTGACCATTTTCTGACTCTGGCTCCTCCAGCGCCCTCAGAGACTTCCTTGACGTGGGCCCTGCTCATCTCCCAGTGCCTGAGAAGTGATGCCACATTAAAGCTATCACATTTACTAACATGTTGACCTGTTGTTTTGGATTCTGGGTTTCCTCTGAGTGTCTAAATTCAACATTTATACTGTGTCAGTTCCGTCCTATTTTGTGAAAAGCTTCAGATAACCAGTAGATTTTATAGAGGCCGGCAAATAGGAGAAAAGAAAATCTTTCCCTAAGTTCACGTGTTCACTGTATTTATTTATTTTCCCATAGACCAAATGAGAATGCCATAATTCTAAGGCATTGGAGTTGACAACTCCTATGGAACTCCAACCATGACAGACACTGTAATAAAAAAACACAAGAAACTGTCCCAGATGCTACAAAACTATAGGGTGTTTGTCAGTGCGACACTCTTTGAGGCTGGGTACGTACGTGGTGCTGCTCGGGCCCTCCTCATAGAGAAGATGTGTCCATTTGCTGTTGTGGATCTGGATCATTTCCTTACGTAAAGGATGAGTTGCTTATAGAACGATGGTTATTTACTTAAGATATCGAAGTGTCTGTGTTTTCTCATAAATATTCTTACTGTGGAAAGCCCAAGGGGAGGCAGTGGGTTTCAGTGTTTGCCAAGTGGCGGTGTCCCCTGGGAGCCACTCGGGCCGTTAGTGTCGGGTCTGTGGCTCGCTGCGGAACGGATCTGTGTGCTGAGCACTTGAGAATGGGCGGGATTTATGTTTCTCTACAGGGCAAAGGGCAGCCTAGTTGTTTCGTTTTGTCGCAGGGGCTGCAGTGATGTAGTAGGTGGAGCCTCCACTGCACTTGCTTTCATATTTTCGTCTCATTTCTTCACTGATCAGTATAATCAGCTCTATTTCTCAGTAAAGGGCTGTAGAGGACTAATTCCTCCTGCTCTAATAATCCTCTAACTTCATTTTGTGCCCAGTGACTGATTGCCTACTACCAGAACTCGTGTCCCCAGATTAGTATTGTTCTTCCGAAGAGTTAGCTGGGCAGGTTAAACACTATCTCCAGCAACACCACGAGCACTGCCGTGTGATTGTTCCACCGAGTTCTGGGACTTCCCTTTGGAAATTCCCTTCAGAGGCAAAACACTTGTCACAAAGAAAATAGGTCGCCGGTCCCAGGGACTTTAAGGTCTATGAGCAGCAGTATTATTAACCTCTTTGAATCTGGCATCCACGGTTCACAAGCTCTGTGACTGTGAATAAACCACCTCCCTTCTGAGTCATCAGTTGGTTTATGTGGAGAAGTGGAGGTGATGGTTCCTCCCACACCGTGAAAGTGAGGCGATGTCAAGTCTGGCATATGATGGAATCTAAGAACAGCAGTAGTTAGCTTTTTGAAAACCGGCACGATTAATATGGAAGCTGTTGTTGTGGAAAAAATCAGCCTTGGAGGGTGTGGTCCAAGACTGCGGCATGGGAAGATCCTGAAGTTACCACCTCTTAAGACACACCAGATCTAAGGCTACATGTGGAACCATTTCTGCTGAAAAAAGGACTGAAAACCAGTTGAACAGCTCCTCCACAACAAAGGAAAAAAGGGCCACACTGAGATAGGAGAGGCAGAGACGTGGTCTTGCTAAAGGCCCCACCCCTGGCTTGGTGACCTACAATCAAGAAGGATCTCCCAAGTCTGGAGCTTCTCCCTTAGGAGTGAGGGGTTTGCACCTCACATCAGGCACCCCAAACCAGGGACCTGAACCCGAGGGATGAGGCCCTGAATTGCCTGGCTTTGAAAACCAACAGGGCTGTAGGGATCTGAGACACTCCCTTGAAAGGGGTTGCATGTGGACTTACTCATTCTGGGACCAAGACAAAAGCAACAGTCTATTTGCTAATCTTAAAGTACCTGCTGGAGTGGCAGGGAACGACTGGAACTCTCTCTCGGGATGGGGGCACTGGAGAGTGTCGTGTTTGCTGGTGCAGGCGAGCACGCAGGGGCTCAGCACTCTCCTGCGGCCTCACTAACGTTGGTGGGGTACCCTGCCCTCAGCACTCTCTCGCTGCCTCACTAAAGCTAGTGAGGATGATTCACACGGGGATGCCCCTTGATTCCCTGGCCCTGGTGGCTAGGAGATTCTTGCATGCCTGGCCCCATGGGACTGTAAAGATCAGAAAGATAGTCCTTGGCTGGCTGCTACACCCGGGGAAGTGCATGGACAGCAGACTGAACCGTGCCCCAGTCTGCCTGTGGCAAAGGTCTGTTTACCTGTTCTGAATCTTCGACATGAGGGAGTGGCTTCGGGTTTGCCACACATCTAAGGTGCTCTCGGGGAAGGTAGGTAGGGAGACAGAGTCTTTGCCCCCTCCTTTGGCCTCTCTGCTCTTCTGAGGAATTTTTGTGGCTGTTATCCAGGGGACATTTGCAGGTCTCCTGGTGTGGAGGTTAGCAGGGTTTATGAATGTGGGCCCACAGGACTGAATATGTTGGTGTACTTTAAAGGCTATTGCTGCCTGAGGATCTGGCTTTGCATCACCCTGAAACTGGGTGCTGACTGAAATCCCTCCCTTTAGGACACTGACAGGTCTTGGCACAACCTCAACAACTGGGACTGATGAAGAGTCCTGCTTAGAGAGTCACAGAGGTTTGAGAGACAACCCAGAGCTAAGGCAAGGTTGAGTGACAAGGTTTATCTCGTAAACAAGGCCACTCATTCAAGACTGGGAGGGAAAGCTGTTTCACCTAATACTCAGAACAAACACAGGGAATCAAGCCAAATGAGGAAACGGGAGTATGTTTCAAACAAACAAAGAAGACAAAACCTCAGGAAAAGACATCGGTGAAGTGGAGATAAGTAATCTTACTGATCAGAATTCAAAGAAATGGTCATAAAGATGCTCACTGAGCTTAAGAGTGAATGAGCGCAGTGAGAACTTCAACAGAGAGATAGAGAGTGTAAGAAAGTACCACAGGGCTGAAGAATACAGCAACTGAACTGAAAAATGCACTAGGGGGATTCCGCATCAGACAAATGAAGCCAAGAATGGATCCGCAGCCTGGAGGCCAGGGCAGTGAACGCACCCAAACAGGACAATATGTTAAAAAAATTATTTTTAAAGTGAAGATAGCTTATATACGGATAGATAGTCCACGTACATGGGTTAGAAGAATTGATATTGTTAAAATATCCAGACTACCCTAAGCAATCTACAGACTCAATGCAATTTCTATCCAAATTCCAATGGCATTTTTCACTGAATTAGAACAAAGAATTCTAAAATTTGTATTAAACCACAAAATATACCAATTGCCAAAGCAATCTTGACAAAGCTGGCAATATCACATGTTCCGATTTTGAACCATGTCACAAAGCGAAAGTCATGAAAATAGTATAGCACTGGTGTGAAGGTGGACACATAGATCACTGGAACAGAATAGACAGCCCAGAAATAAACCTAGATATTCATGGTCAACTAATTCATGACAAAGGAGCTAAGGATATATAACGGGAAAAGGACAGTCTCTCCAATAAATGGTGCTGGAAAAACGGAACAGCCACATGCAGAATTATGGAACTAGACCATCATCTTACATCACACACACAAATTAGCTTAAAATGTATTAAAGACTTGAATGTGAGACCTGAAACCACAAAACTCCTAGAAGAAACCATAGGCAGGCAGTAAGCTCCTTGACATCGTTCTCAGCAGTGAATTTTTGGATCTGACTCCCCCCAAAAAGCAACCAAATCAAAAATAAACTGCATATCTTTTCTTGCTATGCATTCAGATTTCAAATACAACCCTGCAGGAGGGTTGGGACAAGCCCAGTGAATATCATGGGGAGACAAAAGTGGTTAGCTGTTTCTATTGATGGGAGAATCATGGGTGGGTACCTATGGCTTTGGGAGGAAGAAGTAAAGATGGTCTTGGCTAGAAAGGAGAGAACAAAACGCAGAGAGGTTTGAACCATCAAAGAATTTGCCTGGAACTGGGAATATAAAAGCTTCTCTTTTATATTCAAAGATCAAACTAAAAAGCTTCTGCACAACAAAGGAAACTATCAGCAAAATGAACAGGCAGCCTACAGAAGGGGAAAAAATATTTGCAAATCAAATATTTGATAAGGTTAATATCCAAAATATGTAAAGAACTCAAACAACTCAATAGCAATCCCCCCCCCCCGCCCCGCAAACAAAGCAGTCTAATTAAAAATGGACAGTGGATCTAAATAGACATTTTCCCAAAGAATGCATACAGATGGCCAACAGGAACATGAAAAGATGTTCAATATCACTAATTATCAGGGAGAAGCAAATTGAAACCAAAATGAGATACATGTCACATCTGTTAGAATGGCTATTATCAAAAACGCAGGAAATAACAAGTTTTGGGGAAAATGTGCAGAAAGGGAATCCTTGCGCACTGTTGGAGGCAATGTAAACTGGTGCAGTCATTCTGGAAAACAGTATGGAGGATCCTCAGAAAATTACAAATAGAACTACAGTGTGGTCCAGCTATTCTACTTCTAGGTACTGCAAGAAAACACAATACTAATTTCAAAAGATAGATGCACCTGCGCTCATTGCAGCAATATTTCCAGTAGCTGAGCTTTGGAAACTACCTGTGTGTGCATTGATGGATGAATGGGTAACAACGTAGTATCTATACCATGGAATATTATTTAGCCCTAAAAAGAATACAGTCTTGCCACTTATGATAACATGGACAGACCTTGAAGGTCTTATGCTAAGTGAAATAAGACAGAGAAGGATAAATGCCATATGACTTTGCTTATATGTGGAATCTAAAAAGCAAAACAGATGAACTAACAAAACAAAGCTCATAGATACAGAGAGCGGGTTGATGGTTGCCAGAGCGGGAGGGGACTGTGGGCTGGGTGAAATGGAGGCGGAGGGTCAGCTGGGTGGAGACAGGTGGTCACTAGACTTATGGTGGTGACTGATCACTTTGTAGTGTATGGAAATACAGAATTACTTGTACATGTGAAGCTAATGTGTTACATGCCAATTTTACCTAAAAAGAAGTTTTAGGCAATCTGCAAAACACATCCACCTCATTACTTTATGGTCACAGCAGACAAGGATAGAAGAGAATAATTAAAACAGCAGCCTTAGCACAGCTTCAGTTGACAGCTTGTGCTAGAAACGGCAGCCCAGAGCTTCGGCTTTGGATTATCCGCAGTCATCCTTTTCTAGTCATTATGTCATTCACTGCTACTTGTTTCTTTTCCTCCTTGACTTATTTGTTTTTTTTTTTTAGAAAATCTTTTTCTGTTAAGGCTTTCTTTCCTAGTACCTGGACTGGTAGTTTCACTTGTTTAAAGGAGGCTTTTGTATTCCCACTTCCAGGCAAATTCTTTGATGGTTCAAACCTCTCTGTGTTTTGTTCTCTCCTTTCTAGCCAAGACCATCTTTACTTCTTGCTCCCAAAGCCGTCTGTACCCAGCCATGATGCCCCTATCATTAGAAACAGCTAACCACTTTTGTCTCCCCATGATATTCACTGGGCTTGGCCCAACTCTTCTGCAGTGTCGTATTTGAAATCTGAACTCGTAGTAAGAAAAGAGGTGCCTAACGGTTAAATTTTTTTTTTTGCATGTATTTACTCTCTTTTCTGGATTCTTGTCTTTTACCATATGCTCCACCAGTCAGACTTCTACTAATTACTAAGGCTAAATAAAAGCCTCCTCTTCAGAAGGAGAATGTTTTTGTAAGGCAGCATTTAGGAGGTTGGTAGCATGCAGAATGTGCAAGAAAAAGGAAACTCAGGTCAGGAAGACTGATGAGTGATCCAGTCGACCTGATTCCCTGGGCACCACACCCACTTTTTGCTTCACTGAAGTCTCCTTCAAAGCAATCTCAATCCTTCACCAAAGAGATTTCCAGAGTCCTCCCAATGGGTTGACATAAATCTGTCTGTTCTCACTCTTTTTTTCCCTTCCAAGTTACCTTTCAAAAAAGAAAAAGAAAACTCAGTTCTTGCGTCTCCATTTCTTTAAATCTTTTATCCCCGGGCTGCCACCACTGGCTGTATGGATTACACACCAGCAGTTAAGAACATTCCACAAAGTCCTGCCTTGTTCTCACCCTGCAGTGCTTACTGTCGCTGATGGCGATGAAAGGAATTTGAAAAGCACAGCCAGGCAATCCCGAACCGGCTCAGCACATTCCCTCTCTGCGGCTTATCACGCTGTGGATGTGCTTTTGACCAGCCATCAATTACGTTTGAAACTTTCCAGTGGTTTCTGAGATATGAACCCCCTTTGATAGACGTTAACAATACAGCACATGCAGCATGGGCAAAGGAAAATACTTTTGACCGAGTTAAGGCAATGCTTTGTTCCAACTCAGATTTCTATGCTTTCTTAGGATCGACCTTTCTCTTGGGCAGCCTCTGTGGCCCTCCGCCGGGTAAAACCAAGTTTGAGCACCCAGGGATGCTTAAGTGGCTGCCATAACCAGAGAAGAATGGCACCTGGAGGGAGAGGGAGAGGAATAAAGAGGACAGAGAAAGAGATGGAGCAGAGAGAAGAGAGAGAGGATGACACCAGACGAGCACGTCAAGTTGAGAACAGCGTGGTTGGGAAGGAGCCAGGTCCCGTGGGAGCTGTAGGTGCTGACGGAGCTGGGGCCGTCGAGGAGAGGGACTTCTAGAAAGAGAAAGTCCTGTGTGCCCAGAGATCTGGGTGCTTTACAACTAACACATGCTAAAAAGGGCCATTTGGGGAAGTATTCTTGGGAGCTGGAAGGTTTACTCCTTACTTGTACCCCCACCCTGTGTGAATTCTTTGTCATTTTGAAAAGGTAGATTTTGCTTTAAAAATTTGAAATTTGATGCCTGGTCCAGGGTAACAGGGCAGATCACTCTGTTTTGCCGAGGAGGAGAGTTTAGCTCTGAACTGTCCGCGCTAAGATTTAAACATCAAAGAAGCTCAGGGAGGCCTCGCAGCAATCAGGCAGGCTTCATTTTCAGTTATTTCCCGCTGAAAGAGGTGAGTCACTGGCAAAATTATGGGGCCCTGGACCCTTGTATCATCATGCATTATTTCGAGTGGACAGGGCATTGATTGCTTGGGGAAATATTTCATCAACTGAGCAACATAAACAAGTGCCACCTACGTCCGTGTTGAGAGATTGGAATTAAATGTCACCTTTTCTTTAATCTTCGGCTCCAATTTGGAGGCATTGCCGTGGAGGGTGGATTTGCTCCTTCTTTCCCTGGGTTGGAATAATTCCATTAAAAGCCTTTTGCTTAATCAAGTAAAACATCCTACCAAGTGAGTGGCATTTGCAAACTTGCTGCCTTTTCTTGATTATTCTGGTCTATTGATCTGTGTCTCTGGAGAAATTCTGGAAACTTCCAAGAACTCTTTCAGAGTTTAAAATATCATCTCCCTGGTGATTCAGTCGAATCAAAGACTAGTAAGATGAATTCCCTCCTTGCATCGTTGATCCCAGTTCTTCCTTCTCTCCCATCAATCCTCCAGCTCTCAGCAAACTGAGAGACGAAGGAGTATATTTGTCACCAGTGGGTAGCAAAGCAACGGAACAATTTAGACTGGCTAGACGGAAGTAAATGCCTTTGCAGGAAAGGTGGAAAGGCTCAGGGTGGTAGGGGATCGAAAAGAAAGAATTTTCTATGGATATGGTGGAAGGATAAACCTCATTCAGTTAAAAAACAGAATTACATTCATCCCATCACAGGGAAATTCTGTGAGGTCTGGATCCAAATAATCTGCCACTGGGAACAGGGCAAGAAAATTGCAAGTGTCTTTCCTTGTCCTTTATTTTGGAAATAATCATGATCAGCTTTTGAATTCCTGGAGCACACGAGGAGAGAATGGAGTAATCCTTTTCAGAGTCTACTTTCTCCTGGAGAGAAGGTAGCAGGAAAATGAATGATGGGCCACTTCGAATTTATAATGATGGTTTCGTCTCTCTCAGACATTACTTTAGTTCTTGGGTGATCGGTTCTCCACACCTGAATTCTGATTACTTTTTAAAGATGAAGAGGATCATAAGAGTCTCGATAGTCCATTTCCAGTCATTGCAAGTTTGCGACTCACACGCTGCTTCTGATGGTAGTTTAAAATTCTTTGAAGAATGAAAAATTCCAGTTCGTTCTAATTTTTTTTTCTGTCCTCCGTGGCTTCATCAACAAACACTCAGAGCTAGTTAGTTCATTTCTCTTCAGTTTTGTTTGTGCCGAAGCCCAGACTTCAGATTGCCTCGGCTGAGTTATTCTGAACAGAACTAGTGGCTTTACTTTATTAGAAGAAACTTAATAGTCGACATGAGAAATTCTGCTAATGTGTGTGTATCTTACATAACAAGAAACAGAGAAGATGCCTCGTAATATTGAAGTGAATCCTTTAGTGCTTGTTCTAAGATTTGGCATTTTTTTTTTTTAAATTATGCTGTAGTTTCTAAGTATTCCGAAGTTCTGACCACTTTCATTCATACTTATATAAAAATGCTCTCAGAACAAGTGGCAATGCCTTATGCTACTGTGTTTAGGAAGAACCAGGATAGAATTCATGAATTAATCATCCCCGTTGCCTTTGTCCCATATTTAAGATTATTGCCTTTGCTCTGTGGTGGCATCTTCTTTCCTCCATGCAGCTGCTGCTGCTCTTTTTAGATAGGGAAATGGGGATAAAAGGCAGAATATCTGAGGGCAGGATATGGGGCAAGATATATGCATGCTTTGGGGGCAGGAACCACGCGTTCTTTAGCGTTTATTCAACTCTCGGACTGTCTCACTCTGACAGATACTTAGAACATAGTTTGTCAATCATTTTGCTTTATTAATGGGATAAATGCGTAAGAAGATGGGGTTTGTGGGCAAGCCTAGCCCAACTGTTCCCAAAGTGCGGTTCTGTGTCTTATAAAAATATTCTGAGCAGGAGAAAGTAGATTGGAAATCCTGCAGATAATATTTGCTTTAGGGGACTCAAAATGTACATTAGTGTATTAAAGATTCTGAAAAAGTCCTGTAGGAAAAGGAGTCCGCAGGGAAGAAATAAAGCGAGGGTTTTTCAAATCTGTTTGACCACGGGGCATTTTTTTTCCCCTCTCTTTTTTTAAAACTTCTGTTCTTTTAATGTCCCACAGAGGCAGTGCTCTGATTAGCACCCTGGATTAAGGTGGGAAGTCTTGTTTCCCTTGGGTGTTAAATTCAAGGTGTATTTATTGAACATGCACAACATCTTCAGTTGTCACAGGAAGTCGTCTTACTAATGGGAAAAAGGTGGCCATGGAGCAAAGGCTTTCATTTCCTGTGAGGTCAGACAAAAACCAGCTAAAACAAAAATCTTCATGAAATACTGCATAGGGAGGAACCAGATACCACTAGGAAGTATCAGCATCTCTTATGAGAAGCGATGGTTAGACCTGCCTAAAATGTTTGCTGTTGCAGAGTCATAGGCTTAATATAATCTCTCAGAGAGAAGCTGTGTACTCTCCTGGAATGAATAAAAATTTAGCATGGGCGTAGATTGATGATTTTATGCATCGCTGATTTTTTAAAAATGTTTTCGTAGAGAAAGAGTGGACTGGAAAAAAAAATCAGGTCCTAGACATGATTTTTCATAAGTTGGTAAGGCCTGCGCAGCGCTTTGCCACGAAGAGGCCGTTATGTGACTCGTTCTCTTCTGGGCATCATGAGGACTCTTGCTTGAGACAAATGGGCTCCATCGTTTCTTCACCATTCAGGCCCGCAGGAGGAGGATGGCACTGATGTGAGCGACGCTTCCGCATGGCAGTCACCTGCCCTCTAATTCTGCTCTCCCTTCTTTTCGGTAATGAATTGGGGTGTCGTTAGCTGCCTGCCTTGTGTTCATCACTGTCAGGCCTGGCAGGGTAACAGATAACAGCAGAGATTCAAGGCCACCCAGGGAATGAGGCCTGACAGGACCTCATTTATCACTCCCCTTTTAGGGGGTCTCTGTGGTAGAGCGAGCATCCCGGCTGTAATCGAGGCTCACCAGGTCGCACAGGGGCCAGGCAGGGGCGCTCTGCCAGAAAGCGACTTGAACTGTCAAATCCGCTTTGTAAATGAAGTCCTTTTCCAGAGACAGTGTGTTTGTAATTGTCCTGCTGCATGTAGTTCTTCAGTACCCAGGAGCTGCTCCCCATGCACCCCCCTCTCATGTCTTTCAGACAAATGACACTTAACATCACCCAGAAAAGAGGTATGCCGGAAAAACGGTTTTATTTTGACCTTGGGCACTCCCAAGTGTTCTCTACTGCTGAGGTTCCCCTCTCCACCCCACCACCTCCTCATAAAGGATTCAAGTGTCATCTACTGGAGCAGCTCAATTGCTAAGGCGAGGAGGGAACGGCCTGACTTGGGAGCTGCCTCTTCTGTCGACCCCCCTGGGCGAGTCTGTCCTCGTGGCTAATGGCCTGTTCATGCAGGGCAGTGACTTCCAGCTCCACATCCTCAGCCGGCTCAGTTTGTTGGAAACGACTCCTAAATACCTTCAATAATTATTCCATATTTTCCATTTTCTGTTTCACCTGGATTTTTTCAGTAGCCTCCTTGATGCTTTTCCTGCCCCTCTCCCTTCATGATACGGAGAACTGAGGATGTCGCTTTATTAGGCATTTAGCACTGATTCCCTTTTGCCTGCTAGATAGATGCCACCCCTTCCTGTGATATTCTAGGCTCTTCAGAGCTCAGCTCTTGTCTCTCTGACCACTTTCGTCTCCTGGACTCTTTGCCTTGAACTTATGACCTAGCAATACTGAATTACCTGGGTGTCCTAGATGCCAGTCCCTTTAGTGTCCCTGTACCTTTTCGCATGCCATTTCTTTTCTCTTTTAGGAATGTCCTCCCAATACACGGCCACTCAGCAAATCCTATTCATTATTTAAATCTTGGTTCAGGGACTGTGCCGTCTGTGAAAACAGTGTCTATTTTTCATGACTGCCTTTCTACTATAAAACCAAGACTATTCATTGAGTGCTTCCAGTTCTCAGGCATGTATTAGTTTTTTTCCATACTTGTATTTAATTCTCCAATCAACTTATAAGGTACATAGTGTTAGACCAACAATATAGATGATGAAACCGAGGCTCAGAATGAGGAAGCTGCCCAAATTCATGCACCTAGTAAATGGTGGGAATGTTCTTCAACTCCAAGTGTGTGTGACCCTAAGTGGCTGCTCCTTCTCTTGTTTTAAACTGTGCCTGTTCACGTTTGGAGAATTAGAACTGTGTGTTGTTCTCATTTTCCTAGGGATGAACCCAGTGTCTGGTAAAGAGCAGACATTCAACAAATAGCTACTGAGTGAATTAAACTCATAAAGGATCCCATCTATTTGTACCCACAAAGTACTTGATACACATGATCTCTGTTTTTCAGAACAACCCTAAATTATTGGCACCGATACCTGCATTTTCACCATGGTGGTAACTGAAGCCCGAGCAGTTAAATGACGCTGAGGCCCTGTGTGCGGCAGAACCCAGCTTTTTGTCCCAGAACTCTGCGGCCTCCTCTCCCTTTTCCCAGGGGAGGCTGGCCTCTTCACATCCCCTCTTACACCTCGGGCCTGCTGTTCTTCTCTCTGATCTGACGCGCTTTCCACTGCCTGAAGTGCCCTTCTCTGCTCCTGCACTCAGCCAAATCCACACGTCTCTCAAGGACAAGCTCAAGTTCCATATCCTCTCTGAACTGCTCCCTGTAGCTCCATCCCGCCTGCCCTGGCCAAATGTAATGTCGTCTGCGCCTTACATTTTGATCTTGGTTACATAAGTTTATTGCGTTACTCTAGACTGTGTTGCATCCTGTAATTACTTCAGGATTCAATTTTATTCCCAGGAATATTGCAGACTCCTTGATAGGAGGGACGGCGCTATATATTTCTTTTATATTCCACAGTGTGTAGCCAGCCCAATTCTAGGTGGGCACTCTATAAATATTTATTGAATTAAGTTGAATACAGCACAGACCACATTGAAACTTTCACCAAGTTTCTTTTCATAAATTATGTGGGCCTAGTAGACAAGAGGATCACGGGAGAGAATGACTTGAATATATTCAGTCTGTGCAAGGGCATTTCACATGGCAAAATACCGCTGCTCTCAATGGTTTCTGCACAGGTGGGATGCAGTGTTGCCAGTTTTATTTATAAAAAGTACTTCTGTTTCTTTTTACGTCTCCCCTCTCCAAATTCTCCCCGCTCCTCCATCTACACACGCACACACTCACACTTTCTCTTTCAGCTGGATTGTCTTCTCTGAATATTTGGGATGATGATGTCCTCTCTTAAGTAACTAGATTCTTGAAAGATTTTGTGATTATTTTTTCTTTTAAATTTCCATCTTGGATTTACATGTCCTATAGAGGAAGCCCCTTTATGGATTTTGACTCATTACAGGTAGTATTGACCCTAAACTTGCCGTCCAAACACAAAATGACATGACATCAAGCCATTCACAATGTTGATGTAATCCTAGGATTATTTCAGTGTCTTTATTTTTTTAATATCTTGCAGTTTTTCACTCTTGGCCTCATTCCTGTCATTGGGGCTTCTGTCCTGATCAGTTCTGAGGAGCTGGAAACCTAACATTCCCGAGACGCAGATTGGGATTAAATGGCAACTCAGGGGACTTCCTCGTCCATTTCCTTGCTTTCTAGTAGGGGAGAAATTACTTGCCTGCAAGAGAAAATCCTTAAATGTCTCTGGGGAAAAACATGCCACCTCCTCACTAGGTAATAGTTTCTGATGTCCCATAAATGAATCAAATATCAGGAAACTTTCCTCTCCTCCGTCTTCTCGTTCTTGGTGCTTGATTGCAAAGCAATGATTTGTTTCCATCTGAAAGCTGCTTATCTCCTCTATGGAAGTAGTCTATGGGATGCGACAGACACCAATGGCTGGCTGGCCCATCTCAGATCCACATACCTTCATCTCCCAGCTAAGCGTGGCCATATGACAAGGTCCTGGCCAATGAGTGAGCAGAGCACGTAGTCGATGTAGTTCCCGAACCATAAGGTAATAAATTTGTGTGCTTTAAGCCACTGGGCTTGTGATAATTCGTTACAGCAGTGACAGGAAATGAGTACACCAGGTCTGCTCATTTCTCTTCTTAAACACTTCATTCCACATGACTCCTCACTACCTCCCTCTCCGCCCCCTCTCCCCAACTCCACCTTGTGCTCTGAGGCCTGTTAGTCTTGTCAATCCATTGGAATTTAGGACAACAAAATAGAAGTAGGCACTTAAGTTCTTGTTTGTGTGATTGCTCTCAGGTGCCTGGCAAATACAACTGTTTTCACAGGAGAAGATGGCACTACTGAGCCCATTTAGTCATACCCCTCGTCACTGAACCTGGATTACTGTGGCAACCTTCTCTGTGTTCTCCAGACCGCATTTTATCCCTCTGATTAGATAAAATTGATCTTTCTAATATGGCATTTTTATCATGGCAATTCCTGATCACGAATCTACACTGGTCTCTGTTTCCTCATGAATCGAACCTTAGTCTTCTGTTTAGCTTTCATAATCTGAGATGCCTCTGGGTTTCCAGCCTGAGCTAGAACTTTCTGTTTGATTGGCTTTCTCTTTTCTGTTTCCCATCCCCCATGCCATAGCAACCCTTGTCCAGCCTGGAATGATCCCCCTCATCTTCCTTCCTTCCCTTCCTTTCCCTTCTTTCTATACATTGACATCCTTTAAAGTCTAGCTTCAGTTCCCAAACATCTCTCACTCTTCTAACTTCTGGTGATTTTCCCTCCCCTGATTACTGAACTGTAGTTGGTACCACCTCTGAGGTTTAATCTGTGAACTAAAGGTTGTATTCCTGTACTCCTTTTTACCGGCACTCAAGGCAGAACACATGGTAATAATGCAAATGCATTTATACTTAGGCGAGATCATTCTCTACTGCCTTCAGTATTCCTCCCTCATTAATATGGAATTAATGCCACAGAGTTTGCAAAGAGCTAGCTGGGGCTAGGGAGAGTGGGTTCAGAATCTCTTAATGGGACCAGATCTGAAAACTGGCTGCAATCAGGATTGTGTTCTATCCACCTGGAAGTGCGTGGCACATACTGGAATTTTATTTGGCTACTTGGCTTACTGAATAGCCTTTTTTGAATATCCTGCAGTTTTCTCCACCACGTCCACCTTTAAGTCTGTAAGCTGCACCGTCACCATTATCATTATTATCACCATCACCCTCACCCCTATCTAAAGCTTCCATATTATCTTCAAAGTGTCACTCAGATGTCAGGTCTAAAACTTCCCGTTTGCTGGGGGCCTCTGTCCTTGATATTTATATAAAATTTGTTTTATGTCCTCAATTCCAGTGGAAAACTCGTTTCTTCATTCTCTCTAGGAATAGGATTCCAGGGAAGTGACATTTTATTTATTTATTTATTTGTTTGTTTGTTTGTTTGTTTGTAACCACTTCTGGCTGTGAGTTCCTGTTTAGGTTCCAAATCTGATTTGTAGTCTGCATTTTGCTCTTTTGGATGCTGTTTATTTTCCTGAATGATGTTATCCTGCTGCCTATTGCCTTTATCTAATGTCTTTCTCCCCCAAATCCCACCAATTTAAGATGCTGTGTATTGTAGACTCTACTGAAGATTTGGGGGTTGAGGGAGGTTGACTGGAGGGACAGAGAGTCTGTGGTCATTGTTTCTATAAAAACATTCCTGTTTTACCCTTCAGATTGGATTGCCTTAAAACATACTGGTCGTTCCTTCCAAATGAAAAGAAAATTACTGATCAATATATAGGTACTTATTTATATTTTGAAATATTTGTGTCCTTTAGTTTTAGAATCGAAGATTCTAAAAGAGGCTAATTTTTAAGTAAGTTCCTTATAAGGAACTAATGCACTGTGGATCTCTGATATATGAGAAATGATATCTACTTGATTCACTCCCTCAGCTGACATATTGCCACTGCTTCAAGACATTAAGCCATTTTATGGGGAAAGTTGATAGGTACAAGTTATTGCCCCATTATCAGTGTAAGACACAGAATAATAAAATGCCCTTCAGTTGGACGCATGGGAATAAGGCCTATATAGCAAGAATAACTTTGAAGAGAAGAAACTAAAGTGATCAAAAGGGACACCAAAAGTATTGAAGGCACACAAATATTAAAGAAAGATACTACTAGACCCAGCAAGATAATGACTATGGAGCATGGGCCTTTTTAGCCGAATTTTTTTTTTTTACATTTTATTTCTGCTGCTATCACTTTGCTAGGTCAACAATTCAGTATGGGCCAGCCACTCTAGTGATGAAGGTTTAAATAAGGATATTGAAATAATTGAGACAAATGATGGAGTCATTCCTCACCATAATATATTTTCATAATGCCTCATTTAATCAAGAGATTGGTGGGACAGGGAACAAGTTGGCAATTTGCAGTGGGGATGTAATAAAAATGTTGTAATTCATGGATGAGACACCAGACTACATTATGTATTATGAGTTTAACTTGACTTGTAACTCTTTCTGGAATTTAAACTGTCATATCCGACCATATGCATTGATTTTTATAGTGATTTAATGAGTTGTTTGGTGAAAATAAATGTTGACAAAGTTACAAAATGTTCTTACTCTATTTCTATATACTTTTTTTTTTTTAAAGATTGTTGTTCTCCTTTTGGATACTAGAGCTAGTTGTCTTACAGTAGCCCAGGAGTTTCTCTTTCCCTATAATGCAGGGATGGAATCTTGATCTTGGATGGGTTTTGCTCGTTTACATGCTTGAACTTGGTGGAGGATCACGGCCAAAAGAGCCTAACAGAACACAGTGATGAAGCTCTGGTGGCTGCAAGATGGTGGTGTCGGTTTGGAAACGAAGAACCCAAAGCCCTGCTATCAGAAGTGTCAGGTGATTGCCCAGGGAGGTGCCCCATCTTCAGGATCTGGTTTGGCTTCAGCTTAGTTTAGCTGAGCAGCCATGTCTCAGCAATTCTGACTCCTGAACCTTATGCTGGACTCGAAGCGTGAATGATTACCTTGTAAGGACAGGTTCAGTTCCTACAGCATCTCAGAGGAGAATCTCAGCTGCTGGATTGATGCCGCTGATACTGAAAGAAATGAAATAACGCCAAGTCGCAGTGGTAGCGCAGGGAAGAATCTTATCCAGTGCACTGCAACCTGAGCAGGCACACGTTATGCGCTCATTAAGAAAAGTAAGGAACAAGTAATTGGTTTATTATGTACTCCTTAATTGGTTCAACTAACTTTCAGTGAGGGCGAAAGGGAATAAATGGGGAATCCTGTTTTGGGATTTGGCTAGGCCAGAGAGCCCTCGTGAAATTTCCCTACGTGATAAACAATGATTAGATGCATCACCATTTAGCAAACATAATAAGGAAATAACCCATAATCTATTAGGAGCTGCCTAACTGTCCTTACTGTGTGCTCAGTGAACAGGCACGAATGTAAATGTCTGTGGGAATAATGTGATCTGGCTTGTGGGAGGCAGTGACCTCCTTTAGGGCGCCTGGGACCTTGAAGAGTGATTTACTTTCTTAGACTACAAGAAGCCATTTACCTCTCAGGGGTGACATTTTTCTTAACCATGAATTTTATCCCAGATGCTAGTTATCTGCATATGTAAAGAGAAGTAGAAATCTGAAGAAATTACCTCGATCACATGGACCCCTAAAACACTCTTCTTCAATTGCTGAGATATTTCAGTCAAATGTTTTTTGGCCTAAGTGATGATTGCCTTCATTTTGCATTTCACTTTGGCTATGTGGAATATTTTCCTCGGAGAGAAAAATATTAAAGTTGTCGAAGGAGAAATTTTCCCAGTGTTTGAGATAATCCAAATGCTATGTAAAAAAAAAAAAAAATTGCTTGTAATATGCAGCCCCATGATAACTGATGCATTTTTCTCTTTCAACACTTATTACTTAAGCCCAGGCTTGAATATCTAGATAAATAAATATGATGTTATCCAAATGCAACAAACAAACAAATAAAAAACAAACAACAACAACAAAAAATATAGCATTAGATATTTTTAGCCTCAGAACCTGCCCATTTCTTACCGCTTCCACTGGTAATACTCTGTCCGAGGTACTATCACCTCACACTTGGCCCATTGCAAAAGTCTTTAATCTGGCCTCCCACTGTCACCCTAGATCTGGCTGCTGGGTTTCTATTTGTCACACAGCAGCCAGAGTTATCCTATTAAAATGCAAGTCAGTTTGGTTCTTTCCCTATGAAAAACCCCTCATGGCTTCCCATGTTACCCAGAGCAAAGTCCATGGTCTTCACCATAGTCAAAGGCCCAGTGAGATTGGTCTCTGGCAACCTCTCTGCCTCCTTGAGTTCTTGCCACCACAGTGGCTTCCCGGTCATTCTCAGAGAGAAATACTCTGTCCCCTTGTGATCTCTGCACTGGCTGTTCCTCCTGCACAGGTATACTTTCTCCATGGTGTGCGTGGCTCAGCTGCTCCAGGATCTTGGCTCATATGGCCCCTTGTCAAGAAGGCTTTTGTGACCACTCTCCATAAAAGAGAATACCTTCAAAAACCCATCCTTTCTCTATTTTTCATAGAAATTATCATCACCTGGTATTTCCTATATTTGTTTCTTGATACGTTCGTTGCCAGGCTCTCCTGTCCCTAAACATACATGTGAGGGCAGAGACTTCGTATTTTTATTTACTTCTTATGGCTGATTAACTTCTCCAAGGTGGCCACAGCAAGAGTTCTGTCTTCTTAGAATGCGACATTGACACATCTGTGTAGGGCGATGTGTGTGTGGGGTCTGCTGCTTCCCCTTGAATCTTGACAGGCCCGAGACTATTGACAGAAGCGATGCTGTGTTATTTCCAAGGCTAACTCATAAAGGCTGATAGAGTTTCCTCCTGGTCCTCTTGGGAGCCTCAGTCTTGGAACCCAGCTGTCGTGCTGTGAAGAAACCCAGGCCACGAGAAGAGGCTACATTTAATTGTTAGAGCGACAGCCCCAGCTGAGGTCCAGCATCGATCGCCAGCCATATGATTGAGGAGGGCTTTGTGATAACTCCAGGCTCTGTCACCACCTGATGGCAGCTGCATCAGAGACTCCAAGAGACAACTGCCTAGGCCATCCTAGTCCACCTCCAGAACTGTGTCGCATGATAGTGAAGTAATTGTTATTTCTTAAGCCGCTAAACTTCGAGACCTCTCATTTAGCAGCAGAAGACATCCAGAACACTGCCATGCCCCGCAGGGGCTAGAGAAGTGCCTGGGACACACCTCCTCGATATTTTCTGATTGGACAAATGATACAGAAATTTGGAGGTGAGAAGTATACTGGTTTCTTGGTGGAAATGTCTTTTTGTCTCCTGTAATCTAATGTCAGCTCCTATTAATTTACATATCATACATCTCCCTGTGTATTTAGAAATTTTGGATTAACAATTCTTTTTAAATTTTAAATACACATATGAAAGAGTAGACATCTCGCAGGGTCTGAATAAAGGAAGGTAAACCGAAGAAGAGGCTTGAGCAAATAGTTAAAAAATTATTTTTTTGGGTTGTTTCATTATATGTAAACGTCTTTGATGGAGAGAATGTTAGTAAGTCTAGAAAAAGGCTTTCAAGAGGAAGAGGGAAAGGCCTTGGTATTACCCCATCTTTGCTGTATTTCATCTCAGTTATAATTGTCAATCATGACTCATGAGGGAATAGAAAACCTCTAGCCTTGTTTACATTTCCTACTTTTACTATAGTAGAGTTTCAGACAAAAGCAAAGTGAAAAAAAAAAAAAGAAAAAAATCTGAAAAAACAGTTTTGAAGTCACCATAAGTCACAGGAAGTAAAATTGTGTTAAAATGGGCTCTTTTCCTAATAAGAAAGGCCTGTTCCACATACTGTAATATGCTATATTGTTTCACTGCCCAGCGTCAAAGCAATGGGGTGTTCTGATGCAGCCCTGAAGAGAAGGCATCAGTGTCCAACCTTAAAAGTCACCCATCCTGATTCAGTCACTTGACTTTAGAGACAAAGGGGCCAAGCTTCTTCCTGTCTTGGGACAGTATCGACGATTTGGATTTAGAGTTGATTTAGAGCTGCTTGTCTCTTGGCAGGCCTGTGTCACGATGGGCAGCTTTGCGGTGGGCCATCCGGCTGTTCGAGTGTGTGACTCAGGTCTTGTGGAGGTATGAGGTAGGCCGGGGAGGCTGTGGTTCTTTCTGAAAACACGCAGGAACAACCTGAGAAGTGGCTGCTTCGTGTACAGCATCATCCTGTACTGTGGAAAGCCAAGCAGGGCGACCTCTGGGTAGGAAACCATCTCAGAGCCAGTGCTTTCCCTATAGAGGCTTCTAGACTTCAGCTCCAGGTAGAGCGGGGTCCTTCAGGACACCTTTCTCCTTTCATGGCCCTTGGCCTCTTTTAATCTCCACGATTTTCTTCCTGATTCCTCGGGGCTGACAGCAAGTGTGCAAAACAGCAGGAATGCACACAGTCACATTAGAAATGTAGTGTGGGCTTGAGGCAGAGCACAAGGAGTCAGAATTGGAGGCCTGGCACTCAGAGACTTCGTAGCTGTGACGCTGATGCCCCAGCTGACCCACCCCACCAGCCTAGGTGTGGAAGAGGCTTCTTCTGCCAAGCCCTGCACCGTTGTCTTTCTGAGTCCTGGTGCTTTTTGTTTCAAGCTCCTGAGCTTCGGGGTGGTTTGTAACACAGCAGTGTCGGAACTCCATTCCCAGAGGAAGTCACACTTCACAATTCTCGTTTTGGCATCTTCTGGTGGCTACTGCTGCATATCAAAAATTTTTTTATATTTTGTGATTTATTAATTGTGGACTTTGTTGATTTTGTCCTCTGGGAGGTAAATACTGCCAAATTAAATTTTTATTTCAATCAGAGCCTTTTGTTTGTTTTTAAGACAAAGAGAACGATAAGGCTTCTGGTAGAAGGGGTCTGTATGGCTGCCTTCCTCCCTGCCCTCCATTTCTGCTCCTTAGTCGACCGCTTTTAATTCCTTTGGCTCCTATCCTGGTGTTGACCTTTGAATTTCTCAATAACATGCACTGCAAGTTTTTGCTCTCTACATTCTGTGCATTGTCTGTTGGTTCCTACCCCAGAAGCTAAGCTTCAGCTTTCTTAAACCGCACAGCCTACCACCCCACCCTCCCACACACCGCCACACACACTTTGGTTTTTTCACACGCTCAGTAGGATTATTACAGTTTTGGGGTTAGTCAGTGTCCAGTGTCTCTAACTATCATTTTATACATACCTGTGTTGTGCAGAGTAGGGCTACGTATGTTTTATTCTTGAACAATCCTTTCTTCTAGAGCTGATAATCACCCCATCTTTAATTCTGCTTAACTTTCTGTGTATCCATTAGCAACTTGAGTCTGAAATGGAAGTATTCGCAAAGGTAACCGAATGTATAGTCACGTTAAAGTAAGCGAGCACAACTCTACTGTAAAATTCAGGAGGCCACCTGTCACTTCCACTCTTTTTGGGCGATGTCCTGCGTGCTCAAGTCTGCACTTACTGCTCTCTTAAGATGGCTGCGTGGCATTATCTAGGGTATTTTTTTCACTTCTCTCCTGGGTTGGATGCCCTGTGTATTAGTTCTCTATTGCCGTGTAACAAATCACCCCAGAGCTTAGCAGCTTAAGGCAACAAACACTTGTTTTCTTATAGTTTCTGTGGGTCATGAGTTCAGGAACAGTTCAGCTGGGTGGTTCTGGTTGAGTTTCTAAGGATGCTGCAGTCATCTGGAGCTTGACATGGCCTGGAACCTCTGTGTCTAAGCTTAGTCACTTGGCTCTTGGCTGGAGGAGCTAGTCCCTCACGAACTAGGGCTGCTCACATCGTGGCAGCTGGCTTCCCCCAAAGCGAGGGACTCGAGAAAGAGCACAAGACAGCTACCGAGATGGAAGGCCCAGTATCTCTTAGAAACTGATCTCAGCAGTTAGAGCTGCTACTTCTGCCACCTCCTACCGGCCACCCTGGCCAACCTTTGTCCAATATGAAGAGGGGACAGTGCAAGAGTGTGACCAGTCGCCACATCTTCTAACCCGTGTTCCATGTTTTCCCCTTCTCGGTCGATGACTTCTTGTCACTGGGTTAGAGCTTCTCGTAGGGTTTGGGAAAAGGTTGCCTGTGAAGTCATCTTTTCTCAGACTTTGCAGGTGTGGATTATCCCCATCACCGAACGGTGGTTTAGGCTTTGAATTCTAGGTGCGTATCGTTTTTCCTTCAGGATTTTGAAGACATTGCTCCATCATCAGGGAGTTTTTAGGGTCATTGTCAAGTCTGATGCCATTCTGAATCGCCATTGCCATGTGTGCCCTGTTCTTGTGAAAAAGTTCTTAAAATGTTTAGGTTCTCCTTATCCCTTGTATTCTGGGGTTTAAAATCTGTGTGTGGGCTTTTTTTCCCCTTCATATATTTGTGTTTTTTCCTGGGTTTACGATGGGCTCTTTTAACCTGGAAACTCAAGCACTTCAATTCTGTGAAGTTTTTGTTTTGACATTTTAGATAATTTTTTCAGTTGTCTTTTTTGGGTCCATCTATGTTACATATTTAATCTGTATTGATTCTCTGGTTTTCTAAGCATTATCCTTTCTATTTTTTTCCCCGTTTTTCTTTGATCTACTTTCTGAGAGATTTCCTCAACTTCATCTTCCAAAACTTTTATTGATTTCTAATTTTCTGCTTTTATGTTTTTAACTTCACAGAAGTTCTTTGATGAATATTCCTTTTTCTTTCTAACACTTTGTCCTGTCATTCCACTTCTATTATTTTGTCTATATTTCCCTCCGATGGTTGCTTTCTGCGAATGTCTGGCTTAGTGATCTTGGACTGTCACTTAGCAATGAAGAGCGATGACATCAAAAGCTGATTGGAACTGTGTGTGCAGAGGCGGGACTTGTCAAGCTGTGGGCTTTAATTTAGGGTAACTGGTTGGCACTGTTTCACTGATGGATAGCCCACCTCTCAGTATTTATAGGTCTTTCTTTCTTGGCTTGTTCAGTTTTCTCAGAGAAAAATTACCCAATCTCTTTTTTTAGGTGTTGGATGGATAACAATCTAGGCTGCTTGGATTCTAATTGCTGATTGGGGCAGGGGACATGGGGGATCTCATCACACCTTCTGCACGATTTTACCCAGTTTTCCTGTTTTAGAAGGGCATTGTTGCGTTTGCAGCTTGTCTGGTGTTTAGCCACTCAGTAAACTGCCAGTATGGAGAGAGAGAGTCACCTGATTGTGCAAGCTAAGACGGGGGAGTAGGGGCAACGTTTTTAACCGCTTCCTAGACAGACTTTCAACCACCGCTGCCCTCGTTGACACTCGCCCTTCCTCCAGGCTTCTCAGGTGCCGGCTGTCTCCTGTTTTGGGGACATTCGTCTTGCCATGACTGCACGCAGAGGGGCACCTGTCAGAACAGCAGTTCTCAGAGTGTGGTCGGGGGCTCTGAAAGGTCACAAGATCACAGTCTCCTGTGAGCCTATGGGAGAACTTTCCAGAGGCAATGTGATGTGTGACATCACAACAGGCCGAATGTAGCTGCAGATAGGAGACTCTGGCGGTCTTCTGTTAAGCCGGGCAAGTCAGAGACTTGTGAAAATGTACAACAAAGTCACTCTTCTCACTCTGTTTTTGTTTTGGAATATATAATTATCTTTCATAAAATGCGTTTTCATGTTAACGTGTACTGAATTTATTAATATTACTTAAATGAACTAATAAATCTAAGAAGTACCAGCTTTGTGGCAAATATCGATTATATCTATATAACCAATATGAAGACCTTTGAGTCTTCAATAATTCTTAGTAGCATGAAAGGATCTTGAGAACAAAATATCTGAGATCTCTGCATTAGGATAACATTCCTAAATTTTTCTTCTCCTTCCCTAACTCCTCCCTAGGCAACGAGGAGTGACTTCATTGAACAGCATGAGAGAAGAATTGGGCAGGCACAGCTTGGCCCTTTCTTCTCCTCTTCCTTTAAGATGTCCTAAGATCTTAAACTTAAGATTTGCCTGTCTGTAGAGAGCATGTGTTTTCCGCAACTTTTGTCTTTCGGTCCCCTTAGGGCCTGCGGGCTCTGTCCTGTCCTGAGAATGGAGTGGGCCCGTCATTGCTTGTGATTACGATCGAGTGAATCTCATTCAGGAGAGGAGCTGGCATATTTATCTGACTCATGCAAATGAGCTATGTTTTCTAATAAGAGCTTTATCTGTGTTAGAGGAGATACTTGAAAAAATTTTTAAATGATTTTAGATTCATGGGACGTTGCGGAAATAGCACAGAGCGTTTCTCTGTAGCTTTCACCCAGCTTCCTTTCATGTCAAGGTCTTAGTAACCTCTGAGATGTAAAGATTGAGCAGGAGATTCAGTTCAGTACAATAGACGAATCCCCAGAACGTGTTTGAATTCCATCAGTTTCTCCACAAATCTTTTTCTGGTCCAGGATCCAATGTAAGGTTCCACATTACGAGGGATATTTTGATCTCCAGCTCTCCGCTCCTGCATCTATGTATTAACTGTGCTCAATTGGGAAAAAAACGTGGTGTTGTTTTTCAGGGAGCTTTGTCTCCCAGCACTTCTCAATTTTGACTTTCTCTGGAATTCTTCAATGTGAAGAGGTTCGTTCTTGTCTTCATCTTCATCCCCTCCGCTGCAGGACTTGGCAGGCTTCTCTCTCTAAAGCAGTTACCCAAATCCACCTCTATTCTAGCTTCCAGAATGTTGTCGATATGTTTTTTTTCTGCTCTTGTCTGCCCTCTTGTTTCCTGTGCTTTGCTTTCTGGGAGACTTGTACTGTCTCCCCTCAGTTTAGGGTCAGTGGCCAAGCCCCACCGAGCTCTGAGGATGTGGGCATTAACATACTTTTTATTCCTTTAATATTAATATTGGTTGGATTTCTGGAAGGAGCACTGATAAATAATAGGTTTAGTCTCCTTGTTTAGTTAGAAATATGACCCGGATATATAACCCCCAATTTGTACATTATTCTTGCTTTTCAATCGTAGATCTTATTGAAATGCTTTTAAATAAGTTTTGTCATTAAACAAAACTTTTTAGTCACTCTTAAAGCAAATAAAGACTATGGAAATATTATGGAAATATTGAGTAGCTTTTAAACTAACTTTACAGGTATATCTATTTATTATAATCAAACACATGTAGGCCCTGATTAGAATGCTTTTTGTTGCTTACCTCGAATTTCTTCTCTTGGAATCAAAAGCCTGTCCAAGGCTTTGCTTTGTCCTTTAGGCCTGGCTGATACGGTGCCTCCAGCTACTCACTGCTCAGAGATGCCTGTGGGTCTCTCCTAATCTCCTCCTCTTTTCAGTTTCTGAAAAGGAAGAATTGCTGAAAGGAGGAAATACTATCTTATCTCTGGTTCCCAGATCCTTCCTTTCTACTACAACTGAAAAGGAACAGTGCGATTGTGGTTTTGTAATACTTTTTTACAAAGTATATCACCACGTTGATTATTTTTTCTTGAATTCACAAGAAACTATGTTTTTTATAGTTGACAATATTTATAAGGATAAAACATTCCCTTTCCATCTTTTATTTTAAAATCTTAACTTCATATGTATCTATTCCTTATTTTCAATACTTTTGCTTCATATTTACATATCCATAAATAATGACAGTATTTGTTGTGTATTTAACAATTGGACCTGTGATTTCCTCTTGGGAACATAACGGATGGGAATGACAGTGGAGAAGAGAATGTAGGGGACAGGATTCTTGACCTGATGCTTTATTTCTTAAAAGTTAAAAAGCTGAAGCACCTATGACAAAATATTAATGTTCGTTTTGAGTGGTGAAAATAAGTGTTTATTATGTTAATTGTACTCTTCTGCATTTTTAAAACTTTAAAAAAAATATTTAAACTTAAAAATTACCGTTTTAAACCTAAATATAGCTTGGTTTTAATAGGGATAATAGTGATTACTTGGTCTTCTGTTATCTGAACATGAATCATTTTCTGTAAGAAAAATGATTACATTAGGTGTGGAAACCACATTTTCCAGGCCACGCCCACTTTGCTACGGGATGTTGTAAACAATAGTCACAAAGCAATATTTCTGTATCTGTTCTTATTTGGTCTGTAGAAAATTCAGCCCTTCAAATTTGGTAAAATAGTCTAAAGATCTCTAAGAAATGCCTGTGCCATGTAAACTTCAATAACACCTCTTCTCCCGGTTCACTGTAATAATGACTCCAGTTATTGCAGATGTCAGACTCAGCTCTGTCACTGGTGTTCGCCCAAGGTACCACAGCTGCCCATGTTCAGGTTACTCCATGCCTGGCAATGAGGCCACTGACCCCTGTACCCTCAATAGTTGGAGCATTAAAGCAGTCACTACTCTTGGTGACAGTGTGCACAAAGCTGCCGCCACCACTTAGTCATCGCTGGCACCAATATCGCTGCTATTTTACAGTCTGAAGGTCCCAGGCAGTCTTCAGAGAAAGAAATATTTTGGCTCCTATCGGTGCCCCCATGGGTATGGGCTGGAGGAGAGTCTGAGTGACGGTCACATGCTGTGCTCTTATTCACTTCTCCCTTCCAAGTTGGGGCCATAGACTCTGTCCTTAGGATGAGTTCTTTTCCAGAAAGGACCTTGATCACCATCAAAATAGATCCCCAGTGAGCCTGTCCCACCAAGGGCTTTTGCAATGTCCAGATACACTAAATTTTTAGGAGCGCGTAGCTTAGATTCACGCTACGACCCTGTTACAAGTTCTGAAGCCTTTATATTTTTTTAAAAACCTGATTTAAAAAGAAACTTTTACTAATATGGATTATTTACTTCCCTGACTTTAGAAATTACTTTCATAATTTGAATGTAGGCAGAAGGTCCTCCTGGGTTGCTGGGAATTATCTATAAAATTAAAGTATAATGACTTTAGCTATATGCAAAATATCACAAATATAAATATCGCTTAGGTCCAGAAGTGAAAGTAAAATCCAAGACTGGCTATACTAGCTCATCAAAAAGCTATTATGAGTTAAGTTGGATTAATATACTTCATAGGAAAAAATGTATCAATCAGAAAAGGAAGTAGATGGGCAGTGATGGGAGTTATCAAAGTTGCAAGGGCAGACTTGCCCTTACATCCCAGTTCTGACCAGTAGGAGTTCTGGCTGACAGACTTCATCTCTCTGGGGACAGAAATAGCTTCTTTGAGGTGATCACAGTCTCCAAGCCCACATAGAGAGTCATCAATTCCATTACACATCTAAAGCCAAATATTGTCGATCTGATTCCATGATCACTATGTCGATGGTTTACAGCCGAGGTCCCCTTGGTAATTAAGTTTCTTGTTTCTAAAGACATAATTTGCATTTGGGTTTATATGTTAGACTTTATATCGCAGGCATGTTTAAGGTGAGTGCATCCACAGAAGAATGGTCTACCCCCAGATGTGAAAAGAATCAATTATTCAAGATTGCAAAGTCGAATATAAGATTCCACAGCACAGAATCCACTGACGTGCAACGTGAGAGTCCTTTGTCGCAAACTGGCCTCCTTGACAACACCCTAGATACCCAGCTCATCGGCAAAAGTAATCCATTACATGAGGACATTTAGAATGCAGAAAAAGGCAGCCACAACCCCACCAGTGACACTTTTGATGTTATTGTTAACTTCGGTGTGTTTACACACGGTTGATATGTGTATGTGTATTGTGTATCTAATTTAGTCCCTGATTTTTAAATTTATCTTACAGGGATAGTCAAGAAACAAATTACTATTGAATTATTACTGCATTTTAGGTGCTGCTCTAGGCACGGGGTGAAGGAAAGCTTTTGCCTTCCTCGAGCATGCATATGAAATGAGAGACAGAAAGTAAAGATTAAATGCACGACATGTCAGTTGGTAATCAAGGACATGAAGAGTCGGTAAAGCCATGGACAGAGAGAGAGTGATGGGTGTGCTCCTGGAAAGGGAGATCAGGGAAGGCTTCTTGGAGGAAGTAGCACGAAATAAAGGTCTGACTGAACTTTCAAGGAGATGTGGTGTTAAATGAAAAGAGGGAAGATCGAGATTGAATGAGACTTGAGATTTACGGATATATTACTAAAAATTAATTTATTTCTTTAAGACTTAAGACTGGGTTAGACATATTATGATTATTAAGCTCTTACTAGCTCTGGCAATAATATTCTAATACTTTAGAATATTCAATATTTATTATCTTAGAAGACAGGTGTGTATGTTTGTGTGCGTATAAATTAGAATGGGAGGGAAAGAATGAGGAGTATGTGTGAATGCCTCACTTGGCCTTTCTGAATGATTCCAGATCTTTCAAGAACCTGACTCTCTCTCTATTCAATGCTAAAATAAAGCAACCCACGTTATTGCCCCCAGATGCTAGGTATACTCACTCTTTTCCTAAGATTTTGCTATAATCTCTAATACATTTTGTATTCCCCAAATTAGAGTCTAGGTTCATGTATTTGATAAGGTTAGTGTTTGAGAACTGTCTGTGGTAAATCTGTCAGAGCATACCGGCTGGCAGGAGTCACTGAGGGTGAGGCAGGCGGCCACAGCACCTGCGTTCTGCAGGTGGGGATAGGCAGCAAAGACCCAAGGAATGCAGGGTGGAAGTTGAACGGGGCAGATCAAAGCCTGTGAATCAGAGAGATAGATATCAAAGAGCCATGGATGGAAGCACGTGATCAGAGATCTGGGAAGAGCAAGGAATGACACGTGAGCAGGAGAGAAGTCAGAACAAGTAACAGAAACAGGCAGGCTCTAGGCACTGTTCAGTATATTCTCACTGTGGATGAACTCGTTTCATTTAAACCGCCAAGATCAGACGGGGCAAGAGGACCTAAGCCTGGAGTTCTGGAAGGCCAAGTAATGAGCAAACAAAATATTTATACAGATAAATCTTCAGTTTGACGTTATGAAAGAGTCTGGTAACCCTGGGGAGGAGCTGGTCTTCAAAAACGAAGGTGAATGAAGCTGGGGAGTAGAAGAATTGTAGGAATATATACAAAAGGGAAAATGTAGCGCACAGTTAAGAGGTGGTCATTCACTCATTTATTCACTCAACAACCTTCACTGAGTGCTCACTAATTCGATGTAGCAGCAGCAGCAGCAGCTAACACTTACAAAGCACTCCTCCTATGCCAGTCGTTGCTGTAAAGACTTATAAGTCCTCTCACCCTTGCTCCTTTATGAGGCAAGTACTCTTCATTATCATGGAGGAGGGATCTGAAGTCACCCAGCTAGTGAGGGCCTGAGCAGGAATCACACCAGGCTCTCTGCACCCGAGTCCACACTCACATTTTTAACTATGACAATACCCTGCGATGTCCACAGGATGGGCAGTTGGGAGGGTGACCCCGAGGCAGGTGTTTAAGAACACACCTCCTTTCCTAAAAGAATAAATTGCCATACAGTGCAAGTTCTAGAAGAGCAATAAGCAGGAGAGCATGCCTGGAAAGCTTCAGTCGGTCACGGTTTTCCGGGGTAGACCCTGATTTTCTTGCTTTTGGTCGCAGTGTGGAGAGCTTGTCAATGATGGGAGCTCAACAGCGACAGCAACGAGAGGGACAGGAAGGAACCAGGCGTCCGAAGCGATCCTCTGCCCTTCACAGTGCGGTTGAGTTCTGCGCGTCTAGTGGGAGCACTTGGCAGATTTCTGCAATGTATTTCTGGTTTTCCCTGAAATCCTTGGTTGAAAAAAATAACAGAGTCTCGGTTATCCCGGAGTTTGCGATGACGTACATGTAAGCCTCCACCAGGAGAAGCTGAAGGTGTTCTCTGTGAAAGTTACGTGGCCTTTCAGAAGAGTCTCTGAAGTGTGCATGTGTGTGTGTGTGTGTGTGTGTGTGTGTGTATGAGAGAGAGAGAGAGAGAGAGAGAGAGAGAGAGAGAGGGGCACACCGGTCCCTGGAGATGTGCTGGGAAGTTCAGGGGCCTCCAGACTGCTCTGTTTCAGAGCTCCACGTGGTGGTCTCATGGGGGGGGAATACTGGCTCCTGGCTCTGGCCGGTGCAGGGAGCCCCTGCAGAAATAACCCCAAGTTCCATGAGTGTTTAGCTCCCAGATATTGTAAAGCATCGTTTGTTGCAGGTTTTAAGTGCTCTTTAAATGGTTCCCGTTATTTAGAACCAACCACCCTAGAACACAGTTGCTGAAAACAACAAACACAACTATTTTTGCTCCTAAATCTGCAATCAGGTCAGGGCTGGGCTGGGATGGCTCGCCCCACCCCACGCGGCCCTGCCTGGGGTGTGCTTCTCTTCATCTCCGCCGTGTGGCCTCGCCAGTGTGACAGCTTCAAGGTGGCCAGGCTCTTTACATGTTGGCTCAGGACTCCCAGGGCAGGTGTCCCAAAATAGAGAGCCAGGAGGGGGCTGTGCTGCCTTTCATAGCCTTGCCTCAGAAGTCATGTGGCCTCACTTCACCATATTCTATTGATCAAGTCACCAGGTCGGCCTCAGTTTAAGGGGTGCAGATAAAGGACTCCCCTTCTCGTGGGGGAAATGACCAGGTCTTGGAAAACCATGTGGGATGGAAAATATTGTTCCTGCCATTTCTGTTTTGTTTTGTTTTGTTTTGTTTTGTTTTGTTCTTGCCCCTTTTTGATCAGTCTACCATATGACCCACGGGAAGAGTTTGTGTCAGATCTTGTACTAGGAATTAATGTGCTTCTTCCAAGGAAATGTCAGCTGAGCCCATGAAGCTATGGGTCTTTCTCTCGTTTTTCCATTGGCTTCCAGAAAGCTCAGAGTCAAATATGTTGCCTTCCTCTAGCCAGACCCCTTGGCAAACTTCATGTCACTACTTTACCTTGTTGTCATTTTTTTTTTTTTTACCATTATTTTATTTTAGCTCCATTTTCCCTCCATCCATGGCTCTTTGATATCTACCTGTCTGATTGACAGGCTTTAATCTGCCCCGTTCAACTTCCACCCTGCATTCCTTGGGTCTTTGCTGCCTATCCCCACCTGCAGAGTGCAGGTGCTGTGGCCGCCTGCCCCCCTCTCGGGGACACCTGCCAGCCGGTATGCTCTGACAGACTTACCACAGACAGTTCTCGAACTCCAACCTCAGGGCCACCCTCCCAACTTCCTATCCTATCAGGCCTCAGGCTCCTCATCACCTTATCTTGAGAGCGTTGATGTGGACCCTCCAGCAGGTTAGAGGCGCACATCAGAAAGCCCAGTGTTTCCGGCCTGATTCCTGTTAATGCTTCACTCTGTTTAGTTGGCTTCTGTTTCCTCTCCTTACACGGAAAGCTTTTTAATGGGGAGAATTGTGATGTTGTGCGGTATGTGGTGGAGTGTGTACCTGTCCTAGATTTGGTTGTAAGTTCCTAATAAGACCTCCTCCTCTCGTGGATTCAGAATCCGTTCATGGAAACAAGAAGAGTGTGCAGTTTCACCCTGTGGTCGAGTCTTTGTCGTGTCTTGTCCAGCTCGTCTGGTCACTTATTCAGGAGCTCCGTTCTTCGCAGGTGTCTGCTGTGTACTAGACATTGCATCGGCCTAGGTGTCCTAAGACCTGAAGTCACGCTTCAGTCCTTCGGATGGTTCATTTCAGTTTTCTGTGTCTCAGTTTTCTGACTTGTAAGAGTGGGCAATATTCTCTCTCATAAGGGTTCGAGGACTAAATGCAGTAGTTCTGGTCAGGCTCGCCGCTAATGCACAGGAGGGCTTCGTGAAAAGCAGAAAGAGGTGTTTCTACCACCAGGCAGACACGGTCCTGTGCCTGGATGTGCCCCTCATGAGCGGAGGGTGGGCTGTGTTCTCCTACTCCTCCCCTCAGCTGGGGGGCACCCTGGTACCGGCCGTGAATTGCACAGCCAGATGCAGAAACTCCGTGACACTTGATGTTTAGTGAATAGTGGTAAAATGCCACACATGCACTAGGAATTATTATTAAGTTCTATTTCTGCCTATGTATCTGTCTATCTATCAATCATCTGTCTATCAGTCATCATCTATTTCCTGTCTTCTCTCTGTCATCATCAGCAATCTATCATCTCCATCCATTTAATCATTCCACCCCTTGCCACAGAGGATTTGAGGTGGTATTGATTGCAGAGTCACGCTACTATTTGCCTACTGCTCTTTCATTGATCCAAATTACTTTATTTAATCCTCATAATGGTCCAGTGAGGGGACTGTCCTGTCTCATTTTACAGATGAGCCGACCCTGTCTCAGACGTTTGTAACAAAAGATGGAGCCAGGTTGGAGACCCAGATTCGGACTCAAACCCATTTTTTTTTTTAAACCAATATCTTGCCATCCAATCAGCTTTGTCACCATGATAAAAGACAGTGTGATACAACTGTTTTATTTTCTGTGTTATATCTCAAAAATTGGAACTGCTCTTCAGTAACTATAATGGAACAAAACCCAACATCTATTATAAGTGCCATGGAGACACGCAGAGTTGGTCTTCTCTCAGTTTCTGCACTATCTTTAGCTGTTAGGGAATTCAATTTAATTTATATGTGAGAGAAGCAACACGTTCAACCAAAGGGGTGTGGGTTACATAGAAATGAGCTACGTTCAAGGGGGACTAGCCAGAGGAGAGGGAGATGAGGACAGCGTTAAGGCCTGCGGCTTAAATGATCACTTCTGTCGTCCATTGTGGCTACTGTACGTTGCTGTGTAAATATATCACATGTGATCTATACAAGGGGGATTTCTCTAAGCAGGTTTATTACCAAACACAATTGGATTTTAGATGAATCTCATATATTCATTTCATAGCACTCTTTGTTACATGATTTCAGATGCTTATGAAACACTAAAGAAATGAAACGAGAACTAGCTCTTATCAAAAGAGCCAGAGTATTGCATTGATGGTTATGAGAAATGCAAACGAAGAGATGTTTTGACCTTGCATGTTTGCCACTCAGAACCCTAACCCCGGGCTTCAGAAGTCACTCATTGTTAGATATTTTCCTAGAAAAAATCCTTTTGCATGATTCCTTTTACGGTAAATAGTTAGGCACTTCCAGTCTCATTTTTATTGTCCAGAGTAAACATTGTAGTTTTTATTTCAGTGGTATCAGATTTGGGAAAACTTCACAAAGTAAATGGGATATATTTTCAAAATTCCAAGGCTTGGGGCATCTTTCCAGAGGTAGAAGGTAATGGTTGCCACCTCATCCCTGGAGAAGTGCCAGCCAAAGTCAGGTGGCTTTCAGAACAAAGAGCGCCTGGGCTTCTTGGGATTGACATTGAAGAAAAAAGAAGTTGACCCCTTTTCATGCGCTTGCCAGGGACCAGGACAAACACCCACACTCTAGTCTAAATTTGTCAGCTGTGTCTCAGGAGACGTGATTTCATTTGTGGCAACGCTGAATGTAGATTACAGAGAGCAAGGGAGCCCATATGGTGCTTGGCATTTTGGGAACAAATGTGAGTTAGATAGGAACTTACAGGTTTTAATCAAGGAGTCATGGCATTATTTCAAGGACATAGAGGAGATTTTGGATAGTTGGGTCTAATATCTTTGTCTTCTGTGAAGAAACTGGCTTTAGAATAATTAGATGACTTTCCTGGTGCTGACCCCAAAACAGTCCTTTTGGACGCTGGTCAGTACTTCCATCACCACACGCAACCGTTTTCCTTTTTCCTTCAGGATGAGGACAAATCTGTTTATTTAAAAAATAGTAAAGATAAGATTTACTTAGAGCTTTTTTGTGTGCTCTGCACTGTGCTTGCTTCAATATTTCATTTACTCTTCCTGAAATTCTGAGTCTAAGTACTATACCATTGTTACCCTATCAGATACAGAAACAGGCTTACAGCAGTGATTAAGGACCTTGATCCAAATCACAAACCTGTCAGAGCCAGGATTTAAACCCACTCTCATCTCAAAGACCATGCCCTCGGCCGCCGCCTGCAACCAATCCCCATCTCTGCTCTCGGTCACCTTGTGAAGGACGTTCTGTTGAACATCGGCCCAAGCGATGGGGCCGCAGGGGAGAGCCAGCACTTCACTTTCCAACTGGCCTCTGTCTCTTTTCTTTTATTTTTGTTCTCTCTTTGTTCTCTTTTCTGTAAGTCTGTCCTTGAACGTTCTTGAAACCAGAGGCAGCCCATATTCTGATGGCCACATCCCACCTAATTCCCAAGGCTTCATCTGCAACTTCCCTTCTTGTTTTATTTGTACGTTTGCTCGTAAAGGTCCTCAGGCCCGAGACTTTACTGTGTGTTTGGCACAATTCCTATTCATTGTGTAAGGCTGTGTTTACTCTGGGCACACCTATGCATATTAAAAGAACAACATCCTCATTTGGATTGAAGGAGATTCCTATGTAGTCGTTCTTTACAAAGAGCAGGTAGTTTGAGTACTGCTGTAAGGGGTTGTAAGTGGGCTCCTCAGCTTTTCTCAAACTTCTGCACTTTCTCTCTATTGAGGGCGAAGGACGTCTATTTCCCTCTATTTTATTGGAATGTGGCAGCACAGAGAACACTGGTCACACTAAGAGCATTTTCCTGTTTAATTGAGTGGTTTGCTGCCTTTGGCTTTGTATTTAAGAAAATATCTCGTTCTCGTTTGTAGGAGCTGAATACAATAACAGCAATAAGGAGGTACTTTGTACCTCAAAGCATTTTTACCAAGCGTTAGAGCTTGTTTACGGTGTGGACGTTGTTTGGAGGATGATCAATGTGCCATGCCATGTGCATTCAGTTTTGATCTCAGCGGTTCAAGCCGCCGAGTGTCTTCCCGTCCAGGGTCCCTCGGTGAGTGATATTTGCGTGCCCACCGCTGAGGGCCTGGTTTGCTTCTGTGCTCAGTTCAGGCCTGTCCAACATAGATCGTGAATTGGGGGCTGGCCGATTGGAAGTTTTCGATTTATTTTCTCAGAGGCTGTGTAGCTTCCCAGGAAAGGACACGAGTAGTGTCCCCTGCTGGTGTGCAGACGTGCCTGGACATCTCTGCTGATGACCTGGAGGGGATGCCCACTGATGTCTGTTTTCTTAGGTACCGAGGAGACTTCTGGACAAGTACCTTCTCAGGGGAGGGGGAGCCAGGCATGAAGAGGTGGGCTCGGGAGTAGGTGGAGATGTTTTGAGCAGCCTGTACTGCACGTGACTTGGATTTCTCTCCTTGGCCCAGGCCCTCTGCCCTGATGGCTGTAATGAAGGCCAGGTTTGTTTAAGAAACACTGCCTGCAAGACGGGGTGCAAATCATGCTACGTAGGGGCATCTAAGGGAGTGTCCCAGAGGGGAGGTATACATCCCCCCTCCCTCATCCCTGGAGACCGCTGCCCAGCTCGGCTCGGGTGAACCACCGTTGTCGTGTGGCAGTGGGAAGGGCCGGGAAATACTGCTGCCCTGGGCGGTCGGCCAGCCATTTCTCTGGCCCTTCCAAGTCAGAGAGGAGAGGGTAAATGGATTCTTGCTTATTTAAAAAAATTTTTTTTTAAAGTATATATTTCACATTGGGATTCCGTCTTCCTTAGTTTCTGTCACATGACGTCAGGTTTATGGCACCCTGAGTTTACAAGAGCAGACCCTTCGATCGATTTTACTGGGTGAAGCCAGCGTGTGTCGCAGGCCTCGATGACTGAAGTCAGCTGTGTATTTGCTGTTCATTTCTCGTCCCTGCCTCATGTTGCAGGGATGTCCCTGGTTGTCACGGCTGCTTGCCTTCTGACCCCGGGACCAGGAGGCTTTCACAGCTTTTTGCCAGCTGTTCTGTGGTGCCAGGTGTCTTTTGGGTGCCACCTGCCAAGTCCTGCCCTTCTCTCGTGGCCTTTTTTCTCTACTTTTGTCCTCGGAGTACAAGGGTCAGTGTTCCTTAAAACTTTGTAGCCAAGTGTGGTTTCAACACCTGCAGTGAACACTAGCCACAGTTACAGATTAAGCCTGTGACACACGCTAAGGAGACCAGATGTGGACACATAAGGGTGGCGAGGATTCATAACGAGACCATTAAATCTCATTTTCATCAGAAACTTGAAAACCTACCTCAGAGGGATCAAACGTTCTAGGTGATGTTTCAGAGAGAAGAGAATTGTTCTGGCTCTTGGGACAACATTCTGGAGACTACCAGGCAGTTGAAAACCTGTCGTGTGTCTGCCCAGGAACATGCAGTCGTGGCCTTTGTGGGTGTCCCTGGGCCAACAGCATCCTGATGGGCTGTAAGACACACCCAGTGTCTTGCTATTTTCCCAGAACCTCCCTTGCTCTGCCATGATTCTGGGCTACATTTTCCCATCAGGCAAATTCCTACTCATATTTTAAGATTTAGCTCCTTTGTGAAGCTCCCCAAAAAGAGTTAGGTCCCCCCACTCCTCCCAACCACTGCTTCGATAGCATCCTTCAGCCCTCATGTGTACTGCAATATTTACCAAGACTTAGGGCAAAGGCTGGCAAGTTTTTCTGTAAAAGTCCAGAGAATAAACATTTTGGGGTTTGCCAACCATATGGTCTCTGCTGTAGCTGTTCAGCTTGGCTCTGATAGCGTGGAAGCACTCGTAGACAATATCTAAATGAGCGTGGCTGCACGCCAATAAAAATTAATTATGGACACCGAGATGTGGATTTCATATACTCTTCATATGTCACGAAATATCCTTTTTCATTTGATTTTCCCCCAAACATTTAAAAACCTAAAAACCACTTAGCCTGCGGACTGTACGAAAACAGGCAGGGATTGGGCCTGTGGCTTAACTTGCCCCTCCCCTGCCCCCACCACCTTAGGGCCTTCGTCTGACCACATGTCCACCTCTTCCATTTGACCATGTGCAAGTTGAGCTTAGGGACTGGAACCCCCGAGACATAGCATCGTTCCTGGCATCGACGGAGGACACGACACATACTTGTTAAATGAATGCTTGCGTGGGAGTGTGAAGTAGTCATACTTCCCAGTATTTGTCGAATACTTAATATGATGTCAGGCATGGTGCCGAGCACTTTATATGCATTTTCTCATCTAATCCTCATTTAATTTTACTATCCAGAGACATTAAAAGCAACAATTATCGTCAGACACTGTGCTGAACACTGCCTGTGTAGTCTCATTTAATCCTTCCAACGACCCTATGGTGAGTAGGCACTGATAACATCCACTTTCACAGCTGAGGGAAATTGAGCTTGGTGAGGTTATTTGTCCAAGGTTAACCAGCCTGGGAGTAGAGTGGGGTCAGAAAGGAGCCCGGGTCACCGGAGTTGAAGGTCCTGACTCCTAACCCTCATGCTGTAGAGCCTCAGGTCTTGGATGCTCTCTTCATGAACTTGAGCATGAGGCAGGTTCTGGGACCATGCACGGTGATGCCTTGCCAGGGATGGGAGACTTCCTAATCTTCTAGCCGTTTGGCTGTGTTTAAGGACTACCACAGCTCTGGTCCTAACTGGCTGTAACTATGAGAACGTTGCTTAATCTTTCTGGGTCAGCCTTCCACTGCTATCGCTAAGAGTTTGATTTACACGCTGTCAAAGGTCTCCTCTTCTAAGTTTCTGTGATTTTATTCTGTACTGTTTTCTGCTTATATATTGCCTGTCTGCTCTTTTCCAACCTTGACTATAGAAATCTCAGGTCCCATGGGGTTGCACGGATTAGCAGGGGAGGAAGGGAGAAGGAAAAGTCCACCTCGCCACAAATACATTTTTAAATAATCCATAAAATGCTTTTTAAAGTATATTTTCTTTTTGGCTTTTTTCTTTTTTTTTGATGGAAAGGTAGTTTTCCCAAGAAAAACAAGTAACATGATTGTCTATAACAAATGACAATAATGATAGCACTTTCTATTTTCATAGGACTCTTTAAAAGTACCTTTTTGAAGGCATTATCTAATTCATCCTTCTGATATTCCTTTGAGACAGGTAAGAAGCTTTTTTTATTAGAAAATCCTTTTCATGTAGCTGTAGGATGACTCTTTCTTTGTTGTAAACCAAAGGCACTCAGTGTCCAAGAGAGATTTCAATAGCAGGCCACTGGGTGAGCGGTCACTTCCCAGACTAATGGTCACAATTAAAAAAAAAAATAAAAGAAGGAAAGCAAAAAAAATAAAAAAAAAAGAAGAGGAAAAAAGCCTGACTTCTGCTAGGGCTTTTAGAAATTAATAAGATATATATTTTCCTTTTAATATGTGGCCTTTGATAAGTCTGACATCCTTGCATCCTTGCTTGGCTGGTTGTTCTGAATCAGTTGAACTGGTTGGGGTGGAAAGATCTAACTCATTTCAAATATTTGTTGAAGGAGTGAAGGAATGTTTGAGAAAATCTTTAAAACAGTAGGGATGGTATTTATAGGGAACTTTTTTACGATATGACCATGTTGCCAGGCTCAAGTGAATTCTACTGGCAAAATCTTTGGTTTCTATTAGATATGACTGTGCTTAAGCAAAATCTGTTTCTTTACAGATATTAAAGTGTCCCCAGAGGGACAGACCTATAAAAGTAAAATAAAACAAAACATTTTCTGAAGTCTTTATAAATAAACACATCAAATAATCTTTCCAAATGCAACTTTTCGATTTATGTAAAATATGACACCAAGATGTCTTTGCGGTGGACATGTCGGTGTTTAGCATCGTTAGGCATTTATTACCTGCAAATACATCCTGACAGCCATTGGTAGAAGAAGCCTTCGGTAACGTGACAAAAGAGATAGAATTTGTTTTGGGGGCCTTCCCACTTCCCTTGTGGCACCCAGACCCAGGTCTCCTGATCACTTGACCTCTTACTGCCCTTGACCTCTCCAAACCTGCACAATATTGCTCCACCCGTGCCATTTCTTCCTTAGGCTTCTAAAACTTCAGAACGTCTCTTCGTCTTTTCTCCCATTGCCTTCACTCTTTCTTTCTTAGTGCATTCACCCCCCTCTAAGTAGGAAATTGAGTTGATGAGTAAATTCACATTATGCTAGGCTTTTGGATTTTATGAATAAGGGAATTCAGGAAATTTCAAATGACAATCTTTTCTATTCAACTTCTATCAGTTTTATAAAATAAAGGACAGCTTAATACCTTCCAATTAAGATAGATATAATCTTGCAATAAAAGATAGTTCAGCTTAAAAAAGGATGGTTGACAACTTCATACAGACATATATTTTTTAAAAAGGATATATTTTTAAGAGCTAGAATTCAATAAAATTACATTCATTTTTATTTTACAATTTTTTTTTTCCATGTAAAACCGTCAACAGAGCAATCTACATTAAGATGCTCTGACATGATCTGGAACTTTTTTTTTTTTTTTTTTTAGGATAGGCGTTGCCCAATATCACATTTCACAGGGAAGAACTCAACAGACATATAGGCTAAGTTCTTTTAATCCGTTCATTCAATCTGAAATGTCCTAAGTGAACTAAGAAAATCTCAGGATCCTTAACCCTCTAATTACCCATTGCTTTTCCATACAGCTTTTTTCAAAGGCTCATTCTGCAGAGCCAGTAAGAAACCTGAGAAATTAGGCTGTGAGCAGGGTGTCTGGTTAGTACATTTTCTGAAAAGAGACTACAGAACGAGCACCACATAGCATCTGCTGACACTTAGGTCTGTGCACCCGCTTCAAACAACCTGGGTCAATAGAAACGTTCGTAGGAGGGAGGCTTCAGATTGATAAAAATCATGCATGCGAGGGCCAGATGCTGACCAGCCTTTGGAAACTATTTATGTAAAAGTCATCACTAACCTTCCAAGGGTAATTGCACTTGAAGGGCTTCTTAGCCAAAGAAGTGTCCAGTACTTTGGTTTTAGCAACCCACAAAGAGCCTTTTAGAAATCTGATGACAGCCCTAGTTACTCTCCCCTGCAAAATGCCATAAGCCCATACAAAAATTGAAGATTTTTATGTACAATTTCACGAGATTTATGGATTTACAAAGCCTTGCTCTGGTAAATGGAAGTTGGGAAACATAAGGATGAAGCGAGGCTTCACGGGAGAACGATTAAGGGCATGAAACCTTCCCCGTGATTTTAAATCATGTCCATGGTGGGTACAAGTTGCTGTTTTTAACGTCCCAGAGTCTTAGGTCTTTTTCATTATACTCCTTCTTTCCTATGCACCTAGGCATAAACAGGATGAGTATAATTATAATCTGATGTGAACAGAAAGATATCTTTTTTTTTCTGTTCTAGCACATTAAAGGATTGCTGAATTATAGCAAAATAGTCCCACTTTATGCTTTGCACAGAAAAAGATAGAAGCAATGATTGCCTTTTGATCTTTGCAACCTTCTTAGTGTTCAACCACATAAACCAAGAACTCCTACCTAGATGGTCATGAAGAATTCATGCTCCGGTGGATGCAGTGACACCGCTGGCATCAGAGCTGTCCTCACACTAAACTCCTGTGATGTCGAGAAGGTACAAGCAGAGTTAATACTTCCACCGTGCCCTTGGCCTCAAATTCCTCCATGTGCAACAAAATATGTGCTCATTAAGTCCTCGAGTTTCGTCTCTGATGTTCCTGTTGGTGCGAGAGGTCCTGACAATTAGGTAGGTCACATTGCTCAGTGGGCTGCATACATCATTCACGACACGGGAGCGTGATTGGCCTTTCCTTGCTGCACTGATGCGGACCATCCGCAGGGCCGAGTGGGTATCTACAGGCCCTTCTTTTACATAATCTGAGGCACCGTGTGCAGGCACACACACAAACTTTTTGCTTCGACTGTTTCTTTTGTAAGCGTATGAAGAGACATATAGCATCATACTTTCACACTTTCCCCCACTCGCATGAGAATTCTAAATCTTTTGAATCTCTTAAAAGCATCTGGACTGAAATGACAACTCATCAGCTAACAGACCAGTATAAATTTGGATGGGGCTTCTAATTATTCTTCTACCCGCTGCCTTCCACACTCCCCCGCCCCAAGCCACCGTCACTCTCCACTCAGCTGCCTGGTCTGCTGGAGTCTGGTACGGATCAGAGAAAGTTTGGACCCAGAATGCAAATAGCAGTTACTTTTTCTCATAAATAGAGATTGGATTCTGCTTTGGCTTTGCTAAATAATTTGAGCCACTGTAGGCATAAACGATTTGCTTCGAGGCTAGGCTCTTAGTGGGACTTCATCTCATCTGGCCTGTATGAGGAAAAGTCAAATCAGACTGACTTCAACCTCCTAAGATGGGAACATACCTGACTTGATCTACAGACAGTGATGCTGTGTAGGTCTAGCTGTAACTAAGTGCATGAGAACTTGACACAACTTAACCCAAGCCACTGGCTCGATCCTTAGGACAGCTAGGGCTTGGAAGTCACTGTCGTGGTGCTGCTCTGAGAGCCGGTGTACCTGCATTTTAGTTACTGCCAGGAACTCGTTGGTCATGTGGTCTCTATTTAAAGACGGCTTAGGTCTTCATCTATAAGGAGAATAGCTAGAGGGACAGTATGTTCTGTCAGAGACTGGTAGGTATTCACCAGCTTGCTTCCTTCCCAGGTACATGGAAAGACCACATCTCCCAGCCTTGCTTGCACTTAGCTGGGGCCGTTTCAATGGTCTCTGGTCAGTGGGCTACGAGGGGACATGATGGATGCCATGTGTAGTTCCCTTTGCAATAATCCATACACCTCCTTCTCCTGGGGTGCGTTGGTAATGACAGTGTCACACTGTGGATGAGAGTCCTTTAGGAGAGCTGCCCTACACAGTAACAAGAGTGAGAAAATCAGCCTTTATCATGGGAAGCCTCTGATTGTTGGATTCGTTAGTTGCAGAGCTAATATTAATATTAAATATTAAATAATATATTATTTATAATATTTATATTATTTATAATATTTATATAATATTAAAATTATGCATTTACGTTACTTTTGAGACAGTACTGATAGCTTCTGATGGGGCTGTTAGCACAGTTCTATAAAATCCTCCCTCAGCATTTTATTTTGAAAAATGTCAAAACCTTCAGAGAAGTTGAAAGAATTAAACAGTGACCATCCATACTTATATCCTACTAGGTTAACTAGTTGTTAATGTTCTGCAACATTTTTAGTATCTTTCCTATTTATCTATTTTTTTCCTTCTTCTGAACCTTTGGGAAATAAATTACAGATTTTATGGTTGGGACGATTTTGGTAGAATGGGCAAGACATTATTGTTTTTCAAAATCAATTATTTGCATGCAAGTGCTTATTATGAGAATAAGTTTCTGAACATAGGCTTTGTATAATTTCTATTATTATGTAACCTTAACGTTTATGGGGTTGTTCATACAACTAAAGCAATTTAAAGGAAATGTCACATTTTCTTAATACTTTTATAAATAGTTTCTTACTGAATGCTCACTATGTAAGGTGCTTGTGGGTGGCAGCTTCTGACACAGCTCTCAACACTCACAACTCCTGGAATTCATGGCCTTGTGTAACGCCCTCCCCTTGAGTGTGGGCTGGACTCAGTGACTCACTTCTAGCAAATAGACTATGGCACAAATGACGGGATGTCACTACCATGACAGGAGACTGTGATTCTGTCTTGCCTAGCACTCCCTCTCTTTCTGGCACTCCCTTGCCTTCTCACTTGCTCTGATGAAACTAGATGCCCTTTGGTAAGCCACCCTGTGGAGAGGGCCAAGTGGCAAGGAGCTGAGGAGACCCTCCAGTCTTTGCCGACGTGGAACTGAGTCCTGCCCCTGTTGCTGGGGGGAGTGTGGAAAGCAAGCCCACTGCTGGCTGAGCCCTCAGATGAGGCTGTGGCCCCTGCTCACACCCTGCCTAGGACAGATCCAGAGACGAAAGGCCCATCTAAGCCTTTAATAATAATAAAAAATAATGCTTTAAGAGATAATAAATGATGCTTTAAGCCACTAAGTTTCGGGGTAACGTTTTGTTGTTGTTGTGGCAATAGATGACTAATATAGCACCCTGTTAGATGACAGAACGGGGTGATGGCTAAAGAATGATTTCTGTCTTTAAGGAGTGCAGGGCTCTGTAGTGATCACCAGAGCAGGCCTTTGAACACAGGTTTCAGGGGCAGGAGGGGGTGCCAAAACACCTCCAGGGGTTTTCAGGGGGAATCCTGTTGGTACCGGGTCTGACACTTGATCACACCAAGGAGTGGGAAGAGGACATTCAGGTGCTGAGAGCAGCACAGGGAGGTGTGGTGTTTGGGAAACATCAGGCAGGCCCATGGGTGATGAGGAGGGGTCTCTGAGCGTGCATGTGGGCTCGAGGCTGCAGAGACTGGTTTAGAGAATAAGCTTTGCTCCTTATCAGTGACAAAGCGCTGAACCCTGGGTTGGAAATGTGTTGAAATTGCTTTCAACCAGGGTGTGTAGAGCACAGAGCCCAAATTTTGGGCAAGAATAAAAGTCCCTTTGATATTTTATCATCCATATAATCTGTACCTGGATAATACCAAGATCAGTAATTAAAATATCATCACATTATTTGGTTTAATATTAAACATGGTTTTGTCTGATTTTTCTTTGAAGTTTTTTTGTGCGGGATCAATAGAGTTAAAATCTTTTCAATGTGATGGATGTGTTAATTCCTTTTATTGTGGCAATTATTTCATAACATGTAGGTAGGCTGAATCATTGCATTCTAACACCTTAAACTTACAGTGTCGTATGTCAATTATATCTCAGTAAAGCTGGAGGGAAAAAATCTGCATAAACAAAAACAAACCAACCTGTTTTGTGGCACCTTATCCCCCTTTTATGAGCTTCAGGGGCTTTTTGACAGAAACCGTGTTTCTTCCCTAGGAATAATAACGAGGAAATCCTCTTTTTCACTAAGCCTGCAAGTTCAATGGGTCTGTTATTGCTGTATCCTGGAACGTGGAGGTGGTGGCAGATGTTGGGCTGTGTATTTATATTTAAACTCACCTATGGAAAGAATCCAGGTGCCAGAAAATCACTATAGCATTCAATTTCTAAAGGCTACGGTGAGAAACAGAATCAGATATTTCGGAAGTTGATACCTACATAGCATCAACCATCCCACGTCTCTCCATGACAGGCATTATTAAAGAGAGGACAGTGATTCAGCCTGAAGCAAACACTGTTGTCGTTTTGTTTTTTTTTAAACGGCATTCTCTAATCTGTACTAAATGGAAAAGTTAGGATTCTGTGCTGGTGTCTGTTTTATTGGAAAAAAAAATGTGTGTTGGGATCATAAATACACCACTTTTCAAATTTCACTAATCTCACATTCAGCTCTTTCCCAGTTAAATGATCAAATAGTTTAGCATTCCCTATTCTGCTCATATTTCTTCTGAAGTGTTGCATTTTTTTCTCCCTTGGATTTATCTACATTATTCTTGGCTCTTTCGCCTACTCATAGTCAATACTAACAGCCTTCTTGGATGACTGATATTTGCTTTAATAGTTGCTCAGCTGGTATAAATATTAGGGTGCCCATATCTATGAAAATCAGCAAGGTCTTTTTTTTGTGGGGGGAGGGGGGAATCCCATTTTTTACTGCATGAAAAGGGTCTGATGAAGTCCTGGGCTCCCCAGGGCTGGCCTGGCTTGGTTTTGTCAGTGGGACTCAGGGATGTTGATTCAGAAGATGAGTTCGGCTTGTTAGAATCACGTTTTGCACTTCTTTCTCAGTTGGGGACATTTATTCAAGAAGCACTGCTATGGCGGGCTGAGTGAGTGGGGTCACCTTGGTGTATATGAAACAGCAGCGCACATCAGTCCCAGATTTGGGCATGTTAAAGCTGCTAGAGAAGGGACAGGCTCATTCCCTCGGTTGAGATTTATCTGATGCCTGATATCAATTGCACTTAAATCTCACTTCTCCACCTGGAGTTCCTGCTGATATCTGAGTCCTCTTCAAGTATGGAGGTTTCAGTTCCAGAAGGAAGAAAGGTTGAGTGAGGTCAGGTCTATAAAAATATCAGAGGGAAGCTTGGGCAGGCCTAAAATCACTGTAAATTGTTATCAGCTCCTCTATGTTCTATAGTTCTGCAGAAATCACATTTCTCAAAACTAGCCGCAACTCTAAATTAAAAAAAAATCTCTTTTATTCTGCGTCACATTCTACATAATGCTCTAAGTGTGTTTTTATCCATCATACACATTGATAGAAAGAATTACAGAATTACTCTTTTGTTTTGCAGAAGTTATGTTTTCTCCAGTGTTATCACTTACAACAAAGAACTCTGAAGGGTCAGGGCATGAGAATAGTGAAAGTGGAGAAAGACCCCAAACAAACAATCTCTCTCTGCTTCCACTGGGCTTCTCTGTATCTGTAGGCCTGGACTCTATAAGCTACCTGATGCCTTTATTCAACAAAGCCAGGTTGTGTTGAAGGGTGGCCACCATTTCCATTTCTCAGTATTCCAGAACCAAATGCTTCATGTCCCAGTCCAACATGTCTCATGATCACTTTGTTGGCGAATGTTTCCCTGTGGGCCAGTGAAACAGCGACTTGGTGTTCATCCCCCTTTTAGTGCTGACACACACTACTTTAGGGTTAAGAATAGTACTTTAGGTGTATCAGTCAGGACGTGCTGCGATAACAGTCCACCACAGCCATCTGAGTGTCTTAAAATCAGGACATCTGTTTCTTGTTCACGCTCAGTGTCCATTGTAGGGTGGCTGTGGGGCTTGGCTCATGTCCTCTACTCTTCCTTAGAGCCACATATTCATTTGGTACATTTGATTTTTGAGTTTTCACAAGTGAACATTTTACCAAATATTGTATCGCTGAGTGATAGGGATTCCATCCCCACATCTTCCAATATCAGTTTCCTCTCTGTCTACTCCCTGACCTTACATTTCAGTTTTCTTCTGGGAGAGCAGCATTCTGTCTATTGGTACTCATTTCTCAATCAGTCAGGGTTGGCTAGGTTACTCTGCAGGAACTCCAGAACTTCAGTGGCGTCAATGACAAAGGATTATCTTTTACTCTGTTACACATTTTAGGGACTCCGATCTGTCCTCCTCATCCAGAGAAGCAGGCTGAAGGACACCCCCTATCTGCTTCTGCAGTGGCCCGGTGTGGTGTCTTAGTTATCATTGCTAGGTAACAAACAGCTCTCAAATGTAGTGGCTTAAAGCTGCAACCTTTTACTCACTCACTGTTTGGCAACTTGGGTGGGATTAGCTGGGCAGTTCTGTTCTCGTTCCTGCGTCTTTTTTGCCTGCATATAACAATGATCACCTCTACTCACACTTCACAAACCAAAGCAAGTCACTTGGCCATGCCTAATGCCCAAGGAGATGGGGAATTGGGTGCCTATTCGGGGTTAGAAAGATAGAAGGCTGAAAGTGTTTGGTGGAAGGAAATAATGATGCTAATAAAAGTTTTCCAATGGTTAAACATCAATACTTCCATTGTTAAGACCTGATAAGTTCCTTGAATTGATTTTCAATAGTGAGCTGCCCATGAAGCAGAATTAACCAGTCAGATCCAAGATTCGCATTTAGGCTGTTCATAAGACTTCTATGATGCTGTTCTGTATATGGCTTAAGCCTGAAAGTCTTTAATCGTTTTGTAGCCCTGCATAGACAACAATAACCTTTGCTATGTCTGTCATCTTTTCTTTTTTCTTTTTTGAATGTAGCATCAATACACCAGACTTTGGATATTGGTCGTAAAAGCTTCTCATAATGTTTAACACTAATTGATAAGATGGGCCATCAATGTGTCTTTTTTTGTTTGTTTAGTTCAAGGGCAAGAGTCCAGTGAATATGTGTATGACAGTATTAAGCAGAAGTCATACACATCATTGGAATACGATGTGTCACAAGTTTGAATTTAGTGGTGGACTTTGAAGACAAAGTCCATATCAAATCCCATTTCGGATCCCTGTGGAGGTTGTGTCGTTTCAGTCAGAGGTGGCCCCTGTTTGAGGGGTCAGAGTTTGGCGAGAGATTGAGGCAGGTCCGTAGACATAAAGTGTTCTTCACTATTTTCCTGAGATTAACTAGACTGTGCCAGAGAAGTAGTTATATACAGCTAGATATTTATAAAACTAAAGAATTTCGCAAGTATGACTTCAGAGTGAGTTAGCCTTCGAGTCTGTTGAGATCAGAGGACAGAGTGAGGTGGGAGGTCCGAGGGGCTAGTGCAGGTGTGGGTGGCGGGTCAGGGCAAGGGGCCGGGTGGACCTGGTTCAGGACCCGGCTCTGCTGTTTACGAGCAGCATGTCTCAGAGGGTGTGCATACTAGCTCACAAGTTGGCCACATTTTCAGGCCTCCCCTGCAGTTCTGGTGTGGCCATGTGACCAAGATTTGGTCACTGGGATGAGAGCAGCAGGAGCAGAAGGCATCCTTGTCAGGCATGGGCTAGAGGCAGACCCTTCTGCATGTGACCCTCGCTCCCTTTCCCCCTCACCATCTGAATGGAGGAGATCTGGGGGCCAGGTGGCCTGGAAGGGGACCAAGAAGATGGCAGATACCTGTTCTCTTAGGTCCTTGAAGGACTTCATGTGGCACAGCTACTGCATCAGGCTGAGATGTGAGCAAGATGCATTTTACTTTGTCAAGACCCTGAGATTGGAGGGTTTGTTACAGCAGCTAGTGTTCCCCATCACATGTGTGGTATCAGGTGAGATGCACGGTCCTCATCAGCTTCCCTCTCCTCATCTACAAACTGGGGCAACTAACATCCACTTCGTGGAATTTTTAATGACGATTAAAAGGGGTGAAGTTTATAAAGTGCCTAACATGATGGCTAGCATTTAGTAAATACTCAATAAATGGTAGGTATTATTATTAATAATGAGAATAAATTGGAATATTAGAGTGTTTCCTTTTTAAAGTCAGAACGAACTAATTTTTTTTCCCCCAGCTAGTCCTAATGGACTATGAGATTAATTGTGGCAAATAGTTTTGGAAAGAATGAGGCAGAATTAATAGTTTGTTAAACTCTTAGCTGGATACCTTAGACTACTTGGCCAAATAAAATAAAGTAAAATAAAATAAAAAAAAATAATAAAATAAAATAAAATATAAAATTAAATAATAAAATAAAATAAAATAATAAAATAAATAAAATATGCCTTACTTGACATTTCTTTGGTGAAGAAAAGTAGATCAAATAGAACAGACCAGATAAGGTACATGAAAACTGGGAGCTGCGAATTCATATCACCACACGCTAGCATGTGCTTGGTAAGACGTAAGAGCTGAGGCACTTGGTGTTGATTAACTCCTAAATTATCGTAGGCTCCGTATAAAGCGGGCACTCCTATAAATCCCATTTTACAGCTGAGGAGATCGAAGCCCAGAGGGTTGAGTGTTAACGTGACCGGGGCCACTCCTGCTAGCAATGGCAGGGCCAGAATTGGAATCAGGCAGGCTGGCTCCCGGGTCCACGCCTTTGCCCTCTGTGACCACACAGTCTCGTGGACATCTGCAGAGGAGGTGCTCCATAAATATTTGTTCACTAAATGAATGATGCCCCTTGACATACTTCCATGTGGGAACTGGAACTTCCTGAAAAGCAATCAGATCCTTAATCCTTTTCAGGACTAAACTATGGTAACAGGTGTTGGGAGGAGGTGCCAGGGAGAGCCATGCGAGATCTTTCAGACCCCAAAATCACCCCAGTGTTCAAGTGCATTTCAGGAGATGGGCACAGCCTCTGCTGGTGTGGAGTTTGCTTTGTGCTTTATGGATTTTTGGCCTCCACTCGGACTGCAGGAATGCCTAATGAGGTTTGAATTGACAAATGAGCATGAATGCCCACTTTCCGCTCTTGGAGAAGTTTCGGACTTGGGCTACATGTGCTCTTAACAGAGGTATAGGTGCCACACCTTCTGCAGCACTCCTGTGCCATTTTGAGGAAAAAGAAATGTCACCTGGAAACCGAAGTGCAGTTTACGTTTAATATTCCCCAAATCACTCTCCGAAGCTTATCTGCTTTCCCAGCAATTTTGTGATAGATAGCATTGCTTATTTTGTGTTACAAGCTACCCACAATAGCTGATTTTTTTTTACAAGAGATCATAAGGTGAGTGACAATACGGCTGCCACGATCTGTCTCCAAAGGTGTTCGCACACACATATCTATATATAGATCTATATGAGGAGAGGAAATAGGCCAAGTTGACCTATGATTCCTTTCTTCCTAAAATTTCCCTGTGTCTGTGTCTTAGCTCTGATCTTAAATCTTATGTGGCAAGTCCTAGAATGTGCTAGTTCATCAAAGAGATAAAAAATGGCTTTTTTTTTGCCTTCTGCATTTCAATGAAAGAAGCATATTTGTCTTCACTATCGATCCGTTCCATTGAGTAGTTCTTGTGAGGATTAGCACTTTTCTATATTTATAGAGAATCAGCACTTCATAAATGTCAAAAGGCACTTTGCTTTACATAAGTGTCAGTGTTCTAACATTTCACAAAGTTAGCAATTATTACGAGAACCATGTGTGGAAACTGGAAAACAAATAATTAGTAAGGGAAGTAATTTTTTCTCAGTAGAATTGGAAAGTGAGGAATAGTCCTTCATTACCTGTCTCATTTCGATCGCCTTCTTTGACCGCGGAGTCCTCGTGGGATGGGAACTTTCTCATCCCCTTTTTCACGTGGTTCTCTGCATCAAGGTCCTCCCTCAAGTGGGCTATAAAATCCTCTGGCAGTGCGGGATGCTTGCACTGGGAGAGAGGAAAATTACGTTTTGATCATAGAATCAGAAAGGGCAATGTTTTGGGGTCCTCTGTGATGATCACAGTCAGGTTCATGAAGGAACTTCTGTGTCCCTTCATGACAATGTAAGTGAAGTTTTCAGAAGATTTTAAAAATGGGAGGTAGGAGGTTTCTAAATAATGTTTAAGAGCTATCCTGATCATTTAGCCTACACGGAACTGCCCAGCTCTTTTACATCCCATGGATATAATCTGTGCTTGGAGGTTTGTTTGTTTGTTTGTTTGTTTGTCCCCAAGAAAGCTACTCTGAAAAGTTGTCATAGCAACATTGACCATTGTTCACAGATAAGAGGACCCCGTGAGGAAGTGGCCTCTACTGGAGTCCAGGCTTTGTCATTTTGTGCTCTCGTGTGCTGGAATGGCTTGTTGGGAGCTAACATTTTATTACAGCAAAAACACTTTATGCCAGAGACCCCTAGAAAAGCCCCATCTGGTTCTCAAAGTAGGTTGCTCAAACCTCCCTCACTATCCTCTGTACCCCAGCACCTCAACGAGTGAGTGGAGCCCGTGTGCAATCTCTTGGCACAAAGACTGCCATTCTGAGTCGTTCCTGACCATGTGCTTATTGAATGATGATGCTGAGTTGGGGCTTGAGGTCTCTTCTAAATAGCTTAAGGTGGATCAGACAGGCAGCTTTTCAGCACTGTGTGGGAGCCCTGTACAATATATATTTTTTATTTTTATTTAGTCTACAAAGTTTGAGATACCCTGGGTATTTTTAGCAGTCTTATGTTCCCCCCATATTGTTATACGTGTTACGGCTCTTGCATTCAGTGACCGTGTTAAGTGATGTTGCTCTCACAGCTCAGAGGGACCGTTTGCAAAGCCCTGTGTGTTTCAGGAAACTACAAAGGAATGATGAATTCCATCTGTCTTCCTGGCACAGATTTTTGCTTCAAGTTTTCTGTGTTAAGGGTCCTGGGTTGTCACATTTATGTTGATTGACTTTTCGTGTCTTTTCCAATAGATGAAAAAAAATTCTGCTTTCAAATTTTTGCCTTTGTTTGATTTCTGTGGTCTGGTTTCTGATATTTTGAAAAGTCTTCAGGATTTCTTTCAGAGTTGCGTTGTTCCTTGTCCATTTGCCTCTGACTTTTCCGTTCTTATCTGGCTTCTCACTTTGACCTTATAAGAACATGATAGGCACTTAATATATTTCGATTGTGCCAAATGTTAGGGCAGACAGAGAGAAAGCACGAGGTGGATGAATGCTATTTTAGTATCGCATCTTTATGCTGAAGTCTTTCAAGGGGCTGTGGCCTTATGTCAGGATGTAGAATAGAGATGAACTTCTCTTGCTGATAACTGGCCATTCCCTGTTTGAAATCAAGTGCAGAAGCATTGGCTGCAGGCAGGATGTGGACTGACACAGTTTTACAAGCGATCTGATAATTGAGAATATTCATATACTGGAACGATGTCTGTAACTGCCACGGGAAGCTAGCAAAAGAAAAAAAAAAAAAAGACAGTAATTCCTGCTTTGAAATAAGCCATTTCTATGTTTGGGTATTTCCATCAGATTTATTGCCATGATTATTTTAAATACTCTTATGTAGACCGAACAAAGAAAGCGTTTCGCCTTTCATCCCAATGACTCTTGTGATATGTGGTCCCTGATTTTGATCAGCTGTGGTAGTGCCATGTGAGAGAGCAATGTGATAATAAATGAGAAGGCAGCAAAGATAAACTGCTCCGTCCTGCCCACTCACCTCCATCCTTTAAACGCAGATTGACTCTGGGACATGAAAGGACTGCCAAGCAGTTAACCTGCACGATCAGCAGTAGAGCTGTGGCAGATGAACTGTCCTTTGATGAAAGCATCTCAGCGCCTCCTTAATTACATCCCCAAGGATTCGCATATCTTAACAGCCACGATGGCCACATTGCAATGGCCACGTGGAAAAGAAGTGAGAAGGATCAGAAATGGGCAGATTAAATTACTCAGGGACTGTGGTTCCTAGAACTCTAACAAAAGGTAGAGAGGAAATGGAGCATGATGGGGAATAAATCACAAAGCATCTTGATATTGTTTCAGATTCCTCACTTTCCTCCAAACCTGCAATGCCTCCCATAACTCGGAATTGAATTCTTGTAATTGAAAAGATTCTAGGATAAAATGTTCACGTTTCCACTTTTCCATTGGGGGAAAATGTCACATGAAAAGACTCCAAGGGCTTGTCTGTAATACTGACTCGTAGCTCTAAATGGCAAAATTTACAGATAGCAAGTCTTATTATATCTCCAGTAACAGGGGTCCATAACCCCTAGAGATGTTGTCGAAAAACTAAATGCAAGGGACGACGATACTCCAAAATACGTCATCTGGCACACAGTTGGTGCCCAGTAATTATTTGAATCAAAGATGATGTAGGCTATGCTGCCTTATCCTATAATTTAGGACAATCCTGTTCAGTTCAGGATATTTCAGTTCAATTCAGCAACCATTTACTACCAGTTTGCAAGGCACTGTATGAGGGGCTATAGAGAAAAAGAAGATACAATCTGATAGAAGTGATTGCCTACATAAAAGATAAGTAAACATAGTATCTATAAAACAGGGAGTACTGGCTCTACGAGAGAGCTACCTAAAAAGCATCCCCAAATGGCATGATACAGATGTATGATTATTACTTCCAGAGTGCAGGATGCAGAAGAAACCACGTGGCCGTCACGGGTAGCCCTTCTTCTTTTAGGTAAAGTGAAGGTCCTACAGGATTGGAAGAGCATTTGCAGCCCGGAATAAGCATGTGGTGGTGTTATTGAAACTTTCTCTTGTAGAGGATGCTTCATGATCCATCTGGTTGGGTGAGCCCAGATCTTTGTTTTTAGCCTCACGGACCTGTGTTCAGATCCTGCTTCCACCCATGGTCAGCACTGTGAAAACTGGTAAATCTCTATGATGCTCAATTTACAATCTCCAAAATAGAAATAAGATTTCTGTTAATCCTAACTTGCATGATTGTTGTAAGGATTAGAAGAGATAATACATATCACATGCTTAATGCAACATCTGGCTTATGGAACTCTCTCAGCCAAGACCCCTTCTCCGTCTTTCTCCCTCCTCTCAGAGTGAGCTTACATACGTCAGTGCATTTGTTGGATGCGTTTGCCAAAACTAGTCCATGGGAAAGGTGGTGATCCTTTTCGGGGCTGTTACATTTTAGTAGCACAGGAGAAACTTAAGAAAAAAAAATGAATGTGCATTTTCCAAGATGGCAGAGACGGAGACACAGGAGACTGTATCGTCCGTGTTTACGAAACCGAGTGTTGATATTCAGAGGGTTATCTCAAGCCTCTGTTACACACATGATCTAACATTCGCCTCGTTCACTGTTGAATTATATTTGAAAAGTCGCCAGCTTCTGCTTATAAATTTGTTTGATAAATATTTTATTCACAATATAGCTTAGATCTGTTTTCGTTTCATTTAATATTGGGATTGTTTTTCTCTTTTGCTGAAATTGAATAACAGTGTAGCTGTGACTGAAGGTGGTGGTGGGTTACATTTCTGGGCATTTTTTCCCCCCTTTTGGAGTTTGAGGCTCTTTCAGTGTTAAATGCGTCGTGTTGTGTAGTTGTCCTTCGTGTCTTATCCTGGGAGTTTCTAGTTTCTCTTTCTTTCTTTCTTTCCCGAAGGTTTATTTTGAAACACAGAGTCCTCTTGTCTCCCTAGTTTTCTTTTTCCTTTTTTTTTCTCCTGAGATTCTTATTGAAGACAACCAGATTATAAGTTCCCTGTTGGACATCTTTATGTCTTAAATCCCTGTTTAACAAATATTTACTAATATGCACAAAGCTCTAGAAGTCTCTAGTAAATCAAACTCTTCATTCTCAACGTTCAAGACTTCATTGTTGTCACCAAAGCTGTACGTGTCATGAGACATTGTTTCCAATTCTCCTGATGAGTCAGAAAATCACAAAATGCTGCATTTCAAAAAGTCACAGCAAATGGATATTTTTATTCATTTTATACAATATATATATATTAATTGGTAGATCTGGAAAATCAAATAGATTAAGCGACAATATTTAATTACAATATTTTCCTATGCTAAGAACAAATTTTCTTTTTTCCCCTCTACCCTTCCTCCCTTCTGCTTCTTTCTTCCTTTCTTCCTTTTATGAAAAGGGAAAATATACCGTCACAGTGGCTGATTTTCCAAGATTTACTGCATTGCTTGCTTCAAATATTTTTCTCCTATTTTATTCACTTCTTATACTGTATCTCATATTTAAATGGAATCACAAACCAGTAAAAAATATGGCAAACCACCTTATTTATTTATTCATTTATTTGGCCATCCTCTCTTTTAAGAGGCATACCATAAATTGATATTTGTCATCACATAACACATATTCAGTGAGCCCTTTTATGTGCCAGGCACTGGGTGGTTGCTGGACGTTCAGTAGTAGTGCACAGGAGGCCTATGAAGGAGAGTTCAGTTATAAAGCACAGTCTTGTTTTCCAGACCAGGTAGAGTTCATACTCAGTCCTGGCATCTGAAGAAGTTCCTTCAGCTTCGCAGTTGGAACTGTCCATTGGAGAAAACTGTTTCTTGAAGTTCCAGCATGAATTAGCAGAGATCTTTTAATCATTTAAACTGGAATTAAAAAAAAAAAAAAAACAAGTCCTTTAAACATCCTCTCATTCAGATACGCTTTCCTCATTTCTTAGAAAAATGGACCGTGCTGCCTGCCAATCACGCCAGCCAACCTGGAGAGGTGTTTTAAAGCCACGCTTGGCTCTGCAGCCCTCTCCTCGTGGGGAAGGTGGTGGTAATAGTTCTCTAACAGGCATTCTTAATAAATGATAAAAATAACCTTTTAGATACTTAAATCATTTTGCCGCCAAGGGCATTTAATCAGGCCCATTGCCAAGCGCTAATTAATGATACAAGTGGAGGATTTCATTTAAATTTGTTATACTAATATGTCGAAATATAAATAGAAACTGCCAATCGAGAGAAACTCGTCCAAGGCTGGAACGTGGAAGGCGAGGGAACAGACACCAAACTTTACAATAACAGACCTGCCGACTTACAGAAGGTAATGGAACTAGAGACCTTGCAAAGAGGATGATTTATTAAAGTTCTCGAACTACTGAAACAGGTATAAAATGATGGGGATTCTTTCAGGCTAATACTTGTTAAGCAGAATGAATTCAACCCAGTTGGAGAGAGGTGATGGCTAGGTGCGTGGAGTAAAGTCTGTCTCTCTTGTCAAACATATTTGCTTATCCTGACATGTATGTTTCTGCTTGGTGTTCATCCTGAATTTATTTTCCACTACCAGCCCCTGCTGACGTCACATGGTAGGTCTCTCTGGTCTGCAAGGAAAGTTCACTGTAGGAACCACTGGTGTCACCAGTGACTAATGACCAACACGATTTCCTACGTGCTCAGTGGAACAGTGATGCAGTGCTAAAGGCAGCTATGTCTGGGGTATTTATCAACATGTTTTCCCCTGGAAAGCCCCCTGGTCGGGCCTTTCCTCTGCTCCCACCTGGGACGTGTCCTGATGGCTTTATTGTGGATTAAAACCATTGGTTTTGCCGAAGGCTGAAGGTCCACCTGAGTGAGTGAAGGTGGCCGCGGAGGCCACACACTGTTCTGTTTTACGAGATGCGAGTGAAAACGGGAAGGGCTGTTTTTCCTCTTGTGCTAGTGAAAACACTGGATCTGCAGATCTCTGAACTATAGTCTGGCAACGGGCTGCTTTATTTATTGAAATGAGTAATTCCGGTTAAAGAAATAAATGCTTTGAGTTAAGGAGCCGTTTATAATGATCGGTCTGATGAGGTCCCCTTTGCGCAGTGTGGAAACGGTGAGCAGGGAGCTGTGGGTGGCTGCCACACTGAGAAACGGTGCAAGATTTAACCTGTCTGTTCTGATTGCTGAGATTTCCAGGTTTAGTGCCTTTGTTTACGCTAATTTCCCTGCCTGGAGTGAGCCTCCTCCAGTTCCTTCTCCCCTTTACTTTCATTCTTTATATCTCAGCTCAAATCCCACGTTCACTAGAAGACCTTAGACCACTCCATCTGGAATTAACGTTTCACTCAGCTGGAGAAAGCTAGTCGATACATTTAATGAACAAATGGCACTTATTGCCATTGTGATAATGGGAATAAATGCCCTTATGATATACTATCTTCTTTTACAATTGCTTGGCTACCTAGCCCTTCAAATTAGATTTCTCATTCAGGGAAGGCAGGGGTGACATCTTTGCATTTCCCGCATCTTTGCACGGTGCCTCGCTTACGAAAGTCACAGAGTCAGAATTTGTGGATGAACCAAGGAGTGAGTATAGAGGCCTGGATCTAATGGCCAGTGTGGTAGCTAAGCTGGTGACTACAGGGTGTCATTCTCTCTGCGAAGACAAGCTGTCCTGTTCCTGCACTCTTCACTGTGGCCTGAATGCCAGGGAGGGGCCTGGACGCATCTCACTAAGTGAAACTTAGCTTTTCCACCACACATTCACGTGGTGTAAACATCTGGGTGTGCTTAAGATAGACACACTCAACTCTGCCTTGCCGAGCGACTGCAGAACGCCTGACGAGGCTTTTCAGTGTCTGTCTCTGCTCACAGAAGATCTCAGTCAACATTTGATTCTTGGCAGTGTGGGGCCGTGCGGCTCCCTGGGCCTCCCAAGGAGATGGCATTTTCAGTTGCTCTTCTCGAGACCTGGCTTCTTCCACCTGGAACTCTGGGGACAAATAGACCTGAGAGACCCCTTCTCTTTACAGAGGGGGGAAGCGAGGTGTATAGAGTGTAAAGGACTTGCTCAAGGTCACTCAGTGGGCTATTGACAGAGCAAACCCTCCGAGAGTGTCAGTGTTCTTCCTGCCACCTGTCTGAGTGCAGCATGGTTCAGGGATGGCTGTACCATTCGACCATCAGCTACAGACCAAACCCTTGATTCCTCGACTCTATTCTGTGCTCTCTCTATATCATCTTAAACTTTTGTGATCTTCATATAGCAAGCCTTGAGAGCCTCTGTCGAGTAAAGTAGTCAAAATAGTTCGTGTGAGGTCGGTGACAACTAAGCCCATGTGGAAATGATAGTTACAACTATTATTTTGAGCTTTTATCTTGATGTTTTGTCCTGGCAAAGAGAAAAATATTATGCTCTGCTCTGGCTTGGCTGGTCCTCCTTGAAACTGGTACCAGGCATTTACGATAAGGATTGATCCTGTGACTGCTCACCTGTTTATGGGTGCAAAGCAAAGGCGGTGCTGTTGAGGACCCAGAGTTCCTGCTCCTGTCCCTTAGCTGTCCTGCCGGGGATGGAGCTCTCCTGCAGAGACCTCCCCAGGTGTGTGTGGGGTTTTCAGGTGCTGACTGCTGCACGTCCAGCTTTAGAAATTAAGGAGCATTAAACTGCTTTCCTTTCTTCCTGTGGTGACCTCTGAGTTCCCAGCCCCCAAGGCCCTTGGAGGGGGGCTTTCCATTGCTACCTCTGATGGTGGCAGCTGTGAGGCCACTGATATAAACTCCACGTGCTGTCTTTTAATTCTTCTAATGGTGCCCACAATAGGTTTCTGAGTGGCGATGGATCCCACACAGAAATGGAGAATGGTTCTCTCCCCGTTTCTTTGCCTCACTTCATGACTTGGGCCCTAAAACATCACGACTTGGGGATGCAGTCACAAGAAGTCTCTGCAGAAACCAGCTCCTTCAGGCCATGGGCCTAGGTCCTCCCTGGCTTGGGGTCTCGTGTGAAGTCAAGGGGCAGGACAGGGCAGGTCCCAAGCTGGCCTTCTCTGTGTTTTTCGTTTCTCCTACGCACTCCCAAACTCTCCGAAAACAAACAATACCATGTCTTAACTCTTCTTCAGCAAAATGCCAGAAGAATCTTGTGTATCTTGTGAAAGTTAGTTGTCTGAGAGGGTCACAGGCCAGTGGGCGACCCACGAATGTGAAACTCTTGCTCCTACAGCTTTCGAATTCCTGCTGTGGCCCACAGACTTTGACATATGTTACCGTATTCTCACAACAATTTGAAAGGTAATACTGTATTCCAAATTTAGCACCAAGGGAACTAGGGATTAAGTCCACGTTAGAAGCTTGCTCATGTTATAAGTGAAACATCGTGGATTCCAGGCCAGGGCTCCTTACTCCTCAGCCGATGCCCTTTCCCCGGGCATACCTGCTTTGGCATTACGTGGCAGCTCACCGCATTTCAGGGTGCATAAGCTTCCCCAGGGATGCTTGTTAAAAAGCAAGTCCCTGGACCCCATCCCAGATCCCAGCTATTGTCATCACCCTCAGGTGATTCAAACCTCAGGAGACTATGGGAAACTGGTGTGACAGGTGTCTGTGGGGCCAGGAGCGGAGCAGGATCCAGTGAGGTAAAGGGGTGGGATCTTGACACCACCGTAGACCCATGCCATCTCTGCTGGAGCTCTCATCTGGGACAAGGTGACACAGATGGTAAGCATCCGTGTTCAGGAGTGTTATTTTGGTGAGCACAGCATTTCCTGAGGTGCTCGGACCATCTGCCTCAGAATAGGGCATTTATTTAAAGATCACACGTAGCCTGGTACCTTCACAGTCCAACTGATCGGTGAGGTTTGAAGCCCAGGAACCTGCATTTTATCCATGCCCACAGCTGGATATTATGCACAATCAACACTAGATATGAAAACAAACAAACACTAAAAAACCAGGAACAGATTCAGAAATAGTTCTTTTTATCCTGCTTCCCAAATTAGTCTGTGTTTGAGTTACCAATAAATGAAAAATATGACAAAGGCGTCTCTAGGCACTGTTTCAATTAAATTTGTTATCTGGGCTGTGCCTACCTGTTCAAATCAATCCAACAGAGAGGATGGCGATGAGAACACTATGAGAGATAGACAAATCAGAGCATATTAGATTGATCCTCTGTCCCCCACCCCAGGTCAGCAAAGTGTACATTTCCTAGCCTTTTCCCCCCACAGAGTCCTGTGAGAATGCAATTGATTGAAACGGCAAGAATATTGGAGCATAAGGGCTAGAATTAATTAGCATCCTTAAAACAGCAGCACTAGGCCCTTGAATCTGGGGAACATATGAATGGTAACTGTTGATTTCTCAACCCACAGCAGAACATCTGTTCTGCAGAGTCTAGCGAAGATTGCCTTTGCAGAGTCAGGTGGGGGTGGCGTTGGTAGGAAATGCAGCTCATCTCATAGCTGTCCATTCGGATTTATTATTAGACAGCACTCAGTATAATTGCTTTCTCAAGAATTTTTAGATGTCTGACACATACACGGTGCATCTCGTGGGGTTTTATTGGACCTTCATCTTCTGTAAAGTTATTCCAATCAGAAATGCACATGAGAAGCATCCATAAAATGTAACAAACAGTCTGTATTTGGCATAAATTTTGCATTAAACACAATTCACTGGTTCCCATCAAGTCATGCTCTCTGTCTCCTGCCTGCCTGCATCTTTGGGAAATACAAACAAGTCAGTGCAGGAAGGAGAGGTTGCTGGTGAAGCCAGTGAAAGGAATGGATGCAGATTAAGCTGTTTCTCAGGAAGTAAATGACTCTCTCTAAGAGTTAGATAACAATAAGGTAACGGCAAAGAAAAATTAAAAATCAACAGAATTATTAAAAATATCAAGTGTAGCCTCTGATCGAATGTGTAATTATACATCAAGTGTCATCTTTTTATCATACATTCACTTTCATTTTGATTCGAGTCAGGGAGACCTCAGATACCGTGCCAGCATTGCCACATGCCTGTTCTGTGATCTTTGGGAATTAAATTTTCTGTGTAAGGGGAGTTTGTCTAATATAGAGATAATAATGCCTTCCTTTCAGGGTTCTTGTAAGGATGAAAATGAAATAATATGCACAAGGGCCTAGCAAAGTGCCTGACATAGAAGGTCTTTAAAAGGCGAGTTTCTCCTCTTCTCCCTCTTATTTCTACTGAGCTCTGTGCAGCTGATATTTTTCTGTTCAGACCCGATAGAATTGGATTATTTAGTTGCTGCTTCACCAAATTAATTGGAAAGTGAACGGCTGACTACATTAATTTTCTGTCTGGTGCTCTACAAATAAATAAGGGTTTCTTGCTATGAGTCGAAGAGGGTGGGATTGGTTCAGTCAGGAGTGAGGAGAAAGGTGATGCTTGAACGGCAGATTCATTTTTATGAAATCGGTTAGTTTTTTTTTCTCTTGCGATTGAAATGAAAAATCATTCACTTTTGTTTCATAAGCTTTTGTTTCATTTTCTGCCACATGTTTGGACACTGGAAGCATCTTTCAAGTCTACGTGGGAGGAGGTTTAGGAATGGTGGGGTGTGGGCTGGGGGGAGGCCTCATATGGTCTTCGGGTTCTGCTCCTTTTGTTTTCCCTTTTGGGGGCTGATATGTCAGTGGGTTTTAAAGACATTAAATCTGCTTCCCATTAGTATTTTCAAGTGTTATCAACTCTAGAGTTTACTTCAAGATATAAAGGGGCCTACTGAGTGAGAAACGAAATAAGGGAGGTCATCAATCAGCTTTAGATCATCATGGAGTCATTAGGCGCTTGGCTTTTTCTAATTTATACTTCAACGGTTTGATTTCCAGAATTACGTCTAGCTGGCTCGAAGGTGAGTGATGAACGCTCTGGTGGGGATGGCTAGCATCTCTGACTTCTCAAGCCATTTAGGAATTACATTAATTCAGCCTGGCAATCTTATTTTTATAGCCTCCTTTAATGGTGAGTACCTTCTCTATGACAGGGAATGCTCATAAGATTTCAGATTTTGGCAATTGTAGGCAGCATTTCTCTTAGCTGCTTTATCATGATGGCTGGAAATTGGAATTCCTATATGCCTGGAAGAGAGAGTGAATTTAAAAATTAAAGTGAAACCACATCTTATATTTTCAGCTTTTATAGAAGATTCTCAAAATACTTTTCCAGGATTCCTCAGGCCTTAATCTCAGGTAGGAGAGGGCCATCATTTTGTAAGACAAACCAATACTCTAAGTTGGCTGTGAGCTTTTAGCAGTCACTTTCTGCTTTATTTTCCCTCTGTAAAGATGAGATAGAGGCACAGGGACATTTTAAGCAATGGTGCTTTAGGATTAAGTGATAGAAATGAAATTAGCACCAGGATTAGAAATTGGCACTAACTGCCCCTGAAAATAGGCCAAATCTCCTTCCATAGAGATATGGAAATGATCAAGTCTGGGCTTTTCTGCAGTGGTTTGTCTGTCTATTTATCAATCAATCAATCATCAATCACCTATTTATTGCCAACATTTGAGTTAAGCCCATGCTCTTTGCTATTGAAGTGGTAATGAATATAGCTCTAGTATAGGACTTAGAAGATATTGAAAGAAACTAGATTAAAAAAAATAGAGAGTGCTTGTGCAGGCCCAGATAACCTGGCAACAAAAACAAATCCATTCTCCTGATACCTTTTCCATGCCTCCTCGCACAAGGTATATCTTTCCCTCTTGGCAGGTTTTTTGTTTTCTGCGCATGGTTTTTTTTTTTTTTTTTTTTGAGTCAGTGCCAGAAGGAAGACACACAGGTGTCACAAGTGTATTTTTTTTCTGGAGCCTCAAAAGGAAATTTCAAGCAGATTTTGTTAGGAAATGGTATTCATTGCTGAACTGCAAATTAGATTGCAAGTGCTTTGGGCATTCTTAGTAAATTATATAGCTAAAACCTGGAGCTATACTAAACCCTTTGAATTTCATTTGACTGCTGGCAGCCATCAATAGTTAAAAGATTTTAGCAATCCTGAGCACTAATGCTTGAATGCGCTGGTAGGGGACGAGGTAGAAAAGACAGGTGGCTTAGGGAGCCAGATAAAACACAGGCCTTTTACAGATTATTCAAAAACTAATAAAATAAAATGAATATACTGCATAATATCATAAGTTGCACTTGTGTAATCAAGGCGCGCGCACACACACACACAAGGCCTCATGAGTTCATTTTCCACCTTCTGTACTAGTTATTACTAGTACGATGTGCCTCTCTGCTCCGCAGTTTTCATTCTGGGAAGCCTTGTTGTCCCCCGGATTGCTGGTCCGTGTCCTTTTGCAGGCTAATGCAGTATTCTCTTCTAACCTGACAATAACGGATTAGCAGGTTTCCTGCCTAATGGAATTCCAGCCGAGCAGGGAACCCAGCATTTGCCTTAAACAGTCCTAAGCATTTTTCGTATGAAATTCAATTAAACTATTTCCTAGTCTAAGAGTCTGTTTGCATTCTTACCTTTCAGCAGAATGAAGTTTTCCTTCCCATGAAAATACTTAAAAGCCAGCAATTGAAGTAAAGGGGGACCTGGGGGTTGGTAGAGCCACAGGGTGAGGGCCGGAGGGGGTGAGCCATGCTGTTTGGCACAGTCAGCTAATTGTTTCAGCCTTTGTTTTTCTGTTCCCCTTGAAGATGAGCTGTATTTTAATTACCGCCTGAAAGATCTATCTTGATTAGATGGCTGGGAGGTGTCAGTGCTTGTGAAAGGGATGAAAATGCAGAGAGAAGGGGATGGTGGCAGGAAAAGTGGATTTATTTTGGAGACTTTCTAGGTCCTCCCTGTGCTCTCACCACCACGAACCTCACCTTTTAGTTCAGGCTCCCTTTCTGGTGCAAAAAGAGCCTTGAGATGTTTGATGACACAGGGGTCTGGAACAGGATTCTCTTTGCTTGGGATGAGGAATGTGGGGGTGAGAACTTTGCTGGAGTGTGCCTCAGAAGAAATTAGATAAAACCTCTTTGTCTTCATGTCATGAGAGAGAGTCACCAGGCAGTGCTGCCCGGGCCTTCTGCTCTAGTTCCTGAGATTGAAAAACAGATATTTTGCTTGTCAAGTCTGGTCGCTGTGTAGGTGAGGTGGGTAGGTATAAAGGTAAAGAAGGCTGAAACCCTCTGCACTGGCATTGCTCATAGTTGGTGGGAGAGGTCCACACATGGGTACCTTGCTGCACAGACATGCAAAGCTGCCCCAGGAACACAGGGGATGGGTTGCCCAAGGTCACCACTCGGGCGTGGATAAGGCTTCTTGGAGAGGGTCACACTTGTGCAGTGCGATGAGGGACGAATGATGAGGGGAAGGGGCATCCTATATAAATAGGATACGTACTGAAAGGTATTAAAAAAATTAGGCGATTAGATGGTCACTGGTCACATCAGTGAGAGAGTTGAGGGAAGTGCTGGGGACAGTATGTGGCGGAGAAAGGACAGCACAGGAAATCTTCTGGATTTTTATTTTGAGAAGTTGACTTGTGGAGGAAAGGAGAGAGAGATTCCTAGAGTGTTTTCAGTCTAGGCTTGCACGTAAAGCAGAGCAAAAAGTTGGTATCTACATATCTCAGGCCCCGAAGAATTCTTATTAAAGAAAACCCAGACTCCATTTAGTGTGCATATTTCAAATAACTAACACGATTAATGAAATCAGAAGACTGTTGGTCAACTCTCATTTTTTTTTTTGTCTCTTTAACACAGCCTTTAAAGTGGGACACTCCACACAGGGAATCTGTAAAATTATCTTCTCTTTATTCTGGACATTTTTGAATTTTTAGAAATAGCAGAGATAAAAGACTTAGTTTAGTTTAATGCATTAATTTACAGTAACTGTCTGTGATCTAAATGAGTTTAGCATCTCATATAGCTAGAGAAGCAGCAGACATTTTACCTAGGGTAACATTTAGTTGTATAAAGAGCTTTTTTTTTAAACATACAAAATACATTTTATTCATCTTTTAAAATGTTAATTCCCAGCTTCTTTATAAAAGTCAGTATGAGACCCACAAATTCTCTCTCCCTATATGTATTTTGTCATTGTGGTTGTTTGTTTGTTTTTCTTTTTAGTATTAAGCCGCATGACATTTTCAGTTCTTTCAAGGAAAGGACTTTCAAATACTGGTTGTGCTAGAGAATAATCAGAGCTCTCCATCCACCCTGCCCCCAAGATAATGGAGAAAAAACAATCAGAAGTTAATTTTTAGAACCAGGTAAGGAGGAAATGAAGGACCGTTTGGGGATGTGGACGTCTGTGTGAGAGCGAATCGACCCTCTCCTGACGTTGGGTTCAGGTCGATTCTGGAATACGTATGAGCTTCGTTTGGCCAGTAAGCTTTCAGTGTCCAGTCGCACTGCCACCAAGTTGAAATGGGTAAAAGGGTAAGGAAAATGTTAACCCCCCCCCAAAAAAAGTTGCTAATTCTGGAAAAATTTGTGTCATAAAATGGCATATTTTTTTCATAGAAAACATAATTTTTTCAATCATTACCACTAGAATTTGTTTTACTTAAAGTAAGCAATTATTGAATGCCTGATGAATATGTGGTCTATCTATGGCGCCTTCATTTATATTTAGGTGGATGCTATATTTTTTTTTTCAATTCTACTTCTTGAACATTTAAGCTTTGGAAAATAACAGGGACATTTTGAGGTCCTGAAAGATTAGTAACTGGTGAAGCTGATTTACATGGGATATGGCTATAGTGTAATAAGGCTGATCGGATTCTTTCTAGGCTGAAAGTATACACCAATCTTTTAAAAAATTTAATAAAATTTGAAAAAAAAATTACCCCCAAATCGAGAAGTGAATGTCAGAAATTATAGTGCAATGTTTTAGTGGGAGACACTGAGGAAGGAAGTGACTATAAGGCTTGATTCGAAATAGTCACATACACAGAAGAAAACCACTAGACCTCCAGACTCCAGGGGGAGATGCCCAGTTATTTAAAGAAAGAAAGTCTGAGTCACATAGCAAATATACATGCCAAGAAAAATTTACATTGATAAGTACTTTCTGAAAAGTAATTTTAATAAAAATTTTTTATATTAATTTTTATGAAGCCGAGAAGCTTCTTGAACTTTAAACAGCTAGAGATCACTGAGGATGACTGGCTCAGGTTTGCCTTTTATCATTATCTATTTCCCTGTACTTGTACATTTTATACACATGAAGTATATTTGACTATTTATAAATGTTTATGTATCTATTTCATTGGTGACAGTGATTCACAATGTTCATATAAAGGGAGTGTTATATTATTGAAAATCAGCAAATCATAGATCAGTGTTCCTCCAGAATGCCTCCTGTTTTCTTAGATTGTGGTGAGAATGGAATGTTTTCTTAGAAGGGAGACACAAATAGTCTTTCTACGTAAGGAAAGTCTTATGACTTTGCAAAAGGGAAGACCAAAAAGTTCTCGTTGATAAGCCTAGAAGAAGCAGTTAGCATCTTCTAGAAAAGGGGCGGATTTTAACCTGTGACCCAGTGCAAGAGAAGACGTTTAAAGCTGTGCCATGCACGGGATATTAGAATCTGTTCTCTGGGCCTGCCTTTATTACTGGCTGTTATTCAGTCAAACATAAAAGAGTTTCAGTTCAATTTATCTCCTTTGTATTTGTCGTGGGGGAAAACGCCATATGAACCACTAATCTAAATTTATAGTCATTTCGCAAAAGACGGAGGCTTGAAAGAATCTTAAAAAGTTAATGCAGTTAACATCCCTGTCAGTCAATTTATGATAGTGCCTCAAAGAAAAGCAGTTTTAGAGAAATGATTATTTCTCATAAGGTCTGAAAAGGCCTGTCTTGACTTTCTTGATTACAAATTTAAAATGAAATATGTGGACAGATGGAATGTCAGAGGCATCTGTTGAATCAAATCATGGCCATTGCTAGGGTTTATGTGTGTGTGTCACTACGTGGGAGTGCGCCATTTCTGCGGAGCATTCCAACTCTAGATAGGTCACAGAAGGACACATTTTTCTTCCAGGCCTTAGAAACCTAATAATTTTAGGCTATTGAATTTTAGGTTAATTGCATATTGCCTAAGTAGATTGATCTGGTGTGTGGAATTGTAATTACTATAAATAATGCATATTTAGACATTTTAATTTGATAGTTTTGTAGGAGAGTGTGACAAAGAAAAATGAGTTCATTGTTTATTCTGTGTATGGAGGCTTCCGGTAGGGCAAAATTAGGTATTTATTACATGCACTGAGTTTGAGAAGTGAAATGAACTCCAGTAAACATGTGGTCAAGTAAAATGGAATGTTTTAGGGGATGAATACTTAAAGAATATTTAGAATTCCTATTGAGGACCCTTGTATGTCTGCGCTCCAGTTCAGCCAAATCTTGATGAATCAGAAACCAATTCTACTACCTTGAAATCACCCAGGGCTGCCTCTGCTGCCAGTCATTTCACGTCTTATTAGCATAATCCTCAAGCATATGGAAGGGAGTTGGGAGATAAAACTGAAATCAGCTTTGTTCCTTGCTAACAACTCTGGCAAACTGTTGACACTTCTGGCTAAAATGAAATTTGGGTGTTCTCTGTGGGGTTTTATTATTTGGACTGTCCTTGTCTCTACAGATAATCATCAGTTCACTGCATAATATCTACCAGATGCAACCTGGCTCATTTTTTTTTTTTTGAATGAGTAATCAGAGGTGATAGAAATTGACCCTTTCATTTGGGAAAAATAACGAGAATTCACCCAGATCAAAAAATGGACATATTCTTAACCATCAGGTTTCAATAATAAAGGATTTGGAGAAACGGCCGGGCACTTCCCTTCTGCTTTTTCAATAGAAAATATACATTCTAGTTATCATGAATATCCACCAAAATTCAAGTTGGGGGCAATTCAAGTTGGGTTGACGCTACATTTAAATGAAATTGAGTAAAAAATAACATCTGCAAACACAGCTCATATTAATTCTCTCCTCCCTGCTTCCTTGTTTCCCAGCAGCTGTGCCAAAAATTAATATTTAATTGTTTGAAATGTAAAAGTAGTAACTTAAAAGCTTTTATTTTTATTTTAAATAGCCCATCTTCATTATACAATGTTCCAAAATATTAACAAGTCAGTAAAGAGTTTGATTTTTGTAAGTTTGCTTACTTATGCTTTTTATGATAACTTTCCCAGATGGAATCATACTGTTCATATTGTTCTGTCACCTTTTTTAGTTAACATATCATGTCGTTAAATTGTTTTCTGTAATACTACTTTTAAATGGTACGTAGCGTTTCATACCAATATACGAGAATTTATTCAGGCCCCTCATGCTGGACATTTGGTTATTTCCAGTTTCTTTATTACTATAACCAAATACAGGGTGAATATACTTATAGCTAAATCCATAATTTTTTTTTCCAGGAAAAATTCCTATATGGGAAATTGCTGGGTCCAAGAGTATGTACACATTCTAAAGGCTTTTTAAGGGTATTGCCAAATTGTCTTCCAGAAAGGTTACGTCTATTGATGTTTATGTTTGTGATAATTTAGAGATAGACTGAAGTCATAGGGCAAGGTTTCTGGGTTATGCTCTGTGGGTGGTTATTTGAACCCAACCAATGAGTCGAACCTGTCTGTGTGTAGACATAGCCTGGGGCTCTGGTTCTGAGTGGCACTAGCTTATTTTTCTTCCCTTAGATCCTGCCTTGGCTTGGATACCTTGAGACTAGGCCTGGTTTCCTTCTGGGACTTGGGGGTCTCTGTCTGGCCCTCACGAGGTGGGATTTCCTCTCTGGAAATGGGTTGTACCAGGAGTGCAATCTCTCCTTCACCCCGACCCTCACCGCTCCCCAGGTGTGAGTGTCTTTTCATTTTCTTGAAATCGTTTAAGATCTCCATGTATGACAAACAAGCCCATGCCCACACACTGCCCGCGGAATATCAGAGTCGGTTATGGCTCCGAAGGTGGGAGCCCTGGTATTGGCCTCACCAAAGAGGGGCCCCTGGAGAAAGAAGCATGTTGATGTCAGACACCTGTGGTTTTAACTGCCACCGAAACCTGTCGCAGGGGTTTGGGAGTGCCCCCTCTCTGCACCCAGTGGTGGGAGCCTTTTCTACATCATCACTGTTCTCTGAGCAGAGACAAAATTCTCACTATGCATGCAGGATCCCAGAGATACAGAGAGCCTTTATTTAAAAGAGAAATTTTAAGCAGAAACTACATTTAGGGATATATAAAAACCTTGTGGTTTAATCAATAACTGGAATAGATACCGGGAATTTCACCTCATTTTCAGAGTGCCAGCCGAAAAGTCCTGTTTTGTGATCTGTTTCCTCGTGTCTCCACAACCCCCATTAGCTGTAATGGCTCTTAGGCATGTGTTCTAGGCGGGGAACAGCCCACCGTGACAGCCGCAAGACTATAAAACTGCTAATTTAGGGAACTTTCCTCTTAGAGTCTCTCTCCACTATCTGACCATATTCCTCCCTGTCACAAAGTAAGAAAAAAATATATACTCTATGGTCATCCCACAACTCCCACTGGGGTTGTACTCAATACTCATGTTAGATCGTAAGATAAAAGGATACTGGAGAGCTGCTAGGACAAAAAATTTCTCTTCTAGACTTCATGCCATGTTTACAAAAACTGACAGCCGTGATTTGCTAATTTAATCAGTGAGATTATATATTCTGATGCCTATCTCTATCCCCATATTTCTTCCAAATTTAATACTTTAGGATTTAAAAAAAATATTCTTTTATCACAGGTTTAAAAAAAGTCTGTTCTCTATATGACTGTAGCTACAGTGACCAATGTCTTGGAATTTTCAGTTTTAATTTCAAAAACACTTTTCTCTTGGCCTCTACTTATTGAATATAAAACTGTTTTTCGGAATGTAAATCATCTTTCTTTTGTTTCAAGAAATGTAATCACTATACTTACGGGTAAAGTGCTGCTCCTGTGCCTTTTCTACAGTCCCTCTGCCTTGACCCTGAGACTTATCCCCAATACTCCCTGTTCTTCTGAAATAGACAGGCTCGGGCAAGCATCCAAAAACAATACTTGGCTTTGTAGGGATGAACCCTCTAATAACAGTCTCAGGGTTCAAGTTCTGTTTTTCGGTGGTGTGTTACAAACCCAGGTGAACAAAAAGAAGAAAAGACAGCACACGTGTGCCCTTGTTGGGAGGTGCCATCAATGTCAGGGTGCCTCGGTTTTCCCCTTGTGTCCCTCGGCCTCTGGACTCAGTGGGAAGTCATGTGTGAAGGATGCTCTCCAGCCCCCCAGCTGCCCATGGGAATCATCATGAAGCAGTCTGCCAGCAGGAATGTGTGAGCAAATGACAAACGGTACCTGACTCCAGGGGAAAATAGACTTTGGGAAGCTTTTAATGCCAAGCTTTATAATGTTTAGGATGAAATACTGCATCAGATTTCTCATGAGGATGGAAACGACCTCAGATCAGTTTAACAAAGCATTTTCCAGCAGAAGAGAACATGCCTGAATAGAAAAAGAAAATAACCTACTACTTAAAGCTTAGCGAGGGCTTCCTTTTCTACCTATTGCTGCTTCTCCCCACTCTTTCATCCTGACTCCCATTCTATAACTCCCATCCATGTGCACTTTTTAAAAACTCTCTCTGTGTGGATTTTCTCAGTTGGTCCTGAGAGCAAATATTCTGCCCCATTGAACTCAAAAGCACCCTCATGATCGTCAATCATATATAGTTATTTTTTTGGGGGGGGGTTCATAAAACATGGGTGCTGTAGTTATATCTAATCGATCATCAACCTCTTCTTGCACTCTTTTAAAGTGTATCTCATCTCTTATCTTATCCTTTTGGTTCTCTTTATTACCATCTTAGCCCAGATCTTTATTTCCTGCCTGGATGGATGCCATTCTTTTCATACTATTTTTTCTTAGTTTGATGAGACTAGAAAGGTGAGGTTGGATGCAAGAGATACGTTCAAAGTAAAAATCACGTGACCTGGAATCTGATATGGGGATAAAGGCACCAGTGATAATTCTTAAAGAATTCCGACCTCATCTGGGTGAAAATCTGCCAGGGACATAGAGAGGAATCCTGCTGTTGATGGGCAACAACACTATGCTAGCATTTGACTGGCTTAATTTAATTTAATATCTGAATTTAACCTAAGACTCTGATTCTGAGGATATCCCCACCATCATGTCGGCTTTGACGTCTGTCTACAATAACTTGCTGTGGCATTCTTCTTCTCTTTGATATAAAAGAATATACAAAGTGAAGAATTAGGAATAGTATTTAAAATATATTCCAGTTCCTAAATTTTATGAATTTCTGATTGGCATTATTAGGAAATAAATGACTATCATCTATCTATCTATCTATCATCCATCCATCCATCATCTATCTATCTATCTATCTATCTATCTATCTATCTATCTATCTATCTATCTATCATCTATCTATCTATCTATCATCTATCTGGCATCCTTACTCCTAAATACATCTCTATCTATTTCAGAATGGAGATCTTTTAATGTCTTTTTTTTTTTTTTATGTTTCATGAATCAGATATGATAAAGGGAACAGGGTAATAATAAATATTATTGATTAGGCTTCAATAATGAGGAAGGGGATACACAGAGTATTCATGATTTAATTTTTCATTTAAATTTTTTAAATTATCTTAGTGAAAAAGTTGACTTGATGTTACTTTGCCTTGTTTGGGGTTTCCTGTCGATGTGTGAAAAAGATCCTGTTTGATGTATTCAGTGAAAAGATATGGGTCGGGAAGGGAGGAAAAAATCATATCTTAAGACTTCTTACAGGGTATTCGTGAACTTATCTCTCGTTGGCTGCTCATGTGGTTGAGGTTGGCGACCCTGAAGTGAGAGCAGATTAGGTTTCCGTGGCTTCAATCAACTTTCATGTAATGAGAATGTTTTTAAAAATAACTCAATCTGAAGAAAACATGACTGAGAAGCCTGTATATTTTAATGCCTAAATTATAGTGAACTCTACTTTTATAAAAGTTAATAACTTTTTTTTTTCTAGAAAAGTTAATCATTTTTATAGAGTTTAATCTTTTCATTGTAGAAGTAGTACATGCTCATTACAAAAAATTTAAAAATGTAAAATAGACCAAGTGAAAAAATTTTACTTATATTCCAGCTACCCAAAGATAAAGAGGGTCAGCCTTCAGTTAGTATCTACCCAGGCCCTTGAAAAAAAATATAGTTGTAATCATATATTTAGTATGATTTTTATACCCATTTTTTCTTAGGCAAATTTTTAACAGCTTCATAATACTGCATTTAATTGCTACAAGTTACCTCTGTGACATACTTACTTGTTGGGCATTTAGGTGATATGCAATTTTATTTTATCCTAGATAATACTATAATGAGCATCTTTGAGCTTTTACAGTAATTAAGATTAATTTTTTAGGATAGATTATGCAAAGTGAATGTTTTTAGAGCTCATAATAAATGTTGCCAAATTTGTTTTTAAAGTTTTTCCATAAGTATGTGTTTGTCTTTTTCATCTCACCCTTATCAGTGCAGAATCTTCTTAGTTAAAAAGGTAGTAATTTTTTTTAGGCAAAATTGCATTTAATTTAGTTTTCCTTGATTTCTAGTGATGCTTACAATTTCCCAGTGCTCATTACAATTTGCTCGTTGAGTGTCTTTTGTGAATTATTGGCGTGTATCTTTTGGCTGCTTATCTATCACAACCTCAGTGGCTTTCACTTTTTACAGAATATATTTAGTAGGTTCTTAATATGTTGAACATGAATCTTTGTAACACGTATTTTGACTTTTTACTGTTTCTTTTTTTATTCAGGTTATTTTTTTCTTAACATGCAATATTTTAAACTTTTATATAGTAAAACCATAATTCCCCAACTTTCTTCGTAATTAAGAAAAAAATTCTGCCTAGAAATTTACTATCTCCCCAAAAATTGCCCCCTACCAATCAACTGAAGATTTTAAAAGACCGTAATTAACATTTTTTTTTATAGGAAACAAAAATCTTGGAGAATTTTTTTTTTGAAAATTATCTATATTTTTTTATATAAGTACAATTAAATAATCCAGGGGAAAAAAAGATTTGTGATTCAACTTTTTCTTTCTTCCTCTGAGGCTGCATTTTATAATGTTTTACATATAGAAATCACTCCTGAGATCAGTGGTTCTTAACCTAGGCCAATTTTGTCCCTAAGGGACAGTGGGCAGTGTCTGGAGCTGTTTTTGATTGTCATGACTTGGTGTGGGGATTGGGGGGTCGTCCTATTGGCATGTAGCAGGTGGAGCCCAGGGGTGCTGCTAAGCACCCCAAACTGCACCCGAGTAAGTACTGCTGTGAGGGAGGCCCGCCCCAGAGTTAGGGTGAGTGACTTAGCTCTATCGGTGGGAGAGGAATTTAGTGTTGAATAATTTAAAAGTCACCATTTCTTTTTCTCTTTGCCTGTCTTTTTCTCTGAGTAGATTGTACATTGTTTCTACTTTGTTTTTCTTGAGTATTTTAGTGACTTTTGCTTTGTTTCAGGAGATTAGTCAGTTTAGGGGTGTGTGTGTGCTGGGAGTGGGGATTGTGGTTGAGGCCTATCCATATGTTAATTTTCCTGCCATGGAGACCCTGTCATGGACACCCTGTCGTGGACCAGCTCTGGGGCATGATGACCTCTACTTTTCCATTTCCAGCCCTTTCTTGTTTAGAGTGGATGACCTGGAAATCATGATATTAGAAATCATGGATATGATATGTTTGCATGCAACTGAGAGACACGTCATTGCCTTGGGGCAGAGCTGGTTCTTCTGGGCTGTTCCCCCAACCATGCTGGCTGAAGGGAAAGGGGTCAGAAGAGTTTGTCTCAAATTCACGTTTGGGAGTCAGTGCCAATACGTAATCTGGAGACAGGAATGGAGTAGTGAAGAGGGAATACAAACGAGAGTCAAGCGGCAGCTGAACTGTAAGTGCAGGAGTTGCCACACACTGCATGGGGAGAGCCGGGCCATCTTTGCTCAGGAAAACAGGGCAGCAGCCTTTATTGAAGTATATTCCGACTATGTATTTAGGATGCTCATTCGTATTCTGCAAAAACCAACCATCTAGTCACCGAACAAGCAAACAAATGAGTTTTTTTGTAGTCTAAAATTTCAGAATAATTTAAATGTATTTAAACAAATCAAAATAAAATTAAATTGGGTTCTTTGTTATGGGACTCCCAGAGGCTTCAAATGGCAGTTCGCAGTGGGGGTTTGGAAGAGGGCATGAAGTTACTGCCCCCTGCACTTACTCTAGCTGAGAAGCCTTGTGTTTCATGGGAGTCTTGCAGAGCTGGTGCTGCACCAGCAGCTATCATCCATGGCTGCAGATCTGAACAAAGATGGCTGTGTGGGTGGGACTTAAAATCCCCAGTCTTACACCCTCCAGTTTCTGATTGAATTGGTCTGGGTAAAGACATTAGTTTGCATCAGAAGCCCCCTTGAGAATGCCACTGTGCAGCTGGGGATGGGGACCCCCACACTGAGGAAACAACACTGAGATAACGCAGAACATTTTTTCCAGACTTGTCAGTTGGTGAGGGTGGTCCGAGTGCTCATGAAAACTGTGTTCCCGGGGGTCACTCTTGGTGATTGAGACTCAGCCGATGGTGCAGGTTCTAGAATATGGATGTTTGGCAGGACCTCTGGGTGATGCTCAGACTCAGCAACCCTGAGTGCCTTGAATATCTGTTTTTGGTCCCTTGCAAGCCACAGACTTCTAAGTATTATTAATATTTTTTAAACGAATGAATGGTTCCATCCATAAAAGCTTCCTGAGTGTTTGGCACCCAGAAAGTCCTCCCTCCCTTCCTTCCCCCTGAAGAGATTACTGGTTTCTAAGAAGTTTTAGAAATGAAACAGATAGCTGGTCTCCAGTATTAAAAGGCAAATGGATGAATGGGTGGGGAGTAGTGGGAGAGGGAAGGAAGAGAGAATTCAGTATAATAAGGAGGGAAAACCTGGATCTTACAAAATGACCTGACTTAAGATAGAGCCTTTCGGTTATGGGGCAGTGGGGAGGTAGACAGGGTAAAAGAGTCAAGTATCTGGTGACAGAAAGAAATCTAACTATGGGTGGTGAACACACAATGTGTGTGTGTGTGTGTGTGTGCGCGCGCGTGCGCGCCTTACAGTTCAATTGTACACCTGAAACTTACTGGATTTCGTTAACTAAGGTCACCATAATAAAAACAAAGAAACAAACAAATAAATAAAGTATCTTCCCTAAGTCAGAAGCCACACCCAGTGCTGGGTGGCTTGCAAATCTGCAGATTCTAGAGGTGCATTTCCAATTAGGCCGATCTTGAAGCAATAGTTACTATGCTAATGCTAAAATATTGCATTAAGCCTGTTTATACTTTTTATCTGAGTTCCTTTTAGACTTCTAAAGCCCAAGTGTGGCAGTTATTTTAAGAGGAGGTCAAATAAGCAGGCTGAAGTTGCAAAAGATTGTCGCTGTTTCCATTAAAGCTACTAGGAGCTGTTATCAGCTAAGTGGTAGATGTGACTGTAAGTGACTTTAAGAGCTGGAAAACATTTATCAGGGCAACGCCCTTTAAGGAACAAAAGCTATTCTTTTGTGTTATGGGAATCAAGGACCTGCTCACCCGGCATGGTTTACTGAAAAAGGATCTGGGGATGGGTCTTCTGGGTAGGGAGCTCTGATAAATATTTATTAGGCTGTTACTCAGGATGCTCCCCTGTGCCTGACTCTGCTGGGCAAAGAGTACGTAACAATAAAAGTTTGGTTACTTCCAAGGAGATAGAGTGTGAGGGGTGTCTGTTATTTAAGGCTGTACCTCAGGTGAGTACGTCTGTGTTCTATACCATGACCCCCCACCCTTCCTGTGTAAAACCGATTGGATGGGAATCAAAGGCTCTCATCTACCAGAGACGCATGTGGCACAGAACCACAGGACCAGAGGGACCAGTCATATTCTTCCTTCAGCAAGTTGGAATTGGGAAGCTGAGAGGTGACCCCTGTCAGCACCAAAGGCCGAAGGTGAAGGGTGACTTTGAGAGTTGGGTGATACAGGGCAGGCGGCGGGGAGCTTGGGGGCTGAGGTGAAGTCGGGGGCTGACTGGGAGAGAGAGAAGAGGATGGAGTGGCATGCAGACAGAAGCGATGGTGTCCTGGTCTCGGGCTCTGTTACTGGGAGATGGAAGAAAGGCTTCAGTTTCCGATGCTTGATGCTCTTCCCAGGGCTGTGAAGCTCCCTGCATCCTTGCGATTGATCTCACTCAGGTTGTTTTGGCTTGAGGGCGTCTCTGCTCTTCGCTTAGGAAGTAGAACAGTTGTCTGCCCAGAAAACGCAGTTATCAAGTCGTGTTAAGAGCCCTTAAGGGGGCACACTGGTGCTGCAGGAGGACCTGGGGACCCCCTATTCAAATGGGGGAGGCAGAGAAGGACTCCTGGAGGTGATATGTACGATGAGAACTGAGCGACAAGAAAGGGTTCTCTGGGCAAAGGGGCTTGGAAGAGAGTTGGGGGACAGCATAGATGATGTTCCGGTGATGAGAGGAAGCATGATGCTTTCAAGGAAACTCCAGAAATTTCGAGTGATAGCAGAGATAAGGACAGTTAAAAATGATGAAATTGGAAAGAGACAATGATAGCCCTAGTGAATCCTGCTAAGGATTTAGGGATTTATCCTGAGGGGGAAATATATACAGATGTTAAGTAGAGGACTTCAGTAATGTTTTGCTTTTGGGAGGATCCCTGTGGCTGCAGTAGGGGCCCACTAGGCTGGAAGCTGGAGGACAGGTTGGGAGGGCGTTGTGGCGGTTCAGGTGAGAGGCGAGGAGGTCTGAATGAGGGCAGTAGCAGAAGGGGCTGGGAGAAGTAGCACAAGTTCAAGTTCTGCAGGGAAAGTAGAGCTGCCAGAGACTGGTTATTACTTAGAGTCACCCTTAGTGATAAGGGTGACAATGGTATTAAAACGAACCCTAGGTTTCCAACGTGGGTATTTTCACCGAGAGGCCTGTAGCGTACCTTGGGGTTTAGCAAGGTGCTATTGGGCAGAGTAGTTTTACTGGAGTGACGGGCTCAAGAAGCCAGAATATAGAAGGATGAGGTATGAAGGGAGGTGAGCAAGAGACCTGAAGGAAGAGGAGGGGTAGGGTGCGACCAGGGGAGGGCAGGATTGGCAGAGAGGAACAGCAATGTCAGTACAGACTATGCAAGGCCAGCCCTCGGGGGCTCATAGCCTTGGGTCTGTGCAGCTGGGGACAGAGATGCAAGTCATGCAAGTACGTTGGAGCAGCTAAGGGAACGCAAACGGTTTTCTGGAAGAGGCGACACTGAGTTGGGGCTAGGAATCAGGGAAACTTTGTTGGATTGGGAAGGGGCGGAGAAGGGGAAGCCGTATGAGAGCGGGAACAGGGAACATGAGAGGACTGCGAGGCGGGGAGAGTGTGGGCCTTGTAATGGGCCTTCCAGGGGGGAATGCGAGGGACCGAGGCAGACAGTGGGTTCCGAACGTCTGTGTTCACCGTGTTGGTCAGCAAGGATTTGGGCAAATGTTAAAAGAGCCAGTGTGCTGAAGTCTGACCTAAGAGTTCTTGCAGTGATGCAGACTTTTATGAACACAAGAGCTGTTTCCTTCATATGTGATCCGGACTGGGCCTTGAGGAAGGTTGTGTGTGTGTCCGCACAGGGGGTGTTTTTCCCTCTCCCCCTCACCTCTGCCCACTCCTGGGGCTTGCAGCCTGCCCGTGGAAACCGCTGCCCAAGCCGATGCCACATCGATTCGCTCTTCGGGTTCGGTACCGAATGCTTTGCGGAGAACCTTGCCCTCTTACCGTTGTCATCGAGTGGATTCTCTGGAGGCTGCAGCCAATTCCCAGTAATTAATGTGCTAAGGACAGCAGCCGGAGCAGCCATTAATTTCTTGATCTCGGAGTAGAGAGGAATAGATTAGTTAGAGATAAATATAGCTTGTAGCATTTTCTCCTGAGAACCTCTGCTTTAAAAACAGGGCATTTCTGCTGCGGCGCGGGGGTGGGGTAGGAGGATGAGACCGCTTTCTCCTTTCCTTGGGGAATTATTCTTGCAAGAAGGAAGAGGTGGGGGTGAGGTGAAATGGGGGGTCATTTAAAATGAGACAAAAAGGCTGACCCTGGACATCAGGGGAGCTTTTGCCTTTACTCCCAGGACCCTGAGGCCTCTGGGTGAAGAAACGCTGTTTGAGCTTATCCCAGGGTTTCACGCACACATCAAATCTCTGCTCAGGAAGCCAAGCTGGGGGAGGAGAGAGGGAGAAGGAAATCGGGCTTGTTTTTAGAGATGAGATGAGAGGTTAGATAAAACTGAGATGAGATGGGAGAGCGCTCAGAGATGTTAATGGCAGTCTTTGCAAACAAAAGCTTAAAGTTTCTTCAATCCCAAGAGTCGCTCAACCATAAATATGTGTGGGTTCTTGAGAGGCTTCCAAAGGTTGCTCGAAAATTGCCTATTTTTCCGCAAAGAAGAGAGCTGTTTATTGCTTCAGAAACGTGCCTCGGAGTGAATGCTTTTTCTCATCTGAGAAGGGAGAAAAATCCTGAGATACATGTAATGCAGGGAAGAGGTTGACTGGGGAGCAGAGAGGTGTCGGGGTAGAGGTTTCGGATGGCTACAGGGAGTATGCTTTGCCCTAGTTGTTGAATTGAGGAAAAAACACGTGAATTGTCTTCATGTGGCATTAGCAAGTGTTGGTGTCTTAGTGGGTCAGGTAAAAGGCCCCAGGAAGGCAAGGGGACAGAGAAGGGGCCTTCACAGGGGAGGTGACTTTCTGTAACAGACCCTTGCCTCTGTGAGCACTTCAGATAGCGAAGGAGAGCTTTGCAAAGCTCTTGATGGAATCTCATTCATTCATGGCTGGCCCTGTCGCATGGCCACAAACTAATAGGCCCCAGTGTTTATCCTTGGGGAGACCCTCTCATAGAGAATATTTTCTGGCCACTTAGGTAGATTTACACTGCATCGCAATAAAGTCTGTTTTTTAGTTCAGATACATCTTTTTTTGAGGAAATGCTAGGATAGATTGAACTAGGAATGAATTTTTTGTCAAAATCAGGCTTGAGACCTGAGCCTAACAAGCGCCATTGTAATTTCTGTACTCGTAGCAAGGGGAGTGTAGAGGGTCCCCTTTCCATGAAGTCCTTTTCAGGGAAAGGAGGTTGAGAGATGACATTTGTGGAGGGTTTTGCTATACCATAGGCAGTGCTATGCTAGGCATTTTTCGTGCTGTATTTTGATTCAACCTCAAAATAACCCTTGAAAGGTATTTCTTCATTTTCTCCATATATGCTCAAGATTGGGGAAACATCTGTGGGAGTTGTCTGGCTAAGTGTCACCTGCAGCTCTGGTGATGCATCTGAGGACTTACAGCTGAACACGTCACCCTTCCCCCTACCCTCTTCCAGGACTTCTCTGCAGGCCGCGGGGAGCATGGACCACACTGTCGGTCAAGATGCTGGCGTTTTCCTCCTCTCCCAAAGCCCTGAGGACTGAGGCCAAGTGGAATCACGTAGTGTTATTTGTACACTAGCTGAAAAATGTATGACTCTTTGTTAAAATATAGACGAATCTGTTGTCTGCTGAGAACCGAAGATAAGAAAGAAGCCAAGTTATTGGCAACATTTCCCACGGGTTCCACTTGGGTGAGAATGAATTATTCATTGGGTGTTCATGGCGACAACCACCACCGACCCAACTGCTCTTAGAAACTGAAAAACAATAAAATAAAATAAAAAAGTCAGTCGTTGGTTCTACTGCAGTAGCAGGAAAGAATAAAGCAAATTAACTTTAAATTCATGCAATACCCAAGTCCTTCATGTGTATGGCTTAGACTGGTGAGGCTGCTGGAGTGTTTGAGGACAGGCCGTGCTAACTTGCTGACATTTCGAACCTGCCGGAGATGCTCCTGCTTAGGCAGACTGGTTTTGGGTCCCAGATTTTGTTATGGTTTTGCCCCCAAAGCCTGACTTGTAGGCCTTGAGTTTGTTTACATCCCCATTTAATAAAGCCAGCTGTACATTGGGCCCATTTTCACCTCGTCGCAGACGGACAGAATAGTATAAAACTGACAGCAGAAGAGTTTCATTGGAATTCAGTCTTGATTGTTCAAATGGATGGAAGATAAACGTCTCAGGAGCTCCTCGCGACCGCATAAATTGAATGTCCAACAGTGCAAAACTCCAAAATGCATCTTTTAAACCTGCGAAAAGAAGCATTAGAGACAGAACTTAGAATTTGTTTCAACTGAGCTGACAGTAATCCCAGACACAAGCGAGTGTCCTGGGTACCCTTCATTTCTTTAAAAATTGATACATTATGGTTAAAACCAGCCGATAGCTCTGGGAAGAAAAGCCAACACATTCTTGAATTATCCTTGAGTTTTTGTGCTTTAATTTAAAATTGTCGAAGTCACGCTTACCTCCACCACAAAGAGTCTTGGGTGACGAGCTTCGACCTCTGGGTAAAAACGCAATAAAGTTAAATGTGAATGACAAACCGTTTTATATAATAATGCTAATTAATGATATTGATGTGTATGGACAAAAAAGCGACAATTGGTTCCTTCCTTGGTGTATAAATACATTTTATAAATTTGTCCTTGCTTCTCCTTTGCTAGAGGTAGGATTTTCCTTTATGATTAGAGAAAGCCACTTCCTGCTCAAAAATTCACAGTGACTAACTCTATTCAAGCTATAGGAAGATGTTGAAGTTCCCGAGCTGACCTTCAAGGCACTACCCCGCCACCTTGGTCAGCAGGAGTCCTGGGAAGCAGCACTTTCTCTTACTTGCATGTTCCCAGGTTCTCCCAGTCTCCAATGTTATCGCCTTCCATCTCTTATTTTATACTCATTCTTCACATTTTAAACTCAATTTGATCTTTTTTGGGATTTTATATTTTCTACCTCATCTAGAGGAATTGCAAATGTTTAGGTCAGTTCTATAGCATGAAGGGTGTATCTCTATAGTCTGAGATCAAAGCAATAAAATAACATTAGATAGGACCCCCAAACTTCTCCTAAGGCTAATTCCAGGTTAAACATAGGAACCCACTAGGTAAGTCTCATGATAGGGTGGTTGAGTCGACCACACTCTGTTTCTGAAGGTTCCTGGGGCCCATTGTGGGTTAAGTAGGGTTCATTCCCTCACATTCTTTCTTTCTGGGGTGCTCAGTGGGATTGTTTTGGGGAAGAAAGGCAGGTGTTATCATTCTAAAATTCCCACTGAATGTCCTCTCTCAGGGAAAAGACTGAAAAGGCATTCTGAAGGTATCCTGGGTTCCTCCCACCACAGTCCGAAGTACTCTTGAGGTTCCTCTACCCCTCCTGCCTTCTCAAAAGAAGCATCTAGAAGAAGTTGGGTCACCCTTGCCGAAGTCCTGGCTGATTAGAGTGCCTCAGTTGGGTCATTTGGCACGAGCAGCACCTAGTTACCTCGGAGTAGCTTCTGTTTCCTTCCGCCTCCTATGCTGTGTTCTGCCAAGTTTCCAGAGACTTCTTGAGGCCCCTGCAAACTCTCTGGTGCTTGTTACTTCTGTCACATTCTGTTTTTACATCAATCTGGTCTAGAAGGGGGACTTCACCTTCCCAGTTAAGAGAATTACCTGATGGATGGACCGAATAACCTGATGGACCTTCTGAGTCTTCTTTACCTTGGTTGCAGGGGTGAGGGTAGGGAGCAGAGGCACTATCCCCCATGCACTATAGTGTTACTGAGCAGATGGGGTCCAGCAGGCTCTCTGCCACTCAGCCTGCTAGCTGTGTCATCTCAGGCAAGATCTTTAACCTCTCTTGTCCTCAGTTCTTAATCTACAAAATGAGGATTATGATTGTAACCACCTTAGAAGTTTGTTATGGGGATTGGATGAGATGTGGCAGATTTGAGCTCATTGTAGGGTCTAGTAATTATTAGTTATTTTTTTTTGACCCAGGTATATGTGGGATGAGGTGGGGGAATGTTAGTTTCTGCAGATATCCATGATGGTGGAGAGTCATCTCCTGCCACCTTGATTAAGTCATTTAGCAAATGGCCATCAAATGCTTTCTGCATGCTCCCTGTTCTAGGCCCTATGAGAGCATTAAGCTAAACAAGACATGGCCTCTGGCCTCATGAAGCTTATCGTCTAGTTGGGGAGATGGACGTTAACGAAGTAATCACAGAAGTACACGTGTAACTGAAGCCTGTATGTGCTACGGAAGAAACGTATGTGATGCTTTGGGGGTGGAGGGACCTGTATGGGCAAAGGTCATGTGGCAGAGGTAATAATGGTGGTTTATTCGAGAAATTATAAGAGCATCAGTGGGGCTTGAACCCATAGCAAAGTGGGGAATTATTGTATCAAATAAGACTGGCAAAATAGGCATAGTAGGTAGAATAGTGGCCCCCAAGCAACACCCTGTCCTCATCTCTGGAATTAGTGAATATATTACTTTGCATGTCAAGGGGACCTTGTGGAGGTAGGTGAGGTAGAGGATCTTGAGGTGGGGAGATTATTTTGGATTATTACATTGGTGGGTCCGATGTAATCAGAAGAGTCCTTATAAGTGAAAGAGGGAGGCAGGAGCATCAGAAAGAGAGAAAGAGAGGAGGTGGGGGTGGGTGGAGAGGAAGATGGAGGAAGGAAGCCACAAACCAAGGAAGGCATTCGACTTCCAGAAGCTGGAAAGGGCCAGGAAGCAGATTACCCTCTAGAGCCCCTAGAAGGAATGCAGCCCTGCTGACACCTTGATCTTAGCTCCATGGGACCCATTTTAAACTTTTGACCTCCAGAACTATAGAATGATACATTTGTGTTGCTTTAAGTCACTAAGTGTGTGATCATTGTTCTACAGAATGGGAAACTGACATAGTAGGCACGGCCCAGTCCTGTAGGTCAAAAGTGCTCCCACTTGGAGTGCCCTTGGGGCCAACTACAGGCACAGGGACAGCTGGGGTGAGTGTGGCCATCCTGACATAGGGATAAGGGCTGGGTAACATGGGGAACCGAGGAGCAGAGATGAATCTGAAAGGCTGCAAGACACGGCAGGATCTGGTGACCGACTGGTTGGAGGGACAAAGAAGCAGTTTCCTCAGTGATGATCTGAGGGTCTGAGACTGAAAGAATAAGAGGATAATGGTCCAGTTCAACACGAGAGGAAGATGGAAAGGGGAGCTGGAGTGGACAGCAGGCTGCAGGACAGCAGGATGGAGTGGGTGGGTGGAATTAACAGTGAGCCTGGTTTCACTGATGTTGAACTTGGAGCACTGTGGAGGGGCCAAGCCCTGCGATTTGGGAACCATGGGATGGTAACAGATGGAAAAATAATAGGTTAATAGAATGAATCATAGATAAAGAGCTGAGGTTGGAGATGAGGCTCTAAAAGGTCAAGATTGAAATGGGAGCTGAAGCCATGAACAGAAAAGATTTTTTTTGAGATAATCTAAAGTGATCAGGGAAGAGGGAAGGTATACCAGCATTGACCGGGCACCTGTTTTGACCAGGCCTTAGAGTACATTTTATTTTTAAGATATATGTTAACTGATTTAATTCTTACAACTCTCATTTTGTCCCTCTATTATGACGTAGTGTTAGAACCATTTTTAAAGATGATAAATACCGAATCAGAGAAGTTAAGGAACTTGCCCTTAATTAAACAGCACCCTGTGCATAGTCAGGAGAAGGAGAGTTGCTCCCGAAAGCAAAGAAAACGAAAAGGAGAGGGAGGGAGTTCGCCCTGTGTGGTGCCACTGAAACCAAGAAGCAGGAGGCCCGACAGTGCCAAATACTACTTGTTAGAGACTGGCCAGTCAGAACTCAGACTCCTGAATGACACTCCATTGGAACCCACCCTCTTACTCACTGGATGTTGGGTAATATTTTTTTGAGATATGTTTCGTTGTTGACTGTCTTTTCAGTTGTACGGTGGCTTCTGTGATGAGGATGATGATGATGATGATGATGATATGTGTGAGAGAGACAGAGACAGAGAGAGATGCAGCCAAGGAAATTACAGATCGCTTATTCTCACAGGCTCAGTCTGTCTTCCCAATCAGAAGGTGATAGAAGATGATTTTTATTTCTAAGATGCCAGGGCTTCCCAGAAGCATTGGTTATCATTTTAGTGCCGACCACTGTGGGAAGTCTTTGACTTTTGGCTCGGAAGTTTCATGGTCCAGATGAATCAATAATACGCCACACTTCTTTTCAGCTCCCCCCAGGCGTGTCTATAAAAGGCACTCTTTAAAATGGCCCACCCACATTCAGGCAGAAGAATCAGATGGTCTGTTAATTCAGATTGGAATGAAGCTCTCACCTCTCAGGCGGTAGCTGTTCCCGATGCTGTCTGCGTCTCGTTAGGAAAGTGAACGCTCACAGTGACCACAGCCCTGCCTCTCGCACCCCATCTGGGGTACGAGGCCTGTGCACTTCTGTCTCTGATCGTTGCAGACTGAAAATACAATTAGACCTGGCTGTCAGACAGATGAAATCGGTCCTATTTCCCCTATAGGACCTGCACTCAGTCCGGATCAATAAATACAAAACCGCTTGCACATAAATTGCAAACTCAACTTGCACCTTCAATCCGTGTGGGCTTCAGTTCGCTTGTATCTGGCGTGCACTGCTTCCTGGCCAAACAGTCTGTCTCTGTGATTAGTGCAATTTCATAGCTGGAGCAGAAAACCAGGGCTGAGAGCCATTGCTCTAAAGCAGCAGATGGCTTTGCCACACCTTCCGGTGAGGGCAGTTCCCCCAGAAAATGGGGTTTCAGTTGCCTGCTCTCTAGAATGGAACTTTAAAATTGGGATGAGTTCAAGTCATTTCCTGACGATAGCTCCATAAAGCTGTTGTTATTGTGCTCCTATTCATTCTTGAGATTTCAAGCTGCATTTCTAATCAGCTCTGCCTGGACACGACTTGTCATACCGAAGAGACGTGATTTATATAGAGATACAGATCCTCTGTGTGTGCCTCCCCGAGCCAGCTTTCACTTGATGAGACACACACGTCGAATTGGCTTCGTGAAGAGTGAGATGTGCTCGCTTTTTCTGCAGAGACTGTTAACCAAGATAACATTTGTTTTGGGGAAGGGTAAACTCTAACACCTATCCCCCCGCCCAGTGTAGCTTAGAGGCCCAATTTTACACAAGGGGATTTTTCTTCTAGTGTCACACTGAATTCGACTGTAAACTTTGCTGCCGTAGGATATTAAGTGAGACAACTAACCTGGACTATGTAGAGGCAAGAATTAGACATTTGCCGTATCCGAATAAGAAGAACATCTCTATTTTCAGGAGCTACTGTGCAGAAGAAGCCTCCAGATTTCCAAATATGGTGCTTGCTGAGCAAAGTGATTATAAAATCAGGTCAAGGGGAAAAAAAGCGCCCTGTAACACAATCCAGTATAAAAAGACACGCCGAGCGAGGTGGCGTCACTTCCTTGGAGGCCACTGCTGTGGGAGTTAGAATGCATCCCAAGGATGGCTGTCCCCGCCTGGCTGAGAGCCTGTCCCTTGCTCGGTGTGGCCGTTTCTTTCTTGAGAATTCGCAGAGGTCCAGCGACGCTGCCCACTGTGTGGTGCTCACACGACAACAGAGGCTTCTCACAAGTGGTAAATAGCTATCTGCCCTTCGAGGCCTATTTAAAATCAATAATTCAAGATAGATGAAGCAGACAATGCATATCATGTCTCCGGGGCATGTGTTTTGGGGGAAATCCTATGATTTGGATAAATCATCCCTGAAGTCATATGCGACTTTCGATGCGTTTTTAATTCTAGCAAAACCTGATCCATGCTTGGATTGGTATAGCTCAAGGACCACTGATTTTCAGGACCTGGAGGAGGATGAAGGTCCACAAATAGGTTAGAGAGTGAATTTCAACCTTAAACAAACAAAATGCAACTTTAGCCCTCATTTTACTAGCTAGAGATTCATTTACACGAACAAGCTTGTTTCAAAACATCGCCCCCTTGCCCCGGCTCCCCAAACCCAGCTATACTTATTGGTATATATATCAGCATCCTGACAGGAAACAAAGGAAACACCAAGTTGAGGATAATTCGAGGAGGATCTAAGGTGTTTTATTTACAAAGGGTGGGTTCATGGAAGGGGTAGCTCAGGAAACGGCTTGCAACAGTTGAGGTGTTATTACCCGTTGAGCTGGGGCTGAAAGGGTATGAGAGGAAGGAGTGGGTCTCTGAACCAGTACCAGTTATCAAGCCCACGAGAAGAGTTCTGCAGAGCATGATTTCTCAAGAGAGAGCAGTCATGACCTTCAGTTGCGGCATCAGTCATCTCCAGGAAGCCTCACAGAAGAGCTGCCAGGAAGATCTGTACCCTGATATGTTCCCCTTCATTCTCCACCCCACCTCCAACCCCACCCCCATTTCCTGTTGGGGCTCCCCGCTGGCCAGAGGGCACAGGAGCTCTGCTGATTTGCTCTACAGAGTAAAGGGCAGAGACTGCACCTCCAGCTGATGGAAGATGAGCACACGTAGTTATACTGAGTGGGAATAACGTCCATCTGACACTTCTGCTTGCTTTATGACAGTTGGCCGAGAGTACTTGTGTGGCAAGGATGGTCGTCTGGAGTGAGTGGGCATTTGTAAAAGGATCAGCTTGTGTGCATGGTTCAGGTGCAGCTGGAGGACAGTGTGAGGGGTCCAGGAGGACTTGGTAGCCAGGGAGAAAATTCTGCCTGAATGGGTAAAGGATAAGGCTTGAGGTGGGGGAGCAAAAAGGATGCTGTTCGTGACGTTCTGTAGTTGGAAAAAGCACCGTCGGGTTCACTCCCCTAATATCACTACAGTAGAGACCGAGGCTCAGAGAGGCAATGGGTTGGCTCAGGGTCACATGCGAGTCATCGCAGAGTCAGAGTTCAAATCTTGGTCTCCTAGCTTGCTGTCCACTCAACTTTCCCTGTTCCGTAGTCTCCTGAACAAATATCACCAACCTGACATTTTGCTAAGACTCCTAATGACAGTGATTATTCTAGATATGGACCATACTTTGAATGCCATTTCCTGTGCTTCAGGCAGCAAAATATATAGATGTGTCCTTGGAAACATTTAATGATGCTCATCACACGTAGTATGTATGCAAGTATGTATGCATGCATGTCTGTCTCTCTCTCTCTCTCTCTCTCTCTCTCTCTCTCTCTCTCTCTCTCTCTTTTTCTCTCTATGGCTCTGATGGGTCTTAGGATAATTATAAGGGAAATGATAGTCATGGTGTCTGCCCTGAAGTGGTCGACCAGCTCAATTGTCTGGTGTGTGGCCTCGGTCTTCCTCTCTGTTTTCTGTGGGGTTCCCCTTGGATTTGGTGAGGGCCCACCCCTTTGGATTTGGTGAGGGCCCACTCATTCACCTCCTGGCCTCTGGCATGCCTTCCTCATGGAACCTTGTCCTCCTTTCTTTGGCGTCTGTGATGCTGTTTGCTTTTTTCTCCTGTTTTGCTTTTGTTCTTGCTTCTTGCTCCTTCCTCTTTCCCTTTGGAGGATTGAATGATGATGCTCCTGAGTTGTGTTCTCAGACCTTTTCTCTGTGCGCTTATTGCCTGTGGGGAGGTGGTTTTCCAGAATGCAAGAGGCCGCAAAACCTCTAGTTTGCTGAACTTAACATCAGGCGATCTGGAAGAATCATGAATGCAGAAGAGCTAGACATCTATAAGAGTCTGTGTGTTTCTGAGATAAAAGCGGAAGCCATCACAACGTCAGAAAGAAAGGCCTGTGCTGGATGCTTCTCTGACTACGTGATCATTACTGCTGGAATGCATGGATATCTCCCTTCGGAGATGAGCTTAAGCCATAGTTTGTCCTACCATTTTGCTTTTTCATTTACGTTGAAAAATTTTATCTGTTTTCTCCTTTTTGGTATTTCAGAGTACACACGACGATTTAAATTCTAAGGTATCTGGGGGTGAGATTTACACAAAGAATTGAGCTTTGTAAATCTGAAATTTCACGATGAACCTATTATCATCATTTCCTAAGGGTTCCCGCAAATGTATGTCCAAGATGCGGACAGTAAAGCAGGCCCAAGCCCCTGGAGACGGCTCTTTATACTCCTCTAGCTAGAACCTTCCTCCTGTATCGGCCTCTCTGGGACCACAACTTTCCAGGATTTTGCTTTCCTTTGCCAAGCCACGAGACTTTAAAGAAGATTCCTCAGCTTAGCTGCCATTGTAGGATTCCGACATGTATTTCACACAATTACCTGGAGAGAGGGAGAAGATGAGGCAGATTTTTCACATCTAGAAAGTACAGCAGGCATCAGAGCCAGAGGGCAGAGGGAGAGATCTGGGGGACAGACGCCCCACCTTTTGGCTGGGCCTTTGCTAATGGAGGGGCCGTGACTAGCCAAATGCTCCCTTGGGAAGGGGCATGATTACCACCCACTGGCTTCGCTTGGGGGTTGAGTTATAAAAGTGGGTGCTTAGAAGAGTCAGCAGGTCTGATTAGTATCCTCCGGGCAGTACTTATGAGCCATTTTTGGCGCATCAAATGGCTAATAATAAAATACAGTGGTGCAATTTGTATTTTTACTGCGGGCCAATTAAGAAGGAGGAGAGAGAGAGCGGTAAGTAAAATGACATGTCCTTGTAAAGCAGAAACAGCAGTCAGAGCAGCAGGAGGGAGAAAGAAAAGATCCACGGAGAAGAAATAGCCAGCCACTTAGAGCAGCTAAAAGGGTCAGGCAGCTCGCGCCTCATCGCCCACCCCCTGCTAGAAAATTCCCTTTTCCTGGTTTGCAGGGCAGTGGATATTTTCAAAGGAGAATAATTATGTGGCAACATATGTTCATCCAGAGAGGGATTGGTGAGCGTAAAATCAAATAGTGTTTAAAAAAAAAAAAAAAGTTCGAAGAGGAAATGGTGTTTCTTGACACTCTTTCTTATCAGAGTTCTGTAAGGCCTGCATTCTCAGGTTTTCTGGTTTATGCTTCCTTTCTGTGTCTGTTTCTATTCTGCCTGTTGAAAGCCAGAAGAAAAGAGCTTTGGAAAACTTTTATTGTTGATTCCTGTTTTTCTTCCTGTCTTCATTGAGGGCGAGCGTTTGAGTGTGGGTTTCTAAAAAATCACCCTTTCTGAAACGTTGGGGTGTGCTAATCACTCCGTGAAAATCTCCCAGCGTCTCCTTCTTAATTTACTATGATTTCCTCCGGGTGCTGGGATTGATGGCGAGAGGGAGAGATGGAGGCTGTGGGGAGAAAGTAAGAGAGAGGGAAGGATGAACGGGAGCCTAGCAGTATAAATCAGGGATTACTTTATGAAGTGAAAGGACGAGAGAGGAGGGAGGAAAGGAGAGGCAGTAATCAATGGAAAATGTTCATAATTTGAATAACCACAGATACTATCTTGCTACTTAAGACAAGTGAGAGGAAATAATGAACACTGCCGACTGCCAATGGAGGTGGGTGACAAGAACTGGGCAGGGTGAATATATCAAGAGTTATGCACATCCAAATGTATTTGGTCACTTTGGACTTGATGATTAATCCTGGGAGAGTGAAAAAAAAAATGGAAGAAATGTCCTAGGTAACGTGGGCCCCAAATACCTCTAGTGGAACATGTAGTAGAGGTGGGGATAGGATGAAGTGTCAATCCCCAGCTGGCTGTTTCAGTGGAAGGAATTCCTGGGATATTTTCTCACCCGTCTCTTTTTCCTTGCACCTTCTATTTCGACTTCACTTTCTGAAAGACAATTTTGAGCTTTACCTTTTTTCCTGATGATGAAAACGTAACCCAAGTATCAGCCCTTTGCTTTCCTGCCTCAAGCATCCCTGTAGTTCTGAGTTGTCCCCTGCTGCTGTTTGCCTGTGTCGTGCACGACCCTGGGTTCTCCTGGGTGACAGGGAGCAGCCGTGCGGAGAGTGAGAGGGTCACGTTAACTCGCTCTCAGGTCATCGATGACAGGGAGTCTCCGATCTGATTCCATCACATATGCAGACATTCAGTGTTAGCAAGTAGGCGGACAACACAACACATCTAACCTATGCTAGAAATGCATGGAAGTCATCTTTCCTCTCAGGGGCTCGGCCAGAACTTGAACGAAAGGTTCCCTTAAGGCAAACCCTACTGAATTCTCACGGCAGCATTCTCCTACCCTTGATGTCAGCAGTAAGTACCCCAAAGTCTTTAAACCCGCTCCTGGAAACTCAACTCTTTAGGGGTCAGAACTCAGAGAACACCCCTAAAAAGACAAGCCGTGGCTTCTCTGGGTAACTTTCTACTGTGTCATGCGAGGGGAGGAGGTGTCTCTAAAAACATTGCAGCGGCTTCATGTCTCTTGAATTCCACACATTGTACCAATGATTGCCCATTTCTTATATCCATTATGCTCATTTACAACCCATTAATTTCCCCTATGAGAACCCATTTCTGAAATTCAGTATGCTAATTAGCAAAATGTTCCTTGTTGATTAGAGATGTGGATCACAGAAGGTTTTTTTAGTAATTGCCTCTGGAGTGTGGCCTTTCCAATAAAATGCGGGCTGACCACCCCAGGGTGTGGGCTCCTGATTAGGAAAATTGTCTCTTTCTAGGGTGTAGCCTAAACTAGTGAGACAAAAACATCCCGTGCACACCTAGATTATACTATATTTGCTAAACTATTTTGTAAATTAGGGATATCGTAGCACATACGAATACAAATCATTATACCATTAGTTTAAATGGCCACATAATGCCGTGTACACCATGAAAACCAGCTCCCTTTCCTCCGGCATTACGGTTGCTTCTGGCTTTTTGCTCTAGTAGTTAATGACACGAGCGTCTTTATTTTTACTCACTTGTTTGATTCCTTCCTTGAAATGATTTCCTAGAAGTGGAATTTCTGGGTCAAAGCTTTGCATGTCTAAATGTCAATACATGTTGCTAATTGTTTTCCAGAAGATTTACCCTGATTTAGGTGGAGGGCATATACGAGAATGTGCTTTTTCTCATACACCTGTCAATATCTGCTGTTGTCAGTCATCTTTGTCCTTGCCAGTCTCTTGGGAGTCTCAGTGTCAGGGCCCTACCTCCCACCCATGTCCTGATGCGTCCGAAATGGACATCTCCAATTCAGAAGTCAGCTTGGGAGCTTACCTTGTGGATTCAGCGGACGGTTGACACGTCTGCTTAGATTCCTAGTAGGTATCTTAAAGCCGACATGTCTGAAACCGAAGCCCTGTCTTCACCTGATCCCCCATATGCTTCACGTGCAGGTTTTCCATCACAGGTAGTGGCTAGCTCCCACCCCTCTCCAGCTGCTCGACCCAAAAGCCTCGATGCCACCTTTGACTCATCTTACAGACGTCACATCCAACGCTCTGCTCAACAAGTCACCGTCATCTTGCACCTGGATTAATGGAATAGTCCCCTGAGAGATTGTCTTACTTCTAGGACAGTCTAGTCTCAACCCGGAAGCCTGTGTGACTCTGATCAGTTGTAAGATAATATCACCCGCTAGTCAGCACCCTGCAATGCCGTCCCATCTCATTCATAGTAAAGACCTGGATCCTTGCAGTGGCCCACAAGGCCTACGTATGAGCATGGCTCCCTGGGGGACCTTCCCTGATGATCCTATTAAAAATGCCACCTGCCCCACCCTCTGGCATCTCTTACCCTCATTCCAGCTTTATTTCCCAGCACTCATTCTCTAGTATATTAGATAGTTTACTTATTTATCTTGTTTGTCGCTTATCTGGACCCAACAGAATGTAAGTGTCTCAGGGTAGAACATTTTTCCTGTCTTCTTTATTCCTGGATTCCTGCCTCTTTAGTATAATGCTTGTCACATAACGGACACTTGACAAATGTTTGTTGAGGAAATGAATAAATGACTCTGATAGGTAAAAAATTAAATCTCATTTTTAGTTGCATTTTTTTTTCTTTTTTTTTGCTTACTAGTGGGTGGAATTTTAACGAGCTTGGTGCACAGAAGGCCTTTCCGAGCTTAATAATAAATTCACAAAGCATGAAGGAAAAAATTGATAGATTTGACTGATTACAGATTAAAAACTCCTGCATAGAAGAAAAATCTCTCCCACAAACAAGATTGACAAATAGGAAATCTACTTTCAATACCTGCTGCAGAGAAACAAGGTTAATAGCCCTAATACACAAAGAGTGCTTACAAATCAATAAAAAAAAGATGAACACTGTAATAGACAAATGAACAAAGAAGAACTGGCTATTCACAAAACAAGAACTACACAGAGGTGTCTGACAAATGTTTACCATTACTTTACTTTTCTTAAATGTGCCTTCCTTAAATCAGAGGGAATTTTATTTCTCCTTGCTTTCAATTTCATCTTCCCTGAATTTAATTTCCAAGATTCTTATTTTCTCTAACAACCACGGTGTATTTCTAGCTGCTTTTCCCGTAGCAAATAGAGCCCCCTATCCTGTCTATATCAGTTTTACAGTTGCTTCCCCCTCCTTTTCCTTCCTTACCCTCCAGAATACTCTATTATCATGGGCAAAAATCTCCAGAGCTATATTGCTCGGTGTGATGCTTTCTTCCTTTACCAATTGAAATGTGAGGACCAATGCCAGGCCTATATGTTTAGTAGCGGTTCTAGTTACCAACATTTTGAATCACCCCAAATGTGCAGATTTGCTTTTTCCACAGTGATAAACACCCCCTTGACCTACACTGCATTTAATGAGCAAATGCGCCAGGAACGCTGATTGACAATATCTGGCTGTGGAGTGTCCTGAGCTTATTTTGCACAGTTTGTAAACTGTGCTCCGAAATTATTATTATTTTTGCATGCCGAATGCAGTGCCCTCGTCTCATCTTGGATCAAGCCTTCTGTCTCATTCAGAGCCGTGTATCTCTAAGGACAAGGAGAGATGAACTGAGAGAGCAGCATTGACCAGCAAACGTGGGGGTGGAAGCAAGTGGTGAGCAGAATGAGCATAGACGGTTCAGACCAAAGATGTTCTTGAGGCTCTGATCATGCGAGAATCCTCTGACAGGCACCTGCTCTCCGCTCTAGTTGGACCACCCCCGGATTCCCAGAAGAAGAGTACGGTGGACAGAGTACTCCCCTGGCCCCCACGTTCACGTCTAGTCCCTAGAACCGGCGGCTACGTTATTTTACATGGCAACGGGGGATATTGTGACTGTGATTCAGTTAAGGATCTTCCCATGGGGGAAATCACCCCGGACAACTTGGGTGAACCCCACAGAATCGCCAGCGACAGAGGGAGGAAGGTGAGTCAGAGGCGGAGATGGGCCGAGGCCTCTAGAAGCTGGAAAAGGCAAGGAAATGGCCTTCCCTTGAGTTCTAGAAGGAACACAGCTCTGCCAACACACTGGCTTTCGTCCCTTAAGTCCCATTTCGGACTTCTGACCTTCTGGATCACAGATGTACCCTGCTTTATTTTGCTTTGCTTGATTGCACTCCACAGATGTGTTTTTGACAAGATGAAGGCAAGACTCTCTAGTAGCAGAAATATGATGACGACTCGCTTTAATATGGTGATCTGGAGCCACACGGGCAACGCCTCTGGGGTCTGCCTATATAGGATAATACACTTTGCAGGAGAAACCGGACGATCCCGTTATTCTGACAGGAGTGGAGTGTGTTGCTGCTTGGACCCCGATCAGGACAGAGCACCCGGGGGGGAAGGCCCAACACGGGGGATCCATTCTCCTGTGTGGAGTCCTTGTCCTAAAAAATTAATAATAGGGAGGAAAAATAGAGAGTTGGACAAAATGTGAAATTAGATACTAAACAAATTGACCCCCCACCAATGCTTCAAAAATGCTGAGGTCACATCTGGAAGAGGAAGCTCCTTGCCCCTCCCATGGACTCCCAGGACTGGGGAAGCGCAGGGCCATGGCGCTGTGACTCTGTGACTTCCAGGAGCACTAGGGAAAGGAGGGGAGCCCAGGAGAGGGGCACCAGCTAGGCACGGGGAGGGAGAGGGGTTTCCAAGCAGATGCCTTTTGCAGTCTTTTTCATGCCGTGTTTAGCTCTTGCTCTGCCGTTCTTGTGGGTGTGATGTGGTGGGAACAGGCAGTGGTAAGATATTCAAAAGTTTGATTAAAATAATTCCAGGATGGGTAAGGGTCGTGGGATTATTTATAGGCGTCTGGCCAGCGGCCAACAGGGCTTGTTAGATTTCCAGAGCTGACCCAAACGGTAGATATGTTTAAGGACAGCTTAGGAACAAGGCAGTGGGAAATTTAGGGTGGGAAAAAAATAATCTTAGGATTTTCTCTGGTTCAGGAAAAAGGCCAACTGAAATCCCTTTCCTAGGTTTGTAACCCATGTTATCATTACTCTGAAATCTTATCTAGGCATATTTTCCCTTGACCCAACGCTTTAATTCTTGGATGAGTCTTTGAAGAGGAGAGCAATGGGAGAAAAAAGTATGAATTTCATTGGAACCTCCCAAGATATGTTATTATCAAAGTGGGCAAGTGTGTTATCATTTTCTTCCTCGAGGAAGATATTTATTTGCAGAGAAGGGGACATTTTTGTTGGTTGATAGCTCTGTTACCACGGAAACATGGAAATTGTAAAAAGTAAGAGAAATGTTTTAATACATTAATTTTTAGATTTCCTATACCATCCTACCTTTTTTCTTGGAGGCGTGGCATGGTGGAATGGATACCAAGTCCTGACTCGGGTCATCGTTTCGGTGCTGTCACAGGAGGCAAGTCCAGATTCCTCTTCTCTCTCCTCTGCCTCACACATGGGCCCCACACATGTTCCTTTTCCATGCACGCTTCCAGTGCGAATAGTTTGCCTTAGGCTCCACACGAGCTCCGCAAAGCAAAGCACGTTGCCTATAGGATTAGACCCACTGGATAGGGGAAGAGAAGTCATTTGGGATGGGCAGGTGATAGACTGCAGTCAAGGTTTCCAGGTGGATGCCTTCTTCAGTCCTCCAGGCGTTGTAATCAGCTCTGCCCTGCCTTTCTTGTGGGTGTGAATTGGGATGATGGGAAGATTAAAAAGTTTAATTAAGATAACTTCAGTATTATGTTTGTGCTCATCCTTAAATGTCCTATTTCATTCACTTGTTTGGAGAGACTGTGTCATGGGTAGAGGGTCCTTCCTTGGTGCTAACGACGAGCACAGGCTTTGGAGCCTGACACGCCTGGTTTTCGATTCTCACTCTACCCCTCATGAGTTTGGTGACCTGGGGCCTGTGACTGTCTCTTCAAGGCTCGATTTCATCATCTGAAAGAAAAGAAAAATCCAATTTGTTCATATTTCTTTGTTCGGACCGATCCATCCTTTACATTAGAGGCTTGAACTGCACCTGGCTGGCTTTTATTAAACTCGGAAACCAAAAGTATTTTAAATATTGTTTATGTTCAGGGGCTCTGGCGGTCATAATCTAACGCATCTTTTCAGAAGGCTTTTTTGGGGGGTTGGGGACATAAGCAGCCGCTTAGAGCAAGCAGCGTATCAGAATGCTAGGTGAGGGGTTGGGGTCGACTCTGAGTGACTGTGGGAAGGTTACTTTCCTGCTCTGTGCCTCGGTCTCCGCACCAGGCTGTTGGCAGGGAGCGTGAGTGAAGTGCCTAGAATCGTGCCCAGCACGTGGAAAGCACTCAGGAAGCGAAAACTCTTATTATTATAGAAAACAGGCTCCATGAGGGTTACTCATGTTGCAGCCATTCCTGCAGCGCTCCTTGCTTCGCACCGGGTCTTGGATGCGTTTTAAGTGCTAAAATAAATAAACCCTCCACGCGCCCATCCGGGATAGATTTTCAGTTTCACTGATAACAAGAAGCGGTGAAATATTTCTTAATATGTCCCCAGGTTGGAGCGTCAGATCTGGCCAAAGGGGTGGAGCGGCAGCATCTGTGAAGAGACAGCAGTCGCCAGGAGAATCCTCCAGCAAGCGTGCAACGTGGTAAGTTCAGAGCACACGGCATCGCTTTCCCTCTCCATCTCTTCCCAACTGCATCTTTAGATGCAACACAGTTGATTTTGATGAGTTTTTTAAGCGCGAATCGGATCTCGTGTTGTAAACACTGCAGAAGCCGAGAAAGATCTAGTTCACACAAAGCCAGTGACGGAATTCCCACGAATCTGAATGCGACCTGTAGGATCCGCACGCGGATGAAGCCCGTGCCCACAGAATCACCCCGGATTTCTGCAGGACTGAAGTAGACGCGGGCTCTGTGAGCGTGGCATGTAGCTGCAGCCGCCTTTCGCCCTGAGCAGGTGGATGGAGGCGCCGTGGTCTCAGGGATGGTTTCTCCTGCCTGTGTTTCCGTGGTGTGATAGATGATCCTGCGCTGAAGAGGGTCCTTGTGGGTGTCAGCGTCTGTTCCTACCCGTGGTAGAATAAAGAACTGGAAAGTAAGTAGGTGATTCTCCTTATCCATCTCTTTTGTCCTGCAAAATGTGAGCAGAGGGACGTGGCCACCTCTGGTAAGGCAGCAGAGGGGATGTCAACCCATGACTGGTTCTGGCTTTGCTCTGTGTCATCACCGGTCTCCAGCGCGTGCACAGAGGCCTCTGAAGTCTCACCGCTCTGGCATGACAGTGTGGAATAGCCAAGTTGCTGTCTGTCATTTTGCATCTTAAACCCGACTTTCTCTGCTCACTCTTGAGACAGCGAAATGTTTCAGATGGGCTGGAGTAAAGAGGTCTGAAGAAGCAATTGCGCTGTCTTGAGATGCAGGAGCCACGGAGGGTGAAGAGCTCATTTTGTCTGTGTCTGAACATGTTCAAAGCCCCCTGCTGACGTGTGGGGGGCCAGGCGGTCCCCAGGGACTTACAGGAGAACACCCAGCACAGCAGGTCGTGAGCAAAACCCTGCGCGACCATTTCGGGTGTGCATCTGGCATGGACAGGGTCTCTGCCGTCCTGATTTGATCGACGGCCTGTTGCTTTTGTCGCCTCTCCCACTCCCCAGCCCCCATCCCTGCCTGAGGCTTTTTGAAGACTTGAGGTATGGAGTGACTGGGATGCTCCCAATAGCAAAAGTGTGGGGGACCTTAGTCAGGTGCTATGGTTTGGCGTCGCTTAGAGGATGACTGTGAGGAAAAGTCCTTACCTCGCACTTCATTACAGGGGAATGACAAAAGGCTGATAAAATCCGGACGGTTAAAAAGTATTCTATTGCTTTATATCTTTAATATCCTCGATAAGAATCACTTAAAACAGGGTAAAGCTAATCTGTTTTGGTTCCCAAGCCAGCATATGTTAATTTGCATTATTGGGTTACAAAGGCGGCCAAAGAACAAACCCCCCCAAAATACCTACCTATGCCAGGCATTTCTCCCCGCCCCAGCACCCAGGGTGGCATCGCTGTGGGTCCTCTCATGGCAGCTCTCTGCTGGGACACCCGCCTCCCTGCTCCCTTCTCTTAGTTGCCTTCTCTCCTCAGCATCTTCCTCTCTCTCAGGGCTGCATTGCACACATACCTCCCCCTGTTATGGAATCCGTTTACCTCCATTTTCTCTCCACCATGCCTCCCCCCTCACTATAATTTCCTTTCTTCTCCAATCATTATATAGCCTACATGGACAGATAGCCCCCATGTAAGCTATCATGTAAGTACATACGAGAGTCCACTGAAAAGGTCAGCCATTGCGGAGAAAAAAAATTGTGGAGAAAATACTACTTCACGGGGGAGGTGGACCTCGAGCATCTTTTAATCAAGTGGGAGGGATTGTGTTGGCTGATGGAAGGAGGAAGAGGATACTGTGCTGATGAAGATGGTCCAAGGGATGAGAGTTATGGTCCGAGAGGTCGGGGGTTGTAGTGCGGCCTGCATTTAGCTCTGTGACCTTGGGACAGTTGCCACAGCTCTCGCCCGTGAGATGAGGGCCACCATCCGTGACTTGCACGGTGGTTGTAAGGGTCATAGTTACGTAATTCAACAGACAGAGATGTGCTGAGCACTGGGCCGGGTGCTGGAATGAACCGGGCCTGGCCTCCGCCCTCCGGGAGCATCCAGGAGGGGTGTCCAGTGTCTTGATCATGACAGAGAAGGGTGTCCGATGTCCCCTCTGGCCGGGCTCCCGGCCTATTCTTCCCACACTGGCCCAGAAAGAGTGGATATTTATGAGTCCAGTTTAAAGGCAGGGTTTTCTGCGGCAGGCCAGACACCCCGTTTCCCCACCGGTGAGGGCCTGGGTGCTGTCCTCCCACTGTGGGTGGGGTGGGGGGGGGTGAGGCCCATGAGAAGCCCCTGGCTGCAACCCATCCTTGGTCTTCTGTGACTGGGATGCTCACGTCTCTTCTGCTTCTAGGGACAAGATAAGTTTGGGTTCATCCAGCAGACATGGGCATCAGAAAGTCCGTTTTAGTGGGGCTTTTTTTCTGCCTTATTTTGAAATCCGTTTCTGTGTCGATTGCCTGCTATTGGTTAAATCGTGAAGATCAGACGAAATGGTGCAAACGGTGAGAATGGCTGCCAGGCCCGTTTGCAGGGGCGCGTGTCATCCTTCCAGTGCATTCTGTGAGGAGTCCTGACTTTTAATTTAAAAGAGGAAATGTTCACTGTATTCTTTCTCTTGCTGGGAGTTGGCACCCAGCGCTGTGAAGTGCGTGTCAGATTCTAGTGGTGCCCTGGGCATCGTCGATTCTGAGTGTCTGGCCGCTGCCGTGGAGTCAAATGTTGAAACCCGGAGGATGGCAGTCAGAGTCCTTTTCAGAAAGGACCTGGGGCCTGGATCGGTTTCCTCTTGCTGCTGTGACAAATTGCCACCGATGTAGTGGCTTAAAACCCCACAAACTTATCATCTCATAATTTGGGAGGTCTGGAGTCCAGCCAAAGCGGCGAAGTTTCAGGGGGGCTGAAATCCAGGGGTCGGCAGGGCGGCCTTCTTTCTGGGGGGTCCGGAGGAGAACCCCTTGCTGGCCTCCGCGGCTCCTGGGTGGAGGCCCCGCTCCAAGGTCAAAGCCAGCAGTGGCACCGCTCCCACCTCCGCCTCCATCACGGCCGGTCCTCTGGATGACTCCCCCCATCCCCTCCCAGGGAGACCCCGCGATGACCTCGAATCCACCCGATAATCCAGAATGATCTTCCAGTCTCAAGGTCCTCGCCTTAATCACACCTCCAAAGTCCCTTTTCGTATGTAAGGTAACGTGTCCACCGGTTCCAGGGGTGAGGATGTGGACATTTTGGGTGGGGGATGGAGTGGGGGGGGTGGTGGCACGTTATGCTGATGACTGCAGGAACAGTAGGCAAAAGTGGACCAGAAAATCAGTTTTTATCAATAAACAACGTTAACATATTTTAGATTCCCCCCAACATTTTCCTTTTCCTTTTTTTTTCTTGTTTTTTTGGAAACAATTGTTTCTAGTTCCCCCACAGCTTGAAAATGATGAAAACAGAAACTGAATTCCAGTTCCGCTGTACTTTCTGTGATTTATTTCATGCGCGTGGAAGTACGGTGGTTTTGCAAGATGAAAAAATTTACTTTCTAATCTCCTTTTAGAGGTCAGGTGACCACGAGAACTGGTTTTAAATGTGAGTTGCACACACATGGAGCAATTAAGGAGGGAGAGAAAGTATATGGATTTTAACATGTGACATGGGCCAGAGGCAAATGGAGAATTGACTAAGATGTTAGCTGATTTAGGAAAATTCAAATCCTACCTCTGGGAGAAGACTTGGATTCATATATATTTATTGTAATTCATTAAAAAAAAAAAATACAACCCTTTCTTCATTAAATTTGCAATTCGTTTCTCTTTGCAGCCAGACATAAACACCCAGAGCCAGCCTCTGAGGTACATTCTCTGTCCTAGGCCTCTGTGTCCTCATTGGGTGACAGTGACTCAGAACCCACTTTCACGGGCGGAAGAAAATTCTATATGAAGTTAAAGGGTGTGCTATAACATTCGATCTGTCTCCCAGAACAAACAGACGTGACGTGGTCCAGGCTCCCTCCTCCGAGTCAGCTCCAAAGCTCTTTCCTTAGTGTCATTTGTTCGGTGAGACCCCCATCCCCTGCCCCTGCCGCTGTGGCTCTTGGTCCTTAGCTTGACCACTGGGGGGTTTCTGGGCTGCCGTCCTGTGGTGTGGGCAGGAGGGGGATCCCTCTTCACGTCTGGTTTCTTTGGAGAACCAGCCAGGTGAAGCCTGGGCTCGGCCCTCCCCACACATGGGCTGTGAAACTTCCAGAATCTGCTTCTTTGGCTCCTTCTGCTGGTGAGTGACTGATGGCTGAGCGATGGGCAGCAGAGCTGATGGGCCCTCTCTAATCCTCACACGGATTCCTTTAGGCGCAAACACAGCCCTCTTGCATCCCTTGCTGTCTCCTCTGTGGCTGAGTCAGGCAATAAAGGGAAACGATGAAATACAACCTGTTGGTACTGGCACCTGTTCAGTCGCTTCGGCTGTGTGGAGACGGTCTGTGCTGGCACCTCGGCCGCTTGGCAGAGGCCTGAGCACACTCCATTCTCACCATGACCTGGAACGAGACCTGATGACACGTGGCCACAAATGATGACAGAAAGAGGCAGGGAACAATGGCTCAGGGGGAAGGGAGAGAAGCAGGAGGCAGGACCAGGGGCAGCCATGCAGTTCGGAGGGGGAGAAAAACAGTGCTAAGTCGCTTGGATTTCTTTTTCCTTTTCCTTTTCCTTTTTTTTTCTTTTTGGCTCGTTTTTGTCAGTTCCTTATCTATGGAGGCAGAGAGCTGTGAGGGACTCTCAAGGCTGTCTTATCTTCTGATTTAGTGGATGTGTCTGTTCCACGAATCATTTCATGCTACTTACTGACGGGGCTTTTCGAAAGAATGGTTTTGGTGTAAGAAATACAATCAGAAGTTATCACCGGCAGTGACCAAGTGGCATTTATGATTTGGTTGGCTTTCCCCCTTGTTTTCTGGTTGGAGAGTGCCTTGCACGGCTGATTGGTAGCCTTTAATTTTGTAGAAAATCAAGGAAATGTATTAATTGATAGGTATACAATTACTCTGGAGCTTTATAATGCCTGAGAATTCCTAAATAGGAAAACCTAAAGAGAAGTTTAAAATTTTATTAAATTTTGCTCGATGGTTCTCAAAGTTCAGTGTGCGCATTACCCAAGGAGCCTGGTAAATGCAGACTTCTAGGTCCTATACCCAGAATCTCAGATTTAACGGACTCTAATTTGCATTTTTAAACCCACTCCAAGGTTATTTATAGCTGGAGAAAAATGGGATCCTCCACGTGGCCTTTGCTAGTCGTGCCGTGCTGTCCACTCGCCCCCTCCTCCCGTGGCTTCACGATGTGATTTTCGCCGAGGCAGCAGTGTGTCTGTATGCAGCCCAGGATGGAGGCTCCGATAGAGAGGTGTGTCACCTGCATTGTGATTTTCAGAGCTTTCGGTCTCAGGTTTATTCCCCGTCCAGAGATTGAAAGATAATGTGAAATCAAATACGTTTGTCTGGGAGCTGAATGTCTGTCAGAGCCAGGCATTGATTTCCTGGAGCTCGACTTCTCAGTAACTGTCTTTCCAGCGAGCATCCCAATCAGGATTCTAGAGGTTATGTGAAACCGGCCTGACTCCTGAGCTTGCTCTGGGGAGATGGCTTAATCGTCAGGCCGAGTGGGGAACATCCCCCCCGACCCCCCTCCGTTTGTAATCAGCACCCAGGTCATGTGTTAGGATAAAATGCTGTGCGGATTAGTGCTGTGAACTAGGCCGAGGCAGGAAAACCTCTGTGCAGAGCATCCTTAAGGATGAAATATTTGCTCTTCGGAGGATGAAAAGAGCAAAATGAAATCAAGGCCCCACGGTGGGGACGTTTGCCGGGGACGGAGGCTGGCTTTCCACGGGCGCTCTCACTCGTTCTGTCACCAGGGGTCAGCGTTGCACTGCGGTTGGAAAACCGTCTCTGCGGCGAGCATCCCTTTAAGTTAAAGGAGAATGTCTCCAAATGAGCAGAGCCAAACACCAGAACATTAGCAAGAACCAGAAAACCAACAACACAGAGCCCCAACTCTCTTTGTTATAATGTGCCGTCTTTGCTTTGCTTGGTGTGCGGAGTTTAATGTTGTAGTCTTAAGACTCTCCGGGGCATACTTTATCGGTCCATTAATACACACTCAGGGGTGGTAGATAACGCAGTGAGATGGTTTTTCATTTTTTCCCACTTTTTGGTTGGTTCTCCCATCTCCTCTCACCGTCCTGGTCTTGCTGCCTGCCACACAGCTGCTCTGCGACCTGCTTCCCTCCTGCAGAGGCAGACGCGGCCGCTGGCCGCACCCTGGTGATGCTGGTTATTCTGCGGAGCCCGGTGGCTGTGTACAGAGCTGGCTGGGAAGCGTCCTCTGTCCTCCTTCTTGCTATGAAAACATGCTCACAGATTGCGTGATTCTGGAAGGTTCCCGGGCATTACGGTCACTTTTCTGCACTTAACACACCTTTGCAGGAGGCAAGCCATCGTTTTGTAGGGGAGTGATGCAAAATAAATAGATGCTAAACCTGGGTCCTATTAGTAATGGGTAAAGTGTGGGTGGATTCTAAACAAAACGGCCACCAGCTGTAGGAACATGAGCCCCACCAGGCAGGGGGCGTGTCTGCCTGTTCCTGGACATGTCCCCGTTCCCGGCACAGTGCCTGGCTCTCAGACTTGTTGAGCGAATGAATGGAGGTAATCGCATGTGTCACGGTGGCCTGTTCTCCACCTGGGCTTTGCTTTGAGCAGTGATTCTCTTGGGGACTGAGACAAGGCTGGGTCTCTGATTCGACCTCTCTCCCTGTCTCTGTCGGTGCTGTTCCTGGGTGTGGGGGTATGGGCCCTCACCTTCATTCTCTCAAAACAAAAGAGGCGGGCAAGTCTCCTCTGGACTCTTGAATATCCTATCTCCATGGGCTTCTGTCCCAGGGGTGCCACCTCCTTAACGTCACACAGACGGGCCATCAAATGCTCTGTTTTGTGTAGATTTTCACAGTTGTTTGGACGCTAGTCGACAGTCCATCTATCAAAATGAGCCCTCGACAAAAACAGCCTTAGGGACCCAATGCCTTTGGTTCCAGCCAGACACACAGCAAGAAAGGAACAGGCCACGAAACACCACAGCGTGTAAGACAAAGACAGTGGCCTAGCTCTTCTCTCAGCCACCGAAGGTCATGATGGGGTCGGAGCCAATGACTCCCATCTGCCCTGCACCCCAACACCCGCCCGCCCTCGTCTGTCCCCTTCCCTGCTGCCACCACCACACAGACACCAAGGCTCGGGCCTGCGCGGCGCCTGCCCTCGTCGCTAAAAGGAAAAAAAACCGAGTCTGTGAAATCATTCTCCTGGTTCCTACAGTTTGCACTTGCTAGTTAATTTGAGCCTTGATGTTGGTCTCTCAGAGCGACAGAAACAGCAGCCAATCTGCTGTTGTACAAGCAAGCGCGTGGAGCCTCGCCGCTAACACCCTTGAAAAATGTCCCCAGAAATGCAGCTCACGGAGAGAGTTCTTTAAATTAAGCTCGATTTGTAAAGAGCCCATTTACTGCCTGACTTAGAGCTAAATCCTGTGGCAGGATGGAATTCGGGGCTCGCTGCCAGCGAGCAGAAAACAGCTTGGGTACCAAACCGTGAGCCTGTGAGTGGCAGGGGAAGGAGAGGTTTTGAACAGAAGGCATCCTGAAGTCTGACAGGAAGTAAAAAAAAAATCAAAACAGAAGGAAATGTCTAGAGGCCAAGTGCAGACAGGTAGTCCGGGAAAGTCGGGATGCAGAGATGAAGAACGAGAAAGAGGAAAAGAGTAGGAGCTCGATAGGACGAGAGAAGGAGCTAGAGGAAGGGAAGGAGAAACGATCTGTGCAGTTTTCCAGCTTTATGTCAGTGGAGAAGGGACATGACCAGAAATGAAGTCACGTTAGCAGATGACCAGGGAGTGGTGCGTCACCCGGCTAAAGGACTTCCCGTGCAGGTGCCGAGCGCTGACTCCATGAGCGCAAATAAGCACGCAGGCCGGCGGTCAGCCAGTCAGACCAAAGCCGGCCTCACACTGGCTCTGTCTGGGGTCCATTTGCCTTTTTTCATTCGAGGAGGAAATTTCTCAGGTGTTCCAGTGTAGTCGATGTCAGATCCCGTGGAGAAGAGCTTGACAGGGACGAGAAGCTGGGTTTCCGCAGACCAGCCCGCCGCTGTCCAAATGCGGCCCCTCCGGCCTTCTCCGCCGAGGGGACCCGGTGACTGACTGCGAAGCGTTAACCTGCTTTCCATCCCGGGGACTGTCCCTCGGACAGTCACTAGACACCTCCTGGGGAAGCTCAGTAACAGTGCAGTCGCCTGGACCCGGGCCCCAGAGTCCCGATTCCCGACGGGAGGCAGCCCCTCTCAGGGGGGGACCCTGGGAAATGGGGCAGAGCTAGACCACGTGCATGTTTCAGGGCACAGGGGATGGAGCAGCCTCATTCGATGCTGGTTAAAAACTCCCGAGCAAGTCTCATGTCTTCCGTACCTTTGATGGGAACTTAAGGCTGAATGAAATGGAGGATGGTTCATTTCCCTCCCACCGTGGTTCTTGGCTGGTAAAGTCCTCTTTTTCTTCCCACTGAATTACTGAAGGAAGACCAGACTCCCAGCTCTGAACACGTGGGAGGGAGGGGCCAGATGGATGTGTGGTTGTGTGCCTAGATCTCTTTGGAATCCGGCTGTGGCTCCTTCCATCCTCTTTGGCAGGGCCCTTTCTGAGTCCCCAAGACCCCCTTGCCTGCTTCTGTCCCATCCCCTATCTCTGGAGGGCTGCCTCTGCCTGGGGCCACTGTAGGATCTAGAGTCGGACTGACATAGTCTCAGCCCTGCCCAGCCTGTCCTTACTCTGTGACTGTGGGGAAATGGCTCTCTGAGCTCCGGTCGCCTCCACCGATGGGATGCGTGTAATTGTCATCCCTCACCGAGTCGTAATTCTGACGAGAGATAAGGTGTGACAAGCACTCTGCAGAATGAGCCTTCAGTAAATGAAGCCACCTTTTGGGGGCTGCTCTTTTCTAGCAGAGCCATCTGCCTTCCGCAATGTCCAAGGTTTTGCTATTTGGTCTGCTGTGTTCTTAGAGATAAATAAGCCTTACCTCAAACCAAGTGGCCAGCCACCTCCGTGATGCCTGGGAGCCTTCAGATCCTCTGCTTGGTTGTTACTCTCGTCGTCATGTTTTCTAAGAATGGCTGTGAGCCTGCAGGTGCCACGTCTACAAGCTGAGGCTGGGGGGTGGGGCGGCGTCAGGTCAGCCTGGCCATGTCAGGCCCTGGCTTCCAGGCAGAAGACCCCCCAAGAGTTCTCTGGGTTGCCTTGTTGTGAAGTGTAATTACTCATTTGCTGAGAGGTATTTAGACCGTGATCTCAAGGACTGACATGCAAAATTTTCCACTGTGCTTTGTCCCTCGATCCCTCCTGGGCAATGTACAGGATGGAGCCTGACGCTCCTGTGGGAATTCGGACATGTCATAGTCACTGACGGGCAATCATGATCCTAATGAGGGCGGAAGAATTTAATTTAATAAGAAACCTATTAAAACTGACAGGACAAATGTAAACAGGTCCCTGATGAATAATTTGCCTGGGCCTTCTCCGCGGCCGTAGGCGGTGATATCGCCCATGACCAAAAGTGGAAGACAGATGCTCGAGTTTGTTCCGACATGGTGGGGGCGACGCACGCCTTCTCCTGTACCCGGGGCACCCCACTGGCACTGAAACCCTGGACCTGGTCGTTGGGGATGGTGTCGTGAAAACGGCATTTTCGTCTTATTTTTCCGGGAGGGGGGACCCTTTGATGACAGGAGGGAGATTTTGTTGGGGATTACTTTTTGTCTTTTTCAAGAAATTCAGGTGGTAAAAGGGACTCGTTAGTCATCTGCTTTGGTTTTCCCCAGAGACTCTTCAAGGATATTATGCCAAAAAATTGTACAAATTTTCTCTGCGTTAGCAGGTGGATTTTAAAGACTTGTCACTGGGCTAGTTTATGAGCTGTTGCCTGTTCTGGTGAATTTCAATCTCATCCAACAATATGGAGCTCCATTTTTAACAGATATAATTAATAATGAGAGTCGTCAGCATTATTCCTCGAAAGACTCTGAGACACAGCTATGTCATGTGTACCAACGATTCCTTGTAAAAATGGTATTTTTTTGCTTCACTGTTGTTTTTTTCTACTGCTTCAGAGTGGAGATAATGGAATGTTTTATTTTTAAAAGACGAAGGAAAACAATAAATAAAAAAGGAGGCCTGATAGAGACCGCTTCCCTTCCCCCACGTGAGGAGACATCGAAGGTACCAGATGGGAACCAGGCCGTGACCATGCCGCTGCCTGATCTTGGGCCTCTCAGGCCCCAGAACTGTCAGAAATAAATATCTGTTGTTTATAGGCCCCAAATAAAATAAAACAAAAGCAAAAGGAAAAACTGAGAATAATCCTAAACACTAGTCTTGCAAAAAAAAAAATCTTTGATTCATTAATAACATTAATAAGTAACAATTTACTCTCAGTATTTGAATGTTCTCTCCATTTTTCTATCTTTTTGCTTCAAAATGGATGAAATCGTTACTCACCTTTAGCTTTTGATGGAGATTCACATAGAAGAAGCCAGAGGCTCCGTGGTCTTCCATCGTGGGCTTTGCCCTTCTGGAGGAGCGGGCTCGTCTGTAACACCGTGGAAATGCATCCAGGAGGCCGTGTTTGCACGAAGTGTCCTCCGTTGGTGGATAAATATTATTTTTACACACAAATGTCCTGATTATTTTTGAATACACGTAGACAAATCTAGAGTAGCTTTTTTGAGATGAAAGATTTCCTTAAGTGATAAGGGACAGCTCGTAGCACGTGGGGAGTTCGGTGACATCCTCAACACTGCAGAAGAGACCCTTCTCCCATCTCTGAGTATCGGGAACACCTGCCCTGAACCCAAGTCGGGTGAGCGAGGGGCGCTCGCCTCCACGAGTGTGTCGTTCGGTGTTGTGACATTGTCTCCACTCCAGTTTCTGCACCAAAAAGGCGACAGCGGATGGGTCAGCTGGTCCCGAGCATGGGCGGTGGCAGTGCCGCCTGTCACACGGCTCGGCTCGGTGGCGGCATCGCGGGGGCCTCCTTAGGACGCCCTCGAGGCTTTTTCAGGCCTTTGGCCACTCAGTAGAAGGAAATATTTATTGCATTTTTGTAGTGACCGGCACCAGTTTTGCATTTCTTGGACTGCTTCCTCGCAGCCTCGTTTTTACTCCTGAGGTCACTTCTGTTTTCTTGCTTGTGACTGCTCGGCCTCCACGCATCGGAGTTCAGGCCCTTACAGAAGGAATTCAGGGTTGCTTACCCAAAGCCATTCTGAGGGAGGAAAGGAGGAAAGCTGTATTTCCCGAGGGCCTGCTGGGTTTACACCTTCACCCCTCTGAGATGTTGCCATCTCCATGCCAACAGAGAGGAACTGGGGGCTCAGAGGGGATGCCACAGGCTGGTGCTTGCTACAACGCAGGCGGAGGTCCAGGAGTCAATTCCCTCTCCCTCTCTCTTCCTCCCTCCCTCCATTTCTTCCATCCTCTCTCTACAATACTTCATGACTTATTGACCACTTCGGATTTTTAGATGAATTTACATTTGCTCTCAATGTGTGAGCTTTATTTTCTATTCAAGATTTCATTTATGTTCTCATATAAGTGCCAATCTCTTACCTTCGAATTTCTTTTTTTTTTCAAAGCTAGGAAAATCCAAACACGAGAGCTATATTTTGGGGGTTTATAACTTAGAAATCTACTCATAAACAGTTTAAGTATATTAGAAAGTAATATTCTTTGCTTTGTGTTTCTAGGAAAGAGAGTGCTTTTCTGAGCAATAGAAACGAATTTCTGGTTTGGATGCTCAACCAACCACCAGCTTTTTGCTGATACCACTCACCTGTGTTTTAATGTTATTGTCCCAAGAGATTAAAATATCTGGATGTGTTGACCCGGGTGCCTTTTCTGTGAGCCGACACCCTCCCCCTCTCTGCACCCCCTGTCCTGAGAGCCACGAGCCGTGTATCCAAACAGACTGTCAGACTTAGCCCGTTGTCATTCCCCCTTTGTTCCGTCTCCTGTTTCATCATTAATTCTGTCATTTTCCCATTTCTTTTCAAGGCTTTGAGCCGTGAGCAGTAAGTAGTAGACAGCTCACAATTCTGACCTTTCTTTTGCAGAAGCACTTAGCATAGTGAACGGCTGGGGTGAGAGTGCCCACTGCTGGGAGGGCCGCGGCTGGCATCCCTTCATGTGCCAGCAGACCTGTCCCCTGGTGATGCGGGCCCCTGGCTGGCACTCCCCCACCCCCAAGGACAGTGCGGCCAGGTTGGTGGGCAGGTGACACGACCAAGGTGTGCGTGGGCTGTGATAGGACCACACATTAGGGACAATTCAATTCTGCCTGCTGGTGCCCGGAAGGCTTTGTAGACTGACTCGAGTCAGGAATTTCCCAAGAAGATAACGGGAGACAGCCTTCCATGCAGCTAGGACAGTAGGTGACGATCGCAGAGGCATGCGGACGCCCGGCCCGTTGGAGGCACGATGCACGTTGGGACAAAGGGAGCACAGGGTAGAAAGGTCTGGCAAGGGCCACATGGAAGGACCAGGAGTTGACGAGGAGCCTTGCATCGGCTGTGCCACCGTCACGGCTGGAGAGAATGGTAGACCTGGACTCTGGTGTCCCGAGAAGTCTGTGGTGACCATCACGTCATAGGATACATGTGCTTAAGGAGTTTTTATTGTTCCAACATGCATGAGGCGAGATTTCGAATCAACGTGGCACCCCTTTTCTGATATTTTAAAAGGACGATCTGAGGATGATTTAATAAAGAGGCACATTGCAGAGAGGTGGGCAGGGCGTAGGGAAACTTAAACTGATGGTGCAGTGCCAGATGGCCGTGGCCGCCCCCAAGCCCCGAGAGACCAGGGGAGGTGCTGCTCCTGGTGCCCAGAAAGCGCGAGCTCTGGAGGGCGGGCTCCCTCGACAGAAGCTGCAGCCTCGAGTGGAGGTCTGCATCCTGCTGGAAGAGGCCGAGGGAATGGATCCCTCTCCCCTCAGTCTTCCAGCAGGCCTCCCTCCGGGCTGACTTCCAGCAGAAGCTGAAGGACCAGGGGTGTGTGGCCCCGCCAGGCAGAGGACAGGGTGCCCCCACCTTGTCTTCTCAGGGGGCAGACAGGTGTCTCCTCCCCAGGCCCGCCGTCTGCCCGATGCTCCACTCCGGCTGCTGCCTCACAGCTGCTCAGGCTTCACACCGGGGCGATGACGTGTCCCTTCGCTCCGTGGGGACCAGCTGAGCAGCCGAGAGAGAGGGAATTCTGTCGGCGCTTTATTCGGACGGCAGCGAAGCAGAAGGACCTCCTTATGGATGTGAAACGTGGTCACAAAACAAAGTCTCCGACACAGCTGAGGGCTTTGTTTGACAGTTCGTGCCGCGAACGAACAGAGGCCCGCAGCGGTGTCTGCTGGACGCGGCTGCGTGCGGGTTCTGGGTCAGGTGCGTACGAGAGTGACGCGCTCGGGTCCCTGAACTGGGGGGCGGGCGGGCCCCACCAGTCAGAGGTGTGGTCCACACAGCCCTGCGGGAGCTTCCCGTCCCTGCGTGTCGCTCCTGTTAGACTGAGGAGTGGTGCAAAGCTTTGAAACAGGAAACGACTAGAAGCCCCGTGGGGAATTGCTGCCCCAGCTGGGCAGAAGGCGTCGACGACCAGATGAGGACACCTCGCGCGGCAGCCGCGTGGAGCGTGGCGTCCCTGGAAGCCACCGTGAAGCCGAGTAGTCGGGGTGCAGGGGCCCGGCCGGGATTCGAGCAGGCTGGTAGCGTTTCATGGGCACAGAAACCCGCAGTTTAGCCTCAGGACTCCTGCCCTTTGCTGCTCGTCTCTTCGTGGCTTTCTCCTGTATATTTTCTGACGAGGAAAAGAAGTTTCTCATGATCCGTCCACCTCAGACGGGAGAGTCACCGCCAGCAGCACAGGCCTTTACGACAAGCCACACTTGGGAGACAGTAGGGATCACTGATACAATAGGATGTCACGCAGCTGGCCGTGGTGGCCATCGGTCTGTTGGAAGCGTCTCGGCGATGCTCCTGTGCCTGCCCCCTCTTCTGGGAATTTCGTTTTGTCCAGATGAAGCCAACCGAAGAGGTGCTAACTTTGATCCTTCTTCAATGAAGTCGCCGTAATGGAAGTGGATGGAAGAATCTCTTTGTTGGACTCTGCTAACAGCCAGTTCCATCGCCCAGATGAAGACGACCACCCGCGAGTATTCAGAGAGGCAGGAGCAGGCATCTCTTTAGCCAGGTGTGGTGGCAGACATGTGCCGAAGCCAAATTGAAATTGCATGGCAGTCGATCAGGAGCAACTCTTCAAAAGTCTCGGTTTTCCTGTGACTCTAGCTCTAGGTATCCATCCGGTCAGGCATAAAAACATCACTGTTGTTGCTGTTGTTTTATTTCAGGCAGTTGGCATTTTGTTAGCGCTTGCTCTTGCTTGCTGTGATATGTACTCCAGCTCCTTGCAAAGTCACCCCCACCGCTCCCAGTAACTTCTGAAGGTTCCCACGATGTGCCTTACGAGGGCTCGTGAGCCAGGGTGGGCATCGGCCGGGCACCTGCCTGCAGTACCTGCTCTTGTACCCGCCTGGTGCTCTGATGCTCATGTCACACCTAGGCAGGGAAATAAGGATAATGCTACTCTCCATTAACCAGGTAGCAAGGCAGCATCGCTTATGCTCCGAAAACTAAAAACATTTAAAAACGAAAAATAGCTTCTTCAGTTTTAACTTGAAGTCTGTTTTTTATTTTCCTCCCAAAGAATAGGAATTCATAAGGGTTGGAAGAAATATCCGTATGACAAACACGGTGCTCCTGCCCTCTGGCCACTCCTTTTTTAGGTCATTTTACTCCGGCAGGTTAGGAACTCTTGCAGGTGAAATAGGCTCTTGACAATCTGGCTTCATCGGGCTACAAGACACTGAGATGTGAGGCCTAGCGGTAGACACCATGTAGATGTAACCTGGGATCTCCTCAATAGAGGGGCGAGGTCGGGTTGAAAATTGCTGCTTTTAGACTCTTAAGTGCAGACCTACGGTGACAGTGGGGCGAACCAAACCTGAGAGGTGACATCTGTCGCGGATGCATTGTGCCCCTCTGTGTCCTTCATATGTTGAGATCCTAAGCCCTGGTACCTCAGAGTGTGACCACATGTAGAGAGAGGGTCTTTACAGAGGTGATTAAATTAAAATGAGGGCGTTCACGTGGGCCCTAATCGAATATGACTGGTGTCCTTATAAAAGAAGGACATTTGGGCACAGGAGATGCACCCAGAGGGAAGGTGATGTGAAGACACAGGGAGAAGAAAGCCATCTGTACACTGAGGGGAGCGGCCTGTAGCACAGCCTCCTCCCTCTCCACCCTCAGAGGGAGCCAACACTGCCAGCACCTTGATCTTGGACTTGTAGCCTCCAGAGCTGGGAGACAGTAAGTGTCTGTGGTTTAAGCCGCACGGTTAGTGGTGCCGCACAGGGGTAGCCCTGGCTCAGCAACCCAGGAGTGAGCCACACCTTGTGCCAGACTCTGCCTGTGGGGGCAGGAGCAGGCCGCCCTGCACGTTATGCCTGGTGGCAGCACCGAGGCTGGCCCACAAGGAGGGCAGGTGGCGTCCTCGTAGGGAGGTGGAGCCCAGGGCTGAGGCGCTCAGAGGCAGGAAGGTGTGCGTCGTTGTCAGGGAGTCCATCGGGACCCGATTGTGTAACAGAAAAAGGGCAGGGCCCCGGCTAGGAGGAGACTGAGGATGATGTAGGGAGTGAGGCTGGGACTCGCGGCTGGAATGAGGGGGCATCAGAGCTTACCATCAGCCTGGGACTCCCAGGGTCAGTTTCCACCCCAAACACTTACATTTCTCTAAATCACGCTGCCTAGGGGATGCGTGGGATCCTGGCGTAGAAAGCGAGCCCGAACCTATGAGCAGTGATGTCAGATGACTTCTGTGGTGTGCTGCGGTGGCCCAGCGAGGCAGCGAGGTCGTTACGCCGACAATGCAACTCTGCCGCATGAACAAGAGGGTACATCTTCCCCAGGAGCCGTGTGCTCGGTAGGCGCATCAATTTCCAACTGGCCGTTCTGGGATCTTTCCCAGAAATGTCATCCACGGCTCCTGGGAGGAATTTTTCCAAGCAGGTGCCACTGCTTTGCTGCTCGTGGAGGGAATTGCCGAAAGCAACAGGAGTTGCCTTTTCGGTTCCAGGCATCCCAGGCAGAAGCAGGAATGCCCAGTGCCCGGGCGATTGTCGAAATGCAGCTAGGGTTTCCGTTTAGTTGTGCCTGGAAATGGAAAACAATTTAGGCGGCTGCTCTACTGGCTCGTGAAAGTGATCTGAGCGACTGGCAGAGAACACGGCCTCGAGTATGCTGGGCCGAATGCTCTAGAACAACACTTTTTACACCTTTTGCAACTGTAGAATCCTGGACTCCCACCCCCCCCTCCTCAGGTGGGGGAACCTCTCCCCAGGCGCCTGGTCTAGAGGCAGAGGGGGCTGTGTCTCTGCTGCCTGTGCGAAGGCCACACCTCTGTCTGCCTAGAGGGACTCCACTGGCAGGAGGCGTCGTGAATGTAAATAGACGCAGGATGATGCCACGGCCTGTGTAAACTCAAGGTCGGGGTTCTGCGGGAGCGTTTCTCTTGGTTCAGGGAAACATATACACCCAGAAACCGTGTGCGGGGATAGTCCCCCCGCAGCCTCACTCAGAGCCTGGACAGACACTTTGCAGGAACGTGGGGGCGTCTAATGTGCACGAGACACTTCCATCCAGGGGAAGCACCCGGGCAAGTTAGAGTTCTATCTTTGAAGCTGTGTGTGGTGTTGATTCCACTCGACCTGAGGTCCTTTGAACTACTGTTGATTTGCGTGTTCTCATATGAAATGTGGTAGGGCCTTCTCTGCTCCACATTTTTTAGTTTATCTCGTGACTCTGTGTCGCTGTCAGAACACAAATTCTCAACTGTGTTAGGTCGAAGGCCACGTGAACACCCAGCCAGGTCAGGAAAGTCAGGCTAAGTGGCCGTTTCGCTTCGCAGGGCCTTGTTTACGACTTTGAAGCTGAACTGCTCGTCCACAGACTCGGTGTTTGGCGAGGGCCTCCTCCCTGGTTCCCGGCCTTCTCTCTGTGTAGGTGGTGGAGGGTGCGAGGGAGCCCCCTGCAGTCTCTGTTGTAGGGGTGCTGATCCCCTTTGTCGGGGGTGGGGTGAGCTCTACCCTCATGACCTAATCACTTCCCACAGGCCCTGCCTCCTAATACTATCGATCACCTTGGAGATTAGGCTTCAGCATATGAATTTTGGGGAAACGCAGTTCAGTCTATAGCAGGATTTGTTTTCTCTGATGTGCGGTGAAACGACCAGAAGGCTAAGCACCAGGAGGGGGGAGGGGGAGAGGGGATCATGAGACATAGAGAAGACAATTAACTGTGTCCACTGCCCCGGTCACCACAGTGCTCAATGCTGATCACACCGCCCAGACGCAGGCTTTTCCTGCCTGGCCTACAGCTCCCAGCTGGCAGGGGCTTCTACTTCTCCTGCAGGAGGAACCCTCCAGTGCCCCGACTTGCCTGCTCCTCTGGCACACGGACTCCAACACGTGTCGCTCCGACACAAGTGGCGTCCAGAGATGCTCAGGCACCGGCCGCCGACGTTTGGCCCTTTTGTGAAATCTGATGAATCAATCTACCTTCCCCTCGGCGTCTGCCGAGCCAAAACCTCTCCACTGGTAGGAAAGATAAACGAAAATCCCATTACTCAGCCCGTGATGTTGCGATGGCGGTTTCCTTTGAGCCTCTCGGCGAAACCTTGCTCGCTCTAGCACTGTACCTCACACTGGATCCATCGAGAGCCGTTATTTATCTGACAGGATATTTATAAAAGCCGGCATTAGCTGCAGCTCCCCGTCAATACGCTTCTCTCCTGCTGACACACATCACACCAACAGGCTTGAAATATTTAAATACAATGGTGCCTTCAAGAGATCATTAATTTTTCCATCAGGGCTAGAAGTGATAATTTGATGGAAATGGATTTAGTGGACATAGCCGAGCTGACTGGAGTGGATACTTTCAAGTGTCTGGACTCCAGCGGTGGCTGCACAGGGCCCCGGCGAGGGTCTAGTGAGGACGGGAACCCCCAGAGCCAGGCTCGCCCCCCAGGGCCATCCCACCCACTCAGTTGGGGAGGCCGCCGGCTCTGCGGGAAGACGTTTAGATATCAAGGAGAAGCAACGAAACGGGGGACGAACCACCTCATTACCGCCCTGTCTGTCTCCCTCTGTCCCTGCCTGTCGTCTCCCTCCTGCTTCTCCTCTCTCTCGCTCTCCCCTGCCCTCCTCTCTCTTTTATCCCCCTCTCCATTTTTCCCTGCCTCTTTCCCTGGCTTCAGCTTTTGCTCTTTTGATCTTCCTCTTCCCTTATTCACGTTCCCTGCTGTGTGTGGCTCTGCTGAAATCGGGGACAGTCTTACGTGTCTCCCCCAGGGTCTCTGCTCTGGAGAGAGGAAGAGTCAGGGAACAGTGTGCCTGTGAGTGTGCGGGCTCAATCCCTCAATCCCTCCCCAGGATTCCTCATGCATAATGAATACAGAAAGTTTCCCTGACCCTTCACCATACAGGACAAACTGGGGGACTTTCTGGCTGGAGGAAAGAATTGTGAGACTCCACGAGGCTTACTTAGCGTCGGCTGTGAGATGTACTCCTGTTAATCCTGCTGAGAAAGTCAGTTAATCTCTGGTTCAGCCTTGGAGCCCACGAAGAAAGAAGTGATTTGCGGTTGAAGAATGCCAGTGGCGGCCTTCGGCTATCGAAGCATCTTTTGGGGTTGATTTCCATCAGTTCACTCGGAGGCAGAGAACGACGGAGCCTACGAGGGCAGTGGAGACCATCTAACCCGCCCTTTCTCAAACTGGCCGCACAGTCTTGGGGGGTGCGAATTGTGGACCCACAAAATTTTTCAAATCTTGAGTTTCTACTTAGATGATAACTAAGAAAGAATCGGGCCGTGTTCTGAATGACCAGCTTGGTACCAAGCCCTGCTCTCTCGGTGCCCGATGGTGTGGACGACCACGTTGCCAGGAAGTGTTGGCTCCGACTTTAACCATGCCGACTGGGGAGTAAAGCAGACAGGTCGCCTGCAGGTGGGAAAGGTGTGTTTGCGTCAGCTGAAGGCCTGGCAGGGAGCTCTGTGTGAGTGAAGACTTAACGAAGGTTCCAGTTAAATGCCCCTTCCCCACTCCAGGATCCTCAAGGTGAAGTCTGGAGAAACCTGTGTGGTGTTACCCACACCCTGCCTTCCAGGACAGAGACTGAGTTAGTCATCTGGGCGAGGAGGCAGAAGATCCTCCGATGGAGGATTTGCATGGAGAGGGCTCAGAAGGGTCCCCTAGGAAAGAAAAGGTGGGAGAGCAGAAGGAGAGAAAATAAACCAGTGTGTGTCTTCTCTGGAAGAGCTTGGGTTAGGAAATGGAGGATGAGGAAGAGAGAGAGGATTTAGGCCAGTTTTGGTATAAAAAGTCAAGATATAAAAAGGAATAAAGGAAACAGGATTTTCAAAAGAGCTGCTCACTGTTGGAAATGGGATCTTCTGGTGCATTCTGGGACCCCAGAAGAATGAAAACTCCCAGCTAGAAGCTCCACTCCACCAGGAATTAAATAGCGACTGAGTTGGTTCACATCTTTCACTCATACTATTCGTATGAAATTTTAATGAAGGCGGAGTGTTCAAAGCTCCTAAAGGGCTTGGGGCAGTTTCCTTTCATGGCAGAAAAATGGCAGGCGGGGTGAGGAAGGTGAGGTGGAGACAGCCGGCAAGGAGCAGGCTGCACCCCAGCCAAGAGCGAGGCAGGGGCACAACCCATGCCCATTCATCTAAGGAGAAGATTAAGATGTAACTCAAACAGAAAGAGAAGTCTGATGGGCTTGGGGGGATTTTGAACATGGGTTGGGCTCATTAAATAGATGACCCTTCGATGGGAAAAAATCTGCCATTTCAAGTTCATTTTGAAGCCTGGTACTTGTCATGTTCCCGCTGCTGGTGGCTGGATCTTCATATAATGGCATTTTTAGGGGCTTTAAATAGAAGAGCAGCATGTTCAAAACCAGGGAAACGGCTCCAGTGGCTGTGGACCTTTCAAAGGAAGGCTTTCTCCAAAGCGAGGGGATAAAAGGCAGCCTTCTGCTCCTAGCTTTTTAAAACGGGAGCCACTATGCTTTGTACTTTTGGAGTCTCCATCACTGTCCATTGTTGTATGATTGTTTGGTAATCCAGGCAAGTGGACGGGGTTAGTTCAATTCCACGAGCTACCTCGGTCACAGCGACAAAAGGCTTTTCATGGACGCTTGTACCGTGGAATGGAAAGATGCTCTCAAACTCGGCAAGAACTCAGGAGCAACTCGATGCCATACTTCTTGGCTGGCAAGATGGAAGCTCATCAGATTTCCCAGCCAGTTCCTAAGTGATTTTAAAATGGACTTTTCTTTTCAACTATGATCAATAGACAGTTCCAGTGACTGATTTTTTTTCTTTTTCTGATGAGCGACCAAGGGACGATATAAAAAGCTACAGAAGAAATGAGTTGTTACTAGACACAATAATGTGCATTATCCCAGTTTTTTTGTTTTTTAAAGCTTCTGGATTTTTATGTTTTTGGAGCAGTAACACCCACATTTGTTAATGAAATGTTGAAATTAGAGGGCTGGTGATACTTTCAAAGCGTGGCTCTTCCGATTACCTAGATTCCAAGCGCTGGAAGCCATAAAGAAATTGTTCCAAATCCCTCTTTGTCATCGTCTGGAAGTGTACATTTTCAAGAGATCGGCCAGAGGCAAAATCTTGTCTGACGATGATGCAGCCTGTTTAATCTCCTTTTCCTAACAGCCCAGCATGCCATGATATCATGCGATCTTTACTTTATTCAAACATCATTCATGTATTGTCCACCTCCTATTTTTTCACTTTTCCCATTAGACCACAACAATTAAAGTAATGGTATTTGACATCCGTTCCATCATAAATAAGTGTAGATTTGAACATGGACAATGAAATGGCAAAGTATTTCTGGCTCTCTAATAACCGTAAGATGGCCATCTAGCTCAGTATTATATTAATAAGTTATAATCAAATAAAAACAAAAAAATAAGATTTAAAAGTTTTATCGAGAACTTGCAAACCTCTGAGAATATATCTGTAAAACCAAGTGCTAGTTGCCCACCCAATATTCATTCTACCCTTCCTCCTTGAGGACCTTGATTTTTTTTTTTTTAATTCACCTTCCCAGATTACTTCACGAAGGGTACCGACTGGCATGGTTTTGACTAATGAGATATAAATGGAAAACTGTTAGAGATTTCAGGGAGAGATTCTCATTTCTTTCCTCCTTTACTCCTTTTCTTCTCGTGTGGAACTGGTTGTGATGCCTGGAGGTACAGTAGCTATCTTGCAACCATGAGGCAACAAGCATGAGCACAAGGACCTACATGCTAGGATGTTAGAATGGAAAGACTGATGAGCTTCGTCCCTGATGACATCATTGAGCCACTTTATCAGCCCTGACTTTAAATGTGGAGACCTCATTCTGTGTAAGTTACTGTAGCAAGGTTTTCTGTTATTTGCAGAAGAATTACAATCCTCAGACTGTTCAGCTCTTCATGTGTAGTTATTCTTTCTATTTGCAGTTTTTCTTTCTTTAGTAGAGCAAGGAAAAAAATTGATGGGCAGCTTCTGTATTTGACCTTTCCATAAAGTTATATACCATTATCCGCTCCCCTCAGCACCATTTCTCTGAGTTAATTGATCCCAGTGTCTCTCTGATTTCCTGCTTTTTGTCCCAGTACCATAGAAAGTCTTCCAACTACACAGAACGAGAGTCAGGGTTCAGGTTACAGGTTATCCAAAGCTAAGCATAATGGATGGTTGTAGTTTCAACGTGCTAACAATCTAATTGGATACCTGGAGCCATTGCTATTTCATTAAAAGAAGCATTTTGCGGCTGATGTATGTAGGTGGCTAAATTATTTTACGGCATATCCATACGTCCTGCTCTATTTGATTTGCATATTGTACTTTTCTCCATCAGTATAGTCATTATTTAAACATTTAATATTTTATTAATATGATCTCAAAATAAGCTGAATGGGCATAAATACTGACAGGAGTTAAATAATTGAAATTTCATTGTAGTGATTTAAGATTATAGTTTTATCATTTCAGATGAACTATTATTGTGATTCTTGTTTATTGTTAGATGTATTAAGCACTCTTGTAGCTATTCTATTACATGATAATTCTTTTTTCTGCTTTGAATTTTTTTTTTTTTTAACAATTTGAGATAACCTAACTGGAAGTGCATGCCTTGAAAATACAACAGATGTACTTCATTTTAATTTGAAATTTTGTTACCAAGCTAAAGAAACCACTTGTAAAAAATAACCAGTCTACAATGATCCTCTCTTTCTGACAAAGTTAAATAAAATTTAACTGTACCTTATTTCAAATAAAATGGCTTTAATGTTGCTGTGGTTAATTTTTGCATATTTTGTTACATTGTTGGCATAATTCAATGTATTCCGGGAGGTAGCACAACCAAGATTAAGGGTAACTGTTTTGTACAACATTCAGGCACAATCTGCCTTCCATCCTGTTCACCTCATCCTCTCTGGTTGGCTGTTCTGTTCTCAAAGCACAAGGAATAAAGCCCCATAAGACCAGGGCTCAGTGTCTTCCTTTCCACGCACATTACTGCTTTTCCAAATGTGCTTATACACGTGTGTACATGCGTGCAGACCCCGAATGTGTTCTCTAAACACTGTGTGCAAGATACAGTGCTCTTTATGACCCCCACCATGTTCTCTGCCCCTGTGGGATTGGACACAACAAACACGGCTGATCAATTTTCCCAGCTTCTGCTTGCTCTGTTGTTCAAAGCCTCAATAACTGTTCCGCTTTTCCCCTATATTATGTATTTTTTTTCATAAGTCAGCCATGGAACATTTTTCTTTTGAAATAGGCTCTCACACAGACAGAATGTTGTAGATCAATTACTTCATTTAAAGAGATTTGTCTTTCCAGAAGTTGAAGAACAACAGCAACAACAAAAGAACCTATAATCTTATTGATTAAAAATTTTAACTGAAGTAAATTTTTTATGGCACTGAAACTCGGTGCCTTTGAAGTAGCAAGGAGATGGTTTTCCGTGAAGACACAAAGCTGTTAATTAATATTCATAACAATTGGTATGTATAATTTTGGTCACTGGAGGGCTACTGCAGTTTTCCATTGATGCAATAGAAATATATTGAGGACAATGAAAAAGTAATTAACAACTGAATATGAGGGTCATAAAGTTAAATGAGTCCCTAGTTTATAGTAAGCACTACATGCATACAGAACTGTTTTCTGAAACCAAGACAATACTGAATGTCATATATTTCTTCTTCTCTAAATTGTGTATTTAAGGCTTTTCTTGAACACAGATGACTTTGGGTGCAATTAAATGCTGAACAGATCAAGCTCGAGTGTTGAGAGAAATTTAGGAATAATCGTAACAGATATAATAAAAGAAAAAAGTCTGCTTTATTTAAATTTTCTACTTCTGAGATATAGAAAGTGTTATTTAAACTCAGAAATTTGGAGCATTTTAGTGTTTGAAACAGTCATGTGGAAATCTGTGTTCTGATCCTCTTTCTATCACTGACTTAACTGGTGAAAATCGATAAGCTATGTATGTGTTTAGAGACCAGCAAATAAATACTGATTTATTCAATTTAGTTCACTTCGGCATAGCTGTAAAGCATCTTGTTTTGTTTAAGTTTCTGTTGATACCAAAAAACTCAGTCCTCTTCCCTAAGAAGCTTAAGAAGAAACCTGTGCATGCGACTGTGGAAAGCTATGGTTTACGGTGTCAACAGGCATTCGGCATCTTTTTGCCCTTTGTTTTTGTTATTTTAATATGCTTTTCAGAATAGCTTTTTGGAAAACCAGAAGGTTGGTAGATCCAGTATAATTTGTGGCATACGATAATGTGTATTTGGAAGTGTTTTTTCTTTCTTTTTTTTAGATGCAGTCTTAACTTTTCTGTCCTTACAATTTGCTTATTACATAATAAAAAAAAGTGAAAAGGCATGATTTGGTAGGAACTAGATGCCACAGCAGAGCTGGCGATACAGAGGTGTTATTACACAGAAATCAATGTGCTTAGGGTCAAATTAGCTTTTGAAGCATAATATCTAATAATTTATATGCATGGCGACTTGTGTTTTGCAATGTCATTTTTTAATGACTCTGATCTTTCTCTGTAAGAGATGGCACTCCATATTTTACTGAAAACCATGTTCAGTAAAAGAAATTTATATATCTGAATCCTGAAATCCTTGGTGTGCTTTTTGGGGATGGGAGGGGATGGCAGTGAGGTGAAGTGGAAGAAGTAGAAAGCACTCAAAGACTGAAGCCTCCTACCGCCACCCCCACTAAATGCATGTTCTACTGATCAGAGAGTCATTTTAGTTACATAACTTCTCAAAAATGCTGTTTCTTCTGGGGTAGATAAAGCTGGTTATTTAAATAATTGTGCAATCATGGGGTGGTGGTGGTGGTAAGAGACGTGTAGACAGGAGTTTGGGAAATGCAGGCAGGGTAAACAACATGATCCAGGCCTAGGGAGTGGACAGCAAGCTTTGGACATGGGGGGAAGGAGACGGGGTTGGGTTAAGTGCCTCGGAGTGAGGTGTTTATGGGCTGAATTGTGTCCTCTCAAAATTCATATACTGAAGTCTGAACCCCCAGTACCTTGGAATGTGACTGTTTGGAGATGGGGCCTTTCAAAAGGAGATTCAGGTAAAATGAGGCTACATGGGTGGACCCTAATCCAACATGAGAAGTGGAAATTAGGACATGATATGCACAGAAGGAAGACCACATAAAAACGGAAGGAGAGGACCGCCATCGCAAGCTAAGGAGAAACAGCCCTGCCGACGCCTTGATCTTGGACTTCTCGTCTCCAGAACTGTGAGAAGAAAAATCTCTGTTTCAGCCACTGTATTTTATGATGGCAGCCCAAGAAACGAATACAGTAGGGGACCAAGGAAGTTGAAGGATGACAGAGTTGGCCTTCTCTGAAGTTCGCCCAAGGCCCTTACCGCAGGTGACACGTGGCTGATCACGGGTAGATAGGTGAGGTCAGCATGCCGAGGGTGTCAGACTCATTTGGGAGGCCGTGGAGACTTAACTCTGCCTCCTCGAGCCAGGCTACTCTGGCTGTGCCATCCAGGAGGGCCTCATTCTGCCGGCCATCTGCCCATCTTCACCCTTAGAAGGAAGTGAGGAGAGGTCATAGTACAGGGGACAATGGGGGGAAGGAGGTATTTCCTATGGTCTTCCTGGTGACAGGCAGTGGAGGGCTGCATTGCCTTTAGAGCATATAAAACCAATAATATAACTGACTATGAGTTGGAGTGCATCTAATTGTCGCCATGCTCCAGCAATTTTCAACAATGCCAGTGGTTAAATAGTCCCCTCTAAAATAAAATATTTTGTTGGCCTAAGCACTAAACACTTGCTCTGGGTACGATTGACTTTTATGAATATGTATCTAAGCTTCCAATTGAACATGTTTTTATTACCTCTCCTTTAATAAAAACTGAATTCTCCATAGATGTTGATTTGGAGAAGTCCCGTCTATATGGTAGGCCTTGACTCAGGCCAAATCAGCTACAGGCATTGGTTTGGGAAATAAGTTCGTCGTAGTTTCTGTCTCTAAGCTCAGTGGTGCTTCATAATTCTGCTTTTAAACTGTAGGCTAGAAAGTGACAATGATAACGTGAGATCGTAAACATGAAAGGAAGCTTATGTTAGCTTCAATTCCGTCATTCTTTGTGACCACTTGGAGTTTTGGTTAAGGTTTAATATTTGAAAAAGTAAAACTGAGTATGAGCTGCAAGGTGTAATATTTTTGTTTTGTAAGCACACCTTTTAGTTTATGCATGAAATAGTTAGAGAATTTGAATACCACCATGAAAATCAAAATTAGGATTTATTCTTCGTTTTCAGTTTGTAATTTTTAAAAATTATGGGCCACCTCAAGAAAACAGTGGTTATTACAGAAAATACTTTTGTCGTATGGGGAAGAGAGATATTAAAAAGCGATCTGCTCCAAACGTTAAATACAGTGGTGTCACCACTGGGTCCCTCCTTGTGTCTGTCCCTCTCTTTTGTCTCTGAGGGAAGTAGAGCATTAATGTGGTTCCCACGTTTGAGGTGTTAGACCTTGTGCCCTGGGAGCTTATAGGTTAGCCAACCAGTAATGTAAACCATACTTTCTGACGTTGGCATTACATAGTCATTCAAACTCAGGGCGTGCCAAGGCCCAGCTTGATGTGAGATTCATTCAGTTCTTGCTGGTTTGTTCACCCAACTCTCCTGGAGGGCTGACTATGTGTCTTGCTCTTTGCTCGGTACTGGGCCTACAAACATGATTAAACCTAATCTTTGCTCTTGGGAACTCCTGGTTGAGTAGGGGAGACAGATGTTCAAGCAAATAATTGCAACCAGAGTATAAACATAGGGAGTCTAGAGTAACGAGCAAGTAATTAGCCCTGTTGGTTTGAGACTGGAGGATGAGTTTTGTGTGTGTGTGTGTGTGTGTGTGTGTTTTAAGGAGTGGACAGAACGTTGCAGGGAGGGGAAGAGCATACATGAGGTAGGGATGCGCATGGGGAATTTGGGGGAGTGTAGGTAGTTCTCTGTTGGGTGGGGAGAGTTCTTGGGGAGGTTCAGCAGATGAGGTTTGGTGGGTCATAGGGACTGGGTTTTTCTCTGAAGTCTATGTGAGAACATCAAGAATTTATAGAAGAAGGAGGGCTTGATTAGATCCACATTTTGGAAATAGTGCTCAGGAAGCACTGAGTTAGGAGAGTCCAGAGAAAGGGAGGAAAGGCCGTAGGCAAGTTCTTTGCCTGCAAACCAGGCAGGTTGGTCACCTGAAGCATCAGTGGCTGGGCCCCAGAAGATCCATGGCCCCATCTTTAAGACTCTCTTTCCACAAGTGATATTATACCAAGTGAACTCTATCAAGCACATGAGCTTCTGCCCTAACTGGCTGACCCAGCCTAAAAAATTCAAAGTTTTATTATATTCTTCATCTGTTACATTTAATCTGGTTTAGTTAATAAAACAAAAAATGGGGATTAGATCAGCTCCTGTTAGTCTACTCTGGTTTCATTGAAAAGTAAATACTTTAAAAATTATTTTTTTCAAGGTAATACATATAAGTGGTTGATTAGCATTTCAAGGGTTTTACTGTGAATGTAGGAATTCCCGACTTCGTGGGGCAGCCACTTTCAGTGCTTTGAGCTGTTCTGGTATGTATTGCCATATTTCTTCATCACCAATGTGTGCATAGGCAGGGCTTGTCTTCATGGCTCGTGTCAGGTGGTCAGGAGATTTTGGAGTGAATCAGAAGGAGGGGCATCTCTTCAGTGTTTGAATCTATGCTTACCTCTCTCGAGTGTCTCTTCTTTTCTCTCTGCTGTACGTAGAGGAAAGGACTGACTGCGGGTGATCTAACTGCTCCTGCTCTTCAGACTTCCAACCAACACCATTCATTGATCTCCCATCCCTCCCAGCCCTCCTGAGATAACCGATGCCTCTCATTCTTGAGCTTTTCCTAGATCGGGGCTATGAATTGATTGCGCCTCTAGGCTCTTGGCACTCAGTGTTCTCCTTACTCTGGTTCGTTGGTTAGCTTTACACCTTGCAAACATTTGTTGATATTTTTCATCCCCTGCTGTTTCATGTCTTTGTACTTTGTGGATTTGTGTCTGTTAAAAATTCATTATTTTTAGTTTAGTGTGATTTTAGGGCATAAAAGGAAATGCATGTGTTATTTCACCATGGTGAACTAGAAATCACCAAAAAGCAAACTGCATAACAGTAACAACTATTATGACAGTCAATTATAGTTTTAAACTATTGAATGCACTTTCGGATAGTTCGTTTCATTTGGTACTTAGAAATCCCCATGAGGATGGTGGGAATAGGTGTTTCATGGACTCCCACAAATGGCTAAAGTAACTGGTCCAATTTATTGAGAGGAGTTGGTGGAAGAATTAGGACTAGAACCTGGTTTTCTGACTCCCAAGGCTCCTTCCATTAGCCTGGGATGTTTGCTGGAGGTTAATATTTTGAATGAAACACTTATCTTTTTTAGACATAAAACTGCAGATAATTTTAACAAGAAATGTCAGTTATTTTCCTTCACGACTATTATAACTTTACATCATTGCGTATTTCTGAAGATAAGCATCTTTGCAGCATTTGTAATATGCTACTTGCTGAATGGATCCTAAAAGCACAAATTCTCCCTGTGGGCTTATGATCTAGTGAGACATATAAGACCATAAAGGCAGAAAATGAATATGGGGAATTTGGGTAATTCTCCAGGAGACATATTTTGCATCTGGCTTAGCATTCAGAGGCATTTTTCTTTGTTGAATCTTCAGGCCTCCCCCCACCACTGCTCAGGCATGAGAAAGACCCTTCAGCAGAAGGAGGAAAATAAACATGAAAATAAACATGAACGCTCCATAGTTTACACACGACGAAATAGTTCATCTAGAGATGAAAACTCAATTAGCACAGGGTCAGGGTTCCCAAATGTTTTATAACTGTTTGCTCCCAAGCCTCTTCTCCTCTATCTCAAGAGTGTTAGGAAGACCTCGCCTATATAGCACAGAACCGTTTTTAAACGAAGATGGAAAAGCAAACAGCATGAAGCTTGTTGCCTCTTTGAGAGACTCATGAGATAATCACACGAATTTTGGACATGTTTTTTTTCAGTCCCTAATCTGATGTGCACTTTGGTGAAGGATAACAATGACCAAAATGAATGTAGGCTCCAATGCCATATTCAGGGCAATTTTTGAGGTTTATCAAGATAAGGTTTGAGGGTGGGCCTTGAGGCTTACACAGGGAACATTGGGTAGAAAGGGACAGGTTTTATCACACCAAGTATTCCAAACCACAGATTTGCAAATTGCAAGGGTTTCTTATGCTACCAAATGCCCAGTTATGTAATGGCTGTTCCCCAATTCCCCCCTTGCCTTTACTCTGCATTTCTAGTCAATATGCTGTGTTTTTCTTGGGATAGCCTAGTACACACCCTATAATGTCAGCCCACCCTAGTCTAGTTCCATTTTCAGGATCCCCACCTAGTCATCACCATACTCTTCCTCTAGAGCAGTTAATGAGGACACTGTGGGACAGAGTGGGGAGAGGGCGGGTCCCGGATTCTGACAAGTTAGGCTTTGGCGCCTGACACTTCCACATGGCTCTGCGATCTGGGGCTAATAACTTCCCTGAGACCCAGTTTCTTTGTATGCAAAATAGATATAAAATAGTATTTGCTGCAGTGCACTGGTTTCTCTAGAAGATTAAATGATATAATGAATGCATAATGCTCCATCAGCGTGGAGCATATGGTAAATACCCAACAAAAGGCAGCTATTACTGTTAATAATATACATGTTGTTTCAAAGAGCCGAACTTATGAACAAATTTGTATTCTCCTCCTTATCCCCTCAAGTTAAAAACAAAACTGAAAGACATGCTTGAGCCTTTTAATTGTAACACTTTTGTGTAAAGCTTGAAAAGGAAAGCAGTTGAAATAGAAAATAATACTAAGTTAATATCAGCTACTAACTTAATGCTGACATGAGTTTTTCTATCAAACTCATCAGAATAAACATTTATTTCACAACTATTATATACCACGCATTATTTATGTAGAAAAAAATCAGTCTCTAGCTTCAGAAAGATCATAATCTTGAGGGCTGTAAGGCTTAACACAGAACTGTGCTACCCAGGATGCTAAGTCCAGCACTGGAGACGGGATACAAAGGAGCACAGCAAGAGATGGGGTGGTGGCAACTGATGTTCAAAGCAGAGGTCTGACCTGTCTATGGTGAAGTTTTATAGAGAGAGATGAATGGAGATGAGGAGGTTGGGAAATGATGTTGGGGTCGTATTCTTCAGGCTTTACATACCTTGTAAGAAGTTCCTCCTTTAGTTGGAAGGTAATGGGAAGCCACTGAAGGCGCTTGAGCCTGACAGTGACATGACCCAATTAGAGTTTTAGAAGCGATAGCTTTGTGGAAACTTTGCAAAGTGCTGAAAAAGAGTCAAGAAGTTCAATCAATCAGCAAGCTCCCAAGGCCGGTCTGTTAATACCTGAGAAGTTCTGAGCATATGCAGAAGGTCAGACCTAAATGTCACTTCGGAAGTCGCATCCATTGCATTGGATACAGGTGAAGGGTTGTTGGCATTCAAAAAATTCTTATTTTTTTTTTAAATTAATATATCCTCGATGTAAAATTCCAAATGCCATCAAATATTAAAAAGAGGAAGATTAAAGTTCCTCAGAGACTTGTATGTCTTTGAGAATATTTTGGGGGAACAATTCTGGAAAAGGTATTTGGATTATGGGCCTGTGTATTATGTGGGGGCTGCTTTAAGTTATGTTTCTAGAGAAGGCCTATTGGGCTAAGGGGTTCCTTCCATTTTGTGTAAGAGCAATATAGGAAGAGATGTTGCCACAGAGACAGTCTGGGGAAAAAATGGATCAACTGAGGGTGCCTTACCCTCAGACTAGGCCTGTGATTCGCAGGATGGGGTTAAGAGGGCCATTATTTCAGTGAATTAATAGTCCAGATACTCGCCTACAAATCAGTAGGGTTAGAAATGTGAAAACAAGGTACAAGCCTTGAACAAACACATTTTGGAAGGTAGAAAAGTGAGTCATCTGGGAGTGAAGTATTTCAAGCAACAGCTAGTTGGGGCCCAACTGAGGTTTAATGCATGAATTTGTAGAACACCCAATATGCATTAAAATTGAATAGAAATGGGCTATCATTCTCCATACTGGTCTGTAAAACCTTAAAAAGTAATTCAGGTGTATGCTTAAGGTCTCTTGGGAAGGCAGAGAGGAAAAAAAATTATACCACATATAGTAAAACTTAAAATAATTTGTTTTTCTCCTCCTCGATGTCACTTATCATGGCAGCTGCTCTCTCCTCTTCTTTAAAACTCCACCCAACTTTGCTCTTGTCCTCATTTGCTGTCCTTTCTTTCCCACTGCCTCCTTGAGTCTCTTAGACGTTTACTTTTGAGGATAATTCCATGCCTATCTTATATAAATCAATTTTATCTTTCTGGACTTCCTCCAGTTCCCTTCTCCGCTCGTTACCTTGGTCATTCCAGCAAATACCAGAACCTGAACGTCACGAGCAGATTTATACTTTTGAGCAGGGAGGCCAGAGGGAAAGATGGCAGACACTTGGTCTTTCATATTTTTGCCTGTCATACAGCAATTCTCAGCAACTGTGGAGCAGCTGCAGAGAAAACTTGTGTCCGAATTGACCCAATGGGACATGATCAGGCAATCCAAGTATTAAACATGTAATTGTTAAAGACATATTGGAGCTTATAGAGGCACATGTGAGCCACATATTAGTTGGGCACTAGTCATCGTAGTTGATGTGTATGAATGAGTCAAGGATATAGCACACGTGAATTATTTTGACATGACGTTATTCTCAAATATTTCTTTCACTACGCTTTTGTTTTATATCACCTTCTTTGGCACATCTCTAGGCATCTTACAGGTATTTCTAATTTGACTGGTGCCCCTTGTTCTTTTTGGCCTTTGTATATTGTCCTTGACTGACCCTGTCCCTGAATGGCCCTTTCTCCATTTCTTGGCATAACTGGATAATTCTCATCCTTTAGAGTCTACTTAAAATATTACTTTCTCAGAGGGCCTTCTGTGACTCACTCATCTAAACAGCACTATCCTCACCCGCACTCTATTCAGTTTGTTGGTTTCTATGGTCACTTATTATTATTGCATATCTTTTCATTGGAATATCAACTGCATGAGGAAAGGGATCTTTTATGTCTCATTTATCACCGTAACCTCTACATGGTCTAGCCCTTTGGAAAAAAAATATTACTAATTTACTTCGGATGTGATTTTAATTTGATAGATTTTTTAATGGATGCTGAGGTTATTATTTGGCAATTATGATTTTCCTAAGGTGAGTTTTGATATTTTCTACATTAATGTGTGTACATACTTATGCTCCTTTTAGTCTCCTTTTTAATTAAAAGCCAGTGGATGGATTTATAGTTATCAATAACTTACAATAATATTTGAAATTACTTTTATATTACTGCTATTAAATTCTTTTTTATAAATTTTATGTCCTATGACAGTATTCTCTAATAAGGCAAAAAGTCCAGACATGATATCAACCAGGTAATTGTTCTACAAGAGAAAGGTGACTCCAAAGGGAACATAGTTCAAGAGGGAGGGGATCTGGAGATGAAACTTGGAATCTGCAGTTGTGAAAAGTGTGAGCACATAGCAGTTCTGTGAGTGTAGATTTTAAAGGAGCACATGTAGATGCAGAAGAGAAAAACACAACAAACAAGCACAAATCACAGAAAAAAAAAACCTCAAGTCTTATGAAAAATCTAAAAGAACAAAGAGATGCTTTTATTTTTATTGTTATTTTTAAATTTAATTTAAATTTAATTTTTAAAATTTCAATCATAGTTGACATACACTATTATATTAGTTTCAGATATATAACATAGTGACTAGACATTTGTATAATTTAGGAAATGATCACCCCTATAAGTCTTGTACCCATCTGACACCATACCTAGTTGTTACAATATTATTGTATTATTGACTATGTTCTCTATGCCGTAGTTTACATCCCCACAACTATTTTTATAACTTTTAGAGTTATGATAATGAAATAAATAATCAAGAATTCTCTGCTTGTTACAGTTGTGATTCAAACTGGTAAAAAGGAGATGGCTGACACCATTTGAATTCTGTTCAGATTTTGCTTTCTATCTCAAGGAGAATGGGCTTAGACTGAGGAAGTTAGAGCAAAAATATGTTATGGGTAGTTGAAAAATGATTTGATAGTCTCTGACTATTAAAAAAGAAAACCAAGTTTTTTATGAATGTTATCATCCTGGGCCACTAGGAGATTTAGAATATATAATAAGGGATTTTGGGTTTTGATTTTTAAAATTATGGAGAAATGAAGAGATTTCAAAAGACCAAAAATGGGAAAATGGTATCTGCATTGTCAAAATGGGAAAACCTTTCAGACATGTGGATGGTCAACACAATTCTAGAAAAATATCATGAATATAAAAAAGGGGGTTCCATTCTAAATTATTTTGTCCAGTGAGTGACTCATTTTCGCCTGGAAAGTAGTATTGAGCAATTTTCTAACAGAGCTTTCTTTCCATTGGTCTTGTACATTAAAAAAAAAAGATCCATGACTTTATAAAGACAGAAGTTTTGCTTATCAAATGTGTGGATGACAGAACCTGGGAGAGAGAGTTAACATCATGGTTGAGAATCATCATTCAAAATGATTTCATCAAATTGGAAAGATAGGTAGAACTCAGCAAGATAATATGTCAGGAAGATAAAAGTAACATCCCACTTTTAGGGTTTGGGAAAAAGAAACAGTTTTGCAAGTATCGTTAGGCAAATACACGTGATGAAAAACACTTGGGACATTCAATCCACCTCAACAAAATGCAGTGAGGGTTTGCATTTCATGGAAGTATGTGATCTAGATCAAAGCTGGCAGGAGTAGCTGTGCTACACTGACCATATCTGTAATATCATTTTCACTCTAAGTCTCATGAATCATGTCTCATGTGCAATAGTAGCGGGGAACTCGGACATTTAACCAAGGGAACAGAAGACTTAGGAGATTATGGAGGCATTTTCTAAACATGCAAAAGGCTGTCATGTGAAAGAATGGTAGGTGTGACTCCACGGGATAATGACTTATGCCTACTCTTAATATAATATTTTGGTTTTGCAGAAAAGACTCATAATTACTTATGATTCTCTTGGTACGTTTTCACCTGATTTTTGCTTCTTACCCATTTTTTTTTAGCATGTCATCATTATAGCAGTACTTTATACTGTGCCGGGGTTTACAGGTGTGGATCACATTATCATTGTTTTTACCCTCGCTCCAAACGTGGGCCATGGTGAAGGTGTTGTTATCATCCCCATTAGGCAGAGTTGGAAATTGATTCTTACTTAGGAAGCTGGTGTTGTCTTTTCCCCACAGTGAGATGGCTTTTGAGTGATGGAACTCCAGTCAGAATTTTGGATTTCTGATTTCTAGATCTAATGCCATTTCTGCTACCATATGTTTTCTAGAAATAAAAAACTTCCCAATTAATCACAACTCAAAATGGTATTAGTTGTTGTTGTTGTTGTTGTTGTTGTTGTTGTTGTTTGTTCTTGACAAGAAAAATGATCAGTTTATGCTCTTTCAGTTCATTACCTTGGGCATGTGGCATGGCACACACACACCTTTAATAGTTTGTTTGTTTTTTTTTTTACTGAGGTGATGCAACCCCTTGGGTGAAATGTATAAGAAAAACAGTGAGATAGCACAGGTTTTAAAGGAATGGGAAAGATTCCCACTTAAAAAAAAAATCGGATCACTTTCGAGGGCAGAAAGAGCTTGAGGATGAGTGCACAGCAGGCACTCGTTTTTTGTCTCTCAAATCCTTTTGTCTCTTAGCCCTGCTGACCAGCCAGCCTCTTCTGAGGATTCGTGTGTTAAGAGTTCTAAGTAAGATGCAGTAGGATTTTCTTATAAGAAGATGGTCTGTTTTTGAACAGGAATTGGAAATGATAAAAACAAGAGTGCCTTATCCACAGATGACATCAGTGACTTTTTTTTTTAAATATTAAGGAGAAACTGAGAGTTTGAGAAGTGAAATAATCAAAGAAAATTAGTGACGAAGCGAGACCTAAGAAGCTTGTTTTCCAGCTGCTATCCAGGTCTCTGTTCCTCAGTAAGTGGAACAGAATGAATCACTTATCCATAGGCTTGATTCAAACAGAAGGATGAATTCTGGTGCAGATAATAGCTAATGTAATGCCAGACCTCTCTCAGGAACTGTAGAGATTTTCGATCAATATGTAGTCAAAGAGTACACGGTGATGACTTTCTGAAAACTTGATCAATAAGTATACATCACCAAGATCAGGATTTATTTAAAATTATGAACAGCCTGGAAGGCCGCCAATGCCTGAGTAATGACTCCAGGCATTGCACATTCATGCCAGCTTCCTCCGTTTATATAAATTGCTGAAATCTCTCAGGCCTGACCCCTCTGATGTATCAGCTTTGTTATGTCAGTTTAGATCTACGTAAATTTCCTTTGGGTATTTATTAGCTTTATTAAAAAAGAGGCAATTGTCCAAAGGCTTCTGGGCATATGCACCCAAAATGTGAAATAAAAGACGAAATTAAATACTCAGGCTGCCAAACACCTCATAAAAAAGCCAGGCCAGTCCGGCCTACTGAGGCATGCCAGATTGGCAGGCTCGAGCTTGTGTTTTTTGCCCCTGAAGGTTCACAAACCTTTCTATAGTCTGGTTGGATGGAGAAATGAATTGCAAAGGCAAAGACCATTGGCAACCTCATTTCAGAGATTCATATCTGGGTTATGAACCAGTGGGTGGAAGAGACCCTCGAAGGGAATCTCTGTCTTTATTAAAATATATCCACCCAACATTCTCTGACTCCATGTACCACTGTGAGTGATGGATTTCACTCCTGGAATTCTTCACATTGTCACTTCCACAGAGCCTGACACGATTCCCAACCTGGCTTCTGACTAAAACAATCACTGAGAGGCCGTAATATGCTAAATCGGTGGCTTTCAAGCCAGAGTGATCCTACATCCCAAGGGACATTTGGAAATGTCTGGAGACATTTTTGCTTGTCACAGCAGGGTAGGGTGGGGGACGAAGAGGGACTCTTGGCATCTGGTGGCCCGTGAACATTATAATGTTCACCAAACTTCAGCCCTTTATCATGTTCACTGTTTTTCCCCAATTCACATACCATGTGAATTATTTTTCATCTAACAGGCTTTTCCCCAAATGAAACTCACTTTGAAAAAAAAAAAGATTAAATATGTTTATTTTAAGGAGCAGCTTTATATTACTAGCACAAAAGAACAACCATTTTAACCTGCATAAATGTCAAGTCGTGAAGGTACGTGTAGTGAAGACACAACAACGTTATTAAATTTCGAGTCGATAGCTGGTGGCTGCTGTCTTTGGGATAAAATGAGAGATTAGCAAGTTTTAGAGAAGTATTAAAGAAAGAGAAGCACCAGACTGAGACTGCTCTTTGTGAAATAAAATGGACTGATGGATGGATTAGAAAGACAATAGCTTTCTCTTCCTGAGGTTGGTTTTTAAGTCTATGTTATACATTCATTTCATCCTGAAAACCAGCATCTGTGTTGGTTAAGGCTCCTGCAAGTACATGCCCCACATTTTAGAAAATGCCGAATTATCGTATTCCTCAGGTATGTGCTCTTTTGCCTGGATTCTTGCTTTTCTGTGAGGTTGCCACGGATTTGAAGAGGGGCTCCAGAGCCATTTGTGGGGCATCGATTTGATTTCACCATGGTCTATCGAGATAACGGCTGCGCAGAAGCAAGACCATTCCTCTGAATCCAAGGAAATCAGAGACATCTTAGATTGCAGAATAAAAGCTGAGAGTCTGTTATTGCCGGCCAATGACAAATGCCTTGATGGAGATTTATTATGCATTCCCGCCCATTAAAAAGGCCATCTAAAATGTACTTACAAGCCTTTTGGTAGAATGAAAGGACTCTGCTTCAGAATGCTTATTAGAGTAATTATTCTGGGTCACAGTATTCTAAAGAGGAGGACTAAATTCCTTGATATTAACTGATTGCACAGAGAAGGTTCCAGTGCATGATGATGACTCAGTGTCATCTGCGTTTGGATCTATATTGTTGTATTGTGAACCAGCTTATGGCTAAGGTCATCTTTGTGAGATGCAGTGTACACTGCAGGGGGCTATTTCTCGCTGGAAAACCTGCAGCAAACTAAGTTATCCCACATCTTGGCTACCTTGGAAAAAGGTGGAAAATTGCAGCAGGCACTGGAGGCTTCTGAGTTCCCACTTGCTGCCCCGTGTCCTAAGCCAGAGTCTCTTAGTCCGGGAGACTGACATTGCGAGAATTCCTCCCCTCAGGGAAAACCAGTTAATGTTTCCCGTTGAAAGGGAGGGATGCTGCATTATGAAAACGGTCTGGGCTTGGCTGAGTTTTCTCTCTTTCTCTGGAATCGGTTTCTGTACCTGTAATTATCTTCAAGCACCACCATAAAACCCTCCAGTTTTTACCCCGTGTTGCTCTTGCTTTGGGGCACTGGTTCTGGACCCATCCCACTTTCCACCAAGCCATAATTAGTAGAATTATATTTAATAATCTCTCCCTTCTTCTGAAGGGAGTGGAGGTGACATCGAGCAAGCACAGCAGCAGATAATGAGGGCTACAGAGGTTCCCCCTGAATTGTATCATCACAGTCCAGCAAGCAATGTGCTGCCACTGTCAGTTGGCATTAGCCTCAACGGCCCAGCGGCCTCTGCTTCGGTGACAGCTAGAAACAAGGGAGAGACACACACGACTTGCATGTTTTTTTCCTCCCTTTGACTAAAAAAGCCATATACTAGAAAGAACATACATAGTGCTGGTCTGTTCTACAGCTGCAAGGTTTTTCTCAGCGTGGAACAAGGCATTTCCAAATTTCCTTGAACACAGGATCAGGTGTTATATTATCGAATTATTTTACCAGTGGGATTCAGACCTGATAAAATATACGAGGTTGTAGATAAGATGAACTAAACAAGATCTCTCTCACCTGAGAGTTTCTCATTTCACTCAATATTAACCATCGTGTGTGTTGCTCTCGTTGCTTATTAGAATCTATTTTCATAGAAAATCAGCAGGATGAAATAATTTCTTCAACAGTAAACATTTGTATATGTGACGACATAAATACTTTATTTCTCAGTTCTTACAGCAAAGGAAAACATATTCTAGCTACTTGTTTTTTCCTGTTTGTCCTGAAAAGATCCTAAACAAAACGCTCTTTCTTTTAGATTTAGAGGATGTCCCATCTGACATAAGCTTGGGTAAAAGAAAAGCATTTATGTGTAATCTCTGGTAGATAGTGAAACTGGTTCTTATATAGAGCCATAAATTTTACTGCGGGAAGAGGCCTTAAAGAACATTTAGTTCAACCCCTTGTGGGTGGTAAATGGAGGTAACAGCATGATACCTTCAAGATTGAAGTTAAAGCTACTTTCTGAGGAGGAAGTTAGGAAAACTAAAACAAGCAAAACATGTAATGAATGTCATCCATCATTTCTAGAAGCCGTTGACCAAAAGAGATCATCGATAAATGGGCAGTCGAAGACCAGTCCCAAATTTGAATTCTGGGGACGTGGTAGTATATAAGTTGTCCATGGTGTGGAATGGTAAAACCTGACACACTATACTGTGCCTGGGTTGCAGGTCAGGGAGACAGAAGACGTGGGCAGCCGGCAGCAGAGACAAAGAGGAGTTGAAAGAGTGTCCCTATAGTTCTAGCCGATCTATTGGCCCGCATGACAAGAAGACATGACAGGCCCCAGACACACACGGTACCACAGGCCCCAGGTCTCCTCCTTTTCATCTCTTCCCCTCTCTCCTCAAGGGAACTTCACCTGGGGCTACAAGCAAGAAGGTTGCATCTGTCTCACATACATATTTTATGGGAATAGTTTTTGTTCTCAGTGGAAATCCAGGAAAGTGTGGACTGGTGAGGTCATCCATAAACTGAAGCAGTAGAAGTGAAAACTTGGGGTTTGGGGGTTGCAATGAAGTGGTCACCCCTGAGACTTTGCAGCCCTTGTGCAGAAGGCACTGAGTTTCCTGTGGAGAAGTAATGCAGGCCTGAGCCTACTTCATCCTATTTTATCCTTGTGTATGGGACTGGCTGGCCCCAAGTGACATTTGGGATACAAGGGAAAATCTGTACATGAGTTTCCTTTGTGGGGTTGAGAAAATGACTTTGCCACATTGCAAATGTTAGTCTTGTTCTGGTTTTGTGTCCGGATCAGATGTACGTGGTGTTCCGAAGCAGTTCAGGAACAGAGAGTCTATAGGATGTGGAGTATGGCTTGGGGTCAAAAAAGATAACGACCTAGAACAAGTTGTTTAGAACATGATTTTCCGCGGATTCCCGGGTCAGGGACCTGCCTGAGGAGGGTGAGAAATTCTGCAGAGCTGTGTAAGAGCAGATTTTCAGAATGTGCTAATAATAGTCATGCGAAGCAAAATGTGTAGCATTTGGGAAGATGGGTGGAGGGAGGTGCCTCGTGTGTGTTTCGTAAATTGTCATTTTGGGCTTAGTGGGAAGTGTGAATGAAACATGTGGGAATTATAAAAAGAGAATGACAGAACTGGGAAGGGGCTTAAGGCGGATCCCTCCTTTAAAAGGACTGGACAAACGATGGAAGGGGATGGGGCGATGATGAACCAACAACGGAAAGAAGAGAATGTCAGGTTACCGCAAATGCCGAGTTGGGAAAGCTGAACTTCAGAAACACGGAACGGTTCTAAACACAGTTGGTAGAGCGGGCCAAAACGAGAAAGTGGCTCCAGTGTGGCTGGATCCGAAATTCTTGTTTAAGAGTCACACACTAAGGGACTGATGGACTTCGTCTGGAGCAAGGACAGTGCTGTGGGTGGGATGGGGAGTGGGACAGTCAAAATGCCTGGCGCAAATGGTGCAGTGTTGATCTGATGGCCTCAGGGAAGGCATGGATATACAGGTCTGAATTTTCTCCTCTCTTTTCTGTGAAGATATTTGGTTTTGAAACTGAGAGTAGGAAAATGCTGGGAAAAAGAGAAGAGAGGGGATGGCGAGAGAGTGTCTGTTTGTGCTGAGCAGGTGTGAGGTTTCTGGACCTGAGGACCCACGTCGCATGATGCTGGGAGTTCTCGAAGATGTGACTGTGAAACCCACTATCGGTGACCCTGGATGGAAGATGTGCCAGCTTTAAAAAGTGAAACTGTGTGGGTCCAGAAAGCATCAACTGATTACTTAATTTTAACTGCCAAATAATTTTAGAGATGAACGTGAGAAAGGGTGCATGAGTCCCTGGAAAAGAAGCCATGTTAAACTTAACTGTGGATATATTTTGACAGAATTAATAGACTTAAGTTAGATGCTACGGGCAAATCATTTAGGGTATTTGGAGCTGCCTCAGGAAGAATACTGAGAGTGGGCTGTAACCAGGAGAGTAAAGAATTTTGCCTCAAGAATGAGGTCTAGTGGATTAGTGTCATGGTAGAGGCAGTTATTTAGTGGCATTCTTCAAGATTCTCTTCCTAGTTTTTTAAATAATAATTTGGATTAATACACAAAGTATATGCAATACATTTTATTTTACCTAATATACAAATATCTTAAAAATGAGACAACAAAAACTTACTGCATGGTGGATTCAGAAACCAAGATAGAATTATGGGTCTAAATTAATAACGTTTACTAATGGAATATAATGAAAGTATATTCCATTAAAAGAGGCAAATGAGCAGGAGAGTGAAAAGTGGCTTTGTATAAATGCATTACCAAACCAAACCCAACAAACCAAAAATAACCTGACATTTTCTTTGATGGTAAGTTAAATACAAGCCACCCTTGTGTTGTGGCTCCTACATACGGACCCATGAAGGGTCACCTTAGACCACTAGTGTGTTGTGTTTAGTTCTCAGCACTGCATTTGTACATGGAGATCACAGAAATGCTAGTGGACAGCGTGCAAGGGAAAGGGAGATGGGGAAGCTCACATCGGCGAAGAATGCCGTGTCTGCTCAATTCCTACCAGTGTGACTTGGCGCATAAGTTAGGGACATGTTTGTGTCATCATCACAACCAACATAGAGAGTGCCTGATGGGTAGGCATAAATCAGCAATTCATATTGTCTGATGGCCAAGGAAAGTCTGATAGGGGAGACTGGCAGGTAGGCCAGCGATGAAGTACACAGGGCCCCATGGATGGGGGCAGCACTGAGAACAGGTTAATCCTTGGGTATGTTCTAGATGGGCAACCGTAATGAACCAGGGAGAGAGAGAGAGAGAGAGAGAGAGGAATGGTTCCCATGTAGAGAAAGGATCGTGGGGAAACATAGCGGCAGAGTAGCTGTTGGTGCTCTTGGAGTGGGAAGTACCGTGGTATGGCTGGAGTGTGGGAAAAGGTCATGAGCTAATGCTAGAAAGAGACCAGGGCCACTACTGGCCAGACTAAGGGGTTTAACTTTTTTCTTCAGGGATGGAGAACTAATGAAGGGCTTTCAGTAGCTGACATGATTAATGATGTAATTTAAGATGATCACTCTGGCTTCAGTTTGGACGATGGATTGGAAATAATGGGTCAAGGAGACCAGTAAAATGACTGATGCATAACTTTTCCAGGTGCAAAGTTATGAGGGCCTCATCTCACATGGTAGCAGCAGAGGTGGAAAGGTGGGGTCAGACTCCAGAGTTATCAAGGAATTAGCATCAGTGGAACTTTTACTGAAGTGGAGAGAGGAAGGAGGAGGAGTTCAGTTTGATGACCAGAATTCTTACCAATGTGACTCGGTGGGCAATAATTTGATAAGAGAGGAAATGTAGGGGGAATAGCAGGTTTGAAGAATATATTTGGTCTGAGTTTTCTTGGGAAGATGCCCATTGATGCCCATTCTCAGTTGGATACTTGGGTCTGGAATCCCAGCAGAGGCCTGTGACACAGCTCCAAGGGTGGAGACAGGACTATACCGGGCAGAGGGGTCCACAGCCCCTGGGCCCTGGACCAGTACAGGTCCACGGCCTGTTCAGAACAGGGCCATATAGCAGGAGGTGAGTGGCAGGCGAGCCAGAGAAGCTTCATTTGTATTCGCAGCCGCTCCCCAGCGCTAGCATCACCGCCTCAGCTCCACCTTGGACTATCAGACACTGGATTCTCACAGGAACACTGGTCCCTGGTGCCAAAAAGGTTGGGGACCGCTGCTGTATAGTAAGCTTGTTGGAGACAGGGCCGCATTTCACAAATGCACAAATCTCTTTGCATCCTTCACAGTCTTAGCAAATTACCCACACAGCACGTAGTAGATATTTCATAAATATTCAGGTTGAATCGGAATGGGCTGCGAGGGATTTCGCTTCATTATAATTAGCAGTAAAACCACGCTCTACGCTGAAAGAAGTCAAATAGTATATAAATCTTAGGTTTTGTCTTTGCTCTCAACAGATTGCACCTTATTTTATTAGCGGACTCAGGCGGTGTCTTCCTCCTGCCCCAGCAGGTGTCCACGGAAAATGGAGAGGAAAGAGTAGCTCAGTGGCCTAGGGCCTGGCACCAGCCAGCGCCAACGTGCCGCTCGACTTTGTAGAGATGTAGAAATTAGGCTGACTTCTTCTCCGTCTCCCCCCATCCCCTTCCTCCTCCTTCTCTTTTATTGATTTACAGGGAAAAGCATTTCCATCATTCGGGAACCTAATACACCTGAGTTGGCCAATTCTTTTCATGAATGTTTGAATATACACTAAAGGAATCTGAGGGGTCTGGATGTTTCAGGAGAGGGTAACAGACAGGCTTTGACATCGTACAGAGCTGGCCATTTAGCGAGGAGCCTCAGTTTCTTTACCTGTAAACGGATTAACTATACCTATTTCCAGCCATGAGGACGAACTGAAGTGAAACTTTGTGCTGATCACTAAGAGTAAACACTGAGTAAACAACACCTGTTCTGTCACTGCGAGGGGCTGTCAAAGAATTGGCCTCTTTTGTAGGTTTACATTAGGGGGACAGAAGGATCTGGCGTACTCCATGCAGGCTGCAGGAGTCAGATCTGCAAAAGCCAGTTCCGATCGATGAGTTTTGAAGTTTTGCTGCCTCTGTCCCCACGTGCTCTTGTGACCCTCCTAAGGCTTGCTCCTGGAGGGATTTGTAACTGCCTCCCTTCATTCACTTGCTGTCAGAGGAATCTCCCACAAACATGGATCTCACCTTGGGACTCCTTTGTGCAACACCTCCAGTGGCTTTGCCATTGTCTACTTAATCTCCACGAGCTGTCTGTCACCTGAGGTGTCAGGGCGCCCCCCAACCCCGCCCCCCCGTCTGTGGCTTACTGCGACAAACTGGAGTTTTGGTTTTTAGACAGGCTCTTATTTAAATATGACTCTGGCACAAGGATTTGACCTCGGTCCTCATTTAAATTACCTGAGCCTCTCTATTGTCACTGGTAAATGGGATTATGATGTTTGCCTTGCAGGTGTATGCAGGGCTTAGAGATGACAGGAGTCAAGTCATAAGTGCTGCTCAAAAAATGACAGCGATTATCCTGCTAAACTGCTTTTGCTCGTCCCTGTCTTTCCTCACTCTGGCACCTCTTCTCACATCCCAAAACCAGATCATTTCGTTTTACCTCGAATCCACACTGTCCCCATCTCTGCTTCTTAAGCATTCCTAATTTTAGGAATTGAACATCATTAATTTTGAAGATTTCTACCCAGACCTATATCAAATATAAACACAACATAATAATAAAGTGATATTCTTAGGTTTTTGCATTGCCAATACTGTGATTTCACAGTTTTTCTTTTGACTCGTTTTTAATGGGTGTACTTTCTTATGTCAGATACCCATATTAGATACAAAAATGGGGAGTGTAAACTAGTGAATTTAGAAACTAGTGAATTTAGAAAAAGCAATCACGGACAAGAAGACAACAGAGAATCAATTATTCTATGCCTCTTTGGCTTGACTTTTCAGGCTAATAGGTGTTCCTTCAACTTGGTAAGTATTAATATTTAGTGATTCCACTGCACATTTGATCTCTCTCAGAATTCTGTCCAGAATATTCCTTAAGTGAATACATTATTGGCAAGACTCATGGATGTTACAGAATACCTGAGCTGTGACAAGTATATCTTAATTTTAAACGTTTCAAATGGTTTCTTTTGATAACTAGAGAAGGTATGAATTCATTTTGGAATCAGGTGTCTGAACTCTCTTATACAGTCATTTCAATTAATGAGGGACTGACCAGTGTTGATTAAGGAGGGTGGAGGAGCGTGTATTAAGCTGTTTCTCTCTGAGAGGTCCTGCCACCCCAACTTTGCCTCTAACTTTGATCACATCCAGCTGCTGCCACAGTTCTTATCCTCCCCTGCCTTCTCTCCCCATTTATCCAATTTTAGAAGGAGTTATAAAGCTTGGATCACAAAATAGGAAGAAATAAACTATATGAACCAGAGGTACCACTTTTGAATATCTGTGCATCTAGCTTTTCTTATGTCACTTCACCTGTGCACAGAACCAAGTCTCCTCAAAAGATAACTTGGCAAAAATCTTGGAATAAACTAAGCGATGTTCAATTATCTGGCATGATAAAACAAGGTAATTTGGCTAGATGAGATTCCTCAGGAGAGCAATGGAGTGGGAAGGAAAATAGAATGTGCTTTAAAATATTATTTCCTCTTAAATTTACCTTCGTAGAAATTTGTCTTCCTACATACGGCCTTTAATTTGGAATACAGCTTCGAGTCACTGAAGCAAACCTTGCTTTATATACAGTATGATACTGGATCAATAACGCGGTGGTGCACGGAGCCAAAGGAGCTCGAGATTAGGCTGCTGTTTCCTTTTACTGTTCAGTCAACAGAAAAGAAGAAGAAAAAGAAGAGAAATAAAATACAAAGGGAGACATTTTCATCTGTTTTCTGAGCTTCCATTCCCCTCAGCTCCCAGGGAATGAGTGTGCAAAACTGTATCATTCCCATCTTAAAAGATAGTTATAGAACTTTTCTTTTTGAAGCATCTGGGACGTTATGCTTTCACATATACAAATACCAAGAAGTTCTTTAATGAAGTGTCAGGCTGTAAATGTTTAACAAACATGGTATATCCTTTTCCATCCTTTTAGCCTGTCTGTGTTCTTATTTTTAAAGTGAGTTTCTTCTAGCATCATATAGTGGAGTCTTCTTTTTTGGTCCAATGTCAACATTTCTACTTTTTAATTGGGCCATTTAAACCATTTACATTTAATGTGGTTATTGGTATAGCTGGCTTAAAATTGACTGTCGTACTGTTTGTTTTCTGTCCCACTTTTTCTGCTTTTCTATCTTCTTTTGAATTACTTGCTTATATTATTCCATTTTACCTTCTTTGTTGGCTTACTAGATCTAACTCACACCTTTAACTTGTCTTAATCTACCTCCAGGTGAAATTATACCTCTTCTGTGTGTATAAGACCTCACAACAATGCAGTTCTATTTTACACATCCTGGCCTTTGTGTTATTGTTACACATTTTACTTCCACATATATGAGAAACCCCACAAGACATTGTTATTATTTCTGCATCAACTAGTCAATGTGTAAAGGTATTTAAAACTAAGAACAAAGATTCACTATATTTACTCAAATAGTCCTCATTTTGACATTCTTCATTCCATCTGGGTTTCCTTCTGCCTAAATGACTTTCATAAATATTTCATGTAGAGTAGGTTTGCTGGTGATGAATTCTTTTCAGGTCTTGTATGTCTGAAAAGTCTTTTTTTTTGGCTATGGAATTTAAAGTTTTCGAATCTTTTTTTTTTTCCTTTCAGTACTTAAAATGCATTATTCCATTCTCTTTTGGCTTGCATTGTTTCCATAGAGAAGGCCACACTAATTCTTATTTTACTTCTCTGTCTGTAACGTTTCTTTTCACTCTGGCTGTTTTAAAATTTTTTTTTTTTTATCACTGGTTTTAAGCAATTCAGTTATAATGAGCCTTAGTTCAATTTTCTCCATGTTTTTAAGTTTGAGGTTTTTGGTGCTTCTTGGATCTTATAGATTTATAATTTTCCTCAAATATTTTCCAAATACCCCTTTTTCTCTCCTTTGGAGATTCCCATTGAATGTAGTTCTTTCACAGATCATTTCATTGTTGCTTTGTTCATTTTCTAAATTGTTTCTTTTCAGTCTTTCTTTTATTTCTGGTAGTCTCTATTACTATGTCTCTGATTCCACTCACTTTTTTTTCTTCGGCAATGTCTAGTCTGTTGTTAATTCTATTCAAGTTATTTTTCATTTCAAGTCATATTTTGCAGTCTTTAGAAATAATTTTTGTTTGGTCTTCAAAAAGATTCTTATATATCTTTACTTAACATGTTTAATTTCTCATTGGGCTTTTTGAAAATATGGAATAGAGTTATAATAACCATTCTAATGTCCTTATCTCCTAATTCTACCAATTATTTCATTTGGGGGTCAGTTTTCCTCAATTTATTTTTATCCTCATCATGAGTCATGTTTTTCCGCCTTTTTGCATGCCTGGGAATTTTTGATTAGATGCCAGACATTGTGTTTTTTATGTTGTTGAATGTTGGATATTTTTGAAATCTTTATGAATGTAAGCTACAGCAGTATACATTTTATGGCTAAAAGCCAAAGTAGTACTAGATGCTTCCATTTCTAGAATTCTATCATTTTGTTTTTATGATAACCTCAAAGTGAAGCAAACTAATTTAGAAAATTTACTAAGAAGAACCTTTCAAAAGAGAGTCTACCACATTCAGTATAAATGAATATCAAAGGCTTTTCCTTAAATGAAAGAGTTAGAGATATAAATATTTCTTGAATAATTAGCTTTGGGAACAAAAGACCAAGAGAAATAACAACAAATGAATTCTTTAACTGTGCTTTTCTCCGAGGCGTTGTTGGTTTCTGTCTGTATGCATGTCTGCATGTGTGTATATCCATTTTTGTATGTGCATGAGCATGAGTGTGCATAAAGATATTGCAATTGGAAGAACAGTTCAGGTCATCTGTCACCACTCTGATCACTTAGAGGAACATCTACCCAATGTAATGTCATGCTTCAAATTCCTGGCATAGTGGGATGGAATATACATCTCCTAACTCCCATTCTGGTAGTTTCTTCCCTGCTTGTTTCAGTATTTCTCCTCCTTTTTACAATGGCGAGGTGAAGAGAAAGTATTTGGAAAGATTTTTTATTATCCTATATCACAGTTTACTTTCCTTTCTCCTTCCTTTTAATCAGCCCTCTAACAACTTTTGTTTCTCTTCGATGGGCCCCTTAAAAAAATTCTTTAATTTGTTATGATACTCAGTGCAGTCATACTCTATGTAATCCATTTGCTCTTAACTATTAATATATTATGTTACATAATATGAACAAAGTCTTCTTAAAATCTCAGTTTATTTAATTCTTCTAGAACTTTATGAAGTAAATAGATGGCAAAGATATTCCATTTTAAAATGATGAAACAATGATCTACATTCATTTAATACCTTTTTTTAAAAAGAGGCTCACTTTGCTTTGTAGACATGATCTCATCATTCCTTTAATTGTGTAATCAGATAGATAAAATGTGATGAGCAAACTTAATACTTCGTGGAATTTCTGGCACTGCGTACATCTTGCTAGTGTTCCTCTGTTTTGCTGAATTATTTTATATGATATAATAGATGGTCCATATGGAAATAGTCACAAGGACACAGCAGAATGCTTTTACTTAGTTTAAAAAAAACCAAAGGATAGGCAAAATGAAATATTTTCAGGTTTATTTGAGGAAGATTAAAAAAAATTTAACCTCTTTTATTTCACTTGTAATATTTTCCTTCTTAAATTCTTGTACATTAGGACTAAAATTATCCACTTACTTTGGCTATATTAATGGATGGTGTGAGCTGTTCTGTTGCAAGCTTTATTTTACCTTAGAAAGTCTGGAAGTGGCCTGTTTGTTATCAGGTGTCTTTTGTTCTTGGAATTGGAAGGCGTGCCTCACGTTTCAATAGCGCCTTTAGTTGTAGCCACCACAGCATCACAGAGCAGACTGTCTTCACATTCCTGAGCTCAAATAAAGGTGCGTCTTAAATTTGTGGCCTTGGAACATGTGAGTTTAAAATGAAAATCTCTATCCCGAGGTCTGTAAACTATCAGAATAGTATAAAGTTTATGTGCATGTGCCTTTTTTTCCCTCAGAAAAGGGTGTATAGCTTTCAATGTTTTTTTTTCTTTTAACCTGTTGCCCCACAATTTTTAAACCAATATCTTAGAAGCTTGAGTTTTATGACACTTCTCTGTTTCTGCTTCAGTTCCCCAAGAATTATGACTCCATGGCATCATCATGGTAATCTTAATATGTAATTTTCTTCAAAAGAGCAGTCCATTCAAGGGCATATAAAGACCCACAGCAGTCTTAGGAAATGACCAATGAAATCGTGTCAGGGAGGACACCCTTGCATGTGGTACCTTGGTCAGCTGTGCTGTTAACACCATTGACTGGGAGGCTGAAACAACAAGCATTTATTTCTCACAGTTCTGGAGTCTGGAAATTCAAGATGAGGGAGCAGCATGGTTGGGCTAGTGGTGAAGGTCCTCTTCTTGGTTTGTATTTCAACAAGGAAGAGAGAGAAAGAGCAAAGTAGCTCTCTTCCTCCTCTTATAAGGACACTAATGCCATTCTGGGGGGCCCAGCTAATGATTTAATTACCTCTCAAAAGCCCCCACCTCAAAATGCCAGCACATTTAGACTTCAATGTACAAATTTTAGGGAACACAAACATTCAGTCCACAGCAGATATTATATTTCATTAGATGTAGTATTTTTCAAATGTGGTATAGGAAAATCAGAAATACTCAGACCTTACACCAGACAAAACAAATAGGAACTCTGAGGGCAATGCTTAGGAATCTATTTAGTCAAGTTTCTTTAGTGATTCTAACATACACTGAGAATTGAGGACCACTGATAGGCAATATATTGGACAACTATAATGTTTTCATCTTTTAATGGCTAATAAAATCAAGTACACAGAGGAGTTACAACCAGCTAAATCAATTAAATATAGTTAATTTTATGCTGGATTTGGTTATGGCCATTTTTCTTTTTTGAAAAGTGATGTGCAGGCCCAGTATAGGGAACACTGACATCCCTTTGTTGCAAATGTTTATGAGATGCTATCTTTTGAGAGAACATTTAGATGGCACTGTGTCTGTCTGGTGGGAAAAGGTTTTCAGCTCTTGTCTGTTGATCTTGAGGTTGTGTTGCACTAGGGAATGAAACACTCGGTGTGTTATAGCCACAGAAGCAGAAAGTGCTTTCTCTCCCCTAGCCCCTTCTTCCCAAGATGTCATTTCTTGAAGAAAAACAAAACAGAAAAGGAACAAATGTATTCTCTGGGAGCTTGGAGGAGCATGAATTATTTATTCTCAGAAATCCTCTACTATCTTTGCATGAAAGAGAGTCCTGTTATTAAAAGTGAATGTTTCTTTTTCTGCGTGTCAATAACTGGGAGATCAGAACAGACTGGCTGTTAGATTGCTTCCTCCTTGGAGAATGAGCTCCCCAAGGCAGCGGCTGCCACAGCTAAGCTATTTTTAAGACAATAAAATCATTAGAATTGATATATTAACACCCCAAAGTGAAGTGACAGGGGTCTTCCACTGAAGCAGTCTAAAAGGAAGAAAAGGCCATTAAAATGATCCCAATTACCTTTTAATTATGAATTAACACATTTGCATAAATCACAGCACAGAGGATTTCCAGTGTGTGTGTATGTGTGTGTGTGTGTGTGTGTGTGTGTGTGTGTTTAAATTGCCTGGGTTTACGAGGCTCCTTAGTTTTCTCTCAGCTAGGTCGAGCAGTAAATTCTCCACTACCTTCATCCAGGAGCTCAGGAAGTCAATTCTTTTTGCCTGGAGAAAAATTTAAATTTTCCCTTGATGCCAGTGATCTCATTTTCTTTCCAAGTGGTTGTGCAAATGAGAACAATCGTTTTGTCTTTTCCAGTTTATACTGGGTTTCTCTAGAGCTGAAAGAACATGGCGCTTCCTTGATAAAATAAATTTTGTTTAGGAAGAGGCAGCTGGGCATTTCAGTCCTGGAGGGATGGGAAATAAAGGAGAATTACAAATTGGCTTGCCATTCTGCTGGGAAGTGGCTTTGAGTCACAGCCTCCGGTGGCCCACCTAGCAACCTGTTCTTTCTCCTCTAGGGTAAGTATTAATCTGGAGACTGTCGGCATTTCATTCTGGAAATAAAATACTAGCTGTTTGGATTCAGATCTTATCTTTTTTCAGCATTGAGGGAGACCCCAGTGACTGAATCACCATTACATAGACCTCTGTATGGCCCATGTATGCATACTAGCCAGTCCCACTAGAGAAAAGGCAGTGTTTGTTGACTTTTCTTTCTTAAAATAGGTAACCTTTTAAAGAAAAATATCAAGGCTGTTTTAAGGCAAAATCCTAAAGGCAGGTGGTTGATCTGTTGCGTCACAACCACCCCAATTTAGACATTCCCATCCCCGAGAGTGCTCAGGGCCTTTGTATCACTGACAGCCTTTCCCACTCCAATTTCCATGCCTCTTCCTTTCTCCCTTCCTGTCTGCTTGTTATTATTTGGGAGCTGGATATATTTCTATGAAGCAAAAGATTAGAGACAACCCAAATACTCATCAATAGAGAGGGCTGGCTGGCTAAATAAAGTGTGGCACATCCATTTAATGAAATACAATGAAGCCATCATAAAGAATGTGGAGCTCCATATACTGATAAGAAAAAATCTCCAAGATTCATCTTTAAGTGAAAAAGAAAAGGTCCAGGACAGTGTGTATACCGTATCTTTTATGCTATCCTTGGTTTAAAAAAGGGGTGGGGGAATAAGAATCTGTATCTTTACTTACATATGCTTAAAACACCCTCTGGAATGATACATAAAAAAAGTACAGCCTAATAGTGGCTAATGCTGAGGGAGGAAGTGGTTTTAGCTGGGGAGAGCTATTTCAGTGTATACCTTTAAATTATTTTTAAATTATATGTGTATTTTTTAATTTAAAAGGGTCTTTTTTCAGTTAAGTTTAACATAAATTCAGAAAATTGCAAAGAGCTTTAGTCTACAGCTCAAAGTGCTCATCTGTGTCATCAACACCCCTATGTGGAAATTAAACATTATTCGGCAGTCCTCTTAGCTCCAGGAATCTTATCTGTCTCTGGTGCCCACCAGTCACATGTGCCCTCAGTAGTACCCACTTTCATGACTTCTCACTTCTGTTGAAAGGCCATCTTTCAAAAGAGAGACAATCATGACTCATACAAACACAAAATGCATATGAGTCAAAGATCTTGCTTAACTCATTAATTAATGAAGAGACTGGTAAAATGTAAAAAGAAAAAACCATAAAAACAAAAAATGAAATCCAAAACACTTTAAGGAGGATCCAAAGAACAGATCCACATACAGACAATTAGGAAGCTGAAATGAATCAGCTTAATAGATGCAACATTAGCCAAAATCCACAGAGCAATGATCACATCTTCATCAGACACAATTCTTTTGTGTGTCTATAGACAAAAATATTTTGTATTACTACCTATTGTTCACAACTTATAAAGCCACAAGTAGGTCAAAGACAATGAAAGGCCCTTATAGAACCAGATAACTCAGAAGGTTGTGTTGAACAGTGCCCCTTATTTCATTGAGAAGATATTCAGGAATCTCTTTTTTATTCCCATTTCAAAGTCATTCACTGATTTTTTCTGATACGTCATGCATTAATTTTGTGTTTTTGAACATTGTGTAAATAGATTCATACACAAAACTTCTGACTTCTTTTCCTCAATATTGCTTATTAGAGTTATGCATTTGTGTGTGGTTTTTGTGAATTCATTTACATTGTTAATTCTATTGTTCATTCTGTTTATGAACATTTAGATTGGTTTCTGTTTTGAGTTGAGAAACTAAAGCAGGAATTGACAAAATTTTTCTGTAAAGGGACAGATAATATGTTGGCTTTGCAGGCCTTTTGGTTTCGGTTGCAGCTACTCAACCTTGCTGCTGTGGCAGGAAAGCAGCCAAGGTCAATATACAATGAATGCATGAGACTATACCCCAATAAATCTTTATTTACAAAAACAATCACATGGCTGGGTTTGGCCAACAGACTGCAGTTTGATGACCTCTGACTTTAATCTTTTACAAGTGTACAAGTGACTGTCCATTTGAATATAACTTTATTTCAGGGCATGTTTGACCAGGTAGATACAAGTTGCAAATAACTTTATTAAGGTACTTACCAAAGATCCCATTTAAACAAAATCAGACTGATCGACTTCTCAATAAATAGCACCACAGGATGGTTTAATTTCCAAGACTCTTTGAAAACCTCACTTCAAAATACTCACCTTCCTGTGTCCATCAAGCCTAAATGATTATATCTTGGTACTTAGAGTCTAATCAAGCTTCTTCCATTGAAAGACACACCTCGAAGGGAACCCAGAACATAAATATCCCTCCCCTACTGAGACACTACTAAGACTCTGACAAGGTGACACTCTCCTTTACTGTGGTGACCAATGAACTCAACTTTCTTATTAATAGAGTGTGTGGAGGCATTTGGGGGGACCCAGAGTCTGACAAAGCTCTGATGGCAGTGCCATAATGAACATCCTCAGGGTGTCTGCTGGTAACATCTGTGTATATTCCTGCTGGCAATGTGTCTAGTGGACAAATTGCTGGGTCACAGGATATATGATGTTCAGTGTACTAAGGCAGCGGCTTTTGGACTTTTTGATTTTTGAATGCATCATCTACTACGAAAATTAAATAAGAATGCAAAAAACAAGGATATACAAAAACAAGATCAATAAAGTAAAAATGTAGGATTATCTAGCAACCAAAAAGGAAAGACTGTATTTTGTGGACAAAAATATCCTGGTTTTTAGGAAAATGTATATAATGCTGAAGCAAATGTAATTCTTCAAAATCTGTTGCAGCTAAGACTAAATACACCACAAGAATGTTCGAACCTTCATGCTCTAGTTCCATTCACCACGTATGCTACCAGCTAGGGATTGGGTTTCCCAAGATACCTTATGTGCCAGACACTCCTTGCGCTTTGCCTCACATCTTTTTAAACTCATTTCATTTCTTTTTAGACTCATTTCTGATTTCAGCTATAGCCAGAGGAGCTGGTTGTGACCTGTGTAAGCTTCCACCCCCACTGTGGTGACAATATCATGCCTTGTGACTGCATGCGACTTGTATGTTTGGCCCTAGGACTTCTTCATTGGCACAGTGTGGGACACAGAAGGGAGCCCCGACGTGGGAGTGTTGGAGAGTTAGCATTTCCTGGGGGCAGTCCTTGAGAAATGATGGGTAAATGCTTCTCCTGGGTTATGGACCAGTGTCTGAGTCATTCCTCACCCCTGAACCAATTCCACAGAGTCTGTCTTAAACAGTATAAAAGTTCCGTTCTGTTATCATTTAACCACTGCACAGGTGAGACTTGTAATTCATACTAAGTTGTATACATTTAAATTCTGGGAAAATGTAAATTCCATGTGAAATTTGGAGCCAGTGGGCTGGGCCAACAAGGATAACTGACTCCATCATCCCTCTGCTGACCTCCTCTATGCATAGTGACGGCAAGTCTTTCTAGATTTTGGGAGGTCCTACGGAAGATGCTGTGGCTCCAAGCCCACATGTTATCCCTGTACACTAGCCTCTGGCCAGGAGCCATGAAGACTCTACGCTAGTGCGATGACTCAGATGCTGTATTTTCAGGGCAATAGCCTGTTGACCTCATGCAGCTCCATCTTCTTACACCAGCTGTTTTGCCAAACTTAATGCAAAGCAAACCCCTCATACAATTACAGTTTTAACTTCTACAATGACCCCATACTATTTATGAACCCCAGTAGCTGACCTGAACTCAAACTTCCACGTACACGGAGGGATCTGCCGTAGGGCCATAGCTTGGAAGCACTGCCTTGGAAGAGGGGGATCCAGATGGAAAACTGGGCTTAGCTGTTCTTATGTTATCACTATACATTTTGAGCATAAAGTTAGGAAAGATTGTGGACCCTTCTCAAGTATTTCGGGTCATACATGGGGAGATATGCCTTCTCTAGGTTCCCTCTGCCAGTTGTGTGTTGGAAGACCCTGTCTGGACCTTGCCTGGTAGCCCACATTCAGTATGAACTATTTAAAGTTTACAAAGGGTACAAGAACCGGGTGGGATGGGAGGTCGTGGACCACTGACAGTGCCTCAAAGCCCACGTGTCACCTTAAGCGTACTACTATGCAGAGGACTTCAACTAGTCACAGCCAGAGAGTCCCTGGCCCCATCCTATCAGAAGCACAGATTCTATTTGTCATATTCTTTGATTTTTTTCTCTGTGTCTCTTTCTTTCTATATAAAATTTCTCTTTTATGTTTTTCTCCCTGAGTTGACAATTGCTACTTGAGGCTTTTATTGAATAGTGTTCAGTTTCAAAAGCTTAATTTAAATATAATGGGGGCAGCTTTGACTCTAATATCACGTGAAATATTTTTTTCTTCTGTGAGCAAGTATATGCTTCTGGTTATGAAGCTCTATGGTCTCAGGTGAAGCTGTTTTTGTTCCGGACCTAGGAGCAATCCTGTTGAATGGTTCGGTTCAGATCACATTTCTGCTACCTCTATTATTATAATGCTGCTTTTCTTAGTGTGACAGGTGCGAACTGTCCATTATATCAGCGAGATATCAGTCAGGGTCCCAGCAGGAAACAGATGACGTACTCGAAATAAGTTAATTCAGTGAGAGAGTAGCGTTAGCCACCTAGGGAAAAGCAGGAACCTTTGAGGGGTGCATATTCGGCTTGAGGTGACCTTGAAGGGAGGAAACCTCTTCTCTTCTCCACACAACAACCTGGGCTTCTCATTAACTGAACTTAACTGGAAGCCAGAGGATTTGGATGTAATCCATAAGTCAGCTGCCTGGGAACAGAGACCAAGATGGAGAAGAGAGGAGAGGGGCTTTGGAGGTGAGAACGGGAGACACCTGGCATGAGGATGCAGGATATAGGAGTCTATATTCATCTCAGTCACGATTATATATCATTCAGTCTCACCTCTCTGGATGGAGAACCCAATATTGGTCTGTTTTTAGGGTTCTTTAGTTTGGGTTACATAGAGAGTGCCTTTGATGGTCCTGACAGGTTGTCCTCTGGCCTTTGATCCTGGCTACACCTGATGCCCTGTGGAAGGCTGGTTCTCCCATTCCTCATGGTGGTCCCTTCACCTGCACAAGGTCTCCTATACTTGCCCCTTTTGACAATCTGGCTAAATCTCCTAGTGGACTTAGTTCAGCATCATGATTCTCACATCCCTACAGGGACCAGAGAGGTATCAAATGAGTGCTTGGGGGTAAGTGCAGGGTAGAGCTATGAGGTCAAGGAATGTTTCACATTCCTCTCCACTACAGTCAGGTAAATCACAGAGAAAGGATGATGCTAAATGACAGCTGAAGCTTGAATTCAAGAAATACTGGGGCACTTGCTTTTCTGCTTTAGCTATTTGCTGCCCTTTGGGAATGTAGGCTATTTTAAGACATGCTGGCAATCCAGATTTTCGTGTAAAACTTCTAAATTTTTAAACGCTAGCAACAGGGAGCAATGGTAAGACAATACTACAGCATCCCATGGAAGGGATTAAAAAATAAGCTTTTGGGGAGATTTATGAAGCCGAGGGTCAAGAAGAGTAAGCATGGACATCCTTGTCCTTTCCTCAGTGTACAGGAGAGTGGGTTGGGGGCATATGAAGTTTTTGGACATGCTATTTCCTGGAGGAGACCTGGGCACACCTGCTGGTTTACTTTCTGATAATGCAAATATGAGAATAAAATAGAGAATAAAGTTTTGAGCTTAGGCACCAAGTAGTCTGGAGTCAACACCAGCTCTGCAGGAAGTTGTCTGGGATCACCACTTGCTACCTGGCAAGGTCATGAGAAGTTGGATTGGCCCTCCTGAGAGAATGACCCCCGGTCCTACGAAAAGTTGGGCTCATCACTTAGAACTTGAGCTCCATTGTTTTCCCTTGGCTATCTTGTTTGTTTCTCTCTGCTGCAGCTAATTCACAAAGTTTAGAACAGTGAACACATGTCAAACAAGCAAAAGACAAGTCTTTGGGCCACCAGTTTGAGAGCTCTTGACTAGACATTGGAAACCAAAATGCCCACTTGAGATTACTTACCAGGGTGAAGACCTGCCCGATGGCTCTTTTCCAACCCTCTCCCTGAAAAGGGATCCTCCTGTCCACTGAGGTCAGAGAAAACCAAAATATCAGGAGGAAGAATTAAATGACTGACTCGTCTCCTGGAGTGAGGAGAGATTCATGGCATTTAGTTCTGATGAATCTGAAGCAGAGGAAAGCAAAACACAGATGATTGATTTTCTGTACCCTGATATAGTAAATTCTTAATGAATGACTTTTCCACCCTCGTAGAAAAGTTAGAATCTTTAACACTGACCCGAGAAGGAGGATGCCTTGCTGGCAGGAAATGCCTGGACTCTAGGATCCTCTCCTTCTCTCCAGGAGCTCATCTTGCGTTCTGGACTCGCTCATGAGTGCTGTGCTGCCCACCCTCCCTGGCTCAGGGCTGGGATATGATATTGCTCCCCTTTAATGCTCTAGACCACACATGGGTTCCAGGCCCTCGTCTTTTCTCCACGGCACAACTAGTTAAGGCCACCCTGTTTTAAAAAAGACTTTTGTGATGCCTTGAGAAAATATTCATTCACTCATCATTTAACAAATATTTGTAGGTGCTTCCTACATGCCAGGCATTGTGCTAGGAGATTGTTTGGTGAGCAAAATAGACACAGTCTCTGCCTTCCTGGCACTGCTCCAAGGCTCATCAAGACAGGGTGATAGAACCTGGATAATCTTAGGTGTAATACGTGGCTCACTCACTGTCCTACGTTCTACCATATAGATCTTCCTTAGCTCCTGACCTCCTTCCAGGTGGTGGAAGCTGCCTTCTTACCTTGACTGCATGGATCTCGACTCTCAGAATCCAAGTCTAAGAGAGAAAGCACCAGGTTTATTCTTCCTCCAGCCTCCATGAGTCAGTCCCATCATGCTTAGCTTCTTCTTTGAAGATAATTTTTCTTCCCCAGGCAGACCAGGCTTTCTCTCCCTCATTGCTCTAGCCTCTTTCCAAAGAAGAAACCTATTGGAACACAACTTAACAACCCCAGATATGTAACGTAAAAGTGGGTTTATTGTCGGGTGTCACTTCACACTTTAAATATCCCGCTTTTAAGAAAATAATGAGTTGATGTGGTATTGCAGAAAGAAGAATACAATTGCTTAGGTCTAGAGTATATCCTCTCTGAAAATTACTTTCAATAAGCATGTTATAGTTACCTGTGTATTTGAAAATTGAACTTAAGAGCCTGTGATGTTTGGTATAATTTTCAAGAATGACTGAGCATTGACTTCCATTGGGTGGAAGAATATTTTTAAGTGATTTTAAAATTAGCTTGCCATTCATTTTGCATTCAACAAATATTAAGCGCATATTTAGGATCAGACACTGTGCAGGTATTGAGAATATAGCAGATGACTCAGGAACTTACATATAAGAACTATATGATACATAAGGAACTTAATGAATAATGAGATATGTGTGTGTATGTGTCTATGTGCTTGTATGTAATATGTGCAGTTTTGTCAGTCAGAATTTATTTGGAAAAGCAGAGTCACAATGTGTAGTTTGGAATAAAGAATAAATTATTGGAATAAGCACCTACACAACTGTGAGGAGAGCTAGGATGCGAAAGTCTGGAAGTGGGAGTTGGGTCAGGGTAGAGTCCTTACTCTGCCCGAGGCCCTGGTGAGGGAGAACAAGCCATAGCTCCCACATCAGGCTTTTACAGTGCAGGGGCTTTTGGAGAGGCCTTTGGGAAGCTGTTGGCTCTGAAGATCCATGGCATAGTGTCTGGTTGTGGGCCTGGTACCACCATTGGGCAGCAGGGCCCACAGTCAGGAAGAACTAGATGCAGAGTGGAGGAGAGTGAGGGCAGGTAGGACTCTGGGGGCACCTTGTCCCTGACCTTGACCTCTCTCTGTTTACTGTTTTACTTCTGCATTCCAAATTTTCATTTAAGTTCCTTTGTTTTGAGTAACTCAAACCTGGAACCACACAGAGAAGGATATTTTGGGAAGCATAGCTTGCATCTTTAATCAATTTGTCATATCACAATCCAGCAAAATAATTAATCTGCCTGTTGTCAGTTTATTTAATAGACCCAGCTATTGATTATAGGAGAGTCGAGAGAAAAGCTTCCCTTCCCCACGTAAGGACACACACTCACACACACACACACACACACACAATTTTGGCCTGCTGTGATCTATTACAAAACTTTTCTGGATGGTGTGTTACACCATGGGCCATCCCATGCACTTGCATTATACCATGATTTCTAAGTAGTTGTGACTCTTTAATAACTTTCTTTAATAACTTAAAGTAATGCTAAACAAAATTTTTTATAAAGCAACCGAGAGGTCTAATAGACTTTTGTTGCTTTTGGGTGCATCATATTCAGCAGAAAATCCTCCTCATCACAAATGCTTAAAATAGCATGTGTACCTCCCTGACAGATGCTGTATGGTTTCCTCCGTTTCAGAGTCCGTGTGGTTATCAACAGACTTCCCATCAGTTAGAAACTCCCATAAATCACAAGTTCTTGTTGTCTTGTTAGGTGTTCAGTTATCGTTGAGTAAAATCCATTTAGAGAACATCCTCACACTTATCTGTTTAACTCCTGAGCCCTCCAGAGAATTGGCAGCCAATGTTGGTGTTCTCAGGTGACAGATATAAGGTTTTACCTGCCAAAGGCCACAGAATCTGAAGAAAAAAGCAATCAGCAGGGGTTTTCCTCAATGATTGCTACAGATTCATGACTACATCCCCGAAATTATTGGGTAAATAGTTCTAAAACTGACTCATAATTGCAACAAAAGGAATTTCAGATTTTTTTCATCCATGATTTCTATTTTTTGAACTTAAAATAGAGGATCACTTCTTATACTTCGGAAAGTTTTGCCCAACACCCGTTTCATATTATTTGATGAGAAAAATCTGCAGGTGATATGGGGGCATAAACTGGAGAAAGAAAGAACTGAGAGTGTGTCCATCACTTTTACCGGGCGTGACCTTGGGCTGTAAACCGCAATGGGCTTGTTTCTTTTTCTTTTTCCTTTTTCCTCAAATGGGTACTCTAAAGGATATTTGTGAGGACTAAATGAGATGGGGCGGTTCAGGGTGCTGACCCCCTGTGTAGTCGAAAATTCGAGTATGAATTTTGACGCTGTAGTTGGCCCTTTCCATCTGAGGACTGAACCAACTGCGGATCGAAAATAGCAGTTGGGAAACCACTGTTGGAAATTCGAGAATATTGTTTTCCATCTGAGGTTCATTGAATCTGTGGATGAAAACCCAAGAATACAAAGGGCCAACAGTATTTATGGGAAGAAATCTGCATCTAAGTGGACCAGTGTAGCTCAAACTCATGTTGTTCAGGGGTCAGCTGTAATTCAGTGACTTAGCCAAATGTTAGTTTATAAACATTGTCTTTATTATTCTACTCAACACAAAGTTATTTTGTCATGGAGTTAATACACCTTTCTCTCTAAAGCAATCATTAAGAAGCCTTTGTGGGTATTGATTCTCCTCAGAAATAAAGGCTGATTTATTCTCTACAGGTAATAATTGATTTGCCATAAAGTTGACCACTGGTTTTATCTTCTGCTTTTTGCATTGTATGAACAAAAAAGGGATTGAGGAGGGACCATAGCTAATGAAAAATTTCAACATAAGAGATGTTGAAGTAAGTTTCTAGGCCCAAGATAGGGCCATTCTTGCCCCGGGTTGCCTTGGCAGCAAACCAGACTTTTTGTGTTGCCATAAATGCTTTGCTTGACCAGAGATGCAGTGTAACCAGTCAGCCAGTCTCTAAACATTAGTTCTGGGCCCTGTGTGTTTTCCCTTGATTTTTCTAAATAAACTTAGCTAAGCAACCCCAGCCAATCATGCCCTGTTTCCATCTTGCCTCTTCTAAGGCTCTATGAAACTCTCTCTTGCCCCTGATCCCTTGGGAGGAATGCTCCATTGCTTGTGAGGTTCTGTGCTCCCCCAATCCATGGATTGCTTTCCCTTTAATGAAGGACATCAAACTCGTCACTAAATTGTTTTCGTTTGTCAGAGGCTGCTGGAGAGATGGGATTAAAAAACTCTCTCTAGTCACACTCTAGAAGATGCTTGACATTTTTTATGAGATGCCTGGAATATTGTTTTTCTTAACAGCAGGAAGAAAGTCTAAAGTTAATCTAGTCGAATCTCAAACAACTAGCCATTGGATCGATTCAGAAATGTGTAAATGGAGATAATTATTTATTTTCACAGAAAACAACCAACCATTGATGGTCTAGATTCCTCATGAGGCACGTTTATGCTCTTTCCACTCTAGATGTAGGTCAAAAAATACCTTGATGTTTTCCTCCTATTCTCAAAACCCATACACATACTTCTTGACTGTAAATCTCATGTTCATATTAAAAACAAAGGAGCCTAGAAAAAGAAATTGAGTCCTGTCATACCTCAAATAAAAAATTTTCCTTTTGACTATGCAGATGAACAAAGTTTCTAGCTAGGATATTTCATTGCCAGATTATTCATCAAAATCCCAGGGTGAACTCAGAGGTGAGCCAAACCCCACAGTTAAGTTAAATATCTCCTTGGAAGATATTTAAATAAGACATAATATGATGATCACTGAGACTATAACTTAGTGTTATGCTCTTATTGTGAAGGAGTTAGTTTCCGAGTATAGCTTATGAGTTAGAACTTACCTCTAGATTATTTAATGATAATCATAAAATTTTATATGAATTTATATCTAACATATTGTGATTACAAATCATATATGTTAGCAGGTCATTTGTATCAAATATATCCATTTAAACTTTTACCGGGATGAGAATTCTTCAGAAGCTCCTTGATTGAGATCTAATCTGTAGTAAAATGATTTAAGCTGCGGTTTGACTAAAGGCCTTTGGATTTTGTGGCATAAACTCCATTCCCAATTTCTTGTCTAGCTTCTTTTCTCCCACTTCCTAATGGTTCACCTGTTAGTCCTCATCATAGGTACTAGGGTAAAAATTAAAAATCACAAAATTAATGGAGCCCGAAGGGAGCGTGACAGATCATCTGACCCAGCCACCTGCAATCGCAGCGTGTTTGAGTGTTCACGTGCTCTGTGACCAGGCACATCCAACCAAGTTAGCATCACTTCAACATGGCCCAAAGTGCTCATCAAATATAGGAACTTTTCCCTTCATATACTTGGAACTCTTTCGCTTAACTTGGCTGAGGTTTCTGGAAAACTCTCTGATTCCTGAGTGTATTCTTAAGTAAGTGAGAAAATTGGGTTCTATAGACAGGGCAGAATCCAGATAATGTTGCGTAAACCTTCTCCATTTCTTCCTCTGCCTCTGTCTTGAGGGCTGTCTCATCTTTGCCTCCAGCCTCTTGTTTCATCCCATTTCTTTGGAGCCTAAGGAAATAGTGCACAAAGAGCTTAGCACAGCACTAAACATGGAGCGGGAGCCCAAGAATGGCTTTGCACTTCAGCAACATGAGTTCACTGAGTCTCGTTTGCTGCTGTCTTTGCACACCTAGAACAGTGGCCGGAGTGTAGTCGATGCTTGGTAAATGCTCCATGAACTTGCTAACTTGCTCATGGAGACTCTTTTTCTGAATACCTACTTCTTTTTTTTCCCTCTCTCACCTGAAGAAACTCAAGGGAAAAAGAAGATTAAAAGACACCCTTTTTTAGTCACTGATCTTTGGCTAGAAAAATGGGAAATTATGGTGTATTGGACAGAATGAAGGAGATTTTTTCTAGCAATCTTTATGCTTAGTTGTAAGTAAGAATTCCCAGAGGAAAAAGCTCACATAAGCTCGTCTATTCCAACCACAGATTCTATTGTGAGACGTTTCAGAGAGGAATGGCTGAGAGGCTGATAAGAAGCAGCTGGAGTTTAATATTTAACCCCCATCTCTAAGTTCCCCCCAGTTAGCTGGGCACATGGTTCCCTGCAGAAGAGTCTTGTCTGGCTTTTTGGGTGCAGGGACACTCTGTCCTTGCAAACAATTCCCATCCTTCTGCTCAGCTGATGTCCCAGAGCTGATTTTCTAATGCTCCGTGATGCACAGGGCCCTCCTCAGCAGCACCCAGCCTCTCTTGTGATGTTCTCCTTCAAGTTGTAAGCGGATAAGCCATAAAACCCTTATGCTGTACACAGTTCTTACCCGATCCAGCTGTTTTTTATTCTCCCTTCCCAACATGCAACCAGCACCTGACACCTGAGCCATATTAAACTCCTCGCTCTCCGCCCCCAAGCGCCCTGGGTTCTGAGGCTTGCAGGTGTCTCCTATTCTGCCTAGAATGCCCTTCCCCCATGCCATCTGTGGTAGGTTGAAAAGTGATCCCTTCAAAGATAGCCACGTCCTAATCCCTGAACCTGTCAACCTTACCTTTTATGAAAAAAAGAAGTAAAGGATGGTTGGCTATGTGTAAAACCAAGGATCTTGAAATGGGGAGACCATCCTGAATTATCTGGGTGGATGTTAAATGCCATCAGGTGTATCCTTTTGGGAGGGAGGCGGAGGGATATCTGGCCCCCATAGACGAGAAGGCCTCGTGAAGGCGGAGGCAGGCATCAGTGATGTGGCCCAACCCAAGGACAGCTGGCCGCCTCTAGGAGCTGAAGGAGGCCGGGCCCAGCTAGCTTCTCCTGACAGCTCCAGAGCAAGCACGGTCTGCCACCTCCTGCCCAGGGATACTGATTTCGGACTTCCAGCCTTCAGAACTGTGAGTGAACACATCTATGTATTTGTTGCTTTAAGCTACCAAACTTGAGGTAATTTATTGCAGCAGCTAAAGAAGCAAACGCACCTTTATTTTTTTTTTAAACTAGGCCAGCACCTAACATCTTGCTATCTCAGCTCAGACGTTACCTCCCCTAAGAAGTTCTGTTTTCCCCTGGGGCCCCAGTTAGCAGGACCTTTTGATGTCCTCGCAGCAGCTGGTGCTCACTCTTATGAGAGAATCCATCGCTTTTTACTATAAGTGACTCTTGTCCATTTCACCCCTGAGTCTTGGCAACCCGAGGGCAAGGACTGTGGCTTTCAATGCTCCCTCCTCTGTGCCGCCTTAGGGCCTGCACACAGCAGTCTCTCCTGAACGGTGATTGAACTCTCGGTTCCATGTGAATGCCATCACTACTGCCACTGTTCCGGCTGGAATACAATGCGAGCATATCTCGTCCTATTGCACTTCACTTTATTACACTTCTCTGATGTTGCTTGTTTGTTTGTTTTTACAAATTGAAGGTAGGATTCTCCACCAGTAAAAAGATCAGGACTCGCTTTACCTTACCCTCTCCTCCCCAGCTCCTAGGCATGTCAAACAGCAGCCTCCCCTGTCTAAAATGTCTTTTCTCCACATCAAACAGGTTGATGGTGACTTCCAAGTTTCCCTTCAGGAGCAGTGGGTCAATCCTTTATTTTTGTGTAATTAAAAGTCCCCTTCTGTTGACTCCTCAAAGACAGCGTTCCTCAGGTGTGTTTCTGCTGCCACTACTCATGAGGCTTAAAAAGACTTTGAGGTTTTGAAATGACAGTTTTTCCAGCTTCTGCTCATTAAGGCTTCAAAAACCCTGGTCTCCAGGTGGAGGCAGTAAACCCTTCCCCATATGTAAGTTCTGGCAGAACACATGGCCGCCTGATATAATAAAGTGGAAGATTAAGGTTTTCAAACCCGGGTAGGTGACAGAACAGTGTGTTTTTGATAAACATGTGCTAAGGAGGGAGAATGATTTGAGACAATAAGATAAAAATTGGGGTTTAAGTTAATGATAGATACTTTTTTTTTTTTGGCCAACTTTAACTCCCAGATGTGGGATTTTATTGGAGCTCTAGCTTTGCTTCCAGATCCAGTGGCAGACATAAAGAATCGTGCAGTCTTTTCCTGTCTTGAGTCTGTAAGAGTAGCCTTTTCGTTTGGGAGGTAAGAAATTAGTTCATTTTTTTGCAGTTCAGGGTTTCCCTAAACATAGGAGTCATTCTGTAAGACTATTTTTTTTTTAAGTAGAATTCTCATCTGAAATGGGATTTCTCAGAATTTGTACTTTTCAGAATAGTTCAGTTTAGACAAGTTAGCAGATGGTTTTAATATAATTTTAAAAAATGATAATAATAGTCTCATTAATGCAAGATGAAAGCATTTATGAAAAATCATCTTTATTACCTGGTGTTTGATAATGTGAAGTAAGGTCTCACCAATAACACTCAATTCCTTTTTCATCATTATGCTTAATTATATTACTTTATTTGCATATATTCAGAATCTATCTCATTAATTGTAATTATAATTTTATTTTAATTACTAAAGTGTTTTATTTTTAAACTACCCTAAAGGATTATTTTGTTTTCTCAGGTAGTAAACAAATATCCATTTCTCACCCCTGTTAAGAGGCCTTGCTTTTGCTAACAAGTTTTATAAAAATTTAATAATAGCGATAATTGCTCTTGATATTTAGCTAATATATTTCATACTTGATTTTCTGTTTGTTAATAAAATGCTTTTCTTTTTCCTAGATTTTCTTGCTTCTACACCTTCCTGCTATTTAGAGGCAAATATATACTTAGCTCATTATCAGTACCCTTTAATCTTTTTGAAATATATTCCTAGACATCTTTTTAATCTTTAAATAAGCTTCTTTTTTTATTTTCAATACACTAGAAATAAGTCCCTCTAGCTTATTAATGACTTATTTATTGACACCTACTTTCTTGTTTGATTAAAAAAATAATTATATTGGCATATGCTTGATAAACTTCTTAGTAAATCGTTTCAATGTTCTTATCCTTCTGTCTTCAATTTAAGGCAATGAAAATTAATCAATTTTCTGAAAGTACTCTGAAATATAAGTTTTCCCCACTGGCTCTCAACAACCTTCACACATCTGCTACCTAAAACGCAATAATTTTTTGTTTTAGAAGTTGGGAAATGATTATTGTCTTTTGAAGTATCCCCAGTTTTTCTTTTCTTTCTTTTCTTCCTTTTCTTTCTTCTTTTCTTTCTACGCCTACAGCAGCTGGTATTCCTCGGTGGTCTCCCATCTAAGTACAACAAAGAATGCGTGTGTGTGTGTGTGTGTGTGTGTGTGTGTGTGTGTGTGTGTGTGTGTGTGTGTGTGTGTCTGTCTCAAAACTCAACAGTAAAGAAACAATTCAATTAGAAAATGGGCAATAGACACGAACAGACATTTCACCAAAGAGAAGATAGAGAAGGTAAATACACGTATGAAAAGTTTTTCAGCATCATCAGCCATTCAGGAAACACAAATTAAAAGCACAGTGAAATCTCACCACACACCTAGTAGAACAGCTAAAATTAAAAATAGTGACAATATCAAATGCTGGCTAAGCTACAGAGAAACTGAATCAGTCAGACATTGCGGATGGGAGTATGAATTGATACAGCCACTCTGGCAAGTAGTCTTGTGACTTTGTATAAAACTAAACATGTACTTAGTAAAAGTTCATGCAGGAACCTGTACACAGACACTTTACAGCAGCATTGTTTATAATAACCCCAAACTGGAAATAACCCAAATGTCCCTTGGACGAACAGTTAAACAGATACTGGAACATCTGACAATGGAATACTCCTCAGCAAGTAAAGGGAACAAACTTGATACAACAACTTGGGTCTGAAGGGTGTTATGCTTAGGGGAAAAAAAGTTAATCCTTTAAGGTTACATACTGTATGACTGCATTTATATAAGATTCTTGAAATAATACAACTATAGAGATAGAGAACAGTTGTTGCCAGGGGCTGTGGGGTTGAGAGGAGTGACTGCAGATATGAAAGAGGAGTTTGAGGGAGTTCTTTCAGTGGTGACCGAACAGGTCTGTGTGCTGATGTGTGGTTGTGGGTATGCAAATGTTACGTGGGATCAAACTGAATAGAAAAAAAAATACAAAAGCATTTAAACACTAAGGAAAACTTAGTGGTTCTGTAATCTACTTAACAGTATTGTTCTGATGTAAATTTCTTGGTTTTGATAAGATATTATAGTTGTATATATAAGATGTCACCTCCTTAATGATTTCCTTGACACTATGTAAAATTATACTGTACCTATTTATTACCCCGAATTCCTTAATCCACTTCCTGACTTTATTTCCTCTGAGTAGTTATCACTCTGAGTCACTATATGCTTCATTAATGTTTTTCATCTCTCCATGAGGGCAAGGGCCTTTTTCTGTCTCTGCTCATATGTGCTCTTAGTATCTCTTCATATAAGGTCACTAGCTCTCTTGGATTAGGGTCCCACATTTATGGCCTTATTTAAACTTAATTATCTCCTTAAAGGCCTTATCTCTAAATACAGTCACATTCAGAAACCTATGAATTTGGGGCAGACAAAATTTAACCCATAACACTCACTGTATACTTAATATGGAGTATCCACATTTTTATTTTCATGGAATACTTATAAAAATTGTGTACTTGACCAAAAAAACTCAGACAAATTCAAAGGCAAAAAAAAAAAAATAAAAAATGGAGAGGCAATATTTTAATGATAATTTTAGAAATAAGATGATTAAAAACACCTACTTGAGAATTAAGAAATATTCCCACCATTAATCTGAATCAATAAAATTCAAACTAGTACTATAACCATAATGAAATAAAAATATCACTTCATATAAAAATTTGTTTGCAGTTAAAGCTATATGAAGAGGATAACTACTCCGATGCCATCATTATTAGAGAACAACACTAAAAATAAAGGAGCTGGGTACATCGCTTTAGAAGTTAGAGAAAGGAGCAAGGAAATTAATCAGAAAATATTGGGAAGAAACACAGTAAAGATAGAAGCTAAAACTGATGTAGAAACAACAACACGAAAGTGGAAAGTAAAATGAATCCAAAGCCTCATTCTTTGGAAAGACTAAAAGAGAGAAAATCCTCCAAAAGTCTGAGTAAGAGAAAATATAGAATGGATAAAGCACAGATGTGGAAGGGCTTTAAAAATTATAAAATGATACTTCCTGATGCTCTTTGATAATAAGTTTGAAAATCTAGACAAAATGAATGCTTTCAATCAGAAGGTGTATTATGCCAAGGAATAAAAGGTTTGAGTAGACACTGACACAGAAGGGATTGGAAGGGCAATTGAAGATCTACCATTAAAACAGGTCCAGATGGTTTCACAGCTGAATTTCTAGCCAATCTTTCAAGAACAGATGATTTCAATGTTATTTAAACTACTCCAGACCTCAGAATTAGACTAAAAGTTCTTTGATTTTATGTAAACAGATTAACATTAAAAGCAAAACCTGGTCAATGTAATATAAATATAGTCCCCCAGGTAAAGACTGTTATCACTGATATGGATGCAATCATTTTAAATACATTCAATTCAGCCTATAAAAATAATATACCCTCTGATCAATTATGGTTTATTCCATAATCGAACTATATTGACTATCAGGTAATCTATTGACGTAATTACATCATAGAATATAAAGTCTTCTAGATATTAAGCTGTGCAAGGTTCTGAATAGCATAGAGAAGACGGGCTTTTCTGGCTCATAGACTCTTAAGAGACTCATTGCCTTCATGAGAGCTGGAATACCAAGGGAACATGATGTATCATGGGCCAGGCCTGTCACTAAAATGCCATGCATCCTGATATTTCAGCATCTTCCCTGACACTCATCAGAATGACTCGCCATCTGCCAAAATGTTTGGGAGATGGGGACACATCTGTATTCACACTGCTGAACCCTTCCTTGCCTTTTTCTCCCTGGAGATCCTGGTCTACTACACCTTCAATGAACAAGGCATACATTTTCAGTGCCTGCAGATTTCCTGGTAACCTCGTATACGTTGCCTTTGATTTGTAGATAGAAGTCCTACGTTTTGTAGGTTTCATGCAACAAACAGTGGCAAACAAAGTCTTTATTCGGGGAGCCATAAAAAAAAAAATGGGGTGGGGTGGGCAGTGCAGGGAAGGTATCTGCAGCACCAGTTCCTGTACCTGGCTGTGCTGTGAATCACATGTGGAAGGATGATTAGAATTGAAATGAAGTTTGGGCACTTAAAGGAGCTTTAGCAATTTGGAAGATTTCCTTATAGTAGATGGCGTATGCCTCATGTATTTACATACTGAAATAAATCGCAGTGGTTCCCAAAGCTAGTGTTTTAACTCACTGTTTGTTGGATGACGTTCAGTGGGAGATAAAGAGGTGATTTTACAGCTCGTGGGCACATATCATGAACCTTAGACAAACAGTCTTAGCCGTCTCAAATGTGAATGCCATTCAAGTGCATCTTTGTGGAAGAAAAGATTTGGAAATGACATATAAGATTGTACCAGTACGCCCGTGTGTAGAGAATATCAATTGTGCAGAGGAATGAATATGTGGCTCTGAGAATGCGTTGGGCTCCTGGCTATATCACAGACTCCATTTTTTTATGACTTTATAATTGTTTAGGCATCTGGCTTAGTTTTGCTTGACATGGCTTTAAAAGAACATTTTATACATTTATAAACATCTTAACATGTATGCAGGCAAATATTATAATGAAAATAATATACAAATGGAAGCTCTCTGGGCTGATAGGAATGTAGATTATATGACTGTATCCTGGCAAGCACCTTGGGAGTAGAGTAGAAAATTTGAACTTTGCTCCTTGATATAGACCCCCAAAGGGTCTCAGATAGGCCCTTAAGTAGGGTGACCTCACAACCCATTTTTCTGAGCTGTCCAGTAATAGTACCCCTATTCACTCTCAGGAATTACCTGTCTTAGACACTCTGGTCATGTAACCCATGAGTGTACACATCTGAGGATGCTCATTGCAGTGGCAGGGACATTTTTTTCACGGGGAGAGGGAGTAGGGAAAATACGGTGGAAATCCACACAGAGTAGTTTTAAGCAGCTGTCAGAATCAAACTAGATGTCTGTAAGGTAGGTTCACCTTAAAAGCATGTTGCTTAGTCAGAAAGGAAATAGCCAGGCTGAGATACATGCTATTTTATAAAATAAAATACGTGCCAAAAAAAAAGTGCATGTTGCAAGAGCACATGCCAACGGAAAGATAGACATTGAACACGTTACAGTTGTTGGCTGAGGGCAGAGGGAGGAATGCGAGTGGGTATTAGAATTAAAAAGGGGGTGAAATAAAACGAGGTGCTGTCATGTAGAGACCAGTGCTAACCCCTGTACTATGAAGTGAACAGTATGATTAAGACAACACTCTGTGCCCGATGTCCCCAAAAAAGTACCCTCTAGTCTGCAATTATATTATACATGAACCAAGTATAAAGAATGTGTCTCTTAAAATATTGTTCTAAGCCAGAATGAAACCATTATGCATCGCTAACTCAGGTATGAGACATTGGATATAAAATGAATATTAATGAATCTTTGCCAAAATAGAAGCTTCTGTTTTAAGACTCTAATTTGAGAATGTATAAAGCTGGGGGCGAGGGCTGTGGAAGGAATTAAATAACCTCTGGATAGAAAAATTCCTCTTAGCTTTTCATCCACACTTGCAGCTAGCCTCTGAACAACAGTAATTTTCCACCGTCATGTAATTATACATGTAGTCCTTCATTCTCAGCACGCAGACATCTTCCACCTAAACTCTTTTAAGAAAATAAGTACCTTAAGCCTGAATCTCTCCTCCGGAGTCTTAATGACACGGTTGAAGGCTTCCACAGAGAAAGAGAAACTATATTGATCCCCCCAATGGACTTTCTGGGATTCCCTGGCAGGAGGGCTTGGCTAACAGTTCTAGCTAGATTTGGGGATGACCCAGGCTTGACAGTCGTCACCCATGTGGTTGATCAAGCTCTACAGGGAAGCATCTCCTCTTCTTTTCCTGAATGCTTAGTAGCAGAATGTAGTTTTCCTAAAGAAGGACCAGTCTGCACTGCAGAGAATATGTCCCCAAGCCTCCCGCTGGAAACTTGGGACAAATTCTAGTTCTAGTTGGCTCGAGCATTCATGTTAGGAGAAAAATGGTCCCCTTCATGCTACTGATAATTGTGCATCATGAGAAAGTTTGAGATATCCTTGGGGCGCTTCAGAAGACTTTTCAGGAAGGCCGTTCTCTCACATGCCAGTGGTTTTAAGCTGTAGGGAAAGAACCTATTTAGTAACCTCTTTAGACTATTTCAGTTCTGTTATCCTTCTGGCGCTACAAAGCAATCATGGTAGTATTAGTGATAACAACACAATATTAATACAATAGTTGTTGAGTGCTTACGGTAATGCGAGGCCCTATTTGAAGCTTTCTACTCTATGCCTCATTTTATTTTATTCTCCACAATTCATGAGATAGATACTGTGTGAGCTCTGATTACCAGGTGAGGAAACAGAGACCCAGTGACATAACAGTTCTTCTGTGGTCACACAGCTAGCATTTGGCAGAGAGAGGGTGGGGACTTGGGGGGCAGGGGAGACTCTGCCATGTTGCTGAAGCAACCCTGGGCTCATTTTGGGGCGCGTTGTTCCTCTGATGTCTGGAAGCTTCACGGGAAGATGGACAGAGGTTATATTTTGCAATCAGAGACTGGGGATTTTATTATTTCACAACTTTTTATTCATGTGGTTCTGGGGCAAGTGATTTGACCTCTGAATTTTAGTATTTTTTTTTTTAACAAGATGTGAATAATTGCATTGGTTCTAATCTTACAAACAAGTTTTGTTTTTAACTACAGTGTGCTAATAATCATTGACCTTTGATTATTACTTTTAAAAATTGTAATGTGCCAAATTTTACTGATTGTTAAGCAAAATGCAGAAATTTCAAAATTAACATGATGAATGTTAATATTAGCCAGATAGTTTAGATATTAAGCAAAAATTTAGACTAAGTAATACACACACATGCAGGAGACATGCATTTTAGAGTGAGGAAAACCATCAGGCTTTTCCTCAAATAGTGAGATAGAGGCTAATATATTGGAGGTTTCATTTAACCAAATTTAAATAATTATACAATGAATGGCATCATTTACTGAACATTATGTGCCGGGATGAAGTGATTATTGTATTAACTCATTTAGTTTTTATAAGAACCCTCACACAGTGTGACTAAAATCATGACGCTTGTTTTGAAAAGGAAAGACTGAGGCACACAAGTCAGTGACTAGTTCAAGGTCACACAGCTAAGCAACATCTGAGTCAGGATTTAAACTCATGTCTCTCCAACTCCAACCCCTGTGCTCTTAATTCTTACAACTGTCTCTAAACTGAATCTAATCAGAAGAATGATTCCTAGAGGTGCAAATTGGCCAGGAGAAAAACCAAAACAGTTGAAAAAATACATTTCTTTTAATTAAATAAACATTTTTGTTAATCAAGAGAAATGATTCATTGAATATGTATCATGTGACATCTAACTTGTAAATTTAATATCAGTCTGCCCATTTAGAATAAGTTATATGTTTTTGTATAGATTTTGTTTTTTTTGGAAAGCATGTCTGGGGTTAAAAAGGTATTGGTCTCCAGAGACTAAATGAACTGTGAATTAAACCAAATAGCTTATATCTTTCAATAGCATGAAGAATTTGAAACAATGCAATGAATATTTTTCTCTCAAAATTATCTCTGATATTTAAATGAGGAATTCTGAAGTGAAATTTATATCCTAATCAATGGTGAGTCATGTCTTCCCCTCCAGGATTGCCTTAAATTTTGTTTGATTTTTGATTGTGACTGTAGTGAAGTCAGTTACATTTCCAGTATTCTAAGATGTACTATAATTTTATTAATTATAGTTGAAATATTTAATTTAGTGCATACCTTACTTTGTAAATGAGTTCCATCGTATTCTAGGTCCTCTCTATGGATTCCTGTGACTTGCATTCTAATAAGCTTTTATGAGTGCAAGAGAAATGGTGGTGTTGTACACAGGCACCCAGAACTGAGCCAACCCTAGGATACTCCTTTCAGTTTCCTTCTGAAAGACTAGTGTTCATCTAAATGGGGTATGCATATGTGTCTAAGTGGATTCTTATGGATCTGAGTTATGCAGGAGATATTTTAAATTTAGTGCTTTATTTGGATTATAACCTAAAAATTGGTATAAACATTCTGGATGAACATTTCCTATAGTTTTCATGCTTCCGTATAGATTTGATTGTATCATATCATGCAAAAGCTAAATAATGTCTTAGCACACTGTATAAATGGTTTTTCACAGTTGTACAATTACAGAAAAACAGTGAACAGATAGCTTTACTGTGGAACATTTTGGTATAGGTATGCAAAATCCAAAATGATCTGTGCCATAGAAATTAGTGATGTGATGTGGAGTGAATGTACTGTTTGGATCTCACCTTTTACCATTCTGCAACAGTTAATTAGAAGTTATTTATAATATATACCTGTGTGTGTGTGTGTGTGTGTGTGTGTGTGTGTGTGTGTACACACACATAAAACTCTTCCCGGTTCCTACTACAATTAGACTAGGTACCATTTTCAATTCATATTTTAATAATGTCAAAAGTCTAGTCTTCTGTTCAAGAAAAGATAGTTTTATAAAATTATTAAGAGAAACCCCTTTTCTTATTTGCTGATTTGTGTAAATGGGCAGTCTGTTTATCCTAAAATAGGACACAAAGATTTGTGGTTATTAATAACTTTTTGGGAAAACACACTTATGTGCGAGTCATTCTCCGCATTATTGTCACTGAAGTTAAATTATTGCTACAATAAATGGGAACTAGACCTAAAATATATTTTTCTCATTAAACCTGATATTTAGTTTCAACAAAATGGCATCATTTTTCATTTTAAGTTAATGTAATTTTTATATTGCCTAAGAACAGTAAGTACATATTTATACATTTTCTTTATATTTAACTTTCACGTGTACATATTACATTGACATTTGGAATGAATTAAATTTAAGTTCATATTGTGAGTCTCTGAGAATCTTTTCCTTTGAAAGAAGTGTATATGTTACTCATTGAAACATTTACTAACCAAAAATATGCCCATTAAAATATTGTATTATTATTCAGAGGGTAAATATGTAAGTATTTTTAGTAGAAGAATTTAGTTGTCTAATCATAAGTCATTCAGACTCAGTCGTATAAAATATTCCTGAGGGAGAATATATTCAGAGATATATTTTTAGTCTTTTTTACAGAACAGCTGCGTCCTGTATTTATGCCTGTGTTCGTGCTTGTGTATGTGTGTGGAGAGCTGAGAAATTTGCACGTTTTTGAAAATTTCATCGAGGAAAAATCTGAAAAGCAATCAGAGTGCAGAGTCATTAGATAACACCTTTGAGTCTTCACAGCATTTTAGTTGGTTTTTACCCCAGTGGTAATTTACCCACAGAGGGCTGCTTCACTCTCCGCTGTTTTTTAAAAAGGAATTTCTGGAGCCCACCTCTCATCATGCTGTGATTTTTTTTCCCTTTTAAATCTAGGCTACCTTTTGACTTTCTCACAAAGGCATGAGAGGAAAAGGATGGACGTAGGGATTTTGTGATTATACATAATTCTTCGCTTAATCTGCTCTGCAACTTTAAACGACTGTGCAGCTCAAGGGAGTGTCTTCTCTGCTTTAGGTATATATCTGATCTGGGGATAAAAATTGACAAATAAATGAGCTAAAAGTAAAGCATTGTTCAAAGTAGTCTTTTTACTGCCTTGGAGTTGGGGAATGATAGCTCTCTACATTGGCATTTGAGAGAAAAATTTGGCTATTATGGTTTTTCTTGTTATTTTTATTAAGCGAATGAAAAAGGATGGTAGTGGTTCAGCCATCCGGGTGTGGGAACAGCAAATTGAGGGGGCCCCCAAGGACCTTGATACCCATTTTTGAAGTTCAATTCCCGTCACTGAGATTAGAGCGGCCCTTCCAAAATGAGGGTCACAAATGCATTTGTGATTTAGACGATTTGTCTGGATGCTGTCAGGGAAACAATTGGCTATTATTGAACAGAACTGCTGATTTTCTTTGTACCATTTTTCCTTCTGTTTTGGTCGTCTCCGAACGGTAAAGTCTAAGAGCAGTAAAAAAGGAAATTCCAGTTATGTGGTAGATGGAAAGAGAAGAAAAAAGAGATGAGGGAGAAAGAAAGGCAGCTGGTCAGTTTCATACGATGTTAATGTTCATCCTGAGTAATTTAGTTTAATTGGAAGAATATTTATTGAGCATGTGGTATAGAGCAGACACTGCTAATTGGCATGTGGGTACGAATTAGACACGATGACCATCTATGTCATCAAGGAGCGCGTTGTCTGGGGAGGGCGATGATGAGGTTGAGTGGAGGGAATATAGGCAAATGTTCTTAGCGTCTGCCTCATCCTCAGCCCATGTGTGCGCGGTGCTTCGCTTTCCCTCTGCCCCTGGGTCCTGTCCCTGGTCGTAGCTGGTGGGTTAGGAACAGACTTGGAGCCCCTTGGAAGCCAGTCCATCGACTAAGCAGCAGTTGGAGATGCCGAAGGCCTCATCTCGAATGGGCGAGCCTATTAGAATCACTTTCCTTCATCAGCACCATCATTCCGTTTTCTAAAAGCGCATCTCAGAGCCGCTTCCCCATTTGCTGCCATCTCATCGCTACCAGCAGAGCACCTCAGCCTCCTACTTGGTTGTTCCATTTGCAGCTTCTCATCTGAGTTCCTTCTCCAGTTAGGCAGAGAGGCTTTAAAAACATGATTAAACCATGCAATTCTTCTACTTAAAAAAATCCCAGTGGTTTCCCACTGCACTCGAGAACAACTCATCAGAGGGCGGCGGGGGAGGGGGAAAAGTGGGAGGCAGTTGGGGTAAAAGGTGTTAAATATGTGATGACATCAAAGAATTAAAATGAAAAAACAAAAAACCCCCACACTGTGCCCAGCGCACCCTCCCATCATGATCAGCCCCCTGAGCTCTTCTCCCTCCTTATCACTCCTCTCCTGGGCCTGCCCCCTAACCCTCCACACTCCAGCTGCTGTGGCCTTGTTTCACTTCCTCCGTGCTGAGGTCAGTTCTGCATGACGCCCGTCTTCACACTTCACTCATCGTTCACTCCCCAGGTGCTGGCTCCTTTCAATGCTTTCTTTTTTTACAATTTCAGTCTCTCTCTCTCTCTCTCTCTCTCTCTCACTCTCTCTCACTCTCACTCTCATATGCACACACCCATATATTAGATTACAAGTATCATTCTCTATTGTAGGTCCTCTACCTACACAATGATTAGACCCGTATAAGAAGCACAATAAAAATGTTTAGTGAGTAAATGGCTTTACATTAAGACACACTGAAGCTGTCCATTAGTGGGGCGTCCTGGAGTTAGCAGATGATACGTACCCTCCATTGAGGGTGACCATCTGGGGGTCCCGAGTACGCTTAGCAGTGTCACGTGGAGGTGGACCATGTCGGTTTTGGAGTCAGAGACCTCTGGGTCCACACTCTCATTTCCAGCACTTACTAGCATTGTTACTTCAGGCAATTACTTAACCTATATGAACTCTCTTTCCTAATATGTAAATGGAGGTAATTACATCCTTTCACAAGATTGTTGTAAGGCCAGATAATAATGTATGATAGGTAATTAGCATGAATAGAATGAATAATATTTAGTTCTACTTCCCCGTGCCAGGCCTTAGGCTGAGAGCTTTAGAGTGCTGTCTCACTGAATCTCTTCATCCATCCTGCCCGAAACTATCATCTTCACTTTGCAAATAAGGAACTTGAAAAAGAGGATAAGTTGAAGGTCACATAGCCAGGAAAGGGCAGAACGAAGATGAACTCAGGAATTTTAATTGCAGAATTTAATCTTACAACTACTAAGCTATCCTGGCTTTCATACCATATATGAAAGAATACTTCCAAATGGAAATAATGAGTTCATACAAGGCGGCACGTAGACTTCAAAGAGAGACAACTTTGCAGAAAATACTCGCCTTTGTTGTGATAGTTTTTGCTTTCCAAGTCAAGCCTGATTGAACTCTGTATCCTTCTAATACTTATCAGATCATTCTACTCTAGATGTTAGTAAACTTCTCTCTTGTTTGTTACATTTTCTCTGGGTCGTGGTGGATTGATTTTTCATGGGCTTGTAATTTTTTATTGAAATCATCGTCTGTGTGTGTGGTTCTGGGAACTGTCCATGGACACTGAATTATGAGTGTCCTCACAGAACAGATTTCCATTTGCTTCTGCCTAGGTCTCGGAATTTAAGAACATTAACCAGTTTTTTATTGGGGGATTTCTTTACAACACAGTTAATGCAAATTTAGACCCAAACCCATTCTGGCATGAGCTCTCAGGTTTTGACTCTCAACTGGAATCCCCCTGTCCCCTGCCCCCAAACCCCAATCAAATGGCAGACTTCCTGTGGCTTTCTCTATGCTGATGGTAGTGTCATTTTCATAGATGGGCCAGATCTTTGAGATGGTTGGATTTATTCAGGGTTTTAGATAAGGTTTCCTTTTCAAAGGCCAAAGGATTTGTGTTTTCTCCACCCAGAGATGTTAAATCTTAGCCCCCACCCTCTCGAGCTATTATCTGGAGCCGAAACCCTTCTGGGTATCATCTTCTATTGGCTTTACCATCACTCCTTGTTTCTATAATTGAGATATCCCCCGCCCCCTCTTTATTTGAGGTAATTATGAGGTTGAATTTGTGTGTGTGTTTTATCCAGGATGTCCACGTGTTCATTGTGAGAGGTGAGCCCATTTACATTATAGTGGTCTGTCATGTTACTGGAAATCCTAAGGCACAGACAAGTGAGTGGCTTCTAGTGAGCAGGTGGAGAGGGTTATGGGGCTAGAAAAGTGGGGTGGAGCTGGAGAAGCCATGCAGAGAGGTGGACCGTGTGTGTTCTGCAGGCCACAGGGGGGCACAGAATACTTTTGAGTAACTGTATGGCATTATTTCTCTATTTTAGGAAACTGACTTGGTAGCTCTATAAAGAATGAATCGCACCATGAAAGATCAATGACACGAGAGCAAAGTAGAATGCTATTAAAAATGTCTAAGACAAAGACAATTGAGAGATCAACCCAAGTAATGAAGATGGAGGGGTGAACAGACCCGAGAGCAAAGGGAAAAACGGGCTTTGCAGCGTTTGGAGACTGGTCTTGTGGCAGGACGAGGGAGAGGGAATCAAAGCCAGCTCCCAGGCTTCTGACCTGGATGATTAGGAGGCGGTTTGGTTGGATGTACAATTCTTTCTTGGAAATATAGGTTATCACTGACTACAGGCCTGGCATTGCCTCATTCCCATGCAGTAAATACCCCGATTTACGGTGGAATCTGGGAGAACCCAAGATTGAGGTGTGACTGGGTAGGGAGGCAGTGGAATGGTCTGATGGACTTGCTGCTGGTTTAAAGGTTGTGTTTGCCAATCCGATTTAGCAGGTTCATTAAGCGCTTCCAAGCTCAGTAGAAATCTTCTCAGGTCTTGAATTCCGTACTTCTTAGACTGCTAGGAAGCGGGGTTTGATTCCTTGAGCTATGCTCATGCTAACTGCATTCTCTGGTCCCCGATTTTATTTTGTTGTTTGTCTGTTTTTTAGTGATGAGAAGACAGTGGGTTTCCAAGGCGAATAGCTTTTTTCTTTGGGAATGAAGTATTTGGTCTACAGGTGGAGAAAAGTGAAATTAAATGAAACCATACGAATTGACTGAGGAAAAGAAAAACACTGTATGTTAGCAGTTTATAAACATTTTCTGCTGACAAAGCTCAGCAAGCCTGGACAGAAATACCTGCACAAATCTGATTATAAGCCTTCCCTCACTGCAGCAGGAACTGGCTCAGCAAAGGGACTCAGAAGAATAACCTGATATAATTTCTCCTTTCCTTTTTTTCTTTTAAGGAGAGATGCTTGGTAAGAAATACATAGGGATCTGACCATGTGGTACGAGCGCAAAGTGACATGAGTTCTTTGTTTTATGGAACTGCTTCTGTGTTTGTTTTTAGAGATGGGGGGTGGGTGACACTTCAGACAAGTGGGTGGAGACTTAGGCAGAAATGACCTCCATCAACAGAGGCTCTTTACCTGCTTCTCCCAATTCTTCCCTCCAACTGCTTTTATTTGCTTTAGGGTTGAAACCCATAAACTCCAGCAAACATGAAAAGACTTGACTTTTTGACTTGAAAAGGATGATTACAAGCCAGTGTCTGTGTTTTCAAAGACCAGGTCTCCAGTGTAGGCCCGAGCTCCTAGGAGGACGGTTACAGCTGCTTTGCGGGGCTCCGCGGGAGGCTTTGGGGTCGAAACACAACGACATTTTCAGTTGAAAAGCCTTTGAAGATCAAGATTTAAAAAGAAAAATCAATTCTACTGAGAGTCGACCATTTAGAAATTGCGATCAAAGAACACTGAACTGGGGAGTCAGGAGAGCTGGATTCTGGGCTCGTCTCTGCCACTACCCATCAGTGTGACCTTAAGCAAGTCCCTTAACCTCTCGGGGCCTCAGTTGGTTCATCTGCAAAATGAGGGGATGGAAGAGATTAGTGGGTCCAGACGCTGGTCAGTGGGTGAGATGCATTTAATCTTCTGAGAGAAACTTTGAAAACTTTCTAGGCAGAACTCTGCGCGATTTCGATTCGTTTGACTGGAGTGTGTCATATCTTTAGTTTTGAAAAGTCCCCTGGGGATTCAGACAAACAGCCAAGGCTGGGAACCATGGTCCAGGTGATTTTTATTTTGTGTTACTTTATTTAAAAAGCTCTTTTGAAAATATCTCAAACCTGAAAATTTTTCAAAAGAGTGTCATAAATCCCTGTATGTTCTTCTCTGAGGCTCACCAATTGTTAACATTCTCCCTCCCTTTCTCTGTATCTGCGTTATTTATATTTTTTGAACTTTTTATGAGTAAATTACAGATATGATACTTTAGCTCAAAATACTTCACTGTGCATCTTCTTTGCAAGGATGTTCTCTTTTATAATCATGGTAAAGGATACAATTTGAGACACACATCGATTCAATATTATACAATCTGATATACAATCAGTTTTCAAAATTTGCCAATTTGTCTATACTGTTCTTTAGAGCCAGTTAATTTTTAAATATCTTTTTAAATTTTTGAGTTAATCGCAAGCTTATGGAAAAGTTGAAAGTACCAGAAAATTCTATTTCTGAACCATTTGGGAGTAAGTCACCAGTCTGATGCTCTCTCGCCACGTCCCCCAGTATTCTAGTTCGTATTTGCCTCAGACTTTCCTTACATAACCACAGAGCAATCATCTAGTGGAGGAGATGAAAGTGTTACCGTTGGCCCCAGTTCCTTTGTCCCCCCTCTCGCTCATGTCTGACTAGCTAGCTACCTAACATCTGGTACATCACTGTGCTATTCTCTAGTCCTCAGCTTTGCTAATCGTCTCCATAATGTTCTCAAAAGAAAAATATCCAATTCAGAATCACGTTGCATTTAGTTGTCATGTCTTCTCAGTTTCTCTCACTTAGTCTGAAATAGTTTCTCAGGTCTTCCTTGACCTTCATGACCTTGATATTTGTAAAGATTGCAAGCCATTTATTTCGCAGAGGGCCCTTCAGGATGGGTTTGTTTGAAGTGACTTGATGTTTGTCAGGGATGTCGCAGGTGTGATGCTGTGTTGTGTGCTCCCTCCATCTCCACCATTTTGATATGTCTCGTTGCTGATCATCTTCGCTTGGATCTCTGAAGAGGGTGGGGCTTCCCGGCTTCTCCACTGGAAAATTACTCTTTCCTCCTTCATAATTAATGAGAATTTTGAGAGGAGCTACTTTGAAACTATGCAAACATTTCATTCATCATCTGACATTTAACTTATTCATTCATGGACTTACAGTTCCTATTTTATTCAGTGACTTATAGTCCATCACCATCGTTATTTTAATACTCAGACTTTCCTGATTTGGCAGTAGAAGCTGCTTTAAGCTTTGACATATGTCCCTATTTTCTTCTGAGTACTTTCTTGCTCTCTGTTATAAGAAGATGTTGAAGGATCATCTATTGGCCTGCCTGCCTATCTATTGAAAAACATGAATTCACCCTGAAACCTTCAGTCCTTACTCCATACAGCACCACCACTGGATCGTGCTAGTTTTCTTTCTGTATTTGTAACCACTTCCCCAGGAGTGAGATGTGAGAACCTGAACCCATTGTCTCCATCTGTTTATTCTTCGACCCCTGTGTTAGCCATTTTCCACCTCTGCTGCCATTTCCTCTCCCACACAGAGACCTTCCCACAGCCCCTGCTGAGGCCCCAACACCTCACACCATGTTGCTCCTCTCCCACCTCCTGCGAGCCCGGCTGCCCTGCTCACACTCCACTGCCTGCACCAGGCTGTGCCCATGCAGGTCCCCTCCCCTTGCAGACACCCCCTGTGGGGCCATCTCCTGGTGTGGACGCCCTCTTCACACCCTGCTTCTGACCCTTTCTCCGGGGCTGATGCACACATGTGATGAGGCTCAGGCTGTGGGAGCTCAGACACACCACCCAGCTGGTCTCCCTGGGGATGCTCAAGCTGCCCTCCCCCATCCCCCCTGTCCCCAGGCCACGTGGCTGCTCCTGCCCTGGCACACATGCCTCCTTATTCTGCCAAAAAGCTCTGCTCCCAGTACTTAACTTTAACGAAGGTAAACTAGGTAATGCAGACTTCATTCACCCAGGATCTGGGATTTGGGTTGGATGGGTGGGGCATTAAATGATGGCTGTTAAACAAAAATGAATCATAGAATATCAAACAATCTGGGGAAATAATAACTTAAAATTATGTACACGTTTGAATTGCTGACACACGACGGACAAAATTTCTTTCTCTGTGAGGGGTGTTTCTAAGTTTATTATAATTTGGAAAAGGCTGCATCTGATTTAGGATTACAGAGAGAACACTGCCATGCAGGGGGTGGGGAAACTCTTATTTGGGGCAGGAGGTATTTCATATTATCAGATTTCTTTAAGGAGGAAATATCAAGTATTGAAAATTGAAAGTGTGAACTACTTATGCTAACAAGAAGAAGCCTCCTTATCCTCATCTCCCATAAAATTTACCTTCAGAAAGGGCCTTTAGTGGTACAAGGATGGATTTTGTTATAGAACAGGAAGAAATTGTGATCTGAGGAAATGTGCCACATTGAAATGGGGACCCATAGAAGGCAAAGATTGTCTGTGGAGATTTTTGAAGAGACAGGAGTCGGGTCGTTCAAGAAACAGCCTGGTATTTGTACCACTTAAGCCAACAGCAGGTTGGTGTTTCTAACAAAAAGGCTGATGTATTTAAATACTGGAAGCCTCGTATATATTATCCATTAGACTATTTGCTGTGCAGGTAAGTAATAGATTGTGATAGAGACAATAATTATAAAACCATAGTTACAGGAGTTCCAAGTTACTTGTTTTTAAGTTACGATATTTCATTAGTTGTGACACTATCAGAGAATCACAATGAATGTTGATTACAAAGAATTCATGAGTCCCAGTCTTGATTCCAGTTACTGGGACCAGGGCTGCCACGTGTGGCCTCATGAATCGGGCCCTGCCTAATTCTGGGGACACGTTTCACACAGACAATGATGTGAAAAGCACCTCCGATGTGAGGCAGTGAAGCAGCTCTGAAAGGGATTCAATTTGGCCGTCGCTTGTCTGCTTCTTGCACGGTTGAGCCACAGCAGACAAGGGTGTGGGCCCGGGAAAGAGGGAGAGAAATTATTGCCATTGGCTGTAGCGTGTGCATATAAAATCAACAAGCAACCTCTTCGGTCTGCAGCCCAAGTTCAGAGCCTCTGAATAGATGTAGACACGCTGCCACTGCACCTGCGTGTGACTGTCCCGGCGTTTAAGCAATTTCAGTCGCAGGAACTTTGTACATCAGTGAGGGGAATTAAAAAGGAAGCAGCTCTTTGCAGTGTAATTATGTTTTACCGAATTAGCAAGGTGGCGTGACCTTCCAGGGAGTCTTTGGGACCCAGGGGAATTGCATCTCCACAGCTCGCCCAGGGCCCTGCTGAGGTAGCGGCTGCAGAACTCCAGGGGGTCCATTCTGAGCGGGTTAAGGAACTGACTTGTGAGATTAAATCCCATCCCATTAACAAAAAAGGGAACACTCTGTAAGACCAGTCTTAACCAGCAGAGGGATTTGAAACCTTTAGCCGAGAGGGTTGCTGAACCTCAGTCTTGCTCCACTGAGGGCAAGGCCAGCTGTGGCCTGGGGCACCCTAGCAATGCAAAAGGATGATGTTTTAGGCAGGCTCTTTCTAAGGCTCTCTCTTTTCATTTAGAGGCTTGTATTTTCTACGTTGATTAAGAGAATGTGATCTGTTTAGTGCCGACTAGGTACAGAAATAATAGCCGTTGTTGAGTGCTCATTCGGTGCCTACTGCTCGTGGCTTGACCTAGGCTCTTACCCTGCCTTACGACACTTACTGCTCACATCTGTCTGAGAGAGCTGGTCACATCTAAGATGTCTTCAACGATACAATCACAAGATAGGAGACCTTTGTGTCATTCTGGGACCTCTACCCTCAGGGTAAGGGTAAAGGAAAAATTCGTGACCCAGAAGTGTGAGAAAGAACTCTCAGGCCCAGTCTTGGTGCAAAAGTGTCCTGTCAGGAGCCCATGGAGGTCCTCGTGGCAGAACTTCCTTTTAGCGACAGAAATTTTAAGGCACCTCCCGATTTTGGAAATGGGGAAAGAGGAAAGATTGTGTCTTTCCGTTAAAGAAGCGGGGTATTTTTATCAGCTCCATGTTACAGATGAGGAAAAGCTCCTTGACCAAATTTATTAAGTAGGAGGGCTGGGATATAGAGCCTATACTCTCAGCCCTTGAGCTTGACCCCTCCCAGAAGATCAGGATAGTCTGGTGTATACATAGTGTACATGAGGAAATGGTTATGTATGCTGGTTATGTCAAGAAGGAAATTTCAAATATAAGGACAGAAAATCAGAATAGATCTCTAAGGCATTAAAAAAAAAAAAAAAAAGAAAATGTTCCAAAGCTCAGTATCCTCTGTTTGGCCCCTCTCATCATCCTTTTGGCAGAAACATTTCCAAATGGTCTGAATCATATTTTCCCCCCCCAAAAAGACTTTTTCTTTGACACTCTTGTCATTGTTCAATTAGAAGTTAAAGCACACAGGGAATAACATTTCCTCCCACCTTTTCTACCTGTTTAGCAAAAGACACACTATGTATATGTTTTAGACTGAAAATGTGCCCTCTGTTGTGCACTGTGACTAAGAAGAATATCCTAAGTACCCAAAACGCACGGCTACGTAGCACAGGTATTTCCCATAGAAAATAATCAAAATTAACAGAATGGTAACATTTGAAGATAAACTTTTATCTTCCCAAGGTGTTTTCTAAACCCTAATTTTTTTTCTTCTTTCATTTTATTTTTTGTCTGTAATATTAAATTGAAAGATAATAAAAGCATGTCACTTTTGGCTAGCTTTGGGTTGCTCTCGCATTCCTATTTAAATAACATTTTTCAGCAAACTAACATGATTATGAAACCATCTGATAAAATTGGCCTATGAGAACATTGAGGTGTTTCTCAGTCATTCAAATTAATGGGATTATTGCTTCTTTTTAGATAAACTACTCCTGAGTAGGAGAAATTTTTGCATTTATACTCCTTGAAGAAGAGTGCCCCATACATTGGTGTTATTAGGCTTTTCATTTAGGTATATATTTTTACCTGATATCAATAGAATATTTTCAAAATATGGAGGCATATTAGTAGCTCTTAAATATTTCCTCAATGTCTCTAATTTGGGGCATAAATTAATTTTTCTTGTTTTTCTGTTTGCAGAGTCAAACACTTGGGTGGGCACTGACCCCATATCCCTGCTCTAAAATATCAACATTCCAGGGAGGAGATAGATGTGAATAATTACGTTAATGTGATATATACTGTGATAGGGTTTTTAGGAAATTGTAGGTTGCTTGCAGGATAGAAAATGACCTGTGTGGTTCAAGTAGAATTGATGGAGAAATCATGTGAACACGAACAACTCAGATGAATAGATATGTACCAAGCAGGGTGGAACCCAAAAGTGCAGAACTAGGGGATGTCTTTGCCATGATGTGCAGCCGGTTGGTGCAGGCCATGGCTTGGAGTGGGTGTTGGGGGCCGTGGATAGTAAAGGGAGATCGTGCATCTGCAAAGCAGCCAGCATCAAAGTGGCAGGAGCTTCATATCTGATACCAGGTATGCTAGTTATTGTAATTTCAGGATACCATTTTTTCGAACTGTTTGCATTTTTACACACCGCATCTCAGTTTTGTGAGCTGCTTTGTGGCAGGAAAACTGCACAGAGAAGAATTTTCTAGTGAAGGCTCCCTCCTGGGGCCAGCTGGGGTGGGCAGAGCTCATTAGGCTCATGTGTTTGAAAGTACACACATGATTTAATAGTTAGGAAATGCGCCCAGGGAACTGAAGGATTAAAATACCGAGAGATGGTTGCTAAAGTTTTCTGCCTGGGTCCTCGGGACATTTTTTGCTCCGGGAAATGATGAAGAAAGTGCTAATGAAGGGTGCCAGTAGAACCCTCTGCTTTGGGCTGTCATCCTCCAGAAGGTCTGGAGAGTGTAATGAGGCGAACAATCAAGTTGTTACAGTCCGAAAAGGTTGAAGCAGCCTCTGGGATCACTGTTTGTGCTTCGTGGGTGCTGGGGTGTCATGCCAATAATACGCAATCCGCAGTCCAGGGAGAAGCAGCAATTAGCCCTCTGCATGGGTGAAAGGCTGCCCAGCTTGAGAATGCGAGTGCAGGCTGCGAATTCTTTTCCTTTGAGGTTGAACTGAGTCACAGCGACTCAAGCCAGTGGTGAGTGGATCTTGTCAGTCTGTCAGCAGCGTTGATATTGAGTTCCCACCATTGGCATACCATGTAATTAGGTTTAAACAAGCCCACAGACGTCTAGAATGTGTGCTCCATGACGTCAGGGAGTAGTTTGCACTCACCAGCCTGACCGATACTATGCTTGTGTCGAGGTGTAGGTTTGGAACAGGCCATGAGTTCCACAGAACAGGAGGTTTGACTTGCTCAGCAGCAATGGAACTATGAGGGGGCGGTGACCTCGTGTTGATCATGCTGAGAGTCTTGTTCCAGGTGCCAGGATGTTTAGTTCATCATCGCTTTTGGTGCTCTTTGGATGCTGTTTGCACATTCTAGGCACTGCCTTCCATGCTGGAGAGAGGACGGTTAAGAGGAGATAAGACAGTCGTTTGTCTAGGATTTTACCATTGATGCGGCCTGCCCTAGACAGAGTGCTAAACGACATCCTAGTACTCTTCCCAGTAGGGAAACCATGGGAAAAGCATCTCCAGCTTGTCTTCCACGCAGTCCACCCAGGGCAGTATCACGAGGCACGGCAGGGCCAGAATCCCAGGAGCTGTGCACGTGGAACACGTCACTAGTGACTCTGATCTCCTCCTGCTCTTCCCCATGGTCCCTGCTCGTGTAAGAAATTCTGTGTCAAACTTCGGAGTAGGTACAGTTGACCCTTGAACAACATGGATTTGAACTGAGGGGGGCCACTTACATAGGGATTTTTTTTTTTTCAATAAATATGTACAGTACTGTAAATGTATTTTTCCTTTTTTATAATTTTCTTAAAAACATTTTCTTAATTGTGAAAATATAGGATATAATACATATAACATATGTGCTACATGACTCTATGTCACTGGTAAGGCTTCTGGTCAATAGTAGGCTATTAATAAAATTTTTGGAGAGTCAAGAGTTATACCTGGATTTTTGACTCTGTGGTTGGGGAAGTCGACCATACTGTTAAAAATGACTAAAAAAGACAATTTGGGTGATGTAAGCAAACTTTATTTAGCACTTCATGAAGCGGACAGTCTTATCCAGAGTATTGTCAAATGGGGCAGAAGGCAGGATTATTTTGAAGGTTAAAGAATAAAGAACAAGGCAGAGAAAAATAGAGAAACTATCTGATTGGCTGGGGCCACATAGTCACCTGTGGTTGGGGTGAGATGGAACAGGGATTAAGTATAGAGCTGGAGTAGGTTTGGCTTTGGGGGCCTGGCTGACTGGATATACTGCATTTCTGGTCAGGCAGAGAATTTATGGGGACACGCAAGTGATCTAAGTTTCAGGTTGCTGATGCTGCACGCCGGGCAGGTACACCTCCGTTTTGGGCCTAGGAAGTTATTTCAGCAATATCAATCACCTCGAGATCTTGTTGAAGTGAAGAATTCGATTCTGTAGGTCTGGGATGGGTCCTGAGATTCTGCATAGCGGCCTGCCTTTCGGGTGATTCAGGACTACGGACCACACTCAGAAGTGTGGGAATGCCCTTAGACAAGCAGTTGATTACGCTGGAGACTTCAAACCAGCTTTTTCCCCAGGGGCCTGCCAATTTTTATTGATAAGACATAATGTAACATAACAAGGAAAAAAATATGACAAGGTGGAAAGATGTAATCTCAGAAATATGTGTGGTGCAGAACTGACCTTTCTGAGGAAATAAATCTTGGGGAGGAAACCACATTGCAAGAGGCAAGTGCGATTTTAAATCCGTCCAGCAGCGAGAGTGCAGATGTAACATGCGGCTGGGAGGTGAAGGTGGATGAGAGCATGTTTACCTCCGGGGATGCGCCTTACCTTCCAGGCCAGCAATCTTCAGGGTTTTCGTGGGGGGTGGGGTTGGTATGAGTCTGGACTAACTCAACTGAGTGAAAGGGGATTGTAGAACGGAAGCAGAAGCTGAGCGAGTTGCAAACTGTTTACTGATATATTTTTTGTGCTACTCAGCAAGTTTATTTGATTCACACATCCCAAGTTGACGCCCCGAGGGGACGAGAGAGTGGAGTTTTTGCAGAGCTGGGTTTCCTAAAGAATTTCAAAAATGGATTCGCCTTTGGGACTGCGAGGCCTAATTGTAAATAAACTCTTGCTGCATCACATCAGCAGTCCTGGATTAGTTGAGAGCTTATATGTGCCAAAAACCATCTTTCAAAAATGGCAACTTTGAGTGTGACCGAAAACCACAGAAATCAGGACCAGTTTCTCTTTGTTCTCCTGAAGACTCATCCTCCTGAGGACGTGTTTGTTATATCTTCTAAGTGTTTACAGATTTTTACCATTCTTACGCTCGACACACTACCCATATTTTGCTCCTTTTCTCTTATATTCCTTTTTTTCTCATTTTTAATCAGAGCAATACTTCTAGTTCCTGCAATTTCTTTTTTATTTTTTCTTAGAAGTGAACAGCAGTTAGTTATGAAAATGAAGTACAGAAAAATTTTGATACCATTTGAATGAAGCCTGGAACTCGCAACAATTTGTCCTTGGGTGATGATTTTGACTGAGCCGACTGTGACCCGCGCGTGTACTACATACAGGGCCGCCTGGTACTTTCAGATCTGAATATAAACTCAGCTCCCCAAAGACATTCGAGAACGGTCTCCAACCCACTGCTGCTTTAAAATATAGATCATATATGTGTGTCGTTGTGTTCCTGTTCCTTTTACAAACATTTCCTTTAGGAGCAGACATCAGCGAACTCCAGAGAATATAACAACAAAGCAGCAAGAATATTCTTCAGACTTCTAGGGCAAACGCATGTCATCGAACAGAAATCCCAATAAGGAGAACACTTGTCTGAAAAATATGCTAGTATCCGACTCTGCCACTTCCCAGAAGGGTTAGAGCCTGTTGCCATGAAGTGTGTGTCATTACTTCACTCCACAGTGGTGTTTCTCAAAGTGTCGTTTGCTAACTTGGGAGCTTCTTTAAGAGTGCAGAGTCCTGGACTCAACCCCCACTCTTCCGAATGAGAATCAGCGGATTGTGCATTTCCAGTGAGCATCCTTAACTAAATATTATGCAACTGAAATCTGAAGACAAGCAAACTAGGTTGAAGGGAAAAGTCTGCTTGAAGCTTTCCCTGGGCTTGGCAAGGAAACTCTTTCAAAAATGGCAGGAAAAAATTAGTTGCAGGTGTCATCTATCTATCCTTCCCACCCTTGGTGGTATAGGGATAATAAGATCATATCTGACTATTACCAGTGGTCTGAAGTTACAGTATAGAGTAAGAGAGGTGATCCCTGGCTGATGTTACGTTGAACTTAAAACCCTCGTAGTGTAGACTAAAGGGGACACTCTGGCAGCCTCTGTGTCACACCTTTAACAAAACCCGGTTCCAGTCAGAATCTCAGGTACTGTGTCCTGAATGTCACAGGTTGTTGCTCTTCATAATTGCTTTTGAATGGAGCTCAAGACAGCACCGACTTTTCCTTCCCTGGACATATCACTACAGCTTAACTCCTGGGTCTCACCCTGGACTCACAAGAAAGCCCGTTTTAGGCCTGTCACTAGGAGAGAAAATGGAATTAATTATTCCTTTAGTACTTAGATTTTTAAAGCAGAGGCTCATTTGCGGCATGTGGTGTACCAAGATTAAAGAAGAGGCACCAACCACTTATCCCCTTAACAGCCACCTGGAGGCCCAAGACAAGTTCACTGTCTGGGTGTCCTTGTCTAGGCTGAGACTTGCTGGCGGTGGGCACCATATCAGTCGTGCCTCTTGGTCTCAGCTTGTCTCCTGCTGGGCCCCTCTCCAAAAGCCAAGGAGCTAAATTGGTTTTTGGAGCATCCTCTAAACAAGCTGACGAAGTGCTATAGCTGGGGACCAGTTTCCAGTCGTCTTACAGTACTTTCCAGGGCCTTCTGGCATCAGGGCGAGAGCCTCATTCCTACTAATCCACCTCGCTTAAGGCAGCCATGTCAGAAAGGGCTCACTCCTGACTGGCTAATTCCTTCCACCTGAGGATGTTCTAGAAGCAGAGGCACTTTTTGTGGATGCTTTGTCTTTCCTAGCAAAGCAAAATGTAGTGACTCTCAAAAAATGAAAATAAAAAAGAATTTATTGCTATTCATTTCCTTCTCTTAAATAAATACACAGCAAACCTAAATATTTTTTAAAATTTCAAGATACTTATTTTCCTTTTCCTCAGGTGAGATAATCAAAACAGTTTGCTTAAAGAAATCCCCTTGTCCCCTATCAGCTCGTGGTCTGTTAAGGGAGATAGAGCTGCCATGATAAACGCTAGGTGACTGGTACCATCAGGAAATGACAGGTGTCCCACACGTATCCTTTTACAGAAGGATCAGGATGTTTCGTCTTCCTCAGAGATGCACTTTAGGGTCCCTCAGTGGGCATGGGATACGAAGTAAGGTTAAAAGCATGCGAAGTAGTTATTAATCCCCACATGTCATTGAAATGGAGTTTCACTGGGAAATAATAAAGGGGAATGAAAAACAGAATTTTAGCAGATTTTTATCAAAGAAAATTTCTTTTCAATCAGAAACCTCCTAGCTCTCCTTTTACTTATCACAACACACCTGCGCCTTTCACAGATGAGTTTACTTCCCACGTCTCTGTTCCTTGTGTAACAATTTACAAAAGAAAGATTTTATAACTAAAGAGCCCTTTTTTTCCCCTACAAAAATAGCCTACAGCATGGAAGCAGGCATCTCTCTTCCTTCCCTTCAAACCTTTCTCCATCCTTGATTGTAATTACCTAAGTGCACCCATTCTTTATATACCCCCTCTGCATCGCCTTAGCAGTTCCCCAGGTGCTTAGAAATGTTATTTGAAAGACACAGATACAGATGCATTTTATGCAATTAATAGGCCCTCACTAAGTGGAGCCAGTAGACCATTCAAATGAATCCGTGCTGTCCAACCTCGCTCGCTCCATCTTCCTCTCTCCAGCAGCAACCTGGCCCAATGGCTAAAGAGATATGACAATCCGTCTCTTCAATCCCACTCTGTTTTAAGTGCCAAAGAAGAACAGGGCCAGATGATGACTTACTGTTCTCAGCAACAAATGTGCAAATGCTTCCTTCCCAGGTACCCTTCCTGTCGAGGCTGCTGAATCAGGAGGAGTTGCACCATTTACAGTAGAAAATGGGATAATTTGCCCAGTCCAACCCAGAGAGAGGCAGGATCTTGCAATAAATGGCCTGGCTGTATAAATAATAAAGCAAAGACAGGCCTGGAAACTGCCGGGATTTTGTTTGTAGGAAGTAGGATGACTCTGCTCCGTTCTATGGCACTGTTTTCTAGCTAGAGTGCAAGGGCTATTGAGTTACTAATGGCAATGACAGGGACGGCTTCCTGTCAAGATGGAGCCACAAGTGCTAGGCAGGAAGCGAGCAAGAAATATTAAAAGATGTTAACTGCCAGCAGGAGTCAGTTGCAACTGGTGGCACTGGGAAAATGGAGCGTGCCAGGAGCATTAGCAGTGAGAGACCCAGCCATCGGGAAAAGCTCCGAGGCCAGAAACAAATCTCCTGGCTCCCTGAGACCCATGCTGAGGGAGGAGAGAAAGCATAAGCTCTGAGCATTGGAGGCCTGGTCTGTTAACACATTATTTTTGTCTGTCGGGGTAATTAGCGACCTGACAGTGTCAGGGATGCACGTGCAGAGCAGCACACGTTCCTGGGGTGACTGCTGGCAGTACAGTTTTTAGGTTACTCAGGTGACCGGTACACTCTTCGTGCACATGGCCTGGAGAAGAGAAGGGAAAACGCGGAATTTTCCAGCTGAGGTGCTAAGATACAAGGGAGATGATACGCTGTCCTGGAGATTTCTTCAAAAATTCATGCAGGGGAAGATCTTCAGACTCCTCCAATATCAGATTCTGTTCTCAGAATGATGCTAGTGGTGACTCCCACTTAGTGAGCACTTGCTCTGGGCACGCGTGGCAGATCTCCATGCCTTGGTCAGTGCTCACAGCGACCTTCTAAAGTAAACACTGCCGTCATCCGTGTGGTGCAGATGAGCGAGGTAGGGCTTCGGACACTAAGCAGCTGGAAACAGAGTTATAAACGTAGAGCCAGTACTCGGAGCCAATTTTGCATGATTCCAGAGGTTGAACTTGACCATCCCATGTTGTCTCATGTAACAATAATAATGATAATGAAACAGCAGTCATGGAACCCTCAGCTAGCATTTACTGTGTGCTAACTGCATTGTGTGCTAAACACTGGGCTAAATATGTGAATGAATTAAGTAAGATAGGGTAACCTCTGTGACAATCCCAAATCCTCAGTCTCTTAATACAGTTGATCCTTGAACAATGTGGGGGTAGGGGTCTAACTTGTGACTCCCCCAGAACTTAACTACTAATAGCGTAGTATTTCCTGGAAGCCTCACAGATAATTTAAATGGTCGATTGATACATATTAAGTGTGTTCATTGTATTGTCCATTGGTTGCATTCTTACAACCAAGCAGGAGAAAAGAAAGTGTTTTTAAGAAAAATCACAGGGACAAGAAAATACATTTATATTACATACATATTTATTGAAAAAAATCCACATATGAGTGGCCCCATGAAGTTCATCCTGTGTTGTTTGAAGGTCAGCTGTATAAGTTTTTGTTTTTGTTTCCTACGGCATGGCACAGCCAATGAGGTAAGCAGAGTAGGGGTGTGGTGGTCCAGAGGGCTCTGCTCCATGCAGGCATTCAGAGGCCCAGGCTTCTTCCCAGTGAATGTTCACCATGTGGACTCTCAAGTTACCATAAAAGGAAAGAGAGAGCATGGGAAAGGCAAAACTTCTCGTAACTTCCTTAGTCCAGAATTGAAACAATTTTTGGGCTCATGTTCAGTCATTGATAACGAGCCACAGGGCCCACCTAGGTACAGGGTTGCTGCCAAGTGTGTTGTAACCGTGCCCAGGAGAAGTGAAACATTGGGTGAGCTCCTGCCATTTTATCTGCATTAGCTCAGACTTCACACCAACTTTATAAAGTTATTATTTCTATGATATAGATGAGAAACTGAGACACAGGGGAGTTCTCTTGTAAGATCACACAGCTGGTAAATGTTGAAAGTGGGGTAATGGGGCAAGTGACTGCTCTTACATGACAGAAATGAAATTTTGGAAGAAAAAACTATTCTCATCTGTTGATCACTTAATGGAATTATCACCAGCGTTTTCCTCTGTGGTCATTCTCTATTTCTAGTAGTCTTCCCCCTCTACCCATTTGTTGTAGTTCCCTGAATGAACTTTATTCTGATTTCTGGGCCTTTGTGTGAGTGGCAGTTCCTCTTATCTCCTGACCAGGCCACTCTGATGCATCCTTCATGGTTCAGCTTTGGAGTCACTTCCCCAGAAACTCTCCTCTAATTTCCAAGCCTGGCTCAGGGATTCTACTCTGAGCTCCCTTAGCATCCTGGGTTGCCCTCAGCATAGCACTTGTTATATTATGTTTTAACGTTTGGATAACGACTCTGTCTTCCTTGACGTAGGCTGAGTTCCACCAGGGCAGGAATTGTGTTGATCTCATTTATATCTGCATCCCAGCATCTAAGACACCTGGTACATAGTAGGAACACAAAAAAATGTTTGTTAAATGAAAGAGTGGAAATGACTCTCCCCATATTCTGAACCTACCATGGTTGTCATCTCAATAGGTCGCTCTTCCTTCTCTTACATGTTTAAAATTTTTAAGTGAACCTGAGGACTTCGGTCTGGTAGGCACTGTATTTAGCCTGGGGAGATTGAAAGAAAAATACCCCAACCCTCAAGGAGCTCTCTGTCTAGGGATGGGCAGAGATATGTAACTCTGAATTATGATGTGGTATGGTAAGTGGTACTGTGCAGGAACACGAGAGTGAGGTCTTGTGAGAGCACAAAGCGATTTGGGAGGTCAGGAAAGCTGTACGGAGAGGGGGACCTCTGAGCCTGACTTTACAAAAAGTATATCAGATGGGGACAGGGAGGTCATCCAATGGATAGTGCATCACATGGAGCAAACCAGGACCGTATAAAGATTTCCTTTTTGAAGAATAGAAAAAGACAACTCAACAGGCAAATGATTTGAACAGATATTTCATGAGAGAAGATATAAGATTGGCCAATAATACATGAAAAGATGTTCGGCATGAGGAAAGTGCAAATTAAAGTTACAGTGGGATACCTCTATGCACCATTTGAATGGCTCAGATGAAAAAGACTTAACCCAGTGCTGGCTGGAAAAAGAGTAAAGCAGATGGAACCCTCACTCACTGCTGGCGCGGATATGAAATGGTACAACCGTTTGGGAAAAGCATGCCAGTTTCTTATGGGATTAAACCTATCCTTTCCCTAAAACCCAGGCGTTCCACTCCTGGACATTTACCCAAGAGAAATGAGAAAAATCTATCCTCACCAAGATTTGTACACACATTTTCCTAACAGATTTATTCATAATAGCCCCCAACCTTAGATATCCCAATTATCCCTCCATAGGCACGTGAATAAGCAATGATACATCTGTATAATAGGCTATTCCTAGGGAATATGCAACAGCATAATGAATCTCAAAAATACTGAGTGAAAGAAGCTGGAGAGAGAGTGCATGTTGTGTGATTACATTTATATAACATTTTTAGAATGAGCAGAACCAATTATCAGTGGCTGGAAGCAGAGCCATGGTCACCTGGGGCCAGAAGTTGGGGGTGAATGACTCAGTGGTGTGAGTGAGAATTTTGGGGTGATGCTAATATTCTGTATCTTGACTGTGGGAATAGTTACCTGGCTGTGTGTATTTTTTAAAATATCAGACTGTATCCTGGGTAGCAGAATAAAAGTTCATTACAGAGATTATTCTTGACTCAAGCCAACAGGACCACTTGGTGATTTGAAAACACCATGTGTTTCCCTCTGTGGGAACGTCCAGCCCCATCTCTGTCGCATGGACTTCTACCAGCCTCACATTGCAACCTTCCGTGATGTCAGTCTCTCTAATTAGATGACCCTGAGCTGCTCGGAACCTTCCGATTTTTGAAATCTTTCAGGTCTTTTTCTAATTCTGCCTCATCTAGTAGTCGTTTGTGCCCAATCCTTGTCTTGTTGTCCAGTGATCTGTAAGCAGCCTGAGGGTGAGGGCTCTGTGCCTCCAAGTGGATTGCTCAGCAGTGCATGTGAGAGGGGCTGTTTGTTAGAGGTTTGCTGACATAAATTAATTGCTGCGAATTGGTTTATAGGTCTGATGGGAGGGAGGTATGAAATCACTTCTTTTCTCGTGGGGATACACTTGGAAGAGACCCGGTTTATTTTTTACAGTTGTTCGTATTGAGAGCTCATAATGGAATCGGGAAGATTTGCCCTTGGCTTAGATTTTAAAATCAAAACAGCTCTATGTGAGGTGAGCCCAGAAGGATGTGTGACAGCTTCATAGAGACATGTGGCAGTCGGGTCATGAAATGAAAGGGTCGCCAATGCAAAACTGTTATTTGTTCTGGGGAACTTTTAAAGCAAAGGAAAAATAATTTCACTTTTGTAAAACACGAAAGATGATGGATGGTAATTATTTTCTGCCTGGCTGCAGTTATGACTTTATAACATAATATAGTATATTAATGACTGTGCTGTGTTAATTGGAGAAGCAGGTATATTAAGAATATCTGAGATTTCAACACTGGAAATCCTTACCTTCATGGACAACGCCACGGAACATTCTTTTTCAGTGCCATGGCTTTTACACTTGACTTTCAGTAGGGAGCTGCTAGTCTTTTCAACACAGGGAATCAACTAATTGACAGATTCTTGCACAATTTGTTCCAAGAAATGCTAAACCTGAGATTGGAAAGATGCAAATGCCCTAACCCCTGGTTATGAAGGGGAGAAAACTAGCTGATCCTATAGCTCTTGTCAAGTGCCCCCCCTGGCCATTACTCTTGGTTACAGGTAAAAGGTGTTTCTGTGTACTAATTCCGTGTACACACCAGTGTAAAGTTTGGAACTTATGATTCTAGAACCCAGACCTTTGCAGGGTTTATCAGGCCTTGGGGCGGTTCTCAGCGTGTGTCTGTTTCTCGGTTGTGTTCAGGGACATTATTATGTTCTGTCCCTGGGGAGAAGATAAGGGTTAACAGGAGAGCTCAGCTGACGGCAGCCCCCCCACCCCCCTTTAGTCTTCACATGCTCAGTCCTTCCCCTTGGGTACCGGTGAGGGTCCCAGGATCATCATCACGGTGAAAACAGTGAGCATTTACCGAGTGCCAACAGTGTGCAAAGCACTTTCCAAACAATTCTATGGAGTAGGAATCATTATCGTCATCCCCATTTTATAGGCGAGCAAACTGAAACTTGGATTAAGTAAACTTGCCCGAGGTTACATGCTAGGAAGTCTTGGGATTTGAACCATAAACATTTCTTCATTTTTGAGTCACTTTTAAAAAGTGCACGCTTTCACTGCTATAATCATTGGCCCTAAAATAAGATTAGAAAGATGAATTGACTAATACAAAGTAACCCAACAGGACTTAGAAAACACACGCTCTGATCCAAATAGGTTTTTGCTCCGAATGGGCAAAGTGAACTCACACGTGGCCGAAATGGGAGACATTGTTCTCTTTTCTGTCTTTGCAATAAAGTTATAGTCTTCTGAGACTATGTGTGTACACACACACACACACACAGAGATAGTCAATTCTTTGGTTTTCTTTGTCTTGGACCCGAAAACCTAGTTTTAACAAAAAGTCTGTCGCTGCATGGCTGATAGATTCAATGTCTGTGCACCCCAGCCCCAGCATGATTGAGGTAATGATTTTACAGATTTGTCATAAATGGCTGCGGCACCCACATATTATCGGAGTGAGCTTTTCTAATGGGGATAAATGTACCGCAGTGTGGACTCTGGGGATGGCGAGATGCACAGCTCGTGCTCAGCGAAGCGGGCGGAGACGTATTGCCCGTCGGCCGTGCTGCGACACGCACATATTCCATTCAAGCTTCACGAGGGCCTTAAGTCCAGAGAGAGATCAAAAGAAAACGCAGACTTCCAGCCATGGCGTTTACAGCAGTTTCTGCTGGCTCAATGATATTTGCATGGAGTGCAGAAGGCTCAGCTGCTTCTTCAAAAGAGGAATTTTGTTAAAATGTGATATTATGTAAGTTTTTAAATTTTTTTCCTGCAAGTTTTTTTTTACCCCTCCTACATTTCCCTGAGTTCTGAGCTTAAAAATCCAGGGAGATTTAAAAAAAAAATAAACGATAACTCAAGGGAGAGTTCTTCCCCAGGTTAATAAAATGGGGTGTAAAAACAGTTTTTTCAAGTTACTTACAAATGATCAAAATACCTTAGGTTTAAAAATTTATTTTCTAAAGAAGATTTAACAAAACTTGTTAAATGGTTGGTGTATTCCCTTCCATCCTTTTTATGGTAGCACTTCACAAATGAAAATAAAGATGCTCCAGGTTAACCAGTAAATTCTATGGGCAGATACCATTCATTTATTTGAATAACAACAGCAACAACAAAAAAGAGGCATAACTTGGGGAGTAACTTTGCACAAATTACAATGTACAATTCCTGTTTTCCGTGTGGTGCTTGGACAGTTGAAGCTGGGGGGTCGTAGGGCAGGCCGAGTGCTCCAGGGACTCCCAGGATCATTCAGTGACGCCTCTTCGCTTCACACACCAAACAAAGCCTGACACCGTGTTGTGGAGATCAACCCTTCTGATCGCCCGCCTCTGTGGAAACACAAGTGTGAAGAGAGGTGTTGAAACTCTGGCTCTCAACTCCCAGGGCTAAACGAACACGAATTCCAGGATGGCATTAAACCAAGGGCTCGGAGCCAGAATTGTGGCTATTGTGGGTCCTACTGCTTTGACCTCTGCGACAGAGAGATGGCCTTGTAAACCAGGGTTTCACCTTTGCTCAGGAAAGCTGAGACTTAAAGCGTCTGTCCAGCTGTGACTGTGTCCCCTTGGCATGTCGCATGGTTGAGCACTGGAAGTTTGCATTCCAGGGCTGTGGGGGTGCTGCAGGCTCTCTCTAGGTCACTGATGTGCCTTTCAGATGCTTCAAGGTGATGAATGGAACTCTGGCAGGGAGAAGGGGATTAAAAAGCTGAACAAGAAGTACTTGACTTTTCTTTAAAAAGAACTTTCAAGAACCTGCCTCCATACAACCTTTGTTTACATCTCCTTGGCCCAAACTGAATTCCACGGCCACACCTAGCTGCAAAGGAAGCTGGGGAATGGAGTTTTAATCCTGGGGCTTGTCTTCTCAACTAACCATCAGGAGTTCTGTTCCTAACAGGGGGAAAGGATATTGGGGTGGTGATTATTTAATTTCACTGTAATCTTTTTCACTGTGAGATTAAATAATAGCTGAGGATCACACAGTCTTCTGATGGCAGAGATTAGAAGTAGGTCTTCTGATGGGATAGGGCTCTTTGAATCCAAAATGACTTAAGTGCAAATGGGGACACTTTACATAATGAGAGAAACGAGAAGAATAAAGGCCATTAAGACTTTAAAGTTGAGTTTGAAAGGTCGCTTTTAAGCATTCTTTCCCTCCTGCATTTTTGCATATTACAACATCGATTCCTATTCTCTTTAGCTTTATTCTCTCTGGTTTAATAAAGAAAAAAAAAATCGCCAAGACACTATTTCAGGGCTTCTCTTGCTTCCCTAGCTTATAACCTCTTCCCTTCACTTTCACCGGATGACCTTGTCTGTTATTTCACCGAGAGAATGAAGACGGACGTGAGAGCATGTCCGCCAGTCCCCATCCTCACAAATCCACGCTTGTTTCTCCCGAAGCCCAACTAACCACACACTCACGTACTAGATCCCATCCCTTCCTGCCTGCTCAAGGCCTTTGCGCTGCAATCACATCTGTTTCTCCAGCATCATTTTCTCCTCTACACAACCGTTCCTGTCATCATTCTGCCTCTCCCAAATCCCCCATCGAGGGCAGATTTCGCATCTCCTTTCGGGTATCATCACTCTCCTTGAAAGAGAGGTGGGTGGTATGTTTCATATTCATTCCTTGGCTCATTCCACCCAGACTTGCCTCCCCCGCATTCCACCAAAACCCTCCTAGTCCAGGCTCCCAATTATTTCTGTCTCGTCACATCCTATGGGCATTTCTGGGTCTGGGTCTTATTTGACCTCTTAGTAGCACTTGACCCAGTTGTTCACTTCTGCCTTCTAGAAGCAGCTTTTACTCGCCTTGAATAACTCTCCTCTTCCTTTGTTTCTTTCCTATGTGCCTTCCCATTCTTCTTTTCTGCTGCTTTCTCTCTCCGGCCTAAAGATCTGGGGGCTTTCTAGAGCTCCACCTTTATGGCCATTTTCTCTACTTTTTCTATGCATTCTCCCTAGATGATCGCATTCTCTATCGTGGCTTTAGTTATCATCTGTATCAAGGTGGTTGTGAATTGATATCTCTGGCCCTTTTTCCTGGGCTCCAGACTTGCCTGACTGACTCCATCCTCAGTACCTCTACTGAGATGTTTAAAAAGCATTTTCAAATTAAAATCTTCACAGTAGAACTTTCGATTTCTTTTTCTCTCAATGGTTGCGGAAAACGGAAAAACAAGTTTCTTCATTTTAGTACATAGCACCACCATTCACTACGTGATTCAGGGAAAATGAAACAAAACTGTGGGTTATCCTTGATGCTGCTCTATCCCACGCACCTCACATTTAATATCAGAAAGGCATCATCACCAACCTCAAGATACATCTAGAACTTGATAAGTTTCATCATGTTCACCGTTACTTTCCTAGTCCAAGTCCCCTTTTTAAGAGTCCTGATTAGTTTCTCTGCTTCTAATTCTGCCCCCCACCCCCAATCAAGAGCACCAGTTATCTGATTAAAACGTAACTCAGGTCACGTAAGTCACTTTTGTGCCCCAAATCCCCAGTGGGTTTGTTCACTCAGAATAAAACCCAGCTGTTCACTGTGGTCTTCAAGGCCCCGTCTGCTTCTCCCCCTTCCTTTCCACACAGTCCCACCTCCTGCCATTCTCAGCTCTACCACTCTGGCTCGTCACGCTCCCCAGACATACTGAACTAGCCACCTGCCTCAGGGCCTTTGGACGTGTCATTCCCTGCATGAACAGCTCCGCCCTCAGATATCTGTAAGGCCCACTGCCCGATTTTACAAGTCTTCATTCTGATATCACCTTCCCCTCGATCCCCTTACCAGGTTCGTTTTAACTCTCAGTGCTAATTACTACCCAACACTGCATTGCACACACGCAGGGTATTTTTAGTTTCCTTATTCATCTTCCCTGCAGCATAAGATCCGTGAGGGCAGAGGCTTTGTCTAGCTTACTTTTTTATCCCTTGTGCCTAGGAAGGTTTAAGGTGTGTGTGTGTGTGTGTGTGTGTGTGTGTGTGTGTGTGTGTGTGTGACATGTGAATGAATGATTCTGAAGCTTTGGAGAAACTTCAGTTAGTTACTTGAAGAAAAATAAAAAAAATTTTTTTTTTTTTCATTTAATCTGTTCTGAGCTGCCTCTCCTCTCTCTGACCACATCTGTACGCAGGAAGGTCCACAGCAGTTGGGGAGCAAAGGTAGATCTGATTCCCATTCTAAAAGGTTTGGGCCCCAAAGATGGCACTGTGGCCGGAAACAGATCCGTTGGCAGCTTGGCCCACAGTCCACGTCAAGCACCGAGACTCAGGGAGAATTGTTCTTTGAACCAAGCAATTCACCGCCAAGTGCTGGTTGCAGAGGAGCTTCTTTCAAGTTCATCTCACTGGTTTGCAGAGGCATCCATTCCCCACTCGTCGGAATGTATTTGGTTTGAAAATCATGCTCAGGGATGTTTAGAGCTGTATCAAGGACACCCGAGGGGAAAACAATGTGGTAGAGCAGAAAAAGAGGCTCAGAGGATGGGGAGAAATTGTTTCTGGCATCAGTTTAAAGTCTTTTTTCCTGTGACAGCATTACCTGTGGCGCCCAGTCCCCCACACCTTTATTTCCATTTACATAAAAAGCAACACACACACTTTTCAGCCTCCAGCAGCTTCTGACAGGTTTTGAATAGATACCTTGAATGCCAGCGAATCACAGCCATTTTTAAGGGGGAGGTGAAAACAGCTGTTTAATACCTGAAATTCTGTCCTGCCCGAGGGGGAAACATAGTTCCTGAGCGCATGTAAGTAATCCTGGGTGGTAGGAACTTTGTTTCCTGCCATTGTGAATACTTTGACTACAGATAAGGTGGACAGTATTCAATTAGGTTTTGCCCAAATTTTGTTCAAGCAATTAAGTTTGGTAAGAGACACTTTTTGGGTTCTTGCACAGAAAGTTGAGGTGCATGGCACCAGCTTTGGCCTGTCATTCTGTGATTGCTCGCATCTCATTTCAGGCAAAAATAAAATGGGCCTTTGGCAAAGGCCCATTTCAGTATTCAGACACCAGTTATCTGAACACCCTCACCCCTATGTGGCTTGCTGATCAGTCCTGAGCTGTCACTGGACCTGACCTTTCCTTGGCTCCTCTCTTTACTCTCTTCATGACAGCAAAATCTGTTCATGGCTAGATCATGAGAAGAGGGTGAGCAGAGTTTTCTACCCCAAACATGCATTTTAGCGGTTATTGGTTATTTGAAGTTTGTGTGTGTGTGTGTGTGTGTGTGTGTGTGTGTGTGTGTGTGTGTGTTTAAGAAAAATAAGGCTCAGAAAGAACCTTTGATCTTTCCCCTTACCTGCCTAAAACAATTCAGAAATACCTGCTCCTGGAAGGGAGGTCACCTTAGCATAATAGGAGCTAAGTATGGCAGACAGGGAGGAATCTAGCAAAGCCCTTTTACTCCCCTCTGTGTCCCATTGTTTTGGGGTGATATAAATTTGTTTACAGCACATTTGTTCTAATTTAGAATTTTAGCCAAAAGATATTTTGGGAGTGGGATAGAGAAAATATCCATCAAACTGTTTTATTTCATAGAGGTGGCCTCCTCCTCAGCTCACCAGTTAGACTGTCCTCTTCTTGGGAGTAATTTTGTAAGTCAAACCACGTTCCGTTTGGCCTTCCCCTTCAAAGTAGGCTTCAACTCAGACCTTTACCATTGTAGATTTGGTACAACCACACTGGGCTCTTAAACCCTGGTGTTTAATTTCTTTCAGATTTTATAATATTGATATATGTCTTTGGAAAGTCAGTGAAAAATGTTTCCTTGTAAATTTGGCAAAAAGCTCTGACTCAACCAGAGAGAATCATTAGCTTAGAATACCTAATCATTTTTTAGATGGCAATGGCTCTTGGACAGAGCAGGTAACTCACCTGGAAAAATTTCAGTAGGATCAATGGAGCATTCTCTAAAGGAACTAACCCATCTAAGCATAAATCTACTGTTTTTGGTCTTAGATCTACAACTCTGTTTTTCTAATTCTTTGGCCATGCTCTGTTTTAAAACAGTCTGCTTTTCAAATCACAGGTCCTTAGGAGGATGTAGCATCTTTAGGATCATCCTGGACTTTTATCACAATATCGGAGGCTAGAAGGCGGTGTGTTTTATGTTAGGTTTCTCTACATGGCCAATAGCAGGATGATTTCTAACTGAACTAAACCCTTTTATCATTTATTTTTATGATAATAGAAAGACCTGTGAATACTCTGGAGAGTTTGGGTTAAGAGAAAGTATCATTTTTAATGTTCACTACTTGCACCACTTGATTTTCTTGTAAGAAATCACCTCAATAGATTAACTGCTCTATATGGCTTTGGAGAAATAGGAAATACAGATGGGAAAGGTACTGGTGACCACAACAATACACTCGCAATTGCCATTTAGTTTATCCCTTTGTAATCCTCTCTCCCACCTCACTGGGGCTGGTAATGCGAAAACCAAACCGAGTGCCCCCAACACTCAGCAGAGGGATTGCTGAGCTCAGCATCCCCATCACTGCTTCACTCATGTGGATGTAATCTTTCTGTGAGCCAAGAGTGCCACTGGGAGACCCCTTGCCCTTATTCTTTGATGCGAGCAACGCAGATGTGGCATCAGTGCCTGCTTTGCCTTTTTTCTTTTTTTGCTGGAAAGGACTCGACATTTGCGATGATAGGGCATTATGGCCAGTGGCTCCTAGCAAATGGCTAAATGTTTGGTACGGGAAGCATGATCTGTGGACCAGTAGCATCAGCATCAGTCAGGAGGCTCGTCTGAAATGCAGAACTGCGGGTTCCAACTCAGACCCGATGAATCCGAATCTGCAATTTAACACTATTTCTGGTGATTCTTAGGCATACAAGGTTTAAATTTGAGAAGCACAGCCCTAAATTCATTTGTTTACCTTCAGCTTCCAGAGAAGTGCCACAGGCATTACATTTCTGCCTCGTTTCTTAGCCCTTATGTCCTGAGGTGGGGTAGTATGGTCTTCCTTCCCTGCTCTCCTGGTTTGATGATGTCATCCTCTCAGTTTCATGTTTAGATGTTCATACTTAATAGTTGATCTTTGGGAAAAGAAATCAATATTTTCCCATAAGTCATTTCTTTCTGGGCCTGTTTCAAAAGAAGAAAAGACTTGATGAGCGTTCTTAGCATCTGCCGCAGCCTTTATAAAGCTGCAAATCTCGTAGGTCATCTATGATGATGACTACAGTGTACAAATACCGTTAGAAAAGGCATTGCAAAAATTCTTACCTGAGGCATGCCTCTTTATTCCTTCATTGAAGCAGCTAACACAAAGACCACTGGGGCAAGTCTTCAAAGGGGGCAATTCTCTACAGAAAGAGGCTCAGAGGGATTTGCAACAAAGGACTTCTCAAAATCAACAGCAGCTTGCTGACACCAGAGTGGGTTGGAGGATTGAAAACATGATTAAAACAAAATTAAGACACAATGGCAGGAGCAGAGAGACCCTCTGGGGGCTGTGATCAGGTCCCATGGAAGGAGAGGAATTAGCCAACAGCTTTCTGGAGATTGGGAAAGGAAGCTGTTGAAGTTGATGGATTGAAGTGGTGTTTCTTTGGTGCTTCTTTCTTGTATTCTTGAAAATAATTACGATTTCCCCCCATAGATATCAGTAAACACACAAGTCTATATTACAACATCATATGTTGCTATGAAGTTTTAAAATCGTTGAATAACTGTTATCTTAGGCTCAAGTAAACATAGTTCCTGAAATTTAAGTGTTCTTGCAGGTTTCCAGTTCAATTAATATAATTTACACATGCAGACCCAGACACTGGCTGTGCTAGCAAACAAAATGCCAGTACGAGATGTGCTTATTTAAGACCGGGGTTCACGATGCTTCTATCAGTGTGACAGCATTCTCTATTATCAATTTGGAAAAGAATTGAAGTTACTGAATTTTCCAAGGTTATTTGGAAAACCAGTACCGAAACAGGGCTCCTGGACAAGCAAGACACAGCATCTTGGGACAGGAATCCAGAAAGCAGATTTCTCACAGAAATCATTAGAGCCTCAACATGTCACGTGCGTTGGGCGCTGTGCAGCTCACTGTACACCACTGCATGGCCTCCATCATTCCACAGTGACAAATCAATATCGTCGTGTTCCCAATATCTTCCGCATACACTTTAGTGAGATTCACTTTTGGTAGTATTTTTTTTTTCAATTCTCTAATTGGCCGAGGGCCATGTAAAGTTTATAGACTAGCTCCCAGCATGCTCTTTGCATATCTTGCCATGTGATGTATGAAAGAAATCCAACTAAGGTAAATGCAAGAGCCATTTTTTGTTAATCAAGGGATGTGGCGGAATGCTTCCTCAGAATTACAGTTCTAAGCTGGTGTTTATATAAACACACAAGTTCAAATGGCATTTGTAATAAAACATTTCACCAGGGTTACTCACTCTCCTGTGTCGGCTGGGACCCTGACGAGCTCTGTGATCTTCTCAACCTTCTTCATGTGAAGCATGAGGATGGTCGTAATATCTACAAACTTCATACCAAGATTATATCAGATGACACATCAAACCATTAAGGAAGCATCCAGTGTAGAGTCTAAATAAGCACCTGGCCCCCATTCTCTCATCTCTTGACTCTGGGTAGAAGGCTCATGCGTCTGGTCTTCCTTACCTGTTGGATGGAACTGTATTATGGCAGACATTAGAATGGCTCCTTGTGCCTCACTCAGAGGCTCAGACCCCTGGCTTTTCCAGCCCAGACAGGCAAAGGCCTGGAGTGCTGGGTCCCAGCACATCCTTCTAATAGAAGGCGCTACTGCTAATTATGGCCGCGCAGCATGAGTGCCTGACTTGGTTTAGAAACCGAAGTTCAACTTCCATACAAACCACCCTTTGATGACATTATACTTTCACCTTCTAAATCACCTTTTATTCATTAAATTTGGACTTTTCTCACATCGGGCGATGAAAATTCAAGCTGTTGCTTAGTGAAGTTTCATGCCAGACAATAGTTCCTCTCCCGCAGTATTTTTGTGTGGTTGGTCATTCAAATATTTGAATATTTGATTACATTCGATTATTTTAAAAAATTCTTTAAAAAAGAAAACCTGAAAGTATTGAATGTAATACTAACGATCTTGATCTTTTACTTTCTTTTTATAAGGAGAAAACAAAGCAGTGATGGAAGTTCTCTGAGCTGCCGAAAGTGACAAATCTTTAATTCAGAGACTCATTGACTTAAAGACTGTTTCTGCATATCAACGAAGAAAGATAAGGAAAAACAAAGAATCTGTATTTCAAAAATATAATCATACTACTAAAGAAGTGTTGTTTTTGGTGTCTGTGAAAATGGGCCACGATCCAAGAGTAGGGACTCATTGAACATTTGGGAACATGTGAGTGAGGAATTATTGTTTCACATGATCACACTCCTTTTATGTGCCTTTGTCTATACCTATGCCTTTTTATATTTATTTAGAAAAATATCCCTCAGCCTTAAAATTATTTTTTGCTTACTGTGCTCATTTTTCTACTCATTTTTCTACTCTGTGCTTTCAGGCTCAATTATGATTATTATTGAACTTGAAAATGCATTCAGTGTTTGATGGCTGTGGTATACCTTCTTTAAATCCACTTTTTCCTGCAGCCTTTCATGTGCTTGTATAAAATTCACTGTGATGCATGGGCATGTGTGTATTTTTATTTTTTTTATACAATTCCCTGAGCTTTAGGTTCTAAATCTTTCTCAGAGTATTGTGATATCCGATGACTCCAACTAAGAATTTCCTGGGTGAGATCAGAGAGCATCCTGTCAGCTGGCTTTTGATTTTCAATAAAATTCAAGTTCTCACAGTTTCCTTCCTGTCCAAGGGCTGGCTGGCTGCCGTAATTTCAACGGCCCTTGCTGCTGGGCAGATTTGAGGTGCAAAGTCATTGAACCACAGGGTGAAAACGAGGTTTTGTTCCTTGCCCTAAGTTCTTTTCCACTCTGGTTTCTCAGGAGCATTCCATTTTATAGAAGAGCAGAAATATTAAAAAGCACACCAAAAAGGGCCTCTCTGTATCTGTGTTGATGGGAAAAGGTTATACAGACCACATTCAACAAGAGTAATACAGCCTACATGTTGAAATCTCATTGGCTTTCTTTTAATTTGTCTTGGACTGTGGAGCAGCTAAAGAAAAAAATATAAAAAAATATTCTTGGATTTTAACCAGGGAGTTTAGACTCTCCAACTTGCTTCTTTGGCTCCATGAATCATTTTTGAGGTTCTCTGGAATTGAATTGGCCCCCCGAAATTGCTGGAATTGGGTGAGGAAATATCCTATATCGGAGAATCATAGATTTTGAAGTTCAGCCTGACTTTTTCCTAGTTCCCTTGTTTTAACTCCCTTTACTGAACATAATTACTTTTCATGTAAAACTACAGGAATCTTAATTGCACACTCTCCCTGGACAACCCATCTCTCTTTTACCCTGTGTCTCATTTTATCTGTTTCTCCTTTTTCCGTTTCCATTCAGGGCAGTATGTGTATGGCAGCTATTTTGCAGAAAAGATCATCATACTATTTTGTTTTAACATTCAGATGCTCAACTTGAATTCCTGTCTCTTTAGACATCACGTAAGAATGGCACATATTGGAGTTTTAAGATATAATTTCTTTTCTCTTCTTTCCACTCCTTGTCTCCAGCAGCCCTGTAAATAGCTCATTGCTTTGCATTTCTCAAGCATTCAAGTGTTTATAGAATCTAACGATCTTGATCTCTTACTTTCTATTTATGAGAAGAAAATGATTGCTGTAGATGGCACAGTTCCCAGGGAATCTGAATGAAAAGTGGTAGACAGGCTGGTGTCAGGGTATGGAAAACAGCCATAGGTATGTACTCTTCACGGAGTTGTCCCATCAGTTCAACTGCCACATTTGATGGTGTAAGGACTGTTCAACTTTATTTTCTGAGAAAAAAAGATATTTCAAGATATATTCAAAAATGTCCTCCATCAGTTTCCTTTCGATATTCAGTACAACAGCTCACATCGTCCCTATAGCAAAGGGGGGAAAAAAACAACAGGAAAATGTAATGGCAAATGAATGAAACAGCTGGGGCCAAATGAGAAGGAGGGTTACTGTAGCAGGGTGACTGTCCATGGAAAAACAAAGCCAAGTTTGAATGATTAGTAACTTATTTTTCTGTACACACTAACTCACAAGAATAAGCCCTTCAGAAGTAGTGCTGTGGCAAGAAAAACTGCTTAAAATTGTACAAGACCCTGCTAGTATTAGACTTGGTTTTCTTTAGTTACATGTTTATTTTAGCTGTTATCAACTCTGGGATTCCTGGGTGGGAAAATTCCAGTGACCGTCATTGGATGTGTAAAGGGTCAGTCTTAACTCAGTAACTGGGGAGCAGTGGCTAGATAGACCCATGCATTCAATCCAGGCTTGGAGCCTGTGAGTGGTCATCCAAATGGGAAATGTGGAACTGGAGTCCTGCTGTTGGGGAGAGGGAAATGAGGCAGTGAGAATTGACAAAATTTATCGATTATGACAGTAAATGGTTTATCTCATTAATCTTTATAAAACTCTGGAGTGGGACTATAGTCCCTGCTTTACAGGTGAAGAAATGGAAGCATGGAGAGTTTAAGTAACTTGCCTGAGGTCACACAGGAAATAAGAGCCAGAGCCAAGATTTGAACCTGTTTTCCTAACTCTTCTACTCTCCTTCAAGTAGGCAAATAGCTTCGGGAGACCTTGTCTAGAGAGTGACCCACCTCAGAGATTCCTGGTGAAGGTGTGTGAATGAGGTCAGCTAGGAAGCATCTGGTGGCAAGTAACAGTTTACAATGTAAACACACTTATCCACACAGTATCTGCAAATTCAGAGTTATCCTGGTTGTCAGGGCTGAATCCTGGTCCTCTTCCCTGTGATTTCTTTGGCTCTGCCCTCCTCTGAGTGATGGCTGGTAGAGATGGGGCTGCATCAAAGAGCACTGCCCACAGGAACAAGGAGGAGCTCCCTAAGATGCTGAGCAACCTCTGATTGCATTTCAGGACTCTGGGCAGAGTCTAATGCCCACGGTTAATCCAGTCCCTGGCCAGGGGCATTGGACTGCATACAGACTGTCAGGAGCTGGGGTGGGGCTAACCTTTCCTGAACCACATGAAACTGGGGAGATGCCTGGATACCTAAATAAAATTACAGCTCTCCAAGGGAAAGGAAGGGGACTAGGAGCTTGGTGGCCGCCTGTAATGGCTGCTCCAGAGAGGTTGTATGTTGGTCTGGGAACTGTTGATTGTCACGTAAACCCAGGGACTCACTGCTTTGGTCTGGTAAAGATGAGGAGAGCTCGACTCAAATCTCAGTTGCTTGGTTTGGTATATAGTTCTAAAACAGAGCTCTGAACAAAGCACATTGGCTGCCACGCCATTTACCTACCATCTTAGGATTTCTTGCATCTCTTTTGCTGGGGAAAACTGGTTTGAGGCAGTGACCTTGGAGAAGCGCAGATGGAAGGTCGAGTGGGCCTTCCTATGACTAACAGAGCAAAGATCATCCTTACAAAATGAGGCTACACATTTAGTGTGTCAAGTTGGCAGGCCCGATGTACTTTGGATTCTACATATAAAGCTCTCTTCTATTGAGTATATTGCTCAAAATTTATTTTTATCATCGGCTCCTTTATGTAGGAAGAGAAAAATTATTGACTGATTCTTTTTTTTTTTTTTCTAAAGACAACTGCGAAATTGGTAAAATATTTCTTCGGTCCCCAATGTTGTGCTTCGGGCAGTAGTGTAGTGGCAAATACAGCATCCCACACTGCCACTCCTGTCTCCAACTGGCATGGCAGACTTCGGTCATTTATCATGGTCCTCTTTCCTGCTGAGCATGGTTGCAGCTGGAAATTATTCTCCATCCAGTGCTCTAGGCAGCCACTGTAGAACTGGCACAAGAAGTGGAAATTAGTTTGCATCCTTGCTCCTGGAACTCTTGCCTGCGAGAGGCAGCATGGGAGAGCAAAGGAACATTCTGGAACTATATATCTAATTAAGTAAGCGAGCTTTGACTCAGACACATCCGGAATCAGGTAGTCTTGGGTTTGAATCCGGGCTTTATCACTAACGAACTTGGCAAGTTAACTTCTCTGCGCCTATTTCCTCTCTGTCAAGTAAGATTGATGAAACCAATTTCCTAGGCTATTTGGTGATATTAAATGAGATGGAATATGTGCTATTTTTACCAGATTGCATGGCTCTCTAAATGTTGCCTTTCTCTCAAAACCTAGACCAAGGACACAATATGATAAATTTGTTCTCTGTAACATGCAAAAAATATTTGCATTTTAACAGGAAAGTCCCCTTAATGAAAAGAATTAATTGTCACAGCGTTTTATGTTATGTTTAGGGGTTGAATGTTTTGAGTTGAAGTGTATTTGCTCAAACCACTCAGGGCATTATTGGTTTTACCTAAAGACACAGCTTGATTTTGGTTTCCAAAATGTCAAACTTGGCAGAGACTGGTGTTTTAGGGAATTACAGTGGGAGAAGAATCCATAATCTCTGCCCTTGAGGGAGTCAAACCAAAAGAACACAATGACAAATAAACATACTATAGAATACAAATAACTAAAGCCTGGAAATATACCTGCATATGCTAAATTATAGCTCCATAAATGTATTTACTTCTAAAATATCTGCATAGGCTGACAGATCAGTGGAATAGAATAGAATCTTAAGTAGGTCCAAATGCTTTAGGGAACCTAGTGTACGATAAAGGTGGCATTTTAAGTCTGAAGAGATTTAATAAATGGCATTAAGTCAACTTTTTAACCATTAAAGCAGAAGTTGGACCTCTTTACTTTAAAGAGAAAATGCAAAACTGAAAGTTCTGTAAGGCATCATGGAAAAAAAAATTTAAATAATCTTAGAGTAGATAAGATCTTCTTAAGAAACAACCTAAGTCGACTTTTTAAAGGAAGAGTTATAGGGCTAAATTTTGCAATAAAATATTAGAACTTCGCTAAAAGTAAGACAGTAATTAAAGCAAACGACAAAACTGAAAAAAAAGAAAAAATCTGTACATGTCCAGTTGTATTCCAAAGAGGTTGTACCAGTTTTTAGGGCTATACAGGTTCTTACATGTCCACAACAAAGAAAACACTATCAAACCTCACAAGATAGACAAAGGATATGGAAAAGGAGTTCAGAGAGAAAGAGTATCATTTAAAGACTATGAAAAACCTTCATTCGTATTCAGAATTAAAGAAATGCAAATTCAGACCTTGAGATTATTTTCATCAGGTTGGTGAAGTTACCAATTTGGAACTTCACAGCGGATGATGGTGTGAGGATACAGGCGAATATACAGTGCAGGAATAGTAAAAATTAGTGTAACCTCTTTTTAAAGCAATGGGGCAACATTATTGAAATTTAAAATGTTCAAGTCCCAATGCTAGGAATTTGTCCTCTAGTTATATTCTCACATCTATGCAGAGAGGTCTGGACATAATATGTTCATTGTAGTATTATGTGTAATAGAAGATGAAAAAGAAAAAACAAAAACAAAAACCAGGAACCAGAAATAGCCTATAGTCTGAAACAGAGACTAAAATATTTGGATGCAGTCATTATTATATTTTGTTATATAATAAAAGTGTATATCTACATATGCTGATTTGCACAGCTCTTTAAGATATATTAAGGTAAAAGAAGGTACTTAACAGTGTCTATAGACATAGATTTGCTTGGAAAAGTTCTGAAAAGTCATACAGGAAACTATTGACTGTTTTCACCCGTGGGGAGTAGCTAATTCTGAGGGATGAGGCCAGGAAGGAGACTTTTCTTTGAACATTTTTTTTTTTTTCTATTCGAATTTCTGACCAAAAGCATGTGCTATTTTCACAGTAAGGGGGTGGGTTGATGGACAGATAAGCATGAAGAACAAACCAATTGCATGTGAATTCCTTTTGTCTATACTGCACTTACCACCTGTCTCACATCATCGAATGAAAAACAAGAATGAATTCTTATCAGAGGATGAGAAATTGAAGCATTTCTGAAAAATGGGGAGCAGTTGGATTTCAAGCGATGTCCCAAATACACAAATACACAAATACACATGAGGAAGAGACTGTCGTACATGCAGGTTGAAGCTACGTGGCAGTCCTCATAGCTGATAGAAACAGAGAGCGGGAGAAAGGGGCTTTGGGAACAACCAACCTTTAGCATCAACTGGCCTTGGCTGGTTGCCTCTTCTTGAACCTTACTTCTTCTAGAATGGGACATAGAGTTATGTGCCCTTAGCAGATAAAGTTCAGTGTGTTGGGTCTGCAGAGGCAGAGCAGTATCGTCACTAGTTATCATGGCCGAGAAGGGCTGGGATTCATCTTCACAGGAAAGAATCTATCAAAATGTCCCGCCAAGACCCATGTCTCATCATTCCTCCACAATAATCTTGAGCAGGCTGGAATTGGAAGGCCAAGAATTGGAATTTTCATAAACAAAGATGCTTAAACAGGAAAGATTCAGCAAACATTTGAAGAATAGCATTGCAGAAGAACTAATATCCAGGGAAAAAGAGTTAATATAGCCAACAGAAGATATCTAAACACGCATAGTTAACATCTTCAGGGATGTGCAATGGAATGTTAAGGCTATTATAATCATGAACCATAAAGCATATTTGATTAAAATATGTACATTGAAATGAAGTCATATGGTAATTTTTCCTTAATTGTATGAGTAGTTAATTTTTCCACTAGTTCAACAAGTATGTTGAAGGTATTCAGTGTCAGGCACTGCTAGATGTTGCTAAGTCTATGAACGGCATACTCTTCTATGCTATTTGGAAAGTGTCTTCTTATTTGCTCCTTAGCATACCTGTGTAAAGTGAGCAGGGTACAGCAGCCTTTATCTCATTTTATGCATCAGGAGATTGTGTTTAAGGGTAGAGTGACGTTTTTTTCTGTTTTTGTTTTGTTGTTTTTTACAATGAAATGATTTGTGACAAAGCAGAGATTCACATGCAGGGTTTTAAATTTCAGATACATGGTCTTTGTAATAAATGTGATGCTTATCCTACTTTATAAAGTGAAATAGTCCCTGTGACTTTTTCTGAAGTCAGGGCGCAGGAGCACCGGGAAGATGCGCCCGTGAAGAAGGATTGGGTTTTTGCTTTCTGCTTGTATTTCTTAAACATCACCAAGTACAATATCCCTAGAGGCAGCATCTGTGTGTACCTAACAGCTTGGTTTTATGGTCTCAGGAAATAACATCGTAGAAAACTTAGTGACATGCCTATAAAAAAAAAAAGTTTTGTCGATTGTCTGTTTTAGCCTGAAAGGAGTAGGTCAGGAGGGTGACCACAGATTTATCAAGAAATTTATAAGAGCTTTTTAAAAATTTCAGCTGAAACTCTGCTTATCCCCTGATCTTGACAGTGATGGCATGAGCCGTGGCCAAGGAAAAGCTCCTGATCCCCCTTGTGTCTTTGTTTCAGGACTTATTTTTAAGGCCGAAGCTCAATTTTGCAAGGACACTGGGGTAGCTGTCCAACCTGATCACAAATGTCCTTATCCCCATGGACATCTTCCAGAAATAAAATAGTTTCCTCCATTCTATTTGGATCCGGAGAGCTTGTAAATAGGACCGGCCTCCGCAGGTGATGCAGCACGACGGATGAGCTTGGTGCCATTGAACTGTAAAGTACCATGAAGAGTGTCTGAAAGTTGAAATTAACTTTTTATTAGCATGACACAGCTGTGGGCTGTTTCATCTTGTCAGCAGCACATTTCTGGTTCTCTCGCTCGCCTTTTTATAGACCTCACATTGGTTCACCTCCAGCTATTCCTGCCGTCCGAACAGGCACTGTCCTGCTCCTTGTCAGCTTTTTTCTAGTCCTGCCGCTTCTTTATGTGTGGGTTTTTTTTTTTTTTTTTTTGATGTTTCAAAAGGAGAGTGGAATGTGATAGAGCTTTCATTTTCAAATGTGCTTTTTACTGGCTTTGATGCCTATCAGAGCAATAGCCTGGAAAGACTGGGCGAAGGAGGAACGAGGACCAGCTCCCCCAAGGGCTGACCGAAAGCCTCAGTTATGCTCTATTTTCATATCTGTGTCAAGAATGTGGGTTAAACAATAAGACTTCACTTCCCCAGACTTTGCTAGCCACCTGCCAGCTTTGTTGCCTAGACACCTGACAAAATACAGACCTCCAGTGGTCAGACTCACGCCAGATCTGAAATGGAACAATCCTTGATGTAGCCGTGTGCGTGTCCTCTTTTTTTTTTTTTTTTTTTTTAATTTCTCTCTCTCCAATATTTAGGGTTAGGTAGGCAGTTCACGCCATGTTTTCTCTATATCTTGTCTCTCTCCATTTAGCCCACCCAAATAGGCATCTCGCTTTTGCTTATGGCTATTTAAAGCCATGACCTCTTGAATGAAATAACCCGTAACAGCTGAGAATGTGTGACCATTTGCTCTATTATGTAGTTTTGACTTTTGGAACATCATGTTTCAAATCTCAGTGGACACAAAAGGCCTCCTTAGGGCTTGCAATAATAGTACATTTTGTTCTCAAAAGATTTGCTGAGCTTCAATGTTATACAGGTATCTTAAGGATTCAGTTGGAACAACAATGACAAAAAATAAAAATTCGACCTAAATGGTAAATATTTCTGTCTTTAAAATATTCAACTATTTGAATTTTCTGTGATTTTTAGCAGCTTGGGAAAGGAGAGTATTAAGACTCTGCTTTGTGAAGCCTCACAAAGTTAATGACAATGAAAAAGTTCTTCCCTAAAGGATATAAAGATGCCTAAATTAACACCATTTGAACTTTCTTCCTTTGAATAACTGTAATCTCCCGCAGCAAATCCACCAAAAAGTCAAATTCTCAGTTAAAACTAGAGGCAAAATCAATGGGCCAAAATTACTGCAAGGACAACAGAGTTTTGATTGTTTTGTGTTTAGATTTCAACCACCACTTCATTAGGTTTCCCCAGATGTATTGAATATTCCTGTCAATTTGAGAATAATGCTTCATTTGTCTCACAGGAATCTAAGAGGAATCTGCATCAGACAAGTTAAATGAGGGAACGAGCCAATTGCCTAAGGAAAATATACTCTGTTTATTCAAATTACTGTTCTCCGGGCATTCTGAGAATATATCAAGGGGAGAAGGGCATCTTGTGGTTTTTTTACCCCTTGATGGGACTCTTCTAAAAAAGCGTTATTTGGTGAATGTGATGTTAAAGACAACATAGATTTGATAAACGTAGCTTGGGAATGTGCTTCAGCACCTACTGTGAATTAGGTAGAACAGATTCGGTGATGAAGAGCACAGGTCTTTGAAATGTGTCGGCACCAGAGACTGTGTCATTTTGCATGATTTCACCAGACAGGTGGTACGGATTGGTATTTTTAGGCTTCACAGGGCAAGGATCCTTTCCCCACCCAGGTGATCTTGATGATTGAGGCAACTCAACAAAACATCCTCTGAGTGGTGGTTTGTATTCTCCGCTACAGGAGATACAGCTGGCTGTATACAGGTTTTTGTTGGATATTTCTAAGAATTATCTTTAAATTCTGTTTAATTTTTAAGAACAAAGTTTCACATTTATGGTGTATTGTAGAGTAGATATAATCCACTTTAAAGAGGTAGGCTTTGACATTTTGTAACGGGAAGTCTGGCTGTTCACCTTGTAGAGTTAGTGACAAAGAATATGAAATAAAATACCTTAACTTTGGAGAGGAATATCAATTGCAAATGATGTTCTGCTCGAGAAAATATGGAGACAATTATGCATTTGGGCTTTTGGTTCAGACTAGTCCATGTTTCACAAGTGAGCTAGCCTGTTTTCCCTAAGTGCTTCCAGGAATTCTCCTTAAAGAAAACCACAAAATTAAGAATATAAGTGAGTATAAGGATAGCGCATGAAACCCAGAGGTCAAATATGTAAAACCGAGAATTAGCTCATTTAAAAATGGTCCAGTAAATTCCATTTAGAATGCTGCCCTTGAGATGTGGCTTATTCCATCCACTTTGACTATTTCAGATTGTATGTTGAGAAGTTATATTGACTTTCATTTCTAAAGGTGAATGTGCATTTTAGTCATGCAGTGATTTTGAAGAAGGTACTTAGTATTTTGAGGGCTTCCTATTTATTTTTTTATATATTTAAATTCTCAGTGTAGATGATTCAGGCTTTAATCAGAATCCACAAAATGAAGTGCTATTGTCCCTTCAGCCTTCCATCTCTCTTTTTTATATATTTTTTTTCTGGAGGTAATTCCTACAACTAATGCTACATAGGCTCGCATCCTCTCTTCTAAGCTTTAATATGTGTTCATACACATCATGCTATATGCCTACTTACACACATAAACATACTTTTTAAATACATGGGATTAAATATACACTTTGTTCTGTGACTTACACCTTGCTTTTTTCACTTAACGGTGTGCCATATTTTTCTATACAGGTCCATTTAGTTTCACTTTGTTCTTTTTAATGGTTGCATAGTATTCCACAGCATGAATATGCCGTAATTTATTTAACTGATCCATTTTTGGTGATCATTAAGACTGATTCCATTTTATTTTTATTAGTTTATTTCTGAAACAAAATAAACACGACAAATAAATGTCAATGTGCATACATCTTTGTGCACTTAAAAGAGAATTTCTTTGAGATAGATTCAGAGAAATGGAATCACTGGGTTGAAGGGCATGCACACTTTAAGACTGGAAAAATTTTGCTGGGGTAGAACCTCAGCCAGTATATGTTGGGAAGAGTGTACTGGCAGGACGTTATTAACTAGTTATAGCTGGCATCTGTTTTGATGAGCCAAGGTGTGTACCACATTGGATGGTAAATACTTTGAATTTCATCCCTGAAATTGCCTTCCAAAAATATTTTGTTAATTTATACTCTTCTCAAAAGTGTATAAGAACGCCTGTCTTTTGTCTTCCTTATCCGCATTTAAGATATCTTTTTAACTTGCCAATCTGAGAGGTTGAAAATGAAGAATGAAGAGCTACTTGCTCAATGAGTATGAAGTTTCAGTTTTGCAAGGTAAATTCTAGAGGTCTGCAATGCAAATTGCACTTATTCTTAATAGTACTATCCTGAACATTTAAAAAACGGGGCAAAAAGAAACTAGGCAGGACAGAAGGGCTTGGCAAAAAAATGTCATCTTTGAAAAAAAATCTCTATTCAGGTCCTTTGCTCATGTTTCGACTGTTTTAGTATTTAGTAGACACTCCCCATGTATTTTTGGATATTAACCCTTTATCAGATATAGAGTTTACAGATATCTTCTCTCATTCAGTTGGTTTGCCTTTTCCTTTTGTTGATTGCTTCTTTTTCTGGGCAGAAACTTTTTCCTTACATTTCTATATGCCAATAACAAACCATCCAAAAAGGAAATTAAGGAAACAATCACATTTATAATAGCATAAAAATTAAATTGCTTCAGAATAAGCTTAACCAAGGAGGTGAAAGACTTGTACATTGGAAAGTATAAAAAACTATTGAACGAAATTAAAGCAGATACAAATTAATGCAATGATATTCCATGTTCATGGTTTGAAAGAATTAATATTGTTAAAATGTCTATACTCCCCAAAGAGACCTATCTATTCAAGCTATTCCTATCAAAATCTCAATGGCATTTTTTACAGAAGTAGAAAAAAAGCAATCTTAGAATTCATATAGAACCATAAACCACAAAAGACTCTGAATGGCCAAAATAATTTTGAGCAAGAAGAACAAAGCTGAGGGCATCACACGTCCTGATTTCAAAATATATTACAAAACTACAGTAATTAAAACAACATGATATCGGCATCAAAACAGACATATAGATCAATGGAACAGAATAGACAGCCCAGAAACAAACCCACACACATATGATTAACTGCTATTTGACAAGTTGCCAAGAATACATGATAACGAAATGATGCTATTGATAGTCTCTTTAATGGTGCTGGGAAAACTGCATATTCATGTGCAAAAGAAAAAAATTTGACCCTTGTCTTATACCATACACAAAAATTAACCCAGAAAGGATTAAAGACTTACATGTAAGACCTGAAACCATAACACTCCTAGAGGAAAAGGTAGGGGAAAATCTCTGCATCAGACTAAAAAGCTTTTATACAGCCGAGGAGATAATCAACAAAATGAAAGCTTTTTAATATTCATGAGTTCAAAATTGTCAATTTTTTTCTTCAGGAGTTTTCTGTTTTATGGGTTGCTTAGGGAGCCTTTTTACGTTCTTAAGTTATAAAAATATTTCCCTGTATTTTCCTCTAACACATTCACACACATCTTTCTTTAAACCATCTGCCTGTATTCAGTACTGCAGCCACAGCTGAGGGATTGGAATATGAACTTTTTTCCTTTACCAATAGCTGATGTTCCCAATGTCATTTGTTGAATATCCATTTCCCTCACTAATTTGAAACTTTAACTTTATTATAAATGTTATAACTAAAATTCCAATATATGTATGGGCATACTTCTGGACTCCATTGGCTTGTTTTTGTATTTCTGTACAATTCCATATTTGTAGAGTATTTTAATATGTTTTTCTGTCTGGTAGGGCAATATCTGCAGATACTCAGTATTAACTTAGACTTTCTCTTGATTTGATTCTGTCTCCATATTCTGATTCTCAAAACAGTATTTTTGTGTTTTTTTGTTCCAATATTATCAAATTTTCCAGCTTTCAGCAAATGGATTCTGGTCTTACTCCACTGTTATCAATGCTTTTCCTTATTTTTCCACCTTTCAAGCCATACTTCTAGGCATAAGTTGCTTCTTCCTCCCCTCTGGCTGAGTATTTTATTGGTTGAGATATTAATGAATTAATAATTGTGTTTTAGGTGGTAAGTTGTAGGCAGGAACATTTTTCACAAAATATAGTTCCCTAACTTTTAATTTTTAGGGTCACCTCATCCTTTTTTACCTGCTGTATAGAATCTCATGGTATAAATATTCCATAATTTACTTACCTACTCTCTTTTTTATGCTTGCTATAATTGCTTCTATTTTATTTTTTTTTCCTTTTCACTTCTTTTCCAAACAAGGACAAGATAACCAGCAATGTACATATATCGTTGTATACTTAAAAAGAGAATTTCTTTGCAGTAGATTCCTAGAAATGGAATTGCTGAGTCAAATCTGAAGAAGCCATGTCTATGTTATTTTACAATGAAATAAATGGCCGTGTTATTTTAAGGACAACTGTAAATTCAAGATGACAGAGACCTTTCTGACCCCCCCTCTATCTTTCTTTCCCAAAATTCCCTCCTGAATAACAGTGAGGGTGGAACACAGGAACACAATTACTCTCATTCATGAGACCAGGTGACTCATGAAATCTGAAGATAATATGTGAGGATGGGCAGGTGATTGGAGGGTGTGGAAGCGGACCTGCCAGAGATAAGAAATACAATGCTGGCAGAGAGAATGGTGGCAAGAAGAAAGCTGAGTCATGGAAAGGAGTCACCACAGAAGAACTGAGTCAGAGCTGCTTCCGACTTGGGAACCTGGCAAAGTGGAAGGTGGGTTGAGATTTAGACTGATCACAGGGAATTACGTAACGGATGAGATTCCCACCACCTCCTGCTGCCCAGAGGGGGGTGGGGTGGGGTGGATGTCTTCCCCTGAGGGAGCTGTCCCATGAGAAGACTTGCCGAGAGAGCCATCTGAAATCATTCAAGCATTGACACCACCAAAATACGCATGTGTGTTTATCTCCACCGGATCTGTGTTCCCTAAGCTTCGTATTAAAATCTAAACTTCAGCTTCTCAGTTTTAAAAATTTCCTCCTAATTCTGCTCTTTTTGCAGTTTTCTCATCCTAATGGCATTCGTGCCATCTAGCTAGTCTCTCAAGACAAAATGCTGAGTGGTCTTAGATTCTCAGTCCCTGCTTCTCAATAATGCAGTCTGTCATTTTTTGAGGCTCTCCTTCATCTGCACTTTCTTCATAACTCCTGCTTCAATTTACAGTGCAGCATCCCTGCCCAGGATGACCGCAGCGGTAACCTTCTAACTAGTCTCCACCCTTCAGTCTGGCCTCATTAAGCCCATCTCTGCAGTCTGCAGGATGCTCCATCTAAAATGCATAGCTGAGCATCATCTCCAGGCCCCCTTAGAACCTTCTGTGCTGCCGTTCCTGTCTCAGCAACCATGTCTCCTCTCGCAGCCTACCGCAATGCTTCCGAAATTTATATGCACCGGTGTAATCTGAGTGATAGTCCTGGGACCCCTCACAGATTTTAAATCAAGCAAACTGCCCGAGGTGAACCTCTGCAGGTGTCCTTGGCTCACGTTGAGAACCGCTGGGCTAGAGCAACCTGTCTGGATTCCTTAGCGAGACACTTATGGCCTTTAGTGCCCTGACTTCCCATTCTATCTTGTGTTTAAGGGTTATCAGGCTATTATTCCCCCTGATCGGACCATTTTGTTTCGTGTCTGTATACATGGGACCCCGTCTACCTTACTTCAGGACTTCAGTGTCTAGCTCAGTTCCAGGTGCATGAGACAGTTCTTAACCCAGGCTCAGGGACTCAGAATCTCTGATGTCCCTGAATTGATAGGCAGAATTATGTGTGTTTGAGAGAGAGTGTGTGTATGTCTCAATGCATGTGTGTTGTTTTTCTAGGCATAGGGTCCATCAGAGGTCTTCAGACTCTGAAAGGAGGGTGAGCATTCCAGTGAAGATGTTGCATGGGAATTTGTTGAATGGACACATCCATTTGAATGATGAATTTTGTTCTCAGGCCAACACGGTTAATTACTAATGTGAGGTGCGGGGAGGGGGAGAGAGGGAGGGAGAAAAGGAGAGAGGGAGAGAGAGATGAGGAGAGAGGCAAACAGAGAAGGGGCAGTAAAATCAACATAGTCTATTTAGAGGAGAGGAAGATACCTTCACTGGCAGCTTTCATTGCATCTCCTCAACGTAGTTTAAATGGGGAACTAATTTTACGTTTTAGAATAAATCAGGCCCAAACCACTTGCATGTGTCGGTTATCCATTATAGAACATTAGTCATTTTGTTTTTAATACAAAGTCCCTGGTATTGATGCTGCTCTTTTCCCCACTGATGGTGTTGATTTACTGAACTCCGTACAGTTAAATTTCCCCGCCCCTTCACTGACTGTATCCTCCAGAGAACAAGCCTCACTGTCCGTCAGCGGGGCCTCCCTGTTGGAGTCTCGTCTGTGCTGGGGTTCCGGATCAGGACACAGGGTTTCCCGTCAAGGTGTTTTCCAGTTTTGTGGCCTTGGGACAATCTCCCTGTCTCTGTCCAAGGGGTTTACAATTATTGGTCAATCCTGGCTTTTTCAAAGTCTGCTCACGCTGGATGTCTTTCAGCCTTACCTGTGGATAGATAGCTTTGAAAAAATTAGAAGTTGGGGTGAAAAGTCATGAGAATGAGGACAGTAAATCAAGGAAATAAGTTCAGTCAGGTAATCCCCCGCATGCCCTCTTCATTAATATTACATATTTAAATGTAACTTGTTAGTCATTTCATATTTAAATCTCCGCAACTTCTTTTCAATTTTATTATAAACCTAAAACTTTAAAAAAAATGCCTGTAATAAAAAAACAAACAGAACCGTGACCAATTTAAAAATGTAATTACATATTTAAATATAATTTATTAGTCATTTAAAATTAATAGCTAGTTTTAGTTTTAAAAAGTTTGGTAAATTCAGTTAATGTCTAATAAAGAGATTTCAAAGTATGTGGTGCGTTATTAACCATATACCAAGTGGAGTTGATTGGTCACGTTTCTGTTTTATTTATTTTTATTATTTTTCCATTAAAGGTATTATTATTTAAAAGAGTTTTAGCTTTATAATGAAATCCCCACATGTTCCCTGCCCACCACACACGCATAGCCTCTTCCATGGTCAATAGCACTCACCAGAGCTGTGCACTTTTTCACAAAGAAGAACCCACATAAACACAAAGTCAACCAAAGTCCATACTTTACCTTTGGGTTCGCTTTTGGTGCTGTATACTCTATGGATTTGGACAAGTGGATAATGATGTGATTCCATCATTAAATACCATACAGGGTATTTTTCCTGTGCTAAGCATCCTCTTGTGCTTCACCTAGTCACCTCTCCTGGCCTGGCAACCACTAGTTTTTTTGTTGTCTCCATAGTTTTATCTTTTCTGAAATGTCATTTAGATGGGGAGGAAAGGGGGGAGGCAAGTGATGACTGAACGGCCACCAAAATAGAATCATCTTGACATATCCGAATGAAGTAGGACCCTGACAGAAACATAAATGTTACCTTTAGCCCTTTTAATGGTGCTTTCTCTCCTCTTCCTTTCCAGGTCCTTCTTCCCTCCACACGCTGTTTATTACAGTTCTCTGTTAATATTCCCAATGAAATGTTAACTGACTTTTCCACAGTATGTAATTCCCTGTGCCTTAACTAACTTTATTGCTTATGAGAGAGAGACAGAGACAGAGAGAGGGAGAGCGAGCACAATTTCTAGTAAGCTAATAGCTATCAGAATAGATCCAAGGAGCAATCAGACAGAAAGATAATAGGTAATCGTGGGAGGGAGATATAAATGGTCTTTGAAAACAAAACTGAATTATAGTATTCATTAACTCATGATCACCAAGAAGTTAGAAACTAGATATTCCATTTTTAATTCCGTGCGTCCTACACAGGGTGAATTTGAAATCCACTATTGCTCTTTAATTTCACAAAACCACTGTTCTATCGTCTGTATTCCCAGAATTGATTTTCTTTGTTATTTTCCTTTCATAGTTAAAGGATTTTTGCATTCAACTTCAAAGACTTTTGATTTGGGATTTGTCTCCTAGAGAAATGTGAGCAGAAGGGATACCCAAGAGTTGGTCTCTCAAGGCAAAGCAGAGGTGAGAGTTTTATGAGAAGAAAAAATGATTATGGAAATTATGTTGATACAAACTTCCATTTTCTTATACAAGTAACCTTTTCCGTGGCTAGAGTTTCATGGTTCAGCATTTTTAGATGTAAATATTTTTTCCTGACTATAGCATAAATAAGTTTCGAATAGCACAGAGGAATATTTGGTTTTAAAATAAGTGACCTCTCATTTAAAGGGCTACCTGAGGGATGCAGGGAAAGCAACAGTCGGAGTTGGGGAAGTGATGGTGTTTATTATTTATCAGGCCCTCTCAGGTCCCCGTTGGCGTGTACGAGCCTGACTGTCTCTGCACTTGCTCCATTAATCACTTTCTCTTTTAAATGCAGGAGAATCATGCTTGGTGTACAGGGTCAAAGACAAGGTAAAACAACGAGAAAGTCAATTATGGTAAATAAGCCTCTGATAGTAAGTTAGAGGTAGTTGCAAGATGGTTTTGGCATCAGCTATTAGAAGCAGTCTGCTTTCAATTTATACCATTATGAATAACTATTTATTATCTCTATTGGTCAAAATCTATGCCTGCTAAGGTGATGAGGTATACAGTTTTTGTTCCATTTGCAATGATTTGAAATGTAAATGTACAGAATCTGGAGATAACAAAGACTGCGTTTTTGCGAGAGGGATTTTTGTACCAAGAACCCAAAAATGCTTACCTAAAGGTGATACCTGCTTTTTCTGCTCGCACCATCGTCTTCTCTCAGGTTTGTCTGTTGTATGCAGATCTTGAATCTTTCCAGAAGCCTATATATAGAGTGAGTCTGTACATATTTCCTTCTTTGCAAAGTTTTATTTGTCCTTAGAATAGAAAAAGGAATGGAACCTCAGTTTTTCACAGACGCATCTAATTATGGGGAAGTCAGAGCCGTTAATGGTTCCTTTCCGAGATGAGAACTCTTAATCTCAACAAACTCACCATCCCTCTACTCATGATAGAAAGCTCTTAGACACTGAGTAGCATATTCAGGGCATGCCGCTGTCATTTTCAGGATTTGCATGCACAGGTATGTGTGAGCAGTGCCACTTAGAAGAGCATTCCCCCCGAGGTCACCACAGCCAGCTCCACGGTTGCCATCTCTCTGAAACACACCGCCCACTCCCTCCCAGGGCCCTTGCTCAGTTCTTTCTCTCCTTGTAATTCTTCCTTCCGAGACCTTTGCCAGACTGCCTGTTCCTTGTTAGTCTAGATTCAGCTCAAATGCTTATCATACACAGAACCCTTTCTTTCTATGGCCACTCAGCCCTAAAGAGCAGTCCACCCCTTCCTTCAATCACTTTCTGTTACAGTTTCTGTCCTGTCATTTCCATAGCACTTATTACAGCCTGGCATTACATTATTTATTGGCTTTATTTCTTTGCTAGCCTATTCTTCACTTGGCTAGACTTGTTGCCTGCAATAGCCGTGGGTGCTCCTGATAGATATTCATTAGATGTTTGTGGAATGAATGGAAGAGAATATAAAGCAGTTTGCAGGAACTCTCTCTCCCCAAGGAGGCCAGCTGGGCCTCCTTCCATGGAAGGCTCAGGGAAGCAAAAGAGCAAGAAATGAAGCTGCAAGGCATCTGGAGGTGGGGGCTCTGAAGTCACACAGCATCACTTCGGCTGTATTCTGTTTGTCATAACAAGTCACAGGACAGGATTGGCCACATCAAAGGAGGGAAAATCATTCCGTCTTGAGGAGAAGAGTGGCAAAACCCCTTTCAGAGGCGTGTGCTTCCAGGATTGGGGGTTGTCGATGCAGCCAGTGTTGCAAACAGCCTACCAGAGAGGGTTGACCCGAATCTATCAGTATGTCTGCAGGCAGCTAGACTTAGAATTCGTTTGTAGGTTCCAGAATACCATCTACTGGGAATGGTTGAACAGTCTACAGGAAAAACAATGTCATTTCCTGCACACGTGTGCTGGACCTATTTTATGGTATCGGAGAACATACAGGATATACAGTAGTTTTGTTGTTGTTTCCCGTTCCTCTCAGCTCAGGAATGGACCCGGTGTCATCCCATCTGGATCCCTTTCCCTGTGTCCTGCATCATTCTCGCTCTGCACAGTGAAGCTGTCTCAAAACCTTGTGACTCCAGGCTGATCTTTACTCAAGCACTTGTTCAAAATCCCATCTCGGAGTACTCAGAGAAATCTCATAGTGCACCGGGTCTGCTTTGTTAAAAATCTAACCTAAGAGGACCGTGTCTGTGTTCTCTGCCGAGACCAGGTCTTTGTGCTCCCACGCAGCTTGCTTGCTTCATGTCCTAAAGAGCAGAAAGGGTTTAAAAGGACGCTGTGACATGAAGAATCTTCTTCTGCTTGGAATCTGAACTGCGAATAAATCCTGTATTTGCCCAGAGCTGAGACAATTCCACTGTGTATCCGATATAATGCTTTGGGCTGCAAGTAACGGAGGACCTGACTCAGACTGGCTTCGGCAATGAAGAAATTTATCACGCCCTGTAGCCTTAGGTTTGATTCATTTATGAGCTCGGTGGTGGGCTCAGGTTCTTTGTTCACATTGTGAACTCTGGTCTCTTGCTTTTGTCTAGCAGGGGAAAAAGAAAAACACTTCTGACTGACCATGGACTTCTTCCATTTAGCCTGATTAAGTGATCTTAGGTCACATGTCCACCCCAAAACATTAATAGCCCCCTAGTAGGCTGAGGCTGGTCGTGAATTACCCATGGAGTCAGGAGTGTCACCAAGCCGGACACTGTCACTGGGAAGGGGATCTCTGAGTGAAATTTGAGTTCTCAGGATAGAATGGAGGAAGGATGTTCGGGAAGTATCCGCAAGGGCCTTGTATAATGGCTAAGTCTAGTGAACACCCACTGAAAAAGAGCAGCCTTGGATAATGCAGTAACTGTAAAAGCTAAAACTAAAATAGTTGGAAATAAAAATTAAAGGAACAATTCCAGAGTTTCAAAAGATATTTTAAAAAATTAAAAACTGATGTTCCTGGATTTTACGTATTTGCTATGAACAGAGCTGCAACATGGATGGCTCCCCCTCCCCTCAGCGTTGTGAGTACAGACACAGAGGCATACAGGTGATGTGCTTACACCCCGAAAAGTAAAACGGGATCTCTCTGCATTTCAGAGGAAGGCCCTGATTTATTCTCAAGTGTCTTTCTTCCCAAAGAAAGCTATTGTTGGCATCGACCTGATGTCCCCCGATGGGCATGGCATGGAGTGGAGATGCAGTGAAAGGGGGAGTCTGGATGGTCTCCTTGGGCTCACAGCTGTATCACTAGAATGGCACCTTGCACAGAATCAACAATCTGTTGACTGTCGTTGAATCAGCTCCTGCACATCTTCCCAGGAGGAGCACAGAGGTGAGGGCAGGTATGGAACAAGGGCGCTCTCGTCTGCGAGCAGGACCTGGAGCGAAGGGAGGTGCCAGTTGGTCGTTTGCAAGGTCAGGGCTGCTAGGACAGCCTCCCCTCAAATGGCCAGGTTCTTGTTTATTAAATAGAAATACAACGAGTGACTCCTTCGGAGAATGAAACAGCCCTAGTTAATGTCTAGTGATGGGATTTTCAGGGGAAAATTAGAGTTCATGAGTTTTGCCATGTTTTGTGTAGCTTTCAGCTGTTCTTCTGGAAAACACATGAGCCATGGAGTGAGTGTAAAGCACCCCGTGGGTTTTGTTTGAAGATGTCGATGCGCGTGGCTGCCCTTCGATGCTAGTGCTATGGAATTTAGACTTGAGCATCTAGATAGAAGCTAAATTCCCAGCATCTCACCATCCTTTCATGCCTTGCCATTGAGTGAATGAGGGTCTTTGGTTTGCGGCAGGGGGCAGTCCATGGGATGGCTGCTTCATTTGCCTAAATCACTCTGTAAGATGCTAGGGCCATGTTTTTTTCCTTTGGGGAATCCTCTGATTATTGTCATTCATATTAATTCAATGTTCCAGTTCCCCTGCCACTATCAAGGAGAGATGGTCTCTTGGAACTGTAACCGATGAACGCCCAGAGCCTCAGTTTTTTTAAAAAAAAATCTGTTTAAATCAATTTATTTTTAAAAATCTCAAAACGTGTTGTAGCACATTCAGTAGCAAAGATCTGCCAGAAGGCAACAGCTCTCCTTTCCGAGTCAGAGCGGTCAGTGTCAGGCCTGTGCTGGGCGCTGCACGTGTATTTCTGAGTAATCCTCACAAAACAGACACCCGTGAGGCAGGTGTGTATTTTCCATCTACCCTTGCCCTCCTATAGTCTGTTATTTACACAGCAGCCAGAGTGATCCTGTTCAGATACGAGTCAGATTATGCCACTCGTCTGCTCACAACCTTCCAGCAGCTTCCTGTCTGTCTCAAAGTACGAGGCAAAGTCCTCGCTGTAGCCTCGAGTCCTGTGATTTGCCGCCTCCCCTTTACCTCTCTGACTCATCCTCCTTTCCTCTTGCTCCATAAACTACGCTGGCCTTGTACAGCTTTCTTGACACTCTTACTCAGGGGCTTCGTACTTTTGTCCCTTTGTTTGGGATGAGTACTTCCAGGACAGCCACGTGGGTAGACCCACTGCCTTCGAGTCTTTACGAGAAAATTACCTCCTCACTATAGACTTCTCGAGCAATCCTAACTAAAATCTCACTGCCCTCCGCAGCATCTCACATCTTCCTTTCCAGCTTTAGGTTTTTGTTTTATCAATTTTGCCTCCTTGCTTTGTTAATCACCCTCCCCATTAGACTGTAAGCTCCCCAAAGGTAGGGATTTTTTTACTCCCTCATCCCCTCCCATAAACTTATACCCAGCAACTAGAACAGTGCCTGTACCACGTGAGGTACACAATAAATATTTCCTGAATGATGAGCGATTTCATTCTTTTAGTCATCACATATTTATTCTGCATTTACTAAAAGCCAGGCATTAATGCTGGACACGTGTAAGACAAAAATGAAGCAGAGAGGCAAAGTCTTCGACCTTACAGAATATAAAACCAACAGAGGAAAGCAATAAAGCAGAGCCCATTTTATACATGCGAACTCTCAATTTCACAGAAATTAGCGAAATTCCCCAATGTCTACTGCCCTTAAGTGGCACAGCTGGGATGGACACCCAGGAATTTAAAATTACACTCTCTTTAATGCCATCTTGGGATTGGCACTGATACTTAAATGCGCGTGCACACACACACACACACACACACACACACAGTACTAATTGTTCATGTTTGTGAGTAGTCACAATACCCTTCAGTGAGTAGAAATTTCATTGCTGTTTGCATCTATTGGGATTGTTCTCTAATGTATTAAGGATTATCATTAGATGAAGCTCATCAATCATTATTATTGTAGATAAGCTTCACTGGATCTGCCCTTCAAGAGCATCAAAGTAAGAATAACTATTTCATCTCATTTGTTCTAAATAAAGAAAAAATCCTTGCGGTTATTATATGCCTAAGACAATGGGGAAATAAAGCCTGCTAAGTGGGCATCTTATCTTATGGTTCACACTAGGAATTCTTTCTGAAAAGGTTAGGCCGCCCATTATGTTTCAGCTTTACATAGTAACTCCAAAGTTTTAGGTTTGATATTTTTGATCAGAATGGATTTTAAGTATGGTGCTTTGCTCCCTTTAATGAGCAATGACAAAAGACGCTGTTGGCAAAAGTTCTGCCAGATTCATGCTGTACCTTATAGAATGCAAAAAGGCTTGGCCCTGTAAGGTCCTTGTGCTTTCAATAGCCCCTGATTTTCTGGCGAAAATGCATGTGAAAGGAGCACGGTTATCTTCCTCTTTCATTTCTTTCATCCTTTCGGCTTTGCTCTTGGTGAGGAGAGATCTTTTAGTAAATAAATGCCATCAGCATTAGGAGGAGGATAACCTTGTGTTTATTTTTTATAAATGTTAGTCTCTGAAGAAGAAAGACTCGCTATCCTCCTCTCTGGCTGGAACTAGGGACACAGCAAAGGGCTAGCTGCAGGAAAAAGCCAGGACCAGGGAGGAGGGAACCATGGGAAGGGACTTCCCGCCGACCCTTCCAGATGTCCTGAGCCTTATGTGCAGCATCCCGTGTCAAACCCATTAAGTGGGTTTTATTTGTAATTACCGTGTCTTCAGCTCCCAGAAAAGACGTGGTTATCACATGATGTGTAAGTTATGGGCATTTCTCAAAACTTTGATGATATAAACATGGTGATATTCAATTTCAAGTAAAGGCATGAAGAAATGATCACTTGATGTGATTTTCCCAATATGATGCTAGTTCCATGGAAAGTACAGGAAAATCATAAAGGTTTATAGATGAGTTAAAACATGTATCCCAGACTTTTCCTTTGTCATTAGAACCAGCATCAAACATATCTACCCCTAAGTGAATTCAGTGTCGTGTGAGGTATGCACAGTGTGAACCGTACGGCTCTTCCTTTCATGGTGCTGTGCAGGTAAGAGACAGTCAAGGTCACCTCTTTCTAGAAAAAGGAAAGCCCAGTAACATGTTTTAGTCCTCTGAAATTAGTCAGTTTGTGGATATGCTGCTTTTGGAATGAAAGTCTCTAAAGTCTTCTGAATAAGAAAGCATAATGTCTCATTATGCAGTCTTATAAGTTCAAAGAAAGCACAACACAGAATTATAAAGTTATTTTTTTTCCAGAGGTAAGGCATTCCATATTTGGTTCAAAATCATTTTAAACGATCAATTCTGGCTACAGAGGCTGGAAAATCAGGCTTATTGCAAATGTTTGAAAATACTAATAAATGGACTCTGAAAGGAGGGTCAGTTTTGTCACACTTATTTCAATTTCCCTGAAATTAGGTCTTTTCTGCTCACTTCCAGTTTTGTTAGATATTCTGATTCAAAGAGACCATGGCGTGACTGAATTGTGTATGGGTGAGTTGTTTCTGTTCTACTTCATGTTAGTCAGATTAGTCTATATATATATTTTTTACTTTATTGAAAATAAATTTAACCCAATATCTAAATGGTGTTTGCAAAATTCTCAACAGAATTGAGATTATGACCACTTGGAGAATCCAGGCAAATCGTTCGTGCTAAAACTTATTCTGATCATGTTTTCTGGAGTAGTCTGACTGTGCCCAACATTTGCATCATGGCAAACTCACCTAAGTATTTTTAATACCTTGGACATCTGAAGTCTGTAGTCATCCTGCACCTAAGACAGCTGTTGATGTCCAGAAAACAGTCGGCTGCTACCTGGACTGTAGAGTCCCAAAGAGGCACTTAGATTCAGCTCCTTCTGGTTGGCCTTGATAGAAGTCCATAAATGTGTTACTTTATATAGAGACCATTCCATAACTGAACAGGATGGGAAGAGGAGAGTCTTTTTATGTATTGGAATCTTCGTTTGGCGGTCGTAATGGGGAGGATGCCTTCAACATTCTTCTTCATAATACACAGATGGAGCCAAACTTAGAACTCTCTGAGGAAGGTCATTAAACAGATGAAAAATAAGAAAGCATCTGGAAGTGAGAGCATCCCTGCCAAACGTTCACGCTAAAGAAAAAGTAACTCTTGTAATGTCTCTGTATTCTCCCCTCGAGATTCAAGAATGAAAGAGAGTGCTACGTGCTTCTCAGGATGTGAAGATCTTGAGTTTCATGTAATGATACGCATCCAATGACAGGTTCGAACCAGCTGCAGAGCATATGTTTCGATAAAAGAGTTTTCATAAATGAGTATCCATGAGAAAACTCTAATTTCTGTTTTGGAAAGACAATGGTTCCTGTCTTAAAGAGGGATGTTTTGACATGGAAATTTCACTTCTCTGTACAAGGAACTTTTGTTTCATCTAGTCTCTAAAGCTTTTCTTAGAAAGGGCCGTGTAAAAGGTTTTCACTGCACTTCTAGATGTTTTCGTTGAGGAAAGAAGCTCATCGACAGGTTGGCAATTTGAAATGAACCCGAAGCCTCTCTAATTTCTGAGTGATGAATAGCATCTTCAAAACCTTAGACGACTTTGAATACTTTCTATTCATTAGAAGATTTTAGAAGAGCCTTGTGTACTGGAGGTGCACAGGATTTGAAACCAGAAAATCGAAGGCAGGAATCCTGTTTTTGCCATTTTCTGGAAAATTATCAAGCCTCTGTTTTATCCCCTCGAAGCTAAAGGTAGTAATAACACTTGCTGACGAGGTCTTTGCTGCTGTAGTCAGTACCACAGTGATAGTCACTCCTTCCTCTTGTATTTACTTTTTAAAAGTGTTCTGCTTGCCCTTTTCCTTAGCACTCTGAAATTAGAAAAGCATATTTCCTTTGGAAAAGCGCCTCATTGTTACATTTGCCTTAATATATATGTGTGGTAGGTGTGTGTTTTAGTCAGATACAGCCATGGTAATGCTACATTACAAACAACCATAAAAATCCAGTGGCTTACAGACAAAATCGTGTATTTCTTACCCACGAGATCAGCTGGTGTGCACTGACTAATGCTGGGCCAGTTGGATCTGGGACGAGGGCTGAAGCGTGGTTTATTTTATGTATTTCTCTTTTGGAACAGTAACTTCTTGAGGCCTGTTGTTTTCGTGGCTAAGGCAGGAACACAAGAGTGCGAGGGCACTTGCCCCACTGTGCTTGCATCACATTTTCTGACCTCCCATTGGCCAAAGTGAGTCACATGGCCAAGCCCAAATCAAGGTATGCTGACTTATGCTCACGTGGCACATCATAGGTGAGACGTTTACTGTTATTTCAGGAGATGGAAGAATTGGGACTAATAATTCACTCCTTTGAATAGGGTCTTTAGGTGACTTGCTTCTTCTTTAAAGAGGAAGAAAATACGATAAAAAATGTAAAATACATTTTTAAATTGACAGTAGATCTAAGTATAAAGATGGACTACAAATATCACAATGTTTTCTTTGTTTTTCTTTTTTTTTTCTTTTTCACTTGAAGTGCTTAGGCCACTCTTTTCCCGCAGACAGGCTGGAATTTATACATGAAACTTGAAATCTTGACAGTATGTGGAAGTATTAATCATTGTTTAGATATACCTTTCCTTGGTGGTTTACCTTTAAGTTTGCAGATCAAGGGGAGTAGAGAATATACGAGTATCTGGATCATGGAAAATATTCAGCTTTAGTGTAACCCCCATTAGGTTTTGGGAGTCTCATCCCATTTGCTCATTGGTCACCCTGGCTAGAGGTGAGTTGCGATCGTCTAGCTCTCTGACATGGATCCTTCAGTGATCACTCATGTTCTAGGAACCACAGACTCACAGGATGACAGAGTGGAAGGAAAGTTACAGAGTGCCCACCCCTGTACCACTGGTTTGTTAATGTCACGGTGGGATCAGAGACATGCAGGGCCTGTGCAAAGTGACACAGGTAATGTGTCCCGGTGAATTCTTGGGCCTATATCTGTGGCATACATGTTGCAGCAACAGGAATGAGGTAGATAGATTTCAAGGTATTTATGATTATATTAAGGATTTTCTTTCAAGTTCCAGATTTGGCCCTGAGGGCTTTTAATTCCAGGGAGAAGGGCCAGGCAGCTGCTGGAATGTTCCTGTGGCTGTCACAACTTCACATCACCACATTCCTTGCCAAAAAGTGGGCAAAAATATGTACCAAGAATGAAAGGCAGCCTCAGAGAAGAAAATCTAGTACTTGTTCTCCCTTCTTTCTATGCAGACCAGTGATCAGTGATTAAATCATTCAGGTCTTAAGTTATTCATGGCCCCACCATCCTGGTGGTCTGTTTAAGCAAATCAAAATGTTAAGTTGTTTGTTCCCTTTTTTCTCTCTCAGATTTCTTGCCAGTCTTCATTCATTTATTTTATTCCAGAATCATTTTGTTAGCTTCCAAATAATTCTTTTGGGATTTTACTCTAATTACATACTGCTTGTTGATGAATCTGGGGAGGGTTCAGATATTTACATTATGGGATCTTTTAATCCAGGAAGATAATGCTTATTTTCATTTATTTAAAATTTAGAAAAATTTTAGCAAGGTTTTATAGTTTCTAGCACAATTTTTATTGACCTCATTTTTTTTTCTCCATAATTTACTTTTTAAAACTGTGGATATTTTGATCTGATTTGAGGCAATGACTTTTAGTTGATGCCCAGAATGCATTCTCCTCTTTTTCCTTAATAAAAATCTTGATTTTTTTAGTTGGACCCATGGTTGTCTTGAATGAAGACATTACCCAACCTGCTTGGCCATTAGGTAAAGCCGTGTGAAGTAGTTGTGGCCAGTGGCGTGTGAGCAGAAATATCCTCCAGTGGTTCTTTAAGGGAAGGTGTGTGTCTTTGTTTCTTCCTTTTCCATTCTGTCTGGAATGCAGTGATTGCTGGATTTAGGAGCCAGGATATTCCTTAGGGATGGCATGGTGAAAGCTGGAAGAAGCTGCTCCCCAATGATTTTGTGGAATGCCACCCCCTTCCACACTGTTAATGTGGAAGAATGACCTTTGCATATTTAAGCCATTGTTTATTGCAGTTGTTTTTATCATTTAACCAAACACAAACCTAACTGCTACAGTGTTTTTGCTTTTCTTTGTTCAGATTTTTAAGTTAATTTTATTGAGTTTTATATATTGAGAGATAAATCTGCAGGCAAATAAAATATATTATTCTTCTGCTTTGCATCATTTTTACCTCATTAGCTAGAAATTTCAGAACAATGCTACATGAGAATGACAGAAGAAGCATTCTTTTATTCTTGACTTTCATGGCAATGCTGTTTCAGTTTTATTATGAAGTATAGTGTTGGCTGTGGAGATTTCAAATTTAAAATGGTGATGATGATATGTGCTCATTTTATAGAGTTGTTACGAGGGTCAAATGCACTAATGGGTAGAAAGACGCCATGTCATATTAAAAGCTATACCACATTTGTCGCATACGGTATACAGCAGTGGTCCCCAGCTTTGTTGGCACCAGGGACTGGTGCTCCTATGAGAATCTGATGCCTGATGATCTGAGGTGGAGCTGAGGTGGTGATGCTAGCGCTGGGGAACGGCTGCAGATGAAGCTTCACTGGCTGGTCTGCCGCTCAACTCCTGTTGTGTGGCCCAATTCCTAACAGGCCATGGACCGGTACCTGTCTGAAGCCCAGGGGTTGGGGACCCCTGGTATACACTCAACAAATGTTTTTTTTCTTTTTTTTTAAATTTTTTTATTTACTACTACTTATGCCTATAGCACCTGGGCTTCCTAGGTGGTCTCCCATCCAAGTACTAACCAGGCCCGACCTTGCTTAGCATCTGAGATCAGACATCAGGCTTGTTCAGGGTGGCAGGCCATAGACCATGGACTGTGGCTCCACAGTGGTGTTAACCTGGGACCTTCTGTGTGTCATGCGGATGTGCTGACTTCTACACTATGGAACCACGTCTAACAAATGTTTTCAATGTTGTTATTATTGTTTTTAATAATTAATCACTTTAATTCCACAAAGTAGAAAAACGGGCATTCCATAACATACCTCTTTGGTGCCACCGTGCAGAAATAAGCTGGGTCTAATGGATCATTAACCTTTTGTCTTAACTTTAGGGCCAAAAGTTAGAAAAGAAATAGATGTTTTCCATTACAAAGAGAAGTGAGATCAAAAGTTTGGAAAGAAATGATAATTTCAAAGTAAGGGTAGTCACAATGGAATGTGACACTTAGAAATTTATGTTTGAAAAATATACTGTGGCCTGTTTCATGAAGTTAATTGATAGATGGTCCATTTACCTCAATTACCAACCAAAGTGTTAGATCATCATGCATGCAATTTGGTCAACAAGAAGGTCCTCCTTTGCATTGCTCTTCTTCCTCCCACAGCTGCTTTCAAAATATGTCCTTTGTGGACTTAGATATTTTCATCTTTTCACATTTTGAATCTGTTCTTGGTGAAATAAATTCTATATATTTACCATTTTCTGTGGAAGCAAGGTGGAACTTTTATGTCAAAAAATCCTTTTGCTGTACCTCAAAAAAAAAAAATGTCCTTTTAAAAAAGATTCCATAGCAGAGAGTCTTCTTATAAATTTATATTAGTTCATTTTGCAATTATTTTCAGAAAAGGCCTGTGGGGGAATGAATTAAATCTGTTCACTCAAATACTTTTTGGACGTTATCCATTGAGCTCACCTCTGAAATAGCTGAAACTTATGATTTCATAGCTTGCTACCTAATTTATTGGATACAATTTAAATTTAGTGACTTTATATATTGTGTTGCTATTCTTAATGAGAAAAATAATTTAAAAATATTTGATATACAAGCCTTTTGTTATACACATGCAAAAGTGAAATTTGAGAGAATTATCTGGAAGCAAAACGAATCAATAAGTTAAATCCCTAAATGGATTGTTTTGTGTCAGAGAATTTTTCTCTCCTATTTTCTGAATAATTACTTCAAAACAATTCCTCAAGTAGTTGCCTGAAAACAATTTGTTTATAATGGGATTCATGTAACATCAGCATTTACTGAACATCTATTAAGCACTGAACTCCAATATGCAGTGATAATAACGTTTCTATAGCCTTTTATAGACTATAATTTAATTATCATAAAACCTACTTGATATAAGAAGAGAAATATCACATCTGAAGAAACCGAGGCACAGAGAACAAGAGCATTTCATGTCACACATCAAATAAGTCCTAGGACTCCAGCTTGAACCCAGAATTTCTGACTACAGATTGTGGACAATTTCCTCTAATCTTTACTTCCCTTTATCACTGATTTCAGGCTTGCTCTTTGAAAAGAATGTTAATTGGCTGTCGGTGTGTTGGATGCTGTTCTAAGTGCACTAGCTACATTAGTTCATTTCATCTTTATTATCTCTCCTGGTGTTAGCGCTGTTATTAGCCTTGAGTGAACCGAGGCCTGGAGAGGTAGACTCAGTTGTGTCCAAGGATAACATAGCTAAGTACTTGGGGAGCTGGGATTTGAACCCAGGCACAGAGATAGAGAACCCAGTCTCTTAACCATTAGGGAACTGCATCTTTTCTCCAGGAATGCATTCATTCTCTTTTTGTTCATGTTCATTTGCCTAATTTGCCCACTCCTTGTAGAACATTAAGCTTTCCTTAGAAACAAAATCTTCCTGGGTTTACCTGTCTTTTATCTAGAGAAATCTGGATGGTAGGTAGCCCATTTTCTCTAGGTTTTAAGTTCTGAAAAGAGACTTTATGCAGACTTTTTAGAGATGTTACCAGTTTGCATGCACAATTGTAGACGCTGGCAAAAATGTTTGCTTCTTAAAGCAGATCTGTTCTTTGCTGCTGCATTAATGGAAATAAATGGTCGAGACTGAATGTTAGTCTACTTCTGCCGGAAGCACTGTGTAGATTCAGCCCTCATTCTGCTTTTCTCGGGTTCATTTTTATTGCTTTCCTCGGAAGTGCCTCCAGTGTTTTATAGCTATTACACACCGTGATATCCAGAACTGACCAGAGCTTTCTAGGTGAAATTCTCTTCAGTATCCTGATTCCTCTGAGCTTACAGCAAAATTACATTAGGCTTTTTTTTTTTTTTTGTCTTTTATCCTTCTGTTCCTCTATTGTAATGCAAGCCATATATCATCTGTTATCTGTTCTTTCCTTCAGGTCTCTTTTTTTGTCATTATTGCCTTCCAAGTGTTTTGGATTATTTTACTTAAGTTTGCTTTGTCTGCAGCAGGATAGTATTTTGCTATTTTCATCTTTTCAGGACGACTTCCAAATTTAGAATCGCTTTTAAATATGTGTCCTGATTACCCATTTTTATATCATAAAAAAAATGTAAGTTGAAACTACCGGTGATCGGCTTATTGGTATATCTGCTTTCTTATTTGATTTCAGTCAGTAAATTACTTTTTTTGATTCTGAACCACTTGAATGACTCACTACTTTTTGTTAACTGAGCACCTAATTTGTATGTGGCATGTTGCTATGAGGATGATAAACTTGAACAAAGAGCCCATAATCTCTCTGTCACTACCTATGTGACATGATCCTCAGCTTCTTCAAATGCTAAATGACATTAAGCATATTTTATAGCACCATTGTGAGCACTAAGTGAGATTAACTTGTGAAATTTGCTGGAACATATGAAGCTTAAAAAAAATACTTGCTATTATTTGAATGTCAACCTTGTGGCAGGTATGTTGTGTGCACGACTAATCTTTACAGTGATCGTACATGTTGCTTTTATCTCTGCTTTAACTGAAAACGTGCCTAAGGTTAACGACCTTGCCTAAGGTCACTTAGCTATTAAGTAGCTCATTTAGGATTTGTACCTCTGACCAGCTGACACTGATAGGTTCACCGTATTGGCTAACCACACCATTTAATAAGAGGGCATAGAAATCTATTACATGACGTAGGAAGGGATAAGTGCCATAACCTATGTATAAATATATTACTACTCAGGTAAGAGGAAAATCAGATTGTTCAGTTAGTGGTTCATGGAAGGACTGGTGGCATTTTTCTGGTCATTGAATGAAGGATAGACTTTGGACTTGAGATGAGGGACGATGCTTTCCTGACACAAGGGCCACGAAGTGATACAAGTGATTAATCGTTTTTGGGAACCAGTTTCTGATGTTTTTTGACTAGAGTTTAAGAGACTGCAGTAATCCCTTTCATATCCACAGTTTTGCTTTTTATGGTTTCAATTACCCATTGATCAACCGTGGTCCTAAAATATTAAGTGGAAAATTTCAGAAATAAAAGATTTATAAGTTTTAGATTGCGCACAGTTCTAAGTAGCATGATGACATCTCATTCCATCCTGCTCGAGGTGTGAACCCTCTGTCTAGTGTATCCACGCTGTAGATGGTCCTTGCCCATTAGTCATTTATTAGTCTTTTATTAGTTATCAGATTGTGTCACGGTATTGCAGTGTTTGTGTTCAAGCCACCCTTATTTTACTAATAATGGCCCCGAAGTGTGAGAGTAATGATGAGTAATGGTATCTGGAGTTTACTTTGAAATGCATCAAAAAATAAGGTGGATTAATGGATAGATAGCTGGGTAGATATATGATAAAGCAATTCTAAAATCAATATTTATAGAGCTTAGATAGTGGGTATATAGGTAAATATCATACAATTCTTTCAACTTTACTGTGGATTTGAAAATTTTCTTAATAAAATGTTGGGGGCGAGGAAAGATTATCTAGACATTCTCTCACCTAATTAAATGCTTGCCATGTGCCAGGCACTTATGAGTGCTTCTGGAAAAAACTAGGATCTCTGCTAATGGATAGACTGACAGTTTGTTTTCATCACGTCTGAGCTATGGAAGGAATTGTGTTCTACCTCAGTAAATTTCATGGATAGATAAATTGTGTCAGGTGGTAGGGGCTGTGGAGATAAAAGATGGAGGATATTTAAATAGGATAGAGGTGCTGGGGATAAAGCCTATAACTTGTATCCTTACTGATACCTTCATTTCTAAGGATGGCTGTGCAATGTATTTGTTTATGGTCTGTGTTTCAGGGATGAAGACAAAGTTGTCCAAATGAATTACATGCTTCATTGATTCACAGCCTGGTCTATGTAAAAATAAATATTTGAACTATAGAGAGATCTCGACCTTTGCTAATACTTAGCTTTCATATTTGCAAATCTCAATTCCATAAAACAAAGAAACACTCATAAAAATGAATTTTGTATTAAAGAATCTTCCATTAAGTACAAAAGAACACAAAACAGTTATCTTTATCTTTAGTCTGATGCACTTGAGATCCCACTAAAAGTAAATAAAAATATTCGAAAGAATATGGAATGAGATGATATCTTTCAGAATTCAGAGGCATATTAATTATCCTTGAAAATATACGAAGTTCTGCAAATTTTTGATTTAAATAATGTGATTGATTCTCACAGTATTAATTCAGTAGAATGATATAAATTTATCTTTATATACTACATAAATCATAAGTTATTTGATGCCTTGGAGCAGATAAATTTAGGTATGGGTGATAAAATGTGTGAATGGTTTCAACTAATATTAACGTCTCACCTTCCTTCCCAAGGAGTTTTGAATGTATTTCATAATTCTGACCCTGATCTATGGACCCTAATTGATTTAGCATCTCAACTCTTGCTACAGATGGGGAGGCTTTATTAGGGAAATATCTGAGCACTGACTTGAGGGTCACTGAGCTTTATATATGTTGATAATTAGATATGTGATCTAGCACAAAGCACTTAACCTCTCTAGGCTTCATTTTCCTTATTTGAAATTGGGTTTGGACAAGTTGATTTTTAACATGTTCTATGATTCTTTTTTAACTTTGCTGTAGAATCTAGGGAAATCTGAGTACAAATTTAGAGTAATTGTGCTTATATTACCCTATTATTTCTTTTCCTTTATTTTTTTTAAATATGAGATTTTTTTTTTAGGTGTATAATTGGAGTAGGAGAGAAGGGTGACTTGCACTTAATTCACAGAAGTTTAGGTAATGGCTATGTAAAAATGTGTGTGTATGTCAATAATCTCATGTAGGTTTAGATACAATAGACCAATTAATATTTATTCACCGCTTACTATATTTTTCACTATTCTTACTACTTTATATACTAGTTTATTTGATCCTAACAACTTTATGTAGCATATACTAATGTTATTGGCATTTTGTAGATGGGGAATCTACATAAGGCAAATGTATTTAAGTAACTTTCCCAAGATTACACAGCTAATAAGAGGTGAATCTAAGATTTAATTCAGATGTTCTGTGTTCAGTTTGGCTCTTAACTTTATGCTAATCTGCTTTCCTAGTGATTATCATAATCTGTGTTTATACTAATGTCTATCAAACCAGATAGCAGAAGTTTAGGTTTTCATGATATAAGAAGTTCAATTAAAAGCAGATTTTTAAATCATGAGACCTTTTACTTTTAAAATGCTCCATATTTAAAAAAAATATTTTTATTAAATTAAATAGATATAAAGTTTTTATAAAATTTGAGTAGGACACCCACTAAACCAAAGACCGGTAATGCCAAATATTAGGACATTGAGCAATTAAAACTCTCATCCACTGGTAGTAGGAGTATAAATTGGTCTACTAACTTCAGTAAACTATTTCTCAGTGTCTGCTAAATCTGACCACATATGTATCCTATGAAGCAGCAGTTCCATGCTCAGGTATATTTCTGGCAGAAATATGTCCTTATGTATGAACAAAAACAATAGCAGCTCTTTTTATAAGAGCCAGACAGTGGAAATGATACATATGTTCATCAACAACAGGGTAAATTTTAGTATTCTTAGATTATTCATAAATGAGAATGACCTAACAGGAATTATAAGGAGCCAGCATGATTGGATCACTGACCTATTGTGCAAAAGACACCAGACACCAACCAGTACATAATGTGCAATTCGATTTGTATGATGCTCAACAATAGACAACACTACCCTGTTGCATTTATCTTTGGAGGGTGATGACTGGAATGGAGCACACGGAAGCTTTTGGCTTTTTGGAAATTTCTGTATCCCAGGCTGGATGCTGGTTACATAGATGTGTTCAAATGATTCATCAAGCCATTCACTTAATATTTGTGCAGTTTTCTATGCGTACGTCAAAGCTGAATAGAAAGCTTTCATTACAATAGTATTTGTAGGTCTTAAAGAACACCAGTACAATGGACTCCCATGGACCCAATCGTCATCGTAAGAATACCATTGTCTTAGACGCCCCTTCTTTTCCTTTCCCCCATTATTTCTATCTTCCCCTACCTCTCAGAAAAAAATTATCTTGAATTGGCATTTATTATTCAGTTTCTTTCTTAATAATTTTATGTATAATATAAAAATCATATATTTAAATACTTTATGCTTGTCACTAACTAGTTGTATAATCTTGTACAGAGCAGTTATTTTCAGACTTTAGTTTTATTTGAAATTGAGGAATTTGGACAAGTGACTCCCTTTTCGTCACTTTCTTGACATTATACCTCTTATTTATTCAGTTTAGATATTAAATAGATATTTTGTGAACAGTCATATGCATTAGGCTGAGGGAGGCAAACATCTGTAACACAGTTGAGAAACAACAGTTTTCATTTTTTTATCTGTAAAAAAACAGAAAAGGAATTAATTTGGATGATCTCCATAAACTTTTCCAGCTTCCAAATTTGGTCAAGTATGTATGCAAGGGCTGAAAATTTGATATGGAACTTAATTATGGAAGTATACAAAGTGTATGATGAAACCATCAGAGAAATTTTTATGGAAGAAATACTTCTTAAGACATTCTTATGGGTGCACAGTATTTTGGAATGGGGACGAATATTCATGTAGGAGGATTCAGGCTCTCTGTACCTCAGTCTGCACTAACATAACACATGATGTCAACCTGGGTAAGCAGAGTCAGATTTATAATAAAAAAGACCTATTAAAATCACTATCAGGGGTAAGACAGACAAATTCAAATTAGGACTGGAAAGAAAAGTCAAGAGTTATAGGCTGACCTTGGAAAATGCTTTGGGTTGGATAATATTAGAAGTCATAGAAATAGAGGGTTTTATCATGTTTTGCAGTGTATTGAGTATCTTTGATCTTACCTCTGCCATCCTGCCCCTTGATGGAAGATGATAAAAGCTGAAATTGCTTTCATTTTATTTCATACAATTTTCTGTCATTTGAAGTTTATGAGAAATTGGGCAGAGTGAGGCCTCAGTTGTATGTGGGTTATAGTTCTTTAATAGGTAAAGTAAGATGAGGACATTCTAGGAAGTGAGAGCAATTTGAGAAAAGAGGAGATTGCTAAATTACCCTAATTAGAAAGTGATTAGATTTTCCTAGCAAAGTTGATATTTTATATTGGGAACATTTGGGAAATGAAGTTATTTAGGTTCATTCATTGCAGTCTCTGATGAACTAGGATGATTAGTTTAAGAAACTAACTTGTATTATTATTATTATTATGGTGACGTTGGTTAACGAAATCCTGAAACTAACTTCTAACAGTCAAAAACTCTTATACTCAACACTATAATCTTATATAACAGATGTTTTGCTTATTCCTGGGATGCATACGAAATTTTGCAGCAGTACGTGAAATGCAATATGTGAGGGAGTTACTCAAGCCTGTTGAACAATTATGAAATTTTACTTCTAAAAGCATGGTGTTTGTGCTAGCATGTGCACAGTACGAATATGAAGTGAAAAGTGGAGAAAAGTTATTTTCAAGGCAGAATGAAGAGCCTGGAAGGTTAATAGTGAATGAGGAAAAGGAAGAATCTGATGACAGCCCCTGTGTCTGAGCATGGGGGAGTGGGAGAATTGGGTGTTTTTAACAGATTAGTATTAAAATTTTTTTAAATTAAATTTGCTTTCACTTGTTCCTTCAACATGTTTTACTGCATATTTCTGTGGTTTAGAACTATGCATTCATTAGAACACCATGGTGAATAACTAAACAAGGTTTCTTCCTCGTAGTCCTTACCATTTAATTGGGGGATTTAGACACCAAATCCCATGATCACATTCCCAAATGTATAATTCCAAATGGTAAGTCTTATGATGGAATGGTATGTGGGTCTCTTAAGAACATTTAATGCAGAGATCAGATTTGGACTGGGGCAAAGATGTCTGTCTTCAGGCCATTATGCTTGACCTGAGATTTGAAGAATGAATAGAAAATAGTTCACTGAGTGGAGGGTTGGGGGAGGGAAGCTGGGTTGGTTTAATGAAAAGACAGGTGTCATGTTATGTGTTTGGAAGGTAGGAAGGAGCAAGACCATGCAGAGCTTTATAGGCCATAGTCAGGATTTTGGTATTCACCCCAAGGGCACTGGGAATCCAATGAAGGGTTTACGCAGAGCTGTAGTTTGATTGCCATTTGGAAAGGCCTCTCTGGTTTTAATACCGAGATCGGATTACAGAGGCAGGGTGGAGGATGGGGAGGGGTGAGGAGTGGATGTGGGCGTACAGGAAGGATGCGACCTTGGTGGGCCGGGCTGGAGGTGATGGTTTCTGGAACTAGGGTGCAGAGAGGTGGAGGCTGCCAGTGAGAGACTATAGAATGAGATAAGAAGAAGGCCTAAGGATGAGCTAAAAAGATCTAATGTGTAAAGGCTGCTGGAATCCGGAGGATCTCCCTGTCATTTCATTAGCCCCACTGAAATATAGGTGGTATTATATTCTTTCAATCTCACTCTTCCTTTTGTTTCTCTTTCTTCCTATTTAATCAATTAATTAATTTTAAGGAAAAGAGCTTTTATTTGTGAGTCGACCTGTGATCTGTCTCCTCATTCCGGAGTTTGGGGCAAGTTTTAAAGGGTCAGTGAGATCAGGCCAGGATGTGGACGTGCTGGCAGGGCTGGCCTTGATGTAAAGCTCTGGAATTTGGACATTTATGATAAGATGTGGTAAGGAGCTTCAGCACCAGATATTCCTGAACAACGGACCCTTCGCTTCTGGAAAGTTCCCAGTGTTCACGTTTCAGTTATATCCTGGTCCTTTGGTTGTGTGTGTGTGTGTGTGTGGGGGGGGTGAGACTTTGGTTCTGGGTGTGGCTGGAGGTCACAGTTCTCTCCACTGCTCATGCTTCAGCTGTGTGACTTGTGGTTTGGGTCTGTTGTCTTCTATGAGGCTTCTAGGGTTGGATAATTTAGCAGCTCTTCCTTCTCAGCAAGTTTCCAAATCCTTTCTGTCTTCATGTTCTACCTTCCTCAGATGTTGGCTTTGTCCTCAGATGTGTCTTCTCCCATTTCAGGATGGATGCCACACCTCTAGGCTTCACATGTACACACAGATTGTTTCGTAGATTTGAGTGTATCCAGTGGCCTCCTCCTTGCCCTTTCTCCCTTACTCTTGTGGTGCTCTTCTGTTTATCTTCATGTGTAATGGCAAAATGCTGGAGAGAGGTTCCCAGGTATGCATAGGCAATTGTTCCTGGTGACTCTCCAGAACCAGTTTTGTATCCCAGTGTCCCTTGGCTTGACAAGTCACTCTGTTATAAATATCCTTTGGTGATGTGAGACTTCCCTACAAGTTTGGGAGTAGATTAATTCCTTTGATTCTGTAATGCTTTGGTAAAATTATCAGTCACAGGAAGAAGAGGAGAGTGGGACATCTCTGTCCTCCCCTTGGGAGTGAGGCCCATCAGCTGGGGCAATGGTCCAGGCTTCTAACACCTCTCATAACTGAATAAGGCTGTCTTCCTTTCTTTAAAAAAAAAAATTAATTTCCCCTCTTCAGAATGATCAAAAAGTTCTATAAACATTACAGATAGGAATTTATTACTAAGAATGCTAAAAATAACAGTATCATAGACGAGTTTGTAAGAAAACTACAAATGACTTTTTCAAGGTCACATGTAATTAATTTCAGAGTTCTAGAACCTACTTTGCTGTCTTTTATTCTAATATTAGTTCCAGCATCGCTGGAACTCCTCCTCCTCTAAAATTTCAAAACTGTATGCAAGCTTCTTTCTACAGTGCTTAATAGTTACCCAAGCTCAAACTATTAAGAATTTATTAAAATCTTCAGTTCATTTACATAAAATATACATTATCATAAACTCACCTTCAGTGTTAATTTTCCTACAACAATCAGATTCTAAAGAGAGTATGGAAGGCAAAAAATTACATATAGTCAGATTTACTAAATTACCCTTGAAAGTTCCTTAAATAACCCATAAGGAAATGAGGTACTTACCCCACGAGAGACCCAGGAAACTGAGGCCAGGTAGGTGAGAGCAGATTCGGTGTCCCATCTCTTGCTCAGTAAGGGGGCAAATGCTTACTGAAAGGAATGGCAGAGATACCCGTGACACTATTGAAATAGGTACCCACCAGGTTGAATTCGTGTTCACATTCTCAGTCTCTCTCCATCCAATAAGTATCTCCTGAATGAGACCACATTAAGGATATAAGTGACATATGTTCCCAGTTGAATCCTTCGGATTTTATGTGGCATCTAATTTGACTAAAATAGAAGCCTTGCATGGGAGAGCAATTTGGCCAGGTTAACACAATTGAATTGCAATCACTTCCCCCCAATCCAAACAAAACTCCATTTTTTCCTTCCCAACCATTTGGATAACTGGGATCTTATAAATTGGTCTGAGGTTATTGGCATAACTGAATGTCAAGTCGAGCTGTTTGCCGTGTGAGCCTAGGCATAGCTCCATTAATACAAAGCTCACGATCATCAATATGTGTTAAAGATGCATTTGAGGGTATGTGACAGCTATGAAAATTGCCTTTGTGATGAGCTAGAAGTAATCATTGTATGATAATTAAGCATTTAGAAATATCCATTTTGTAGTACAGGAAGATTTCAGCATTTGCCATTTATTTCTACAATAGCTGATTTGCTGCATTTATTCTTTATTTGTCTTTCCTGTGAATACATTTGTTGCTGTGTTCTTAGTATTATTGTTTGCTTCATTGCATAATTAGTGGTATTCAGCTGCTGCTTTTTAGCTTAAAAGAACTGTAATTAGTTTTCATTCACTAGTGGCATTATACGGCATCAGGGTCACTGCTAAAGGTACAAGGACTCTAATTCTATTGCAGATTTTCAATTCCTGTAAGCTTAAAAGGCTATTTTGTTCATCTTAAGTAATGAAAAAGCATATGAGTTATAAATGATAGAATTTCATCTGCTTGGAAGAAAAGGATATTATAGAATTTGAAGGAGCGATGTGTATGTGTGTGAGGTATCAAGTTGTTCTTTCTCAAGTGGAAAATTCTATTCTCACTTATTGAATTGGTCAATTCTGTATAACCCAATCCATCTTTAAGAGATCTGTTTGTTCTTTCTCCACTAATTGCACTGCTTAAGGCAAAATATCATTAGCGAGTGAAAACACGGGCTTGTACAATGAAGACATCCTGTGTTCAAAACCTGTTTGATTTGGTGAGTAGTTCTTGAAGAGTTAACTGTGAAGATTAAACTCAGTGTTTGTAAAACGTTTAAGACAGTGCTCACGAATATTTGTTACAATTATTATTTCTTTACATTTGCATCATCAACACTCTCAAGTTTTTATAGGATGTTCCAAAGTCTCTGTCCCAGGGGCTTGATGTCAGAAAGCCTTGTCAGGGTCCACATGTTCTGCATTTATAAAGAGGGAAGACATAAGAGTGTGGGTATCGATGAAGGCACATGCCTTGAAGAGGCTTTTATTAACATGGGCCAAAGTAATAGAAATCCAGAGCAACAGAAGGGTTAAAATTCAGCTCAGGGTTCAGTTCACTCCCTTGCTAGTGCTGCGAGAGCTTTTGGCAGTGTGCGTATGTGGTGTGTTTCTGTGTGTGGAAGGGGTGTGTGTATGTTGTGTGTCTGGGTGCTGTGCGTTGGGGGTTGAAGAATTCTGAACTCATGGTGGACGTCACCAGGAGGGATCACTTTATCTTTGGTGCATCAGCCAGTGCTCTGCACGTCCTGTCATTTAGATCAGTGAGGCGGTTCTGGCTCTTTCATTTTCATTTTCATTTTGGGGGTCCTTACATATTGGCTTTCTGAATCCCAGTGTGGCCACCACAGCCTCACTTTAGGAGAAGTTTGTGTATTGTCAGTAGTTTCAACGTTTGGGAACACAAGTTTCTGGGGGTGAAGGAATCCTGGAGAGAGCAGGAAGTAGGAGGAAGAGCTAAAAACAGCTCTAAGGCAATGACCTGATGATGCTACTACTAGTTAACACTCTTACTGCTAGTTAACAGCCCTTACTCTATGTGCCAGTTATGTTTACAAGACTTTTATATACACTATTTCACTTAATTATGACAAGTCTAGGAGACAGAAACTTTATTCTGCTCATTTGAGGGGAGGAAATTGAGGCAGTACTGGGAAGTGATAGGATGGGACCCAGGCTTCCTTCTCCCCGTTGGCACCCCTAGTTCTTCTGTGTGGTGGTTGCATGGAAGGTCTTACCTTTTTTCTGTTTGTTTGGGTTGGCCAGAGATGTCCATTTTTTTCAGCGTACCAATGGCCAATAAATGAAAATCAATATAAAAGTCTTAATTATTTTCCTTTTTTTTTCCAAATAAAATATAATTTGTTTTTTACTCCCTAGAGAACTCTTTCGGTCTTTGTATTCTTTAGATGTTATTGTGGACTGCTTTTATACATAAAGAAGTTGGTAGTTAAACCAAATGTTTGGATTATTGAAGCAAAAGAATATAAACTGATTGTTGAAGAGAAAAAGGTTGAGATTTTAGAGTGAGTTATGAAAATCTAAAGCAGTAATCATATTCACATGATCCTACGTTGATAGATCTTGGAGTCAAGATACCTTGCTCTGAAAATATTTGCTACGTGATATTTTTAATTTTAACATTTTAATTATGAACATTTTAAATATGTTTCCAGAATGAGAGGGTTCTCATTCTTTCTAGATCTGGAAGCCAGAGAGAAGAATATTTTAGAGTTGAGAGTTTTTAAATTAGGGACACGGAGTAAAGCGACAGAGAAAAACAGGCCGGATCATAATTCTGACTAATAAATTTCAAATAATTGATAATTGATAAAATTAGTGAATTAATTATTCAAAAGACCCATCTGTAGTAAGACATTTCAATAACAAAGCAACGAAGGCTTTCCCAAAACTCTTAAAATAATTATGGTCATTCAGTGAGTCTCAAGTACCCACAACATGAATTGTCTGTCTTTTTAACCATTTTCTTGGATAGTCTTAAGATGCAGTTATGTATGTAGGTTAGAGGCCATGATTAAAGGCAGACCTTAGGGATCCAAGCGTGGAAATCCAGTGCACTAAACCGGACATAAGAACACCTTGGTTCTTGCTTTATTTCTTCATGTTACCACATAATGTTTAGGTTCCCCTGGGCAAATTCAGGCTTTCTCATCTGTAAAATGAGATAATACATGTGCTGCCAACTCTGTAGAATTGTTATAAAGGAAAACAAAATAAGCTGCTGTTTCAAGACCATTGCAAATGAAAAAGACTTAGAGACAGAAAAAGGCTTCGTGCTAGAACAGGGGGAGGCACAGAAATGCCAACGGTAAGATGCAGTAGAGACTGATGGAAATGCAATGAGATTAGTTGCTCAGACCAGCAATTCACTCTGCACACCCCTGGGGATCGCTGAAATACACCAATATCTGCGGCCCATCTCCAGGGTTTCTGCTTTAAATGATCTGGGGAGGGCCCAGCTATAGATTTTCCTCGCAATCCTAAAGAACAATCAAGGCTAAAACACCTCTTGGAACAAAATTTGCAATGGACACATTGACATTATCAGTTGAAAAATTAAAACCCTCCTGTTACTAATAGGTCAAATATAAAGGAAACTCATGAAGATACAGTGTTGACAAAAGAGGTGATCTGTAATCAGAAATATTGTTATAAATATAGAAAATACCTTTCATAGTTGCAAGTTCCGAACTAAAATGAAACGAATGTACTTATTTAAGATAATTTTTCACATTAATGAGCCTTGGAAGCCAGGTTCATGGAATTCCAATTATCAAAAGGGCTTCGAAAGTGTGATATCATACATCATGAGAAACTATAATAACTTTTAAAAAGAAGGCCAAGGTAATAAAATTATCATAAACAACTTGATTTGGTTATGCTACAGAACATCTAGTGATTAAAACTTCCATCCCTGTAGCTTCACTGTTTAAATTCAATTCACTTATATTTTTGCCCTGTTACTAATTGCATTATTTGAAGATTCAATGATATGTAAAATATAAAGGCAGCAATTTAAAACTAAAATATATCTACTCTAGAATGTCTCATTTTGCTGCTTAATTTAAATAATTTGGGATCCTTAGAAAATTACGAAGAAGAATTACTGTAAAAACATTTGGGACTAGTTTCTCTCAAAGATGATGCTCAAAATAGAAAAGTGCTTTAAATTATAAAGTTTTATGTTCTGGCATCCCATGGACCTTAAAAATAAAACTTTCCAATAAATGGCTGTGACCCTGTTAACCGAGCAGTTCTTTGGATTGAACCCCAGATTCCCTTGGCCAGTTTGTAGCAGAAGAAACCAAGGCCAGAGGCCAGAAGACAGTAAGGGACCTTCCCAAAGCCACACTGCTCATTAGTGGCAGAACTTGGACCGATCTCTTAGCTCCTAGCCCTCCCTTGTCTCATTCTGGAGAAGCCCAATACATATTTTTATGTTTTAGGGTTCAAATATTGGAGTGCATTTAAGAGTCCAGTAGCGTTCAGACCAGAAATGACTTTAGCTACCAGGAACCTAATCACCCTGCAGCCAAAAAAGGTTACAGTGAAGTGCTGTTCAACATGAAAGTTCCAAGCATCATTAAGTGGCTGATTCCTACAGAATCTGACTCGCTGCACATTTGAGGTCACTGATGGTCTGATCATTTTAATACCCACATAAACCAGAACGAAGGTCATAACGTCACTATACATTTCAGGTGCATTATCCTGTTGTTTCACCTTTTGGTCTTACTTGGCCTCCCAAACTCTCTACTCCCCAACGAGGCCAAATGGCCCCAGTCCTCCCATTAACTGTTATGGCACCCAAGCTGTTAAATTGATAGAATGGATTACACCAGTAGACAAAGACAGACAATATTCAAGCACGAAACACGTTAAATTGTAAAACACGTTTTACAATTCTGCATCTACTTGTTGTAGACTTACTGGTGGCTTATGGAATGTTTTATATCTCACAAATACGTGGCAAGAGGAAGACATGAAAATTGGAGGGACAGTGTTTTAAATCTAAGGATTTAAAACTATGTGATTATTTAAAAACTGAAGAAAATCTTCGATTCACAGAGAGCTAATAAAAATTAATACGTTGGCTGTAATGTGAGACCATGTGTAATCCAAGGTTTATTGCAAATTATACTTCTATCATTAAGGCTTCAAAGGTCATCTATTCTTCTGTCTTCTAGCATGCTTTGGACAGACACTTATTCTTACAAAATGTAGTACTGCTAAGAATGAGATCCCCAGTCCTTGAGGCACCTGTTCCAGCCCAAATAGGTTAGAAACCCTTTCAAAGAATAAGGGAGTTGGAATTGAATCCCACATCTTCTATTTTCTGGGACAGGCCTTTTAATCACCCCAGGCTTCAGCGGAATGAGCATCAGGCTCCTCTTACTAGCTTAAGGTGGAGGATGGTTGACAAACAAAAGGCTCTTTCAAGCTCTGCCTGAGGCCAGTGTCTGGACAAAAGAACCAGCTACAGTAGGTTTTAATGTTGCTGTCACCTGTGTTTTTCTCCGTGACAGAATTGTGCCAGCTTTGAATAAATATGTGTGGTTTAGGGATTCCCTCTTACAGAGATTGGGATGGGAGATGGGGGCATGGCTATAGAGGAATATTAGTAATTTTATATAAACTTTGTTAATCAATCTAATTATTTTCTCATAATTAGATCCCAGGGAGAGGAGACTATTACAGAAAGTGAGTTGAACAGAAGAAACATATCCATATGAAACCAGCATCCAGGGCCATACAGTGTTATTGCCTAGCACCAGGGTTCAACCCGGAGCTTGGGCTGAGTTGCAGAGCACCTGTTCCCTCAGGGCAGAATGTATCCCTGCAGGCCAGAGTTCTGGGTTCAGCTGAGCTGACAGGGACACCAAGAAAAGCAACAGCTTCCACTGGAATACAGTAGTATGCACAGAGGGCTACTCGATGGCACTGAAGAGGGAATGGAGGATGTAAGGCTGAAAAGAAGGTGGCCACAGTCTCATGAAACCAGGTGAAGGAACCTGGCAACCTTCTTTAACTAGTGCAAGAAGGTTTTGCAACCCAAGTTCTCAGCTGCTTTTGCTCTTCATCAAAGCCAAAAAGTTTTTTTTGTGATTGTTACTGGGTCAGTTATACCGGTTAATGTGACCTGGAGAAATATAGCTTATGTGTCTGTTTGTATAGGTCATTGTTGTTGTGTGCAGTGTTATTCACTGTTAGAAAAAACTGGATCTCTTAACTGTAGTATTTTCTTGTGGCGAGAATCTGACACCATTAAAAAGTTAAATGATAAAATCAACAAAATAAAGCTGGGCCATGGAGATCAATGTAAATCCATTTTTAAATAATCTGGGTCAATATTTGCCTGTAGGCTCCGCCTTGAAGTTTGATCAGATGTACTTAACTAAACAGTCCTGGGACACTTGGCACAGTTCTTTTTTATATTTGATACCAAAGGATATTCTTATCAATGGCTTATCAAAAGCATTTGATTTTTGAATAGGAAAGCAACTTCCCGTATCAGAAGGACTTGGTAGCAAACGTTCAGTTGAGAACTCCACTAACAAAAATTTCCTTAATTTTTTACTTCCTTGACCAAAGATCGACTCCTTTATAGATCTTCAAACAGTTGGGTGACCTCTTTTAATGTATGTTATTAGTTTCCTTTTCGAATAACGTTTTGATGTCTGTTAGCTTGTGAGTACAAGGGCCATTTGAAGGTCACAAGGCCCTTCCTCCCTGCGGACCTCAAAGCAGTCATAGAGGGGAGGGGACATGATTCGCCCTCACATCAAAGAGAGCCATACATTTGATATGTTGACCTCCGAGGTGTGGCTGGCAGTTGACCAGCTTCTGGCTGCTGGTCTCCCTTCTTATTTCTTCCTTCAGTAAGTGACAAAAGCCATAATTAAAATTTTTGAATCTGCCTGCTTCTCTCCCCAAATATCTAGAATTCAATGGATTGGGAAGTCGTGAATAAGACCCTGTATTTTGACCACCTCTGGACACATAGATGGTATCATTGAATGATTTTAAAAAGTTTATTTCAATGTTCCCCTTGCCCCTACCATGTTGATTCATTGTTTAAGGATTACAATTTCACAAATAAAATCAAAAGTTTTGTGAGGCCCTAATGGCCAATATCAAAGAGCTGAACCGTCTGTTCAACTCTGTAAAATTTCAGAAAAGTTCAGATGACGTGTTGTAAGAATACCCTGTGGGTGGATCCCGTGACAAAGCCTTCCACGGAGGCTCCCAACTATACCAAATTTAGTGTGTTTTATGGCCCAGAAAATTATCCTATTCAGGGAAACTGGTTTCATAAATGCTTTAGAAATAAAAGGAACAATTCCCAGTACAAATGTTGTTTGTAATGCAAATGAGCTCAGTAAACCCAAGACCAGCCCATTGCAGGAAACCTGTAGGACCTGCTCACTACTCAGCCCAGATGTATTGGGTCAGCGGCCTGCTTGAAACCAGAGTCAAGGTTATGGAACAGGAACTTCTGCCAAAAAGGAAGGCCTCCTTGAGGGAATGTGGCATTCAGAAAACTTCCGAATTAAAAACTGCAAAACGAAACAGCAGTATACAACACCTATCATTTGGTGATCGTGACTGTTCACATATTCACATTCAGAAGGTTCAGGCTTGATGCCTCATTTAGTGCAATGTTTGGAAACATATTCACGAATGATTGGAGTAATAGCAAAACACAGAACGTTCACTAAGTCTGTATCACACACCTGGCCTTGTTCTCAGTGCTTCCCATGTGTTACTTCCTCACAACCACCTTAAGAGGTAGGTGCTATTGTTAACCCAATTTCACCTGTGGGAAAACTGGGGCCCAGAGAAGCGCAGTTAGGTAACCTGCTCAAGGTACCAGAGTTATTTGAGGTGGAACTGAGCTTCGAATCTAGGCATTCTGACTCCAGAGTCTGGTGTTCACCACTATCCCATATAGTTCATCTGTTCATTTCACAAATAGCCATTCAGGGCCCACCCCACCTGTGGAGAGCAAATGCTAAACAGAGACATAAACATATGTCAGGTGGTTGTAACTACAATGAAGAGAGAAATAAAGGGATGGAGAGTGAGGGAGAAAATGTTATTTTGTAGAAGGTTGTCAGAGACGGCCTCTGTGAGGAGGTGAATTTGCTCCAACTCGAAAGTATACCTGGTATTAAAATAAAATTATGAGTAGATTCGAATTTCCATAGAAAATGAAATAGCATTTATTTAAAAAAATACAAAGCAACCTAAATAATTTTTATTATTATACAATTGGGACATATCCAAATAGTAGAATCTAATTAGCATTAAACCTTATGATACAAATAATTTTTGGAATAGGAAAATGATTATGATACATTGTTAAATGGCAAAAAGTGTTGGATACCAAATGTATATACAAAATAAATTTTGCTATTTTATTTTTTATTATTTTTATTTTTTAAGTTTACTGGGGTAACATTGGTTAATACAATTACATAATTTTGGGGTGTACATCATAATCTGACATATGTATATTCTATTGTGTGATTATCACTTAGAGTCCAATTTCCTTCAGCTATCATATATTCAATCCCCTTTACTCCTTCTACCTCTTTTCTTCTCCCCCACCCCTACCCTCTGGTAACCACTAGTCCATTGTCCATGTCTCTGAATCTCTGTCCTGTTCATTTGTTGCTTTTATATCCCACATATAAGTGATTTCATGTGATTTTCAACTTTTTCTGTCTGGCTTTTTTCACTTAGCATGATTATCTTGAGGTCCATCCTTGCCGCAGATGGCAGTATTTCATCTCTTCTTATGGCTGAGTAATATTCCATTGTATATATGTACCACAGCTTCTTTAGTCAGTCATCTATCATAGGACACTTCAGTTGCTTCCATGTCCTGGTCACCATGAATAATGCTGCTATGAACATCGGTGTGCAAATATCTTTTCGGATACGGGTTTTCAAGTCTTTGGGGTAAATACCCAGTAGAAAGATTGCTGAATCATATGGTAGATCAATTCTTAGTTTTCTGAGGAACCTCTATACTGGTTTCCATAGTGGCTGTACCAATTTGCAGTCCCACCAGCAGTGTATGAGGGGTCCTTTTTCCCCACATCCTCTTTAACATTTATTATTACTTGTCTTGTGGATTATAGCTATTTTAACAAAGGTGAGATGATATCTCATTGTGGTTTTGATTTGCCTTTCCCTAATAGCTAGTGATGTTGAGCATCTTTTTATATATTTGTTGGCCATTTGTATGTCTTCTAGGGAGAAGTGTCTGTTCAGGTCCTCTGCCCATTTTTTTGATTGGATCCATTTTTGTTGTTATTGAGTCGTATGAGTTCTTTTTATATTTTGTATATTAGGCCTTTATCAGAGGCATTGCTTGCAAATATATTTTCTCATTCAGATGGCTTTCTCTTTACCTTGTTGATGGTTTCTTTGGCTAAGCAGAAGCTTTTTAGTTTGATGTAGTCCCATTCATTTATTTTTGCTTTTGCTTCCCTTGCCTTTGAGGTCAAATTCATAAAATTCTCTTTAAGTCCAAGGTCCTTGAGTTTAGTTTCTATGTTTGAATTTTGCTATTTTAAAGAAAAAGCATATACCAACAAAACTCCAAGTTATTTTAAAAAGATTGTTTGAAGGCATACTAATGTTTTAGCTGTGGTTACTTGTATGTGGATTTATGAGAAAATCTTTGTGCTTTTGTAAACTTACCGTTTTTAATATATTCTGCAATATATTCTACTGTTTTAAAAATGTGAAAAAATCAGATTAAGGAAAGGATGTTAAGAAACAACTTTGTCTTTCTGCTGGGACTTAAAAAAAATGCAAATGCCTGCTAAAGAAATACGAATTATCAAATTGCAGATGAAAAATTTACTCCTACCTCAAATGGGTAAGGCAAAAGCTCCAAATATGGACGTGAAGGAAGTCTTATTTTGATGGAGAATTCGAATGAGGGAAATGAAGAATAAATCTAGACATTAAAAATTATTTGATAGTAAGCTCTCCTTTGGAGACATGACAACATCTAGGTGACAGAAGCACTTAGAAGAGCCATCATTGTATGACACTAACAATTATCCCATGGCTTATCAAAGTGGGTGAGTTTTGAATTTTCCAGAGGCCTATGTGTTTCAATGTTAAGTGGCCTTTCTCTTTCTTTAAATTATTTTTATTCTTTGTAGCTCTCATTGTTTACATATCCATAACATACCTTCTCTATCATTATTTTTCTGTCATCCTCTTGTCTTTCACTGAGACAAGAATCTTTAAAAATGAATACATCAATATTTTAGATAACTTTAAATCTTTATACAAGTTCATGTTTATTGTTGGATCTTCTTAATAACTTGGGGGCTTCAATGAAATAATATTACTTAAACTTTTAAACGATATATAGCTTGTGGTAAGGCAAATTTGACGGAGCAAGGCTTGTGTTTTCCACTGAGGCCTTTGGCCCCAAGGATAGTTCTATTTCTATAGTGCAGTGCCTTTGTGGAGTGATTCCTTAAGGCCTAAGAAATCAAATGCAATCAATTGGGAAGTGTTTCTGGTTGAAACTGAGCAAACACACACACATCTTGTGCGTGCAGTGGACAGTTTTAAAAAGATCACCTGTTTGAATGGAAAGAAACAGACATTGAGATCTTCCCTCTAATTTGGATTGGGAGAAGGTGACTACTAAGGCACTTTGGAGGAATCACATGTAATTTTGGAGTTTCAATATTATTTCAAAATTTTCAGAGTATAAATCTTTTTCTCTGATGATACTGGATCTGTTTTTATTATTCATTCATTAAGAGATAAATGCCAGCTATTGTACTAGATGCCTTCAAATGATCAGTGAACAATCTCATGAAACTACATTTCCTGCCCCTTGTATTTCCAAAAGAAATCAGAGTTAGTCATATAAAATATTTTACATAATTTAATTTCTTGGTTTAATATCGTCATTTTTTGCCTTATGCTTACATCCGCATCTTAACAAGTGCAAAACTATGTACATTTCCTGTTGTGTCCCTGGGGATATGTTTTTATCCTTTTGTTATTATAATTCTTCATAACACTGTCCTAGAAAGCAAGGGAGAATCATTTTAGGTAATTCCTTCTCAGAAACTCAGATAAATGGAGATTCTTGTAGCTCCAAATATGAAAGTGAAGGAAATATTACTTGCTCTGTCCCACGTCCCCAGGTACATATGAAAGTTGAAGGAGTGATGACAAGTGAAATGTTTCTGCCCAGGATGGTTTCCATGGTTTCAAGGCACATCACGGAGACAGGCTCCACCCCTCTGCTTTGGCCTGGGTGTGGCATCTTTATTTCTAGGGAAGCCCTTCTGGCCCCTGCTATCACCATTTTCTCTTCCAAAAAGCGATCGACGCACTGAGCAGAGAGGACTTGCAGACTATGGGCATGAATCGGTTTCGGTTTTGTCTTCCTGTATCTTTTGGAATGTGGTCTGTGCGATTAGTCTTTCCCATCACTGCATAAAACCAGACTTTTCTGGTTCCTCTTGGGCAATAAGGTGTTTTGGTAATTTCAGGTCACAGAAAACTGCCTTAGTTTAGTAATTTAGCTGTCAGCTGCATGTGTTAATAAAAACTTTGAATGAGAGTTAGGGATGAAGCTTCTTGCTGTCTGATAACTCCGTGGGAAGCCTGAAGTCAAAGTGGGAGTGGGAAGGATTTACTGCCTAATTTTATACTACTCCTCACCAGCAGAGTTTCTAGCTCTTCAAGGGTTATAAGGAGAGAGGAGGGGTAAGAAAGGCAGCAAGAATGTTACTTCACAGGTCCTTGTATGGCATCTAGCATCCGGGCAGGTGTTTGTAGCTGACAGCTTGACAGATGTTTGCAGCTGACTCCTTCGTGGGAGCTTTTGTGAGTTTTCTGCACATCCCTGAAAAATCTCAAGCAGGGGTCAGCTTGCTCCTGGCTGTATGATCAGCACATGTGTCTTCTTCTAGGAGCCAATGATCCCTTACCACTTTGTGACACAACCATGAATTTTGTCCAGTGCCTGGTGAATGTGTTGATCATCAACTGAAGATAGACAAAGAAACAGCACCTTGAATGGGGCTGGTTAGTCAATCTAGGGAGAGTTTATTCTGATAGAAAGTACAGGAGAAAGTTCAGATCAGTACAATGATAAAATAACTGAATTGCGAGTAGACGGGAGCAGAAATGAGGGGATTGAGTCATCCACAAGAAAAAGACAAGCATGTGATGTTAGGCTTGTAGTTAGAAACTATTGGAACGTAAAAGAGAAAGTTGTACAAGCATATCGTGCTTGCGTTTAGGCAGAAAATAATTTCAAAACAACATATGGCCTATCAGGATTAAGCAGCTCAAAGTGTCTTTGCCCAAACGCTTCTAAGGATTTAGGTAGCCAATAAAACAGGAAAGCAAAGGAGTCCGTGGGCATCGTTATTCTTAGAGCAGCTTGACATGCTTCTTTTAGAAGGATGGTAGTGTGTATAAGTTACAGCCAGAAATTAAATGGTTGAAATAGGGCTTTAATTTAAAAGTAATAAGAACATTAATATGCTCACTAAATACTGGCTGGCTATTAGAAACTTATTTAATAAGATTTACCAACCACTAAAACCACCCTGCCTATCTATTAAGTAGCCGTTAAATATCAATAATTTTGTTTGTTATGGTGAAAACAGCTAAACTATTCTAACACACGGGGAAAGCTACAGATAATAACCATACGTAGTATTCGTTGAGTCTTTTTTACAAGGCCAGCCACTGTTCTGTAGCCTTTCTGAGCATAATCTTTAGCATGTACAATGCTATCAGGTCAGAATTATTGCATCCTCATCACATTTGGGGGAACTGAGGCCTCGGAAGGAGTAACTAACTCACTTGCCCGAGGTCACATAGGTGGTCAGTGGTGTGAAGCCTGAGCTCAGGTGGTCTGACCCCAGAGCCCAGGTGCTTATCGGTGAGCTAATTGAATGGCAGTGTCATAACAGTGTCCAGGCAAGTCTAACAACGGCAGCCTCACCAGCTGGGAGGCTGGGTGATCTGGTTCTCAGCCCGGACCTTCCTGTGGTCTTTGTCATGCAGGCAGGAGTCAGGTGATCGCCTGTGGAAAGCAGTGCAAGGCAGTCATCCACCCAAGCCCTCGCAACCACTTCTGCTCACAGTTTCAGCCAGGGAAACAGGCCTCCTGAAGGTTCAACTTTCCTAACTCTTCTTTTTTTCTTTTATCACCTGCAGACTCTCAAATCTCTCCTCTCTCTGTTCACCACCCAGAGCTTGCTTTCTTGCCCTCCTGCCTGGCCTCATTTTGTCTCTTTCGTTTTGCTTGTTGCCTGGGGTGAGGTGGGCAGCGGTGTGGGGAAGAACGTGTGCTGAAGTCACTGACTCCTGAGGGCAGAATGTAGGTGTTGGTGGAAGTCTGAAAATGTGCACGAGGACCACGCAAAGGTTTTTCACCCGTGGTACTGTATTACATTCGGGGGCACATGGTGAACGCTTAAAAATGAGCTCTGCAAAGCAATGCTGTGCTCACGTAATCGTTGCCTGTCAAAACCACGTTTAATAAATGCAGCTCATAGCAGGATTTTCTTCTTTGCGACAGCTAATACATTAATCCTTTAAATTTATCGTTGAGTGCTAATGAATACATCCCCAGCCTATTACTCTCTGTAAATTCTTGTCCAGTATGTCAGTTTGTTTTCTTCTTCATTTTCCCTAATTTTTTAAAGTCAAAGTTAATATCATTTTATCCTGAAATTTGTTTCCCTAGAGTATACCCACCAATAAAAAAAGGTATTGAATAGGCAGACCTAGCCACCTCCTTATCTTTCATCTGGCCGAATTTTAGATTATGCCCTCGGGTTAGGAATTGCATCTCTCCAACCTCACTACATAGTTATCTCTTATGACTAAACAACACCCTTAGTGACAACATATACAAGAGGTTATTAACTTTAATAAGGAAAACATTGGAAGGAAAATTGTAAGCAGTTATTTGTCAACGGAGTCACTGCTGAGATGTCAGGCTCGAGGATTTCTTCTTTTTTGATGTTGCCTTTTAATGAACTTTCCTACGTTATTCTTAAATGATTCAGACATAAACATATTGCTGTTAACTCACCAAAAAGTGTACTCACGAATGACTTCATTTTCTTTTTGGAGAAAGTATTTAGCGAGGAGGAATTGTAAAGGGATAGAGATCTTTGATGTGCCTTTAAAGCAATAAAGTTTCTGGTTTAAAATCAAGATGAAAATTCAGCCATATTGGCTCTTTCTTAGCCCTCTCTGCCTTTCATTTCCAGAGGCCTGTTGAATTTCTGGTCTCTCCAGGTTGATGAACTCATTATGACAGTTAGGGGTTTATTTAAATCCCTTAAAATTTTCTCTTCAAAGATAGGGTTCTTCTTCAGATCCTCAGCTACTGTTTACAGCTAGCCTCTGGGATGCCAGTGAGGTGAAAAGATAAAGTGGCTGAGGGCAGTAGCTTCATGCATTACATTATCACCTGTCACTACGTCTTACCTTCTGCGTGACCCTCCCCACTCAGAGTCAGACCTTGATCACGGCTAGATGCCCAGCAGCTGGTTTGGCCTCATTAAAATTGAGTGATCGTGTTAATGTTTGGGTCTGAGGCCAAACCTCTTAGAGCTGTTTAAAATTCCTGAGGATGTTATCATAGGATTTGGTTTGTGATCTTTTCTTAGTATTTTCTAGCAGATCAGTCTGATTGGAAATAGACCAAGAGGGAATTAGAGCTGGAAATTGGGATTAAAAGCAAAACACGTGCTACAACAAACACAGCCAACGCAGGGCTACTTATCTCACTTTTTTTTTTTTTGCTCCTTGATATAAAAACCTAGAAAAAATAATACTTAAAAATTATACTTAAATGGAAACTTGTGAACTATAAAAGTATGATAGAATGAGCTAACCAGAAAGGCAAATAATTATAGCTGGTTTGTATGGTTAGGAAGTAGGGGGTGAGGTCCTGACAGCTTCTACCTGATATATGCTAATTCAGTCGTGACCTCTGCTTTCCTGCCTGTCCTGCTAAAGATCTGAATTGAGATCACATAGGAAGTGTGACACAGGAGAACAGTGCAATATCTAGTGGCTTTGACAAGATCACGTGGGGCTGACAGCCGATCAGAGGGTCTGAAGGTTGCAGATTTTCTTGAGCATAAATCAAAGCCAGAGCTATGAAGGATAAAGTTTGGACTTCTGGTTTAATTACTTATTGCCAAAGGACATGTTTGCACCATTGCTTGGGGTCCAGTAAACTTCCCTGCACAGTGGTCCTGTCAAGTCGGTGCAAATGCCTCCGCTAATTGGTGTCCTGCCCTGTTGTTCTCCTGCTGAGTTCAGCATGAAGCCGGCTCTCTCAGAAAATGGGCTGAGGCCAGTGAAGTCCCCGTGATGAGAAGACAGAGCACAGACGTATGGTGTTGGACTGTGTCCGTCTAGTCGGCGTGGACACTTTTCAACCACAGATAATACAGTCGGTCAAATTTGATTGTTATTTTTAACTTTTCTAGAAATGCTATTTATAGCATTCGTGCTCTGGCGATACCTGTTTGTCATCAATGACCCCAGAACTCATTGTTCTTTCTTGAAATTACCATCAGCGATGGAAGTAGCCAGAAGGAACGAGGCCTATGGCTGAATCCCGGTCTCCACGGCCAGCTGACTTGTTATGTTTACAGTTTGGTGCTTTTGGGCACCACCTTGGTCCCTTCATTCTATATCTGCCCTCAGTCTCCTTGTCTATAAAATTATGATTTGGGAGTAGAAGTTGATGAGAGTCCTTTTCAGATTTAAAGTATGTGATTACATGACATAACTGAGCCACAGGCTGGAAGTGAGGGTTAAAGAAATAACTAGTAAGCTTTGCCACTTTGATTCATGGAGACTCATCATCATGCACTTGATGTTTTAAAATCATTTTCCTTCATAAAGAATGGAAGCGAGAATAGAAGGATAAGAATGGCAGCTGTTACCTGACCTTAATAAAATCATAACCTTCCATTTTTACCATTATACTTAACTTTTTTCCGGATATATTCCAATTTCTCAAACACCTTTACATACATAATATGGATTAAACTTCACAACCCCCTCATGTAGTGGATGAGTAGGGCAGTTGCTGTTGAGAGTCTCAGGAAGGTCACAGTGGTTAGGGATGGAGCTGGCACGAACCCATTTCTTTTGACACTGATACAATGACTGTTCACTCTACAACTGTGTCTCTATACTTTATTAACTGCTCGTAATCCTATTACTTTTTCAGACTTAAAAAAATTAGAACCTTGTAATATAGAGTATGCTTATTTGCTTTTAGTTTATTGAAATCTTTTTTATGTATTTGACCTCTCTTCCAGTCATATTTTGAAAATTAGATTGTAGAATTATGGTGAAAATTATTTTATCTTTCCTTCATTTTTATAGACCTATGAAAAAATTTAATTTCTTGGAGCTAGAGGTGAAAGGAATCCTATAGGTCTCTCATTGCAATGGAAGCAATCTTAAGGGACATGTGTATGACTGGTGTGAGAGGGACTGACATTAAATTCCTTGGTAAAACCTAATCACCTTCTTAAATTGGAAGGAAATTGCCCTGTTCAGACATACTCGTACAAAATAAACTGAGATTTGTATTCCAGACCCCAGAGGGACTACAGATTCTGTATTTATTTGCTCGTTTTGTTCTTTACATTCATTAAAAACACGATTGGCAATCTTGGAAATTTTGTTTGCAATGTGAATGTTCTTCTCCGGCAGCAAGGAGTTATGATTCATGAAGATATCTAGATGTTAGTTCTGAAACTTAAAGAACTATTTCAGAGCTATCATCTTAAGAAATGTTTGACTTGCTAACAACCATTTTTTGGTGTGTGTGAAGCTAAAACATCTAAGCAAGAGGCAGGCATTAACGGGAGTTTTATTAGGATCTTTCAAAATTATGTTATATAATTTTTGATTTTTTGAAACTAAGGCAGACTTTTTTTTTCTGGGTTTACATTCCTTATGTTGACATGGCCATTGTTCCAATAAGTGAACTCCTTGATAAATAATATTTTCTGTCCACTCCCTCCTTCCCCTCCAAAAAAAGAAAAGAAATCTTTTTCAGGAATCTGAGTTTGGTTCTTATAAATAGCATGGACTTAAAAATGGCATTTTTTTTCACTTTATTCATTCTCTCGACTGAGTTGGTCTTCATTAATTTGGCCAAGTCCTCTCTATCTTGGGGTGCTGGGGAAAAAGCCTTTTATTCTCGTTTTGAAAATCTTGCTGATTTGCAGAGCAACCCCCCGGCCAGATCTTCTTTTGTGAGTTACATAAGCAGTGCTGTGTGAACTAACCTCTCGTCACTCATTGTCCTCAAGCAGGAGCCAAATGGTGAGGAACCACCTACTGTTGAATATCAAGCCTGTGCCAAAAAGGCAACAGCCACATGCTGTTCTGCTGTGCTGAGTGATCAAACAGCCCTGAGAGCAAACAGGAATTGCAGCAGCAGGAGTCAAAGGGCTTCACTAGCCAAGTGGGGGGGGGGCAAGTAAAGGGGAGGAGGCTTTCTTAAGGTGAGGTGACCCTATGCAAATAAAGACACCCTTCCTTTGTTTTTGTGTTCAGGACATTTAAGCACCAGTAGAAGAGAAAACTTCAGGCGGATGCAATTTGTATTCAGTGGGTGGATAAACAATGGGGGCGCCATTGCTGGGAAGATTTACGTTCCTATTTGATGTCCCTGTACATTGTACTTGTGTTTACAATTATATCCTTATTTTATTCTGAAAACAGCTTACGGTAGCCCCGTCTATTGTTACGTGTGTGTTAGTGTAAATTTTTGGTTAAGATCTTCCAGATCATCTTTTCACAAAATTCCCCCCACCCCATTTTATTGAGATAAAATTGACATATAACATTGGTTTTAGGTATACAACATAAAGATTCGATGTACGTTTAATTGAGAAATGATTGCTGCAATGTTTCATTAACCTCCATCACCCCACTCACAGTTACAATGTTTTTTTCTTATGATGAGAACTTTTAAGATCTATTTTCTTAGCAACTTGCGAAGGTGCAATACAGTATTTTAACTGTCATCACCATACTGGACATCATGGCCCTGGAACCTATTTATTTTACAACTGAAATTTGTACGTTTTGATTCCCTTCACTCATTTCCCATCCCTACCCCCTACCTCTGGCAGCCACCAATCTGTTTTCTGTTTCTATTAATTTTTTTTTTTTTAAGATTCCACATCTAATACTCTCCAGGCCCATCCATATTCTTTCAAATGGCAGATATCCTTTATTATGGTTGAATAATATTCGTGTGTGTGTGTCTGTGTGTGTATTCATTCGTTCATCTGTCAGTGGACACTCAGGTTGTTTGCATGCTGGCTGTTATAAATACTGCTGCGATGAACTTTGAGTTAGTGATTTATTCCTTTGACTGTATATCCAGAAGTGAGATTTCTGGATCGTACATTTGTTCTATTTTTAATTTTTGCGGAAACTGTACTGTTTTTCACAGTGGCTGCGCCAATTTCCTTTCCCACCAACAGCACGCAGGGATTCCCTTTCCTCTGCTACCTCTTCAACACTTGCCTCTCCAAACTTGGTGTTTTTGAGGTTAGATACTTTAATAGGCGTGAGGTGATATCTCATTATGATTCTGATTTGCAGATTATATTTTAAAGGTAAAACTGGACAGAATATTTTAGAGACTCGTCTCAATAATGGAGTTAATCAGAAACAATTGTTTTAATGTCACTTCATTCTTCCAGGAAGCTGTTTCTGTTAATCAAAATGAAATCTCGATTTGTGGGAAGGTCAGGAAATGTCTTGGCCCAAATCACCTTTCACAAGGTAGTTAATAATTAATGACTAAAATATGTCCATGCAGACTTTTGTGAATGGTTGTTTTTGGAGGATGTAGGAAACACTATTTCTGTAATTCCATGCTGCTTAAATATTTTCAGAGTAACACTCTGGTTTAGGAGATATACAAATGAGTGGACAGGCAGAAGGGAAGCTTTGTTTCTTCTAGTGAGTAATGCTATACTATTTCCATCCTTTAACCATTTCCCTTGCCTGCTGACTTTATATTCATGGCTTATTTCTCACAGATGGACAGTGCCATTTACATTCGGTCACGGGCCTCAAAGTACTGAAATTGTGATCGAATTTGGTGTGGGAATGGGTTGCTGGTGTTGGGGACAGGGTAGGCACCAAGGCATAAAATATAGAGAAATTCCTAGCTTCTTGTTTTCAGCCCTTTGTGATATGGCCCCCAACAGGCTCATGCTCAGCTACACTTGTTTTCATATGCTTCGCTTCAGCTGTGTCAACTTGTTTGGTGTTCCTGGGCCATGCTCTCTCGTGACTGTGCATTCACACAGTATTAGGGGGTCATGTTTTTTTTTTTTTTTTCCCCAGCTCCTAGTGTGAATGTATGAATATGAGGGAAGTTCCACTAGAGTAGCATTTCTGACTCTCTTCATGGCCTGAAACACACCTCTCCAGAGAAGGCAAAGTGTGACTTAGCCAATCGGAGGGTTTGGAAAAAGGCTGAGCATGAATACTGTAGCCCCTTCGCCCTCCTTTTCTCTGGGAGGCAGCTTGTCTCTTTTGCTGTCCATGTTCTCCCCACATTGCCTGTGACTAAAGGGGTAAGTCTGGCCAACTCACATTTACTGACTACTGGCCCTCAGATATAACCTGTGTCCTCCACCCTAGCCTTTTCTTTTTGGCTCCCATCCACTGTCTTCTTTGGATTACTTTTCATCTGGTTTTTCTCTGGGTAAAAGGACACTATTTTTTTTTGGCCCCCACGAACCTACAAAACATGGGTTGTCTCCCTTTCTTGTTATATACTTTCCCTTCTTCTGTATATCTTTCTAAAACTCAGCTCAAAATTTTCTCCTTTTGGTTTTCCTCCTTTCTTCTTAATCTGTGCTTCCATGACTTGCATGCCACTTCTTCCTTGCTTATTGTCTTGTCTGTCTCCCCCACCAGACCGTGGTAACCATGAATGACTCAGTGGGTAGCAGTGCAGTCCTTAAACCAAAGGGTGGAGCTTCATCCTTGTTTCCTATGGACACAGACTCTTGGCCTCCTTCCTCATTTGCTTTATTCTGACCTTCCACATGATTGACACGTATCAAAAGTCCAGTGTAGGATCTTTTCATGCATATCCATCCTAGACTTCTAGATGGTTGTTAAGCTACAACGGAGTAGGGTGACAACAGTGACATACACTGCTTTGTAATTCTGTTACAGGGAGCCTTCCACATAGTTGATGCTCACACATGGTTTGGTGATTTATCTTTTGCAACACTGACAGCAAATGTGACTTTCATCATGTGAAAAATGAAGATCGTTACAGGTCGTCCACTCGAATCTCTGAAAGGAATTAGGAATCTTCAAGTATTTGAGTCTTCTATTGTGTCCCTTTTAATTCCCCCTTTATGTCAAATTAAGCCAATCTGCTAGTTTATGGAAGCAAAGGGTTATTGAAGCAAAAGATGAAAGAATGGAAATCCTGGAATGTTTGAGGAACTCCCAGGTTCAATATCAGTGAATAATGTGCCGCTGCTGAGTTCAGGGGAGAAAATAAATGCTTCAGCTTCAAAAACTGTCTGTTAAGCAGAGAGACAGGTGTATCATGTTTACAAGGGATGTGACATTATAAACTCAGCTGAAACAACCCATCCAGATGTGCAGTGATCTGTAGCCATGAACCCAGAGAACCCTGTCACAGGTTTGGTGGGTAATTTCTGTTTGTGAGAGTTTAGACACCTCAGCAGCCAAGTGGAATGGGGCTGATATCAGTGACAACACACAGATGAAGAACTATCATCTAATCAACTCCCATCAAAGCAGTCAGTGGTAAAACAGTGCTTCTCAGAAACACTTATTACAGATAACATTTTGGTTGTTAAATTTATGAAGTGTAAAGTTATATAACTTCTTTTTTGGAAAAGTCAAGGCTGCATTTTCATACACACATCCACCCACAAACACAGTTCAGCAATGGAAGCGCTAATAAGGTCATCGGCAAAAATAAATTACATAAATTGTATTTAGCAATTTTCAGCATTCCCTGAGAAAGTCCACACAGGGGGCATGGCCTTGCCAATTATGAAAAATGTTATCCTGAATAATTAGCAGAGTGTGGTGACAAAAATGTCAGCATGAGCCGAGGCAGCACGGTTCATCTACTGGCTTATAAATACACCTTTCTGAACCCAGAGTTTTGCTAATTTAACATGTTTTCATCTTGCAGCCTTACTATATAAATCCTTAATGTAATCTTGGGAAAGGCAGTGCCCGTCTTAGAAGAAATGACCTCGGTCCTGCCGTGGCATGTGTCATGGGCCAGTGTTGTTGCACTGATTATTTGTGGGGTGGTGGTGGTGGTGGTGGCGGCGGTGGCTACTCTTCCTCCATGGTTCAGACATCAGGTGCCCCCGAAGAATGAGGACATGTCCACACCGACTTGAATTCTCTACTTTAGGGACTTGAGTCTGAGCAGACCCTAGGTCTCTGTTCCCACCAGGATAACATTGAGTTTCCTAGGTCCTTTCTGTTATTATCTTCACTGGTTTAGGCACCCACCTCCAGCACTGGCACCCAGGCTTACATGGGTGGGCTCTTTGGCCATTAGCTACTCCACTAGCCTACATCTATTTGGGTCATTTTAGCCACACACCCGGGAGAAACCGCTGAGGAGGGAGTGTGATGGGGTGTTGCATACTTGTGGAGAACCCTATTATTTTAGTTTCAATGTGTTAACTTTTGATAAGTTTCAGAAGCAGAAGGATTTTCATTCTTAAAGTATTCTCTCAAGGGTCACAGACAGCCATCTACCACAAATCCAAAAACCCTTCCTCAAAACAAAGGCTCCCTTTACCTTGCAGAAGCCTTTGGCCCTGAGGGTAACCTGCCTTATCTTTCCCAGGCCTCCGTTGGACATCTCTGTTCTCTGTCTCTTAGATTATTTTGTCTTCTTTCCTTTACTTAAAATGTGGGAATCGGTAAATTGCATCCTTTTTTCTTTCCATGCATTCACTTGGTGAGGTCCTCCTTTCTTGTGGCTCCAGTTTGGATGAAGAGACACACAGCTTTCAAGCTACTAGAGCTCACTCCCACTGTCTTTGTGCATTTCATATGCTTTATACTTAACCGAACATGTTGCAAACCACACTGAGTGTCTTTACCTGCAAATCGTCTTCTCACTTTCTATCCTTGATAATTGTAGCATCCTTAACATAGTCACGTGGGATCTAAGCATCAAATTTCATCTCGATTCCTCCCTTATCCCAACATCTAAATCTTCCATTTCCTTCTTATTGACATGTCTTGTATCTCTTTCTTCTCATCGCCAGCCATCAGTTCATGATTTGATCATCTCCTCAGAAAGTTAATACAATCTTTTAACAGGCATCTGAGCCCACTGTTGGACCTCAGTTCATCTTGTAAATGCCTTCAAATTTATTTTGTGAAAAAACATATTTTTTCCTATAACTTCAGTGTTTTAAAAGTCATCTGTTTCGCACACTAAACATTTATTGAATTTGTACTACATGCTTTGGACTCATAAATCCTGTAGGACAGATGTGAGACTTGACTCCATCCTTAAGGAATTCCTCAATAGGTCACCAATAATTATAATATTGAGTGATTTGTACAATGACACACTTATTTTATTATCTCTAGATTAGCACGTGAAATTTCTTCCCTCCTTTCTCCTAATATACAATTCCTTGCCCTTTTCAAAACTCAGGTAAAATAGCGTCTTCGACAAGGTATTTTTCCTGGTCTCACTTAATCATATTTCCTTCTTTTGAAGTCATTCTCTGAATCATTTATTTGAAAATTAATCATCTGGTGTTTAGTCATACGTTCTACTGCTAATTTTAACTGTAATATTAAATATTTATTCTTGTATTCTCATTTAGGTTGTCTCTGTTCTGAAGTTAATAATAAAGGCTTAAACTTGAAAGCATCCCTAGGCCTTATAGTGTATTGCTAATAGGGATTCAAATGCAAACATTACAAATGATAAATAATATTAAGTACATTTTACTGGTCAAATAGATTAATATCTTTTGTTCTATCCACATATTTTTATACGAATTTTTATAAAATTAAATTTATTTTTATGGAGGTCTTCTCTACCTTTTATCCCCTTTAAAACTTGTCCTTGTAATTTCTAAATATCATCTATCTTGAACAGTTTCCTCAAGAATTGTTGTTAAAAATAAAATCCATTATTGTCTTCTGAGAGGTAGATAGAATATACTGTTCAAAATAATTTACCATAATACATTTTCTAACTCAGGAGATTTTGATTTTTGTCAGTTTGGTCTCAAGGCAAAACTTGAATGTTAATATAATGAAACAAAATATAATGCTAATTATACAGGGACTGCAGATTCCATTAGATAAAAGTCTGTGTTTATCCTGAATGATGAACTCAAGATTTTAGTATTATCAAGTGTTTTAAAAAATTAAATTGCTATGGTGATTATAGTTTTCTTTAACCACTGGAACAAATCACCTCAGAGTTGGTAGTTTAAAAGAACACAGATTTATGTGTTCTTATTCTTCTGTAGGTCAGAAGTCTAATACGAATCTCTTTGGGTCCAGGCTGGGTTCCTCTTTAGTGGCAAGAGAGGAGAATTCATTTTCATTCCTTGTCCAGCTTCTAGAGATCCCTGGTATTTCTTGGTCTCTTCCTTCATCTTCAAAGTCAGCAATGGTGGGGGATTGAATTCTTCTAACTTAGAGATGGGCCTACCCAATAGTTATGAAAGTGTATTTAAGATTAATGGAGAAAATGTATTTAATAGTTTTTTCTTAGGTGGAATGATAACTTTTGAATATGTAGACATGGGTTGGAACTTTTTGTGTAGCTGGATTTCAAGGAGCCTAAATCTTAACATGTTTCAGTTTCTTAACCTCCTTTGTCCCCAGTCCCCTTAGTTCAGTGTTTATAAGAGATGGTTCCAAGACCAGTAGGACCTGGAAACTTACTGGAAAACAAAAGCTGAGAACTACTTGTTTCCCGACCCCAAGGAGCCACTGGACAGAAAACTCTGAGGAGGGCAGGCCCAGCAATTTGCTGAACAAGTCCTCCAGGAGGTTCTGAGGCAGCTCTGATTGCACATTTGGGGGTCAGTGCCTTAGCCTGTACCCACTTTGAGATGGATTATTGGACACAAATATGGGTAAAAATTTTCTTTGTCCTATTGGAGCAACAGACACCAAACAAAACCACTGGGAAAGCAGTGCACTTTTATAATCGAAACAAAGAGCACTTTAAGTTCTTTCTAGAAAAAATGAGTGCACAAGCTTAATCTCATCTGCTTGGTGCCTTTTGATAACGCTTGTTTGCTCACGTATTCTCTTATTTTTATATTTAGCAGTTCCAAATTATAGTTTTTGATATTGTTTTTGTTTTCTAGGCACAAAGCCCCTGAGAGGTGCTTCATCAGGAGTGAAACACCATAAAGTAGAATCAATAAGTTGGAGGGTAGAAAGAAAAAAAAAAAAAAGGAATTATTTCTCCATATGCAATTTGACTTCCAGAAGGAAAAGCAAATCCGTTGCTTATTTTCGTACATTTTGATTAAATTCTCTGATCACAATTGCAGCAGAAACCCACTCTGATATTCACTGTAAATTGAATAGTAATAAAAAAAGGATGTTTTTATCTAGTGTCCGGAAAAGAAGATGGAAAATCAATTGTACCCATTTCTGAACTTACACTAGGGTTAATATTTGTTAATTAATAATTGATGTTTAATATAATTTTATTTACATCTACTTAGAAACGTAGTGGATTTTTTTATATAAAATAGAGACAAAACCAAGAATGTAGTGCTATTTTTACATACAGAGTTTCTATTCTTTTCCTCTCTCCATTTATCATAAAGCCCAATTTTGTCTTTTCACTTGAAATGTCATTATACTAGGAAAATGTAAGACTATTTATTCTTTGAAGCTTTCTCCTATTTATGGTTTTATATTAGCTTTATAAATATTTCCAGTCTTTGCCTTCTAGGGATTTAGGTTTTACAATCGAAGAATAAAAGGCTATTAATTTGACTTATGGGATGTTTAAATGGCAAGAGCAGCTAGCTAAGTATGTAAATAATTTTATTACTATTTTCTTGTTTCTTATGAATTTTGAAATAAGGTGTAGCAATCATGAGCTACTGTATTTATCCTCAGCCCTATGTGAAAAGCTAGGAAGTTTGTAGTTTTATGTACTGGACTAGAAAATACACATTTTCCTGTTGGAATTCCACTTCCAACCCTGACATTACTCATCCCCTCCTCTTTGATGCTATACGTTCTATCTATATGCTTTACAATCTACTGCAATTCTTAGTTTTCTCTTGCTTCACATATAAAGGATAAGTCTCCCTGCTGAGTCTGGGAAAATCTCTTCCTTATCTGAATTCATCCTTCCAAATGATGCCACCACATATTTTTTACATTAGTGCTGTCATGTGTTCACCAACTCTCTTTTTTCTCCTGCAGAGGGAGAGTGAATAATTAGGTGCTTCAGGATCAAAGTTGACTTGTTTTAGGAAAACTCTCACAGCCTGTTTGTTGTCATTTTCTTGGCTTTATTCATCTGTTGCTTCCACATGGACACTGTGAGCGGGGCCACTGCTTATCCACATGGTGCGGTTGAATGTGCAAGGAAGCTGATTCTGATCTGTTGTCATCTGCTTGTGAGAATTGCTAGCCTGTAAACCACCTCTATCATTAACCATTAGCACCCTTTGTTCCTTACCTAGTCATTTAGTGAGTAGAGCTTAGCTTGTGCTTATCGACTTATTTATAATGATTCTTACTTATTTCTTGGATCTGTGCTTTATTATTGCCAATTTAAGTTCTTCAAGAATAAGCTTTTTATTTCACTTGTGTTTCTACTAGCACCTAGTAGTTTTCTTAATGGAAATTAAATTATTTAAAAATAATTAACATTGCAGTTCACTTGAATAATATCAAATTGTGCACCAATACTACAAGGCACCTGGAACATATATGTTAAAAATGGAAGTTCTCTCATAATATCTAATTCCATAGTTATGTCTTAATATGTACACCTCGATTTTTCTCATTTTACAAAAAGGACTTCTATGATTTATATTAGAATTTTTAAACTGGAACTTTCATATTAAAAATACAGACATACTATGAGTTCCACTCAGAGGAAGAAATTAGTAAGCAAATGGTCATTGCACATTTTCCAGAGACGAAGGATAAAAAGAAAATAGCAGGTTGACAAAAATCTAAGGATAGATAGTGTGATGGTCAAGGAGAAGGCATCTATCAAAAATTTGGCATGAAGTATTTTCTTGGTTTTATACTTACAGGATAATTTTCAAGATTCCACCTTATTTACTAAAATGTTTTTATGTATGTTTGAATATTGAGATGTTTCTTCTGAAAAAATATAATTAAAGGAGAAAGGATGATTTTCTATAACTTTCAATATCTGCTGTAATTAAAAACAAATCCATGCCTCGATTCTATTTTGAGAAGACTGAATTTCTCCATGAACATGGCACAGCGTCATATGCCTGCACTGTGCTTGGCTCTTAAAGAAATGACCATCAAAAGGGAAGACAGGTAAATAAATCTCCATTAGCTGAAAGCTTGGGTTTTAGATTTGCAATTGTTTAAAACCCATATATATCAGAATATAACCAGTGTTAAAACTTAACCAGTATAAGCTGACCACGTTCTACTCACCAAAAACCATACAATGAAAAAGTCATATCTTTTATTCCAATCCAGATATTGTTCAAGCATGCTACAAATATTTATAATTTGCTTGCTATGTGAAAAGTGTCTTTTTAGGAGCTGTGGTTACAAATATAAATTAAAAAAAAAATTTTCCTGCCCCAATGGAGCTGAGAGTCTAGTAGAGGGAGATAAAACGTATATACAGGTAAATAAATGTAAAGTCATTTATTGCTTTTTCTACACTGACAGTGTGTTACTGTAAACAGCAGTCACTGGAGTGCTATTGGCTAAATTTTTAAATTCTAAATTCATACTTGAATATGAAACTTAATTAATGTGTCATGAACAGTGGCAATAGAAAGTGGTAAGATGAAGTGTTAGTCACACTTATGTTGAAATGCAGGTTTAATGAACTTGCTATTGCTAGAAAGAAAATAATTAGCTAACCTACACCAGGCAGGTCAGGTATTTTGTAATATCTCATAAATATAGAGAATACATCTATAATTATAAAACAATGCCGTAATTTTGTACCTCCAAGGTTAATTTTGTATTACAAAAGCAAATTGGGTCCTTCTACCTCTCCGCCTTGTTCGATTTAGTGTGCAGCCATTGAGTCATATTTTTATCTTGTTCTTCAGCTAATCCTTAGGAGATACTGGAGAGGGATGTTGGATGCATGTAGATGTACTATCTGGACAACTGAAGGTAGCCTCTGGTGTGCCAGGAAACAGAATGGAGCTTCTGATTGTACATCACAGCACCGTTTGTGGAACTCCAGATGCCTACACGTGATTAATGCTCAACTATCCTTCTGGGACAGGACAGCTGTGTACAGGTTCTTTGCCTTTTACAGGTGGGATAAATAACTAGCTTCAGGTTGGTTGCAGAGCAGGGAATAAAACAAGAACTCTTTTTATTTCTTATAATTTAGCAATGCTGCCGCTTCCTCTAAACAAGGCATTATGTTCTCTGTTACAAGAGTCTCAGGTTATTTCTTATTTTGATACCTTGTCTTCTCTGATTTGGGACAGGGCCACTTCTTCCATATCATGTAATGCTGGCTACATAGTAGGTGCTTACAGTATTTGGCATTTATTTTTAAGTGTCTGAGATTTTTATTCTATGAGACTAGCTGACAATGAATGGAAAGCTTAAATGTCATGAGTGTTGATTCCCTAGAGTCATGAGTGTCCTCTGACTCTGGCACATTGAATACTGACTTTTGCTTTGATGGGCCTGTGTCTTTCTAACACATTTTCCCTCCTGGAACAACAAAGCTGTAGTTTCCAGACTTTTACGAATGAGAGGGGCTATCGAATGAGCAAAACTTGGTTTCAACTCCTCTGAGAAACTTATTATGTGAATATACATTATTATGGTCATAAATAATAATAATTTATTTTCTGAGGCATAATGCCAGAGCAAAAGTCATTTGGGTCAGCCAACGTTTGTTAGTTTTATGGAGGTTTCATCAAATTCAGTCTCCAGTGGTAATAGATACTTAAATTGATTTCTCTTTTTCATGAACGCACCTCAAGGTTTACAAGCAAATACATTGGTAAAAATACCAGAAAATGATGATAATTTTCCTAAAATCTTTATGACCTGCCAAATTTATAGCGTGAAAACAAGCAGAAAATCATAGTCTTTGGGGAAATTGAATTTGATTCTTTTAAATTCTCTCATTTGAGTTAGAAGCCCAACTCCAGTTTCCTCCGACTTGTCGGTGTTGGGTTTTCATTAAACACGAGATAGTTTAGTTGTGAATGTAGTTTTCATACTTTTTACTGTCAGGGAAAAGAAAGTTGCCCCCCCCTTTTTTTTGAGAGTATTATACAATCCAGCAATAAGACTAAAATAGCAATCACTAATTCTCATAGCTGGGAGATATTTGTGATACCTTATTAATCTCTGCTAATAAATAAGTTTTATGTTAATGAACTATACCTGAAGGAACTTGGGCTGGTTTTTCTGGAATTAAAAGGGAGAATTCAATGACTGTCATATTTGAACAATTATCACATGGAGTAATTTTGTCCACTCTTGTCCCTGAAGGTAGAAATGGAAATTTTAGGTGCAAGTTACAAGAGAGTAAATTTTAATTCAATATAAGGAAGAGATTCCTTGTCATATTTCTAAATTTACACTTCTGTTGGGAATAATATAGAAAGGAGTCCTGAATTCTGCTGGGAATTTGAAGCCTATGGACTCTCAGGGTCTCTCAACTCTAAAATTTTGGCAGTTTCATTTGAACCTTTGTTCTTTACTGCAAAATTCTCTATAGCCCACATGAGCAGTTCCCAAACTGATGTCCCCTTCCAGTTCTCCAAGTCTGTTGATTGAAATAGCGTTCCTCCCAACTCTAAGAATCAAAAGGTTCAAGTCGCCTTTTTTCTTTCCTATCTACATCAGTCATCATATCCAAGATTCTTATTTTTCAGTGTCATTCTCAATCATTGCGTTATTCTCATTCTCTGTAATCAAGCCCTCATCATTTTAGACCTGCATTAGTGTGACAGTCTCTTAACAGGTCTCAACAGCATTTGCATTTGTCTCTCTTATTCTGTAATTTCTGTTTAGCACTGCTTTTATGTCACTCTTATTAAACAAAATAACATTCCCTTTGCCCTTTAAAGTCGTTCAGATGTTCTCATCTCAGTATTCAAAGTCTTTCTTACTGTGGCCTCACCTTATCAATATTTTCTCTCAGTGTTCTTGACATCAGCCAACATGTTCTCTTCAGCTTTCTTCAACCCAATGCAGTAAACAGGTATAGGTGGAAACAAAGGTGAAACCCTATGCTCTTTTATGTTCCTCTGAGACTGTTTCTTAGACCTATCTTGCAATGACCTTTTATTTTAAATTCACTTAAAACCTACCATGCCATCTGTATAAAGATTCTCCAATTTTTTAAAATAGCCATTCACTAGTTTTGTTTATATATGTCTATGAAAGTTATAAATATTCCTTTGCCAATTATTTTAAAGCTGTGACTATATTTGTGGGAGAGAGGAAGAAATTTTCCTTTACTCTTCTAAGCTCCTTCATCTGGTCTAATAATTAAATCCACAGATTAACAAGAGAAAATAACCAATTTCATTACACATGCACATGTGGGAACCCTGTTTACATGAGCGAGTCAGACACTCCCACGTGGGTGAGCGATGCAGAGACAGAAGGCTGAAATGAGGTGTATGTGGCATGCTCAGCTAAGGACAAGGTAAGATGCCTCGGGGGGGCTTCAGAGAGGAGGAAGGTTATTCATGGAACGTGAAGAAGAGCAGATGTTCAGTAATTAGTGTTTGCCCTGCCACACAGATAGGTCATAAAAAGTTATTTCTGGTAATAACTCTTATGCGCAAGGCCCCTAATTTGTATTCTTTCAGGGAGAGGTACAAGTTTCTTTTCAGCCCTCAGGGTCTCGGTTGCCATCAGCTCAAAATAATCCTTATGTCCAAACAGCACATTTTGGGGAGGCCTGCTCTGAACCCCTTCAGTTTCATTTCACATTACAATTTCCCACGAGGCCTAAAAGCAGCCATGGACATTGTTGAATGCACATTAAATTCTTATCAAATGAGGGCATCAAGACTTATAAGTAGTGGATGTTAAAAGGAGTCAGGGATTGAAGTGGCTTCCCAGGGAAAAACATCTAAGATGTGTGGGCACATGTGCTTATACTGATTCCCTTGGAGATAGAGATGGTCACGAGTGGCCAGAGTCAGCCCACTGACTTCAACTGCATCCTTTTTCTTGGTCCGTTTTAATGAGCAGTATGCCATGGGCTATTAGCCCCCCAAACAATTTGGGTTAAATAAGATCGCTCACTGCACATAATTCTCATTTTGCAGTGAGAGCTTTAGGCTTTAGTACATCTGAAATACTATGGAGCGCATCATCTTGACTTGGATTTTTTTTACAACATAGTTCAAGAGGAGCGGAGATTTTACTGAATTTGATTCCTATTATCAGTTCATTTATTAGCAGGTGTAATGATGGAGCCATAAACTTGTCACCCCGATGGCACTAATGAACTCTTTTGTGTGAGATCTCTCAGCAATGAGAGTGACATTTGAATTAAAATGGATACCAGCTCTTTATTTTTAGGGGTGCAGACCACATTTATAGGTGGGGGGGTGGTCTTTGTTGGTGATTAACCTGCTCTTTAAAGAAAAAATACCATTTCCCAATTTTTTATTTTCTTCCTTATCTAAGGCCTAATTTCCTATCTATCTATCTATCTATCTATCTATCTATCTATCTATCTATCAATCTATCATCTATCTAATCTATCTTTCTATCTATCTATCTGTCTATCTAATGATATTTTAGATATATTCTTTCTTACAAAGCACAGAGAAATAGAAATAGAAAATGTAAATATGATTTATATCTAAACATGCAATTTTTAATAGCTTTAAAAGAAACTAACGCAGAAATGGTGAGCCCAGAAACGACTATAGAGCATTAAATAACTAGCAACTCACTAACAGGATATCAACAGCATCGATATCATGGATCACGTAATTGAGTCTGTGGTGGAGGCAGACAATAATTATAGAAAAGATTACTTAGTTATAGATGAAGTTCAAGTGCTGTGACCAAAATGTGTTTTGTGCTACAAAAACATGTAACAGGGAGACCTGAGCAGTCTGGGAGTGACAAGGGAGTGGGGTGAGGAGCAGGATTAGGGCAGCTTCTCTGAAGGAGTGATATTCAAACCGAGACCTGAAGTATGAGTAGAGGAGGAGAAGGTTTCCACAACCCCCTCCGTAAAGGTGGAGCCTGGGACTTAAGGTTCCAACCCTCTAAGTTCACTATCCGCTCCATAAGGTCATCCATAAGGTCACCTTGCAGTCCTCCCTGCAAGACAAAGGGGCCACCAGTCCATCATTAGGTGCTTTTCCAGAGTCATCTCCTTAGCATAACAAAAAACACCTTTATCATTCTCAACCCTTAGGAAATTCCAAGGGTTTTGGAGGCTGTGAGTCAGAAACTGTGCATAAAGACCAAATCTATGAGAAGAACATTTTGGTCATCTGAATGACCAAATAAATATTTCTTATAAATCACAATGTCCAGTGAGATTGGGTAGAAAAGTAAGCAGGTGTCACATCATGAAAGGCCTTGTCAGTAAAAGTGGGGAGTTTTCATTTTATTTTAAAAACAACGGAAGCCTTGCTCTTAGGATATGATACTTTCTAAAGATTATTCCAACTGAAAGGGGTGAGACTGGAGGCAGACCATCAGTTAGAAAGTTTTAATTGGAGTTCTAGAGAGAAATAAATGATGTCAGCTCGGGTCAAGACTGACAGAGTCAATGGAGAGAAGGGGATGGATTCCGGATGTTTGGAGGAAGAACATGACGGCTGTTCTGAAGAGCTGGGCAGGTGAAAAGGAGCTGAACTTCAAGACTAATGTCACACACAGCTGGGAGGACAGTGCTGTCATTTCCCGGAATGGAAATGGTAGAATTGAAGCAATTTTTTGAGTTCAATTTGGGCTGGATGGAGACTCTCAAAGCCTGAAAAGGGCAAGGGAGGAAGGCAGGTGGGCATCTGTGTGTGGCAGAGAGAATTGGTCTGAATGACACCCAAAACTTGAGCCACTTTTGTTCTCATTTTTTCTTAATTAAGATTAGTTTCAACATGTCTCTGCACACCCCAAACAAAATCCGACTACCCCTATACAAATGCATTTTCCAGAAACATCGATGAAGCATATGGATCTGTTAACAAGGTTTTGTGAGAGACGACAGAGTCTGTTGCACATCACGTGGTTTCTTTTATATATTTCAGTTCTTTCCCGAAGGTTCTTTCTTGGCAGGAGAGTCCAGCTCTTCACCCTCTCTTTCTATAACCCTCATTTTTACCCTCACCCCCCATCTTCCACAACAAATCTTTTATTTCTATACGTCAGTGTCGTCTTCACTGTCTTCTGTCATCCATAAGGTCACCTTGCAGTCCTCCCTGCAAGACAAAGATGTGTTTCAGAAGCTACCTGCTAAAGCATGGTGGGGGTGGGGGGAGAGGGAGGACTGTGAATAATAAACAATATTTTTTTCCTGCAAAATAAACATCGTAGTAACATGTTCGTGAAAATGTAAGCCAAAGAGTGAAATCTCAACATTGAAAAATTCAGCTTTGGAGGCAGAGAGGTTAGAGGCGATGTTGTCTAGTAATTTGAAGGGTGGGAGGAAGCCAGGAGCCTCAAGTGTGTAAACCAAGGGGAGAGGTTTAACAAGGATGTAATGGTCAATTTATCAAACTAGTTGAGAAGTAATGTGCATATTTTAAAAACATGAATGACTAATTTTTTTCTTTAAAATAATCTTCTACCTATACTTCCAGCAACTGGCAGACCCTAATTTGTGCACCCAGTTTTGCCGTGAATTTCTTTTGCCTAAATGTGGCGACATCATTTTGACCTTTTCATTTTTCCTCTGCAGAATAGGGGTTGGTAATCGGGGTAGATAGTTCTAGTCCTGTGCTTCCTGGTACTCATGCGATGGAGGGAGGTGGCTGACCTCAGAGGCACATTTTCCTCATGCAGGGTCCTGCCCAGCAGCCAGGGCCGAGCCTTGAAGGCTGGGACTGCCAGGTGAGGGGCCTGGTGATTGGACATGCCCTTCTCCTCCCTGTGCCCTTGGACTAGAGTGAATAGTACATGAGGGCCTCATGCTGCAAAAGATGAGATGATCAGAGGTGATGGTGAGACAGACAGTTGGCTCATCAAGCCTGAAGAGACATTGCAGCAGGGATCCAGGTTTTTGTAAACAAAATCATAAACGTAGCCAACTGGATATGCAGAAATACCCACACTACCCCAGGAATCTGGACTGCACCGACAGTGCAGTGGCGATGTGGGACGGAAGTAGTCAGCCCCAGGACCTTGTTGCAAGACAGAGCATTTCCATTTTGCACACCTGCCAGAGGTTAAACCCTGTGATGTCGACTTCAGTAGAAGGCAGTCTGTGGGCTGCACAGTTGAGAGAAGGGGTGGGGGGTGGGGTTAGTCTCTCCTAAAGAAAAAATCTATTTTATAAGGTGACTAATCTTTTCCCTCCTCTCAGTATGCACTTGAACTCGTCCGAGATTGAACTCGTCTGAGACAGTAACATAGTTCAGTGTTTCTTGTTGCCTACAATAGTAATAGTTATAATAATGGAAAGGTGGACCAATAACAAGACGGAATGGTTAATAGAAAAATAGATAAATTCGGTAGATGTTCAGAGAATGGTGACAAAATCAATATCTAGGGTGGGAAATACATGATTCCAAACAGAAGCCATGATTTTGATTTGAAAGGCCAAGCAACTTTGATACAAGGGAAAAAATGGGCATTTAATTATATCTGCTAATAAAATTAGCATTTGTCATGCTGGTTGGCCATGAATTCAGAGTTTCCTGGCGTCAACTAACTGGATCTCCAAACATTTTCACATCTCACCTTCAGTTATCCGCGAGGGGAGCGTTGATGGATAGAGTCATAGTCGTTATCTCAGTATCTCTTCAAGGACACAGCAGATTGTCTTTTGCCTTCCTCATTCTATCTCCAAGTCTTATTGTTGCTAATTTATGGCAGTTGCCACAGAAAGAAAGAGTAAAACGCAAAGGGTCTATAATGATGATGGGGCAGGCTTAGGAACAGGGCTATGTCCCTGGTATTGCACACCGCAGTTTCGACCAACTTGAATCCAGCTTTTGGAAAAGCTAGAAACAACATAGAACCCCCACGCACCCTCAAAGAGCTGCAAATGATCTTTTCTCCAACCAGCAATTCAGTCGAGGCATTTAGCATTGGCTTTGCTGCACTTTATAAGCTTGGTAGGAAGATTAAATATTTTAATTCCTTTTCTGCTGGCCATTTAAATTCATAGCCTGTTCTCTAACGGCTCCTTTTAGCTCACTGCTGGTCTTGCTCGGGATTCAAGATCAGAATAGTAATTTGGGGATTATGAGAGTGAGGTGGGCAGTGTTATTTTCAGGGGCTTCCCAGGCTTTCTTCAAATCTGACTTGGTTTTTCTCAGACATGGCCAAGGGAAGGAGTGAGAAATTTTGCTGTTTGGGTGAAACAAAGAAAGGAGAGAAAATGAGGAAAATGGAAGAATCCATGTAGCTGTCGTCTGTCCTTTCACTGCTATTGTTTGCCCTTTCAAAGACTGGTTATATAGATCAAGTTTCTTTTTACCCATGAAATGATGATGGGTTGCCACATGCTACGCATCGGGCTTTATCATGATAAAGAAACAGGTAGAGTTAAATGAAAGCACTTGATAATTTTAGGCATTTGGCAGTTGATCAACCCCTTTGTGAAGGGACAGTAATATCATTGCTATGCTGAGGCTGTTTAAAGAATGTGAAATGTGGATAGCGGCACCGAGGTAGCTGACAGTAAATCAGATTTGATTTCCCTGCTGAGAGCACAAAATGAACCTTGTCGTTATCAGGAAGAGAAATGAAATCTTTAAATATTTCTCAATGTTTTGTCATCTCTGCCCGTTGGGGTGATTTAACATAAAATTTCCCCAAAGCAGGAAATGCAGGTATTATTTCATTTCATTTCATTTCATTTCGAAGATAAACTTCACAGTTTCCCTTTATAAATTACTTGAAAAGCCCCCAATTTGCAATTGCGGAGGTAACTTAAGATCAATGGTATTTGAAAATAAAATATTATTAGTCAAATGCATGCTTTGTGTTTTGTCTCCTGCCAATAGCCTGGCAGTCCCTGAACATGTGATATCTTAGTGTTTATGAGAAAATGCCAGAAGGGCCTGGAGAAGTTGCTTATAAATGGTTTGAACTAACCGTGTTGCCAAAACAGTTTGTTTATTGAACTTTTGACTAATATTTTTATGTGACCTGTGGTTATCTAGTTTCATGTTTTAAACTCCTCTTCGTTTTGTGTCTTTTCTCCCATCTTACTTAGCGATAGCAAGGCTTTGTAGATGTTTACAAAGGTCCTGTTATCCCAAGATTTAAAATGCCATTTTAAAGGGAAAAAAACCCCTTTTCTTAAAATGAATGTATACGTATATGAATAATGAATGCTCACTGTGGGAAAAAATAAAGCTATCAACCACAACAAAAATTCTGTGACTCAGAACCAGGGTGCACACCATTGTGTGTCCTTAAGGACTTCATTCGTGACTATTTTTCTTTTAACATTGATCATGCATTCTCTATGTCAGAGTGCTGGAGAATGAAGCCTTGCAAATATCTGTTCTTTGGTCTCAGGGTTCAAAATGGCAAGTTCAAAAGAATTTATTTGCATGCTCTCCAGTGTTTCGTGGCAGAATGGAGGTTCATTTTTCTTTCATTTCTGCTAAAGAAAGTGTAAGGAGGATAAGCTGCAAAGTGCAGCGTGGGGTATGGGGGTTACGTCGGAAGAAAAATTTCTTGATATTATGACTAGTTACAGGAACAGATGTCTTATTGATTTTGAATACTTCATCACTTGCTGCAGAATGTTGACTGGCTGGCTGACTCGACGAAATGATAAGCAGCAAAAGATTCTTCCAAAATCCCTACTTAGTGCAGAACTAGGTTAAAGCAAATGAACAAACTCTCTAATGGATTCAAACCCGAGATAACGTCATAGGTCAAGGATTAGAACATTCTGGGTAACAGAATACCGTATTTCTCTCTTTCCTGGGTCCTCTGCTGGGAAGGAAGCGAATGCTGGAATCCCTGTAGAAAGTTTTGGGATTCTGTAGGTTGAGTAGGGTAATCCAGGGCATCATGTGCATGATCATTCCTCCCCATAATAATCTAGGAACTTAGGTACCGTGATTCTGTCTATACTACAGAGCGAGGTTGGTCTGGTCAGTATTTCGTAAGCATTGCCTATGTGCTGGGCATTGTGCTTCTTCCTAGAATTCAGCCATGACTCCATGGAAAATCCCACCCCTGCTAGAGCTTATATTTTAGATTCTAGTCGGGGAGAAAGAATAAACAAGATGAGTAAGTAAGTAATATTGAATGCAAGCAGATTGTGAATATGATGGTGAAAAATAGAAAAGTAAGGGGGATAGAGCAGGTTCTGACACAGATTGGACTGGACTCAAACTCAGAAATTCTGTCTTCAAGCCCTGTGCTAATTCGATTACGGCGAGATACCAAGAACATGATATTGTTGTCTGAAGAGATTGCCTTAAGCAGATTTATGGGAAAGGATAATTTCTGCAGTTTATTATTCTTCAGGTAATAAAGCAATAAAGACTGAACGCACTGCAGGAGAGCAAAAAGGCCAGAGCATCTCTCAGCTGAGGAATTGAAAGCGGTTTAATTTTTCAAACAAATGAAAGCACTGTTGTTTGGCCCCTGCTGAAAGGCAGGACCCGGAGTCAGTCAGCTTTGGATTCTTGTTTACTTCTGTCACTGTGTCAACAAGCCTGCGGAGTACTCAAAACACCCCTAGTCCAGCAGATGTTTTAGACGTGTTTGTTTTGTCAAAAGTCAACACGTATTATTTCTCATCGTGCAAATGCACATCCCCACCTTCTGCACTCTGCCCCTGTTTTCCCATCTTGGTCTTTTTCTAATTTAGCCACGCTCCGAAGAAATTTTCTTCTAGAGGATGTGACTCGTGTAGAGTGTATTGAGCACTGAATGGGTAACCGTGAAACTGTTTAAGTCCTTGTAAGAGTTGATACAATTTTCAGAGGAAAAACATAGAAATATTAGGGTGAAGAATGAATATCATTATAATGCTAAGCAGAAGGTGAACCTGTCTGAAATAACTGGTCTCTTATGGGTATCAGTCAGAGTGCAACCAGAGCAGCAGAATCAGTGGGTTGGTTGGATGAGTAGGCTCATAGGCAGATGGACAGACAGACAGATAGAGAGGTAGGTGGATAGATGGATGGATGGATGAATGGATGAATGGATGAATGGATGAATGGATGAATGGATGAATGGAAGGAAGAAGGAAGGGAGGCAGGGATATTTATTATAAGAAATCACCTTACTCAACTGTGGGGATGGGTGAGCAAGTCTAAAATCTGTCAGGAATCGGGAAAGGAAGATCATGGGCAGGCCTGACCGTATGGATATGGGTGGTAGTTGTCCACATTTCTTCTCTATTAGTGAAGCTTCAGCTCTGCTTTTAAATTCTTCCAACTGACCCCATCAAGCCCACCCAAAGTCTCCAGGACAATCTGCTTTACTTAAAGAAATCTCATTAGGGGCTGTAAGTCAGTCCATCTGCAAGCGTCTTTCACAGCAACCCCTAAAGTGGTATTTGAATATCTGGGGGCTGTAGCCTGGCTAGGGTGACATATGAAAAACACACCAACACCACCAACAACAAACCAGGCACTCCACCCTGTAAATTTGTTTTCTGGGATTCTTTATTGGAATGCTGATAGCGAAACTTCTGAAATATGCCACTTTTCTTTTCAGATTTTAACTTAAAAAAAACAACAAAACTTCATGCTTCAATATGAAAAGCTTTTGTTTTTTCAGCTGCCTCTGTGTGTCAAGACTGTGAGAAGTTTATTTTCCAATGTGATGATAAAGCAGTCTGGTGTCTCTGCTTGATAGATTGAGAACACCAGTGTCTTTTGAACTCATTTCATATGAAAACAAAAATAGATTTCGTGTTAGTCGTATGCATTGTTTGTTGCCCACTGAACAGCAAACTATGCCTTCCCTCGCGTTTTTATTTTTCATTTGATTATTGTCGCATATCTTACTGATATATGGATATTGAACCATATTACATCCCAGGAATAAATCCCACTTGATGATAGTATGTAATTCTTTTAATGTAATGTTGAATTTGGTTTGTTAATATGTAGTTGAGAAGTTTTGCATACATGCTTACCAGGAATTGGCCTATAATTTTCTCGTACTGTCCTTTTCTGACTTTGGTATCGGAGTAATGCTGACCTTGTAAATGCGTGTGGAAGAGTTCCATCCTCTTCTATTTCTTGAAAGAGTTTGAGAAAGATTGATATTAATTCTTCTTTAAATGTTCAGTGGAATTCATCAGTGAAGCCATCTGGTCTTGGAGTGTTCTTTGTTGGGAGGTTTTTGATTGCTGATTCAATCTCCTTACCAGTAATCTGTCTGCTGAGATTCTCTTTTTCTTTATGATTCAGTCTTGGTAGATGGTATGTCTTTAGGAATTTATCCACTTCTTCTAGGTTATCCGATTTGTTGACATACAGTTGTTCACAGTAGGTTCTTATGATTGTGAGTATTTTTTGATATTAGTTATAATGGCTCCTCTTTCATTTTTGATTTTATTGCTTTCTGTCACGCTAGTGACTCAAATTCACTGTGATTTTTCTCCAAACCAGCAATGACTTTTTCTTTTCCTTTCTTTTTTTCCCCCCTCGGTTATCCCCTGGCCTGTACCTAACACAGCCAGAACCTGGAAGTGAGCACTGGGATGCATACGGGTCTGGCTTGAAGAGCCAAAAAGAAAATTTAAAACCATGAGAAAGAGTGAGAAGCCCAACCTTCTACCTCTTATTTTTCCTCTCTTTGTGCCAGAACCTAGGCAATCCGTTCTAGATCTTTTAAAGATTTCAAAAAATAATGTAGTGCATAATCTATATATTACCTAGTGGAACCTAAGAGCCTCCTTTGTCAAACATATTGAACTTTCTGCAGTGGGACATGCATATTTACACTAAGGGATATGAACACAGACTATAATTAGCTTTACATATTTTAAATCACTTAGATAGAAAATTAGGTCAGATAATGTCAAGTTTTGCTGCAGAGTATTTAGAAAATTTTAGTTTTCAGAAATTTTGGTTTTAAGAATTGCAGTCGAGGCATTGTTGAATCTTTACTCCTCCTTGGCCTTTGAGGGCAACTGATGCTTGCAATTCTTCAGCTTTTCTGAAGTTTTTAGGTATGAGTTCATATGCAGCTTTTTGACTTCTCCCTTTACAAACTTAGGGTTGTCTTTCTCTGCTTCGTTATGTCAGTTACCACTTCTCCATCTTTTTCCATCTTTCAAAATTTGGTTGATACAGGCAGACCTCATTTTATTGCACTTGCTTTATTGTGCTCTGCCGATGTACTTTTTACAAATTGAAAGCAAGACCCTCCACCAGCAAAAAGTTTATGACTTGCTTATTGTGATACTGACTTTATTGCATTGATCTGGAATTGAACCTGCAGGATCTCCAAGGTATGCCTGTATATCGCTTCTCCTTTTGTATCTTCTACTGTAATCTTTGAACTTATATATCTTTACTTGTTTTATTCCTTAACTGGCTTCCTAGTGGAGTTTCAGGAATGAACAGAGATCACTGGATGTACCCAATCTACCATGTTTAACCGGAATTTACATGTCAAGGTTCACTAGAACCCTGAGATCTAGATAAAAATGATCTGCTAATGAGATAATTCTTCAGTTCTTTAATAACATGCCAGTTAATTAAGAAGAGTGGATGTAGGGCAAATGGTAAAGGATGATATTTCTTTTTATTATGTGAAGTGCCTCAGAGATGGAATTTCTATTTTAGAAGTATCTGCAGATTCTTTGCATTGTCTGGCTGTGGTGGGCTAAATAATGTGTCCCCCTGCGCCCGAAAAAAAAAAAAAAGATATGTCTACAACCTACGCTCCAGAGCCTATGAATATTACCTTACATGGCAAAAGAAGTGGTTAAAGATTGTGATGGGAGGATTTATCCAGGATTATCTCAGTGTGTTCCAACTGAGGAAGTTTGGAGTTAAACCACCGCAGAGATGACCTAGAGGGAGAAGAGAGTGGGAAGGCCACAAACCAAGGGATTCTGACCAGGAGCTGGAAGATGTAAGAGGCAGAGGCTCCCCTAGAGCCACCAGAGGCAGTGTGGCCCAGCCTTCACCTTGATTTTGGATTTTTGGTTCCAGAACCATGAAAAAACCCTGCACACTACTGTTATTTTAAGCCACACAGTTTGTGATCGTGTGTTACGGCAGCATTACGAAGTGAATGTGTAGGCAGTGCTGTGTAACCCTCCCCCATCACCCTCCCTTCCCCCCGATCACCCTGAGTGAGAGCAGGTTTTCTCTGTGTGAGACTTATTTATAATTTTAGGTGCGTTGGTTCTGTGCTGTGGGCCTCCGTTTTCAAACCTGAAAATCAGAGTTGGCCATCAATTTGCAATGCCTCAATTTCATAATACTCTGAGTTTGTGCAAATTCTAATACGGTGGTGAGGAAATTGACCTATTTGCACCAGTCATGTAATGATTGTGTAAATAAGTCTCAAATGGAACTAATGCCATTATTGCTACCTTGGAGTTCATTTTAAAAACATACATTTTTCTTTTTACTGTTTATTTTGGAATAACTATTGATATGTGCTTCTGTGTAAAAGCAGTAGTATATTTTATATGGGCAACTCGATAGATTTATTAGGAATATTCAATCTAAGTTTAATCTTTTATGTAAAATTTGATCTGTGTAGATTAGTTCACTTGCCTCTAAAGTTTTATTTTAGCAATAATCTTAAAATCAAATTAATAGTTTTTTTTTTTTAATTCCAATATGAGTTGTCTAGATGGCTATCTTTTCTAAAAGGCTTTTCTTAATTTAAAATTTAATGGATGGCTGATTTAATCACAGAATTTATTTTAATGTTCATAAAAACCACATTTAACTGTATTGCCATAGTTTGAGGACCTCCACCTCCTTACACATAATCTATTACCATAACAGCGTTGGGTCTTATTCCCTTTCATGTTCGTAAGAGTTTTTGTTTTCTCCTTTCTAAAAATGATTTTAAGATGTACTTTCTTATCCTCCAATAAGACCAAAAACGTAACCACTATATTTTTTTCAAATTTTTTGTCACATAGGTTTAAATGCAAATTTAGATACTATAACTAATGCTGATTAAGTACTTACTCTGTGCTCCCAAGTTCATATACTCTTCCAAGTACATCAGATTTAGTAAAACTTGTGAGGTAGATAGATGATGGTCATCCCCATTTTATATATAGAAAAATTGAGGAATTGAGAGGTTAGGTAACTTACACAGAATCACGAAAGTGTTGTGTAGAAAAGAGCTACGGTTTCCTGTCATGACTCCAAAGCCATGCTCTGGACCACAGTTTAGAGAACCTACTCTCCAAAGGGCTCTCTAAATTGAATGGATTTTGACCTGCTGAGTTTGTGAAATTTATCATCAAGACCTGCAAGGCTCTTCAGGGCTCCACTGCCTAAGCGGGTTTTTGGGCTCTTTGGCCATTGATTAACTGGACTTCATAAATATGTGTGTTAAAAGTAGAGAATACAGTAGCCCCATGAGCTTAACTTAGTTGTCCAACATCATGAAAATTTTCAAACAAATCAAGTACCCACTGACTCTCTAATTAATGAGGTCTGTGATCAGAATGACCACATTTCAGTCCTGCCCCATAACTCATCGTTTACTTGGTCTACAAGGCGCCCCATTGCCCTAGGCTGTGAGTATCTCACCTGAATGCTTCTAAAGCTTTGTGGACCTTCAAGTGAAGGCCAGTCCAGTTTTTTCATCTTCCCAATTTTCACCCTGACTGAGAGTATATAAAGTGTCATTCCCACAGCAGAGAAGAGCTACAGGGCTCATGACAGCCCCAGGAGGAGAGGTTTTCAGAGCCCGACTGACAGACAGCAACAGCCCTGCAGCCAGTTACCCCTAAAGAAAACCCAGTTTCTGCTGATGCCACAAGTGTTCGGTGAAAGGGGCTTTTCAAGCTTTGGATCCTGATCGTTTCACTCTGGACTATTGAGCTGTTGCCTGAGTGAAACTGGAAGCCCTGTGGTCCTTCTCACCAACCTCCTCCCCTGTGCTTTCTCAGCTCCGCTTAGCGGGATAGGAAGTGATCTAAATCATAGGCCACCTCCACAGTCCCAGGGAGGGAAACTGGGCAGAGGGCAGGCAATAGCTGAAGGTGAAGTTCGAATTTTGCATCTTTGCAGGACTTTTTAGGAGGATCTGAAAAAAGGTGGGGAAAAATTCAAGAAAACCAGGCTCTGAAAAATCATGTTTCTGAATCCTTTGCACTTTGGCTCTGCTTCTGAATCTGCCGAAAGGAACAGAAGAAATGGGAACCTGGACACAATTACAGCTATCCAGGCTTTACTGGTGCTGGTATTTTCCCCGTGTTGATCAAAAATCCACTTTCATTATTGGTTTTCATATCCACTGGATGCCAAACCCTCCATCATTCCATTAGCAATCAGTCACTTAACAGCATTCATTGAGTACCCATCCTGTCGTGAATGAGACTAGCAGAGTTTTCCAGTATATCATGTTGTTCCCAAACTATGGTAAAACGTCTCAGGCTAATGAGAATTTTCACATTTCTAAGTATGTCTAAAATCGTGAGATGTGTCTCGTGGTGTTTACTCGCATCTATTTAATAAGTAACGTGAAAGGTGCAAAAGTAGTAAGCTGTAGTGTAATCAGTCTTTGGTGCTGTGCCTGCTATTAAATATTTTTTTTATAGCCTGTTATTCAAAGTCTCCAGGGACTAGGAAATGTTCTTGCTAGGGCAAACAGACACTAGACACTTATGGGACATTTGAAAAACTCAAATTAATGGACACTTTCTAGTACCCACTGTCTGCTAAACGCCATGCTAGGTTCTGTACATACAAAAATGAATATGTCCCTTACTCACTGGAAAGAGTTCTAGCAAAGAAGCTCCCGGGCTGGTTTTGTGTGAACTGGATCTAGTGTGTTAAAAATAGTGGCGTTAAACGCTTCTGCCTTATGTAGAGTTGGGCATAATATTCATAACAGTAGGTAAATTCAAATAGTGGGCTACAAAAGGAACAAAGTGTTTTCCTCTGGTGCCTGCCACCTCGCTGTTACTCTGGCTACCATGGGTGGTTGACTTGTCTGTCCTCTTGTCTCACTTCTGCATGGGAGACCCTTTCAAGTTGTGCTTTTAGACAGACAGGCTGCCCTTCTGGATAGTCACTGCCCTGGAATTTGGGCTTTGTCAGGATGTGCATTTCTGCTCACGCCTCTAAACAGGCTCAAGGGCCATTTATGCAGAACAAAGAGTCTGCTTTTTTATAATGGCTACAAATGCTATGTTGTTTCTGAAATGACAAACAAAAATCTAGAAGTTCCTTGGGAATCACTGGTGATTTCCATTGCTAGTTTCTTTTATTAGTTTCTCACAGGGTAGACAAGGATTGAGTAATATCTACCAGCTAAAACATACTATGGCTATTTCAGAGGCATACCTAGGTGTGGGCCACAGCCTGCTGCTTGGAACTGCAACCTTTATTCATTAAGGCCAGATCCAGAAATCAAGCCCTCTTGATGATTCTTGGTAGAAATACAATTTACCCAAGAAAACACAGAGACAAAACAAGTACTCTCAAATGAATAAAATAGAAAAGAGGCTACAAATTTTCTAGAGAGCATAGGCTGAGGCAAGTTCCAAATATTGAGTTTCGTATCAGAGTCTGTATACAATCATGCATACGTGGGCAGGAAGCAATATTCTTTTGAATGTATCTCACAAAATAATTTGGACTTCAATATTTGGGAGAGAAAGATGATGTGAATGGAAAATCGACGTATTTCAGGTTATTTAGCCCTTGCAAACCACGTGTTTGAATTAACATTCTCACCCAAGATTTGCTGTGTATGTGGCCTCAGGTGGATTTTGCTTATGGTATTTAAAAGCTTGTTAAAAATTACATTGTCAAGTAAAGGTGAAATGCCACTATTTGGACTATCGATTTTAGGACCTGCTTCTATCACAACATAAGCATTCGTGAGCTCCTTTAGTGTGGGGGAAATACTATCATAACCCACAGCTCTACACGTTCCCTCTCAAAGAAAAACATCCTGAGCTCCGCTCGTTGAAAATAACTTGTTTATTGCCATGCATCAGATCTGCTTCCATTACACAGCTGTGGCGGATTACACCTTAGTTCTCTGGAGATGCTCAGATATAGGTGTTGCTATACAGACAGACTTGCCACAGAGACTGCAGTTTCCCTGCATTTTGAGATTTATGGCAAGGGCTCAATTTTAAGAAATACAAGACAATTTTCAAATGTTTTAAATGTTTGTTTTGTGTGCAATTTATAACCATGGTCCCTCAACCTTAATTAAATCACATCTCCCAGGGGTATTTTCATACAGAGGGCTTTAGTATCTTTATGGCTTAAGGCCAGAGGCGAGGATGCGAAATTCTGGAATTTTATACTAGAGTATCTCTCGCTTGGTGTCTGGAATCCAGTTTTAATCCACTTATGTAATTCATGCATTTCTTCTCGATGTGCTTTTACACTTTTGTCCTCTCAGGTGGTGGTGACATAAGTAAGGATAACCCAGGGGCCAGGTTCTTTGCTACCTTGTCTGTGCCACATTCTGGAGGAAAGTAATCTCATCGCTCCCAGTTCTACAAAGAATATGACATGGCTGTTGTCTTTGGGGGGCCCATTGCTCTTTCCCACTAACCTCTAGGAACATGTGGCAGTGGCACAGTGAATACAACGTATTCTTCCATGTGGGGCCTATCTGCTGGGGGTGGGGTTGGGTGTGGTGGGGTCACAGGTTCACAATGCAAACCTCAAGTTAGGCTTTTTATGACCTTAAAAGAGAATCAGAATTGTCTTGCTTTATCTCTGTTTGGAAATATATTTTGGATCTATGTAATAGTCTCATTACCCCAAAGACACAACTTTGACAGAGTCTTTCTCCTCCCTTCTTCTTCTGCCATTTTAAAGTTATATGAAAGGTGTAGTGGCTTCATGTTCATTTTTAAGTCTTCCAGCCAAAATTGTTTACATCTCTGTTTCATGGGCTAAGCTAGGCCTGAAAGAGAGTTTATCTTCATCATTTCAGGTCCTGAGTGTTATATGTAGGTTATAGATAAAGTCATAAGAACAAGTAATGTTCAGCTATCATTACCACATAATTTTCACAGCATTTTCTATTGGATGGAATTAAATCTAAGGTGATGTACTTCCTATAAAGAAGAAAAGGATAAGAGCTAACATTTATATGGCATTTTCCAAACATGAATTAATTCAGTAGCAAAATAAAAATTATACCTTGTGACAGAAAAGCTGCCTAAATTTTATAACTAAATTATTAATTACTTGAGAAATGTTTTCGTTGGGTGGTGATTAGATGAGCAGGGTTACAAAAAGACTGCATCACAACGTGTTCTTTTCTTTAATGTTTTTATTAAAATTATGTGATGGACTTAACTGTTCATAAGGATGGCACCAGATATTAATGCACTGCAGGGGGATGTCAAGCACTCTGATGTCCTCATAATAGGGATTCCGAGGAGGAGGAGAGAGAGGGGGGCAGAAAGTATGTCTGAAGGAGTAATGCTGAAAAGTTTCCTGATCTGGGGAAGGAACCAGAAATCCAGGTCCAGGAAACAGTACCAAAGTTGATGAACTCAGAGAGGCCCACACCAAGACAAATTGTAATTAAAATGGCAAAAGTTAAGGATAGACAATCTTGAAGGCAGCAAGAAGGAAATAAGTTACATACGGGGGAAAACTCATAAGGCTGTCAGCTGATTATCAGCAATCCAGAAGAGAGTGGCAGAAAATACTTAAAGTGCTAAAAGAAAGGGCTCTGCAAGCTAGAATATCACATTCAGCAAGGTTATCATTCAGAACTGAAGGAGAGAGAAAGTGTTTCTCAGATAAGCAAAAACTAAAGGAGCTCACCACTACCAGATGGACTTTATGAGGAATGTTGGTCTTCGTCATGTAGAAAAGGCCATAACCAGAAATAAAATCAGGAAAGAAAACAGCTCACTGGTAAAGGCAATTATATAATGAGCGCAGTGACTCTACCACTTGAAAAGCTAGAAAGACCTGTGACACATTCAAATCATAATTTTCCAACGTTTCAGTATATTTATTTGTTTATTATAAGGATAGCATGATTTTAAGAATTTGGCAGAAGGCCAGTTTCAGAATCAATCAAAACTGTTCATTTTTGGTGGAACGTGTTGCCTGGCCCCAAAGCTCTACACTCAAGCCTGGGACTGCCTGAGTGTGGTCCCTGGAATTTAAATTCCAGCCCACCTGGGATTCTTGGCTCAGTTCCTTCAGGACCAGCCAGAGGTTAAGTGCTAAGACAGGTCTTCACTCTAAACTTAGATCTTTCTCTTGAACCAATCTGACTCAATTCCCAAATAGCCTAAGGATCTAATACATTCAACTTGAACAGTTGTGTTCTTTCTACAGACACAACTCATTTCTGTTATGATATTTACTCTGGTGGTTGTTCTAACTTTTAGAGAGAAAGGATTAGGATCGCTCTAAAATTTTGATGCCCCATTCTCTACTGCCTGCAACACCACAGTTAGAGCCCTTTGGCTACCTAATTGAGTATGGAGTGAATTCTAGAAGTCCCAGAAGTTAGTCACAACAGTTTTCTGTCTTGGGCCATCTTTTTGGGACACATACCAGGACTCCAGTTCTGTGCTTTCAATGCAAAAAGTTGCATTAATTTCTCTCTTTGGGCTTGTCATTCTGTGATTCTACATGAATCCCACCTAAGTCGATTTGTGTAAAATCATGTGGATTTTGTGACTCTACATAAATCACAGTCTTCTGTTGTTCTAGGGAAGAAAGATGCTAGTGGGGAGTCTGGCATGAACACTAAAAGATTGTCTTAAAATTAATGTTTTAGTGCCTTCTTTTTCTATATCACGTAACTACCATTTGGCCATCCTAAAGATGACCAGCTTTCCATACTTAACAGTGGAGCAGTTTGTGGACTGGGTGAGGGGTGTTCATGTGCCTATGCAGGTGTGTGTGTGCATCTTTGTATGAGCCTATGTCATAACACATATCTAACTTTTTATATTCTTTAGCTAACAGTCCAAAAAACCCCAAAAAACAGTTTATAAGCTACAGATTCAAAATCATGCAAAAAAAAAAAAAGGATGGTCGCGATGCACCCAAGTTTATTATCTCATTCTATCCTCACGCTGACTTTATGAAGCAGATGGTCACTATAAATAAGGCTGGCTGCTATTGAAACAATTCTTTGTGAAACAGTCCTGCAAAGTTCAGTTCTCAATCTTAAATACAGATGCAAAGGTTCCTCATTGGGTGGCTTTACTCCTAGTGGCTGCTGAGGGATCTAAGTCCTTTCATTATGTGACTTCAGCATCTTTGAGATTTTCAGTTTCAGATGCTCAGACTGAGTCGATTGGGTTTGGAAACTTACTTGGGATATTTTAGGAACCTGGCCTTATTTTAGGAACCTGGCTCATATTCCATAGCCTGATCTCAGTCATGTGGCCAGCCTAATGGTGAGGGATGCTGGGAAATAGAGAGGCATTTATCAGTATGGGTGAGCCCTGACTGTTCCTGGTTCCATCACATAGTCAGTATGTCAAACTCCAGAAACTTCAAAACCTACATTTCAAAATGCGTTTGACAAAATCATTCTGAAATCCGATGGGCATTTTAGGACGCAATGAGGATGTATCCGAACTTTTTCAAAGGCTTTCTTTGTTTGTCAATTTATAGATTTTAAGGTATTTCATAATTTTTCTATGGTAATAATGATCAAAAAAGAAATGTGGCTGACACAGAATCTTTAAGAGGCCCCACTCTTTGAAACAACTTTTAATAATTAAATTAATAATTAATTGTACTTCTAATAAATGAAGGTTAAATGACAAAAAATGAGTACAGGAATTTTTGATACATATTTATTGATGCCCTAAGTAATTTTTATATCACTAAGAGATTTCTTGGTAAGGAGTCCAGCGAAGTTCTATGCACAAAGCTTCTTGTTTGTTATAACATAGGGAAGCCTCTCTAAATTTCCCCTAACTGCAGTGCTACCTCCTAGTGTACCACTGACTAGACCTCAAATACCTGACACTAGAATTTATGCTCTAAATAGCCTTATTTTCTCAGTATTACTATAAGCTTTCCATTATTGTAATAGAGAGGCCTACTTAATTTCCCATAACCAGTAACTTATAAAATACCAAGATTTATAGCAAGTAAAGTGTGTCACGTCTACCTTGCTAGATGATTGTGGCCTAGCGGAAGTCACTGAGGCCTTAATCTTGACCTGACCATCTTGCTGTGTGATCTTGGACAAGTTATTTCAATTGCATGAGCCCTCATTTCTTCATCTATAAAATGAGGATAAAAAATATCCGACATTTCCAAGGAGATTTACATAAATGAGATAATACATTTAAAGCTCTTAGTACAATAACTGACATATTGTTTCCCCCCAATGTTACTAGTAACATAAATAATAATAATAGAAACAATGTGATGTTACTACTATTATCTTAGTCTCATTTTTCCCCCTCTGAAATGGAGATAAGAATACCTGCACTGCACTGAGAAATAAATGAGCTGTGTATAAAATGTCTGATATACAGTAGAACTCAAGTGAAATTATTATTTTTAATCTCTTTCTAGACCAAATGGAACCTGAACATATATCTCCATTCCGATGGAGGAACTTGGACACCGTTCTGGGTAAGTCCTTAGGCTCTATAAGAGTCCTTCAGATTCTGAATTATGGACAGTATATTTATAAATTTTCAGTGTTGAATGAGAGATACTTGGCATTTAGTATTTTCTTTGGCTAAAATCTTTCCCGCAACTACCTGCCTTTTGGGGTCATCGAGTTGGCTATACCCTGACAGCTGTTAACATTATGAATTATCCAGCAGACAGAGTAGTCTCTGTGTGTTTACATGGAGCTCGGTTTTGTCTGATCCTAAAGCCCATGCCTATTCTCCCTCATTCTAGAGATAAATTTACATCCTGTTCTTTATTGCACATATAGAGAACATCTGTTATCTATTATGGGTGCCATTTAACCAAATAGGTTCTGATTTGTTGACTTTTCCTGGATTTTCTCTGTGCTGTGTTCTGATTCAGCTTTCATGGTGTGCGCCTTGGATACTGTTCATTGCCGTTACCTGGGGCTATAATTAACAAACACACACTCAACTGTGTGGTAACGATGCTAGACACCCAAGTCAAGAGGCTGGCTGTCAACTGCAGCAGGTCACAAGCATTGACATTTCCCATATCACTCTGAGTCCTCGAAGATTTTTAACTGATGATTTGACGAAAAGAAAAGAAGAAATGATGCCTATGGGAAAAAATCTTTTGATCTTTTGAATTCAAATTTACTTAATGCAGGACTAAAATATATCATCTTTGCTTCTTGAATACAAATGATTTTCCCTCGGAAAATCTGTGTTTTCTATTCAGCTGTTGGTTTTGCAGCACTCAACTGAAATCCTCAACTGAGCCGAAGAAAGAAGCAAACTCGGACAAATTTAGCTGCATTTCTGCTTCAGCCTTAGAGCGGAGACTGATCTTGAAAGCAATTTCTGCTGCCTTGACGATTTCTCTTTCTCTTTGGGATTATGAAAATAGTTATTACGGTGGAGTTGTTATTCTTCTTGTACTATCTTTCAGTCTTTCTGCCCATCGTGTTTTTTTCTTAATTAGGATTGTCTGCCATCTCTCACTACTAAAAATGAGGTGAAAGCCATGATTCTCCAGGCTTCTAAAGTAGCAACATGATCAGTAAGATCAGCTTCTGGCAGGAAAATGAAATTATTTTTAATGTTAAGCAAAGAAACTGCAGGATTCTACCTGCAGCCCAAGTCTGACTGGGAAATGATAAAAGAGGAAGTCAGGATGTTGCTCTGATCAATGGATTGCCTTTAGACATGGCTTTTGAAAAAGGATCATAACCCCAAAGCCACACAGTTATAAGCTCAGGATGTGGTAAAAAATGAGCCACTTGTAGGAACTGGAGATTAGCAGGGCCTCATTAGGGACCCAGGCAGGGGGGCCACAGGAGAGTAGCTGTGTTCTGTGGGTGGGCCTGAATCAATTTTTTTATTTTTTCATTTAATTTGTCTAAGAAAATGTCCCAAGGAACCCAAACAGCTACATTTCTTCGAAAAATGTTCTAATGTATGAAACTTGCTAATTTTTTGGTTGAGATGCTTGACCCCTTTGCATACTTTGACATTTACTGAGAAGTCCAGCTTGGGCTTTTCTCAGGAGTGTCTGGAGATGAGTTTTGTTGTGCACTGGAGGGGTTCTGGAAGGCTTTAGAAATGGGGCAATCTGGGGAAGATTGCATCATGAATCACATCTTGCAGGTGAGGCTACTTGCCTTCCTTAAATTTTTACAGTTCAGGAATCAACATGGCTATTTCCAGGCAAAATGAATGAAGACACACAGACCTATTAATCTTCAGAGGGCTTTCATTTTCTCCACATATGAAAAACAGCCTCGCTGGGCCAAAATGATGGTCTCCTGACCACATCAAGACCTGTGCTTTCCTGGTAAAGGTAGGCTTTAAGAAGGTAGATGAAGGTTCTTGATGTGCATTTGTATGCCTAGCTGCACACAGCAAAATAGCAATTTAAAGCAAAGAGCAGTAATGCCTGTCCTGTGCTGCTTAGCCCTATAAGGTCATTCGGCACCCTTTGAGGAAATGACACCTTTGGTGAGATGATTTTGACCTTCAGCACGTTTCCTTTGGGTCTCCCTTTTCCAGCTTGGCTCAAAGGCAGTGCAACGACACCATTGACAAAACACACATGTGCATGCACGTGTGTCAAGGAGAAAGTCCAAGGGTACTTGTGACCCGCAGTGCACTTTCTTTCCCGGGGGAGATCGTGGGGTGATAATGCAGCAGGAAAACATGAGACTGCATGAGCCATAGAGAAAAGATGCAGGGTAGTCGTTGGCAGGAGGGGGGTACCGCCCAGCAGAAAGTGGGGTGCTCGTTGTAAAAGAAACTGTGTAATTACCTGGGGGCTGACAGTTGCCGAACACCTTCTCTAATGATACACCTGGTGCATGTCCTAATGCCTTACTCAGACAGAAAGTGTCCTGTACCACCACCTCAGGCACCATAGCTCAATGCCAAGCATCCTTTTTAATCATCCCTGGAGTGGGATACGGGAGGAATATGCCAGAACTCTGTGTTTAGGGTTAACCATTAAAAAAGTATTTAAACTCTTGAAATAAGTCTGCATTTACAGGTACTATCATGACTTTTTGGATTATATTTAGGGAAAGGAACTAAAGGGGAAACTTAGATCCTTGAAAAGAATTCTGAGTTCCTCAGAAAAGTGCCCTATAAATTCAAAGTGTAATTATCTGGATCATCGTTGTCATTATTTCCATCTAAACGAGTTTCTAGAGGTGTGGTTGGAAATAAAGTTGCTCTCGAAGCATGTAACCCTTGGGGCCATGAGAAACATGGCCCCAGCACAGGAAAGGTATCCAGTTGCAGGAGACATCAGGGCTGGCCCACTCATGTTCAAAACACAGGGCATAGGACAGTGGGGGCACCTGCCATTTCATTTCCCACAAATCAGGTCAGACCCTGCTTTGTCCTGTATTCATGTCATCTGATTGAATTATCTCTGTGGCTGCTGTAGAGAATAACACCAGAAATTATCTATTAAACTTCAGTTGGCAGGACAGAGAAACAATTCATGGAGAAAATTTGCATCGTTTCACTCAGATGGTACATCTGAATAGAGGGGCAAACATCTCATTCAGAGGGAGGTCTGGATAAACCTCCAGGGATGAGGGAGGGCAAGCTGGGTGAGCATGTTCTGGCCATGGAAGGTTGTGGCCATGTTGTATTCTCAGGGAGGTGGCGATTGCTATCAGGGCCTGTTGTTTGTGCAAAATGTGCAGGAAGCACCAGTCGAGCAGGTTTACTCCACATGGGGGAGAGAAAAGAGCCTGGAGTCTATGTACCATGGAAAGGAAAGGAGAGGTCAAAGGAAGAAGAGGAATCTTCCATGGAGGTTTAGCTGAAGAGGACATTAGAGGCAAGAAAAACTGAGGGGTTGTATGTTGTTTGATGTTGGGTGAAAAATAACCTCCACTTTTCTCATGCAAATGTTAGAGTCTACACTGCACGCTGTGTGTGTGTGTGTGTGTGTGAGAGTGTGAGTGTGAGAGAGAGAGAGAGAGAGAGAGAGAGACACAGAGACAGACAGAGAGAATGAGAATGAATGAATGAGAATGAGAATGAATTCCTGTGGACCACTCAGAAAAGCGATGAGTTCTGCATCCAGGTCATCTCAGAAATAGCAGAAATGTGCATGTGTTTGCTGATGAACTCCAGAGCAAGAGGATTAGGAAAAAGCTAACCTAAGAGTTTAAACATTTCTTTCCGTTACTGAACAGACATCATCAAACCAAAGCAACCTTGACTGGGGGAGAAGATAGGGGCTGCAGCAGGAGAACTCTGATTGTACCTGATAATATCTGGGCTAAGAAAAAAATATCCATGAGCAGTTGAAATGAAGGAGCCTGAAGGGAAGGAAGGAAGAACAAAATTATTTTAATTGTTTTTATTGTAATAATGAACAATTATATTTCAACAGAGTCATGGTGACCGTTTCCACGTTATTTAACTACTCCAGAGTTGTCACTGTTTTATTTTTAAACTTCTTTTGATTATCAGAATCCTTGAAGTATCGGAACCCAGAATGCCCCTTTTATTTCTCTAGGGATTAGATGTTAAAGTCGAAATAACAAGCTCGTTGCTGTCATGATATGCCAATTCAAACAAAATGAGAGGAGATCAAATAACGATAGCCAAGCAGGCTATGTGAGATGTTTATTGAGTTGCATCATATTCTGGTTTTCTGCTGATGTTATTTCCTCTGTTTGTCTTTGAAAACTCGGCGAACCACTCTGCTCATCCTATATTGAGGCAGCCTGTGGGTCATTAGTCTTTTTTATTTTTATTTTTTATTTTTCTGTTGCAGGTGACATGCAGCATTAGTTTCAGGAGTACACTAGAGCGATTAGACACTTATGTACCTTCCGCAGCCATCACCCTGGCACGTCTAGTTCTCACCTAACATCTAAAAAGTACCTTCTGGAGAGCTGACTTTCCGGTCTGTGCCGGAGCCATAGCTGTGTGCTGATAGTCCAAAACTGAGCTGTAGCTTCTGCTTAAACTCTTGAGGTGTTCACAAGGCTGATAAGGACATTTCCTGAACTGATTTAATTAGTAAAACACTTCACGTGAGCAGCTGGGTGGTCAGTGGGATTTTTTCTGTGGTCTCCAGAGGCCCGAAGTTGGAGAACAAAACCTTCTAGATCAAGGAGCTAGACTGACAGGGGGTGATCCTTAGCATTGGCTGTCACCACTCACAGGGACATAGAAAAAGTCGAGGTTGAAAAGCTTTAGGGAAGACGTTCCTGTGTGTTGCTGGGATGGGTAAGAAGAACTAAGAACTTTCTCCCCTCTCTAAGTGAGAAGGCTTCAGGGAGGGATCAGGTTAAGACTGACTTGTGTGTCGGTGAAGCTGTTGATGTGATACTTGAATTGTTTCTTTATCGTTTAATGGTGAGGGGCTGTACTGGCAGCTGTCCCTTCCTGGTGGCAGAGGGAAGAGGATCTCTGGGAATGAGCTGCACCTGCTCCAGCTGTGTCCTTCCCAGCATCTAGATTTGAATCCCATTAAAGGGAACTGACTGTCAGTCAGCTTAGAGGGGTCTTACCTGAAAGAACTGACCGTAGGAGTCATGAGCAGGCAGCTGGAGGAGTGGCCTTGCTCAAGTTGAGTGACCTGCATTGGGGACCCTCCATAGAAACAGAGCTTCAGGAAGTCGTGGAAACACCAGTGCCCTGGGTGCACTCTCCCCCAGAGTGTCCTGACAGTAACTACTAACCTCATGTGACTGAGCTGTTTCTTCCTCTTCCTCTCTCACCCCCCTTGTCTGATCCTGGAGCCATCAAGACAGCCCGTGAGTGAGGGGAATGATGGAGGAGAGGAGAGGAGGCCACTCACCCACACGCCTCAGGATTCCAGCCCAGACTATAGGGGAAGGGAGGGAAGAGAGATGCCTCAAATAGGACAAGATTCAGAATTTTTCTGATTTTGACTGGGGCTTTAAAGTCTATTCAAATGAGATTGTTCTTTTGACTCAGTAGGGTGGGGAGGCTGGCCCTGAATGCCATCAGTGCTTGGGAAGAGAAAAGCCCTAAAGCGTTTGAATGGGTCGAGGGGAAAATGTTTTTCTTCCCTCCTCCCTCTTTCTTTCCCTCCCTTCTTCTTTGTTTTCTTTTTTTTGAGTCTAGCTGATTCAATAAATTAATTATACTTAAACTGATAGTAATCTGATTTCCTTTCACTTCAACTTTGGCTTTGTTCTTGTCTCTGCAGGTATACACACAAAAGTATTAATTTAACATATTCAGAGTTTTAAAAATAGCACTGGTAGGTCCCCTGAAATCTTTTATTCAAGGTTCCAACCCCCCTAATTCTCTAGCCATTTTCATATAACTGTGTTTACATCCTCTGCCAGGCTGGTTGCCCTCTTTTCTCATTATTCTGGATTAAGATCATTTTTCATAAAACCAAGGCCTGTCTTTCAAATGACCTCTGAGGCTAGGGAGGCTTGTCCTCTCGCTGATCCTGACATACTGCACTGTACAGCTATCATAAAACTCAGTAGCTTCAGGACCAGGAAGAGTTAGCTTAATAGTTATGAGAAAGCACATAGTGAAAATAAGTTCATGGTTTTTAAGTGAATTACTGGTAAAGAGGAAATTTAAATCAGGTATATTTTTAAAAAAATAAGGCCATTCTTCCACTTAGGTGGACAAGGAGGTGGGCACCAGTATATGATTTGAAGATTTAACATTATGCAGAAAGTCGTGTTGTTATTCTGATGCCGAAAACGCTAGCGGTTCTAATCAGGTGTCTGCCGTCAGCCAGATGCAGGCCACCGGGAAGGTCCCCAGCTTTCCAGTGTACATTTTTCCTGAAGTAGCTGGAGGTGACTGAACTAAGTTTCTCAAACACATGTGATGTGAGTAGTGAATATAATACCATATAATAAGCTGCGATTTCTGCCTGAAAGGAATTCAGTTAGAAACAGGCAAATGTCCAATTAACGTGGGTGCTGAAAAGATTGACCTAACACAGAAGAATGTAAGCACCACGAAGGTGCCTACTGACCCTCAACAAAATATCTGTTAACAGCTGTATGCAATGAGACCCAAGGAAGAAGGAGTCATGTTTCTTCCATTCCATAGTTCACTAATTTTTGTTCTGATTCCCATTTTGAAAGAATATCTTCCCTTTGCGAAGTAGTATTTATCACTGTGAATATCCCTCAGGTGTGACTTGCTAGATATCCAATACCTTCTTGTAAATGAATTTAGGTCATTTTCATGTTGACTATCATTTTAGTACCAGATTGTTGGAGAATAGGAGGAATCTTGCTGGCAAGAGGGGGCAGACAGGAAGAGGGAGAAAAACGATGCTTAGGAAAGGTGTTTGTAGACAGACGACAGTGAAAATTATTGTTTCTTCCTACCAAATTTCCTAGGGTTGTGTCCATTTAGTCCCACATAAGCGAACCCCGAATATCTTGAAATATTTGTTCCTCAAACATTGCATGTGCTTTGAAAAATGCCATTCAAAGCCACAGAAAGTTTGGGATGATGGAGCTGGAGCTGAGATTAAAGTCTAACAGCTTTAATTCATGAAATGGAAACTAAAGAGAGACTGTTGGTAACAGATTCTGTGGGAGAATGGAGCATTGAAGAGCCAGAGGTGAAATAAGGAAGTGAGAGAATGTCCTAGCTGGTTTTTCCCAAGAAGATTTTGTAATTCTAACCATGTCTGTATCACAGGAAGTTGCTGATGCTGGTATGACTTGCAAAAAGCACTAAGCGGGGATAACAGGACTTGATGTCATCGAGTAAAGTCTGTTTTAGGGAATCGGTTTAAATCTTGTGTGTGCAAATGCAGGGATGACAGGAGGGAGGAGAGATGTTGCTGAACATGTGTGCAAATTTTGTAATCGTGCACAGAAGGTTTTTGACTAAATAAGGTAGTGTGCACATAGGCATCATATTACAAACTCAAATGGAGGTACATATTGGCAGGAAAAATATAAGATTTTATCTGATGGAATTTAGAAAAGATAAAATAACTACTGTCATTCACAGAGCTCTTGGCACTTAGTAGAGAAAGTTTTGATCAATGGGGCCATGAGCTGTGCTGTGGGAGGCAGTGCACGTTATAAGTGTGTAATCATTTACATGCCACAACTCACGAATGATTACAGTCATTTAATCTGAGTTTTGATATGTGCTGCTAATAATTTTCTCATAAGAAAATCCTACAAAATTAGTTGTCTTCATGAGTCATATGAAATAAATCCACTTTTTTCTCTTTATCTTTTATTATTTTAAATGTATTTAATAATTCTTAGGACAATTATTCTTTTTCTTGATTCCTCCCATTCTTTAAATTTTACCTGCACCTTTTTGCTCTTTTATGCTTATTTTTGGTAATTGTTTTCTCATTTGGTATTATATTCAGTACAAGTCAATAAGGGAAATTAACCAAATTTATTTTTTATTTAACAAAAACCATTTAGAGGGATGGCTAATGAGGCTACAGGCGAATTTTAGTCTTTGGCATGATTTATTAATTATAGTTAGTGTGCTTTTGGGTTTATTACTCATGATCACACTACATATTTATGAACCAGTAATTCCGCATGACTTTTTAATAAATCATCTGGTTTTACCCATTGAGGAAGCAACAGAGAAGGCAGAAACCCCTATACTTTGGGCAATGTATGCTTTTTCTGTTAACCATTGAGCATGAACTTTCGGATTACAGATGGGGCTGGTATGCCTCTGCTTTAACAGAAGTATTATTAGACTACTCTTACAATTGTGGATGTCAATATTGAACTACTTCAGCTTCAATTTTGACTGAGGTCCTAATGTAGTAAGGGCCAACTCTACCCACGTTCCATAAAAGAGATGCTAAACCACCTATGTGGGACTTTGCAGAAAGTGGGTGTCGGGTGGCAGAAGGTATTTTCCTCTCACTTCAGATGCGGTGAAAGGAGTTCTTAAGAAACCATTTGGAGAGTGTAAGGGACACTGAGTATTAGTGCTTGTCTCATGCCTGAGAAATCTGAAAGGGGAGTGTCAGCTTGAGGATCAAGTGGCAGTGGGGCACAGGGCTACCACTGGCATGGTTGGTATGTGTTATGGGTTAAATTGCTCCCCCTCCAAAAGACCCAACTCCCAATACTTGTGAGTGTAACCTAACTTACAAAGAGGGTCTTTTTAGACGTAATCAAGTTAAGGTAAGGTAATGCTGAATTAGGGTGGGCCCTAATTCAATAAGTGTCCTTAAAAGAGGAAGAGAAGGGATAGAGACATACAGAATATAGCCATGCGGTGACAGAGGCAGGGATTGGCGTGATGTACCTACAGGCCAAGGAGTGTGCAGATTTACTGGCAAATAAGAGGGAAAAGGGAAGATCTTCATTCTAGCTGCTTCTACTGGCAGAGGAGGCCAGGAGTGATTCACCTCTACGAGATTCCGAGGGAGCATGGCCAACACCTGCATTTGGGACTTCTGGTCCCAGAGTTGTGAGACAGCAAATTTCTATTGTTTTGATGCTCTCCATTTGTGGGCCTTTGTTACAGCAGCCTTACAAAACTAGTTCAGCGTGCGATGGCCAAGTTTAGGCAGTTTCCCCTGGACAGATCACGTGCCATAAGAGAGGAAAAGAGTTGGAGACTCATTTTAGATTTTTTCCCAGTGGACTGCTTGACAGGGCAACGACAGCTCAGCAGAAAGCTATTGGAAGTCGACAGCCAGATGCTTCAGGGCTTAGAGAAGAGGTCTCAGTGGTCCCCCAAGGAGGATCAGCACTGAGAACTGCTAATGAAAGATTTCTGTGATGAGGGTCTTCCAAGAACTCGTGAATGTTCCCGAAGGGGAAAATTCTGCTCTGAACCCCAGCATAGCCACATCAGGGCCTGTTACGAAAGAACTTTCTTGCCCTTTCCCCTAGCCGACCTCCTCTGTTTAGATCCTGGAGATGTAACAGGTTCAGAGTAGCAAGCTGAGGGGAGAAATACTGAAATTCAAAGAGAAGGAAAAGGGAAGATCTTCATTCTAGCTGCTTCTACCGTAGGTGGTCAGTATGAGTCAGGGGAGAAGCATTAACACTGAAGTGAAAACAGATTTGGTATTAAACTGGCCAAATCATAGTTATTAATGTCCCAGGATGGACTGGAGACTGAAGAAGACTTTGTGATGATGTGAGCTTTATTAAAAATTATGGAAACGTCCCTAGATGCCATACAAGCTAGGCTGTGGGAGGGGAAGTAGGTGGCAGTAAGCACCTTTAAATATGTGATTTAAGTATGGGAAGAAGACTTGAGAAAAGAGTAGCATTTTCCATTCCACCCTGTGAGTCTTGGTAATTCAATGTATTAGAAATTTTAAACACTATAGGAAATACTTTTTTTCAGGCATATTTTTATTTTATTCTCACAAGAGGCCTATGAGAAAAGTGGGACAGGTATTAGTGATAAATAACTGAGAGACATGGACAGACTGACATGGAAGTGGTCTTCCTCTCTGATTTCAGTGACAGTTATTATAGATATTTTTCTGTCTATATTAGCACAATATTTTGGAAAATATTAGGTTTTTTTTTTTTTACTAGAAATTTCAATAATCATACTGGACCAAAGAAGGAAAACAAAACAAAACAAAACACTTCTAGAAAATCTACAATGTCTTTAAATTGAAGGGTGTTTACTCTCTGATTGAAGGTTCTCCTTTTGACCACTTTCTAGGACTGGAGTTGCGTGTTTTAATAATTTTCGCTGTCATCTTGAGTGAGTGGGCTACCAACTATCACAACTATCATAACTGAATGCAATTAGTATTTTTTACATCACATCAGTTTCATTAGCATATAATAAACTGTACACACATAAAATGTACAGTTCGATGTCTTGATATGTATTCATCTTTGAAGCCATCACCATAGTAAAGATAACACAATTTTCAAAAATTTCTTCATGTCCCATTATAACCCTTTGTACCATTTTTTTCCCCCGTGGGAAGATTTTTATTTCAGTTTTAACTTCTTTAGTACACATAAGGCTATTCAAGCACTTTAGCAGTTTGTCTTTCAAGAAATTTGTCCATTTTATCTGTTATCAAATATATTACCATAAAGGTTTTCATATTTCCTTATAATTCTTTGAGTATCCATAAATCTGTAATATCATCTCCTTTTTGCTATTGATATTTGGCCTTTTCCCATATCCCCTAATGAGCGTGGCTAGTGGTTTGTAGATTTTATTAATTGCCTAAAATAGCCAGATTTTGGATTTAGTGATTGATTTCCTCTATTGTTTTTCTGATTTCTATTTCATTGATTTCCACTCTTATCTTTGTTGTTTTCTTTTTACTGATTACTTCAGATTTAATTTGTTCCCCTTTTTATTCAGGTGATTACTGAGACTTTTTTTTTTAATATAGGCATCTTTGTGCTATAAATTTCCCTCATATGTTCAGCTGCATCACACAAATTTTGATACGTGTATTTCAATTTAGTTCAAAATACTTTCTGATTGCAATTTCAGTTTCTTTTTTGATCCATGGGTTATTTAGGAGAGTGTTATTTTGTTTCCAAATGTTTAGAGATTTTTCTATTATTAGTAATTTAATTCATTGTTGTTAGAGAAGATGTTTTATGTAACTTGTACTCTGTGTAGCCTGTCCCCACTTTTTTCTCCCTACCCTGTGGTTGGGAAACTTTAGGGAATAAACTGGGGTATTATCTTATTTATTTCCCGTTTTGCAGGGATCACTGTCATTTGTTATGAAAGGAAGTGAAACTTTGTCCTCTTGGGGTCTCCAACTGATCCTAAGAATTAAGTTATCATAAGACAGATCAACAGGAGAAAAGCTTACATGTTCTATTTTTACATGTATTTGTGAGCCGTCAATAAGAAAATGAAGGCCTAAGAAGTGGTTAGGCCTGTGGAAAAGTAACTAATATATATGGGGAGACTAAGAGACGGTTAGGGTTATTTTAACAAAGTTTGTTGGTACAGATTTCTCTTGGCCTTGAACCCCCACCCCCACCCCATCCCCCATCTCTCATGATAAGAATGGTATTTTCCTCCTGGTACAGGGAGGAAATCTTTCCCTTGGGATTTTTATCTCCTGTTTTTAGAAAAAGGGAAGTCTGCATGCCCTTTTGTATCAGCTGTTTTTCAAATGCCTTTAGCTCAAAATAATTGATATGCCAAACCAGCATATTTTGGGGTAGCGTGCTTTGACTCCCTCCCTTAGTTCAGACCCCCTGATGTCTACAAACCCTGTTTATATATATCTATATATCTATCTATATATCTATATCTATATAGATATAGATATAGATATGTATGTATGTATATATAACTGTTTTTTATATAGTCTGTTCAGATTTTCAGTTGTTGCAGACAGGAAGGTTAATATGGTCCCTGTTACTCTATCTTGTTTAGAAGTACAAGTTTACATCTAAGTTAGTATTCTTTTTATGTGCTTTCATTGAGGCTGGCATAACTAGGTTCTTGATTTAGCTCTGTCTCTATAAACAAAACAGTGACAAAGTAACAAAGAATTTATAGAAAGTGGGCAAAATATGTACTTGGGTATTGTCTTTCAGGAAGAATCTAGAGTTTAGAAAAAAGATAGTGGGATTTACCAAGTGTATACAATTGGACTGTGTGTGTATACACACACACATATGTATATATATGTATAGATATATTAATGGCTAATCATTTCTAAGGTCACATGAGTATAACACTGTAGCTGACTATGGAAATGTAGTACATAGCAGATAAGCTTAAGCCGTGACATAGGCAACATAGGGTCCTGGCTTCTGTGCTGACACGGAGATATTGGCAAGTGACAATTTATCTAAGCATCATTAATAAGAAGAATATGTTGGATTGGAAATAGGTGTCTCGGCAACATTCACAGAGATTAACAAATTTGAGCTGAGGCCCTAAAATCTCTATTTTTATAAAGCTCGATACAGGTTATAGTGATGGAAAATTAGTTTCCGGAACCACTGGTGTAGCCAATCTCTTAAATCACTTTTTAGCCTTAGTCTTATATATTTTTAACTTGAGTCATGATAATAATAGCTGCTCTTTGGTGAACACTTAATATGCAGTGCCTCGGGTAGCTTACACACATACATCTTCTACTCAAACATTCTCTCACAGTGGATCTTTTATCTTCACTTTCTAAAAGTTGACATATTTTTCAGTTATTTTCCTGAGCCCACATTTGAGGTCTACCTAGAATATGACAAATTTAGATTTTTTTTTTTTTTTTTGTAATCTGGCACCCAAGTGACACTTTTTCTATTTTATTATGGTGCCTTCATAAAGAGTTTACTCCATATATCCTTATTTGTTTTAATATTCTTGGTTGATTTTAGTCAATGTGTGAAGGTTAAAGATTATTTTTTAAAGCATTTTACAAACTTCGTAAACTCTTTTGAAGCATAAATCGAAATAGTCTATAGGTAATGGTCAAGTAATTTTAAGATACTAGTACTTTACCAAATACTTATTTATACTAGGCTAAAGACTGTATTATATTATTTCAGCAATTTTACATATTCTTAGAATTTGTCTATTATTCAGTGATATTATAAATTGAATGCATATATTGACTTACACCCTTCACAATACCTCACAAATATGAAACTTCATGTCCTTAGGTAATTTATAGGCACTTATTATTTTCATATCTCTTTCCTTCAAGCCTCTTCCACTTATCATCCCTTTATGTTTTTCTACTAATAGCTTGTGTCAGTGTGTAAAGGTTTTTTTTTTTTTTTTTTTTTTTTAAACCATTTTTTCCTTTTCATAATGCATGACCGTACTTATTAAATGTCCCTTCTGGGTGCTTATTTCTCTTTTCAACTTTAAAACACTTGAGGTTGTTTTTTCACATTGGAAATGGGCAGAGATATTCACATCATCTAGATTTGAGAGAATAAACGTGTTTTATGGTTCAGATGTAAATAAACAGCCTTTAGTACTATGTTTCAGGTGAAGTAGAAAATATTTGCATTTTAGAAGTTCTTCCAAGGTTATAAGAAAGAATGAAATTAAGGCAAATATATATGTATGTGTGTGTGTGTGTGTGTATGTATGTATGTATGTATGTATATATATATATATATATATATATATATATATATATATATATATATATATTTTTTTTTTTGCTTTTACCCTGGCCAGATTTTTTTAAGTATTTGCCATCTTTACTGTAGAGTGCTTTCAGTATTGGGGGGAGTGCTTTGGATATAGGTCACTGATTTAAATTCTACCCATTCCCTCCTTTTCCTACCCAATGGCCTTTGTCTTCCGTCTCCCTCTATTTAATTGGAGCTTTTCTCAAACTCGAAGTGATCTGAATGGAGTTACAAAGTGAAATGAACCAATTCCCTTGAAAGAAGTGGGGGTAGCCATACTTTAGAAAGCTTGTTAATTCCTCTCCTCACACTGCCTCCCTGCCTGCTCTCAGGCCTCACTGGGAGCCCTGGAGGAGGGAAATTAACAAGCCCCCTGAAGCTGAACCACTACGGCCTTTCAAGGGAATTGGTTAATTTCACTTTGCTGCTCCATTTGGAGCTGCTGGGGGTACTGGTCTTGAGGGAAATAATAGGACCTAGTGCTTGAAATCCCTTTACATTTTAAAATAAAATTGTACCGAGTTCGCTTATCCAACTCAAAAATGGTGTTTGCCATATGCCTGTAGTCCTGCTTTACACACCACAGGAACTATTTGTATTTTTCCTTCAATTTCCACTTCTTAACCCAGCTTGAGACGATTTGCCAAATTCTTTTTGATTCCTAATACTTACGGAATAGATTTCTTTTCTCAATATACGATGATTACCTTTATCGGTAATCAATAAATAGCTAACATAGTTATGTTTTCTAGTATAGTTCTGACTAGAGTGCCCTTTCTTCCTTTCCCATTTGAGAATCTAAAATCCTTTCTTTGGTCCTGATTTCGGAAACAGTTGTGGCCTCTTGTGGCAGAAGCCTTCTCCATCAGGCCCATTTCCAGGCTTCACCCAGAGGGCCTTATAGAAAGGAATCAGATGGCCCCAGGTAGCTCTTAAAGAGCTCTCAACCCTAGTTCTCTGAACACTTCTGAAACATTTGCAAACTCTTAAATTCACGACCCACTCCTTCCCCAGGTTAACATATTCATTGAACACTAACAGTTTTAAAGTATGCTCTTGGGGCAAGCCATCATTAACCTCTTTACTTCCTGCATCTTATCCAGTGAGTTCTTCTCAGTTCCTCTCAAAGGTGTTTTAACATGGAGCTTCACGGGGACTAAGTTTCCTTAGTTCCCACTTGTGGAGAAGTTCCATAAAAATCTTGTTCGGAGTCTCAGGTAAATTGCTTTTTTGTCTTTCTATGTATGACCCTTCAATTAGTTGCAGAATAATGACAGCAAACTTGAGATGGGCTTGCACAAGTTAATATTCAAAAACATCACAGCATTTAAAGTAACTCGTATTACCCGCAGGCATTTCTGACAACCAGGGGTCGATGCTGCCTTTTGATATTAATTTACATGCGTTTCTGTGGATCATCATTTGCTGATGAGTGCTGTTTTGTCGCGAACGTATTAGAAAAATATTCTTTTTGAAAATCACAGAAAACTCTAGTTTTGACATCAGACAAGTGAATCTGTTCTCATTTTCCCAACATCTTATCTTGGCTTGTACAAATCCTGCAGGTTTATGATGCATCACAGGATCCTTCATGACTTCCTCTTGTTCTTCAACATAAAGCTGCCACTTACACTAAAACAAGCCTCATAAGATTGTCTTATGGACCCAATTCATTTAAACAGAACACTGATGCAGACATTAATGTCCTTTTGCTGTAGGTCTTCTCTGCCTGAGTTAGAGTATTATGCTCGAGTTAGAAGGATGAGGTACAGATGTGCTATACCCACAAAAACGCCATTTACTCCTAAAGGGTTAGAGTTTTAAATATCAAGATGTTCATTCTAATGTGAGTGGAAGAAAAATGCTGTTTTTGCACTTTCTCAGATGAGACCATAGTCTTCAACCATCTACTATGCTGTCCTGAGTAAGTGGACAATAAGAAGGCTAATAAGCCATGGTTCATTGTAGATGTTAGCCCACAACCGAATACCTGAATGACCTTCTCTCAAAGCTGTTTTAAATAAATGGTGTATAAAATACTTACCCAGAGAGTCATAAATGGCCAAGGTAATATTTGAGGCCTTATGGGAGGTACTCATTTCAAAAATGCCATGCTCTGTCACCCCTAATGATCTTGGGCTCTTCGTTTAGCTGAGAGTTGGCTTTTTAATGAACAAATGCCCTAACCAGTCCAGATGGCCTTCTTACTATGGCCACATATTTTGGAGGTGAGATAGAAAAGAAACTGATGTAAGAAGGTGTGAGAGAAGCAAAAGAATCTCTAGGAGATGGAGGGCATCGTTGTTCCCATCAAGGTGATGATACATTTGGAGGACTGAAGGTGTTTGCGGTAGTGACTGCCAGCTGAAGAATTAAGCCTGGCATTTTGTACCCCTAAACTTTGAGGAGACCAGGTTTAGCTGAGTGTTTCTTTGGCTACAAATCTGAGCTCGTGAGCACGTAGTCTAGCTCATAATCAGTGTGTGTGTGGCCTTTCCTGTCAGTTCTTGTGATTTGGATGTCCCCTGAAGTTATGAAACAATGTTGGGGATGTCCGAGGCAGTCCAGGAAGTGCTGGACCAAGTGAATGGCTCCTAGACTTTCTGGAATGTCTTGGGTTCTTATAGCTAGGGAAGGAAGGGGAAAGAAACTCTCAGAGTATACTGGGATCTTGGTAAGAGTTAAATACAAATAGTGCGGTTGCATCAGGGGCTTCTAAGTCAGATAACAAGAGGGACTGGATGTTCACTGTCATTATATCTGCTTCAACTGGCCTGAATCATAGAGCAAAGGGGTATTCAGTTCTTTATGGCAATAGCTTACGACTCCTAAACAGCTCCATTCTTCATGAAAAGCATCTCTTCTTTAGACTGAAACAACATATTGAGAATGAAGGGCCCTAGCTTATGTTAGCAATGTTAAGCACACTGGAAAAATTATATTTGGTAATTCTTTGGACTTTTAACATAGCTAGATACCACCTTAAAACACATTGTGCCAAATGACATGAATCTAATTACACCTGGAAAAATCAGTGGCTTTTTATTATAAACAAAGACATTGGGTAGATAGAGATGCCAGACTAACCTTGGCACAAATGGCATGTGATAATTAATTTAATAAAATTCCATGTGACTTACCTGTCACCTAGGTACAGAGCAAACTGCACGCGTATTTTCAGCATATTAATTGTTTCAGCATTGCACTTGTTTTCAGCATCTTTTAGAATTCCGATTTTTACAATTTTGCATAATGTTTTGGTTTACGAGACCAGAAGTTAAAGAAAGTGAGCTTCCAGGAATTCCTTTCTACGTGTCGGACTCCAGATCCAAATGGTATTGACCAAGCAAGTTATATATCTAGTTCGCAATCCTGCCATTTTGTTGATTTATAGAAAGAAAGGAGTGGATAGTAAATGGTTTGGCCATACACTTTATTTTTCATCCCGATTTGTGTTTGTAACCGATGCTGTCGGGAAGATGAAGTCAGGGCTCTGGCAAAGGTATTGGTCCAGGCATGTTTAATTCACAGGAGGTGAGAAGGGAAGAGTTAAAGGAATTTTTTGTATTCTGAACAGGGCTTTTCTGCTGAACAGCACTCCATTGTCTGGGAGCAACAGCTGTTGAATATTAAAAGAGAACCATTTTGTCTTGTCCTGTTGCCATGGAAGATGAGAAGGTGAATTTGGAAAAGCAAACAGGAAAAGCCTTGAGGAAATTCGGTTGTGTATATGAAGGCAGTTGCGCAGTGGTATTCTTTTTTTTTTGCCCAAAGTGTACATGTGTGTGCACGTGTGTGTGCGCACGTGTGTGTGCATGTGCGTGTGTAGGAGAGGAACAGGGCACATAGCCCTCCCTGCAGTGTTTCGAAGACAGATGAATGCTGTCATTGTTGTCCTTGAGCCACTGCAGCCTGGGAGCTATGACAGGGTGAGACTCGTATGTAAGTGCCATATACACTGAGTCTGTCCTTCCCTTGGGTACTGCCAGGTGCACTGACTGTACCACCTTAGGGCAGTGTGAGTTTTTTTGTTTGTTTTCGGTTTGTTTGTTTTTTGCATTTATGTGGCCATACCTAGCATTATTTGGTCCAAGGGAAGGAAATGAAAACAAATCTTCTGTCTCCTTGGATCAGAAATCTTTCTCTGTGTTATGCTCCAATAAAAAATAAGTTCAAGATCTCAGGAATTTAGAAAAATGACAGTCACCTTCTCAAACTGTCTGTGTAGATTCTAGGAAATCTGTGGCTGTTGATCACGTATCATCTTTTTATTTTTTTAGTTAAAAATTTTAAATTTTTAATTTTTCAATCAGGGTTGATATGCAGCGTTATTTTATGTTAGTTTCAGGTGCACAGCATAGTGATCAGACATTTATATAACTTACGACGTGGTCCCCCTAATAAGCCCAGTGCCCATCTGGCACCATATATTCATCACGTCTCTTCTTCATTTATGATCCAGACTAAAGAGAATGGCCTTATTTCAGTCTTGTGATGGGAGAAGGAGCAACAGCAGAACCATGTCATGGCACTTGAGTCATCTGCCTTGGTGATGCATTCAAGTGTGACATAAGTGAGGTGGCTGTGGAGTATGCCTTTCCCAAAGAGAAGCACTGCAAGTCACATGGCAAAACTTGGAGACCTGTATCCTCTTTTATAAAGGGAATGGAAGTGAGTGATTGGGTTGAGCAATGCCATTTCCATCACTCCTGGTCTGTTTTTGAGAGTTCATGGAAGTAATATGTGACACTTGAGGTCCTGGATCTTCCTCCTTAGGACCAGGAGAGAAAGGTAACGCTTGGGTCAATTCTATACAGTTTCACAGTGCCAGGTACCCTGAGTTATTATAAAGATGAGGACAAGAGGTTTGGCTTTTAGAAGATCAATATCTAATAACCCACAGTTCTTTCCACATCTCATTGTAAGGGCATACCGTGAACTTTTAAAATTGAGTTGCTTGCATAGAAGATCTGGAATAAGGCCTGGAATTTAAAGCCGGCTGGCATTTCGTTACAGAGTGTGTCAGTTTTCATGGGTGGGGGGGATGGAGGGACAGCGCTGCCAAGAGACCAGCTAAGGCCTTCTGACTCTTGGGTTTGTGCGATTTCCTGCCACCCACATTCCCCCTCATCTGCGTAGATTTTGGAGTTCCTTCTCTGATGCATGACCTGTCCTGAGTCTGAGCATTCACACACACTTTTTTTTTCTCTCTATATTTCTGTTTTTTCTTTTTATTTTTACTTGCAAACTCCTACTGACCCTTTAGGTCTAAACTCAGAGCCACTTCCATTTCCAGGTCCTTCCTGACCATCAAAATTGAGGTCAGGTGCCCATCGATCTACCCCTTCGGTAATCTATATTTCAGCTATCAAAACACCAATACTTCAGCAATCGACTGTCTACTTCGGCGTTTTTACCACTAACCTGAAAATTCTGTGAAGATGGTAGGAATACCTACCATATTTTGTTACTTTTGTATTTCCAGTGTCTACGACAGACTCTGGGCACATAACAGTCTACCACAGTGTATTCTGGTGACTTAGGAATTAGAACACGAGCAGGTGATGGTGAGGTTAATTTGTCCTTATTTTAATAACCCACAGTGGACTTGCATTTAGAGGCACACATTCATTTCCAAGGAGCTGCATCAGTAGAATATTCAGTGTTGCTTTTCGTGATAATATTTGCTATCAAAAATTACATTAAAATTGATGTCGGTGTTTGTATAGATATTTTTAAACATTAAGCACATAACAGAAAAATATTGCTATAAATTATGAAATTGAGTTGTTGACCAAAGTAAGCTCCAATGACTCTAGGGATAAAGATGTAAAACCAGGGTTGCTGAATCAACTCATCTACCTTTTCGAACTATAAAATAATAATTTATAGGTGACCTTAAAAATCCCTTATCTAACTTCTAAACAGTGTAAGAATTCCTGTAATAATATCTGTGGAAAGTGGCCCTTTGGCCACGATTTTGATTCTTTACAACTATCTCATCACTATACGATCATTCTAAAGCTCCAGATAGAAAGGTGCATTCTTCGAGAGGCTGTACCCTGTCCTACAGTCACTGAGGCAAGAATGTCCTTCGAGGACAGCATACAGCCTCTCAAAGAATGCATTTCCTTCTATTTAGTTAAAAATTTTATTTCCCTTCATATAATTTTTGTGGTTTTTTTTTCAAGCAATCCAGAAAAATCTCATATTCCTCTTTTTCAGTCCTGTCCTTCAGAAATTTGAAAATAGATATTTATATGCCACCTAACACTTTATCTACTAAACTGAGACATCTGTTATGAATTGAACTTTTTCCTCCAAAATTTATGTATTGAAGTCGTAACCCTCAGTACCTCAGAATGTGACCTTAACTGGTGACAGGTGTTTATAGAAGTAATCAAGTCAAAGTGGACATCAATCCGATATAACCGATGTCCTTACGTAAAGGAAAATTTGGACACAGAAGCGTACATGGAGGGAAGGTGACATGATGATAAGGGATTCGCCATCGACAAGTCAAGGGGAGAGGAACAGATCTTTTCTTCACAGCCTTTCGAAGGGACCAACCCTCATTTCCGATATCTAGCTCCCAGAACTGTGAGATAAGACGTTTCGGTTGTTTCCACCACCCAGTTTGTGGGGGCACCTCATTGTGGCCCCCCAGCCAGGAGCACAGCCCCCACACATCCTGCAGCCATGCCACTGTCATCCTGGGGCCAAGGAGCAGTCATCGTAGCAACATCCCCGCTTGAACTTCGATGCCAAAAGTAAGCAGTTTATTTTGGATGCGATCGGACAAGTGAGCAGGAGAGAGGAACGGTTAAATTAATTCCTCAATTAACACGATCTCAGTTGCCCTGAATTTTAACAGCTAAAACTGTTGACTCACAGTGAGCGTGTGTTTTTCAGACTCACAAATGGTGCTTGGAAAGCTTTGAGGGAGGGAATCTGTCTTCACAAAGTTAGCGACTCATTCATCATAGACACAACGCTTGAGAAGTAAAATTCCAGCTCTTCTCCATCTCTTCGACGATGCAGAAATGGAAATATATCTCTTGTAATCTGTTTTATCTCCGACCACTCAACTGAGGATGATCTAAATAACAATGTGTTCGCAAAAAACAATAAAACATTTCAGAATAAAGGAAGACATTTTGGGAAAGGAGTGGCTGGTGAGCAAAATTATCCATCACCATTAACACCAGGGCTCTGTCAGGAAACATTAACAGTAGCGTTTCTAATTTAATATGTGTTCAGTAGTATTAGGTTGAAACGGGTGTTCTTAAGGAAGTATTATCTTTCCAAGCAAATGATTCCTGTTGAGAAGGAATGTATAAATCATGATAGTGACCTTTTCTTTGTTGGTAATTTACCTTGAATTGTTTTCATAAGGGCAGGAATACATTTTTTTTCTCTAATCTGCCCACATTATTTGCACAACCACAAATATATGTTCACACAATTTTTATATCTATCAATTGGTTCCCCAGCACAGAGATAGCATGACACTTTCAGCAACATTTTTTTTTTCTCTTGCAAAACCAGGTTGTTTACATGAATATCAAGCATATGACTTCTAGTTAGTGGTCCAAATGAGCTAATGAATCGCATTTCAAAAACATTAAATAGAGAAGCGTTCATGGAACACAGGCCTTGTTTTCACAAGCACATTCACGTAGTCACACAGAGACACAAAGTGTGGCATATTTTATACATATTTGAAATAACGTGACATGGCATGCTAATAAAGCCTCACTTATGGGCATGAACTGGAGTAGATAGAAGCTTCACATTTTCACATTTTCAAGGATTGCGTTATTTGAGAGCCATTGTTTGAAAGGACATTTGAAATCATTGTAAACTGCGTTGATGCTGCTGTCACAGAGTGGTGCCATCTTATCCCCTGCCATCCTGTCTGTCCTCTGCACACCACACTGTTGGTGATACATCAGTGCTCCTGTACTTGCCCGAGTGATTTGGGGGACTTCCGTGCTGTTGTTTCAACATTCACTATGACCCTTTAAGAGTTCCTTTACATCTTATAACGATGCCATTCTAGTATTTACTAAATAGTAAAGCTCGTGCTGACACTGAAAGACAGTCTTGAATCTCAGTAGCGTTGGACAGGAAATTAGATGTAAAATACGAAGATTGAAGAACTTCGTGGCAGGTGGCTCTCTACGATGGCCTCCAGTGAGCCCACCTTCTCATTCATAGCCTTGTGTCATCCCCTCTCTTGGACGTGGGCTGAACCTAGCTATTGCCTTTGATTAATAGAATATAGCAAAAGAGTTAAGTTGTCACTTCCAAAATGTTTACAGAAGACTGCAGTCTTGCTGGAGTGCGTGGGAGCAGGTCCTTCCCAGCTGAGCCTTGAGAGGACTGTGGTTCCTCCTGACACCTTGACCTTGAGAGACCCTGAGGCCAGCTGCTAAGCCACACCCAGGTTCCTGACAAAGGGAAACTTGAGATAATAAGTACTGTTGTCGAAAGCCAAGTTTTGGGGTCATTAGTTATGCAGCAATAAATAATTCACTTAATGAACAAAGTACCACCCTGTTCTGTTTTGGGGAATGTAGGAGAGCAGACTGAGATATGAGGGAAAAGGCTGAGAAAAGCAAAAGAAGCAGGAAAGCAAGAATACCTTCCACTGGCTTTAGAGGCGACCTTCCCAAGAATGCATTTCTCCTCTTTTACGTTTATTCTCATGGGAAAATTAATCTCGAATTGAAGTAAATAACAAAATATGCTACTGATAAGGCTTAGTTGTAGAAACAGTGCTCAGAAAGGCCTACTACCATCAAACTCAAATACTTGCCACAGAAAAAGGGCAATGATTTTGGGTGGTCAACATCTTATATTTTTTTATTTTCATTTTCCGTTTCAGCCTCATGTTCCTTTCATTTATGAGGATGATACTCCTGGGGAACCCAGATCCAGGAATCAGCCACCGTTTGCCCCTTTAGCAGAAACGGTCCTCGGTAACTTGAGTTGAAAGAGTTACTTTATCTGTCATGAAGGAGCTGCTTCCTTCGGCCTGTCTGTGAGATCCAGCCTCTCAGATGTTTAATTCATACGCTCGCCTTCTGAGGTCAGGATTATTATCCCTATTTAGAGGATCTGGAAACCAAGGGGAGAAGGTTGAGTAATTTATCCCAGGTCGCAGGAGGGATCAGTGTCTGAGCTAGGATTACAGTGCAGAAAGCTTCAGATTCGAGACCCGTGCTCAGGCCGCACTTATTTCTAACTTGGCCTACTTAAGAAAGCCCTCTCTCCATCCCTCCTCCCCCAGAGCCCCGCAGAGTTTGAACTCTGTCAGCAAATGTGAAAGGGGCCTGAGACAGTCTCGAAAATATTCCAGACATTGGCTGGCTGTAGTTGGGCTTCATTACAGCCTAACAGGCAGGTTCTCCTCCCAAACTGATTTTTATACAGGGGACATGAAAAGGTTTGTTTTTTTTCCTCCATGTAGAGATATTAAAATCAATTAAGTCTGCCTTCATTGGTTTTCATCTCTGACATCAGAACTGTAACAATTTAGGAGTAGAAAACATGAGCAAAGGAAGCTGCTTAATGACAGATAATATCAGCGGATTTGGGCATAGCTTTAGGGTTCTATGTCAGTGTCTGGTTTTCCATTCAGATTTCTTCCCCAAAAGATCTCTACATTCATTTTGGTTTCTAGTGTGGGGACATGTACAAAAAAATACAAAGAAAGTGTGTGTGTGTGTGAGTGTGTGTATGTGTGTGAGAGAGAGAGAGATATTATTATTATTAAAAATAATAACATCCCTGAGCAGTGAGCAGGTATGAGAGAGAATGGGAGGTTCTGAGAAGTATTTCAGCATGCTGACTTCCAGTTGGAATACCTGGGTTTGCATCTGCTTTTTCTTGCCAGCTTTGTGAACTTGGGCCATCACTTAGACTCTCTGAAGGTGCAAAGACAGTCCAGACAGCGTTTTCTCATTCAGTTGTTCTGGGTGGTGGGGAAGGTGGATAGGCATATTACTGGCTCTGATTCAGTAATTCGTGCTTTACTGGTACTGTAAGCAAAGTACTCAGGGAGCATCAGGTAGGAGGATTGAGACTCGATCTTGATTTTCACTGCCTACAGAGAAAGCATTTTCATTAGAAAGACCAACACAAGCCGGTGGTGTAAAACTGCACAGTCAGTTGTGAAACGATGAGTCCTGGATGACTGTACCGTTCAAGTGACATGACAACTTGAGGAAAGTTATGGGAGATGATGAGGAAAAGGAAGGAGACATTTGGGACCAGGCCAACCAGTCTAGACTAACCTGTAAGAAGCAGAGAGCTGTTCATGAATATAGTCATTCATTCATTCATTCATTCATTCATTCACATACATTTATAATCCGGACACCATGATGGACATCTAGCAGAGGCACAGAAGTTAAAGACACTGTACCTGTTTAGAGGGAGTGCTCAGTGTGGGTGGCAGAATGGTTTGAAAGACAGACACAGTGAGCACCACGAAAGATCAATGCGCAGAAATTGGAGACAGCGCATTTAAAGTGTCCAGGAGGGTTGGCAAAGACTTTCTGGAAAAGGGCGTGCCTCAAATCCGTCCTGGTGGAGAAACAGGAGGAAGGGAAAGAAGACAAAAGAAGCAATGAATTCGGGGCATGAATTTGGGGTATTGAGTCAACGGACACAGACAGTATAGTCCATCTTTAGCTTATTCCTAAAGCTTTATGGAAATGTTACTTAGCTCAACTCAGCATTATGGAAAAGGTAAGGTCACACAGGCTTGTCATGCATGGTGACAGATGCCAGTAAAGGAGAGATTTGGAGTCACAAGCAGCCAGCCTTCCTGTGAGTTACAGACAGACACGGCAGAATTCAGACGACATGCTCAGGAGTTTTCATTGCTCAGCATCAGGCCAGTCGAACATTAAGTTCTAATGATGTTTACCTCTTTCGGTTGCTTTCCTGGTCGGGATGTAATTTATTCTCGTCAAATTAATTGCAAATTGAGAAACTAAGAGATAAGAGGTTGAGAAAGGGGCTTCCGAGAGCTGATACTGAAGGCACAGACTTGGGAAGGGGATTGAGCTGATACCGGAAAGGTCCACAGATATATGTTTACTTGTTACAGCTCACAGTCTGTACATGTGTGATTCCATTAATAAATGTAGGCACTCAAGCCTTTGAGTCATATTTCATATAATTATGAAACATTTTATTTTCAATAATGATGCTTCTCAATATTCTATTCTTCAAAATTCTGTTTCCTCTCTGTTTTTTAAAATTACACTTTTTTAGAGTAACAGTTACTTTGAGGTAAGCATATATGATTTACAGAGCAAGTGCCCTTACTCTGAAGAGAAGCTCATAAATTTGTAAATCACTGATACTGATAGTAAACAAATGCATTAACAAATAAAACATTTGGAAGAAATTTTCTTTTTTAATTATCAGGTCCTCATTTAACAAATAAAGTTCAATTGTCCAGAATAAGTAACTGAAAATTACATATGTGTTTCTCATACAAATTCCTTATTGAAAATTTTAAAATAGTAAATATTGATATTTCTGTGGCAGATGATAGTAAAAATATAAATCTATGCCTATCAAATTCATGTCCACTAACATTTATACACTATTTTTTCTTCCTTTGCTTTATACATGAATATTAAATATTTTTGACTAATGTGTTTTTTTAGTTGTCTGTAAGACAAAGCAAACAAAACTTTTAGTCATCATCTTAATTTTAATAATTTTTAGGAAATTTAAAATGCGTTATGCTTTCTATATAAGCACACCATTAATACAACAAAAATGTATTTGCTGTAATAATGTATCTACAGATTTCTAAAATGGGAGAAAATGTGACCTCATTTTAAGTTAGGGTTCTGTCTGTGATTTCATGGTTTGGTGAGGGCTACTTCTCTCGACAAGACTTTGACTCCATGAGGACAGTATAGTGTGTGAACACTAGGAGCAGAAAGGAAATGATACAGTAATTTTGTTAAATACCTTTATTGTAATTGTCACAACATAATTAAATTTATCTAAATATTTTGGCTGTAGTAGAAGGGGAGTCCATTATTTGGTTACTTAATTTTAGAAAAGGGAACTTTGGTCAAATATTAAGAAAAATTAAAATGAGAAGTTTAAAAGAAGCTGTAAAATCTTCTGGAATTGGGAGCTACTTAAAAACACCTGGTTGGAAATCCAGATGAAATGGCTGGTTTATAGTAAGCTGTCTGAGCTACAAAATAATTCCTGAGTGGCTGGGTTACAAAGTAAAAAACAATCACTCTTTTGGGGGAAAAAGTGTATGATAGATCAGCTAATTGAGGACAGAGGAGGCTATACAATGTGACAGCAAATAAATTAGAAACCAGGTCAATCTATATTTCTTTAGATTTTATGTGCATATTTTTTTGCGGAGGATGCAAAGAATGTAAAGGTACATCCTTTGAGCTAAGAGACATTATCTGCTCGGGGAAGTTAGATGTACAGTGGAAAACACTGAAGAACATGAACACGATACTATCATTTAAATTGCAGCTGCTAAAGGAAAGATCGTTACACAAAGGGCACCAGAGTGACTTCCCAGAAGAGGGAGGGTTTAAGGATAGATTTTAATGAGATGTAGCATTTGGATTGATCAAAGGGGAGGGAAATAACATTTGGGTGTCAGGGTCAGAGAATAAATCAAACGGAAATAAAGAGCCTCCAACAAAATAAAGAGGAAAACATGTCGAAAGCAGAACATTATATGGAAAACCAGAGGACTTATAGTCAGTCAGTGAGCATTTATTGCGTGTAATGTGTGCCCAGCTCATTGCTAGCGACAGTGGAGAAACATGAGAACAATTTCTGCCTTTGAGAGGATCAGTTTCTTGTGTATGAGATGAGAATATTTGAAGATATTTGTATCGCCTTACAATATCATATAAACAGGTGCCAGATGTTAATTTGTATGGCATGACGCCACATTGAATAGAGTTTGGGGAAATGGAGAGAGGACCAGAGTGAGAGGCAACGGTTTCAGGACTGAAACGTGATGACCTATGCTTTGAGAGATGGCTAGAGATTCAGTAGGTCACAGGGCAGGGAGAACATTTCTTGAAATTAGGTAAATTCATTATTTTGAAACTATTCTTATGGGAGATTGCATATATAAAGGATCTGAATTTAACTTTGTTTGAATAGATAACTTTTCCTGGACAAGTTTATGCCTTATGTGTACTGTTCAGTAATAAGTATTGGGTTATTTTTCTAATGCTTGTTTAAGTATTAAAACTTAAGTAATAAAACTCAGGTAAGATGCAGTATTTGTTTTACTATTTTTTATTATTATCATTATTACCTTAAACATATATTTTCAGTTTAATTTAAGAGTAAGATTTAGGCAATGTGAATGGAATCTGATGAGAATTTCCAGCTGACTCTGAAATACAAACACACACGTATTCTATTGAAAAAGCCCAAAATGCCTGCTGTGCTCACAGCACCCCGGGAGATGCTCTGTAGGAGAAAGTGAGATTGGGGTCGCTGAAACCATACATGACAAAGGTGTAGGTTCATGACTAAACTAACATTTCTTTCCTAAGACAATCTCAGATCCTGTTTAGTGTTTGGTCTTCGAGCACAAGACAGTGAAATAAAAGAGACATGTTATGATTGGATACCCTACTACACATTTGGAGGAACCTCTAATTTTATTCTAGCCTGACGTGAACATATTTTGTGATGCTCAAAATGGTTTGTGCTCGGTGAAAAATTATGTAAAATAACTGTAACCCTCCCATTCGACACCCAGCTAGAACTGAGTGGCTGGTGCAGCTGGACGGGCTGGTGAAATGCCTAAGATTGATGCATGATGGTGAAAACCTGTTTCTCCCCCTTTAGCACAGACTGGCCGGTAATGCCAGACAATGACTGGGCTCCCTCTGGACCAGCGACGTGGACTTGGAAAGTGCTATCATTCTTTGTTCTCCCAACTTTTGACAAATTACTGAATGTTAGAAGGCACTGATAAAATGTTATGTAAATCACCATAACGTGACTTTAGATATGATCATTTACAAAGCATCAAGAAGACCTTTGTATTCTACTAACTGACATATTTAGGACCTGGAATTGAACAATTTTGGGCTTTCAAAACCAGAAGGACCAGAAGCCAAATTCCCAACTCACTCCTTTTGCTCTTGGATGAGTGGTTGACCTCTGTTAGGCTGAATCTTCTGGACTGTGAATTGACATTAATAAGCCTGAACTCTTAGGCTTGTTTAGAGAATTACATGAGAGAACCAGTGCGACAGACAGTCCGTCTACCTCGGTGAATGCCCAGTAACTGTTAGTTCCCTTCCCCTACTCAACAAAGTACAGGTCATCAAAAATTGGGGCTGTCAGCAGAAGCTGGAGGTTACTTACTGCCAGCAAATTTGAGCCTAAGCATCCTAGATAATAAGAATGACACATGAAAGAGGCTATATTTAACTACTTTTGCCTCTCATTTTTATAAATCACACACTTCCACGAAAACCTTTTGATACTTCCATGAAAGGTGAAAAGTTGTAATTAAGTGGGAGGAGTTGTGCTCTTAGAATTAAGCATGGGCGAAGCTGGTAAGAGCACAGATGGATGAGTGTTAAGAATCCTATTTGCTAAGTGGCTCGCTATGGGAGCTTTGAGGAAAAGCCTCCTTCATAATTTTAAACAGTTTCTGGTTTCCCCTTCAAAGCTGGATCTTCAAGGGGAACTGAGGATAACCTCTGTCTTATTCCATTCGGTGTTTCATTTCTCTTTTGTTTGCAAGGTATTAATTATTAAAGGTGGTGCATATTGATAATTATACTGCATCTTATTTATTAATGACTCACTATTAAGCTTGAACCTAATATCTCCAGAGGTTCTCAGGTCTCTCATTTTTTTGCAGGTCATAGCCCTTTTTCATTTAGCAGGACTGAGTGCTGGGAAGGTTTTAAGCTTTGGGGCTTTAGGTAGATGGGTCTTGATGGTGTGATTACCCATGACACAGTTCATTACCGCTGATGGAGTCACCCATGCAGCCGAAGAGAGAAAAGCAGGCCTATGAAATAGTGAACTAATAGGCAATAAATTATTACACCAGGGAAGGCAATCCTACGTACGGGCAGCAAGAGGCCAGAACCCAATAGAGTTTTTATTTTCCAGAAGTGTGTGTTTCTCCTTTTGGTTCTGTTTTCGGAAGGACAGATCTCATTTTCAAACCAAATTTATTTTTTTTTTCATTTTTTTTTTTTGTGCCATCAGTGTAGATATGGCAAGAGATACAAAATAATCAAGGCAAAAATTGAATTTACTGCTTATAATACTGCTCCATTTTTTTGTTTGTCTTCATTTCTTTGTTTGGGCTTCTCTCAAGTGGAGAATTATACCTGATCCCCTACATTCAAGATTTCAGTGACACAGATTTCAGATTTACATTATGAGAGGATAAGAGCTCACTGGCTTGTTCCATGTGGGGAAAAAAATATATCCTAATTTGCCAACGTTTTAAATATGGGTTTTAGAGACAGATTTAAATAACAACAACAAACTACTGTAAACCCCAGGTCTACAGAGCTCACAGGGCACCTGTGGGGCTATATTCCCTTGGACCTGGGTCTTCCTCAGTTGGAAATCTCTCCCTCAGAGCACCCAGAGTCACATTCCATTGAGCAGACAAGCTTTCCTGCCCCTGTCCCCTTGAGGACTCTCCAGGGGTTGTTTTCCTGTGGGTTACTGCCCCAGAGGCTCCTCCCAACACCCCCAAAGCAAACCCTTCTTGATTTTCACCTCAAGTGACTAAAATTCTTAATGAGCCTTTTCTCATGCATGAGAAAGAAAGCTTCCCTGTGGCTCCTATTCTCTGGCTGAGATTTCAAAGCTCCTGTCTGTCCCTGAAATTAGAAAAGCCAGTATCTTTCATCCCGGTAATGATTCTTTGCAGCCTCTCTCGTGCTCAACCAGCAGTGATCCCCACTCATCCAGGTAAACAGCGGTCCACAGTGGTTTGGTGTGAATATCATGGGCTGCATTTTACATCACTTTTGTCGTTGTCAAGGCCTGGTAGGTGTGTTTGGTCAGGAATGGGAGAATGTCTTCCTGCATTTTCTCTAAGAGATTGAATATATTTTAAAACGTTTAATTTTAGAATGGTTTTAGATTTACTCAAGGTTGCAAAGGTAGTACCCAGAGCTCCTGTCTATTTTTTTTCCTCAGTTTCTCCTGTTGTTAACATTTTACATTACTATGGAACATTTGTCGCAACTGAAGGGCCAACAGTAGTTTATTATTTTTGTTCGTTTTATTGTAGTTTTTCCCCCATTGGTTTTTAAAGATTGTATAAGTTTTTTAATACTTATATATGGGTTGAAAGTTGATATCTGTGTACATTAGTGATTACTCCTCAAAATCTATTTACTGTCCATCGCCATACACTTGACCGCCTTCCCCGTTAGCACATTAACTGAACTCTACACTTCATTTCACTAATTTTCTCTACTGCCTTGTTTCTGTTTTAGGATGCCCACTACATTTAGTTGTCATGCCTCCTTAACTTTCTGTGTGACAGTTTCTCTGAATTCCCTTGTTTTTGAGGACCTCGACAGTTTCGAAGAGTACTTGACAGATATTTTATATAATATCCCTCAATTTGTGTTTGTCTGAGGTTTTTCTCACAGTAAGCCTAAGGTTATATTTGGAGGAAGGCCACAGAGGTGAAGTGCCAGTCTCATCACATCAAGTACACTTGCTATCAGCATGACTTACCACTGGTGACATTAACCTTGATCGCTTGGTCAGGAAGTATTGCTAGGTTTCTTCACTGTAAAGTTACTCTTCTTCCTCTCCCTTTTCTATACTCTGATCTTTGGAAAAAAGTCAATAACTGTAGTGTGCACTGAAGAATAGGGACTTGGACTCCAACCCTTGAGAGGGAAATTTCTATATAAATTATTCTGAATTCTTTTGTAAAGGAACTTGGTCACTTCTCCAGGTCCATTTTTAACACGAGAAACAGTTATATAAATGCTATTTTGCTACCGAGGAATATGTTCTCCAATATAGATGAAAATTATAAAAATAGACTGTGATATTCATGACCTATTTAGTTCCATACGTGGAACTAAATAAATTCAGTGTTTTAAAGCATTTTTGTTTAAAAAAAATCTTAAAATTTTTTTCTCAAAGCATTCACATACAAAAAGCATAGGAATAAAGATAAAGTTGGTTTCTTTTTTATCCCCAATTGAGGGTTTCTAGAGGCCTGTGTTTTCATTGGAACAGGCAGTCAGATTTTAGCAGTGAGGGAATATTATTTTGTACCTTGTGGTGTCTATAGGGAGACATGTTCAGGTGGGTTTTGCCTGCTGGGAGCTCTCTTGTCTTCGCTGCAGATTTCAAACACCCAGTGGGGAGTCTTCTTTGTGGATGGCAATCACAGTATTTGGCGTTTGGGTTGGAACAGTGTGGCCCAGGTCAGTCTGTGCATGAGTGCGTGTGTGCATGTGTGATATTTCAGTTAAGGTCAACCCTTTTCCTTTGGTTTAGGGTAAGAAGACTTCATGTGTCTTTGGAGATAGTGATAAGTAAATATTTTTAAATAACATTGGGTTGATGAGGCTTGATGGGAGCTAGGTCACACTTGTTTTTTGGTCTAACATATTGCTTTTAAAGGTAATTCTGTCCCATCAATAGAGTTTCATGTGTTTTATAGATAATTTTTAAATTGGAAACATCAAAAGTGAACAAAATTTGAAAAAGAGTAATGGTCCTGTTTTCAGTTTTTTTTTTTTTAATTAAAATTATTGGGGTGACAACTGATGAATAAAATCAAATAAGTTGTAATTCAGCAGTATGTCGTGTATATTTTGCATTCTGTGTTCAGCTCCCAAAGTTAGATTTCCTTCCATTTCCAAATACTTGACCCCCTTTACCCCTATCTACTTCCTCCCTCCCCCGCCCCCCTTCTCTCGGGTAACCACTAATTTACTGTCTGTGTCCATGAGTCTCTGTGTCATATTTGTTGCTTTCAGTTTTATATTCCACATATGAGTGCAATCATATGGTTTTCAACTTTTTCCGTCTGACTTATTTCATTTGGCATGATTATCTCAAGATCTGTGTTGTCACAAATGGCAGTATTTCATCTCTTCTTATGGCTGAGTAGTAGTCCATTGTATATACGTACCACAGCTTCTTTACCCAGTCATCTATTGTAGGACACTTCGGATGCTTCCATGTCTTGGCCACTGTGAAACAACACTGCTATGAACATCAGGGTGCATATATTTTTGTAGATACATGTTTTCAGGTTTTTTTTGGCAAATACCCAGAAGAGGGATTGCTAAGTCATGTGGTAATTCTATTCTTAGTTTTTTGAGGATGCTCCATACTGTCTTCCACAGTGGCTGTACCAATTTGCATTCCTACCAGCAAAGTATGAGGGTCACGTTTTGTCCATAACCTCTTCAACACTTGTTATCACTTGTCCTGTTGGTATAGCTGTTCTAACGGGTGTGAGGTGGTATCTCATTATAGTTTTGATTTGATTTGCATTTTGCCAATAGCCAATGAGGGTGAGCATCTTTTCCTATGTCTGTTGGCCATTCGTATGTATGTCTTCTTGGGGAAAGTGTCTGTTCAGGTCCTCTGCCCATTTTTTAATTGGATTTTTTTATTGTTGATTCGTATGAATTCTTCATATATTTTGGATATTAATTCCTTATCAGAGGCATTATTTGCAAAAATATTCTCTCATTTGGATGGTTCCTTCTTTGCTTTGTTGATAGATTCTTTGTTGCATAGAAGCTTGTAAGTTTGATATGGTCTCATTCATTTATTTTTGCTTTTACTTCTCTTGCCTTTGAGGTCTAATTCATAAAATCCTCTCTAAATCCAACGTCCATGAGTTTAGTACCTACGTTTTCTTCTCTGTAGCTTATTGTTTCAGGTGTTATGTTCAGGTCCTTAATCCATTTTGAGTTAATTTTAATATGTGGTGATAGATAACAGTTTAATTTCATTCTTTTGCTGGTGGCTTTCCAGTTTTCGCAGCATCATTTATTAAAGAGCCTTCTCTTTCTCCATTGTATGGTTTTGGCTTCTTGGTCAAAAATTATTTACCCACATATACAGAGTTTACTTCTGAAATCTCAATTCTGTTCCACTGGTTTGTGTGTCATTTTCTGCCATTGCCATGCTATTTTGATTATTGTAGTTTTGTGGTAGAAACAGTTGTCTTAAAAGCAAAAGTTTTTCAATAAAAGATTTTTTTTTTTTTACAGGTTTTGAAAATGTGAATATTCTACTATCACATGTTTTTGCATGTGTTATGCAAGTACATTGGCTCTCTGGTGGGAACAGAAGTCCCTGGTTTATAGCCTTTGCTGATTTGTGTGTTGTAGATACTCTCACTATAGCCAATTTTGCATTATCAACAGTTTAACAGCTGGCTGATAAAATTCCTGAGCATTTAGCAGTTAGCTTTAGGGCGTCCATAAGAGTAGTAGATTCCGGCACTCCTAGGAAATACTTATTTTCTTTTTCTGAAAAAATGTGCATATGGGACCTACCTTGGTTTATTTAAGAACTCTTTGGGTTTCTTTCTGCTTACTTTTATTACTTTTCTGGTCTTGGTCAGTTTTTGTTTATTTAGCAAGGACAGGGCAGAACCCTTTGGACTGTGTGAGAAGTGAGTGAAATGATGGAACAGCCGTGACCTGTGGCTTGTTCAAGAACTTGTTAGATTAATTGCGCCTGGTCTAAGTACACAGTCAGTAAACGTTTCAACTTCTTCTTTCCTTGTTACTTCTCTTGAATTTCCAGGGATTTCCTCTTTCTAGTACTAAACTCATTGCGTCATTGTGGCATAGTCTCACTTAAGTGAAGAACCAAACAACTAAATTTGAAACTCAAGTGCAGTAGTTTCTCAATGTTAACATGCCATCAGTTGTAAAATATACCTCTGACTTAATAATTCTCACGAAAAATAGCCTACTAAAATGCATCCTCTTTCAAAAAGGGGTGTGTGTGTGTGTGTGTGTGTGTGTGTGTGTGTGTGTGTGTGAAAGAAAATGAAGAGTATATGTCTTGGGGTTAAGGAAACAAGGAGGGTAATGTTACATGGATAATTTTGAAAACTTTGGTGTAGTGTGAATAGACCCATCCAAGGATTGTGCTTTTTTTCAGTTGGGAGAAATAGACATTTTTCTCCTTCAGTAGTTTCAAATCATTGGAATTCTTACATCACATCATTTATGGGTACTGTGGACTCCAAGCTTTCCTGCTGTCTCCTATCAATGAGCTTTGCAATAGTTTTTCTCTCCTTAGCTTTAAAAATATCTTGTATCCTCTCAGTTTAAATTGCGATCAGGTGATGCCCCAATATAGAATCTCATGAAGAGATGATGAATGAAAGTGCGAAAGCAACCTTCATTGTATCATCATCTGAACCAGAACCACATAATTATATGCCCCAAATTGACATTATTACCTAGAAGGTAAAACAACAAATTAAGAATTAATGGTAAAAAATTTGTATTTCTCTTTCTTTATTGTAATTGAAATTTTTTTGTGTGTGACGTTTTGAATTCCAAGATTTCTTACTATCTCTATCTTTATTTTTTTTTTATAGATATCTATCAATCCAGCAATTGATTGATCTATCTATTATAGCCTTTAAGGTAAAAGTAAGAGCACAGGTTGAAAGTCTGAAGCATAAAAATTATTTTTTTCTGTCATTTGTGTTGCTGTTACTAATATCTTGTCCATTAATGACATAATAAAAATTTACTTATTCAGTACTTTATTCCCCCTTTTAATGCTACTGATTTTTTAATCTTAGCTGAGAGACTTATTTTAGCAATTCTCTAAGTTTTCTGCTTACTGGATGGGATGAGGAGTGTATGAAGTATATATAATACTGGCATCATGGGTATTCATTTAAAGGAAAGCAAGGTAAAAAAGTTAGATCAGATTAAACTATTTTTATTGATAAATTTTGAGTTTACGAAGCAAGGGACAGGTCTTACATGGTGAATGTTATTAGTTACTTTAGTAAGCACACCAGCCCTGGGGTTAAAAAGACCAATAGGAGCAGAAACTTTGCTTTAGGATCTTCATGTGGTATGGGCAATGTAATAAAAGCAGAGAGTTCAAAATTCTACTCAGACCAAGAATACCAGTATCTCCAGGGGCTGAACCTGAGCGTATACTTTCTGTAAACCTACAAATCTGTTTTTAGTGATTTTATTATCCAGACAAGTTTAGGAATCTCTCTTTTATATCACATATAATCCATAGAACAAGTCAGATAAACGTTAGGGATATCTATTTTATCTTTATTTAAAAAAGCAAATTTATCTCCTCCTTTAATTTTTTTTTTCCTTTCCCAGCTTAAAGTTTTGCTACAGGAACAGTCCTTGCCATTTTTAAGTCCATTCACAATTATTCTGAACATCTACTCATGACACACTTCCCACCCTTCCCTAGTCTTAACCTTAGAGAAACTGTTTTTGTTCTGCGAAGCTCAACTAGACAGAAGTAATTTATTTAGCCCTCAGCTAATTCTATATTGCTTTTTGCGTTGAAACAAAGATCATCTTTTTTATGCAGTCTCCTTGCTGGTCCTGAAATCCTTTCCCCCCTTAATTTAATGAGCCCCTGCTGTACAATACACTGAGCCTGGTACAGGAGAAACGTAGAGAAAAATCCGACATGTGCTTTCATTCCATTGGGGGAGGTCTATGTGATGTAAATAAGTATAACTTGAGGCAAAAATCAGATTCATCATAATAAGCAGAAAGTTTACAAGCCCCCAAGGCTTCCTCGGTGTTTTCTCTTTTATTTCCAGATAAAAGAACTCAAGACCCCGTCCCACACACTGGGAGGCGTTCAGTGTCCTTTCTAGTGTTTCTCAGGATTCCTGCCGGCTGGCACTTGCATCCTCCTAGTGGATGGCTACCTGCCTCTTCAACTTGGTTCTGAACCCTCTCTCATCACCTCTCATCTCTTTCTACGTGGTTCTCAGGGCATTACCCTAAGTGTAGACATCCCTGCTTCACGTCCCAAAAGAATCGCGAACATAAGGCTGTCGCACCTGGTAACTGAAAATCTAGAAACAATGGAAGTTTTTTATGGTACAGAACAAGAGACCAACTAAACTTGAATATCAGATGTTATTCTGAACTGCCTCCCTTTGATCAGACTTCCCTGCTGTATGGAAACCACTCACTCATCATGTATTTCCTTGGGTCCCAGACTTCCCACATCTTGGGTTCACCCTCACACCAGCCAACATCCACCTTTCATCTCTGTTTCCCAAATGTTAGGGAAAAGTTTCCAAGTTGCCAGGCAGAATTAAAAGTTGATGATATTTAGTTGTGCAGAATAAATCCGCCACTTTTAATTTCAGCCATCTACTCCACAGAGCCCAAGTACAGCTAGCGGCCCAGACACATGTTTTACCAACCAGGCAGCCTTCCTTCAGCATCAGCTGTAACAGTATAAAGTTCTCTTTGTCCATTCTACTATAGAGACAAAAAACCTAAATGCCATAGGGGTGGGTGGCTTTTGTAATGAGACATAAATAATGAGAAAGACAGAGGTTGAGAGACAGAGAGGAGCTTTTGAAGAGGCCATCTATATTCCTAAATAAATTCTTTACTGTATTCTTAAATGGTAACAAATCTGCTGGCACACTGTTGGCATTTGTTATATGCTCGCAGAATGAATAGATAATTGAACACTAAAAAATGTGTCTGGCTCCTCTGGCCATTAGAGATGAATGCCAAACCATTTGCAAAGTCTAGCAGACGTGGAGCACCTGTGTGGGCTATGTGGCAGGGTGTGGTACTTAAGTGGGCAATTAATTTTTCGACATAATTAGTTATTTAATTGACCATTCACGTAATGTTAATGCACTGGAATTTCTAATTAATCTCCATTTTATTTAAAGCATTTTATAGTTATACCTCCAATTTCTAATTTAACAGTAAGTGGCCTAGACTTTTGAAGTACATTTACCGCTAAGAGCACACCTGTGCATTCACACAAAGAACTAGGAAAACAAGAGAAGTCAAGTCAGCCGCATTGGCTTTTAAGACTTAAAAAAAAAAAAAAATTTCCTGGATTTTGTTTCATAGAATGTTATTTGAAAACATGGATTATTCGAAATTTTAGCTTACTTTTCTAGATCAAGAGTTGCCAAATGTTTTCTGTAAAGGGCCAGATAGTAAATAATTTAAGATCTGTGGGTCATATAGTATCTGTCCCAACTGCTCGATACATAAATTAATGGGCATTGCTGTGTTCCACCAAAGCCATATTTACAAAAATAGGCAGTAGGTGAATTTGCCCCAGGGCCCGAGTTTGCTGATCTCAGCTCTAGACCTCGTTACGTGATTTAGATTCATCTGTGGCTAAATCAGGAGCCTGGCTTCTAAGTCTGCCCTCCTTTATGTGCAAGTTCTTCTCTTCTGTCTCTAACTACATATGGTCTTTTGATCTTGAAAAAAGTTTTTCTGGTAAAGAAAATGCTATTCTAACTATCTTCTTACCTATTTCCTTTCATATCTGCAAACTTCCTCTTCCACCATCTGTCATTCCCCAATTGTTTAATGTATTAATCGCCTAGAATCCTATGGAAACAGCATCCTTGCCTTTATATTCCTTTTTTACCTGGCCCAGTAAAATTTTTCATTGTTTTCTTTTTCAAGTAGATTTTTAAAGTAGATTTAAAAAATTAAAATATTTTAATACAAAAATATGTGCAAGTATATAATTTTAAAAATTTTCAAAGAATTTTTTGTTTGTTTTAAAATTTCCATTACCCAAATATGTTGGAGATGTTCACAGAGGTTAATAGCAAAGACATGGGAGCCAGATTACTGGGTTCAAAACCCAGATCTGGTACATGCTTAGCCAAAGCTGGGGCAAATTATTTCATCTCACTGTGCCTTGGGTCTCACTTGTAATTCTCAAACTGCAATATTACCTATTTTATAGTTTTTTTTTCCCCTCAGCTGTATTGAGATATAAGTGACATAGAACACAATGTCAGGCAAAGGTATGCAGCGTGTTGATTTGACAAACATATGCTGCCGAAGGATTACCAGCGTAGCCTTAGTTAACACATCTATCATCTCATAAAATTACTGTTTCTTTTCCGTAGTGAAATCATTTGAGATCTGGTCTGTGAAACTTTCACATACACAACATAGTATTGGCAGTTAGAGTTGCCACGCTGTACACCATCAGATCCCCAGAACTTACTTTTTTATAGCTGTGAGTTTGTGCCCTACCACCAACATCTTCCCATTTCCCCCAACCCTCACAACCACCATTCTGCTACCACGAGACAGCTTTTTTAGATTTCGCATTATGAGTGAGAACAACAGTGTTTGTCTTTCTCTGTCTGGCTTCTTTCACTTAGTGTAAAGCCCTCCATCTTCACCCATGTTGTCACAGATGGGAAAATTTCCTTTTTTTTTTCTTTATAAGGCTGAATAATATTCGTGTGTGTGTGTGTGTGTGTGTGTGTGTGTGTGTGTCTCCCACTTCTTTTTATCTGTTAATCCATAGATGGATATTTAGGTTATTTCCATATCTTTGCTATTGTGAATGATGCTACATGAACATGGGTACAGATAACTCTGAGATCCTGATTTTATTTTCTTTGGATATGTACTTAGTCGTAGGATTGTTAGATTACATGGTAGTTCTATTTTCAGTTTTCTGAGGCAAGTCCATACTGTTTTCTATAGTGGCTGTACCAGTTTACATTCCCACTGAGAGGGCACAAGGGTTCCCTTTTCTTTACATCCTCTCCAACTCATGTTATCTCTTATCTATTTGAAGACAGCCATTCTAATAGGTGCTTGGTGATAGATCATTGTGGTTTTGGTTTTAATTTACATGATTAGTAAAGTTGAGCAACTTTTTATGTACCTGTTGACCATTTGCCTCTCTTCTTTAGAAAGATGTCTGTTCAGTTTCTCTGCCCATGTTTTAATCAGTTTATTTTCTTTGCTATTGAGAATGTATGAATTTTTTATATATTTTGACATATAATATTACTTCTCTTATGTTATTTTAGAAGCTGAAATTGTTGATTTCCTTTTGGAAAGTGCGACATGAAATTATTGAGAAGTTAATTTTCAAATTCAATTATTTTCCTTGACTCTAACTTATTTAATATTGTTTGCAAACCTCGGTGATTTTCTATTCCCTTGTCATGTATATTAGTTTTCAGTGACTGCTGTAACAAATTACCTTACTTGGTAGCTTAAAACAATATAAATTTATCAACTGACAGCTCAACTGCTGGACTTCTAGAGGTTGGAAACCAACGTAGATCTTGCTGGGCTGAGATCAAGATGAGGCCTGCTTTGCATTTCTTTCTGGAGGCTCTAGGAGAGAATTTATTTTCTTGCCTTTTCCAGCTTCTAAACGTTGCCCACAGTATTTGGCTCTGGCCCCCTCTCATCTTCAAAGCCAGCAAGTGCCATTCAAGTCTTTCTGACATTGTATAATTCTGACGCTGACTCTACTGTCTACTGTCCACCTTTAAGGACCCTTGTGATTAACTGGACCCTTCTAGATAACCCAGAGTAAACTTTCTAAAATTAGCTGATTAACAACCTTAATTTTATCTGCACACTGAAGTCCCCTTTATCATGTAACCTAACATACTTACAGGTCCTAAGAATTAGCATGTAGATATCTCTTAGAAGGTACTCTGCCTTCCACATCATTTTGTTGCATAGGGGACTGTAGAGTAAAATGGATCTGGAGAATAAGAGAGTCATTTTTTTAAAAGAAGATCACACTTTCTAAATCAGCAGTTAGTGTATTAATTTTCAAAATTTCACCTTTCAGGGAGAAAATATTTTCCTGATCATGAAATAAAAACAATTGAAACACAAGAACTGATTAATTACAAAGATATTAAATATCTTGTGAGATATAGGATTTTAAAAATTCACTTGGAAATTTTAACATATGAAAAATTTGCATCATCCCAAACTCTAGAACTACTTATTTTAGTAATTATTACTAAAGCATTCCTGAATGATTGCTCCCCTTAAACAATTTCTATTATAAAAATGTCTTTTATTTTACTATTTATGCTAAAAAATGGATATGTTTGTCCTTGAAAGAAAAAGGTCATTCAAAATTAATAATTACTTTCTCTGAAGTCCATTTTGCTGGCAAAGAAATGTTACAGACCTATGTCTCTGAGTCCACAGTCTTATCTTCTCTGATCACTGATTACTTCTGCAGCAAGTGCACTGAGACAGCTATAGCATGGTTCCTCGGACAGAATCGCAAGAGTGATTTAGAAGTCAGAACCTCTACAAATTACTATATACTCTCAAAGATGGAGATCTTAAGTGCCTCCCCCATCCCCAATTTTTCTCTTTCAATAAATGAGTAGAATAAAACCTCAATTTTATTAATATAATTCATGAATGGACATCATTGATATGCCTGGGAGTTTTTATGCTATAGTTGGGGGCAAAAGGAAGGACAAGGGGGATGGACACTGAGCTGCTAGTCACAGAACCTGTGAGAACTGTTTTTAAATCATTTGCTTTATATTTCTTTCATTTTCCTTACTTGCAAAGCAGAGGAATTGATGACTTGTGCTTCAGGTTATCTCCTAGTTGATAAATTTTATGATTTAAAGATCTCTTTTCTTGAAAACTAGATTCTACTTAGTCTCAAGAAATTGCTACTTAGGGATATAGTTATTTAAAGAATTCTTCTCACTATTGGCTATATCATCCTTATTAAGCAAAAGGGAATGACTATCATCTTCTCAATAACCAGTCATCTAGGAGTTGTTCTTTGCCAGGTCAAAAAATCCTCAGCAGACAGGCTATCCCTTAAGACCCATTTTGAGTGATAATCTTGCAGTTTCATGGAGGGAAACAAGGGGGCTATTCTTTGCACTAATGCTTTCCAAGCATCGTGGTCATGGGGAGACTCTGCTTCCTCAGCCTTCTTGGAACAGCAGTGGGTCTCTCTCACCATGAAGCCCTGTATCTGCTTCTCAAATTCATGTGTCTTTGTCCAAGACTTCAAATTCCTATCTTTGGGTTTTAGAAATTCTTTTTGATCTTCTTTCCTGCATAAAACAGCCACTCATTTTGTACCTAGAGGACACTTCCTTCACAAATCTGGCTGACAAGTAGAGTGCAGACATCCTTCGTAGTGATCACACATTTACTCATTCATTCAGGTTTTTGTCCAATTTTCATTACCTGCCTAACTCCTGTGAGCCATTCCATCTCTCATTAGGCTCCAGCTAAATGGACTTCTTTCTGTTCAGTCCCTGAAACACGTGGTACTGAAGCCACACCAGGTGTGGCTGCATCCAGCCTGGCTGCTCTTCCTTTCACTGTTTGCAAGGCCGACTCCTCATCTGAAGACACTCCTCAGAAAGGGTGTCTCTGGCAGCCATACACAGGTCATTTGATCTCTAGCCCTGCAGGTCAGGCATCCTGTATTGTTTCTCACCTTTGGGTGGAATCCTGTCAGTTCATGAGACGCTCTACCAGTGTCCCATCTGATGCCTGAGCACCTGCTTAGGGATGCAGGGTCGGCCTGTCTGATCTACTGAGTCTCAGGGCTTGGAAGTCACCAGTGAACAGTGATCCAAGGAGTACTTACCTGTTCCACTTACAGCCCAACAACGGATCTTAACAACTATAAACAATTTCTGATTTTTTCCCTATTTCTGTTTTCAGTGACTTTGACCTCCAGCCACCCCCCCCCCCCCCAAATGAGCTTCATTAACTTCAGGAGGACAGTAGACTTGAATCTCAACAACCTAGTTTAATAAGGGCTCCAAAGTTTCTGCCTGGGACAGTCCCAGAATGCCCTGTGTTTTGTGCCTTCCTGGTGTCCCCAGTAGGCCAGACAGCACGCTCTCAGTTCATCCTGTTACGAGTGCTGTTTCTCTGATGTCATACCCAGACACTTTAGAGAGGGATGTCAGGACATAAGATTTGGGCCATTAGAGGTTTTTCCTTCTTTCTTTAAGAAGAGTTTGAGTCTTTTGAAAAAAAAAATTGAGTATCTGAGGTGGTGTTTAAGTGTCACTTTCTTGACAATCCAGGGTTGAATATGGAAATTTTTTCAAGCTCTGGACATTTAATTGTCTTATCGAACCAACCTGAAGTTGGTGGGGCACAAAACCACAAAACTTTTTTCTTAGTGTCACCCTTTGAAGAGACTTATTATAGACTCTAGAATTCTCCTGTACCTTTTTCATAGAAAAAGTCCAGTCTGGAATAGACTAGTTTAAATTCAATCTTATTTCTGTTCTAAATCTCTCTCTTCTCCCCCACAACCAATAATCAGCCTTAGACTATGTGTCTGGGTGGGGGTGGAGAAGACTCATCTTCATACACTATCTCTTTTCTCTTGGATTAAGTTGTCAGATTTACAAAAAAAGCAGAATGCAAGACACCTAGGTAAATCTGAATTTCAGATAAATAAATTATTTTTAGTATAAATATATTCCAAGGACTGCATACTATATAATTCCATGAATTTTAGCCGTGGTTGCTGTTGGTCTAATATTTAAATTTCACTGGACATCCTCTATTTTGGCTGGTAACAGTATTCGTACAGCTTTTGGATCCTTTAGGGTATTGGAGCTTGGAAAAGGGGGAAATAAGGAGGAAAAAATGGCTTTTTGTAAGTGAGCACATAATAATGAGCAACTCTCTCTTGACCGAGCCTCAGGGCTCTGCTTCTGAGAGCAACATGAGCTCAACTGGGGGCCCTTTCACAGGAGGTACATTCCCTGACCTGGGAATGCTTCTGTGTGAACTTCTGGAGCCCCCTCAGCTTCTACAGCTGGCAGCAGACCAAACAGCATAAAGAAAAGTCCAGCAAGTCCACCGCATAAGCAGAAGTCCAGAGTTATTTGAAAGCCTGTTTCCCTTTTCAGTTGATACCTAATTTCTTTGAGGGGTTTTCTCTAAGCTCTCTCACGTAGTTTTGGTGGACATATGAGTTTGACAGTAAGAAATATCACATTCAAAATGAGTAACCGATCAGGAATTGTGTCCTTCACCTGATGGGTACAGCTAGCTCTTGGTAAAATTGTAACTCCCTTTCTCTCTCCCATCATCTTTTCACTCTCCCCTAGAGTGGTACCCAAGGACAGTCAGAGTGCATGAGAACCCATTGCTGCAGCCCGTACAGGTGAGCCTGTCAGGGCAGAGGGGCTAGACAAGGGTTATGTCTGTTGCCCCTCTCTAGAGTGTGTGTGATATTTAACACCAGTAGTCCTGGGACATTAATAGCAATCTCAAACTATTGGAAAGTCCCATTGGGCATCCTGATTCGGGTAGAAATGAGGAAAAAGTATTACTAATACACCACTTAGGGGAAGATGATAGGTTTTGTGGAGCCTAAAGCTTATCCTAGTTTGTAGAAACTCTGTAAGAAAAGGATATAAAGGTATAACTACACATTTAGGTATGAAAGAGATGATTAATGTAGAATTAGAAAACCACAGCATAAGTTGACTAATGCCAGGGATATCACAGCATCCCTCCACAACTAAAATGCTCTTTTCCCTGTACTTCTGGGCTGAATACTCTGAGCACCTTTTTACATGAGAAAAGTGCTATGAAAAGTATAGAAAAAGAATTCAGTCCTTCCTCTGGAACGGTTGATTAAACTTTGTTTTTATTATTATTTTCACCACTTACTATTGATACCATTATATCAATTTTTAAGATCATAATATTTAAGAAAATCACTATGGTATATTTATAATTGTATACACTCATTTATCCAGTACATTCTTGACGGGAGTCAATGATTTTGACTACATGCCAATGTGAATCAAATTCTCTGCTTACAATTTTATCTTATGCAATGATTGGACAAATTTTCCACAGTCTAGCTTCTGCCTCTCTCTGTTCATTTCACATTTCACTTCTCTACCCACATGCTCTGGTTCCAGGTGCTATAGAAGTTACTCTGCATCATGATCCGATGGCTGGATCTGTCTGTATCATGAAGCTAGGTGTGTCTACACAATATAGCACATTCCTGGAAGCCTCTCCCAGCTGCTAATAACCTTACCACAGACATAAATGACTGAGAACCACAGAAATATGTCTTATTAAACTCAATGTAAATCTGTCCCTGACTCAGCTTCTATTTACTGGATCCCAAACATGCCTGCAACCACTTCAACGCCAGGGCAGAGATTAGATGGAATGATTTGATAATCTTTAGTTGTTGGCATTAGAATATCTCACATTTACTGAATTTCCATAAATGCATGATCATGCGAGCACTGCTTTAAACCCTTTAAGCACTCTGAGGGGCCATGAAGCTTAAACTGTACTTCCCGTGTCGTTGGATGTGGATGGGTTTTCCTTTGTTGCTCAGGTTCTCGTATGAAATCCAGTATCCCGTGCTGTCTCCTTCAGCTTTTAAAAAACACGCTTTCATAGGATATTAGCATCTGTGAATATTGGATCTTTTTGCTCCCTTTCTCCTAGTTCCTGAGGCTTTAGCAGATACTTAAAAAAGACAAAATTATAAGTTTCATTTTTCCTCCAGGAGGCATCTTGTCTCTCAAGTAAACCAACAGGTCTAACTGGATACTTGGGGTGAGGTCATCTATATACTACAAATATTTGAGTCCCAGCCTTCTGTTGGCCAGGAAACCCAGACACGTGACTAACTGTAGGAAACCTCATGGTGACTGGGACAGTTTTTTGTCACTTGATAACCTTCAGTAATGACCTGAGAATAGTATTCACCAGTATTGTTTATACATTGGGCTTCTTTATATTCTCATTTCTGATTGTTATATTTGTCTGTGGTTTGCAAGCCTACAAGTGATCAAACTCTGTGTTTAGTTTATAGATATTGAATGAAAATTTTCAATTACACACAATGTATTACTTTTCAGTTTTGTGACTTATAATCAACATACATTCAAATGTATGTGGATATTTAAATAAATAATAAATATCTGCATGTATGTTTTTAAACATTCCACCATAAAAGACTAGCTGCGGTTATGCTATTCTATGATGTGAAATCCCAGTGGTAACAATAAGATGTAGCTGATAAACAAAATATTTATGAGATTATTTGAATTATGAAGAAATAATACTTTTGCTTAAAGGAGTTGGGATCTCACACCTGTAAATACTTTTTAAGTCATAAAAAGCCTAATTCCCAAAGTTTCCCTGACAGCTGAAGATCAAGGGTACCTATCAAAGTAAAAAACAGACATCACATCTGAGTTTTTGTTCTAGCCAGACACAGCCCATATTTCAGTTTATGTCTCTTCTAATTGATTCAGCAGGCCTGACTCTGAACAATACCCAATACCACCAGTTTGATGAAGTGTGACCTTTTCTAAGGTCACTTGCTGGGTAACTACAAAAACGCACACATATGTTACTAAGTCTAAGACTTCAGAGTTGTACGGTATTATTCACAAATATACTCAAAAATAAAGTTTCCAATTGTTATGTGCCTTGAAGGTTTACTTTTCTCAAAATGAAAGAATGTTCTTTGGAATAAACAGCAATATTAGAGATGGAATCAAGGAATATTCATAATAGGAAATATTGAATTGCTGTAGGAGAGCAATGATTTTTCCATTTCATTAAGGAAGAATTTTTTTTTTTTTTACTTTAAAATAGGGAGGAGAATTAGATAACTATGCCAATTTCTGTTTAGCTCTGAGAGTCTCTAAGTAAATAGTAAAGATCAATAACCAAAATGAAAAGCAGTGGAGCCTAGTGTAGATTTCCTCCTGGTACTCCGCAAGTTGGCCCTTTGTTCTGGCTTTCCTTTTCAAATCATGTTTTCCTTTTGAATAATAAGTATTCTAAACAGGAATCATTAAGCTTACATCATGCTTAAATGTAGTGATGAGAAAAAATAGGATAATTCCAGAAAAATGACTGTTATGTTCATAATCATACCGTCCTTGTTCATTTTCCTTTGAAAATGAAATGATTTGTGTGTTGCCAGCAAATTCCTTAGCAGAACAACCTCTGAATCTATTTAAAAGTGGTTAGAATGGAAGAGCAAAAAAAATAATTAGATTTCCACCCTCCCTGATATTTTCCCTTCCATTAAAAAAAAAAAAACATTAAAAAAAAAGTTTAAAAGCTCTTGTTTCTGACAGCCATTCAGAGACAGTACCACGTCTGCCGAACAGCTGTTGGGCCTCAGAACCCAGGAGCATCTAGTTGAATAAATCTCTGGTATTATCCGAAATGAGTTACTAGTAGTAAGTCATCTTCCCCTGGGAGTCTGATCTTCAGTGCTGAATGTCCCTCCTGTGTGACATGTGTTCTAAAACCACTGAAAGGCAGAGTTGATGTGGGCAGAGATCATCAGAGACATTCTCTTTATAAAACCTGTGCCAGTGTCCGTGTTAGGGAAATGGGTGTGATTTCCCGTGATATATTCGTGTTTGCTTTCTGATATGTCTCCTGATTTACACCGAATTTCTAAGTTGACAGCAGAATATAAGCAAAGGAGCAAGAGAGAATTTGGCAGGAAATTTTACCTCTTAATAATGAAACAAAACAGTCCTGCCTCCCCGAAATATATTTAATTTTTATATTTATTTTAAAGGATTTGTGAATTTTTAAAAAGCACCTAGCTGAAAAGTTATCTGCAGCATTTATGTATTATTGGTTTCTCTCTAAAGTTTTCTTAATATAGAGATTGTTTTTCTATAAAGATCAAGGAAATATTTATTATAGAAACTTTCTAAGTAAGATTAATTATAAAATTGCTTAGAGTAGCATAGAGTGTAATATAATTTTATCCAGAATGTAGCACTATAGCATTAATTTTCAGTTATGAAATATGAACACCATAGCTATTAAATATTCAATGCAGTAACTAATTTAAACCATTCTTATGAATAATAGTTTACCAATCTTCTGAAAATCTTATGGGATGTATAGAGATTTTTGATAGAATTTAGAAACAAGTCAGCATTGTGTCAATCCACCCATCATGTAGAAGACAAAATTGAGGTGGAGATATCATTTGCCTAATGGCTAATTAGTACTGGGTGTAGAAAGGGCAGGGAGGGCTGTTCTTATTCTATCACACTCACTCTCCAGTGTAGAAATCCTTCTAGGATATATGACTGTCATAGGAATATGTATTAAATATAAGTGTAATATCAGGAAATTTTTACGTAACTTTGTATTGAAAATGTGTACAATATTTCATAGTCATTCTGATGTAGCAAGTAGAATATTTTACGAATATCTTATGCACAACACTTTCTAAATACCAAAGTGATTTATTATTGAACATTGTGTGCTCCTTGTGTAATTATATGCTCTATGTCAGTCATTAGACGCACAGCATACAATTTATTAATGTATAGAAGGTATGCTTTCACTCTTGAACTTCAGACTGGTTAAATAGAGAGAAAAAAAGTAGTTTAAATCCTAGGACAATGATTCACAGTTGTACAATATTTAGTATATTTAGGAATTTGAATATCATAATCAAATTTTTAAAATAATTTTATTTGATAAGAGTATTATTATTTGGAGTGTGTTGGCCAAAGATGCAGCTTTTTGATGTAGCTTCTTGATATGGGCACCCTTAGAAGCTTTCAATTTATAAGAAATTGAGGTTTTGTAGAGAACAACTGCAATCTCAGATAAAGCAGCTACTACCTACGAATCCAACAGAGAGAATAACAGATGTGTTTCCAAGCATGCTTCTCAATACAAAGAGAAAAATGAAGGATATTAAAAGGTCAGGGATTATATAGGTAGGTTAGATCTTGAAAAGAGATGAAATAAACCGTAGAAAGCTTCAGAAAATAGGTAGACCTTGAAACAAACAATTAGACATAAGATACAATATGGTTTCCTAGAAGTTGTTCCAGGAGTAAGAGAGAGCCTGGGCGAGGATCAAAGGTCACTCCGAAGCCGAGAAACATACTATCAGAGAGAGGATTAAAAGGAGGTTGGTGAAAAATGAGATCAAAGGGGTGGGATTGTATGGGAAGAGAATGGGACATTGAAGAGATGAGTTGTCCCCTCTTATGCACATGATTTATAATTTCATACAGTTCATACTAAACACAGAATTATAGACAAGAACATGGATTCTGGAAGTTAGATCAGGGTTCTCGCTCACTGTAAAATGTGAGTAATAATTCTCTTTACCATATGGTTAGCACATTTTGAATTTTTTTTATAAGCCAGGGACTAAACATTTTATGTCTATCAACTCATCAGACCTCAGAATAGCCTCCTGAGGTAACCTCTGATGCTCTTGCCATAAGGATTAAATGGACAAATAAATGCCAAGTACGTAAGTGGACATAGCAAATTCTCCAAAAAGTTAGCAATTAAGATCATCTTAACGAGATGGCCTTCAGATTAAAGTGAACATAAATTTAATCAAGATCGAGTTAAGTCGTTGTTGGTGGTGATATTACCAATGTCAAAAGGAAATGAAATTATAGCTGGAATTAGTGAACCGAAGCCTTGTTATGGTGTCTGGAAGTTGGAATAAATCCTGCCAGTGCTGTGATGCTTCACTTTTTAGATTAATTATTATTTTTATTTGTTTATTGTCTTTTGGGAGGTGCCTGCTTTCAATTGCACACAGACATGCCTTGAGAATGGATTTCTAATGAACTCACTTTGGGTTTTGGCCCCTTGGGTCTATTTAAAATAAATATAACAAAATCCATTGAGTATAATAAAATTTCAGATTCTGGATGAATTTAGTTGATCCTTTAAGAATGTCCACCCCTTATTTACAGTAGTTTCGAATGTCATTTATCATTGTGCCAAGGGCTTCCAAAACTCCCATCCTTCATGACTGAGCTCTGCAGAAATAGTTGGGGACAAGGTTTTCCAATGTGTTGGAACAGGCACTGATTCTAAGGGCCTGGAATTAAATGACTTTAGCGAAAGCTAAAATTTGCTTGTACATCTCCCTGGTCTGTGACAGGGCAGTTAGAGTTAAGTAGGATGGGTACACTAATTCTGCTATAACATACATGAGCTGGTGCCTGTATCAACTGCAAATGAAGAAAAGGGTAAAAGGTCAGTGCCTTCTGAATATTCAACCCAGATAATGAGGAAATAGAACTGTCTTCATATTAGATTTTGTGTCTTTTTTGACCAAAGTGTAACTGTTACCTTACAATCTTTAGCATGTTCTATTTTTATAATATTTATATGTTGTAATTTAGTCTATTAAAGTAGTTATTAATCAACAAGTGCAATATGAATACATGATAAAGTGATTTGTCAATTAGGCACATGATTACTGTCCTCAAGAAGCACATAACTGGGTAAACACTGACTATATTTTAGTTTTTTTGTTTTTTTTTTTTTAGTAGGAGAATGCCATGACTCCTCATACCAAATATCCTTACAGATTATTGGAAGTTGTTTATAAAATATGTTTAACTCAATGTGAGGTATTTTTCTGTTGGGTTAGGCTGCAACTTTTTAGACATAATTGGCAAAGATAATATGCAATACTAAAGAGCAAATTATAAAAGTGGAGAAGCTGAGCTCAGATACTTTTCAGAAAGCCAACCAGGGAAGAGACAGAAATAAATTTTGTAAAAATATTTGTAAGGCTAAAATAATGATCTCGATAAAAGTGCAGGCATACTATTTAGGCTGTGCTCCTATAAACTAGTAACCTTGGCTGGGCTCCAAGCAATCGTCTTTCAGACTGAGCACTTTTTCTTCAGGAAGATGTAATAAGCACATTGATTTTTCATGAAAATGATCCCCTCAAGAACCCATCGACGGCACTTCCACTCCAACTCTGAGAGCATTACTGTACGTGATTGGATGTTACTCATCCAGATGCCTTTTTTTTTGACACATGGGATGTTCGCTCCATCTTTATTTTAATTTCTTTCCTAGTACAGACGGTCTGTGTTGATCCAAGCTTTTTGTTTTTCCCTCTTCTTTTGTTTCAGTTTTGTCTGTTTTCTTTGAAAGGGAATCACTGCCAGCTCTTGACTGCATCCCTTAGTCAAGTTTTTAAATCAATTCCTACTTGGATCCGACTTAATCTTAAATAGATATCCTAATTATTGTTCTGTCATTCTTTATCAGCAGAAGTGAGGACTACCTTCTACAATGATATAGAGGGTACTTTGCTGCAAAGCTGTATTTGGAGTTTGCACATACATTACAAGGAACAAAAACAAAGTATTTGTCTTATTGGAAATTGTACACAGTAGAAATACTTTTACTTATACTTCAAATACTAATTTTTCTCTAAGGATTTGAGAAAAGGAATGGTTTTAGATCCTAAGACTTTTGGAAAATGGCATCAGATCTTCCACAGTTGAAGATGCAATATAGCAGAGCGCTGAGGACATAGACCCTGCAGAGAGGTGTCTCTAAGTTCAGGTCACTCCTCATGGACTTACTGACACTCTGAGACTCTGTTCCCACATCTGTAAAATAGGGATTGTAGCAAGTATTGTGAGCCTTAAATGGGATAATATGGGATTAACTAAGTAAAACATCCATAGCACATGACTTTTCGTCATATTTGGTCTTGCTCTGTGAGAACTGAGGAGTACTGCATATGTTGTAGGTGTGTGTAAATTTTTTTGGAAGGGAAGCCTCATAAATTACCTGTTTTTGACAATGGAGTATAGCAGATGGGAGCATAGTGTTCTAATGATGGTAGAAGTTTTCAGTGACTGGCTGGGCCATGGACTGGCCCTCCCTCGCTTTAAATAAGGACACCTGAATATTTGATATCTCTGTGACATTGTTCTAGGCAAAAGGAATGGAGCAAAGGAAAAAAATTCTGATTTTTTTTTTTTTTTTGAGTTTATATATGGGCTGAGAAGACAGATAATAGATAATGTAAACAGGTCATTTGAGGCATATAATAGAAAGTAGGTGCTTTGGAGAAAAGCCGTGTAGCAGGAGATGGGGAATGCTGTCTGGGTGGAGCTGTTTTCCCCAACAGGTCAGAGAAGGCCTCTGAAAGAGGGAGGGAGTCAGTAGATTCCTGGGGCTAAAATGTTCCAGACCCAGAAAAGAGCAAGATACGTGCCCAGAGGCAGGAGGGAGCTGGCCTCCCCAGAGAACAGCAGGAAAGGCAATATGGGAACTGGGCAGGGAGCTAGTGTCAGACCCAGGGACCTTCCAGGCCACTCTGAAAACTTCTGCTTTCACTTAGAATGAGTGAGAAACCAGAGGAGCAATCTGAAGGGACTTCACGGTTTAGAACGACAATCTCTCTGTTTCAAGTTCTCAGTAATCTGTGAGGGTGATAAGGAAGATAATTTATTTAAAATCTTAAAATGAGAAACTGAGGAGTAAATGCTTAGAGTAGTAGCATTTATTTACTGAAGGCTTCGCCCTATGGCTCAACGACACATAATCTCATTTAATCCTCATGGCTAATACAGGTGGCAGCACAGGTATCATCCCCACCGTGTACCTCCAACACTGAGTGTTCAGAGTTTAAGCAGCTACGATCACAGGGCTGGTGACATCTGTTTCTAGCTTCTAGAGTCCACACTCTCATAGGGCTTCCTTCCTAGATGAGACTTTAGATGAGATTTGAAAATTTTCTATATGTATCGACATGTGTGCGTATTTAAAATTTTTTCTTTAAATTCTGTCTTCTTTCTACTATGAAGCCTAATTATTCATTTTTAATAAAACATCTTGCCCATGAGTGGACAAGAATGTCTTCATATTTCTTCCTACTGTATTTTGTAGTGGGGACTGGAGGTCAGCAAAGTTTTCTGTTTATCATAAATATTTAATTAACCTATGAATGCTCAGCAATGGGAGGGTATTTACAATTTCGCTTCATAAATGTATGCTCTTTATGTCCTGACAGTCTTTAATACAGGTGAAAAGTAAACAGCTGTTTTTCCATGGACAGTGTATTTCTTTTCCTTTTTCTTTTTTTTCTTTTTTTTCTTTCGGTGCATGCTTTGGGATCCTAAGTGTCTTTTCAGGAAAATAGCAGATTTTGAAATAGATTGATATGAATAGAATTTTACCTTAAATCTAAACCGTCCTCTCATCTTTGAAACATCTGCTCAGGTTCCAATGACATAGTTAAAGTTCAGAGTGCATTGACTGTTTTCAAAACTCTGAACATTTTTTGCGAGCTCCGAGGAACTCGTTTAGTTTAAACCCTAGTGGAACTATGATCACGATGACCAATCACAGCTTTCAGCAAGCAGAAGGCATACCTTCCTTTGCATTTCGTACAGAAGGGCTAGTCTTCACTTGCTCCCTGTGGTAGGCTGAATAATAATCCCCCAATAGTGTCTGCATCCTAATCTCTGAAACTTGCAAATACGTTACCTTTTATTGCAAAAAGAATGTTGAAGATGTGGCTAAGGATTTTAAAATGGGAAGATTATCCTGGATTAGCTAGGTGGACCCAGTGCAACCACAAGGGACCTTATAAGGGAGACAAGAGATCTGAGAACAGTAGGGGATAGGCCAGTTGAAGCAAGAAATTGGACTAATACGGGGAACCATGAGTCAAGGAACCCAGACGGCCTCCCAGAGCTAAATAAGACAAGGAAATAGATTTCCCCCGCAGTCTCCAGAAAGAACCAGCCCTGCTCACCCCTAGATTTCAGACTGGTGAGGCTGGTCTTGAATTTCTGACCTCTAAGATAATGTAAGATAATAGATTTGTGTTGTTTTAAGCCCCTTGAAGTAACTTTCACGCACTCCTTCATCTCCCCAGGTCTCTGCCCCAGTGTGTGTTACAGGTGAGGCCCTTCCTCTTCAGGTGGTGTTTTGCTCTCGAGTCTCTCCTTAGGGCAGGGCTCCACCTTGGAAGGCAGCTTAATTAGGTTGATTTCAGGAGTCTGCAGGGTCCATCCCCCCAGCGCTGTCACACCTTCCTGGGGTCGCTCGGTGTGCACCTGGATGAGAAGCTGCAAAGCCCACTTGCAGGTCTGATGCTGCCAACAGCTGGCCCTACTGAACTTTTGTCCCTGGGAGCCTCTTGGCAATGCTCGACTTCTCCAGCTCTCAGGGCCCTCAGCAGCCCCTTTTCTTTCCTCCGCTTTCTCCTTAACTGTTGCTGATGCTCTGTGGGTTTCCTTCTGCTTTTTTCCCTTGTGTTTGGTGGTGTGTAGCTGCTGCCTCGTATTTTGGGATTTTTTAAGGAGAGTGTCTCACTTCATTTTGCTGTACGGCCTGCGGGTTTGGGGCCTTTGCTTGTTGCTCATCTGGGGAATTCAGAGAGATTCCCCAAACCATGCCTCCACTGCCATTTTTTTTTCCAGAATCTTTTAATATTATTTTAAATGTTCACAAATCTCAGATTTTTTTCCCTTTTTTAAAATAGGGCTTGGAGAAACAGAGAAGAGACAAAAATACATTACTTAGGGATTTTGAAACCATTAATCAACACTTACTGAGTAAACTGTCAGCCCAGTACAGATATGTATTTAACATTTTCCTATGACAGGGAAGTCATGGTCCTTTTACATACCGTTAGGCACTGTGCTGAGTCATTCATATACATGAGGTCACAAATTCCTCATAACCTTATGAGGATGTGTTAACTCCATGTGATAGACTTGGGCTGAGTGTGTGTGGTTTGGTCAAGGTGGCAGGTGGGATGTTTACAGGACCCTGGATTCTGAGAGTGATAAAAAGTTCAAGGGCTTCACAAGAGAGATACAGTCAGGGTAGGCAGCAGAGAAACTGAGGCAGGAAAGTATTCACGTGGGCTGGGCTAGCATGTCGTGGGGTTGGACTTCAGTAACCAGATGGGCATGTGGGTGACCAGGCTGTATCTCATACCTGGCCATGGGGGAAAGAAATGGTGACAAGACTCACTCATCCTAACTCCTGAGTGAGTGACAGAGCTGAAAATCCATGGCCTGTCCTCGATGACAGCCGGGTGGAAGGAGAGAGGAGGAGGAGTGCTGTGGAGTCAGGAAGATGCTGCTGCACCAAAAACGGAGGAGCAAGTTGTCCCCTTCAGTGAGAGGCAGCAACTGTTAGAACATCTATTGAATTATTGTCTAATTATTCTGAGAATATGTGAAATAAGGAGCTATTCTATTTGAATAAGCAAGGGGTGTTTTGAATGCTTTTATGCCAAACTAACAAATCTTCCTACACATACCACAGGTTGATTTTAATTAGATAATTTTGGGGGGTTTGGGCTTGTATCAGCCATTCATACATAGTATGAATTTCTCCAATAAAATTACTCTCTCAAAGTGTTATATATAAAGAAAGGACCTTTTCATTAACGAAAGTATTATTTGTATTCTAAGGCAATTTAGCGAAAAGTAGATTTAGTGGAGGATTTTAATAGGCCAAGAATATAATAAAGTTATTCAGCAAAAAGAGGGAAAAGGATGATGGAAGGGGGCACCAGCAATACCTTTTTCTAATCTACCATGTCCTTAAATGTGCCATCAGAAAAGTGTTCTCTGTGGAAAAGTGAATGCCAGAGATCGCCTGTACTTCATCTTTTAAAACAGCTCAAATATTCTGATTCTGTCAAATTCATAAAATGGGTCGACTCCAGTTTATTTCTCTAATATTTAAAATGTGTCAGAGAAGCTTGCGTTATCGTACAGGTTTCCCCTTATATCCCGAAGCAGAGTGTTCTGTGGAACCTTCTGCAAGCCGGAATGGCTTAAAGCAGAGACGCACTTGCCTTAGGAGGCCCGTGGCTGACAGATGCACGAAACAAGTGGACGCAAAGCACAGATGCGAAGCTGTGGCGGCTTGGTGCTGGGGTGCGGTGTGTGTGTGTGTTTCCCAGGGGAGAGCTTGCTTGGGCCCCTCTGGCTGCTCAGGCAGGGTGTGGGCTGCCTCTGACACAGCCCCCTGCAAAGCAAACGCTGGATGCCATTTTCACTTTTTTTTTTTTTTGTAAAAGTGGAAATCCTTTCCAGATTTTTTTATCAGTTCGTGAAAATAGGCCCTAATGTAGGTTTTTCATGAAAGCGGAGTAGCATACACTGTACAATATTTTACACCTGAAACGTTTACGTAATGTTCTGTACCAATTTTATTTCATGAAAACAAAAAGTTTCTTTCTGAAAAAAAAAAAATGCAGTGACATAAAGCAAACTTTGGAAAAGCCGGCAATACCTTTAAGGGGATGCTTTTTCTCTCATATGGTATCCTCAATTCCAGTGACTTTAAAACACCTAACTACAGACATATTTTTTTTAAAAATGTCTTTCCCCCTCCTTCTCTTCCTTCTTTCCTTTTTTTCCTCCCTCCTCCTCTCCCTGTCTTAAAATGCAAACCATAATTGACTCACTTGGCTAGGAAATGACATGTGACACTAATAGGTAGAGTTTGAACCCTTGTTTCACTAGCATGTTGGATACCCAAACTTCAAAGCTATTGTTGGTCCAATTTCCGGCCATTCTTATTAAGAAATCTAAGCCACACAAATGTGGTCAAATAACTAGTTATGACAAATGCCCTGAGAGTTGCAGCCGGGTATTTAACTAAAATGGCTGTGTTCTGACTTGACACTAATGGAAGGAAAAAGGCTTCTTTGCTAAATTAAAAACTCACTTCCAATTTAGGGCTTTCCAAATTTACGTCATCCTCAATCATGCTGTATTTGAGTATGTAATCCCCAGGCATGGCACAGCTACCCGCATTGTTTCAGAGTGGTAAACTCACTCTGAGTCGGCTGAATTTACCATCTTTCTCCCCTCTTTCTCAGTCTTCTCATAAACACCTGTCAAGTCTTGATACTTTTTTCTTTATATATTTTTTTTAGCAAAACATTGTTCTAGATTCATCGACACTTTCTTATAATATGGTAGGGGGTTTTGGTTAGATCCAGCCCGGCTTTCCTCTTTGTTTCTTTCACAAGATGCTGAGTGTGTGTGATCATTGGATGATGGACGGGACCTACAGCTAGGATGCACTTCGCTTGTTGGCTTGGCAGATTGATCAGTTCAGTTTCAGTGAAAGGCAGAACAGATGTATCATGTTGATATGTCTTGTGTGGTCACCATTTGAGTGGCCACTGGAGCAGTCCTCATGTTTACCATTCCCACCTTTGCAACCAACACACACACACACACACACACACACACACACGGGAGGGAGAGGGAAGGGGAGAGAGAGACTTGTCCAATCTTTTTGACTTTCAGGGATCATAATTATGCTTCCGTTTTCTGAGGTTGCCTATTCGCCTAAGTCTTAACACTTTTTTTTGTTGTCCTCACATTGTGTGATGCCATATATTAGATATTTTACTACTATTTTAGAAACTGATAAATACACACACATATAAATGTGTATATACAAACAGAGAAGCTTAATAAAACTTGTATTTGTTGGAGAGAATTTCATTATAAGTGTTTCAGGAGAGTATACTATATGATAAGTCACTAACTAGGACTTTTAAAGATATTTATTACTGAATATTTTACCTTTTAATATTACTCCTTCAAGATTGATGTGTTTGGTTAGCTTTTGCTTTATTTTTTATTTGTATTTATAATATGCTTTCAAATTATAATAAAGAGGGAAAAAGAACCTGCTAGTTTAAGAGCTAGGAAAGAATTCCCGACTAGTTAAATAAATGCATTTCTTGAGACAAATGGGATGGGCCCTTTGATATGTGAAATGGGGTCTCTTATTGTGAGAACAGACTGGCTGGGAGTGAGGCAAAGACAAAGATTGCTCTGCGGGAGGAAATGAGAAGTTTGAGTTTCTCTGGGCAGCCTGAGAAAGGTAGAGAAGATGAAAGTGGGGGAGGGGAGACACAAGCAGCAACTTTCCGATGGTTGGCATTTCATATGAAAGGAGGTTGGCCGACAAAACTCTCCAGTGTCAGGAATGGCTAAGAGACTTTAAAAATAGATATATCTAATTTTTAATTGCAACTTGTCCACTGTGCTGCTTTGACATGCAAGCGCCCCCTCCAACCCCTTTTGCATCAACCACTGGATATCCTCACCTAATATAATGTTTAGCACAGAGTAAATATTCATTAAACGTTTAGTGAAGGAAGGAATAAATGGATAGTTGTACAGGGGACAGGCATAGATTGATGAGGTCACTGAATTGGATTGATTCTTCTAAAGGAGTGTTCCCATCTGAGGGCTGTCTGCAGTCAAATGTATGCATTTCTAGCCTTCAAAGGATGTTCCCGTGAAAAGAGAATTTGGTTAGCAAAATTAATTCAAGTATTTACTAACATAGAAAGATTTGAAAAAGAATCTAATTTTAGCAAAATAACTTTACTCTCTTTTGACTTGTTTGACTATTTATAGTTCTTTGTGATACCTTTGTGACAGTTTATTTATAGTTCTTCGTGACAGAATCAGCCATTTTATAGAAATTGTTTTGGTGAATTCTGGCCCTGAATTTTACCTTGAGATGTTCCTATACTACATGACTGAATTTAGCTATGTTTAAATTCACAGTTTATTACTTTTTGTTTGTTTCACAGAGAAAATTAGTGCATTTGTTTATGTTGGAGACAAAGATTCCACCCTTCCCTCCTTTCGGTAATGCTTTTAATTTATTTGTAACTACCCTCTGGGAAGTTCCTTTAATAAGTACTTTCCCAGTGCAAAGTATGAAGTGTACAGTGTCTAACAAATTAGTGAATGCTGACATAAATCATATTGTAGATATGCTCTCAGTAGTGATGAAGGGTGTATCCTTTTCAGAGATTATAAGATTTTCTGCTTCTTAAAAAAAACAAGGAGTGGAAATCTAAGTTGAGACTTGCCTGTAGTTATAGTGTAATGACTCAATACCATGATTGAAACCAAGGCACATGACTCTTTTATAGCTTGAGTTTTTCAAACGGAAATACCATAATAATTATGGCATTTCAGTCGTACAGATGACCCATATTTATATCTATAGCATAGTTTTCTTTCATTGCTTCAGAATATTTTCTCCAGAGTTTACACATTTTGGAAAAAAGTCACAGTACAAAGAAATTAAACATTTTAATTGCCGTACCTAAGTGTCTTGAAATTGCTCATTTATGAATGATATTAGTTTGTTTAGGTTTAGTATAACTTCAGCCATCTGTTGCAGAAAAGTACTTTCAGGCATCCCTTGATGATTAATAAAATTTTATATTACAGGAGTCTAAGTACTCTTCCCAAATCTCTTCCATGTCGCAATCTGGGCTTAGCTGAGTAGAATAACCACAGACGAGACTGGACACATCTATGATTCCACTTTTCCCCGGTTCTCTTACTGGTGTGTGCTACGAATCCTTCCTGGAAGTGGAGGCGCTCACTGGGACCTCGGGGAGAGTTTGAGATGTCAGGTTATTTTGTCCTATAATTCAATTAAACTTCATGAATAAAATAATTTTAAATCTACAGAAAAAGTTATAAAATGATATAACAAACACAGGGTACACAGTTTGGACTTGACATTATTTTGCCACGTTGCCTTGTTGACCTCACACTTTATTTTCATTTGAAAAGAGTAAAACATTAAAGGACCCAACAAAGCCTCACCCCTGTAATCTTTCTCCTCTTGCCTCCTCAAAGGTAACCACTCTTCCAGAGTTGGTTATATCCCCCGTGTGCGTTTTCTTTTTTTCCTGCATATGGAATGGATTCATAAATGATATGCAAAATTGTGTTCTTTCCATGTACATGATATACAGTGTACATCCTATTGCAACTTGATTTTTTTCCATTTAAGCTTATATTTTTGTGATGTAGATTTAGGTCTATATTTACCAGTCGAATCACATTTTATAGGACTAAACCTACGATGAATAGTTGGGATGTGTCCACATTTGTGCTGTTATGAACATTAGTGCAGTGAAAGATTCTCGTATGTACTTGTCTCCTTTGAGCACTTGTATGGGAATTTCTTTGAGGTAGATTTCTGGAGGTGAAATTTATAATTCATAGGGCAAGTGCAACTTCAAGTTTTCGAGATATTTCTAAGTTGCTCTTTAAAGTTGTGGTATAAATGCACACTCTCAGATCAATATTCAGTTTTCTTTTTCTCCGTATCCTCTCCAGCCTGTGCATGTAATCCATCTTAAATATTCGTCAACTTGAGAGGGATGAAACGTTAACTGCTTTCATTTCTCTGTGAAAAACAGCTGGTTGAGATTTGTTACTGTGAGACCAGAAGAGACACTTACTTTTTATTTCCTTTAGGATCTCAGGCATAAGGAATTACGTTCATTGTGGTCCTAGGTTCATGATACAAAGTAATCATTGGTCCATGGTGGCCATTTTAAAAAAATGTACCTGTTTGTTGATAAATAATGTCTTAGACATCCATGAAGTCTTAAACCTACTCCCTTTACATCTTATAAACCTGAATTTTAAAGTGTTTATCATTCCCTCGCCTTTTAGAAATTTAGTGTGCGTGTTTTCTTTTGCTTGATTTTGAACCTCATGAGGAGAGTATCATGTTAAAAGGCTTTTGAGACCATTTTATTTAACATTAAATAGGGTTCATGCCTGTGGTTGCATGTAGCTATACCTTCTTCATTTTAACACTGTGGTGTGAATAAAAAAACATGTAACATTCTCTAGATGAAGAGATTTTTTTTTTTTGGTAATTTTTGCTTTCTGATTGTTCTTGTGGACATTTCATGGTGCACCTGTGTAAGCCTTTCTCTTAGTTAAGTTTTTGTGAATAGATTAAGTGGGTTGTAGGGTATGCAAATTCCCAACTGTGTTAATTTTTGAAAGTTTTTGTAAGATTTACCTGTAGAAGCATCTGTGTCTGTCTTTCTCTGTTAAAATTTTACAACTCTCAAATTTCTTTCATAGTTTTAGTGCCAACCAGGTGTTGTATGTCTTTACAGGTTAGTTTTGTTACCCTTCTATAAGAATTCATCTTTTTCACCATGGTTTTCAATTAAATTTGAATAAAATTATTGATAATATTCACTTATTGTCTTTTAATTTCAGTTGCATCATTAATATTATGTCTCCTTTATCGTTTATGTTACTCTAAATGCATCCTCAGTCTCTTTTTATCCATCAATGTTACCAGAGGTTTGCTTTTCTTTTGCTATCCTTCAAAGATCTGACTTAATGCTATTGATCTTTATTTCACCTTCATCTTCTATTTCCTTCTTTTAATTATCTTTTTATTTTCTTTCTTTAGTTTACTGTTTGTTACTAATTTCTCACTTTGGACATTTACTCTTTAGGTTTTAGTTTTTCTTCTTTTCTTACACAGCAGTTAAGGATGTATATTCCCCTCTCATTGAGGCCTCAATACCTCTTCATAAATTTAGACATAGTGTTTTCATTTTTATTCACCTATAAGAATTTTTAAATTTCTTATTTATTTTTTGACCAATGAGTTTTTAATTTTTCTATTTTCAAATTCTAGCTTAATTCCGTTGTGGTCAGACGATATGCCTTTTCTCTGAAAAGTTGTGAGATTTGCTTTATGGCCTAATGTGTGGTCAACTGTGATAATTGTTCTGTAGTATTTATGAAGAATGTGTTTTTTCTTCAGATTCTGTCTTGGATGAGACTGTGTTAGCCTGGGGAGCCGGGATGAGAAGGTTCATTCATGTCTAGGCATAATATAGGGCAACTTGCATCAGTATAGCTTGTACACTTCTGAGATTGATGGATAAACCTGGCCCAGATGAGGTGATCTTATCAGCTCCCCAGATTAGTTTACATGCAGGTTGCTCCAGGATTATTTATGTCAGGCTAGAACTGGAGAGCAGATGTCATGCTAACAGAAAGCTAAGAACACCTCACTCATCTTATTTATATGTTATGGTTTGCAACTGGTGAGCTTGAACCACTGTGCTGAAGACTATAACTGAGATCTCTGAGGTATATCTTGTATGCTTCCTTCTCTATGCTTTAGGTAGGTAAACCTCATATGATTTTCCCAAGTAGTGCTGGTCTTTCAGTCAAATTTATTTGACAAATTTGTTAGTACAGACGGTTTGACAAAGTTGCCATTTGTCAAGAAAATGTTTGTGTACCTTAACAAGGTAAACATTTTCATGTTCTCTGTCAATGATGTTTTCTGTGAATAGTATAATTAAATCCTTTCTGTCTCAAATTATTTTTCTCCTTACAGATTTGCAGGAATATCTGGGCTTTAAGTCTTTCTCTTATGGGAAACATAAATACTTTCTTCCAGATATTGCCTACTTCTATGTTTGTGGTGATTTTTAATGTACAAAAGAATTTCAACTTGATGTGACAAATTTGTAAATATTTATTTATTTTTGATATTTTTATAATTCTACAAATGTTATTGATGGACTACTATGTGATAGGTACTAGGGTACAGAGGAGTGAGCATAACAGACACAGCCCCTCTCCCCATCTCAGCAGTGGTAATAATTGCTATGATGAAAAATAAAATAGGATAATGATATAGAGAATGTCAAGCATTAGGTATGGGACTAGTATTTTATATTTGGTTGTCAAAGCAGGTCTTTATGATCAGGTAACATTAGAGAAGACAATTTATTAGGTGGGGAAGCAAGCCATGTAGATATCTGTTTTTTTAAAGGAATCTTTCATTATCTGATGATATAAAATTTACTCCATTACATGCTTGAAAATATATATATTTTTAAATTTACTTTTAATTATTTAGGCCTTAATGGGTCTAAAATATTTTTATGTGTATGTATGGGGTGAGGTAGGGGTCTGATTTCAACTTTTCCTGTATGGATAGCTATTCTTACACCATATATTAAAAAGACCACTCTGTCTGCACTGTTTTGTAATGCTACCTGTCATATATAATAGCTCCATATATAATTAAGTCTTTTTAATAAACTCTATATTTCATTCCATTGGTCTATTTGTTTGTATCAATATCATGTTAAATTAATTACTATGTATTTGTAATAAGTCATAATCTCTAGTTGGTCGAATCCTCTTCTTACTCATTTTTATTTTTCTATTTGCCCTAAATGTTCTGAGCTTTTCATGAAAACATAAATTTGAGGATGAGCTTGTCTACTTTTACGAAATACTAAAGTTTGATTTAAATTTGATTTATCAGTTCATTTAGTGAGAACACCTATATTTTGTTGAATATACTTTGTTGAATATAGTTTACTCATATTTTAAGGATTTATGTTAATAGTGTGCATTTATGTTTTAAGTAAAATTGAACAATCATTTTTAAAATTTTTACTGTCTTTTTAAATATTTTGATATCAAGATTACACTAGCTTGATTAAGAGTTTTTTCTCTTTTACTACTTTTGGTAACAGTTTTCTTAAGACAGGAATTATATATTCTTTGACTGTGGATCTTTTCTGTATAACTACTTGTATGTTTTTTGTTTATTCCTTGTATATGGTTTTCTAAACTGCTGATTAATTTCTAATTATTAGCTCAAAATTTTTATTTATCCTGAGTCATTTGGAAATATACACTTTTCTAGAAAATTGTCCATGTAATCTGACTTTTCAAATAAATTGGTTTAATTTGTACCATTTCATTGTAGTTTTTAAACTTGTATGTTGTTAGTAGTTATGACCCCGATTTTCTTTCACAAAGATTTACTTTTGCCTCTTTTTACTTTGATCCATCCTACCAAAAGTATGTTTAATTTGTTGTTTTCATAGAATCACATGCTGCTTTTTTATCAAATTTATTTATTTATATCAATTTTTATTATTACCTTATTGTCCTTTTTTTTTTTTTTTACATTCTTTGGAGCTTTCTGCATTGTTCTTTGTTACAGTTTTGTTGTTGTTGTTGTTACAGTAGGTATTCATTCACAGTGGTTAAATATCTAATGGCATTAAAAATAAATATGTAGTTAAAAGTTCTCTTCTACTCTGACCCCACCTGCTCAATTTTGATGTGGACATTTTATGAGGTCATATTTAAACACACCTACACAATGATTTCCTTCCTTTGTTTTTTAATATCATATATATTTTAGAAATTTATATTAACAAAAACATTTGAAGTTTTCAAAAAATAGCTGCTTTGTATTCCATTGTATATAAATAATTAACCATTCCACTTTTGATGGGCATTGATGACATTTTGTAACTACAGATTATGGCGCAGTGATACTATCTTACTGTATTTGACTTATCTCTCTTTTCACAAATTTTTGCTGAGCCATTTGGAAATAAATTGCCTGCATCATAACACACATATTTCACTTGCATCTCTGAAGCATAACGGTATTTTCCTATGCAGTCACAATTTTATCATAGCTAAGAAAATTCACAAAAATTTCATGTATTCTACTCTTATTCAAATTTTCTCAATTGACCCAGATATATATTCTTTTTATATCCTTAAAAAAAAATCTGAGGTCCAATCAAATTTCAAAAACTGCATTAGATTGTAATAACTCTTTAGTTTTTTCTAAAAAAGAAGTCTCCCTCTTCAGTTATTTTTCTTTTATTACATTGATTTTTTTTTTTTTTTAATTCTAGGTGTTTGTTGAATAGATTTTCTCTTATTGTTGATTTTTTTTTTTTTTTTGGTTGTTTCCTCATTGCTGGCTTTAGGTTAAACATTTTCAGCAAGAATTCTACATAGGTGACATTGGGTTATCAATACCAGTCACATCAATAGACACTGTTGATAATATTTTACTTTGATCGCTTAATTAAGATGGTGACAGGATTGAGGGGTGTCCTTGATTTTCTAATTTCCCTTTCCACCCTTATCCCACCCTTTTCATGCTCCCAAGGGGAACATCTTCCCCAACCTGATTTTTCTCTCATTTTTTTCCCTTAAGGGATGTTAGCCAGTGATCTACTGAACTGATAATATGAACGTCCAACAGCCTTGCCTTGAGTGGAGACAAACTCTGAGGTATAATTTACACTTAAGGACTCTTCTTGCAGATCAGGCTGGGACTTCACCTGAAATTGTGTCTTTGCTTGTCTTCTTTCCTCTCTCTGCCCTGTTTTCTGTATTCCCTTGTGGGAATTCATGGAAAGCATATCACTTGCATAAGATTCCTCATCTCATGGTCTTTATCTGGAGAATCTGAACTAAGATGGTTGATATTGAAAGTATTCCAGAATGCATATTCTAGGAAAGGGATCTGTACTTTACTCACTCACCTGTCAAATGGCAGTAAAACCCTATCACTAGTGGCAAGTAGTATGTTGACAGCTTTTCTGAGGCTGTTGTATTTCAATTAGTAAGATTTTTCACTGGAGGTGAACTGGAATAAAATACAGTTGGAAAAGGATGCACTGCTGTATACAAGTTCTTGGGCCTCCATATCTTTAAATAATATGGTTATTCTATTATAGTGATAGTTCTATATGTTATGTATCAAATTTCTACTGTGAAAAATGGTGATTTGGCTCTTATGTTACTCTTCTCTTCCCCTAACCTACCCATTTTACTCTACCAACAGAGAATATAGTGATGTTGTTTATGTTTCTGGGCATTAATAATTATTAACATATATCTAGTACTTTACTCTGTAACAGATAATGGGTGAGATATTTTGAGAATAAAAATTTATTTTCAGTTGGGGAACTCACAATCTAATGAGAGAAAAGTAATATAGACTAACTGTAATGTGGTGCTTATAGTGATTAAAGTTAGTATAGGAAGTGAGAGATTAAAACATCTATGGGAATAGAATTTTAAGTAGAGGGAATAGCAATTTCAAATCTCCTAAGGCTGGTGCATGTCTGCCTTGTAGGAATAGCAAGCTCTGAATGTGTAAGAATTAAGAGAGAAAATCAAAGAAGAAATGGGTTGTCAGTTCCTTCATGTTCTCTTAAGCCAGGGTCAGCAGACTTTTTCTCTAAAGAGCAAGATGGTAAACATTTTCCACTTTGTGGGCCATTCAGTCTCTGTTGCAGCTGCTCATCTCTGCTGTTGAAGTGTGAAAACAGCCAAAGACAATATATAAATGGTTGAGCTTGGTTGCGTTTTAATAAAATTTAATTAACCAAACCTCTGACATAAGTCATTGCAATGACTCTGTACTGCCTTATCCTATTTGCAGTCAAGATATGACTAGGCCAAGGGTTGGCAAATTACCGAAGAGCTAAGAATGATTTTTACATTTTTAAAGAGCTTAAAACACACACACACATACCCATTGGATAGAGATCATGTGTGGCCATAAAGCTTAAAATATTTACTACCCAGCCTTTTATAGAAAAAATTTTCGACTCTTAAACTAGACTCACAAAAACGAGCTGGATATTTTTTTTTACTTTTTTCATTTACTTAATGACTCTCTTAATAAAGGGATTATTTCATAAAATTTGTTAGGCTTTATCTCTAAAACAAATGATGCCTAGTTTTATTTTGCTTTGCTTTGTTTTTTTTTTTTTAGTCAAGGATATCCTTGATTACCACCTTAAATGATTATTCAATTTTTCTATTTTTTTCTAGTTTCTTTCAGAATTTGTTTTGCAGAAATATGTCCATTTATTCTAGTTTTTAATATTACCAGTTTACTACATTCATTTATTATTTAAGAACTTAAACTAAAATATTTTCTTTTTTAAAAAAATTTACATTTAAAGAATTTCCTGAGTTTTAAAATTCATTTTGTCAGACTTTTATCTATACTATTAGTCTTTAAAATTTGCTGTTAGGAATATTTTCTATTGTATTTTTTTTTTTTTTGTTCTGCCTTTCCTTACTCTTGGAATTATCTTTTGTCATTCTTTGAATATAATATTTTTTCCCTAAAATTTGTATCGAATATTTAGCTCTAAATCTTATTTTCTGATTAAACTCATAGCTTTAAATTTTTTCTTTAAGTAATTTTTACTGAGTCACAAATTAGAACACAATTTCATTATTATTCAGTTTTAAATATTTTGTGAATATTTATCATGTTTCTTTTTTAATCAAAAGGCAAGTTGATAGTATGTTTTTTTTTAAATTTTCAAACATACAAGATGTTTTTAGTTTTAAAATTATTATTATTTTTTAATTTTATTACGTTATGGTAAGCGTGTATAGTTTGCATGTTAATTCTTTGGAACTTCTTTGGGTTTCCCTTGTGTGTTAGACATGGTGTTTTTGTCAATTCTTTATAGGTGCTTTACAATAACTGGTACTTTCTATTTGGTGGATAGGAATTTCTAAGTTCATCACACTCTAAATTTTCTAAAGCTTTGCTTATTTGTCTGTTTGGTCTCTCTTTTTTTGAGAGGATATAGATTTTTAATTGAAATGCTTGCTTTTAACAACTTAAGTTTTATATAAACACAGAAAAGTAGAAAAATATAAGTGTACGGCACAGTGAATTATCATAAAGCTAAAACACTGAGGTAGTTACTCCCCAGGTTGTAAAATAGCACGTGACCGTGACCCTAGAACTGCCTGTTCCCCGTCAATCACTAGAATCCATTTATTTCCAAAGATTACTATCAGAGTTCTCGGTCCACAGAGTTCTTTTATTTGTTTTTTAAACTTTATGTGAATTGAACCATACCATATGTATGTCTTTGCATCTGTCTTCTAGCATTAGGTGAGAGTCATCCATATTATGCACGTATTACATACAATGAGATATGTATCCATTCTACTGTTTATGAACATTTGAACTGTTTTTAGTGTTGACTAGTATAAATTAAGCTACTATGAATCTTCTCATCTGCATCTTTTGGTACATGGATGTCCTTCGTTTCCATTGGGCATATTATATTGCTAGAAGTGAGATGTATTGGTCAAAGGGTAGGTATACGTTCAACTTAGTGGGTCCTACAAAACACTTCTGAATAACGATGCAATGATTTACACTCAGCAGCGGAAAGTAGGAGTTCTAGTTGCTCCACATTCTTACCATCACTGGTATTGTCAGTCTTTCTCAAGTGAGACACTGTGATGGTGGGAATTATATCTCACTGTGGTTTTAGTTTTAATTGCCCTAATGGCTAATACTGTTGAGCAGTTTTTCACAAACGTATTCTCCATTTTCTCAAGTGTCTGTTCAAATTTCTTGCCCACCTTCTCTTGGGCTGTCTTTTTTCTCTTGATTTGTAGGAAATCATTATTCATTCTGGGTATTAGACCTTTACCAGTTACAAACGCCTTCTCCTATTTTATGGTTTGCTTTTATAATCTCTTGATCATGTCTTTTGATGAACTGAAATTCTTAGTTTGGATGTATTTTACATATCTTTTTTTTTTTTGTTAGTACTTTGTGTGTCTCTTCTAAGAAATCCCTGCTTACACCAAGTTGAGAAATATATTCTGTGTGTTCTTCTGGACCAGCACTGTCCATTAGAGCCACAGTGTTGAACCACATATATACTTTTAATTTTTAAGTAGCCACATTACAAAATAGAAGAAAACAGATGGAATTAATATAAAAAAATCAAATTAAGAAGCAGATCTTTTTTTAAAAAAAATAAGGTATTAAATTCCAGTGGATATTTTACAATTACAGAACACCCCAACTGGGACTAGCCACATTTCAAGTGCTGGTAACCACATGTTTCTGATGGCTATCATGCATCGTATCAATCCAGCTTAGAGATTTTAAATAACACGCCACTTACATTTAACTCTTCCATCCATGAGCAGTTGCTTTGTGTGGCGTGAGGTAGCATGCCTAACAAGGAAACAAGGTAGTTTGGAGAACTGAAGAAAGATCTTCAGGGTCCACAGCCAGCTTGGGCCCCTTAGGAAATGCAACAGGGCTCGATGATGCTGTGAAGTTCTGTCTCTCACCTCTACATATTCTTAATTTATTTCAATAGCATTCTCTCAACATGGCAGAGGACATGGCCACCAGTTGTTCTGAGGTCACATCTCTGCAACTTCCAAAAGATTTGAGAAGCAAAAATCTAATTCTGTTAAGAAATACCCCAACTCAGATCATAGGCCTTTACCCTGCAGCCAGGGAGATGATTATTTTTGGTCCAGTTGTTATGTGTCCATATTTATAATTATGGGACAGAAATCATTTGCCATAAAGGGGATGCTTCTGTGGTATATTATGTCTGTTTCTTCCATGAGATGCTTTTAGGGACCCGGGGCAATTCCTTGTGTACAGGAAACACTAAATAAATATTTGTAAATGGCAGTAGAGTAGTTTCCTAATTTGACAGGAGTGTTTAAAGCATAAATTAGGAGGAGGAATATAAATGCATTTGCTTAGAACTCATTTTTATCATACTCATGTATTGGAAGATCATCCAAATTATTATTAGTTTATTATTTAGGACTGTTGATTATAAGGGTTTGTTAACACTGGAAATAACACGTTCTTCGTAACCTGTTTTCTGCAAATTTCTAGATTATTGGAAGAGGTATAGAGGCACCTATGGTGACTATGTGTAGCTTTGCAGAATTTTTAGTGTGACTCATACAATAGTACAATCCTTTTGGTTAATGGTCTAAACTTCAGCAATTTTTCTTTATAATTTTTTTTAAATAGTACAAAGGAAGAGGACATTATTTATTGTTAAAAGAAAGTTTTTTCCTCCTTTAGAATTTGTCCAACTTCCTGTCTGAATGAGGATTTAGTTGCAATTTAATAGTTCGGTCATTTAGCCCAAAATGTTAAATTGAAGTGTGCCTCTGTGCTAGTTAGAGGTGGAAGGTTGTTCCCTGCATCCCTGACTATTCTAGTTTTAACTCATATTTCTTCAGAGCTGCTATGTTCCTCCTTTTGGGAAACAAAGGCCTCTCTTCTCTGTTGTGTTCATTCATCAGGAGAACTGTGTAAGTGGAAGGATATGGAGGACTGGGAGGAGAAAGAGAAGAAGAATCTTTCTTTAGTTTTCTTTTTCAGAAACTTCGACAAAATGGAATGAGACAAACTACAACCCCTGCTTAAAAAAAGAAGAAAAAAAAGATGTAACAGCTAGGTAGAAGTATTTACTTTGGCAGTGGAAAAACCCTGCCTGAGTACACCCAAAGCAGATTATGCAGGGTTTAGGTAGACAATACAGAAAGGAAACAATGTAACCTCAATTATTGGGATGCTAGAGCACGGATGTGTCATTTTCTCAGGTGCCAACATAACAGAAAATGGTCCCGACCTGCTCCACACCGCTATCCCGGCCTAGCGGCTCTTTCTGTCTTGTGTCATCCCAACTCCTCCCCACCCCTACCTCTTGCGCACACCTTTTTGGTTTGTTGTGTTAGCTCAGACATTTAGAAGCCTTTTTAATGGCGTGTGCAAATGTAGCTTCAGGGTAATGGTAATGTCCAATTTTCACTGAATCCAAAACCACAAAAACCACAGGCATACGTGACATCTCGGATTTCTTTTCTTTCGATATTTTTTATGGACACCTGCTTAAGAAACTCAGTAGGGTTCAAAAATGTGTTCGCCTTTCTTACTCTTTCAAAGTGAACAATTTGATCTAAGCTTATATTTCTAATTCATTTTAAAATTATAATTATAACAATAGTTTATACGCTTCAGAAAGAAATCGTTTATGATACCATTACCTTCCAAACTCTTATCCTGTGTATTCTTCTTCAAGCTTTTGCTATATGCATGTTTTTATGCCATTGTCATGATTGTTTAATTTGGAAATTAGTCCTTCTAGTAATTCAGTAGAACAACATGCAAATAGAGAATATGTATCTTTTACTTAGTTTAGGAGATCACCTTGTGATAAATGAAGCTCAGAAAATGACTGTTTTCTAGAATCGTTGTGATTGTAAAATTTGTCCCGCCGAGATGGTGATTTTAAACACAGGTTTCCTATCGGCAGTAAGAAATAATTTTATCTTTTACTGTTGAGTAAGGCTCACAATTGCTATGTGCGTGACAGCAGCTATGCAGAACCATTCTAGTTTTGTAAAGATTAGATTTGACTCCGTTGCTAGGAAACTCCAGAAGAAAAGATAAATAAATAAGCAGGAATCAGATTATAAAATCTAAATTTTGTTGTAATAAACAGAGAAGTTTTCGGGCGAATCCTGTTATCAGAACAGTTTCGTGGGAAACGTTTTCTACCCAAGTTAAAGAGAAAAAGAAACTTCTCACAACGCAGTGATCATTTCCTGTTTCATTTTGTATTTTCTCTCTGCTTTTTGGAAAGAGCTCCTGTCCCTCCAGGAGCCGCTTTCAATCTCTGGGAAGGTCTGTTCTGGATTTGCTCCTTCTGGATTGGTTAAGATGCTTTTAAGTGGGTGCTTTGTTCTCTGAAACGCTGAGGTCAGTTGAGCAACATGCTGCTACTGTTAAAAAAAAAAAAAAAAAAGCTGAGTAATGCTGGAGCCTCCTCATGTGGCTGATGCAAACCTGGAGAATTTGCATCATCATTTAGCTGGAGTAAGTTGGTGTGACAGGCGGGAGCTTAAATACCAGCCCACGAGGAGGCTGAGCTGGTGTGTGATGATAGGGCAGCAGCCGCGGCCGCAGCACGGGGTGATGGTCGGAGGCAGGGGAGCCCCTGAGCACACAGGTGTTTCTGAGCTGTAATTAGATAAGGAGAAGGAGAAAATCTACCTCTGAGTTTTCCACCTGTGAACACAATAGCACAGAGAGAGAGACCATCTGAAAGCAAAGAGGAAGAGATTGGTCACTCACACCAAGAGACACCAAAGTTGAGAGTTTGAGATTTTTTTTTTTTTTTTGGGCCTCTGTTTTATTTTCACCCCCCGGGGTGTCCCTGCCATGGTCAGAAAGCCTGTGGTGTCCACCATCTCCAGTGGAGGTTACCTGCAGGGCAGTGTTCATGGGAGGCTGCCCTCCCTGGGTGGCAAGGAGCCGCCTGCGCAGGAGAAGGTGGTGCTGAAGAAGAAAATCACTCTGCTGAGGGGCATCTCCATCATCATTGGCACCATCATTGGCGCAGGCATCTTCATCTCTCCGAAGGGCGTGCTCCAGAACACGGGCAGCGTGGGCATGTCCCTGGTTGTCTGGACAGTCTGTGGGGTCCTGTCACTGTTTGGTGAGTGCAGCTGCTTTTTTGGGGGGGTAGGCGGGGGCGGGGGCAGCATCTGTGGAACAGGGCAGTTCTTTTTCTGGGAAAGCAAAGGGCAATTTTGAAAGCGTGAGAGAAATGGCAAAAAGGCTCCGTGAGGCCGTCCGACTCCGGTTGAGGCGTGAGAACTGCCCAGACGCGGTGTGCACTCTTGCAGCATCCTGAATCCTCTCCAATTGCTTCCTGCAGGCTGTACTCGTTTTTCCTGACTAAGACAGACTATTTTCTGACTTTTCCCTGCGGCGACAGGAGCAAAGGCTACCTTTGATGACCCGGTGAAACGCACACGCGCCGTCTGTGCCGGGCGCTTGCGCTTAGCTCCGTGTGTTTGGGGCATCTTGGCATCTGGCACGCTGAATGAAACACCTGCGAAGCGACACCCGGCGTGGCCTATTTAGAACCGACTGTTCAGCAGAAGTTTTACTGACTTTTTTTTTTTTTTATTGGCACAACAAACGGTGGCAGCCCTTTCCTTTTTAATTTTTTAACTTCGGGCCCTTGTCTGTTCCTAGTATTCTTGTAAAAGTCCTTGATGTGGAAAGAGGCACGATGGCACCGAACTCAGTCCCTGCTCAAGTGGGTAGAATGCAAGGGTCTGAGCATACTTTGCATTTTTTTTTCAACCTTTCCTCCCTCCCCAGTAACTATAAACCTTTGCAGTATAAATCGTAAAACTAGAATTGTGTCTTAGTTTGCTGCGCTTGCTCAGGTCTGTTTTCCTTATTTATGGTTCACTTGATCTCTAGAGGCAGATAATTTGCCCACCTGTTCACTGAGTTAATCTGAACAGAACTGGTAGAAATAATATGACTATTGATTCTTCTTCAAGATCTAGATCTCTTGATTTGACAAATATTAGTAATAGGTGATAAGTGGCCACTTAAGAGGTGAACAGATTACTAGAAAGCTACATGAGACGGTTGTAAAGGTGACAAAAACTGGTGAATGATCAAAAAAAAAAATTTTATTAATGCTATGGGTTAAATGTCTAAGATCCATTTACTCTTTTCTGGCAAATAGTATGTTTTATTCTAAAAAACACTGCTCTTTAAAGGTACCAACTCCTTGTCATAACTCTAGGACTAAGTACTAACTCTTGGCCTTACACGTATCAATCCATTCATTCTTTAGGGCTTGTGATGTTTTAATACATTGATTTGAGCTTTCGTTTAGAGACTCACATTTCCATTATTAGGAAGAAGGCATTTAAATGGGAATTGTTATAACAAAACCTTAGTATAGAAAGACCTACGGAGGAATTATTTTTAGACTTTAAAAAAGTTTATTCACCTGCTCTGGCATGCACATTTGTAGACAAAAGGAACCTAATTGCTGATCATCATAAATGGCTTTGTGCCCCCTCAGCCTGTAATCTATAGTGCTGGGTGTAGTCAGAGTAAATCAGTGTCTAATAGGAAAAGCCATAACCAGTTTCCTGGATTTTGCATACTATGTGCTTCAGCTCCCACTGTACAGTTCCATTTTTGTACGCAATAAAAGGTTATTCAGGTATAATAAAATGGCTTGCTTCGAGCATGGAATCAGTTAAAGTGATGCTGACTTGTACTATGAAAATTTGCGCCTGCAAAAGTATATCACCTCAAGCTCAGGGGTAATGATAAGCTCAAGGGACTAGCTGAAGTTACACTTACTTGACTTGGTTTCTTTGAGTACTGCTTGCGGGGGTGTGCCCCTGTGTTAATCTGTTTATCTATATTTGCATTGCATTCGTCACTTAAGTGACTAGAGCTGTTTGACAGGAGTGGCTTCCTAACAGGAAGTAAAGTAAAATGTAAGGGGAAAAAAAATTCTTTCTCTTAAAACTCTGGAACTAAACAAACTCTGAGACTAAACTTAAACTCTGGGACTAAAAGTAAAGAATCTATATATTTGGTTTACAATTAAAAACAAAACAAAACTGGGGTCAGTACATGGATTTTGAACTTCTTTTTCCATCTGAGTAAAATGGTTATGGAGCTTGAGAATTTTAAATGAAAATCTCATTCCTCCAGATCTCAATTTAAACCTAGGACAACCATCCTGGAGCTTCTGCAGAGCAGACACGAGCATAGGTATTGCTTCTCTGGTAATGTATTCTGAGATACTTCACACTCTTTTCAATAACACTTTATATTAGATGCTTTTCTGTACAGCAGCCAACATGGTTGACTGGTTTACAACAGAGAGTGAATTACAACTGGTTACCATTAGTTACAAATATGCAAACTGTACCAGTGACCCCAAATATCAATCTCCGGACCAGTTACTTTAGAATTATCTGTGCGAGTTATAAAAGAACAGATTATCTCAGCTCTCTCTATTGGAGAGTATGGACTCTCTTGGTTATAGAGTGAGTCTGGGGCATGGTCTCAGAATCTATGTTTTTTCTTTCATTTTTAAATAAAAAATCTTCCTGCCTGACTGATACAGTGCTAGTTTCAGGAATAGGATAAGTGATACTACGATTTCAGTGCATATGCAAATTATATTCACGTTGGACAGTTCTGTCCGAAGCTTTACTAACAATAATTTCTTTTAGGATCTGAAGAGCTCAAGCAAAAATTGTGTGTTACAACTGAATTCTTAACAGTGATAGAACTTTCACATAATATCAAGATATACTTTTTTTCTTGATAAATAATTGCTCTATTTCATGAGGTGCTTCCCATGTGTTAGGCCCAGTCCTACCTTGGCACTGAAGGTAGGACTGGCATGAAACTGAGGTTACGTGACTTGCTCAAGTCCATATGAACTGTATTGCTAAATGTTAAAATTCAGTTCATAATTAATTTTACCTAATGTAATAAGTATAACTTATAAAAAGCATCTCTTTTTAAAAGTATGTTATTTCAACTACCCAGAAGTATACACTTTAAAAACATCCAAGAAATCCATTTTTAGAAATAGAATATGTGAATTAAAATTTATTTTGTGGACAAAAACATATCCTACACAATAAATGAAGCCTTGAAAGACCTGGAGCCCATCCATACTTTGCTGAAGTACAGATAATTTTTTTTTATTTTGATATGTCACAGAAACATTTATTAAAAGGATTCTCAATATAATGAGAATTGAGATCAGTTCAAGATAATTCTTTGTCTTGGTGTGAAGTTATCTTCTAAAAATAGGTTAGTAGTCTATGGTCACGCCACCCTGAACAAGCCTGATCCCATCTGATCTCAGAAGTCAGGCCTGGTTAGTACTTGGATGGGAGACCGCCTAGGAAGACCAGGTGCTGTGGGTGTAAAAAATAAAGGGCTGTAAGCTGACAAGGTCCTTGCAATCTGTGAGGTTGTTGTTGCCTTACCTAAAAAATGAAACAAAAATAAAAATAAGTTAGTATTATTGGCATTGATCTTCTCTTTTTTTCCTGTTCCAAGGTTTGAGATTAATGTTCTTAATGTGATACTGTTTTAGAAGTTTGTCTTTAGCATTTCAAGTAAACTTACATTGTTTGAATAGAACGCACTAGATCTCAAATTTAAGGAAGTTACAAGAGAAATTTGGTTGTTCATAGCAGTTAGGTGACCAGTTATTTGTCTTTAAATAAGGATCTCATTTAGACCAAAGGATGTAATAACATCTCACGCAATATAAACACTGCTGTGTCAATTCTGCTGCTGGATGACTTGGCACTATTTTAATTTTATAACCTTTTTTTATTATAAATATTTTACAGGAGCCTTATCCTATGCTGAATTGGGAACGAGTATAAAAAAATCTGGTGGTCATTACATCTATATTCTGGAAGTCTTTGGCCCATTACCAGCTTTTGTACGAGTCTGGGTGGAACTGCTCATAATACGGTAAGAATGTAAATAGGAAAAATAAGTGAAAGTAAACCTGTATATTAAACCCTTCTTTGAATCACCATGATTATCATAAATTAATAAAAATATGCATGTCATGGTTATATTGTGAACATGTCTGCTTCAGAACATAAAGTCTGTGATGAAATACCTTTCATAATGTAGTTTTGCCACAGGCAGTAGTTTGCCAGCCGTGCCAAACTTTTTAGTGCCTGCTATTCTTTCGTTTTCAACTATTCTCTAAGACATTTCTAGCTAAGATGTTCACCTGAAAGGATTTGAAGCATGGAGATGCTTCTTGATCAGTCATATCTCTGGCCTGATCAGACAAAATTGAGCGTTCTGCTGGGAATGGGAGTTTTCTTCTTGGAGATGACACTGTGAAGATGTTTAACTTCCCCTCAGTTTGTGTGACTAGAAGCCTTCTGTGCCTCACGACTTAGTGTGTCACCACGTTTTATACTTTACAAAAAAATGAGGCCCTTTCTGAACACGAATGACTCACTTCCTCACATTAAACAAATTAGTGAACTACAATTGCGCAAAGCCTTTTTGATTTCATTGTAACAAGGTGTTCCTCTTCCTGCTTGTCTTGGTTTATAATCAAACCCGATGGTGCTAAGTCACTCTGAATAGCAAGTTTCCTTTGACTTCGTGGGAAACTTGACAGTGTCATATGAGAAGTTTGGAGTATCACAGTTCTTGAAGGTTAATTGCTTTCATAAAACGTGACTTGCACATACCGATGACAGAGTTTGACAAATAACCAGGAAAACTTGCTCTCCCTGTAAACTTATCAGAAGTAACAGCTGTGAGCTCATGTGAGCTTCCAGCCTATCATTTGCAGCTAAGGGGCAAACAAAGGCAGACCTAATAAGCATGCACTTGACACTAATCATGATTTTTATAGTCTCAGGAGTTCCTTTTTAATTTTTTTTAACAAAGAACTTCAGAGTCATATTTACTTCTGTAAGTATTTTCTCAGTTCAAACAATTCTGCATTCTTTCAAACTTGGGATAATGAAATAATGGCAAAGAAGTACTTTCTTTCTTTGGTAAAATATGGGAGTTCCCTGGGATGTGCCTTCCATCTTTTCTGACGATCTGAATCTTGGTCTTCAAAGGTCAACTTAAACCCTCTCTTTCACAGTTAACTTTCTGTTCACTTAGTTTATGGTATGTCTTTCCTCTTTAATTCTGAAAAAATGCAGTCTCTGCTGCTCATTTGACATTGAACATGATGTCTCGTGTTCTTAATGTTTCGGTGTCTGTGTTCTGTTTCCCTGATGAAACAGCAAGCATTTCAAGCACATAAAACCAGGTCTCATACTTTCTGTCACCCTCAGACTGCTTAACTTCAATGCCCTCAGTACCACAGATATTAAATTATTTTGCATCAGTGACTGAACATTTAAGGTTATAATATTTTAACTGCAGCATTCTCAGTATGCAAGTGAGCACGCTACTTAGTTAGAAGACTGGGCCGTCAGCATGGTGGGCTTTGGGGCCTGAGTCCCTTGTCAGCCCCGTATTGGTTGGATGGTTTTGGCTAATTACTTTGCATTATAATAAGCATGTTGGGTCCATTTGCAGTAGCATAGATATAGGGCTCATCCATTAAGTTATCCATTCCTCAAAGTGCCCCAGAACTTTGGATGGTCAGATAAAGAGATCTAAAGGGGAATGAATCATGATTCTGTTCTCAAGTAGCTCTTAATCAATTGTTAATTTAATTGCATGAGAGCTACTTCGTGGTGTGTGCACACGTGCATGTGTGTGTATGGACAGAGGAAACGACCCACATGTATTCGAGAAGCTTTTATACTGGGTTTATGTATTCCTTTATAGAATGGACTCACATTACTCAGCTGGTCTTTCAAAGAGACAGAGTAACAGATGTCGTGAGGGGCGACAATTACCTAGGTGCTGTAACATTTCTCCTTTGTTGGCAACACAGCTGGTACCTAATAAATGCTTACTATTAAAACTATACTTCAGATTAAGTCACTCTTGCCAGGAAGAATCTGTAAAACATAGATTTCAAGGAAAGAAATATCACACAGCAGTACACAGCAGGGTCATTTGATTGAATTCACACATTCACCACGAATTCGATATTTATTGGGTTTCTACTGTCCGATACACATTATACTGAACACCAGGGATAAAATAGTGATGAAGATGGGCACAGCATTGTACTATGGAGCTCGGGATCAAGTGAGGGCAATAGTTACCAATCAAGAAATCACAATCGTGAGTATAAAGTTGCTGCTGTGATAAGCTCAGTGAAAGGGACACAGGGAGGTTCAGGGAGAGAGGAGACTCTGGGAGATCTCCCCCCAGACAGAGTGTTGGAGATGCTTCCTTGGGCAAAGGAAGGGAGAACGAAGATCTGAGGTGTAAAACACTGAGTCTCAGGAGCTCCAGGAAAAGGGCATTCAGAACCTTCTAGTGGGAAGAAGCAAATCGAAGCGGCAGAGAAAGCTTAGACCAGGTGGTGCTTTGAATGGAAGGGTTTTTGCATATCCTGAGCGTATTTTGAAAGCTCTCAAATGACACAATGAGATTTTAATTTATACATCAAAAGATTTATAAATAATAGAGAACAGGAAAAATAATGCTGTTTTGGGGAGGAGGGGAAGAGGGAGGCGATGGCCTTTGGGAAAAGAAGACTATCAGGAAATTCACAGTGCTCCCTGGTACCAGCAGGCCAAGGTTGGAACACATAATGGTGGGGGTGTTTTCTGAAAGTTTAGGGATGGGGTATGGGTGTTGGGTAATCATCAGAAGGAAAAAAAACTGGAAGGGAAGTTTCAGAAAATAGATAATCCCAGGGACTTGTCTGTATCCAAAGAACATGCAATTGTGTGTGTGTGTGTTTGTGTGGTATGTACACACATACATACATACATTTAAACTGAAATTACATGTACTTTTCTCATAGAAATATTTGAAGAAATTAAAGTGGAATGGTTTGTTACCTATTTTGCTATCTATATACCTGCATTTATTTCATTTTGTTACTTCACACATATTTTCTCACTTGTGTAAAATTACAAGAGTCATTTTATGTCTCACCTTATACTTTGCATCTAAATATTTCTGTGGAATTAAGAATAATCGCTTGGCTCCTCAAGGTTTTGTCTGTATGGGAAAAATAAGGATAATAGAGTGTCAAGGACATATGCATATATTTGCAAAGAACAGTTATTTTTTGTTGCATTTTCTGTTCATTTTCCTGACCAGGCCCTGGCCCATTAGATTTGCACCTTTAACACATCCTTACTGTGGCTGGATCTTAACTGCTGACTTATTGAGAAAGAAGACTGCTTTCTATGATTAGCAGTTAGCCTCATTCCCAGGGAAGTGTGAAGTTTTAAAACCAGCCACCTAGTTTGCAGGGAACATTTCATTTGGAATGTCGGTGACAACCCAATCCAACATGGAGCTCTGGAAATCATAGACTGTCATATTTAACGTGTCACATAGGCTGAAGAAAAATACCTCAAGATATAACAAGGTTTGTGAAGATGCAATTTTTTGCATGTGTGTATTTGGTAACCTAAATACGTATGTTTTCTAGCCCTGCAGCCACTGCTGTGATATCTCTGGCATTCGGACGCTACATACTGGAACCGTTTTTCATTCACTGTGAAATTCCTGAACTTGCCATCAAGCTCATTACAGCTGTGGGCATAAGTGAGTATGTTAGGTATAATAAATATGGGGCGGGGGGACCCACAAAAGTGATGGGATACAAAGCTTCTTCAGACTTTTTGCTTGGTGGGACTGCTTCCCCACGTCATGTTCTTTTTGCTTATACTTCCTTGTCGCATTTGTGTCGGAAAATATTAAGGATTTGGAGTGATCCTTGATATTCCATTACATGCCAGTTTTCCATGAACAGCCATGATGGCTAATCTTTTAAAATAAGCAAACAAAAACCACCTTGTTAGTAAAATAGAAACTGGACTTTTTTGTGAAAGAGGTATTTACAGATGAAACCTCAATTATTTTATGGTTTTTTAAAATTAGAAATTATCCTTCCTCAGTGATAACATGTTAGATTACAACTCATTTATCCTCATGGAGTGATGTTTATATTTGGGTGTGTGCGCTGTGTTTCAGTGTTGGTGGCTGTCACTCTCAGTGCTGTGGATTCAGCTGCCCTTTTATGGTCACGAATAGAGTCTTCTTTCTGTGTTCGTTTAATAGTAGCAGTTCTCAAATAGAGAATTCTTTATGGTCTCCAAATTAGGAAGTTGTTCATTTTTATCAATGGATACAGATATTAGAAAAAAATTTAAAAGGGAATGAAAAAGAGGAACACGTACATCATTACATTAGTGCTATAAAGCCAAGTATGACTAACTTGCTATTAGAGTCTAGGTTCCAAACCCTTGATTATTGTGGGAAATGATAATTCTAGATGCTAATCGAATCGCTGTTTTAAGAATCAACATTTGATGAAGTTTGAACTACTCAGAAATCGAAAGCTACACGGAAATAACTGTATTGCATACTCGTGAAGTAAGTTGGGTAAAGCTAAAGTATTTTAAGAGAACAATGAAGAGAAGGATGCACATTTGACAGCAGAGAGATAAGTCGTTAGTTTGCAAAAAAGAGTTCAGAATCCCGCATAAAAAGACAGTGGTTACAGCTCAGACTCTGGAGGCAGTCAGCTTGGAATTGAAACAGTGTCACGATTTCTTAGTTATGTGATTTGGGCCTAAATACTAAACCACTTTAATATCATCTTTATTCATAAAATCCCTGTGGAAAAGACAATTTATCTTGAATGGCTATAGAACGATGAAAGGATGTCAGGTTTTTAAGGCCTTTCACAGAACTTGCCCATAGAACGTTTTTGATAAATCCTGATGTTCCACTAAGGGGCTGGGATGTTGCTATATTCTTGTCCCTCGATTGACTGATGCAGAATCTTACCACAATCATTGTATTCGAAAAGAGAAAGGCAGGGCTGGTGTATTTGAGAGCTCTGTTAATTAACAGTAAAAAGGTACTAACTAAAAGCTATAACCAGCGAACTTCAAATAGATTCTGTGTAAACACTGACAAGTCCACAAATATCGCCCATTTTGGCCTTGAAATGAAATGAAGAATGCTAACATATTACTGTTTTGGTAAGTCTAGCTGACTCTTGTCTTATTTCTCCCAGTTCTCATAAACGTTTCAAAGGGAAATTTTGTAGTTTAGAGGAGTAAATGGAAACCGTTCAAACCAAAAATTTAAAGCAATCCAGTGTATGCATAACTAAGCAAGCTGTGGTTTACTAACTTCTGTGGTGGAGGTTGGCGATAGGCAGTTAAGAAAGAGGCTGGGTACATCTTGGAGGGGCCTGGACATTTTCTTCTATTTTTGCCATTAGTGATAATAATTAATTTACAAATTTCGATGTTCTGTTTGCAAGCTTGAATTCTAAGGAAATGGGTTTCTCTAGTCAGAAGCACTAAAAGACAACACTGGGTGAGCCTTTGACTCTGGGGCAGGTGATGTAAGTTAATGGCCTGATTGGAGAAGGATTTAGCATTAATGGAGCAACAGCAGCTGGAGATGGGGATGGAGAAGAAGATCTCTACATAGGGGCAAATCCCTTACGTTTGCCATTGTTCAAAGTGAGAGCAGGTGATTTTCTGCCTGCTAGGGGCAGAAGATTAGTGAAATGTAGAAAATAGAATTTAATTGCACGAATGGCTTTATTTGTATTCCCCAAAAAAGAAAAGCGTGGTAGTTTGTGGTAGTTGGAAAGCCTTCCTTCAAACACAGAAGAGCAAACCCAAAGGGTCATGATATAATCAAATCATAGAAAAAAAAGAAATTTCAGGGTTTATTTATTTATTTATTTTTGAAATGTTAACTATTTGAGAAATGAGAGAGAAGTGGGGATGGAGTTACTAAATGATAACTTACTCCTCACTCCCCACTTTTCGAAGTCCCCAGCTAATGGAAGTGTGACTTGTGACTTTTTGGCTTCGTGATGATGTGAAAGAGGTACATGCAGTAGAAACCACACTTCAGATTTTGAATTCTGCTATTTCCCGGCTAGCAGTACGTCGTAGGATGCTTGAGGCTGGACAGCAGTGGCTCCTGGCAGAGGGTGATCACGAGGGCGACAGCTGTCCTGACGCTCTAGTGTTCTCTGTTGCCAGCCGTTTCCAGGTGTGCTGTTCTGAGCACGTGGAAGGCGGGCTAGGCTGAGGGATGGGGTTTGGTAGGTTGGGCATACTAAATGCTTTTTCACCTTTATTGTCATTTCATGATGGGCTTATCTGGAACGCAACCTTATCAAGTACAGGAGCATAGACACTCTACTTCATTTAATTTCTGTCGAATTAATAAAGATGATGAGTTTTGTTTATCCAGAGACCTCTCCGTTCTGGTAAACACATCAGGCTCATGGAAGTGTAACTGGGAAATTTTGTGTATTCACATTTGGCACCCTCCTGTAGCCTGATACTGTGGAACTTCATGAATTTTCACTGGCTTTGTTGTTTCAAAAAGCATGGAAGTACACATGTCGAATATTTAAAATTTAGTCTGTCGTTTTGGTCTCTTGAAACTAAACCCTAAATAAGTGTACACCTGAGTGGCAGAATATTATAATTAAAGTGTGTCCTTCAAAAGGTAAGCTCTAATTTTAGATCCATCCCTAACAACCTGAGTCTCGGTTTCCTTACGAGGTTAGTGTGTGTAGGGGAGGAGAGGGCCCTCCCTGTCAGCCTCTCGTACCTGTAGAAATAATTAGGGGAAGCAAACCAAATAACATGACTGCACTGTGAGAAAAATTAGCCAGTTCTCCAAATGCACTGTGATATTTTCTTCTCCAAAAATGTGTTTTCCTGACAATAATAAATTGTGTGAAATCAAGTCTAGCTAGGACTAGTTCCATGCTGGCATTTAAAACATAGCACGTTTGGCTAGACTTATTCCTTTTCTGCCATAACGAAATTGCCAAGATCATCAATTCTTCGGTAGAAATACATGGTATTGAAATATGCAAGTATGGCAGACAACAACCCTTTTCTTCAGGAGGATGACAAAGTGTGGAATCAGTGTGTCTGAAGTCCCAGTCAGGACAAACATGAACTTTAGCGGAGAGGCAGGGCCACCAGGAGTTTAGAAGACCTAGGTGTACCAGTAATGTCATATACTTTGTCTTTTGAGACATTTCTTCCTTGTCACCTGTAAACTAGTGGTAAAAGCATGGAGTCAGCCTAACTGGACTCCAGTCCTATCTTCACACTTACCTGTGTGAACATATGCAAGTTCATTAATGTCCCGAGTCTCAGCTATTCACCTGCAAAATAAGGCCAGGGATGGTAACCACGTCATAGAGATACGAGGATCAGATAACATTATCCATGCAAATCCTTTGCAGGATATCTGCCATGTAATAATGGTTTACATTTATTAAATGCTTACCATATGTATTCCCAGTGTTCAGATCCTAAATATTGAATTTGTCTGCTTTTAAAGGCGTCTATTGCTAAACGTCCCCTCTGAAATTAGTGCATCAAGGAAAAGGATGCGAAAAGAGAGAAAAGCAGCCCAGGCAGCTGTTAGGAAAACCAGTGAAATAACTCACTTTAGCTCGACAGTGTAGCATCTGTATGTTTATCATTTTAGCATGAAGCAGTGAAAAGTTAAAAGCCAGGGAGAACTTGAACCTGGGAAAAAACCCAATATATCCAGGCTTAGTAATCTCACTTTGCAAAAAGCAGAGGCGAACTGGAATTACTGAAGTGCAGTAAGACATTCCTGCCAGGCCTTAAATCACAGCATCGGCCTTTAACATTCCTCTTCAAATGCAGTTCCTTCAAATATGTAATTCTTGTCTCCAGGATTAACGCAGATGGCTTTCACGGCTGGATTTCCCTTCTTAGGAAGCCGAATCATTTATAAGTAACAAAATACCCATGTCCCTTGGTATTCATTTTGGTAACATTTAAGGTAAGCAACATAATTCTTCATCATCCCAAATTGATGTAAGTGTTTCCTACTGAGTGAAATTAGCAGTTGTTATTTAAAGGCGGTAAAGCGAGAGCCAGAGAGCTTGCTCTGATTGCAGTTTCTTTGATTATGACGCTGTGGATAGAGAGTGTGTAAGAAAACGAAGCAGGTGGTGTTGGTTTCAGAGACTCAGAAGCTCTTTCCTTTGGTGAATCCCAAGTTCCCTTTCAGTGTTGTTGGATAAGCGGCACCTGTAGACTTAGGTTTCTCTGCAAGGACACGTGGAGAAACAGCATTTCAGCCGCACACAGACCTTGGCGCTGCCTTCTTACTGGGAAAGCTGTGCCTTCGGCTCCGTCTCGGCTGGAGCCTGGTGTGTCAAATAGTGAGTGCAATGTCTGGATGCTCAGGAAAAGCAGGATTTCGAGACACCTTTGAGGGAAATCAAACCAGAGTTTTATTTCAGCTGTCTGAGAGCAAAGTAAGGTGAGATTATCAATTCATCATACGTTTAATTTTGTCTTCCATTTTTTCTGAGAAGACTTTACAAAGCAGCAAAGAAAACCTCAAATACTTATTTAGTTTTTTCTATTTTAATAGGTGTTAAGTACTGGCACTATGAAAGTAACCTACCCTCTTTCCTCTTTTCAAATGTGTTGGTGAAGGTTCCAGAAATAAGACTGCCTCTTTCTCTTTCCTCTCCCTTTCCCTTCTTCCTTTTTCTTTCCCTCCCTCCCTCTTTTCATCCTTCTTCCCTCCCTTACCCTCCCTCCTCTTTCCATTTCTCTTCCTTCTCCTATTCTCCCTTCCCCTCTAAGCAACAGGTCTTTTCTATTGTGGAGCACTTTGAGAAGTAGAGAGTATTTGTGGGTTTTCGGGCTCTGTTTACAGGAAAACATCAGTCTTTTATTAGTGATAAGAACATGAGTCCAGTTTTTTTCAGGCCAAGGCTGAACCTCCTTAAGTAAAAAATAATCCTTTTCATATGAAGACTCATTTATTGCAGAGTCATTTGCATAGAGAAAGAAAAAGAATCACTGGTTGATGAAGATGAGGAGCAGAATTACAGTGACTGCTTTGTACTGGGGAGAGAAAAATAATTTTATTTTTTATCTTTTTTTCTTTTAAAATAACATACCTTGCCATGAACAATAGGCCCGTTTTTTCATGTTTTCAGCTTCAAACAATGATAAAACGTTCCCTTAACCTCACACGTAGCTTCTTCAGGACACCAGGCTTTCTGATCATTCTCATCATTACTTCTTTGGAACCTTTCTTTCTTAGTAAACCCCTATTTCACTATGTGTGAGATCTATGGAGCTCTTATTTTTCCCATCTTCAAAAATTTTTTTAAAAGTGAAAATCGCTTTGTTGATTTTTTCTTTAAAAATCCTGCATGTTCATCATAAAAATTATTAAATAAGAGACATCGAAAACTACTTGGTGTTCTAACGTCTATGAATACCTTCTGTTAATGTTTTGGCAAATACTTTTCAAATGTTTTTGCCTTTCCTTTCTGTCTTTGTGTCTGCCTTTGTGTCTGTGTATCCATGCATCCACCTACCCATCCATTTATCCATCTCTGTAACTTGCTGTATTAGTAAGAAATATATCATGAACAAACCTTTCATGTAATAAATATTTAACTGTATCATGACTTTAAATGGCCACATAGTAAATCATTAAAAAGATGTCCCTTAACCTTCCTTTTAAAGATTTTGCCACTGTATATTATACGTTGTTAACATTTGCATTGATTCTCAAATTCTGCAATCAGGTAGTGATTGTATTAGACAGTGGGAAATGATGGTAACCCATTGCTGTACGTAAGGATACTTTCTGTTGCGATTTTAATTATAAGAATTCTGCAAGTGTTTTATCTCCTGAGAAATATCTTTATATATGTGTGTTTTTTTGTTTGGAGGGAAATATACCTTTTAAATAAATAAAGCTTACAGGTAATAACTGCAAACGTCAGGTTTTTGTAAAGTGTCCGGTTGAAATCCAATGTCTAGAAAAACCTCAGTCATTTCGGCAGAGTTGGAGAGGCAGCGTCTCAGAGTATCACCATTCATTTCATGGCTCCTTGCCCAAGGGTAGTTTTTTTGGTTGTTTTATTTTGTTTTGTTTTAACTGATGATCCAGCTCATTCATTCATTCAACAAAACCGTGTTGATTATCCTCTTGTGCCAGGTATGAAGCTGGATACTGGTAACACAGCAATGAATCCCACTTGTTCTGTTCTCAAGGTTCTTGTGGTTTACCATGTGGGGAGAGGTTAGTCCATTCCAGAGCTGCTCAGGAGACTGTAGACAGCATCATTAAGAAAGGGAGATTCTTTTGGCTTTAGACCCACTGTTCATCTTCAGCCCAGGAACTCTTTTGAACTTGTCACCTGCTACATGCTTTTTTCCAAGTCCCAAAACATGTCTTGGAAGCCTCTATGTTCAGGGTAGGTTGAAAGTCAGTCTTCGGTGTGCTCATTGGAAAGTGGAGAGGAAAACCCAAAGTGCTGGTGAAGGCTGGTCCTTAGAGTGAAGAATAAGGTCCCAGCCGACTTCTTAACATCTTACCGTTTCTTGTGTGTGACCCACACTGGCAGGTGAATACACATGCAGTCATTGTGGTGGGAAATCGTCTGTCTTTTCATGCTGCAGAGTCATATTCAGCGTGATAGGCACACGATTGTGTGCTATGATGACTTCCAGAATTGCTTGGAAGACATTGTTATATGATGGCTAAGGCACTACAATATGTGTTCACTCATAAGTCAAAAAGAATAAGAGATGATTTTCTGCTATCCGGAGGTATTATCCAAGCTTCTCAAACTTTAATGTGCATAAAAATCACCAAGAGATCTCGTCGAAATGCAGATCTGGATGGATAAGGTCTGGGGCAATGCTGACATTCTGCTTTTCTGAAAAGCTTCTAGGTAATGCCAACACCCCTGGTTCATGGATGGCATTTGGAGTAACTAGAACCTATGATGCCTTCATGCCAATGAGGATTTGCCTTTGGTAACTTCATCTGTATTTTTTTATTTTTATTTTTTGCAGCTGTAGTGATGGTGCTAAATAGCATGAGTGTCAGCTGGAGCGCCCGGATCCAGATTTTCCTAACCTTTTGCAAGCTCACAGCAATTCTGATAATTATAGTCCCTGGAGTTATACAGCTAATTAAAGGTATGGACTGAAAAGTAAATGCTTTTTAAAGGACGTGTCTGCTTTTGGTCTCTTCTAACAGTAACTTTCGCTTATAGTAGCAGAATCCCTTAATTAGTCTCAGCTTGTGGAACTTAGACTCTATACTGTCATCTAATTGATCTGAAAGGCCGCTACATTGGGGCGAGTTGGTATTTACAGCTAAATGGCAACATACACATTCAGACTAGGCCAAGCAACAAAATAAAGCATCAGTGAATCCTTTCCTGGTATAAACTGAAGTGAAAACTCAAAGTGGAGGCAAAAATTTTGCTGTTAAAATACAAATACATATGTCCTCTTATCTTTACATTAAAATAGTTCAGTGACAGTAATGAAGATTAAAGATATTTGGAAAATAATGAAAGATGATGAATAATTTTTTTACCCCCTGGTTATGATTCCTTTTACCTTGAGAATGGGCTCTTGATAGAAGGAGAGTCAAATATGGGAACAGTAATTTTAGAAACCAGACATTATCTGACAAAAATAGTCGTGAAACTTAATTTCTATTATTACATAATTTTTAATGTAAAATCTGCATTTCTACAGAAATATAACTCCATTTTGGGGGGAGTACTTGCCTTATAGAGTTGACCAGTAAAAAAAGATGAGATGGGCAATGTCATTTGGAGTTTCAGATGTTTTAGGGGAGAAGGCATTTGCAGTTGCTCGGATTCAATGGGAATTTTGGGGAGAGAAGGAGGTCCGGGTTTGTTATTAGCAAAGGATATGATAGTATGAGATGAAATTGTAAAGGAGTGACATGCAACTTGGGAAAGTTAAGTATTTAATATACTGTCTGCTCCAAGAAAGAGAATTTATTGCGAAATTTAATGACGTTTCAGGAAGAGAATTACACAAGGCAAAAAGAAATGCCGAAATCCAGCAAAGTCATTGCTGAGAGTTGAGGCATTAGTCAATAACAAATAACGAAAGCTCCATCACTCCAGCTGGGGAAGGGAGCTGCTTTTGTCCATTTAATAAGCCTAGTGGGAGATTTTAGCGCTCTCCTGGCTAAATGTTTGCCTCATCCAATGACCTCGGCCAACCCAGAATAAACAGAATAAAGAAAGGACATGAGCTTGCTCTTCCTAATTCACATTGGCCTTTGCAGAGTCACAGAGCCGACCTGCTCATACTTTATCTGATCCCATGAGAAATGCAGGAAAGATAATCTTTTGTTAGTATTTTCTTCTTTTGGGCTAACTTTCTAGTCTTCTGTAAGGGATTTCTTCTATTTTTGGAAAGGGTAGAAACCCTGGGTCATTGATTCTACTTTAGCTCTAATTTAAGTTGCAAAAGATGATATGCTATCCCTTAAAACTAAGATTTTTGTTCCCCTTTCTTTTTCTTCTTGGTTTAATGTAAGACTCGTTCACTTTTACCACTTGTTTTTGTGTGTATGTGAGGTGAGATGAGGTTACCCAAACGTTACTGTGTTGGAAATTCCTTGAGAGCAGAGGTCATGAGATATCTTTTGGATCTTTTTTGGCACTTCCAATGGGAGGTCCTTTAATTCAATCTTATGATAACAATGCTTACCGCGACCAAGCTTCTTCATGTATCTCATCTAATAGAGAAATAGCCTGAGAGTATTACTCCATTTCAAGTGATTTTTTAACATTCTGGAGAGCATTCTCAGCAGGTCTGTGTACTGTATTACTATGACATAGTGATTTTTTTTTTTTATCTCTAACTGGATCACGAATTTTTCACATTAATTTGAAGCTCCAGGGAGAAAAATGCTTTTCTAATACAGGTTGTGTGTGTGTTCTCACTCATCAGACCCTGAAAATAGTTCTATTCTGTGTGTACTCTTGAGGGTTTGTTAAACTTCCCTTTGAATAGCATGACTCTTGTCTTCCTGAGATGTCTGTTGTGTAGCCAACATCCTCTTGAAGTTTAGAAATGCCTCTCTGTCATACTCTCAAAATGGCACTTTTCAGGATCTGTGCTCGGGACCCGCTCTTTACAGTTTGGTTTCTCTTATTGATTATTCAGTGCTGTATTATTAGGAACACTGTCCCTTCAGGCCAAGGCGCCCACAGATCATGATTAAAAAAAAACACAACAGATGTTTTTCTCTGACTTCCAGTATTTACAGTTCCCTATATGAGGATGCAGAAATGTTTTAGTAAAACAGGCTTTTCTGAATTCACGCCATCATTTGTAAAAGTGAGCTACATTTGGGAATCAGCTGCCTCAAGGGAAAAATCATTTAGTGTATAGCTCAACAACCTCCATTTCGGGTCTCAAAGCTCCCACATATTATATTGATATATATATTGAGTCTGGGCAGCCCAGGCAGCGACTGAGATTTGAGTGAAGAGAGAGGGTCTCATACACTTCAGCCACCTCCCATTCCCATTTTATTGACTTACATGAAGACCAGTTTTGAAACAAAGTCACACTTTCTATTCAGGTAATCTCATTTGCCTTTTTCTTTCTTTTTTTGGAAAGAGACTTTTTTTTTATGTTTAACCCTAAATATTGGCTGACAAAATTTGAATTTGTATTTTTCTGTAGTTATCCAAAAGATAATGATGATTCAGAAAGTAGAGAAAAATGTGATAAGTGTTTGATCCCTATGTTGATGTAAAATGTATTAGGAGAAAAGCAGAAAGCAAGTTAAATGATGTGAGAATTATCTTCATTCTAAAGAATTCAGCCATACTCCTAGAAACTAGTTTACGGAAGATCTTTTTGTCTTCTTTCATGGTCAAACTATGTCAAGAGAAGAGGCACGCTCAAACAAGGGATTGCTTTTCAAATGCCATTTTCCTCTTTGCTAGAATTTTATTAAAAGAGAAATCTGAGGCAGTGTTCGTGGTGAGTCAGTATACTTTGGGACTCCACCTCTAGAACGGGTACAGTATTAGTAGATGAAGTGGGCAGTGAGCTGAGAGTGAGAAATCTGCACCTGCCACAGTGTAGTTCATCACCAGCCCCCGTTCTTTGAAAAGTCTTGAAATCTTTCTGTTCTCACTGCAGGGCAAACACAACACTTTAAAGATGCCTTTTCGGGAAGAGATGCAAGTGTTATGGGACTGCCACTTGCCTTCTATTATGGAATGTACGCATATGCTGGCTGGTAAGTTGGTATCTCTAGATATGGTGCTTTGTCTGCTTCAGTAATTGCTTGGAGTGTGTTGATTTAGTTCCCAGCAAAGTGCTAGGCGGATGTGAACCGTCACAATCCAGTGTGATTTCCTTTACTCGAAGTGAGAGAGATGGCCGGCTCATTTCACCAGGCCAATGTTGTACGTGTGACTTAAAGAACACAAATGTTGCTCTGGTTTCCAATCAAGGTGACTACTAGATTTAGCCTGATGTTATCTAAAAACGAACAAATGCTGGGTCTTAAGAATCCGTACAAATCACTTATTCCAAGTATGGATCCGTAAGGACATAATAGTGGCAGGAGATATTGGAGATCAGTATTTTGCTTGTGCAAAAGACCTTTAGCTAAGGTTCCAAGGGTGTTTCACATAGTGATTAATTGATTTTTCTCCACCTTTCGATGAGAAAGAAATAACTCAGATATAGAAATAAGTCAGGTGCTCCCGGCGGGTAAAATGGTGCCATAAAGGCCGGGAAGGAGAAACCAAGATAACAAAACCAATTGTACTAGGTAACCTGTTATATTTTAAAGAACCTTACAGATTTCTTAAAATGTCCTCAAATTTGAAAACAAAATATACAGCAAAGATGACTGAATAAAATCACTATGCCCCGGGTACATTGCCTCTGATGCGTGTCCAGCTGTGATACTGATCTGGTCAAAGTGTGAGAACTTTGTGCTTGTGCCTTGCTTTGTGCAGGAATTTGGACAACAGTAATCAGGGATAACAGTGGGATTTTTTTTCCTAATTAAATTTGATTGATCTAGTAAGATTTGGTTGAAGTGACTGTAGCAAGGAAGCCCGCAAGGTAGAAAAGGAGGGTTTAAACATCAAAATCATTGTAGTAAAATTAACTTTTCCTGTTTTGGGGTAATTAGTAGCAATAGTTCTTTTTTTTATGTTTTATGGAGCTAATAGTTGTACAGGGTTAGCTGTGAAGGATGTTCTGTGAGTCTAAAAATAATGTCAGGAAACTACACTAGCTCAAAAATTATGTAAGTGCATTTCAAATACAAATATAATTTCCTTTTGTTTCTTTAGTTTTTAAGACCTTACCTCCCAGCTAATACATGGAATGTAAAGATATATTTCAAAATAAATGGAATGTATCCCCTATTAATTGCATAGAGTTATGAAAATATAACATTAGTGGAGAAATAGGAGATGACAGGAACTTAAAATCTTAACGTGGCTTTTGGAGAAAAATATGTTTGGAGGTCATTAGAAGATTGTAGCTCTCAGGAGCCTAGCATAAAATATTTGTATGTTCTCAGAATATTTTTAAAGCTATTGTGTGTAAGCATTAGTCTCGAATCACTCAGTAGTTCTGAAGTCTTTTCATTTTTGTCCAAAGCACGATGTGGTGCTGGGCAGAGAAAAGAACGGAGTTGTGATCACAGGGTGAGTAGCAGAATCAACTATTCTGTGTCTATTCAGCCTGGATCAGAGCTCTGGGGCCCTGGGGCATCGGCCAGGCTACTGGGAAGGTCACCAGAAGACACCAGGGCAAAGCGGGGAGGTAGCAGAAGCTTTCAGCTGGAGCCAAATGTTGGGAGCCCAGCAGTATTCAGTCAGGAATGTGGAATGTGGAGATAGTCACAAGGGAGATTTGATTAATTCTATTGAATGGGATTTCTTTCGCTTGTGAGTGCCTCGCATCTGTTCCCACAGAATATTAAAATATTCTTCTGTCTAACTCACTGGCCCCCCTGCCAGCACAGAATATTCAGGTCACCTGCTTTCTGTGGAGCAAACCTCCACTTCTGCAGGCTTTCGAGGGCTGCTAGATTTCTTCATGGAAGAAGACTCTTTTCATTTTGAATTTTCTCATTACCTTAATATTTAGTTTTATTGGTATTGAGCCCCAAAAGTGACCCTTTTTAAAGTGACGTTACAAGACAATGGAGGTGACATAAACAAACTTTATCCACCACTTCATGAAGCAGGCAGTCTCCACACTCAAGTGTTCAGAGCTCTGCAAAGTGGGGCTGCAGGTAGGAAGCTTTTATCAGATAAAAATGGGGAACAAGGAGAGATAAAGAGAAAATGAGTAAGAAACAGGAACTAAGCATAGAACCCAGAGTTGGGCCACAAAATTTATTTCAACACTCTATACGGGGTAAATGGGGTTTCTATGAAAATTTCATTATACTTTTACCCATAAAATCGTCATGTCTACTCCCTATTTTAAAGAATGAGGAACTGTTGATTCTCTTACGTTATTGAGGGTTCAGTCATAGTATTGGAAATGAAGGCTAGGATTTTAAATGAAATGTTATGCGACAACAAGAAGCTTGTGCTGGGGACTCACAAGTCCCTTTGTGTCCCTAAAGGTTGTTCTGCTACCTGAGAGCCACTTTGTGGATAACTAGAACGAATCTGGCTGTTCATCTGTGGCCATTAGTTTTAGAAAAGGAAAGTCCTGTTCAGGAAAAATCGTCTGTTGATTTGACATTCCAGAAGAAAAACTTATCTGGGTGTAAACGGAACACAATGGAGACTGAAGGAGTTCCCAGGGAGGGGCGTATTTATTCACTTTCCGAATGTGATCCCGCCTCTCTGACCTTCTCTGTCTTTCATGATATCATTACAAGACCGGGTTGTGGAATTATAAATGGAGCGCTCTAAATGAGCCTCTGCTGCTGCTGTGACAATGTTGGATGGAAAAAAAAAAAAAGAAAAGTAGGGGGCCATTGCACAGAAGTAGGACAGATGCAGCTGTCGTCAGAACTCCACCACCTAGGGTGCAGGTCAAAGCATCGGGCCCCTGGCTGTCCTAGAGGTCTCGCTCCGTTAGCAACCCACCTCCTACATGCTGAATAGGAAAAAGACAGGCCAAACCTTGGAGCTGAATAGAGTAGGCTGTTGGCTGCGAGGAGAGCAGAACCTTTTTACAATGATGAAAACCCCTTCAGAGAAACATGATTAGGGGGAAAAAAATCATTAACCCAGCCAGGTCACAGAGTTGGGTCAGAACAGCTTTAATATCATCGCCAGTGCCTGCATTCAGAGAAATATGTCTGCCAGTCTCCCCTGTGGCCCAGGGGAGCTCAGCCAATTCCAGGCCCATATCCTGATCCAGAGCTAAATATTGCTTGGTGGATTATTTTTTTATTTTTTATTTTTTTAGCTATGCGACAGAAAATAGGGTTTCAGCATCATTTTTCTCCCCTTTAAGTCCTATCCTCAGTGGATTTGGTCTTTCTAAGGCACCTGCTGGGATTATTGTGTACCATTGTGTTAAATCTAATCTGAAGAATAAGCTTTTTAAAACAATTCACATAGTTAGGGACTGAAAGGCATTGTCAGCTTTATGGCGCCTTTTATACACAATCGTGGAAAAGGTGGAACAAGAGATCTTGTGAACGTTCTCTGGAGGCCTTGAGGAGATGTAAAGCAAAGAGAATGCTCGGGACTCAACTGCTGAAGACTAGGAGAACATAAAGGTCTATTTCCCAAAGGAAGCGAATGTTTGGACCAAAATAAGAAGCTTTCTCTTTTCTACCCCCACCCTGCCCCAAGCCTTTTCCTTTGCTCTATTCTCTGGAGCTATGGCAAATATTTGAAATTGTATTCTTTTTTTTTCTTTTAAACAAATATTTCCTTTTAAGCTTTAACATCATTGGGGGAAAAAAAGACAACAGTTTTTAAAACAAGCATTAAGAAAGAACTGGCTATTTTTGACATGAGAGGCCTGGAAATTTTTCTCAGTTTGTACAGTTTTTTTGTTTCACTTTTTTTTTTTCTTTTGATTTTTGCATTTTCTTCCTGTACTTCCCATCGCCTTGGGCTTATAACAAACACATCACATCCTTCAGGGTGCATATTCCACATATAAGTATTGATTGTTGCTAGCCTTCCTTGTAACATTACGACCTCTATTTTTAGAAACATACTCTAGTCGTTAGAAAAATATATCTTTGGCTGATAATTTTTTAGATCAACTTTATCGCTACTGTTTTCTCAGCTACTCAGATATTTCTACGTAAAACAGATCCTTAAAATATTAGATACCTTAGCTTGTTAAAAGACAAATGAAGGCATATTAACGTTTTTAAGAGTTTATTTAAGCAAAAATCGATTACAAGGAGGCAGGATCCAATGTAGCAGATGGAAAAGAGCTCTGGGGAGCTGTATAGAAATAAAGACTTTTATTGGCAGAAGGAAGCCAGAATGAGGAAGTTATCCCAGGCAACATAGCAAGTTGATTATGGCAAGGTCACTTTACTTCCCTTTAGGTAAAAAGGCCGGGTGGTTATTGCAAGGTCACTTTCCTGTCTATTGGTCCCATTACCTAACTAGTGCTGGTCAGATGATTCTCGACTGACTGGCTTTAGATTCCATTTCCGAGAGAGCACAAACTATGTTTTGGTTTGGCGATATGGGGCTTAGCATAAGTGGCCATTTTGCACCTGTTATCTTGTTTTTAACAGCCATGAGCATCAGCTGCCTAATGTGCATTTAGATGAGTTTTTTTTATGAAGATGGAATATGACAGGTTTTCTCATCTTTGTTTTAAGTCATAAGAAACTTTCAGTAAAATGAAGACTGATGGGCTAATATTCCAGACATTTGGCTTTAGGTTAGAGAATTTGTACCTACAGACCGGTGCTTTTGTGGACCTGTATAATTGATATTCTAATTTTAAGGAATGATAAGAGAACAGAAGAACATATTGAAACTATGACTTTTTTATTTTGCGGAAAGTTTCTAAGCCTATGTAATGAAGAGGTAGAAAGATGTTTGTCTTTATATATTTAGTTTTCCTCATTATGACCCTTTAGTTTTCCCATCTTCACAAGCCAGTTGTGTACGTATGCATATGTGAGGATGGAGTCTACTCCGGTCTTACATCTTGGATCCTTGAGAGATAACCACAGTGCTTCAAAGGGTCTCCAGCAGTTCCCTTAAATTAGAAGTAGTAGTCAAGATGCAAGATATCCTGCATGGGATAAGGAGAGTCACAAGTGAAGAAAAGGAATCTGAAGTTTTCTAGGTCCAAACGTTAGGGTAATATTTGCAGTCTTACAGAACTTGAAGGTAGAACATTGTGTGCCCAGATTGCTGCTCACACTCCTGTGCGTAGCACTTTGCGAGGGCCCTGTGCTGTGCACAGTCTGGAACGTCCTGGTGACCCTGTGCCAGGGTAAATGTCAAGTGTTTTTGAAGACTTAACCTGTGCGATGACTCTTCTAGAAAGTCTTCCCTGACCTGCCAGTTGGGTTAGACCTTCCCTCACACCTCCACCCATCCCCCATCCCCTGCCCCCATGGTGTCCAACTGTCAGCTCTTTGAGGAGAGACTAGGGATTTTCCACTTTTATTTCCCCAGTGACAGACACATAATCTCACCTGTTGCTGGGGAAGAGGAGGGGGAGGGTTGCAAAAAATGGTAGAAAATTACTGTCAGTAAACATATAGATGACCCAGTGGTCACATTCTGAGTATATAACCAAGAGAATGAATGTGTGGCCCCCAAAAGGAAATGTATAAGATTATTTATGGTATCTATATTCACAGTAGCTATAAATTAGAAATCCAAACGCCCACCAGCAGTAGAATGTATGTTACCTTCACACAATGAAACACAATAAAAAATAATAGGTCACTGCCACATGCAGCCACACGGATGAGACTCACACACATGAAGGCCAGCCAAAGGGCCAGACACAAAAGAAGAAAAGTGTACAATAGTTTTACAAGCAAATATCAGTCCATTATGATGAAACAAGCAAACTAATGCAGGAGGTGGAGGAGATGAGCAGGACTCCAAGAAGAACTTCCAGGGAGCCTGAAATGCTTTCCCTCTGGTTACAGAGATGTAGGAACATGTGAAAACTCAAGTTATGCAGTAAGGTCTGTGCGCGTTACTGTTCGTATGTTATACCTCTATAAAGATGTGAAGGAATAAAAAATAACTCCACCGGTACAGTGTCATAGGAAAATGATTTGTGGGAACAGTTTCATCTTGCTAAAAATATTTGTCCATAAAGTTTGCATAGTTCTCAGATTGATTTGAAACATTTAAAATGTGAAACTTTGGTGGTATGATTATAAAATATGTCAATAGCTTGTGATTTATGTTTGTTTAGGTTTTACCTCAACTTCGTTACTGAAGAAGTACACAACCCTGAAAAGTAAGTAGCCGTATTTACTCTGACGTGTTTATGAGGAATAAATGTAAAGTTATGTAGTTGAAAAATTAGACCTTAAGAAGAAATTTAGTGTGGGCTAATCAGCTTGATACTCATCATCATCATCATCATCATCATCATCATCATCATCATTTATCATTTAGACAGATCAAATATGTTTGATTGCATTATAAATTAGATATAAATAACGATTGTATATCCTACATTCAGTACTAAATTCTCTAATCTATTTTGTAAAAACCTACGTATAACTTAACACGAACTCTCAGCGGCCCACAACTGTTCCATAAGTCATTGACTCCAAACATTATTTCTAATGATGCACGAGTTTTTGCTAGCCAATTATAAAGAATAATGTAATTAATGAATGATTAGTTAAGAACGCCTAGAAATAGCTGCATAATATTATAGGAACTCGTAAGTTGTGGAAGTTGGACGATTGTCTTTACGGTTCGTTCCTAGATAATACTTTTGATGATTAGAGGATTTGATGATAATTTACATAATTTTTCTAAACTAACTTGTTTTTAACTTAAAATGTAGAAGAATGAATTATTTTTATGATTTCTGCATACACATTTGACTTTACAAAGGAAAGCAGCATCATCTGTGGTCTGAAGAGGGAAATTTTAAAAAGTACAGTGTAAGATATAGACAGAATAACATTATTTACCTTGTTCCAGCCATTGTGCTAGGAACTTTTTACATGATGAATGAGACTCATATTTACGTTCTTACTGTCCAGTCAATAAGTGAAGTGTATAAACAAATATGACATGGTGTGACTAACAACATAATAGATAATGTACCCCATCTGACAGAGAGGAAAGGAAGAAATACTTAACTGTACCTAGGGAGAAGTTGCTTACATACATTCGCAAATAATGAGTAAGTGTTTTTTAGGTAAATAGGAGCTAGAAGGAGAGAGTTAATTACTTAGTTCATTCTTCACTCCAAGAAAAGAAATAAGTACAAAGGTGAGTCAGAAATAGCCATGACACTGGAGACTATGCCAAAGGGTTGACAATTAATGTAGACTAAGACATTGTGGCACCACGTATTTTGGGAGATGGTAAGATTTAGCCAAGTACCAGGGCAGTCAGAATTTTGAGCACACAAGCCAGCAATTGAGTTTAAAATGATGTTTCATATTATTGATTCGGTTGTTATGAAAACCAAAATGTATTTTAAGCATGTGAAAGGGTTGTTTTGAGAACTATGATAAATCTGTGACGATGCTTTTATATTTATAACTGAAACTGTGGTAGAGAACATACATTTACCAGGAACGAGATCTTCATAGCATGACCTTGAAATGATAAGCTTCCTTATGACTCTAAATCCCTCGATTACAGAGATAAATAGGTTGCCCTGTCCCTTCCATTTTTGAGAATAATTAGTTTGTAAAAAGAAACATAGATAAAAGCTCTTGCTCTTACTAGATTTTACATAAATGATTTGTTGAATTTTCATTCTGGGAGCTTACTATGGTTTATGACTATCTCTTTTAAGACTACAACATTTGTTTTGAACACCAGTTACTAAAATCAGAGACTATTTCTTATGAAAAAAATGTCAGTATAGGTCTGTGGGTGTGCCCAATAACACAGGGACACTTATTATACTGTACATCAGTGGCATAAATAGAGTTCACATTCTCTTTTACTGTTCTGACCGTTCAAGCATAGTTTTGTTTGCTATATGTACAAACATGCTCTTACGTTGATTAAGCATATTTTAAAATTATGCCATTATTACTGTGACTTGAATTTCTGATATATTATACCAGTCAAAGGTTTTCTTCCTCCCTTTCTCTCTCTCTTAATTTTAGGGCCTTAGTCTTCACTTGTTGATAATATCTGTGTTTCAACAAAGACAAATACCAAAGAGCATTGGTGCATTGATTCAATGTTTTTTTAATTGTCTCATCTCAAAAAAGAGAATAATAATAGCACCTACTTCATTGGGTTGTGGAAATGAGTTAATATGTACAAAGTACTTAGATTAATTCTCTACATGTTTGGTTGTGACTATTACTATCTCCTTATTTTAGGAACAAGATACATGTTACTCATAACTATGCTCATAACTATGAGTCTTTTCTAGGTTTCAATATCCCAAATTATTCTTTCTTCAGTGTTTTGAAAGAAATATGAAAATGTTTTCACACTGTTTTGAAGCCTGTTTTCTGAACTTTCAGGACTAAAATTAAATATGAATTTTATGGTTTCTGCTATTCTCATGTGCAGATTTCCTTTAATTTTCATATTTGGAGAAAGTAAACTTGTATTTTAAAGGAGAAACTTATAAGAACTTTATATTTTTAAAGTAAATATTGAAAATAATTTAGACTAAGACTATTATTACTGATTACATTGGATGAAATATTTTCATTTTCTGGAAATCTTGATTCTTCAAACGTCATTAAATCTTCTTAGCATACCTTTAATTTGATGTAATACTTTCAGGTCTTAAACGAAGGAACTTTTCAGAACTGATTAAAAATCTCTGGAATTTAGGTCAAGAGAATGAGTAACTGTTGAGTTTTAAGTTGATGAAGGAAACCTCTGATTCCTTTTGTTCTTTCATACTAAGTAGTCCAGGATATTTAATTTTTGCATGGATGATTCTGTATGAAACTTAGCCAACATTTTTATCTTCTCAAAATCAGAATATGAGAAATCCACAAAATCTCCTTAATGGAAGTAAAGGTTAAATATATACTATGTCTTATCAGCCAAAAAAATTCAGGATTTTGAGCAATTTATTCAGTTTTTTTTTTAAATAATAACATTTTCTTGCAAAGCTGACAATCACCCAGGTCTTTTAAAGATAAATCTTACTTTTTAAATACAAAGAATGCTTTGGGAAATATTTATGGTTGAACATAGAGAACAGATGGCAAAATTATGTGGACCTAGTCCAGATGTGTAATTTGTATCATTTTGTAGGTAGACACAGCTCCAAAGAACCTTTCGTTACAGGGAGGATAATTATAATTTCATCTCCTTTGTGACGTGCCAAGACAAATGTGTTTCCCCTTCATGATGGGCGCGTGTGTCCAGGTGTGCGGTAACGTGCAACTTTCTGGCAGCTGGTGAAACGATTCATCAGCTGAAGGCACAATGTCTTTTAGTATTCTCCTCCCTCCCCCTAGGCAATAATTTTTTCCTAAAATTGTGACCTAATAGAAAAAGCAATCATTAATTTAGTTCAATAAGAATAGCAAGAGTGATTTAAAATATATAGAGTGTAGAAAAAGGTTAGGTGATCACAACTGATTCCCCTTTACCTGTAATTAATTTCAGTGGAAAATTTTCAAATTCCCAACATTACTCTGTGGAATAATTTCTGAACTGTTATTATGGGCATGACTTATAGAATAGTTATGTAGGTGTTGTAGCAAGTGAGAGATAAACTGGAATTTTAATGGGATAAAAATAACTTGTTCGTGATTTTTATCCAGTCTCACCTACTCTTTAAAGCTTGTAAAGCACTAGTCCTAAAATTTTGGGCAAAATCCCTACTCCATAATTATATTTCTAATGTTAAAAAATGTTTCCATGGTCTTTCTTGTAATGTCTTCTTCTCTCGAAATAGCGTTAGATCTATAGAAGGAGCAATACTGTAAGGCAGTTAACATTTTTATGTCAAAATACAGTAATGATTATTGAAATTTTATAATAATATGGAAATATTGCAGTTAATAGTGATTTATAGCATGATGACTGGCTCCAAAGATGACTCTGTTAGACTTAGAACAGTATTTTGAGAAGCATGAATGGAATCCCAAGGAATATCTGAATTTTAAAATGGTATCTCCCCCTGACACACAAAACAAAATGTGTAGCAGTAATGATTCCAATGTATACATTTGTTTCAAAAAATCAAAGTGTTTTTATTTGCAAATCTAATGAGTTTTGCCTATGACATTGCTTTCGTGGTGATTGTGTGATCTATCATTGTTCAGAAAGTAACACAGTGCAAAGAACATATCATTGAGATGTATAATGTTTGTAATCCTGCTCTCAGATTGATAAATCATGTCATGTGTTGATGAAAGCCAAGAAAGGAATTGCTTTACTTTGACCTTGGGGGTCTGAGATTAGTCGGTTTGCCTATTAGGCTTGTTTCAGTGTTCTTCTCACTTCATTTATTCCTTCTGTTCTAAGAGTTGGAAGTAGTAGACTTGGAGGAAGTCAGTAAAGCTTGATATCATCAGTCATTTTTGAAGAGCAGGCTATCAACATGCTCTGAATAATCAACTTTAATAGAAGGTTTAAATAATCAGAGTGTCATGTTTAATTAATACTCTGCCTGTTGCCAATTTATATTAATTGATGCCTGAAAGTCATTGCACCTTGTACCGATGAGAAGAGAACCTTGGTTTGGGAAAATGCCCGAAGACTGTTAAGGCAACGTGATCGATCAGACTGATTCATAAATGGTCCACAGTTATGTCAATTTGCATTCAGCTCAGATGTTGCCGTCTTAAATTCTCAGTATATGTGTTTTTATCCTTATGGACTTGTGTTTAGGCATTTCTAATGGTGGTATATGTTTTCATAAGGCCTGTTGCTTATAGGACATATAAAACTGATGACCTGATTAAAAACACAGCAAAATAAAACAACTTAAAAATCGTGCTTAAATGTGCTGCAGCAGAGTTGCGTGACAGAATATTAGAGGTTGATTTGAAATCTTTGATTCTGCATCTTGGCATTTTAAGGATGCACTTTTCGATGAGAGACAAATCATTTTTTACAACTTTCGAACTTAAGAGTTGCTAGAAAATAGCATATAATATCTTAATTATGTTATGTGCAGACTATAGTGACATTATATTTTGTGATATTTTTTATTACAAAGTAGTGTTATCTATATTTTTGGAATACTTCCAAAGTGTTTATTTTTTTACAAACACTCAAATGATGTATGTTCTGAAGGTACATAAACCAGTTGTCACAGAAAATTACCTCACTGTAAATAAACGTACATAGAAAAATCTGGATTATTAAGCAGAATCAATTTGTAAAAGTATTTGCCAAATGACTCTCTTAAAAATGATGTCTCCTAATCAAGTTGATTTGTAAAATTTAGTTTAATTGCAAGTTTCCTAAGGTTTCACTGGCAAAATGAAGCATCTCTTTATTAACGACAAGGCATTGTTAGAATTATCTGAATATATGGCAGTGCTTCTCGTTGAAATAATTGATGCTTCAATTAAAATTACTTGATTTGGTACATTTCTACTGGAAATATATATGAAAAGTTTTTCAAATCCATTGTTAAATATGTTTCACATTAGATATGTAAGGATACTGGTTGAGCCACTGAGGCAGGCAGAAGGGGAATATTTGGCCAGATGTCACAGGGAAGAGATGATTCTATATTCAGAGAACAAGGTCATCAAGTTACTTGTCCTTGCCATGGCTCAGTCTAAAAGTTTCTCGCTAATGGAACATGTGGTTGATGTACCCTGAGATCCAAACTCTTGCATTTCTCAGCTTCGCATATGCATAAAAAATACATTTGGCTCAAACACAGTTTGTTCATGTAAGGCTAACATGTCAGATAAGTGGTGTGGAAATTATAAGATTATATTATAATATTTTATCAGGCAGTAATCAGAGCAGACAGATATTAATCCTTCATGTGCTTTGTGGAAGCCATTTGGTTTTTATTTATTTATTTTTTTAATTATAAGGATTCTAACTCCATTCTGAGACAAGAATTTGAAGGTCGATGCTTTTGACTTTTGTGTGTCCTTTATATAATTGTGTCTATATTTGAATTTTAATATTATCGAAGTCTATATTTTGAGTATAGAATCATAAACTCATGTTTTAGGAGCAGTAATCGTGGCTTATTTCATTTTACCCTATGTCTCTATTCCCTTTAATCATCCATAAAATGAGACCACAAGGGGTATGATGTGTAAAATCAAAAAATTTCAGAATTAGAGGGGACCTTGGGTACTATCCAACCTAGCTTTGAACCAGCTGCATGGATCTCCTCTATAATATCTTTAACCAGATATAATTTATATTAAACGAAATGAGAAAATGACTACAGCCTTCTCGAACGGGGCCACCAATAGTTTTCACTGAGTGTGTTGATTAGCAACCCACCGATTTCTGTGGCCATTTCAAGCTTTGATAAATCCTGGATTGGGCAGCATCAATAGGGTGGGTCAGATGTCCTGAGTGTAATAGGTATGGGCCATACGAGAAATTAAATGACTTACACCAGAGATTACAGAGTTAGAATCCTCTCATCTGAAGGGAAATAAATACCTTTGACAATCAGAAATAATAGGTCAGTTATTAGATTGTCTCCTGCTTTTGAGTTTACATTTCAGTAAACCCACCTTATCCATATTCTCATGTATGCCACTCAGCGACCCTTCTCTATGCCTAGATTTGAAAGTTAATGATTGTACTCAAAAGGTGTCTCTTACATAAATTTTATGTTCTGAATCATACTTGGTAAAATTAAGTTGTCTATTGCCCGCTGCTTGGCACTCATTAAGATTCAGTGTTGTTTTAAGAGTCTCACAAAAATAAATGATATCCCATGTTGTTTAGTATGGGCAGAGACAAGATGCATCCAGGCCATTGGGTTCACACTTGCTATGCACTGGAATAACTTTGATAGTTTTGTTCTGGTCATATTCAGGCATGGACCCAGCTTATATATATATATCTACTCAGGAAAGTGAGCAACTTTTAGTTTGTGTAGGAGCCAGCTAAAACTATTAGATGTAAACATCTAAAATGAACCCGCCGAAGTTGAGACTTTCTGGGAAAGAATGGTTTCCTTCACTTTTATGAACTGTAAAACTCTGCTTTCTGAGTCTTTGAAAATAGCACTGGTTCTGGAAATCGAAATTCTAATCCTGCCTCCTCTTAACTAGCTGTTTGACCTTGAACAGACCTTTAAATTGCTTCTGAATCTTTGTTGGGCATTTTTAAAGAGGGGGTAATAATCCCTATGTTATAGTCCTCGTGGGATTATAAGGATAAAATATATGAAATTCAAAATGTTAATGAGCTCGACAAATAATGTACAAACACCATCGGCAACCCAAATCTATATTCTTCAAAGATTAGACTATTTCACAATCTTTGAAAAAAGTTAGAGGATTAGCATAATTGTTTTTATGAACGGGGGTGCCTTTACCACACACGTGACCTCTTAATCAGCTTGAGAAGTTGTTCTGCAACATCAGCAAAGGACTGATTACTAGTCGTTAAAAGGTTCAGAAGATGATGAGAACTGCTTTTTATTTAATAGTCTCTAACCTCCCTCAGGTGGCAGTATGCTCACGCATCATAATCAGAATGAATTTCCGGGCAGATTTCTTTTCCCTCCTGAACTAAAGAGTTGTATGCCCACACTCACACTGTCGTCGTCACCCTGTTGGCTGATGTTGCAGATAATACGGATGAATTATTTGCACTTCTACTGTAGTCACCTATTTTTAGGTTCACTATCTTACCCAGAAACTCCTTTTTGAAATATGACAAACAAGGGATTGATCTGAGGGGCTGGTATCATGTAGTTAAATTGTTATTTTTATTTCCAGAAAAGAAGCATTGAGTTGATACCAAATGAGAACAAAAGTGTTGGTTAACCTCCACATGAATGTTTGCTTAATTTAAAACTGCATAAAACAACTGTAAACAGTGGGTTTTAATCTGAGAGCTAGATGGAGTACAGAGTAGCACTTCAGATTATTTTGAACAATACAGTGTATTATTTCCATTATTCAAAATGCAGTAACTTCTCACAATCATGTCATTAGTCCATGAGAAGAGTATGGTTATAACCCATGTCTGATGTAATGCATGGACTGTTTGGCTCCAAGGCTTATACCCTTTCCCCCACACCTCTTGGTCTTTTTTTGAGAAGCACAGCAGAAGTGATCCATGGGTGTACAAGGTGATGTAATGGCTAATTAGGAAAGTAACTTCCATGGAAGAGGAAGTTGGAAGAAGAGTAGGACTGACAAAAGTAGAATAGAGAAGTGAAAACATCTCAGAAAGGGTAAGGGCGTACACAAAGTCACGGAACAATTTAGTGTTTTCAGGGAATAATGTGTAGACTATTCTAGTTAAAGCAAAGGATTGTGAGGAGACAAGGTGGCAGCAAGGCGTGGATGCTGAGATGTGGTGAACCTTAGCCTCCAACACAGAATTTTGGACCTGATCCAGTAGCCCGTGGGATGGGATGTGTGGGTGTATGTTGCAATTTGAACCTGATGACAGGACTCAGTGGATCTTCTTTTTGTTACATTTTTACAGTTTGAAGAGAGAGTCCAAAAAGTCACGTCTCAATCTTCTGTTATATGTTTATTTTTAATAAAAGCAAATATTATTGAAAAGTTAATCACCTCCTAGACTTGACCCAATGCTAGAATCAAATCACGTAGCAGAGAATTCTGGCAAATAGCACCATCATCTCCACACTGTCCCAGCCAGAAAATATGGACTAAATTGTTTAGATAAAAAGGATGAGTCAATATAGCGTTCACATACTCTCTTCAAAAATATAGTCATCTTTTTTTTTTAATAAAGATGTTGTCACTTAACTCTCCATGCAAATGGAAGAGCAAATGAGATTAAATTAAATCAGAGCCCATTTTAGCGTAAAATTTATATTGAGAAGTTTTGAAATGAGAATTTGGTTAGGTGTTGGAATTCTCAAAGTAGAAAAGGGATTGTAATTTAGCCATAATTCTTTAGAAATGCAGGGTGAAGAAATGAGGCAGGCCATACCACAGGTCTAACATTGCATTTTAGTAGGATAAAGGAAGCCCTTAGTTAGCTTTTAAGGTCAGAAATCCTGGGTCAGAGTTTGGAAATACTGCTAAAAAGATGTATTAAAGATCTGACTTTCAAACATTCTAGGAGAAGGATGGGTGCAGGAGGAGAGAAATAGCAGAGTAAATTCATTTCTTTACCCACCTGTTAAGTGGATATTCTCATGCTTATTTTGCAGGGTTTGTAAGAATTAGAAATGATGTAGTGATTGATGTGTCTGATAGCACCTGGGTTATCAGAGACACTTATTTTTTAATGGTAGACCATTTACCTTTTATTGTTATTATCAAATATCATATCATTAGTTTATTTGTTATCCAATAAGGATTATCAGATTAGTTTGTGAACATGGGGAAGCTGTTCTCCCCCCCGCCCCACTTCTGTACCACTCATGTGTTGGATTTGAAATCCATTATGACAAGGTAAAGGACACCCTTATTTGAAACACCTTGCCACGGGAAGCAGAAGTTATCTCAGTCTCAGTCAGGCAGGCATTTCTCATCTATGACATTGGGTGTTGCCTTTCAAAAACATAAAGTATTTCTTCGTTTTTTTAAGGAGACAAGCTTATAGCTTTTAAAGGTCAGAATGTTTTTCCCAGCTAACTGTTTAGTACTATGCCATATTCTCATTTCCCCCCTTTCTTATATTTTCTCTCTTAAAATTCAGGTGTGGAACACACAGAGCTATCTGTGACCAAAGCTAAACAATAATCAAAGCTGGTGCTCTTGGTCGAGCATACAGCAATCAGATACCCAGGCCACTGTTTTATATAGTAGGATGTAGACTGTGAAGTGGAAAATAGTACATGAAATGAAGTCTATGGCATAGCATTCAAATATTCACAATATGTAAAGAAAAAAATCCTAAAGCTGATAGTATGTAACACAAAATGAGAAGGGGACTAAAGGTGATAATGCCTGACTTTACGAGTACCGTTGTTTGTCGAGCCTGGTAGACTGTCCAGCACGCAGTGCTTTTTATAAGCATCCCATGTCTCACTTCCTCCAAAGTGTCTTTCCTTTTGGCCTTTCATTGTACCATTTCTCCATCCTCCCTGATGTTGTCAGGATCATTCTCTCAAGGATAGATACCAGAGGATGTGATAATACCTGTAAGTTCCTGGATTGTTTCAATTTTCAGGTTACCTATGTGTACACATAGTTCTCCACCCATTTCCCATCTTCCATTCACACATGGGCATGGCTGGCCTAGTTTATTAGTCTAATTCACGGTCGCAAGTGAAAACCCAGTGAACTCGACCTTGAGAAAATCACAAAGGTCTGGGATGTTAGAATTGGAAGGGAAGTAACCATCAAATTATCCAACCCTTTCATTGTAAAGATAAAGAAATGGAAGCCATAAAGATGGATTGATTTTTCTATATTGACAAGTGAAAATCTTGATTCCTTCCTTGTCTTCTTTCTAAATACTTAGTGTTATTGAATACAAATCTAAGAGAGATGGATATGGCAAGATTTTAGCCTTGAAATTAGTTGGGGGAAGAACGTAATTATTAGGCGTGACCTGTGTGTCATTTGAGAATAGAGCACAACTGCTTTTAAAAATGTGTAAAAGCATTAACGTTTGCCTGCATTCAACTTTCTAAAGCTCTTATTCAAACACATAATGAAAGAGGTCCTAGGCTAGCTGCATCAAGTATTTATTACTGGTTGTTTATTGAAGGTCACTGGTTGTAAGATTAAAACAGAAACTTTATGATTAGGAAATGCCGAAATGTTAGAATATTATATGGAAACAGCTGCTTTGTATTTTCTCTAGCATCTTTACAGATAAACTGGTTCTTAAGTAGTTCTGATATCTCAATGGGGGGCGATATTTATTTTTCTGTATTGGTTTTGTCAATCGATCAAAATCTCACTTCCTATATTCTAGCCCAAGGCAAGAAAAAGAGAAATTGATACAGAAGACACGATTAACTTTATTTAGAGCCAGAAAATGACAATAAAATTAAGTGAGGTAGATAGCAAGAGGAGGTCCTGATTGTAAACTTGTTTTGTAGCTTCCCAGGGTCCGGCGGAAGAGAGGTTAAATGTGTTTTAAATGTATGTAAGTGTTTAGCTCTTTGATCCTCATCATGCCCTGCGCTCATGTCAAGGAGAGGTTGGTTGGTCACATGTCACATGTGGAGGAAAAACAATGACAAACTGAACTCGGTGATGACTCTCTCTGAGCTGTGAAGCTGATTGCCTTTGTGCCCTGAACTGTGCTGAGGCAGAAGCCTCCAGCTTGGGTGGGGAGGTGCCCTTCTGACCGTCCTGTGTAGGATGCCAACCTCTCACCAGGCAGGGCAGGAGCTTCCTGCTCCCCCAAAAGAGCATTAAATCCTGCTCATTTCTATAGCAACTTCCAGGTGGAGTTTCCTCACCTCTCAGCCCTGCCTCCCCAGCAACACACCTCTCTTCCAGGGGTGCCTAGAAGCACGAGATAGGCTGATTATCTCTCCTCATATTTGTTTCTCCTAACAGAAACAGCTTGCATATTCCATTTTTAAATGGCTAGACCACAAATCTCCACCCACTAGTGTGGTCCAATGATTCACTCGGTCAAGTAGTAGAAAGGAAGATTTCTGTGTATTCTGTACCCTACTTAAGGAAAAGTCAAAACGCTATGTTTTTCATGTAACTTTATAACAATATGTAGCCTTGTCCCTTTATTTTAATACTAATCGGTGGTCAGATTCTCAAGTACCAGAAAATATGTAGGATATTAAAATCCACCATCTCATAATCACATCAAAGTGATCACCATTATTATTGTGATATTTTGTTTTCCCCCCTCTGTGTGTTTGTGCCGTGCACATATGTATTGTATCATAGACTTGAGATCAATATACCGATGCGTTTTTCTTCATGACCTGGCATCGTATTATGTATTTACTTGTTTGTTTGTCATCTCTCTCCCCTGTGAGAGCCAGCGCCTCATCCCTGTCATTCATCGCTCTGTCCTCAGCAGCTCGAAGGCACCGTGAAATCTGTCCTGCCATCGAGATTTGCAGCATCTCCGCCCATCTCTAGCTCTTCCTATTCATCTAGACCTCTCCTGCTTTTTTTCATTTAATGTCATTTTATTTAATTTCCCAAGATCGTTAAAGTCTTAGTACACACCATTTTTAACGGTGGTATAGTATTGCATGTGTAGATGTACCAATATTTATCCATTTTCTAGTTAGACATTGAAAATGTTTTCAGTTTTTTCTTAGTCTGATAATGCTGTGTTATACACTCAATCTCTAAATCTTCATAAATATTCAACTATTTCCTTAGATTGATAGAAGAGAGCTCTATGTCAAAGACGAACTTCTAAAAAGTCTCAATTCACTTTTAGAGTGGGTGTATCTGTTTCCTCTCCCAGCAGCTATAGTTAAGAATACTTAATCAGCTTTGAGTGTCATTATTTACAAAAACCTTTGTTAAATGAAAAGCAAAACTACACCTTGTCATTTTAAATTGCATGTTTTGGATCACGTATGAGGTTTGAGGCTTCTCCTCTGATTAATAGCTGTATGTGGTTATCATTACGGGACATGAATATTTGTGATTCAGCAGAATTCTTTATATTTATAGATACTGATTTTTTGCTATTTTTTTGCAAAAATACGAGTTTTTAAAATATAACTAAATTTTCTTTATGATTCAGCATATAGAACTTTGAAATTAAATATAGTAATTTAATAACTTAAATACAAATACCTTTAAATATAACCCTGTGTTTTTAATTTCTGTATGTTGCTTTTAAATCACAAATCTTTCTGCATCCCTAGATCATTTAAAGCTCACTCATAGTTTCTGTTTGTTTTTCCTGATTTCTTTTTATGTCAAACTTTTTTAACTTATCTGGATTTCTTTTCGTGTGATATAATGTAGGCTCTTGGTTTCCCCCCTAAATTTCTCAGTATCCCAGCATTTGCTAGACAGTCATACTACCCCTGAGCTTATGATATTTTACTTCCTTAGTTTATAATAGTTACTCACGTTTTGTATTATGACACTTGTCATTATATATTAAGTTTTATGTTTTATACTAAATTATATTTCAAGGTGATCTAGTCTGCTCAACTTATCTTTCTATTGATATGTCAGCCCATTACTATACAATTTTTATTATTAGAAGTTTTAATATTCTTTTTCTTATCTGAGGGAAAGGTGGCCTTAGTTATTACTTTTTCTCTGAATAAATCAACAGTGAGTATAGCCTATTTGTACAGAGGCAGTTTCTATTCTTAGCTTTTTATGCATAGGAAGAGCATCTGTAGAGTGCTTTGAAATTTAAAGCTCATAATTTTTTAAGTTTTCTTGGTCATAGTATCTCGTAATATAATCAGTGTTATATAAATATTTATTCTACATGTGTGGCTACATTTTTTATTATTAATTTGGTTTCTTCTTTTTCTGTCAGTTTTAAAAAATACGATTCAAAGTAACCTACAAGGTAGCTTTCAATTATATTAGTTTTACTCTTCTCCTTTTGACCTTTTTAACCCCTGAACTCTATTAATAGGATACCTTTTGTAACCATCCTTTATTTTTCCAGAATATTTTTAGTGAAATTTCAAATATGAAAATATTAATGGAAATACCCATGGAAACATGCAAACATTATTTTTTATGATCTTTCTAATTGTTGAAGTTGCCCTATGAAGGATTAAACATGAATGACTTTGATTCTTACGTATGTATCAACTCGTTGAATTTATATTCCTGAGAAATATTCCTTTATCACATAGTTTGTAAACACGGTGACATGCATGGCTCCTAAGCAACATACGTTCAAAAGAGAAAGAGGTTTTGTTCTTTGACAGTCTTCTTATCTTTGAATCAATTATCTGTTGGAAATTATTGGAATCCTATTTTTATGCATCTCACAGACATGCTACTTTTTTTCCAAAATGAGAATGGCAGCGTTAGATTACCTTGTTACAGGCCTTTGTTTTCTCATGGTGGTTCCAGTTCACTTGGTATAATCTAAATTTATTTAGAAAAATCAGCCTTAAGCACAATCGTGTCACTCTCTGAAATCCAGAAGTCATTCAGGAAGGTCTGTATTTTGACTGAGGGTGGCATCTGGCTGCCATAGCATGTTTAGAAGTGAGTCTCTCTTGAATGCCTTGCCTTTCTCGGCGACATCAGTTCAGTCTGTGGTCCATTCCCACTGTCCGCCTCCTGTCGATCGTGAGGCCTGATGCCTTCCATGGTCCTGACCCCCTCTTTGTTTGTACTGGCGACTCCCCACTGGTGGCCGGGCACCGACGATGCCACGCCGTGTTCCTCTTATGAGGGACTGCTCATGTGTGGCTGCTGTGTTTGATATTAAATCCGAGATGAACTTCAGGAGGTTTCCTGCTTTTTGTTAAAAATGATTTTGGCTAGGGGCTGTGTTATCCTGTTCATAAATCAGGCGTTCTCAGAGATTTAATAATTTAGAATTCACATGAGCATTTGGTGGAATAAACATTTATTTTTTCTGTTAAAGCTGCCTCTTTGCCTTTCCTTCTCTCTCTCTCTCTCTCTCTCTCTCTCTCTCTCTCTCTCTCTCTCTCTCTCTCCCTCTCTCTCCCTCCCTCCCTCCCTCCCTCTCCCCCCCCCTCTCCCCCCCTCTCCTCCTCCTCTCTTCCCTCTTTTTCCTCTTTATTGCGTCCATTAATTAGTTTTTTAAAAGTCTTCTTTAGGGAGATTTATAAAGATTTATCTCATGGTTGTGGAAAAAAATGTAAGAGGAAGAGTTTGGTTAAAATAATTCAAATATGGTTATTAACTTTTGTGAATCTTCCCATCACTGTTGGAATGAGCTTTAATTTTCTTTTTTTTTTAAATCTCGAGTTATATCTTCCAAAGCAGTTATCTTTCCTCACTCTTAATGAACCATTTTTTTTAGGATATGTCCTAGAAATAAAAGGTTGGTTAAAAAAAATAAATAAAAAAAATAACAATGGCCAAAATGGCCAGAAACACTTTTCATATGGGATTTCAAGCTACATAAAAAGTAGAGTTATTCTTTTTGTGACCAACAGTTCTGGCAATGCCTCTCAAAAAATGTTTGCATTAGAGATTTAGAGCAAATACTTTGAGGGCACTTTATAATGCTCAGTAAATGCCCTTACACTGTAGAATTTGATGAGTGTGAATACATAAATGAATATATTTGAAAAGACTACAGGAGTTAGAAGATGTTGTGATTCTCATTGAAAATGGTAGGGAATGGGAAGTACTGGAGAGGAGGGGTTTACTTAAAAAAAGGTGGGAAGATTTTGCTGGGGGAAGCTTTGATCTGAGACTTAATGTCAAGAATGAGGCATCCACGTGAAGATCTAGGTGTAGGGAAGAGATATGTTTCAGGAAGAGGGGCCTCCCTGCATCTTATCCTGCTTTAATTTTCAATTCCATGAAAGTAATTTTTTGTTGTGGTGGTTGATGTCTTCATCACTCATCACAATGTCCAGCATGCAGAAGATAACTGATAGACATTATTTAAATGGGTGAGCTCTGTTTGAAGGACTCTGATAGATACAAATGACAGTATCCTTAATAATATTACTACAGATGCCCCCCTGAAGTTCAGAGGATTTTGAAAACTTTGTTTGCAGTACAGTTTTGATAAAAGCAAATGGCCGAAAACACAGCAACTTATGAAGACAGTTCATGACTTCTGTGATAGTACGGTCCATGCACGTGGTACTCCAGAAGTCTGGCCTGGTCTGTAGAACTCATTTTAGAATCTGGAATAGTGGACAGACCACTTTCCTCTTAATAATCTACCCTAATGATCAATTCCTTCAGCCAGGCTGGCACTCGGAAGACGTAGGTGATGTAATGTGCTGGTATTCCTGATTGAGGAGAGAACCATAATCTCGAAACACAAGAGAAGAGGCTGTAAAGCTGGCATCCTATCCTCCCCTTTCAGTGACAGGACAAGGCAAAGGCAGATGTTTCCATAGGATGCTCCAGTATATGCAAAAGTGCTCAACTGAGTTCTCAAAGAATTCTGTTAAACAATCTTTATGGATTAGGTTTATTTGCTGAAGCGATTGAGTAATGAACTTCTAAGTGAAACGGACTTTAGACATCATTAATTCAACACCTTCTTCAACCATCGAGGGAGTTTATACCCATGGGGACCCAGTGAGATCCTGTTTCCCACCTAGTGACTGGGACATGACTCAGCCTGCGGGTTGGAGCCCAGAGAGATTTTTTTACAATTCTCTGAAGTCAAGCGAAAGCAAATATCAAAGGCAAAACTAGAGAAAAGATGTTGTGAAAGACAATTTACACTTGGGATGGTATATATAACTTTTTTTCTCAATTATAGGGTTATAATTGGGTAATGGGACTGAGGGAGAATATGGCAGAGAAGGGAAATTAAGCAGTGGCTGGGCTTATATAAGGGCCACGTCCACTTCTCTAGGACAGACAGTCCCTCAGCCACTGTACACCGTGTGTGACTTGAAGAAATGACCCCTGTAGAGAGGTCTGCCTATGACTCTTTGCAGTCTAAGAAAAGGCATATAGTAAATATAAAATGAATGCACAAAAGCTTATTTTTCAAAAGATTTAACTTTTGAGCTGAAAGAAAAAAGATCACAACATTTCCATTTCTGCTGGGAATATGATTCTTTGTAAATGGACAGCCCGAGGAGAGGGAAGGGAGGGCCTGTGGGGGGATCTGCCGTTCTGTGGGCCTTTGTGACCTTTATCAGGGAGCCGTCAACTGTTCCCATCAGAAGTCTTCATCATCACTTTCTTGCCGATGACATATCTCTCTAAGCCGGCAGGGTGCTTAGCCCATAAACTCTATTTCTTCTCATCTTCGCTTTTCTCTCCTGCTCCATGAAGCTGCTGTGTCATGTTCTCTGAGGCCCTGCCACGTGGACCAACACTTTGACTAAAGCCAAGTTGCAGCTGTTCTCGCATCAGCTTCATACTTTCCTACTGGGAATTTTGTTGCATTGAAAAATGATTTTCAAATACATACACATATGCCTATATAATGATTCATATATAGGCAACTTTGTAAGCCATTCCACACACCATAGGAAGCCAGCACTGGGTCCTAAAAAAATGACCTATGCACATAATTTGACTTGTAGAATCTAGAGCAGTTATTTTAAAACTATTTGAAAGCCCTGGATCACTTCAGTTGTCTGGCAGAATATTAATATAAAAATGTAAAAGAGGAGTTATCTGGTTAAAGTGAGTGAGAACAGTCTGGATCAATTGTGTGACTTCTATTTCAATTCCCAGTTATCAAACTAAAATAATTACTGATAACTCGAGACATCATTTTTGGTCAGAAGCAATAGTGTTGTCCGGTTGTCTGTGTTGGTTGTCTCCATGCTTACCTGCTGTATTTCTTATTGTGGGGCTGGTCAGAAAGGTGACCACACCTGATTTTTGTATGGATAGAAGAAGAGAAGCATTTCCAGTTCCTTCTAGGGCATGTGTTTGTGGCCTGCGGGAATTTTGACTCTAATTCCCATTCGCTGTGCCAGAGTGGGTATATTTATCTTATGTTGCCTTATTCTTAGTATATTTATTTAACATTGCATTGTCTTATTATGTGTCCTTGAGCAAAACAAGGGCAGTCGTGCTTTGATCTTTGTCGGATTGGTGGTAATTGTCAGAAGTGAAGGAGATTTTATATTTCAAAATAACGAACAATGAACTCTATCTTTGCTTTGTTTCTGGGAAGTTTGAATAATATATTTTTCACTAACCCAGCTTTTATAGATGTAAATGTGTTTGATTTTGTCATTTGAGACATTATTTTAAGAATGTTCTATCATGTACTAGTCTCTTATAAAACAAATAATATGGAATACAATCTAATGAGGGCCCATTTAAAAATCTTAAACTTAATTAATTGAGGTTTACAAATAGTCTTGCTATAATGAAGCCCTTCATTGTTTTATTAGTTAGGGTAATGCCACCTGCTATTGTACAAAAACCCCCAAATTTTCAATGGCTTTGAATAATCAAAACTTTAATTTTTAAGTCACGTAATAGCCCACTGTTGGTGTTCCTGGCTGACTAATGAGCTTTCTTCTACATGTTGATTCTGTGACCTGGATTTCCTCTGTAGTGTGGCTTTGCCACTCTGTAGATCCTCTGTGAGTAGCTGTCAGCGAAAGGGGATGATAGGACAACCCACTTCTTCTCCACCTTGGCCGTCTGTTGCCGCGTTGATACACAAGAGCCAGTCACATTCCCCCCTTGATCTGAGGGATTCTGGGAAAGGTGGTCTATCTCCTGTTTCTGAGGAATAACTTGTACTTTTGAAAGAAAAACACAGAATTCTGTTGGCCAGTCATTGTCTCAGCCATTCCTCTGAATCCCAGGAACTCTGGGACGTTACATCACCTTAGTGCATTTAGACCAAATTCTAAGAAAAATAATGAGAATTTAAGAGGTAGACTGTAACAATAATATAATGAAAATAAGCATTGAACATTAATGTGAAATTTAATTTATTGTTATTAAAATCGTTATTTAATTGCTATCATTTTATTGGAAACCAGCTTTGTTTTTGCGCACTCAGACTTGCCTACTAATATCTTTGTGTTTACTCATGATAATTATAGATAACTGTAATATATCTGGAAGACACACTCTAAATCTTTAGAAAATGAGGAAAAATGAGATGCAGACAGTGCAAACTTTTTACTTGTCTGAAATGCAAGCAAATGAAAATTTACTCTCAAGCTACACTTTGCTGAATAATTTTATTTAGGCACGAATTTATTCTAATAGTGGGATTAAAAAATATTTGTAAGGGATAAAAATGCTCCTCAAATGCTTCTGGCTGCTGTCTGCTGCTTCTGAATTGTCAGTTTTAATTCATTTTCCTATGTGGTTTGTTCCACTTTTCTCTCTCATGTATGTGTCTATGTTCATTTTTCCATGAGCCTCCTTCAGCCCTGCCACCTTTTAATCTGTGTCTGCTCGTTTCTTACATCTTCTTATAGGGCTCTCTGTCTAGTCTTTTTGTTTATGAAGTTCTTCATCCATGGACAATGGAGAGTGGAGAGGTTTAGATGAGACCTTGGTGGTCTTGAAATTTAAAATGTCTCAGTGAAAACACCCATAGCCTGACCATGACACCATAAGAAGCAGAGGGCAGATGTTTAAACAATTAGATCATCTCTGATCTTATTGTTTCAACTCTGGAAAACTATCATGAATATTATTTATAATTCATCCCTTTAAAAAATGTCAGAAATCACATAGCCGGATAGGATAGCTCCATGTCTAGGGATCTCTGGAGAGAGTGGAATGAGCAAGAATCAGGGACGATATGTAAAAATGTATGAAAGAAAAACCATGTAAATGAAAAATGTGGATTTCTTTGAGGTATACGCTTGTTTATCTTTTTGTCTATAATGTATGACTGAAGTTTGAGGAGTGAGATGAAATTAACAGCAGTGCTGACAGACAGTAGTTCTGCAAAAAAAAAATTGTAGGTAACAAAAATGTGAGAGAACTCAAGTAATTTCTGAGTCAAAGATCTACAAGAAAGCTTTCAATGTCTCTATGGGGTCATTATAATGAAAATGTGAAATGTGTGATTCTAAAATAAATAACTTGGAATCAAAAGATAATAAATTTTAAATCCTTTATATTGAGATGGATCAGTTATGTTTCAATTCCGTATAAATAAATAGTCCCTGGTTTACTAACAGAATTTAAAAAACACTTTGAAAACCCTATTTTCCTTTGTTTTGGTATCTCACGTGTTAAGAAGTTGGCCATTTTCCTGCTATTCTTAATCCCTGCTTTTATTCTTCCCTCCTTTTTGCTGAATGCCAAATACATGTGTTAAAATATTTACGATTTTTAAATAGAAAATGCGAAGCATCAACCACTTCTCTCAAAAGATTCCAGAACATATAAGAGCAGATTTTAACAGAACTGACTGTCATTATGCCCAGACCCATGGCTCAAAGAATTTTCACTGCCCTGGGATCCATAGTTGTATGGTCCTCATTGTGTGTAGCCAACGCAGGGAATCGTAGGAAACTATTTTGATTTACATAAATCCCAGAAGATTTTTTCACATTATGAAACAACTTTAGTAATATCCAAATTTCGTGTGATTACAGAATCACTCCTAAATTCTGCATGTGAGAAACCATGTCACCTTCAGGAATAATCAAGCTAGGCTGACTCATTCCATTTTCATGGCCAGAGTCTTTTTAGCCACTATGAAGTCTTGGAAGTGGTGGTTATTTCTGATTCTCTATGATGGTTACGAAGAGTATAAAGAAATGCAGCCCATTCGCAAGTGTATTTGTGATGAGCTACAGGAAAATATATACTTGGTTTAAAATGTGTCACATTTTAACCTTCAGCCTTCTGATATTTGCATCACTTAAGCAAAGTGTAATACATATTCATCAGTACGTAAGGATCCTAGGCATCTCGTGCATGGAGTTGAAGTAGGCACAAAGCAGCCATGATAAGCTAAGACGTGTCGTGGATATTGGGACTTTGAGCTGGAATAGCTAAGTTCAAGTTCCAGGCCTTCCATTTCCTGCTTTTGTGACCTTGGCCGTGTCATGTAATCCCTCTGAGCCTTGGTTCGTTCCCTCGTTGGAAAATGGGAGGTATTACCTCCAATTTCTGTGGGTGGTTGTGAATTTCTTTTGTTAAGTATTCATATTCTAGCTCATTCCACAGAGGATTGGAAGTGACATGTGCATATTTGAAGATAAAATGTATTTGCTCGCACTTTGTAGATTATACAAAATGAAGTACAAGCCATTTCTGTTGGGACCTACTGGGTTCCTGGGGAGGTCTTTCCCTTAGAATGAAAGAGCTGCCGAGCAGATGTTCCAGAGACTTCCATTTAAGAATTTCAAGTGAAGCAAATATTTATCCATCTGTGACATGGACTGGCTCTAGGTGCCAATTTAAAATAAACCTGCAAGAAAATAAGACTATCCACGACTTTATGATTGAAGGCCATTCACGACTAACAAAAGTATCAGATTCTCACGTACTCAATGCCAGTTATTTGGCATTGACAAAAAGCTCTTAAGGATTAAGTAAGTCTTCAATATGCTTGCATTTGGTTAATCGTAACAAATATGCACAAATACCTGAGAAAGAGCAGAGTCACAAGCGGAATCATTTTTATTCACCTTAAGGACAGTGCTCTGGCTGCACTTGGGTTCCAGCGGATACCTCACCATCACCTGGAGGCTTTCAAATATCAGTGGCCTACCGGCTCCTTTAATTCTTTTTATTACCATGTGCCATTTGCTTTAATCTTGGGTTACTAACCATGCTTATCTGCCCTCTGCATCGAAAGCCTTCAGGAAGATTGCTCTGGCTGGCCTAATAGCTTTTATCAGCTCACCCAGTGGCTCTTAAGCTTTGACGCTGGAAACCCAGGAGCTCACAGCAAGGTGGCAAGCCTTTCTGAACAAGTCAACTGCTTTGCTCTGCGAATGATTGCAGTTTATCTCAAGGCAGCCACGGACCCCTCTCCTCCTTCCCTTTGTCAAAGTGAAATAGGATCTAAGGACAGCAGAGGGTGGCTATTTTGCCATCATCCTCCCCTCCCCTCACCCGCCAATTCCTAGGGTTAATTTTACCTAGAGAGGATTTACTGGGCATGCTATGAATTGAGGCAAGGGTTAGACCCTCTCTTGCTCGTCCTATATTTTCAGCTCCTTGATTTTTCCCCCTCTGATATCTATATAGCATATTTGGCCGATTGCAAAGTTCTTAGTAATCTAGTTCAGTTTATCTGACAGGAATGCATACTTTACTTTTTTCCCCTCCTTTTCTACAAAAGTTTTCTGGGGAAATTAAGTTAGCCATTGTCGTATTTTAAATTAAATTTAAATTATTTTAAATTTACCCCCCTCCAAAGGACTTAACACCCCATTTGGGGCTATTATAAAGCTGAAAAGATTCAAATTTAAAATAACACAGTGAGGGATTGAAAAGCTGCATATAGACCTTTCCAGTTCCTCAGCTCACCCTTCTGCATTTCCATATAACCTTTCTTTCAAAGAAACAGAATTCATCTTTAATCTGCCTCGTGCCACTCGGCCCTTTATAGCTAATTGGCCCAGTGATTTGCTTTGCTGAGAGTTAGCATTTATCAATCTCAACGAGCAGTGCGTGTTACGGTGTTTGCAGAAAATTCCACGGGACCCGCCTCCCCCCTCCACTGGGGAAGGAGAACATCTGCTCTTTCCACATCAGGACGCCGGATTTAGAGGTCGACGCGTTTCCCCAGCCAGGCCGAAGGCTTTGGGGATCGGGGGAGTGTCAGGCTGCGAGCAGCATAACGGATGGCAGTTGCTGACTGGCTGGGTTTGCCTGTTCTCAGCAGGGGACAGTGCTGTTCTGGGTAATGAGCTGGGACTCTGTGTGCTAAACACGCCCAGGCCGAGGAGTGAGGCAGGCTCTGCCTCCCCCCTCCTTTCTTTTTTAAAAATTGGGTTCTGAACTGTATGTTCGTCCTGGAAGACATCATATTGACGTCTTCATTAGTGCCACCCAGCAGGGTCGAGGCTCCCTGAGGCCTGATGAGCTCTATGGCTCTAAAAAAAATGATTATGTTGATGAGTAACGTGCATGGGTAGCATGGAGCTGGATTGTTGGGTTCGGGAAGCTCCTGGCTTTGCGGTGCATCATCGAGGACGTGGCATTGCTTCTCGATGTCGCCTGGCATTGCCACTGCACGGTCCCATGCACCTCACAGTGCGTCGCCTTGCGTCTCATGGGATCGTGTTTGCCATTCCTGCGATAGTCACTCAGGAGCCTGAGCTTTCTGGGGTGTCACAGCGGGGCCGTGGGGAGCCGCAGCTGTGAGCACTGCTGTGCTTTCCATGGGATGTACAAAACTGTTGTCACCATCCTTTAGATACATCCGCTCTCATGCTTCCGAAAGCGGGCATTTGTCTGCTGGTGAGGGAAGCTGATGACAGGGAGGACACCCCGAATGTGAACGGCCTTCGTGGGGTCTAGCCGTAGGAAGGCGTGGAGGACAGTGGTTGTCCAAGAGGTCAGCGGCTTGGGAATTGCCCAGGAACATCTTAGAAATGCAGAGCCTACCGAGTTGGAAACTCTGAGATGAGCCCCGACGCCTGGGTTTGAACAAGCCTGCCAGGGATGCAGGATCCCGTGTGAGAAACACTGATGGAGGGCAACAAAGGGGTAGACCGTCCGTTCTGGGGGTGCAGCAGCACACAGGACGACTAAAGTGTCTGGCCCTAGAAACCGAGTCACCTTACGAGGGCACGTGGGGTGCTTCATCCCCATGCAGGTTCACACCTTCCCACCAGAGCCTGTAACTGTCGTACATACCGCTCGATTTTTTTTTGTCTGAATCATGTCATCTCCTTTGGTTTCAGAGAATGCCCACGAAAAGATGACTAACAAGCGATTCGTTTGTGTCTTTCAGAACCATCCCCCTCGCCATATGTATATCCATGGCCATCGTCACCATCGGCTACGTGCTCACTAACGTGGCCTACTTCACGACCATCAGTGCCGAGGAGCTCAGCCTCTCGGATGCAGTGGCCGTGGTGGGTCCGAGTTGGGGACAGGCCGCTTTGAATTTGGGTTAACGACTTGAGGCAGTTTTACAGTAGTAGCTCCCAGCACACAGCATTTTGACATTCACTGATCTTTTCCTGACCTGAATGATAATGAGGATTTTAAAACCCGAGAACATACCTAGCATATTCCATCCATTCAAGCGATACAGTTAAAATCCTATGTGATGTCGCGATAGCGTTAATCGCATGTGACACGTGTCCACACATACATGTTGAATACGAGGCGTTTTTCTTTTAACGTGTCTTAAAGGACAGGTGGAAAGTTACCGAATTTAAATGAATTCATTTTCGGTATGCAAATTACAATTCTGTACTCTTTTTGTGAACTTTTCAAATGTCAACTTAAAATATTTTCCCCGAAGCACCATTTAAAAATTTCCAAGCGGGCCATATATATTTGTTTTTCTTATTATATCCCTTGGAATATATTAGGATATGTGAGAATATTATTAATATTAAAGAATATTATTAATTTTAGGACATGCTGAGTTATTCAAAGTTAAACAAATGTCATCGCTATGGTACTTCTCGGGATATTAAAGATGCAATATGCATTTTACCTCCCTAACAAGTGGATGCTCATAATTTTACAGCACTTTCCAAAATTTATTTGACTTCAGGGCCATCTTCACTCCCAGCGGCCGCATTATGGGACTGTTATTCTGTGACAGATACTTTCATTTTGTATAAAAACTTAGCTAGTGAGAGAGCATCCGTTCGCGACCTCATAACAATGAAGGGTGAAAAAAAATAATTCCCCATCACTAGATGTCAGTTCTTTTTAAAATAGTCACTATTACCTCATATCAGCAACATCCACAGGGAACAAATTATCTCATTTTATGCATTCCTATACGAGAGTTCACCGTGTTGAAAGAAAGACTTTGCCCACTGCTGCCAAGTTCTCCCAGACGCCCAAAGGTGCAGAGCTTACTGTTGTCGGCCAGACATCTCATCTTACAAGACAAAGAGCGTAGTGTGGTCCATTAATTAATTGACGGCACTAGCTGCATCAAGGACAACTAAAGAATTGCACAATTTTTTGTTTTGTCTTGTTTTATTTTTTTATTTTTATTTTGAAAATGCATCCTTAATGCAAGGGCAGGAAGAGTCGTGTTTATCTTTTGTATTTTGTGGTTTGATTTCCTGGGGTTCATATTTGGATCCTAGCCTTTTTATAGAAATCCATAGAAGAAGCTGTCAGATTCCTGAGATGCAGGGAGTGATCCAATAAACAGAGTTCAGCTGATGTGATTATTCCGGGCAAAAGATTTTCTGAACAGCTCATAGATATGACTTAAATGATTAAGTCATCGAATTTTTTTTTTTTTTGGCCACATTTTTATGTCATGACATTGACATTGGAATATGAAACAAGTATCTGTCATCTTTCCTGGTGTACAATCTGAGCTGCACTATCAACATGCAGTTTTCCAGGCTGAAGAGAAGGCATCGTGCACGAAGATTTCTGTGTCCAAAAGGAGAACTTTTGAAATGAGCCTTTTCTATTTACCAGAATGACGGAAGATTTTTGCCATTGTTGATGAAGATTCAGTAAATGGATCCCTGCCTTTTGAAAATAGGGAGAAGGTGCTAGTTTAAACCTTGGCCCATGATTTTGCAGCAAGCAATACCACGGTACCTAATGTCGATTATAGTCTCCGGAGTTGTTCTGACCCAAACCAAAGAGAGAGGCTAGAAAACAGACACGTATCACCAGGCTCCTAGAAAAGTAATAGGCTGAGTTTGGCCTAAATCATTTCATTCTATTCCGCTTTCGGGCAGAGCACTAATTTGCCTCGTTCTGCCTTTCACCAGACCTTTGCCGAGCGGCTCCTGGGAAATTTCTCATTGGCAGTCCCCATCTTTGTGGCCCTGTCCTGCTTTGGCTCCATGAACGGTGGCGTGTTTGCCGTGTCCAGGTGAGTGGGTGCAAACGTTGCCAGAAATGCGTTTCTGTTTGTGAGAATATGGTCAGGATAACTTTCAAAAGAAGGAGTGCTTCTGCATCAGTGGCTTTTCAAGGGGCATCCGAGGCTTCGTCCAGGCATCCACGGCGTGCCCCGTTCTGCCCACGAGAGGGCGCTGCTCCCCCACTCGTAGCCCAGTCCCAGGCTGGCAGGCGGCCCCTTCTCATAGGCGTCTACAGAGTCCGACAACAGCATTTGATTCCTGGTGATAAAATCTTTTGTTTCTCTAACGGTGACAAGAAAAAAATCAGTAAAGTAAGAGACACCAGAAATCGCCAACCACCATCTGTATCCCTTTTGTTTTGTTTGATGAAAATTCCCTTTCGTTTTAATATCAGGTTAAAACCCAAGCAGATACTTATGGATGTTATATGTGTCTTCATCAGTAAAGTGAAATAGCCAGTTTTTTTTTTTTTTTTTTACAGAGAGATGAGTTTATTCAGGAATAGCAGAGGGATTACAATTCGGGACATGCAGACTGGTGAAACCATAGGCGAGTCCAGAGAATGAATGAAGGAGAGGGCTTCGCTTTCATAGAGGAAAGCGGGGAGGGGTGCTTCGGCGTGAAAGGCCTTTGGAGGAGAGTGAGAGTTCTGGGGTGTTGCTGGGAAAGGAGAAAATGTCTTTCCTCCAGTGGGGGAGGCCTGTGAGGGAGTGCATGCGAGGTCCCCCTTCAGGCCCTGCAATGCCATTTAAAATGAGGTTTTCTCTATTTTCTCTGTGTGTGTGTGTGTGTGTGTGTGTGTGTGTGTGTGTGTGTGTGTGTGTGTGTGTGTATTGGAGTGGATTGGATTGGATTGGATTGGATTGGGTAGGATACACATCCCATATACTTTACAAGGAACCTGGAACTGAATTCACCATCTGCTGTTTAGATGCAGGGAGAGCTCTGCCGAGTCCAGCGTCACTATTGTTTCTCCTCAAAGAAGAATATAATATGTTGGCAGATTTTACCAGATTCTAAGTCTGATTTCTCATGATGTTCTCTACCTTATCTGAAAAGGGAAAGCTAAGCAATCGTCTAAGAAATGTCAGACCATTTGGTCTGAAAAAGATGCGCTCTTTCTCTGATGAGATTTCTGGGGTTTTCCTTTGGATCAATTATACAGTCAACTCCACCCACATTTGTCTCCCTTCAGGTTATTCTACGTGGCGTCTCGAGAGGGTCACCTTCCAGAAATCCTCTCCATGATTCATGTCCGCAAGCACACCCCTCTGCCAGCTGTCATTGTTCTGGTAATGCACATTATCCAGCGTTATCTAGATATAACCTCGAGTAGCGGGTGAGCGACGAGGATTTCAAACCAGACTTTAGACAGTGCTTGGCTTTCTCGAATTCTTTGCACAGTCGGCTCTATGTGTGTCTTGGTGGAGACTGGCAAGGGAGAGGGGGGCATGGAGAGCAGGATATTTTCCCCTGCTTCTCTTTATTCAGTATTTCTGATGCATATTTGATGCTAGGGGGCAATAACTGTATCACTTTCTTTTTCACCTTTGTAGAAATTTCTGAGGCCTAAGCGAAATGATTCGCTTGGCTGCTGTCACAGACACAGGGCCTCACAGTGATAAGTCTCAATTCTAATTACTGAAAGTGGAGCTAAAATCTACAGCCCAACATGTCCGAGAGATCTCATCTTGGCCCCTTGTTATGAAATGCACTCGAAATTATAGAAAAGACGAAATCCTAGACAATATAGTGATTCCGTGATTCCAAGTGAGATGTTTGAGAGCAGCCCGAGAGAGAAGAAATAAAAGCACTGAGACTTAAATTTGAGCTGTAGCATTTTTTATGCGGAGAAGAATATCTGTGAGATGTAGGATACAAAAGATTGTAAGGTGTAACAGTCCTCGAATACCCGTTGGCACTGTGATATCACTTTTACTTACCATTTTCTAACGTTTTTCTCAAATGGAATCTGCTGTCAGGAGCACCATAGGATTCATTGAATTTTCTTTTTCATGTATTTAATTGGTTTCAAAACGTGTTTTTTTTTTTTTTTTTTTTTGGTAAAGTGTGCGAGCTCTCTGTGGCATCTGGAAGTTAAGCATCACTTGTGGGAACAGAATATATTCCATGAAGAGGGTTTTCGTTTTGGGCCTCTGTGTGTGTAGCTGCAGGGGCTTGCTATGCTGATCTCTGCCCTGCATTCTTTTCTGGGGTCTCAGTGTCACCCATGGCCAGTGCACAGGGACCCTGAGAGTGGGGGGAAGAAAGGTCAACGTTTTGCATTCCAGGGACAGCAGAGTCACCTAGAAATGGCCGTGTTTCGTGTGTGTGCGCAGCCGAGAGCTCATCAACCACCACTGGCAGAGCTTTCTGCGCACTTGCCAATAGGGTGCATTTTTGATTTTTATGATGAGTTATTTACTAATCACCTCCATCTCTGGGGCTTTAAATGTTCCATCATCGAGGGTGACTCTGAAAGCTCAGTCTCTTCTCTCCAATGCAAAAGCAACTAAAGACCAAACATCCGTATAAAATTCCTTCCGAATGTGTGACAGTGACGGTGGCCCTCTCTCGTCCTATTCCTGGGGTGTAAAGAGATTTGTAAGAGCAGAATATAGAAAGGAGGTTTGTCAAACATCAGTCTGAAGCACAGAGGTGGTTGATCAGGACGCATAACCATGTGCAACAGATAATGACAACGCGTAGTGATGTTCTCGTCCCTCATCACCTGCGTTCTCTTTCACTCACCACGCGTGGTTTCTCTCCCCCTCCCCGCAGCACCCTCTGACGATGATCATGCTCTTCTGTGGGGACCTCTACAGCCTTTTGAGCTTCCTCAGTTTTGCCAGGTGGCTTTTTATTGGTCTAGCAGTCGCCGGGCTGATTTATCTTCGATACAAACGCCCGGATATGCATCGTCCTTTCAAGGTAACCTCAGCAGTCTGGATGGCTTTGCATAAATCTTTCTGCTAATATCTGGGCCTCCTTTTGTCATCACTGGATGATGACAAGCTTGGGCGGGGGGCAGCATCTCTCCTGTGAATGTTTAACTCCTGCAGATCCTGCCTTCGTATGGATTGCTTTCAGCCTGGAAAAATAGTTCATTGGATTTTTTAAATGAACTCAGTGTGTCTCAGTTTTTGGAAGGTGGTGGTGGTATTGAAGCAGGATGTCCGCGATGTTGATTTCTCATGGATGTGCCCAATGACCTGTTAAATCCAGAGTACGCAACGCTTTGATCTGTCTATATGCTGGAGAGTTGTGGGCAGCCATGCTGAGAAAGAGTGAGGCAGACACACATGGAACCGTCACTAATTAAAACTCTGGAAGAGATGTCGCTCTACGAAATACACATTTTAACTATTTCTAAAGGTTATGGCTGATAATGTTGCTCTTTTTCTGCATTAGACACTCCAGGGAAAGAGAAGATGTATCACTTAACCACTTAATAGACGGCACACTTCCCTTTTTGGGGGGGCTGGAGAATGTGCATCTCCTCTCCGTCAGCCCACGATGTTTGCAGATTGATTTGAACCTCACTCTTTATTTGCTTTTAAGGAATAGCACAGATAATGTTGTCAGTCATGCTGTCAGAATTTGTTTCTAATTATGTTCATCGCCTAGTGCTAGCACCGTCCTTATTAGTGGTTAGAGGGGAGTGGGCCTGTGGTGTCTGTGGGTTCTTGTTGTGAACCCCCAACAGGAAATCAATGCGCACTGAGAGAACTGAACACGTAACCGGCGGCCCATGGTCTTGGCCCCACTTTAAAGCGGATTCCAGTCACGAGTATCAAAGAGCCCATCTATTAAAATCAACAACAGAAATCGTAGTGGTGCTTAACGAGTAAAATGGTGCAAACAGGACGTCTCTACGGAAGCACACTTATTTATCCTTAGGTTTTGTTCTATCCAAAAGTTTTTTAAAAAAATTAAGGGAGTATGTCTAATACAGTCTCTGTGCCCCCATGCAAGAGATTGTGCTAGTCAGGTAAGGTAGCATGGCACCTGTCACCTGGTCAGGTGACCAGAGCGTCTATCCCGATTTCATGAGAACTGATGCTCTCACCTTAAACCGCAGCCCGGCTCTCACTATGTGATGTTCCCCCCCGTGCTGTGTTTCAGGTGCCGCTGTTCATCCCGGCCTTGTTTTCCTTCACGTGTCTCTTCATGGTCGCCCTGTCCCTTTATTCGGATCCATTCAGTACAGGGATCGGCTTCATCATCACGCTGACCGGGGTCCCCGCCTACTATCTCTTCATCATATGGGACAAGAAGCCCAAGTGGTTTAGAAGAGTGTCAGGTAAGCCCTTAAGCAGCTTCAGGACCTTTCGAGAAACCACGTGTAGAAAACGCATCTAGGCGTACACGCACGACATGCACTTCCTAAGTTTAAAAATGCAAGTGGGACAGTCAGTAGTTTGAATAATTACTGCATTTTCATGAGAACTGGGAGAAGGAAGAGCAGAGCGATGCCTAGGCTAAGGCGCTGGATCCGTTCACAGCAGTTTCAGGGGCTGCTTAGTCCCGTCTTAGGAGGACAGCTTCTTAGAGTTTTATCAGCGGGTCTATGAACAGCCTAATTGCTCTCTGAATCCTTTACTAACAGAATTGCTTTTATTCTGGGTTGAATGCAGGTTAGCGATTCTGTATCATAACCTACTCCTTGCTGAGCCCTATGAGTTTTGGTGGGGAGTTAGGTCTCAAACGTCGCGATTGTCATGATAGCCTACTTAATAGGCATGGTGAATCGCAGGGGGGTTGTAAGATGAGCAAGAGCAAGGAAGAGAAGGACAGCAGCTCACATGTACTGTGTGCGAACTCTGTGCTAGAAGTCACGTGACCTTAATTTAACTCCTTCTGGGGTGGGAGCACTATCCTCCCCATTTCGTGGATTTTGAGTTACAGCGTGGGAGAATTCACGTACCTTGTTCCAGGTCGTACAGATATGTAGTAGAAGAGCTAGAATTCATGCTCGGGCAGTTTTGTGTTTGAGGAAAATCATCCTCGAGACAGTGAGGATGCACCAGAGAGGGTTGAGGCAGAGGGCAGAGAACCGAGGGGGTGATTACCACAGCAATCACGACAAGAAGTGAAGAGGGTCTGACCACAGGCTTTGTCAGCTGGGTCTGAGGGAAAGTGAAGGATACAGAAGGAGAAAAACCCACAGGGCTTGGCAACCAGGTGAATTTGGGGAGGAGAAAGCCTCGTAGCTGAGATCTGCGTGAGGTGGTGTCATTCTCAGACTCACATGGGGAACCCAGGACTCAGGGAGGGGTAGGTTTTATTTTTGAAGGAACAGATTTTTAGACCAGGGAGTTAGCATTTGAATCCACATCTGCTGGACTTCGAAGTCCCAAATCTTGCTAAGCTGAGTACCTGGGGGAAGAGAGGGAGAGGTGAAAAGTACAGCCAGAGAAGCAGATACGTCCTTGCTGCTGAGTTTGATGAGTTTAGAAAACAACTTTTGTTCTCATTCATTTAAATTTACTGACTTTACTCTAGTTAATTTTTGAAAATTTAGTAAGAAATCGAGGGAGATTTCTGGCAAAATTGTTAATAATGTCACCGTTTCTAAACAAACATACAAAAAACTTGGGGTATTGTTGAATGTTTATTGTGTGACACAAGCTCATTTAGAAGCCAGTCATTGAAAATAGAATTTTTCTACTACTGTTCTTTGTTAGCTTTCACTTGGTATTTGTTATCTTTGGCTTTGCATGTGCTATTTATACTCAATTTTTTTTCTTGCTGGTGCCACTGTTCTCCGAAGAAGCGTTTCTATAAGTTTCTGTAAGAGTTCAGCCTTTAAACCTAACACAGGCATAGTGATCTCTGTTTCCTGTTAGATCACATGAGTTTTCTGTAGAAGATTTCTAGTTGGGTTTTCTCAGTTGTAGGAAATAAAATTCTGAAAAAAGAAAGTGTCATTAGATACTGTTTACCGTCAGGATGGCTTTCGTCCTTACCAGTGTTCAGGACAGGTGAGCGCTCAGCTCTAGGGGATCTGTGTTTGTCTCAGATGCCGGCTAGAGACGGGTAAAAGCCCCGAGCATCGCGGAAAACCGAGAGGATGTAGCTCGAGGGAGCTGGCAGCCCTTGCGTTGGGCCATGGCGAGACGGGAGTGTGACAAAGGCACAGGTCCCTTGCTTCCTCCCGCTAAGCAGCCGTTTTGTCCCTCCCGTCTGTGGTCAGCTGACTGTCAAGCTGTTTCCCTTCGCCACCGGGTCCCATTTCTCCATCACTGTGACCCCACATCCACGGTCTGCGCTCGGTCTTTCTTTGCTGTCTTTCCCCGCTCGTGCCGTTTTGAAGCGTTTGCTCATTTTCCCATCTCTAACCGTGTGTTGAGCATCTCCGAGGCTTCCAGATTTAGGGTGAGCCGTTTGTGAAAGTGGCAGCCGTGTGCCAGTCCCATAATGGTGCCTGGGTTCTTAAAAAGCGCCATTAAGTCTTACCAAGGAGCGTGGCAGTTCTGCCTGTAAGCTGCGCTCGTTGTCACCCTTTATCTTTATTGCCGCCTTGAAAGCGAGTGGCGAAGAGCAGCAGTCCTCGGCAATTTTGTTTGCGTTTTCTCTTAGGAAGCATTTTTGCAGTAAAATTATAAAAAAAAAAATGGTATTTATGGCTGTAATAGCAAGAATATTCCTCGTCTTTGGCCCAAAGAAAACGCTCCCACACAGATGCACGAAACAGCAAGTCCTCAAGCAGCCCTCACCTGTCGCCCCAACCAGCCCTGCGCTGGGCGAGAGAAACTCTGTGAACCGGGAGGCTCTGCATGGAGCAGTGGGTCCAGGGAGCTGAAACGAAATCACCTTGCTGGGTGGCACTCTTTAGCCTTCATGCTCTCGTAGATTTTCACCCTCACAGACATGAGCACGTGAGCCCTGTGAAATGAGGGTTTACCAAAGCGCGTCTTAGCTAGGCTGCTTCCAGCAAAGACCAAAAGCCAGGCAGCCGAACAGCATTCAGAAGACAGGGCCAGGCCTCTGGGCCCAGAGCCAGGGAATGTTCCTGAGCTGAGGTGTGAGGATGGGCGATTTGCAGAGAGTCCATGAATCCCTCTGGCCACAGGAGGCCAGTATTGAACCGCGTTTTGTTCCCAGCATTTCCTCCGGAGCAAAGAAAACAGACTCTTGGGGGGAGAGTCAGATGCACAGAAAGCTTTTCCCTGTCGTCTGTGACAGAGTAGTTAATTCTCCCGGCTGTTTATTTACTTAATTACTGATAGAAACGTGAGCTTCTCCCCCCAAGGAAAACAGGGCAGGTGCCCCACCGACATTCTCAGATGCCTGGAGGTTCCTGGACCGGGAAAACCTCAGCCCGGCTGGTGGCAGTTGTTTTCTTGACCATCGCTTTTTACCAGCCTGACCCTGTCACCGCAGAGAGTGAGTGGGGTGACTGGAAGTCGGTCCCTCCTGTTCAGGGTGAGAGATGAAGCACAGCTGTGTTTAAACAAAATCTGAGCCTGAAGCCTCTCCCCCCAGCCAGCACCAGCAGGACGACTAGTTCGTCTTTGCAGACAAGGCCTTTGCAGTTCCAGAGTCCTAAAAGCAGAAGCTGCTCCCGTGTGTGACAATGACTTCATTTATGACACCTCACCAAGGCTGCTTAATGCAAGAGGTGCATTAAGAAGCTTCATGAAGACCGCAGTGCAGCACGTTCATTTGTGAGGGGCCCAAACCATCGTCCTCGTAAGGACCGAATAAGACCATGCGTATGGGAAGGTGTTGAGGCCTTTTAGAAACACACGCACGCCCTGTTGTTCTCGTTATGAATGACTTCTGGGGAAGATTGGTTTGGGGCTGGGACTCGGTGACTTGGGGCTTAGTTCCTGCGCTTGCAGGTGCGGTGGGCCAGTCAGGTCTGCGAGCTCAGGGGTGGCTTCAGCTGCTTACGTGAAAGAGCAAACCCAAAGTCTGGTAGTCACCGTTTGGCGTAGTAGCTGGCAGTTCCTGGAAATACCCAGTGTAGACTCACCAGCCCTGCTGTATCGAAAGAAATCGTTTTGTGGGGCTGATTATCCACAAAGGGCCTGATGTGAGCATGGGGGTAGCAGGTGCCACTATTCTGGGCTCCTAGGTCTGTGGGGAGCCTCCTCAGAGACTCGCCTGGGTCTGCTGAGCGCCCCCATCTCACCCCACAGCTGTGGACAACCTACAAGGAAAAGTTGGGGTGGTTCCAGCAGCTACCCAGAGTCAAAAGGAGTCACTCCTCCCAAACCCCCATAATGATGACAATTATTCACCTCCTGAGGTTCCAAGAGAGACCGTAAGAAATCCAGAGGAGAATGGGGGGAATCAAAAGGGCTTGGGGGTGCAGAGCCAGACGAGAGGGATTCTTTGGCCTCACGTGTGTAGGAGGTCCAAATGGAGCATTCGGGAAGGGGGATGTCAAACCAGGAAAGCAACTAGAGTGTTGTGACCTGGGTAGGTGAGGGGCTGGTGCGCCCTGAATACAGAAACACTGAAGAGAAGGCTCTTGTTGGGGACCTGGGGGAGCAGACCCTGCATAAGAAAGGCGGTCACTAAAACAAACAAACAAACAAACAAACAAACAAAAAACAGCTCTCAGTAGATAAACACATGACTAGCCACACAGGCACACAGCACACTTGTGTGACCTACTGCAGGTGGCTACAGTGGGACTTCTTCAGGGAGGAAGGGCTATGGGGGATGGGGGTGAGCTTAACCCCACTGCTTTGTGTCTGGCCGCTGCGCATAGCTGGGCTGGACTCTACAATTAACAGATATTATCAAAATTAGTGTGCTGAGGCAAACACTTTGGGGAACACTGTTATAAAAGGAAAGATGAAAAAAATGTCGCTTTCTGAATGGCTGGGAAGGGACTGTTACAGGTGACAAGCCATAAAGAGCACAGGCTCTCGAGGCTCCAGGACTAGCGGTGGTGTGAAGAGCTTCTGGAGGATTGATCGTAGAGATGAGAAGTGAACCAGAACTGACACTCCGGGAAGGCAGTCACAGAGTTCAGACACGGCTGAGATAAAATGGCCTTAGATGGTATCATCCAGCCCCGCGGTTCCTGCGTTTTAGTCCCTCTCAGAATCGCAGATTTCTGACTCAGAAGCTCTAGGAGGATGGGGCTTGAAAAGCTGCATTTCTATTATCCCAGGTGACGCTAGCGTTGCCGGTCTAGAGCCACTGGCCTTGTCCGAGGCTCTCATCCTTTTTTTCTATAAAAATTATTTGTTTTTAATGAAACTGTTTTCATGGAGATAAAATTGATGTATAACATTGTGTAAGTTTAAACTGTGTGATATGTGGGCTTGAGACATCCGTGCCATGCAGTGTGATGGCTACAAGAGCGTTAGCTAATATCATGTATTTGTCATTTCCTTTTTGTGTCGAGAACAGTTAAGACTTAGCCTCGGAGTGACTTTTGTCAAATGGTATTGTTGACTCTAATGAGGATCTCGTGCTTTAGATCTCCAGAACTGGTTTGTTTACTAGTTGTATGTTTGTGCCCTTAAAGAACATCTCTCCTGCTCCTCCCGCCCCCCAGCCCCTGGCCATCGCCATCTACTCTCTGTTTTGACAAGTTTGATCGTTCAGATTCCACACAGTCCTGCATTCGGTGCTTGTCTTTCTCTGCCCGAGTTACCTCAGCGTGATGTCTTCCAGCTCCGCCCATGCTGCTGCAAAGGGCAGGGCTTTCTTCTTTCTCATGGCTGAACAGTATTCCTGTGTGTGAGTGTGAGTGTGTGAGTGTGAGTGTGAGTGTGTGTGTGTGTGTGAGTGTGAGTGTGTGAGTGTGAGTGTGTGTGAGTGTGAGTGTGTGAGTGTGAGTGTGTGAGTGTGAGTGTGTGTGTGTGTGAGTGTGTGTGTGTGTGTGAGTGTGTGTGTGAGATATCCATTCATTCGCTGATGGACATCCAGGCTGTTTTCCATTTGCGGCTCTTGTGAATAATGCTTCAGTGGACCTGAGAGTGCAGGTATCCCTTTGATGTACGGAATTTAATTCCCGTGGATACATACCCAGGAGGAGAATTACTGGGTCCTGAGGTAGTTTTTCAGGTTTTCAGGAGCTGCCATACTGTTTCCCCAATGGCTGTACCAATTTACGTTTCCACCAATGGTGGAGAAGGGTTCCCTTTCCTCCACATCCTTGCCGACTTTTGTTATCTTTTGTCTTTTTTTCTTTTTTGAAGAAATTTTTTTTTATTATTGCTTCTCTTGTGTAAGTGCTTGATTTCAATGTTTCCCTCTACTCCATGCAGCTGTCAGGACCCCTGGTGCCTTCCATCTTGTTTCTACGTCCCCTGGGGCAGTGTCACTTAAAGTGTCTAGCCCATGAGCTGCTTGCTAACAGTTCCATGAGTTGTGTTGTGACATCCTACCTTGTGTAAGGTGACATCTCACTGTGGTTTTATTTTGTTTTCCCTGACGATTAGTGATGTTGAACACCTTTTCATTTGTATGTCTTCTTTGGAAAAAAAATGTCTATTCAGGTCCTTTGCCCAATTTCCAAATTGGATTATTTTCTGGTTTGCTGTTGAGTTGTATTAGTTCTTTATGCATTTTCAATATTAGTCCTTTATCAGATATACACTTCACAAATATTTTTTCCCGTTCTGTAAGTTGTCTTTTCAACTTATCGATTGTCTCCTTGGCTTTCAGAAGCTCTTTAATGCAGTCTCCCTTGTTTATTGTAGTTTTTGTTGCCTGTGTGTTGGTGACTTAGCCAAGAAGTCATTGCCTAGGATTTTTCGTAAGTTTTTTTTTTCTAGAGGTTTTATGGTTTCAGGTCTTAGATTTCAGTCTTCCATCCATTTCAGGCAAATTTTTATGAGTGGTATAAGGTCGAGGTCCAGTTTCATTCCTTTGCATGTAGATATCTGGTTTTCCCAAGATCATTTGTTGAAGAGTCTGTCCTTTTCCCATTGTGTGTCTCTACGGCCTCGTCAAAAATTAGTTAACTACATATGTGGACGTTTATGTCAGGACCCTCTATTCCACTGACTTACATGCCTCTTCTTATGCCAGTACTATACTACTTTGATTACTGTGATGTTATAATACAGCTTGAGATCAGGTATGGTGATGCTTCTAGCTCTGTTCTTCCTCAGTATGATAATTTGGCTATTTAAGGGCTTTTGTGGTTCCAAAGAAATTTTAGAACATGTTTTCTGTTTGTTTGTTTGTTTGTTTGTTTTTGTGAGAAGTGCTATTGGAATTTTGATCAGGATTGCACTGAATCTGTAGATCACTTTGGGTCTTGTGGACATTTTCACATTGTTCTTCCAATCCAGGAACATGAAATATTTTTTTATTTTCTTGTGTCTTCTTAAGTCTCTTTTTATTCATGTCTTATAGTTTTCAGTGTACAGATTTTTCACCTCCTTGGTTAAATTCACTTCTTAGTATTTTAGTTTTCAATATTATTGCAAATGGGATTGCCTTCTTAATTTCTATTTCAGATACTCTACAGTTAGTAAACAGACAGGCGACCGAGTCCTGTATGTTGATTTTATCTCCTGCAATTTCACGGAATTCATTTATTAGTTCTAACAGTTTTTAGTGGAGTCTTTATGGTTTTCTCTATATAAGGTGTCATTTGTGAACAGAGATAATTTCACTCCTTCCTTTCTGATCATGGATGCCTTTTATTTCTTTTTCTGCACAATTGCTTTGGCCAGGACTTCCAGTACTATGATGAACCATCATTGCATCCCAGAGTATATCCCACTGGATCATGGAGAATGATCCTGTAATGTGTCGTTGAATCTGGTTTGCTAATATTTTGCTGGGAATTTTTGCATTCCTATTCATCAAGGATATTGGTCTGTAATTTTCTTCTGGCGTCTCTGTCTGACTTTGGTATCAGGGTAGTGCTGGCTCTGGGAAATGAGTTTGTGAGTGTTCCCGCCTCTTCCAGTCCTTCGAACCGTGTGAGGGAAGTATTGGTGTTTATTCTCCGTGTTTGGTAAAATTCACCAGTGAAACCACCTACTCCTGGACGGGTCTGAGCCTTGAACTGCCACGAGAGTCGGGTTTAGGGTCCTGTCAGTGCCCCAGACAATAAGGGGTCAGAGCCAGGACCCTGGTACCCAGGGGATGGGGCTCGGGGCGGCAAGAACCCATCTTAGCAATGACATGGGATGCAGGGCAGTGAGGCTTGGCAGCGGCACAGCCCCAATAATGGCAGCCGAAGTGTGACTTGGGACCCTGGGGGCAGGGCCCAGAGCAGGGGATGCCGTCTCAGTAATGCTGGGGAGAAGCCAAGCCGGGAAAAGAGCAGTTGACAGCTCAGGTCTCGGTCAAGGCTAAGTGCTGTGGCACCGATCCCCTAAGAGAGGCAGGCGGGTCTCACCTTGGCAACAGCTCCAGCCTCTGGGACCAGATGCAGAGGTGGGGGTGCTCAGGTTGATGAAGACTGTGGGAGACCTCTTTAGCAAAAGCCATCAATGTTCGCAGGGTGAGGCTTGTGGGGTGGTGGTGTGTGGGGGGGTCTCCTTCTCCCCTACCCTACGGTGAACTTCCCGAGAGGAACTGCTGGGGTTGGGCGATGCCGGCGAGGTGCTTCCTTCACTCTTCGGTGCGGCCATCCTTGACTTTTGAGCTCCGCCGGGTTTCTACTGCTGCTGCTTTGTTGTCTAGACCTTTTCCTGGGCTGTTTTCTTCAACTTGTAGCTGTTTATTATTTTTTTATTTTTATTTTTATTTATTTTTTACTGGGGAGATGCACGTCGGGAGCTGCTAGCCTTGCACCTTGCCGATGTCACTCCCAAGTCCCTCATTCCTATAGATGAGGCCAATGAGGTCCTGGGAGGTGAGATGCTTTGCTCAGTAGGATGCTACAAGGTTGAGAATGGAAATTTTATTTTGATCTTTTTCTTCTGATTTTGCTGAGGAATTGGTTGTAATCTCACAGGCGCAAAAACAACAAAAGCAATTTAAAACTGAATATGAAATGTGTTTTTGAACATTTATTTATATCTTGATCTTATTGCCTCAAAATATTTTCACCCTCCTGGTTCATAAATAAAAATCCTTATTTGAATATAAAATATTAATGTATTCTTGCTGGGAAGCCATCATGGGAAGTTACAGAAGTGACAAATGAATTAATTGAGGATGATAGGATTCTAATGAAGTAAATCATTCTTGAAAGGGCTCTCTGAAATAGGCAGTTGTGTGTTTTCAGTATTCAACCCCAAATAATTCACCTTTTGCTGTTTTTTTTAATGCATTTCTGATTTCTGTGCATTTTTAATTTCTCTTCGTTATTTCTTTGTAGGCAGAATAACCAGAACCTTACAAATAATACTGGAAGTTGTACCAGAAGAAGATTGTCATTAATTATGAATTAATGCATTTGAAATCTTGGTAATCTATCCTTGGCCTTGTTTCTGCCGAAAAGGCTGAAACAAAATATGGACGTTCACTTCATTTTATGAAAATCCAGAGGATTGCAACTTTGGTGATGGACTGAAAGGAATCAGTTATTTCTATTCCTATCGTTTAGCGTATTCAAACTGGTTTGTAAGAAATTTAGTTCTGACTCCTTGCAGTTCTAGAAAGCTGATAGGCAGCTATATAATGAGTTCACATGATTCTCGAGTGCCTGATACCCACCTCTTGAAGTTAGGGGGAAAAGACTGTGGAATGGACAATTACTACAGTGGTTTTATGTTGTAATATAGCTTACCATGGCTAAGAACCTTCAATTGGAGACTGAAATGTTTTCTCTATATGTGGGTTTTGTAAAAGCGGTTTTTACACACTGTAGATGACCATACTGTGAAAAGTGTTTTCTGCTCTTCTGGAGGAAGAAAGAAAGACAAAGCAGGCATCATCATTGTGGACAGAGGAGAGAAGTTTATTTTACGCTGGCCTTGCGTTGCTTCCCCTTAGGTATCAACTTAGATGTCACTCATCTTTTAGTGAGTGATGCTCAGAGCATTTTGAACAAAGGACAGAGTTGGGATGTGCCCAGTTTTAATGGATAAGTTGAAGAGCTTCTAGAAAAATCCACAAATTATTATGTTTGAGTAAAAATCCTTGAGAATTTATTAGGATTTTTTGTTCACTCATCATTAGGAAGGCATGTGGTTATATGCCATTTGGTTTTCACGCCAGCCCATTTGTTCAAGAATGTAACTTTCTTACAGCAAAGCCGTACTCAGTCTGGTATTAAATCTTCTTAAGCACAATCACCTGTTTCATGAATAACTCACCCTTGATAAATACATCTAAATATGTGCATTTTCAAATCTTCAGATTACAATATCAACACAAGACAGAAATCACCAAGAAAGAAAATGCCCGGAATATTATGCAGTGTTAGTAATTCTGAAAAATTTTTTTGTTTCTTAGCTGTTTTTACATGGAGATGAATTTTGACAGGTGGTACATTTTCTTTATACCTTTTATACTCTGTTAAAATAGGTCTTCGGCTACACCGTCCAGGTCAATTAGGAAAAGGCATATATGTTCACATAAGACATGAGGAAGAAGTGTCATTGATAAATAAGACTGACAACTGATGTTTCTAAAACTTTTCTACTTTTGTGTCGAGGCTTTGTCAGTAATTTCCTCACCTGAATTATCTTTCAACTCACAAAAGAGATAACTGATAACAAATTCGCTGAAAGGAGAAACTGCATGAATGTATATGTGCATACAGGGGTTACATACTAGGTTTAGAAAATATTGTGGAATTTTCAAATGAGAATCATAGTATAATGAAAGCTGTTAACTGTTATTTACATATTCCTACGATGAAATAGTCACAGTCAGCATATTTCATTCTTATTTTTTTTTGTCCATTTGAAAATAAGAATTTTTGAAAGAATTACACTGATTAAAGTCATTACGAGAAGATGTAGAATTTATGGACAGTTGCCTAAAATAGTAATGATAATTTATAAATGGCCAATACCAATTCACTAATTTCAATGTTTACTCCTGATAACATTTAATGCATATCCAAGATTGACATTTTGTCAGCCAAAACTAGTGTTTGGATCTCTCAGTGAATTCCCAAAATCCTGCCTTTTTCTCTTATCATGGGGGTGGATATTTGTCCCGTAGTCTGTTTTCTATATCGACTTATCTGTATCTCTCCCTACTGTATTGTTGCTGGTGGTAAAAGTAGATTCCCTTTATCCAATTTTTTTTATTATTATTTTTACACCCTAGGCCCATATAAGCTAAATCAGAAAACTCTTCTTGAGTTTTTTTCTATTGGAAGGAAGGTCAAATCACTTGGAGAGGTTCAGGTGGTTCTTGATTTTTCCTGAGGTTAATGTGCTTATGTCAACCGTGGCAGATAGGCATCTTCATTTTATTTGTTCGTTTATTTTTAGTTCTAATGTCTCTTTAAATAGTTCATTGTACTGGCTAACCAGAATACATATTCGTTGCTCTTTCCATCACTATCAAAAATAATTTTTCACGGTTAACATTTCTAAACCTTGGTCATACTGTTTTAACCAGGCAGAAAGCCAGTCAGTAATTTTTAAAGAAAATGATGGAGATTAAGGTGTACTTCCACATATTTTTAGGATGCATCACGACAAGACACAGGGTTTCTGTAATCAGGGAATCAGCCCTTTTAATTGCTCTTCAGAATGGTATCGTGACCTAGAAGAGATGGCCGACGCCAGTCCCAGACATGGGCGTTAGGTGTGTACACGCACGCATGCACACCTACCTGCTTGTGCCTTATCCCCCCCCCACACACACACACCTCCACTGGCGCAGAGGTGTGGCAGATTCTTAGGTTGTGTTAGAAATGCATGACGGTTTGGCTAACACTAAAATATGTACATTGAAACAAATATCCAGGTTGTGTTAGGTGTCTGCCAAAATTGTTTGCCCAATTTCTATTTGCTGTCTCAGCAGATCGTGAACCGGAGTATAGTTACATCACTCAACAGGATGCTCCATGAACTGTAATCGTTCTTCGGGCAACTCATTATTTCATCTGTTTGCAGATGGATATAATGCCGACTAAGAAAGGGAGCATCTCTGACCTAACGCTGATTTCTTATAATTGAGGTATAGGTTATGAAAAGATAGAAAACTAAAGGTCAGAGTAGCAGGAAATGAAAGTGATTGGAGGTAATGACATTTTGGTGTAATTTATTATGAGATATAGTCAGAGAAATATTAAAAAATAATTGTGCGCTGTGCGTAGGTGGAGATCCTGAGGAGCTAATGAAATGTAGGCTTCGGTGCCCCTCACTTAGACGTGCCCTCTCCGAGATCCTGTGCCTAATTTTGCTTGGGAATTTGGTATTAATTTTCTTGAAAAAGATCAGAAGAATTGTATATATTTTTGGCCCTGTAAAATCTGCATTCGTCCCTGTGAGTGAGGTAAAATACTCCCAGTACTTTCTCTATTGGAAGTAAGCGTGAGCGTTTGGAAGATGTCTTTTTAAATAAAGTTGTCCGTTAGTTGAAGTACTCTCTACATAAGTGGCTTTCTCACAATGTATATGTTATGTGCTATAAAAGGAGAGAGTTTCACCTGTGACATATTTTAGGTGTCAGTTCTGAATGATAGAGAAAACAGTGAGTGGGATTTTTTCTTGAAGCTCTTTTTCTTAGTCTGGAAAGAAATGGAGAGAGATTTGGGATTTGAATGCTGATGAGTCAAGAAATTTAATTTTTTTCTTAAATATAATCTCACTTCATTTTGCCCTATGTGAGATGCTGTGTGTCTGTCCTGATAATGGTCACCGAGTTGCAGTTGACTTTCCTCACCGAAGGCAGGAATTAAAGCATGTCATTGTGTAACTGGCACCAGGCTCGGGGTGGATACAAATTAGAGCAGAGAATGAGTCATCCCGACAGCTTCTGTTTACATTAGTTCTAGGTCAAAGAATTATTATCTATAAAAGTTTCTAGACTAATTTTCCCATTAGCAGTATTTTTAGTAGTTCTCAGTATACATAATACCTAAAAGTGTAACCTCCTGGTGGTATTCATTATGTATTGAAAAAGTTATTTTAACAGCAAATTTTTGGAGATCATTTTTTTTCTTTTTGTCGCATTTTCAAACGAGTTGGCCCCGAAAAGTAAGTGTTTGGTTTAGTTTCAGATTGGATCCAAATTCACAAAAGTGAAATCATGATCTCACGGGAAAGTCACTGGTTTTCCACGTGTTGTAAGATACTGTCCTCTGCCATCTCATAAGGATACTGGTTTATTTGATCTTTTTGAACCATTTCTCTGTTGTCTTGAATGCATTAATAATTCCCTTTGTATTATATGTTGACGTGATATCTTCGGAATAGGAGTAATCCTAATGTGAGTTTATACAGTGTTGATATTCCTAGTATGAAATGACCCCTTGGGATTACTTCCTTGGTATCCCTGCCCACTTTCTCTCTTGACATTGGCTTTAAAGTATCGTCGGTGGATGGTTTCACTCTCCAAATAGTAGTCTGTTACATGTGTGTGTTTTAGCTCGTGGAGCAAGAGTGCACTTCTAGTATCAGTAGCTGCCTTAACGGTCCCATGGATAGCAATTCTCTCAAGAAACCGTGGGGCATCAGGCATCCGAACGCCATACAGGTGGATGCACTGGCTTGAAAGTGAACAGACTTTTCCCCCCTCAGCATATACACTACTGATTTTTTAAGGAGTCGGACTTTCAGGTGCATTTACTTGCTAGAAGACTTGCTCGCTGAGTCCTTATTACCTCCTGTGGAAGCCTCTGAAGGCCAAGCTGAAAGCTAGAGGAAAAAAAAAAAAAACAAAGACTGCAGCACAGTGATCTCATTCGCAGCACTGACCGTATCTTGAGCGCTGTGTTGTGCAACAGGGTGTGTTGTGCAGCATCTCGTGGGAAAACTCGTTAGGCCTTTGTGTGTGTGACAGCTGTGGCAGTTGTGAGTGGTCTGACTTAACTGAGGATCGTGAAGCGGGACCCCACTTATTCCTGCTAATTCTCGGGCACATGCTCAGAAGCATATCCATCTCACACTGGGAGGCGATGCAGTGTGGTTCCTTGGTTCTAGCTTTGAGCTGTCATATTTCAAAGGATTTCTGAATTCTTTCCTGGCCTTTCTCCTATATTCCAAATTCCCATTCACTGACTAACGTAACATAAAGAACATAATATTCAAAGTAGAAAAATAGTTTGGAGAAGTGAATCCTGATTGTTTCAAATAAATGAACTTGTGACAGAACAGAAATGATCTACGTTAAACTACTGTATGTGTTCAGAATGTCAAGTGGTACTTTTAATTGTTCTTGAAGCAGAAAACAATACTTGTAGCTACGGTTAATACCCAAACAACAAGAATTCTCCAAAAATTTTAAGTAGTCTGGGATTATTTTGATCCTTTCCCCGGAGAAACATTTCACTGGATAGTTTTTCCTCGTGAATCTTATTACTGCTGCCATTAAATCTGGAACTAGACCGTTAATGCTTATGACTTGAAAACCGGATTCTACTTTTATTATCCATGTTCACAGGGCAGCATATCACTTAACTGTTTTAGCCTGTTTGGGGCCGATGCCTGTGCTCAAAAATCACTGTGTATTTTGAATGCGGGTATCGACCTCGCTCTTCTATCTCCTTGTGACTTGCTCAGAGCATAGCAGTAGTGGGTTTTCAGGGGTACCTTCCAGTAGCTTGAGAGTTTGCGAACTTAAGCATCCGAAGTGCTCGGGATGTTTTGCTTAGTACTACAAAACAGAGTGTCTTGTCCATTTGCCAGACGGGTGAACAAACATGTTGTGTTTTACTGATGTTACATGTTGGCTCCCTGTGGCTTTTGAATAAGCACAAGTCAGAGAAAGGGAAGGCATGTGGCCTCCTGGACTGATGCTTGGAGAACTCAGTTCTCCCTGCTTTTCTGACAGAGGTCTGACTCAAGATTTGATTTACAGAGCTTGGTTTTTGCTTTTCCTAGAGTGGGTTAGACGGTAGCGATGCACTGGTAGAGATGGTTTTTAGTTATTGACTCAGAACTCATCTCCTGATGAATCTTCCATGTCTTTGTATAGTGACTATGTCTGAATTTACTTTATAAAAATGAGTGAGCTTTGTGTGAAAATTTGACCCAGTAACAGTGACTTCTTTTTCAGTTATCCAGGGGCACAAAAGTCTGGATGTGTGTTGGTATGTTCATGTTAACACATTACTAGGTACTATGTATGAGTGTATTGAAAGCCCTTGTATATCCTGTGGCAGGCATCAGTAACGTGCACCAATGGAATCAGTTCAGCCCAGTGAGAAGGCGGTAGGCTCCTCTGGAGGTCTGTGTGGACAGCGCTCTCTCCGATCTGTGCTCACACTGTAGTTTATAGACCAGCTGTACCCCTCAACTTGGATCTGGAAAGCATTTGTCATGACCTTGTACTATTCTCCTATTCGTGGGAGGGGGATCGGTGAATCTGCCCCGGTGACCTAAAATACTGGCACAGAGGAATCCGGCTGAGGAAGGGGGAGCCTCAGTCACTATCCCAAACGGTCCTCATCTGTGGCGGGATTTCTCCACTCTGGCATTGCGATAATGAACCTGGTAAAGGGGATGGTGTGTATTTTACACCAATTTTACACAGTGTCTTAGATGGATAAATTTTTAAAGAGCAAAGTCCTTTTCGGGACCCACATTCTAACCGTATTCAGAGCACTAAGGGATTTAGCTCTGAGAATGGAAATGGTGGAGGGAGACTTTCCTTTGTGGATCATGTCGTGTTTCTCGGGGGCCTCTGGCACATGTGGTATGTGAAATAAAATGGAGTTTTTACAGCTTAATGACTTCCCTCCGGGAAGAGTTCTGGTGCAGCGATCGCACTGCCAGATGGTGTTTATGGGCTATTTGCGTAAGTGGTGAGACGCGATGAAACAAGTGTGACTTCATCCGGTGGAAACTCCTGACTCACGTGCTTTGCTGTGGAATAAATGTCGGTGCACTACGATGTCACTTAATTTTGCATTGAATTTCACCTCTATTGTGTTTATGGATATGTATATGTCATGCTTCCAGTTGCTTCACCTTTTGTATATATATATTTTTGTACATATTTTTACTTAAAAATATTTTAAATGGAAAATAAATAAACATTTGATAGTTTACATAATAACAGTCATGTTTTGCTTTTTTTTTTAACTCTGTACATTTTATTAGATTGGAGGTTTGGGGTTTCATGGTTAGATTTATCTGTCACTGATTCTTGAAAACTTGTTGGAATCTCCCACTTATTATCAGTTTCCTATAGGAAACACTGAAAACGACAGCAGACCCAGTAAACACTGCAGACGCTCTTCTTCCTCATGGCCTACAGCCATCTGCGTGCCGGTCCAAAATATCTCACAGCTTCTTTCTTCTGTTTTTACTTTAGTTTAGTCTTCTTATTTCTTTATTAATATATACAAAATAACAATAATAATAATTATTATCATCATCATCATTTATTTATGTCTACAGCACCTGTTCTTCCTAGGTGGTCTCCCACCCAAGTACTAACCAGGCCCAACCCCACTTAGCTTCCAAGGTCAAACATCGGGCTTGTTCAGGGTAGCATGGCTGTAGACCATTTGTCTTCTTATTTCTATACAAAAGCCTCACTTCTTGTCTATCTCTCATTCAGCCTGCATGCGTTTCCCCAGAATGTTATTTCTGAAACACAGATATTATACAATTCGTCAATGGTCTCACATTTTTTAATGGATGGATAAATCCTTCGTCTCACACAGAATGCTTTTCATGATCTGCCACCTTTTTCTCTCCAGCTCCAGATGGCAACTTCTACCTTCTCTGCAGCCATATGAAATGTCTTTTCAGTGGTTTAACAAAGAAAAGATGCCATTCTCTCATATGACACTCTGCAGAACCTTCCAGGGATTATGTTTTCCTCCCTCATTCCCATCTGCTACTCCACACACAGCAAATTTCTACCCCACATTCAAGACTGGATTCAAGTCTCCTCTTCCAGAAATTTCCCCAGCTGGTTCAGGACCTGAGCCCTGAACGCCTTCATTTTTTGGGACATCCCTTTTACGTTCCTATTGGCTATTGGTATATCTGTTTTGGAAAATGTCTACTTGGGTCCTCTGCCCATTTTAAAAAATAATTTTTAAAGTGGGTTTTTTATACTACATTTTAGATATTAACCCCTAATCAACTACATGGTCTGCAAATGTTTTCTCCTATCCCGTAGGTTGCCTTTTCATTTGTTGCTTTTACTATGCAGAAGCTTTTTGGTTTAATGTAGTCCCACTCATTGATTTTTGCCTCGTTGCTTATGCTTTTGGTTTCATCTAGAAAGACAACATTACAAAGATCAGCATCAAAGAGATATTTCTCTGTTTTCATCTAGGAGTGTTGTCACTTCAGATTTTACATTTAAGTCTTTATATTATTTTGGGTGAGTGGGATAAGCCGAGGGTCCGGTTTCATTCTTTGCATATGGATCTCCGCTTCTCCCATCACCATTTATTGAAGACTATTCTTTTTCTCCAGTGAGTGAGTATTGTAGATTCCTCTGTCAAAAACTAGTTGACAATAATGCATGGGTTTATTTCTCTTGATTCTGTTCCACTGGTCTGTATCTGTCTTTATGACAGTATCGTATTATTTGATTACTGTAGCTTTGTAATATAGTGTGAAATCAGGAAGTGTGATGCCTCCAGCTCTGTTCTTCTTCCTCAAGATTGCTTTGGCTATTTGGCATCTTTCGTGGTTCCATCAAAATGTCAGGATTGTTTTCTTCCATTTCTGTGAAAGATGCCATTAAAATTTTGATATGGATCGCATTGAATTTGTAGATCGCTGGGACATTTGTGTGGACATCTTAACAATGCTAATTGAACATGAGATGTTTTCCATTTATTTGTGTCTTCTTCAGTTTCTCTCATCCATGTCTTATAGTTTTCACTGTACAGATCTTTTCCCTCTTTAGTTAAATTTATTCCTAAGTATTTCACTGTTTTAGATGCTTCGGTGAATAGGATTGTTGGTTTCTTTTTCAGATAGATGTTAGTGTACAGAAACATAGATTTTGTATGTCAATTTTGTATTCTGCAACTTTACTGAATTTACTTATTAGATAATAAGTAAATTTGTGTGGAGTATTTAAAGTTTACTAAATATGGATCATATCATCTGCAAACAAAGATAATTTTATTTCTTCCTTTCTGATTTGGGTTCCTCTTATCTTTTTCGCCTATTTGCTCTGGCTAGGTCTTCCAGTGTACTGTTGATTAGGAGTGGTGAGAGTGGGCACTCTTGTCTCATTCCTGATCTTAGAGGAAAAGCTTTTGGCCTTTCACCATTAAGTATGATGTTAGCTCTGGGTTTGTCATGTACGCCTTTATTATGTTGAGGTATGCTCCCTCTATACCCAGTTTATTGAGAGTGTTTATCATAAAATGATAAACCACATTAATAGAATGAAAGATACAAATTATATTATCTTCTCAATAGGTCAGAAAAGCATGTGACGGAATAGAATATCCGAAGTATTATTTGTATTCACGGTGCCATCTTTGCATCCCAATTATAAATCCCACTTGGTCATAGTGTCTGATGCTTTCAGTATGCTGTCGAATTGGGTTTGCTGGTGTTTTGTTGAGACCTTATGAATCTGTATTCATCAGGCTGAGCTCCCCAGCCACATGGTGTCACCGGCTAGACTCTGTTCTGTCTGGGCCGCTGGTTGGGCTCTGTGTTAGGACAGTCTGCTGGCTGTGCTCCCCTCTTCAGTGAGGGCTCTGGCTGGGATCCCTGGTGAAGCAGAACTGCCAACTGTAGTTTGCATCTGGGTGGGGCTGGAGGCTGTGCTCCAGGGTCAGGCAGGGCTGCTGTCCAGGGCTCTTGAGTGGGTGGGAGCGAAGCTGTGGTCCATGACTGGGCAGTGCAGCTAGCCGGGCTCAGCCTTTGGAAAGTGCTGTAGACTCGGGCTCCAAGGCTGCCTCGGGTCGCTGGGCTCCCTTGCAGATGGGGGTGGAGGCTGTGCCCTGCAGCTGGGCAGGGCTGCTGGTTTGGCCTCACCTTCACAGGGCTGTTGGATGGGCTCCACAGCTGCCCAGGCCCTCGGGCCAGGCTTGCTCGTCAGACAGGGCCAGAAGTCATGCCTAGCAGTTGTCTGGGTGGGGTTGTAGAATGGGCTCTGCCAGGGGGACAGCCCTCTGGCTGTGCACCCAAACTAGGCAGAACTGCCAACTGAGCTCCCTGGCCAGTCTGGGTTGACAGATGGGCAGAGCCATTGTCTGGGATCAAAGGTCAGGCATCACTCCAGCCGCAACTCCGCTGAGATCTGCAGACTCACCGCTGTGAGCCCTTCTCCTCTTCCCCTCGTCTCCATCTCGGACTGACCTCCAGTGATCCCCGTAAGGTGACACCTAGGTTTCCTGGGAAGCTTTTCTGATCTATTGGAGGAGCTGGGTGTCCATTTCCAGTTCTCCTTTACCCACTGGAGAAATCATAGGCTGGCGGGGGAACCCCTTGGTGTGGCATTGCATGGCCAGAAGTTGGGGAGACATGTCAGAGTGAAGCCATTTCTCTTACTCTGTGAATGAAACTTTTGTCTGTCTGTTTGTTTGTTTGTGGTCCAAGGGTAGGAGTGCTTTAGCTTTGTCTCCAGCCAGAGTTTGGGATCTTCGCAAAACATCTTGTCTCTGGGTAGTTGCTCGTTGCTCTTTCTATGAAAAGAAGTCAAGTCAGGAACCATCTTTTTTGCCTTCTTGCTTTGATACAGATTGTCATAAGCAAATTTCCCTTTCCCGAAATTCCAGTCCAGATGTTTCTCTATGCATTTACAGTCGGATATTGATTTCTTTAAAAGAATAATTTGATATCATCCAGGTATGCCTAGTTCTGAGAAAAGGTTCATATAGAAAGTTTATGATTTTTAGTTAAACACTTTCTCAAATTAAAGCTCTCAGATTTCAGTGAGAGAATATTGAATCAAAGTACTGAAAGAGCAGAAGAAATTGAACGGTGGTTCAATTTCAAAATAGATGTTATTTTTCATTTTTATTAAATGTTGGATCAGCCATGTGCATTGCATTGACTAGGCTACTCCTCACCATTCTCAACGAAGACGACGACGACAATGTTCGCTTTCATTTCTGGTTTCAGAAAATCATCCAAAATAACAAAAATGGGTTGCCAGAGCAACAGAAAGTCAGAGAGGCCAGATTAGCAATTCTGATGATCAAGTCACTCTTAAATTTCAGATTATCGAATGGAGCCATCTCTTAGGTGAAGTCAGTTACTTTGTTTTGTTTGAAAGACAGTCATTAAATATTTACTTTGTACCTTCTATATGATCAACAATGCATATTATGATCTGGGAAATGTACCATGATCCTTCGGCTCTAGGAATTCGCAGTAATTCAGCTTGGATAGAGAAGTATTACATGAAGCCACAGGAACACACCATTTAATGCAATATGCGATTAGCTGTGAACCCATGTGCTAGAACTGTAAATGCATGAGAGGATGAAGTATTGGGCTTTGTGTTAGTGCTTAAACGTTTGAGGGGAGGGGGTCAAGAGGGTGGAAGTTGATTTTGGATGACGTGTGTGCGTGGCTTGCAATTTAAGAGAGAGCATGTATGCAAAGCTTGCTATGCTTTCGATGCCTAAAAGAGTCAAGTCTGAGTGGAGCCAAGGATAACAAATGAGAAATGTTAATTGTATCATGTCCACTTATGCAGGGCCTTTAAATCGGGAAAACGATCTGAAGCTGGAAGGGCCCGAAAGCATTTCCGAAGGGAATATTATGGTCGGAGTGGCAACTGAGGGAGGTTGTATTGTCAGCTCTGCTAGAGCGTTTATGAGAAAAATCTGGGCTCAGTGAAATCTCGATGATGAGCTTTTGCAATAAACAGGCATGAAGTCTAGACTGGGATTGGAGATCAAAGGGCCGGTGAGAAATTCTGAAGATGAGAACCAACAGGTCTTTGTGCCTGACTTATGATGGAAGAAGCATGACGACCCCTGGGGTGTCAGCTCGAATGAGCTGATGAAGGAAAGAGCAGCGACTGACACAGGCGTGTGGGTGGTAAACTTCTGGTGTCTTTTGATGAGGGATTTGGAGATCGGAGCACGATTTAATTTACGAAGTGCTGATTCGGAGGTGGTGAACATCCCGTCCGGATCTTGCTTACGAGCAAGAGTTCGGGTCGGGGGAGAGGATTTGAGAGACACATTAATGGTCTTGGGAAGGCTTATAAATATCACTGCTCTTCCCCACTTGGATTATGAGTCAGTTAAGATGCAAGTGAAAATTATATGGAAGATAGGAGCACAAGCTAGCACCTTTATTGCTGATGCATCTCATGTGGGAGCATGGGATGCATGGCTGTGGGTGGGTGCGCTTTTTAACGCCCAACTCCACAGTTAGAAGGATTCGCTCATCCCATCGCAGGCCGCATTGTGCCACTTCAGGCTGTTTGAGGCCACTCCTCATGGATCTCGAATGTGGTTCCGTCTTCATGGAAGGAGATGATAAGTTTGGGAAAGAACCGTCTCCTCATCTCCTTCACCATCACACTGAGGCATAGTCTACTCTGTGTAGAGATGCCCCTTCGGTTCAGAAAACATGTCTTTTGCACTTTGTATCCCCAATCTAACTCAAGCATGGTGCCTGGAAAATGTCACTTTCTCAACAAATACTTTTTTATTAAATGAATAAATAAAACTTGTAGTGGAAGGTGATGTGAATTGATGGTTTTCCATTGGAGAGAATGTGAAACGAGAAGTGTGTAGCCCCACGGACTCAGCTCGAATGAGCTGGGCAGGAAGTGGGAGGAAGCAGGGAACTAAGGGGGAATGAACACCGGGCAGCTACTGAGACCCTTCGGATCGAAGATGCCTGTTTCGGATGATGACACAATATGTCGTAATTTCAGATTACTTCAATCGATGTCATTCTCTATTTCTCATACTTCGTTCAAGTTGGCAGCTATCCTGGGCTTTGTGATTTCAGGTCTGTGGTGACTGAAGAGATGTCCACACTGGTCCCCAAAGCGGTCTAAATCGCAGTTTGCAGCCTTAACAAGCTTGTTGTGATGTATTTACTATTTAGGATTTTTTTGAATGCAAGTAACAGAAACCAATTCCAGGCATTGAAGCAAAAGAGTGAATATGGTAAGGAAAAGCCATGTCTTGAAGAAACCTATGTCCTCAGAAAAGGCTCCAAATCTCGAGCAGAAAAGCTACAGGAAACCAGGCAACGTGCTCTCTTCATTTCTTATCTCTGTGTCTCTGTAGGACTCTGCTGGCCTTCGCTATGCAATGCCTGAGCTCATGCGTCTCCTCTGATCTGAGAAAAACTCAAAAACTCAAGTATTTTAGTCACAATGATAGGTAATACATTGTAACCCGAAGCAGAATATAATCACGGCCCTCGGCCCTCTGGTCCCTGTGTGACTGGTTTTGAGGAGGTGGAATTTTCAGAAACTGGACTAACTACAAAAGTTTTCCTCTCTCCTCTCCTCCCCTCTCCTCCCCTCCCCTGCCTTCCTCTCTCTGTCCCCCACTCTTTACCTCCACAGGCACATAAAGCATGAATAAATCAAGAAAGTAAAAAAAAAAAAAAAAAAACAAAAAAAACTAGGGAGAGTGAGATATAACCAGCGATAAGATAGAACAGCTACTGTTGATCAAATACCTATTGTGTACCTTTGGTGCTGTTCTAAGCACTAACTCTATCCTAACTTACTTTAATCCCCTTTGTTTCTTGGTTTTAGAAATTGTTGTTTTGTTAAGGGTAGAGAGAGAGAGAGTTAGCAGTAGACAGAATCACAGGGAGGTATGGATGAATTACCAATAGTAGTTGCAGATTTTGACACTTCCTCAGAAAGCATTCAGATCAAACTGGCAAGACATGAAGTTAGAGAATGTTCAAAAATCACAATCAATCATAGAATTAATTATATATCTCTATATAATTATGTTTATTATAATGCGTATATTTTTACATTATGTATTTTATATAATTATAAGCTATATATGTATATGTAACATTATGGACTTGTATATTTAACCTGCTAAGTGAATATTATTTTTGAGCACCCATGGACCATTCACAAAAGATTGAGTTTTACTGAGACTCAGTGAAAACCAACTAAATATCAAGGAATCGATATCTCGGAGACTATGACAATAATGTAGCCAAAGCAGAAACCGATAACGAAAGGATTGCTCTAAAAAGTGCGTATATCCGTAATCTTCAAAATAGGCTGCTTGGGGACTCTCGAGTAGAAAAGAAATGACACAGTAATTCGAACTAGATGGAAATGAAGCAAAGAGCAAGGCAGCAGTTTTAGGTTCCAGCAAAAACATGTCAAGAGAGAAATTTCCAAGGCCAGGGGACAGAGACGTGATGGAGAGGGGAATAAATGACAGGAACGCTGACAGCGCTACAGCAACAACAAGGCCGGGAGAGGGATGACACAGGCCCGTCGAGCTAAAGGATTGTGAACTGATGCCCTGTGTAATAATCGTTTTTAAAGACAGTCGTTTTGAATGAACTAACGACAACAGTGCAGTGACAATGTGTTCCCTTACAACCGGTTTTTAGAAAGGGAAGGGTGTTCCCAGGGAATTAAATGACACTGAGGAGCTGTGATAGAAACGCCCGTACCAATGAAATAATTGTCAGTGCGTGTTGTGAAATGGCACAACTTCTTCAGTTACTGATGCATCAGAGGTCCACAAAAGCCAGAGGAAAAAGGAAAGAAAAACATAAGGATGGTTAGTTTGCCATGTCAGCAAGAGAAGTCCCTCTCCCCCGTAGACTGCTGCCACCTCTTGCCTCGCTACCGAAGAAGCTCACCCCTGTTTTCTGGATTTCCGAGGGAACCAAGCATCGAACGACTCTCACTTCTCAGCTTACCTGGCGGAATCTCTGACCTCATCATCTAAAGTTTCCAGAGAGTGTAATTTTCAGATACTAATCTCCGTGACTCATAAGATATTCTCCACAATTTCTCTTTAACGCTATAGTAAATGAAGCAACAAAAAGAGACCTTGCGATGGGCTTATTCCCTTTCAGCTATATAACAAGATACATGTGGCACTGGAAGATCATTCCAGAGACTTTCAGTGGAGTTCCACTATGAATATGGATTTTAAATTACCACGTTTTTCTATAAAATCTTTTCTCTTCGTTTGCCAACCGTGAGTCTTCTCTGCATCAGACAAGTGCAAAGGTAATTTAGACTTTTAAAGTGGGAATTTACCATCGCAACCCTGATTTGCTTTGTACCTCATTTCCTCTCTCTCTTGGATGAATTTTCCGGGTTATAAATAAGCGAAGGAGTCGTGACGTTTTATAACATGCATTAAAATTTCGTTCACTGGCGACATATGTTTCTATCAGTTCCTCAATCCTATTTCAATTTGCTGTTAAACAGGTCTTCCCTTGGCTGGAAACTGATCTTTTTATACATGTACAATATTAGTATTGAATTATATAATTTATTTCAATAATTTAATTCATTCAGCAAATAATAAGCCAAGGTTGAGTGTCATGTACTCAAAGATAAAGAGTAGTTTTTCTCGACTAATTAACAGTCTCATGAAAAAGAGACCCATAAACTTATAGAAGACAGTGTTTTAAGGGACCGATGGAGACAGGCACGGGACAGTACAGGACCACTTACAAATCGTAGAGACGAGATGCTGGAGGGATGATTCATAAACTGGCATTAGAGGCTCCCTGGGCACAGGGGGTGTAGAGGGGTAGGGATTGTGGAAAGCACACAGGTACCATCAAGGAGGCAAGGATGATGGCGCACACAAGGACCTCAAGCAGTGTTTGAGGCGGAAAGGGAGGCACGAGCCTAGGGGAGCAAGCAAAGGCCGGGCCATGTGGGACCACGTAGGTCTTGGTGGGCATTCTTTCTATGATGCTTTGGGTGGTAAGCAAGAGAAAGATGTCAGAAAACCCTCTATTAGCATCAACTAGATTCTAGAGAATCCGCAGGTAAGAAGAGTTACAATAGAGAAGTCACGAGGTTTTCTAGGCAAGACATGATGAGAACCAATCCAGGGCTGTAGACAGTGGGACTGACAAGTCCTTATCGCTGCTATAGTAAATTACTACATACTTAGCAGCTTAAGGCACACAAATGTATCATCTTACAGTTCTGGAAGTCAGAGGGTAGATACGGGCCTTACAGGGCTAAAATCACAGTGTCAGCAGAGGTGCATTTCTTCTGGGTCCTTTAGGTGCTTTATCACCGTGGTCTGGAACCATCTCTGAGGTACCCCTGTGTTCTGGAGGAAGAACCATTCAGGTGGGAGGGGTGCAGTGCTTAGAGGTTGAGATGCCTGTGGAACTTCAGGCCCACGGGAGATGTCGAGCGGGTACGTTGCCATCTGAACCTGCAGCCTGGGGGATAATGGAGAGGGAGGTGTAGCTATGGATATTCCCAGCCTTCAGGGAGCAGAGTTGAAGCTGTATTGGCTGAAAACACACAGGGAAAGGCTGAGAGTGAGAAGCACAAGGGTCAGAATTAGTGTGTTTGGAATACGAGTAGCTCTCTCTCTTGGCAGAAGAGGATTTGTCAGAAACGGAAAATGAGAAGAGAGTATCTCGGGAGCCCAGGGCACAGAGGAAGGATTTTCATAGTATCTTGTGTGAATCGCTATCTTGGCACGTCTCATACTCTGTTTTCATTTCTGCTTTAACTTCTCCAGATCCCTCTCTTGATTGCGAACACACGAAAATTCTCTCCGGTGACTTACATCTTTGTATTAGAAGTGTAAAAAATAAAATAGAATAGAATAGAATTAGAATTAGAATTAGAATAGAATAGAATAGAATAGAATAGAATAGAATAGAATAGAATAGAATAGAATAAATAAAATAAAATAAAATAAAATAAAATAAAATAAAATAAAATAAAATAAAGATTTATTTACTGGACCTCATCATAAGGAGAAAATTACCTGTCTTGAGGTAGAGAGAGATGGTCCTCAAAGAATGCTCAAACAAAACATGATGCTAACTAAACTGCTATGCGGGAAAAAGAGAAATCGTTTTGTTCTTAAGGAAAAAGACAAGAAAAAAGAAAAATGAATTTAAAAAAGATGAAGGGAAAAAGAAAGATACCAAGGAGAAGGTATTAAGCTGTGGCTCAGATCCACAAATTGCCAATGTTTCTGCACTTGTAAACCCTTTAAATTAATAACTGATAAAGGTGATGGATTTTTGATGAAGTTAATATAGAGCGAAACAGAGACGATGTGTATAGAGGGGATATTTGACAAAAATGCCCTGAAAATGTACTTCCCGGGAATTTGAATAGAACACAAAGTGAGTAATTGAAATAGGGTGTTTTAGAATAGTGCTGCCCAATAGAAATATAATGTGAGTCACAAAGGGAGAGCCACATGTGTAATTTTAAATGTTCGTCTAGGCACACCAAAAAAGTAAAAATCAATAGAATTGATTTTAATATTATATTTTATTTAACAAAATATATCCAAAATATTTTAATGTAATCGTGCAATCAATATAAAAAGTATTAAATATTTTACATTCTTTTTTTTTTTTTTTTTTTTAAAACCCTGTGTGCATTTTATACTAACAGGACATCTCCATTTGACCTGGCCACATTTCAAATGCTAAGTCACATGCAGCCAGTGGCTTCCATGTTAGACATAAAAAAAGTCTAGATCTCTGTCCTACAGGTGATCTACAGCCAATACTAAGATTTCCTTTTCCGTGTTCCTCTAGACCAAATATGGGAGCTGCGTCTTCAGTGATGCTTCACCAGTGCTGCATTCTCACTTAGCTGCCTGTGTGTTGGACGCATATAAGTTAGGACTCAACTCAGCATCAGTGAACACACAGTTTCTTGAGTAGAAGGGGGATGAAAAGCATCAGGTCTTCAGTCCAGTCTCCCCCTTTAGATGAAAATGCCTCCAAGAAAGAATAAATTAATCCAGTTAAGTCTTCTTATAAACATTCAAGTTACAGAACTCTTGGGAAGCACACTAGTGGCGTTTAGTAGTGGGACGGTCTTTGGTCTGTGGAATGCTTTGAGCAATTGCACCTGCTCTAGTGGTGATCGGTTATTGCAGTTTAGAGTCCGGGGGAATGGAATCTGTGGATGTGTCTGAGTAGCTCTTGAGGAAGTGTCACGAGGACTATTTGGGTATAAACTAGAGATATTTCATGATTAAAATAGATCCCTTCCGCGGAGGTTGTGAAGCTGCACGCATTTGAGTGACCTCACCCATCACTCAGGGCCAGAAGGTATTCTCGTGTGATGAGAAAGCACTAGAGAGCCTGGGCTATGGATGCTAAATTTCTTGTTTTGCCTGTGCCAAGGATTATTTTCAAGTTCAAAATTATTAGCAGAGTTTGAAATCCTGATTCATGTAAGTCTGTTTGGATAATGTATTCTTTTATGCTTTTTCATTAAGATATTAGAATATTTAATATGAAGAAAATGAGGTCTATGAAGACAGAGCTAATCGCTGGGTTGCTAATACAGCTCTGATTATTTAAATCTGATTATTTAGTACTGGAATGCCTGGCAAAGGTCACTCTCCGTAGGGTGGTGCTGTCCTATATGGTCCTGACTAGCCACGTGTGGCTATTTAAATTTAAATGAACTCAAATTAACAAAAATTAAAACTTTAGTTCCTCATCTGTATTGGCCACACTTTGAATGCTCGATAGCCATTTATGCCTAGTGATGTTTCGAAGCACTAGATGAAAGAGAACCTTTTCATCACTGCAGAAAGTTCCATTGGACAACATCGCTCCATAAATTAGAGATGCCGTTAGGAAGTAGAGTGTTGCAAAATAGAGAGAGGCTTTGTTTTGACTCCGAACGTTCCCATAAAATGAGGCAGTGATTTCAGACATGCAACTAGGAAGATAATTTGTTTTGATTTAAAGAGATGGAGAATGGAGAAAGGGAGCGAAAGCATAAGGGGGAGGGAGGCCAGGAACTAGAGAGATGGGAGAAGGTTGTACTTCCTGCCATATAAATCTGCACTTGGGAGTACTGTATTTTTAATAGCGTTACTGAACTTGAGAATATGTGGTTGTGTGTGAGTGTGAGTGTGTGTGTGTATGTGTGTGTGTGTGTGTGTGTGTGTGTGTGTGTGTGGATTGTTACAGGAACTGAGTTTCAGGTATGGGCAGGTTTGGAAGCAGATGGCACCGAGATCAAGTAGGGCTCTAGAACCACACCAATTATGAACGAGGCTTTGGCTCTTCCAGTATGTTAGATTTGTGATCTAAGCCGCACAGCCAGGTCCTTAAGAGAGACAGAGCTGATGCAGTTGATGTTTTGACTATATTAATTAGTCCATGACAGGGTGCCTGGCGTAAAAGAGATTCTCAATAAGATGGTCCAATGAACGGATGAATCCAGGACCAACTGACTTTTTCTTTTCTCTTTTTCTTTTTCTTTTTCCTTTCCTTTCCTTTCTTTTTCCTTTCCTTTCTTTTTCCTTTCCTTTCCTTTCCTTTTTCCTTTCCTTCCCTTCCCTTCCCTTCCCTTCCCTTCCCTTCCCTTCCCTTCCGACAAACTTAAGTGCTGAAATTGTCTTGTCTGGCTTACTGATTTAGATTCAGTGTTTCTGAATTCTGTAGAAGGGACTTCATTACGTTGGCTTTCATTCTATTTATGCCTTTGTCATTTCCTTCAACGTTTAAGTGAAAATAACACACAAGAAATCGTGGCTGACGGGCCCAGAATTTATCTTCTGTTATTCATTGTGGTACTTCTCCCTCCACCCAGCGTTACACTCAAACAAGCCCAATATCAGTGAAAGAGATGTATAAGGCCCTACAATTCACAGCGTGGTGTCTGTCTTGACTGTATCTAGTGGCCAGTACTTATTCCAAATGAGTTAAAGCATGTCATTATGTAAGTGTTTATTTTCACTAGTCGACTGCTTTGGTAGAACATTTTCCATTTCCTCCGCTGCTTTTCTATTCCCTTGTAAGCTCTAATCATGGGATGTAATTACCTAATAAACGGAATCCGATACCAACTGGGTTGGTATGGGTGGGAAATTGCCGCCACGCTTACACATGGATGAGCCCGTGTGTGCACATCCAACGCCTCGGTCCCTCATCTTTCTTTGCAACTCAGCCCCTCGTCTTGGGATTCCCCATTTATTTTTTTGCTCGTGTCAGAAAACGGGCTATCATTCTCACCTGTTGTCCCTATTCTGTCTCACACACACGTCACATTTGGTGAATTTAGGATCTAATTGGACAGTGTACAAGATAATTTGACTGAAGCTGAGTTCTTTGCCTTCACCCCCTTTTAGAATTAGTTAGATCGTGTGACGGTATGTGATTTACAGATGATTAACTATAGAGACAGACGTTAGCTTTCCTTTTATTTGAAGCACTTTTCTATATCCCAGGCGAATCATGATCTCGACTTTGCAAAATCTTACTGTTTCTCGTAGCTTTCGATGTTCGAATGGTCAGGAGCAAAATAGGGATTTGGATACGTCAAAATATTGCTTTAGCCATTTTGCTTAAATTGTCTTTTCTAGAACTCCGAGGAGAGCCTGGCCGTCTATATCAGATGTGGAATGAAACTCCGTTTACATGCTAGAATTAGCCTCCCTATATAGACATGTAAATGTTTATGCAGTTAGGTCACCTATTCAGCAGCTGTTATTAAGAAAACATTTCACCATCCTGTCACTTATCTCTCTGAGAGTCAGAAAAAAGCACTATTGTTCAGTTGGCTAGTTATAATTATCTGTATCAGCTCTGTGTAATTTACTGGAATAAGTATTAAGGGAGATTAAGAGAAAACAAGCATAATATCTGCATGTAAAGAGCTATAATCTAATGCAAAGGACCGTACAGAGAGAAATGTTAAATAAGTACAATTCACGGTCGAATAAGTTTTGTTAAATTACATACTCAAACTTGGAGTATCCGGATGAAGATATTGTTACAGCATCACTTACAACGGTAAATGATATGACACAACCTAAACGTAACAGCACGATAAGTAAATCAGAGAGAACACGGCCATTAAAATATTGCTTTCCAAAAAATAGATAAAACACGAAAATGTTCACAGTATTAGGTCGAGTAAAAATAATGTACGGATCAAAATCAAATGCATAGAAAATTGAGTCTATGCGGCATCTAGAAATTTACTATTCACTTATATAAAAAACAGAATCTCTCCTTCAGCTCAGTTCTTACAGCTGTGTTTTTCTCTCCCCTTTTCTCGTCGGTGTCATCTGTCGCATTCCCCGTCGGTTCGTGAAAGTTTTGGCACCTGGCTTATATTTGTCAGAACAGGTTATTCTGCACTGCAGTAATAAGCAACACAAATATCTTATTACCTTATAACAAGTCAGTGTTCCTCTCATATTAGCATCCTCCACTGGTTAGCTCTGCCTTCATTCCTGTCTTTCCTCCAGAAGGATGGTGGAGCCATCTCTCTCGGGAACTTTGTCACTGCAGACAGAAGAGAGACTTGGCAAACCACACATAGAAAGAAGTGCTTACAGCTTCTGCATCTCATCAACTCACACCCATTCGATTGGCCAAAGCAAGGCCAAATCAGGCAGTGTGTAATGTGGAAGCACTCCTCCAAGGTGGACACTAAATGAAGTGAAGCACTACTAGTTGATCCCCCATAGTAAACAGTGACCCACCCCTCTCATCTCCTCCACTGTCTCACGTTAAATACCTTTTGCCACCATTCCACGTTAACGACCCATATTCATATCACATCCCATACCGTGACTTCAGCCTCTCAAAGGCATTCAAATCCTGTTTCCCCACACAACCTCCTGACTCCTTATTCAAGAAGAGACAGAGATATTTCACTTACTCTGGTCCCTTAGTAGATAAGTCACTCAAAGCCACAGATGCATTATCACCCAGTTAAAAATGGGTTAGGGGTCTCTCTGTCCTGAGCTAGAGGGTCTGGTACCCAGGTGGCCTGAAGCATCCTCTCTCTCATAGACGGTTGGAGCATTTATATTGACCACCCTCCTGTCTTTCTCTCTCGTAGACGGTTGGACCATTTATATTTACCGCCCCCCTGTCTTTCGAATCCCGTCCCATGTAACTAGGTAGAATCGGTGAGTGGAATAGAGATGGGACCAGTCAGCTCTTAATGAAGACTGAGCTCTTATTAAAAACCATTCTGTCTCTTGACTGTCTTAAAATTTTTCTTCCTGAAATGGTGGCTTTTCCTTGCATTGAATATGTAAAACATGTTGGCCATTATTTGGGCCTTGGTCTAGAATCTGAAAGAAGTTTCCCATGTAACCCTTTAGCTCCAGAATTTTTAAACTCAAACACATTAGTAGGATTTTTCTAAAACACTGTGATTGCCTCAGGCTTGTGGGATTATGTATGCATGTTTATCTCTTATTTTTGTGATTTTCCAGATTTAAAGAATTTTTATTTTATAATAAGCACATCACTCTTATATTTAGAAAATATACAATAGAATTATTTTCTGAAACAACGGGAGAAAAAATAGAGTATTGCTAGAGAAGACAGGTATCAAGGAAATCAGAAATATCAAGTCATTTGAGAGTAGGTATAATATCTTGCACATTTTTATATTTTTCTTAGTTCCCAGTGTCAAAAGATGTTAATGTGACCTTACGGTGGGATTAGTCCTAGGGACCCACAAACATTCAAAGCTACACGAGGCAAACTGGCCCTTTTTTTGTGCTTCTGGGTAAAGATGAAGAGAGGGTAAGGCAAGAGGGAAAGACAATGGTTCAGAAGTCCTAGAAACACCCACACAGTCCAATGATAAAACTCCTGTGAGTTCTCTGGAACCGAAAAGATGGAGAACGTGTGAGGTGGAGTTTTTCCATCTGACCCATCGAGGTTCTAAGAGCCTAGACTTAAAGTAGGCCGCATGTGCTATCTTGTTACCTCCCGACTGAAGCACAAAGCTGTTTGTGCATTTGTGATTTAGAACACACCCACCGGTCAGCAGAAGAGAGAGCAGCAACAGATGCCAGGCGTTGGCTGCTTGTTTAAAAGTTTCCGTAGGCATGGAAAAGCTTCTTGTTTGGGATAGATTTACCTATCAGAGGTCAGATGGGGAGAAATTGAGTCAGGAGCATCACAGACCAAAACAGACACTTTGTCTCTGTCTGTCTCTCTCAATCTCTCCCCACCTCCAGAGACAGATAGACAGATGGACAGACAGGGACAGACACAAACAGATAGTGAGAGGGGCAAGGGGAGGAGAGAAGAGGGGAGAAGGGAAGGAGAAGAAAAGGGAGGAAAGGGGGAGAAGAGAGCAGATGAGAGAGAAAGATTTTACCCAGGGGTTGAGGTCATGGGCCGTTTTTACATGATCCGAGGAAGACAAGGTCTAGAAAAGGTACACCCGTGAGTATTCGCTAGCAAAGTAACCAGTAAGGTAGCCTGGAATCTAAGCATTTACAGCAACACTTTTTCACGTGGAAGAAAAGGGAAGCTGGTCTGGAGCGTTCTGTAGCCTACACTTGCCACAGCTGCGGAAGCTGGCCAGCGTGTGTGGAAACGAAGAGATGGATTAGAGGATGGCTGAATCTCCTAATGTTTCAAATGAATCGGAGGTAGAGTAGGGTATTTGTTCTTAGAGATAAAATCTTTGGCCTTAATTTATCACTAGATTAAGTCTTTATCACAGCCGAGTGAAAGATTTATCATCAAATTATCGTGCGTCAATTTTTAAGAGTAATATTAACAAATTCTAACATGTAACCCATCTTCAAAGAAACATGTTACCCAAATTATCAAATTAATAATCACAAAACAGATAGTGCTAATACTTGTAACGTAGAGTCAGTCCCCTGTCACCGACAGCTTTACTCACCGTTGTCTGCGTTATTTTACAAATGGCTTTCAGGGAAGTGATGGTCGATGCTTCGGTATCATCACGGTTTCTTCTGCTGTTATAAAACTTCCTCCCAAAACGTTTCAAAAGGTAGTTCTGACTAAAAAAAGTAGAGGTCAGATGATGAAAATTACAACAGCTGTGAAGTCGAAGTCGATCACGTGAGAAGCGAGTGAAATTCAGCATCATCAGAAAAGGTAAAGCAATCTCCGAGTTCAGAAGGAAAAAAAGCATTTTTGTATAGAAAGAGAATTCTTTACCACCTTAATCCATTATTAAAGGTGACCATTCATCCTTAGTAATCAGATCCATTTGGGCTGAAATTTCGTTCTATATGGGTGAATTGGAAGTGATCTTATTAGTGTTCTAGTACATCAAGTTTGATAAAATCCCCGATCCATTTCAGTTAAGTTTCTATCGATCCACTTAAGAGATCAATTTGGACTTGTTCGATCCTTTTGTCAAGGGATTTCATCTGGCTTGAGTTAACGCTATGAAATAAATGTGATTTAGAAATGTAAGACGGAATGAAAAAAAGAGTGCAGATGAGTGGTGACAATTATTTGAACTCAGGTTTTGCATTTGAGCATTTGATAGGACGTCGCCATTTAGAAAGGGACTGGAGAAACGATAGGACAAGGGAGTCAGGTGCCTTTCAAAGTACTTACAGTCAGACCGTCCTTCGCTTCCGCTAGCGATTATGTTTCCTGTGTCACTTAACAATCTGGAATCTACTTGCCAATCCAAATGTGGTTTTTGTGTTATCCTTAAATGTGGTTTACATCTATTTATATTGACTTCCATTAAATATGTTCTTTATACCCATTTTTTGTTTATTTTCTGTGTTTCCCCAAAATTTTTCTTAGAATAAAATTTTAAACGTATGGAGATCTCAGGGACACTTAGTGAAGCTCTGCATGATAAGCATTCCTCTGTCTCCTCCTCCCATCAGGAATAGAAATGGTCTAAGAAAGAGAACAGCCTAGAAACACTCCTCTTTCCTACGTAATTCTATTCCCATAGAAGAGATGAGCTCCTTTAGCAGGTAACGGTCTTCCAGGCCTTGTTTTCTACCTGGTAAAGGATAGGTCTGCAGGTATGCAGGGATTCTGCATGCATTGCCATGTCAGGGAAGTTCAGAGCCAATCGCTTTGTCTGGGGAAATTTAAAGGTGGAGACCAAGCATCGTGCAGAAAGTCAGAGACGACAATGGGAGGTCAACGAGGTATGTGATGCCATCGTGCCCACCAGTCTTCAGTAAGGGCAGCAGGGCCACTGTAAGTTCCATGGAAATAAAAGAATTATTAGAGCTTGCGGAGGAAGCGAGGTGTGGAGGATCAGAAGAATAGTTCTAAAAAACTATTGATGGTCTAAGAAACTACATCTTCTAGGAAGTCCAGGAAAGTGAGCTCTATTGGTGGCCAAAGCGAGTGCATCTACCCCCACGGGTTCTAGCAGCCAAAAAAAAAAAAAAAAAAAAAAGGAAAAAGTAATGAAGGAAGATGAGGCCCGGGGTGAGGAGTGAAATTAGATACCCATTTTCACCATATGTTTATTTCAGTTCTTCTTCTCATTAAAAAAGTGGTAAAACTAAAATTTTAAAGAGCTCCGTTGTGATATTTTTCGCGATTGTTGCTTTACTAGATGAAAGACCATAGATGGGCTAGTTAAAAAAATTTCACACACGCATACAAGATGTTTGGATTCAGCTCGTCAGACGAGCACATTGAGGTCCGGTAAGTTAAAAAGATCCGTTCAGTGTAACGATTAGTCAAGAGAGAGTTCTGTCAGCCTCGGTGCTCTTTCTGCTGTACTTTATTCCTCCTCGAAGAGACATTTCGACTTAAACGGATGGCCAGGTCTTGCACTTTAAAAGTCTTTGATCCTGTAACTGGCTTTATTGACATTTACCTTAGTAAATGTCAATAAAGCGGAGTCTTCAGGCTTACTCCCTAGAGACCATAATGAAATAGGTGGGTGACAAAATACAATTTACTGTATGCTTGCAGCATGAGAATATTCATCTTTGACCGGTTTCACCCAGGAATTCTGACAGCCTATTATATGCCAATTATTGTATTAGTTAAAAAAATAAATTAGAGAGGACCCCTCTGCTTTATGGTGACGTCATGTCGGGTAATTCTACTCATTCATTCCATTTTCGTGTGTCACATTTGGCTACCTTTACATCAGATTTTTCAATCTGAAAATGTCTGCTACAGTGGGTAGATGAAGCATTCAGCTCAAATGTATTCCAGTGGGAAGGAAATTGAAGAGTGTGAAAAGGGATTAAATAAAGTGTTCCCATGCCCCCCGCCCCCCCGCCAAAGATAATTAAAGATGGGGGAAAAGCCTTATGCTAAAACAGAACCTGTCACTACCATAAGAAAATGTGTGGATTTGGAAAACTGGAACACACTGTGAACCGACCTACCCTAAGATGTTTACGACTTAAAATCGAGCTCTGCTGAGGCAGTGATGATGAAAATTGGAATGCCCGGATTTCGGTACCCTTTAATACCTGTTTTGTGTCCCGTTTTCAGGAAATTTCTAGGATTGCCTGAGCAGACATTACAGCCAAATTTAGTTGTGCTTGTGGACTTTTCTCTGTCGCCTGGTTTATGCTGTGTACAGGACTATGTCACTGATGCCACTGATAGTCATAGCAACACTTGGGGCCTTAATCAACGTTCGAAACAGTTTATGATTTGTGCAGTTTACAACCAATCATCTTTCTTTTCACATCTTTGACAATCACAGAGAAATTGCCTTTCTTTCTCCTCTGGGGAGGTGGCCTGTTGCTTCTCTGGCTTTCTGGAAGTGGTTGGTAGAAATGAATTCTGGTCAGCCTTTCGATACGCTACTAAAAAGGTAGAATCCACTTTGCTGAATAGTGGCCATGCTGCCATGCCATCTCTTATGGCGAGAGAGGGCTGAGATCACAGGTGCGTTTGGGCGAATGAGAATGTGACTAAGGGCCGTGATGCAGGGCCGGTTTCTAGGGCACAGTTCCCAGGGACCAGCGAGCGGGGGAGAGTTGGTGTGTGTTGGTGTGGCTGAGCGGTCTCCTCAGTACCTGTGTGTCCACTGTGTATTTTTTAAAGTCAGCAGGAAAAAAGCCATCAGAAAAGGAGTTAGATTTTGAAACAAAGACTTTAGCAGAAAAGGTTTAACGTCCGTAGATCTCCGTGGAGCGCTAGGCCATGGGCAGCATCGCCGGCCCAGCCTTGAGTTCTGCCCCGGCTTGTTGCCTCTTCCACCATCTTCTCAGCTCCTCCTCCACAATTTCAACCAGTTAGGAAAGTTAATTAGCAATCAAAATGAACTCAAGCCAAAGTTTTTAAAACCCCAAATAATGGGAAAGAAGAGGAGGACGTGAATGGTCCACTTACCTTCACCCCCACGAGTCACTGGTTTTAATCGTGCCAAGGGAGCCACATGAGGCCTTTGAATGCGCCGATTCCCTCAGGAGGGAAACCGAAGTGGCAACCCTGTGTGCATCGTACGGGTGTACCTGTGGGCGAACAAGATGGGACTGAGACTATGTTTGTGGTGGGAAGCTGGCCCGTCTGTTCAGCAGTCATTTTTTGTCCTGTGCAGTCATCATTATTTCCTGTAAGTAGCAATTAGCAGTCGAAATATTCAAGAACAGAAGGAGCCAGTGGAGAGACAGGTTTCGAAAGTGCAAAGGAGAGGGAACGAGATGGAGCGAGATGCGGGGCAGATGGACCACTAGCTCGGGAGAGGAAAGTGAGGAGAGAGAACAGCATTGCGCCGGCTGTCGTGCCATTGTCCACTGAACCCTCCTATGCCTATGAATTACATGTCACTGTCATAGAAAAATCGGTACCTAAATATTCCGAAACGGTTCTCCAGGTCTTATCCTAGGTATGTGTAGTATGTTATTACCTTCAGCAAAAAGCAAGCAGGCAAACCAAAACACAAACCGTTGGCCACCCAGAGGCGTTTTTGACACCCGTGCATCTGCTTCTGTCATGCTCTCCACCGTCGCCCTCCCTTCCTGCTATTCGTGAAAATGGGCACCATGCTTAACATAGCACTCCTTGTGTCTAAAAGGCTTAATTCTTAAGTCTGAGTGAGCAAAAGGATGGCATGTTCTTTTTAAAGGACTTTGTGCGTTTACCGACGCCCTGGTTTCTTTCATTTTTTCTCCCCAAAGAAGGAAACCATCATTTAAATCAGGCTGAGAAGCTCATTCAACAGCACTGGCCCCTCAGCCTCTAGGTGACCACCTGCTCTAGATAGGTGGGTTGGTCACGGCATCTCCTAATGGTCCAAGAGTTTGAAATATTTGTTTAAGCTGAATAATGGATCTATTACCCTGAATAATTGATTTCTTGAAGGAGTTTTTATTCGGCGTCTTATTGTATCCAGACTGCATGAAGGGATATGGGCCCACAGTAGATAAATTGGCCCTGTGTGTTCTAAATGAGTGGAATATTGACCTCGACTCCTTCCAGGGCTGTGGGAGATGGGATAAGGGGGTGACGTACGAGACGAATGTACCGCATTAATTTAGGTGGCATAGTCTTCCCTTCACAGATAGCTTCGACATGCTGCGCCCGCACAGCACGGACCTTCTTATGAGCCAGCAGTAACAGAACGTTTCTCTGTCCCACACATTTAAATGACCGGTTCATGAAAAGCCCCGTGGTTTGTTTATCCATGTTTTAGAAAGGGTAGACTCTGTGTGTGTGAAAGTTCACATTGAGTACCGGCCCTACAATGCCTGTTTTTAGTCAAAATGTTAATTTTTACTAGATTTTAACCATCAATGAAAATACCCAAATGAAAGCAAAACTATGTCATAACGTTACTATGAACATGAAGGTGGTTGAAACAGAAAAAATTAGGACAAAATCTCTTGACACGTGTAAGGATTTTGCCGTCGGTCATCTTCGGAAGGAAAAGGAAAAGATTTCACAGAAAAGATAACAGATGTGATCTGAGCCGGTAGAAAAGGACGTTCCGTGCAGAAAGAACTACTTTGTTTTAAAAGCATAGCGTTCAGTATTCGGGGAGGGTCTTTTGAATGTCGGAGAGCCAGGACATATCATCGCTGTGGTTTACTTTCTTGATGTAGTTGTGTAGCCTTGGAAAGCAAGGTCCTCGCTGAGTATGACACTGTGCATTCCTTAAAATCTTCTGGCTGTGTCAATATTACAAGGTATTTTGAAAGCCAAGATTTCTCACCTTTATACTTTGTGACAGAATTATAAACGTGGGGTTGGTAGGTGGATGAGACTTTCTCCTCTGGAGGTAAACGAAACTAAGAGGTACAATGAATAGATGGCTTTTCTCAGTGTTAGGTGTAAATTAGGAGATCAGTAGATGTTTTTCCTGAACCCTTCAGTTTAGACATCCTTTCACTTTGACAGTTTCAGGTACATTTTTTTTCAGTTTTTCCAATTTAGCAATGTTATACTCCCGTGTAACATCTCTGACTTCAGAATATCAGAGTAAATAAGAGTGGATCACTTTAATTTTATGTTTATTATTTATCTGCTGCATTGTTAAAAAAAAAAGATTTGTATCTTATAAGGCCCTTAAACAACTTTTTTTTTTAAGTGAGAAAATTGAACAATGGAAAAGTAAGTAGGAAGAATAGGGTAAATCTGGGGATAATATTTAATCACAAAATATATTTCATAATGTCCGGTAGACTTTGTCTTAGAGCTCGGCTGAGAAGTTGACCCCAGTCTTCCTTAGCACCTAACACAGAGAACATTCGAGCATTCTTGATACTGTATGTAAGATTTGTTCTGTGGATCCTACCGTTAGTTTATAGGAAATACAGGTTTCAAGCATATATTTTGAAATGATAAACTTAACAATCAATTTAACAATCTGATGAAGAAAGCAAAACCGATTTTAATCAAAACATGACTGAAATTAGTCTTGATTTTGGACCTGTGGGTGATAAGAAATGGTTTCCTGGCCATGCCAAGAGAAAGTGAAGAGAATATTAAAGTGGACGTTTCTCTATTTCCTTTGTAATATTTATTCAACGGCTTCCACATACCTTGAGATTCTAGTGAGTAGTTTTATTCTGACAAGTTAACAAATTGATTGACTGGGCCCATGAGGAATTGTAAGTGTGTTTAATATAAGCTGAGCATATCTACTTTGGCCTCTGTAAAACACACGGCGGGGAGGGGTCTGGCCAACCGAGGGAGCATCTGGAGATACGTCTGGACCCTGAGACCCTTTCCTTGTTCCTTAGATCATGCACGTATTTGCTCCCCATCTGGATGCTAGTTGGAGTAATGTCAACGTTACTTATCGAGTGACAATTATGCATCAGGGTTCGTAGCTGCTGCAGTGGATCCTTGATTGACAGCGCATGGCACAGAGTAAAGATATGACAAAAATAAAGACTAAAAACACCACCTACCCGAGGAAGGCCGTGTAGAAGCACTGACCACATCCCGATGGGGTACAGAGGAGGGAAGGGTGGCTCCTTCTGCAGGAAAAGAAAAAGATTTCACAGGAAAGGTAACGGATGTGATCTGAGCCAGTAGAAAAGGGTGTTCTGTGCAGAAAGAATGTCCTGAGTACGGGCACTGAGGTGGCATTCGGTTTTACGCGCATCCCGAACCATCTGTTCCCAGCCACCTGGAAAAGCAGCCAGCATAGGAGAAGTCCTTTCCTCTCTCCTCTCGTTCATACAGCTTTAGGCCGCATCCCAAACCCCTCCACTCGGAAACGTCTCTCCTGCCCTCTCTCTGTAAGCAAATCAGGAAGACAGAGTCCTCATCCCGCAGCGCTCATTAAAACTGACAACTTATTTGGACGGTCTGCGTGAATTTTCTCACCGGCGACTCTGACTCTCTGACTCGGATCACTCCCCTCGTTGCAGCCGCCAGCTGCTCATCGATAAGATCACAAGGGACACCTCTTCCTTCCTCTGCTTCTTGCTCCCTTCCCCTTGAGACAGGCATCTCACTCCCGGACTCCAGAGCCCCGATCCTCTGCTTATCTTGGAGGCAGCATCAGATGACAGAAAGGCACCAATGACGATGACGCGGGGACTACCGTAATCTGGTTTCCTGGGAATGAGAGAGATACTTATAGTTTTGGCTCCTCTTTCGAGCTTTGTTTCACCAATCTCCTATTGAATGACAGACAGGCTGAGAAAATTGGATGTGATAAAAATGAATCGAATAGAGGCTTTTGAGCAGGGTTCACTGTCTGCCTTCCTTGCTCTCTCTGGATACTCAGTGTGCACGTGTGTGTGTTTTCCACGATGCAGTCTTACAGGGCAAAGGGTGGGATATCTGTTCGACCGACTTCATAGTGCCATTTACGAGCCCAAAGATATGAAAAAGGCTTTCTGGAAATAGGGGTAATGACGGAAGGTGGGAAAGTTTGTCAGACCACAGTGCTTTTCAGTATGTCCCATTCTTAAAAAACGCAAGCATCCTGGAGAGGGAAATGTGTCACTTAGGAAAGAGAAAGGAGACGGCACGAGTGAACAGGGAAATGTGCATTTGCCCCATGGAGGTCTTTACTTTTAGCTGGCAAAGGCTGGATGGCAACCTGAAACAGATGTCAGAGTGTCACGGTCTGCCGACGGCGGGGACGTGGTTCCGTCGGCTCCTGGCGGCGTGTTTGAAAGCTACGGAGACCCGACCTCTAGCACGTCTGGCGCCTCTCTGTCGGGGCATCTTTGTTACGTGTCTTCTGTTTGGAAGTGTGTCCTACGGCAGTTATTTTACGTAGCATTTTTTAAACCTGTGGCTTTGTTCATTATAGCGAGGACGAGGCAAGTCATAGCCGACGTGAATGTTTTATTCAGTGATCCAAAGAGATACCCACCAGGGCTGCGTAGAAGCTGCGGTGGACGGAAAGCGATCACATGTGAACGGTTTAGGTAGTCAGTGGTGCTGACGGCTCGTGAACCTGAACACCAGCTTTTTTTATGGTTTCGCTGTAGTTAAAGTGAGTCACCGAAGAAAGAAACCTTTGGCATAATTATATTTCCGTGTGAAATGTAACTAATTTCACAGTGGCATAATTTTGACAAGCATCCTTAGTTTCCTTCCATATGTTGATGTCATTTTCTAGAGAAAGGGTCCTTGCCCTGGCACATTTGACTGCTACTGAGCACCATAGGAAAACTGTGTTAGCATGTAATTGCAGCTCACCTTCCCTTTTTGTTTCTTTTGTTTTCATTTTTTCCTTTTTTTCTTTTTTTGCCACTGATGATCACACAAAACAGCAGAGACCTGAAAAGCAAGGGGACACCTTGGCTCCTTATCAAGGTCTGGAGCAAGGAGAAAATTAAGGATGAACGTGTATGTGGAATGCCGCGTGTTCCTTTCGTCCCTGCTGACAAAATATATAGATAGCATCCTTTGTTTCTGTGGGTGAATGAAAACACAGTGACTCGGACTGTCTTTGAAACACTCGAGAAGCAGTAGCATGAGAATAAGTGGCCGATACAGGAAAGTTAAATTTTAATTTTGTTCTGTAAAAAAGGTAGCCTACAATGTGTATCTAGGATGTGGGAGATTAGAATGATTTAGGAGGAAAGAAGAACAGACAGACGGTACTGATCGGTGTTGGGTTCGTCGAAGAGCAGGTCTCTTATTTCCTTGAATTTTCTATTGATTTACTTCAAAGTTCTCATTTCTAAATAGAGTTTTCTGGGGCTATGGATCTTAGCATGAAATCTTCAGTATGTTCAAGGAGACTCTGCTCTGGCGGTTATTTATTTTATAGACTAAAAGAGACATTCAGGCCCGTCAATGGTTATGCGAGCTTGCCTCCTCCACTTCCTCCCTTCATATGTTACACATACACACAGACACACTTATGACATTGATAGTTAACTCAACAATTAACTATCAGTTGAACAGGGAGGGAAAGGAGAAGTAGGGCCACAACAAAGCAGTGCTGTAAATGCTGTCTTCTGTGGCTGGCACCAATTTAATCATTCTCATTTACCATCAAGTTAAGCTCAAAAGGAAAAAAAAAAACAAGCTAACACTAATTATTCATCTACAGAAATTTTATCGGTGATTTTAGGTGCCCGGCATTGTGCTGATGTGCAAAAGGAATGGAAAATTGAGTAGGAAATGATATCTGCTCCTGAGATCCTCAAATTCTGATAGAAACAATACTTGTTTTTATATAATAGCAAATATAAAAACACCACTGGCATCCTATAATGAGTTCAATAATAAATGAATCATTACTGGGCAGCTAGTGCATGAGGAGGGTTACTGTGACAGAGTCAAAAGCAAATAGCACACACTGGGAAGAATTGCAACGTGTCAACGGAAAAAAGATCTGATTTCACTGACGTGCAAAGAGCATCTGAAAATGAATAGGATTGTCCAGTAGAGCAATGTGGAAATGATATAAATAAATTCGTCATGAAAAGAGAGAAACGTCACCCTTAAAACAATGAAAAGGACTCAACCTGAATTATGAAAAAGTACAGAATAATATTACACTTAAATAACATCTCTTAGCTATGAAGACTGACAGAGATACAGAAGTTGAATAATACCGTAGTAGCGAGAATGTGGGACGAACGCTTCACATGCCGCTCGAGAAAGTGTAAATTGCTACCGCACGTATATTTGGGACGAATGGAAATGATCAAAATTCCATACTCTCTGATAGAACCATTCCAGTTTATTCTGTAGATATCATAGTACATGTTTGCACAATGACTTCTTGCAAGATTATTAATTGCGTCATTGCTCGTAACAGCAAAAGTTGGAAACAGCTCAAAGTACAGCGATCGGGGACTGATTAAATACCCTATGCTGTAACCCTACAATAAGTACTATGCAGCTATAGGAGAATGATGCTTTCATATTAATACAGAGAATATAGCAACTTTCTCCAGAACACATCATTATGTCAGTGTTTTAGAACTGGAGGAAAATAATGCGTGGATTTGCTTATTTACACATCAATATCTTTGGAAACAGAAAAATCAGTTAATGGGAAGGAACGCTGAGTGACGGACAATGGTGGTGGAAAGGAGACTTCGCATGGCACGCCTATTTATCTTTTTGGCTTTTGAACCACGTGAAGGCATTACCTGTTTGAAAAAGTAAATTTACTTTTTCAAAGAAAAGAGAAAGGAACAAATAACCCTAGCCTGGATGGTCAGGAGAGACTTTAGAAAAGAAGTGGTGTCTGAGGTGAATCTTGGTAGATGAGAAGTTCAGGCAGAGAGAGAGGAAGAAAAAAAAGAATATCATGAGCAGATACTCAAAAGTAAGAAAATAGGGAGAAGGGTCAGCGAAGCCATAAACTGACACTTAGAAGGAAGCTTCAAAGAGCCAGGAAGAGAGCGGTGGTATATAAAACAAAGGGAATGGAAGGTTCAGGAAGGAGGGCACGATCATTAGCATCGGAAGCCGCAGGGAGGTCACTCGAGGCTGCAGCACTCCCGCAGCTTATCCGCAGTCGATGCCCCGTTTAGCTCTTGTGTTTTCGCCATTGGACTCTGTAATGAGGGTGATGGTTTGATTTCTAGTTTTGTTAACCCATAACCTGCAGATTTCTTTCTCGAAACGTATGTCTTCATTAGACAGCTCCATAATAAAAAAATAAAAAAAAAATGACAGGAAGCCTGAGGGACGACTCCGAAAATTTAAAAATGTATTTTGTGAGAGAAATGGTATACGCTAAGCACCTGGTGCATGGTCACAGAGCCATCTCTTTAAAAGTACAAAGTAGAGCAGGGTCGGGCCTGGTCAGTACTCGGCTGGGAGACCACCTAGGAAAACCAGGGGCGGTAGGCTAAAAAATAAAAGTAATAAATAAAAAGGGATCGTAAGCCGACAAGGTTCTTGCAGTCTGTGAGGTCAACCACGGGTTGCCTCACCAAAAAAAAAAAAAAAAAAAAGCCATCTCACCTTAATGTCAAATTACGTTTACTGGCATTATGTTTCTCTCCTTTGCTCTTCTCCTATTGTTCTCTGAGATCTACAGGATGACAAGTTATTTTTAAACAGAAGTGTAACGTCTCAAAAAGTCACTTTTCCTCATGGCGCAGCCAGCTTTCTGTCTGCACTCGATTATGGCACGAGCGCGGGAAAGTTCATGAAATGCAAGCCTTGAGTGTTGTCATGGTTTGGGGTAAAGGTTTAGGATGTACTGGAAGCCGTCCGCGTTAGTTTATTACCGAGGAGTGAATGGATCTGTATGTCTGACCCTTCTGTGACGGTTACCTCGAAGCTGGTGAGCCAGCATCTTGCACGTGAGAAAGAGGATTGAAGTCGCCTCACAGGATATTGATCAATCTCACGGCATGCTGGCCAAAATGGGTTGTCTAGGAGAACTGGTGCCGGGTGCTCGCTCTATGCGACAGAATTGACCGGAAAGGATTAACTGCCGGTGGGTGAGGACCGTGGTGGCTCTGGTGTCTCCGTTAAAGCGTGCCGCTGATGCGCGTCTGCCCGAGCTATGTGGCGCCAGTGAGACGAGGAAGGCCCCTCATAAGCACGGCCCGACTCTTGTTGTCGCAAGAGATGCGGCGTGTTGCGTGGTCCTCGTCGTTCCCGGTGCGTGCTACGTACGATTGGCACGTGCTCCGGAGAGCGGAGAGGCCGGATGGGAGACAGACGGGACCGGGAGAATGACATCCATAGCCTCCACGGGGATTTATCTTAAAGCCTGCCATCTCGTCAACATCGCCTCAATGCGACAGCTGAGGCTTTTGCCAAGTATTGAACACCTGACCCCACTTGGCTTCTCTCTCTAAGCTCTGCCTTCTTCTTAATGGAAGGGCTGACCCTCCGAGAAGCCGTCGTCTGCATCTGAGTTGGGTTCATCAGCAAGTTCAAAATGATGATCTGAAGTTCGTCTCCACCTCAAGGGAGGATACAGTGGAATTGAAAAATCTCACCGGAGCAGATTCTTCCGGTGATTTCTGGCCTTTCAGCTTTCGCTAAGAAATGAATGACATGAAAGCGGCTTTTGTCCTCTGGCTATTTCGGGACGGGACGCTAGATTCCAGACATATCGTGTGCCACTCTGGTGCTAACCCAGTGGGGGAAAAATACATTTAATCATTTTTAAAATGAGAAAGTCGACACCGGAGTCTACACTCCACGTCCTCTGTTTCTTTAGCCGACAGACATTGTCACAGATACGACAGATTATCTGTCTCCTACTAAAACTTCAATGGCTAGAACGAATGAAGCAGAAACTCTCAGTGCAAAGTTTGCAATTCATACTATTGCTCAGTTAGACCTGCATTGAAATTTCGGCTCTGCCACTTCTTCGAGATGAAATCAAGAGCAAGTTATTAACCCCTGAACCTCAGTCTACTTTGGCCATGCAGAGGAGGCATCACCAGCCCCATTTCCAAGATAAGTAAAGATTGTCTAACCTCTAAGCAGAGTGTTCAGAGCACGGTAATCCTCTGGAAACCTTAACCTTGTTTACGTTAATAGAATGCACAGTCGACACGTATCGTGTGCAATTAACCTCCAAGGCCAGAGGTTTTACTGGAAACAGTATAATAACCCTCCTCCAGAGGTATCCTTGCTTTACCGTCATTACTAAGTGTCGCCATTTTGCTTTATAAATGTTTGTAAGACAGAGATCACGTCCTTACGGCAAATCGCAACCATATGTGGTGAAATATTTTAAGAATATTCAAAGGAAAACATATTGGCCGCTTAGAGGATAGTGCCACAGCAGAGTTTTCAAAGGAGCATCATGTTATCACAGCGATGAGAAATGAGAGGCTTTCTTTAGAGTGGAGATGACAATTTAAGAGGTTTCGATCCACGGACTCTTGCCTTCCTCGTAAAGGAACAGGACCATTCTGTGGAGCGTGAATTCCTGTGCCAGGAGTGAGTGACAGTGCCAGGCTGGCTGCAGGTTGTGCACTAGGATCGAGCCGGTTTCAAGGGGCCGTCAAGGGCGAAAATTAGTATTCACTAGTTTCTCCAACACGGTCCAGCCGAAGTGTCGCACTTTTCTTCCCAAATGATTACTACTTGTCTGGTTACCTGAGCTTGTACTGCATCACCAGGTAAATAAAGTAGGAGCGCGTTAGCGAGTCGGTTTGTGGCCATTCACCTCGTGCGTTTAGTGCGATACGATGTGAACATTGAAGGACCGTGAATCTGTGTCTAGGGTAATAGTGAATGGGTTTACATGTTTTTTAAAAATCTTCAATTTAATGGTGTGGTCCTGACAATAAAATGAGGAAGTATCAAACAGTCTATCAAAATACACATTCTGTACTCATACAGTGGGAAGCAGCAGAATTCCAGCTATCGCATGGGATACGGCACAGGTACAGTGGCTGGCTTCCTGGCTGGCTGACGTTATGTACGGACTCGATTCCAAAAGTGATGTTTTCAAAATATTTAGAAGAGAGCTATCATTGGGCTCATAGCTTCTTTGGATTTTTGGCTTCAGAGGAAACTTCCATTCACGTGACAGGTAGTCTTAATGCGTAAACAATTTCGTTGCTTTATATAGTCATCTATCGTGTTTATTTTTTAATTAAGAATTTAGTCTTTTTCGTAAATACTAGCCCAACACTGCCCGTTTGCCCTGTAGCGCTTCGTTGTAAAGGTGAAGATTCTGAAACAGGTAACTAGAAACTCTACCAGTAACAAGTGGTTTTCTTTTTCTGAAAGTCAGTGGCTTCATCCCCGTGTCCCTTAGATGTCGGTCACCTTTCATGGGAAAAAACCACGATGGGTGTCTGGACTGATTTTAGTTCAAGCGCCTAGTTTCAGAGATTTTCCTCCAAGGAAAACAAACAGTCGCCCCCTCCCCACTAGAGTTGGCTGCTTTGATTACTTGGACGCCTAAATAGCCAAGTCTGGAGCAAAAGGCAGTGGCTTGTGATTCGGTCCGTTTAAAAATAAGATTCTGCACCCGGTAAACTCTATGATGGAGAGTGATAATAGGACTCGTCATCGCGGGTAGGCATGTACGAAAGGTGGCGTCCAACAATGGGAAATATGACAGTGCACCGTGTTTATGAAGATGCAGGAGGAAGCAGGTATCTTTCAACTTCTGTGTACGTTTCCCTGGATTCGACTTCATCACTCATATTTCATTCTCGGTGCTTGTTTATTGTGTGTTCTCAGCAAGCATGAAAAATGCAGTTAGTGACCATTTCTCGCTGAAGTCTGTTCCACGGTAGCTTATTCTCTGGGTTCGACGCAGGCTGTTTCTTTTAAAAAATAGATCACGTAACTTCATCTTGTCTGTCCTCTGACCTCTATCTCTCTGATGGCTGACGAAACACGATGGTCCCTTTATACCCTTCCAAATACCTGATCGTTCCATGGCTCTCGGATGATCCGGATTTCCCCCCAAAGGGATCGGGAGGAAACTGACTTCCTTGTTCGTATTCACTGCACGCAGGCCAATAGCATTCTGGCTATTTTTACCAGCAGCCTGACCTTGTCGGGAATCATCTGTTTTCGTCCTACCGAAATGCCTCTTCAAAAACGCATCGCGCTCTATCTGGTCTTTTCATAACTGCGTTCTATGCGTTTCCGATTGCTTTTCCATGTCGTCGGTGCTGATTGGAATACCACTTTGAGCTACTAAGACTGTCTGGGTAGTTGGAGCATTAGAAATAGTAAAAGGTGCAGGGTGCTTTCAGTGATCATTTTTTTCTATTCTTTGCTGTCGTGTGTGATCCCATCTGAAACGACAGCTCCCTCTCACGGACAAAATCCAGTCTGAATGACAACATTCCGTTCCAATTGCTTTTGGTCCTCGGATCTCTGCCTTGTTTTCTAAGTTGGTGTCACTGTGTCGGGGGCACCGTGAGAATGTCTCTGGGTGAATCCGAAATAAAGTAGTGCGGTCCCAGCATGTGCAGTCCCACCGGCCCACATTTTTATAAACTTGCCTCTCCTAAATATATCTCGTTAACGGTCGGGGGGTGCTTCATACCTATTCTTTTTTTCATGTTCCAGTCATGTGTCCATTTGTTTTTCTTTTATTAACGTGTAGTGCTTTCAGGTAATGTGGCGTGTGATTTTATTTCACCGGCGAGCTCGGTATTCCCATCTTCCCTTACAATCCTCCCTCCTTGCAGGAATTCTTTTTCAACTCTTCAAAAGGCCCAAGGAGGCAATCGTCTCTTCGTCCTTGTGTATAAAATCTTTTAAGGACTCTGACGTTATTCAAAAGCTTCTTCCCAGACTGTGGTCTTTAAAATGGAGTCATGATTCCATTTTAGTTTTTCTTTTTGTTTGTGTTTTGAACCGATAGGTGTTGCTTGGAAAGTTAAATAAACTAGACATTTTACAAACACTTTTAAACGGCCTAGTCACTAAAACTTTGAGAATTCTAATTTAAAGTAGGAGATCTGCTATCACATGACAAATGAAACAGTTCCCCTAGTAAGGAAACATAAACATTCTTTTACCTGAGCTTGTCATGTTTCTTTCCTTGTCTGGGCTCCATATCCATGGCCAAATTTGTTTTTCAACTTAGGGTCCAGAAATCACTGTATATCTTTTGGCCTCTGAAGTTTTAAAAGGGATTTCCACAGACCTAGGCTATGAATCATTCTTCTCTTCCAAACCAGTAGTTCTTGTATGATTGTGAACAAAGCACAACAGTCTTAGGAGTTTTGAATCACCCCCAGTCCTGACACTACATTAAGTCCATGTCCCTTTGGGGGGAAAAAAGTAACAGCACTTTCCATAGCAAAGTATATTTTTCCTGTTTTCGGTGAACAGATAATGTCTCACATACTGTACATGAAATGAAATGTCAACAACCGACCGTATGATCTTAAGATCTTATGAGGGAGTGATAATGGACAGTTCATGACAGAGTTCGATTTCACGCAGCCGTTTTCACAAGAGGGAGCCCGTGACACTGCACGCCACGAGTCGCATTCCTTCGGTAAGGAACGCGGGCCCTTAAGTTTTTGAAACTCATTTCTATAGTAGACAGTATGTACGGTCCCGTGATTTCAAAGTAATTTATGGACACTAATTGCAGGAGAGAGAGGAGCCCTGTGCCTCACAGAGCCCATCAGCAAGCTGTCCTTACCGTTTTGCTCTCGGCTCTGCCTACTGACAAATCACAGATGGAGCCGTGCCTCTGCGGTGGCGCGGGACACTCGTTTCTGACGGTGGATCGCACCATATCTCACATTAACACGCTGCAGGAAGAAGATCAGAAGCGGGCGAGGTGTGGGCTAGGATGATAGCCTGCTTCTGACCGAGCATCCTTTCCTTCCAGGAAGATTCCCACGGCGGATCGGGCCCTGGCAGTCGATCTCAGTGGCGTGATGGAGTGTCATAGTGGGATGCATCCGGAAAGGTCCCGTGGAAGAGGCACAAACCGCAGCCGGACACAGGTGAATGTATGGCCCCATCTGTACTCATAAGGGGTGGTGAAATTCTGGTTCCTTTGGCTCTGTGGTATCTTCGGGTGGCTTCGTCTCTAAATCGCCATCAGATGCTGAAACCGGGCGCTCGTTTACCATCTGGCACGATCATTTCGTCCTCTGCCACTATTTTACCATAGTTGCTATAACTGTAAGAAGGTATTTGTGCATTCCCTCTGTGTGCGTGTGTGTCTGAAATCTTCTTTGCATTTGCTGTTTGTTTACTAACTACGGTGTTCTCAGCCTCCATGTGGATAAATACTCTTGGTCACTGAAATTTGACTGTCCTATTGGAAACATCTATTTGGCCATCACAAAACAGCTTTCTCGGGCAGAGAGGAAGTGGTCCTTGGCTCTACCGGGAGACCACTGAGTCACGCCTCGACCACTCTCACTCTTCCCAGTAGCTTTTCTAAAGGGTTTCCACTCACCCGAGGTCGCCAAATCTGCCTCTTCCCTTTGACACTGACCGCTGCTTTTCTCTCGCATTTGAGTGAAAGATCAAGTCTTTAATAAACAACGGCCGCCGGCTTCCCCAGCTCACATACCCCTGCCTTCACAAAATCTCACCTTTTCTCCGATTTCAGGGAGAAAGTTCCTTGCCTCCTTTGTAAGTTTCACTAAGCAAGTGTGTGCTTGGTTTTACCCAATACCACTCATTCTTCCCCGATTTCATTAATATTCAACCTCGTTCTCTTAAGCGCATCCTCTGAATGAATGACTTGCTTGCATTTACCCCCATAAAGGAAAGGAAATGAAGCATCACTTCCCACACTGAATGACTTGCTTCAAGCTGCTATCTCTTTCACGCCTGCAGAATTTCTTGAAAGTTCCTGCCATTGTTGTGCTTTCACAGAGTGACCACTGCACTCAACAAAGAGCGTGAACAATAGGGGAGCAGAAAATGAGATTGGTTTTGATTTCTGTCTGTTTACTTTGCTCACGTGCTGAAGAGTCTAGAACTATGCAATAGAGAGAACTCTTTCTCCGAGGGGGAAATCCTTGAGCTACCACATCTTGGCAGGAAGCCAGGCCTCACGTGCGACGACGAAGAGATCAGATGCTCTGTCTTTCTGCACCCAGGCGGCCCGGGCTGGGCTCATCATCTCGGCCTAGCAGTCAGGTGGCCCACCTGGAAACAGGGCAGAAGTTGTTCACAGAGCCTGGAACAGAGGTGACGGCGAGGGCTCCAGAGTCCGTGGTGGCCCGAGCTAGACTTCAGTCGACGTGAAACACCGCAGAGATCTCTTTCGGTTTCTTTGTGCTCTCGGTGCCCGTTTCCCAAGTTTCTCAGAAATATGTAGTGAAAACGCTAGTTAGCTCACAGAATTCTTTCATCCCTTTATTCGAGTGTGTCAGGTTTACGTTCCTTGGAGTTAAAGACCTCACCGATATGGAATGTGGGATTTGGGGTTGGGAGTGAAGAAGGGGGCTTGGGATGTCATGGTTTTCAGCCTCAGTCTGAGACCTGTCCCCACTTTCCAAGACTCCATTTCATTAAACTTGTTCCCAAAGACTGGAAACCATTTTTGTCAGCTCTCTTGCCGCCGCGTGCACAGGCCTGATACAGCGTGCGACGTCTGGAATGAGAGACACCTTGCACTGGCATCTCATTTCAAGGGAAAGGCTTTGGGGAAACCGAGCTGCCGCTGTTATTAAACAGGTAAGATAAAAGACTGGGGACATGTCAGCTAGTCGATGCTCTCTCAGTCTTTTATCTTACCTGTTTAATAACAGCGGCAGCTCAGCCTCTCTCAACTTTCATGTACTCTAAATGAAACTCAGGGTTTGATATAGTTGCTGAACTATCAATGACTTATACTGAGACCCGCTGGACTTCATATTCTGTGAAAGCGACGGTCCACATCTGATGCGGAGGAGCCTACGTCTTTCGGATCGGGACCATGTGAGCTGATTCTCAAGACTTGCAGCACCCTCAGCTCCCACCCCACCTCCAGGCCCCCCGCAGGTGAGTGCCCTCTCCTTATGCCTCATGGAACTGCCTGAATTCATCTGTTCAGCGATGTCATGTTGCCAAAGTCAAGAAGAGAATTTGAAGTCGGCTGTGGTAGGAGTATTAAAAAATTCTTATTTAAGTTTTCAACCGTAGTTGATATAAATTAATATAACATATATGTCTAATCCCCATGTTGTACGCCTGAATCTGACATAGAGAAGCGATCATTTTGTATAAGATATGCTACTTCTCATTGGACGTTGTATGTAGTTGATGTAATTATTAACAATATCACTGACTACATCCCTGTGACTGGGTAGTGACAAAATAGAAGCACGAAGCGCAGCATAATGTGTACGTCTTAATCCCTTCCCCCTTGTTGCTCATCCTCTAACCCTCCTGCCATCTGGCACCCATCAAACTCATGGGTACCGAGAATATTTTGTTTGTTTGTGCATCTATTTTCACCTATCTGTGGAATCTAAAGGACAAATCTTGTGGCATCTTTATGCAAAGAAACCCAAAACACTAAGTAAAACTAAGGCTGTCCCGAGAGACTCAAAAAGGCTGGGAAGTGAAATGACCGGGTCCTTTTTTAAAAAGCCTGTTTAGTCTGGTGTATGTTTTGTCGCCCCGGATAGAAGCAATATAAATGCTATGGAGCAGGATTCCCCTCCCCCTCCGGCGGAGAGTGGGTTTTTAACCGATCGCGAGCACATCGCCGCCTCGGAACCTACAAACCTCTATGTCTCACAAAATCACTCAATAGAAAAACACAGTCTCCCTGCTTTGGATGGTTTCTTCTTGCTTGAAGGAAGCACTTCCGAAATTCCAAGTGGAACATCCGCTCTTATTGTCTACAGACTTGCAACTACTGGGCAGATGCCGGCCTGTCCTAGAGCAGTGAATTGCGTTGTCAAAGCTGGGTGGCGTTTTTGCTTTTATTTCCTCATGACAGAACTCAGGTGTACATGTGCGTTATCAAGAGTGATTGATAAATGTAAGAGCAATCATGACTGTCTACCGAGGTAAAAAGTGAGGACCGTGTCACTGTGGATTCGGTGGAGGCTGTGAATGGCACCCATTCCAGGCAGCTCAGATTGTGGTGAAACAAAGAAGGTGAGAAAAGTGAAGCTGAGGTTCTAGAAATCTCTTAAAAAAACACAGAAGAGTAGCAAGTCCTGTGGGTTGAAAATGTCACATATGGATTATTTTTACCCGATTTGCCCCCCAGGGGACCTAGGTCATAACCACGGCCGTAGGAAAAGTGCTGCCCATACCCTCGCTGACAGTTTTGAGAAGAGTTTGTGCCGCCGTTCTGTGGAGCATTGGCCACCAACATCTTGTGCCTACAGTTGAAATGTGGAGGATGCCACCGTAGGGCAGCGCAGGCCATTACAACTAGAGAGAGCAGTGGTCGGAGTGCTCTGTTATCTCTGCCACTTGAGCGTGGCCTGCTGCCTGACAGGAACTGTAACCGTACTGCCTGAGTTACAGGGATCTTTGTTGGTGGTTGGCCGGTCTCTCGCTGAAACGGGTGACGGGACATCAGTCCTTCTGGATGTGTGCCGTGGGAAACACACCACGACTGGGAGGCAAGGGACGGATGTGGGCCGCCGGTCCGGGGAGTTGCTCATTCTCGTTTCGTTCTCATGATTATAATCATATCACTGGAACGTGCTACGAATCTCCTTCCTAGCTTTCACCGAAGAAGCTGTGGCCCTGTACTATGGATTGTAAGATCACTGTTTAGCAAGCCAGATAAAGAGTGAGAAAAGGCTAACATCAAGAACAAAGCATCGGTAGACTCTGCTCATAATTATACCCTAACATCTGTGCCACAAAAGCCACAAACTGAAAATTCCACATGGTAAAATTGTTCCTATTTACATATGGGAAGTGAAATAACCAATCATCCCCACTTGAGAATCAAGGCCATTTTGGTGAAGATCTATACTTTGTCTTTGAGGTGAGTGGCATCGCTTGAGAGAATTGTATGAGCTTGTGTTGTGTATGAGCATGTGTTCAAGGAACGGTCTTTGCCTGAAGGGGGACCAGTGAAAATATTTGCCTGTCTCATCCTCAAATATGTTCTATATTAGAGGGCACTCATATAGATGTTCTTAATCTATAGGCATAGATTTCAGGTCTGGGAACCTCTCAGGCTTGACAGGCAAATTATGTCAGTACCTAGCAAACAGTTCTACCTGTCTCATCCTCAAAGGCATACAGAAGTCGCCACATTCAACTTGAGCACGAGAAAGTCAGAGACTCACTTTGGCGAGAGAGGAGGCCGTGCTAGGTGATAGCGTGAGGGGCAAAGGACAGAGGTAGGTGGTGGCCAGGCAGACAGTTTCCCCTCTTGTGCTGACTTAGGTGAGCTGTAAGTGAAGTATAGACAATAAACCTAGAGTTTGTGGAAAGAGGCAAATTAAAAATGAGGGTTTGTGTTTAAACATTAATTAGCTAACAGCATTCATTGATATTTTGTGAGAAATATGCAAACGGTCCCGGAATTTTCTCATCCTAAGTGCGTTTCTGAAAGTTGACCACTCGGGGGAAGCATGGTGCAAAGCTTGAGTTTTCCCACTCGGCCTGTGCTTTTCCTCTTTTCTGTGCCGACATCACATGAAAAGCCTGTGGGTTACGGAGTCAAGCAGCAGACAGACAAGCTGCAAGAGGAAATCACAAAGAAGACTAGCTCCTGCTTCCCATGTAGAGAATGTCTGCCTGTCTGGAAAGTTTTAAGAAGTTAACCCTCCAAGAGCCCCGGGAAAATTATTAATCATGGCACTGTTACCCTGGTGTGCCCATGTCGCATTGTGGAGCGGGAAGAGAACTGCCAGCCCTGGCTAGGTTTCATTTCCGTGTGGCATCCAAGTGACTGAACGAGCGACAGGGCCTTTTTGGGGGTCTACGAGGACAGAAGCCTTTAAATTGAACACGTTACTGCGGCTACTGTGTGTTGCCCCCTCCTGTCTCCATGGCTGTAGTAAATGAATTTCCATGAAAATATACCCACCGGCGCCATTGTTGGTGCCTGAAGTTAGACAATCATGGTTCATGGAAGAAACCATCAGGCCTCAGATGGCACAAAGGTGGGGGCAGGCTGCCCCCCGCCTTTGTCTTTCTGCTTTTCCAGTTCTTACCAGCCACACTGGTGACCAAGGGGAGCAGACTTTCAAGTGCTATTCCCTACAGGTGTAAATGGTGGGAGGGATTCATGCTATCCGAAACCAAATTTAGGAATCTTTGTGTGTGATGCGTCTCTAACACATTTCAGATAGCTCTTTCTTTTAATGATATAACCTGTGCATGTGAGCCAGAGATATTTGCAAGCTATAATCAGAACTGAACTGGCACCCTACGCCTTGGGGGAGGCATTCAATTGATAGATATAACTTCTGATAGGTATTTCTGAAATAACGTAACGTTATGATGTCATTTGTATACTAAATGGAATCAAGTACCCACAAAACACTACAGCATTTTCAAAGAGCTGAATTTGCATCAGTGGTAGTGAAATTTTTTTGCATGTTAAGAGCTTGGATCACAATGGAAAGGTTCAACAGGGTAACTTTTGTTGTACTGCAAAGTTTTACGAGTTCAAATATTTTATGTATCTCTGAAGAGGAGCCCCCATCACTAAATGTTTACAATGGTGTCTACTTTTCTATTTTAGAGTTCCAAGCACTTTCATAACTTTAATACTAAATTATTGAAACGACGTCATTTATCAAAAATGTATAAGAAGTTTACATGCAGAGTGCATAAAGAATACTGACACAACCAAATGTGAGGTTGCTTTCGTGTGTTAGTTTTAAGCATTGACCAGACATGTTTGATCACCCAAGGTTATCTACAAGTTCCATCTGTCCGAGGACACTCTGCTTTTGTGGCCACCATGAGCCTTGTATTATTGTACTTGCTTGAGTTTGTCTCCATTGCTTCATGGTGGCCTCACAGTTTACTTCCCAAAAATCCATGGAAAGTGAGCTAACACATAGATCAGAATTCTTGGGTGGCTCTGCTGGTTGTGTATCACATGACAACAAAGATAGGGCACTTCTGCTGGTTGATGCTTACCTGCAACTCAATTGGCACAGAAAATCCATGTGCTTACTAAGGTGCTCCACCTCCTCTGGACTCTTGGTTTGCCATCAATTCACTGTAGATTCAAACATGTTTTAAACACTTTTCTCCCAAAATAGCCAAGATATTCCAATGTGTGACAAATGTTTACCAGTGTGAAATCATGCATGAGCTTATATTCTCTAAAGAGCAGTGCATGACAAATCAACTGCTATGTTTAAAGGTTGTTCTTATGGAAGAGTTTAATACGTAACACTAAAAAATTAACCTGGAAAAGCACAAGACTAGCACTCATGAGTTCTTTTCAACTCCTTTTAAAGGAAGTCAGCACTAGGGGGAGAAAATACATGAGACATGTATGGAAGAAATAGTACTATATGGCACAATTACCACCAATATAGGCAGTTACAGAATATAGAGGATATAATAATTAGGAGTTGAGCTGTACGAGTCACTGTAATGACCCATCTAAATCACTTATTCTTCAAGCACATAGGTTGTTCTAGCTTTGGTGACATGAAATAGGACAGTGAGGCTTCCTGACTTCAAAAACACCTGTTATTACATGTTAATATCAGTGACAATTCACAAAGGAAATTGTCATTTTAAATTTAATGTTATGCCCCTATCAATTGGTTGATTTAAGGATCTCAAATATTTGAATATAGCCTATGTCTACAAGAGGTAAGGCTGTCACATATAGTTGTTATAAAGTTCATACACAGTACATTAAGATAAAGCTAAGATGTATGCACGTCACCACTCCCAAGTCTACCCTAGATATAACCAATATTGATTATCATTATCGCACAAGTAGATTGGTAAAATAATCTATTAAGTGAATAGTTGATAAGTGCCACCCAACCCACAATCTCCTTACTACTAAGTCTGGAGAGAATAGTAGTGTTTAGTGTGGAAGTGGCCAAACACATTGTACACCTTTGTCTCTCATATTTGAAAGTCCCTAAGAACATGCTAAGAGTCTCCTGGAGCCCAGATCCACTGGGATAAGATTGTATGGGTGGGAATAGGAAAGTTTCTCTCAAACACATTGTACACCTTAGTCTGGCCACTTCCACACTAATTTCACACACATAATGTACACAGGTCCTGCCAAATTTCTGCGTTGAATAATGGTAGACAAACTCATGTGGATGAAGTGTTTGGCCAACTCCTCCAGAGAATGAAATTAAGTAGAGAGCCCATCTGATCAAACAACCAAAGAAGAGTACTGAAGTCTCTGAGCAATGTCTACTTTGAAGTAATAAGGTCAATCAACTCTGACCTGAGACATGAGTCAAGTGTTTTTAATGTACACAGGTCCTGCCAAAGAAGTCTCTATTTCAATGTCTAAAGGAAAATTGTTGAGGTTTAGGAAGGTAAGGTAGGAAGCAGCAGAAATTTTTAACACCATACAGATGAGATCACACCTTATGGTAATTTTATCCATGGAATCTCAAACTTAGATGCTTGCCTGGGCTTTCCATGTGATTCTTAGTGTAAATCAGTACCAGGGGTCAAATGAGATGACTTCCATTGTTGACTTGTCACAACTCAAACCCAAATGAATACATGAGGCTCAAAGTCCTATTCCATTATGAGGGGGATTACAAAACAGCATTTCTTTTCTGAAAACCCTTCATTGCTTGATCTATGTTTCAAATTTTTTTTTGGAACTTATGCAACACTTATCTGACTATGTATCAGCTCTGTCATTTGCCCACCCTAAGCTCCCCAGTCAGCTGAACCTGTAATAACTTTATTTCAGGCAGGTTAGTCAAAGTTTTTGGGAAATATGCCTTTAAAGAGGTATATAACTTTTACTAATGTTTACAACCAGATGAAAAGAACCTATGAGGTCAACAAGAAACCCAGGCGGATATATCCTTAGTAAGTCTGCTGGGGAGAAGTTTAACAGGCACAGGGACTGCAAATGGGGCTGTGGATATTCTTCAAACCTTTTTAGTGCAAAAATTGCAAACAACCGTTGATGCAGGAAGCATGCTTATTTTGCTAAAAGCCTTCAATCACCTTTGTTTGTATTCCCTTAAACCAACGGAAAAAATGTAAGAGTGCAAAAACTAGTTCTTGATAACCATGTCTATTTTTCTTTAAAAAGAAGTTAAACATCTCTTCATCAAACCTACCATTTTTTTTAATAGGACTTAACCCATTTAGATTATTCATTTAAAACAAAGTTAACCTTCCTTTTCCTTATGACATATCCACAAATCAATAAGCATTCCTGAGGATGCTTAAATTTCCCTCCCTTTCTTTGCTAACCTTGTAAGATTGATACATATGAAAACTATCAGCTCTGTTCTTATATGTAGTTGATAATAGTTGTACTAGTTTCAATATTTTGAAGAAATTAGTTTCATGAATCCTCACAATGCTTGCACATGGAAATTGGCAATGGCAAGTATTGTACTAGGCAATCAGGCATCACTCATCACTCAATGTGCTCTTTTACGTATTCTTCTGAATCATCTGATACCAGTATGTCATCGAAATAATACATTCATTTATTGGTGTCCGATATTCTTTTTGAATGTATGCAAATACATGCCACGTGAGAGGAATGTTTACAGATTTTCACAAATGACAACGCAGGACTATAACCGTCATACTACAGAAATACTACATTACCACGTGACCACATATCACTTGAGGCCCTAATGAAAACAACAGTCCCATATCTACATCAAGAAGATACCAGCAGGAATCATTTAACTATTCATTCATGCTATGTGACTTTGAACCTTGCGGGTCAGAGAGATCCCTCACGTCATTTCAACAAGTGTTAACAGTTAATTTGCTTTCATTAAACACTTGTAGATATGGGAATGTTAAGTGACTTTGGTACTTGTCTTCCTACTCATCCCCCACCCACTGCGCTACCTCACAGTTCCTCTTATTGGAAATATTTATGTTAAACCTGTGTGAACCTTGCGGGTCAATCATGACAAGTAACAATTTTTAGCATGTCTCGAAGTGTCTCTTTCACCATCCCACAGCACTTAGAGACATGCTAAAAATTAATTCCTCATTTTGTAAACATGTACAAATCATTAAGATACACGTTCTTTAAGATCTTTTCACCTTTTTTTTACTAGCTGTTTCCATTTCCTCTACAGCTACTTAACCAAATCACATAATTTGATTACAGGGGAAAGGGTTAGATGCAACTTGCCCCACAGCTGAGTAATTAATAGAAAGAGGAACATTATTATACAGTGTCCAATGCTGTATGTGCTGTACAGGTGTTTTAAGCAAGGGGACAATTTAACAAAGTACCCATGCCCCATTGGAACTTCCCTAAAAACTAAAGGTAGGAGAACTGTGACTGATGGCGGCTTTTATCACAGCAAGCCCAAGGTCGGTCTAACTGGCACATAAAAGCCACTTGAACTAGACACAAGAATAGGAAGTCACCATATCTAAACACCCCTCTTTCCACCCTAAGCACAGTTGTTGTATTGGGATATAGCTTAGTAATCATATTTTTCTTGAGTTTCTCAGTCAGTAGTATGTCTTATTTTTTTGATTTTTTTTTTTTTGATCTTTATACCTTAATCAGGCTCAGAGCTCAGCAGTGCCCTCAAACCTCCTTACTACCCAGTGAGCTACTGTTCTCCTTACTCCTACTTTCTGAGTCAAAAGGAGACAGGCAGGTTTGAGGGCACTAAGGTATAGAGCTCAGCAATCAGGCTCAAAGGTCTGGTTGTCTGAAAGTATGCTGGCTAATCATGTACTCAATGTGGAATGGCTTTGCCACCCAGATCATAATTAGTCTTTTTTGACATTTTTTTTTTTTGGTACGTGCTCCTCAAATTTTGTGATTCCCTCTATAAAAAAGCACCATGCACAACAATGGACACACAAGCACCCCGCAGATGGCTTGTGAGGCAACTACCTTTTCACAAATATTTCATTTCTGCAGCTTGTTCTGGAATGTGAGTGACCATTAGTCTGCCTGAAATTCTGAGTACAGCAGCCTACACAGAACCATGGAGAGGGGATCAGGAATAGGACAACAGGAAAAAGCAATGCTACAATGCTCCGTATAGACGCCATATTCCATATGAAAATTGTTCAATGAAGGGGCAATTCCCAAAGCAGCACTAACAGCAGCTTAGATGGCTTCACTGGGCCCTCCTTGATGCTGAAAAGGTTTTTGCAAGGGGGAGGCAACGGAAACCGGAGAGTCCACCATTTCCGATTATATGTCTCACAACCGCCTTCCACTCCATCTTCATTCTTTGGTACTTAAAAAGACTAAACTTTCAAACAACAGTGCTGAATGTGACACAGAGGCAAACTCTTCCAGATGCCTAATGACCTGGAGGCTTTACTCCTCAGCCCTGTGCGATTCATGCTGCTTGAGGTACTTCCTTTCTAGTAGGACCTTTAGGGGCTGTGCCTCTTAACATGTCATGAGTATGTTGGTCTATTTCATGTGTTTCTCATAACTAGGATGAAAGATTATGTGATTTTGTCATTCAATCACATACATCCTCTCACCTGACAAATTAGTTTTGGGTGAGGTTGGAAGGACACTGCATCTCTTCCTCAGGTAGTCTAGGTTTAGATGTTCTGAGAGTCTGCACTAAGCATTACTCTATAAACTTTATGAAGACACTAAAAAGGAAATGAATGGAAGGGTAGGGTTGTCATGGTTTCTATGAAAACATATGTCAAGCAAATTTTTTGATGTTTTCTGATTGTAAGAGTAATATCATCTTTATTTTATATTTGATTACTTAATCTTTGGTCTTAAGGATCATGTTAATTTGTTTTCCAATCAAAATTCCTTTAAAAATGGCTCTGGAATATATGACCCCAAGAATGTCCACAGGTTTGAGTTAAAGTTTCAGGAAGATTAGAACAATGAACAGAACGTTTTACTTTTCAAATCTAAAACATTTAGCTGGGCATTTAATCACTGAATGAGCAGTCATTTTCATTTGTATTTTTAGGGAATTATTTATCTATTTGTATGTATTATCTCTCTTCCTCTCTCCTTCCAAGTGAAGGAACAAACTTTCTTGCTCCAGTCTAAAGCGACATGGAAATTATATTTTATGCTTTTATTTTTGTTTTGTGATTTCTTTCTGAATACTGACTGCATACCCAGCATGTACACGTGTCCTGAGTTCGTGTCCTGAGTTCATTTTCCAGATCTGTCACAAAAATGTTTCTCTGAAGCTGTGGATCATTAGCTAGCACACATGTGGAAAGGTGCCCGAGGCAACCACGGCTCCCCTCACGTCATCCCCACAACTGCATTTCCAGCCCCCTGAAGCGGGGTTTCTAATGGAAACGCCAACAGACTGCTAGCTGCGGGGAAAGCGGCAGGCACCCTGTAACGAATGGCTCCTGCCCTTATGATAATTACTTGTGGGGCCCGTGTCTCCCTCGGGCCTAGGTTTTCCTTGGCTCTACCACCTGCGGGGAGGATGACGCCACGGAGGAAGAAACTGGTCATGAAACACACTCGGAATGTCTTCGATTTTACGAGTGTGAGTTTCATGACCAATCGTCGATCACGAGCCGGGACCGGGGCTCCAAGCAGGCACTGCACATTCCTTCACACGGATCCTAATTATAGTGCTTTATAAAACTTCTTTCTGGCCAAGCAAACTGACTGTCATGGATGGTGAGGGCCATAAAACTTCAAGCGGGCCTTTAAGTCCACTGCATGTGTCATCGACTTTCCAGTTGGAAAGGCTCTTAAAGGCCCGCTTGACTTCTGGCTAAAGTCCAGGATTATGGTGACTCCATGATGTGGACGAACCGAGGGTAAATCGTGTTTGCAGAATGATATGGCTGCTCTCACATCCTACTGTCCTTCCCTCCCTACCACCTGTCCCGCCACATATCCTCCCTCCTGCACAGCACTGTCTGAATTTGTGTGTTTGCAAGCCATGTCTGGTCTGCACTAACTCTCTCTCTTCCTCCCCCACCTCTCCTAACATTAGAAGATCAAATTCAACTAGGAGAGTGAACTGTATCTTCTGGGAAACCTTTGTGTGTTTGAAAGGCAGGCCTACTTAGTCCAGACCAGACATGGCTTGCAACTAAACCCAGACAAACTCTCTCTCTTCCTCCCCCACCTCTCCTAACATTAGAAGATCATCAGGCAGTCATCTGTCAATTCCTAGCCTCGGGGTGGCAGTAAAATGTTACATATGATAACTATACAGGATTTCAGTCCCCACAAGTTCGAGACCTTCGCAGGTCGTTCATACTTGTCATTACTCCTCCAGTATCTGAATACCGTTATTTTCTCATGAGTCTGAGTCAAATCTTCCATCTCAAACTTTTTTCCCTTTTCTGAAATCACAAACCACTTCCCCCCACTAACAAATTGACTAAATACGTAAAATGGCCACAATACATTCTTCTGAGTTAAAGTTCGTTTTAGTATATCCACCCATCAGTTCCTTCACTGAGAAAGTATGTATTTGAATGGGCTGCAAGGTCACTTAGGTACTTACTACAAAAATACTAATAGTCTCTTGAAGTGTGATGTAATCATGTGTACTCTATTAGTCACAGTATTTTTGTAGTAAGTGCCAAGACATACGAACACGGAATGACAGAAATTTACCTGACATTCCTCAGACTAGTCAGCTAATCACATAAAAGTTAAAATATGCTGTAATCATGATTGGCTTCCATTTCTGGGAGCCTGGCATTTCAGACTTCTCTCGCAAGGAATACAACTTTGGGCTCTCTCACTGGTTGTCAGTGTGCCACATGGCTCCTGTTAGATACGATCCTTATTTCAGGCCAGTGGAGGCTGATCAGACATTAGAATTGCCCAGAAAAAGTCATCTCGGACTCAGGCACCAAAGAACACAAGAGACTGCCTGCGAGTATCGGCAGATTTGACGGTACATATTGAACGTGTTGAGAAGCAGGTCATATTTCAAAACCTCGTACTTTTCTCACACAGCAGTAGTGACTCCTCAGTTAGAGTCAAAGATCCACCCTAGGATGTCATATACAGTTCTTAACAACTTTGGATACTACCATACATGGTATCCAAAGAACACAAACAACACTAATCATCTTCAGTTCAGTGTCATTGAGCATCATAAATATATCTTCAAATTTCCTACTGGTATGTCTGTCTTCCCTAATTTTATGCTTTTAATCAGTATGTCAGTAACTGAACTCAGTCAGCTGGCTGTGAAAGCCAGGAGCCACCTTTACTTAAGTGAACCACTTGAAGGAAGTAACTGTTCGTGTAGTCTTTGTACACTTTCAGTCACAATTATTGCTGCTAAACACAAGATGTCTTTCGGCCTATGTGATCACTTGTCACAGTATCATATGTGTAAGAAAAGTTAGCTTCCTCTGGAAGCTTACTCCTTCTGTCCGTATCTCATACCTTGACTCTGACAAGCAACTACTACCTCTACCTGAGCAACTACTACCTCTACCTGAGCAATATGTGGCTTTCAATGTCTGGAAACCTTTTAAAGGTGTAACTGTGACTCACAAAGTGATGTAAATCTTGACTCACAGGATCAACATTGACCCGGAGTCCATAAGGTGTCTACTGCTCAGTAACAATGCTATTTCCCAAATAAGTCTCTGCAGGATTATGAGGGTCTTGGCCATTTAAATGGCTGACAGTTTCTAAAGGCCACTTAAACACAGTCACACCAATTTCAGCGGAGTCCCTGAGTTTTGTTTTTAAAACTTTGTAGCCTGCACCATGGGGAATCCTAAAGGACTGTTTCTTATCCATCCCACCTCCTCTCCTTGCCATGACTATCTGTCAGCAGTAATACTGGATGGCACCCGAAGATTTCTCACGTAAAACAACCCCACTGATTCGCTAAGAAAGCGTTCATATGTAAACACACACACACACCATTCACATACACGCTCATCGACGAATCCACTGCTGCAGCCAGTGCAACAAGTTCTACTCTTTCATTCAACGCATTTTCCCTTCTCTCCCCCTCTCAGAGAGAGAGGGAGGGAGGGGTAGAATTTTCTCTCCTATAGACTGATAGTATAAATTGGAAGTCGTTGCTCTGAAACAGTTTGGGGGGGAGGGATGATAACTTTAAAATAATTGCTATCACTTTGAAGCACAAGGATAAAGCATTGAATCGTAAGTATTCTGTGTGATCAATGTTTGCCTCCAATAGACAGGTTGAACTGTCATGAAGTAGAGATGAGTGTAACTCTCAAGCAACAACATTTCACATTATGACACATCATAACTTAGAAGAAGCAGATGGAAAGAAGCGTGATCTCTCAGTCCTACCCCAATCCTCAAGCCAAGCGAAAGGTTGAAGTGATATTGATACATTTTCTTTTAATCACCGATCCTTATAAGGGCGATGAGCACTCCCTTTTTTTTCTTATCAATGTAAGGTGATATCTACACACATGCACAATGGCTCTTTTCCACCACTGGCTATATATTACAGTGGAGTATCACCGAAATTGGATCTGTCAAAAGTGTTTTGGGGCTAATGCAGAGTAGAAGATAAAAATTAGAACGCGAGCCTTCCTTGAAAATGCACTTACATGGTGTAGACAGAGTATCATGAGTTTTAGCAACATGCCAGGAAGTTCAAGAATTTTATACAAAGTCATCTAAAACCAAGGATCCAAGTATCTCATACCTGTGTCTCACTGAATGTGACTTGTCTAAGACAAGATTGCAATTTCCAACATGGGGACACTGTACATACAACGATATCTCTCCAGAAAACCTGTCTTGGACCAGTACTCAACCCAAAGGGTGTCAATTTGTCCACATTGTTTCTGAATGCAGCAATTATTACATTTCCACACTGAAAATTGATTGTTCTCTGCCAATCATGGGCTACGATTGTATTTTATTATTATTTTTTTAAAGGTACTTTTGATGCTTTCCTCAGGAACTAGGTGTTGGCCCAGAGCCATTTGGTTGGTTTCTTAAAGAACTACTCAATAGGATCATCTCAGGTGCTCTTCACATCTTTGTGGTAGCTAATCAAGAAACTTAATGTCACTGATACAACCATAATGTAAACCGATAAAGCTATACACATACAAAACATGTCACTGTAGGGGTTGCAACATAAATGAGAAAGTAAGAGGGCTTCCAGAAAGCAGGGTGGACTTAAGTCAGCGGCATGCTTGAAGATCTGGGAAAAAGAGATGGCCTCGAGCGGGTCCCCAAAATACAGATCAGTCCTGTGAGCGGAGAGCCACCCAAGGCCATACAGATCGAACGAGCTACAGGGCCAGATATTGCCGTGTCTTTATCTCATAGGAAGCCATCCTGTCGCCACAAAAGACCCCAGAGGCATCACATACACTTGTCCCCCCAGTTGCAATGATCTGCTGTCAATCACATCGAGCCCAGTGTTCATTACAACAGTTTCCCTATGGCAGTACCACACCGAGCAATGACATAATGTGCAAAGTCAGGGCCTCGCATATGTGGAAAATTCAGATTCAACAGAGAACAATAACATCATCGCATGTAATTATGTCACAGGAAAATTTTGTCCTCACAGGATTCAGTTACTGGTGCTTAATGGCTGTACGTCCTCCGACTCTTAGGAGCCAAGGGTGAGAGATCGAAAGACTGTCTGTCTGTCCTTTTTACACTTCTTGGCTCACGTGAGTGATCTGTAAATTGTCCTTAGTTTGTATCGAGTCACGGGGGCATGGATACCTGTGTTTAATCACATATTCAGGACCCAGATTAACACCGGTGCTTCAAGGAACAAAGCATACAATACATTGTCCTCAGTCTTCTCTTCCACAGGATAGGGCCGGGTATATTCTCGGTGAAAAGGAAATTTTAACGAAAGTAGCAATGTTGCTTTCTTACTAAACCACAGAACCAGCGCTCTGACACCGCCTTTGTTAAAGGGTTCATCTGTTCACCACCATGAACAAAATATGTACATCTGAAAACTCTTCGTCATAGGCAAGAAGAGCATGCGATGCTATTGCCATCGCAAACTCAAATGTCAACATGAATGTGCACTTCTTTTTTCTGCAAACGAGAACAATCTAGACTCGAGAAGCCAGCCCTGAAACAAAGGATTACGGGAATCAGAAGATAATTTTTTTTTTTTTGCCTTCTAATCAAAACCTCTGCAACGTGCAGCTGTTGGCTCTGAATTTCTAAATTTAAAGCAAATGCTTTTCCCACCCAACTCGAGACGGAGATTTCTTTCTTTCTCGAGGCTAGAACTTTCCCTGCAAAGGGATAAGCAGTCAAACCTCGCCTTCTTGTTCTAGCCGAGTCACCGACCACGTGCCACTGAGCAACTCGTGCCCGTGGGCCACGTCTGCTGCTACAGATGCAGCCCATGTCTGCAGAGGCCCTCTCTTCCCAAACTTGCGTAGCAGCCCTGCTCCCGGCTGAACTTTGGTTACTTTTCACATCTGCATTCTCCACAATTTTCTGAGAAGACCAAAGCCCTCTCATTTCAGGCTTCCTAGATTTTAAAAAATCATCACTAGCCCTGACCCCCCACCACCAAAAAAAAATTTTTTGATTAATATAGATTGCTCTCAAAGCTGTGTCAGGTCAAGTTTGACTTGATTATAAAATACATCTCATCAATATGAAGGTCAACTTATTGGAAAATCCTCAACAACAGGGAGAAAAAGCTGTCATCATTTTCAAACAGCTGACATTCGAGACGGACTCAAAACTCAGATGTACGGTCCTAGTTAAAGCCTCTGATGGAGCAACTCTGTAGTGTGAAATTATGCAACATCACAAAACGAAATTGTCTTTCCCTGATACACAGGGACGACAGTGACAAAAATTCCTGAAGATTGTCCTGGAATCTGGTATAAGTATTGGTCAGAAACTACAAGATGACCTGGGATCCCCGTCAGGTACTAACATGTTCATTACATTTCTACAGCAAGGAAATTGACATCATGAACGTTGTAGAAATACCCTTCACATCCTGATTTCCATGAGAAACAAGGTAGTAGGCAGAACCCAGGGCCGGGTGGTTCTCCTCGGGGTGATCGACATCAAATATCCAAGGGGAACACACGCAGAGGACCGCACTCCCGACAGATGCCGTCTTTGCAAACGGCATGTCCGTGAACTGAAATTTATATCGTGGCCTGTGTCAACATATACGCGGGAAGGCGCCGCAATACGGCACAGAAAACATGGTGGTGCCATCCATTGGCCTCCGTCCTATCTCCAAAGATCTACGTTTCTCGGGCAAAACTTTTTAAAACGGTTTTGAATTTACTTCACAGTGTTCCCAGTTACGTCCCGATGCTCCTGGGATGCCCCTCTTACTTTAGCACTCTTCACTTCCTCATGTCGATCCAGTGCAATGTTATCATTGGGGTGCCCAAACTAATCTTCATCTTTCTATATCAAAAGGAGACCCATAGATTCTGGTCTGGAAAAGCACCTTGTTACTTACACACACACACACCCACACACACACCCACACCCACACCCCCCCCCCCCATTTCTCCTCATGCAGCTTTCAATTTTTAGTGAGAAATTTGCAGGGAGAAACGTTTGCATGTAATTTGCTGTGAGATGGAGCCCAAATACATTCACTGATGCTGCTGCTAAGATATTTCATTATCTAAATATATCCTCCAGCCGATGAGTTGTGCTATTCGTGAAAGCGCATGACGGTGCCACTTGTGCAAGGACACAGCTAAGTGTCCCATCTTCCACATTCTGCCTGAGAGCGACGGGAAGCAAGTTACCACCTGAGACACGCGACTACCAGAACTGTCATGCCGTTCAAAACGGCAGGCCTTTGACTAAATGATACAGTGTTGGAGGAAGAGAAAGTCTAAGTCACCGAGAGAGGTTCCGTTCGATTCGTTTCTCTGTACCTACCCACCATAACAAGTAGCTTAAAAGATACCATGAGCACACTGAAAAGTAACTCAGATCGCGGCAGCTGAGTAAGGACTTATATTCCAATTCTAGAAAGAACCTCCACAAGTCAACGAGCAGCAACAGAAAGACTGTCGTCAATAGGAGGTCAATGCCACTGAGAGGCCGAGAGACGTGGCCTCCTGCATGGGGGTGGTTTGCCATCGTGGCTGCACCGGTTTACTGTGCGTTCATTTTCCGGGGAGAAATGATCCAGCAGCTCCTTTTCTGGGTAGAAGGCAGCACAGAGGGTACTTCCAAACAGTTAACACAGCACTACTTCAGAAAGATATCTGTAACCCCTCGTTCACAGGGACAGTATTTACAATAGCCAGGACGTGTCCAGTGACAAGTGAAGACAGAATAACTCATGCAGAGACAGATGTTAAGATGCTAAGATCTCCCCCCTGCGTGGAGTCCGAAAAACCACCAGAGGCGGGCACCAGGCACGTAAACACAAAATCCGATCTTTCTGAGTTACGGACGTTCTGGGGACATCTGTATCGCAACGGGATGACCGTAGTCGACATGTAAAGACTACGTCCTGAGAATTTTTCCCCTCATTTTGGATCTACACGACACGATGGATATTAAGTAACCTCCTGTGGTCGTCAATTAACATGGTAAACAATGCACAATTTCTGGCTTCCCACTGTTATTTCGTCTTTCTAAACTTTTCTCAGTTTTATGGAGATAACATGGACACACGGCACTAGGTTTAGGGTGTCCAGTAGAACGACTTGATTTGTGTTCCATCTCAGTAATACACCGTACACGTGACGAAGGTAACACACAGTGGGGAACAGGCTTGCCGCAGTGGTGGAATGATGGAATTCTAGTAACTTTTCAACGTCATCTTTTCAACAAAAATGAATTTACAACAAAGTTCCCGTATAGTAAACCCCAATGACAGATTCCCAGCATGTCACACACGTGCCACGTCATCTTTGCCGACACTAGACTCGCCCTCCCGCAGCTAGTATTTTACTGGAGAGGTCACGGATCATTCACATTTCTAAGGAATTTTACAAAGTGGTGCTGTGGGAATACTACGAGCCAGGTACAGGGGTGAAAGAAGCTGACGCTGTGCAAAGAGTCATTTTAAACAGAGGTCGGGGTGGGACCTAACGAGGAGGAGCTGAAACAAAGTCGTGACACACACATCTCGGCAAGTGCGTAGAAGAACAGTCTCGGCACCAGCGGCGACTGGTTCTTAGATATTCCAGCCAGGAGGGGAGCTATCCCACAGGCGAGCATGGGGACGAACTCTATCAGCGTTGTCACACTTCTTCCATATACTTCCAAATGACAGAAAGGGCAACTGGTCACTTCTTATTCCCTCTTCTGTCACCCATCTTCACCTCTTATCAAGAGCAAGGGCTTCCTACTTGAGATCGGTCCCATGGTTATAGTTTATACCTGAGAAGGAACATACAGCTGACATGCCTCGTAGGCGGTAAGTATGCTTCGTGTCGTCTTGCGTCTGTAAATGCCGCGTCATTTAAACTCGAGGCCATGCAACATTTCAATTCAAATCTGGCGGTACTTAGGTGGTCATTTTCCTTTGATGACAGCTTCTTTTGCATTGCGTCTTTCTCGGTTCTATTGCACCCTGGCTAATCAGAGACCCACAGCTAAAGGAAAGTGTGCAGTGTCATTACTGATGGCCCTAAAAAACCGGTTCTCCCAAATGTCACCGTCACATACCATGAGACAGGGGCTGCACGCGTCCTATAGAAAAGCCGTTTATACCACAAAAGTGTCACTTGAGATGAGAGAGGCCAAAAAGCCACTCTGTGAAGAGCAAAACAAGCCACAGCATTAACACAACCAAATTAGGAATCTGTGGCGTTCTCTACGGGCAGTGTTAAGACATGGAGCCGAAATCCATAATATCCACATCCTACTGTGCCTGAGCATCTCCGGGTCGGAACAATGCATTACACCGTAAATATTCTATTTCTTTGTACGGAGGTGCATGAAAAACTTCACGGCAGCTGTTGACAGATATTTGTCCCGAGTCCCCGAAACAGTCGATGAAGACGTTTTATAATTACTCAAGGTTGCCAGTACACTACCTATACTAATATTTTAAAACCTGAAGATATTCACTCACTGTACTCCCTTATAATTGATACGATTCAATTCCAGTAATGACTTGGTCCTGGCAGAGATAAATATGTAAAGAATTTTGAAAATTTACATTGGCATCTAAGGGATTCCCCTGGATTTAGGAGGAGATTCCAAAAAGCAAGAGTACCCTAAGCAGAGTGGGCTCTAAAGCCATTTAATAAATGTCAATTGACACATCAAATCTGTCTTTTTCTCTTCTGCCTGGAACTACAGGTTTTGGCTCTGTACTTCCCACCAGCTCTCTGTAAAACCGCTTACATTTCTGAACATACCACTATAGAGAATTTTCACATTCCAAAGAGAACGAGAGTGACAGAGAAAGAACAAAAGAGCCAGAGAAGCAACAAAATAGCGACCAGTGCATCCCCTCCGATAATGACTTCAAAACAAAAGGGACTAGATTCTCCAATCAGAAGAGGGAAGGTGAAAGGATGGGGACACAGCAGAATGAGGTGTCCCCAGATCTCTGTCACTGACACCGACACAGACCGAAACTGAGGCCAGTGAGCATGATTTTAAATTTTCTTGTAGATATTTAAAGTGCCACTATGACTTTATATAAAGCAGGGATCCAAGAGGCTTAGCCACCACCTACTGGAAACACCAAGAAAAGCCCCTTCTTTGCAACTAGCTAAATGAGAGATCTTTGTATATAATAAATCTTCTCTCTGGAAAAACAGCAGAATACACTTCCATTAATGCCCAGGTGGCGAAATAGTCCATTAAACACCATGAACCACTAAGGTGACATCTCAGAAAGAGAAAAAAAAACTTCCAGGAAATAAACTTACATATATGGAATATGCAACTTAAATGTCAAATTCAGCATGGTGCTTCTGAAAAAAAATCAATGCCATCCAAAACAACTCAAATCAGCAATTTCCAGATTTGAAAAAAACTACTACATGAGCAGAGAAAGGAGACCAAAACCCTCAAGACGAACAGAATAGAACTTCCAGAGATGAAGAACACACTGTAAGAGTTGAAAACCGAGATAGGAAGCCTGAGAAATTCAGTTGACCAAATGGAGGAAAGCATCAGTGATATCAAAGACAGAAATCTAGAAATGCAACAGAAGAAGGAAGGAGGAAGAAACCAAAGAATGAAAAATAATGCAAGAACTTCAAGAACTAGCAGATGCCATCAGGAGAGGAAACAAAAAAATGGGCATTCTCGAAGGTCAGGAAAAAGAACAGGTATTAGAAAGCACTTTCAGACAAGAAATATGAGCATTTCCCAAATCTAAGGAATGAGCTCGAGCTTGCAATTCAAGAAGTCAACGAACACCCAAAAGGGCCTTCACAAAGACGTTGTAGTTGTTGCGGATTTTTAATAATTTTAATACAGATTTCTCAAGGCAGCCAGGGAGAAAAAAATATGCTAATGTATAAAGGAAAACCCATTAGATCATCCTCAGACTTCTCAGCGCAAACCTTACCAGCCAGAAAGGACAGCAATCCCATATTCACACTATCAAATGAAAACAACTACTACCCGAGAATAAGGTATCCAGCGAAGCTCTCCTTTACACGTGAAGGAGAAATTAGGACCTTTCCAGACATTCAAAAAATGAGGGATTTTTCCACGACAGGGCCTGCACTACAGAAAATACCGGAAGGGCTCAGTTCACCTAAAGCAAAATGACAACAACCATAAAATACATCATTAGAAGTAAAGTGACTATCAGATAAATAGAGGCAGAGGAGTGCAACCCTGCTACGAACAGGACATTATAAGCTTCAATAATAAGAGATTTGTTAAAACAACAGAGTAATGAACGGTCGGCATACAGAGGGACAAACTGAACCCCCCCTCTTCGGCTATAAGACCACCTCACACTTCAATAATCTCCCTAATTGTAAATGCATTGAACTCGCCAACAAAAAGGCACAGAGTTGCAGAATGGACCAACTGACAAAAATCAACCACATGTTGCCTGCAGGCGACACATTTCAGCTCCAAAGACAAATAGAGACTCAGAGCAAAGGGGTGGAAAATGATATTTTGTGCAAATGGCCTTCAGAGCAAAGCAGAAGTAGTGGCACTAATATCAGATGAAACAGACTCCAACATAAAAAAGGTAAAGATACTGAGGGGCACTTCATGATGCTAAAGGGAATCTTGCTCCAAGGAGACATAACGCTTACTAATATCTATGCTCCCAATCAGGGAGCCCCGAAATATGTAAAGCAATCACTAACAGAACTAAAGAGAGAAACAGACCAAAACACTATCCTAGTGGGGGACCCAAATACCCCACTGTCAGAGGTGGACAGGTCATCCAAACAGGTAAGGAAGTAACGTCCTTAGATGACACATTAGACCGACTGGACGCAACTGACCTTTACAGAGTCTTCCATGCCCAAACAGGTGCTTACATTCTTCTCCGGTGCACGTGGAACTTTCTCAAGGATCAGCCACGTACTGGGACACAGAGACAGCCTCAACAAATATAAGAGGGTTGAAATCATACCAACCTCATACTCTGATCTTAATGCTTTGAAACTATAGATCATCTGCAGAAAGAAATCACGAAGAGCCCCAAACACATGGAGATTCAACAACGTGCTACTGAAAAAATGTACAAAAACATCAAGAGCTACATTGAAACAAACGATAACGATCGTATGACGTATCAAAACTTTTGGGACACGGCAAAAGCGGTCATAAAAGGAAAGTTCATATCATTGCAGGCCTGTCTCCAAAAACAGAAACGAGCCCAAATCGACAACCTGATGCTTCGCTTAAGGAATGAGAAAAGGAAGAACAAGTGAAGCCTAAATGCACAGAAGGAAATCATCAAAATTAGAGCCAAATTAGCTAAAATTGAAAAAAAAAATAGAAAAAATGAATGCAAGGGTTGGTTCTCTGGGGTGAATACAATTGGCAAATCCCCAGCTAGACTCACTAAAGAACAACAGACACGAAGAAACAAAACCATGCATGAAAGGAGAAATGATGACACGCTGCAGAAATACAAAGGATCATACGAGAATATAATACCAAATTTACTTATCTATTTCTTCTAGTTTATTACTTAGGAAGATATAACCTTCCTAGACTGAATCAAGAAGAACTGGAAGATCTAGATAGATCCATTGGCAGTGTCCCAATTGAAATGATCGTCAAAACCCTACCAAAAAGTAAAAATCCAGGACCGGATGGCTTTACCAGTGAATTCTACCAAACATGAGAAAAGATTTAATAATCTCAAACTCTTCCAAAAAAAAAATCAAAGAGGAGGCAATACTTCTCTGCTCATTTTATGAGGCCAATGTTACTCTGATACCAAAACTTGGTAAAGATAATGCAAAAAAAAAAAAAAAAAAAAAGATAAAAGAAAAAAGAAAAACCCAGAAAACTATAGACCCATCTCTCACATGCACACACGTGCAAAAATCCTAAGTAATATACTACCGAAACAACTATGGCAACGTTAAAATGATCATACACCACGATTGACTGGGCTTCATCCCGGGGCACAGGGATGGGTCGACATACCAAATTGATTCACATGATACACCACATAAACAAATTAAAAAATAAGAATCTTATGATCATATCAACAGAGCCTTCAACAACATACAGCAACCATTTAAGAGCATTTATGAGCAAAAACACAACATAATCAGTATACAAGGAAAGTACCTTTCCATAATAAGGCAACCTATGCCAAAACTTCAGCAAACATTATCCTGAACGGTGAAAAACTAAAAACCTTTCCTCTTGTCAGTAACAAGACAGCTGTCCACTGTCGCCACTGTTATTCCGTATAACATTGGAGGGCCTAGCATGTGCTATCAGTCAAAGGATATCAAAGGCATCTTATTAGGAAACGAAGTCCAACTGTCACTATTTGCAGACGATACGATTCTCTCTATAGAAAACCCTAAAGACTGCACGAAAACATGACTAAAACAATAAGCAAATACAATAAAGTCTCTGGATACAAAAATCAATTTTCAAAAATCCATAGGCTTCCTGTACTCGAAAACATTGTCCAAAAAAGAAGTGGAAAATATAATTCCTTTTACAATTGCAATTGCAACAAAAAGAATAAATATCTAGGAATAAATTGAATGAAACGTGAAAGACTCATGATGAAAACTATACGACTCGATTGAAAGAAACTGAAGAAGATACAAAGAAATGGAAACTTATTCCATGTTCTTGGATCGGAGGAATCGACACAGTTAAAACGTCCTCATTACCTACACCATTATATGGATTGATTGCAATCCTCATCAACATCCCATCAGAATTTTTTAAAGAAATAGAACAAAAAATCATCAGATTTGTACAGAAGCACCAAGGACCCCGCACACCAAAGCCATCCTGAGGAAAAACCAGGCTGGAGTCATCACTCTGCCCGGCTTCAAACTATACTGCAAAGCAACAGTGATCAAAATGGCGTGGTATTGGTAGAAAGAGAGGCACACGGACCAGAACAGAATTGAGAATCCAGAAGTAAACCCATGTTTACACAGGCAAATATTTTTCAACAACAGAGCCGAAAAAATACTTTGGAAAAGGGAAGCCTCTTCAATAAACGGTGCTGAGGAAACTGGAAAGCCACCTGCCAAAGAACGAAACTAGACTGCCGTCTGTCACCACACACCGAAATGAACTCAAAATGGCGTAAGGACTTGACTCTCAGACCCAAACCAAAAAATTGCACAGAAGAAAACATAGGAACCTTGGACTTAGACGATTTTCTGAATTTGACCTCAAAGGCAAGGGAAGTAAAAGCGAAAATAAACCAATGGGACTCCATTACAAAGCTTCTCAGCAAGTGAAATTGTCAACAAGGTAAAGAGAGAACCATCCAAATGGGAAAATAAATTTGCAAGCAACACCTCCGATGAGGGCCTAATATCCAAAATAAACAAACTCATATGACTCAATAACGACAACAACAGAACCAAATTATCCAATCAAAGAATGGGCAAAGGACCCGAACAGACGCTTCTCCCTAGAGGACATACACATGGCCAACAAATATTTGAACAGACGATCGACATCGCTATCAGGGAAATGCACATCAAAACCACAATGTGATACCATCTCACACCTGTTAGGATGGCTATAATCAACAGGACAAGTAATAACAAGTGCTGGAGAAGATGTGGAGAAATAGGAACTCTCGTACACTGCTGGTAGGACTGCAAATTGCCACGGCCACTGTGGAAAACAGTATGGAGGTTCCTCAAACGACTAAAAATTGATCTGTCCTATGATCCAGCAATCTCTCTACTAGGTATTTACCCCCAAAGACTTGAAAACTCATATGAAAAGATATTTGCACACCGATGTTCATAGCAGCGGTATTCACAGTGGTCAGGACATGGAAGCAACCGAAGTGTCCTACGACAGGTGATTGGCTAAAGCAGCTGTGGCACATATATGCAATGGAAGATCACGCAGCCATAAAAATACTGCCATTTTTTTACAACGTGGATGGAACTTGAGATAATCATGCTAAGCAAAATATGCCAGACGGAAAGGGCGGTTTTGAAAACCACGTGACATCACTTAGATGTGGGATATAAACTTACAAGCAACAAGAGAACAGGACAGATAGACACATGGACAATAGGCTACTGGTTGCCAGTGGGGAGAGGGAGAAGGTAGTTGGGGTAAAAGGGGTCAAATATATGGTGATAGGAAGAAATCTATGGGAGGTGAACACGGTGCACTATACATGCCTTACTGTTAAACTGTACACCCGAAACTTACTAGTTTTCATTAACCAACGTCACCATAAAAAAATGAATTAAAACAAAAATGATAACTCCTGGGAATATAATGTCCAGCATAGTGACTATAATTAGTAATACTGTATTGTATATTTGAAAGTTTCAAAGAAAAGCTCTGAAAAGTGCTCACAACAGAAACAAATTATTACAACTGAGGTGAAGGACACTGACTTATGCAGTATATACATACAGTACATCATTGTGCTGTACTCCTGAAACCAATACAGTGTCATGTCAATTCTCAATGAAATGTTTTCCATTAAAAAGCATCATCAGTTTACAGATCTTAACTACATTAGACCTCGGGGAAATACAGACTAGAGCCAAAATAATGATTTCATACCCATCACTTTGATGACAAAGTAATAGTCTTATTATAGCAAGGGTAAGAAATCGAAACCGTCCTACATAGCTATTGGGGAAAATTGGTAACCCAAACACTTCAATGAAAATAAAATTTGGCATGACTTACAGAAATAAGACATTTATCTTCTTAAAGGAATACATAATACCCTGGCACGTTCAACTGCATGCCTGTCCTTATGTCTTCTACCGTATGACCTGTCCTCAGTGATTAAGTGTGGTACCTGTACTGGGTTTTTCATTGTCTACCTCTGAAACCACGAGCTAATTCTAGAAAGAAAATCTGAAGCACAGGGGATTCTTACAGTCCACAGAGTAATCGATTCAGTAAGTTTAGAAAGGTTTAGAAGTAGGTAAAGATCTGCGTTTTCAGAAAGTAAGAGCGAATCTCCTCTGGTACGACCACTGACCTCAATCGGCCTAAGAGCAAAATCTCGGGATGATGGGTCCCCTGGGGATCACGGGATCGAGTGCCTACTGTCGCTCAGCAGAGCACGTGCAGAGGGAGAACGCGAGGGTGGCATGAGTCACCTAGCATCCTGTATCTACTCATCTGCAGTAGAGAACGTGGTAAGTCAACCGTGGTTCCTAGAGGACTTTATTTCTATTTTGGATTTGGTAGGTATGCAAAAGCAAACATTGAGAAGTTCATCTCAAAGTGAGGCAGTAAAGCAGAAAGTTTAGAAGCCAATAAAATAAAACAAAAGTTAGTGGATCCCTTTTCCAAAGGCCAAAATGCACCTTTCTGGGATAGGCGGGATTCGAAAGGACTGCATTCTCTCTTGTTTAACTTTAGTCTATTATAGTCCTCTGTGCTAGCACACTTCCAGCAGCTCTCCATCATCGTGTCAGGGTAGTGCTTCATAATATTTTTCACATTTTCTGCCTCATACATCAAAGTATAGAATTTTATCCATAAGGCAAAGCTGTCATTCTGTAAAATTTTTAGCAATGTTCTCATTTTTATCTGACATCTAGAAATACCTAAAGTAATAAAAAATCATTTTTACCTCCTATTTGCTTTGGTTTTCATTCTGTCCCTGTCAGTCTATATACACTATAGCAAGAGAAGATTTATATAACTTCATTCTGGGTGTTCCAGAAGCAGATGAAGAACACTCCCTTACCCGTTTTTTTTCCCACACGTCTTTTTTTAGACAAAAAGAAGAAAAAAGTTTGCTTTACATACTCTTAAAACTTCTTTGCCATGAACACTAGCATTCAGTATAAGTTTTGCGATATACATAGTAATTTCTGTATAAAATATTCATAACATGGGTATAAAACAAGTACAAGAAAAAGACTTCATTTTCTAAAGAAAGTCTCGTTTCTGTTAAATTGCCCAGAATCGTTGAAAAACTCCAGCGTCGCTCCTTAGCACGGTCTCGTTACAGTCGTCACATAGTTTCGAGAGCCTTAAATAATTTTACCTAGCTTCCTTGTAGAAAACTTCCAAAATACCAGATTGAAACTATTCCAATTTGATCGAGTATTTACTTTTCACGGTCGTGACTTCATAATGGACAAAAAGGAATGACATGTAGTTCATCCTTCCATTTAACAGTCTTCGTTTTGACATACACACCAAAAAGAAACTATCAGAATAACTCCTCAATGCATGACAGAAGAAAATGACCCACTGAGTGATTTTCTCCCCTCTCTAGTCCAAGTACCTGAGGAGACTATTTAGACAAACGTGGGAAAGGGGACGGTCAGAGTGATCCCGGGAGTTTGGGAAGTGAGGCCTGCTATTCGCAATAACACACGCCACCATATTGAGAGAACACTTGGGGCCTGCTGATCTTTACTGCATTTTCCAAACACTTTTGAGACATTTAATAAGTACATACTCTGAACTGTTACTGGAGATTCAGTGAGAAATCTGGTATCTGGCATACATTTGTTGTAACTAAGGAGTGTTAGATTCTCTGAAAGCAGTTTTAGGTATAAATCCAGATAGTGACTAGATTTCATTAAGAACTCCTAGAGCCTATTTCTAAATGCTGAGGGTAAAATTAAGCCAATTAGAATCAGCAAAGTATGTGCACACTCTCAATTTATGAACTTTCACTTTCCCATTGTTTGTACGTAAAACAGAAAGAGACAAAACTAGCTTATAATTAATTCCCCAAATGATTTTTACTAAAGCTTCTAGTTCCCATACGTTTTAAAATACATGACAAGTTTTTGGCTTTCAGTGACAGCAATATACAGCTTACCTACATTCAGAGCAAAAAAGATCTTTGAAGTTTCAGCCTGTCCAGATAAATCTATATTAAAAAAAAAAGCACTTACACTTTTTCTTGTAAAATACCAGTTTTCATTTTACAACCTTTTTTAACCACAGCTTGGCTTTGCAAAAATGTTTACCTTTGCCTCAAAATTGCCAAACATACAAGATGCGTACAAACTGATTCTCTCTTTAAATACTCGAGTTAAACAATAAAAAGCATTCTCCTTTGCAGACTTCACTCCGTAATTTAGTTAACTTGCCACTAGGTGGAAGCAAGGCCTCCACTGACAAATTAAAGGCGGTGTCTCTGGCAGCCAAAAAGGTGAAGGAATCAAGAAGTAAAAATCAGCAGCCACAAAATAGTCACGGGGACGTGAATAAGTGCAGCACAGGGAACAGTCACTGACACTGTAACAACCCTGTATAGTGCCAGGTGGGTGCTGGACTAACCGTAGGGATCACTTTGTAGCTTTTGTAAGTGTCTAACCACTGTGCTGTACATCCGAAACGAATGTAGAATGTCAGCTAATCAAACAACATTAACACAACAGCATGTTTTGTACTTAGAAAATTCTTTACTATAGGGCCAACAAGGGAGCAGCACACACATGCTCTTTGGATACCGTTAGCTATAGGTTTTTACAAGTAAGAAAGGGAATGATCTTGTGCTGAGAGGGACCGGCAAAGGGATTTTCAAGTTTTCATACACGATTTCATGCGTCAGAATGACTGGATAGCAAAGGAAGTGTTTCATTTCTTATTTTACTGATGATGAAGCTGAGCTTAAACGACTCCTGAAGTGATGGATTTGACAGACGCATCTGTCCGACCACGAAAATAATTACCCTCTTTTTTCATGCTTTGTCACCTTTATCTTAACAACTACTACCAAATCCTGGAGAGACTTAAAGGACAGATCTCCGTTTTCACGTGTCAGGCTCTTTAATACTCACCTAGCCACGGCTCTCTGGGCACAAAGTCACCTCCTGACACAATGACAGCCACTCAAACTCCCGGAAGAATCTTTGTAGCGGTCAAAAATATGGTTCTTTCCTTCTGGACAGTATTTGCCCTGTCTTTATTTAGTTACCACTTGCCTGCTTTTGTCCGGTGACATCTGCCTCACACTGGTCAACATCCTGTAGTTTCCTGGACTCCCAAACCCAAGGAATCAGGTGAGGAATCATGGAAAAACAAGTCACTAACCTTTGGGGTCTCGAGTCAAACTCCAGTTTGACTTAAGTGACTGTCGGCTTTTTGGCCTTCTGGTTTCTTACACAGGGCATCTGAGCTTGGTCTGAATGATAACGCTCCTTTCTAGGTTCAGTGTTCTATGACTCCAGTTCTCAGTGGCTGATTTACTCTGACAGTCATACCAGTTTCATGATGATGATTATGATCGATATGTCCTAACATGTTCCTTAACAGACTCCTTTAGATATTTCATCGGTACCATTTTCTTCAGCCGTCAACGTCTCTAAATATGTTGAGGTCAGTCTCAGTGGATCAGGCCGATACAACACGAAAAGATACAGGGCGTTTCAAATCGAACTGTTTCAGGGGTAGAGGCAGGACTTTGCCAGCTCACAAGTCAGCAGATTTAGAGGGAACAAAAACACTACCGACCCTACTTGTGGCCAGATGAGCCTAGATAACTCTGTCCCGAGGCTAAACATTTTTTTAAAATGTAAGTCCCCTCTGAACACCCCCAAATAGAGGAGAAGCAGACGCTGTATCTATAAAAATCATCTCTAAACTTAAAACATGGAAATGCCTCAATTATATGTTTGATGTTATCAAATTTATCAAAGAAGGACCTCTAAGAATCAGGAGCTTGGATCAGTAATTGGAGGTCAAAACTGGGGTGAAGACAAAAATGCAGAGAAAATAAACTGACAATGCTTGAAAGTACAAAATACACTGCTGCAGAGGTTTGGAATGCGTGGAAACATGAATCAGCGATTGGAAGCATACACCTGAAGGACTAGAACGACCCACCAAGGATGCAGTGGGCGACAAGAAGTGCTTCAGAGGGGAGTGGGTACGCGCCTGGCAGACGATCAATGTACGTTGGTGGCCGACAGCACAGCATCCGGCTCTAAGGGGATGGGAGCGGTAAAAGGATGCTGTAGGAACAACACAAACTCATTAAACTCCCAGACTGCGTCTATAGATGAACGAGGATGATTGCATTCCCATACGAAAAGGGCTCCCAGACTCGGTTCCAGCCTAGGGGGTCTGCGGGTTCCCCCCCTGCCCACACACACTCAGATGCCAGCTCCTTGTGCTTCTGAGTAGCTACAGACGACGTACTCCAACTTCAAAAGTCAATCACAAGCCCAGATTGTCACCTCTACTTCTGACAGACTGGCTACAAGTCAGGTTTCTGCCACCTCCTCCTTGGGTTTCGTTAATTCGCTAGAACGGCTCACAGAACTCAGAAACATGTCACTTACTAGGTCATCAATTTATGGTAGAAGTGCATAACTCAGGCCCAGCAAGACGGACAGGATGCATCAGGCCAGCTGTGTGGGAGCAGAGCTTCCATGCCCCCAGACACACCGTTCCCCCCACATCAGTATTCACCAACCCGGAGCTGTACTCCAAACCCTGTACTCTGGGGTCGCCGTGGAGGCTTCATTTCGCAGGCCTAACTAATTAATCATTGGCTATTGGTGATTGATTCAACTTCTGGCAGCTTTTCCCTCCCCAGGGATAGGGTGGGGGGGGGGGACGCTGAAAAGTCCAATACTCCAATCACACGGTTGGTTCCCTTGGCAACCGGACCCCATCCTTAGGTGCTTTCAAGAGTCACCATATTACCATAACAAAAGGCATATTTCTTTTTCCATTTTGAACACTTAGGAAACTCCGAGAGTTACAGGAGCTGTGAGCCAGGACTTGTGAAGACGAAATACAGATGAGAAATATATTTCGGTCACGTAAAGGATCAAATATGTATTTCTAATGAGTCACAACATCGCGTTTCACTCCCTGGTGCTCTAAGAGACAGACTCCTTCGGCCAAACCGCCACAGAAGGCAAAGGGGACTCGACACATGACTAGATTTCCAGGCACTGACCATCCAAGCAGAAATCATGTCATGAAAACCTCTCCCTGGATGAGGCCACTCGGGTCTGTGGGCTTCCATTTGATTCTGTCACAAAGCAAACCAGGAGTGGTCTCAGCAAACACACGACACTCTAAGCATGACACTCTACTGTCATTCCCTGAAAAGGCAGGGTCACCGCTCGCTCTGAGCTTCTTTCGAGGTGTTAGGTATTACTAGATTCCTCGCATCGCGTAATCGAGTTACCCTGCACCTTCAGCTATTACGTACAGGTGTATTTATCATTTATCTTTACCCACACTCCCAACCTTAGAAAGTGACATCGGGTTTGGCCACGGTGCCGGTCCAGGTGGCTGGCAGCAACACTGGACCGGCATGTGCCTCCCCCTCAGTCCACTCCTGGTCAGACAGGTGACTACACGGGACAGTTGACTACAGGTGACTACATGAGCTCTTCATTCCACCTGCAAGTTCCATCGGTAACATTCAGCTTCAGTAGCTGCGAGCGGCACAGCTGCCTCACTCCCGTGGGTGACCACGCGACCAGCCTGGAATCAGAGACTCCCCCTTCCCTCACACACTCATTTTCCCTGTATCCAAACCACTTTTCTTTGAACCTCAGCCATTCTAGCAACTCTCACTTCACGGACCCCAAAATTGTGCTCTGACCCGATTGTAACGTGCGGGTGTGGGTTCACCCGCACCAATGACCAAGGCTCAGAAACCACCAGGGCCTCTGAATTCAACTCGATCCCGACACTATCTCCCCAGAGACAGCATCAGATGCCAGCCACAAGCCCAGTAGGTTAAAGTTCACTCCTACCAGCATGACCCCCTCTACCCCCAATTTGGATGCCAGCCGCAAGCCCAGGCCACCGGAGCTCTGACTGGGTACAAAGGATGTTCCAAGACCTCCTCCAACTGAAGAGTGCCCATCGAAATCCAGATGGTCACCCGTACTTGCGACATACTGACTAATGATCAGTGCCGCTCACAACCCTTCCCTGGGTCCATCGATTTGCTAGAATGCCTCACAGAACTCAGTGAAATGATTCACAGTCAACTGATCTAGAAGGAACATGTTGTCCTTAGAGCAGCCATGATGACATGCTCAGGGTCCAGGTCTGTGAGGAAGGGCCATTATGTCTCTGCTCCACTCGTCATTTAGCTTAACATACGTTTTCATCTCTGGAAGTGACATCAGGTTCGGCCTTGGTTCCGGTCCAGGTGGCTGGCAGCAACACTGGACCGGCACGTGCCTCCCCCTCAGTCCACTCCTGGTCAGACAGGTGACTACATGGGACAGAACCGTGAACTCTTCATTCCATGGGGCGAGACGACTGGAATCGCTGTCAGTCCCAATCGTGTCACGTGGATCGATGTACAAGTTTCCAATCAGGCCATTAGGAATGGTGACCATGGTTAAAAAAACAGTGACAGGTTCACATTTAGGCAGCATCCCTGTTTTCGTCCCTCATAGTTGTGTCCTATGGATGCGACCAATGCATCGAGTAGGAAGACTCTCGGGGGACACGTGGAAGACAGACCAGCATCCTCCCCACCCCTCGTCCCCACACCCACCACGAAACAAATCTGCATCATGCGAACGTTCTCAGAGCCCCACCCGTGTTCGTGTCGAGTGTGAGCACACACTCGCGAAGGCGTGTAAACCAGCCCTCCGTGCCTTCCTCCACCCTACCCCACTGAGACCAGCGGCGTTTCGGCTGCCCTTTCTCATGCTCCACCCAGGGGGCACCCAGGAGCCTCTCGGTGGCCGATGCTGGACGTCATCGGCTCTGAAGTGGGCCCTTGGTCTGGGCAGGGATGCTCAGCCATCCGAGTTGGGGCGGTGCCTTCTGTTCTGGTCTCTCGTGACCTGGGAGCGTTTGCATGGCCCGCCAGGCAGGCAGAGCTCAGGCGGAGTCAGTGTCCACTCTCGTCAACACCGATTTGTACCCACAGGGCGACCAGAGACAGTCTGAGTGGACGCAGGCTCGGGGCCTTGTCCCATAGGCATCTGCCACATAGCCATTCGTGTCCTTCTTGCTGGCGGGCACTATGAGTCTCAGTGGCCTTGCTGCCGCCAAGGGTGTAGACACCTCCGTGTAGACGCTGCCCATCAGCACCGTGACCGCGGCCCTGCGCCCAGTCACTGCGTGGACCCTGGGGTGAGCTCGGTGACGCTCGGGGCTGTCTGATCGTTGACCAACGTGACTTCCCAGACCGGGACGGGAGTTGATGGCATCAACGGGCCAGACTCGACGCTTCCCTCGGCGCTTGCCCCACGCGGGCGGCCCTTTAGCAGGCCCGGCGTCCCCTGCCCTCCTGCCTGACCACAGCCAGGCCACGGGCCACTGTCCAGCAGGCGGCAAAGACCCGTTTTCGGGAACCTTCTCCCACTGTCACTCGTCCTCCCCTGCTGGGAAGGCAGCACACAGGTCCGCCCACGGCAGAGGGCGTGTCCTCACCCCCTTCAGTCCGCCTTTCCAGCCGCTGTCCTCAGCGCGGCAGCTTTCGAGTAGGGTTTGTCACTTCACCTTGGACCCGCCATCTGCACCGCCGACAGCTCTGTGCGGGCCAGTCCAGCGCAGGTCACAGGCCACTGTCCAAGCGACACCAGGGTGCAGAGTGTCCTCTGGCCGTTCGCATGTCAGTCCGAGGGGGAGACAGGCAGGGAGCCTCTGAACTCCCTGCACTCCCCGGGCGTCATCGTCCCGAATGAGGAGCTCCATCCTCCTATGGAAGAATTCCGGGCACCGCCACTGGACTGTCTCTGACGTGTCACCCCAGACGCTGTGGGCATTTCAGGGTTCCAGATCATTTCCTGTCCGTCAGTTACGGCCAAAGCATCACTGAGTGCTGTCAGATGGCAAGGCAGATGCCCCTCGAAGGGAAACTCTCCTGTCCCTCCTCTGAGTTGCTCTCACCGGGAGGTGCCACAGGCTCTCAGCACAGTGCCCAGTCCATCCCCATGCAGGGGCTCTGCTACAGCGTCTGTCCCTGTCGGCATCCGGCTTCCACACTGCACTCTGTGGGGGCAGGCAGTCTCACCGGTTCCCCCCTGGCAGGCACTATTTCCATGGCCTGTCGGGCGGATTTACACGCCTTCGGTTTCACATGCTGCGTAGATGCATGTTCCCCAACCACATACGATCCCATCCCCATTTCATACATCACTGGAACAGAAAACAACTGTTTCACGTGACACCTGTTTAATACATCGTTTCCCTCTAAACCTAACCACAATGCCACCCGCTCCTAATCTTTACCTCCGTGAGGACTTAGACAGGATTAACAGGAGTAGAGAGGGGACGTGTCCCCATCTTTACACATATCCATTTTCATAACATGCTCCTTCATCTGCATCATTCAGCAGCACAGCAGAGCCCTACCTAACTCATAAAGCATCTCAGTAAGTGTCCTCAAAGCTACCAAGTGAGATCACTTCTACATCCCGCTTCTGGTTCCAAATGTTTCTTGGTTTTCCCCGTTCCCACACCGATGACCTTCAGGTGACCAGAGGTCTTAGAGCTACTTCTCGTTGCCCTGCACAATTTGTCCCTCTCTTGGTGGCTTTGAGGTGAATGGGTGAAGCTCACACAAACCCAGACTTGAGCTTCCTTTGGCATCAAGGTACAAAACAGCAATTTCTTCCACGTGCAGGTCACCGATTACAGGTAACAATAAAGAAGACATTTGATATTCGCACATCTCTCACTCTCTTTGCCTTATGCACGCAGTGAGCTGCCTCCCCAAATATTGTATCCACCCTCAACTTCCATCAGTAACATTCACCTTCAGTAGCTGTGAGCGGCACAATTGCCCCTCACTTTCATGGGTGACCATGTGACCAGCCAGGAATCAGAGACTACCCTTCCCTCATACTCATTTTTTGTTTCCAAACCACATGATTTTTTGAACCTCAGCCATTCTAGCAACTCTCACCTCACGGACCCCAGAAATTGTGCTCTGACCTTATTTTAACGTGTGGGTGTGGGTTCACCCATACCAATGACCAACTCTCAGAATCCACCAGGGCATCTGAATTCAACTCGATCCTGACACTATCTCCCTGGAGATAGCATCAGATGCCACAGATTAAAGTTCATTCCTATCAGCCTGACCTCATCGCTCCCCCCATCCCAATTTAGATGCCAGCCACAAGCCCAAGCGAACTGAGCTCTGACTGGGTACACAGAAGATGTTCCACGACTTTCTCCAACTGTAGAGTCCCCATGGAAATCCAGATGGTTACCCATACTTCTCACATACTGGCTAAGAATCAGAGCTGCTCACACCCTTCCCTGGGTCCATCGAGTTGCTAGAATGGCTCACAGAACTCAGTGAAATGTTTCACAGTCAACTGATCTAGAAGGAACATGTGTTTCTCTGAGAGTAGCCATGATGACATCCTCAGGGTCCAGGTCTTTGGGGAAGGGCTCTACTCGTCATTTAGCTTCACACACATTTTCATCTCTGGAAGTGACATCAGGTTCGGCCACGGTGCCAGTCCAGGTGGCTGGCAGCAACACTGGACCGGCACGTACCTCCCCCTCAGTCCACTCCTGGTCAGACAGGTGACTACATGGGACAGAACCATGAGCTCTTCATCCCACCGGGCGAGACGACTAGAATCTCTGTGTCCCAATCGTGTCACGTGGATCGATGTACAAGTTTCCAATCAGGCCATTAGGAATGGTGACCAAGGTTAAAAAAACAGCGACAGGTTCACATTTAGGCAGCATCCCCGTTTCCGTCCCTCATAGTTGTGTCCTATGGATGCGACCAATGCATCGAGTAGGAAGACTATCGGGGGACACGTGGAAGACAGACCAGCATCCTCCCCACCCCTCGTCCCCACACCCACCACGAAACAAATCTGCATCATGCGAACGTTCTCAGAGCCCCACCCGTGTTCGTGTCGAGTGTGAGCACACACTCGCGAAGGCGTGTAAACCAGCCCTCCGTGCCTTCCTCCACCCTACCCCACTGAGACCAGCGGCGTTTCGGCTGCCCTTTCTCATGCTCCACCCAGGGGGCACCCAGGAGCCTCTCGGTGGCTGATGCTGGACGTCATCGGCTCTGAAGTGGGCCCTTGGTCTGGGCAGGGATGCTCAGCCATCCGAGTTGGGGCGGTGCCTTCTGTTCTGGTCTCTCGTGACCTGGGAGCGTTTGCATGGCCCGCCAGGCAGGCAGAGCTCAGGCGGAGTCAGTGTCCACTCTCGTCAAGATCGCATTGTACCCGCAGGACGACCAGCGACAGTCAGAGTTGACGCGGGCTCCGGGCCTTGCCCCTTAGGCGTCCGCCACATCGCCGTCTGCGTCCCTTTTGCTGGCGGGCACAGTGGTTCTCAGGGGCCCTGCTGCCTGAGGGCGCACGATGCCTCCGTGTAGACGCTGCCATCTGCACCGCGGCAGTGGCCCCGCATCCAGTCACTGCGTGGACCCTGGGGTGAGGTCGGTGACGCTCGGAGCTGTCTGATCGTTGACCAACGTGACTTCCCAGACCGGGACGGGAGTTGATGGCATCAACGGGCCAGACTCGACGCTCCCCTCGGCGCTTGCCGCACGCGGGCGGCCCTTTCGCAGGCCCGGCGTCCCATGCCCTCATGCCTGACCACAGCCAGGCCACGGGCCACTGTCCAGCAGGCGGCAAAGACCCGTTTTCGGGAACCTTCTCCCACTGTCACTCGTCCTCCGCTGCTGGGAGGGCAGCACGCAGGTCCGCCCAGGGCACAGGGCGTGTCCTCACCCCCTTCAGTCCGCCTTTCCAGCCGCTGTCCTCAGCGCGGCAGCTTTCGAGTAGGGAGTTGTCACTTCACCTTGGACCCGCCATCTGCACCGCCGACAGCTCTGTGCGGGCCAGTCCAGCGCAGGTCACAGGCCACTGTCCAAGCGACACCAGGGTGCAGAGTGTCCTCTGGCCGTTCGCATATCAGTCCGAGGGGGAGACAGGCAGGGAGTCTCTGAACTCCCTGCACTCCCCGGGCGTCATCGTCCCGAATGAGGAGCTCCATCCTCCTATGGAAGAATTCCGGGCACCGCCACTGGACTGTCTCTGACGTGTCACCCCAGACGCTGTGGGCATTTCAGGGTTCCAGATCATTTCCTGTCCCTCAGTTACGGCCAAAGCTTTACTTTGTGCTGAAGGATGGCAAGGCAGATGCCCCTCGAATGGAAACTCTCCTGTCCCTTTCTCTGGGTCGCTCTCACCGGGAGGTGCCACAGGCTCTCGGCACAGTGCCCAGAGTCCATCCCCATGCAGGGCTCTGCTACAGCGTCTGTCCCTGTCGGCATCCAGCTTCCACACTGCACTGTGTGGGGTCAGGCAGTCTCACCGGTTCCCCCCTGGCAGGCACTACTCCCATGGCCTGTCGGGCGGATTTACACGCCTTCGGTTTCACATGCTGCGTAGATGCATGTTCCCCAACCACATACGATCCCATCCCCATTTCATACATCACTGGAACAGAGAACAAGTGTTTCACATGACACCTGTTTAACATTTCTCTCCAAAACCTAACCACAATGCCACCCGCTCCCAATTTTCACCTCCATGAGGACTACACAGACAGGCTGGGTGGACAGGAGTAGGGAGGAGACATATCCCCATCTTTATACACATCGATTATCATAATGTGCTCAAAGCAACTAAGTGAGATCATTCCATGCCCACTTCTGGTTTTAATTCTTTACTGGTTTTCCCCGTTCCCACACTGATGACGTTCAGGTGACCAGAGGTCTTAGAGGTGCTTCCCATTGCCCTGCACAATTTGTCTCTCTTGGTGGCTTTGAGGGGAATGGGCAAAGCTCACACCAACCCGGACTTGAGCTTACTTTGGCATCAAGGTACAAAACAGCAATGTCTTCCATGAGCAGGTCAGTGATTCCAAGTAATAATAATGAAGAGATTTGATATTCACATTTTCAGTAGTTTTCTTTGCCTTATGCATGCAGTGAGCTGCCTCCCCAAATTTTGGATCCACCCTGTTTCCACTGGTAACATTCAGTAGCTGTGAGTGGCACAATTGCCTCTCACTCCCATGGGTGACCATGTGACCAGCCAGGGATCAGAGACTCCCCTTCCCTCACACACTCATTTTTTCTGTTTCCAAACCCCATGTTTTTTGGAACCTGAGCCATTCTAGCAACTCCCACTTCACAGACCCCCAATAATTGTGCTCTGACCCAATTGTAATGTGGGTATGGGTTCACCCACACCAATGACCATTTCTCAGAAACCACCAGGGCCTCTGAATTCAACTTGATCCTGACACTATCTCCCCAAAGATAGCATCAGATGCCACAGGTTAAAGTTCACTCCTACCAGCCTGACCTCTCTCCCCACCACCCCCAATTTGGATGCCAGCCACAAGCCCAGGCCACCGGAGCTCTGACTGGGTACACAGAGGATGTTCCACGACTTAATCCAACTGAAGAGTGCCCATTGAAATCCAGATGGTCACCCGTACTTGCGACATACTGACTAATCATCAGTGCCGCTCACAACCCTTCTCTGGGTCCGTCAATTTGCTAGAATGGCTCGCAGAACTCAGTGAAATGATTCACAGTCAACTGATCTGGAAGGAACATGTTGTCCTTAGAGCAGCCATGATGACATGCTCAGGGTCCAGGTGTGTGGGGAAGGGCCACTATGTCCCTGGCTCCACTTATCATTTAGCTTCACATATGTTTTCATCTCTGGAAGTGACATCAGGTTCGGCCTCGGTGCCGGTCCAGGTGGCTGGCAGCAACACTAGACCGGCACGTGCCTCCCCCTCAGTCCACTCCTGGTCAGACAGGTGACAACATGGGACAGAACCATCTCCATGACACATGAGCAGAACAGGCACAATCGTTTCACAGAATGCTTGTTTCACACACCAATCCCCCTCCCAACTCACCCCGTACTCCACCCACTCGTGTTTCTAATCGTCACCTCCATTGGGACTTAACCCCCGGGTTTTTGTTTTACAGCTGTCCTGGGCAGGGGGAGGTATTGTCCGGCCACGCACATACCTGTTCATACAACATTCAACCAAAAGGTACAAGTTTTTCCTCAATATCCGGTTAAACCTTCCAACTTCCAGAATCCATTCAACAGTACATTTCACTTTCTCTCCCATTACTTGCAGCCGGAGTCTTGTTTCACCAGGGAGATTTAGTTCCACGATTCATGGGGTTATTCTATCAAGGGGTCCTCGAAAACTTTCTCCCCTGGCGTTGCTACCCAGTCTCGTGGAAAAGGCATTGGGGTTGAGCCGAGGGATCAAGCCCTTCGTCAAACTTTTCGATCGGCCTAACTGCTCCAAAAGCTGTTGCCGGTCAGGCTTCTCATTGAACTCTTTGGTTTCTGGCTTTTAAAATTTCTCCAAACGGGGTAAATAAAGCAGATTTAATGTTGGGAGACGAGAAGCGTGTCCCTTTGGCCCACCCAGCCTCGGACAGTACTGTCATAACCCCAGTCTGTTTTCTTTACCCCATTTCTTAACCGCTGAAAAATTACCACCATGCTGGGAGATGTGCCGTGACTCTCCCTGTTATTCTGCTTTGTTTCGTCCCTATTAATATTCACTCCATTCACCTCATTTCTTAATAAGGTGATTAAATATCTCCCTCTTCTTGGGAAAAATCTCTTGGCTCTCCCCTCTGCCTTTTCCAATTCTCTTGTTATTAGCCTACACTTTTTTTATTAGCATCTGTAAAACTCATGAGGGGAAGCCAATGTACAAATCCGATAATGCTTCTGTAACTCTTGTTCCATTTTGTGGCAGTAAACTAACACGGGGTACCCATGCCACAGGGGCCCCCTTAACCATAGCATTTACCATGGCCTGGGTTATGGGCACATCCACCAGGTGAATATCGAGGTCATCCGAAAACCAGCCCTCACACCTCTCGGATGGCACACATCTGCCCTTTCAACTGGGGCATTCCATTTGGAATTTACAGGGGCGAATGGACGGTCCCACTTCTTAAACAACTCACATGGACTTTATGCAGTCCACCAGGCTGGCTGTTGCCTCAGGAATAACCTGGGTATCTAGGTCAGGCACAGCCTCCTGAGCTTGGTCAATAGTGAGACATGGCCTGGCATTAACCCAAACATGCACTATTCAAACCCAGGAACCTAGCCCCCAAATTAGCTACTTGACTAATTCTTTTCTGGAAAAGTTCACAAAGCTGTTGATACCAACCAGTCTACCAAATACAGCAGTTCATTTACACTCTACCCTCTGGCTTCGAGTTTCTTGGTTTGGCCTTTCCCTCACATTGGCGACCTTCTTGGTGACCAGAGGTATTATAGGTACCTTCTTTTGCTCTTCACATCCTCCCTCTGCCCCCTCCCCCAAGGTGGCTTTGAAGCTCATGTTCAAAGCTCAGATCAGTTCCAATCTGAGCTTCATTCATTGCCAAAGCCCAACCCAATTCTTTTTCTTTCGGTACTAACATAGATAACAAATAACCAAGGGGTTGAACACTTTGCCTATTTCTTATTAGTTCTCGTTCCCTTAGGCATCCAGTCAGCCACCTTTCCAGGAGTTGGATCCAGCTTTAATTTCTGTAGGTAACATTTACCTTCAGTAGCTGCGAGCAGCACAGCTGCTGCTCTGTACCATGGGTGGCCACGTGGCCAGCCAGGGATCAGAGGCTCCTCATCCCTCACCCTTTCATTATTTCTCTTCCCAAATCGCATGTTTCTGTGAGCCAGAGCCGTTCTAGCAAACCTCACTTCACTGGCACCAACAGAACCGGGTTCTGCAATCCTAATTCCAGGGTGGGAGAGGGTTCCCCAGACCAACAAACCACTGTCGCCAAGAGGCTTTCCAAAAATTCAACTCAATCCTGACACCGCCTACCCAGAGATTGCATCAGATTCCACAGATTATGGGTTTAGTCCTACAAGACGACCGCCCCCTCCAACCACACATACTTCGGATGTTCTCTCCCCACGTGCAAGCTACCTGTACATGGAAGAGACACATAGGGCAATGTGCATGGGAAGGTGCGTGGAGATTCACGCTCCCTGTAGGCACATCACTCTGCATCTCCAAAAGGTCTCCAGCCCCCATCCTCTTGGGTTTTTATGGAGGCTTCATTACATAGGCATGACTTACCCACTGTCCATTGATGATTGATTCACCTCCATTTAAAAAACTAAGGAAATTACTGTTAGAAAATATTTTACCACCAAAATAAAATTTAGAATAAAGTACAGACCAAATATAATCTGTTTAGTGACAGAAAAGAAACTACACAGAAATTTTCCAAAATTTCAGAAACTGAGCTACACCTTTTGATTATGAGAAGAAACACACTGATGCCTTTGTAAGCAGTCAAGAAAAAGAGAAAAGTGATGTTATATTATCAAAAAGATGGATGCATAATCGGGCTTTAATAATCAAGAGTTTTCATGTGCTTCACAACACTTAAAATGGTAAAACGTTTAGATGCTCAAAGAGAAACCTAGAGAAACAAAATTAGAGAGATAAACACCTTTTTTTTCAATATTTGCCACATTAAGTAGAATAAAAGAAATAGAAATCAATATTTTATTATGCATAATCTGTACACACTATATAGAATGTATAGAGCTATAAAAATACATCTAAAATTTCTTGTGAAAGCTTTAAGTTGTTGAAATTGATGTATCGTCAATGTTTCTGGACACAAAAACTGACTCTTGTGAAGAAAATGATTTTTCCTGCAAGACTTTGTGGGTTCTAGTTGTACTATAAAAGAAACCACAATAAGATTTTTTAACAAAAATAAAAATTATGGGTCTGAGGTTCATTTTGATGAATTCAAAGAGGAAAATCACTAAGAATGTTGACGACAGAGATAAATAAAAGGGCACTTGTATTGTCAGCTGTTAAATAATATTATAAAATTATAGTAATTAAAGATGTGGAACTGGCACAATAACCGACAGATCAGTGTATCAGGACAGCTCTGAAAAACAATCTATGTGCAAACTGAGCACCGGATGAAGACACATACACACGCACTCCCCAATATGCGACTGCGAGGTATTTAAAGTCGTGTGGAGGAAAAAGAGGCAACCTACGAATTAAAAAACGTCAAGTCAATTGTTCATCTCAGATGCAAAGACGATTTCCAACTGAATTAAAAGTGAGACGTGAAGGAGGGAGACCATTAGAAATTGTGGAAAGAAATCCATTCACTATGTAACCCGGTCATGGAAAAGTCAGGATCTTTCAAGAGCTAATGACAATGAAAACAAACAAGAGAAATTACCGATGATTTCACCCTGAACTTGAGATGTCTATTTAAACATCGCACTGAAACAGCATGTTAATGCCAAGAGTTACTGGGAGTTTGTTTTGAGTGGGAGATTACGATTGATTCAGATGAAAGTGGGTGTAAACCAAGAACAGAATGTTCATCCAATCTAATATTACCTCCATCGAAAGTGTGGCAACCAATGAAAAGAAATAGCTTAATTAACAATTTTCCACTTACATTTATGAAGTCACTGAGGAACAAAGAATCTAAGGACATTTTACAGGGTAACTCAGTCAATAAGAGCAGAGCCAGGATTGGAACCCAGGCGGTCTGAGTCCAGGCATATTCTAATGAGATATTCATAATAGCTTCAGTACGTTACAACGAAAATGGAAAGTGAAAAAAATGTTACTAATGTGTTAGAACAATTACAATTATGTGCATGACAAATACATAAAGGGATGTTCAAAGATGCAACAGAGACATTTTAACCAAGTATGAACTTTTAAGGTAATTCAGCCTGTGTAAGAGTGGTATTCTCATATAGGATGTCAAATTTCTGGAAATTTTCTAGAAGTGATTTGATTCTATCAGTAGGCTTTATGTGGTTTTTAGATTTAGCCTTTGGTCCAGGGATTTTGCTTCTAAGAGAGGCCCTAATATTTAGGGATGCAAATTTTGCATTATTTGTCACACTGATAATTTTTATAAATACATTATGGTAAGAAACCACTTTTTACATGTGACTGTCACAATTTCCTGTCAAGGTTTTCTACAGATTCCAAATTTTAAAAAATGCCCATTGGTGATTTGCTGCAGTGTTATATTATAGTACCTATTTGAGTTGTTTCATCTATTGAAATAACACTTTTGAGGTAATATTTAAGACTATACAACAAAACCTCCATCAACTGTACGTCAAGTTAAAGTCTATTTTACAGTGTAAAAACCTAAGAATAGAGATTAGCTCATGTTGAATATGCTACAAAAATCCATCCTGGTTTACAGTTCTCTAGGAGAAACAAGTTTAGAGTGTATTATCTACTTTAAGGCTCAGTCAATTTTGCTATTAAGTTCACCGTCAGGTAACTTCCAGTCGAGGGCAGTGTTTTTATCTTGGTCATCCTCGGACCTCTCGCTACTGACATACTATCTTGCAGAGTTGGCATTAGGAATGAATAAATGAAAAAGGACAAACAGATGAACAAATATGAAAGCAATTCCAGGATTTATATGTTAATGTATGCTAGGAATGTCTGTATATTTTCTCATCATTTATTTTCTAATATGAATGGCTCGATTCTTGTAGCTTGCAGGAGGATTTTTTTGAGTAGCATTTTGTCCTACGCTTTACATTACTCACATTGGCACCCTCAAGTATAAATACTGTTTCTCTGTTGATTTCTTATTTGCCTTATACTCGTTTGCTAACTTTTGTATACTTGCGTTTATGGTCAGAATTCTGTCAGGTATTAGAATTGCAAATAGGACACCCTTGCTTTGCATTAAAAGAATAAGAACTGCCAGCGTCTGAAAAGTTAATTAGACCAAACAGACAATTAATTACATCTTATTAACGTGTAAAAGGCCCGTGACAAATTGCACTTACTGCTTGCTCTTATACATCTGAAGAGGTCAGGCTGCTTTAGAAGTATGCTGTTCATGGAAGACAAATGTATCTTTATGTGCTTGATAAGAATATTATAAACTGCATTATTTATGACTCCACTGGAAGACTTAATTTTTTTAAATCAAACTGCTCATTAAGCAGGAGAGCCAGTACCAAATTCCTAAAATAGGACATAAAAGCCGGCTGCAGCATAAAATAAATTCGAAGGTCTAACATTTCCCAAGAATGTCTTTACACCCTCCTTTTCAAGTGCCTGAGCCCTAGAGATGTTACTTACCGTAAGATGTTACTTGCCCACAGTAAAGGAGATTCTTTCCTTAACTGTATTCAACTCGAAGAAATAATTCATTTAAAAAAGCCCTCGGTTTCTTAAACTCAAATATATCCAGTTGAATATTCTCATTAGCACTCGAGCTTTATTTCCAAACAAAGACGGGAAAAAAAATGTGAGGCTATGGGTGCGCATTGTTTGCAGGAAACTAATTTTAGGATGTGAAGACAGTGAAAGGCAAAGAAGTGGTGGTAGAGGAGCATGGTAGAAAAATGGACAAAACACCCAACAGAAGCTTAGAGAGAACAAGAAGTAGATGGAAACAATTTAAAACGAGGAACGACTCAGTGACTCTCACTGGCAAATAATTACACGAAGGCACTTTAGAGTCTTTCATTGAGTACCTGTCAAGGGGAGGGAACACTAGCCATTCTGCAGGAGATTGTTTCTATTTCGGTTAACAAAGCTGGATGCTCACTCAGGGCTCTCAAAGGGGCTGCACGAGCAAGGCAGATCATTTCCTTCTGTTCCCCAGAACCAAAGGCCCTTCCAAAATGAACCTGTCACCACACTTCACATGTTTATGCTTGGTGAGCTCAATTCATGCAGTGTGCTAATGAAATCTCCATGCCAAGCTTCACTTCACCAGGAGCCTGGAAAGTGCACACAGACTTACCGTTGTAGGGGTGGCAGGAAAGGGGATGGCCTCAAACTTTCCGCTCTCCGTACGCCCATCCCAGAGGCGTCATACTATTTTAGCGGCGGCTACATCAGCGTACACCAGGGCCCTGTTGCCATATGAACAGATTCAAGTACGTGCTCAAGACATCTGCATATTATTACTTCATTATAAGGCTCCCAGACTTCATTTACTCTTGCTTTTCCATGGCTCTTTTCCTACACGCTGTCCGTAGATTTAACTCACACGTCAGAAGACAAAGATTTATACAATATTTACAGTAAGGTAGTTTTTAAGCTAATGCATCTGAAAAGGCCTGTGATAGGCAGTCAGATAATAGTTGAACCCAAACCTGGATTATGAGATTATCAATTTCAAAAAGTGTAACCCTAAGATATTGGTAGGCAATGGCGAGATTTCACAAAGACTCAGGTGACGAGGACTCCTAAGTTTAGAAAGGTAAGTCTTAAGGAGAGAACCTATCGTATCATATTCGTGGGCATGGCCGGTCCTATATGTCACTGGACTACTTTTAGAGCACCGAGCAATCTAGTTTAAGAACATGATCAAATTACTTCTCAAAATGTGTAGAGAATGTTATGAATGATCTCATCACAATCGTGAATTCTTGAAATTCTTGGTATAGCTTCCCTACTAAGTACTTGGTAAGTTTTCAGTGCGGCCATCTATCCCACACATTTTATCAACTTTCTAGTGAAAATGTGCCCTTATTGCAAATTGACTTTTGACATATTTTTCAGGTGAACACCCTTTAGCTTCTGTTCCCTCCCCCTCCCCCTAATGACCACGAGGTCTTAAGGCATCATGAGTAGGGCAGCAAATCACATTGCCTTTAGGACAAGAGTGAAGACCCATTTGAGCCTGGGGGAAAGAACAGGAAATCACCCTCTCTACCCATGGCCAAGGGCAGGAATACTTCTGGGGCCCAGATAATCAGTCTCCTCTGCTATGCAGGGATGGGCAGGCAAGAGCCCTGGACAGGCTCCATGACCAAAATTCCAGGACGTGGTGCCTGCCTGAGGACAAGTCGGAACAGTCGAGAACGATGCCCACCCCTCCACCAGCATGTCAATAATCTGAATTATAAGTAAGAGCTGTCCACTGCTACAGCTCTAAACTACTCCTTAAGAGAATGAAAACCCTTGGCTCCAACAGATGACAAGGTAAAATTTACATAACAAAAGTAACCTTTTTAAAGCGTACAATTTAGTGGCATTTATTTCACATTATCGTGCAGCTATCCCCTGTATTTAGTTCCACAGATGGGGTTGTTTTAAATTGCTAGGTTTGTGGTAACCTGTTACGCAGCGGCAGACAATTAACAGATTTGGGGCCCCAATATACACTGCTGGAAGGATGATGGATGGCTCAAATAGATGAAGGGCACTAGGGGTGCCATAGATTATTATGAATATAAAACTTTTTAAAAATTTAATTGCTGTGGAACATAACCATCTAAAACAAAAGAAATAGCCATTTCTTGTGAATTGATAGCATTTACAGAAGTCAAATATATAACATTACAAGGAAGGCAGAGAGGAGCCAAAGATTTAGTGCATAAGGCCCTCGGAGTACACACGAACTGTGTAAGGTGACCGGCTAACTTGTTGCAGTCTACCTTCGATTAATTTAAAAAGTATATGTTGTACATTAAGGCAAAAGCCTTTTTTCAAAAGATGTGGGAACAGGACAATAATGGAAAATCACAAGTCATCCAAAATAAGACAGAAACAAGGAGGTAACAAAAGAGGAAATGAATACAAAAAGCTAGAATATGAACATTTTAACACAAGCATATTATAACTACATTAAATATAAAAGCTCTGAACACTCCAAATAAGAGACCCAACTAGATACTACCTACTTTAAATGAAATTGAACATGTTTTTTAAAAAGATCTAAATAAAGTAAAAATGTTACAACTGAGAGGAGAAATAGATGAATCCGTAACGAAATGTGAAGATTTTCCTCTTCTCAGTGATCAACGGAGCAAGTAGGTAGAAAAGCACGGTTTATTAGAAGAGCTAATCGATATTTATGGAACGCTCTACACAACAACACAAGTCTTTTTAATTGCACGTAAAATGCAAGTTAAGTAGACCATATCCTGGACCATAAAACAAACCTTAACCTGTTACAAGAATTAAAGTATGTCCTCCGACCATAATGGAATTCAGCTAAAAATCAATAGCAAATAGATATCTTGAAAATCCCCTCAATACGTGGAATTAACACACTTTTAACTATCTCGTGGGTTAAATCAAATGTCACAGAGGAAACTGAAACTAGCTTTTACTGAATTAAAACACAACAAAAATTTCAGATGTAGCTAACACAGCGCTTAGGGGACAATTTACGGTTTAAGGTTTACACTGGAGAAGAAAAATAATAATTAAGTAGAAGAGAAATGCATATTAGATTCAAGGCATGCAGGAGGGAATAATGAAAATCAGATCCTGGAAAGCGAGTTAGTATTGAAGCCAGAAGAGGAAAGTTTCAAGAATAATGCAGTTGTCAGCTGTGTTACAGACCACTGTGGCATAGATTTAGGGAGATCGCAGTGAACTTGGCTTTCATATTTTCAGTGAAGTTCTGAAGCCAGGTTGAAATACGTTAAAGAATAATATAGTAAATATTGGATGTAACATGAGTAGCCAACTCTTTTGAGAGTACTAGGAACAGATAAATAGGGCAGCAGTGTAGTGGGCCAAGTACACACAAGGTAAAGGGATGGTTAAGATGGGAGATACTGAGCCGTGTTTTAAAATGGAAATAGATACTGCAGAAGGGAACGTAAAAGCAAATTATGAAACAAAGTAAAAGAATTTAAATATCTTCTCTAGACGTTAAAAAAATTCCTCCCTCATGCTATTTTAAACGGATGGCTTCTCGGTGAGCAAGTGTACCTTAGCTCAGAGGGGGAACCAGCCTCCTGAGGACCTGGTCTGCACACAGCCTGCAGGTTTTCCAGCCATTGAACCTGTGCCCTCCCTGCAGGTACCTGCTGGGGGCACACGATTAAAAGCCCTTCTAACTTCCCTGCCAATTGACTCCTATCCCAAGCAACACTGTTTTCGGTAGCATATTCTTAAGCAATGGTTAGAAGCATTCAAAATGCAAATGGATCCAAGCTGTCCACCTCCCTCTACCTGCAGGCAGAACACTGTACCCAAGACAAATACAGTCTTCTTTGATCTTGACAGATGCAGAGCCCGCCCGACAGGAGGTTGAGAATCAGAGAATGCATCTCGGGTACCGTAGGGTTGTCGCTGGGTTAGTGTGATCTGAGTTTCTCAGTGGGCACTGACATTCTCCTGGCCAGAAAAAATTCAATGACAGGCAAATCCTACACTGACATTGGATGATCCCTCTTTTTCCTATGCCAGTGGCTCTCAACTGTTTTCGTCTCAAAACAATTTATACTCTTAAATCTGCGGAGGAGCCCAAGCCCCAAAGAACCTGTGTTTTGTGAGTTCTAGCTATCGATGCTGTATCGGAAAACTGACACTTAATGATATTCATTAACATTAAAGCGATAAACCCTTGTTACTTTAATACGAATGTGCCACGAATATCACTTTTTCCTTAATGAAAGTATTAGTGAGTAGAGTGGCACTGTCTGTTTTGTCAAACCCCTTTAATGCCAGCTTAAAGGCGAAAAACTGGATCCCCAAGTCTGCTTCTGCATCCAGCCTTACACAGATATGTAGTGGGAAAGGGAAAGACTATTTTAATAGACTTTTAAGACAATTGTGAATATTCTTCTCTGACAAGCAATAGTTTTTAAATATGAGCTGCAGTGTGACATCTGAAACCACCCATGAATTTGCACTGTTAGATTCAAATCTGTTCATAGGTCATGCATTCTGGATGGGTTGCTTGCCCAGATGTAATTTTCTAATATCACGAATTGGTCATTTGGAAAATGGATTCCTTATGCTATGTAGATATTCCAAATGCTGATACCTGTAGACATTAATAAACAACACAGCCGTTCTTCTCATCAGAAAGCCTTTAAATATTTGGGAAGTTATCAAGCTCGCAGTGGCCGATAAAAGCCTTCTAAATTTTAATTGTCATGTGAAAGTTCAGATTTTATCACTGGTGCAAATATTGTCACATTTTCTTTGAAGTGACAGGCTCACTAACTTATCTTCAAGGAAGTATCTGCCAAACACGAAAGTGGGCATAACCATTAGCTCGGGAGTCGTTCTTTAAAATAAAAAAAGCTGCTCTCCAAGAGGAAAATGGCTCGTTCACCTCATCTAATCATACAAGTGCTTTTCCTTGACTCGACCGACAAGTTATTCTGCCGAGGGCTCTGTATTTCCCACTTTGTCACACAGAACATTAAAAAGATCAGTACCTAAGGGCTGAGATTTAATAATATGAGTAATTTTTACTGCTTCACCAGGGCATTCTTAATTGCAACTGTTGTTTTACCTGCGAGTGCATGACGGTGAACAATACAACGGCCCGTAGCAGCCTGGTTCCAGGGCCGTGATTCATGCTAAGGTGGTAGCAATATTACCATGAATTTTTTTTTTAATTTTTTTTTACAGTCATTGCAAATGTCACAGTGAAAAAGCAAACAACGGTACTATTAGAAAAGAATTCTGACATCATGGATCCCCTAAAAAATGACTCAGGGCCCCTGGGAGTCCACTGGACCACACACCAAAGATAGCTGCCTTACTACAAAGATATATATATGGTAAGAATAAAGTTTAGGATACGTTTGCTATAACTGCGAGGGTATAAGGGGTGGTTAATTTTGTGAGTCAAGGCTGTATTTAATTTATTTTCTTAGTCGCTGTTACCCCAAACCATTCACGAGTCACTGCTGATATGTGGCTCTGTAAAAGGAGTGCATACTCTGAAAATAAGAAGGATAGCACGCTGGGAAGAGTTTATTTCCTCACCCCATCCTCCCTCTCAATCCCAGCCTGATTCGGGATGAAGATTTAGCTGTTACGGACAGCATCCTTATTACAAAGAAAAGCCTGGTATGCTGATGAATTATAACTACTCAGGGCGTTCAGTGCAGAAGTCTGACAAATAAATATAGAAAAGCTATCACCTCACATACTAAGGATAAACAAAAAATATAAACAGAATAAATATAACCCTTTGACAACACGATAAAAATGTAAAATTTCTGGCAATAATCTTTAGATTACGTGAAACCTCTTCGAACAAAACTTCATGAATTCACAGAAGGGCGAGAAAGGAGACCTGACCACAGGTAGAAGGAATGAACAGTGCAAATCTTGCCGATCGCCTCATATTTAACAAAAGCACAATAAAAACCAGACACCATTTTTCTTCTGAATCTGACAAAATTATTTTAGGTTGCTCCAACAGAATAAATATGAGACCAGCCAGAGGATTTTTAAGTAGGGAATGTTCAGTTTTTAAAGATGGGCATATTGAAACTACACTCAAACAATGGGAGGAATGGGGCAAGATTAAACACATTATGCGATGCCACAGGGCTCAGAGACAAGAAATGGACCCAAGTTATGTAATAAATGTGGTCAAGATGATAGTCATGACAATAGCGATCCCATGCTGAGTATTTATGTCCCTTGTAGCATTCTGAGTGCTTGATGTACATTAGCTCCTTTAGTCCACTCTGAAACTGTGAGGTGGGTATTAATTCCTCACTTTAGAAATGGCTTTTCTGAGTTCAGCAAACTAAGAATGATTAAATAACCTATTTGGAAAACTATCTGCCATTAAGAAGAAAATGAATGCAGAGATTTTAATGTATATCTGCTCTAACATATTTCAAAGGCATCGCAATATGAAAAATAATTAAGACAAAATTTTAATATCATGACAGACTCTTTACATAAACTAGTGGCTGAACATACCTCTTTTAGCATGATACTAAGGACATAATGCAGAAGGCTGATGAGTTTAGATAAACTATTTTTGCTGTACATTCACACAGATTTAGGAAGATAGACCCCACTGGCAATGGAGGAGGTACAGGGGAACGTGGGCCCCACTTTCCGCTGGAAGGGTGGTACACAGTAGTAGCCTTAAATATACTCTTTAAGCAAACATTTCTAGAAACTCTTCACCAGGAATCAGAGATATGGGCAATATAGGAAAGATTTAATAAGTATATAAGTGTGTTACATTGGATGTAATATAAATATCCCATAAGAATAGCCTCTTAGAAGTTACAGTATATCCATAAATAATTGGGCATTATGATAATGTAGATCTGCATTTATGGACATGGAACAATGTTCTATTGTCTGTTAACTGAAAAATGCTCATGAGCTGTATGGGTGTTTGATCCTGCATTATTATACCCTCCCCCCCCACACACATCCCTTCTAATACAGTAAGTCTTAATATTTGCTGCATGTAGGAATCACCTGGAGATTATAAAAATCCTACATGAAGACTATAATCTAGACCAATTTAATCAGACTTTCTACAGTTGAGAAAGAAATATCAATATTTTAATGCTGATTTTAATAACAGCCAAGTTTGAGAACGATGGGTTCAGATTCATACGCTAAACTGCTAACTATGCTTGTCTTTGTGGGATACAATATTGTTGTCTCTTCTTCACATGTGCTTTCAATGTTATATATGGATTATCCGAATGTCAATAGTGGTACAGGGGGTATTTGCATATATAATGAGGATCTTACTCTCCATTTTTAGATATCTGACTGTTGACAGCTTTAAGGCTTACGCCATCCTCTTCCCCTGGTGTCCCACATCTAACCAAGCTGATAAGGTTTGGGTTCACCCTCTGGCAAAAGGGGGGAGAGTCAAACCAGGTGGGCCTCACTACATGTGGACCCCACTCTGGCCCCCACTCATGATAATGAACCCAGGCCCTCCAGTCTGCTCTTTGCTTTTTCAAGCCATTCCAGATCTGCTTGAGAGGCCGCCCTACACTCCCCAGAGGCCTCAGTTATGCAATGAACTTGTTCATGCTCTTTTCGTGTGTGTGCGCACCATGTGCGTGGTCATCGGTCTACCAGACAATCCCCAGATGTTGCTTTTCCATTCCTAACCTTCAAGCTGAGCATTTGAGGTCTGGTGTGGGAGTCGGCTCATTCTGGCACGGCTGCTGTCTTTCTTCCAATGTAACACATTGGCATCATTCCTCCATTCAAATTCCTCTCGGGTTTTGATGCCACGACGAGAAAGGGACTGAGATTTCAACCCCCGTCTTAGACTCAGAGATGATCTGTTTTTGTGTGTTTTGGTTCCTATCCCCCTCTGGAACAGTCACTTACATACAGCTTGGACCAAGTTTTCTTTAAGTAGTCGTTAGCTATATCTCATTATACTCATCTTGCCATGCTCATGTCAATGGAATTGAATTCAAAAATCTTTTTCTATTAGCCATTAATGTGCCTTCTCCACAAGCTTTTATTTAAGGTTATTTGTGGATAGAATGATAAAAAAAGATTCTATCTTCTTCTTACTCTTAATTATGCTAGTGTACAACTCTGAAAGTTCTAAACAATTTAATAGTTTCATAATAAACTCGAGAAAATAAATCATAACTTATTTTCAGTGTTTGGCAAACCCATGGGCCAAATCCTGTTTTTCTGCATGAAATTTTATTGACACTCATTTGTTATGTAGTGTCTGTGCCTGCTTTCATGTTACGACAGCAGAGTACAATCGTTTTGACAGAGACCATATGGCTTGCAATGCGTAAAATATTTATTGTCTGTCCCTTTATAGAAAAAGTTTGTTTTTGACCTAAGTTATCATGGAACAGCCAGAGGTTCTAAGACTCTCCACAGTAAAAACTACTCAACAGAAATAAAACATTTAGAAATATCTAAGAAGTAAAAAAAGTTACAGGATAATAACTGGTGGAATGAGAGAGGATTAAGGTTTTTTAAGCATCTACCAAGCAATATATATTATGTATATTATGTCTTCACTCAAAAAACTAACAACCCCATCTGTTTCCTTTTCTATTTTCAAAGGCAAACTTTCTCTGATCATTTTGGAAGGAACAGGAATAATTTCTTTTCATAGTTTCTTATTAATCCAGACAAACTCCAATGTTTCCCAAAGCAGCCTGCCGTCTGATACTTTTCCTTCTGTTAAATACCTTGTTTGAAGGTAAAATTGTGGCTCTTAGAAAGGTGAAATGAATGCTCATCTGATGGGTTATTTAACTCAGTGAGGAAACCAGTAAGATATTACCAAATCAAAGGAGAATTTAAAGAATTTGTACATAGTAAAAAAAAATGCTAAAATAAACTTACAAATAGATGCAAAAATTAGCAATAACGGCATTCTACTGGGCACAAATTTATATTCCTATGGACAGAATCGCTTTGCATTATCATCAGTTTTCTACATCTTAGTAAAAAAAACTAGCTCAAAAGCAATGAAAGGCAGGGATAACCTAGGTAGGGCCCTGCTTGTCTTTTTTGGTGCATCTCAAAGTCATTTTTTTCCTGACTGTTCAATTGCTCTCCCCCGCCCCCCATGCCTGTTTTATTACCAATATGGAACCCTGACTTTTCTCTTGTTCTTGCAGCACTGATTCTCAGAAAGGATACAGTCAGCACTAAGGTCAGTGTATAACAAAAAAGAAGATGACAACACTTAGCATTAGACATTACTGTCAAAGACCTAGACTACTCTTTTCTCCCTAGAGTACAAATTTCTAAGATTTCTACTGCTGTACTTTCCTCAGCCATCCCTCTATCTCCATGCCCTACAGAAATTCAATATTCCTTTATTACTCAAAGAAAACCAGCACTCTTTTGATCTCGTCACTGGACCTGTGTCCAAGAGGATACACCTGGTCAATTGAAAGTCTCCATTGAGATCAATTGCGGGTGTTTTCCTAAAGAACCAAGAACCAGCCTCTCTGGGGTTAAAAATTATGTCAGTTCTCTTGAGAACAAAAGTACCTTTAGTCAGTTTTTGTTTTTCCATAGCAATTTTTCCATGGTAAATAGGTAATAGTAGGGAGAAAAGGCAGGATGAGGAGTACGGGCAGTTCTAAGTACCAAGATGAGTTTGCTACTGTTACTGAGTGGCTGGGGAAAGCCTCCCTGGGAAGGGATCTGGAGGACATGAACGAGGGCCTGGAAAGAGCATCCTAGATAGAGGACCAGCCAATGCATGGCCCATGACTGCCAGTGTATGTGAGGAACCAAGGAGCCATCAGAGCTGAGTGCGTGAGGCCACGAGCGTTGGATTTCAGTGAGAGCAAGAAGGTGATATAAGAGCTTTCTGAAGGTATTTTCTATATAGTACCTTGAGTACAGACTGTACACATGTCTCACAGCATCACTAAGTTAGACAGATTTGACTTTGAATTTTATTGCCAAGTACGTGAACTTAGGGAAGATGCTTAAACTTTCTAAGTCTCATTTTTTTCTTCCGGAAAAAAAAAAGTGACAGTAATACACTAAGTTTGAAGAGGAAAAATTGCAATACCAAGGATCAAGTATCAAGCACAGAGCCTGGCATATTTGTCAAATAGTGACCCAGATGCTTGCAAATTTGTATTAAATGAATGGGTGGGAGTCTAGCCAGGCGCTGAGGCAAATAATTAGATGGATTATCACTGATATCAAACACGTACTGAGCACGTTCTACACGCAGGTTACAGAGACAAATGGACCTAACTCCATAATTTCCTCCTTTCAAAACATGTTATGTTTTCATGACATTTTTATGTTCAAAATTCTACAGTGGTTAATTTCACTTAATAAAAGCTAAAGGTTTACAGAACTAAAATAATTTCTTTATGCAAATGTCGTTTCAGTACTGCTTGCTACCTTCAAATCGAGACAAAATTGCGACTTCTACTTCAGGGCAAGTGGACTGGATTTCCCTCCCGCTTAAAACAATATCAACAGTGATATTTAAAATAGTGGATATTGTTAAGCAACAAAATAAATCCTTGCAAGAGAAGCAAATGAATGTGGGGAAGGAAGTGGAGAGTGTCTCCCAGTTGCCCCAGTTTACTACCAAGAGTTTCCAGCAACATGACAAGGGACACCAGAAGGGAACCTGGCAGTCTCTCTGCAAGGCGGGGACAGAGCTCAAAGTGTGGGAACACCAGGGCACCTAGAGTTCACAGACCCAGAAGGAGAAGGAGCGGCTCAGAAAGACTCAAACACAGAGAGGGTCCCTCATGGTGTATTCAGCTGAATACTGATATGATCATGTCCAAAGAAGCTGCGAGATGCCCACAAGGACCACCTGAAAGGATTGAAGATATAAATTCCCAGGACCCACAGGTTGTTCCAGAGTAATGGGATACTATCAAAAAGTGGTGCCTTTGGAACAATCACTCTTCCTAGAGGGGATGAAGTGAGGATACCTATAAACTTGCTATAGGTTGGGGCCTCCATCCAAAGGGAGCTACTGATTCAAGCAGTATGAACAGGGCCTCAGTGAGCCTCTCTGTTCGGAGACCGATACCTCATCTCTCCAAAGTCACATTACAGAGAGATGAGGACAGGAGTTGGAACATCATGCTGTGTAGGATGTCTAAAGCGGTGCTTCTGGAGCTTTAGTCTAGGAAAGATTAGTCTGGGAAACCTTAAGATACGAATAGTGATTCAGGGTCTGGGGTAGGGCCAAGGATGCTGCATCCCCAAGGTCTCTCCAGGAGCCTCTGCTGCTGGTATATAGGTCACACTGAGGAGCAAGGGTCTAAAAGTTTTAAAGTGCTCTGTACACTTTCAATTGGGGTTCCTAAAAATTGGGTGGTGGACCTAAGCTTATATACCATTTCCACTGTACTAAGTAGTACCAACCCCCAAGGAAGGAATTGCCTAATGTAAATGCTGTGTCAAGGGTATCAGAACAGGAAACCTTTTAGATAAAAAGTAGGTAATTTTATAAGCGATGTTAGCAATATGTTTCAGGCTACTGATAGGCTTAAGTGATTTGTATTTGGTTGCCCCTGCAATACGTGCACCAACCAATTTCATCATGAACTGACAGCCTTATAAGCAGCACAATAAGGTAGCCAGCTATTTATATACAAAAAAAGAGCAGAGAATTGTGAAAGTTCACTTTTTGACAATATAATGTCCGTAACTTACGTGCTTCTACATTATAAACAAGAGCAATTCTAAAGGAAGCAATAGAAACTGTAAATGAATTCCTTCTATTGCAGACCTTCGTGATCGCCATCATTTAGACAAAAGATTTCTGAAGATACTAAGACAATTAGAATCAACTTCAAAAAAAGAAATTCCTTGTAAATCATCTCAGATGACAACTGTCCAGGAGAAGATAGTTCTTAGAGAACTATCAGTGCCAACCGGTCCCTAAGCAAGCTGTGGTGGCTGCATTCTCTCTGTCCTCTGGCTGTTATCTCAAAGCTGAAAGGAGCCATGGGAATTTATGGACTGCAGAGTGGGATCATCTTCAAGGCTCTCTTCAATAGAACTGGAGCTTTATGATCACTAATAGGCAGGCAGGCCAGGGAGGAGGGGCTTATTGTTAAGGTCACTGATTGGCAACAGGCATTTTTAACCTCAGTCTTGCTACACCTCGGCGCTAGACTGGGAAGATACAGAATCTTTCATTTGAGAACTATGTTGTCCGTAGAACTGCACTGGGTGAAGTCAAGCTTAATTTCATGAGATTTGTAGAATAAGGAAACAGCTTTCCTCTATTCCGATTCCAGTCAAGGCCTCACTTTAGTAACCGCTAAATGCTGAAGGTGGTGACTTTCTCCCCACTCTGCCACTGTCCCCGACTCTGCACCTCCCGTCGAGTTGTGCACTTTGCCGAGGGTTAGGCACGGCCACTGGAGTTCATTATTCACTATTGCATCTTAGAAATGCTATTTGCTGGTGATTTCCTATGGCCTGCGATGAAAAGACTAGCGTTACTGAAAATTTATTCAAGCAATCGTTTGCTTTTATTTCCTTTGGGAAAGGCTCATTGGCTCTGGCAGGCATTGTCCTTTTCATTAGGTATCTTTCACGGATAAGTTGAAAGAAAATGTTGTGTCACGTGGGAACTGAAAAAAAAATCGTATAATTCTGATAGTCTTTAGCTATCCCGACTTTTAAAAAGCAAACAATTGTCTATCAGGTTACCCAACCAAATAAGCTGCCTGATTTTCAGGCCACATAGCAATATAACTTTAAAGAGCCACAAAGGGGGTACAAAATATATATTGTGAATTCAGTGTCAGTAACAAGTTATGACAGACAATTGTAAAAATATGATTTAAAAAAATTTATTTGTTATGCTATGGGAATAGTAAAAGCTTTTTAGCTTGTATGTAAAGGGGAAAAAAGCAGGTTTCAAGAGTTTGACTTTTCAGGTTTTCCTGCCTGCCTTTATCTGCCCATCACTCTCCCTCGCACCACCCACAACCAAGATACTAGAACATTCCCAAGGTGCAACTGGCACCTAGATTTAGTTTTAAGAATAGTATGTGGTGTTTTGATTCCTTCACACGTTTGCTGAGCTGCTGCTATACGACAGGCACTATGAAAAGCCGTGGTCATACCAGAAAGACAGCCTTGTCCTTAAATAACTTGTAATCAGAACTTGGATGAATAAACAACACAACTCTTGCCTATAACAATTGCTATGAAGAACACAGGCCAAAGAATAATGAATCTGACCTTCTCTGTATCAGAGAGATACGTACTCTATACGCGAGCCACCATTCTAATGGCAGATTACAACACTGACAAGCCCAGACAGAGCCCTTTTATTCACAATATTCCAAAGAGTAACGACCTGAGTGGCAAAACGAAAGAAGGTATTATCCTTTCCTAATGTCTAGCCCTCCACCCATCTTCTCATTGTTCTCCAAAGAACAGGATCTTATGCAGGTCAGGATGCCCAAGTCATTTTCAAGCATCTCATTCCGGCCCAATTTGCAACAGAACAGTTTTTTTTTCATTTACCCTTACAATGTACAATCTAGTATTATGTTCTTGCTCTTCTTCCCCTTTCCTGTCAAATGGATCACGGATCCCTGTGGACGCCTTCCACTGCAACGCATCTGCCAATCTGTGAAGTTCATTTCTCATCCCTATCTGGATCCTCATCTCTTTCTTGAGCTACCCCTATCACAGCCTTCCAACTGTCCTCCTTGATCTAATCCCTTTAGTTCCATATTGAGTGTAACACTCTCTGCATTACTCCCAGTTTGACAATCAAAAGTACATTTCTGTTCTTCATAACTTATAGTCTTTAACCTAGATATAAGGCTCACGGTAAGTACTGTAACAGCGCAGCCAACATGCACGGCACTGTAGAGTCTATAAAACACATTACGGCCATGACATCAACATGGAGAGAGGTTACATGCATTATTTTCCTGAGAGAATGACTTTTCTGAAGTAACAGGGTATTTGATAACACTCCGTTTGAAGTTAGGTTCTTTGCCTTCAAATATAGATCTTCTAAAATGCAATGCTTAGTACCACTGTACATATCAAATGCCCCCGGAATGACATTTTTCTTCCTAAGAGGTGACTTGGCCATATAAAACTTGAAAATTTATCTGAGTCCTTCCACCTGAAATGTTTATTCTTTATTATCCCCTATCTAGTCCTTTCTCAAGAACATTAACTCACTTTTAGAAAGTCATTTTGAGGTAAAATTTATCTATTTAAAGTTAAATTAATCTCCCTGCTTATTCAAATTATACTACCTCCACCTGCTGTTAGTTTACAGTTTATTTTGTTTCCCTCGGCTCTTTTAGGGCATACTACCTTCTGATATTTTAGAATGTGACTCGGTAAAATTCTTTGCACATAGCAAATGTTGACCGAACGCTAGCTCATTTGTTAGTGGTCTTTCCTACTGCCAATTGTCTTATTTTTAGGACCTTTTTGTCAGACTGTATACCTACTGGTGGTGGACAGAATAATGTTTTCCCAAAGGCCTGTGTTCTAATCCTCAGTAGCTACAAGGAATTCAGATCGTGGATGGAATAAAATGTGTTAATCAGCTGATCCCGAGATGGGGAGATCACCCTGGATTATGAGGGGGCTCAGGGCAATCATGAGGCTTGGTACAAATAGAGGGAGGCAGGAGAACAGCAGAGAGGATTTACTCAGTACTGTTAGCTTCGTAGATTCAGGAATGGGCCATGAATAAAAATGTTGGAGGCTCTAGAAGCTGGAAAGGCAAGAAAATGGATTCTCTAGAGTCTTCAGAAAGGGCAGCCCTGTCAACACCTTGGCTTAGCTCAGTGAGACTTTAACCTCTGATCTCTAGAAGTGTAAGATAACACATGTGTTGCTTTTGGCCACTATGTGATAATTTGTGACAACAGGCATGACAAACTAACAAACAACATATCATTTATTTTGTAAGAATATTTGAAATGGGCCTTAATGGAAACAAAGTCTGTTGAGATTTTCTAGTAAATGAGCGATGCCTACTCGGCTTCATTGGTCCACAGCTGGATCATTAACAGCCTGCAGCTAAATGTGAACCCCTGGGCATGATCTCTGACCTCAACTGCATCTCATCACCATTCCCCTCACTCGAGACACGTGCTCTCCAGCTCCTCACAGCATTCCGAAAGAGCTAAGCTCTCTCAAGTTTCAGCTTTTACTCATTGTCGCCTCTACTCTCAGGTTTTAAAATTCAGTTTGGACGCCACTTCTATTTCAGCTTTGCTGTCCCCAGTCCGTTAGACCCTCTCCTTGCTGCTTCCTCTGCCTGCTCCGCCTACCTTTAATATTGTTTGCCTTCATCTTCCTCTCTGGACTGTACACCACCTCAGGACAGGACTATGGGTTTGCTGACCTTGGAACCCCAGTCTTCACAGCGCTGTTCTCGGTGGTTAATGAAACTGCAGTGAATGGGGGGACCCGAGCAAACCTCTCCAGCTCCTCAATAGCATATTTCAAGTTCCGACTGCATTTGATTCTGGTCCCCACACCTCCTTTGCTGACATTTTAAGTCTCCCCTTCACTCTGCCTGCTGCGTTAACACTCTATTTTCCTTCTTCCTTTTATTAATTCCCGCAATGGGCATGCTGCACCTGTCTCCCAGCGTCCACGCATTTCGCATTAATCCTGCTGCGAATCTGACTTCTGAAACCACCCCACTACTGAAATTACTCTCACTATCATCACCTGCCTAAATTCAATAACCTTTCCTCAATTTGGGTTTTATTAGATCTCTTGAATTCTGAAGACTCTCGGTCTGTAAGCCTCTATTATTCTCGTGCGTCTGCTCCTTCCTGCTGGTTTTCCTTTCTCCATAGCTGGCACTTTTCCTCTTGATTTATAACTGGTTTGTATTCTAATTTGGTCCTTTGTCCCCTGCTCTTCTCTTAAACACTCACATGCTATGTCCTTGAGGTTTCAAGCACTTTACCTTCCACTCCCTGACCTCTCACCTTTGCTTCAGTCCCATGTTCACAATGAAATGGCAACACAAATCTGTTACCCCAACAGTATCGGGAACTTAACCTTTTCTAAACAAATGTTACTTTCCCTGAAACCAGCTACTTTCTTCCTTGAATCAAAAAACAGCAGGACCGTCACCTCCTTCCTTCCCTTGTGATCATTCAGACCTTCGGACATGTTCTCAGGGTGTTGTGGTAGGTACCCCTCACCTCTGTCCTTTTCACATTAGTTTCTTAGAGCTATGTAAGAACGGGCTCAAGCTAAATGTGAATGCTGCTACCAACCTCTGGGGCAGTTAACACATCCAGATGGAGCTGCAGGCTTGACAACAAACAGCTGGCAAAGGAGATGGAGAGGACACCTGTTCCCTTGAGTGATGTTTGTTCCCTAACGAGAATAGGCATGTATCCTGATTTTCATATTTGGAGAACCCACAACAGCATGATCTTTAAGCTTTTGGAAAAATAAGACAAATTCACTAGAGAGTGTGCGGTGTATTTCTAGATAAAGTATCAGAGGATCACAAAACTAGAGTTTGTTAAGAAAAATCTAGCTTGGATCACCAGAAGATAATTCAGTGATTTGGGTTAAAGTATTGCTGTTAATTGGAGAACGAGATTGGAACTTTAGGATCATTTGAAAAGTTATTTTAAACAGGCCTATATTTATACAAATTATTATCTAACAGTAATGCCAAATGACATCGGAATAGTAGTGATTTAAATTTTTGTTGACCAGATGCACCCTAAAGACCCATTAAAAACATTTTCAATGTGTTATCTTTAATGTATGTATTTTTAAGATTTTTCTAATCTTAATGTGAAACTGGAATTTTTAAGTGGCTTTCATATTTCATTCCTTTTTATTATGTTGCATCTCCCCTGCCTTTGGTAGGATCTAAATGCTACTTTATCCAAACGGTCAGAATCCAATCACTTCAACTCACTTAATCTGTTTTTCCTCCATCACAAAAATTTCTTGAAAATAGCCATAAAGGTATTTTGAAATTTTTTAAAGACTCAGTTGGATCTAAATTTAAACACCATACCATACACGTTGCCAAAACAAATTTAATGTAACTTACAGTTGGCATTTGTCCTAACTTAATAACTGATTTTGTGCCCAGAATATACTTTTCTAGCTTAAAGGGTCAAAAACAATTTTTACTAGCTCTAATAATATACTGATTTTATTTTTAAGAAAATGTATTAATATATTTCCTGAGTTTGATTGGGTCTCAACATGAATCACAACTATTAACATGAGTACCAGAATAAAAGGAACAATCTTGGAAAGCCTCTATAAACACGATGGTTTCTACTATATTCAAAACACCAATTAGTGACCGAGTATAAGGAAGACATGTGAAATCTATGTCCATGATTAGCCAAGTTTCAGCAAGACAGCCCAAACCAGTTAGCTATGTATAGTCACCGTGATTCAACTGACTTCACAAGCAGACGTGGAGCAAGAGGCCCTCATCTGCCTCTCCTTCCGCATAGGCAGATCTGTATAAGTGGCCATGACTCTTAAAAAGATTTTTCTTTGGGAGTTGTATTCACATAACAATCCACAATCCAAAACATAATTACAGGTCACAATAATATTCAAATGTGAGTATTTCTTAAGTATGTTTTCTCTTAAAAAGAAAAGACAATCTCCACTTTGCCTTCACTCTAGCATCAAACTAACATTCTGAATTCGCGTAATAATGGGTCGTATTTCATAGACAATTATCTTTGTGTTTTTGGAAAATATGCACATTATGGGTTGAGGTTACTCACTCACTCTAGTGGTTCTGCTTTCTCGTCAGGCCTCTCTCCGTGGCTTGCAAATGGGCTGTATCCTCAGGTGGCTTCTGTGCGCAGACATCCCAGGTGTCTCTCCCTTCTTTTTATAGATGTCATATGGTTAGAACGAACACATGACTTTGCTTAGCCTTAATTACCTACTCAGGCAAATTCGATTTCCAAATGCAAGTACTTTCTAGGTATATTGGGGTTTATAACTTCAACATATGGATTTGGGGGGAACCTCACAAAGCCCATAATATGAAGGAATCTGCTCAAGTTTGTTTAGTCATGAGATTCTCTACTATTAAGTTAAACTGAGAGTATTCTGAGACCAGTTAACTTTCTAATTAAATTTCAGTTAAATGCATATAGAATTAAACAAATTTTAAAAATTACACTTTGCATGTATATATAATTACTAAGCAATGGGACAACCAGTTAAAGGCTTCCAGTAGGAAGGACGGGCATACCTCGGGGATACCGCAGGTTCCGTTCCAGGCCACTGGAGCATAATAAAGCGAGTCATAAGCTGCCGGTGAGGGTCTTGCCTTCGATTTGTAAAAGAAAATACAACACCTGCGAAGCTCAATAAAGCTAAGTGCAGGGAACAAGGTATGCCTGCAACAAAAGCCTATAACGGGGTGCTTTCAGATTGAAAAGGCTCACACAGAAGTTAAAGTGGTGATATTTCTCCTTTGGTATTAAAAAAAAATGAAGTTTTTAAGGGTAGAGGTGGAAAAACAAAAGTAGTTGAACAATGACAAGAATCCTAGAGATGACTTTCGAGGCGGGAGGGCAGGTAGTGGAGACTATCTCCAGTATATTTTATAAAGCATTTGTTATAAATTACTTCGATGACTAATTGTGTGTCAACTTGATTGGGCCATGGGGTGTCCAGATACGTGGCCAAACATTCTGGGTGTTTCTATAAGGGTGCATTTAGATAAAATTAATGTGTATGTTAGAGTAATTGTCCTCCATAACTGGAAGGCCGACCCTCCTTCCCCTGTGAGGATTCTCGAACCTGGACAGTCGTTCTTTATTGTTCCACAGTGACCTGATGACCTTTACCCTTACCCTGGGATACCATGTAGGCCTCGTAGATTTTAGGCTCACCATTCTCCAAAATGGCAGAAGCTAGTTCCTTTTAATAAATTGGCAGGAAGGCAGACATCTGAACGCTGATTAATAGTCACCCTCTACAGAAGCTATTTTCGTGTAAATTTTAATTCTGATCTATCCCACCTGCAAATGGAACCCTCTCCATGAGAAACTGGTAGAAATAATGCATTGCAATGGATGTGTATTGGGTTAACCTGTCAATTAGCAGGGAAATTCGAGAAATCTTTAGAAAGCTCTCAGGGTTTAAGAAGCATGAAAGGCACAGCGATATAAATTTATAAATATGAAGAATCACTTCACTTTGGTTTGCAACAATAAATTTGGATCAGTTATTACAGCTGTTAAAGTGAAAACCACAGACCTTAAATGACAACACTCGTGCTAAAAGCCCCTGGTACCAAATTTAGACTTCATACCAGATCTAAGTGGTTTCAGCCTAAGAAACAGTCTGACCCACCAGTCTGGAATCTTCTGATCAAGCCCCAGTAACTTATCATGTGGGCCCTCTCCATACTCCACGGAAAGAGAAAAGCAGCAACGATACAAACCCATCCCGCTCATCTTTCCCCAGGGCAAAAGTGTCCAGGTTCAAAAATAATTCTTTCTCAATAACTCCCCCACCCCACACTTCTTCCTCCAGAAACCTTCCATTTTGCACAACCCCTGGGTGCTAGGAGGGATGTTGCCTGATTCCCAAATGTCTTAAAGCCAATTAGATTTTCAAACGGACTCAGTTGAATTGTTTTTTTAACGGCATAACACACCATCCCACAATTTAGTCACATTAAATGTGAATGAGGGTTTTTTTTTTTTAAATTTGTGGGGGTGACATTAATAAAAGCAGGTAGGTCTCAAGTGTACCATTCAATCACACGTTGTGTGTGTATTGCATCAGTGGGTACTCACTCCTGTGCCATCCCAGCAGGACTCGGCCTGGCCCTTCCTCGCTGGTCCACACAGGAGACCAGCAGCTACTCACCACCTCGGCACCTCCATGCTGACTACGGGGACGCCTGGGCTTTCTCTTATATGGGCTTCTCCTGAGGCTCCACCCCTCACGGCTGGGGGCTGGTCCCAGGGGCGATCACAAAATCCAGGGAATGGAATTCACCCTTGTGTTAAGCCTCCTGAAACCAGCATAGATCGCCGCAGCCACCTGCTCTTATTGGTCAAGCTGTCAAAGGGCTCATATTGGAGGAGAAAGCACACAAACCTTCTCAGAGAGGGGACCGTCTGAAGTATTCTGGAGTCCTGCTTTTCAACTGCCCCAGCATGCCCGCTGGCCCACGTCACTTCCACTCCGCACACGTGTAAAATATCCTCGCCTGATGGAAAGACCCTAGGGGGCCTCATGCCATTACAGAATTGATCCCACCTGTATGGCCCCGGGGCCTCGGCTTTACAGGTGAGGCTCCTTGGAGACTCTGCCTCGGGGACCGTTCTGGAGTCCTGGGGATGAAACAGGGCACTATCTCCACATACGCCTGCCGCGTTGCCCGGGGTACAGGTGTGAGGATGCTCCCGTTGAAAAGGGAGCAACAGGAGGCACAGGAATCATGGGCACATCGTGTCGCAACAATGACCTGCAGCTGGGCCTTCAGCCTTGGACCATCAGGCCTCAGCGTGGCCCTCCAGGAACTGTCCCCTGTGGGTCTTGTTTCTGCTCTCTGGGCTCATGGTTCTGCTGTATGAATCCTTCTCAGCCAGATTCCTGCCCACGGAAGTGTAGGGACCGGAAGACCTCTTCCCTCTGTGTTTTAAGCTGGAGTTACTTTGACCAGAACAAGTCCCTGAAAAATCGCTTGGATGTTCCATGGCTGTAATTAGAATTGTTAGGCAAAAGTCACAACCACCTGGCTCTTTGTAACAAGTCTTCCTCCCGCCTGGGCTCATGCAGAGCTTCTGTGAGGTGACAGCGTTGAGACTTTTACAAGCCCCAGTTTTTAGTAGGACAGGGATGGGCAAGACATGCCTTTCTGATTCTTTCTGTCTGCATGAAAGAGTTTGAGTTACCCCAGTTCTTTCTGAGATGTTAAAAACAATCTTATAGTCGCACACAGAATTAGATTTGGGCATCAGAGTGTTGATTACTGAGAATTTTTTTTCCTGTCCTATAGAAAGGCCTGGAAAGAGAAAGTATTTTATTTTTGAACTTAGCCAACTCTGGATCTTATGTACTTGGCACTGCATTCCCTCACCTTACACCCTCTCTCTTGCATTTTTACCATAGCTGGCAAAGCAGCAGGGAATATTTTCAATATTCTCCTAGATGGCTGAGTTTAGTTCGTTTCCTGTTTCCCACGTTTGCCACATGACAGAGGCTGACAACATTCCCAATGCTGCATGAGTCGCCTTTCTTCCAGCCTCCAAGAACATCTCCTTCATTTTCCTTGAAACCTTGACCAACAACCTCCTAGATGGTCTTTGGGCTGGTTCACTAACACTCGCCTCAAGCCTTTTCCGGCTTCCACCTGCTTCCGCCAACCCCAAAGCAATAAAATGGGTTGTTGTTTCTTATGGAGTTGTCCTCCCAGCTCCACACTTCCACCCCTTAACAAACTCTCGGTTATCTATCACCATGTAACAAACCATCCCCAAACATGGTGTCTTGAAACAATAATGATTTGTTATTTTGCTCACACACCTGCAGTTTGGACAGGGCGTAACAGGGAGTCTGTCTTTCCTCTGGCCTGGAGGTCTGTCAAAGATGAGAGGCCATGCTTTCAGACCTCCAGGATGTCCAAATAAGAAAACAGGAAAGAAAAAGCTGTTCCCTTCGGGGCAATGATATGATACTTTCAAACCACACAATAGAATGGTTGGTACATTACTGGAATTTTGAGATGATAAATGATTCGGACTCAAAACCTAAACCTGTTTGAAAAATTTATAAATCAGACAACTTACAAATTTGGGGCAATGTCAACTTATCACATCAAAAAGTATTAAAATCATGGATTTATAATTGACATGAGGAGATGCGATTTTTGATAGACAATTGGATTCATGGAAAAAGCACATTAGGGGTAAATTCCACCTTCTCCTTTTGGAGCAAAATAAATCGTACTGTCCCTCTGCCATTACTCCCATTAATTACCTTCCCATTCGCCTCATCCAATAGCCTAACCAGATCACCTCCATTTTCCCTCTATTTCCCCTTTCTGCCAATTCCCGTGAAATCCTTTTTATTTGTTGCTTGGTTGGATGACTTTTGAACTCATTTGCCTTTGCTTATTATTAGTCATATCTTTTGGTTTGCTCTAGGACTTTATATTACTCTTTCATTATCAATCTCCTTTATTTGGTTGCTTTGATTATTGTTTGTTTTTCAAATCTATAGAACTACTTAAGTTACAGAGTTTACTGAGCATGTCGGGGCCACCTCGCCTGCCTTCCAGATTCTGAAATAAATGTAGAAGTGTTTCATTAGAATAATAGCTTGCAACATTCACAGTGTCCCCTTTAGTGACTGAGAGCAGTTATCATCAAACTGAAATCTTTCCTCTGAAGGTAACAGTCTTAGAGGTGTTAGGTGTACAACCAAATGGACAGACTGTGAAATTCCCGTCCTGCTCTAAAAGAAAACCTCCTCTTACTGATTTTATCTCTTGTTTGCCATTGTTACATGAAGAGTTGACTTTGTGGGTTTAAGCTGAGACTTATCAGAAGAGGAAATATTTGGGTATGAATATGTAGGAGGAGAGACTCAGAAAGCATAGTTTAAAAATATGTTTCACTGAAGAAGTTTAAAGGATCAGAGAAAGGAAGGGAATGGAAAGGCAGGACAGAAGGGTTTTAATTTCACTGAGAGAGAGAGAGAGAGAGAGAGAGAGAGAGAGAGAGAGAGAGAGAGATTGAGATTGATTGGTTTGATTATAGAGAAGAGTCAAGTTTTACCAGATGAGAATTTATATCTTATGTTTTTCAATCACACATACTTTCCAGAAATAGACATTTTAAGATTAAAAGGAACCTGCAAATTATGTTTCTTCTGTAAAATGATCACATGGAATTAGATTTCCAATAAGTCTAACTCTAATTGCTTACGGATGCTTAGGAGTTTAAGAATTACAAACACTGCAGAAATAATTTTCAAGCACTTTTATTTCTGCTAATATTGTGATTCTTAAAAACAAATAAAAAAGATAAGTTAAAATATTTTTAAACTTTGTATAAATTTAAAATTTCATCTACTTGCCACTACATACTGAATGAGGTTCCAGAAAAAAAGCAGTCTTTTCAGTGACTCATTTAGAATGGATTACCTAAGACGTCTTTGATATTTCAGAATTTTCCTTAATATTTCGATGTTGTAATTCTGAATTGAGCAGACATAGCTAGAGCAGACACAGTATTGGCCTGTTTCAACCATGATTTTGACCCAGCATGAAAATTATTAGAAAAGTCTGTAATATAATATCCTTAAATGATGGCAAAAACAGACTACAGTATTACATTTTTTTTAAATCAATATTTTTGTAAATATCTCAGGATTTCATTAACAAAAGACTTCTCACCACTCCAGGTCTTTCTTTTCTCACATATGTGGTCTCCATAAATACACGAAAAAAATCTCACTGGCATAGAAACAAACAAAAAGACAACTTTGATTTCTTTTTAAGGGCCTATGAAAAATTCATGGCCTATTACTTCGCTAAGAATTCATTTATGAATTCTGTGGATTCTTTAGCATGCATTGCATTATTTAACTGTTATTTTATTTACTTTTAATTACCACTTTGTAAATATGTGACTAAATGCAAATTTAATAAAGGTTTTAGTAAAGCCGTCAATAGTCGAGAGGAACAACGAAGACATTTCCCTTCCACACATCTGCAAGTCATTACCTAAGCACTCCGGAATTTATAAAATTGCATCTTTCTAGCCAAACGGGCAAGTATTTATCTAAAACATTCATTTCCACCATTAGTACATTACTCAGCATGTGTATGTAACATCTCATCTTACAATGGTGAACGCTGTGAGGCCCTTGAACAAACTCAGAAGGGAGAAACGCAGGCATCAGTCAGTTACTGAAGTGGAGGATGACACGGGACGACGAACCTTGGCCAGCCCCACTCTCTGTGCCCCGAATTGGTGCAGTTACTTCTATACCTCTACCTGTGAGTTCTGGAATATTTACAGCTGGAATTGGTCTCTGCACATGAAGGAACCAGAAACAAAACACCTCAAAATATAGCTATAAAAAAAAATCATTGTCAAGACTAGAAGTTAAACAGACCATCTAGAACTTCTTGGTGAATATTTTGGTTCCTGACCTTTACTGTTTTTTGGACCAACTGCCTTCACCTTTGGATCTCATATCTCATTTTAATCTTATCTATTCAAGATGAGATGAATTCTATTCCTTCTTCCATATATGTGTCTCCCTTTTACCTGCCTGTTACAGCCTTAGCGTTGAGAAGGTTCACTCTGGTTTGTGATAAAAAAAGATAATAATTTTCTTAAAAGGTCCATTGTTCTTTGTGATAAGCTCAATTCTCACAGGAAAGTGATCTTACTTATTTTTAAACAAAGTTTTGAGTTTCTCAAAAGTTATCCATTTTTGCTTATGTAGAGCAGTTGTTATTAACACTGGCTGAACATTAGAATCACGTGAGAAACTGAAAAACAGTACCGATGCTAGTGTCCCACTCGAGACTAACTGAATAAAATCTCCTGGCCATTACCATTTTTAGTACACTGAAGTGATTCTGATATAAAGCATGTATCAAGAAGCACTCTTCTTGTATGTAAAAGTCAAATGTGGATTTGATGAGACTGTAGGTTCTGATCCATTAGATCTGACAGCTGCAATTTCTAACAAGCTTCTCGGGGATTTCAATACTGCTGGGTTCATAAACCACACTTGGAGTAGCAAAGGTTCAAATGAAAGTAGTTAACGACCTAATCATGTGCTCATAATTAATATAATGAAGAATTTGTAGAAGAGATATTGCTTATATAAATGCCAGGCGTGTTCTTAGGCCTGTAAAAAATATTTTCAGAAACTTTTTCTTGCCTATGCTCACCCGACAGCATCATTTCTCTTGATGTTTGTCCTTGAAAAATAATTTGTTTTAAATTCTCCTGTCGAATAACCATCACTTTCTTTCCCCAAGCGTTCAGGATGTTGAGACACTTCTAAAATAGAAAATACAAGATGTCTGATTTGACTGCTCCAAACAGGAAGGCGTTCGTTTGTGGGAGTGTGTGCGTGGAATGGAGCTAGGTAGGGCTTTCTGTCTTATCTGAACCACCTCCTGCTAAGCGCTGAGAGACCCTTCCCAGCCCAGCACTAAGATGGCATTACGGGCCTGTGGCTACTCAGGTAAAGAGGAGACAGACCCACACATTTTTGTGATGAGTCTCAGTCTTACTAATGCCTCAAATCTTTTTTATTTTTTATTTTTTTCAAGTACTAGAGATGGCCAAGATATCAAAGGATGTAAGACATCTTGGAAATATTTGAGACTCTATGAGTGCATGGTGACAAAAATGTAAAGCCGTGGTTAAAAATAGAATTTTAGAAAAATTAGAAGGATTAAACTGGGTCTTAAACTTTAAATCTAGAGCTACTTTGTTAAAGAGAAAAAACACAGGTTTGTTAGTCAAAATTCGAACTCTTTATCGACCGAGGGTTTAAAACTGAGACTCCTGACCACTCTATCTTGTCCTCCTTTCTTCCATCAGGCAGTGTTCTCTGCCCCTGAATACTTGTTATTGTCAGTTCAATTATTTTATCCCATTATTAAGTCCTTAACTTCTCTCTGCTCTTCCCCTCTGAGTGCCATGCAAATCACTTCTGCCTTCCAGTCTCTCTGTCTGAATAAAATGGCTAACCGTTATAAACTCTTTACTCAATGACAGATAATGTCCTAAGCCCTCTTTATATGTGGTAATCCATTTCATCTTGCCAGAAATCTTGAGAGGTGGGTTATTTTTTTTCTTTTTTCCTGAAGAGGAAACTGAGACACACACCGGTTGAATAACTTCCCAAAGGCAATACCACTTGTAAGCGAAAAGCTCGGCTCAGGCCCTGGCTGTCACTTCTGTAAAATCACTGCCATCTCTCGCAGCATCACCCTGAGGACAGCACTCACACCCACACAGCAGCCTGGGTAGAACATCCCGTATTTTCTGTGTGTCCCAAGATGCAGTTCGCCATGTGGCAGTTAAAATGAGAGAAGGGAGCAATGTGTTTAACAAGAACTAACACACACATAACGTTTACGATCTGTTTCAGTCCAGCCAGAACACTGGAGGTGTATTAACTTGGCCCTCATGGCAAGCCCTGGGGTTAAGCATTAATTTTACTTGCATTGCAGGCGAGGAAACTGAGGCACTGAGAGGTGAAGAGCTCCCCAAGGTCATCCAGCCAGCGGCCAACTGGTTCATGAACACAGGCTGTCAGGCCCAAGAGCTGGTGCTCTCGGCCGCCTGGCTTTGCCTGCCCTTGGGATCATGAGGATATAGTCACCTTCTTGCCTGTGGGACAACCCGCCTAACTCTTTTCAAAAAGAAAATACACAGGCTCCCACAATGCTGCTTAGTGATTTATGAATGCGCAATTTCATCTTAGAATTTAGACATATTTCCCACAAGTAGGCCCTAAGGAATTCTAAGATGCCTGTTTGCATGCTATATAGCGTCTTTAAAATTCTGACCACATCTTGAGTTAGGAAATATGGATTTAAGGTAAATAAATTCTCTGCAATCTTTGTCAGTCAGCCTTGAGACTGGCGGGCTGAATAAATATGTTAAATTATCATTTTTATAAGCGGTATAAAAAGTGGCTGTTAACTGTTTGGAAAAGTCAAACCATCACTGTGGTGGGAGTGACCGCACATATGGGTTTCCATGGACTTCACGCCACTGCAAGGCCACCACACACGTCTACCAAAGCCACCGCTCTGGGAGCACACACTGCTGTGTGCTGCCAGATTGCTCCCTTACCTGGCCCTGCCCTAAAGCCATGGGTTTATGACTGGCTTCACTTTACACTTTTACGAAGGTCATTTTAACTGAACAGAACAGAGGCAATTAACCAATGATGTTCCATTTAATTTCATATTTTTTAACCTAACAAAGGTCTAATTACAATAGTCAGACTCCTAGGTGCAATATAGTGAGTTAAAAATTTTTTCTGAATCAACTTTTTATTTAAAAAGAAAATCAGGTGTTAGTTTTCCAAAAACCTTAAGAAAAAAAAATCAATTTTAAGAGAGAAGTCTGAGATTTATGGTGAAAACCAAGTTAATGTAGATTTAGAAAAATATAATACTTTCTGAAACAAACACAAAGACTTAGATAATGCTTCATCTCGCTACTGAACTAGAATGACTTTTCAAAGTATTAGAATTTACATTTGAAAGGAAAAGTTGGGCAAAATTATCTTGACTATATCTTTTCCATCTATACTGACTTATAATCGTACGTGCATTAAGATGATTCGATTAATTACACATATTATTTTTTTTGACATTTACCAATTAATGTAAAGCCTATTTGAAGGAATAAACAACCTTTGTTGTTCAACAAGGAATTTTAACCTTCGTTTTCAGATAACTGGTACCCTGGAAGAATTATAAACTAGATTCATCAAATGCTGGCATCTAACTATCACAAGTTTGTGTGTAAAATATCAAGTGATTGATTAGTTTTCACAGCAAATACTATTATAGAATAGAAAGAATTCGTCTCCCTGGCTCTTAGCAGAGCCAAACACTAAGCTCGAAGAACTGCGATGGACAAAGACTGGCTATTTTGCTGATGAATGGTGCCATCCAGGAGAAGGGGAACTAGTGCTCAAAAGCCCAAACTCCCCAATGGCCTGTAGGTTACAGATGGTGTAGGGCAAAATCACAAGACCCCATGGGTTATGGGTTTGATGCCCCATTGGGAATGATCGGTTGAAAGTGAGGTAAAGGGAATGGACCATGATTGAGGTGTTAAGGACAACTCTGAGGTCTTTTCCAGAGTCCCCCAGTCTGGTGTCATGGGAATGTAAGCAGGGGGTCATTCCACCTTAGAGCTCAGGATCTGAAACAGAACTTAGGTCCTTATCTGTAGCCTGCCAGAGGTTCAGACCATGTGGCCTAATATAAGTTAGGTCTGGGCTACTGTCTTTTGCTGCCTCGGGTGTTGCTAATTATCCCTGAGGAAAAAGGTAGGTCTCCAATGGGTGTATATAGAGAGGAATATGATTTCTAGAGCTAGTATTTAAAAGCAAATTTAATCAAAGTCATAAGCACCCTGTTTCAATTGTTGTTTCTTTAATGTTAAAGAATAAGATTCTGGTCTCAGCATTTTTCTTTAAGCCTTACTATACTTTGAAGCCTTACTATCCTTTATCATCACTCAGAAATAAAGTAACTGCTACTAAATGTCATTTTATTACCCATCCATCCATCCATTCTTCATTCTGCAAGCATCTTACATTATGTTAGTATTATTTGGAGTACTTAGTATACCACACATTCCATGTGACTGCATAAACCTATAAATCTGAGCATTCTGCATCTTTGAAAATAAATGAGTGAGTTAATATTGAAAGTCTTGCTAAGCTCTGATGACATATAAGCTCTATGGCAAACAGTATGCTCTGTGTTGTAGTGATTAAAATCCATGTTAGAGATTCATGGGTTCACTCTCAGTCGAGTGACTTCATTAATCTAAACCACATCAATAAATGGAATAACACTATCTCTCCCTTATGGCTGCTAAATGTATTACAGAGAGTATGTGAAAGCACTTAGCTTATATAGCGAACACTCCCAAAACGTTAAATATTATTTTCGAAAAGTTAAGAGAAATATCCGGAGTATTAAAATCATACCCTCTAAGAAAGGGAAGAAATCACTAGGAGTCTTGGTTTTCAGCAGGAGGATGGCTTTTGATGGTATTATAAATGATGGATTAAATTACCATCAAGAATAGCTTTAAACAGTTTAAAATTGTCATATGCTAGTTACATTACTGCCTAGCTATGCTTTTAACTAGGACCACTTTGAAAAGAGTTTACAGACGAATCAGACTATTATTTATTTAAATGTTATGTTTCTACTAAACTTAATTTTTGTTATCTTAATTGGTTCTTTCCAGATAGTATAGAGGGTCACTAATCTAGAGGGTCACTATCACAAAACTTAATTTTAAATTGGATTGAGTTACAATGAGGTATTCTGATGCTATCATAACTTTAATTCTAATCTGAAGTAATCCATACAAATTCTTGGATTTGTCAGCATAATGATCTGAATTTCATTGTGATAATTTGTACACTATACTTGTTGTGTAGGGCCAAACTAAATAAAAACTGACATTATAGTTTTAAAGATAGGTCACATCAGGTTTTCCTCACACATGTCGCCCCTCTTGGTGCCACCTGTTTACTCAAAAGAAGCCAAGTCCTTTGAACTGCTTCTTATTGATATCTTCTGTGAAATATCAGAAGTACACATTGATTAAATCTATGAGTTATATGAATTTAAATCAGAATCGCATACCATGATTTATTCACAAGAGTCTGCATGAAGATAATATAATTTTCATTTGATAAATATTAAGGCTTGCCATGTGAAAAACCACTGTCTTATAAAATTTTAAAGTGTATAACAAGTGTCCGAGTTACTCTTTATAATCCCCTAGCATACAAAGCTTATTATTCTCATTTTATACAATATTAGATTCTAGAAAATAAGATATCAGAATACTCAGTGGTTGAAAAACAAATACATGAAATCTGGACAACAGTCAGATGGAGAAAGAGATTCTAATTATCTAGCCCAGTGTGTCAAATGAATAATGTATGATAGATTCTTACAACAAAATAACCTTATGTGTTACTAGAATAGCTTTATTAATATCATTGAAGCAAAAAAATCAAGTTTAAGTTGTTGTAGAATCAAAGAATCCAGATGACAGCATTTTTTTCTTCTGTGACTCTAAGTTTGCGACACACTCATTCCCTCCTGATTCTACTGTAGGACGCCTACTACCATCTGGAAAAAGGCCTTATCACTGGTAATATGACATCTTTTGCAAATTGTTGTTTTTTTCCCTTTTATGCTACACATCTATATTTGCCAGCTACTCCCACAGTCAGGGAAGAACTTTTAATGTTTTTTAAAAATGTGATTTTTTCTTTTGGACTGACTTTTTGACTTTGAGTCATTTCTTGTGATGTTTTGATGAGATTCTTTCAATTTAATTGATCCTTGGAATCATGCCAAAACATAGTTGGTTTCAGTAAACAATTAAGAATGTAGTTTGAAAATTTGTGTTGGATATGTAAAGGATGTGCAATATCCCATTTCAACATGAACACAGTTTCTAAACAAGACCATATGTTGCTGGTAGACCTTAGCTAGTATTTAAAATCTGTCAGTTATCTATAAATATTATATTCTAGAAGAGAATGTTAAATTTTTTCCTTTAATACATCAAAGTTAGAAAAATTATTTCTTTTTATAAATAGTATTTTATCAGATTATTCTAAGAACCAAATAAAGGAAAAAAGAAAGAATGAGAATTTTTTTTTTTTTAGCATATATGTCAGTGAGCAGAGATGAAGAGTAATGAAGATGAAGGAACTGAAGATGAAGATTTCTAAACCCCACCCCATCTCTGGGCTTCGATTTGGCCAAGGCCTGGTTGTTCATGTCAGAGGCTCGGTTTTCCTTCAGAGGCTGGAGTCAGGATTGAAGTGTTCCTTCTAAGGAAGTCCGGAACTTAAGAATTTCGAGTGACACACCAGTTAGAGAAAATCTATTATGAAATGCTAGGAAGACCAAGAACACCGACTCTGCCCATGCAACTACACGTAGGGTCCAGTGATTCAATAGTTGGAACTAAGAGACATGGTAGATTGAAGGAGGGTTTCGGACCAGTGAGGTGGACACAAGGTAGTTATTATGAACAGCCTCAGGAGATCTGAGATTCTTTTTTATGTTTGAATTCTTGACTGTTTCAGGTAGGAAGAAAGAGTGAGAACTGGAAGGAAAATATGACAGAGTGGCCAACCTAAAGATGATGCTTTCTTTTCTAAAGTTACAGAAATAAAGGAGGACTAGATGGAAAGAAGAGAAACTTTTATAAGATGTAAATACACTTATACCACATGGAAAGAGTGTTGCTGAGAGGTACAGAATATGGTAGTCATATCACACTTAAAAACAAATAAAACAACTTAATATTTTTATACCTGTATTGTGGCTATATATTACTGAATTGGATATGAGTTTGAGGGGAGAACAAAAAAGGCATGTTCCTGGGTTTCTTGTCTAAACCAGTTAGTGAATGGTGATGACACTGTCTGAGAAAGATCACACCAGCAGCTGTCAAATTACTCAACCCTGACAGTCCCTGAGACCCTTGAAGTGTATCTGTGAAATCAAAATCATTTTCATAATAATTCTATGACATGATATGCGTTTTTAAATTCTCATTCTCTCATGAGTGGTAGAATTTTCAGAGACTGCACATCGTGTTATAACATCATTGGTCTACTGGGCAATAGAACGATAATATGTTTATTCTTGTGTTTAAATGCTTAGTTATAATTACTAAGTCAGTAAGATAGCTATGATTCATTAAAGAGACTCTTTGGAGTCCTCCATTATTTGAAAAACTCCATAACAAGATTTGATAATTTTAAAAAAGTAGTCCTTGAAAATGACAAATGACCAAAGCTCAGGTAAAGAGAAATAAATAGATGGCTAGAATAGCTCTATTGTCTATTAAGGAAATAAAATACATAGTTAAAAGTATCCCTATAAATAATATTCCAGGCCTAGATGGCTTACTGTTACATTATTTCTGACATTTAAGGAAGAAATGATACCAATTTTATGCAAATTCTTTTAAAAAAAAGTTGAGAACAAGGAACGAATTATCCCCTCATTTTTGAGTCCTGCCTTACCCTGATATAGAAGCTAAAGACAGAAGGATAATACAAAAAAGAAAGAAGACTGCAAAGCAATATACTTCAAAAATATAAACAAAGTTTTTAATTTATACATATACCCTAGTGAGGCTTAACCCTAATGAAAGGAAGGCTTAAGATTTGAAAATCAATCAAATAATTCACTATAGAGTTAAGATAAAAAAAAAAATGAAAAAAAATACAAACTCGATAAGTGCAAAAAAAGGTATTTGACGTTTAATACCTTGTCATAAAAATTTCTCAAATTTCTCAGCAAACTGAATATTGAGGAGAATTTCCTTAATAAAGAACATCTATAGAAATCCCATGAATAGTGTCCAACTTAATGGTGAAATACTGAATTTCTTACCCCCATGATCAGGATAAATGTTAGGATCACCACTCCCATTTGACATTAGTTGACATAGTTGACATCTGACATAGTTGCAGTTCTACTCAGTGCAATAAGGCATACAAATTGGAAAGAAAGTAAAACAATCTGTATTCGCGGAGGACATAATCACCTTTGTACTGTAGATCTAAGTAAGTTTAGTGCAAACAGCATTTCCCCAGAAACATTTTTCAAAAACAATCAGTGGCACTTCTTGAATATCCATTTGAATATAGTGATTATTGGATACTAAAGAGGTCAATAACAGTGGGGTAAATAATAGGTTTGCCAAAAGCTTAAAAGGAAAAGCTGTGGGATGAGATGTGAGGACATTGAAAGGCTTCAGCATACTTCTGAGAACGTACAGAACTGCACACGCATCGACAGCTATGCACACATCTGGGCAGAAGGCATGCTCAGGAAAAATCTAAGAGGGCCCTGAGCTCTCACTTCTAGCAAATCTGGAGACTTGGTAAGGGAGAAGCAAAGGCACCTGGAGTTGTAAACTCTGCATGGGTTTTGAAGGCATGTCCCAGAAACATATAGAGCCCTTTAGCAAAGACTGTGAGGCTTATTGGTTTGAGGCATCCAAGAAAATCCCTGTCCGATCATTGGCTGATGGCTAGAGATTTGAGTGGCCACACATGATAAAGCGACTTGACAGGATTACATCAGAGATGTCGCTAGACAAAAAACACAACACGACAACAAACAGCCAGCCAAGCAACCCTGATGAAGAAGAAACAGCTGATTTCCAAAGCTGCCACATTAAAGGATTCAAAATGTCCAGGTTTCAATAAAAAATGTGAGATATGAAAATAAACAATAAATTATGGCTCATATATAGGAAAAGATCAGTCAAGAGAAACTGTCCCCCAGATGTTGGATTTACTAGATAATGACATTGTTTATTTTAAATATGTTTCAAGAACTAAAGGACCATATCTAAAATAATGTATTAGGACTATGTCTTACCCCCCAAAAAGAATGTCAATGTAGAGAACTTATAAAATAGAACTAAAGTACATAGTCTGGAGGTGAAAAGTATAACTGAAAGGAAAAATTTACTGGAAGAAATCAATAGATTTTAGCAGATGAAAGAAAATATTAGCAAATTTGAAGATGGATTAATTGAGATGATCCAGTCTAGGGAACAGAAGTAAAAATAATCAAAGACTCAGAGATCTACGATTTCTTAGATATGACACCTAAAGCACAAACAACCAAATAAATAAATAAATAAATAAATAAATAAATAAGTAAATAAGTTTGACTTCATCAAAAGCAAAGCTTTTTTTGCATCAAAGAACACTTCAAAAGTAAAAGCCAACCCACACAAAGGGAGAAAACATTTGCAAATCATACATCTAATAAAGATCTGGTAGCTACAATACGTACAAAACCATTATAGCTCAATAGTGAACAGACAACTCAATTTAAAAGTAAACAAAGAATTTGCATAAATGTATCTCAAAGGATGGATGCCAGTGGCCAACGCGCACATGAAGATGCTCAGTATAACTGATCACTGGGGAGACAGAAATTTATACCGCATGAGATACCACTTTGCACTCACTAGGAAGACTGTAAAAAAAAAATGACAGACGATGACAAGTGTCAACAAAGACGTGAAGTTGGAACCCTCATACATTGCTAGCGCAAACAGAACTGGTGTAGCCATTTGGCAAAACAACAGTTTGCCAGTTCCTCAAGAGGTTAGAGGTCTCATATGACCCAGCAGTCACTCTGAGGTATAACCCAAGGTAACTGAAAACAGAGGTCACACAACCAGACACGTACACAAATGTCCGTAGCTACATTATTCATAATAGCTAAAAAGCTGAAACGAAGCAAATGTCCTTTAAGGGATGAGTGGTTCCACAACGCATGGTATATCCATTAAATGGTATCTTATTTAACCACACAGATTCATCTTTTCAACTGGTTAGCTGGTTCACTTGGATATCCATACATAAATCAATAGATAAATAAAACTGAATAATTATCCATATCATAGTAGATGCAAAACTTTTACAAAAATTAACTCTATTGTAGGTACTGAATATATCCGTGTAATCTAAAATTATAAAGCTGTGGAAGACAATAGGGAAGAAAAATCTTTGTGACTTAGATACGATACAGAAAGCATGAAAAATAAAAGTTGATATTTTAGACTTACAAAATTGAACATCCAAAGCCACTGTTAATAAGATGCAAAAGCAAGCCACTGTTTGGGAGAAAATAGTTTGAAACGTATTCCATCTAAAGAGTTTTCATATTTGCTAAAGAACTCTTATGACTCAAACATCTCTAAGGTCATGAGGCCTTGTTTTGGATCACTGTGTGGTGGAAGAACCAAGCTTGTCCTTAGCATACGGGAGACAGGTGGGAGGGCTAAAAATTCTGGGGCTTGGTCGCATTTCAAGGTATGTCCTGTAGTACTAATATTTCTCCTGTTTTCTGCCCCTAGAATCAAATTTACCACAGTATTTCAGTTCTCCCCAGGAAAGGGAATATAGGATCTATGAATCTGAGTTATATTCTAGAAGGAAGGAGACAGTAACACTATATTTATCTTAAGAAGGTGATGCAACTTGGTTGAGGCACAACAACTAGAATCATGCCTTTCATTCTATCTTAAATATTAATAATGTCCCCTTTATTTTACAAGTTTACAAGTTTAATAGTTATTGGGTCATGTTAAACTTAAGCCACATTCAAACCAATAGATAAATAGTTGATCCTTGAAAGACCCCTTCAGGGAAACCAGGATGGGAGGATGAAGAGATTAAGTAGCTGGTGTAGCTTTCTTCTTTGTTCATAGCACCCACATCAATGTAGCCTATTATTAATTATTATTATTATTATTATTATTATTATTATTACTGTTTTAGAGTTGCTAAGGTGTTTCAAATGTACAGGCATACTGGAAGTGCTTAGCAGGGCTGTATCGAAATTACAAATCTAAAAGCCATTGTGTTCCACCTTTCTGACCTTTAATATTCTGATTTAAAAAAAAGGATGGCACCATCTTCCTTTCATTTATCACAAGGATGTCATAAAGATAGTACATGATAACGTGTGGGAGTACAGTTTGTAAATTCCAATGTGAAAAACATCAGTGTTTAGAAAAAATGTCTTTTTCTCCTAAAATTTCAATCTCCATTTAGTTTTTCTTAAAGACTATTTAGTAGACCTTTGTTGACTCTTTCTCATTCACATTGCTTTCCTGAAATTGTTCTAGTTTCTAACAAAGGTAAACCTAGAAATCAATGTTTGCACCAAGTGACTGAATTGATTTGGGCATCTGATCCTGGCTGAGCCTATCATCTTTCTCTCAAGAATTTGAATTTACAGAAGTATTTTTCAGACAATGTTCCTGAAATTGTAAGATTATGGAAGGTCATGGTCAGAGTTGGTGCAAATAGTCTGGTGAACTGAAATTATGAGGAAACTGAAACTAAGAACCTGGAGAAAATGGAGGGAAAGGTAGGCAGAGCCTGGCTGCCCGAGGCTCAGGCCTGGAGGAAAGAGGAGAGGCCTGCTGCCCAAGACTCTGCGCCTGGGTTCGGCGGTTTATCCGATTCTTGATGTAAATCTCCCTTCACTTAGGAAAGCCGCTAGGGTGTCAGTTCATAGTAACCAAATGATCTAAGTGGACCAAGGGAGTTCACCCACTGTATGAAACATTCCTTGCCTCACTTCAAATAAAAATACACCATTAGATTTAACTTTTTGCTTTATTCTTATTACTAAATTGGCACCTCTAGACTTAGCTTTCATTTTTCAGTTTTTATAAGTGTTTGAAAAATATTGTTCATCTTCCCATAAAAATCCATAGTACCTACCATATTTAAATAGACTATCACTAATATCTGTATCTTATAAATGATTTTGTATATATAGAAGAGAAAAATAGATTGTTTATTAGAAATAAGGCAATGTCAGAATTTGGTATTTTTTGCTAGATGTACAACTTATTTCTCTCTTTCTAGTTTTTTTCTTGCTACAAAGTTTTATGCTGTGAAGATTGCCCAGCTAATGTGGCACTTGCTGGAAAGTCGAGGTATTATCTGTACAGCTTAAATATTTATGAGTAAAAAGAAACTGCAAGCTGAAGGGTGTGCCATTTATGAAAGCTTTAATGGATGTATTTAGCCCAAACTGAAACTTGTCTGGGGAGCACAACTGCATTTGTTTAATGATACATGAAAATATTACTCTGTACTTGGCATAACATCAGCAAGTAATTGGAAAGCAGAAAATGCCTAACTGGAGTTGGTGAGACTTTTACTGCTGCAAGAAAAACGGCTATGATTATAGCAGGAGACTATGTTAGCAAAAGAACTGTGCTTCTGGGGCTTAAATGCAGGGAGTATTAGTGCACATATGTCATGACAATGCAGTCCCTATGTCTTATTAAGTGTGGATTTGGTCCCACGTGGGCACTGGTGAGCAAATATTGGATAGCACTGGCACTTGGCTGTGACACCTGCAAACAGACGTCATGGGCAAATATTGCACTTATTCTAATTCAGAACCACAGCTTCTAATTAGACTTCTGAGACACGGCGGGATGGTGGATATTCACAGCTTCCAATTAGACGTAGGAGAAAAGGAATGCAAGCATGCAGGGAGATTAGCGGGGAGCCCTGGCACTTGTTTCATTGACATATATTCTACCTTTCCCCCTGCCCCCTTTTCCCCTCTTCTTTTCCTTGAGAGACAAGAACCACCTTAGGCTGAGTACATCTCTGTGATTTGTTTTGTATGGATAGACCCGAGTCACAGTGGATTGAATTCACTATTTTGTGTTCATGGGTGGGTGGAAACGGGACAGATGAGGGAGAAAAGAAAGTCAGGACCACATTTCAGTGACCTAACGGGGAGAAGTGTCAAGTTGGATTTCATTGAATGAGATCACTTCCATGAAAACCCTTTCTTACTGCCCAGAAAAAGGAACATTGGAGGTAAGTTGGATGAGAAACATCGGGGCAGTTCATCTTGACAGCTTCTGGTGTTCTGGACCAGACAGAAAAGCATATGCCTAACTACAAAATATCTACTCTAAAAACATCTCTAACTCCTCAATTAACAGCTTTAAAACTCATCTTAACTATTTAGTAATTAAGAACTTATGATGTGATACCAATGATTTTGATTTGATCCAAGAATTAAAAAATCCATAGACTGTAATATATATGTGTGTATATAAACATGTAGTATAATTTTTTGGTAAGCCAGTATTGTGCGAATCGAAGAAATACTAAAATAATAAAAGTTATACATGCACATAGTTTCAAATAATCCTACCGAATTAAAAAAAAAGCAACAGCATCTTTTTCCCCTTTCCCACCATGATTCCCAACTCTCCCCACCTCTTCTCAGTTCAGAAGCAACTATTTAAAATCTGAGTTATTTCATTTGATATTTACCTCCATGTGTCTAAAAATATGCTAATTCTGCTGTTTCGATTTTTTTAAAGCATATCGCCTTCCCCAATGGAAGAATAGGATTTATTCTTTCATACATACCTGTTAAAGAAAAAATCGCCCTGATACTTGTTAAAAATGTTAAGGAGGACTTCATTCAGGGCTATGGTTGATGGATGTCAAGACTATGACAATAGTGGAGAGAGATCAGGCTCATCTCTGAATACAGAGAAGACAGCTAGAAATTTGAAGCCAAGGAGCAGAGCGAAGGGGTCGATGGAAAATTACTAGGAAGAGACATCAAGTGTAAGGAGAGACTTACTAAGCTGACTTAACAGGATTTTGCAGAAGGCAGGCAAGGGTGAGCAGAAGTCAAGGGTGAGGGTGGAGGATTTCATCAGATATTAAGAGTGATCAGATATCAAGACTGGGAGGAATTCTTGCTAACCTGACTTAGCAGGATTCTTGCTTGAATTGGGGTAGACAGGATAAAGACAGGGCTCAAAACGAGGCCTTGTAGAAAAGAGGGCTCAGAGGAGCCTGTCTGAAGTTTGGTCAAGGAGAGTTTTATCTCATCTCCTTCCCCCAGTACACCTACATAACTCTCCTCTTCTCAGATGTCCATGGAATCATTTTTAGTTCCATCGATAGTCAGTGTTTGCCTTGTGATATCACAAATAACATCATAATACACTTTAAGGCTCCGCTGTGTTGAATGGTTTATTGTAATTATATTTTCTTTCCTTTACAACCTATTGTTTCTCTGAGGTTAATAATTGCTTCTTTTGTTTTGTTTTCTATAATCAAATTATTCCCCAATGTTCTTCATAAGTATAAATCTCCCCTCAACGTATTCAAACATATCAGATTCTCTTGCTTTTCTCCCTTCACTTCTCTTTTTATTTTTATCCCTTGCTTCTTTCTCCTATCTTTTCTTTTTTTTTTTATTTTCTTTCTCCTTTCCCTTCTCCTCCCTTCCCTTTCTTCTCCTTTTTTTTTGCTTTTATTTCCTTTCCCCAAGAGTCACAGCGGAATAATGGTGCTGGGATGAGCAGCGGTCCCTAAGCACTGTGTGGTCACAAAGAACAGAGATCTTAGGATCTCAATTAGTACAGTCCAGCTCCATCTTGACAGCACAATAGGAGCTTGCTCTGCACATGGCACTGCATGTGACCCACCATGTCCATTTTCACAGACACATAGGGATGGGGGCCACCTGTTCTCATCAAACATGTGTCCTGGACCTCATAAACCCACAACCACACCAAGTACCACAGGTGCCAGGTGTGAGGTCAAGTGACAGCATAGAGGTCAGAGAAGCTGAGCAAGAGAGACACTTGTCCTGTCAGGGCTAATCCATAAAATGTCCTTGAACTCTTATCATGCCATGACCTTTTACCAGCCTGAGCTAGATAACCATGGACCTTGGAGGCTGAACAATGTGACTGGTAATGCCCAAAGAAAGAGGCGACCAAGGCACCTGATTCCACTTTCAGATAAAGGAAGTGTCCTCAAGTTCAGAGATTAACATAGCTGGTTTTGGAATATCAAGAAGTATATATATTTTTTTATTTGGTTCTGTTGAAATTAAGATGGATATTTTCCACCAAGGGAGAGAATCAAATGGACATCTTAAAAATAAGTCTGCAGACTTCAATTATAAAGAAACAGATTTGGGACTATGTAGATAACATTTAAAGTCATGGCTCTCGAGATGAGCTATTTAGAGAAAACAAAATTACTTGAAGCAGAGAAAGGGGCTTGGAACCGAGCCCTAAGGCACTACCACATTTTCCTGTCCAATCGAAGAGAGCAGCGATGAAGTTTGAGAAAGACAAGCCAAACTGGAAAGAGGGATGAAAAAAAACACAAGAAAATAGTAGGGCCGAAGTCAAAAGAAGAAAATGCTTTAATACATGTCAACTGTGGTGAATGCCATTAAAAGATAAAGAAAGATAAACTCAGACAAGTGACGATTAAATTTGGCAAAGTTACTGTGATAACAGCAGCCTCTGTGAAGTGTGGAACGTGGAGTCGTTTTGGAGTGACTTTCCGAGAAAATTGAAAGATGACAAGGAGGTGAAGATGTGCATGAAGACAACTTTTTCAAGTGGTTTTACTGTGAAGGGATGAGAGAAATGTAGAGGTAGGCAGAAAAAGTGAGACAAAAGGAGAGATTTAATGCACATTTCTATGTTAATTGAGCTGGTAGAGAGGAGAAACCAAATTTGTAAGAAAAGAGAACTAATCAAGGAGTAAAAATCCATGAGAAGGATCAGATGGCATCCAGAGCAGGAGAGGTTAGCATCTGATAGGGCCGACGTTGTGACCTGGAGGGAGGCTGAGCGTGTAAAAACGCAAATGAGCTGGGAGATTTAATGAAGGTAAACGAGCAAGTTTATGTTTGATTATTTTTATAACATCATTAAAATAGGAGTGAGCTTGTCTGCTCAGAAAGTGGGGTGAGCAGCACATGGGAGTTACTCTCTCCAAACTGAAATTTGACTACGTTTATTACAAAAATGCAGCTGAATCAAAATGCATTTCTCAGTCTCACTTTAGCTTATGCCAGCAATGAAAAAGAAAGATTTATGATCTTTAAAATGTACACCCCTGACCATTAATAACTTTCCACTTAGATATAAGTCCTTACTGGCTCATCTTGGGTTTGACGTGTTAGCATATTGCTGGCATAACCATATTAAGTTATGATCACCAGTAGAAATGTTTTAATTTGTCATACTTTCTGTGTGCCATGTAAATCAACATTTCCTCCTATTTCTGGTGCATCTATGGTGTATAAACATCTCCCACAGTGTGCAGAGGCAAGCAATGTAACGATGCGTGAGCTTAATCTCTACCGCAGCCTCTATCAATCACCATCGACTTGTATTTAATAAACACTAAGTGCTACTAGAAGATACTTCTCTCCTATATCCCCAAAACAATGAGGTATATAACTATTTAATCCTATTTGAGAAAATGTTTTATTTTCCCAATAGAGCCTCTGAGACATTCCATTAACAAGGAGAGAATAGATGCCTACGGATGTAGAAAATGATTTCCATGTATCCCATTTGCAGTTTAGTTGGTTAAGATGCCGAAGCTCTGTATAACAGAAGACTGTACCGAGCTTCGAGATCTTGCTAAGTAATATTTGTTTCAGTGAAAATAGGCACTCAGCCATTTTTCTTTGGTAATTTTGGTTTTCAAATAAAAAGGAAACAAGACAACAAGTCATGTTGTCTAGGTTGTCCACCGGAGGACTTTTAGGAGAAAGTAATTTATATTAACGAAAGTACACTATTGTACACAGCATCTCACTTAGCTTTTTAAGCAGGAGGCTGTTGTTTGGGAAAAATCAAACAAGCATATTCACCAGTATGAGACTTAGTCATCTGTATAATCAATTAGTTAATAACGACTTTTTGCATGGCTTACTTTTTTTGGGGTTCTACACTTGCTCTTAGCCAAAAAGCTGAGGTGTTAATTTTCTCTTGTATATCAACCGTAAATCATCCTCGATTATGACATGCAGATTATCTTTTTAATGAAGTAAGTATATTAGGTGTGAATCATTAAAATATGCTTCCCAAACTTATGGATTTTTACAAAATGTTCAATACAATTTCTTTATATAAAAGTGATCATTTTGAAATTGAAGACCTCAGGGGGAAGAGAATTAACTAGATAAATGAGGCAATAGAAAGATAAAATGCTTATGCAACAGGGTAATAAAAAGCCCTCTCTAAATTATCTTCTTAGCCCAATCACCGTTCCACTCCAGGTAATTCTGCATTGCATTTTCTCCTTATCTCACCAGACCAAGCATTTTTACAGAAAATAAATAAAATCAAAAAGAAAAACAAAAACAAATCGAACACATACTCTTTAGGAACTCATTGCAAAGTGCACTTATGTTGCTTAGATGCCCTTTAATCCTCTTTTGTAAACATTTATGATGGTAAGCTTAAAAATGCACAGGTCATCACCACTTCGGATTGCATTTTCTCCAATTACGAAACATTTGGAATTTTAGATCTTTTAAAGCCCTTTGGGCTGTGAGCTTCTATCGTTTGAATCCCATTACCCAGTGGAGCCAAAGAGCCCTGACAGGATGACACTTGGGCTAATGTAGAATTGATTAGGAGTCGGGAGGTGGTGGCAGCAGCAACCACACAGTTACAGCACTTGTCATGTTTGGTTATGGTTAGTCCATCCACCTGAACACTGAGCATTTTGAGAGCTGTCACTCACTCCCTTAAACAGCCTTGCATATGACTACCACAAAATCTAGGGAATTAAAAAAAATGCTTATTGTATTGAATTGGACTGTATCTGCACAACACAATTTTCCCAAACCGGAGCAGTCAGGTGTGAGATTAGAAGTCCCCAGGGAGAGGAGAAGGCAATATCATAACTAATGGCATCATTAGCCCCTTGAAATGTTACTTTCCCCATCTAGCTATGGAACCAACAACATCTTTTGAACTTTCCATGTAGATAGATTTAGCCTTGCACAGAGAAATGAAGCTTGAAATGAGTTTAAAATACAGACTCATAATTCTTGGAAAGGTTATTTAAAATCAAGTGAAGGAAAGGTTGCTGGGAAGTAGCACAGGAGAGGTTATAAGGTGAAGAGGGGGACCGTCATTTTACTGTATATACCTCCTCTTTTGATTTCTCTCTCTCTCTCTCTCTCTCTCTCTCTCTCTCTCTCGCAACAGTGTGATTTTGTAACTAGAGAACTAAGCTGATAAATAGATAAAACCTAAAAGCACTCATTGGAACATTGATTGACGTGAGTGAAGAAATCAGAGGAGAAATGACTTGAAGAACACGGATCTAAAAAGTTACCTGTTTCTTATTAATTTTCTATCAACACTTTTAACTTCTCTCTTGCACTTCTCTTAATACTTCCACACCCTCAGGGAGTCAGGGATCCCTCTCCTTCTGCAATCCATCTTAGTTTTATTTGATGGCGGTGAAACCAGCCCACCTTCCTACCCTAGGCAGTATCTGGAAACATGCTGTATGTGTTAAGAAGGATCACTTTTTTTTTTGTCATTGGATGATGATGGGACACTGCTATTTCATAGCAGGAATGTCAAGTACCCTGCAATGCAGGGGAGACCCCCACAACGTGAAGAACTGCTGTGGCCTAAATGCCAACCGTGTGTCTGCTGAGAAAAGCATGTGACTTTTAATATATTTTATCCCTCGAATGATTTGGGATCTATAAAGATTCAAGACGAGTCAGATAAATATTTCATTTTTTGAAATAACCTTAGGGATGTCTATTACATTGAAACCCAAGAGTTTTTTTCCCTATGTATAAAATGTGCATCTTTATACCATGGTTATTTTCTAGAGTTAAAAATAGGTTTTACTGTCAGAGAATAAGAAATAAAAATATTAAGTCAAGAATTTATAAAATAGGCATTTCCTCATGCTTCCAAATTTTTGATCTTTGTGCTTATCTCAAGATTACTCTCCTGTACTAACCTACTACACGTTGGAACCTACCACCTCCGTAGGTAGCACTCTCATTTAGTGCTCACAACTCCAGTTATTTTTAAGGCACAAGGCCTCTAGTTTATGGCCATTTGGGAATATACAGACTGCTCTGGGCAACTGACACATTCTCAGCTATGTACTCACCTTCCTCTATGATTCTGAAAGTAAGAAGAACAGCATGGAAGGGAGGAAGAGAGGGGGCACAGGTCAGGGGGATGAAGAAGAGTGATGGAGTTCTTTTTCATTACTACCTAATTTCTGAAATAGCAGGACTACTGTTCTAATATTAAATATCTTTCACTTCTTTGGTTGGTTTCTCCTTAATCATTTCAAAGTTCTAGTTCTCACTTTCTCCTTTATGCTTCAGTTCCACTGACATTTATGGCTAGGCCATCAACACGCTTAGTCTTCTTTCTTAGTATTATCATTACAACTATAATTCGACATTCACCAAGCCTTCGCAATCACAATTGCTCCAAATATTAAATATGTGAAATTAATAGTGACAGCTTCCAATTTGCTCTCACCTTTCAGAATTAAATAAGTTATCTTGATGCAAATTCTGATTTCACTAGTTTAGTAAAGCCATTTTTTTTTTCTCCTTTGAATTATGCTGTGCCAAATAACTGGCTAGATTAGAACTTTTATTTTTATTCCATTTGTTTGGCTTTGCAAGAATTCAGTTATAATGTATATCTGTGGTTGGAAATACATTTGCTTTTATATCACAGTTCTCTCAAATTGCATTGAAAATCATTCTTTACTCAGAGCATTATGATATGTGCTCTTTGGTTTTTCCAGGAGGAAAAATACATCATTGATTTTGGCAGTAATTCCTATATATATCAGCGAATTTAAAGTCAATGAACCTAACTCAAAAGTATATTTTGTAAACATAGAAGACTATAAAAAAATCAACAATACACAACTTTTAAGTTTTAGTACTTAAAAAAAAAAAAAACCAACAAGACCTCATGTGTGTGAATTGAATAAAATTTTATAACATAATGGATCTGGAACTTGGCCTCTCAGAACCTATGTTCAGAATTTATCTCGGATAGTTTTACATTGCTTAAAAATTATGTCTCTGACCTCATTACCTGGAAAATCCCCAGGAACTTACCTTTTCCTCCTCAGTGCCCTTAATTCCAAGGCAAGTGGTGAAAAATTGAATGGTGGATGAATGAATTACAGATGAGAACAACTAGAGGACTACAACATCCTTGGGTAACTAGTATGCACCTAACTTGTGAAAAGACACTGAGTTCATTGCAGAGGCTTTAAAAGGCTGACTAGAGAAAATTCGAGGGCCTGAACGTGAAAATAAAATTCAGTGGTTTGGGGTCAAGTTCCAGATTTGTGCCCGTGAGAGATCTTTGGATGATGCCAGACACCTTAGTGTAATGCTGTGATGGCTCTTTTGGTTATGTTGGAAATAGTCTGCATGTCCACTATTCAGTATGGGGAACCCAACTTTTAGTGTTACCTAAATCTAATTAATTTAAATAGACACATATATTGGTCAGCACAACTCCAGAGATTTCATCGGCATTGAAAATAAATGTGGAAGCAGCAAAATGCAAACACAAGTAACAAGACTGGAAGCAAGCCGAAGTAAAACCCTCCTGTGTTTCTCACCGTTGTTGGCCACTCATTTCTCCCATGAATACACATACACAATGATCACATATCATGTGCAATGTCAACAGAAATCAAGAATTAAATATGCAGACTCAGAAGTTATGCCACCCATGAACATTTTCTGATGCACTGTACATAAAGAATACTCCAGCTGGGAGACAAACCAGCCAAATAAGCATAGAAATAAAAAATCTGCTGTTACTAATAAAGTAACATAGCTCTGTCTCAACAATGGCTTTATGTGCAGTGATGAAACAACACATACGACAGATGAGCTTGCTTAATATTTATAACCAGAGGAAAACATGATTTTAAGTGTTTAAATAGGAAGAAATGGCACTGCATTTTAGATACGTTATATTGTGTAAAATGAAGGTCTTATCCTTCGAAGGTTTTCTAGCATAAAACTCAGTTCTAGGCGTATAAAGGGGACTCAATTTCCATTCCTTTTTAAAAGTATAATAAAATCATAACATTCCTTTGAAGTGTTTTATGAGGCATTTTAGAAATTGGTTCTCGTAACGCTGTGGTTTAGTAAAGCAGGCATTATGTTAATACTATTTTCAGAAGGAAACAATGCAGAGACTTTGTGACCTAACCTGAGACCACATAGTTAAGGAGTGGAACCAGGACTTGAAATGGGTTCTTGGAAAATGAGGGCAGTGTCCTTTCCACTCCATATTCTTGGCCCTCTATTAATGATGATGATAACGACTATGATAATCATAGTGAGAAAATAATGACCTTGACGCTTATCATCTTTATAAGGACCATGGATAGTCCCTATCAAGAGATTTACACACACTGTACTGTTCTCAAATTCAAAAAGCTTCTTGATTGATTATACAGTATTTCATTTGTCACATGTGCTGTGTTTGAAATCATAGTCACCATTTTCAGTTTTATGCCATAGAGAAATAAGTTTTGAGGTGGTTATAATTTTCCTCCACCCTATACGATTTCCTCATATATTCTGATTTGTAATCTTTCCTTTTTTTCTACTTTATCACATTAATTTCTAACAATAGTCTGAAGTCAGAGAGGCTTTTTTTTTTAAAGCTCAAGTATAATTCAGTTTTACATAACTTGTCAGAGGGTTCAAAACATACTCTATCTCAAATATTTTTGAAATCCACTCCAATTGGAGAGTTAAATATTTAAATATATTATATTTATTTAAAAAATAAAACATGAGTAGAACAAATAATTATTAGTGGAAATTTACAAAATACCAAAAGCACATAATTCTCATGACGTCTATTAAACAAATAACTATCTGTGTGATGAAGCTTTGTATCTTTACCAGATTCGATAAAATTTAACATTGTTTTGCATTACATATATTCTGAGGCAGGTTGCTAATATTAAGGTAATTAGCAAACTGAATTGATATAATTAAGGACCAGAGATTAAGTATTTTGTCATTATACTTAGTAATACATATATACCTAATAATACAAAATACTTAATACAATAGTTTCCCCCATAAGACTTTCCCTGATTCAACATTTTTTAAAGATTCTGAGGAGTTTTAAATAATGATTCATTTCCTAAAATATCTAATCAAATGCAAAAAGTGTATTCATTGAGAGTTTTGAAAGTAAGTGTCTAATTAGGTTTCATGTAGGGATTTATAAAGTGCTCACATAATTATCAAATAATGAGACTATTATATTGGTGTTTCCCATAGTGAAAATATTTACTTTGTTCAAAATATTATCTTGAAAACACTTACATGTAGCATCACTCTACAAGGGTTTAGAAATCATTAAAACAATACTAATAAAATTGGAGGAACTCTGATTTTAATAAAAAATTGAAAATGAAAGGCAGTCTTACGTTTAATAGAGTTTTCCCAACCACATCTACAAAGAGCAATAAAATTAAAAATAGGGGAAAATAATGAGGAAAAGTTAAATCCCATAGTGTTGGTAGACTAAGCTACTTTCTACCTTTTTGGTACATATATATACATATATATATAGATATAGATTTAGATATAGATCTATAGATATATATATCTTCTAAATATTCCAAAATAATTAACCAGTTTCCCGTTTATCCTAGAATAGTCTCCAGCAGCACTTGTGGACTACAGCGTTTACCCTGAGATAACTCACGCATCACAGTCCTAACCTCTTCGCCAAAGTTTGCCACAGAATATCTTGCTTTTATGATTATTTTCACATCGCTCTAGTATATCAACAGTGTTTGGAAACAAATGACATCCTTCTCTTTATAGCATTATTTTTAGTTGTACTATTTCCGTTTACAAAATATAGTGGTTCTCAATTGCTGAAAATGTCAAATCCTAAAAAACGTACATGTGATGTAAAATGAATGCTGGCAGCAAGGTGCACTTCTGTTTCTAATTGGAAAATGAGTTAAATGTAAAGCTGTATGTGTAATGAAAAGGGACTCCATTGTGGTGGAGAAGAAGAGGGACATTACAGGCAGAGCAGACAGTGTGGGAACCCAGGGGAAGGATAGATCAGATAGTGGCCCTTGTGGAAAAAGCCAGAGCATCTACGCCTACATAAGGACTGCAGACCAGGTCATAAGCTCATGAAATGTGAGCAGCTGGAACAGAAATCCTCCTGGAGACCCAGGATCCTGGGGCTGAAGATCTAACTTCAAGCCTGAACTACATGATGTTGGATTCAGAATTGAGAGTACCTTAAAGAATCCCAGGCCAGAAACTAAAATCACCAGGAAGGCTTCATCAAGCTCTGTTGGGATCGAGCTGCTAAGATATTGTAGAAACAAACAGAAACTGCTTTTCAAAAAAATTCCTCCTCTCAGGTCTTGTGTAAATCCACAGGAAAACAAAAGGAAACAACTAATTCTTCTTAGGCCTAATGAGCACTATTACCACGCAAACACACATTCACACAAAACTAGCTACTAATGAGCTTAAGTAAAAAAAATAAAAGAAGAAGAAGAAATAAGGGAAAAAATGAAATCTATTCATTCTAAAGAGAGTGGTAGACAAATTAAATAGTACTGGCATCCACCTCAAGAAATTTAGGTGATAGAACAACCTGAAAAGTTCCTTAAACTATATATGTTTTAAAATGATCAACCATATGAAAGAATGGAAATTAAAATAAAAATAAAGTCCATCATGAAAAAAAATAAAAGATTTAGAAAACTGCCTAAGAGAATGTTTAGAAATCAGATATGTAGCCAATAAAATTAAGAACTTAGGGTCTGCTTTGGATAACTTAGTTTAGGCTGAGGTAGACTGTAAAAATAATGTGCACTAGTATCCAAAAATCTAAAGAGAGACACATTTTTCCTGCGAACCTACACTCTGGGACTAAGACCACGGCCTCTACCCTATATCCACAGGGATCCAGATGAGACCTTAGCTCAGTGGAGTACATTTTCCAGATGTTTTCCACTTCATCAGTCCTCTTCAAGAGGGAGTCATGTTTTCTCCAAGTAATCCTGCCAGACAGGGATTAGCAGTGAGTGCCATGCCCTGAGATTAAAACCAGGCTTCCTCAAATTAGGCAGCACAGATCAAAGAGGTACCTTTGAATAAACCTGCTGTGACCCCAACAGGGATTAAGAGTGGACTTTGCATTCTGGGACCAAGACAACTCCTCCCCAAAACATTTACTCCCAATCACCAGGGGCCAAGAGCGGACAAGGCAACAAATAAAAATCAGAATAAAATCTGATTTTCCCAGGTTTTCTTAACCTAGACATTGTTTCCAGATTGCGTGACAGTCACAGTTGATACTTGTTATCCCAGGAATCATGAACAGCTCCTTCTTCGAGTCCCCAAAGTCTCCAAGAATGATCAATATATCATTTGATCACCCTGCCTAAACCTCATCAACACATTCCTTGAATAAATTGATTTCTTCTTTAAAAGGCAGCAGGAGTAAGGCAATTTAATGAACTGAAAAGTTTCCTTGTGGCTTATAACACCACTTGACAACTATTTTAGGGCAGAGGAATTTAATGTAATTAGAACTGACTTATAGTCTCATCAATTTCTATCAATATATACACATGGGCAACTATTCTTAAAATAGCTATTTGTTATTATGCAGATAAAATTATATATAAATTAATAGAAGTTCTCCATAATATTTTTGGTAGTTTGCTGCAATTACCCTAATTTACAGATAAGTTGTTCATAATACACATGGGGGAGAAAAGTTAATACTATCTTCATTATAAAGGATTTGTTCAACATCTCTCTTCGTAGTAATTCCTTTATTTTCATTATTTTAAATTCTTCAGCTAAAAATTCTAGAACAATCTTAAAGTTTTAACAGTACCAGGTGATGGTAAGAATAACTTTTAGTCTCTTTGTGTTTTTTTTTTATTGTATTTTATAAAACTGTTTGTCTTTTTCTCTTTTTGCATTCAACATTTGTTACTTTTGTAATTAGAAAAATATTACAAAAAATTCCATACTCACATTTCTTGTAAATTTACACCTGGCCTTTCACCTCTTTGTCCTTGTATCTGGCTCCTTTCCATTCCTATTTCCCATTCGCCACACTTTTATGAATATCTGTGCCACCCACCTGCCTGACATGCTACTCTGCAGTCTGCGGCCCACACAGCAAAACATGGCTTACGTTTTAAAAAACAATGTCTGTGCTCAGAGCATTAAATACGCTGATAAGTCCTGGTACTCAGTGGGCTGACGATCCCCTGCCAACATCAACTGGCAGGGACTATGCTCTCCTTCCTCTCAAATGGCTCTGCTTGCCTCCCCATGCTGACTGAAACTCATTTTCACGAAGCCCCCATTGTTGCAAATTAGCTGTTGCTGGCAGAAGTTCACAGGCTGTTTCCAGGCATTAATTTATAATACGTGCATCTATTTTCTTCGCTCAGACCAACATAGCTCAAAAGCTCTTCTGAGTTTGAGCCCTTACTTATCTAGGCAACTAGATTAGAAAAACGAATGCTGTGTTTTAGCAGTTTCTGCTGTTTTGCAGTCATCTTCACCAAGTGGGTAAATATATCTTGGCTTCCTTTCCTAAGTGCACTCATTTTATTCATGGTATTTGTTGGGTTTATAAACAGAAAGGAGGTGCTTTTTCTGTATGTAGGTTAATCTCACCAGTAATATTAAATGACTGATTACAGCATTAATAAGACAAAGGGAGGGGATGAGATCACGATGCCAACACCTCTCTGTGTTACCTATTATTTTATTAATTGTTTCAGGACCTGGAAAGGAAAATTAAGCTATTCTAATAGAAAAGAACTGAACCTATAGCAGAGCTTCACAACGTAGTTTTTATTTTTTAACTTCTTAGGAAACACCTTAAACTATTTGCTAAAGCAGTTAAAGACAATTTTTATTTATAAGACTATGGAAGTAATGATATAAACATATCATTTCCACCTTATTTCCCCCATTCCTCTCTGAATACCTACGGGCGCACAACAGATGTTCAATAACACTTTGTTGATGTGAACTCTGGGAAGATACTTGAAAAAGAAACTATGTTAGATTTATCATTTAAAATTATCAACTCAATAACTCTTAAGAAAAGCTGAGATTTCATAGAACCTCTGGATCAAAATAGCATTTAATGTCAATAATGGGATCTCAGTGTATTCTCACTTGCTGTCTCTTTCTCCCCCACACACAGATTTTGAAATTCTAGATGAGTATTTGAATTTTGTTTTTTCGCTCATTCACTTATTAAACAGATGTGTACTGACCCAGCTGGCATCCTAAGTACTCTGGATAGTGACATAGACAGGATGGGCAGGGCCTTCCTCATGTTCCAGAGAACAGCTTTAAGATGGCCTTGGTGTTGGGGTGGCAGATGTCACATTGAAAGTCATGAAACAGGTCAAAACTTCCAAATCATTTAATACTGCTTCATCTTGGATCAGTGGACACTGCTACTAATCAATACTTTAAACTACACACTTTGTGTGCTAGAATTAGGTTACCCCCCATAGCTCTAAATTAGTTAATCTACGCCTTTCACTAAGTGTGAGAGTGAGACGAATCATAAGTGGCTGAATGTTATCTATTCATATTTTACAAATATATGCCCCATTGATAAAATATCTTAATAAAAATAAAAATTATTGTATTTTTCAAGTTGACAAATGCCATCTAAACAATAAAAGAATGAATTTACAAGCAGGATAATTCAGTAATTTTGTTCATTGTGCCTCATATGTATTCAAACGATTGTTTTAAATAAACATTCTGTCCAGCATGTGGTTACTTTGTGAAAGCCATTATTTTTCCCTAGAGTTCTTTAGTAAATTTTTTAACACAAAATCGTGCCTTGTGGTTTGGCATGATAATCAAAGCAAATGAAAATGTTATTCTTTAGGCATATACCATGTGCGGGAAACAGCCTCGCTACTCCCAGGCTGGGAGAAAGGTGCTCACCTTTTTGCAGGTGTAAGTTAACACTGCCAATTTTAAATGAAGCTCATTTGAAGCCAGGGTTATATATAAACCATTAGTATAATAGAGCAATTAACACATCTTCCAGAGTAGATGAAAAAATTGCTGATGTAAGACTCTGTAAATACTGTCGCTAAGAACCAAGTTAGATGATATATATTACACAGGCACATAGCTGTCTGTATGAGTGTATGAATGAGTGCAGACACACACATACCCACATACACGTGCCACACATGACATCAGGCAGAGTTCTGCTGGGTCTCATATGGTGATGCATGGGTAGTGGGGAACAAAAATAACTATAATTTTTTTTGTGTGTGTGAATGATTATAAAGTAGCCCATCTTTTAAAAATGTTTTCATACTTTGGCCTTATACATCTCTTTCAATCAATTTAAGCTCCTTTCTTCTCAATGATTTAAAAACATGGTAAAGACCAATTTCTGTGATAGAATATGGCACCCATGATTCTTATGGCTGATGATCTTGTTTCTAGGGAGAATGGAGAGCATGTCTATGAGAAATCATGTGAATGAGATAAAAGGTTGTGAGTCCAAATTCATGATTTTGTATTTTGCCTCTATTTACTGAAGAAGCATTTGGAAGTAGAAAAATATATACCTAGTTCCTTTAATAGAAAATCCAAGGGAATCTTCTAATAGACATCCTCTTACAGCATGAAAATTACAATGAGCATTTCTGCTTGCTTCAATGGGCCTTTGAATATAATGGGCCATGACACAGGTAAGAGAGGAGAGTTAGAAGACTGGGGGTCTGAACAGGCTACTGGAGGCCAAGCTAGAGAGGTGAAGTGGCTTTCTCTAGGTAAAAACAAAAACAAACAAACAAACAAAAAACCCCAACAAAACAAAACAAAAAACACTTGAAAAAATCAGTAAAAATGTTCACTGGATGGAGTTCCCTAATATTGCAATGACACCTTACGAATGTCCAATACATAGGATTAACCTGACCAAAACAATAGACTCCCTCTTGCTAGCTGGGGACTGAGAGCCTTTATAATGCACACGTTACAATAAATGTAAATTTATTTTAACCCCAAGCTAGTAAAATTGTACAAGTTCTTTACATATCTGTATGAACGGCCTAAAGAACAAAAATTATCCTGTCTTTTTTAAACCTTCTTCTTTACAAAATATTGTATCTACTGAATGTTTTCACATGGAGACTGTTTTGTCAGCATACTGTGGTTATGTTTGTCAGTAAAGGTGCCTATCTGGTCTTTCAGGAGGGGAGACGTTTTCACTGGATACACGTCCCTAGCTCTGTGATGATCGTCTCGGTAAAGTGAATGTGAACTCAGTCCCCCTTTCTGTCGGCAATGGAAAGGGAGATCAGAGCTCAAATGAGAAGAGTCAAAGGATGGAAATATGCTCAAGAGGAGGCCTGGACCGTGGCTCCTAAGAGGACTAAGGAGAAAGCTGACAGAGAACGAGAGCCTACTTCTGTCACCATCTGTTACTAGTTATTTCTCTTCTCTCAGCTTGACACGTTCTTCTTTTCTTTCTGGGCCAATAGAGAGAATTCTGTTGTTTGATCTATCTACCACTCTCTCTTTTGCTGAGTATTATCACCTGATTTTTCCTTAGGGGACCACTTTCCTCTATTCTCAGGTTATGTGGGTTGGATGGGACTGAATGCACAGCCAGTTCCAGAGGTCAAGTGCATGATACCTTTGGTCACTCCTGGTCATAGAGATTAGTTTAGGAATGGGTTAACCAGCCCCAAACACAAAAGCTTGTTCTGTGACTCTTCCCAGAACCAGTAGGTATCACACCTTCTCTTTCCGCTGAGGTCTTTTTCCTGGTAGCATGTAGGTCTGGAGCTTTGAAGAAGAGAGTCCTTCAGAACAAAGCCTTTGGAGCAGAATCAGAGCCAGGATATAACAAATGTAAGAAAAACAAATTCCTGGTGCTATGGTTTGAGTATCTTAATATGGCTATTCTGAAAATTAACCCTAATATTTCAGTGCTATAAGGCATTTAGCTCTGTTTTGTTCAAGATAAACTGAGTCCTATTTCTGTTACTTGTAACCTGAGAATTATGTTAATATTCCATAGTACTGAAACAGATAATGTCACATTGAAATTATAGAAACCTGTCCCTAGATAGGCAAACAAACAAACAAACAAACAAAAAAACTCAAGTGAAAACATTAAAGATACTGGAAGATAACAAAAAGCAAGGAAATTAAAGTGGGAAATTAACCCTAGGATAAAGGGAAAGTATAGAGAGAAAATCTTAAGTTTGCAGTTCTTAGTCTGAGAGTTTCCAGTCTATGCCACATGGGTTAGCTACACCCTGGGATCTTTCTGGTCCCAGGCGATCACAACTGCTGGAAAATGAGGGGAAAATCCCAAAAAAGATGGAGTCACAGAAAGGGGGCTTTAAATTCAGCTGATATCTCTGGCTGACAACTGAAATACGTATGCATTTGTGGGGTAGACACAAATTCAAGCAGCTGGGGCAAGAATCAAAAGCGCTGAACTGAGATTTGAGCTGACATCCAAGAGAAAGTTTGCCATTCGATTCCAATGGAGTTAACTGATCACTAAAAGAACAACAAAACCCAATGCTTTTCAGAGGAATGGAATAGAATCCAGAATTTTTGCAACATGATATTCACAATGTCTAGAAGGCAATATAAAATTTGACTTTCAAATGAAATCTGTGCGAAGATACAAGATTTTTGAATTTCTAGAGACAGACTTTAAGGCATCTATTATAACTATGCTCATGATATGAAGGAAAATATGCTTGTAATGAACAGGAAAATTAACAGAGAAACATAAATTGTACACAAGAGCACAAAGAAATTACTATGAGGAAGTAAGAGTAGAATTTCATAAAATAAAGGATGTGAGTGTAATGAGTAGAAAATTCAACATCTCATATAGACTGGAAACAGCTTCTTTTCCAGCAACATTTAATTATCATCCGTGTATCAGGGCGATTAATTCATATTTGTTACATTCTTCATTTAATACATAGTGAGTCCAGAAGTCATTGAATACGTTAATCTATAAATATACTTCTAACTATACTTTATAACCTAGAGTAAACTTTCCAAATAAATAAAAGTAAAATTCACTTAAGTCAGAGCTTGTCATTTTAATTTTAAATCCATTTGGTATGAAGTAAAAGAAAAATAAGTAAATATTTTAAAGGAACATTAGAGGAACTAGTTTTAAAATGTCCACAAATAGGAAAGGACATAAGTGACAATGTAATTTCTCTCATATATAGTACAGAAAGCGCTTTTGCGCCATTTCAGAAAAAAATGAATTTTAACAATTCCATGGGGAAGGCAAAGTACCTTGATTATAAAACAAATAGCACTAGAATCAAACAGTTATAGACTTAACTCCCAGGTATAGTATTTATTAGCTATGTGAACTAGGGCACATTGCTTTGCTTTTCTAAACTTCAGATAGCTCATTCTGAAAATGAGAATTTTGACAATTACCCAACCAGATTCTTATTTTCTGTTTTCATGCTTCTTATTTTCTCAGGTTACCCATATCTAAATTAACAATACTAGAGACAGTGTATATTATCATCTCTCATAATATACATTATAGCCAATTATTTGGTAATATCTTATTGACCAGGAACAATAATTTATATTATTCTTTTTTTAAAAGGTCAATTTGAAAATAAAGTAAGGCAAATTTTTTTTTTCCCATCACAGCATGCATTGCAAGATACTTCTACAATGCCATCAATAAATTGTTTTTATTCTTGGTGAAGAAAAATGTACTATGCTTTTGCATTGCTAAGGAGTATGGCAATAGTGGATCCAGTTTCATCACAGGATTTGTAAAATATATACTTTTTGTCTAGGTTTCATAGTTATTAAAAGGACACACAGTTCAGTTTACTATTAACCAGACTCTCACATATACTTTTGTCTTTGACTATCTGCCTTTCTTTTAATCTACTGAGTCAACACAACTCACAAATATCGTGGTCCCATTTTCTCTACAACATGCTCTTGTCTAACTCCCTGAGGATTTCCCCTGATGTGCCTCCACTTTAGAATGATTTACAACATTCTTCTCTCTTTGCCAGGAACTTCAGCGTGCTGCTACTTCTCCATCTGGCACGGGAAGTAGAGAGCTGTTCTCTTCATGAACAGTCATGAAAGGGAAAGCCAAAACACGCATTCCTCCCCCACACCCAGAAATTTAAAAAAAGAATTACAGCCTAATGAAAACACACAAGCTGTTTGAGATTTTCAAATCCTAGCCATAGTATTGAAATGACATTCCTTCAGTTATATATGAATCATCATTTTTGTAGAGGGAAAAAAGGAGACGCCTGAAAGAGTGTGGTACTTTCTGTGAAATGATCTAATAGCTCAGCAACTCCCACAGCCTATCAGTGCCTGCGTGAGAATGTCTCAAAAATATAAAATGGATCGTTTATCTCTGCCTTCAGATTGAATGACTGTCAGCAGGGCCCTTGAGGTCTTCTGTGGTATCCCTTGTAAACTGGAAACATAGGTGGCAATGAAATTGTCTTTATCATTAAAAGGCAAGCAAAGACTGAAAACTGACCCTAAGGAATGGATATTTTAATAGATCCCTTGACTCTATAAACCTGTGCTCACAGGCTGCTGAACTCATCGAGTTGTAGTAAATTTTTATGTCATCATGACAAGGCATTACTTATGAAGAGCATAAAAGCACGCAGCAGCAAGTTTTAGAATATTTTTGTGTCCATGAGAAACTACTTATTTGTTCTAAAATCAAATAGTTGAAATTATTTGAATCATATACATGTGCACGTGCATATGCGCGTGCACACACACACACACTGTATATTAATGATATGTAGGTATGTATCAGCCAGGCATGACATAATTGCATTATGCGTCACCATTTTATGTAAGTTTTACTATTCAAGTGCATTTTCTACTCAGTGACAGAAACAAACATTATTAAAATAGAAATAAGAGAATTAATTCACAGAATGGAACCAAAACTATAAACATAAGTGTAATGATATAATAAGTAAAAACATATAATTATAAAAGTATAAATGTATGTAAGAATTATATTATAATTACAAGAGCATAATATCACATAATCATAATGAATTTAGAAATAATGGTTTTACTTTCCGGATTATGAAAGCGATTCACGCTCATTGCCACAACATCCCAATAATACAGAATTTTATAAAATACAAGGTGAAATTCCCAATCTTCTATGCCTAAGGAAATCACTGTTAATAATGTGATTCATATCTTTACTTTTTATTAGCACACGAGTATGCATATTATTACTTTAAAACTAAATTCTGTAATGCTATAATGGTTCCTCAATTTCTTTTAAAACCATAGCTGAACACACACACACACACACACACACACAGACACACGTACTCATTTTTTTAAATTAAGACATTCATGTACTCATGTACAACATCTGATATTGTCTTCATCAGTACATGGATTAAAAAAATTTTTTGACTGCTTCTAGTGTATTCCATTTTATAATTGATATATATCTTTTATATTTTTATTTTTATTTCTCATATGATTATGAAAACTGGGGAACCTTATAAGCTTGCTTGATATTATAATTTCTTCTGTGAATTATTTATTTTTTTGACATACATTTATTTTTAAAATGAGACCCTACCTGGTTTTCTATATAAAATTTGATCTGATGTACATTAAACTGTTGAGGGTGGTTCATAAAAGTTTGATGTCAATTAATTAAATGAATGTTAATTCTTTAAAAAACAAACATTTATTGAGCATTGGTCTTAGAAAGGTATTAGGTGCTAAATATACAAATATAAATATCTCTAAACTGGAATTAGGCAAAAATCTCTTGAAAAATTTCTCATGCTATTTGAATAAAAATAACTATTTCATTTGCCTAAGTGGCCTAGGAGAACTTGCAGAGAAGCACACTATTTAATTCTGACCTTTTATTGGTGTTCTGTGGGATTTGCAAAGCTCAGATGCTGCCTGCTGCCCTCTGCCTTCATGGATATGTACTGCCTTCCCCGTGTAACTCGCAGATGCAGGCCTGCCTCATTGTTCTTGCCAGGCTCCATCACTGCCTGAGCTCAGCCCATAAGAGATGTGGCCTTTGCATAAAGGTGGTGGGTTCAGACCACAGCAGCTGGGGTCCTGCGTCAGTCATGCTCCTCACGGTTGAAGAGTTGAGAGGTGCACCTTCATCGCTGCGGGAGGATACCTCTCACTTTTTTGTTGTTTGTATCTTGGAAAGGTGTGAGGGTCACTAAGTTCAAAATAAGGTAGCTAAAGGCAAAGCGTCATTGGGAAATTAGAGTTTTAGTGGAATCCAAGGACAAGAAAGGAGAAACCAGGGACTCCAAGATCAAACATAGGGGTGTTTAGACGAGACAGCAGGTCGACCATTCTGGAGATAGACAGATAGACGGCTGAAGACTTTTATGATGCTCCCAAGTCACACTTACAGGGATGAACCTTGTAGAAGATGGAATTCAGTAGATAGAAATTGACCTGTGCCACCGAGGCGCAGCTTTTAATCTAGACCTAATGAACCTATGAGGATGAATCCTATTGTACAGATTCTTTCTTTTTGCCTTCTGGTGGAAGTGCATTCTCTTTTCATTCTTTTAGTTGTGGTTTTGGAGCCATCAAAAGCGATGGGAATGGGAGTAGGGAACGAAAGGGAGCAAAAATCCCTATGCCAGTTTTGGGGTGTGAGTGAAGCTACCTGTCCGTCTCTGGTAGCAGGAGTAAATGGATCCATAACCGAGTCTTGAATAGTTCTTCTTAGGTACAAAACGAAGAGTGACAGAACCTTTTATTCTGAGCCTGCTCTCCAAGCCATGTTTCCCTGTTGAGTTGAAGTCACTCTCAACACGAACACCAGGACCTAGTGTCATGTTCATAGACTTAATTATTTAAAAAAAAAAAAAGGCTGTAACATCTGTGCTCTGCCGTTTTATGTTATATTAATTTAAGATGACAGCTTCTTTGGTGAAACATTTTTTTCCCCTGTTTTACTTGCACACTGTGCCCCACAGAGATTGTTCTAGACATTATATCACACGGGGTGGTCCACAGTCATTTAACACCTTTTATCACATTGAGATCTCTGGATAAAGACTCATTAATTAAGTGGACACAAGATAAATGTGTCTGTAGCAATGGCAAAGAGCCGAGGCTTACTCTCTCAGGAGTGTTCTGAGAAGTTGCTAGAACCCAATCTATCATCAGAGTAACATGGGTTCAAGAGGGGAAAACACTGATATGAAAGAATGCTATTTCGAATAATCATTAAAAATGATATGATTTACTTATTCAGATGAAGAAAGTCTCTTACATGAATCTCCCCAAAGAGTTCGCAAGCAACAGTCTTGGAGTACTTCCAGCTTCGTGCTGATGCAGCTTCCTGGAGAGTCCAGCAAACGTTTCGAGGATACCATATTAGGTCATGTCATTTCAGGCTCTAACAGCAATGAAGGTGCTCATAAAATATTCTCGAACTGGCATTCATTTGGAGAAAATTAGCGAGAACTTTATGTCTAGAAAATTAAATTCTTTGAACAAGAAATGATTTCACTCATACGTTTCTTTTTACTGAGGTCTCAAGTAGTATGACTTTTTTTTTTTTTTAACTGTCAATGTCTGTGATGTTTTTAATCAATTTCTGTTTGAAGATCAGGCAACAAAGTTTAGTTCACCATGATTTGATTGCCTTTTTTTTCGATGAAGGATTTTTTTTTCTTTTTTTCTTTTCTTTTTTCTTTTTTTTTTTTTAAGATCTCTCTCCAAAATAAGGCTTTACTATGACATAGGGTAACTTGTGCAGAAAAGAAGTGAAAAATGTCCGATTAGAATATTGGTTGAAGTGGTCTACAAAAATAAAATTTAGGGTATTTTGTGGATTCATGTACCTTGTAAATATATTCAAAGTCATAAACTTTACTGGGGCAAACTATAGAAAATCGAGGTAAGTCATCTTAACTGTCAGCTATTGGGAACATCCCATCACTATAAGGACTGGCACTGTCAGCAGAATGTGTACAGTGACACTGGATTGAATGGGGGGATAAAAATGCGTTGATTTGAGAAATATATTCTTTCTCTTTACATTTCAGATAGAAACTAACTTGTTGCTTTTTAAATATTACTGCGAACAGCCATTTACTCTTAAATGTTGTAAATGAATCAAGCACGAGGAAAAATGTATGCTCGGAAAAATGCCTAACAGTGAGGCCCAGATGTATATTCTGCCATTCCAAATGTTGATTACACAATATTTGAGACAGGAATGTGTGTTATTGTCAAGGGATATGTATTGTGCCAGCCTCCTTGTTTCACCTCCATTACATCTTGTTAAGATGACAGAATAAAAACAGTGAAGGATTGCCAATTGGTTGCCAAGGCCCATGTCTTCCCCAGGTATTTGAAAATAAAACATCTCAAATTTTTATGGCTTGCCATTTCTGGCACTTTCCAATTATATTTTGAGCCATGTACATACATATATATGTACATGTATATATATTTTATATAACAGATATATAACACATATATATTTTTTACCAGTGAAATGATAGAAAAAAAGTAATATATTTAAAAGTTTCCGTCTCCAGTTTAAAGTGCAACTTTTTGAAAAAAAATTATATTTGTCTTTTTAAATATCTTTGCCTTTGTTTTCTGAAGAATTTCAATTTTTATGCTGCCAATTTTATTGTTAAAACTGTATGACGTTGTATCATTTTTAAAAATTCCTACCAGAAGAGATGCCCTGGATTAAATTGTGGCTAATAAAGTGCATTTTGAAATCAAAGTAAGCTAAGAGATGTTCCTCAGATATTTTCTGCTTTAGCATCTAGGGAAGCAGTAATGTCTGCTAAAGATTATAGAAAATTCTGGAGATCAATAGGGAGAAGCAGCAGCTCAAGGTTAAGAGAAATAACTGGATTTTGGGGTAAGAAGACATGATAGACTTTTTATATTTAGCAGATATTTGAGGAACTCTCACTAGGTTTCAGGCACTGTGTAGGTACATATGTTCTCTAGTAATACAATTACGAGAATATGAATAACTCCTTATTGTTAATAGCATAGATGAAAGGATGCTACAATAAACATGTACTAAATCACAAAGATTCCCATTTGCTAATTGAGGAATTAAGATAAATTCTCTCTATAAACGTTTTAGAAATTGGGTTGTTAGTCAAATTTAACCTATTGCTGATTTTTTAACATTTAAGAATTACATTTGTTAATCATTATTTTCCTGAAGTCACTTTCTGTTTTAATTATCGTTAAGAAGCATGACATATTGTTATTTTTACAAAATCATAGTAATTTTAAAAATAGAGTTAAGATCCTCTGATGAATTTGCCATGAAATTCCTACCAGAGTGACTTTGTTTGAAATTGTTCTCTTTTATATAATTAAAAACATATTTGCTCTGAGTATCAACCCAGGACAACACATTTTAGAGAATGGTTTCCACTGGGGCTACATAAACAGCTGTATGGTCAGGGTATAAATCTACCGTCAGGTTTTGTTTCCCATAGATGCTTCAGTTACGAGAAGTCTGCACATTTTCGGACCTACTAATCTCTGAACAGGATAGGATCTCCCACTATTGATATTTAAAATCTAATGTTTCAGTGATTCTCTTATTTAATGGAGTGAATTATGTTATTATAATAGAAATCCAAATGCTTTATTTCTACTCCATTGACCTTCATTCCCTACACCTTTGGGCTTGTACTACTTTTCTGTTTGTTTTGTTGCTATTTGAATATAATCAAGGTAGAGACGATTTTTAAAGTTCAATTAACTGAGTACTTTGTCACCATTGCTCTTGGTGGCACCTCAGATCTCTTTCTTGGCTTTTATCTCATACTGTTCTCTCTAGGTCATTTTATAGTCTACATGTCTTTTGCTGAGCTGTGGACTTAGTATTACTGATGTTCAAATCAAAATCTCTTTTGCACAAGTGTCTTACTTTTTTCCTATCAGTATACATCCAATTGCCTTACAAGGCCTCTTCTCAGATATACTGAACCTCTTTGATCTCCACAATATTTATCACACCTCTCTTTCTTCTAGGATTTCTCTTTTTGACTGGCAGCCCAACCACAATCCCTGATCAAAAAGCGGAACTGCTGGAGATCATTTATCTTAGTAAGGACGTCATTATATAAGTTAGTTGACATAACTGATCAATCCTTTGCTACTTATTCTCATCACAGTCAGAAACAGGTATTCTTGGTTGGTAGCCCTCCAGTAATATTGACACAAAATTCCAGGTGTTTTTTGTTTGTTTATTTGTTTTTGTCTGCTTTTTCTCCATCTTTAAGCTTTGACTTCCAAGATCACTGTAGGGGTCAGTATACAGGAAGACAACAGGGCTAGAAATCATAGCAATTTACTCTTCAGAGGCTTTTATGGATCATGTCTAGAAGAACATACATCTTTTCTGCTATAATCTTATTAACTAGATCCCTCTGCATGACTATAACTAACTGCATGGCAGTTGGAAGATGTTGGCTACTTGTGTGTCCAGGAGAGAAATAAAATCAATTTTAGCAATTACACAGAAGTGTCCACTTGATCATTACAGAGTCTTCTCGAAAATCTCTCCACCCATTTCCAAATGCCTTTATTGATATTTAGCTCCCTTTCACTCTTTCTCTCTCTCCATCCTCTGAAAAATTACTATGGACTCTTAACTGATCTATAAAATGGAACGTAACAGTGTCAAAATTTCAAGTTTAAGAGATAAAGATGATTCATGTAACCTTCCTTGCATATAGCAGCATTTAATTAATGGTAACTATTCATTATCACTAGATCCCTCATCATTTGAGGTAGACCAAGAGAAACTTAAAGACAGCTTGCACCTTTTGTCACCTATCCATAGTCTGTTTTATACAATTTCAAGATTCTTTCGATAGAGGACACAACATAGTGACACTCAGATAGGTGAAAGGGAGAACTCTTTGTTATACATCTCCAAACAACAGAAGGCTACCACACAAGGCCACATAGGTGTTTGCACCCGAGCACTGAGTAACAGCCACCTGGGGCTCCTGGGAGAAGCTTCTGGGTAGGTCGAGTTTAGCTAGGTTTCGGGGGCTCTTGATAGATTGGCTAACTCGAATAATTTTGCAGGGTCTGGGAAACAGAGGCTCTCTCTAGTCTTCTGGTACCTGGCCTGGGACAATTAGGGCAGCTGCATTGTGGTCCCCAGTGAGAGAGCCCCATAGGGAAAGTTGTTGGGGTATGGACTTAAATAGCTGCTCAGAAGGAGAAGAGCCTGGCCTCTAGTCAGAGCTCCTACTTAGAGTCCTTGGTAAAAATAAGTACTTGTTTTATCTCTGTTACATAGAATGAAATTAATATCCTGGGAAGATATCATCGAACATTATTTCTTAGATTTTGTGCTTAGTAGTAATGTTTGGTTTTGGCTATACTGACATCGACGATGAGTTTAAATAATTACATCAATGCCTTTCATTACAAATCTATAAAAAGATAGTGATATATTGCATTGATGTGTTTAATTTTTAGTAACCTTTTAAAACTCAGGCAGTTTTTGAAAATAGTGAACTTTCAGATCCGAACATAAGTTGACTGATGGTTTTTCTATATCATGTTAGACAGTGTCTCCAGTTTCTCACCTCCATTATCTGATGGAGGAAATATTATGTGCAATATTATTCTTCATATCAGTTTCAAGTTTGTCCGGTCCTAAAGTATTCATATTAAATCTTCATTTACCACACATTTTATTTTATTGCTCATTAGCGATGCAAACATAGTCTCTTTTTTTGTTCTCAACATCTGTGAAATGTAATGGACATTCAAGAGGACAACTAAGACTTATTTTATTTTATTGTGTACCATGCATCCACGTTTTGACAATTTTTCATTCTCCATCATTTGGGATGCCTTGCACAGTTCCATCTGCTATACAGAGCTGGCGTGGTGCTCTCTTTGGAATCATATGTATTCCTATTACGTCTTTCTCATCTTGAAAGCAGAGAAAAGAGAAACCATTTTCATCTCTCCTAATGCCAGACACCTGCTTCAATTGTCTGATTCGGTTTGCACAATTTGGTCATTTTCAGGGTTATTATAAACTTACACTGGGAACAATTCTGGCAAAAGACACACTTTCGTTTGAAGCACTTGCTTCTGGTTTCACCTTTGCATTCTCCCATTCATTCCCCCTTTGCTCCCAGCATTTTCCCAGATTTGGTTTTCATGATTCTTTTCCTGTTAATTTTCACTGCTGAGTTACCTACCTATGAAGAAATAGTCAAGATTTCCTTGGTCCACATATAAATTCTCTGTTCTGATAACAATGAGATTGAGCTGAATAGATTTTGGTTTAGATTATTCCCAAGAAAACTTTGATACTACTCAGCTATTTATAAAACTCATGGCAGCCTCATTAGCAATAACCTTACCTGCACCGAAATGGTACTTTTATGTGAACTCTTTATACATACATCAATTTCTTTGCCTTTTACAAAACCTTGTGAGCTTAGCTGGTCGGTATAGTTATTTTCACTTCACAGATCACTACTGAGGCTCAGAGAGGTTAAAAGAGCTGAGAGGTCATAGTGTTTTTTTCTACTAGTATATATTTTTCTACAGGCACAAAATCACCCACAATTCTTCAGTATCTTAAGAAATCAGAAATAATTATGGAAAGAATATGTTCCAAGAACTGTCAGAAGAAATAGCTAAAATGGAAATTCACAATTTGAGTTGATTCTTAATATTTGTTAGTCAAAAAATAAACGGAAATTCTCTTTTTAAGATATTTGCCTAGTATCTTTGATTTATAGTAACTGTATGTCTTTTGATTTAGACTAAAATAATTATAAAATATATATCTACATCTGAGTTCCCAGTCCTGTAAATACTAATTTATATACTTCTTTGAAATTAAAAAGATATCATGCTACAAAGAAAAACAATACTATTCATTTGTAACTCATCTTACCTGTCAATGAATGTAATGGACACATTTTTACTTCTATATTTTTTATGATGCTATAATTTATTTGTCTAATTAATATGATATTCTGTTTGAGCAAACTTGTGCTCTATACAGCTGTCCTCACAAAAATCCAAGAATTTTTAAACATAATTTCATGGGATCTCTAGAATTAGGAAAGCTGATACTAGGGTCAAAAATTAATAGTAGTAAACATTAAAAAAAAGAAGAACTTTAGCCAATTTGAAAATAAAATGTTCTCAGCCATTTTCCACAGAACATAATCAGATTCTCTCAATAAAACCTAGATAGCAAAATGAACGTGGAGAAGTTAGCATTGTTCATTGTGCGGATTCGTATGACAAATACATATTGCTTATGAACCATGTGACAGCACCTGCTTAGATTCTCAGTGCTCCATTAAGCCATCACTTCAGATTAGAGAAATGATGGAACAGCAATTATTTGTCAGCTCCTTCCAAAGGAAAGCCAATACACTTGAGAATTTCATAACACGGTTTATTTCAAACACTGTTTTCACCAATGAAAATAAAAGACTATCGAGGATTCTTGAAAATCTGGCTACTCAGTGTCCTTAACTTTGCTATGATCTTCATGGAAAGTTCTGGCCACTTCAGTAAATGCAAAAGTTTAGCTCAGGAAAAGTTTTCTACTTTCTGCCACATTACCTCACTGTGGAAAAATTATCTCTTATTTTACATTTATTCTACTCTGTGACACAAGACAGCAGACCAGCAGCATTCTTGAATAGGATGGCCTCTTCCGAGGATGTCACATTAGTCTGCTCTGGCTGCCCAAACAAAGCATGCAGACTAGGTGTCTTTGAGAGCAGAACGTTATTTTCTTGGAACTAAAATGAGAGATGAAGGTGTCCACAGGGTTCGCTTCTCCTGAGGCCTCTCTGTTCTGTCTCTTTACCCGGACTTTCCTCTGTGCTTAACTCTGTCCAATTTTTTTCTTCTTCTAAGGCACCAGTCATATTGAATTAAAGCCCACTCTGGTGACCTCGTTTTAACTTAATTATTACATCTTTGGCGACCTTCCTTCCAAATGCAGTCCCATTCCGAGGTACTGGGTTCAGGAATTCTACTTGTGAATTCGAAAGGAACATTTTTCAGGCCATGAAAGATGTACACCATGAATCCATCCAGGGAATGTCTCAGACACCATTTCTCATCTTCCCAATCCTAACAAATTTATTTATTTTTTTGCATTCCATTTTGAAATATTAAGCATCCTTTGAAATTATATATATTACAGCGATTGTATTACATACTGATTGTACAAAATTCTTTGGTGGTTGTTTATCTGTTTTGCATTAAACATTACACAAGCCAGTAACGTTTTCAGGTACCTTGAGAAATAAGGCCTGGATATTTAGAAAAGCTCATGTCTCTCTAGTTCTAAGTGCTTTTTCCTCTTTTTCCTTGGAAAGCTGATTTCTTCTATTTCCCCCCGCAGAATCAGAATAATAAAGATATTTGAAACTCCCTGACCACTTAAAAATGTGTGTGTGTATACGTACTTTTTGACTGCGATTTTCCTTATAAGAATAATTTCTCAAGTCTACTCTCCACTCTTGTCTCATTGAACTGACAGAGCTTGGTGGTTTGACCACTCCCTTCAAAAGAGCAACAATTTGCTGCCGGACTATATATAGAAATTTACAATTTTCTAAATGAGGCCTCTAACCTTATGGTAGTTCATGAAATTCTCTTCTTGCTTATTTTAAATATTTTCCTATTCTTTATTTCATCTTCTAAATATGCTTATTGAAAGTTGCACAAGTTTTTACACTAAGCAACTGTTCCCATATCCAATATTTCTTCTCATAAGTTTAAGAATGCAAATGTTTCTATCTTCTTATCTGATGGAATAACTAAGAAAATTCATTTGACCTTTTATTTCCTCTATGGGATTTTGAGCTATTGAAGAAACTATTTCAAGTCCTTTTCCATATATTTTGGATTCTAAGTTTTTAAAAATTTATTCCTAACAGCGAACAAAGATGTTAAAACTGTTTAATCATTCCCTGTTTAACCAACACGCAGTTAGACAAAGGTGAGGGCAATAAACTGCCAAGCATACTGAGAGTGGCATTTGTTTGTATGTTTGCTGCTTTTTTGGTTTGTTTTATCACCATATTCTTAGATTAGTAAACTGAAGAAGATATAAATATCTCAGAGGGGTACCCGATGTAGACTTCTCGCAAATTATTTTATAGTCACTCTCCTGACATATGTAAAATTAGGAGTTCTAGCCAAACTATCACTCCCCAAAGCACCTCTAGTATAAAATGCATATCTACAAAGATATTTTTAAATTTTAAATATTTTTATGACACCTTATGTTTTTATCAGACACATCAGTCCTCATTAATGATTCTCAAGAAAAGCACGCGCAGTGTAAAGCACCCTGACTTCACTGCGTTCTTGCCCCTTCAGCAGAGCTCCAAGGCCTATGAGAAAGCCTTTAAGAAAAGAGTCCCTGTAGGCCGTCGACCTGTTGGTGTTTTCATACTCTCTAGAGTATCAACCAATTCTGGAAGGGTTCCCGGCACCCTTGGATTCCCATGATAGTTATTTTCATTTCCGTTATTATGATGACACATTTACTATAAGGTGTTTCAAACTTTTCATCAGCTCCTCCAATTAAAAGGTCTTAGCGATGCACTGTATTGACTTTGAACTTCTCTTCTTATAGGTTTACCAAATTGGATTTTCTGATCTAGAAATGTTGTCTGTTATAGAAATGGAAACTTGAAAGGTCAGGAAAGATTCTAGCAAGTTGCCGTTGTGAGACGCTACAGTCCAGGGTTCTTACAGATGGGGAGACAAAATTAAAGCAATGGCATTTGAACAGCAGCTTAAATTTGACAAAAATTGTTTTGTCACAGTTTCCTCTTAATAGTTGAGGGAGCTGACCTTGGGTCATTAAAATGACCTACTTACGGCCCCATAGATAGTGGGGAATAGCTGAGGTTTGAGGCAACGTTGTCTGGCTATTTTTAATTCCAGAAAATTGCAGCAATTGTGGGAGATGGTCGATGGTGTTAATGAAGAATGATTATCCACTTTGCTGTCTTAGAAATTCAATCTCAAAAGCATGATCACATCAGCAATAATAAGACCCTAGCATGTTTATAGTAAGACATTCCTTCTTAATCTCTCTCTCATGAAGCAACCAAACTGATGATATGAGAAGGAATTTAGGCCAGTTTTCACAAATAATGGCTTCCTGTCTGAGATTCAAAGACAATATTCCAAGGGTAGCATTAAATTACCAGCATGGCTCAGTGCACTGCTCAACTTTCAATTTGTTGTCAAATGAAATCGGTATAGTGTCAAAACCCATCAAAACCCTAACACAACAATTTCTCCCCGGAGAAACATACTGTAACTATTACAAGGTACTTTTAAGGTTTATTGATTTGGAGATAGGAAGCACAGCTAGATGTGAGAGATGACAGAGATGAAGTACATTTCTCAGATAAGCATAATAAACATGTTCCCAAGTCAGGGATCATATAAATATGAAAACAGAATATCACTTAATTGTCAGATGTTCTGCTTTCACAGCTGTATTTGCGCCAGATTATAAATATCCAGAAGTCAAAGACGTTGCTGTTCAAGACGTAGGTGCCAATATAATATCTGTTTTATCTCAGGTCGGAAAATAAAAATGAGAGTTTAAAAAAGCCTAGGCACTCTGAAGGTAAAGAAATTATGGGACAGCTTAAGGTCTCTGTAATGTCATGATTTCCACTTGGGAAGAATTCAGTAAATCCTCCTGCCAATTTCCCATATTTCTTTAATTGCTCTTTAGTATCTTCATACAGTGCTGACCACTATAATACTTTCTGGGTAAGGGAGACTATTGATTTGTCCCTGGGTAGAATTATCAATATAATTATTCTTGTTTATAGTACTAAAAATAATGCTAATGGAGTAAAGTATGTTCTTAAACGCTCTCTATTCAAAAATATGCTACTCTTCCACACAGATTAAATAGTGTCACTCCAAAAGATTTGATCAAGCTTGCATTCTACATTAAAATTGGCAAATGAAACAGTAACTTCAAAAAAGCTATTTTAACAGATGGATAACTACTTCGTATTTCAAAGATATCTACAGGACATTTTTCTTTATGTTTTTATATTAAGAATGCTATTTTCTATATACTAAGTTGAAATAGATTATGAATAAATACTGATAATAGAATAAATCTGGTTTATTATTTTATATATTTGTAAGTTCAAATAAAAGCAGCATTAGAGATGGAGAACCATGCTAAAACCCTGAATAAAAAGACTAAAAATTTTAAAGATGCTAATTTACCCAAATAAATCTATATTTTAGTATACTTCCAAATAATACCATGACAGGAATTTGCATGAAGATAATTACATTGAAAGAGAAAGGAAGATAGATGTCCTAAATAGTTTTGTAGAAAAGCAAACAGTGGAGAAGATACTTTTTTCCAAGGATCAAAGATTAGTGTGAAATAACAGGAATTAAAAGAGCAAGTAATTGCAATAAACAAACAAGGGAACCTGAAATAGAATTCTCTAGATTGACTTATCTATATCCAAAAATTTACTTAGTGGTAAAAGGGAGATTGTAAACCAGAAGAAAAACCGTGTTATTTAATAATTGTTCTAGTTATTCAAGCCATAGCAAGAATTCTGGATAGATTGAAAACTATAATTCAATTCATTTGAAATTGTTGTATGGTTTAATACACATAGATGTATATAAGTATTAAGAGTGTATAAACAAACATATTTGTGCAGAAGAATGTAACTTAGAAAAAATAACTTTGGAGTGGAGAATTCTTTCTAAGTAGACACTAAATCCAGAAATTATAGAAAAGATAACAGATATGGCTACATAAATAATTCTCTATTGTAAGTACTCATATTCAATGTTAGAAAGTCTTCTATAAATCAATAAAAAATTTAAAACAGCCTACTCCCAGAACAAAATATGACATAGGTCAACACATTTATAAAAGTACGACATAACACAATTATTCAGGGAACTTTACATAAAATAACACTGAAATGCCAATTTTTTTTTCACTCAGATATTAAAATATCAATTTCAGGATATAAATATGCCACTACATTGTTAATATTATTATAAATTAGAATAGTCCTTTTAGTAAACAATTTAGAAGTATTTAGTAAATGTTATGTGGTCAAATACATTGACCTAGCAATTCCATTTCTAAGTGTTCACAGTATTCCCCTACATAAGAATGTACATAGCAAAATTTTAATTCTTGTTACATGTGAAAATAATTCTAAGGAAACTATCTTCATCATCACTATGTGCTTAAATAAATTATAGTGCAGCCATGCAATCACAGGACAATGACTCTGTGCAATGACCTGGAATGGACCCCAAAGTATATTGCAGGGAAAGAACAATATATAAGACACATGTTCATTTATGCCAGATAAAACAAACTTTGAAAACATCACTCTATGGATTTTATCTGAGAACATGTTAGAAAAGAATAAATGTCAAACTTTTAATAGTGGTTGACTCCAGAAACAGCAGTGCTTGAGAAACATTAGGATTAGAGAAATAGGAAAATTAAACATTTAACTAGCTATACTTGTATACTGTTTGACATAAGAATGCAGTTAGGAATTATACACAATTTTTCTAAATCAAAAATAAGTCTGATAAAAAACTGTGATAAATCATAAGATCTATAGTAAACTATATTTATATGTATCAATACTAAGAAAACTTCCTTAATTATAGGGGAACAAATTGAGAAAATAACAAGCCATAAAGGAAAATATTGATGAAACAAAATTAAACAATTTTCCATATTTGATAAGAAAAAATTGAAAATAATAAACTAATGTTGAGCCATATATTAGAAAAAGGGTAACACTCTTTGAGATGAAGAATTTGTACAACGGAATAAGAAAACATTAGAAGTCCATTTGGCAAATAAAGAGCATAAAGAGACAATTCATGGTTTCAAAATACCAGTGGCAAAAAGTGTTAGCCATCTATGAAATATGCTAATGTAAGCAACAGAATATATGAGAGAGAGAGAGAGAGAGAGAGAGAGAGAGAGCGAGCGAGCAGGGAATGGTCCCATGTCCTCCCCTGCCAAGGCCAGAAAGGCCCAGGTTGAACAAACACTCCGAGTTATTTATCTTGCTGTCTAGGGAGGGAAGATGCTGCTAAAAACAGAGTTCCAGATGCCCTCTGATAAAGGAGACTTCACAAAGTTTTGTTTCAGTTTGCATGTTGTTGTTTTTCCTGGAGATAAGGTAAAGGTTGGAACCTGAGCCATTTGGGGAGATCGGTTTTGGAAGGGGTTGGGGCATGAGCAGGATTTGGGTGAAACAAGCCCGGCTGAGTCACTTGCAAGTAGTTGGGCTTTTCAAAGCAGTACTTTTCTGGACTATCCCGTAATTTTGTCTTTCCTAAGCCAACTGTGGCCTAAGAGCTCATATCTGTGAGTTTTAGTGCATAAAATTTCATTTTATTTCTCAGCCCTGAAAGACTGGAAGCCGCAGAACTGAGATTTCTTAGGAGTGGGGCTTGCTAGAAGGTAGTGTATCAGACACTCTCGATAATCCACCCTCACCCTTGGGTCACATGAGTTCATCTGAAGCTGTGGACAATCCCCTGAAGCCTCAGGGCTTCCCACATGAAGCATGTGCCTTCGTCTTCTCTACCTGACGGCTTTCTAGCTTGCCGTGTCCCCAGCACAAGCCTCAATCAATGCATCAGTGAAGCCCCAGACTCTAGCTACCAGTGGCCTGACTCAGAGCCAATTTCTGCAGTCCCTCAGGTCCCCTGGGGACCAGGAACATTGCAGTACTAGATGTGAATGCGGCCACCTGGCCACTTCAGGTGTTTATCCCCTCCTGTGCATCTGTGCATCTTCTATCTTTATTAATGATACATGAGTTTTTCTTTCTTTTTTTTTAAATTTAATGCAGTCTCCTATCCTACCTAGGCACATTACTTCACTCTGCACCTCGATTTTAAAATCTTTAAAGATAAATACAGTACCTGCATCAGAGTCACTAGAAGGGTTAACCCTTCCAATGCTTGGATCTGTGTCTGTTAATTAATAATTATTACAATAGTAGTCATTATTATTAATACCATTTTGATAGTTACTGTGATTATTATTATTTAAGTTTCTTATGTATTCTTAACTCTTAAAAAAAACTTTCCATTTTCTCAATCAAGAATATCATTCTAACTTTAACCATATAAAATCCCAAGCTAATTATCTGTTTGCCATTTCCTTAACACATGTAAAATTTTTGTACTATAGCTTACAGAATAAAAAACTCTTCTAAGTGCTTTCCTAGAAGGATTATCCCAAACTTCACGGAGCTGAAAATGCAACACCTACAGATAAGAAACAATATCGCCAACGCCCTTCCCTGTGTCATTTTCTTTAACTGCATTCTTCAGGGGTAACTACTATGCTGATTTTCTAAAAGAGAGATTGATTTTGCCTATTTATTCTTAATGTTAATTAAATCAGTGATTTAAGTCATTCTTTTGTATTTGGCTTCTCTCATTGAAAATTGTGTTTGAGAGATTTATCACCACCTTTGGTGCTTCTCAAAGCTATTATTTTGTATCCCAAACTTATTCAAACCTTCTTAAGAGTCAGGATGGAGACTTTTACTTAGATTCCCTCAAACCCTCACTGTTTACCAAACCTTTTCAGATGCTCAGTGAAACCATCCTGAATAATTTGGCTCCATGTTCCTCAAAACAATAATGCCTCACAAAGATATTTTTACCCTCCTGCAAAACCAGACAAATCTATATTTTTCATAATTCTCTTCTACAAACTACCACTGCCGTCTTCCCCAAATGTCCTGCTACCCTGCACATATTTTTACATAATATATTTATATTATATATTTATAATATATATTTAAAATATAGTTATAAAAGACAAATTAAAAAAATTTTCAAACTACACATTAAATAGAGACAACCTAGCATGTAACAACTGGTATCAAGCCCCTATTAAATTCTATTTTAATTTTAACTTGGCCAAAGATATTTTAACATTTTAATCAGATTAACTTTCAGGTATCATTGAATCACTTTTTGTGTCATCTCTCTCTGTCCCATTAATGGCTCAAATATATGTTAATCATGTTCTTTATTATTGCATCATTCATCATTTTAAATTGAAATTTCCAGCTGGTTGATTAACAGATATATGGTATTTTTTTTTTTTTTTTAGGCTATTCCTTATAGACGATCCTACTTTCCTTTTTAGGACTTTTTGAAGTTCATTCCGATTTTGGATTATGAACTTGACAGTTTCCTCAACACATTTTTATCAGTTGCTTCCTAAAATACTTTTGAAACATGTCCCTATTGAACTTTAAAAAGGAAAATCAGGGAGACCCCACGATAGGAGTGAAAAAAAAAATACAGCAAAAAACACACTACAGTTTTTAAACAAAAGGAAGATTAAAACCATGTGGCTGAAGGGCAATTATTTTTTTTTTTTTCATTTTTTTTTTTGCTGAGAGAAACGTTTGAACTAAATGGAAGATATTTTAGTTTGCTGTGAACTTAACAAATGCACTACCCAGAAGTCTGTTACAGCACAGATGAAGAAGTTCAAAGTGATGAGGAAAAAGCATCATTAAGATTTTATAATTTTGCTACCAAACTAACATCCCAAACACCTGGTGAACTTGCATGTTTAAGGAAAGACAGAAAGAACTTCTAAAAAGGAAACAAGAAATTCTGATTGCCTGCAGGTGTAGCAACCACACTATGAAAAATGCGTGATTTTAAAAGTGCACAGACTTCTTAGAGATTAGGTCATCATTTCTCAAATCATTTGAATATTCTAGAGACTCAAAGAGTTGAGAAAAAATATTTCTCTTTTGAATTATACTGATTTTTTTAGCGCTACCTTGCGAATAATATGATTTTTGAGCTTGAGGATTAAATCACAAAGTAGACAATGATTTTTCTCTTCTTTATGAATTCTGGATAAGAATTTTCTTTTTCAAATTGGGGGAATATCTACATGCATAATGTGTATTTATATATAAGCCATATGAATGTATAAATGATAATTTTATTTTACTAATGAGGAAAATCCTTTTTTTCCACTTATACCTAGATTTTCCCACAATCCTGAGCACATTGGCATTAATTATCTTCTGAGAGTTACCCATAACAATGAAACTTTTCACATTGATATTTTCCACATGTGCATTTTGAAATGTACACAGATTTGAACTTCAGGTAGCTGGAGCTCCTCTTAACAACTTATTTTCTCACCAGACCATTATTTTAAAAACAAGAAGAACCTCTTTTCTCTTTAAATATTGACTTCTTGTTTGAATGTCAAATATAGTGAACAGTCAAGACCTTTCTCGTCAAATGTGTGCAAAAATCTACTCTGGCTTCAAATTCATTTTAAGTATCTAGTTCCATTTATTGTATATCTACCACTTTTACATGTTTGAAAACAGAGGGTATTTTTTTTCTCAGACAGAAAAAGCACTGAAAAAATCATTACTAAACAGTTTAAAAAAACTTATTTGAAGAATCTAACAAGAGATGTAAAAGGCAGATATAACTAACTTGTCCTCAAAATTTCCTCTATAGAGATCATTTTTAAGTTGGAGTTAACACCTCCCTGAATTAATACATTTAGCTATGTCAATAAACAGTACAATAAATGGTTATGTTGTATGGCTTATGGTTGGCAACTCTGCCTTCCTCAAAAGAGAGAGCAATAGCATAGAACTTTTCAGAGAAAGAGTGTTCTCACATAACATCGCATTCTGACTGCTTTGTGACTTGCTATAATTGAAGCAGTGAAATTAAGCATTTGAACTTGGAGCTCGAGTCTAATATCTTGGCTTATTCGATTTCATAATCACTTTGTGTGTGTGTGTGTGTGTGTGCGCGCGCACGCATATGCACACCACACACTAGTTAGATAGATTTACCTGTACTAACTGAGGAAGCCCTCATGTAAGCATGGATCTGGTCATTGTGGTCCCAGGAATAACCACCAACATTTTTAAAAAATAACTATTTTATTATTATTATTATTATTATTATTATTATTATTATTAGAACTGAACAGCCAATGTCTTATCATTGATGGGTTGCTTTCTTCAGGATATGTTATATTTAGAAGATGATTAAGATAAAGTTATTATTCGACTCATTAAAGATTTAAAAAGATATTTAAGAGGAAGTATCTTTTTTGCTGAGTGCACATAGACAAAAGGTATCTAGAAGTCTATTGGTAAATATGACAGCCGTGAATATTTCTTACACAAAAGTTGGATAAAGTATTTTGACAAACATTTGATACCCTAGTCATATTACTTTGAATACCCTGAAAGCATGTACATGGTTGTGATAGATTATGCAAAGTATAGTTTGGTTCCAGACGGGTGAGACTTTTGTAAAACAGAGTTCTGACAAGTTATTACAAAAAGTTTTAAAATGACAACTATATTAGTATAATCTAAATAGGCTTGGTGCTGCTCCAGTGTTCTATATACATCTACACATAATAGGAAATAAAACAAGGAAAGCATTTTCAAAGGCTTCTTTTAAACAGTCTAAGCCTAAATTACAGACATTTCAGACACCTGAACCGAGACCTGGTGATGTTTATATTGGCCCCTCCTCACTGTGAGCCTTGGATTCCAGGTGCTTTCTCCCGGGAGAATGAAATGGTAAAAACTTGTTTAGCTTTTTTTAGCCTCTTACTAAGTGCTTTCTGCTTGCTCTTTCACCCTGGTCTTTGAAATGCACTGCGTTTGGCAAATGCCTAGAGGGACAACTGCAGGCAGAATGTTACACTCACTTCTAATTTCCTTTTCTCAGGGGTCCTGGCCCCCAGAGCCCTTGCTTTCTGGATGCCTGGTAGTTTTCTGATGCCCCACCTACCACCACCCATTTGTAAAACTCCAGGGTTTAGTTTTTCTCCGTTGGAGAATTAGTTTGAACAAGCTAGTAGTCCAAATAGCCTGCAGCAATCTACTGGAGGTATGATTTTTAAAGATGTTGAACATAGAGATGTTGCATATCAGGGTGGGGCATTTATACATGGGCTTCCTAATGAGAGTCTGATTTTTTAGGGCCAATGGCAAAGAGCCGTCAGTCTGATTATTGTGTCAGACTCTGGAAAAGTAATTTTATCCTCGGCTACTCAGGTTCTCTTATAAGGGGATTTTTCTAGGTTTATAACTGCAGACGTTTTAGAAAAGGGCTTCATAGCTGAGGAAGAAATCCACTCTCTACTTCCCAAATCTGCAGTCACTGTCACATGGGTTTTATTCTCTGGGGAGCATTGTCCTTGAGGGTTTCGAGCTCACTCTTGTATGCACTTTTCTTTCTGTAAATTGTAATCCCTTAAAAAGGGAGATGCTTATGCCAATGTTCTGCAACTTAGGGCGTAATTTCATCACCTTCAGTTTATAAAAATAACTTTTTTTTTCTTTTTTAGTACCCAGATTTTCATACTAATAATTTATATCAATTCTTTGATATCAGCTTCTAAATTAATGTGTCTGTGAGAAAAATGTGCAATCTATTTTACATCAGCTTGCTTCATTAAGAAAATTCCTAAAATATATTGAAATTAAAGGAGGGGGTTGTACTTTTTATCTATAAGGGTAATTTTAATTATATATGAATATGTGTCACATATAAGTATATAATACAAATAAAATATATATCACATATAAATATATCATGTACATAAATATAAAACGTTATGTATATGTATGTATATGTATAATATTCTACATGTGTGTGTCTACATATATGTATGTGTGTATAGAGATACACACATATAGAATATTATAGTGTACAGGACAGCAGGCATCCTATTCACACTGTATATTCACTCCTAAGTGAATTTCCTTAAACTTTTCCTATAAACCTATTAGAATTCTGCTGCACAGAAGCTACATCAGCCCATAAATACCCTAGAAAAGCCAGCCCATTTTTAAATATGGTTTTCCAGATCTCTCTCTATATAATGCTGATATGTTAGAGAATGTGTTTATGGTGTTAAGTATTTGTAAGATTTAAAATATATATATATGCATGCAAGCAAATGTTTTAAAGCTTGATAATGCTTTCCATGATTTATTAAAATGGTATTCAAGACATACTCATAGAATCACATGTTTTATAGGGTTTTAAATGTATAATGCCTATGATCATTATGCAAAATCATAGTCTTCTATCTGCTGCTCATGCCTGATTTGAAAGCCAGATAATTAAGTCCTGTCAGAGGAAGACAACAACATTCAGAGGCTGTACATTTTTCATATTTAATATCCATCCAACAAATACAAAATGTAAAATATGCTCTAAAACAGAGAAAATAATTGCAGAACAAAAATTATTTATTAAAAACCCCACAAATATAAAAGTATTGGAGTATTGGGTATGGGCTTTTTGAAAAATATGATTAAGAACTTTTTTTAAAAGATAAAAAAGAATATTGCTAGTATACTTTATGAAAATACTTAACTGTAAATCATCAAAGTGATAAATACAATAAATGAAATTAAGAATTCAATACAATATACAATGGAAGGGAAATGTAATAAACTAGAAGATAAGTCTGGAGAAATTCTACAAATTTAAGCATGATAAAAATAAAAAAGAAGTATGAAAAACACAGAAAAATGCGTTACAGATATTTGGGCTATAATAAAAGGTCTAACCTATAATTGGAGTCCTACAAAAAGGGGAAAAAGACAATGGAGTGGAAAGAATATTTAAAGAGATAATGTCTGAGAATTCCTAAAAGTGATGAAAGATATCAGTCCACACATTCAAGAAACTCAGTGAACCTCAAGAAGAATAAACATAAAGAAAACCATGTGAAAGCACAGCAATGGGAAACAGCTGAAACTTAAGACCAAAAGATAAACTTAACAGCAGACAGAGATAACAGACATGTTACCTGCGAAGGGCAATAACAGAACGGATAGCAAATTTTTCGAAGATCTGGTGTAACTGGAACAGAACCCTACGAGATGACTGAGAGCATAAAACACATCAGTGTTTTCCCAAACAAAGGGTGCAGTCGCTGGGTTCTTTATCCATCAATCCTTTTCACTCTTTGGTTGAACTGTTAACTTCCTGGCATTTCAGAATTTTCAGCCTGCTGGCAAAGCAGGCTTGAGGAGGCAGAGAAAGCCCTCAAGCAACTACGCATGGAAGGTCACTCTTGGAAGCCCTCTGGTAGACAATGCTGGCTACAGGAGATTTAAAATAAATGTAGACTACTTCAAATGACAAAAATAGCATGAAATGAGGGATGAGATAAATGACGGTAGCATGTTGTAATGTCCTTACATTGTCCAGGATATGATAATTTAAGGTAGTCTATAATAAGTTTAGAATACAGTAAACATTAAATAATAAATTAAAATGAGAACCTAAGAAAATGAAAATAAAATAAATGTAACTAATAAACTGGTAATAGAAGGCAGAAATCAAATAATAAGAAATAATTAACCAAAAAGAAGGCACGAAAGAAGAAAAAACAGGTGATACAATTGTAGTTGGTAGATTTGTAGATGGAAATCGTAGATGGTAGATGTAAACTCAACTATATTGTCATATTAGTGTAACTAGGCTTACATTAATGTTACCATTAAGAGACACAAAAACACCAAAAAACAAACAAACAAGAAATAAAACTCTATACTGAGTATAGGAGGCCCAGGGTAAATACAAGAAGTCAGAATGTGAAAGTAAAATATGACTAACAGTTTTGCCATATAAAGACTAACCAAAAGAGCAGAACAGTTGTATATACAGAGAATACTTTAGAGCAAAAAAAAAAAATTAGAAATGAAAGTGGTATTTTATAATATCAAAACCAACATAAATTATCTACCTTGACATTTTCTCAGTGGAAAATTACTTGACACCTTTGAAATAAAATCTTTCCAATGAAATAAGAAATATTCTATTAGCTTTCAACAATAAATAGGGTAATAGTGATTTTCTGAACAAAAATGTTTGTTCAGAGCAGTAAAAACATTCTTATTGACACATAAATGAAAAGAGATATATTACTACTTATTGGCAGTTATGGACTACCTATGTATAAGTCATTATTTTAACAAGATTGTTAAGGCAATGGATGTGGATATGGGAGAGAAAAAACGTAGTGAGAGAGACGCGACTCATTATTTCAACCTATTATATGGCATTATAATTCAGTTTCTGGTTATATTTATCCCACCGTTTGCCTTTTCTATCACAGATACTTCGTAAATGCTTACACTAAAGGTCCTTCTAGACATTCTGCTTCCTGTGGCAACATGCAGGTTAATGAATTGCTGAAGAAAAGTGTGTGAAAACAGTCTGTGACTCTGAATTTGTGATATCCCAACTTGACTGGATACTCAGTCACCAACAGACAACTGGCATTTAAAATAGTCACGACTCACCTCATAACTGCTGTGCTAACTCTGCCTCTGTTTGAGAAGTGGCTTCCTAAATCATGAAGGATGTCAAACCCAGACTCTCAACTGACTTTCTGTCACACAGCTTGTATGTAAGCATCTTCCCTGGGTAATAAGCATTTCCCCAGCCCCCAGTCAATCCCCATACTGGTACTCTAGATCTCATTAAACTTTTTCTTCATAATGACTTCACTCAATTTTTTATCTCATCTGACAATTATAATCAACCTCATCTTTCTGTGCGTTTCATTTCATCAGCATTTAAATAAATTCAAGAATTTTCCAATCATTTTTTAAAAACTTGAGGAACAACCTTCCTTAACATTCATTAGGGAATCTCCAATCTCCTTTCGTTCAAAGTTAGATTTGTTTAAAGAGCTTCACATTGGCCTTTTTTTCACTTTGCTCCCCATTCATTCTGCAATGCATTAAAATCTGGCATTTGTTAAGCATCTCTCAACAAGATGAAGATCTGCAGAACTATAGCTTAATCGCATGTGTGTGTGTGTGTGTGTGTGTGTGTGTGTGTGTGTGAGAGAGAGAGAGAGAGAGAGAGAGAGAGACAGAGAGAGACAGAGAGAGGCAGGCAGGCAGACAGAGATGATCTTACTTGGTATTTCACATGCATTTTATATGATTGCTGATAATTTCCTCTTTGGAGCACTTCCTTTGTTCCCTTAGTTTCCATAACCAGGTTCTTTTGGAAATCAACCTTCCTCTCTGGTTCCTTCATCTTTATCTTCTTATAAGCTTTTCTCTTTATATCTAAAATTTTCCCCTATGATTATTAAATAGCTCATGTTTTTAGAAAACTATTAAAAATATAATGAAAACTCATGTATTTGCTACCAGGCTTTTTCAACCCTCAACGTTTCCTCCCCCTGAAACCCACCCCCCCAAAATCAAAGAATTAAGATAATACACATACAGTTGAACAATTTTATATATCCTGCTTTGATCTCATTTCTTTAACTTCCTACCTATTCTTCAAAAACATACTTCTTTAAATTAGTTTTTTGTTTTTGAATCTTATCATTTTTAAAGATTCCACGTGTGCTTAAAAATAACGTATATTCCTATTTGTGGATATAGTTATCTCCATACGACCATCAGATCAACCTCATGCTGTGTTGCGTTCTAACTTCTACATTCACATCAATTATATTCTGCTCAATACATTAATTCCAGAAAGAATTCAAGATCTTATAGTATGAATTTATAAATTTCTCCTAATTTATTTTTTCAATTTTGTTTGATGTGACAAGTAGCTCTGTTTTACCATTTAGAAGTTAACAGTTTTCCATCCAATGTCTGGTATCCCTACATGATAAAGTTATTAATCATTTGTTCCTAGGTTACTTTCTCTAGCTTCATCTCATGCCTCTTTTGACTCATAATGTATGTACCAACATTTAAGACTAATATCAGTTTCTCCTACTTATGTTCTTACTTTTAAAAATGATTTCCTTTTAGTGCAGATTAGAACACACCTCTTCATTGCTTTACACATATTATCTGGTTAATTTTTAAGCGTGTTTTGTATCTCAACTAAGTAATCCATTTTTCCTCTCAGTCTCACTGGAGTAGATTTACTGCTGCTATCTTTTAGAACTGCCTGAACTTTGAATAAAAAAGCACTTAGAATTATTTCTCCTAAAGGTCGCTGTCTCATTTAACCTTTGAATTCCTATACTTGGCACTTGGCCATACAGATGGAGCTTCATAGACAGTGGAGATGTGAACTGACATAGAGCCACATGTACCTGTGTGTCTGTGTGACCCTGTGTTTACATCTGTATGTAAGTATGCACACTGGTGGTAAAGACATATAGGTATGGAATGTGAATTTATTCACAGTTCCTCATGATTCCGAGCTAACCACTGACATTAAGAAGTTAACTCCTTTAAAATTTTATCAATATCATAATAGAGAAATTTGTACTGGATTTAGAATCAAAAGCACTGATTGTACGTAAAGGCCATTTCTGACACCATGTCCTAATTATAAATGTAGTTGTGATATGCTAAAATACAGTCTAAACAAGAAGGCTCTTGCTGAAATTTTACTAATTCCCATAAACTCAGATCAACTTGCCCTCATACGTCTAGCCTTTTCTGAGCTACCAAGTAGATGTGATCACTGCTTCTTTTGCATTTCTCTCGGGGCACTTCCCTAAGTCTCTCTTGTTTCATGCATATCATCATTTTATTTAGCTACTTGATTATTAATTCCTAGTGTATTAGTTCCTAAAGCACAAACATTTGTGACTTACTCATTTTTCATTTCATTGTCATGTCCATTTCACTTAAAGAATTATGATCATACAATAAAATATAACTGAATTTATTATTAAAAACAAATCAATGCAGACTATGGTGGCATAAACATCTAACTTTCAAACTAAAATAACTCCAAAAGCCACTAGTAAGCAACACTATTTTATGGCACACAGCATTGCATTGTATAAAATTTCAAAAGATTCTACATATTTACCTGACAGTTGGGTTATGACCACTAAGGGAACAGTAATTTCAAATTCATAATACATGCTAAATAGTTCAACCTTTATACTGCACTGAGGTAAGGTTTGGTACATAATAATTATCTTCTTTTGTTTCATTTTCCGGAAGAAACCTATTTCAAAAACAAAGTATATTCTATGCAGTTGGAAATAAATTTTCCCTATGTTTCTTTTGCTCATGTGTTTTACGACAAATATGAGCAGAATTGTCACTAGTTGCATAAACATATTCTGAGGCCTTGGTTTACTTCCCGTTTGTCTGCTGACTTGCTATATAAAAAGTGTTTTAGCTCCTCTTAAAAAACTTACTGTCATTACAAAGTAATGATGGCCTTCCCCCTTTTAAAAATAAAATAACAAGAGAATATATTTGAAGTTTATTTTTTAATAGTGAATTGTTAAAGAGCTATGAACCCAGAGTCACATTTAGACACAATTGTGTGGTGGTAAAGTTAATTTAAGGAAAGGTATCTATTGTTTATCATTTTCCTACCTCTTGTCTGTCCCCAGACTCTCTCTCATTTCATACTATTCTCAGATACTTTATTCTCAGCTAAGTTAAGAATGGATAATGATAGTTTAAATACTACCACCCGGGAGGAAATATATATTTTCAATATTTTTTAACTACATAAATGGTTAGTTTATATTTGCTAAATTAAGTCAAACATATGTGTGTTGAAGTCTATTAACTAGTGCCTTTGAAGTTCAGCGTTTGCACAGAAATCATGATGGCTGAGACATGGTGCTAGACCTTCCAAAAATAGTAACGGACAAAGAAGACTACGTTCTGCCCTTACGGCGTTTATAAGCTGGGATGAGAGCAGGGCAAATAAATTAATCCAATAACCAAAATTAATCAAATGATCACCAGTATACATACATACGCATGCACGCACACCCACACACATGTATGTATGTGTTTGCTAACTGTCCTAAATGATGCCATGGCCTATAGAGGGTGATATTAAATCATACAGGCAGGGGACCTAACCTGGTGGGGTGGCACAAGGAGGTTATTTGTGAGACTGTCACCTGAAGTTGCAGGATTACATGCTCACTGACATTAAATAATGATAGTCTTCTTCCTTTGAAATTATTAAAGGAAATTAAAATTACTTGGAAAAGTAAACTTGTCGAATAAAAGAAGAAAAATAGTAATTAAGTCAAATGAGAGCAATATGTAAAGAACACTTCATTTTCAAGATGGTTTGAGGGGCTATTAATGCACTATTATTATAATAAACCATATGATATACTGATTTGAAAATCTTGATCTTGAATCGTGTGCCAAATTTTTGTTTCATTTTTGTTGTTGTTGTTTGTTTATATTAAGCTGTGAATAGTTCAGTTGATTCTTAATCATAACCTCTGGAACAAATATTCAGAAAGAGGTGATCCAGGAGAAATGAGGACTAGACAGACCCCTTTAAGAAATGCTGATCACTAGAGAAGTCATCTTAATTGAGAAGGAAATCGAAAGCATTGAAATATTTTCAGTGTTGTTCCCAAAATGTGACCATAAAAGCTTATACAACACAGAATAAATCAGATTGATTTTATTCCCAACTCTCTAATCGTCCTATTTGAAGATTCATAATAAACAAATACTCATTAAGACATGTAAGTAAACCAAAGTTCCTGGAAATTTCTGCTTAAAGATAGTTCTGAAATTTCCTTTAAGTTTTTTACAGGGCTGTTTACAAATTTAATGTAATCCACCTTTATTCCTTAACAAGTTATTTATATCCAGCATTTTACTGCTTGTAGCATAATTTTGACATGTCAACCTAGCCTAATCATATCAATTGGCAGATGAAAATAACACTGTCCTTCGAAGTTAAATCATCTTCCAAGATACACATATTTAGTGATATTGCCACTATTAGAAACAAGATGTCCTTATTACCACACTCTCATTCTCTCTTTTGCACCATTTCCACATATATTACTAATATTTTATCTTGATCATGGAGATACTGATTTTAGTAAAATTTTCATCTATATTTGAATTGAATAATTAAGCCTATATCATCAACACACAATCATAATATATATCACAGAAATAGTTACTATTTTTTATATTAATACGTTTTTGTAACTATTCTTGACTGATCATTTGGATTTCTAATTTCTTATTTCATCTACCAGGGGACAAAAGAGAATCAAATTGATAATCCTTTTCTCATTAAGGCTCCATGACAAGCTGTGAAGTGTTATTAATGGACTCTCATCAGATTATTGTCATTCGGCCTTCTGAAAGCTTTTAGGATTTTACAAACCTATACTATAATGTGATAGTTACCAAGGTGCTCCAAAATGTGGGCACTATAAAAGAACAACCAGTTTTACACTCACATTTATTTTCATGTGGCTATTTGCTGTCAATAGAGGGACAGACAGAATTACTTCTTAGTGGCCATTTCTTAGTGTTAGGTCTTAATTGGGCAGAAACATTTAAAGAAATGAAAGAGAAGAAATAGTCAAAGCAATAGTGTACCAGAATATTCTAAAATTGTGTCTTTTTAAAATTGTCTCTTACCTAATTAACATAGGTCCCCATAAAAAATCTAATGAAATTAATTGAAATAATTACATACCGCATCATCATACAAAGAACTTCTCTGTATTGCCATAGAACAGTGGAAGGTAGTGCCTAAACTTGGGAGAATATATCGGGCAGGTGTAGAAAGGTGACACTATTCTCTTACTTTTGGCATTGGAAGATAGTTTACAAAACAAAAGTAAAAACACACCCACACCCACACAAAAAGAAGCTGACTTAAAGGTATCAGTGCAATTAATTGGGGTCGGAGTAAGGGTAGGGCCCATACTGTTCATTTTCTACCAGGTTGGTGTTTCTTTGAACTGATTCTTTTTATCACCACCCTCTGAGCCCCGGTAACACTGACATCTAATACTGCAAACGAGCACACAGTGGTGGTCTCTGACATCCCATCGATAGTTAATGGACTTTTTATAACATTCATCGCATGGCTGATCAATGAAAACGAGGTTTACTTAGAAATTTTTAACTAATATCCATTTACATTCTGTCTCTATAAAGAATACCAGGATGGCCCTTTGAATTGCCTTTCCTCCTCAGTTTCTCTGCATTTACCTTTTCATCAGATTTCCCCCTGCATTAGAATTACTACTGACTCTTAGTTTCTTATCACAGCAAACCAAATTCTGCCTGTTTTTCAAGATTCCCCATGTACATCCTGCATATTGGCAGTCTGTGTCTTGCTTTTACTCCAACACATCCACAGGCACCTAACATTCTCAGCTGAAATTTGTACTTACTTTCCTGTCCCCCATGTTTATGCCATGCATGTCCACTGAGTTGGGGAGAAACAATTTCTCCCCCTTTCACTCAGCTCAATCTTATTCCCTTCCAAATTTTGTTCCATTGAAATTGCCTCTGATTATTCTGACATTTATGTTTCTTAGAATTTCTAACATTTTATAGCATTTTGACCCTTCAAAATAAATCATTGGTAAGAATATCTGCTAAGTTTGCTAATTATTTCATGTGCCTTGTTTTTCACCTCTTTGTACAGATTTGCATACTTTTTATGTTTGAGTCTGTGTTTTACACTTTCTTTATAACTAGCACAGTGATAAAAAAGTGACGTGTGCTGAGAAATCCTTGTCCATTGATTGAAATAACTGCATACCATCACGTTGTTTTGGTCACTAGCTGACAGGATCAAGTTTTAGAGATCCAGCTAAATGCCTGCCCCACCAACCTGCCAGAAGTTGATGCATACAGAGTCATCATCCTGAGAGCCAGACAACTCATTAACGTGAAAGAGACAGCCACATATTAAAAATTCTCTTATGGATGATGATGAATTGCATTAAATTTGATTCATTCTTTTGTATTCAAACTATATTTATGATCTATCTAGACATAACATGAGATTTTAATGTATTAAAAAACTTTCACTTATTTTCCTAGAGTTGTCATCTTAGTTTATAGTAAGAAGTTTAAAAAAGAAAATCACATGACTTCAGCTACAACCATTTTCTGCCTAGTACAGGAGAAGTGGAAGGATTTTTAGGAAAACTAAAACATAGTAAGATATTGAGACAATGATATTCCTGTTTAAATAAATATTTATGTAACAAATTATCTTCAATGGAATGGTAGCGGTATTCTACTTCCTAAATATACTTTTACTTCTTAAGATACATTATTTAAATACATATGTGTTTATATATATGTGTGTGTGTGAGCGTGTGTGTGCGCGCGCGCGCGTGCATAAACAACTATACATTTCAAATGAAGAGTATCATAAAATCTGAACACATCTTTTTTTAGCTTGACCTTAACATATCTTTCAGAATATGTGGATAAAATTAATAAATGTAAATTATGAAATTGTTTCACACTCTTACATTTTAATGCAAAATATAGCATAATAAAGATGTCTTTTCATTTGATTTTAAATTTTTTTTTGTCATTTGTATTCTTAATTCTCAAAGATTTGCCTTCTCACTGATTTCATCTTTATTGATCCTTTTAATCAATAGCTGTTTTATTTTTACCCTGGGAATAGTTTTCAGTTTTTTGCCCTTTATCTTCCCATAGACACTTCATTACTCTGTAGAGAAAAAGCTAGCACATTTCCCATAGCTTTCATCCTGTTTATTTTCTTCTCAAACTTGGTATTTTTTTTCATCTTCCATCTCTCCTCCCCATCCCCAACACATTCCATACTTCCTGTGCATTTGCCTTGTTAGACTCCAGAAAATTAGGTATGACCGTCTCACTGTCACTGTCTGTCTGTCTCTCTCTCTCTCACACACACACTCAGGCACACAGGCTTGCACACACACACACACACACACACACACACACACACACTCAACAAATGAATAAAAAACACATTTCTTGTTTAATAGTAGTTCCCACTATTACTAACACATTTTTCTCTTTTAATCAGGGCTTCATTTAATTCTACTTTAAAACAAAAGGAGAATGGAACTTACGGCCCTATTCGCTGGTACTTTTATCAAATTGTTTCCTTGGGGGGGACCCACAGACAAAGAGGGTGGTGAATGAAAAGATTAGAATTTGTGTTCAAACTTTCACACGGGCAGATTGTCACGCTCTTGAGCAAGCATTTGACTTTTCAAGTAAACTCATGTTCTGAGTTGTGTTGTTATTGTTCTTCATTTAGAAGAGCCAGAACTCTTATCTGATCAGTGTTTGTTTTAAAAGCTGAAGCTTCAATAAAAATGGTAGTTTGGCTGATTTGAATGTAGATGGTAGATGGTTTATAATCAAGGGAATATTTTCATTACAGAAAGTGCAGTTGGGACTCAGATGTGCAAATGGTGGATTCGAGTTGTATCTCCAGCCCTCTGAACAAAGTTGAATCATTCTCGCTGTCTTAGGACTAGCACTTCCTCTTCAAGGGATACGGGTCAGCACAGATTGATGCTATATTTTGCTATTGGTGGTGATCCAAGAATATAAAAGGAGAACATCTGGATTTCTGCCAGTTCCAGCCATGCTGAAAAGCTCTCTCCAGAGTGTGTATTTGTTTTTATAGATTCAGACACATTCTCCAAATGTTATTTTCCAAGGCAGCCACATTTCAAAACCGTGAACTTTATCTCATTAAGTGCTAAAACTAAACAAAATGCCTTTTAAACTCCCATGTGCAGTCCTGGTCCTGTGAGTCAAGCCACTTCAAAACACATGTTTCATGGTTGATGTAACTCTAATTCCCCTTCTTCCTGGGAATCACGACATGACTTTGAGAAACACTCTAAAAATATCTGTATTTGCTGTTTAATGATGATTAACAACTCTAAGGTGGGTTATTTTTGCAATCTTTCTGGGAAAAAAAAGAACTTAAAAAAAGGTAAATGTAGCAGCTCTTTGAAGCAGTTGGCATCTCAGAAATATAAGGTAGCAGTTTGATTCACAGAAGGGGGTTGGAAAATAAGAAGTAATGTCATTTCCTTAATGTTTTATCAGTCAATCTCAAATCCAAACTGGTAAAAAGAAGCCTCCATTTAGAAAAATTTTTTAAAGTCTTGAAATCTTCGTAATTTTTTTAAAGCTTTTAACTCATCTCAAGGACAGTCATTTAAGATGAGTGTTTGTCACCAATATGACTGGTGCTTATCCAAAAACTGAACAGAAATAACCATAATATTGATTACAAAGTCATTTCCTTCGGCTTCTTGGTGACTAGGTCAGTGTGAAATGGAAGAAACTGAGCTTAAATGTTTCATAACGCACTTCCAAATCCCTAAATCTATTACTCACCAGCTTAAATTTTTTAAATATTCTAATATAAAGTTAAACTACATTTTAGGTTTTGATTTAGATTATAAATCTAGGGAAATCTTGTTTTTCAAACTATTTGTTAATTCAACCCCAGTGCTGAGTTCATTATTAGCTGCTGGTCAGTGATAAATAAGAATTAATTTTCCTGATAGATCTGACTAATCATTTATATAACTTTAGCAATTTTGCACACTAATGTGATCACTGTCATTTAAACACATCTGACATTGTTTTGGTCCAACTCTCCTAAAAACAAACTTCATTATAAAATTCTATTATTCATACTTTCCCTTCCATTCAAAACACTCTGTGATCATTACATGTTATGATGTTTTTTAAATTAGATGGTTAACATGTTTCTAAGAGGAGGATGATGTCTTAGTTACACTGTAACTGGGAAAGATGAGGTTCTAACCACCAACTCTTCACCTGCCATGTGCCAACTATTCAACCACATGGGCCGTTTGAATCCCATGTAACATCTTGCCTATTTAGTCCAGTTTGTAGCCAAACATATGGCGAGTGGCTTTGGAGAAGAGTCTCCAGGATGGCTGGCTGCTGTGGGTGTCTTTGGGCTCGCATGCCCCATTTAAGTCAGTGCATTTCCAAATTGGAGCATGAGCCTTGTCTACTTGTGCTGAAATGTGAGGAGGTCCAGATTTTTTACGGCTTCTAAGCTCTCAGACAAGTATAATTATCAACACTCCAAAGAACTAGGAATATAAGCCAAATGCAAATAAATTAGGGAGTGAGAGCAGAAGAGCTGCAGCTGTTGGGTCATGCTGGGTGCAAAATAGTTGAGCATTTTCAGAAATCAGAGAAGAATGTCAGCACAGTGAACTGTCCATGATAAAATGGACTGTTCTTTAGCACTTTTCTTTTAGTCCTGGAGGAAATCAGCTTGAAAGGAGGATAGCTTTTAAATAAGAATAGATATGGCAAAAATGGGTGGGCAGAAATGGTAAAACTTCTGAATAGGTAAAACTTAGATGGTAATTTGGTGATTGCAAATTTTCATGGAGACAGGTATAACTGATAATAATGACAAATAATGATTTTAAAATTTATATTCTGGGGCCAGAATTAGAAAGCCTACTAAATCAGAATTACAAAGAATTAGAAATTCTACCAGATTTAGAAAGCCTACTTGACCTTTTCTATTATTTAATCATTTCTCCTCTAAATGCATATTTTCTGATTTCATGTTTATTTTTTTTCTTATGAATCTATCCTAGCTGGTCTTGCTCTTTTCTTGAAATACTGCTTATATGGAATGACATGCAAATGAAGGTCTTCAGACATCCATTTCCATGTTGCACTCCCTTTATTCTCTAGTGCAGGCATATTCTGTTCTATGATGTTTATGACAGTTCCTTTTCTCTTGTGATGGGGCTTGCTGAAGTCTTGGGGAGCCAGTCAGGCAACAAATAAAACTGAGTGAAAGACCTCAGGGAGGGGAACTGCATCATGCTGAACTGGAGACCATGTGCTCCTTGGAAAGCAAGCTTCCATAATGGCTGTCCCACCAGCAGTGTATGAGGGTTCCTTTTTCTCCACATCCTCTCCAACATTTGTTATTACTTGTCCTGTTGATCATAGCTATTCTAACAGGTGTGAGATGGTATCTCATTGTGGTTTTGATTTGCATTTCCCTAATAGCTAGTGATGTTGAGCATCTTTTCATATATTTGCTGTCACCATAAAAATAAATAATTAAGAAAAAAAAAAAAGAATGCTGCCACAACCCAGACCCAGCTCAGGTTTTGGTCATTGTTAGGTGGGAATGAGGACCTGAGAACTCAGAAATCTGGTGTATTATGAAGATGTATAATTTTAAAAATGTTGATGCGTTATTATGTTCTATCCTAAAGCATACTGATATTCTGAAAAGTGTTGCCAACATGAGTGTAATGGCCATCCATTTACAAATTTTGCTCTAAGACAAACAAACCTTGGCAGAATGGATTCTTACAAAGCATTCAGAAATATGAGTTTGTCCTAAGGAGGTTAGCAATTGTCTCTCTCATGAACTCAACTTCTCTTCATACCTTCTTGCTAGGAGCTATTCTCATCGCCTCCTGCATGCATGCCCTCGCCTGGGGATTCAAAGAGAGGCCTAACCTCATCAATTATACCTTATAAATATCCCTTAAGTCTGTACTGTCTTATCTGCATTACCATTGTTTTCCATTTAAGCTATCATCATCCTTGAATTGGAATATCACAGATTGACCTTTTTCTACTAATGTCTTACCCCACCCTCTGCTTCCTATCTTAGGTAGAATTTATTATTACTTTGTTTTCTCAGCACTCTCCTTTCTAGGCATTTTTCATGTCTTTTAACTCTCTATTCCTTATGCCACAGCAGCAGGTATAAATCTCATTCTAGAAGCTCAGTACAAGAAACCCACAGTACTCCATTCCCTAAGTTTCCTACTTGAGCCTCTACAATGGCAAGGAACCCAACTTCAGATACCTTGAAGCTCTTTTGTCTCAAAGTTGTTGCCAAGTTTCTGGAGGAATCTAATGCAGTGTCAAGATCCCTCAGTCACCTGTCATTTTAATTTATTGCTGAAACAGCCTTGCTCAATGCACACGTGGTCAGGAGGGTGGCTCATCTGCTGCTCCTGTGCTAAGCTCGGGCATGAGCATCGTAGAGAGGGTGGGCACCTCGGTGGGATTCCCAGAACTGGTCCACCTCTCTAGACCAGCACTCTTCAGCCTTTTCCCCCAACAATTTCCCCTATACAGCTATATCATCTACCTATATTCTTTTGTAACGTTTTGGGAGGCCACAAAGTGTCATAAAGTCTAAGACATATATTCTTTTTCCCACTCAAGAACCAATGTTTGCTCTCTTTGAGCAATATCACCCTTGTTGACAATGCACACCCAGACCTACGAGGCAGCCTTCCTTTATGGAGTTTTGTCATGTCCTTGAGATGGGGCAGGAGAAAGGGTCAGGGATGCTGATGTCTTAGAACAGGACACATTTTCTCAGCCCACCTCTAGCAGGGCTGATCTTTCTTACACCTTCAAGTCACTTCCCTTTGCCCTTCAAATCATCTGGGTTTTTTTTGTCTTGTTTTTTGACAATGTCCTTTGACGAACAATTAAAGTGACATACTCAAGTATTTGCATACAAATTCTATTTCTTCTTCTTCTTTTTTTAAAGCGCGAAAGGGCCACTCATCAAACTCTCCCAGAGGATGAGAAAAAATATTTGCCATTCATTTTCTTGGGGAGTAAATAAGAAAAGTCAGGTAAATCTATACATTATAACTGTTTGAAACTGTACATGTAGAATATTCTGCCAAAGGTACCTCTACTTCTCTCTACTAGATGATAAGCTTTGATAGGGGAAGAAACGATTTTCTCATCTTTGGAATTCTAAACCTCCGTAAAATTCCTGTCAAATCATAAGTGTGTAATGTTCTTGAATAAATAAATGACCTAGGCTGAAGGTCAGTGTATTAGTCTACTCAGGCTGCCGTAACAGAAAACCACGCTGAGTGGCTTAAACTACAAAAATTTATTTTCTCACAGTTTGGGAGACTGAAAGTCCAAGATCAAGGTGCCAGCAAGGTTGATTTCTGGTGAGGCCTTTCTCATTAGCTTGTAGACAAGAGAGTGAATCAACAATATTATGATTCTGACTCCAGAGTCTGTGCTGTTAGTCACCGTGTATCTGCCCTTTAACGAATTAACAACTTTAAACGGAAAGTGTGAGATTAGCCTCTAAATTGAATGAGTGGCATGACCTTGGACAAGTTTCTTATTTTCTTTTCTTAGGCTCAAAAGTGAAGATAGTATTGTTGTTTCAGGAATTTGATGAAAATATATACAGAAAATGTTCATCACTCTATCTGGCACATAGAAACTGCTAAGTATATGTGTAAAAAAATTTAAAAAATAACGTTTGACAATCGTCAGAGCATAACTTCCTTGGAGCAATAGAATGTTCCAAGATCAAGTATTTTCAGACCAGGCAGATCAGAGATGATTTCTCTGAATGTATTTGTGCCGCTAGTAGTAAAGTTATAAAAAGTCTCTCCTCTCTCCTTTCCCCAAAGTCAGTCAATAATTTTAAGTGAATCCCCAGTTCGATTTCTTCTACTGCCAGTTTCACTTTAAAGTAAAATGTGCTGTAGACACTTTCACTTTCTGCCACTGCACTAGTTCAAGCCACCATCACCTTTCACCTGGGCAACACAGGCTTCTGAAGCAGGAGGCTTCGTGTTAGCTCCCTGCTTCCCCTTTGCTCAATTCCAACTTAAAAAAAAAACCCCTCCATTTTAAAGGTATAAATCAGTTCACTTTTTCTTTCCTTAAGATCTTTACTTTTAGACTACCTTTTGCACTTCCTGTCAAATCTAAGCATCTTACCATGGCTCACACAGTCTTCTTGATCCCAGTCCTGACTGCCTGCCTGTCCATCGCTGTCATCTCTTGTCCCCACCTCCCTCTCTGCTTCAGCCACATAAGCTCTTGACTTATCTTCAAGTGCATCAAGACATTCCCTCCCTTAGGGGCTTTGCAGAGGCTTTTCCTCTGCTCTTCATAACACCGACTTCTGATCCTCCAGGACTCAAATTAGAAGTCTCTTCACTGTAGAAGACTTTCCTTCCTTCCCTTTAAAGTAGGTCCTATATTGCTGATTCAAAACCTGTACTCTTTGTATTCCTTTTTCATTTATCACAGATTACATTTTTAAATACATCAAATTATTTAGCTACATAAACTACATTTAGTTTTCCCAGTAGACTATAAATTTCACAAAGAAAGAGTCCAGTTGTGGGTACTTTGTAAACATATACTTAGAATCTATCACCATGCCTGGCAAAAAATAATTATTTAGTAAATATTGGTTGGATGAATGTACAAATGGACGAATGAATGAACAATAGAAAATAGGATCTGATTTCCTTAAGAATTTATCAAACAGACTTGATAGAGGAGGAATATAACAAATGTTTTACAATGTCTTCAGTTTCATTTCAAGTGTTGATGTAAACATTAATAAAATGTATATATAGCAGTATAAGAGGATGACTTGGCATTTCTTTCCTTGAGAGATTCTTTTTCTTTATAGATAACAATACGCCTTGTACACAGTAGGTACTCAGCAAATTCTGGTTGAATTACAGTTTGTCACAAAGAAAATATTCTAAAATCACAAGATGATTTTTGTTTGCCTTTTATTCTCAGTTCTTTTTTTTAATGCAGTTCCATTTAGGTAAGATAGCGATTCAATATTTTAAGAAATGAAATAGGAATTATGTTGAAGTGACATTTTAATATCAAAATTATTCTAAGAATCCTAACTTCATGGAGCTAAAAGCACTTTTGTCATCGTTGACACATTTATTATTTAAAACAAAACGCTGTGGAAACAAGTTTTATTATCTTAAATAAAAAATGAAGCTCAGAAAAGTTTTTGAAACTTGTTCAAAATCACCTAGCTATTAAAAAACAGGGCCAGGAGTAAAACTCCAATCAGATTTTAAACTCCATGTTTATTCTTCTATGTGACAGCTGTCTTTCTGATAAATGCATACCTTTCCTTGTAAATGCTTACCATCTACATGTACCATGAAAGAGAATTGTACCACGATTTTGAAATTCATGATTCGCTTTTCTGTGCTCTGCCACATTTCCTAAAACCAGCTGAATGTCTTGACAGATTTTCTATGGAGCTATCAGTTGGCTAACAGCCATCATGTACATAGTACTTTGGGAAAAGTTCTACGGCCTCTCAGCTATTCTGGATAATATAGAAGACAGAAAAGAAATATGAGACACAGACGCTGCATTTGATGTGCATAAGATATTAATTCTCATTCTCCTAGTGTTTGCTATTTCATGCTAAATGCAAATCACTAAAGGAAGTTCTGTGGCCCATCCAAGAGAAACATGAAGCATGCCAAAATGCTCACAACTGAACTGGGAAGCAAATCATAAACACATGGCATTGCTAAATAAGAGTGCATGCTGTTATATGGGTATTTGGAAAAAATAACTGAAAACTCCTGGGGTTAGAGTACTGGTGTGGAAATTCAAGAGAGGGAAGAGTAATATGGACTGCAATGGATGATGTGGCATTTGTCCTATACTCTAAGTACCCTGTGCCCAGGTAGACAAGACAGTGAGGCAGCAATCAGGGCGGGGCCTGATGTGAGCATCCCTTGTCAGAGACTGTAGATAATTTTAGACTATCTCTTAAGTATGAAAGAGTAACAGCCAAACCAAGAAGAGTACCATGAGATAATATATGGCAGTAAATCTCATGAGGGCTTCGGCATATCAAGGTGTAAAATTCGGGTGCCTTCGAAACTAGGCACTGGGGTTAAATGTCAAGCTATTGGTCTGTCTTTAACGGGTACACATTCCTGTGAAACGTTGCACTTCTCAAGGTCAGCTGTCAGTACAGAGAGTCGTAGGAACTCTACAATAAACTCCTGAGGGTTTATTTCTGAGACCCCCAAAGTTATGAGGCCGCAAATGGAGACACAAGTGCCCATAAGACAAACGTATTCACTAATTACCTGTATATAAAATCAGCTCTCCCCAGGATCTCAAGATATTTCTGGATCTGCAACTTGCTGATGGTGGACTATTGTACACTGCTGAAAACACAGTGAGGAAATCCTGCAAATTGGTTGCGAAATTCCCATTTCGAAAACAATGCAAAATTTCATGAAGCCAATGGAAATGTCGGAGAATACTGAAACTGCAGACTTCCAGTACACTAAATATAACAGTCACACTTTAATAAGTGACTTAAGAGGTTTATATTTTACAGTAAATGTCTACCTGTCTACCATATGAAGTTTTATACATTAAATGAGATATACACATATTAATGTGTAACCTATTTAGAAAGAATTTGAATAAGCACCAGCTGTGAAACTAATCTATTATCCTGTATTGAATAATAATCAATTATTTGTTAAATGCCTGTGGGAGCAAGAAAAGATAAAAGAATGCATTCCTTATACATTTCCAAGGACTCATCTATATATCACCAAAATTATAATTTGTTAGTCTAATTCATTCTGTTTTATAATAGGTTATCATAGCCTTCTTGCCTTAAAAGATATTTTAATTCCCAATTGTCATATAAACAATATTTTATATGACTATGAGAAGGTGTGTGTGTCTCTGTTGAGTGTATGTATACACGTGCATGTGTAAACTTAGTCTTATCCTATGAAATCTGAGTTCTCTTTAAAACTTTATAGTTAATTGGATGCTTTAAAGTTATAACATTATCTTCTAGGTGCCATCTAGGTGTTTATAAATATTAATTCATTTAATTTTTACAACAAGGCATGATGTTAATTCTGTTCTCATCATCACTTTACAAGTGACAAAACTGAGGCACAGAAAGGTTAAGAAACTTACATAAGGTCATGAAGTAACAAGGAGCAAAGTCAAACCCGGGTTCCTGGCTACGGTGTCCATTCTCTTAATCACCAACCAGTTCTTTGATCAAATAGTTGACTCTGAAAAGTGGTGTGATGAATGAAATTCTACCTTCTTCTTCTATTACAGGTTACATTCAGGACCAAGTGCTACTCAGACAGATTGTTTGAATCCCAGAAGTAGCTGGCAAGTTTTCTGGGTTCATTTCCAAGGCCTGGTGCATAGTTTCTGTATAATGAGTTCTTTAACATGTTTCACTTTACTTAGGTGATAGCTACAGGAAAATATCATGACCCTACAGGAAAATATTATTCCCAGACTGATCTTTCTATTTAGCTACATAAATTGTTTGATGTCAGCAGGACATAAATACAATCTGTAAACTCTGTGGAAGTCAATATTCTGAATAAATTCCATCAGCCTTTTAGAAAATAACAAACCACAAACTTGACTTTTCTTTGGTGTTCGCAGACAGGCACTGAACACAACGTCTTCTACCTCAGTGGTAAATTATGTCAGAGTCTTTCAGCATCATCCAGAATTACAGTAAGGAATCTCACCCTTCTGGAAGATTCTCAGTGATCCTATTACCATGAGTGTACTGAAAGGCTCAGCAACAACCCTCTGGTTTCTGCTAGTGTTCTCTGCTATACAGTGGTTCTTCTAAACTGTCACCACGCTCCTCAGGCCATGAGTAACCTCGCCCTCAAAAAGTTCCATCTCCTACTTTTCCTTAGATAAGTAAAAACACTCGCCGTGACCTCATTCCATTTTCTGCCTCTCTCTAAACATTTTTGCATGCAGACAATTCAGCACCTTCTCTGCTCATCAGGGAGGTTTGAACTGTGTGGCTAAAACTTCCCTATGTGCTAAAGACTCCATTCCTCTCTATTCTCTTTTAACTTACCCATCAAATTCTTCCATTTCTATTATTTCATCACTTTCCTTTTCAGAGTCCTTTCCTTTAGCACATAAGCTTTTACCTCAAAAAACAAACTCCTCACTATATCCTGTAGTCTCATCTGCCTGTCTCTGCTCTCTTTTCATTTGTGACATTTTCTCTTTTGCTTTCCTCTCTTTCTATTGAATTTTGATTACCCTGAAGTCTGGGTTTTCTCCTGAAATCTTTAATGGAACGACTCAGCATCCAGAGCTGCTTCATTTTTCAAAGATGTAAAATTATCACTTTTTGAATTCTCTTTATTTTTTCCATTTTATCCTTCTATCAAAACTCTTTCGGCTCAGGCTGAGATTTTTATTTCCCATTGTTCCTGAGACATCTCTTTCTAGAGAGCACATCCAAGTCAATAAGTCCAAACAAACAAACTGAGCAGATCCACCCTCAAACATCTTTTATCTCTTACCTCAGCAAATAGTGTAACTATCGCACCATCTCCCACACTGGAGACCTGGGTGGGGTTCTTTGATTCTTCCCCCTTATCATTAAATCCAATCATACATAAAAATTGTTATTCTAATCCGTCCCCCTCTTTTTATTTTTCCACTCCCTCTATGGAATCTTAGCTCTCCTTGACTCAAACAACTGTTTCTTGTTGTGGGTTGACTAGTGACCCTCAAAATTCATGTCTACCTGGAACCTCAGAATGTGACTTTATTTGGAAAGAGAGTCAGTCTGCAGATATTAGCTAAGGACCTCAAGATGAACTCATTGTGGATTTAGGGTGGGCCCCAGACTTAGTGACTGGTGTCCTCATAAGAGAAGAGTTACTCACAGAGAAGAAAGTCACATGAAGACAGAGGCACAGATTGGAGTTATCTGGGATAAGCCAAGGGACACTAGAGGCCTCCAAAGCTGAACGAGGCAAGGAAGGATTTTCCCCTAGAGCCTTCATGGTCCTGCGGACACCTTGATTTCAGACTTCTGGTCTCCCAGAATGTGATAAACTTTCTAATTTTTTAAGGAGCACAGTTTACGGTACTTCGTTAGAACAGCCCTGGCAGTCTAATAAATTTGCTGAGCGGCCTCCGTAACTTCTAACACCACATTTCTTTATGGAATGCTTTGATCACCAGCTGAAAGCTATTGAACTTCTCCCAGGAAAGATTCACACATGATTCCAAATTTCACAATCTCACATGTTTCCAGTAAGGTCGATCTATGGATCTTCTTAGTATCTGTGCAGCCAGTGAAGAACCCCTTTCACAGGTACAGTATCCAGTGTTAATACAGAGGACAATGCAGTTCTGATTGTGCCATCCTGACGGAAAAGCATTAACATCCTTCCTGAACTACCGGGCCCTATACTATAGGACTTCATTTTTATTCACCGTGGCTCCCCCGCTGAAAACTCCTTTGTTCCTACTCCTCCAAATGCATAGTTTCCAGGCTTCTGTGCCTGGCACACGCTGTGTGAGCTTCCACCCGCACCCAGCAACCTAATGAATTCCTAGTCATTCTTTAAGTTTTATGTTATTCATCTCAACTGTGAATTGAATTGCCTCATTAGCGAAGTATTACGTTGCTTTTGCAAAGGCAATTCAAGTCCTTAACTCAGACATATATATGAAGTACAAGGTGTTTTACAGTGAGTGTAAGAAACTTTTACTTATTATATTATATTGTGACTGTTTACATTTATATCCACCCATGGTTTCTAATTCCTTAAAAAAGAATTCATTATAATAACACAGTACTACATAGTCTCTAGTATAAAATCATAGGCTTTCGTACTAATTGGTACAGATTGACATCTTAGAATCATAACTTGTGAGATTTTAACTTGAGCAAATGCTTCAACTTTATATACCTGTTTTCTGTAAACTGGTAAAAAAATGCTTTATAGTACTGTTGGAAAAAAACTATTTGGAATGGCATCATATCTGTTGTAGGGATTAACTTTTTATTACATTTAACAATGTGTCTTGGTTTACTATAAGGCATTGTCCCTTCTTTTTCCTTATAATTTATCTATTGCATAAGCAGGACTTTGTCGATCGCATGCTTATGGCCTAGTTCGATACTGTCCCTTTTCTCTGTACTTCCTGTAAAATGATGCTGGATCCAGAGACTTGGATAGCTTTGGCATGATTATTATTGCTGTATGGCAGGATCTACAGGAAGCTCACACTATCTGATTGTCTCTCGTTTTGTGTCAGTGTCCATTCATGTTAACGCCTGTATGTATTAATTCATTGAAAGTGGAAAGTGACGGTATTCCCAATTCTAGTACTTCTATTTCTATGTATTGCTGGGGATACTATTATAAACAGATATACCTCATTGCCATTTACTTAGTGATCCAGTGGCACAATTCATATGGGAAAAGCAATATAAACGTTTGATTTTTCACATTAAGAATAGGTTCCTATCATCCTATAATTTTTTTAACTAACATTATGAACCATGGACTTACACGTATTTGGTGGGTTTGAGTCCTTTGCAATTTTTATCATCATTAAAGCTCAAATTATATTCCTTTCAGCCAGTGGTAGCCTCTTGAAGTTGATCTTGTCTCTTTGGCCTAAACTTAGCATGTCTTCACTATCTGCTGTTGTTAACATGTGGCTTATATTTAACATGTCCTTCCCCAGCCCTCGAATTATCCATTTTTCCAGGAAACTTTTCTTTTAGGGAGAAATGCTATTTCAAGACATTTGACCGGATGCTAGAGGCATTTGTTGTTATTGCATTGGTCATCGTTTCGAGGCCTTCCGGGGAACCAAGCAAGGAGTCACATGTGTACATATATAAAGACAAAGTGTTTCCTTAGAATATATTGATATTTCGAATTCAAAATCAAAACTAGGGAGCCTTCATCTCTTTTCAGTGACATGTGTGTCTTTCCTTCCATACCACGAATCCAGTTCTCAAGAACACACATAAATTTGCTTGTTCAGTCACAAATTACACACAGAATGAGTCATACCAATGTTAATGGTGAAAATGTTAATTTTTTTGCACCTATTCTCCCCATTCTTCCATTCTTTAATAGTTGTACTATATGTCATCAGTTGTACTATATGTCATCAGAGCACATAACCACTGCATAGTATGCTTGCTCTTTCTTAACCTTCATTTGGTTCTCTTTCTAGATCTTGGCACTAGTTCCTGTGATGTCTCTCTAGTCATTCTATATGACTATCTGAAACAAAATATCTAAAACATATTTTCTAGTCAACTTCCGAGGAAGAACTCAAAGGACAATATTCCCCATTTTACATGTTAATAGGTTTTCTGTATTTTTTTATGCTTAAAAGTCAGTTTTGTCGGATATAACATCCTTGGCTCACATTTTCTTTTCTTGGTCTTCTTTAATGTTTCTTGCTTTATTCTTGCATAACACATTGCTGTCCAAAAGCCTAATAAAAAATTATGGAGTTTTTTAATGTCCAAATAATTTTTTTTTGAAAGACCAATAATTGTATTTGAGTCTTCGTGCTGGCATGCATGGTGTGCTCCATCAACATGTAAATTAAAATCTTTTAGATAAGTTATTTTTGGTAAGTTTACTTAATTTATAGTTTTAAGGGGTTGGCCTATTCTAATTTTTCACTTAGAGACTCCTTCTTATTTTGGGCAACTTTTATCATCATTTTCTTAATATCTTTTGATCTTGAGACATCTTGACCTGTTTTTTGAGTATATCTTCAGAATATGCTTTCTTTGCCTTTAGAGAACTTATTTTTTTAACTGTATATTGTATAAGATCTAATACTTTTCCGTTGTTCATTTTTATGTGAAATTTATTTTCCTGGACTTTTAAAATTAGATAGCATTCTAACTTCATAGAGCTTCTTTTTTTTTTTTCTCTTTCTCTACCCTTTCTCCCTCCCCTTTTGTGATATAAAACTATATGGTAGTGTGTTTTCTGTGATTTCCTGGCTCTACACTATTCTAACACGTTAGTAAAACCAATTGCTGCTATAATAAAAATTACAACACACCTAATGGTATCGAATAACACAAATTTACTATCTTTGAGTTTTGGAGGTCCAAAGTCCAAAATTGGTTTCACTGGGCTAAAACCAAGTGCCAGCCTGGCTGTGTTCCTTGTGGGAGCTCTATAGGGGAGAATCCATTTCCTTGCTTTTTCCAACTGCAAGAGGCTGCTAGCATTCCTTGGCTAAGGCCTCTCTATCCATCTTTAAATCCAGCAGTATAGCATCTTCATATCTGACTAATAGTCCTGTCTCTCTTTCCTTTGTGATTATGTTGCTTGGGCCCATTGGCTAATCTCGTCTCAGTATCCTTAATTTAATCATATCTACAAAACTCTTTTTGACATATAAAGGAGCATAGTCATGGGGTCTAGGGATTAGGACACAGATATCATTGAGAGAGCCACTATTATATTCTATCTCCTACAGTGGGTATCTGGTGAGATTAAGAAAAAAAAAGAGGCTGCCACTATCTTCCCCAAATCCTCTCTTGAATCATATTATTCTCATCATAACTAAATACTGATGCTAGGCTAAAGTTTTGAAAGAAGATGAATCTGGAATATTCCAATCTTATCATACCTCCCTTAAATAAAAATATTTGTCTGGCTTAATATGTATGTGTTATTTCATTTTTATCTTATACTACACCAGAAAACATTTTAACCCTAAGTAAGGAGAGTGTGTGTGTGTGTGTGTGTTTAAAATCCTTCACTATAACATGGTAAGATGCTTTACAATAAATAAATATAAACGAAGAAGAATGTTTAAAGTTTGAAAATCACTAAATCACGACAATAAAAAGTCAGTATTTCATCCCCATGTTGGTTATAGACAAGTGGCAATGAAAAAGTTATGCCTCCTGTGTCTGGTCTGAATTAAAGCTCTTCTGAAGAAGGATGTGGAAGTCATTCCGGCTTGCATATGCTTTAATTTCTCTTATTAAGGCCTGCACAGAGTCAGTGTAGCTAGAAGGCACTACGCAGGCTTCCAGGAACTACAAAGTGTAACAGCTGGTTCCAATTACCCTCACTACAGTGTGACCATATACGCAAAGTTTCAGCTTTTTGTTTAAGTTTGCAAATTAAAAAATATATAATATTTTATGAAAATTTGAGAAACACTGTGGTCCTTGCATACATTTGTTTCTGTTAACTTTAAACCTTCTAGTTATGATCAAATACACAGATAAAGCAGTTCAAGTGAGACAAAGAGTCTAAGCTGGCAAAACAAATCTTTTTAAACTTTAACATAAAAAGCAATCATTTTTTCAAAGTTCACTTTCTGGAACAAACGTTTAAAGAAACATTGATTCTTAAGGTGATTATTTAACCACTCAGTCCAGCACCCTTGCATTAAGCATGTGGACAAGTGGGTAACTTTTGTATCAGCTGAGTAAGGCTAATGTGATCTGGCATTTCTGACTCCGGTGACCTTTACCAAATCATAGGTTGTCTCTTAAATACATCATATTGAACTAGAGATAACAAATACACATGCTGAATTGACCTTTTAAATAGCAATCTGAAGTTGAAAAATCACACTTTTCATATTCTTGAAGTTGAAAGTAGGCCTTAAATACTTCGGTTGTCTCAGTTAATTTGAATTCTAGGGTCTTTGAGGCAATATGCTTAAGGTCCATTTATGTTATCTGCAGAAATGAATGAAATATGGCTCACACAGTTAAGGAGGCATTCACTACCACTGAAACTGACTGTCTAATAGCTATCTCAATTGAATATACCTCAATTTTTTTAAGTGGAAATATAGCAACTTGTTCTGTTTAGAGATATGCATCAACTCTTTTAGTGACAAAATGACAATAAAATGCATCTTTTGATAAGGAGAAATGATGCATTGCAATGCAAATAGAATGTCTACCCAATTTAAAAACAAACCAATGTGAGTAAGAACAGAGTACGTTTATATAGAGGTCCCACAATCCCCCATCTTATAAGTATTTACTATTTAAACAAATGTGTTTTCTGAATAAAAGAAGAAAAAAAGAGTATTTAAGTAGGTATTCAGGGGCATAAATTTGGAGCTGCAATTATATTTTATAGAACTAGCAGTGGATGGATACTGTTTTGAGTGTCCCTAATGTTAATTATGATTTATTAGCTTGTGTAGTCTAGAGAGGGAGAACTGTAATAATCAGGCCTTTTTCCAGACATTTTTTAGTTACTATTAATTTGGAGGCCAGGAAGTGAAAATAAATTACTGCAGGCAAATAGATTCCCATTTGTGTAGTTTGGGCTTTTTCCATTTACACAGTTTCGATCGGCATAATAGAACATATTAATATGCTTACTTTTTGTATAAAACTTTTTAAAACTGGATGAAGAATATTTATCAAAGCCCCACTATGTAAATTTTATTAAAACATTTCGTTGACCTTTCATTATTAACAGGACAGAAAATTAATTATCCAAATGGCATTAACCTGTTCTGGGAATTCTACTTAAAAGGGTTTTGGCGACCTAGCTGTACCTTATTCTGACATTCTGATGGAACATACCTCTCCAGCTTCTTCCATATCTAGGGTACTGATTGATCTGGAAGTATCAGACACAATGCCATTCTTAAGCTGGAATTATTTTCTGCATATTTCTCTAATATATTGAATTTTTGTTTAGTTTTCATAACTTAAAGGCAATCTTACTTAATAAAAGTCTCATATAGTGATTAGGATCCCTCCAGGTCTGTGATTCTATGATCCGTAAAACTCAGAGCAACTCTGGAAGCTGAAAAGGCCCTTTAGTCATCAACCGAATCTTTCGCCATGCAGCAGAAGTGTGAATGCTAATGACCTATTTAAAATTCACTGTCAGAAATATTTCAGGTTGGTAGAAGAGCACCTAATATTTCATATTGGTATATTTCAGTAATAGATGATGACTCAACTTCAACCAATGTGTCAAGCATAATATTTAATATTCTTCTGGGAAGATTATTTCAAATTATAAATCAAAATCCAAATAAACAACAGTGCTTCACTTCAAAATCATAAATAACTGTCAAATATCAATGAATGCCTTATTATACAGATGTCAAAGATTGATAGATGGGGAGACTTGCTCATTTATTACTGCTATTTTCAAATCTGTTCATGCTTAGAAATCTCTCAATGTGATCAATAAGCAGCTTAATAGGGTAGCCAAGATCACGAGGAAAGATATCGTTTTTCTTTTCTTTCATCATCACCCTTCTTTTCTACATTCCTTATTATAAAGTTTTCTATTTCCTATTTGTAATATATTTCAGACTCTTCCACTACTTAAAACTAAAGGAAACACACTCACACACACACACACACACACACACACACACACACACACACACACACACACACACCTTATGGAACAGTCACAGTTGTAGGTCTAGAGTGCATGGTGGCAGGCTCCCATTCGTGATGAGAACATGAACCTTGAAGAACAGCAGGAAGCAGAAATTGAAAAAACATACGAAACATTTCATACCTCCTCTCCCATACTGAAGATGTATGTTTACAGTATCTACCCATCTTTGTAAAATTTTAGTTTTACTCAGGTCATGAAATCTGTTTTGGGTGTACACTAGAGAAGTGGACCATAATTCAGGTCAATAAATTGTCTGTTGGAGACTGGTTGGGTTGGATGGTGGTAGGAACTTGGCTAGCCAAGCTTCTCAGATTCTCAGAGTTAAGCTTCTGTAAGCGTCTGAGCTAAAGTTGGCAGTAGGAGAGCCTCCCGTGAAATCAAGAGGGATGGGCAGTGTGCTGCTTGTGTAAACTTCCAAGGGATTGTTTTCCTAGCCTTTCTTCGAGAGCATGTATGTGAATCTATTCTGTGCTGTATTCACAGCCTGATTTTCCTCTCCACATTGGGAAATACTCTGTTCTCAGCAGACTATTTATTGGAGAATGAGACCTTTGTGGACATACAAAAAAGTCTGAAAATGAAGAGGACAAGGACGTGGAGGTCTGATAAGGGAGAACGCTGGAACAGACTCTCAGACTAATATTTAATGTTAATAACCCCAAAGTGGAATATGGTCTTATTAAGCTCCTAGAACAGTTGCTTTTTACAGCTTTGATTTCTATTAGGTATTCTGAAGCAAAATCAAGGGCTGTGTTTAAACATTTCCCTAATGCAAAAAGCTTCTCATTCTAGGAAATGTCTTTCCTCAGGGCCAACTCTGGGGGGGTGGGGGGGAGTCACAGCAGGGGAGCTTTTAAGGGGATTTTTCCCTAGAATTAAAAATTAATTAACGGGAATTAAATTGCCCCGAGCCAATCTCAGGATAGATGGTTACTTTTAATATATAAAACTGTGCTTTAACTCAACCCAGGATTTTCAGGGTTAGGAGAGTGGGGAGGGTATATTCTGAACTACTCCCCTGCAGGCTTAGAGGTATCTTACTGATAAAGATCCTTCTGAGAAAAAAGAAGAGGAGGTAGGATAATTATGCTTCTAATTGAGTCTAAGGGCAGAATGAAAGGCCCTTTGGGTGGTTTAAGCCATAGGAAACTTCATTCCAGAGTTTTCCTCCATAGACACATCTGTGTTCCAGACTCTTAAACTCAAAGGGAGTAAAGTGAATCACAGGTATAACGGACTCCTCACCCGTTCATTCAAAAAGAATAGTCTTTTTTGTTTATTCGAGGAAAAGTACTGAGATGGCAAAGTGCTAATGTAATCTGTTCAATATCTGTGCTTTAGAACTCTTGAATAGTTTCATAAATACAAAAGGGATAATTCCTTCTCTGTGGACTCAATAGTTAAAGTCAAAAATCTTGACTTGGTAAATAAGCAATGACTAAGACTAAATATCTATGAATTCTTTTGTTTTCTCTCTTTATAAATATCCTATTCCTTTTTTCCTTCTCCCTCTTCCTCTTCGTCTTCTTAAGCCTCCTCCTTTCTCTTCTTGCACTAAAGCAGCAGCTGCTCCTTTTTCTTCTTCATGGATATGGATGAAAAAGTGGACGTGAGAGAGGTTATACAGATAGCATAAAATTTTCCAGCTTCCTGTAGTCCCAAGCATTCCTTGGCTGATAGCAGGAGTGAGGGGGCTGGACTAATTCCTCTGGTTAGTGTCACAAGGCCAAAGTCCAGGCATCGGCTGGGCTGTGTTCCCTTCTGGAGTCTCTAGGTGAGAATGCAGTCACTGGCTTCTGAGGGTTATTGTCAAAACCAGTGCCACTGCAGGATGGCCTGCCAGAGTGGTCTCTTCTCTGCTTGTAGAAGTTGCCACATATCCTTTGCTCATGGCCTTGTCTGCAGACATCAGTGGGCAAATCTTTCTCATGCCTCCTCTGTTCTCCTGCCTCTTCGTCTGCCACATCTCTCTCAATGACTCTTTTGCCTTCCCCTCTCACCTTTTTTTTTTTTCAGGGTGGAGAAGGATGAAAAGAGAGTTTGAAGGAGTAAGTGGAGGATATCTAGCAGACAATGTTACCCCGTTCAAATGGCTGTTATAAGGGAAAACCTAAAAATCTCTGTAAACATCTTTCCATTACAAGTGATTACATTGGGACCGACTGCTAGCCCAGAATGATCTTAAAGTCAGCTGCTTCGCAACTTTAATTCTATTTGCAAAGTCTCCTTTGCCACATAACCTATTCACAGGTATAACACCAATGTATGAAGACCCAAATCCTGCCCAAGGCACAAATCTTATGTTGCCAGTTGAATGATGGAGTGGATGCTGTAGGGACCAGATGGGTCGGAAATGAGTTTGTAAAACTTCATGAAAAATTCAGATGCTTATTCTGGTCTCCTTCATCAGTCTGGAGCTAACGTAATATCTAAAACTAGAGCTAGAGTTTCTTTTTCAAGACTTTATTTTTATTTATTTGTTTTGTCCAATTCAACATATGAGTTATCACTTGAGTTTCTCAAATTTTACTCAGTGGTACATGACTAATATGGTTTCAGCCTGGAAAAATTTTAATGTCATGTTACCAGTCAACCATTATGACCTTAGAAAAGCCTTAAAGATGCTTTTGAGAATAGTCAACGTGGGCAACATTTTTTCCCATACTCCTACCAAACTGAATTTGTTACAATATGATTTATATAAATAAACTAAGAATCTGCTTTATATAAAATAGAGCTCAATTGAACTTTGAGAAGTAGTTGTCAAAAATTGATATGTAAGCTTTAGACTAATCAGTATTAAGCTAATGCTTTTGAGAGTATCTATTATTTATGCTGGCTTTTTATTAAGGCATTAAATTGTTTCATATTTTTTACAAGTATTTTAATGACCACATAAATCTCTCTAATAATGTAATATTTTCTAATCCAGTTCCTTATTCTTGTGCATTTTAAATTGTTTCATCTTTTTAATTTCAACATTCAGACTATATTCAATCTTATTTTCTGGCACTGAGTTTTTCTCTCTTTGAAAATATTGTATTCTTTGATTATGATACATTTTAAACTGTAAGATTACTTGCTCCAAGTAGAATGAGACTTTTTAGTTGCTTTGCAAAAAAAATCAATCAACATTATCACCAGTGATAAAGAATATCAATTTTGCTGTATTTTACCAATATACCATAACTTTTTTGAAGTCTTGCCAATTTTGAAAAAGGAGTCTTTATTTAAATATGGTAAACTTTATATGTGATAAATTTCTGCTCTTTAATCCTTTTCTCATGTTTGTTTGATTTCTTTTTTTTAAATCAGGATTCTTAGAGACAAGAGTACAAGAGTAGATGGTTTCCTTGGGGAATTTTATATAAATAGCTTCCATAGACTAAAAATAGTTATACATCCCAAAGGAAGTTGGTTGATTTAGGCTCAGAAATGACTAAATTAAATAATCTTTGTCATAGCCTGAATTTTTAAAGAATCATTCTTAATTAAAAAAAAGGTACGCTGCCCTCCCTTTTTAAAAATCTTAATCTACACAATAATGTTGGAAGAAATGAGATAATGTCTATAAAAAGCTTTTGATTTGTATGATGGAGACAATCACATAAAAGTATGCTATTATTATTTTACTTTAAATTTCACTAAAATAATCACCTGACAGTTTGTTCTTTTGGTTCATTTAAACCTAAGGAGACTAAATTCTTTTTCATTTGTTTATTTTCTTCTCAAACTCACAAAATAACTAAAGAGTATATTTTGTAGAAAAATAAGTAAAAATAAACATATCACTTTTTTCATTATTCGTTCATTTACACATCATTTTTACATGCAATACATAAATGCAAGTTGATTTCTTAACAACTGTAGAATATTAAATAAGTGCTTTTGAAATATATTTAAACTGTCATTTTCAGTACACTCATCCCGTGTTTCTCTAAAGTCAAGCGTAGATGATTACCCTGAAATTTTTTAAAAATTTACTTTACAATAATTTTAGATGTACATAAAAAGTTCCCAAATACTGGATACCCAGTTTTCCCCACTGATAATTTACATTAGTGTGGTACATTTATAATAACCAATAAGCCAATATTGATATATTATTAACCAAAGTCCATACTTTATTGACATTTACTGAGTTTTTACCTAGTGTCCTTTCTTTGTCCCAAGATCCCACCTAGGATATCATTCTAGTCACCTTGTCTCTTTAGGTTAAAGCAGTTTCTTGACTTTTCTTATTTTTTGATAAGCTTGACATTTTTGAGGACTATCAGTCAGGTATCATAGAATGCCCATCAACTGGAATGTCTGACGTTTTCTCTCATGATGAGACTGGCGTTATGACTTTTGGGGAGGAAGACCGCAGAAGCAAAGTGCCATTTTCATCACATCTTATTACTATAATGTGGTTCATTACAATTGATATTGATCTTGATCACCTGACTGAAGTAGTTAGTGTTTGTCAGTTTTCTTCTTTCCACATTTTACTTACTGTGCATGTCACATGCTTAGGAGGTGGTAGTTAACGCTCCATGTGCTTGAGAGTATTCACAAAATTTGGAATTCTTCTGCAAGAGAGATTTGTCTATTTCCCCCCAACTTATTTATTGAATTATTTCTTTAGATTCATTGATATTCATTTTATACACTGGGCTTTAATGCAATACTTTGTTTTATTGCTCAAATTATTTTTTTGGCAATTGAGAGCACTTTCAATTGGCACCTGTGTATCTTTGACATATCCCCATCATTGTTAGGTTTTGTTTGTTTGTTTAGAGCGCTTCTTTACTTTGGGGCACTTTGAGATGCTCCAAGTCATCTTGTATATTCCCTGCCTTAGCCCTAGACTTAGTTGGTCATTTTTCTCATTAGCCATAGCTCTTTTGAAGGATGAGCACTGAAGAATGATATTAGAAACCAAGATCTCAGTGCTAGGTGCCCTGGGGTGTTCTTGATATCTGAGTCTGTCTTGCAGACAGAAAAACTCTTTGGACCATTCTCCCATGTGTATCTTTGATTAAGTACCTAAAGTATTTCTCTGATGGATGTTTCAGCTCTGAGCTAATATAGGATGTAAATATGGAAGAGTGTAATTGTGGTTTTATAATTTTTTGACATGGCCGACTATGAACATATATTGGCACATCAAGTATATATTGCCCTAATCTGGTCCTCTTCTTTTTCTGAATTATCGTATGGATTATGAAAGGTAAGAGTAGTTAGAATGAAGGGCTAAGATTGCTTGGGACTAAATATCTCACTCTTTTGGCTACTTCCCAGGCATTTATCCTCTGGCACCAGATTCCAGAGTATCCACAGCTCCTTGTGCTAGGCGCACCCATAGCAGAATCACTCACAACGGCCACGGTCTACTCCACTTACTTTCTCAAATGAAAATTGATTGAGCATTTACATTGTTTCAAGCACTATTCTAAGCACTTTGAATATAGAGTTGAACAAAACAGAAAAGGCCTCCACACCCTACACCATTCTAGTGGTGAAGACAGGTAAAAACAACAAAAAACATAAGATTATTTCAACTAGTGAGAAATATCATTAAAAAATAAAAACAATAGCATATTTTACATGTTCAGGAAAGGTGACTTTGGACTGAAACCTAAGTAAAGAAGTCAACCAAAGAAAAATTTATGGATGAGAATTCTAGGAAATAGACAGAGATAATACAAATAAGTAGAGCAACCTTGGTGTCTTTAAGAAATGGATTAATGGCGGGTGGGACCAAAGAAATACAAAAAATGAAAAGTGGCACAAAATGGGGACAGTTAGGTAGGAAGGAGATGACTTCATATATGACTCTAAGGATGTTTGGAATCTATTCTAAAGGTGATTGGAACCCAGTGGATGGTTTAAGCAGAGGGATGACATGGTATGATCTGGGGCTGCATGGTGAGGAATTATAAGAGGACAAATTTGTAGCTCTAACAGTTTAGCTATATAACAATGTTTCATGCCAAGGACTATCTTAATGACTTTACATATATGACTTTACATTTCATCATTACTTGAAATAACACTCTGAGGTAGGTAATAATTCCATTTATATTATAGGATGTTGAGACTCAGAGATTAAGAAACGAAGACTATTAGTGGAGCCAACATTTGAGCACTACTAAATTAGCTATTCCACAGGTTAATATTAAAAATCAAAAACTATGTGATTAAGCAAATTTAGAAATGTTACATATTGAAGAAATACTGAAGAGAGAATGTATTTAAGGTATGATCTCAAATAATATTAAGATGATTTTGGCTAGTAGTACCCACAATATTTTAATTCTGCCCTCAATCTAAACAACTTTACTCACAAGGCCTTTGAGAGGGATATTTGCAGGAGGAAGAGAGAACAACACGTTGCTGTTAAGCAGTGCTTTGTGAAATTCTATTGAAAAAGTTTGAGTAAGCTTGATTGGGCCAAATGGAGTCTAGACTCAAGCATCAGAGTTAATTATTCTTCTGCCTACAGGCAGAAAGGAAGATAAAGCCATTTTCTGGTTCCAGTTCTTAGAGCTGCCTACGCTACATCTTTTCAGGTTGGGAAAATAGTTTTTTGGCCTAACTTCTCACAGTTGGGATTGGTGTTTACCATACAATAATAAACACTTCGTAGGAGCCTTTCTACTCTTTATAGGAGGAAAGAGAATAGAGATTATGGCCATGTGCTGTCTTTTATTTTCTTTGGAATTTTTTACTCTTAGATAATGTGGCTGACTCAGTAAGGCACCCTCATGGGATGGGAACAGTTTGTAGTTAATGCTGACTCAATGCAATGGCGCTTGGGTTAACCCTGAACTTCCCACAGAGTTCAATACACTTTGTAGACTGTACATTAACAGAATGAAGACTCCAAGATCAGCAGTAAGATACCTGCTTAACTTCTTTAACCCATCCTTTCCCCCCAAAAAATCTTTCAATGAAAATATTTCCTTTTCTACATGGCATCTATTAATATTCTATAGAAAAGAAGTGCTGTCAACTCATATTGAGAAATCTTGCCTTGTATTACTGAGGACAAAGCCTAAAATTTTATCTTTAGAAGTTAAAGGTAATTCAGGTTAAATAATGCCTTCTCCAGCCAGTGACAACCTTGGCCAGAAAGACAGATGCTGCGATTTCACTTTCCCAGTGTAAAACTATCGTTTCTTGACGTCAATTGAGAAATATGATACATGCAGCATAAAAACTGATTAAACTGACAGAATTTACTAACGGTCTTAAATGTTGGGAAGAAATGGAGGGAGTGTGGTTACTGTAAAATCTCTGGCACAACAGGGCTAGAAGGGATGTTTTTTGTTCTTGGATGTGAAGTCACTTTGGAGAGAATTGGAGAGTGATGGAGAGTTGTGAGCCCACCTCTAACTTAAGGTGGAGAGTTTCCTCCATTTCATAAAGCACAAAGAATTTTCCTCAACTCTTTCCTAAAGAGTAAAGGAAATTAAAACAACAACAACAACAACAACAACAACAACAACAACAACAACAACAACGGGCAAGATAAATTTTTTTTTTGGAATCAAGCAAATTAAAAACACAAAATTCATATGAACAGCCTAGGACACCATTTCAAGTAAGCAGCCCTCCCTAAGGCTAGAGTTGCATCTTTAGCCATTTTTAGTGCTGTAAATAAGAGCAATGGACACCAGTAAAAACAAGATATGTGGAATTTTAACAAAGTGTAAGAAATTAAATTGTAATAAACTGATAGTCATGATATCATGAGGATAATAATGATATAGACTTATATATTGTATAGTTTTGTAAATAGACAACTAATGCTTCAGTTTTTCTTGTAAAGTTAGACTACGTTGAGCCTGTTATTTAGAGCTAAGAAATATCCTTACAACACAGTCAGTAATTTGAAAGTAACTCATGTCCCCTTACCTCACCTAAATAAAACACTGATATCAAAAGTCATTTAAATTCATGACATAAAATAAAATAGGGAGTGTTTTCTGCCTGAAAATAAATAGGCTTTTTTTGTATGGACGAAGAGTTTGGAGAAGACTGGATTCACACTAAAAGCTCAGATTTGATTTTTTTTTTTTTCCTATTTGGGCGTCTATAACTTTTGTTTTCGAAATGTTCAAAATACTTTATTTTTCAAAACAAAACCAGTAAACTTACAAGTACCTCATTAAAGATAAAAATAAAATTCCCTGAAAAATGTTTCTCTGTGCATTCTCTCTTCATCCTCACACACTATTTCTCTATTCTTTGCTTTGATAACAAAGCTCTATGACAAGTATACCCTATGGCATCAAAGTAAGATCACTGTTGATTGTGATTTGCTAATGGTTTATGTCAAAGTAGAGTGAGTGGCTATCAGTAGCCCAGATATTTTCTTTACACTGAAGTTGAAGTTTAACGGCATATTGACATACATTTTGGGGGAGCAAATATTATTTGTAACACAATTCAGCATGTTTCATTTAGCTCTTCTGGATTAAATAAGATTTCCCTGAAATGAGGATCAACATCTTTATTCTCCAAAGTACCACCTATAAACAAACTATTGTATGTATGCCCTCCATAGCATATCTACTATGCTGATTTTGAGTGACATAGTGACATATATTGTTTTCCATAGTGTCCTCTCCCTCTCTCTCTTGCTATATGTGTATATATACACACATACATATATGTATGCATATTTATATTTATATATGTGTGTAAACACATATTTTGAAAAGTGAATTTAACTTTGATTATTTTTTCAACAGTCATAGGATAATTATTAAGCAACTACTCTATGTAAATATTGTTTGAGATACTGAATATTAACAAAGAAATGTGTATGAGTTAATTATCTTTAATAAAACATTTGCAAACTTTAAGTATTAGATACGTGAGGGGGAAAAAGCACTTCGAAATCAAGAATATTAGTTGCAGTCAATTAAAAAAAATTAACTGATAGCAGAAGAGGTAGGAATAACAGTAGCAATAGATTTATCAAGAAGATAGAATTACTTTTTATTTATATTTCTACATAAATATTTGAATGCTTTCCACATTAAAATGTAAGTTTCAGGTTGGGCAAAGGAAAATAACCAAATGTTGTTGGAATTAATCGAAACAGAAAGCATATCTTTCTATATTAGGAAATGATCTTGAACATATGCTTATACTAAGGAGTCGTTTGTGATTTGGCATTTACATTAGCCATATAACTGGAAACTTGTGGAAATTCCAAGCTGCAATGCCATGAAAAATCAGAGAGCAGTGATGAGCCATAAAGGATGTCGTGTGAGAAAAGAAACAGACCCTGAATCCTGGCTGCTTTGCTCCGTTGGGATAAGCCCTGAGCTAACACGATGAAGCCATGCATTTCATGTCTGTGGAGGCCTGTTAATTTTTTTTATACTGCACGGACACACATTTTGTCTCTTTCCCTAGCCGGGCATTTTATAAACCCATGCTATTTGTCGACTAGGGACCAAATGAAAGTATGTATAAACCTTCAATAAGGATGTGTCAGTAACTGTATTCTTTTGTACAAAGGACATAACCTTGGTACATTCCTATTATACATTTTTCTTTTCAATTTACGAAGAATATCAGGATAGATTCTGGAAAAGTATTGCTGATATTTGAAATTCTAAATATAAGTATTTTTTAGATTTTTTTAAGCCTTATATTTTCCCTAACATTTTATGTGGTAAAATAGCTTTGGTTTTTGTTATTTTTCATAATACGAATATGAGTTTTTATAAAGGCACGCTTGGTTTAATATTTATGTGTTAAGGTAAACATGCATTTGGTGTATTTCATCACCATACTATATGCTCTAGGATTTAATCACACAGAATTATCTTTGTCCCCATGTCTTTGCAAACAATATCAAAAGAGCATTGATTCATTCAACTGGGAGTTATTATTAGTTCCCTCCAAATCCAGAGGCTAAAATGATTCCCGATTATTTAGTAATAAACCTAGGCAGTACAGACTCTGACTGCAAGGAGCTTACAGTCTAATTGACAAGAAAGATCTTTAAACAAACAAAACTAAAAAATCTATAAATCATGCCACAGTGTAAAATAGTGGAAAATACGGCAAAGGAGATGGTTAGTATGTGTTAAAGACAGAATGTTTTATACATAGTCATTCTCCTTGTGTACAACTTATTTCATAGTATCTGGATGACCACAAACGCAGTGATAGTATAACAATATCACAAACACTGAGAAAGGTAATATATCCCACCTGCATCTTGATTGTCTCAAATTAAGGGTTTTGAAATATTAAAGATGATCAAACGTTAATATCATGTTGGCATCTATTCTGCAGTTTCTAAGGTAGAGAATAAAGCACATGCTTACTAAGGAATGTGAACTTCATTTTACGGCAGAGAATTGCAGAGGCTTCCTGTTCACATTCAAACACAATTAAGGTGTTGCTTGCATCTGTAAAGCTTTATTGTCTGAGTCTTCCTTACCTGAGGGACCACTTATCTGCCTTCCACGAAGCCAATTTAGGAGCAGTTCTGCTGACAGTTCCCTGCCTGGATTCTGAGGGGCTGATGAGGCAGCACCACTCATGGCAAAATGCTCAAATTCTGGGGCTCTTGTTACTCTACCATTATGACCCAATGGATAGATAGTCTCAAATGTGAGAAGACACCCTCTGATGAAATACACTCGTAAACAAAGCATTTTTTTAAAAATTTTATCTTTGGTGAATGGCATCTCATATATCTCTCTGGGTACTGATATATTAATAAATGTGAAATATTATTTATTAGACTATAATATTGTTTAAATAATTTGAGCTTTCAACTAAAAAGTCATTTCCAAATATATTAAAACATAGTCATATAAAAATTTTCCAGTAATCATTTTATTCCCAGTCCTACAACACGGATGTGTGATGCTAACCATCGCCTCAAAAATCATGATTAACTAATAAGGTGCTTTTAGTGATATTTAAAAGTAAACCAATGTAAGTAACCAACTAAAAGGTAATTCTTTTATGTATTTTTCAATATCTAAAAATACTGTTACTAATCAAACTACTGTTCTAATTAATCAGAAAAACTGAATAGGAGCTCCTGGAATTATACTTTTAAAATTATATTATTTTATTTGATAATATTGCCCTGTGTATTTCATGTCAAGTCCACTAACAGAAGGAAATCAATACTTATTTTTTTAAAATAAAAAGAGGAACATAGAAATTGGTGTAGGTATGCTTTACTCTTCCAATTATGTGATTTGTTTCACTTAAGTCACTCTATATTTCTATTTATCATATATAAAGTGACAAGAAGAGATAATACTACTTTGAACTTTAATCATGTTACTTTAAGTAAAAATACACCATATACGTAGTTTAAAATGAACAGCAAAATGTTTCTATTTTCTTTAAAATATTCAGAAATTGTGCGAAGTATCCATATATATTGCCATGTCCCAAAAGACTGTTTTAATTTAGTTAGCTTTTCTTTTCATAGTTCTGATGGCTCTCAGGACACTAATTCACGATTATCCTCATTGCCAGATTTTTAGAACTCACCTTAGTGTAATGCACACTGGCTGTGCTCTTTTGTTGTTAAGTAAATATCATTTTTCAAAGTGGAGTAACTAAATTTTCAGGTTTACAGAGAAAAATGTCAGTTTTGGTTTCATAGGAAGATTTACATCAATACTTAATTACCTCTACCATCTATGCAATCTCTCTTGAACACAATCAATTTATTTCATGTCCTTGGATATTGCTTTGAGCACTGTGAAGCATGACAGAGTGAAATGAAACACTAGGAACAAAATGCAAAGGAGGTTAGACAAATAAAGAATATAAACGACAGCTGGCCAGGCACAGAGTTGTTTAATGAGATCTATATTTTAGGTCTTCTGCCTCAATGTATGACTTGGCGGTACCCACTAAAATTATTGAATCTCATTTTCAACTTGCTTATTTGTTTAGAATGCAGCTTAACAAATACACAAGTAGACATTTTGGCCAAAGAGAAAATAATTCAGTTACTGAGAGGCTGGATCAATGGCCCCGTAATTACTGGTGAAAGTCAGAGGAAGGGTTTGGTGTCCTCCATTCTTCCCTGTGCCAATGGCTCAGGCACAAAAGGTTGGCAGGAATCTCATCACATAGAGTGTGGTTCATCAGAATTATACTGAAATTACGGGAAGCCATCCTGGAAAATCACACACTGAAATGACACGCTAATACTTACAGAGGATCTCTCTTTTTGGAAGGTTAGTTCTGAGAGAGCCAAAATGACGTTGGTGAGGGGACCTGTTAGGTGGTGGTTACAACTACTAAGATCTTAAAAAACGACAGTGAATTGAACTATAATAATGATAATTATGACATCAGCACACCCTAGGTGTAAGTTATTCCTTCTATCTTCATTTTACTAAAGTGGAAGCTGAGGGACCCACAACCATCCAGCTAACAGGAGGCAGGGCCAGGATTTACACACAGAGTGTCCGAGCCTGGGGCCCTTTATGTGATACTGTTTCTAAGAATGAGTATGAAGATAAATGATAGATTCAACTGAGATTTGTAGGAACTGATCACCAAAAGGCTGCAATAAGTGAGGGAGAATCAAAAGCTGGGTATCTCAGTTTGGGAATCATCATTATCTACTGTATAACCAATGCTATGGAAGGGCAGTGGACAGAGAGCATGTGTGGGTTAGGAAAAAACTGCATCAAAAAATAGTTCCCTAAAAGACTCCAAGCTGGGAAAAAAGGGGGCTATAACGGTCATTAACCCAGAAACAATAATGTCACAGAAACCGAGGGAGGATGAGGTTTCAAGGAGGATGCTGTCAAGAGAACCAAATTCTAGAGACGGTATAATAAATACACAGTGAAAGCTGCCACTGCTCTTTGAGTTAATAATAAAAAAGGTCACTGGTGACCATGAAAAGAATGATTTCTGGCTGGTACAAGCCTGATCTAATTAAGTCCTAATTGGTTTATCTAGCATAGACTTAAAACGGAACTTTACCATTCATATCTCAGAGCAATAGGCTTGAAAAGGTGGGTGTAACTATGTGTTTTGAGTATATGCTAAAAAATAGGTATCACCTGGGAAAGCAAATCCTAAGAGATTTGTTGGGAGAGGGAACGAAGTAAAAAAGATAGACTAGGAAAGGATATACTAAGTAATATTTTAAAAAAGATAAATATAAATCTAAAAAATACATAGTAACTGATAAAAGACAATACACAACAGGTGACAAAGGGACCATGACACTGAATCCTTTGAGAAAGGTGTACTGCTCAAATTTATACCACAGGGCCTGGTCACACTGTGTCTTTTCTCGGAGAATTATCACTTTTGAGAAATAAGCTCCTTTCCTTTTCCATCGTTGTGCTACATCACTTTGGTGTCTCTGAAAAAGGTCTGTACTGATGGATTTGGCGGGGGGGGGCAGAAAATCGCACTAAATCACCACATCAGAGAGAGAGAGAGAGAGAGAGAGAGAGAGAGAGAGAGAGAGTGTGTGTGTGTGTGTGTGTGTGTGTGTGTGTGTGAGAGAGAGAGAGAGAGAGAGAGAGAGAGAGAGAGAGAGAGAGAGAGAGAGAGAGATTACAGAAAAAGAATTTGGATCATAAAAGTTACAGTGAAGTGCCTCATTTTATGACATAGCCTTTAAAAATCATAATTGCTTGAAGTCTGTTTCCAGAGTTATAAGGGCTTGAACCGCACTGTTTTCTAAATACTCAAATTTGGTCTGCAGCTTTATGACAGGAAGTTGGCCTTCAGAGCAGGAATGTATGTAAACAAAGAAATGTGGCTCACAGGAAGGTTTAGCTAAATCCCTAAGGCTGCTCCCACTCTGAGCCTCTTTCTGTATCTTGATTATTTGCAGATGCTTCACATGAAGCTAGAGATGAAACCCAATAGTTAACCTCTCAAAACAACCAGAGCCCTCACAGTCGGCCCTGAGTGTCAACCAGCTAAACCAAACAAGGAGAAGGAAGTCAGAAATTTAATGCCATCCATCCTGCTTCAAGACGAACAGGGTACCTTTTTGTCTCTCTCTCTTGGTAATCAGACCTTAAGACTGAACCTTTAAAAGAGAGATTAAAAAATCAAATAGTACGACTGTCTAGAATCATCACTCCAAACATGAAGGTTTAAAAGTTAAAGTCGTTTGGTCCTTTGACATTATTATAAAATCACACGCTGGCTCAGCTTCAAATCCTGTTGTCTTGTCAGAAGTGCATAGCTCTGCCTTTCTTGGCTGTAAAAATGCTAAGATGCCAAGGGCTACAAATTGTCTTACATAAAGTCATGGAAACTTCATCGAATCAAATAGATAAAGAAGGAAAAAGACATTTTGTTGGTCTTAGAATGTCTGCATGAGTGAAAGCACAGAATTCTCTGATGCCTGCAATACAGTCTCACACAAAGACATAACCCCATTCTTCTGGAAACTGTGGGCTGCTTTCTATTCCCCAAGCTAAGCAATTATGGGAAGTCGCAAGAAGGTAAAACTGTTGCTGCATTCTTGGAAATCTGCTGGTTGACATGCTTTGTGCTCACAGAACAGTGAAGAAATACAAAATACAGGAGAGCACACAGAAAAAGGCCCAGCAGAGGGGTCAGGGGCAAGAACCACCCCCACAATTCCTCCAGGAGCTCCCATTTCCCAAGCAATATGGGGGCAGATGCTGTAGATGCCCACGGGCCTTCAGATTAACCCCCAAGGAGATGCAACAAGGATCTGCTGCTTCTGAGACTGCTCCAGAGAGGCCGCTGCTTGACGGTCCCCACCCTGCTGGGTTCTGCTGGAAGAACATAGGTCAACTCTCAAGGAACCTCCAGCACCTAAGGGCCCTGCCAAGAAGTGAGGGAGCTGCCCTCTCTCTAAGGTGAGCCTGTGGACAGATCGCCAGGACGGTGGGCCGGGGAGTGAAAAATACTGCATTTGGGCTAAAAAATTATTAACAGACGTGGCTTTCAGCCAGCAAGAACGTGAGCTTCAACGTTGCATAGATGTAGGCAGTCACTAAAAAAAATAAAACCGTTTCATATTTACAACTTGGTTGTCTAACATTGCTCAAGATACTTATTACACTTTACAGCTCAGTTTTGGAATGAATGCATTGGACTCTTAAATTACTGTGGAATCTCATTTCTGTGTTTTCGATTTGTTGACACTGAAATGAACGAATTCTTTATCCACCAGTAGGTAATACATTTCTTTGTCTAGATATCTTTGAATCTTCGGGGGAGGGGATGAAATATGGATATTATGTTTTATAGATAAACCTACTGCCTTCTCACTGCCACAGAGAAAACTTCCAGGGCCTTGGCACTTGTTGACAGTTATGACCTGACACGTGCGAACTCTACCACCCGCAAACTTATCTCTATTTGCACGTGCATGTGCCGAGTGTGTGCACGCACACTCACATACTCTCTCTCATCTCACAGACATACACAATTTTAACTGTAGCTCTACTTCACAGTGACACGGTCCTTATTGTACAATGGGAAGGGGAAGTATGCATGGCATTATGTCACCTGACCACAGAAAGTAGACTTGGCCTGGCTTCAGCTGCCCTTTTCCTACCAGGAAAAAAATTCTACCCTGGCAGCCACCACTTCCTCCCTGAGAAGAGACCTTTCTCCATGTGGGCCAAGTGTTGTAAATTGAGTATTTTTCCTACCCTTAGGAGATTTTCATTTTTTAAACAAGTAGAACATTTAAGAGTGTATATCAACCAATTAAATCTGGAGACAGAGCCTGGGGGGCTGAGGGAGTGGTCACACACTGACTTGTCAATGTCTCCAGAAGTCCCCTGGAGATCATCAAAGTCGTGGCTAGAAACATAGTTATGCCAACAGAGCTCTGCCTCAAATGTTTGATTTAGATTACGTGATAAAAATGTCAAAATAGCATTTGTTATTTTGGTTCTTTTCCTAAAATAAAATATTTTACTTTCATTAACCTACAATGCTTTAAGTTTTATCATTCTTATAATTATCTAAAGGACATATTTTAGTTTTTCCATGTGGTGAATGTAAAATATCTAATTCCACTAATGCCAAATTTTTTCTTTTTGGTAACATATAAGTGTTTTTTGTTTTCTTAATTTGTTGAAAGTGAATTTTCAGTAGTAAGCAGTCATAATAATGTACTATTATTGTATTTCCATCTCCACTAGCAAAACCTATACCCGAGAGTGGACTTGCTAAGCTTAGACAATAATAAGACTCTACGTGGACTTTATGGAAGAAACAAAAAGGCAAATTATTTTAAGCAAATATTTATATTCAGATAAAAAACAGCAAATGAAACTGTACAGAACTGCAGAGTTAAGCCGGAGTTCGACCCCCAAATACCCACACTGTTGTAACTGAGGCCTACGGAGAAATTATTTTTCTGGAATTACCTAGTTAGGGGCAAATCCAATTCTCCTCCTTCTATGTCCAAGTGTTTTGGTGTCTTCATCTGTTTTGTTTTTTTCCTTTTCCCTGACTTAACCAGCAAATCATTTCTTGGACTGCCTTTTACCAGATTTGGATATTCCATGAAGAGTGGGAGGCATTCTGAGAGAGAATAGCTGCGAGATGCTAAAGACGTAGATATGGAGAAGCCAGCAGTAATTATAAATCACGGTGACTGCATGAAAAAGGGTCAACCCGGGGCACGTTGCGAAAAACAACTAGAGAGGCAGGTTTAAATCCCAAGTGCTGTTCCCAAAACAGGGCTTAGGAGGCAAGTGGAGTCATTGTGAAATCTTGAAAAACGCTTTTCTTTGAAATCAGAAATTTGGCAGCAAGATTTCTAAGTCTTGGGACTGGAGGTTCATTGAACAGTGAGGACTGGAAATGCTGTTTGAGTCATCAGCGTAGAGGAAATATTTGGAGCTATGAAAATTGAGGAACTCCCTGAGGGAGTGAAGTTAAAGGGTCGTCAGTAAATATAGAGTCATGGAGAAACTTTGACATATGGGCTAGAAGGAGAGAAGACACCAAAAGAGAGACAGAGAGAAAACCTAAAGGTTTTAAAAGGTTCAGTTTTGTGCAGTGCAACAAATGAAGAGACAGTTTAGGGAGGAAGACATCTATTAAGTAGAAAATGGTGTTTTGTGAGAAAAGTCTTTGTGAGCTTGCAGGCTGTAGAAGCACTAAGCTACAGCTTTTAGATTGTTTCAAAGGGGAAAAGTGAGTTAAAGTGTTCATTTATTCAACGGATGTTTATTGAGCAGCTGTTAGGTGCTAGGCATATTCTATTGATGCTTTTTATGTTATTTACGACCATCCTCTTGAGAAACCCCTTCATCCTTGACTTTTCCAGCACATTTATCTCTAGCAAATGTAAAGTATTGAAACAGGACAGGAGAGAAAGGAGAGAGCGAATTCGACTAAGATGGTAGCTGTGATGAGAATAAGTGGTCCAAGTCAAGATGTGCAATATAATTAGTAGTAAATTGAGTGCAAAACTTTTTTTTATGTAGTGGATTTTATTACAAACAGGGGAGTAGTTCTCCTTATGGGTGGTGCTAATAGCACCAAAGCCAAGACAGAGCTATTACCATGTCAACATGAGTTGATGGAAAGTAAAAAGAAAAATCGAATTTCCTTAAATTCTAACCAGTCAAAAATAACAGGACTTCAGAAGATGAAAAGAGAATGCTATCATCCCATAGTACCAAAATTTGTGGCTTTTACAGAAATAAAAAAGGACCAACATTGCCATGTCCTCCTTTTATTTAAACTAAGAATATTTTTAAATAATAGCAGACATATCACTTCTTTTAAGGTTCACTTATTTCTCATTATTCATTAAAATATACTTTTTTTTTTATCATTGACAAAATTTCACTGACCAATGAAAGCCTTCTGCCTCTGGCCCCCAAATACTGTTCCATTTTCCAAAACTAACAAAAACATCAAGAATACTTCATATAATATTAATTTTGAAGGCACTTAGTACTTTCAGAGTAACTCATAGCTTTGCTTTCATACCATTTTTATACCAAAATTAGAGCTGCCCAATAAAATATAGAACATCCATTTAAACCTGAATTTTAGACAATTTTTTAAAATATAAGTGTATTATAAAATTTAATAGAACAGACTTAAACTAAGTATTATAATTTACCTGAAACTGAAATTTAATTGACTATCCTATAATTTTTTTGCCAAATCTGTCAACTCTGACCCACGTTCCTATCAGAAGTTCCTATGTGCATCTTCATTTGTAGTTTACACCAAATTGCCTGTCAAAATGGATCTAGACTGTCACCAAGGATATCAGAGCATGTACAATCTCCAGACTTCTAAAAAGAGCATTTTCCTAGTTTCCATACCAACCTCAGTTTCCTTACAAGCATTTCTAATTAGTTATAAAAATAATGCAGTTTATGTACTGGCGTGGAAACATCTTAACCTTCAGTCACTGTCAGGGAAAGGAGCAGTGTTCTAACATTGATGCATGTGTGACGATTCATCTAAAGTCTATAAGTCAAGCACTTAAAGGAAAAGCATCTTTAATTTTTTAAGGAGAATTTATTATTTTCAATAGTCTGGCCATGCTTATAAATGCTTATAAATGCAGACTCTTCTTGGAGTCTGTGTACAAATCATCTACCTCCTTGCAAAGTGTGAGGTGACTAGGCTCATCTTTTTAAATGATTGGGATGAAGTGAGTTTTCTTCACTCTATGCGCACGATGGTCCTGCTACTGCCCTCAGTATTGCTTTAATTATTTTGCTTCCTTACATCAAACGCTAACACAATGGATCATTTGGTGTTATTTTCAGATAATGGATTGCAAGAGACTTATGATTCTTACAAACTTACTTCTGCATTTTTAGGTCTGATTGTGTTTTCTATTTTTAAATTGCATCTTGATGATCTTCGTATAGAAGCAGTCTTTATCTCCATTGAAGCCCCCACCCCTTTTTTCTGTAGCAAAGGAGGAGAAATACCATTCTTTACATTATACTTTTCATTAACCTCAAACAGACTCAGGTGGTGAGTCTGGAAGTCTTTGAAAAGACACACAGAGTCAGGGAGAGAGAAAGAGAGCCCTGTTTCCTAGCAATCTGCAGATGTAATTATCCTGAATATGGAGGAGGAAGCCGGAACAGCTGGCATGGATTTTTGACAACCACATTTAAATTGTTTATAAGAAACTCTCTCCAGTAAACACGAGTGTTCCAGATGCAAGGAGAGATTGCAGTATCTGAAATCTGAGACAGAACGTTTTTAAATTGGGCATGCTCAGAGAGAGTGTGGCAGGAGACAAGGCCATTTATAAACAGAATGAAAACCACAGAGGTCAAGGCCAGGCCTCTTGGACAAGCGCTGTGTATCTGCACCGCTGCCAAGGGATGGACAGTCTTAGGTGCAACTCATTAGAGGGAACTGTGGTCAGAAAAGGCCTGAATTAAAAAAGAAAATATTAATACAAATGTTCGATACTGTTACCTAGGAACGCGTTAAGAAAGCAAAGGGATTTCATGTAAGAAATAAGCCCTGGAATTCCAGCATCAGCAAGAATTCATGCTTCTAATCCCCCAGGAGAAATTACTTCTGATTTGAAAATTAAAGATTGTACGTTATAGTTTAATAGTGAAGAGAGATTTAATCCATTTATGCACCATCTGGAGAACTTAGGAGACGACGACGAGTTCAGAACACTTATTATGACGCAAGGCTATGCAGTAAAGTGGGCAGAACTTGGGCTTCCAGAAACTTGTTTACACATGTGTTGCAAATATGCATTGAGCATCTACAAGACCCAGGTGATGTCACAGGAGTGCCATTCAAATTCCTACCTGCTCTCGTAGAATTCCCGGTCTTGGGGCCAAACAGAGGTGGGTCCGGTTCACTGTGAGACCTTGTGCAGGGTACTCGACTCCAACCTCAGTGCCTTCCTCGAGAACAAAGCAAAGGTATACTTTTACCTTCAGTGACTTTTTCTTTTAATTCTCAAATATCAACTCTACTGGGATGTACTTTCATTCAATAAGATTCAGAGTTATTTTTTTGTGATGACATTTGACAAATGTGTACAGTAGTGTAACCAGCACCACAAGCATAATTTAAAACATCTTCATTGTCCTTGAAAAGTTCCCTGTGCCACCCTGTGGTCACTCCCTCCCTGAGGCCTAGACCCTGGCAAAGTCAGACCTGCTTTGTCACTATAGTTCTCTAAGAGTTCACGAACAAGGGCAACCAGACCTTACCTACTCTTTCACGTGTGGCTTCCTTCCCTTAGTAGAATGCTTTTAGAGTTTACCCTTGCTGTTTTGTGCATCAGTAGCACACCGTTGTACGGACCTTCAGGTGGTGTTCAGATAATTAAGAAAAAGTTTATGGAGAGGTTTGCAAGCACATCCTGATTCACAGAAATCGCTGAATGTGTGGTAACTATTCAATTATTCGATGACTCTCAGATTGTAGACATTTTCTGTTGCGATTTAAGAAATACCATATTCAAGAAATAATACTTTTGGCTGATGCACAGAGGTTCCAGTTAGAAATGAGAAACTGGGAAATTTAGACACTTTCTGGAAAATTTGAGGCTTCCTTTGATTCGGTTAGTGAACATGTTCTGTAGACTGATGTATTGAGTTACAGGTCTCGATTCTATTTTCAATCTGTACGTGTAGATAACATCACACTTAGAAATATAGAATCTCCAAGAGTCAGCCTTTATTGCTGCAAGCATGACAATTTATGTTGTTTCAACGTCAGCAATCAGAGTCTGTTAATGACATCATAAAACATGGCACGCCTTCTCTCTCTCGCAGGGAAGAAAATGAGGAAGTCTAACGCCAATATAGAAAATGACACTCAGAAAAGTGCTCACAGATACATCTAGAAGCTATTTTCAGAAAGAGGCTTCATTTCCTACATCTTATGCACTAAACGTATGTCTCCGAAATTAACTCGTTTTTTATGTGTGATCAAAATCCAAAGCGTAGTGATGTGAGCATTTCCACCATCCCCAAGTGAGTCTGTTCAATGCCTAGAATTGGGAGGCTAATTTGGGAGGTAGCTCGGCCGATAAAGCTTTTCTAATTCAAAGAGAGAAAGTACACTAGCTCAGAACTTGAATTTTGTATTTGGACTTTGCTTCTGAAAACTGGTGATTAAGATTTTCAGTTTGCAGCCTCAACTCTTAAATTAATCCAGGATTTATTAATGAGATTAGTAGACTGCCTGCCAATACAACCCGAAGCTTGCTACTTACATTTAAATGTGACTTCGCTGAAAACAGCTTAATCAGAACTGGTAGAAATGCCATCACTTTTTGTATGCAAAAAATTTATTCCATCATATACTGCATTTATGCACATGATAGTATTTTGCACTTTAGTTTGGCTGTTGATCATTAAAGTTTTGAGCCTGAAATTTTAATTTTTTTAGCACTTTGTATGCTGCTGCTTGATGAAAGACAATCGTTATTGTATGTTAGCTGCACATTTGCAGAGGGGCTGCATTAATGCACGTCTGTCCTCTTTTCATCTTTTTAAACAAGGGTTATATTTAATTACACGTAAGGCAAAGCCACGGAAAAATAAAATGCCTCTTCATTTGTTATTGCAAATCCTCACTTCACATTTTTTTCTCCAGAAGTTCTGAAGTAAAGCTTTCAGATTTTCTGATGAATTATTCTTTGACGTGAGAAATAAGATATCTCTATTAAATCTGTTGATCCCTTTTCAAGACATAGATTGTCTGACATTGCAGTATACACATATAGCACCACCAACTTCATGTTTCTGTGCTGTGCTTAAGCCAGCTTTAGACATCAAAGGTCTGCATTATACTGATGTGAACTGAACTATAGGGGTAAAGAATAGCCTTTTGTGGGGTAAATGGAGCTCAAAAGAAATAGCTAAGTGGTTATGCTTTACCCTGTCAGACAGCGGGTGTCATATTCAGTACGGTGAGATGGTCTTTCTCTGTTCAGCCTTCATTTCTCGTGTCTGCTCGGGTGAGATGGGCTGTGTCAGCACAGGCTCGCAGAGTCCCTGATAACTTAGATTCTTAATATACAAACCATCCCTCCAAGTGTGCAAGAGAAATTAAAGTCCAATGAGAAATATTTATGTTGTATTCTTGTAAATATTTGTTTTGAGGGTAAAGTTTTGAATTATTGTCTTTCTTATTTTTTTGAGTATATATACTTTTTAAGAAAGTTATTTAAATTAGTTTCAAGTGTAGAGTACATTGGATAGACATCTATTTAGTTCATAAAACGATCCCCTCAATTGCTCCCTTCTTCCCCTAGCTCTCCACCTAAACATCATATTAATGCTAACTGCATGAATATTAATATATTAATGCCATAAAGGGGCAGCATGGTTGGCATGTTTGTGCTTGGTGTTTAAAAAACCAGGTATGCTTAGAAATATACTAGAAGAAAATTCACTAAACTATTAACAGTGTCTTATCTATATTGTGAGAGTAAAGGAGATTTTGGTCTTCAGAGTATAATTTTTTTAACTGCATTATATCATCAATAGCAATTCCATTTCTAGTGATGTGTTCCTTTTCTATTATTATGTAATAAATTACCACAAACTTAATGGCTTAAAACAACCCATTCATCATCTTAGAGATTTCATGAGTCCATAGTTTGGGCACAGCCTAACTGGGTCCTCTGCTCAGAGTAGAACCACAATCTGGGTATCAGCAAGGATTGGGATCTCATCTGGAGACTTGAATATGAAAGAATCCAGTTCTCAGCTCATCAGATTGTTGGCAGTTGTTCGTTTGTTTTTACAGATGTAAAACTCATGGGGGCTTTCTTCTTCAAGGCTTCTCTGAACTCAGGAAAAACCTAACCCTGCTTCTAAATGGTTTACTTGATTAGGTCAGACTCACCCAGGATAATCCATCTTTTTATTAGCTCAAACTCTACTGATCAGAGTCTTTAATTGCACCCTCCAATCTTTGCCATATAAAGTAACATAGTCTTCAGAGTGATAGCCCATTGTATTCCCAAGTGCTTCTTAATTTAACTTTTCTTTAAATTTAGTAGTTATCACTCACACTCACACACACACACACACACACACACACACCACCTTTGAGAGAACTGATATACTTTGTTCCTCATAATAATGAGTGATATAACAAACAGAAACTCTTCTTTTTGCCTTGGCTGCCAAAATGTTTAGAACTATTGTTATCTTTTTATGGTATCAAATATCCTGGGATTCTTGGGTTTCTCAAGACACAGAACTTTCAGTAATAAAATTGGGCAATTATAGGCTAACTAGAATGGTTGGCCACCCTACTTTTGATTATAAAAGAAATATATATTTGTGTTTGAAACTTTAAAATTATAATTGAAAAATGTTTTAAATATATTTTAATTATATGTTCATAAATTTACAAAAATTAGTTTGACAAAAATGAGTTGTAGGCACACAGTCTAAATGGCAAATTCTATTTGACTAGTTGGATTAAGGACCAGAACTGAAGTGGAATAACTAAAGAGAAGGATTCAAAAGTCACTGATGTGGAGAAACAGCCAAAGAACAGATGGTCCCTTTTTGTGCCATGTTGAGAGAAGCAGGACATATATTAAGTGGCAGGGAAAAAAAAATAGTGGGGAAGACAGGAAGGGAAGCTTCAACTATCATTACTAGTTAGAATTCTTATTTCTTTTCAATTTTTCTTATTAAGATTTTATGTTCCTTGATAATTTCTTCATTGATTTTCACAGTTTCTTTTCTTTCTTTTTTTTTTTTTAACTGAGACTTCCTAGTCTTTAAACAGTGTTAAAAATTAATAGGTTAGGTAGGTGCTAAGAGAAACTGCCTACACTAAGATATCAATTTAAGACTTTTTGGCCTAAATATTGTTACTGTAAAGTGACAAAGCTCTGAGGATAGATGTTTTGGCTAGAAATGACGCAGGAAGAATTCCAGCCACTGCCACATATTGCAAAATGGTCCCAAGTGTCCCCGTATCGCCACTTTCTCCTCCTATGCTGAGCCAATGCACTGTTTTTCTATCCAAGTAATTTTCAGTAACACCCAAAGAATCCCCACCAGTGACTGTGTCTAACATAACACATGGCAAAAATTCAATTTAATGTGAGCAAAATGGCATCTCAGAAGTCATGCCTCTGAATAAAAATCTTCTTCCACATTCCGAAAGAGAGGAAAGGAAATGAAGGCCATGATTACGAAATTAAGAAGTCGTTAGCTGCTAATTCCAAGACAGAATAAATAAATAAAACATGCATATTTTATAACCTGGTTCCAGCATTACAAAGGAAAGCAAAATTATACAATTCTACCCAGAGAGCTTCTGTGTGATAGAAGCAGTTTAATAATTAATACTGTCTTTTTTAGAGGAGTTTTTTTCCATAAGATTCAAGACACATTCATGGACTCTCTCCTATGTGCCAGGGACTAGGCTGGCTCCTTTCATGTACATTATTAAATTTCACCAAACACAGATGACTTGTAATTTTTAAAATTCACTTTGTATCATACCATTATTTTACACTCGACCATTTGACTTAATTTCCCCATCAATGAATGCATCATTTCTGACAAGGCAGAGGTATAAGAGAAGGGAACCTATCAAAGTTGCCAGAACATTTGCACTATTTTGCTCAGTTTTCTAATTCAATAAATCGTTCTGTCCCATGGAAAATCGGTCACCTAAATGCAGATTTTTCATGCACGAGACTTGATGCCCACAAATCCCATTACTAAATAATGGGCTCTATGAAGCCTCATTTAAAACGTGCGCCCTGTGGTCTGAGCTGGGTTTCGTCATGTGCATCGTTGAATGAATAGCCCTACTGTTGGCTCCATCCCCACGAGCTGACAGCCCAGCCTTGGCTCTGGTGTAATGTTTTTTTGTTTTGTTTTGTTTTTAGGTAGAGTCCTTAATCACATTAGAAGCTATTATAACCCCCAGCCAATCGGACAGCTTGCTCTCTGAGTGGCCAGTCTTCCAGGGCCTCCCTGCTTTATGACTAATGGATTTCCATGACATTGATGAGATGACATTATCCTCTCAACATAGTTTCTTTTTGTCCAACAGTCGATGCTGCCTTTCTGTACCAACAGAAGTCTGGAACACACAGGAGAGTGTTCAAATACTTGGGGAAAAAGAAAACTCTTCTCCACACGTTTTTACTTTAGATATTGTTTAATTTGCTTTGTGCTCTGTGAAAGCAACTCTCAGTATCAACCTGCTTTTCTATCTTTTATGCTAGGATGGGGAAAAATTTTTTTTAAATGTACAGGCCAACTCGTACTGCGCTAAAGTTTCATGCCAGATTCTTCTGGGTATTAATAAATTATAGTGGTTTAAAAATGACCATATGTCATTAGCTGACGTTGGTTTTGAAAACTGGCTCTTCCTCTTATTACCTAAATAAGAGTTTATCCATTTGTCAAGTGTATGTAACAACAAATACCAACATCTTAGTATGTTTTAAGGAGTGAAGGAAATAATACAAGTATGAATTACTAGTGTACCTGTCACATGGCAACTGCTAAATACTTGTCACTATTATTATAAGACATTAGAAAAGTAATTTACTTTCTTAACACATCTAGAAAATCAACAATTTATGCCATAAATAAATAAATAAATAAATAAATAAATAAATAAATATATGCTTCACGGTACAGTTGTACATTTTTAAAAAGTCACACTAAAACATGTATGCAAAAAAATGTAGCATCCTTCATTAATAAAAATATTTTAATTCTAGCCAATCTATTCTTATAACAGCTGCTGATATTATTTCCATAATTCTCCTAAAACCTCAGAATAACCAATACTTTAAAAAATATTGTTCATGAGGCAAACTATTTAATGAAATATTATGCAGAGAGACCATTTCAGCATTTGTCCCAGACACACATGGATTGATACTTAAGGGCCCTTCGTATGACTAACGGACTGGGAAGATGAGGAAGCAATCCTTCCCAGTAACTTCCTAAGGAAGCTCGAATTGTACCCATCAGAAACGAAACAGAATTCTTTAAGCACAGGAAAACACCTGCAAAGATTATGACGCATAAGACACTATTCTCTTTGTTCTGACAAATGAAAAAAATCACACCTTCTCCGAGGAGCTCTGACACCACAGATGCGAGCAATTGGTACTGACCCCCGACACTGGCAGGCTAGACCCCTGGTGGCCCCTGACCCAGGCAGATGTGGGTATCTTAGAAACGACTCCAACAGCAGCTGTGTTCTCTAAGCGCTTACGTCCACATCCTCTACAGCTGTACCAAATGACCCCCACCTAGAACTTTCATGGATGCTGGTATTTAAAAAACGTTGATATTAATATTCTCTACTAAAGAGAGACCCAGTCGGCCTCCTCCTGACCCATTCAAGAGGTAGGTGACGCCTGACTAGGGTGTGGAGGTGGCTATGAGAAAGATACACAGGTTTGCCAGAAAAGATGCAGGAAAAAAACAGCCAAATGAGGGCCCCCACCTTCATTCTTTATCCTTATTTTTAGGAAAAATAGCCACCGCTCCATCCCCAACATAAACACATACATGCTAGCAGCTGTTTTTCTTTTTTTTTTTTTTTTATTTTTTCTATCCCCCAAAAAGAACTTTGAGACAACTACTTTCCACAAACAGGGCCTGGGTAGATTCTTTGGGAAGCCTTATTGGCAGAGGTGCCCAGAGGCCCAGAAGCCTTGCCCAGAGGCGACCCCGCCATTTATACTCAGGAACCCCGCTTCTGTTCCAACTTAGCTCTTGCTTGTATCTCCCTCCCGAGTAAGTCATACCTGGGAGGCACTGCGGCTTCAGGTCCAGACCACTGTAGTCAAGTGTGAGTCGCAGTAAGGCAAGTCGCAGCACTTTTGCTGGCGGAGGCTCTTGCCTTCCCTCCAGGGAAGTTTGTAAAACCCACACGCCTGTGAAGCACAACAGAGTGAAGCACAGTGGGACGTGGTGCCTGTGTGGGGCGGTGCTGAGGGGAAGGTGTCCAGATTTGGGCCCTGGACTGTAACCCTTGGGAATTGAAAACTGATGATACAGGGCAGATGTCAGGGTCAGTGAATGATAAGTAAAGAAGTTGTGGAGGAGCAAGGAGGCTTTGGGGAAAAGGCACACGAGGAGTGAAGAGGAGATGGGATACTTAAGGTTCTAAACAATTCTGGAACTAGCAAAGGGACCTTAATTAGGTGGGTTCACGTGTAAGCTGGTGTGATTAATCTCAGGCTTTTCATATAATGAGATTATTTGGAATCAATTCACATCAGGTGAGGCCATTTCACAAATATTGAAGCACATATGAATGTGAAGTTTTACTTGTGAGTCATTATAGTTATTTTACCTAATGCAAGGCCTAGGGACACAGGGAGGCTTAAATTAATAGGATATTAATCATTCTTCAGTTCAGTCATTTTCTCATTCAAGAGAAAAGGAGAGGTTAGTGCCCGAGCTGTGGGTGTTGAAAACTCCCTTTGCCTAAGATGTCACACAACTCCCCGTGCTTTAAAATAGCACAGCAACTGTCTCGGTATCTCTGTCAGGCTTACAGACTCTACCACAGTTGCCTGCAGATTTCCCAAACCTCTAGAAGTTGTTTTATTTATTTATTTTTTTTCCACTGGAGTTGCAAGTCCCAACAGAAAATACTCACCCAACTGATTTGCGTTAATGACCCTGATGCATCCCCTTTTCAGGTGTGCTTTCCTTTGCCACGTGGCTTGATTATTCCCCCTTCTAGAAGGATATGGTGTTTTTCATTTCCTCTGACTTTGGCCTTGGCCATGAGTTGTACTTTGGCAATGTGAGCATGGCAGAAATGACAGTGCCAACTCTGCGTCCATGTCTCGAGAGGCCTTGCAAGTTCTAAGTCGCTTTTCTGATCCTCTGACCTCGCCATCAATAAAGACTTGCCTCGGCCAACCAGCTCATCAAAGGGTGATGACAGATGTGTGGGGAGGAGCCGCCCCAGGTGAGCTCACTCTAGGTTAAGGAGCCCAAAGTGTCCCACAGGTGCATGAGCTAAATCAACTCTTATTTCGTGTGCTGCTGAGAACTCGCGGCTGTATGTCACTCAGGCTTATTGTAGCAATGGTCATCCGAGACACTGACCTTTCAAAATTAATCACTTTCTCCAGCACCGTGGAAGTGAGGCCGGCACCAAACCTTCAGCTTCCTTCCCCTCGGTCTCCCTCCCTGCTCTCCACCCTGCATGGGCACAGTCACTCCCCCAATCGACCTGTGAGTCCCTTTTATCAGGCATGGTTCAAAAAGAAATTCACTTTGCAATAATAGTGGAGAAAATACAAAGTCCTTTTTAGGATAAAGAATGGAAAGTCCATGTATGGGCTTATTCAACTCTCCTTGCACCATCTCCCGACTTGAACTGTTGTGAGGTTTATATCCAGTATTTACGGTTATCCAAATGTATAGCCACTTGAACAAAGCAAAAGAGACTTAAAACTTGTGATCACATTAGCAATCATACCCCTTGGGAGGGGTTAAGAGTGACTAAATCGCACTCCCGACGAGCATGGAGGCATCTCTGTAGCTAAGCAGAACCGGGTGACTGATGCTGGGCGCACCTTGAGTACACTTGGGAAGCCGAATAAGTTTTCCAAGCATCTGTGTCTTCCTTTGCCCAAATGTAGATAACATCTATCTTCTCAGTTTGTCCAGAGGGCTGAATGAGAAAAACACATTTGAGGCATTAGATGGGTTTTAGGCAGCTTTCTTTTTCTTACAACCAGGCAAAGATCTACATCCCACAGTATTCTTATTATACCCTTATTTTTGTTTAAACAAGTGATATTGTATTTCATGGTCATTACTGCTACTAAATAGTACAATTTATCATAAGTAATAAGCACTTATTATTATATCAGATGGACTCACGGAAACTTAGCCAAAGGAGCCCAGGAAATGTACCTTTTTTTTTTTTTTGCCCCTATTCTACATGCTCATGCTCAAAGGATAAACCCCTTGTGTTTTTACTTTAATTTGGGGTTCATAGAAACCTGAAAATTCAAAACCATACTCAGAGAAATCTGCCAAGTTTGTTTTTTTTCTAGTTGTGACTGTATCTCCTTATTCCTCTCTTATGTTCATAAGGGATGACTGGGGACTTAATATTGCTTTTCTTAACCATCATCACTTGAAAAGTTCATGATCCCCAATTAGCCTTTGGACAAACCATTTTCCCTACAAAAATCAAGGCTGGTGACATTATCTTGGATACTCAGTTGTAGGCAAATAAAAATTAAGTTAATTGTCTAAAATTAATATTATTTTTTAAATATGTGAATGTAATGTTGCTTGTTCTAAGAGCTTAAAAGTATAGTAAGAAAAATGTGTTACTTTTGTTCCTCAGATCTTTTCCTAATAAACGAATAAACATGAGTGACTATATTTTAAGATTTTCTCTGCTGCATAATCCCTTCTCAGATGCTTTCAGACACGAAAGAATTTCTCAAAGATCAATCTTTGGAAGAAGTTATCTTTTTAGAAAAGAATAAACAAAAGGGAGATAAAAACCTATGTGAAATTTCCCAGAGAAGCCCCTTCTACTTCACACTAATGGGTATGAAGGTCATATGGAAAAACAAACACCAAAATCTAAATTTTCAGGGCAAGAGAATTTATGCACACAAATCCTATTACCGGTTAATGGGATTTGTGGGGATCCCTAGTGACCTATTTAGAAAATTTACCCCCTGCTGTTCAAGATGAATATATTATGTGAACTAAACCCGAATACACTGTCCCACTGTTGGCTTTATCCCCAGTCTGTCAAGTGATCCTTCTATGAGACCTAAAAAATACTGGCAACCGCATCAGTTTGCTTATCTGACTGACAGTGTAAAATGACATCTATATTTTCTTTTTGGTTCGCCAAACTTGTTTCAAACATTTTGGAGACTATTTTTCCTTCTTCTTCTCTTCCCTTCCCTTTTCCTCTTCTTCCTTCTCTTCCTATTCTCTCCTCCTCCTTATTCTTGAACATAGAAAAGAAACCAAGCATTCCTTAAAGAACTGATGTTCTCTCCCTGCCCTTCCAGGTGATGTCACATTTCTCTTTGTACAAGCTCCTTGCGCATACACCTGTTCCCTGGGACCTGAGCACTAACTACTCATGCTGTCCTCTGACTGGAGACAGTAACTCTCCAAATGGCATTGCCCATGCTTCAAAAGGGCACATATCTACTTACTGGCTGGTGAGACATCTATTTCCTTAAAGCATAAATGTCAAATTCCTTTTTGGAACATAAAATCTGGTGGAAAAAAAAACTAAATCAATCTAATGCACAATTAAATCATCCCCCCTTAATATGTATAACTTTAAATACATTTTTACAGCTAAAGAATTAAACTAGGAATGATGAAATACCAGAAAAACATCTAGACTAACACATTTTACTAAAAGGATATGTGACTATATTACTTCCTATTTTATAATGTTTCATGACAAAATTTGCTAGAAACAATAGTGTCTTGAAACTATTGTTAGTTTGCTACTGATAGTTTGCTATGACTAAATTATGATTAAATTTTCAATAGAAGTTAAAGATTTCAATTTAAAAATTCTACAGATTACTTGAAAAATGGCTCTAAGTATTTTAAAAATTAAATAAAAAGTGTTCGTTAGACCCAGATGCTAAATAGTTATAATATTTTATCCCGGCAAATTGAGGGTTAAGCTGTATATATTCTTAATGAGAGAGTTTGCATGTTCTAAATTAAAACTTTCTAGCAAATTGAATAAAAGTACACTTCCTCATCTTGACTTCTAGTTGGCTAAGAAGAAAAGGGCTCATAGGCTGATGGATGCTATTCCAAGACCTGGAGCATATGAAAACTAGTAAGGCAAGTAGCCAAAACAAGAGGACAAAGATCTGGAGCAACCTAAATTTTCAACGAATATTTTTGTGTTTCAAAAACAATTTTCCATATTTATTTCACATGGGACATATTACTATTGACTTCAGCATTTGAAAGACAAATGCTGCTGATGGAGACACTGACTTGGTTAATTTAAGAAGTTTTCTTTAAAACTTTTGCACCCAACTCTGCAGCTCATCCTGGGGCAGCAACACCAGCACTCATGACAGCAAGAACATAATATAAAAGGAATTTTTGTTGTTTTACGAGCATGTGCCAAGCCAGAGTTCTCATTGTGTACCTACATAACCAGTTATCAAAACCACTGTCAATTCAGCTACAGGACACATATATTTTTCCTTATTTAGACCTGTAATTACATGTATTTAGTTCATACTTTTATCTTAGAAAACAGCCATAAAAATTCTTATTGGCTGCACACATAGGAGTAGGCTTCATTTACGCTGTTGAATAAAACTGAGCAATCCCATGAACCTGAAAGCCGTACTGAGTAGTAGAGGTCTAGATATACTAGTCTTTAGATTATGTGGTAACAAAACACATCGACAGGCCCCAAGTCCCCACCCACGTGTGTTAAGGACATTTGGTTGTACAGAGAGCTCAGCTAAATCTCACCTACTTGGTCTCTTTTTATTAAGCTCTGCCATCTGTGGGTGATTGGTAGAAGGAATCGATTCAAAGATTTGGGGCAACATTTCCTCCACCCTGGCCCAATCTCTTAGTTCCTTTTGTAAAATTCTAACCTCAGTTTTTATGTGGCCCAAACAATAAGCTTCTTGATATTCACAGTTATTAGTATCCCACTGTTCCATTTTAAGGGAAACACACTGAAAATCCAGCCTTTAAGTCATGTGAAGTTGTGTGCAGATTTGTGTGTGGATATAAATTCTGAACTTCTTTGGGTAAAAAAGAAGTGCACTGGCTAGATCATGTATTAGGAATACATTTAGTTTTCCAAAAAAAAAAAAAGCCCAATTGTCTTCCAGAGTGGTTGTACTATTTTAGATTCCCACCAGTAATGAATACGAGTTCCTGTTGCTCCACATCCTCACCAGCATTTGGTGTTATCACTGTTTCAGATTTTGGCCCTTCCAATAGGCATAGAGTGGTATCTCATTGTTGTTGTAATTTGCATTTCTGTGATAACATATGGTGTAGAACATCTTTTCATATGCTGATTGCCATCTGTATGTCTGTTGGGAACATTTCCCAGGGTGTACTAGAACTGACCTCCAAAGTAGGATGGGCCCCAGAGACAGAAGAAAGAGGCTGAGAACTCCAAAATTATATAGAATCTATTAAGGGAACTTATGGACAGAAACAGCATCTTGTACAGCAGCAAGAGGGAAGATCTATGTACTCGAAAAAAGGATGGGGCTTGTTATATATAGCCAAGTGGCACATGCTAACACAGGTGACTTGGAGCCATGGCACATGTTTGTTAAGAGATGTTTAACCAAAGCAGCTTAACGGACCCACTTATCTATGCAAGGGTATTCTCTTCAGGTGCTCTGGGCCCACCTCTTCTAGGGTGAACTGGAGGTCAGTTTGCTTGTAAGATGTGTACTTGTATTCATTTCACCTAACAGTATGTTCTTTGGGAGGTAGGCTGTTAAAGTCTTCATCACATTTTTGATCAGGTTGTTTGTTTTCTTGTTGTTGAACTTTATGAGTGCTTTGTGTATTTCTGATAATAGTCCTTGATCAGATGTGTGTTTTGTGAATATTTTCTCCCAGTCTATGGTTTTTCTCATATTTTTTAAAATCATAGTTAAACTTAAATTTTTATTCTCCAATGAATTTTCTCTAAGAGGTCTGTGTGGAATAAAATTCACATTTAGGTAGGTGTACCATAGCAAACAATATGGATGAACTTGGTTTATCTATTTTAAGAGAAATTTTAGAGGACTACTCTGTATAGGATTTTATGCTAGTCTCCCAGGAGAGATGAAAAATAAACCCAAGAGTCAAAACAATATGGAAGGTGTCACAATAGAAGTTTATATCAGACTTTAGTATTCTATGGGATCAGGAAGGAAGAGGCTTCAAACTTTCATCAGAGTTCAAGTAGGGATTCAGAGGAAAGGTGACGATTATTAAGAAAAAAAATGTTCTAATCATGTGTCTATCAACTTGATCAATTTGATTTGTCTCCCAGTGATAGTGGTCATCCTTTCTTGTTCTTCTTGGTACTTGCCTTTGTTTTCAGACCAGAGCTGCCTTCTGTGAAATCCACAAACAGCCTCAGTTTCCTTTCTTTGAAATGGCCCCCTTTCTCTTTATCTACAGTTCTCTCCCTCCAAGCAGTTTAAGGGGCCTGTTGATTTATCATTCTAAAGTCATTTTTATATGTTATCACTTAAAAGATGATTACTACTTGTAAATGCTTTCAGGTTCATATGAATAGCTTTGTTATTTATAAACTTCCATACGCTTGATAGGCAAGTTGAATCCATGTTGAATTCATAACTATTTGGATGTGTGTTTTAGTTTTCAAAGATTAGTTAGTGCCACATGAAGGAAAGAAATCAGACAAAGGCAAACTAATTAGTAAGAAATATCTGAGAGGAAACAAACCTGGACTTAGACATGGCTGCCAGCCTAAAAAAGCAAATGTTCTACCAAGAAATTTCAGAACGTTCCTTTCTTTTTCTGAGGCTCTCGGGATCAAAGATCAAACACTGGAAAGGTAAATAGAAATCCATGTAGCCACAGCAAATGTCATTTGTGTAGACCAGACTCCAATAACCACATTGGCAGAAGACTTGAGCTTTTTAATCAGAGACCAGTTGTTCCCAATTAAAGATGTCTTATTGAGACAGAGTTACAAAAGATCCATTCTATATTTTACATTTTCTACTAGTACTAGATGAATACTGAGTAATTTACAAGTAGAAAAATAAGAATAACTTACTGTACCAACAATAATACAGAGTGGTTTTTTGAAAACTTTATCAAAAAAAAAATCCTCAAAACTAGTCATATATGTGAATATGCAAAATCTGTCTTTCTTTTTTTTTTTTTGAAAAATGCTTTCTTGTTACTGCAATGTAAGATGTTAGATGAGCCGCTTCCTTTCACTAGTGGAAGACTATAGTTCATCTCCTCAAGACTGTACTACCATTTAATCCACCATAAATATTGCGGTGGATTTTGGTCTCTTTAATATAAAGATTTAAAATCAATTTATTTAGTGGAAGATAAGCGTATATTTTAAGAGACAAATCAAACTAAACAGCTTTATCCCAGTTACTACTCAAGATAGTTTGTTCCAGTATGGCTTCATTTGAATAGCTTTTTCAATAAATTTGAGCATAATTACTGAGTCTTAGAAAAAAAAGAGAGAATCTGGGGGCTAATGGGAGCCACTTTAAAAAATTTCGTCTTTCCGTCTCTTTGTCATACTCATTTTGGAGTATGTTTCATTAGTGTTTTCTCTTTTGGTACTATTTCTGTAATTATCTCTTATGAAAAAATCATTGTACTAATGGAAAAGTACTTTTTACTTCAAGGTCCAACAAAAACAAATTTGGAACTACAATATTTTTGAGGGAGAAAGGCTTAGCAAAGTCCTAATTTTTTTATTGTGTTAATCACAAGGTATGTGATAGCCAAGAGTGTTACTTTGGAGAATGTATTTTTTATTAAGTTAGGTTGGAAAGTGCAGGGGGAAAGTATAGGGTTTCTACCTTACTCTAAAGTAGGGTCAATTTATATCAATTAAAACAGACATTGGCATGATAGTTTCTGGGTCAATATAGCTATTATATATAAATATGTTACATATAGGTACATAATATGTATATTATATATAGTGGTAAAAAGAAAACAACACGATATATGACTCTTGGAAAATCTGCTTTGAATGGGATCAAAACAACTCTTCTGATCTGCATTTTAACTATAGTTTAACCCTTTGAAGCTATGGATTGAGAGAGTGTAGTTATCAATTTTCTCCTGTATATACAGTCTGTTTTAGAAATTGTTAATGTGCATTTTATATAAACATCACACCAAATGGATCACTTTAGTAGAAGATATGATGCCTTATACACACTGTATAATCAGGCTAGCATAATGCCTTGTGATGTGCAGATGTTTAAGACATGAGATGAGATGGCTCTAGATTTAAAAAAATCATGTTTGAACTCGGTGTGACTTTCTAATAAAAAGAAAACTGAAATACTACTCCCCCGTACACCACTTGTCTTGATTAATTTTGAGGTCTTACTTTGCTTAGCTGTTTGGATGTATCATAGAACAAACATTGACTTGATTGCATGATACCATAACTTCTTGACAATTATATTTTTATTATTTATTAGAATTGCCATGTAAATAACTGGTGGTAAATTGATAGGAAATAGCACATTCTATTCATGTAAAACTTGTAAAATTGGAAGTGGATAAAATTTCTTAGCAGCAATGAAATATATTAAAGAAAATTTATAAGTTTTTAACACATACTATTGGAGATGAATGTTAGACAACAAGATTTGTAAATGTTTTATTTTTTCCCTTCCTAATAGAACCTTTTCTCAAAGAATCCTATTATTTTTAAGATAAAAATGAGAAAGCCAAAAGATGAAATTAAAATCAGCTGAACTAACTCTAATTTATTATTTTTCCCATTTCCTTAAATGAAGAAGCCTACAGAAATAGTAACATTTTTATAAGAAACTAGAGACCCCAAAATGAAACCATATGTCCTGCTGAGGCTGGTCCTTAAGCTCAGGAAATACCAATTATCTTTGTTGTTGTTTTTTTTCTTTTAACTCCTAAAAATTTAGACATGGTTTTGAATTCCAGTTTGGCAACTACATGCAATTCCCCATCAACATCACTTATTTTATGCCTTTTATCTTTCTTTTTTATGTTATGTTTGATGTTCCCTCAAAGAATTTTTTTTGTAAATAAAAAAATGTGATTTTAGTTGTAAGTTTAGTTTTGTATCTTTCTTCACATAATCAGGCTGACTCTAAGCAAGATTGGAAATACCTTCTGTTCTATGTTAAAACTGAATGTTATGGCTGCTGAAGACTGATCATCACTCTTAGTTCTATAAGTTTTCTATGGAGTAGAATGTGCTATTTCTTGGATATCACTTTCCCATAAGTTATTTACATGGTAGTTCTAATAAATAGTAAACATAATTCGGTTTAAAGAACTATATCACATTGCTGATTCTCTTTGGGAGACATCTTTTAAATCCTCTTTCCTGATAAAATTTCCTGGCTAATATTTCTAAACTTATCCAGAATTGACCAACCTCAAGCTTCTAATTTTTTTCTGGGCCATAGCTATTCATTGATTCAGAAAATATTTATCAGCGAAAATATAGGATAACAAATGTGGTGGTGTAGCACCACACATGGTCTTTCTATCCTGGGTTTTCTGTCATTGGATGGTAAAGGACTTTTTTCCCTCTCCCCTCATTCACTTTCTTTCACATAAATGAATAGGTGGCAAGTGGCATACTGTTAGAATTTCTTCTACAAGCTACTCTTCTCCTGTTACTAATACTGAATTTCAGTATTTGGTTTTCAAACATTTTAAAGTTCTGTTTGTACATTTGAAAGGGATTGTTTAACAATTCAGAAACAACTAAAGCTCACTGCGGTCACTAATATTGCTATCATGCTGTGCAGTTTACCATTTGCTCAGCCAAGGTAGTAAGTTGTTGATTCGATTCTCACTAAAATTGTACACCATTGATTTATTATTCTTTCTCCTTGTCAAAGCTGAGTTAATACATATAGTCACATTAATATATATAGGCAAGGTCACCAGCTGGAAAGGAGTAGAATCGGAATTGAACCCAGTACCTCTGATTTTTGAATGTCTTATTTAAGTATCTTCTCATGAACTTCTCCATCTCTGCAATGATGTGCTACATTGAGACGATTTAATAGAATTTAGAAAAGTAGGAAAAAATACAATCGTGCTCTACCTTTCTAAATATATTTAAAATGTAAATCCTTTAGACTTTAATTTTTATAGCATTTATATGAGCACAATCATTTTGGATATTTCTCTTTTATACCTCATTCATCATGGATAAGATTATAAACCATGGAATTTTAGAAATATACAATTAGAAATGATCACAATCATAACTCATTCTTAAAATGAAATTGTGCATAAGGTATTAAATGCGTATGATGGACTAGAAGGCAGTTTGGTTTTATGTCAGTAGGGTTACAGACTACAATCTGTGGTGTACAGGGAAGGGAATTCTGTGCTATTTTCATGAGCTTCAGTTTTTTTGTGGTGAAAGAGTGGTGACAATACCTGTCCTACCTGCCTTTTTGTTTGTTTGTTTGTTTTTTTCTTTTGTTTTGTTTTGAGGATCTGATGAGCTAATGGTTGTAAAATCATGTTGTAAAGTGTCATAAAATATTATCTGTTATTATAGAGTATTCACTTATTAAATTTTTATACTATTTTATTTCTAGATAGCATGTTTATCTCTTGCAATTTCACTTGTGGAGTACTGTATATTTAAAAAAAAATACGATTTCTGTGTCAAACAAAAGAAGGCACACTGACATTTAGTAATAAACAGAACTGGGGAAATAATCTAGTCTCCAAGCCTCCCAAAGCAACTTATCTTGTAGGTTAGATTTACTTTAAAAATTGATGAGTGAGTTGGAGTTTATAGTTATCCCTCATTAGAACTCCAACTGGATAGACTACAAAAAGGACCAACTGCTCTCTGTAAGACAGTTTTTCACATTTCTGTTTCACAAAACAGATTTGAATCCCTAGCTCTTAAGGGGAGGAAAGAAAACAAAAAACAAAAAAACCTTCCAATCCACCAGCCGCTCAGAGCTGTGTAAAATGAAATGGAGGTGGGAGGACAAAACCTTTCAGGATGGCGCAGAGGCCATGTAAACAGATGTGGGCGCAGTGAATAGGAAAGGCTGAATAGTTGCTTTGTTGCTTGCTTTCTGTTTGGACCACAGAGGGTCCTCTCCATACAAATCGCTCTGGCAGATGATGTACCGCATACCTCTTACTGATCATACAACCTGGTCTGTGCTAAACACACACGGGCACTCTCAACTCTTGGCTCTGTTTATTTTAATGAATGTTTCTTGTAAGACCAAACATTTCTGGTAATTTGGAAAGAGAATTTATGAAGAACATAACCAAAAAGCCAATGTGATTTTGCTTGTTAAGCTACTGACAGGTAACCATGAGTCTCAGACTGCACTGTGCAGAGAAAAACACTCCACATGAAATTTTTAAAGTTGCATTTCTTATTGACAGACATTCAACGACATGATATCTAAAAGAGCGAGGAAAGGTCTGCTCACAGTAAAAATGTTTCTGAAAAGAGGCCCTGATATGAATGTAAACAAAGTGTTGAAATGAGCGGCACAACCTTCCCTCCATCCTTAAAGATGCTGGCAGAAAAGAACATGGCATCGTGGAGGTACTCTACACATGTCCACTGATTTATTCCAGGAGGAACTGTTATTGTTGCTGACTTGTAAAAGGTCAGACACCAGAATCTGGAAGCCTGCCCAGGTTCCTTTAAATAACCCCAGGGGCCTGGCAGTTTGTGGCCCAGGATGCCTCCTTGGGTGGTGAATAGGTGAGCAGAGCCTGAGGGAGGTGGGAGGAATGCCTGCTCTAACTTTTTTATACTCGTATTTCGAGCTGAATAAAATCAACACCAGCCTCTAAGGCTGGTAGTAGCCCACAGCAAAAAGGCATAAAACGTCCCTTCATAAATGTATACGGTCATATTCAACCCTTCCCCTGTAGTAGATTTTTATTTCATATGGAACCGAATAAATGAGTCTCCTGAAAGCTGGTGAATTTACAGCTTGAACTTACTATTCTTCCAGCACGGCTTTAACGCCACTGATAAAAAGGTTGTGTCTGCTTTGCAGAAATTCTCCTCCACTGAAACAAATCGGGCCTCTCCAGGCAAAGGAGAGGGGTGAAATTTCAAGAAGAACAAGAAAGAGGGAAGAAGGAGGATGCTGAGAATGTGCCCCTTTTCTCAAATGGCACAATAAATGATAATCAGTGATAGAAGGCATAATCTTAGAAGCTGTAGTTGACTAGTTATAATAACAGAAGATTCTCCCATTAGTGCCTGTACCTCTTATATTGTCCAAATATTTTTCTTTCAAACATTGCCTAACTTATGTAAGTGTGTAGAATTATTCTTTAGGAGAAGGGAAAAAAGAATATGGTCCTCTTGAAATTTATCTGTTTTCCCCTGGCACATTTAAACACATATAAACACAGTTTATATGCCCTTTAGAGATATTTAAAAGAATGTAAATAAGTTTGCCTTAATTTCCTGTTCTGCCACACACTCTGACTTGGTCCTTAATAAGCTAATATGATTTGGGTACAGAACTGGAAGAGGAAAAAGAAGAGAAAAAAAGAGAAGAAAACAGAAAAGAAATGGAGGGAAGAAGAGGAGGGGGAAGGACGTGCTGAGGGACAGTCTGAACCCGAGGCTTGGGATCTCTGTTTTCTCTGTCTGTAGAGTCAGCACTGTCAGCCTTCCCTCTGGTCCTCGCTGACCGGTGCAGGCCTGACTACCCATGACTGTGCGTCATGCATTCATGAGCCACTCTGACACCACAGCCCCTTTTGTTCAGAGCCAGATCATCACTCTCCCTTCTCTCAGCTGCCATATGGTGTGGTGAAGACCAGCTCACAAAGACAGCCAGGGAGAGCGAGAGACTGAAAGAGGAAGGGAAGAAAGACAGTCAGGAGATGGCAGATGAAACTGATTTATGTCCAGTGTGGAAGGGGCCAGTAGGCAAGGTGGGGCTCAGAAGCGAGAGGGGGCAGGGGGGACACGGAGGGAGCGTGGGGAGCGGATGGCCTTGGGATGTGAACCCTCTCCCAGATAAGCCAGCAGGCTGTTTCCCGCGAGAGGCAGCCTCTGCTTTTTCTCCAAGTATGGCGCTTAAAATGGAAAACATCCATTTTAGTCATTTGTCTTGGGTATCAATCTTAAAATTATCACTATTATTCCTAATGGTCGGTGCTTATGTTATTAGAGTTGGAAGTAAAATAGTTAACAAAACCAACATACTGTGTTTTTATATTATTCCCACATCCCTGCACTGGGATGAGTGTTAGTAGTTCGTAGGGCCACTCTTTTCATTAGAAATTTGTAGCATTCATGTGTTCTATGTACCCCACTTTCTATCTTGAGGACGTAGTGCTGATTTTTCCTAATCTCTCTTTCTCTTAAAGTTGGAGTCTACCAGAGCCTCATCTTTGGATTTCTTTCAGCCGTTTCTACACTTACTCCCCTGGGGATCTTATCTAAATCTCGGGATTTAAATACCATCCATATGATGACAACACCTAGAGTCATCTCTCCTGAACTTCACTGGCATATTTCCAGCTGCCATCTCAGCATATTCTTGGGTTTGCCTGAGAGGTGCTTCAAACTTGCTATGCCCAGATCTAAATTCCTGATCTACACCCACGAACCCTGCTTCTCTTGTGGGCTTCCCAATCTCAGTCAGTGACAACCCTATCCTGCTCGCCCCTCAGGCCCAAATCCTTGAAATCATTCCCTCTCTCACACCACACCCAGTGCGTCAGCAATCCTTGTTGCTTTTCCCTTCGAAATGCATCTGGAATCCAACCACGTCTCATGGATTCCATGGTGACCATGTTGGTCAAAGCCACCCGTGTTTCTCTACTGAATTATTGCGATAACTTGCTTATTTTGTCTTTCTGGCTTTATTCTTGCCCTTATGCTGTATTCTCAAAGAGCAGCCTTGTGATGCTTTTTACGTCCTAGCTTATCCTTCCATGTATAAAGTCCTGTAAACGGTCTAGATGCCCTTTACCCCTTTAACTTTGTCTCAGCCCTACTGGCTTCCTTTCTATTCTGCAGATGCTCTAAGCACATCTCTGCCTTTTGTACTAGCTGTTCTGTCTTCTAGAATGTTCTTTCCCCAGATTTCCTCCCTTCTTTCAAGTTATGGCTTATAATGCCACCTTCTCAGTCATCTTATCTGACTCTCCAGCCAGAATATATCGTACACTTGCTACACTTCTTTTTTGCTCGTCCATTTAAAAAAAAAATGAAGAATTGATTACGTGAGGTGCCAGGACTGACTCCTACACAGTATTCTCCAAACTGAACTGACTTTAAGATAAAAGAAAAGCTACAAATAAAAGAGAAGCTAAAATTAATATTCTGTAGACAGAAAAGTAACTAAAATTTAGAAAAATGAAAGCAGCAACCTAAATTGGCCTAAATATTATCCCTCAAAACAGATAAATGAGAAACTTAGAAAGAAAACATAAGCATCATATTATAACGAAAATACTTGGCATATTCTAAACATTTAGAAAATGGTAAAAAGATGGTATTCCTCTGTTTGGAACTAGCGTATTTCTTGTCTTTTCTTTTATTTTTTTCTATTGCCACCATGTAGTGAAAAAATTTGCTGAGTATATAAGTTATCTATTGAAAAAGTACTCACAGCATGGGGAGACCATTTGAAATCAACACACCAAAGTCATCAGAAGTTACTTTTACATGGAAGGGTCCTAAGTCCTACTGTAGTGACATTGGTTAATATCCCAGCTTAAATGTTTTGTTGCCTCAATAGCTCAGTCAAGATACTTAATTACTCTGAGCTCTGCTACCTCATCTGTCTTACAAGAACAATATCTACCTTACACCATTGTGGTGATGGTGATAATTAATGCCTTTAAGACATGTTCTGGCACAGATAAAACACAAAAAGTACACTTATTATCAGTATTAATCTAATAAAATGTTAAAAGACATATAAATGGTACAGGTATGAAAATCAGTTTTAATCAACACCAAAATTTAGAAGTTCACGATATTTCCATTTAATGTCACATAACCAGCTCTTTATGGTTTTAACTACAATAAAGAAAAAGAGAGAATCCCTGATTTGTAATAAGGACACCTTGATCATCATAATAGTTTGTTTCTTCTCAAATGAATCAAAATACACAGAATCTCTAGATAGCATCTAAAGGTAGAATTGCCTACGCTCAATTGAAGGTGTGTCTCATATCCACAACTTGGTTTCTTTAATTTTTCAAGAATGAGGACAACGTATTTCAAGGAAATCAGCACAAACCTGATGAAGTCAGAAACTCTGGAGAGCTTCAGTGCGGGACACGTTGAGGAAGGGTATGGTCGTAAATGAGGACCCGTTTTGTATCTGTCACAATTTTTTTTCTCTCTCACAGTTCTGCAGGCTGGGAAGCCCAAGGTTAAAGTGTCTGCGGGTTCAGTTCTTAGAGAGGGTCCTTCCTAGCTTGCACACCTTCTTGCTGTAAACTGACATGCCCAAGAGAGCTCTGATCTCTTCCTCTTCTTATAAAATACCAGTTACATGATCTGGGCCCCACACTCCTGACTTCGGCTAAGCATAATTACCTCTCAAAGCTCATCACCTTATAGGTTAGGCTTTCACATATGAATTTGGGGTGAAATAATCGTTCAGTTCTCAGCACATTGCTGAGCAGCAGAGGACCTGAAATGAATTTGTGAACTGGTGGAAACCACTACTGATGAGAATAGTGATGGATTTCAGCTTACAGACCCCATCCTTAGCCGGTTTCCTCCTTTGCATGTCTGCTCTTTATGCCTGTAGTTATCATTTCGCTTAATCTATCCACTGTTTTCACCTGCTGTGGAATGAGTCTATGTGATGCTGTTTTTCAGCACTCACCACATTGTTTGAAGCATTACAGGGCCAGCTTATACATCCTTTCCCGCTCCCTTCTTGTAGTGGATTTCATTTAGCTCATTCTACATAAATTATCTAAGTAGTCATGATCTAACCTGGGCAAATGAGCAGTAATGCATGTCAAAATTATCAGATGTACTAAGTTCCAAGGTCTCGTGATTGAGCGAACAACTCCGTGTCATTTGACATCTAAGCTCCATGTACAAAGTATCAGGCTAGGCACTTTTATTGACCTTTCCTCATTTAATATTTGTGCTAGCTTGTAAGACTTATATTACCATTTCCATTTTTCAGCCACTGAAACTGAGATCTACGGTGGTTAAAATACCTTATCTCAAACCACACACCTAACATAAAAAGAGAACCAGAATTGGACTCATACCTTGTGATTTCACATCCCAACAATTCCACTACAATAAGCTAATGTCAAAGAAGGCCAATAGATGATACAAATTTTACTTTATATTGACAAAATTCAATCCCTCGGTTATTTGGAAGGTTGGATGCTATAAGCACATTACAGAAATTAGATGTGGAGCTCTTGTTTTCTTCTCATGTACTGTCTTCTCACAAAGCACTCTGGTCCTCCTGACTTACTGAATGTTTATTTCAGTCAGTACATCCTTGCATAACGTGTTGTTTAAATAACAATGCAATGAACTGATATATAACACGAAGAGTTTAAGCCTTTGACTTTCTTTAATTTAATTTATCTTTAATTATAATCCAAAAAAGGCCTCTTAAGCCAAGTCTTAAAAGTAAAGAAAAGCTTTGCTAGTGCGGAGGCAATGTCTTTACACAGTTTGAGGGAAGTGCCCTCTCATCTTCACCTTGAGGACTCTATCTCTGTCCACCTGAGACATTTGCAAAATTCTGCCTCTTTTATTTCCCTTCTCTTACTGGGGACATCACAACCGGGTCTTCTGCCATTCTTGAGTCCATCCCTTATCAAGGAAGCAATGAGTGAGAAATGCAGCAAAAATGGTCAGGTGGGGAGAAGAGCAGCAGAGGTCAAGGGCCTGGTGCACGACAGGGAACCATGGCTGGCAGAGAGAATCCTCTGGTTCCAGTCGTAGGTCTGGCATTCATTAGCAACAGGGCTTTGGGCCTCTTTGAACTTTATTGTCCTTATGTTCAAAATATGTCTCTTAATAGCATTTACCTCAAAGGCTTTTTACAATGCATGAGTTACACAGTTTATGTGAATGCGACTGAAATATAACAGGGGCTCAGTCATTTTTAGTTTCTTTTCTTCATGTGTGTTTATTTATTTTCCCAATTAGATTATAAATTCCTCTAGACTAAGGTCTCCGTTGTAGCATTCTTATATCAAACAAGGCTAAGCATGGCGTTTGTCATGTAATAGTCACCCAGTAAGCGAAACAACATAGAAAGAAAAATAGAAAACAGATGCTTAGAAGGGAAATGAAAGTCGAAGTGCTAGGATATCTTCAGTAGATAACTCTGAAATTTCTCACCTTCTGGGCAATGCTTTGCTTAGTTCAGGTACAGAATACTTTAGGTATGAAGTATTGTATCAGTAACTTTTTTTTCAACCTTCCCAATAATAGGTCCAGTTCCAAAGAGCAGGTTTTTTCAAACTGTACATTATATTTTTTTAATTTATCGAAAACCCAAAATGGGATTCTTTGTGCTATTTACTGAGAGACAAGGATTCCCATACGACATCACAAGAGGCTCTCCTTCTCTTTCTCTTTATCACTCTCTTTCCCTCCTTCTTTCCCTCCCTGCCTCCCTCTCTCAGAGCTCAAACTTTTAACCAATGGGTAAATTACTTCTTCACAAAAATGTGATTTGAAGTTCAAGCCTTACTGGGAAAGCTCACAAATTAACCGAGGTGAAATAATTTTATTTTCTTCTGCTTTTCCAAGAGGACTGACACGCGCTCAGATGGGGAAATGTGACCCCTGCACATGTTTTCCAGGAGGAATATGTTCGCTGCACGGCCACTGAGAAGAAAGCAGGCCTCATTCCCTGGTGCACAGAGGTAATTTGGAACATGAGCCAGAGGAGTCATGACTGCGATTTGTTCGTCTGTTCTAACCATTGACAGACTATTTTTATAGCAACTGTAGAGATATTCAGGTGAGGCAGACACCCCAGAGAATACTGGGGAAACATTTACGTTCACATGGACATTACGTTATGCTCACTAACAAAGTCTAATAACGGCATTTCTGTTTCAGATTTACACATATTTTAGACTCTTTGGTATAGTGCCCGAGTCTATTCCTTCTCTCACCATCCAGATTTCTCGTAAAGGACACCCACTGAAATTCGTCCTTCGCACTTACTCGGATCTAATTAAGGTGATGCTATTTCGGTTTTGTGTCCTGATGAACTCACCGAAGTATCACTTTCTCTGACAAATACCCAGGTATCTTAATGAGGTCAGCGTCACTAGTTGTCTAATTAACTTCTTTTTGCTGGAATTCACACACTAGGAATTTCCACTGGGATGCTGATGGGGCTCAGGACTATACCAGAATATGGCTCTTTGGCATATTAGGTATTTTAAGCTGCAGGAAATTGAGAAATGGCAGGCGCTGGAAGGACTCTCTGACCTTCTCCCCCAAAGCAGGTCATGAGACCCTAAGGAGAGAGAGGCCCATCCTGTACTCAGAGACAAGGAACAGCCTCATCCCCCAAGAGGAAAGGGCGCCAGGAGGGGTCTGAACCAAAAGGCCTTGCCAACTGTCCCAGGCTCACTAACCTTACCCCTCCTTTAGTCCTATCACATTTCCCCTCAACTTCCCATTAGTCACCAAACCCGGCGTAAAAATGCTCAGATTTAAGCATTTCTTCAGGTCCTCATTCCCTCATGAAGGCCTCTGTGTCACGTGAAACTTACAGTAAATAAAATGCTTTCTCTCGTTAACCCGTCTTTTGTTACAAAGACCCAGCCAAGAACCTAGAAGGGCAGAAGGAAAAAGATGATTTTCCTCCCATGTCTTACTGGAAGAAAGAGCTATTAGTACATAGAAAGAGTGTTTCTGTATACCTCTGTAGGTGAAGAAATTAAGGATCATACATTGTTCTTTGAATAAAATTCATTTTGAAATGATTAATTAATGGTAAATATATTAAAGAGACTGAGTAAAGTTATGTTTTGGAAAAAAATACTTTTACTGTATCTTACCTTTATTTGGATATTCTCATTTTTAGAATCTCTCTGGCCAGTCTGAACCAAAGCTCGGGTGGGATGCAATTTATTAACTATAATAGCTCTTCAAGCCTCAGATTACCAAAAATTGTTCCTAAACTTCTCGAGCAATTTAGTATTTGGGAAAGAGACCATGGCCTTCAAGATACACCACTATAGAGTCCACAAATGTGGACTCTATAGCTAACCAAGCAAAGAGGAAAATGTCCTCTGGATGTTTGAATAATTTTATTTACTTAGCGTTTATTTCTTCTGGTTATGTATCTCTATAGAACACTTTTAAACCAGCTTAAATCCAAAGGAAAGAACAAACCTTTTCTTTGAAAAGGATGTTAATCTCTTGAGCAGGTATTTTTTCCCCCTTGAACTTACAGATAGGCATTTATACAGATAGGCATTTATACAGATAGGCATTTTGGAAAAAAATGCCTATATATTTGAAGCAGTTGTGTGTCAAGTGCCTGAAGTTTAAACATATTTTATCTAATGGGTAAAATCAACCACACTGAGGAAAGTGAAAAGTGAAAGTACTTTTGTACGATAAAAGTCACATTATGAATTTGTGCAACTTTTTCAAGGCTACATTTTCACTCTTGACGAAAGTCCATACAGTGAGACATACCTGAGGAGAACATAAAAGGGACATTTTCCCCTCCCCCTCTCCCTGTAGTTTCTAAAAGATTTCACCATTTTAAATATTTCTGATGTCATTCTAACTCAAGCAGCTCGGTGAATGGTGTCATGGTGGCTGGGCTTGCATGCTGGTGATTCACTGCCTTAATGGTGACGGCAAAAAAAACCGCTGAAAATAAAAGGTCTGTTTCATTAACTGATTCTTAATACTAAAGTCTATCTGTTGCAGCTCTATGCCTCACACATGATTTTCGTTACTGAAAAGAACTCAATATCATATTTTTGAATATACGTATAAACATGTACTTTTCAATTTCACCTTTTAATGCATCGAAGCTAAGCTGAACTCTGGATCAGCATATGTTTAGGTCTTAATAATGGAAAGATTTTTGTGCCTACTGGTCAAAATTATTTTTCTCTTCCACACTGAGATTAGAAATAGACCATCTTCTTTAGATAACTGAAATGAAGTCACTTTGATTCCTCTGACTTAGACCCAGGCAGCAGTCATTCCTCACTGATGACTTCCTCCCTCCTCCCTGCTGCCCCTCCCACCTCCTCCCAGGGACTCTTAACTCAAAGCAGATTTTAAAAACGTGAACCCAAGGCCTTAGGATGAGGTTTGTTTCTCATGCCGTATAAATCGTCTAGAAATGTGGGAAATGGTGGTTCATGAGAAGGAGAATTGTCTTTCATTGGCTGACAGCTTTTAATGTTAAAGCTGAAGCAGAGCAATTATATTCTTCATAAAACTACAATTTGGTGACTTCTGACCTTTTCTCATCCGGTCCCCAAGTATTCCTCATTCCAATAGGAATAGCATGAGTGGGTGGGTGGGTGGGTGAGAGGGGGGTTGGGCAGGCTCACATTTAAAAGAATTTCACTTCTGGAAAGTATCATTTTAAAGAATTCACTTCCTGGCTCATGGTTTACATGACCTGCCTTTTCTTGCCTTTTTTCTTCCCCCTCCCCTCCCCCACTCCTCTTCATGGCAAGCTGTGTTTTAACTGTTGCATTCGTGGCTGTTTCCTGCCTTCTTTGTTTTCTATTTTCATATCCCTGGGAATGGAATCTACTCAGAACTAACTATCAGGCCTGTATCTTTACCCACCACCACTGTCACTGCGACACCGGCCACCACTGACTTAGAGAAGTGCTGGCGTAATTAGCTGATTCAGAAGAAAAAACACATCATCAACTGTTAGCTGAGTTAACCTCGATACTGTGTCCTTAGGTATTCCTTGGTCTTTTAAGTTGTTAATGTCAAAAAAAACTTGATTCATGTTAAGGACTGATTTTCTTTTGGGGCATAAAAGATGTGCTCCCAATCTTAATTAAGGAATAAATTGATCTCATTTTAGATACGTTTGTATTTATTGTACTCCATTCTTTTCAGAACCACTCCCCCCCAAAATTCTCACTTAGAAATCACATGTATGAAGAACCAAATTGCCATTATTTGTTCTATCGGAAAACAGGAGAATCGAGTTTGAGGCAAAAATTGAGGAGAAATTTAAGTTAGTGCAGTTAAACCTCAGTTTGTAAAATCAGTACATCCTCAAAACCTTAGAAACAACACATAAGGAAAACACACTGGTAAATGTGGAAAAGTTTCTCAGTTGTTTTATTTTTAGGTAAATAAGATTTCTAAGTAATATCTTAGCTTGAGAAAATTTCCAATTAAACATAAAATTGTATACCTTCTCCTTAAATTCATTCAAAAGGAAAAGAGCAACAATAATTTAGCCTTGTGACTGTGTTCATTATATTTTTATATTATCTACACAACATTTCTTTTTCCCAATGAGAGTTCTAACACGTCTATTTCCAATATGGTGTGAGGGATTACAATTAATTCTAACTTTTTCCTTTTAATTAAGGGAAAGGAAGTGAAATCTTTCCTCATTCTGGTTTTGTTAACATGATCATCCTCTTCTCTGGATCTCTGTTTCTTATTATCTGTTTTCTTGTTTCTATTTCTGCTGTTGTGTTCCTATTATAACATTTTTTCATTCACATCCCGGAGAAAGAATAAATGAATTCTTGTTGCCATTTTCTGTCGTAGGCGTCGTTTCCTGTCTAGGTCACACCAGATTTGCTGACCCACTGCCTATGGGAACATCAGTGGGCGCTCTCTTCAAGGGGTGTCCTTGGTTCTCCTTCTTCAGTGAGTGTTTCCATCCCGGTAGTTTCCCTTAAAGAAGCTGGGAGGCTTAGTGAGTGCTGAGTCTCCATGCCTTGAGCAGTGGGAGGACACTCTGGGGGCAACTACACAATTTTTCAGGCCAAGCCAAGGGAAGTGGCAGAGATGAGGCTGCAGAAGCCTTGCGGGAGGTCACAGAGGCCTCATGTGTCATGTTGTACCACCTGAAATTTATCCTCAACACTAGGGGAAGTTGTTCTTATTCCCCCACGTTTGCATGTTAAACACAGATTCATATAGATTAAGTATAGTCCTAGATTTCTATGCCTTGAGTCAGTAAGTGTCAGAGCCAGGGCAAAAGGCCCACTTGTCTTTCCACTGCATTGTAATCGTGGCAGTTCTGCATCATTTCTGCAGAATCTACCAATGTAAGGTGCTCCATATCAATAGTTCTTTTTTATCCTTAATTTAAAAAGAAGTTCCTAACTGCACTTCTTTTTAGTAAGCATTTTAAGATATTCAAAATTATCATCATATAATAAACATTCTTATTCTTGCATTTTATTAATTTGTTTGCTCTTCTGTTATTTTTTAAATTTTCCTTTCTCAACCTATTCTGGATTGATCTAGGTTAGTGTTTTTGTTTTGTTTGTTTTGGTTTGCAGTATTTGAAACTCTTCATCTATTTCTATTCCCAAATTTAATAACTTAATTTTTTTACTAATGTCTACAATTAATCAGACTTCATAATCTTACACATACTACACGATAAGAACTTAAGGAAGGTTTTAAAAGAAATGTCCCTAAATAGGTTATGCTAAAGTCATTTGAAAATTTCTTTCCAAAAAATTATTAAATTTTTTAATCTTTTATTTTAATCTTTTCTTTCCATCAAACTTTATAGCCTTATTATTGAGCAAGTTTCATACATTGTATACTTTAATGCTATATAGTAAGCTATTTGTAATAATACAGCATCACTTATCTATCCTATGATGTAACTATTGCAAACTGCATGGCCCTTGAATTAGAATCTCTATATCATCAAGTATATGTTTTAGTTATAATAGATATTGCATACTTCCTTACAAAAGTACGTACAGAAATGTAACCAAAATGCTTGCCATCTTTAAATATCTTTTCATGATGATCTGTTGTTCATATTTTTATCTACTGTGAATTGTCTAATCATATCCTTTAAAACATTTTCTATTAGGTTAATTGCTCTTTTCTATTGAAATATAACTTTTTAAAATGTATTTGTGTTGTATTACTTTCTCTCAGCCTATGGTCTTATCTTGTTTATATTTTCATTTGTCACAATGAAGTTAGTATTAACATATGATTAGAATAATATTACCTTTTGGGGCTTACTTTTGTTTTTGTCATGTGTTAAGCCATTGTTTTTTACCCTGATACCATGAAGACATGTATATATATGTATATGCACATACATATAAATTCATTTATTATATAGATTTCTGTTCACTTTATCTCAAATTTATATTTATAAAAACAGATTGTTACTCTTCTTGTAATATACTATAATTTTGTAACTTATATTTATGTTTTACTATTCCTGGAAAAATTTTAACTATTACCTCTCAAAATGTTGCTTTGCCTATATTCTGTAGATTCCATTCTCAAACTCTGATTAGAAATATGTTGACCTTCCATGCTACACTGTATATCTCTTAAGTTTTGTTTCATATTTCTCAACTCTTTAACTCCTTTTGCATCTTCTGGACAGTTTTCTCAGATCTGTATTCATCAATGCCCTTCTGTGTTCTTAGTCATCTATTTCGTCTCTCTGAAGAGCATATACTTTTCACTTGTGCATTGTCACTTTTAAAAGATTTATTTTATCCTTTTTTCTTTTTCCAATCTGCTTCTTTTTCATTCAAAGCATTTTTTGTGTTTGGTTTAAAATCTTTCTTGTAGCACCATAACAATTATTATCATAAATTATAAAAATATATTTTATATTGTTCTATTAGTTCTAATTCTTGGAGAGCTGATTTTGGTACTGTGTTTGCTGAATATGTTTCATGATATCTTCTTCTGTGGTTCAAAAGTTTTTACAGAGATATTAATTTAAAGGATTTCCCGTTTTCTCTAGGCCATCACCATTGCTCTGGATGGTTGAAGTGTCCTTATAAGCCACTTTGCATGGTTTTTTTTCCTGCTATGTAGCTCAGGATGACTTCTCCTAGATAGCTTTTTATGGCTATTTCTTGAGTTTTGATATCTTGCATTCCTATAATTTTAGATTTTCCATGCAAAAGTTTGATTTTCATTATTCATAGGAGAATTTTTTTCTACATGGAGCCATAAATAGAAACAGCCTGCTGTTTTATGGGTCAGTCAGTATCTTTTCTTGTCCCTTGTTCAAGGAGGCTACATTCATTCCAGTGCAGGATTTTTGCAATGGTCTCAGTTCCAGGTCTGTGCTTCCTCTATTGTTTTGGACCTAAAACCTGCAGACTTTATGATTAAAGTCCTTATCAGATTAGATAATCTTTGGGCTCCCGGGTTTTATCACTTTATTTAGTGATAAACTTAACTAATTTCCTTTTCTTTTCTCTCCTCCCTTCTCTTCTCTTCTTTTCCTTTTCTCTCTTTCATCCTCTCCTTCCTTTCTCATCCCCTTCCTTTCCTCTTTCTACATCTCTTTCTCTCTCCCTTGTTCAGATTTTCTCTTGATGTAGGAAGGTCTCAGTACAATATGTTAATGGATACCTCCTTGCTCACTTTGACTGGACTATTTCAACAGAATCCCACTATTTATTCTTTTCTCCAGCCTCTGCCTTCTCCCATCCATGGCACAAACTGATTCAAGTTTACTCTTCCTAAACAATACTATTAGTGTGCCAAGTACTCTAAACCCATCTTTGTTGTTTTTCTGATCTAATCTGTAAGGCCAAGCTTATGACAGAAATGACCCTTTAGTTTAATGTACCTGCAAAAAGTGTTTTTAAATAGAGAATATTGCATTCCTGCTTAAGTATAAAAATAATTATTTAGAGGGCAATACACTAACTATCATAGGATGGAGGAGTATTTACAGCTATAAACAGTTGAGATTCTACATCAAAGTAATGATTAGCAATTACTGCCTCTTTGAAGACCGTATTTAAATTTTATTGACTCTCAGGCAACTATTTGGAAGTACCTTATTGGCGGTATAATAGACCCTGTTTCTAAATCCTTAGAAAACAATAGTCTTAACTCTGTGTTATCTATACTAAAAAGAAAAAGAAAAAAAAAAGAAAAAAAAAGAAAAAAGAGTAAAGTAACTTATCTAAAATACTATGGTTTGTTATGTATAAAAATGGTTAATGTTTGTTAATATACAAACATTGGTGTGTTTTTCTTCCATCAAAGTTTAAATTGAGTTGCGTTTCCTCAGGGTACACACATCCCTATTAGGAAAAGGAATGAATCCTGGTAGGGGTCTCCACTGAGAAAGTCAGCAGTCTATGGAAAAATGCTCAGCAGTAATGTAGTCAATGAGATTCTTACATCCGTTAAGAAGAAAATGAGTTTGATCCTCCTCCTTGATATAGGCTCTTTCTCTCAGGTTCTGCTTCTCCAGAGCTGTGATCTCTTCTACAAATATTCTATCATTCTACACAGTTTGTATTCTTCGGGCTCAATCATGACTCATCTACTTGCGAATCCAATATTTACAACAGTTCTAAGAGTCAAGCACAGCTTTTAGCATTATTTACCAGATGAAGAAACTTGCCCAAGATCACACAGTTGAAAAACGGTACAGCCAAGATTTGACCCAGACACTTGGCCTACTGATCCCTCACACTTGACAAATGTGCTCTGCTGTTTACCAGTTCCAACTGGCCATTCAGCTCTGTGAGCAAATTGTAACTGTTTTATTAAACTGAATAATTTTGCCTTCAAGGTAGATACAAGTCTCTGTGAAATATTTCTGATAAACAGCTTATTGACATTACTAATTATAGCTTAGTTATAAAATTATTAGATTTTTATTTGTTATTTCCAAAAGCACTGAAAAAAATCTATTATCCAAATAGTTTGTATATCCAGAAAAAATAAGTTTGGTATTGCCCTTAACTTCTGGGAAAAACTAATTAGGATACTTAAAAATTAATCCATGAATTCAATGAAGAGAAAATAAATGGTTAATTGTGTTAATGCTCCTTCCTCTTTATAACTTGCAGATGTTCACAAAGTAATTGAAGAATAAATTTTATCTCCCCAGCTGATGAAGTGGACTCACTAGTTGTTTTTGTTGCTGCAAACTCTTAAGGGCTTTTGATTTATCTTACTGTAGGGGTTGGGAACTGATCAACCAGCATGAGAAACTCCTCCAGCTAAATGGAAAGAAGCATGTTTTCATAAACTCCAGATTATAGAACTGACTTTCATCATAAACTCTATGATAAAAACAAATAATAGTCACTATGCCAAATCCATGTTCAAAATGGCCAATTCTAACATTTGGAGACATGCTGATCGTTATCACATAACTCAAGTGACATGAGATATGACTCAGATCCCCTAAAGGAACACTAAAATGTGGTATGTGTTAGGTTCTTTTATTTCCCTTTCGAAAGGTGATTAGAAGAACGAGGGCTAGAAAAATGGTGTGCTTGGCAAGTCTTTGTGTTTCACACCCTGATTCCCCATCTTTGCATTCGCACTGATCATTTGCTGGCAGCAGATGGGTAATAGGATGACGGTTTTCAGTGTGGTGTGGTGGGCACATATATTTCCAGACACCACACAAGAGAGTACAAAGCTGTGTTGTTAATGTGATTAACGAAGAGGCATGGGATCTGCTCTCAGTCTTCCTTGTAGCTGTCGTAGTCCTTCCCGAGCCTGGGCCTCGGAGAGAAACTTTACAATAGCTGAACACATGTTAGGCACAGATGGGGAAGTGACTCGGGCAGTTTGGCGACCATTCCTAGGGGCCTGGTTCTTGAATTTCTGCCTGCCTTGTGAGTCACCATTTCATCTGAGGCTGACATTTTCATCGCAGAAGTCCCACTACCTTAATACTGACATGGCAAAGAAAGACTTGGCTGCGTCATCGTCCTGTAACCATATCTGCTGTTAATTACAGACAATAAGCTTCATTGAGAGTAACACTAAATTACGAAATGAAAGTTTCTTTTAATGCCTTTGGGTGCACATTTTTAGGGAAATCTCTTTCTCAATTTCATTTTTTTTTCCTAATTGCAGAGAGAAAAAGACAGTATATTTCATTCATGTGTGTGTGTGTGTGTGTGTGTGTGTGTGTGTGAACAATGTTCTAATGTTCTGATGTATTATTTCAGTAAAAACGTGAACGATTCATATGAGCTGCTATTTTACTTGGCTTTGGGTAGACATTAATCTCTGGTTCCAATCAGAACTATAATATTAAAGGGATGATTTAAAATGGCTAAGATGTTTTAAATAAAGTCTCAGAACAATGTTGAATGGATTTCCCTATACCTGTAAACCATGAAGAATTTTCCTTAGGCTTGCATTACTGCTAGACAAGAGTCCTATTTAACCTAACATAGTTTCTAGTTCCAATTTGGCATAGAAGGAAGATGAGATTATGACTTTAGGTGGAGGGTCTGGTGTTCATTCAGAGATGGGATATGAAAAATAGTTAGTGACAACCCAGATACATTTTTAGGTGAAACAGGGAAGTTGAGGGATACCATTTTGTTTAGCATGAATTGTAAATATACAGCAGGAAGACAGAATTATTTCATAATGTGGATGGATTCTGAGGCTAAAATTAAGGAGACTTGTAAATATTTGAAAGGAAAAAACATTAAAATTGGGTAACCCCTGTTTACTTAGCAGTGACACAGACCCGGTGGGATTCAGTGTCTTGGATTTGTCCACTCAACTTCTCTTTGTTAGCTTTCTCCAGCAGCAATTAGAGAGTAGGAAGAAGGCTGAGGGGTTAAGTGGCAGTTGTGATAGAGAGTTGACACCTCAGAGATTCTGGAGTCAAGCAGAAGGAAGGAAGGTCAAGTCTCTGGCTTGGTGATAGACTGAGGACAAGGTTCAGCTTGTGAGAAAGTGAGAGGCCTCAGATTGATAAGTAGAGATCAAGAAAGGAAACTTCAGAAATTGTAATCTGGGCAGAGGGAGAGTTGGGAATACTGATGACAAATGTGTGGACTGTTTATACCATAAATATTGTATCATTATTAAAACCTATAGACACTGAGAAATCTGGAAATAAAGAGGTCAGGTTATAAAGCCACCATCTTTAAATAACTTTGGATATTTATTTTTAAATGTTATACTTATTTACAAAGTTCCAGACCTTGTTATTAAGTGCATGCTTGACTACTAATTTCACTCAAAGGATATTTTAAGGGCACAAAATTATCCTCAGACAACTAACTCGAACCACTCCCTAATGAAAAAGAGAGTCTTACTAAGGAGACATTAGGTATATGGAGATTCCTTTTTATATCAGAGGGGGCAGTTTCAGCCATTTTGTATGTTTTTAAAAATAATAAAGTCATCCCTCTCTTAAATACATATTTTTTTATATCTTGTCTTCCTCCAAAAATGCTAGCTACTATGTTTGTCTTTTTATATTCATTAGCAACCATTTGCAAAGTAATTTACTTTATCTTTTTTTCCCTCCTTTTCTTTTTTCTCTGACACTTTAATCCTGCTGACATCTTTCAACACATAATGAAAAACAGCTCTGCCTTTTCCTGGTTTCCTCATTTGTGAATACTATGGCAACGGATGCTGGTTGACTTAGTAAAACTTGAAAATGTCACATTGCTCTTCATTCTTTGATGAGTACACATTCACGAATGCAGGTCAATGCAAAAGCAATTAAAGGCAGTCTTAAAAAGCACCAAACCAAAGTCACCCTCAGATGATATTCCCCAGGTGCTATATTCAGAGCAAAGCATGGTATTTAATGCCATTTCTGGTATTAAAAAGATAAATCTTTTTGTCTCTGAGAATGATTGGCAATCTCTTTGGGGAACTTTTTTTTTAATATAAAACACGATGATTTCTGTAAAGAAATATCAATTCCAAATCACTGAATTCACTCAGAATATGTTATTGCCTTCAAAACAAATGAAATCTATTAAAAACTTAATAGGAAGAAATTGACAAATTATTTTAACCCACACATATGTTACAATTTTAACCTAATTTCATAAACACATATAAAACACAGAGACACACCACACCCTTCTATCCCCTCCCCCCAAACACATTAATTTTAACTTATCTAATTTAAAGAATAATTTGCAATATAAAAGCATTTAAGAATGGTTTTCTGGATAATGGCAAATATTTGCTCATCAAACAGAGACTAATTCTGTCTGTATTTAAAAATCTTCCCCTAAAATGGCTATACAGAATTATAACAACAGTAATATAGTCATGTACCACTTGAAAGGGATGTGTTCTGAGAAATGCATTGTTAGGCGATTTAGTCATTGTGCACACATCATACAGTGCCCTTACATGAACCTAGCTGGTATATAACCCACTACACACATAGACTGTATGGTCTAGCCTATTGCTCCTGGGCCACAAGGCTGTAGGGCACGTTACTGCACAAAACAACATGAAATTATATCAAGCACTAGACAAAATGATGCACTCAAGAGAAGCAGTAAACACGAGACGTATGAAGCTGTTGCTGCTGTAACACTGCATACTGCTTTACAGCAAAATTTTTTTAATAAGTAGGAAGAGTAACTCTAAAATAATGATAAATAAGTATAGCATAAATACAAAGATCAGTAATATAGTCATTTATTATCATTATCAGGTATTATGTATTATGCATAATTGTGTGCTCTATACAGTGCAACACGTCTGTTTACAACATAACACGAAAACGCCACATCTGAAAGAAGCAGAAGCAAAGTAATAATATATCCAACGTTTGCTCTCTATTATCATTTAATTAATCAGATTTTATTGAAAGGCATCATAAAATGTACAATGAAGTTAAAGTTAGGGGGAAAGCTACATTTTTATATAAATAATTTGAATCTATCAAAGAATACCATTCTATTTAAAGCCAGCATTTAGCAGATCTCAAAGAAAAGTTCCTTCTGGAAATTCCCAGTGGTCCGAGGACAGATAAAAGCTTACAGTGATTCTATAGCAGAAGTTCGAAACATGGAAATTAGTGCAGTTTTAAAATGCAACCATTCTCTGCAGGAAAAGATCATAAATGAGGTTCATGTAAGTGAGACTTAAAATAAACAGTTTGAGTCTCCAAAAAGGATGCATCTTGGCCACACAGTTACCCAGGAGACCTACTGGGGAGCTCATTAAACAGAGTGCCAAGACTCACTCAAGAAGCAGTAATGGTGCGGGGGTTAAGAGTGAGAACTCTGAAATAAGGCAGATTGGGCTGAAATCTCAGCTCTGCCAATTTCTACTATGCAAGCTTTGTAAAAGGTCTTAACTTCTGGTGTCCTGGTTTCTCCATATGTAAGAAAGGAATGATAACAGTAACCGATATCATGGGGGTGTTGTGGGAAATACATGTGTTAATGGAGTGAAAGCAAATAGATTATTTGCTCGGGCCCCATCGATAAAGATATTTTCAGTCTGCATAACACTTCGGAGATAGTCAAATTAGTGGAGCAGCTGTCGGCACTTGATATTCCTTGTTTCATCAGTCACCCCCACTGGCTTACAAAGTAACAAACAACACCACCACCACCAACAACACCACCACCACCAACAACAACAACCCACCTATTAGATTGCGTTGAATGGATTTCAAAAGGTATACCAATTGCAGAAAATGTGAAGTGAGAAGTGGATTTGAGCATTTAGAAGTAAATATGAATGGCTAAAATACATCAATCTAAATTGAAACAAAAGAAACACTGGAAAAGAGGATCTGCAATAAATAAGACTCATATGTTTGAACATCCTGAGTATATAAAATACACGATGTCAGTTAAAAATAAATTCAAGAGATGAACAGATACTTCATAAAGTCTGGAATACAGGAGGGCAAAAGATATAAAAATATTTTCAACTTTATTATGAACCAAAAGTAAACATTAAAATCACACAAAAAAAGAATTATTGAAAATTACAAATGGCAGAATTTTAAGACTAAGGACCAATAGAAAGGAGGATATAAAGCAATCTCACAGCTGGCTGGCAGAAATCTAGAAGTGAGAGAAACTTTCTAAATGTAAATGTGTTAAATTGATTAAAAACCCAGAAATGTGCATACCATTTACCAGGTATTCTATTGTTAAAATTTACAGTTAGTGAATCACTAGCTTTCCAATGTTCTTTACTATGTTTATAGTTTGAAATTAAATATATTAATTAAATATATTTTTAAAATCATGCAACAAAATTATTTGTTACCCTTTAAAATAATGATACAAATCTGTATTTAGAGGCATGAAAGAAATGAATCATTTAGTATTAAATATACAAAGCAGGTTAAAAAACTGCGTAATATTCCACTTTTCTTTAAAGCACATAGAAATAAGATAAAGATATAGAAAACAGGAAAGGGAGCAAGAAAAAGAAAAATAGAGAAAAAGCAGATAAATAGACACCAAAATTAGATTAATTTGACATATATGATTTATGTTTTCTTCATTATACTTTTCTTTTTTTTCAATTCTTTTAATGGGAACTTATATTTAGTGGAAAATAAAACCATTTCCATTAAATAAAGATAAAAAATATTGTCAGTAGCCTTCCTCAGTATAATAATCTTCTAGATTGGAACATAGCAGCTCTTTTCAAAAAAATCTCAATATGGTAACTGAAAAGTGAGAGAATAGTGATCTCTGTTTTTCATCTACAAAACAGTGATCCCTTAAACCTCAGCATAAAATAGTTCATTTTCCTGGAATGTCAAGTGCTCTAGAATTTTCAGGAAAAATGTCTTTTTGTGCTGTTAAAATATTTTTGTAAATAGGGACATCATCTCAAAAACTACATGCTTCTGTGTTCATTAGTATGGCCTAGAAAAAAATGATGGGTACTCTGAAATTCATATTTTTAGACACGTTGATAATAAAAAAGGAAGTAACTTTAAATGCCTGCTTTTCTAAACTCATGCAGGCCTACTTAGATAAATATATATTGGTAGGCCAGGTTTTTAAACAGGCTTACATGGTCAGTTTTTCTCATGAAGTCACAATTAGAAACAAAACCATAAATATACTTTTAAAAACTGGCTTAACTCAAAAATTATTACATTTAATGAATTTTATTGTCAGACCTAAACTATTCTTGCAAGTAGCAGCTAACTGCAGAAAATTAAGTTTGAAAAATGAATACAGAAAGTTGATGCTGGAGCAGATGAATCATTTGAGATGCTTAGTTTATTTACATATTTACAAAATATACAATTATCAGTCATCTTTATCCACAGCGAAATTGTTTTGATTAAAATTTCTCTGAAATAAGAAAATAGATGGAGTGATTAGTAAGTAGATCAGAGAGTATTTCCATGTGCCAATTTTCAACACACTAGTTCCTCTGAATGATTTCATTTTAAAACCAATTTTATTAGTTTTTAGCCTCTTTGAAAGCTAGTATAAATATATTAGTATAAAAATAATATACTAATGTTGATGTTGGGAATCTAATATTTTAAGATCCTCCCAGAATTATATTTTTGTCATTAAAACAGGCTCAGTACATCCTCTGGAACTCTCGCAGATTGCCTGTCATCAAGGTGACAGTCATGAGGTATTTGTTGGGGGACTTAGTAAGTATGGACTGAGTAACTGAGTCTTCCTATCCGTGCCTTATCTCCTGCAAATTCACCCCACTCCCTTGCCTGGCTCCCCTCACTTTCAGCTTCCAGGAGAAGTTAGAAGACCTAATTTTCAGCAGCTTTCTCACTGGCTCAATGTAGAATTTGGGTAAGCTGGTCCCTTTTACTTTGCAGAATGTTATATAACCAATTTATTATCAGGAATAATATTAAACTGTTTCTGTAACCTGAGGATCAATATGAGGTTCTTTCAATATAGTATTCATTTTTGTTCTTTGACATCTTGTTCCTTTCTATCTCTCAGAAAGTATAGCAGGTAAAGTCACTTTATAAGTATAAGCCCTAACCCATTCTTGCAAATAGCAGATGCTATTCTCTTCCACCTCCCCCCCCCTCCCTCCCTCTCTCTCTCTGCTTGTTACTAGATTCATCACTTCTCTACCACTTAAAAGCCTAAAGATCTACCCATCTGTGAGACTCTAGGCAATTCATTTAATGATGTCATGTATCTGTATCAGTAAAAGAAAATTAAGGATAGCTAGACTGCAGCGTTCTTAAGACAATTTAATTGAATAATGGACTTGAAAATACTGTATAAATTGTAAAGATCACAATAAGCTGGCAATAGCATAACTATTTTTTTACCTTTTCAGTTTCTTTTTATTTTGTGATATAAGCATTATTTTATAGACTTTTATAATTTTGTCATGTAACACCTAACTGTTAAAAGCTATTCAGCATCTCATGAATGAGATGGTAGGCAGGGTATGACATCTCATTCAGAAGTACTGAGACAATGCCACTGGAGTCTGGGTCTGGCTTTCCACTTTAGCAAGTTGCTTATTGAGAAGAAAGATTTCACGTGAAAAATAGACTTTTATCAGGTATGGTTCCACAAAGAATATTTAAAAAGCAGTCCTTTAAAAGATGACATGGGTTATTTATAACTTCCTGGATTCCTTTCTTCTTAATGGCAACACATTATATGATATTTTATAACCGCTGTAATTTCCATTATCAGTCTGCAACTCTGCATTTCTTTCTTTGTTGACTCATATATTTGCAAATTATTCATCCCAAGGTATATCCATGCAGTTGAAAGAAAAGAATAATGCCAAGCTGAGCATAAGCAAAAATGACTCCAAAAAAAGACACACAAATCTCTTCTTTTTCTCCCCACATCTTGAATTAGTACCAAAATTTTAGAATAACTTTCGAAAATACTAAAAGATGATTTCTGTGATCTAAGGGCCTACATTTTTTCTACCTTGCTAATGTCAAGTCCACTTCATTCTCTATTCCAGGGAGTGTTTTGCTGTGTTGTAAATAAATGTTTCATCATTTTTTGAGATTTCCCATGGAAAATGGGATTCTTCTCATTTAGATTTTATTTGTTTTTATAAATTTAGTATTTCACATGGATTTCTTTTGAGGAGAACATATTAGGATATCTTTATTTCCAAGAATATTGTTTCTATAAACTTCCCTAGCCTTTATCTTGTTTGTTTATTCCTAAAGCAACTGGCTGGTTTCATTTGATTATTTTAACTTAATATCCATCCTATCAGAGGTCACCATTCTCAAACTTATTTCCTTGAGAACTTTCCAGTTTTGCATTTTGTGCTTATAGGCTATAATTGACTTTCTTAATTTATCTAATAATACGATTATGCCACTCAGTTGCAGAGCATTTTAAGAATACTGGATGCAGAGGTTGTTTCTGTATACAACATATTCTTTGGCAGAAGAATGTCTGCACGCTGACACTGACCTGACTCTGGAAAAGAAATGAATTCATTTTACTTGCTGTTTATTATCTGCATAAAAGAGAGCTATATATTTGCTTTCAAAGGCACTAACTAGTATGTAACTACTCTTAGCATTGAGATGACCTCCCTGCATGAAGCTAACATAATTTTCCAGTCATATATGCCACCTAAGTGTAATATATGCATGCCTAAATCAAGTCTATTCCAATTTATAGGTGAGCAGAGCATATTTTTAGGATATTAGCTACTTATAAATATTAAAAGACACAACATACATCATAAACTTTCTGGTTGTGAGAAAACAAAGGCCTGAAAGACGGTGGATTTTGCATGGAATGTAAGAGTAGTAAGTGTTGAAAGACAGCACAGAGAAGAGAAAGAACATCAGATTTAATCTGACCGACATTTATGAGGCACCCACTACGTACAAGACATTCGAAAGAAAATAATGTGAATGTAGGATAAAGAAGATACTGTCTCTGGTTCTAAGAAATTTATGGGGAGATACAGAGGTGCATTAGTACATCAGGCTGCGTGGTACACCCTAATGAAATCTAATGCAGAGGAACGAAACAAGTGCAATGAAAGCAGGGAGAGAGCCAGGAGAGGCTAGAGATGGCTGCGTGGATGAGGTTCCCATCAGCAAAGATGGAAGAAATATTCTTTTTAGAGACAATGGTGTGCACACAGAAACAGAATTAACAACATACAGTGTACATTTAAGAATGAGGAGAAATCATGAGTACTTTAGAAAGTAGTATGTGAATGATGGGAGTTCAGATCAGATTATGAGGAAAAACTTAAATATTATTATGCAATAATATTTACCTTTTAAATCCATATTTTATATACATTTGTATACATAATATGAATTTAAAAGTTTTAAAACAGTTAATGGTCAGAATTATGCTTCAAAAAATATCTGGGGACAAAAAAGGATTGAATGAGACAATGTGGAAGAGGAATGTATTTATGAGATAAATGGAATAATCTAAATGAGAGATAATGACAATGTAAATTAAAAAAAAACTCAGCAGGTTACACTGCAGCCAAAGATGTTAAACTTGCTACATTTATTTATCTTCTTAAGCACCACCAAAATGATAGTAATTTTTTAAAAAGTCTAAATCAATGATATTGGGTAAGAAGACAATATGCCAATATTTCGAAGATACATAGCAGATGCACGACTGCCTCACAACCAAAAGTATAAATGAAGGAGTGATGGCACAATATCTGGAAGTTTGTATAAGAAAGAGAAGACTTCTGTCCTGAACCATGAACAGAATTCATGTAACAAGATCTCTGGTATAAGACAAGAATATTGGGACTTAATTTCTGATGCCACTAAAATAGAAAGGCTTAGAATTTGGGAACATTAGGTTTATGATGGAGCGATGCTGAGGAGTAGGCCAGTAACAAAAGGAGTTCACTGGGGGGCCATCCATGCAGTATAAGTAAATGGGATTGGCCAGAGAAATGAGAAATTTTCAGAATAAGGTAAAAGACTTAAGTGACTAATTCAAGAAGTCTCACATCTAAGTAACTGAGATGTACAGAAAGAGAGACCAGGGTAAACAGAAGGAAAATTATCAAAGACACACTACAGGAGAATTTCCCAGAACTGAAAAACATGAGCCTCCATAATAAAAGAGCTAAAATTCAGACAAATATGGAATTCTCAATATGAGGGGCACAGCATTAAAACTTTTCTAGGATAAAAGGAAAAAGGATAAGCAATAAATAAATACTCTAAAACCTTCCAAAGAGATTAAAATAGGGCGTAAGTAAAAGAATAAGAAAATATGGCATTAAACTTCTCAATAATAATGTTGGATCCTAAAGGGCAATGGAAGAATAACTTTACATTTGTGATTAAAATGTGACTTCCAATCTAGAATTCCATCATATAACCAGCCGAATTTTTAAATTATACGAGGATAAATTTTTCACATACATGATGACTAAGAAAATTTAATCTCTCATTAGAAATCTAATTGAGAATATGCATCTCGCATTCTAAAAGAAGACGGCAGCTTGATTTCACCTATGGGCTGCATCAATGGTTCCCCCGTATCCATGCCCATTGGTAATATCCTCTCAAGGTGACCGCACTAGGCCGTGTGACTTGCTTGGAACAGTGGAATACCGGTGCATTTGAGGCAAGCAGGGGTTTGAGAGTTCTTGCACATTTTCCTTTCCTTTTTCCTTCTATAAATTGTCATGAGAATATGTCAAGGAGACAGGGCTAGTCTGCTGGAGGGCTAAGGTTTGTGTATGTCAGAAACCCGTGAGGGGAAGCTGAGTCAGCCAGCTGGGCCCCTGCTGGACCACATGCCCCGAGCTGACCCAGAAGGTAACAGCAACATAGGAGAAAGCTCAGCAAGGTCGGCCAGGTCCAGCCGGCAGACACTCCAGCCAGCCTACAGCCTTAAGACAAATGTTAAGAACTGTTTCTTTTTATTTTACACCAATAATTACTATATCACCAGTAACTATATATCTAAATAGAAGACTATACATATGTGTATGTGTGTATGTATGTATATAAATCACACAAAGGATGGCCAATTAACAGAAATAAAAGGTAAAGTAAGTTAGTCCTTTAGGAGTAGGACCATGAGGTACAGTGAGAATACTTTCTTTTATTACAGACTTAGTAGTAAATAATTTTTTTTTTAAATCATGGGCATGTTTTAAATTTTTTAAATGATGACAGATAGGACTTCACACAGATAATTTTATGCCAAAGGAGTTTTATTGTTTATGCTGTTGCTATTTTGTTCGATTTGAATGAGAGGAAAAGTAACAATGTAGAAATACGCTTGGGTTGAGGGGGTGAGTATTAATGCTATCCATGCTGTCTATGGGCCTAAAAACACAAGGGTGTAGACTAATAAGTAGCTGACAGAATGTAGCATCCCCAGGAAGAGGAACAAGTTTCTATTGGAGCAAAGACTGGAGTTGATTTAGTTTGTTTTCTAAGGAACAGCAATTCCTGGACAGAGCACAGACCATTGTGGGTAGGAGAGTTTGGAGATAGAAGGTGACAGTAAGGGACAGTATTTTTGCTTCTGACCTAGAAAACAGGCATGAAAGGTCTGGATCAACTTACCTGGCTTCCCAACCCTGAGCATATCTCTGCTTAAAGTATTTTGGGGTGTGAGAATGGCTTAAAAACCTCAGATTTTTCTCGGCCTGGATTTCTGCAGAAATTTTATAATGAAAGAGTTCACCGTGAAAAGAAATAAATTTTAGTTCAGACTAATTTTAGTATCACTTACACTGAAATATATGATATGCTGAATTAATAAGCTGGTGTCTGTTTATGAATGCATGGATCACAGCTATTATCCGAGGAAAATGCTTCTTTTAAGATAGTGAAAATAGATACTTTTCCTTTATCTGAGGAGTATATGGAAAGAAAATACATGATTGGAAATTCAAACATATCATTTGAAAAAACAAAGTTAGGTTTAAAAGTCTCATTTAACTAGAGGATAACATTTTTAAGTACAGCACGATGTAAATGTGCCCAAGTAAATCACTGTGCTTTGATGGCGCAAAGATTATCATTTAAAGTAAGCCTGTTTCTCCTGTAATGTCTGAAACAGACATTACAACAAGAGATAAATGAGCTAACAACACAGTCATTAAGCAAGGATAAATATGTTCAGCGATTCTATATTTTTTGAGAATATATTGAAAATAAGTTCAACTGTATCAGTCCCCATAATCTCTTTGAACCGCCCTGCCCAAGCATATAAAGACTTCATTCTCAGTAAGCACACAACATACAGGCTCAAGACGAATCAACTAATCTCCATTGTCCACATTCCCACCTAGATATACATTGTTCAATAAAGAGTGATTTCTTTGCCCACCCCCACTTATTTCAATCAATGCCATGAGCCCCAGACCCCTGTACATAGGGATGTATGTGTGAAAAACCACTCTTAACCTCTCTCATCTTTAATTTACCCATATTTGATGTTCCAAATAATGTAACTCAAATTGATCTTATAATTCCTAAAATAGCCAATGTTCTTTGGCAATATGATATAGTCTAGTGACACGAAGAACAATGTGAGTGACTGCAGTACTCTGTAACATGTATCTGCTTAACCTGCAATTTCATATAAGATCAATGTAAAGAAATGCGAATACTTGTTTTCCTAGTAAGGTATTTAAAGAGACCCTTCTGCAAGTTACAGTGGGTGCTACAGACTGAAGTCAACTAATGTGTATTTAGTTTTGTGAGAAAATAAAAAATAATCTCTATTGTCATATGTAAATCTATGTAGATTAAAGGTAGAAATAACAACATTCTTCTTCTGTTGAAATAATGTCGAAAAGTGATGGTCTTAAGAACTCAGGTTGAAAGTCACCAAAAATCAGGTCTGATTATATGTGAAAAGGTAGAGCCAATAATTTCTGTTAATGAGATTGGAAGAATTAAAAGGAGAAAGAACCTGTTGGAATTGACAGTTATTCATGGATATGGAACATATTCGGAGAGAAAGCAGCCCATTATCCATCACACGACCTGAGCAGAGTTAAGAAATAACAGATGACCCAGGACACCTCTCAAACCACCAAAATTTAAGAAATATATAAATTTTAATATAAAATATAAAAACTGAAAAATTGCGATCAGTTTTATTTTTGCATCTGAGATCAGAAAATTACACAAACTTCAATTTTGCTAAAACTATATCTGAACTTAATGTGAATTGAAGTTTTGATAATGACTATGCTGAGATTTTTGGTTTTGACTAACTGTACGGTCATGAAGCTTTAGTGAATCATTATGTAAGGGACCTCAAGATCATTGTTTGTTTGTTTATTTGTTTTTATATATTTATCATCCTGGTTATAATCACAACTTTGAATTTTTACACTTTAAAATGCTGAAGAGCTGTTGATACACCGTTGTTTAGTCACACTCTATTCTAAAGGACTTCATGAAAGTGTTGACCAAGAGAACAGTAATAAGACATGACTCAATGGTTTTGCTATTGGACTTGGTTGCCATTCTTAATCATAATGAAAAAAATGCTTAGAAAATTTTTACAGGGATTAATTAAAATAATTTCAAAAATTAGTGAGGGTGGATGAGGGAACCATAATTATGTTCTGTTGCCTGGTTTTGTGATTGTATAAGTGGGTGTAAGCTATCAAATGTGGTTCCAGGGAATAAAACTGAGCTCTATCTTAATGAGGGGTATTTTTGCACCACAAATAAGAATTTATAAAACATATATAGTAATTTCAAAAACATATATGTAACTTAATAAAAAGGCCCCATATTGTTTTTAATTTTGTAATTTCACTACAGACCAGTGAATACTTGGTCTACACAGTGATGTAGAGACAAGTTCAGGTAACTAAACATGTTTGGATTGACCTTTTAACCACTAACAGAGAGAAACAGACATGATGGCAAATGACTATAATCTGAATAGACACTACAGTTTCATCTCAGAGTGATATCACATTACACATGTAGAACTTACTATCATTTAATGTGGTGGGAAGATACCATACTATATGTGATCCTACTTTGAAAAAAATGAAAAATAAAACCTTATAGGGTCTGACTTAACAGGAAAGAAGAAATGAAGACAATTATTACAAGGGAAGTGGCAGAAATATCACATGAGTATTCAAATGCACGGGTTTACACTCCAGAACACTAGTTTTTATCGCACTATTTAAAAATATATCCCATGGACCCTTATTGTTGAGAATTCCATCTTACATTTCCATTAGAAATTCCTGACTTTCTCTCTTCTGTTCGCCATATATTTAGATCAAAAGGCTGTGAGCTGTGTGAACTATGAAACATTCATGTTCACATAGAGTTCAATCACAGAAGAGGAATTTTGCCAATTCCTCTAGGCTTGAACAACTTAAGGTCAAAGGAAAAAGCAAAAGGAACTAATTTATATGAGGTTATTTTATTAAAAAGAAAACAAACTAATACAATCTATTATTGTTTAGTCTTTCAGATTTAATGACACCCACCCTCCTTCATTTCCTTACAATAATTTCCGGCTTTCTTTGATTTTTATCTATTCTAGCTTTCCTGAAATTCAACAACTGGCAGTCTTTCAAATGATTAAATCATGGTTAAAGTGTCGGGGTTTTCATGATGTACATGAATGTATCCCTCTTCTTTTTCATCTAGATTTACATGATATTTTCAATCCTGGGTTATGGATAGATGGAGATTTTGAAATATTGTATCATTTGTTTCTTTTATATCAAAGAGGATATATTTATCAACATTTGTTTCTTTTATATCAAAGAGGATATATTTATATTTATTATTCTGTAAGGTAAAAAATTAAGTAAGCCCATATAAGAGAAAGAAGAGTTTACTAACCCAAGCCATAAAGGAGCATTTTAATGATTCATCGGAAATAGCAACTGTTCTTTCTCTTGCAGTTTTAGGGTTATCCAGGATTAATTAAGATTTCTGTATAGAAAAGACATATTTGACAAAACAAGAATATGTTGAAAGCTGGTTTAAAAAACTTTGTTATGAACTGTTTTTTTCCCTATCTTGCTCTCAAAATATATTTCTCCTGCCTTGGTTGACTCAAGTTTAGCAAATGAAAACCTAATGGAGAGCATGGAACACAATATGTCTTCACAATAACAGTGTTTACAGAACAAATGACTCCATTTCTGCTGCTGGAAATAAGAATTCAGAGGGATTCTAAATATCCTGAAACTTACAAAGTGAAGGCACTTTAAAAAATTCATAGTTTCTTTGTGTGTGTTTTAGGTAATCTCTGATTTTTCTCATTTTTCCTACCAATTTCTTCCTATTCTACATATTTCTAAAGACTTCAGTAGACCAATTAAAAATATACTGAGATAAATAGAGATACAGTACATTTAGAAAGAAATATGATGTAGTAGTACATATTTAAATTATTGGATAGCATTTTTGTATCCTTTAAATTGCCTTCATAATCAGTATAATGTCCAAATAACCTTAAAAATAATTTCAGTAGTAAGAGCATTTTATATTAACAACAGTCTAGAAACCATAAGCCAATGGAGTCAAAATCATCGATGCTATTATAAAATTGCTTGTGTAAGCTATTTATCATGTGTCATGTACAGAAAAACATATTTAAATTAAGGTAGCAACTCTTGTGGTTGCCTAGAATGCAAAGTTAAAATGGAGAGCGAGGCATTTTCTTTAATGAATGAGCACTAAGATTGATAAGCAACACCTGCTGTGGGAGAGGCAGCAGCACTTCTGCTTCAGATTTGTCATCCCTGATATAAAGTTATGTTTAAAATGATTGATTATGTAGAAAGTAAACTATATACAACTAATTTCTATTAAAAATATTTCTGTATTTGCCCAAAATTTCAACGCCTTCCTTTCACTGGTGTTTTTCTCTGTGCCTTTGAATATTTATTAGTTAAATTTCAGAGAAAACTTCACTTACCTATACCCATGGCCCTATCCTAGAAGTTTTTATTACCTGGAACCCCTCGACCTTCAGAAAAATGCAATGTATCTATCTCAACTGTCCTCTGCAGCTCTCAGTCAGTTACATCTCATGTAAATTATCTTTGACCTCATGAAGACTCTGCATCTGGATTGCCATGTTTTATCCCACTTGTTAGCCTTTGGTGAAATTCATGCTTTTTTCCCTATATAGCTTAGATCCCTTCATTTTAAACATAATTATGCCACAGAGAATACAGGTGATCAGGAAGGTAAGCTTCCTTGCCCATGATTCTGCCCCATCTCCCAATTTCAACATTGGGTTTCTTTGTACCATCGTTACATCTTGTCCTTTTGACCCAAAAGGGAACATATCCATCTTTCTTTACAGCCTGTTTCTAACAGTACTTCAGATCCTATCTCCTCCTGCTTCTTGATGATCGCATTGTGCAAATTTCCCTCCTCTTCCTTGTCTCCATCACTACCAACACATCGCTCTCAGTGAGTAAACATTCAACATTGACTCCCTCTTCAAATCACAGCAACAACCACAGAAACACCTCCCTAGACTCTAAATTGGACTCCAGTTACAGGCCTGTCTCTTACCCTCCTTTCTCAGGCAAACCTTTCGGAAGTAGAGTCATATTCTCTGACTCACAAAAGGGGTAGTCCATCATGATGCTGAGTGTAAGAGACCTGGAAGTTACTGAGAGCTGGAATGCTGCACAGCCAATTTCTTGCCATCTAATACTTGGCATGTTATTTAAACTGCCTTTGAGAGTTTCTGTAGCCATAAAAGGAGATAACATATGCTCGGTATGGACATCTGAGAATTAAATTATTTAAATTACATAATGATTTCAGTATACACAGTGATAGCTTTTGTATTATCCAGTCAATTATCATTTTCTACATCTTTTGTTAACTCTAAGAGGCGCCTTCAGTCAGACTTTCACCATTTCTCACCTGTTCTTCAGCAGCTTCCTAGTTTCGATTATTGCTTACTACCAAGTGTTTCTAATCCATTTCTTCACTCAACTACCAGAGCGTTTATTATTTTAAAAAATACATTTTCCCAGTTACCACCTGGTGAACACTTTGAAAGGAATCCCATTACCAAGCAGTCTTCCTTAAAGTTTTATCTACTTATTTGCATCGAAACCACCTAGGATGCTTGCTAAATCTCTCTCTCTCTCTCTCTCTCTCTCTCTCTCTCTCTCTCTCTCTCACACACACACACACACACACACACACACACACACACACACACACACACACAGAGATATCGCAAAGCCCCACCTGCTAAAGTGGAATCTTTAGGCCATTCTTATAAAATATTGTGTCACAGATTGGATTCCCATTCATTCTGCATTATATATAAAGCCTGATATTACTGGCCACATGATGTTGCACCATACTAAACTTCTGAAGTTTCCCAAACACTGACTATATATTTTTCAAGAAATCCCTTCTCAGTATTATGCCTCTTACCTTGATTTTTGATAAATATTCAGCAACTGGGAAGCAGTGGGTACCTCTTAAGTTTAGATAGAAGAATGAATTATTTTAATACGTCTCAATTTATTTTCCTGTAGATCTAGTAAGAGAGTAAAAAAAAAAAGTGATGGAGAATAGAATGGAGGTCAAAAACCACCCACATATGAACATGGAGCACCTGATTTAAACTGATTTAAGAACAGAATTTCATGAATGGTTTTTCTATACCATTAAATATTGCATTTATATTTCTGCAAATTCTGATTCCAACTCCATTTTTGGTATAAGCTCTAAAATGCCCTGAGGATGCAGAGTGACATGAAATACAAATTTAGTTAGTGATTGGTGAAAATCAGGTTTCTATTCTACTAGTAATCCTAATGGTATTATAGACATTTAAATAATTGGTAAAAATCCTAGAAACAGCAGTATCTTTATGCTACTTTGTCTGAGATATTTTTCAAAGTGATGTGTGTTTTGGAGAATATTGATAACTTAAATGTAGAGATATACTCCCCACATATTTGGTGTAAATGGGTACAAATCAGGAATGAAATCATTGGTATGTAATTCTTAAGGATTAGTGATTTGGTTCAATATAGGTAGGGAATGGATTTTATATTCTCAACCAAAACATTTCTCCACAACCATCACCTCTTTCACCAAAATTAACAGTGTAATTCTTTCACAATTCTGATTTCCTCATAAAATTTTGAGTATTTGCTGTTTGCAATTAATAATCTAAGTGTGTAATAGGAGTTCTTCCAAGTATTTTTCCTCTGTTCTCCTTTTCCTATAGAAGTTAGAAAAGGGTAGTTGCATGTAAAAATAAAAACTAATGGAGAAATGAATGCTAATAAATATTTGCTATGTTTTGAGTAAAGGATTGAGTCAATTTTTAGTTTATTCAATGTAAATTTTTTTTTTAGATTAAAAAAATTTAGTTGCAATGAATGTATGGAGTCACAATATACAATGGAAGTTAATATCAGTAGACTTGATATTAAGACCATCCTCTCCTCTTTATTTATCAAAATGTGGGGAGAAACCCTAATACCTTTTTCCTTTAAAAAAATGCTATCGCTTCAATTACTTCACCAGGCCATATTTAGGTTGTGTATATAAAGCGGTGAAAGCAGCTGCCATAAATCATCCTGAGAGAGCAGTCTTTTTACCTTAGTCTCACTGTCCTTGCCGAAGGGATTAAAAACATAGCTACAAGTCACTGTACCCCTTGTCCATTTGAAGTACCATTACGGTCATTACCTTACCAGTCTTTCTCTCATTTGCATGCATCTTGGCCTCCATATCATTAAGCTGTCAGTGGCAAGCTAAGAGAAACTTTTCCCTTATCTGAACTGATAGATAGCAGTGAAGCTGGTTCCCTTGTGTCTGCATCTTTCAGGGAGAAAGCAAGATTGGAAACAGGTTTATAACAATACATGGATGCACTGAATTAGAAAGGACAGTTTCAGAGCAATGACATGCTTTTTTTCCCCTCTGATGCACACTCCACCGAGATATGTCAAATACACTGTATTAAAGCTTTACAAGTTTTGAAAGCTTTTTCAGCCTTTCTTCTGTTGTTTTTGCTGCTGCTGTTCTTTTCAGTTTCCTTCGCCTTGTTTTGTTTGGATTTTCTCTGAATAAGGAACATCCTTTCTAGGTGGTTGTGCTGGGAAGAAAATTATAAATGATAGTTTCCCTTCTTACATTTCACACCTGATTGTTAAAATAGGGTCAGTGACTATATTTCTTAAAAGAAAACCTTACAAAAAGTAAGTCTGTCACATCAGCAGAGCGGCCCACATCCATCAAAGAAGGATGAAGCTCTCCAAGTTTATCATAAAGAGCCACTGCTAGAATGAAAATGCTTTGAAAATCATTCTAAAAGTAGACTTACTTGAGGAAATAAAAATGAGCCCAGTAGCGTTACTTTAAGTTTTTAATTTTCATGGGCAGCATATGAAATAATGTGTCTCATAACACATTATAACTATTATAACCTGAGTCCACAAGCTCTGTCCAAGTATCAGGGCTATTCAATCCTTACACATGATGAGACAATAAATGCTATATTTTCAGATTTTATTTACTAGACAATACATTTTTATTTGGTGTCTAGGACTTTTCTTCGGTCTACCATTCCCTCTAACATATGGACCTTTCCATTAATATCCCAGAAGGAGTGCATGCTATTTGCTATTCCCACTATGGAGCACTATTAAACTGAAAGGCAGTATAGAGCTAAAGCATTCAGATGGCTGTTGGGCTGATAAGGGCCTTCTTGTAGGAGTTGTAGGCCCAATTCGTGTTGAAATGCTACAAAAACTCTCATGAAGGTCACCATGGCTCTCTCTCCACAACCTCCCTGCTCTCTAAGCACATCCATTCCGAAACCCTCATTCCAAGTCTATTTTGGTCTAGGAATTTGGTCTAGGTGCTGGAACACACTGGTGAGCAGCATAGAACTCACCTCATGCTTAGGAACCTTTGGCCTAATTTGGGATGCAAAAATATGTAGGCTCTTATGAAATAATGTGACTTGTAACATGATAATGAACTCCACAGATGAATATGGAATATACATGAAAATGATAATTCATTTTGTGCTGGGATTTCTGGGAAACTTTCCTGGAAAGAGGTGAATGTACAACCAGATTGCTAAGTGATGAGTAAAAATTAGGAAAGCAAAGAGGCAATTCAAATAAGAACCAAAAACTTGGCTGGACTGAATGAAATTTAATATGACTGTTCTGGTACTGTGCTGAGCAAATTATAGTGTTTCTACATTTATTCATCACATACTTACTGATAAAATAAGAACTCGTAAATCCTGCTTACAGATGAGAACTCAAAGACACAGATATGAGAGGAGGGCTCATTGTTACACAGCTGATGAGTAAAACACCCATCTGATGAACATCCATCTCCCTCACTGGATTATAATTTCTAGGAACAATGGAAACGCCATAAACAGTATGTACTCAATTTTTATTGTTATATTAATGAGTGCGTGAATGGTTCTAATGTCATTTACTTATTGTTACATTATGCTTTTATTTTAGTCAGTAGAGAAAACAGTTTGTATAACTGACTAGAGGCTATGTACAGCATGACTAATGCTTTTAGAGATCTGAAATTGCTTTAGTTTAACTGAAATTTTTGTTTCTTATTTAGACATCCTGAAAGATAATACAACACATTTTTTCCTCTTAAATTTTATCTACATTGCACAGTAAGACAGAAGTCTGTTATATATTATTAGGTGTCTCGCTGCAAATGTGATTTAAAAAGAAAAAGTTAGATTTGAGTTTCAGCCAAGACGTTTACTAGATGTGTGATCATCGAGAAATAAAAATATGAAAGTTTTCCCATGTGCAAAATGCCATAAAATGATATCTCTACACCAGCTTATTGAGAGGTTCAAATTGAAATGCTTGTATATGGTTTCCATCTAGTATCTGCCAATACTGAGCACTCAATAACAGTTAGGATCCTCTCCCTTGCCCAATTTTTGAACTGAAGTTATTACTTTTCATCAGGTGCTACTATTTTGTTATAACAATCTGTAAATCAAGTTTTTCCCACCTCTATGATCATAAATATAAAGCCTAAATTTTTGGTGATAGAGAATTACATAATTTAGAGTCTTTTTTATAGTATATAAAAGTTAACTTTAATGTCAATTTCTACTCATAATTTATTTGAAGGGAAGCAAGCAAAGACCACACATTATAAACTATACAGCCTGTCTATACCTTTTACTTTGATGACTGTGTATGTCGTGCCTGATTGGGATAGGCTACTGTACAAGGCGCCTTGAAGCATGAGACTCTAAGTGAGCCTGTAATCTAGCAGTGGTTGTATAATTACTAGGGTAAGTGTTGAAAATAAATGAAGTGAGGATAGGATATTTTGGCATTTAGAACACTTATTTAAATACAGATTCATTGTGATTGTTTTGGAAGGATAAGGAATTAAATATGACTGAGGTTTTACACCTAAGTAAAGGAGGAATGGTGGGATCGTTCATGAAGAGAGGGAACTGAGAAGACAATAGGTTTTAGGAATAATGATGAGCTTAGTTTTGTACATTGGACCATCAACATGAGATGGAAATTCTACAAATTTATATAGTGTTATAATGTAAATGATACAAAAAGCCCATGTAGAGTTTGATCTAAAATTGGAATGAGAAGCGGAATGCTGCTTGAAGGTTGGTTAAGTGGCAAATGAGATTTTTCATGGGAGAAAATAGATGATTAATTGATAAGCAGGTAGGTGATAGGTAGATAGATAGAGAAATAGATAAATGATGAATAGATGGATTATTAAAAGCCAAAGATAGAACATAAGCTGAAGGAATATTTGTACTTTGGAGGAAGAAGACTAAAGAAAAGACAGTAAGAGAAAAAAAGGAGTAATAACATAAAAAGAAAAGATGAAAGAAGAGGAAAAAAGGGGTCCATAAGAAAGAACTATTAGAATTAAAGACTGCAGCATATTCTAAGAAATTAAAAACTGAAAAGGGACAATCGAATTTGGCAAATATAGTTTTGTTTATTACAGAGTAGTCAATTTTTACTGCTTACCTATACTATTTAAATTATTAGACCTAGCAATGTGAGAAACATTCAGAAATGTTTGCAAATACCAAAGAGTGAACAATCCTCTTTAGAAGGCTTTCTTTTTTTTTCTTATTTCCTAAGTGAAGAGGGATCATTAGAGCAGATCTGATTTATTTTCATTAATCTAACTTTTAGAAACTTCAGGAAAAACTTCAGTAAAAGAGCATTTTGCCTGTATAGAATAATAAGTTCAGTTGTATGAATCCACTGAGATTTTTATATTAATTTATTATGGATTAAATCCTACTTTTATCTCAATTTACTATCTTATGATAGAACAAAAAAGTAGTAAGATAGGTCAAAGTCAGGAGAAACAATTAAAATTACAATGTTAGTCATTGTTAAAATAATAGCCACTTGAATCTTTAATATATATTCTCATGATCGAATCTCATATCCAATGGAAGCTTTTTTTTTCTATTAAGAATCAAGCTTTATGTAAAATTGGTCAACAATTACAAGTGATCTCATTCTACTTTATTGCTTTTTTTTTCTTCTCATGACTCTTATGTTTTTAAAATCTTCCAAAAAGTCCCCAAATATTCTATATTTCAGGAAGTTATTATTTTTAATTTATTGCCTCTGTATTATTAATGCTTAAGAAATAATTCAGATAAGCAGTTTAAGGAATATGTATTTTTAGCTGTGTATTTTTCAAAAATATGATTTATTTTAACTATAATCCTTTGGTTTATATGAGAATTTTCATTGTCATAAATTGTGATATTTTCAGCTGTGGAAAGGCAGGCAAATGCCAAGTAAACAAATACAGATAAAATAATGAGAAAGTACAGGTAAGTGCTATACAGGAACAAAATAAGGAGTAGAAGAGACTGGCTTTAGATGATATGGTAAGCAGAAGAGTCTTCTCAGATGAAGTGACATCTGCACTGATATCCCAACAACTGCTGGGGGGGAACAAATCAGAGATTGACAGGAAAATGTTCAGAGAAGAGAACAGCACACACAAAAAGCCTTCTGCTTGAGTTTCTTCTGTGAAGGGGGGTTTGTGATAATCTCTACACACATTTTTGAGTAGTAGAAAGCATATGCAGGACTAAGTACAGTTCTAGAAATATAGCAAACATTAGATAAAAGGTTGTAACACTTTCCCAGTGAGTAGAATCGCTAAAACAGGAGAAAGCACTGCATTGGTGCTGTGAGCCCTGCTTTGATTTGGGACACTGCTCTAGTTATGAAGCCTACTCCTCTCCTATGCTACAAGCTTTATAATTTTCAGGCAAAGTGCTTATTAAAATCATAGAATCTCAGTTTCCTCTTCTGAAAAATGGAGTCCGTCCTGGGAGGTCAGGCTCCTAGGCAGGGAAGACAAGAGCAGAGACAGTCTGGGGGAGCAAAAAAAGTAACCAGCATAAGGTCATTATCTCAGCGTTGCAGATGGGGAGGTTGTGGTGAGAGATTTGACATAATTGCTAAGTGTGAGAGGCAGAGTCTGAATCCAAAGTCTGTGGAAGGTTGCATAACTGCCTCTCATTGCCTGAGTATTTGAACACATCAAATTCTCCTTGCTATGAAATTTAAAGCTAAAAACCATGTAGATGACCCCACACCCATTTAGGACACTTGGAGAGTTTGTCAGGCTTTAAGGTAGACGTTCGCAACCTAGGATGGGGCATGGAGGTGTCTCCCAGGGGATATTTGACGATATGTAGAGACATAGTTGTCACAATGAGGGTGAGAAGGGGAAGAATTTCCATTAGCATCCAGTGGGTAGAGGCCAGGGATACTGCTAAGCATCTTATAATACTGAGGTCATCTCACAGTACTCCTACAACAAAGAATTAGCCTGCTCAGGTCAGTAGTGCTGAGGTTGAATATGCATCTCTTTATGAGGGTTAAGTTCATAAAGAGGTACATATTCCATTAATGACAGAGGTGTTGTATACAACAACAACAACAACAACAATTACAAGTATACTGAAGGGGGTAAGATAAAAAGATTCAGAAATATGAAAGTAGTCTCTGAAACCACAATAGATAAGAATTTTTACTTTCTCTGCAACCTGTAATCTGTGAGAATGGCATGAGGTATGGCCTCTATAAATAACTGCTTTTTGATATAACTCACCCTTGGAAATATGATATTGCTTTTCAGAAGCTGCAATGTGGAAGAAAGAAATAAGTTTTAAAAACTAGATCTTTTGCAAACTCACAGTTCTTATGTATCATTTTTGAAGTGTATAATGACAAGTAGATGAAAGATCAATGAGCTCTCTTTCAGGAATGAGGGATAAAAATTCAGAAGGCCTATCATAAATCCTATAGACATTCATGCTTCTGATTAGAAATTTGAAAAATTTAATAATTCAAAATCTTGTTTCCATCCTGGCTTTTTGTCAATATTTTCATCATCCGGTAACTGAAAATTCCTCTCTGCCCTTACATTTTGGCAGGACACCTTTTGGTGGCATCCATCTGTTTCCAACATTGTGGGCTAACAAGATGACAATGGGAGGGTAGGGAGAGTTGACTGACTCCACTAAAACTGTGAGTCATGACAATCGACTCAGGTGTCTGACAGGAAGTAGGAAGAGACTCTGTGAAAATGGACAACTGCTAAAATTGAAACGAGCATGAGCTCTGAAGCCAGACTTTCTGGATTTCAACCCACATACCACCTTTTCCTATCTTCTTGTCCTTGAGCAAGTTCCTTAATAGAGCTCTACCTCATTATCTTGAGCACTAAAATGAGCACCAGTAATGGTACTAGCTTCATAAAGTTTTGGTAAAGAACAAATTATGTAATGTGTGTAAATTCATTAGAGGAAGGTCAGATATATTTTCATAAGTTTTTCTTTATATAGAAGTGAAGAATCAGCTAATGGGAAACTGGTATGCATATTTCAATTTATTCTATTGTAAAATCACTCAAAGCATGTGTCTTTATAGGGATAAATCCAAATTAAAGTTATTGAGTATGATATTTTAAGAACAGCTGAACAGAATCTGTGGAGGTTTGACAACATATTCACTAATAATGCAAATAGAAAAGCTTTTCTAACACACGGGACAAAAAGAAGGACCAAAAATAACGTGGTCTCAACTAATTTGACATACAGGCCCTTAGAAAAAATGATGCAACAGCAAAAATGGCAAACTCTGATAAGGGCTCCTCTGTAAACTCTCCTTAGATACACTATGAAAAGTCCTTCCTTTGAATGGAGAACATGGATTTGCCCAAGTGACAACAGTGTTCCAAGAGATGATTTTTGGGGAAGGGGTGGCACATTCCCCTCTTACAGGTGGCATAGGTTCTGCTTTCAATTGGGGAGAAGAGAGCTATGAAGGAGTTGTCTGCTGGTGCTAAAACCAGAAATTACTTGGGATGGAGAGGGTCAGGCTCTCTTGTTTGTTCTTGAGTTGGGGAGCAATTTCATGCTGCTCTGGGTAGAGTTATGGGAATTGGTAATTTTGATTCAACCACTGTTAGTTATGTCTCTCATATTCTCTGCACATCTAGAGAAGGGCATGGAAAGTTTGTGAACATCTCACATCTGACCCAGATGCCTGAATCATGCACCTCTCTTTAAGGGCACAGTTGAAGAAAAGAATTCATTATTTTCCCTTTGAAAAGGGTGACTAACAATCCTTGGACTTGTTATAGAGCATTGACTTTTTGGTCTTACTCTTCGGTCTTAGTTTCACCACTGATAATGGGAGAATAAACTCTTATCTAAGATTCGGAGACAAGAATGATGGCTAGTAGCAGGAGCAATAGATTCGCAGAAAAGGCAGACAATCGAATTGTGAGAGGGGAGCTGGGTCAGCAAGTGCCAGAGCAGTCCCTTGGAGCCAGTGTGCAGGTGTCTTAGAATCACACAAACAGATTTCTGGATACAGTACAAGGCTGAGGTTGCAATTCAGTAGCTACCTCATGCTTAGACCCATATCTAGGCTTAGTTTAAAGGACGGTGACCAACAGCACAGTAGTGAGACCAGCAACAATATAATGGAAGTTATATTTCTTTTGGTGTCCTCTGAAGTAGAAGGAAAATAGGAATGAGAAGTCACTCCATGATGGATGTAGAAGATCACAAAAACACTTTCCATCTGCTAGCTAAATAGACAAATAACCATAAATCTTTTAAATTATAAAAACAACAACAAAAATGTAGTACATATATCAAGAGAATCCCTGACATCTCCTACCAGAAACCTAAGAGGAGGTATTTGTTTAATTTTTAATGTGCTGTATGTTTTTTTTTTGTAGTAGAATTAAAGCTAAGTTAACATTCTTTAAAAAGAAGAAAAAAATATTATCAATCGATGGAGAACTTTTAAGTTTTTTTCTAATTATGGTATTTTCTAAGACAGATGCTTTTAAACTGACAAAAGTGTCTTTAGTCCATGGTTATACTGACAATTATAAACAATACTACCATCTATTTCTTAAATAAAATACATTCAAGTTTTACATACATTACTCCTTTTATTTGCACAGGATTTTAAAGCCAGATTTATGAGGTTTAATTTACATACTTTCACCCTTTTAAGTTTATAGTTCTATTATTTGAACAAATATAAATAGTTATGTTTCCTAAGTATTTTAATATTAGTTTTTAGAATCAAGATCCTAGACTCTCAACTTTAAAAAATTGACTCTGAAGCTTTCTTGAAAATACTTGAGAATTTAAAAATTGAAACTTTGAGTCTGAATATACATATTCAGTTCTCTCATACAACTGGAATGAAGAAAAATATGTATATGCATACTAACATTAAAAAATATATATTAGCGACATCAAAAGCATAATACTTATAAAATGGTCACTAATTATATTTTGATTTTAAAGTTTTACTCATTTTTTAAACCTTTGATAACCACATGATATATTTTCAAATAATTTATATGTCAATAATTTATTATCTTAATTTAGTAGACATTGTCCTAAGAAAACTACATTTTGTTTTAACTAAATATGCATTAATTATTTTCCCAATATACTTTAACTTGATATGTCAAATATTCAGTGCATATATTTATAACTTAAAATAAAATATGTCTTTCATAGCTTAATGGTTTTAAGAAAAGAACGCACATTCTTTATTAAGACCCATAAGTTATAAAATTGATAAGTTTTCCCAATGTTCTAGGTTGGTTGCACAAGAAAATAATAATGATAATGATATGATGTCAGAATAATGTTATATATTATGGCAAACTAATAACCTCCAGGGAGCTCAATTTCCATGAAATTCATTTCATATCTCATCTATTATGGAGGATCTGTGAAAAATAGTTTACTATTCCCCTTCTGAGATATTTGGCAATGCAGGCCTGGCTCATGAAAGCAGAGAGATTAGATATTGTCATTTTCAAAGGGTAAAATCTGTGAAAGCTGTTTTCTAATTCAAGAAATGTCTGAGTGATAAAAATCCCTTTATGCAAATAACATGGGAGGAACAAAACCCAGTGATTTTCCCAGCTTTCAAAATAGACATATTCTTTTTGTTTTAAGCAATTCTCGGGAAGATGATTTTTGCACACAAACACTCAGGAGTACATGCTCACAGAGGTGATGTTTACTTCTTGAAAGCATCTACCCTTGGAGTTGTATAGCTTTGTTCAAGAGAAGGGTTTTAATCTTTCCACACCTAGAAAGTATCATCAGAATTTGAAGTCTGTGTTATGTCCAGAAATCTAGTTGCTGATGATGAGATTCACACGGAACAAAGAAAATGTTTGCACTTCATCATTTTACTTTCAGATTTTTATTTAGTTCCCATTGCCTAACATCAGAACTTACTGATGTTAAACCCTGACACAGTGTGCAAAAATATCACCTGACTGTGCACGTGTGCATGAGCAATGAAAGTTTTCATTGGATCCTCATAAGGAAGTTTGTAACCCATATAATGCAAATGCCTTTTAATGGGTGCCTTAACAGATGTGAAGACCTTGCATATTTCCTTTTTGGTTTTAATTGCCAATTTTATCTTCCACAGAAGACAGCTCTACTGGAAGTGGTCCTCCATCATAATATATCTGGGCTTCTGAGGATTCCCTTGTGCACCTCCTCCTCCTACACAAGTCTACACAGTCCTCCAGGTTCGATTTATGTATAATTCCATGCATTCGTCTGTGAACTTACAACAGTAGACCTCTATGCTCCTATACCCTCATTTCTCAACCATGGCTCAATTCCACACATGTTTTCTGACATCCTCGTATGCACATCCCTGTGCTCTAGTGAATGCCTGTGAAGCCTTGTTTATTTTATATCTCTGAAAGTCTAATTTTAAGCCTTTCTAGCAGAAATGACATGTACTGAGAGAAATCAAATTATTTCCAATATATTTCAAACCATCTACTCTCCCTGAATTCTATGATGAAGAGAAGGGGAGGAAGAAAAGAAAAATAAGGACTAAATTAATCTGAGCCATCCTTGTTTACTAAGCTTTCTTAGTCTTCATCCAGGAATTCCACTTTTTCCTCCTTTGGGTGATGGTGTTGAAGAATAAGTTTTGTTGGATGTTAGTACTTTTTCTGGTCTTCTGCTGTGTTGCATGGAGCAGCACAATAACTTATTTGCTAGAAACTTAACATCTGGCAACTTTTTTTTATCATCCCTTGAATTCAGATTGTAACTGCAAGATGAAACATGCTATAGTTTGGTTTTGTTGATTTTCTTCCAGAATCTCAGCAGAAGTGAAAATGGAAAGAAAATAGTATAGTGGTTCTCACCCATTCGTTCCTTTGCTGTAACTATCATGGCTACAAAGGTAAGACAAAAGTCCGACTACATATTTCTACATGTGCTACCTACATATTTCTGGGCTTTTCTTTCTTTATAGATTTGAAGAATGTGCTACAAAAGCTACCGTCTATTAAGTCCATAATTGTCCCTCTCTCCCTACAATGCACATCTCTCAGACCAACTCTTTCTAAATCCCATCACTTTATGCTGTGGACTTTCTCCTTCTCTATAGACTCTTCAACTTCTTACCTCCTTGCCGACTGCTAGAAGTTATATTTATTATAGTCCCCAACCATCTCACAGGATGATAGCCTCAGATAATGTCATAGGATGATTCTTGAACTTCTTTGGCATAACTAATACTATCCTTTCCCATTAAATTAACAATTATTTTACAATTGCCTTGAGTCTAGAACCCTAATTTTCCTATGTCTCAGGTACTTTTGATCAGGAGGTAATCTTGAAGTTCTCTTAGATCCCACTGATACTTCATCACCACTAATTTTCCTCTTTCTGACAAATGCTTTCTTCTTTGAGGCTTTCTGCAGTTGATTATATTTTATATTGCAGATTATTATATCACCGTCTCTTTTGTTTCTATCTACAAATATTCCAATTATGCCCCATCATTCACTGGAATCTGTGGTACGCTTAACCTCTGATTCTTTTCTAACCAAACTCCTTTCGTTAGTAGAGCAATTTTGTGTCTATAAGGAGGCCCTCTTAATACTAATTTCAAAGTTCCTTGACTTTCATTAATATCTACTGTAGTTTAATAAACTCGAACATAGTGTGATTCTTGGAACCAGAACTACCACAGATTACTAACAAGATCTTGGCCATTTCACTGAGGTTCCATGTTTACTAAATAGGGATATGTATCCTTGCTCTACCCAACTCTTAGTACCTGTGGGAAGATCAAAACACAAATCTGAAAATATCTTGTAGATACGAGATCTTCATGAATATAAAGAAATATGACTTTAAAACTATCCTTCAATCCAGTATTCACCACCATAGAAATATTTCATATGACTTTAGGTGGCCCATGGAGAAACTTTGATTTTTATTTCAATGATTATATGAATTATTTATTGAATTTGCAAACTAGAGTATTTTTTAATGTCCACATTAGAGATAGCATCTGAAAATAATAGTGCACCAGTATTGGAATGGCATTGCCTGAGAGGATTTGGCAGACTCAAGAATTCTAAAAATTAAAATTCTAAACAACAAAATCACCTGGGAAATCCCTCTCATATCTGAGAAAGCAAACACAGCCTTTCTCTGGAAAAATAAAGCAAAATCTCAAAAGCCATATCTAATTGTCATTTGGCTCATTTTCAAATCCAAATTCAACGTGGCTAGGAGTGAATAAAATTAAGAGTAAGAGGAGTAAAGGATGTGGTTATTTTAATATATGTATACATAATGTTGCCTCCTTATGTTTTCAGAAATATGGTAGAAATACATTTATTATTCCACTCATTTATTTAACAAATATATTCTGCATTTATTGTGGGTTGGGCATAATACTGGTTGCTGGAGACAAAATGATATTCTTAACCTTTTGTAATCATAGCCCTCTTATAACTTAGAAACTAATGGAAGATAGATTAGTTAGGGTCACAAAACATGAAAAATCACTATTTTGACTGATGCTAAATAGATTTGACTTGATCAGAAAGATCACAGAGGACTCCTTTGAAAAAAGTGTAAAGAATAAATCATCATTAACTGGATATGGAGAGGAGGAAAGAGTATCCAGGTAGAGGTAATGATAAACACAAAGGCCCTGTGATGAGGAAGGAATCATACGAATTACAAAGGATTGAATCACATTTAGATTTTTGCAAAACAGAGAGTGAGGAGAAGCAAAATGAGAGAAGAAACCATAGGGTAACTAAGGAATGAACTATAAAAGTTCTTATAAAGTCCATGATAGAAAGATGTTGATTTAATTATCTTTAAATTATTTGATTTAATTATCTTAAAGTATATATATATACTTTAAAGTAATGGATTGTTTTCATTGGGTATATATATTTTTAATATATGGGAAGTGACATGCTTTTCCATTTGTTTTCTTCTATCATCGTTTATAGTATTAATATAAATTTTCCTTTTTAAAATTCTAAGTGAAAATACTGAGTTTGAGGAAGATATTATTTTGTAAATAATAATATATGTGGTGGTCAGATATGGTGTTATAAAGGTGACTAATATTTGTGAAACATCACTTTAGTCTAATATGCACATTTTTTGAAGAAAAGAATTGAGTTTGTACAAACTGATTATCATTAAGGTGGAAATTTTTATTACAATCAAATTTGTTGATAAAAAATGAAACAATAACAGTAATACTGACACCATTTTTAAATGTTTTGAGATCATTTGTGAATAGAATTTCTGTATTTCTAGAAACTTTGTTTATTTATGACATATGAAATATCAGACCTGATATTGATCCTTTTGTGTTCTTTGAGACATCTTGTTATGTAACTTGTATATTCCTATGGAAATACTTGAACAATTCTATTCTGAGGGTTCTGGTTTATCGTATATCTAAAGAACAAGTTTGGTCACTATGTATGCTCCTTCTAGTCAAGGAGGAAATGTTCACAAACATCTAGACTCTTCTGTACAGTTTTAGTGGTTTGGAATAAAAATTTTCAGACCCAATAAAGATAATACAAGTAACAGAAGGAACAATACTAAGAAGAGTCTGTCCTGAATTTAACCCTCTCCTCCATGCATTCTCAGCCTCTTTCTATATTGTACTCTTTAATAATTTAGTTTAAAAAGCTGAGATGTAAATTATTTACATTAGTTTACTTGCAGTACCACTTGCTGAAGGCTGACTGGGTGCCAGGGATGGTGCCAAATTCTGTACATTTATTATCTCACTTAATACTAACAACAAAACTGAAAGGTTGGGATTTTATTATTCATATTTTAAGATGAGATCATTGAGAATCAGTGAGTATCAGTAATTTGGCCAATTTTGCACGACTAGTTAGTGCCAGAGCCCGAACTGGACTGAAACCCAGAAAAATATAATTCCTTAAAGTTTGTGCTCTTTACCACTCTGAGATGCCCACTTGTCTCTCTTCTCCCCATCCACTCTCTCCCTATCCCTTTCTCCCTCCCTCCCTATCCCTCCCTCCCCCATCTTATCTCTCACATTTCCACCAACTCAGGTACACACATGCATATATAAGTACATATAAACATACTCAAATAGGCATTTATAAAAATGTAAATATCTGGAAATAATATAAACAGATGTCTTATAAACTCATAACCTTGGGTAACTGAATGAAATACAAAAAGAAAACGTAATTGAAAATGAATATGCTTCGACTACCATTTTTCATTTCACTCTCTGTACTCCAGTTCCTCTGGGAACTATTCCCCATGTATTAATTACGCGGTATCAAATGTTCACATTTCTACTGACCAAAACACGAATATGGGCACCAACAGCCTGGAAGTTACTTGTTAGCATATTGATCAATAAGAGATTATAAAGTTCTAGTACTTTCAGGTTGTAAGTCAGATTCAGGAAGGACAGTTGCCAGAAAGCCACGTTGCTTGGAACAATGTCTGAATTACTGGCACTGGATATTGCCATATCGATTTATTGATTAAAACAACAACAGTAATCTGCAAGCCTAAGTGGCATCTGAAATGAGTGAATTTTGGTGCTAGTAATTGGGCAGGTGGATTTTTAAAAAATATAAAATTATTACTATACACTTAATTATTTTTATAGAAATTATCTTTTAGGGTGCTTCTCAGAAAGGGTTTAAATGATGCTTTTCTTTTACTGAATTGATTTTTTTTTCAAGAGGGCTCTTTAATCAAACAATAAGCTACTATACCATTATCACATTAAAAATAATTTCTTAACATAACAAAAATTTACCAATCTTTTAAAAGCTTACTTTGTTTTCTTCAGATATGAACGAAAATAGGCCTTATTTTATAATTATTTAAAATGCCTTTTAGTGCAGATTTGACCACTTCATCTCTTTAAGTTCTCTGAAATTTTCTATTGAAGATGAAGATTATTATTTTTTCTGTAGTTTCTGGGGTTTTCTGATTGCATTCCACCATTGTCTTTAGCATGATTTTCTTTCTCTGTGTTTCCTGTGATTTGGCAATTCAGAGAATTGACCTGATTCCTTTTCAGAGTTTTTGGCAAGTTTACTTTCTGAGTGGTGGTGCATATTTCCATAAAGAGGCACATAATGTCTCCAGTTTTCTTTCTCTGATATTATCAGTCATTTATAATCATTGCCTACATCCTTTACCTCATTCTAGAGTAAAAATGACTGTATTCTACTTTGTCTTTTATTGGAGAGAATAATTCTTAAAAGGAGGAACATCTCCATATCAACTCTGGTTAATTAGAAGTTATTTAGAAAAGGCAGAATAAAACCCCGTTCTTTCTTTTTATTTATAAAATATTTTATTACTTAGCGTCTTGAAACCATGACCAATAAAATATTTGTTTTGTTTTTTATTATAATTATGAATTCATGGATTTAAACATTTTAATGTATTTTAATACATTGCAGCTTTCCCTAATGATGCTCTAAAGATTCCATCTTTTGCGAGTGGAGTCTATTCAAGTTTGTTCCTAAGTCTTAGAGATGTTATCCTTCCTGGCTTTGCTGACATTTTTGCTTCCTGTTATGACAACATGATTCTGGCTCATCTTATATTTTCTCTCATATCTGGAAGCAACCATTTCTTTTAAATAGATCCCTAGATCCTTTCAAATAGCAAAATGGTATTGAAAGACCACAATTAAAGTACTAATGAAACTCGTTCCAATTGAATTGTTTGCTGATTCTTAGTCTTTTCAGTGGCAAGGAACAGGAAATCTATATATTTAAATGAGTCTGTGTGTGCATGTGTGTCTTTTTTAAAAATAAAACATACATTCATGTTCTTTCCATGTTATTTTTGATTTTTAAACATTTAAACATTTTTCTTCTCCTTTGTTAAGAGTACATTTACATGATTCTAAAGTTCAGTATATAACTAGAATATATGCAAGGAAATTTAGCTTGTATTCTTCTCACCCCATCCTACTCTGTCATCCTTCCACTGATAAGATTTTTTAAATTCTGTGGATTATACCTCTGAGATAACCTGCTACATAGCATGCATAATTTTTTCCATGTCCTGATGCTCACTCCATAGAATAGCCATTCATTCCAGCTGCATAGTCTTAAACAAAGTGTTTTTTTTTTTTTTAAATCATAGTTTACTCAAACAGCACACTATTGGTAGATATTTGAGTTATCTCCACTGTAAGTTTATTTATTTTTTTTGTTATTATAAAGTGCTGCAATGGATAGCTTTATCCAAATGATTTATTTTGTGTTATTGCCATTCACTGACTTTATTTTTATAATAATTTTAAAGTAATTGCACCTTTTAATAAAGGAAGATAACTATTGGTCAGAGTATAAAGTGCTGAGACTATGATCTTGATTGACCAATTCACTGATTGACATAGTCAAATCATTATAATGCATAATGATGAAAGAAACTAGGACATAAATTGGGTAATATCTCTTCATGTTAATTTGTCTGAAGGTCAAATCTCAAATCAGTGGCAAAGCCTATGACGAAGCAGACCACCCACCCTCTTGCACGGTGTCCAGGAGAAGTCTTCCTAGGGTGCCACTTCTCTGCAATTCTTTGATATTCATGCCTTTGCTTTAATTGTGTTCTCCTATTTTTTTTAACACTTGCCCTTGCCCTTTTTGTCAATTGTCCAACACACCATTTAAAAGAAAAAATTTAATGTTTAATAATTTCAGTCCTTGAGCTATAGACTGAGGTATCAATTTCACATTACTCAAGTAACTTGGCACACGTTTAAGGTATTAAATAGTCTTCCAGGCACTTCCCCATAGTGATGGGAAATCTCCTTAACTCTTTAAAACTCTACGCTCTGCCATCCCTGTTCACCTGGCCTAGTCTAGATAGGCCCACCTCCTGCACACAGGTAACCTAATCCAGCTTCCTCAAAGAATCATTGTGCTTAACTACATGTTTCATACAGCTGTGTGGCTTCCCAATTTGCCTCAGAGAGTCCTTATTTGTCCCCTTTCATGACATTTTAAATTATTTAGAGTATAACATTTGTATTGTAATGCATCTATCACCATTTCTCTTCTGGATTGCCTCTGAATTGACAGTTCATTTTTCAGGGAAAGTGAAGGTGACTTTTAAGCCAGAACCAAGGATCTGATTTTCATACTGTTAGCGTCCTTGCATGGAAATATGAGATGTGATATATGAATCTGTAAATCCTGACTTCTCCTTGGTCAAGAAGCAATTCATTTCTAGAGAATCACTAAAGGTAGGATTTGTATCTGATTCAGTCTTTTTTTTTTCTTAACAGAGCAGCAAACAGCTAGTGTTTAATGCTGGTGTTTCTGTTTTTCTTCTTTTAATATATGATTGTTTGTGCATTATTTGCACTCTTACGTGAATCATAAGATCAAGGACTGCAACGTAGAAAAATCTTGACAGAAATGCTTTCACTCACCATAGCCTTCGCTTCTTCTCTTCTGTTTCCTCACTGTGGCCAGGGGCCTTTATGTGCCTCTTCCATTTCTCCGCTAAAATGTGAGGAGAGATAGAAATAACACCAATTTTGCTATCAAATCAAAGTCACTTTGCTTGTTTCAACATTTCATGCATAATACAAATGTAATCTTCTTCGTCATCAAATTTCTTGATTTTAGATAGAGTCGAATGAAATGACGCTCAACCTTGATTGCATAGTATAATTACTTGGGGAACTTCTCAATAACTCAGGAATCAAGATGGACCAGGTAAGGCACAGGGTGAGATCTAGTCATCAGGATTTTGTAAAGCTCTTCAGATGATCCAAAGTCTGACGAGGGGTGAACCACTGAAAAAAAATATGTTCCTCTAAAGCTCAGATATTTGTAGTTGAGAGTCACTACTTAGTAATTAGCTATGGCTAATAAGGACATTTGTCATGACTCTGAACAGAATAAGTTTTGTGAATCAGTATCATCAGATCATTCACCAAAACTTCTTTACTAATCTATTTTTATAATTAAAAAATAGATAAGGTAATATGCTATTTTCAAGAATTAATTATAAACTATGTCTCTATTCTAATTTTATTTTTAAAAAGAGGTAAGTACTAATATTTAAACTACCTGCTCAAGATACAGAATAAAACCCTAGCAGTAATATTCAGCTTACCCAAGGAATTTGACCAGTGTAGCATTCATAATAGTTATCCTCCAAATCCATTTACACTCTGATATTCCATTTTATAGAATTTTACTTTTATCCACATACAAACTTCTTTAATGGAAATTGCCCATATGCCATGCAGTACATGGTTGACTTATTTTACATTTGCTTAACAGCCTTATTCTATGATTTAAGGGGACTTCTGTAAGGGCAAAACAGTCCAACAATATCTTAATAACATGATGGTTTTAAAAGGGCATGCAAAGGCAAAATGTGAAGATGACATTTTAACATTGATGAGTAACATGAGTAGAATGCAGATATCCCATCTAAAAACTACATTCGGCACATCCAATTTTCTTAGCAACACACAGATTTTTCTTAAGTAAGTGGTAAGATTTTATTTTTTATAAGCAAAGTAATTTTTTTTTCACACATGAGGGATAAAGTAATATTTGTTTATTTGTATGCTGCGGTATGAAAATTCAACTTGCTTTTCATCCACATCATAAAAGTATTAAAATTTGTATATTTTTAATTCATAAAAGGTGATACCAGCTGCTTCATTCTGCATTGTATCTGTTCAGGGACTTAACTCATGTGCCTGGGAGCATATGCTTTTTTGGAAAACATTTTAGTAGACATTTGGATCTTGTCATACTTATAACTCTGGAGAGAAAATGCACTCTATTATGTTAATTATATTTTAGCATGTGGCTTATGACATTACATTCCCTTGAAGAGTTATATTGATATATGACTATTATATATAAGTAAATAATGAAGGTATATGTGTATATACACATTCTGTTATATATATGCAATCATATTAGAATTCTTATAGAAAATATGGCAAATAAAAAAATTCTTATTTCCTTTAGCATAAAGATTTAACCAACTATTGAAATTGATTTAATTGACATAACCCAGTTTATAGACATAGATTTGTTTTATTTTAGTTACAATATTTTAAAGGACACCTTAAACATCACTAACATGATTCACAAAGACATGATTTGTTATTTTTGAAGATATAACTGTATTAATATCATGTATGCTTATGTTCCATTATTTTTGACAATATTTTATACCCTCGACTTCTGAAATAGAATTTAGTTCGCATGTGTTTAATTTCTATGAAGTTCACAACTTCTGTAATGCATTAACGAGCAGAAATATTGCTAAGATGTCATTTATGTTATGGACATCAGCAAGCATGACAAACAAGGCTTGGTTGACCATTTAATAGCACGAGGCCATGAGGGGAGAGAATCTGTAAACAAAACCTCTTTCTGGAGCAGAGCAAATGCTAGGAGGCGCCTCTAGCGCATTGAAGAAGGTCCAATGTAGGGGGTAGAACACCAGTGGGCCTGGCAGCAGGCCGCGGACTGTCACTCCACGAGCACTTGGCAACAGAACATGAGATAGCTGTACCTTCATGGGTAGGAGGTTGAAACAGTGAGGATTCTGGGGAAGATTCCCAAAGGAGTGTCAGCATCGCAGCATTTCACCAACTGATAAAAGGGCAACAGCCAAAAAAGTCTGGAGCAGGATTAACTCTGATTTGGAATAATAGGAGAATAAAACTAGCACAACTAAGGAGCATCTGAAGGTCAGTTATTAGAATTGGGACAGAACGTGAGAATGGTATATCAGGTACAAGGAAGACGTCTAATTAGAGCCAGAGACCAGGCTTAGGGGCAGACTCAATGGAGGATCAATTATTGGTGAGCACCAACATTCATACATTCCTCTTGATTCGGGACAATATTTGTTCCATATACACTTGGGTGGAGGAGCCCTGAGGGTGTAAGGGGCATGATTCAGGTGGTCTGGGATGGGGAACGAAAGAGACACAAAGGTTGTGAACCAGACAGCATTTCATATGGAAACCAGAATTTAAAAAAGAAATAACATCGATTTCATTCCCATGGATGGAAGGAAACACTCTTCAGTCACTCTTCTGCAGAGTAAAGAGCAGTCAGCATCTGAGTCTACAGCCCTCCTGTCGGAGCCTGTGGGCACTGTAAGCACCAGAGATGTTTCTACTAGACCGCTAGCGTACAGAAATAACTTCAAGCGTTTTTTTCTTAGCAGTCAAGAAATTCTAGGTGCATAAAGTTTCTCAATGGTGTGTTATCGCATTTGTCAAGACAAGATATAAAGAACTTACAGGCTCACTTTTATTTAGTCTGAGCAGCCTGAGGCAATGTATTTTCTGCAGATTCAACCACATATTACCTATCCTCCAAACATGAATTACAACAAACAATAGCGTTAGAATACTGAAAGTGGTTTTTTTCTCTGTTCACATGATGGAAAATTTGAGTTATATCACATTCCTAACATGTATTTTATTTTCTCCTGTGTTTAACTTAAGAAAATGTGCATTTTAGAGGGCAGTATAGAATGATATATAAAATTAGGTAACAAATTTATGATATTTATAATCTTAAGGAAAATGTCTTTATTCCTAATATTACATATTTGTTTGTTTATGAAATTGTATGTTTTGAATTATGGACTTCAAAGGAAAAGCAGTATAATGGTCAATAAGACCATTTTCCATTTCTAAGAAAATATAATGCTCAATAAATGTAAAACTTTCAATAGTGATATAACAAATGTTATAATATTTTCCCAGCTGTAGTTATCGGAGTAAAGTTTTACTTATTGCAGAAAGATAGCTCTGTAAACTTTTTCTTTTATAACCTATTTTTTTCATAAAAGGATAAATAAAACTTCATAGCTTTCACCACATAACACAACTTTCCCAGCTTTTAATAGCTTAATCATTCTTTTGTTGTTTCAAACAAAGCCTCATTCCATTTGAGCCAGATTGTTTTAAATGCTTCTTTTTCAAAATTAAGTTTTATCTTTAAGAGAAGGTGCAATTTTTGTATCTCTACTGAGTAAGAAGAAAGGAGGTTCTTTTTTAAACGTCTTTGTAGTTAAAATAAATGACAGACTTCTGCTATTTACTCCAGAAAAAAGTCATATATTATCACCTTGTTCTGGCCCAATGTAAACTTGTTAATAACTGCAGTTTATGAATATTTATCATGAGGCAAATTGGTTAAAGAGACAGTACAGTTTAATTTCCAGGTAGCATTTCTAATAATATGCAACTTAACACTGGTCATCAGACTGACAGAAGCTTTAAAAATATAGGTTTGCCTGAATTTGTCATATCTTTTGTGAATCTTCCCCTCTTTGCATTTCAAAACACTCAGTTTAATCTTTGCTGAAAATTCTCAAAACCCTCTCCGGTGATAGAGTTTTGGTCTTGACCAAATCTAAAGGATACAAAATTGGAGCTGGAATCACTGAGGATGGTTGAAATAACTATTATTAATTGATTGTTTTTCCTTAACATTGGAAGACCAAACACAGGCCTTTGAAATACGATACAGTCTTGAAAGATGTGACACAATATTATAAAGTGAAATAAAATTCCACATGCCAGAGCCTCTGTTCTTTCCACATGTTTGGTCTGGGTCCTTAGCCATTTTTTCTGCTCTTTCAACTTTTCATTTCTAGTGTTTTCCTGTGTATGATGTGTTTTCCTGAGAAAACTTTCCACTGAGTTGAAAGCTTGAGAACTCTTAAGTTCAGATGAATGATAATGAGCATTGTCAAAGAGGCAGTAAAATCCAGCCCTTGGTTCTGGCTGCTGAGCCTAGAGCCGCAGGCGTTAATTGTGTGAATGGTAATGAGACCAGGGAGGCAGCAGATGCTCGCGTGCCTTTACAATCCAAATCCCACCAACAAATTCCTTCCACAGAAACTTTGAGGGACATCTTGGCACCCTGGAGATGGAGATAGACCCAGCCATACCACATGCCACCTGCTAGACCTATTGTTAAAAAAAAAAAAAAGGCCCATTACAATAACAAAATTGTTTGCTGTCTTTTGCAATGACTTTATGGCATGGTTTTACCATATACTGGAGGAATGGAAGGAAAAGGAACATCTGATTCTTTATAGAAAAACATTCGTACCTAAACACAGTTAATGACTTATATGAAATGACTGATGTTCTGTATGTGAGGCATATTCTTCTGATAAACCATTACTCTTTTCGCTCCCCCTAGGCTGTTTATTCTACATCAGATTTATAAGGCCACATGGTTTTTGATGACATTAAGGAAAGGGGCTGTTTTTAACCTTACAGAAAAATCAAAAGAGAAAAAGGTTAGGATATAGAATTATTATGAATATTTATTCCTTAATAAAAATAAAACCCCTTGACCTTTTGCATAGTCTTAGACAAAATGATTTGTTTTAATTGAGTTAGAGTCATTCACTGATCATTTGGTTATTTTTATTTGTTAAATCTCTAAGACTAGGAAGGACAGAATGTCTTGTTTTAGGAAAATGAATGATCTGAATGGGGGAAAGTAAAATCAGAAGTGACTCTCACACATGGGCATTCTAGATATGTGTGGCAGCGTTTTTTATAGGGCAGTTTAGGGCTCTCTCTGAGGACTGCAAAATGGCATGACTGAGAAACTATTATGTGTTAGTTACTTTCACTTTTGAGGATGTATATACCTACTTTCCTGAAAACTTGGTATTATATTCCTTGTGGGGAAAGGTGGGACTATTTCTAATATTAGAAAATAGATTTTGGTTCAATGGCCACTGCAGATACGTGGAAGATATGTCACGTTTATGCTGCCCTAGGAATGAGGCTCAATGTCCTGGGAAGGTTAAACAAAAGCTGCTTAAATTCTCACTTTTTATCCAGCTGGTTGACCCTCATTTTATAAAAGCAGTTAGTTAGGCTGGAATTTCTGAATTCATTATAGACAATCTTTGATGATCTTGCATTAATAATACAGATTTTAGATTGAAATGTTTACATGCTTCGTAAGTTTATATCATTATTATCAGTTCAGGTTTTGGCTATATAAGCTCTGTGGTGCTGGATTATTCTGCGTGTAAAGACCCAAGATCCCATAGTAAATAAAAAACTGTGTTCTTTTCACAATAATAAAATATGTGCTTTTGACTTACTGAGAAGTCAGATATGAAAGCATGTGGGAGCAGTATGTAAATGCCAACCAAGCTGTTTATACTGGGATGTGCTCCTGCATAATAATCATAATCCGATTCTAGCAGAAACCTTATGAATTTAAAACATTGTAGAGTTACAGCAAAACAGAAAGAACCACAACAAACATTGTAGTTGCTGATTATCTGTGAAAAAAGCTCAAATATGTCTTAATTTTCCTGGTTTTTTTCTAAATCAAGGATTTCTATAAGTTTAACAATATCTAGCAAAATCACTTCTAGATGATTTTCTTGTGCTTTAATAAACTGCTCTGGATAAAAATGGGGGGGTGAGGTTCGCTTTGTTCAAATCTCTATTGTTGAAAGAACACATTAAAACAGAAATGCACAGCCATTTTGCCTAAGAAAATTTGTACCAGGGGTATGGAGAAAGTGAATATTATTTTATTATTTCATTAAGTTAATGTTAGAAATTCTGTGCAGAATTAGAGATATGCAGACTATATGCTTCTTAGATTTAAAGAAAAAAACCTTTTATTTATTTGGATGATTAAATTCAGTACTTTCGGCTGGGCATGAAAGTGCACATTTGCTCGCCTTAAACTGTATTACTTTCTTTGCCAGGAATGTTGGTCTCTGTCATTTAGCTTCATAACAGAAAGCAGAGTTTCTAAAAAAGTTTGTCAAAATAAATATATTCTTGAGTACTCAGTGTTAGCAGGATCTCCAGGTGCACTTTTTAAGTCTTCCTCAGAAATTTAGCGTATGGTATTTTACACACACACACACACACATACACACACACACACACACACACACAAAACTTGTGCAGAGTGACTTATCAATGGGAGGGCTGGAGATGACATGAACAACAATGCAACATCAAAGAGCTGTCGAGTGGGAAGTGGGTTTCTTTGATCTCAGGTCAGTATCACTTGTTCTGCATCATGCTATTCCCTTGTGTCAGTCCCTGGTTAGCTTTTCCTCCAACACTGGAATGTTTCTGATTATAACATAAATAAGAATCTGAAAGTCTACCATCCTTTTCTCAGTTTTCCAGACTTTCTGTTTGCACCTTTTAATCTATTGATGATTCAATTGTTTTTCCTTGTGCATGAGCCTGGTCTCAGAAATATCACATGGTAGGTGAAGATATCCCAAGGGATCTGGGACATTTAGAGTCAGAAAAATATCACCTCTACCTTTAGCTCCTTTGTTTTCTACAGATCTGCCTACGAATCACTTCAATTAATTTTGTAGCTTTGATAATTTTCAAAGCAGTGATGATTTGTTTGTTGCAGGGGTTGCAATATTTTTCCACAACACAATTTCACCTTGATGTGTACTGATTTCTTTCCCCATAGCTTTATAATTTTGAAAAAAAAGGAAGAATTTAAAAATGCGACAGACTTTGTCATGTAATAGTCTAAGAAATAAGCAGTTATTACTAAATAAAAAATAGGTTTTGGAGGCAGATATAGAAATTCAGTATCAACTATATATTAACCATGTGAAAATTTACTTGAACTTTGTGAGTCTTTCTCTCTTTATCATAAAATAGTTCTAGGATTAATGCTGCAGACAACAGCTCTCCCTCCACTCAACACTCAGTCTCCACTCCACTTTGTTAACTAAATCCCAGACTTTAGCACTTTGTATGAAGTGAAGGGGATAGTCCTTAACCCAGGGCTAAAACTTTATTAGTGTAAGCCTGTCATGACAATTCCACTCTCCTGGCTAGAGATCAAAGAATGGTCATGTGACCAATGAGCTTTAAGAGGATATCGGTGGGAGGTTCCTAGAACATATACATGTGTGTGTGTGTGTGTGTGTGTGTATGTATGTATGTATGTATGTATGTATGTATGTATGTATGGCTGTATGTGTGTATTTCCCTTGATGAAAGACCGTCTGAGTGGGGAGCTATTTCCAAGAATTGTAGCAGTCGCCATGAAAGGTGAAGGAACACATGCAAGAAGTATAAAGCAGCACATTGGAGGGTAAAGAGCAGGAGGAGAGAAATCTGGTTCATGGCGCCATCACTGAGCTGTTTATTATTCAGTGTCAGAAATGTCTTATCTCTGAGTATCTTGTGTTTTGAGATAATAAACTCATTCTTGTAGACACTTGAGCTGGGTTCTATCACTTGTATCTCACATATTTCTAGGAATTATAAACATTTTATCATTAAGATTATAATAAGAAAGGAGAAAATATATATAAAACACTTGGTGTTTAATGATTTGCAGTAACTGTAACCTTTATTTTTATTGTGTTCCAAGACCCTAACATTTCATTGCTATGTGAGATGTCATTATTTTAGATGGTATTTTTTTATGAGTAACTCAGTCTAAATGTAAACCCTTAAATTTGATATTTTAATTACATTTTAAAATAGTTATTTACTACAATGTTTCACTGCTTTGGGGGCAGATGTTTTTCTAAAATGCTTTACTGCTTAAGAATCTTTTTGGAAATTAAATTCCTATAGATAGAGAATATTGGCTAGAATCTATCCACTTGTATAACTAAGTTAACTTATCCCAATTCAAAATAAATACTAGATGATAATAAAGGGGCACAATGTTATCACAGACGGTAGTGCCTTGCTATTTGCTTAAAGGAAATATACATTATTTTCAATGAAGGCCTAAAAACTTTGCTCAGTTTTGTTCCAACTAAAATATTTTCTATATGATTAATCTACATTTATTATGTAAAAAGTATCTGCAAACTGTTTAATTCCTTCATAGGTTGGCAAATGTTGGGAAGTATACATATTTCCACAGACCAGCTATACAGCTAGGTATATGTTCTATTAACCATTTATTCATTCACTTTATTTTATGAAATTTTAGTTATTCTTGATAAAAGTTTCTATTTGACAGAATACCTTAAACCTTTTGTTTTCATCGTAAAATTAAGCCTCCCACAACTTGATGACACCGCTCTTACTGGTCTACAAATCCTAGACTGCTCCCCATTGAATGTGCGATAACCGTGAGGTAAACAATTCCCACGAAGTCTAAATAAAAAAGCAAATGGAAACTGAAGTTACAATTAAGCTAGCTAAATTTACTAACAGTAAATTCTTTGTACATATTTGAGGCTAATATTCAATAGACATTTAATATATTATTAAATGTCTAAAATCTTTCAAAAAGTTTTAGTATAATCTAATCTTGCCTAAAACAGCAACGATTTGCTTTTCATTATGTAAGTGAAGGTTCAAACTTCTAAGCCACATTAGTTTTCCTTTATACCTTTAGAAATTTTTTCTTAAGAGTATACACCACTTTATGTATAGTGGGATGCTCCTAGTTGGGAAAAAAAATGGTTGAAAAAATAACATATTCATTAGAAGCATCCAGAAATATTATACATGAACTAAATTTTAACATGAACACAAAAGATTCAAGCATCGGGAAAAAAAAATTTTATCAAACTTCAATTTCTTTTCTAAATCCTGAGCTAGAAACAGCTAAGAATAAATGAACAGCGTATCCACATTTGCTTTCCCCCACTACTGAAAGTAATATTGGCATGAAAAAAAAAAAAAAGAAAGCAAACCTGTCACTTGTATATATTGGACAGGTGCAAAACACTCACTAGGATATTCCTAAGCATACACATATGTACAAATACACATAGATGTAATGACATTGGAGATATTGTCACCTGCATGGATAGCTCTTCAAAAGGAATTAGATCTCTTTCTGAGAAATATTCCCCTCCTTAATGAAAACTGCACTGCCTAATTGGATGAAGACAGGTCGATAGCTGATTTAAAACACTGGATCCAGAAAGAAGCTTAATTTCCCTACTGTTTCTATGAATTTAACTAGATAGAGAACTTTTCTTGTAGCTGTTCAATAAGTGGCTTAAGTCCTGGTCCTTTCTGTGATTCTACCACATGCCAATTGTCTTGACTCCCCCCGCCCCCAGGAGTAAAACCTCACAGTGCATGGGATGTAAGTGCCATCGTGTCAGGGTTTCTATCACTTCAGACAATAGATGGCTCTTCATAGTAATGTGTCTCAAACTTTAAAGCACATAGGAAGACCTCATTACAATGCAGAATCTGTTCGAGTAGGCCTGGGGTGCTGCTGTCCGAGACTCTGCATTTCTAACAAGCTTCCAGGTGATGCCCATAGTGCTGCTTTATGATACACACACACTTAACAAAGAACCGAGACTCAATTCACTTGAGGGTTTGCCATTCTTCCGAAGTCCCTCAGATCTTGGAGGCAACTTTTGGAACACAATTTTTAGGCTTGATTTTCTGCTTCACGATACTGTCCTGAGGAGAAGAAATTTAAGAGACCCTATAATAGTTTAGGTGGTTAATGCTAAAATCGACCTTGCTGCTATCCAGTTTAACTTTGGTCTCAGATTTGACTAGACTCCCAATATGTGTCCATTTTCAGAAGACTGGGCCTTAGGTGCTTGTCTTGTTCTCTCCATTTTGATCTCCAATTCCATCACCTGCTTGGTCCAAAAGGCCTGAAGTCCTAAAATGAACAGCAGCTCACCCGCCTGCCTTGCATCTCAACTCTGCGGATGGCTTGTTGCCAGATCCTAAGAACCTAGTGGAAGGAACCTCATGGGCTACCGTTGGCAGGGCATCCCAAATACCGATTGCCCACTCAGACAGAACTGACCTCACACCTGTCACTGTATTTCACAGACTCCAACTCTTCCCGGCCCCCCATTGATTCTGCCTCCTGGCACCTGCACAGCTATGCGTCCAGGTGTGTAGCCCTTCTGTGGGCAGTTATCCCATTCGGCTTTGATCAGAATGCTACCAAAGTCTGTCTCTACTCTACAACTCTAAGGATAGTTTAGGATCTGTTCTCATTTCCCGACCCTTGATCTTGTGTTGATAATGTTGTTCCAATAAAGAGTTCATATTGTTTGGTGATTTTTTCCCCATTATTGTATTCTTGAATAGATTAGTAAATGGAATACAGGGAGAACAACGTAAAGAGATGTAATATGATTGATAAAAGGTCTTATAGTGTTTTTAAAATGAAAATCTTATTTGAGAAATTTTATCTTTCCTTGTCATTGCCAAGATATCATATCAAATTATATCCTTTTGTCTTCCCAGTACAGTGTGACATGATATTAAAAAAAAATGTTTATCTCAAACTATTTCAGAGCGAGGAAATACTAGATGTGCATCCTACCAAATGTGAGATAATGAAGCATCTGTGGACTCCCTTTAACTGCATTATTAGCTATGTTCCTACGATTTTGAGTCTAGAGAGATACTCAGGTATATCTGATAGATCTTTCTGAATGTTCTTCAGTGAACCAGCAAGTTTTCAAGATCATCGTAGATCACTGCTATTAGCTTTGTTGATTACGTTTCAAAGGTGACCTTTGTAAATCAAAACTGGAGAGAACTTAATCTTCCCAGCATAAAATTATATAAGCATCTAAACCAGAAGTGGAAAAGCAACAAGGCTGTGAATAAAATCCACTTTTCTTCAGTGGACGATGGGAAGAAAACAGACACACGGAGGCTAAGCAGTGAAAACTAACCTCTGTTGTATGTTTCCTTTGGGCCAGCCTCTATGGAAAGTCCCCATACCTAGTTTTATTTCACTTTGATTAATTGCACCTCACGGATATGTCATTTTTTTTTTCAAAGTGAAGGGTTGTGGCGACCCTGTGTTGAGCAAACCTATCAGCACCATTTTACTCACAGGTTCAGATGATGGTTAGCATTTTTATAATAAACTTTTTTTTATGTAAGTATGTGCAGTTTTAAACAACCCTATCACACACATAGACTATAGTATGGTGTAAACACAATTTTTATATGTGCTGGCAAATCAGAAAAATTATATGACTTGTGTTATTGCTATATTCACTTAATTTCACTTGTCTGGAACCAAACCCACGTTATTTCTGAGGTATGCCTGTAGCTCAATCTTACAAAAATTTGTTATAGTGAATTATTATTATTCCTCCCAGGGGATTAGACAGACTCAGAGAAGTAATTTGTTCAGCAGTACACAGTCACCACTGATAGTCCCTGCATTCACACATGGGTTGGGCTCATATAAAAAGTCAAGCTTTATCTTCAACAGTTACAGGGTGTTGGGATTCCTTCACTTTGCAACTTGAGCCTGGTAAAATTTTGGCTCTTATCTAACTTTCGAACACAGTAAATATTCAGGCTTGCTCCGGATGTATGGTGTCAAGCAGAACCATGAGTCCCTCCTCTGAGGCATTTCACAACTAATGCGATAAGGAAAGATTGTGATATTATGTCAATCTACATGAAGACTGTGACATCCCATACTATTCTTTTGATGATGGGAAAGAGGATATGATCAGATGGAAGTGAATATTTATTCTACCTATTTTTGCACTTCATATGCACTGGTAAAATACAAACTAACAACTAGGAATTTTACAACAAAATCCACCTTTGTTTTAAAGATATTTTGGTGACCTTAAAAAGACACCAGATTTTACATACTGGAGAGATGTTTGTGCTTTGTAATTCAGTCTCATGTTTCTCTTCCTCTTCAGTGGGAAGACAAACCTTAAACATTTAGAATTATAAAGCTTTATTTTCTTTAAAACAAAAGTAACTAAAATAAATGGCATAATAAAATTGTTATTAGAGGTGGCAGGATGGATCGCAAATGGCAGCCGATATCATTTCTCTAGGTTTAGCAATTGTCAGCCAATTTAAGCTAAAATGATAAAAGGAGCTTTGTGAATAAAATATGCCCAACAGGATGGCAGTAGCCAAGTTTCTCCTGCAGGAGCTTAGAGCCAGTTTGTTGCAATGCCTACTATCCTTCAGAATGACACAGTCCTCAAGAGGTAGAACCTTCTTTTGTCTGCCATATCATAGGTAGATGGACTTGAAGAAACATTCAATTAATTGTCCTTCCCTGGGTATCTGAGAAGTTGCCTTAGAGGGTCCGCCACTTCTCCATGACTTTGTAAAGTTCCAGAAGCAGCAGAAAGTTCATTCAAGTCACCATGAGATGACAACAAAGAAGAGTTCACCATGAGATGACAACAAAGAAGAGTTTTTCTCCCCTAATACAAACCCTTTTACAAATAGCAATGATATGGGAGAGAGATATTTTTTTCTCAGTATTTTCTTTTTAGGTCTACCAAATAAGGATATTTTGAATTGTTGGAACTAATTAAAAGTGCAAAGGAAAGACTCATTTCCTATTCTGTACATTTTGGAAACAAGTTTGAAAAACACAGTAGTGGTGTATAGTAAGGACAAATCAGAAACACGATGCTATCAAGTAGGCATATGTAATTTCTCAGGGAGAGACTGGCAAGATAAAAATGAAAGGATACTTGGTGAGGATACTCTCCCAAGTGAAAAAAAGCCATCCTCCATGAACAGATTCAAAGTTCTTTAAAGACTTACTCATAGAAACACAATGTTTATGAATATAGATTAATTTGCAATCTATTTAAAATATTTCAGTAGGTCAATCAAAAGTTCTTTCACATTGATTAATTCCATCCAGGCTCACCACCAGAAATGAAAGAAAGATTTTTAAACATTATTTTTACTTTTTAACCATTAGGAGAAAAAAATGTCCTCTACGTTATGGTAAGCAAGTTCATAGCTCTTGGAGTTTTGGGGGGAGGCAGACTTATCAATTCCAGAAAGAAAAACTCTCCTAGACCTAATGGAATTAGATTACCTTTGAATTCTTCCCCCAACCTTGAATAGTCACTAATTCCTTTCTTTGCTCTTTTGGTGTTTGCAAAGGAGTTCACTAACGCCTGAATTGATATAATTATTGGCTCAGATTGTTAGAGATCTAAGCCAGATGGCTATGGGTTTCTAAAAGTCCCAGTTGCTTGTGGTAGTTTTCCTAGTTTGCCTATAGGGTTTGGGAATGGCAATTGGAAAGGGCTACAAACTTGTGAAACAGTATTATTCATGGGGACAGAATGCTCATCAGCGTGACCCAGTACTAAATACATTCATTATAGGCATTTCTATTCTGCACAATTTGCCACACCGCACTGGTTTCTGGAGGGGGAAAAAAGACAATGGCTTATAAAATGCTTTTGAATGCCTGAAAAGAAATAGAGTTCATGCTGAGACTCCTCTGCTTTATTTTTTGGAAAGAACCTTCTTAGTGACTTTAGTTGAGCTCTGCTGAGAGTAAGCAAAGTGGAAAAATCAGAAAATTACTTTTTTTTTATACGTTTCTGGGGGGCAAAATAGAGAGTGGGAGAAAATAAATGGGGAAAAAAGTGACAGTGAGATTAGGTGAAACAGCAAATATGCAAGTAGATGAAGACAGCTGAGGAATAATGCAAGAGGTATGAAAAAAGGCAGCAAGAATAGAGCCACGACGATAAACTTAAAAGGAATTGCAGAGCAGAAAGAACATCATAAATAATCATATTTTCAAATAAGAATACCATATCAGTTTCTGTGACCTGGATAGAGCTGAGTCTCCCATGATATTTCCCAGCATTTTGATGCACACAAAATGCAATTTTCAGCTTAGGTGTTTTATTCTTCAATGTAAACAAGCTTTGGGTTTTAAAAATACATACCTGAGAAGTGTTTTCATAAATAATACATACATTATAAAAATTTGACTTGTAAACTATGGAACCCATGTCCCCCCACCCCCCACCCCCAGTTTTCACTGTGAAGACTCGACAGGTATACATAGTACCTTTTGTAGAAATTTGCATGCGAAAGCATGAAATGTCTTTTACCCAAGATAAACAGGATTTTTTTTTTGAAGTACAGGACAAAGAAATATCAGATTTGCCCCAACTCAAGGAATGAAGTGGTGAAACGGAGAACTATATTGTTAATTAGTTTCAAATCCTAAGGTGCTCCTTCCCATCTTGCTAATTAAGAGAACTCAAGAGTGGAAAATAGCCCTTTTCTTATCTTCAAAGGATGAAGATGAAAGAAAAACAAAGACTGAAACCTCTCTCCCGGTTCTGTTCTTCGGAAACGGAGCCCCAGGAAAACCTGCGGCGGCTCCGACTCACGGAGGGAGACAGACCCCAGCCTTCGCCGAGGGGGAGGGCGGAGGCGGGCTGGGAAGCGTAATGAGAAGCGCGTTTTCAAATGTCACGAAATTCCCCCAGTGACGAAAGGCACTGCGGGGTGTTTCCAGTGAAACCAGCACTGATGCCCAGGAAAAGCCAGATGAGCCCGAGTGTGTGGAAGCCTGGGAGGGCCCTGAACAAACCCAGACGATTTCCAAGGGCAGGGAATTAAGGCGACCAGAAGTTGATTTAAAGTTTTTCTTCTGTGATTTGTCTCCCCTTTGTCGCGGCGCGCTGGGGGGGGGGGGGAGTGGATGCGGATGAAGGGAGGTGGGGGAGGGGGAGGGGCAGCCGGAGCCCCTCGCCGCCCCCTCCCCAGCCCGGCCGCAGCCTGGGCCCTCCCCTCCCTCCTCCCGCGTCCCTCCCTCGCCCAGCCTCCCCTCTCCTCCTCCTCCTCCTCCTCCGCCTCCACCCCCCGCCGGCTTAGGGGGACTCCATCGGCTTTGGATTCGGGAGGGCGCTGATTGGCTGGAAGCGATTCAACACTCGCCGGGGAGGCCCGGGCAGCTTTGTCTGAGTTGGAGTGAAGTTGTGCAGATTTCCGACCGGCGCCGGCGGTCGCGGGCGGTGCAGCCCGCAGCCGAGCCGCGGCCGGGGACGCGGTGGGCGGAGGCGGCGGGGGAGGCACCCCGCGGAGACCGGGGAGACCCGCCGGCACCCCGCGCTGGCTGGACGCGCCGCGGTGACACCCTCCCCCGCCTGTAGGGACCGCGCCGCGCGGATGCGGGGACCGCGCTCCGGGCCGGGGATGCTCGCGCTCGCCGCACGGTGCGTATGAAACAAAAGTTTGGCGAGGCGGGGTCGCTGGTGTTGCGGGCAGGGGCCGCTTGCGAGTTGCAAGGGCCACATGTGGCCGTAGCGTTCAAGGGGCCGGAGGAGGAAGTTGCGGGAGCCGCTCGGCCCCTTGTGCACGGCCCCGGGAGAGGGAGCTCGCCCGCGCGCCGGCCGACCCAGGTGCCAGATGAAGGCAAAGATGCACTTTCGATGGGTCCTGGCCCTCCTGGTGGTTTCCTTCAGCCGCGACGTGCTGGGCAGGAATCTGCAGTACAGGATTTACGAGGAGCAGAGGGTCGGGTCGGTGGTCGCGAGGCTGGCCGAGGATGTGGCCGACGTGCTGGCGAGGCTGCCTTTCCCCCCCGCCGTCCGCTTCCGAGCCATGCAGAGGGGGAGCTCCCCGCTGCTGGTGGTGAATGAGGATACCGGCGAGATCAGCATCGGGGCGAAAATCGACCGCGAGCAGCTCTGCCAGAAGAACTGGAACTGCTCCATCGAGTTTGATGTGATCACCCTGCCCACCGAGCATCTGCAGCTTTTCCACATCGAAGTCGAAGTGCTGGACATCAACGATAACTCGCCCCAGTTTTCCAGGTCCCTCATTCCCATCGAGATATCGGAGAGCGCGGCGGTTGGGACTCGCATCCCCCTGGACAGTGCCTTCGATCCGGATGTCGGGGACAATGCCCTCCACACCTACTCTCTCTCTGCCAATGACTTTTTTAACATTGAGGTCCGGACCAGGACTGATGGGGCCAAGTACGCAGAACTCATCGTGGTGAGGGAGCTGGATCGGGAGCTGAGGTCGAGCTACGAGCTTCAGCTCACCGCCTCGGACATGGGGGTGCCTCAGCGGTCCGGCTCCTCCGTCCTTAAAATCAGCATTTCGGACTCCAATGACAACAGCCCCGCTTTTGAGCAGCAGTCTTATATAATACAACTCCTAGAAAACTCGCCCGTTGGCACTTTGCTCCTAGACCTGAATGCCACCGATCCAGATGAGGGCGCTAATGGGAAAATTGTATATTCCTTCAGCAGTCATGTGTCTCCCAGAATTATAGAGACTTTTAAAATTGATTCGGAAAGAGGGCATTTGACCCTTTTCAAGCAAGTGGATTATGAGATTACCAAGTCCTATGAGATCGACGTGCAGGCTCAAGATCTGGGTCCGAATTCAATCCCAGCGCATTGCAAAATTATAATTAAGGTTGTGGACGTTAATGACAATAAACCTGAAATTAACATAAACTTCATGTCCCCTGGGAAAGAAGAGATATCTTATATTTTTGAAGGCGATCCTGTTGATACTTTTGTTGCCTTGGTCAGGGTTCAGGACAAGGATTCTGGGCTGAATGGAGAAATAGTTTGTAAGCTTCACGGACATGGTCACTTTAAACTTCAGAAGACTTATGAGAACAATTATTTAATCTTGACCAATGCCACCCTGGATAGAGAAAAGAGGTCTGAATACAGCTTGACTGTAATCGCCGAGGACAAGGGGACACCCAGTCTCTCTACAGTAAAACATTTTACTGTGCAGATCAATGATATAAATGACAATGCACCCCACTTCCAGAGAAGTCGATATGAATTTGCAATCTCAGAGAATAACTCGCCAGGGGCATATATCACCACTGTCACAGCCACAGATCCTGATCTTGGAGAAAATGGGCGAGTTACATATACTATTCTGGAGAGCTTTATTCTGGGAAGTTCCATAACTACCTATGTAACCATTGACCCATCTAATGGAGCCATCTATGCCCTCAGAATCTTCGATCATGAAGAAGTGAGTCAGATCACTTTCGTGGTTGAAGCAAGGGATGCGGGAAGTCCAAAGCAGCTGGTAAGCAACACCACCGTCGTGCTCACCATCATTGATGAAAATGACAATGTCCCTGTGGTCATAGGGCCTGTTCTGCGCAACAATACTGCAGAAATCTCCATCCCCAAAGGGGCCGAAAGTGGCTTTCATGTCACAAGAATAAGGGCAATTGACAGAGACTCTGGCGTGAATGCCGAGCTCAGTTGCTCCATAGTAGCAGGAAACGAGGAGAATATCTTTTTAATTGATCCACGGTCATGTGACATCCATACCAACGTGAGCATGGAATCTGTCCCCTACACAGAATGGGAGCTCTTGGTTATCATCCAGGACAAAGGCAACCCTCAGCTGCGTACCAAAGTCCTTCTGAAGTGCACGATCTTTGAATATGCAGACTCAGTGACAAGTACAGCAATGACCTCAGTAAGCCAGGCGTCTTTGGATGTCTCCATGATTATAATTATTTCCTTAGGAGCAATTTGTGCAGTGTTGTTGGTTATTATGGTGCTGTTTGCGACTCGGTGTAACCGAGAAAAGAAAGACACTAGATCCTACAACTGCAGGGTCGCAGAATCGACTTACCAACACCACCCCAAAAGGCCATCCAGGCAGATTCACAAAGGGGACATTACGTTGGTGCCTACCATAAATGGCACTCTACCCATCAGATCTCATCACAGATCATCTCCATCTTCATCTCCTACCTTAGAAAGAGGGCAAATGGGCAGCCGGCAGAGTCACAACAGTCACCAGTCCCTCAACAGTCTGGTGACAATCTCATCGAACCACGTGCCAGAGAATTTCTCATTAGAACTCACCCATGCCACTCCTGCGGTTGAGGTAAGATCACACACACACTGCACCGGTTCCCTGCCAAAGTGGCTGTTAGCGTTCAGAAGTTGTGAGTATGTTAGTTCTTAAATGTCTCCATTAAGAATTAATTAACAATACTAACGAGATGCAAATTAAGTAAGTTACAAGTTATGTCTATGTAGCAAGCATCCACACCTTAGCATGCTGTTTTCTTAAGAATTTACTTGCATGTACTATGTAGAATGCTGAAAAATAAATGTGAATCTCACAGAGGACTACCTGATTAGAATCCCCTTACTTCCCAGATTTAGATACTGGGGGATGAAAATAAAGGGGCTTGCTTTATTTTCATAGTTGTGGTCTCTCCTAAGAAATCGAAAACTGAGGCCTCCAGAATCCTATCTCAATGCATGTTCAACATCTGTTCAACTTCTGAAAATTTTCTGCCATTATTTTAACTACCTGTTACAATGTTGTACTTTACAGCATTTTCCATGTGTTTTTATCACTGATCACTTTAATCTGAGCTATAAAATAAAGGAACTCAATCTGTTGTTTATAAAGGAGTTCTCTTTCAAAAAGAAAAAAAAAATCAGTTCTCTGAGATCATTCAGATCTCTCTGGGATGTATGTGGATATATCTGGTGGCTAGCTGCACAGTCTGCCACAGTCCAGCACGTGTAAATCTTTAAAAAGAGATAACATGTTCAATTAACTAGAATGAAATAGTGAATAATTGTTCATCCTTGCTGAAAGCTTGTGAGTTATTTGGGGGTTTGTTTTCAGGAATCAGTTCTGTCTATTTGGTTTCCAGCAGGTCTCCCAGCTTCTTTCAATGCTTCACCAGGGGCAATATCAGCCAAGGCCAAGTTTTCGAGGAAACAAATATTCTAGGAGCTATAGGTATGAATTACCCTCATGTTACCTATTGAGTCTCAAATAACATGGATGCTGAAGAATAAAAACTATACTTTCCCTGATTTATCTTTCTAGATATGCCCTTCAAGACATGGACAAATTTAGCTTGAAAGACAGTGGCCGTGGTGACAGTGAAGCAGGAGACAGTGATTATGATTTAGGGCGAGATTCTCCAATAGATAGGCTGCTGGGGGAAGGATTCAGCGACCTGTTTCTCACAGATGGAAGAATCCCAGCAGGTAAGGAGGTAGTCGTAGATAAATCCTTATGTTCAGATCTATTACTCCAGGGAAGTGACCAGTTTCTCTCCTGCTTGTTTTCTCTTTGTCCTCTGCATTAAGTCTCTGTTATCTGCACACTATTAGCAATGAACATAGACTGAAACACTTTAAAATTATTTTCTTAAAATCCATATTAAGGAAAGAGCATAAGAGCTTAAGAGGACAAGAAGAAGGGAGTGGGCAGAGGAGGAAACCACCCTGCTTTCCTCCTCTTTCTAACCCATCCAGCTCTGCCACAGGGCACTCTTGAGCAACTCCTTATAAAATTACTGGGTGGTGGTTTTCATTCAGACAGCCTGTTTTGGTGCATAGTGGTGAACCGGACTATAATTTGGAAGACACATTTCCTGTGATGGGAACCAACTCACAGAATCAGAGATTAAAATATACTTGGGAATGGTATACTTTATTCACTAAAAATAGGAGCAAGAATGCATCTTTGTGGGTGGGAAGCAAAGAATATCTTTTGCCACCTTTCATTTTATGTCTGCACCATAGTGGAAGAGGGACAGGAGTCCAAGGGAGGAATTTATAAGTAGACAGGTGGATGGAGGAGGTCCTAGTAAGTTATGAGCGACGTTTTCCTTAGCATCCCTTTTCTCTAATTGTGCAGTAGAAACTCTGTGAACCAGCTGGGTAGATACTGACTGCATCATTAAAGCAACCCAGAGACTAAAGACTGTAATACTAAACCAATTCTTAGGAATGCACAAATGCCCTTTCCTCTACTTATGTTTTTAAATTCCACTGGATGCTGACTGAGTGACTGCCATTTGATAAATGAAAGGTAGAACAAGACTATACTACCCAGGTGAGTTCCATCAAACATCTCTTTTCTACATACAGATCTGTAAGAGAGTCTAGGAAACAGTCTAGGAAAGAGTCTAGGAAACAGCTACAGAAATTCAGGTGAACTCAGTAAATAGAAATTTAGCTCTTGTAAGTTATGGCTGGAGTGGAGGCTGTAGCTGCAGCAGTGTTAGTGTTAGTCATAGCAGTTGCAGTTGTCACCAGCAGTGTCCCAGCACTTACTTACTCCAGGCCCATGAGCTGGTCTACACCTGCACTGCTTCTCCCAACACTTTGGCATAGGGGTTAGTAGTGGTGCTGGTAGTGACAGGTGTGTGCGTGCGTGTGTGTGTGTGTGTGTGTGTGTGTACACACACACACATTACATTTGAAAACTGAAGCTTCTAAAAGTTAAAGATGAGTCCCAAATCGGGCCGTTCCTACATGGTAGAGGGGAGATTTGAGCCAATTCTCATATTCTTTAATACTAATCTATCAAGAGAAATATAAAGTAACAGGTTGTTTCTTTTTTTAATATGTTGAGTGGCACATGTGTTCTCATATTTTAAATTATTACTACCCTCCATGGAACTCTAAAATGCTGCTTATTTAATTATGCTATCACAGGGATAGGTATTGCATTTCTGGCAGGAAGAATGTATGGAAAGGACTTCTAGTTACAGTGAGGACTACAATGCACACGAGTTTGCATAGTCATCCATGATGGGTTTTCTTTAAAAAAAAAAAACCTCATGGACTCCCTAGACCAATATAGAGAGCTCTCAAAATCTGGTGGGATATATATGGCCTCAGACAATTTGTTCAAAGAGTTCAAAGAGAATCAGTTTTATTATTCTTACCCATGAAATGAAAGAGCTGGCTGAATTTCTATGAATCTATAATACTGAGAGAACTCTAATTTTAAATATGGATCCTTAATTTTGAATAATTTGATCTCCCAAGTTATATTATTTCATAAAACTGAAAAGTAACATAATGGGTATAATGTCCATGTTTCATTATGTGTTATTTTTTAAATTACACAAAGTCAATTCATTGAAATTTTAATTTATCAGCCTAGTTAAAAAGAGAACAACTGCCCCTTCTTAGATAACCTTGCCATTTGTGGGCTTAAATTATGCCTAAAGTCCTTTGTAACTTTGAAATTGTATAATTCTAATAGCTAATGATGGTCTAACTTTTTTAAAAAGATCAAGTCTCCTCTTCCACTTTTTCCTGTATTTTCAAAGTTATCAACACCAGGTATGTTTATGGCAGGAGAGTCATCTAATGCTTGAGTTAAAAAAAAATTTTTAAATAAAAGTAAATGTTAAAGAGTGAAGGCACTGGGGAATCAATGAGCAGATCATAAGGTCTAGAATAATAAGAGTCTCGTTTTGTGACTTTAGACTCCTTCCAAGTTACATGTCTTTTCCAGTCAGAGGCTCACTTTTAAATTATGATTAATACTACTACTTAATATAGAGACAGTCTTTAAAAAAGACTGTCATACGCAGTCATACTTACTCCAGGTGTGTAGTGGGAGAGCTATATTGCTGGTGCATGGCTTTGTATTACAAGTGACTGTGTTTAAGTAGATGCATTTCTGGCTGACTAGCTACCTGCCTCCATGTGGGATATGGGTGTGGAAGAAAGTATTCTGTAGGTATAGAGCACCAGGATATCACCCAATGATCCAAGACATATTTAAGCTGTATTCACGTTTGGCTAGTGTAGAAAGAAATGTACACATTGAGTATCTGTACAGAGATAACCATCCTTTAATTATGATCATCATTCTGCTGATACTTCACCCATTTTTCTGGCTTATTATTCACTCTGGCTGCTTCTGCTGGCACACTAAGGCATAACACTTGTGATTTGTAAAGTTATATTCCCAGGAAATATTCCAAATAGGAAAAAAAAAAGTCCACATCTGAAAGCCATTAACAGAAATCAGTGTTTTCAAAAGCATGTATATTTTTAGGACTTAAGTGTCTTATCCCAACTGTTTTTCTGCATTAGACTGTGATCAAATATAGATTATGTTATGTCGAATTGCCTGCCAACAGGGTCACTCCTGGTTATTCATTCTATTAATTCCCACAGACGTACCCTTCATTCTGAGCAGTAAAATCAGCAGGCGTTTTTGTCTGTTAGCTCATGTTTGTCAACATTCTTTCCTCCTTACTCACTCAACTTTGAATTACAGTACTACACATATTCCTGCAAAACCTCCATTTTCCCAGCGTCTTAGCTGCACCAGGATGATGTAGAAAGGCTTTTGGTTTTGTTTCTGGTGACACTCCTCCCTGATTGAGCTCATTCTACTTTTTGTTAACCTGTCATTAGTGATTAATTAATACCAACATTCAACGTTCCTCTTTATATCTGAGTTCTCTTCATTCTTATGACTGGTATCCCAGTTCTGGCCTTTCTCCCATGACTGGTTTACTGTGCAAGCATACAAACTGTTATTCTGTCTCTCATAACTCCTTCCTTTGTCAAATCTTTCCTCTATATGGCTTGAACAACTTTCTTATAACATTTTAATTTACATATTTTGGTTCAAAATCAATAATTGACTATTGTTGCACAGCGATGTCTGATTAAACCTACTTATCTTGGTATTCTAAGGACAATGAAATCCTGTCTTAGCTTATTAAATCTCAATTTTGGCTTTTTTGTATCTTTTGCCATAGGCAGAGCCATCTCTTCACATAACATTCCAACCTGTTGCTCATGCACCTTTCTGCCTGAAAAACTGGCTTCTCTTCACTCTGTCCATCTAACTCCTATCATCGCTCACATTTTGTTTCAAGTTTCTTTTTCTTTAACTACTCCAGCCTCCATTTCTACTATTTTTTCTTTCTTGACATGTCCTCAGCATTATATAGTTTGACACTATAACTGGGCATTTGCTACCTTTAACTCAAAACTAGATCTGAAACCACTTGAGGGTAGGAAACAATCATAGCACTTCATATATGACAGGATCTTAATACATAACTGATGATCAGCTAATGTCTTGGTAGAAGTTAGGCATATGTTTTTCTTCCTATATTTGAAGCTTGCTAGGAAGCATCTCTCTATGTACCCTACCTGTGGTAGAGTACAGTGACAAAATTGATAGTCATATAGTGACTGCTACTCACTCTCCCTCCCCGCCCCAGTGAAATTTAACCACCTGGCAGAGCTTTCAAGAAGGGACAGAAAGATTAGCCATTTGGCACCACTTGCCAACAAGTCCTAGTCTTTGGCTGTGGTACAGAACCTCCGTGTCACTCAATAACGCATACACTAAGAATGTTTTCAAATAGTTGAGTCTCCTGGGAAAAGATGGAAAATGTCAGTGAAACTGAGAAGTGCTCTTTTCTGCTCCACTGGTCCTCCACCCCCATTACTTTTGCCATCCCTCTCTCCATTAGCCTTTATCAATTTGTCAGATTTTCTGAATTTTTAAACTTTTATGGTAATTTATTGTCTTGTAGTTAAAGCCCCACTTATTTATTGTGAAGTTGTAAAATAGCATTCCCTGTTTAAAAATCCCTATGACCAAATTTATATTTGAACCTGAATTACCATTTTAATCACCCAGATTGTATTTTTGGTTGTATGTTCATTATATTTGGGTCTCTAGAAATTTAGTCATGCTCAGGATGCTTAGAAGTTTTAGCAATTTTTCTTTTTTTTTCTCCCTTTTGTCATTAAACATTAAAATTCAAACAAAGTCAGTCAAACGATTACATCCTTCCCACAGAGTTAAAACCAGAAAATAAGTGAAATGTGTCATCAGGTCTGTTTTCCTTCCTTGTAACAGGATGTGAGAAAGACAATATAACCAAGTCTCCATTCCATTTTCAGAGACTCGGGGAATTAACAACAAAAAAAATTTCATTACCAGTTTGATAGTTATTTTGCTGCCGAGAAAACCTCATTGCTATTAAAGTTACTTTCAACTCCTTTCGGCTTTGTCCACATTAAATGATGAACAGTAGTTGGGCAATATTTCCATGTAGTAATAACGCATGAAGTCAGCACATCTAAACTTGCTCTGATTATGAACTTACTTAAACGTAACTTTTTTTCATAGCAAAATTACACAAGGATTCTCGATGTTCACCCTCTTTCTCTTACCCCACAGTAATTCCTATGGAATTCATGTTCACACTATCTCTGCATTTTCCCTACTCCCTTTATGTTTTTAACTTTCTTAACAATCAGACTTTTTTTCTCACTCACAATACTTGCTTTTATTCTTTCAGATAAATATCCAGGAGTGGGATTCCTGGTTTAGGTGGTAGTTCTATTTTTAATTTTTTTGGGGAGCCTCCACACTGTTCTCCATCATGGCTGTACCATCTTGCATTGCCAACAACAGCATACGATGGTTCCATTTCTGTGTATCTTCACCAACGTTTATTACTTTTTGTTTTTTATAACAGCCATCTTGACAGGTTTGAGGTGACATCTCATTGTAGTTTGAGATGCATTTCCCTGATGATTAGAGCATATGTAGGGAATGCTTATTCTCTGCAGGCATTTTAGCCGGTGATGAGGATACAGCAATAAACACACTGGAAAACAAACTGCCTCTGATGAGATATCTGACATTGCTCAAGAGTCATCCTTTCTAGCAATAATTTCAAAGAAAGAGAAATCTTTCTTAAGTAGCCAGATCTACAGAATTAGCTCTGAATATGAAGATATGGCTGCTATCAATCCAGTTTTCATTTTATCCAAGACCATTACTTTACATTTTCTGTATTCTGTCATTTGCTATAAAATGAAGTCATGATATTGATGATACCTAATGGTCACTGAAAGAGAGGGGTGATTTTTGGAGTATATTTTACATCTTCACATTTTCCGGATGTTATATAGTTCAGTTATTGTTATTTGCCAAAGTGAGAGATTTTTTTCTCCTTTTTTAATTTTCTGCTTTTCTCATATTATGTGTTATTTCCTGTGAGCGTGACCACTCACAATCCAGTGGGGCCATCACAGCTGGAAGAACTAACCCATGCATCTTCCACAGTCTTCATCTTTTCATGACTTTTCCATCGTTTTGAATTTCAAACTGTAAAAGAGGACTTCTTAACTGAGTAACTCAGGATGCCTGGTAGTTGAGGGTAATTCCCACTGATGTTTTAAGTAACAAGTCAATAAATAACGCAGAATGCCTTGAAGAGAGATTAGTAAGCATAGTGATGTGATAGCTTATTGTATTCTCAGCGCCTCTATTAAAATTAGAGGAGGTCGAATAGACCTCACTATCTAGAAAGTGACTGAGAGGCATGACTCAAGGATTGTCTGGTGGCCTTCTTAAGTTATGGATTTCACCTTACAGCTCTGATGTGTTCTAGAATTTATGTTCAGGGAATATTTCATCGCCCACACCTTAACTCTTTCTCTGTCATTCTCATGTGTAAATTATCCATCCATTTTCTCATCCCTCGAGTTGCACAAATGGCATAGCTGAGGAGTCCATGAGTCCTGGCCCTCCTCTCCTCCTTTGATGTACAAGAAAAAAAACACATGCCGGCTCCAGGAAACTAGCATCCAAATGAGAGCCATAATTGCAGTCCCTCTAACGTGTAAAGGGACGGGTTAGCATCACGGGAGTCTTTTCCAGCAGTCTCATGCTGTTACTTTGAAATAGAACGAGGCCTCCCCCGTCATTTGGGGTCGCGCTACGTAGAATAACCACCCCACTGTCTCCCTTGAGTGCAGCTATGAGGCTGTGCACGGAGGAGTGCAGGGTCCTGGGCCACTCGGACCAGTGCTGGATGCCGCCGCTGCTCTCGCCAGCCTCCGACTACAGGAGCAACATGTTCATCCCGGGGGAGGAGTTCCCGGCCCAGCCCCAGCAGCCGCACCCCCATCCTCACCCGGGCCTGGAGGATGACGGCCCGCCTGCCGAGGCCGGCGAGAAGAAGAGCTTCTCCACCTTCGGGAAGGACTCCCCCAGCGAGGGGGACCCGGGGGGCACCGGCCCATCCTCCCTGCTCTCGGAGATGAGCAGCGTGTTCCAGCGCCTTCTGCCGGCCTCCCTGGACGCCTACCCCGAGAGCGGCGGCGAGGCGGATCGGTCCAACTCCCTGGAGCGCCGCAAGGCGCCCCCGCCGCCCGCCAAGGCGGCGGGGTACCCGCAGGGCGTGGCGGCCTGGGCGGCCAGCACCCACTTCCAGAACCCCGCCGCGCCCGCGGGGCCCGCGCTGGGCACCCACTCCGGCGTGCAGCCCTCCTCCAAGTGGCTGCCGGCCATGGAGGAGATCCCCGAGAATTACGAAGAAGACGATTTCGACAACGTGCTCAACCACCTGAGCGACGGGAAGCACGAGCTCATGGACGCCAGCGAGCTGGTGGCCGAGATCAACAAGCTGCTGCAGGACGTCCGCCAGAGCTAGGGCGCCGGCGTCGCGCGCTTGGAGGGGCACAGAGCGAGACAACACAGACCCCTCGACAGGGCTGGCCGTGCCAAACCGTCGCATTTGTCGTAAATGTGTCTGTGGATACTGAATATGAAAGACCGTATTTTCGTATGTGCGCGATGCGAGTGTGATTATCTTAATCTGTATTTTAAAAATACATTTGTACCTGCTATTTATGTGTAATTTAACGAGACAAATTTTATTTTTTTACTCCCATGACGAGCACGTTGCTTCCCAGTCTCGTAGAAAGTAGCCACTGCTCCGATCCGATGGACTCTTCCATCGCGAGGCAGAAAGGCAGGCGCCGCTTCGATGGATGCGTCCCTGTTGGGGGAGCAGTTGTTACTCTGTAGGAAAAACCCCACTGAAGCATTAGAGAGTTCTTAGTTCTATTAAGTGACCCAACGTATTTTTTGTTAATACTCTTTTTAAAAATTAATCCTCAGTAAACATGTTAAGCTTTTCTTGTTATCTGGACCGCTCTCTGCCAGTCCTGCTAGCTCCCTGTCGCATAGCAACACTGAAACGTCAGGTGCCATTCGATCTCAGAACCGGGCAGCATCTTTAATAGCCAATGATGCAGATGGGATGAGGGTGGATGTTTCTTCCTGAGTCCCAGGCCCCTTCTCTTCCCGCGCGTCACACTGGTCTGTTCTTGAGAATGTTTCTCCTGAAGTATTGTTGTCTGTTTACGATCGAGGTAAACAATGGATGTCACTCCATCACTTAACAGGAGATGTGCTCCAAAGAATTGGAATCCGTCCTTTAACTGGATAATGATGTCTTCTGACAGCATGAAGTATTAATTGACAAAGACAGTTATGTCAGTGCCTCCTAGGGTAGTAAATATAATTGATTTAGTCTGAAACCATTCTATTTGAATCTCCCCCTCTCCTTTCATAATACTTGAACATTTTAATCTTTTGCAATGTTTTTTTTCTATAACTATTTGCTTTTAGCTTTTGTCTCCAGTGCATGATCTCATATTTTTGCTTTTATTTTTAGTATAAGAACATTTATAAAATTACATTTTTGCAATTGCAATACTGTTTTATTTGTTATGTGACAGACGACAAGTTCTCTATTTATTGTGCTGTTATCACTCTGTGTGGAATGCTTTGGTAAGAGAGATCGTTATTATGACTTTTCTCATTTATGACCAAGCTTCTATTGTTATTTCTATGAATACACTATCTTGATTGTACTCTCCAGAAAATTTTACTGTCGAAAATAAAAGAAAAATTTAAGTAAAGCTAAAGGACTGTCCATAAATCAGAGCCCTATTCCTATATATACATTCAAAAGCTTTGCATGAAGAATATCCTTCATTAGAAGATAATTCAGTGTTAAGTTTCGAATGATAAAGAGGGACCATTCAGCTGACCTGGCAAACAAGAAAAACACAATGGAAAAGGAATGAATTTGAGACCTGAAATGGGAATGAAAAGAGTCTACCATATTCCCAGTAGATTAAAGAATTTAAATGCATTTGAAGTATAAAGAAAAAGGAATGATCAAATAGTAACTGCTTGACCACTTTTTAAATTTTAAATTAAAAGAAAACTTTCTTAGAACATTTTGTATTAAGTTGTGACAAAAAAAATGTACCCTTACAATGTTTCTATGGGAAGAACATTTCCTCTATCTTCGAGCTTCTTTCGGCTAGAGCTAGTCTAATAATTAAATCTACCTGAAGTCAATGAACAGGAGAAAATGACCAAATTTAATGACATATCTATGCATGGGATCCCCGCATAAAGGAGACAGTCAGACACCACCTGCATGACAGAAAGAGAAAATAGGGCAAATATGACATTCTGAGCTAAGGATGAGATAGGGCTCCCTGGGGCTTCAGAGGGTCATCACAGGGCAATAAGAAAAGCAGATGCTCAGTAATGAGTAGTTCATCCTGCCACATAGATAGGTCAAAAAAAGGTTATTGCTGATAACCTCTTTATGGGAAAGGCTTGTGATTCAAATTCTTCTAGATAGTTGGAGTGGGGGCAGGGCGGTGGTGGGGGGAAGTAGAAGTTGCTCCTGAGCCTGCAGAGTCTTGGTTGCCTTCAGCTCAAAATAATCCACATCCCGTGAAGGCACATCTTGGGGTGACTCATTCTGAACCCCTCCATTTCCTAGAGGTGAAAATATTATCCTCCTTGGTTTATTAGTGGGGAATTAAATACTAGGAAAGTAAAATAACTTAAAAGTAGTTAAGTCAGATATTTTAATTCTCCAATGAGTACATCAAATAGATGTGCTATGTCTTTGAAAAAGAACATCTTTCTTTTATAGGAGGTATTGCAATTTCAAGGGAAATTTTGGCTTATTTTTCAGTAGATAACTCACACAAATGCTGACCACACTTAAAGACAATCTGCTTTTTAAATTCACTTTCTCTCAGTGCATATAATCATTAAGAAAAAGATTTTCATAATTTCACTGCTCTTAATTTAAAGCACCCAACAGTAATTTAAAAAGCGAGCTGGAAATCAATGTTTGAATAATGTGAGGCATAAAAAATGCAATATCAACACAAAACCTTTCTACAAGGATTGTCTAGGAAGCACTCCATGTCTCAAACTCCCTGCTTCTCTGGGCTTCTCCACCTCTTACTGTTGCTTTGTGTGCCCACAGGTCAAAGGATATTGGTGCAAGATTTTTGCTGGAATGTTTGGCGCTATCATAGCAACCTAAGCCTCCATCATTTACATTTTCCCTTCTTTGATATCATGCTCCTTCTCACATTGAAACAAACCACTTAAATCAAGGAGATTCCTTTCTCCATTCATTATTTCTTAATCTCTTTGGCCACATTTGACTCCTTTAAATGTTCTTCAATGACAATCATCTATTAAGAGAAAATGTAATTCAACACTAAAACTATTGCTTAGCAAAATTTCCTTTTAAATGCTTGTTTATAGGATGATTAGAACTGGCTTTTTTTTTTCAAATTCTTAGAAGCTATTAACATTGTTATTCTTTTATCATTTCTTTCTTTCTCGGTATTTAGCAAGATTAACTTTGTTAATCATTTAAAATCTTGCAGCTCCTGTCACAGATACCTCAAATTTACCACTTACCAATAGATAAATATTAAGGCAAGAGATGGGTTAAGCTACTGTCCTATCAGAGTTACTGAAGAAGTCTAACAGATGGAAATCAGCTTAGCTTCTTTGTTTCAGTCTTTAGATACTGACTAACCAGAAAATATTCAAAACTGGGTCCAAATTATTGATGCATTAACATTCAAAGAATTGTGAATCTGTTTTAAAAATTAATTGTATGGGTGGAACATGTATTGCCTCACATAGCAACTTTCAATCCTTACATAAACTCAGAACTGACCCAAGACAGTTCAGGCGATTTGTCAAACTATTGAAAAGATTTTAATGTTTCTGTTCCAATTCAATATATCTTGATAATGTATCATCATGGTATCAAAGATTAGAGACACACTGAACCCTGAATAAGCAATAAATTTTGCCATATAATATTAAATTCCAATCATACAAAAGTCTTAAAAATTTATGTTGTTCTTAAAACAATGAAAACTGTAAGACTAATATAGTCTAAGCCAAAATTTTTTTTGAACAGATAGGCACAGTATAAAAGATCTGAAAATGAGTGTACATACTTTTCATTAATTTCTATTTTTTAAATTCCATTTTATATAATTTGTGGGCTATTAAAAGAATTTTATAGGGAGCTGGCATTACAAGAAATGATATCTAAATTTACATACCTCCTGACTTTTGATATAGCAGTATACATTCTACCATGCTACTTTAAAATAATGGTTTTCTATTTTCTTTTATGACTTTGCCAAGTTGCTCCTAATTCTTGTTTGCTTATTCAGATTTTATCTCTCCAATTTATTTATTTAATGGTTCTCTTCCTTGATCATTTATCCTACTGTCCATATTTTATAGCACTTCTCCAAATTTTTGCATGTACATAGTACTTTATATAACCACCTAGACTTAATAAATTTTTTCATGTTTATCCTTCATTATTAATGTCACAGGGATCATGTTTTTGAGATATGACACTAATATCTTTTCATTCTCAATAATCCTTGCTCCTCTAATTCTCTAGTTTAGTGGCAGAGTAAATTTATACAATTAAGAACAAAGTGGTCATTTCTTTTGTTCTATGTTTTAAATTAAAAGTTTTCTAGTGTCCAGGGAGACAGTGTAGAAAACTTGACTTATTGAGGAAATTGTTTTTTTCCTAAATATGTGTACTTCTAAATTAAGGGTTAAGGGTTGGATTGAAAAAGGTGAGGTTGGAGTTTTACTATAAGCCAAAGTGAAATAAAGAAAATGAATATTAGCTAAGAAAGGCTTTTGCTGTAGAAAAGCAGATGACTTAGATAACTGTTGAGAGCATAGAGCACTAGAGAGAAATAAATTGGGAAGGGTAAAATATCAGATGTTAGTGACTTCTTTATTCCCACCTCCAGCAATCTTTTTTTTTTTTTTTAATTAAAATCACTGGGGGTGACACTGGTTAATACAATCAAATAGGTTTCAAATGTACAATTTGGTAATACATCATATGTATATTGATTGTGTGTTTACCACCCAAAGTTAAATTTCCTTTCATCACCAAATATTTGCCCCCCTTTTCCCTTACCTACATTACCCTATCCCCCCTTCCCTCTGGTAACCACTAATCCACTGTCCGTGTCCTTGAGTCTCTGTTTGTCATTTTTATTTGTTGCTTTCAATTTTATATCCCACATATGAATGAAATCATATTGTTCTCAACTTTTTCTGCCTGACTCATTTTGCTCCAGCATGATAATCTCCAGATCCATCCACGCTGTGGCAAATGGCAGCATTTCATCTCTTCTTATGGCTGAGTAATATCCCATTGCATGTATGTGCCTCAGCTTCTTTATTCATTCATCTATCATAGGACACTTCGGTTCTTTCCATGTCTTGGCCACTGTGAAACAATGCTGCTATGAACATCGGGATGCATATGTCTTGGAAGATAAATGTTTTCAAGTTTTTTGAGTAAATACCCAGAAGAAAGATTGCTGGGTCATATGGTAATTCTATTATTAGTCTTTTGAGGAACCTCCATCCTGTTTTCCATAGTGGCTCCACCAATTTACAGTCCCACCAGCAGTGTACGAGGGTTCCTTTTTCCTGACAATCTCTCCAGCACTTGTTATTACTGCCCTGTTGATGACAGCCTTTCTAACAGGTGTGAGGTGGTATCTCATTGTAATTTTGGTTTCCATTTTCCTAACAGCTAGTGAAGTAGAGCATCTTTTCACATGTCTGCTGGCTGTGGTTCTTCTTGGGAGAAGTGTCTCTTCAGGTCCTCTGCTCATTTTTTGATTGGATTTTTTAAATTGTTGAGCTGTATGAGTTCTCTGTATATTGTGAATATTAGGCCCTTCTCCCATTTGAATGGTTGCCTCTTTGTCTTACTGATTGCTTCATTTGCTGTGCAGAAGCTTTTTAGTTTGATAAAGTCCCATTCCTTCATTTTGGCATTACTTCCCTTGCCTTTAGGTTAGAAGCTGTAGAACAAAGTGACACTTTTGGGGAAGATGTGTCTCCTTTTCCTGACCCTCCCCGCATGGGAGGGCAGACCTGGAAGGAAGTGGTGCCGTGGCTCTTGTGCCTCTGGAACACCATCTCACCTCGTCACAGCTGTTGGATGGTCTATGGACGATTCAGACTTTCTTTCCAGCCCAAATCGGGGAAGGGCTGGTATTATAAACTGGGTTACATTTCTCAGAGCTCTTATTTAAATGAAGGAGGGCTTTCTAAAAACACCAGGTACATTCTTGTTTCATTAAAGAGTATAATCTGCAGCTTAAAATAACCAACCACACAATACTCTAGACAGAGGAAGCACAGACTGTCCCTTTGGCGGCAGATCTCTGTGTTCGACAGAGTTTGAGGTTCCAGATAACCTACACTCCTTCTAGTAAGTCTTGTTACATGAGGGGTAACGTATCTAAAAACACAATTAGGAATGTTTTGTGAATTCCAACCAGAAGAATATATTGCCAGTCCCTGCCTTGTGATTTGAATCTCTTCTGCAAACTCACGCCTGGAGGCTGTCAGTGTGGCTCTTGCCTCTGCAGAGTTTCAGGAATTGCTGAGAGTGTGTGCGGCAACTCCAGGAGAATGCCACTGGGAACAAACAAGGTAACAGAGGAAAAGCCTACAAAGGACCAACTACTACCACTAATTCATCCTTTGCTACTCTTTGTCCTTGCCCTGTCTCCTCACTTTCTTCTTGGGTGGCATCTGAGTAGAGGGCAACATATAAAACATTCCTTAATTCAACAAATATTTATTGTGCACTTACTATCAGGCACTAGTTTAGGTATTTGAGATACACCGATAAACCAAACAGACAGAAAAGAGATGAAGACCGGTACCCATCTGTGAAAATGGCCCAAGTCCGGCACACGGACGACACCAAAGGCTGAGGGGGATGTGGAGCAACAGGAGCTCTCATTCACGGCCAGTGGGGATTTAAAATGGTACAGCCACTTTTGAAGACAGTTTGGCAGTTTCTTACAAAACTAAGCATCCTCTTACTATGCCATCCAGCAGTGGTGCTCCTTAGTCTTTACCCAAAGGAGCTGACAACTTATGTCCATACAAAAACCTGCACGTACATGCTTGTAGCAGCGTTATTCATAGTTGCCCAAATTTGGAAGCAACCAAGACGTCATTCAGTAAGTGCCTGGGCAAACCAACCGTGGCATACGCAGGAATGTCATGCATAGCCACACACACACACACACACACACACACACACACACACACACAATGCATGCAACAAAATTCTTGCCAAATTTTCTGAAAGTACTTTTGGAGTATTTCCTATTAGCTATAACATGAGAGAAATCTGAGACTTCACCAGAACTATCACATGAAGATTTCGAGCAGTAACAAGGTTGCTGCTCCAAAATTATAAGAATTAAACAGCCAGAAAAGGTAGAATGAGCCTTGCACCGCAGCCTGTCAGAGTAGAGTTTGCACCACGCGTTAGACATCCAGACAGCACACAACTGGTAGGGGACACGCCCGAAGTTAACAGAGATGCTCTCACCCCTGGAGAGTGTTCGCAGAAACTTCCTCTCCTACTAGTGAGTCACTGCTAAGTTTGGGATTCACAGCATAAGCTCTTTTACGAAACAAACAAGCAAATAAACAAATGGCAAAGCCAAACAAAACAAAATCATGATGTCCTCCTCCCTAACTCTCACTTTTATCGAAAGTGCATCCAGTGTGATAAAAGCAAAGTCATGCCACGTGTAAACTAACGTCCCAGAAGAAGGAACACTACATGTGCAAATGCTTTACAAACTCCCTGGCCCCGTAGAAAGGATATCTCAACTTCATAACTTATTTTAACACGAGAAGATACTTTATGCTCATTTAGCATCAGAATCTTCATTGATATTTAACCATCCGAGTTTCAAGGAAAATATCCAAATTCAAAAGTACACACTATGTAATTGCTCAGAGCTTTGATGATGGTTTAGAAGGTGACTCAGAAAAATTCATTTATTTCATGACAGAATAACTTTTCTTCAAGAGATTAACTTTTACTCTGAGTGCTTTCCAATTTCATTTTTCCTGTTCACATGCCTTGCAGAAGTGAACCACTCTTCAGGATCTCATATGCTGAACACCACCCCCTTGTATGAGAAGAAAACTTGATTTAATCTCATCTCTCCTTGACTCTACACTTTCCCCATTGTTATTTGCTTCTACTTCAGGCAAAAAAGTGACTACTGATATTTTCTCTCAATTTGTAAAATGTAATTTTTTTCTATAGAGCTCTCGTGACTTTCGTTTAAAAAATATTTTGACTAAAAAAAATCATATGATGTCGAGCAATTGATTAGTTTCAGACTAAAACATAATAACATAAAAACATCAATGCTTGCAGTGCTTCACAGCACATAAATTGCTCTTCCATACACTATCATAGTTTTAATTATTGTAAGTTTTAAATGTAGGGCTACAGAAACACAATTCTCTCCCTTTCTTCTCTTTTTATCTATTTTTAGGACATTTCTGACTATTTTATTCCTTTAACTTTGAAACCAATTTTTCTAGTTTCCAAAAATATGCTGTTGCTATTTTTACTAGGATCACATCAAATTTATGAATTTGAGGGGAACCAACATTCTTATGAGGTTGCATTTTTTCTCGAGAATATTTCTTTCCCTATATGAAAGCCTACATTTGTGTTTTTCAGTGCAATGCACAATTTTCTTCAAAGAAAATTTTATATGTTTTTGTTAGTTTTGTATTTTACCTTTTGGTGTTTTATTACAAATCCTACTTATTGTCCATGTGAGAAGCCTGTTTATTCCTATGTATGAACTTTGTACCCAGCCCTATAACTAACGGCTTTATCTTATCATTTATAATAGTCTTCCAATTCATCCTTCTAGATTTCCCAAGGAAAAAATATATTGTTCTTAAGTAATAATAACTTAAAATTCTGCTTTCTAATTTTTGTTTCTAAATTCATTCCCCAATATCATTGGCTAATACTCCAGAAAAACTTATAAACAACATGTTGATGGCATATTTTGTTGCTTTATTATTGACTTAAAAATGTTTTTCTTAATGTGTTCTAAATAGCATATATGTGCTTTTTTGCATGAATAAAGAAACATAGTAATATAGATACTATCCTATATTATGATTTTTAAAATCAAAATTAGATGTTGGATTTTGTGAAAAGAATACTTTTCTGCACCTAGTGAGAGTGGTATGACAGTCTCTTGACTTGCTGAATATGTTGATTTATATTTATAGCTATCCTAATGTTTAACCACATTAGCATTTCAGGAATAAACTGCACTTGCTTTACTACTTAAATAAACAGCTGAAGCTGAATTTTGCTAGTTATTTTTAAAACATCTAACTTTAATGTTTAAGTGTCCTGTAGTTATCTCTTGTACGTGCATTTTTAATGGGCTTTTGGTATGTGATGCACACATTCTAAAAGAGGTAACAAAATTTTTCTTTTTTTTTCCTCCTATGTTCTGAACAACTGAAATTTAATTGCAGTTATCTATTACTTGATGTTTTAGAAGAATTCCCTTGGGAAACCGTCTGGCAATAGCTATTAGAAAACTTTTTTTCTCAAATGGTAAATAGTTTGTATAGTTTTCCAGACCCACTCTCTGAGGTCAATTTTGGTAGGTTATATTTTCCTAAAACAATAAAATTTCCTTAATACACTTTTCACACTCACAAGCCACATTTTTTAACTTTCTACCTCTTGATGGTCTCCTACCTTCCATTCACCCTTTTCCATCAAACTGCTCTGACCAAGGCTGTGAATAGCCTCCAAGTTGATAAAGTCAGTGGATGCTTTTTGGTCCCTATTTTACATCACCTTATATCACATCTGACATTGTAAACTATACTAACTCTCTTTAAATCTCTTTAAATCTTACTTTCTTGGATCTTGTATTAATTATATATTGTGTATAACAATTTACCACCAAACTTGGTGATTAATAGCAACAAACGTTTACTGTCTCAGTTTCTGTGAGTTCAGGACTGGCAAAAAAGTTGGTTCTTGCTTAGGAACTGTCATGAGGTTGCAGGAGGGATATCAGCACGGGTTATGGTCATCTCAAGGCTTAACTGGGGCTGGATGAGTGGCTTCCAAGGTGGCTCACTTGTGTGGTTGTGGCTGCAGGGCTACTGGATGGAGACCATTCCTTACTCCATGGACCTTTCCTCATAACATGGCAGCTGGCTGCCCTCAGAGAGTGATTCAAGAAAGAGTAAGTGACAAGGAGGCCACAGTACCTGCTTGTGACTGAGTCTCTCAAATCACACCACATCACTTCTGTTTTATGCTCGCCATTGAAAGCAAATCGCTAAGTCCAGCCTCACTTAAGAGGAGAACAACTAGGTTCTGCCTTTTTAAGGAAGAGGCATCAGAGAATCTGTGGAGTCACACTGAAATTACTGCAGCCCTCGAACCACAATGTTGTAAAGGCCCTTTTGTGGGTTTTCTACTCGCTAATGCAGTGTGGGTGCACCTCAGAGCTTTGCTCCCGGTGTTCTCTGACCATCTGTCCATTTCGCAGAATGCATCTGGTATTATGATAGGTAGATATGTAAACAAGGAAAACACAAGTATGATTGTAGTCTAACTGTGTATACCTAGAAGGAGAAACTCAGGAGAACCATATTCTCACTGTGATGCTTATCCCGGGTTAGCAGGTTGGATAGCCAGGGAAAGTCATGGAAATATGACAGATTTTTGATTTAACAAAAAAATCAGACTAAAACATAATAACATAATGTTTGGGCATACATAGTTATAGAAGGCACATCCCACCATTTATTTCTTTTTATTTGTTTGTAGTGACAATATTTACTCTAATTAGAAATTTCAAAGCATTGTAAGAGAAAAGGAGGTTTTACTTTTTAATTTCTGCTGTTTGTTTTTCAAAATGACACATGGACTAGAACAGTTTGAAAAACACGTCTCTTGCCAAGGCTAACTGCTGTGTGAGAACACTACCATTAGGTAAGCCGCAGCACATGCATGGAGATAATAACAAAATATTATGCATATTCCTATTTTTTCCCTAGAGAAAATAGGTAGAGCTTAATGAATTTAGCCTTTAGAATGGGACAAGAAATGGCTGAAGAATGCAAATTGCCTATTAGTAGAGAAAAGGATAGTTAGCAATTGTTGTTAAAACCTTTGCCTCCCTGCTCTCATATTTTAATGCTAAGGCATCTCGGAAATTTAACCTTTTCCCCTCAGGCAACATTTTGTCTCCAAAGTCTAGATCCTAAAACTTTATAAAAAGATCACTATCCATTTATCTTTTTCAATGAATTTTCAAAGACCCCGAGTTTCAAATTTATATTCCAAACCAGCCCTGGGTCATCGTTTCTCTCAGTTTTGCACTTCTAAGCTGCTATGCATCATCACTCAAACCACAGGCTCCGTGTTACCTTTCTGAACATTTGTTTTCTAAGTGGGTTTATTTTACTCTGGCATAAATACCAAGGCAAAAAGGTTGACTCTGTGTGCACTAACAGTTATTTTTAACTTTCTTTAGTTAAAAGAAGCAGTCAAGATAAATGCCAAAGTAGCTCTAGAAAAAAATAAAAAAAACTTCTTTTAGCTGGTTTAGTAATATATGTTTAATGCATTTTCTTCCCATTTGCATGATCCACCATGGGAATCTTAGCTTTTTAATTTTCTTTCAAGTACAGAATAAAAATGGCAAGAGGTTATTTCAGGGCAGAATTTTGGAGACTAATTTGAATTAGCATAGAGTTAACATTTCCTAAATGGTTATTTCAGAAACTAGACTATTAACCTTTGGAGAAGACAAAAAAAGAAATATATTGGAACTTTGCTCTGGTATTGTTGGCTTCAGACAAAACTTGGAATAAGAAGCATATCTCTTGGACCAACTAAAAATAGTATCATTCACCAGAAACTAATAAAACTTTATAATAAAATTCTCCTACCTATAAGGTGACCCCACTCCATACGATGCATTAGAAGGTATTTTCTAGAGTGGTAAAATGCAATGTCATGAGAAGTTAAAGATAAGTGTTTTTCAAGTTAAATTAGAACATTTCTAGAAGAAAATTGTGTACTTTGATAACAGATAGAATGTAAAGAAAAAGTATAAAATTAAAGTAATTAATAATGTAGAATAAAAACTTCTAAAATTAAAATATTCTTCCATAAAATAATTTACCCTGCTTTTAAATTGAACTCAGACTCATGCAAATCAGTGAGAAAGGTGCAGCACTGCAGTATTAGCAAACAGGTACCACGGGTTGAAATGGAATTGGTTTCTATTGGGATGGGAGACACAGAGGCTGTCCTTTGGAGTCTGGTGTTTGCTGAGAGTTAGGAGTTAATGTATCTAGGAGGGAACTGGCCCTTTGCAGAATACCGGGGACTAGAAATCTATTCTACTGAAACCAGCTGTAGACTTAAGTGCTAAGACAACCCATTCTAGCAAAGTGCTGAGGTGATGGATTGGAGCTGGAAGCCACTGGTAAAGCACATGGGCTGTACGAGCTCAAGGCTTGGATGTGACTCCTTATCAAGCTGGTAGAATCGTTGCTGCTTCCTCTAATGTGAAGCTATATAAGCCCCCAGCCCAAAGACTGAGTCTCTCTTCTGGAATCTGAATTCTTGTCCCACTGTTTCACTCCGTATGGCCTTAGAGTGTGACGGGCAACAGGAAAACTATGTAACTGCTGCTCCTGTCCCTTTATTTTTCCCAGTAATACTGCTCCAGGGCTCATGTGCCTATTTGCTATTCTGCCTTCTTTGCTCCATAGGTTATGGAGAGGTGAATGAGTTTTAGTTGGTTGAAAGTAGTCATTTTGGATAAGTAAGATAGTATGCTTGTGCTGCTCAGTTCCTCAGAAATTAGCATGCTATGCGTACTCATAAACGTGTCAATAAATGAGATACTATTACTGAGATGTGGCAATAGTTATTGTTGTATTTTCACGACTAGATTTTAAACTTTTAGAACAAAGAACTGCTGTATTCACTGAAGGAAGTTGAATGAATTAAATGCTACACATAATGGAAACCTAATTAGCCAAAAATAAAATATAAAATAAAAATAAAATAAAATAAAATAATAAAATAAAATAAAATAATGCATTAAACGACAAAGTAATATGTAATACAGAAAAAAGGGCATGATGACATATTCCTCTATGATAATTATATCATGCTGTGGAATAAATTACTCCCAGACTTAGTAGCTTATAACAACAAGAATCTCTTAACTTCTCAGAGTTCTGTGGTTCAAGAACTTAGAACACAGTAGAATTGGCTGGTCTGTCTGGGGCTTCAGTGAGAAAACTCGAAGGCTTGGGGCTGGGATATTCTGAAGGCTCTTTAGATAACATGTCTGACAGCTGATGTGGGCTGTCCGCGGATGACCTGAAAGGGACCAGCAACCCTCTGAACAGCTATACACAGCCAGCCTCTCTATGTGACTGGGGCTTCCTCAGAATAAAGTGTCTGCATCACAAAGCCAAATATCTTGAGAGAGAGACAGAGACAGACAGAGGCAGAAGACTGCTGGCAGAAGCTATATTTCCTTTCAGGCTTAGTTTCAAAACTCACAGGCCATCAAATTCTGCCACATTGGTTGAGACAGAGGTTCCATCTAGGCTCAGGGGAGGTATCCTGACCCCAGGTCTTGATAGAACATGTTAATGATACTTTGCACATTTGAGGATAAGCAATGAGATACATATTGATTAAGTCATCTTTGGGGCAAAAAATTTTGCCACAGTTCCTCTACTACAAAGTAAATTTCTTTTCTTTTTTTTCTTTTTTAGAAAATATAGAGAAAACACTGGCTTGTAAATGAGGCTAGAGACTTCTTTCTCTAGAATGTATAATTTTCTTTGAAAATTTTATTAATTTAGGGCTCTGGTCTTGTAAAATTTTCTCTTTCCATCTGTAATAAAATGTCCCTTCTAACACTGGATTCTAATATATTTTAATGTTATCAATAGTTGAACTATAGTAGCTAATTCTCAAGGGAAAGTTTAATAAAGAGTATTGTGGTCTCAAGCTTTTTATGAATTTTGGAAATAGGAGTATATAAAGAGGAATAAGATTTTTTTCCTACAAAATCTTTAAGTTATATTTAAGAGTAAGTGTTCCAAAGTCAGCTTGCTTAGATTTACGCCACAGATCCTTCGCCTCTATAAATTGAACAAATCACTTTATGTTACTGTTTTTTTGTTTCTTGATCTGTAAAATTGGCATAATAATACTTTATGGAGTTGCTATAAGGAGTAAATAAGTTATGAAACCGTGTTTTACACACAATAAAATTCAAAATATATTAACTATCATAGTTAATTATCATTAAAGTCTTTAGTTGGGGAAGATGTTATCATGCCCTTTTTTCTATATTACATATTAGTTTGTCTTTTGACGCATTACTTCTTTGACTAATCAGGGTTCCATTTTGTAGAGCATTGAATACATTCAAGAAATATTTATTTAGCATCTTCTATGTACCAGGTCTATAGTAGCCTCTTGTAAGATTAAACCACTATGTTGGAGAAGACAAGCAGGCAGCCATCATAAAAACAAAAATATAATATGACCATTAAATTCATATATTACATAATATAACAGCACAGGAAGTGAGAATAGTTACAGTTGGTGGAATCATAACCTCCCCCCAAAGACATGGCCACATCTTAACCCCTGGAACCTGTGGTTGTGAAGTTATTTAAGGGTCTCTGCAGATGTCATTAAGTGAAGGATTTTGATGTGATATCATCTTAGATTATTCAAGTGGGCCCTGAATCCGATGACAAGTGTCCTTATAAGAGAAAGATGGAAAGAAGACACAGAAAAGAGGAGAAGGCCACGTAAAGACAGAGGCAGAGGCTGGAGCTCTATGGCTAGAAGCTAACAAATGCCTGGTGTCACCGGAAGTTGGAAAATGCAAGAGAGGACTCTCCCCTGGGGACTCTGGAGGGAGCATGGCTAGGTCAACATCTTGATTCCAGACTTCTGGGTTTTAAAACTCTAAGTGAATAAGTGTTTGTTGGTTTAAGCTGCCAAGTTGGTGGTGATTTGTTACAGCTACCCTAAGAAACACAGTCATAGATCTGGGGTTTCTTCCTTTTAGTACACAGGTTATATTACTTTTTGTTCTCCGCATTTTTTTTTTTTTTGGCCTAGATAAAACTGATGTGGGTAATAGCTAGCATTCAATTTCACAGACTAGTAGCTCTATCTGCTAAATGTTTTTGACTAAACTGCTCTGTATGGCTATCATTGTACCCAATTTAAAAACTAGAACTTGGGCTATTTTTCTGGCCCACAACACAGCCTGTAAATTGTTCTTGGTTCAGTAAGTCAACAATTATAGGCAGTGAGGCAGGCATACAGAAGTGAGGGATGTAGGTCGCTGTGAATGTGATCTACTCAAGATGTTTAAATACCTTTAAAGAATTGGTGATTTTATTAAAAGATTTTTATTTTCCCATAAGAAAGCCAAACACTTGTAAATAGGTTTTTAAACTGTTCTTGATCATTTTTCCCTTCCCCAAATAAATTGTTCTGTTAAGAATATATGGCATCTTTGGTTTGAAATTAGCTATTAGTTTTGCTAGAAAATTATGTTTCAGAAGCCCAGCCGAATGGATCATCATTCATATTAATATTAGTATTACTCTCTGAATGTTCAAATTTACGCAGTCAATGTATGACTCCCCTACACTTACACAACTTGTAGTTTAATTTACCTAGATGAATTATTTACAGAGGTTATTTGTAGAGTTAGGAACTCTGTTTCCTACAGCTCTGATCAATTTGCCTTTACACAGAAATAAAGTTAGAAAGACATCAGAACTGCAGGAAGCCTATCTGCAGAAATGAATGCGGAGGTATTGCAGTAGTTCCTTTAAGTTGCCTGATATCTTAAAAGCTACTCTCTGGAACAGGCTCTAGAAGGGCAAATTTACCATTCTTTATCCTGACCAACCTTAATTGTGGAAAGTGTCCACATGCAATCCTGTGAAAGCATTCTAAATAATATTTAGAAATAAGCATGTTCCATAAAGTCCTTGGGGTTGCTCTCAACTCATTATCATCAATTGTAAACTAACACTTGAACTGCTCCTTTTATATCTATTTTTTTCTGTGCTATATAAGCAAAAAGGGAGTGGAAATATTTTCTGCAAGTTACAAGTACAAGGACATACTATATATTTCAATAATTGTTTGTTAAATGATAAAAAATTTCAAGTAACTGTGTCCACAACACATTTCAAAATAATGTAACATAAATTTGTGACTATAAACTTTACATTTTGACAAGTTAAGATATAATTTTTATATAAAACATAGTATTTTGAACTGTAATATCATCTAAAAGTAAGCACAGTTTTAGATGGTGTGGGATAGGCTTATAGTTTTTTTACCCTTTCTTTCCATTTTTATTTATATTTTACATTTTCTGTAATTATAGTATCCTTGTTAGTCAAAAAAAAAAACCATTTTTAAATGAGAATCAGTTCTGTAACTCAATTAGATTGGATATTAAAACTTTACAAACTTTTAAAAATTACAGAGTAAAAGAGTAGAATAACATTGTTTTCAATGATACTAACTGAAAACATGTTAATCTCTTAGTCTTTTCAGATTAATATATTCTCATCTTTTTTAATCAAAGGATTAATTTCTCTTAAAACCATAGTTATGTTACACTTAAGAACGTTATTAGAAAAAAAAAAAACCACCCAATTTCAGTGTTAGATTAGTTTGAACTGAGCTCAATTTAAACCTTATTTAAAAATTTAGTATTCATATTGGGCCATCTTATACACAAGAATAAACTTTATTCAGAGGGAGAATGGACACTAAAATCAGTTAGGAAATCATGTTCTTACAAAAATAATGAGGCTCCTTTTTTCATACTTAAAATTGAGAATGCTGTAAAAGTGTTTTAAAAAACAATTGCTTGGGGAGATATTTTGGAGATGGATAACGGTGATGGTTGCAGAACAATGTGAATGTACTTAATACCATTGAATTGTACAGTTTTAGCAAAATGTTATGTATATGCTACTGTGGTAAAGAGAGAGAGAGAGAGAGAGAGAGAGAGAGAGAGAGAGAGAGAGAGAGTGAACATATCTCTATCTCCTTTTATTCATTAGTATGAAAAAAAATCATTATTAACAATAATTGCAGTCTCTCCTTAACGAACCACCATTAGGTTGCCCTCACAGGTGTGACAATGTATTAGCAACACAGGATAAATGGTTAAGAGCAGTTTTACACAATTACTATATTAGGTTTGTTTTTTTTTACTCTTTTGAAACATTTGTTCTCCGAAAATATGATGCAATTTATAGATCATGCTCTCAGAAAAGTGCAAAAGTTCATAAACTCTTACTATTTGTTTTCAATTAATATGTGACTTCAACATAGGCACTTTGAGATCTATCCACGAATGTTTGTGTTAAGAATTCTTTTCTAAAGGAGACACACTGTGTCCAGGTCAGGAAGCTGTGAGTGTTATATGATTGTATAGGCTGAATTTACAACTCTAAACCTAATGCGTCAATCAAAGGGGGTTAATCAACTTTAGATTGGAATGAAAGGTGAATAACCTAGGAAAATGCTAACACTCAAAGAAATCTATATAACTCAAGAATTTCATCTCCCTTTTGTTGTGATGGATATATAAGTTATTAACCTGATGTCACAAAAATCTGTATTATGCAAGCAATTTGACTCGCTCTGGGGATCTATATCCAACAAGCAAATTTCTGGCTTTGAGCAGATTCTTCATGAAGAATGTCTGCATGGCACTAATATGCTTGCCAGACGATGTGAGCAATTTCATTTCCTTGGAAATTTATAGTTCTAGAGGTCTGCATATAAATCTTAGCCTCATAGTTCTTGCTATTTTTGTCACATAGAGATCAATCAAACTATATATGAGATCAAAAGTTGAGGTAATGTGTCCTCTAAACCACCTTTCAGCTTCTTTTCACTAGAGGTTCTAGAGTACTCAGAAAAATAAGAAAATTATTAGGTTTTTCTTTAAAATCATTATTAGGAAATATAGTAAGAACTGTCTAACATTTTCCAACTTCTGGTGACATCTAAGTTTCTTTCTAGAGGTAGAAGAGTGTTCTGGATGAGTCAGTCTGTGTTTGAATTCCAACCTGGCAGCTATATGGACTAGAACAAATGACTTATCCTCTCTCTGCTTAGGTTTCCTTATGGAGGTATTATAATAATGTTATTTGCCAGATACGGTTATGAGTACTACACATACAAAGTGCTTAGAATATCTTTTAAAATAAAGTAAGTACTCAATAGTAGCCTATGAAATAGTTGTCATGTAATTTTGGAACTCATCCAAAAGTATGAAAAAAAATCATGAAATCTACTAGAGAATTTACAACTTTAATTTTAGTTATGTTTTTCAACTTGTATTTTACTACACCAGGGACTGTTTACTTAACAGATATAGCAAAATTCCAAAGAAATCAAAATTGCCTTTCTATAAAATGTTAGACTGACCATACATTTGAGGTTTTTCAACTTTTAACTTATTTTTTCAAATTTAGCCACATTTTAAATATAAGGTTTCTAGTAAATCAGTATTTTAAGACTTGTTTATGTTGCTGGACCTTTTTCAAGATATTGTGTTATCATCAAATTTTGATAAGGGAGATGCCCCTTGCATCTCGGAACCAGATGACACAGTGCTGTATCCTGTTCTAAACTGTTTTAAAAATCAAAAAAGTTTTCTGTCAAGTCATGTGCACCCTGGTTCGTTAACATTCTAAACCTACCAGGGTAGTATCATGAAGAAAAGAAAATATTTTTGGGATAATAAAAAGAAAGAAGGAAAGAAAGAAGGGAAGGGAAGGGAAGGGAAGGGAAGGGAAGGGAAGGGAAGGGAAGGGAAGGGAAGGGAAGGGAGGAAGGAAGGAAGGAAGGAAGGAAGGAAGGAAGGAAGGAAGGAAGGAAGGAAAGAGGTGAAGAGGGTGAAGATAGGGAGAGGGAGAGAGAAAAAAGGAAGGAAGGATGGGAAAGAGGAGAGAAATCACAGCTCATGAACAGGCTGCTGTGCAGGGCTGGAGCTGAGAGAGGTGCTGCTATTGGGGATATGTCACAGCATGAGAAGACAGGCCGATTTGGGCTGCCTTGCGTGGTGGGGTCAATCCTGTCAGTCCATTTATTTGCAATCCCTTGGGATTTCTGTATCTCCCAACCCTTTTGCATGAAAATGAACCATAAAGGCAGTTAAAACATCTGCTTTACTGACAAGACCGATTAATGCTTTGATTTATCCTCTAAGTGTGAGCTGGGCTGTGGCTACGAGAGCCTTGGGTTGGCATATAATTCATCGGACTTTGAAAGTCTTCTTTTCTGTGTCCCAGAGTTTCATCTGTGAATGTCTTTTGTATATGCTGCAAAGTTCTGTTAACCCTTAGAACACAGTACAGTGGAAAGCCAGAGTTTTAAACCAGTATCGGTTTAAGTGACTTTTAAGTGACTTTAAATTATTGGGCTAATTTGAAAGGCCTCTAGTGTACTTAGGACTGCATTTCTCAGAACCCCTCTTTACCCCAGTGACTCAGAGGAAGAAAATAGAGAGAGGCTTTCTATAGTTTACTGTAAATTTGTTTCTTTGTATTTTTCCAAAATTGACACTTGTCATTTTTTACTTGTGCTATAAACAGGTAGGTTTGAGGGGGGGATGTTTACAGCACTGGAGCAGGGCACGTGTCCTCTCCATTTCTTCTGGACTCAGAGCAGTGACAAACGTCTTCAGCCACTAAACTGGGCAGCGTGTGGATATCACAGGATTTAGTTGTAGAATTCAGTAAGACAAGCTAATCTTAAACAGGAATCAATAATGCGCCTGAATTCAGAAGATATAACCTGGCAACATGCCCCTTTCCACTTTTCATACTTAAAAGAACAAATTTATTTTGTCTTCTCTAATTGAAATATTTGTGTATACATTTCTTTTAATGAGTCTTGGGAAATACTTTTTTCCCCTCATTTAAGTTCAAACCTTTCAAGCCTTTGTTAGGAATTTGGTACTTGAGGCTTAGGTTTTCTGGGACAGGCTGGGAGGGTGGGACTTCCTTTCCAACACAGCTGATCTCCTCCTAGAGACCAGAATCTGATCCATCACATGCAGTGAGGATGATGGGTTTCTAGATACTTCACCATTTCAAACTCAGTAGCTCAAGAATAATTTCCCCATAAGAATCACTCTAGAGCTGGGGGGCAGGATCCTAGAGTATAATACACATACATGTACCATGTTGTTTGTCATTGTGCTTCCAGGACAATAACAGCTCAGCTTAAATAAACCTGAAATACTATTTCATGAATGCTTGACCAATCAGATGCTATATTTGCTGTAAAAGATGAGCCTCCCTTAAAATGATGGTGCAAAATGATAGTCATAAGAAAAACAGCTATGGTGAATGCTGTTTCCCACTGGAAAAGAAAAGAAAAAATGGTAGTAGGAGAAAAATGTTTTCAAACTTATTAAGTAAATGAATGTCCAGGAGGATACACTTCTGAATACTAGCAATGCAAAGCCAACATAACAGTGATGACTATATTTGTTGATACACTGCTCTGTTCCTGGAAGACACACAAAACCCATAAAGGTCTGATAAAACGTCACTGATCTGCCAGAAAGAAATGCCAGACCAGGACTGCAAAACCAGTCAAGCTCCAAAGCTAATTTTCTCTCCACTGTACCCGACAGCAATGAAGAGTTTAGGCAGAGACATAGCGGGTTTCGATGTGTGCCTTTGGAGAAGGCAAGTAATTAAAGTTCAGAGACTGCATTTTTTAGCTTTTATACGGTGTTAGTGCTCCTAGTTTCAAAACCTGCAGCTGGTCCTATTCCTGCAAATGTGTCTTGCTGCTGAGATTTTGGCTCGACTCCAAGAAAAAGCACAGTTAGAACCAGAGGCCTGGGTACAGTCTTAGCTTCCAGTCAGTTCAAAGGCCTGAGGGGACATCCAATTTGTTCTGTATTTATGTTTACTTAAAATGACCTGGTTTAAAGCGCCCTGCAGCTTCCTAGCAGGAAATACTTTGTGAGGATTAATAAATCGAAAAGAAAAGCTTTCCTTCTTTTTTGCTCTGTTTCAAATCTTCGAATCGAATTATCAGTAGACAAGGAACAGAGGTTTGCTATAAAATCATTTGTGGGATTTCTTTATAGCTAAGTCAAGGAGAAATACTTGTGACTAAAAGAAAAATTGATTGTCTGCATTTATGAATCTCTTTGCGTTTGAAAGTCTAAAAATTTTTTTTGATAGAAAAGAAACTGGAGTTAATCAAAATCTAGTGATGTTAGTGAAACCAAAGTATGAGGATTAGCAGATCAGTCAAGATGAAAAATCTAAACCAAGTTTCTTTGAGAATGGACAATGTAACCAGTTTTTATGAGCTTGAACTCACATACTAAACTGTCTGGGTATTATTCCTAGCTAAACCCCTGCTTTTATTTATATGACCTTAACCTAATTTTTCAACCATTCTGATCCTCAGTGTTCTCTTCTGTAAACAAGAATTCGGATATGACCCACTTAAATTAGACAATTTTAATAGATGCAAGGTGACTCTCACAGGAAACAGTAAAAGCTAGCTAGTATCGTGAAAAATAGAAATGAATACTTAGTGAGTAATGTTAAGAGATTTTAACCTCATTTCTAAAGATGAAGAAGCTAAGACACATTTGGGAATAACAAGACAGAAATTAAAGAGATCAGTTTACTCTGAACCTTTACATGAGAGGGTTATTGCTAAGATCAGTTAATACTGTTAAGATATACATGAGGGAAGACACTGCTTTTTCATGAACACATTTTCATGCTCATTAGTATGCTTCCTGATGCCTTTTTTCATGAAGGCTAGTGAGTAAAATTTAAGAATTATTTGTTTATAATTAGTATAATACGCTACTTGAATCACTGGATCCATGGCTTGGAAATCGGATTTGGGTCCTTACAACATTTATTTTTTACATCTACCTACTAGCCTTGAAAGTGCACTCTCTTCAGAATTTATAAAATAATCATTTTATTTTTAACAATATCATGGACATGCAATGGAGATTAAATTCAAGATACATAAATCTTTGAAAAAAATCTAATATGTTACCCTTTTTAATATAGTGTCTTTACTGAAAAGGCAATGCATTTTCTCTATTGTGCATTTGGAAAACAAAGAAATTAGATAAGAACAAAGAATACCAGTAATATCACCAAAGAAAATCAGATTCATATTTTGGTATATTTCTTGCCAGTTGTTTCTAGAAATAAGTGCTTGGTGGTTTATTTAATCATATTTAATTAGATGTTTTGTTTATATAAAAGGATACCAAAAATATCCCAAACAATATTATTCACACATCTCCTTCCCCTGTGTTCCATACACATTTGAGCCCTGAAGAGGCAGCATGCCACTCACAAAGGTTTATTGAAAGGTACTACATGAAATGTAATTTACTTCATCCTTTTGACTATTTAAGAAGACATACTGGACTGTCATCAATAGATGAATCAGCAAATTTTTCCATTCCATAATCATTCGGAGATCTTACTTTGGAAAAGTAATCTTTGCTCTAGAGCATTCAAAACCTGTTTTTTACGGTTTATGCCTTCAAAAGAAAAAAAAAAAAACCTTTATTTTTAGAAGAGATACCTATTGCTTTACTGTATGCAGTGGATTTTAAAATATTTTTTCCTAATTATTTTTTTTAACTAAATGAGGAGTCAGGGTCACATGTCTATATACAAAATTAAGCATTTATTTAGAATCCTACTACAGTGGTCTTTTCAGTACCTTAAATTGGTTGGGCTTAAGAGGACAGTTTCTTAAGCACACCACATCGTTTAGATTTCAGGCTCTGCCACTACATGATTACAGGCACATTTTATGCCTCAATTTATCTTACAGAGTAGAAAAAGAGATACTATGGAAACACGAAAGATACTAAAGCAAAGAAATATAATTAAGTTGTGCTTCGGTAATTTTCTAAAATGTTAGGTGCTATAAAAAAAATGGACTCTTTTGTTTGTTTTGCTTTGGAGGAATATTCTTGGGGCAAAGGTGCTTTGGAAAGGGACCAGCCACACCACGTAGCACTTTCACACTGAATGGATGCAATGGCTTACAAAATGCGAGTCACCTCTCACTACGAACATTATCCCAAACACTACCAGTACCTGCAAGTAGTGGAAAATTAAGAAATACTTTTGAAATGAGTAAATAAATTAATTAATTTGGCTGATTAGAAGGAAAGATGGACTGGATAATAAGGAAAATAAAAAAAATTAAATTAAATAATTTTTTATCTTCTAGAGCAGGTGTCAGTAAACTTCTTTTTTTGTAAAATGTTACCTGCTTTGTGAGCCATATCATCTCTGTTCTGACTACTCAGCTTCAAAATTGTGCAAAATCAGCCGTAGAGAATTCATAGATAAAAACATATGTGGCCGTGATCCAGTACATTATATTTAAAAACCAGGCAGGCGTCTGGTTTGGCTATAGTTTGCTGAGCCCCATTCTTGAGAACAAACTTACCTTTCTCTGATGCTAAATAAACTTGACACACACGAAATCCAATGAAGGCGCTCACCTGCTGCCTTACCAAGCCACAGACTTACTTTTTTCACTGAATAACCAAGCCAAATAAATAAAAGTGTGACCCTGGAACCACTGATACTTCCTGAAAGGTTTTATATCGAATCCCTCACCACTCTAGATCATCTCCCGTAACTAGCTCTTCACTGGGCTAATTACCATTACATTTCACCTGCATAACCTGAAACGAACCCCCACTAGTGTACCCATTCTCATGTTGTCCTTTGACAAGCCACTCTCCACCTCTGCAGTCCCAGTGGCCTTTAAAACTTCTACCAGCTGCCCAAAATGTTCACTGCCTTGCAGTTACTCTTAGTGTAAAGGCAATATTCTTGACTTAGCCTGACAGACTCTACGGTCTATAATTACAACCTCCTTAGGCTGATTTTTGCCCTCACTTTTCTTTGCTCTGGCCACAGTAGAAGTATTTAGGTCTCTGTGCCCACTCTACTCTTTTGCAGCACCTGCTCCCTCTGACAGATACACCCTCCACGCTCCTCTTTAGAGTAGATTCCTTAGTACAGTTGCGTCAGCATTCCCTGACTTTTGGTCACATTAGATTTCCACATGGACCTTTCCACAACTACAGAAGGGTAAGTTTGGGGTGGATTTCAGAGGTGATTTGACTGGTTCTTTATTAACAACCTGACTGAAAGTGCCACTAGTATATAGGCAATGCTTGTTTTTGTTCACTGTTGCATCTCCAAAGCCTGTAGGTTTGTCAGACAAAGAGTATACACTCAGTTAAGATTTGTTGAAAAAAGTTAGTAAATGAAAAAAATTAGTGAATAAAACAGCAGGCCTCACCTCCCCCAAATAAACTATAAATTAGAATCAGAATTATAAAATGTAGAAAAAGGAAAGATGAGAAAGAAAAAAGTAAAAAAATATATCGCAAACAACATTTTTAACTGACATGGCAGGTATATCTCTCCTTTTGTTATCTTTTCTTCATCATAAAGTGGAATGCATTGTACTATTTTGCTATCCTGTTTGTACAGATGTGACTTTTTAAAATTAATGTTTTACTATTTATAAATACTGGATAATTAAGTTGATGTTATTTTGATGTTCAATTTCTAATTATATCTTCAGTATATGGTTTTACACCTTTAATATATGGGCATACTTTCACATGAGGACAGATTTTACTATGTCCTCACTCTCAGTTTTCAGGGCTTTATATATTAAACTTCAGAAGAGCTATGCTTGGCTCTACGCAAGTATCATTAAACTAGAAACTAACCTGTAGGACTATGTTGGTTTGAATTAATGTCTGTCACTTAATATGTGACAGCAAGTTCTTTGGAACAATAACATCAATGACAACAAAAGCACCAGCTTCTGTGAGACTTAAAAAGCTGAGTAGAAATATCATAAAACCAAGAGATGAAAGAAAACACTTTTATAAATATCCTTCGGTTCATGAAGAATGAGACAGTTTAGTTCCTTGAGGCACTAAAATATTTGACTGATTAAGTTCAAATCCTCTTTTAGTTGTTTCTTTTCTATTTGAGCAGTTTATTTATTCTTTACCATATGACTTGATATAGAGTCTCCAAGGTCAAACGAGTTTGAAATTGCAAACCTATTACCATGTAGTTCAGCATACCTTTGTTTGCTCCCAAATCCTAACCACTACCACTGGCCCACAGGAAGGTTACTGGCTATAAAAGGTTAAAAGTACAGTTCAGATATTAAGAGGTCTTCCCACAGAAAATTTAAATTATCTATGATCTTGGACTAATTTTCTTTAGGGAAGTAAAACAGGGAAAACCTTGGTTTTGTTAAGAAATCATACAAAAAAATAAAAGTTAAAGACTTATAAATAAAAAGTTACTAATTTGATTAATTAGTAACTCAGAGTAGAGGAGTGATAGTCTATATAAATAAGAAGTATGGAATTTTTTTTAAATGATACTTCTTGAAATCAAACAATAGAATCAAGTGAAAGTATTAGAAAACCATTTAAGGGCTAAAATTCCTAGATAAGAAAACATAAATATCAGTTTGAATTAACTTTATCCATTTGGTCATAAAACTGCATTTTGTATTCATGAGTTATAAAATAACACGGGAGCCAATTTAGAAAACAAACGAGACAGATCGACTTTGCTGAGCTTATTGCCCTGAACCTAAAATTCTGGTGTTAAATATCAGTCTTATTTCACATACTGCAAGTTCTGGGTTCATCTTTATAAGTAGTATCTAGTCATCCTTGAAAATAGTAACCTTGAAATGTTTGTCTAACTGCAAACCACAGGGAAAATCCAAATTCTTAGTAGAAATTGATTTGCTTTTATTGATACCAAATGGCTTCTATTTTCATTACTTCTGGTAAGGTTTACACATTCTACAACAGCAATGCCCTTGTAAATTACTCCAAAGTTCAGTGGTGGCACTGGATTGCTATTTAACAAGGAAAAAAGTGTGTATTCCTTGCTTTCATTCTGGTGGATGCCTCGAGGGTGTGCAACCAATCACAAATAGCCAACTAGGATTTCCCAAGTCATGCAACCCCTTAAACTAGAGCCAATCAAGTTAATCTCCTAGCTCTGCTTCCACATTCTCTCTATAAAACCTCAGACCCTTACTTCTGTCAGTTGAATAAGTCCCTCAGCTTTGTTTTTCCTTTTTAAAATTGCTTTGACTCACATGGATCACTGAATTTTCATACGTTTTAGAGTCTGCTTGTCAATTTCTCTACAAAAAATTTTGTACTTTTTACTGTGATCAAGTTGAATCTTTAGATCAATTTAGGAAAATTCATTTAAATAAGGCTTCAGTTTTACAATAAGCAAATATGGCCTTTCTCTACATTTACATAGGTCTTATTAAATTACTTTCAGCAATGTTTTGTAGTTTTTATTGTATATGTCTTGCATGTATTATGTTAAATTTATTCCTAAGTATTTCATGTTTTTGATGCTATTAAAAACAATTTGTATTTTTCTTTTGTTTTCCAATTGTTATTTTATAGAAATGCTATTGATTTTTGTATTTTAACCTTATATTCTCACCTTGCTAAATACATTAGTTTTAGTTGCCTTTTTACCTTAAAATTTCTACATATATAATTACACCATCTGCAAATAAAAGTTTTTTTTTTTAAGAACTAATTCCAAGATATAGGATTAAATTATTTATCTCCTTATAGATTCCCAGACATAAGCTAGAATCAAATGTTCTCCCAGGTGTCAGGAAGGCCCTAAATTAAATCTTGGGGTTGTTTTCAAGTTGCATGTGATAGTTGCTGTAGGTAGAGTACCTGACCATCTTTGAGCTGATAACATTAAAGTTTTCCTGGTTCATTTGGATGTTATAGCAAATGATACTACGACCTTCAGTAGGGTTTTGGCTTGGTTTAACTGAAAATCTTTACTAGCGATGACTAAACTGTTGCTGAATTATTACTACGTTGCATCAGATAAATATAAATACACAGGAGAAAGCTTAAGATTTCTGGTCAAAATGTAATATAAAAAGCCAATGTTTTATTATTAATGCAAGATATCAAAAACACATGTTACTCTAAAAATAAGTTTAAAATGAAATAGGAGATTGTTTCCTAACGTAAGACAGTGTTTCATTATGAATTTTAAATCACTTTCCATGGTATATAACAAAATGGGAATGAAACACAACTGGCTTGAATAACATGTGTGCCTTTTCTTTCATTCTTTAATAAGTTATTTAATTTATGAGCCATTTCCATAAATGCATAAAATATGTACTTCAAAATGTAAAATTATAAGAGTACCTATTTCTCTTTTCATAATTTATGATTCACCTACATTAACTTTATTCAGATAGAATATGTTCTCTGCCCAAGTTCGACCAGAACCATTGCTAACAGCAACTCAGCCATTTAATATCCATTAACTTTTGCCATTTTCACATAACTTTTGTACAAATTAACTTGGCTTGGTCATGAGTTACTTCAAATTTCAAAAAAGAATATATTTCCCTTTTCTTTTTTCTGTTGGTTATAAATATTCTTCAACTTCTACCTCTAATGGCCATGTATAGATGATAAGCTCCATTATTATGCTGCCTCAAATATAAAGCAATCACCTTAACTTCTTAATGGGCATCCTCTCCTAGATATCTGTCACTATAGTTATACAACCTATAATTGGAACTTCACCAAGAATGGGTAAAGATTGCAGATATGCAGCTATCTATTCAGAGATAAGTTGTTGAGAAAAAATTTTCTTATTACTAAACTTGACAAGGTATATGCTTAATTTTTCACAAGGTGGGAAGAAGAGAATCATTTCATGTTGAATAGTCATTTGTAACTTTGAGTAGTACATTTAATCAGGTTCCTGTTTCCTGATATTACATTAAGGCATAATATTGGTACTACTCTTTTTAGTCGAACTGACTTGCTCAGTAATAGAAAACTTGGAGGCATTCATTTTAGCTACATATAAAATTAGATAGGTAGTGGACTGAACATAGTGCTTGCTGGTACTATGGGAAGCAAAGAGATTATGACATCCTCTAAATTTGGGGATATACCAAAACAGGTCATTCTATTTTTAGACCAAATGTATGTTTCTGTTGCTTATATATTCTAAGGAAACTCTTGAGAAAGCAGAGTAAAAATTGTTGGTAAAGGAAGAAGAAAAATTATTCTGCCTTTATGCATCATTAAGTTGAAATTTATGTTTTATGTTTAAAATAAAATAAGAAAAGATGTTGAGATCAGCTGAGATTCTCAAAGGAAAACTGGCAAAGCAGACTATGATAGAGAGAAATAATCAGGACAGGTGAGAACTAGAAATCACATCATAAGAAGTATCTCAAGACAGTGAAGATATTTCTTTTTCAAGACGGTAGAAGCAGAACTCATAGAGGGAAATGACATGGAAGTGAGTTTTGACTCAATTTCAATGTTTAAGAAATGCATTGGGATGGGGTGATGAAACAAGAAATGTCAACATTTTCTTCTTTCTAGAAGTAACCATAAATATTCCAGATAATGCAAGTAGCAGTAGTAATGTCAGAAAAAAGTAATGTGAGAAAAATATTAATTTAATTTTAAAATAAAATTGCATTATAAAATATGTATATAGTTAAAATGTTTAAAGTATTCTGTAATATTTAGAAGTTTTTAAAGTATTCTATAATATCTAAGAGGTTGTGATAGTATGTAATTCAAGAATAAGGCAGAGTACTCTTGTTTGTAAATATTTTAAAAATAGCTTTGCTTCGGTTTGAATGGTATAGTTATCCAACAAAATTCCTGAGTAGTTCATATTTTGTGTTGGAAAGATCTTGGATATGTTCTGGATATTCTTTTTTAAATTGTAAAACCCACTGTACAGAGCTTAAAATGCTTTCTAAAATTATTTAGTGAATTAGTAGTAAATAAGATTAACATCTAACTTTCTTCCATCAATATGAGTTACAGTAATAGAAGTAGTTTACACTCAATATAGTACTTATTATGTGGCAGGCATTTTTCTAATCACAGGACATGAGTAAGCATATTTATTCTTCCTAATAAGCTCCAGAGAAATACTGTCCCATTTTACAAATGAGGAAATGTTGGCACAAAGAGGTCACATGACTCAATGAAGTTTCTAAGGTTAAAGCAACATCCATGAGTTTGGGATCCTGAGCAGTCTGGTCAGTCTACATACCATACTACCAGACACTATTCCGCCTCTCCAAGTTGAGGTGCACTGAATGACCTCTTTACAAATTTTATTCATAAAATGTTTGAGGATAGCTATAAGTAAATGGGAGTGGGCTAAGGAATTTACCATGCATGGTTCAAATATCCTGAATAAGGATAAAAGATGTTCCAGGTCTTGACTAGGCAATAATTCTGTTGGTGCCCTGGAGTTTGAAGACCACGCTGCAGAGAGGACAGATAAGACCTCCGAGGCTTCTGTGAGGGCCCATCTTCTAAACAGAAGCCCCTGGAAAGTTACTTCAAATGGAAACATTGTGTTGGCAGTTCTGGGAGAACTGAGGGTAGAAAGTGGAAGGGCCGAGAAAGCCAAAGGTGGAAGATTTAGTCAACATGTGTTAGTGTCACTGTGATGGGCTAAGTCATTTTGTGCTACCAAGAAAAAACTTCCCTGTGACCTGCGTCTAGAGCTTATAAGGCAGGCTCTACAGTCTCCTTCATGTCCAGAATTCTGGAGGCATAACATAGACTACTGATGGAGAGGTCAACTGAGAGAGAGAGAGAGTTATGTAATAGAAGGGTCTAGAGAAGGCCAGGAAGGCCCTGCAATGTTAGCAAGAACAGAAGCAGTCGCCCTAGCTTCTGGGAGTGAGTTGCAATTCCTTATTACAGTAGACAAACTAATAAACACACAGAGAGATGAGGCTCCCTTGGCTACATCTCCAGAATAAACAGGGATCCAAGAAGATGACATGTGGCTCAGAATAGGAGACTAGAATAAAAACAAAGTGTGGCAGAAAGAGCTGTGTTGAGCATGGCCTCAGGGAAATCGGTGCTTGGTGGGGTCATCTAGGTAGTCAGACACTTGTGATTTTTTATTTATGTATGTATTTTTTGCTACTGTTTTAAATATTTTGATTTTTTTTTTTGCATATTGTGTCTAGGCATTTTTTTAGTTCACATATACTGCTTACCAACAGATATATTCCTAATTGCCTCAAATAATTCTTCTGTGACTTTTCAAGGGCCCCTAAATATACTGAAATAGCCACCAGGGATTATAGGCAAGCATTCGGCCTTTGCTTTATTAGCATACAGTTAAAGAGTGGCCTTTATAAAATGAAAAATAGGTGCATAAATTCAAATTGTGGTTGAATATTGAGCTTACATATGGGCTGCGAGCTTGGCCTTTAATTCTGATGCCAGACTGACTCATTCTATGAAGACTTCACTATTCTAAGGTATTTTCAATCCATACTCTTTTCCTCTCCCTTCTTTTTTTATATTTTTCCCCAGAAACTTGGTTTTCTGTAGAGACTTAAGGATTTGTTTTGCTTTTTTCTATATTAACTGAAGACATATTTATAGTTTTTGCTCAGAGGGTATTCAATTGAATTATCCCTGAAAAGGTTGCTGTCAGAGAGAGGAAAACGTTCAAAAATGATTCAGCACAACACGCCCTTTTGTCTTTCAAGAATTTACTTCTACATAACTCTTACAGTTGTTGTTCAGAGAGAGCTGTAGCATGTTCAATTATTCATGTTTTCTAATTAAGCCCTGCTGATTGTGCCTAAATGGAAACTTTCGTTTGGAGAGAATGTGTTCTTAATGTTTTTCACAACAATAATTTGTCTGACAGTGACATAAGTCTCCTTAGGATCCTGAGGAACCTATTTGTTGGGCTTAGAACTCACATATAGATATTATCTGTCACATTGAAGGTCTCCATGTTGCTTATATCATGTCTTGTTTAGAGATGCCTCAACATCTGACTTTTGGCTAATGACCTTTTAGTTACTGTCAGCACTGGAAATATCAGAAAATTACAAAGCCAGATTCTGTTGCCATGCAATTACTTAGCAGTTGCTGTATGATTCACTAAAATTGCATTCCTTTGAAAGCTGAGCAAAATGATTCAAATATTTCATTTAGGTACCTGTCCCTGCTTTTTGATTTCTGAGTGGATGAAAAGTGTGTCACACATAAAAGTTGGCCAGTCATCATTACTTTGAGCAATATTAATCCAAAAGAACTTTGATTTTAAACATGGCTATTTCCTCATTATCTCTTCCTGTTATACTTCCTCAAGGTAAATTTCCCAAAAGTTTAATTGATGTATGCTTCCTCAAAACACTGAAATTTAGATTTTTACCGTCTTTAAATCAAAATGATTATATTTATTTCTCATAATTCCATTTTTGTGTTTCTTTAGCTTGTACAATCTTCATATATTTCCTTTGTTGAGCACATATCTTATTTAATTAGTAAAACTATGAAGTGAGTATATTAAACCATATAAATCTACTTAAAGTACTTGCATAAATTTTTGTATATCATCCATTTAAGAGAATGAAATATTCTAGTTAGTCTGAACAAAAAACAGTGATAATAGGATGAAGTTCCAAATTACACATTTTGTCTAACACTATTAATTAGATAACTTAGAGATATTAACACTCTGTTACTTCATGAGAAAATATCCCAGTTTTCGTGTTTTTAAAAGTAAATTCTTGTTTATAGACTGTTTTCATTTTTAAAGAACAAAGATTTGATGGCGATTAAAGATGTATCTTAAATAAAATGATATATCTTTATTAAAAATTAAATTTATAGATATATTTGCTATGCAAATATCTACTATACTTACTACAGTCAGATTTATATTTTTATAAATAGGTATAATATAGAACATTGATAGAATAGAAAAAAATGTATTTAGAAATCACTTAGCTTTTATCTCACCTGGGAACTGAAATTTAAGACATCGAATAATTTTCTTCATATTTTAATTTTCTACACAATTTAACATTTCATTTTCAATGAAAATATCAATTATTTCATTTATTATGATATAAACACAGTTTGTAAACCACAATTTCAAATTTTGGACAGATCTTTATACATGACCTTAACCAGTTCGACATGTCCTTTTAAATGATTATTAAACCCTTACAGTGCTTCACTCACAACACATGCTCAACTATAGATTTGTAGAGCTCTTTACACTTCCCCAAACTTCTCCCATGCTGTTTCACGATGCTTCTCTTTGCTCAAAATGTTCCCCTATCACTTTGCCCTTGGCTAGTCTCTACTCAAGACAACTCAGACGCCAGCCTCCCTGCGACTCCTGCCCTCATCTTCAATCAGACTTAAGCTGAAGTCTTGTTTTCTTAGTCATACCCTTACTTTAAACTATTACACTTTGCTGTTTACGTTTTATAGTCTAATACTACAGAGTAAATCCTTGAGGGCAGAGACTGCTTTTCTTTCCTTTACATCCTCTACTAGCATTGTGCTTGAAGCATAGTAAGTCGAAAAACAGGTGCCTGTTACATAAATAAACAAATTCAAGGAACCAAATCAGGACTCACAGCAGATAAAGGAGAAATCGGGCAAAGTTCCCTTTCTCAACAAGCTTGAAATTTAGTGAGAGTGGAAGACAAACGCCTATAGCAAAATGATTAAGGGAAACTGTCTGAGGAAATTATGCTAGTTCCCATATGGCTGGAAGAATTGAAAAAAAGATTCTTGCCATAGTTATTATTTTACATGGACCTGGGACATCTTGTATTTCTACAGAAGAAAGATGGTAAGACTGGGTATATATCCCAGGTAAAACTGGGAAGTGCAAGGGTAAAGATCCCCAGGAGACAAAGTCTGTACCACTGAATGTGGTGCATGGCTTTTAATACCAGAAGCAGAATTAATGTTTTGTCTGACTATGGATGAAGCTTTGAGAGATGAGAGCATATGATGGTCACACATGCTGATGTCTGAAAAAGATTCAACTAAAAAGATTAACTCTAGAAGAGTCTGGGTGTCTGGGTATGAGGAGATTAGTTATACTATCCATAAAATATTTCAGGACAGAAGATGACAAACATATAGTAAACGTTGTCAGCTTGGAGGGCACACACTCTCTACCACAACTTCTCAACTCTGTTGATGAAAAGTGAAAACAACCATAGCTAATATGAGGTGAATGGGCGTCGCTGACTTCCAATAAAAATTTATTTACAAAAGAGGTACCAACCTGGATTTTGTTCAGGGATCATAGTTGGTTAGGTGAAAGTTGAAAGTCTAAACTGGACTCATAGCTGTGACAAGGGAAAAGAAGGGACACTTGTAAGAAATGATAGAAGTGGTTATTATCTTATCGTATGTGAGTGACAAAGGTGGAAAAGGAGATAAAATTGATACCAAGAGCTGAGACAAGTCACAGTAAAGCTGATGGTGCCAGGGAAGGAAATCGACATGTTAAGGAAGAGGTTACTTTGGGAGGATGAAGATGATGAACTGTGTGAGGGAGAAGTCAGTTCACAGAGCTAAGATATGCAGTGTTAGGAGCAGTCCCATCAAACTGCAAACAACTCTGAAAATTCCAAAAGCCTGTGCCACTTGGCAATGAGCTCTAATAAATTTGGTCCAACTTTTTAATTTTTATATTATAAATAATAAAGGGATATGAGTTTTTTTTTAATATTATAGCTTGCCCAGTGAGGTTTAATTAGCAATCTTTTAAGAATATGTTGCTCTTTTGCCCATCCATCTGGGATATAAAACAAACTGGGATATTATAAAAAGCATTTATTTTGCAAATAAGAATCTATTCCTTGCTATAAATAAGTCAACAATGAAAGTTGCTTGACAAGTGTGACCTTATTCTTTTTTTTTAACATTTGCACTTCAAGAGGATTTAATTTGGATTTTAAGCAAACTGAAATAAGATTAACTATCAACTGTTTTTCTCTGTTTCTTTTCCTGAGCAGGCAAATGTTACTGTGCATTTCATTTAGAAATATACTTGTCAATTAGAAAGAAAGAAGAAATAAAGTGAGCCAGCAATGGAATAGGAAAGGATTCTTTACTGAATCTGCTTAATGAAAAAAAAAAAAAAAAGGAAAGGAAAAAACCAAAGATCTAGAAATGCATTATTCAAAGCCACAATGAAACAGTCAGCGACGTTGAAATAGGACTCAATACACCTGAAACCTGCTTGAAAGCATTATTTTAACTTTTATTTCTTGGATTTCTATACTATTTCCTTGTTAAAACAAGAGCCAGAAAGACAATCTTTAAAATTCCACTTCATCATAAGGGGCTTGCAAACACTGCTGTTATTATTCTCTGTTGCATGAGAAGCATTACCACAGCTAAAAACTGCTCCCAGGTCTAACGTCGTCCACCAGGGACTCGACCGCTCATAACTTTTTAAAGTTTTCACTTATTTTCTTTATTACCATTCAATCCTTTTCTAGCAACCTCTCCCAAAGATCTATTTAGCCTGTAGAAACAACACAGGAGTCCGAGTCCAAGTAGATCCATTGTTCTAGAATGTTTTCCTCCAACTGTGAGGCAAACTGAAAGACTTCTTCAGAAAGACCTATTATATTTTAAACACGCTCATGGACATATGTTCTCTCTGGAATTCTTAAAGAAAAATGCATTAGCTGTTGTGCATTTGAAAATCTACTGCTGGTCAAGTATAGTGGTTTTCAAAACATTATTTTAACTATGCCTCTCTCTCCTCTTGTTTTGATTGATTGCATGAAATAAAGTTAATCATTTATCAAATTTAAAGTGATGGTAGGTTATTCTATAAACATATCTAGATATATCTGATATATTTATTACATCAAGAAAATATTCAAGTTGAAAAAGACAATGAGAATAACACCTGTGCGTGCCGGGCAAGGGTGGAGTGTGTGGGCTGCTGGTGTCTCAGAGGGGTCTCGGATAAATGACTGTAAATGCCTTCCCTGTTGTGCTAAACTCTGATGACATTCTTAGGGTAACTGAAAATGTGATGAGTCAACTTGAAACACAAAGTGAAAAATATTACCTGATGTTAGAATGTAGTATTTGAGATTTTCCCCAAAACAATTAGCTTAATTACATAAAACACTCCAAAGAGTTTAAGTCTAAACAAGTGTTACAATATATCGTTATAGTAATAAGCATCAAACTGGGATATGACTGTGCTTGGGAGAGTGGGTCAGGAAGACCTTCGAAATGGTAGATGGGCACAGAAGGTTTTAAGAACATCAGTTTCCAGATTTTCAATTTTTATATGTATTCTTTTGAATAGGAGAGACGATTGATCATGTATCTTCTATCTCACAGTTCTCTTTTCATAAATGCCATGGTCTGTACCTTATAAAAGAAAGCTAAACCTCTCAGGAATTCCGAATTTTGCTGCAATGATTTTCATTTAATGACCTCTACTTGTTTTTGCTCAATTCTAGTCAAATAACACATTGTCCTTGAGGAAGAAAGCAGAAGAGCATTATACCATTAGGCATCCAACTCACAGTGAGGCCCTGTATAAGGGTCACTCCTGCTTCTATCTAGAAAGAAGTCATCTTGTGACATTGCCATTCCCCTTCCTGAGAAAAACTGAAATATCTGGGCTAAGTATCATAATATTCTGTTTGAAGGAATTTGGAAGCTGCCAAGACAACCAGCCCTGGAGAAACTAAGATTCCAGAAAAAGAAACCACAGAGAAATTAGTCATCACTATTCAAGTTGCTTTTTTTCTTAGGGCATTTGCCAATGCTTGCCTCCGTGTGAGAAGAAAACACAGGCAAAGAGCCATAGGCTCGGAGCAGAGAAGCCAGCAGAACAAATGGAAATACCAATAGCTGCAGAGACAACAATTTGAGTTCAGGCCTCCCAAGGCAGCAGAGGGGAAAGATCCCAGAGAAAGGAGAGGCACAGAAAAGTAAACTCTACCATGTTGTCACTGTTTACATTTTGTTAGCATTTGCTGACTTTTAAAAGCTGTCGAGAAAGAGGCTAAGAAATTATGTGAAAAGCTACTATTCTTGGGGCTCTACATTCATAGGCCAGGCATTCCGTTAGCCCCCTGTTAATGGGCTGGACAGGGCTCTGCAGGTAAGGATATAAAACCCATACTTAGTGGGGATGGATCACTGGCCATTCCAAGACAAAAGGGGTCCATGGAGTCAACTTTCCACCCAGTGGCCAGCTGGTTTCCTTTAGAAATAGTAACATGATGGGGGTAGGGAAGCTATGTTTTGGTCTCTGTTACTGGCAGATAGGAATGTCGAAGGTGACAATGGTCAGATTGGCCTGGGTAAGGAGCTGGCCTGGTCTTGTGTAGATTTCCTTTCTGTCACCGTGGCCACTCTATTCATGTGCCCAGTGAGCCACTTCTGGGGTGTGGCCATTGACAAAATATGGCCAACATCTAGTAAATCATTTTTCTCCCTGGTTTCTCAGTGCCTCTTCCGTGAGGGTTGCACTCTGGTAGCTGTTAACGTGTGCTACGAAAATCTTCCCCCTTTCTGCATGCACCCATTTAGCCACCAATTTGTCTCTGCCAGACTGCCTCATTTAAACTTAGCTTTTTCCTTCCAGGCCTCTGGACAGCTGGCCAATGCACAGAATCTGTATACAATCCCACGAAGGGCTGCTTCTGCCTCTGCCAACAGGGTCACAGGAGCACCACTTGCAAATTTGCCTGTTGGAAGATTTTCCTGTTCAGTTTCTCAACTCCTTCCCTGAAGAGAGTCCTAATGCAGCCACAGTCTACTTTTGCTTTCATCCCCCCATGGAGATGACTCATCCATAAATAGGTAGGGCTTTTCCCTCCTCCTTCAGCTAGTCACAGGTGCAGCCCACATTATCATATGTGCAAGGTAGAGGTTGTGTGTGAATGCAGTCTGGGCAGGTGGTACCGAGATCGGGGCTACCTGTTCACCTGCTTACTCGTGCCCTCTCATGCTTCTCAGATTGATCTGGTGTCCCACTTAGACCTAAAGTGGGACTGGACTAGTGATGGACTGCCGTCTCATATACCTGGCTCGGAATGAATATTTACGGTTGCATGTTCCGTTGTTGCCCCTACAGACGACCTTCCCTTTCTGCCAGGACTCAAGAGCACCCACAAGCCACTTCTTGAAAGCTGTAGAATTTTCCAGTGCAGATCACATGGCGCTGTACTAAAGGCTCAAAACACTGCCTGATGATTCATCCTCTCATTGGATCTTGTAAACATGACACTTGAATCTTCTCACCACTGAAATCTCTGACTTCGCAGAGTCTGCCAGACACTGTGATCCAAGCCAACGGCTGCTTGCGCTGCAGCCAAGACTGGCTTTTCCTGTTCAGAACCCCACTGGAGCCTAACGGCTTTCTGAGTCTGCTAGTCTCTGGGCCAAAGTAGTAATTTTAAGTGCGGAATGTGTTGCCTTTGGAACCCTAAGAGGCTCTCCAGATGTTGTGCTTCTGTTTGTGTGATAGGGAATGCGAAATGAAGCAATCTGATTTTATGGCCCAGACTCTTATATGTCCAAATTAACTTTTATTGTTCTTCACTTTACCATTTTCCCTCTGCACCACATCAGTATAACTTAGGACTAACCATCTAAGTCCACTCACTGTCCATATAGCATTGTCCCGATCCAACCTCCACTCCTTCACCGCCATCATTCAGATGGCTGGGTCATCACACCAGCAATGGTGTTCCCTTCCACTAAGGCATGTCCCCTAAGTCATTACCAGTGAGATATCAAGCAAGCAGGTTACCATTTTTTTATATATAAATTTTTTTCTCAGGGTTGACTTCCTATTGCCAGTTAGATAGCAAGTGAGCCAGTTCCCGCATCTATCTTTTTCTTGTTTTCTTGAACCACTGTCGGTACCAGCGCTATCTGTTCACATCATCTGAGAAGACGTCAAGATATGATTAGACACGTGAAATGTATTGTGGTAAATGCCTGTGAATATTAAAGAGGGAGGGCTCGAGTGTGCTGGAAAGAGCCTTTGCAAGCATGACATGCGTCTGACATGAAAGTTGAGAGGAAAAGAAGAATATGATGGGAAGAACTTGTGCTGTAGAACTGCTCTGAAGAAGTTGATGGAGAGATTTGAGACATATTGGGCAGAAATGGTCCATCTTTACAAGCCCTGAGATGCTTAGTCATTGTCTGGCAACAGCCTGGGGGAAGTTTAGCCTCAGCTTGAGTCCCAAGGGGAGTCTGAAGGTGACCAGCTGGACGCTCCCAGATTTTCTGAAACAGTAGGTTCTCTGGAAAGGAGATCTGAGTGATGCACACAAAGGACAGACACTGTAATCAAACATTTAAAAATCCTACAAAATCTAGTGATTTGATGATATGTTTTTTTAAGAACTATTTTAATAGGAAAAATAAAGAGGACAAAGGGGGAAAAAACATGGCATTAAAATTTGGCAGAAAAATTTGGTAAAAATGAAGCAAAAAGATGAAGTTATAGAAGGTTAAAACTGGATGAAATAATAGATGTAATCTAAAATATTTAACTTTTAAAAGAGAAAGTTAAAATGGAAAAAAATTAAGATTGCATTCCTGATATACACTTATTTTTATCATTTATGTTTCGAAAGGATTTGACATGAAATACAGCTAGTTATTTTACAGAGTTGGAAATGGATGGTGTAAAACATACCAAGTTTGTGGTTCTATGTGGTCATTCCATCCCCATGTATGCATATCTTTTTTATGGTCTATGTTCTATATCAAAATTATGACAAGAAAAAATGTGGACAGTTCTTAATAGTAGAAGAGTGAAGCCGGCTGTGAAACTTAATGAGACATAAAGAACATACGGAACAGAAATAACAAAGAACCGTAAAAGTAAAAAGACTGATACCACTTTATGTGGAATTGTTTTGGAAGCAGATCTTGGATCTGTGTAAAACTGTTAGGCTTAAAGGAATTTTTCCCACACACAGTAAGCTAGAATATAGCACAATCTATTGAATGTGTATGACAGGGTAATGGAAAGGAAGATTCAAAATACAATATAAGATCATCGTCCAGTAATGACAGCATACCTGCCAGTGGACCACAATTCCCAAAATAGTAGTTATAAATATTGGACAAAATTTAACAAATAACTCTTTGCATTGGAGATGAAAGGCAGGCAGAAACTGGAACAGTGTTTGTACTGCAAACCCCAGGACAGGCTGCATCCTCAGTCGTAATTTCAGAGGCTCCCTTATTATATCTAAGGTGGCAGGAGTAACAATGGCAGTGAGAATTCTGCCAGAGAGAGTTGTCATGGTAAAATCTCTATCAGAAGTGTTTGTTGAAGCCCATGCTACGAAAGACATCTTAGCTGGCCATAGTGGAGAGGGTAAAACTCACAGAACTCACTACTGTATATTTCTTAGTCTTGAAGAGCCTTATTCGTGAGACCTTCTCCCTCCCCTGTCATGGATGACACTGTCCTCTCAAATCAGAATGATGAAGTGGAATTCCAACAGCAACGGCCATTGTAGTGGGAGCAATAGAGGTTTTCAAGACAGCATCTTGGTGGACTGGTCTGGCTTGGGCTGTGTATTCCCAATGGAGAGATAGTAAAGCTGAGCCGTAAACTGGCCACACCTGTGGACAATGAAATTGCCTCCTGGGTTCACGGAGATATTTAGGAAGGAGTTCATAGTAACACACTGGACTTCCCAGAGTTGTGCGATTGATATTTTATAGAATTGCAATTTTGAGATAATGGTTACCATGACCTGTTTATTCAAAACCTGGGAAGGCCTATGATATAAAGCTAAATTATTGTGCATTATTGATATTGCTTATTAGTTTGTGAAAGGAACCAAATCATTAAGAGGAATTCCCAAATATTGTAATCATGAATATTAACATCAATGTGTAGCTCTCGATTGAATTTTATTGGATAACAAGAGGAAAAAGATTTTAAAAGCAACATTGTCTTTCCTGCTGCATAAGTTTAAAGAATGCTGCAAAAGCATTTTTGAAAATTCTGTGTTGCATATTTAATCTGGAAATGAGATTAGCCAACTGTATCATGGGGGTGAAACATGCAAGTCGCAGCTTTGAATGCCAGATAAAGGATGGCACTAGGAAAAGCACAGAGGCAGAAATCCAAGGACACTGACACTTAGAGCAAGGGCTCTAGGATGGCAGTCACAGTCAGGAACATTTTCAAGTGTCAGTTGATAAAAATATATTAAATCTAGGGAGCATGTATCTGCTACTGAGGTGAATTACAAAGATAAGGTCCACAGAGCAGAATGCTGATTTTAAAAGTCAGTTTCCCAAATGAAAATTTAATTTAAAAAAAAAGGAAGAAAGAAAATTCAGAGCTGGAGATAAAGGAGGACACACAGAGGAAAAAAGTAAACAAATAGGACAGATCATGCAAAAAGTTAAAATTACTATTAGTGCTTGAGTAAATTGAAAATATGAATTCAAAGGGACCAGATAAAATTCCAAAGATGAGAGAATTATAGGCATCTAAGTCCCATGAAGATTGTTTCTGTATGTTTCATAAGAGTAACCATTTCTTGAAAAAGATGTTTCTTGAATACGTGATGTGTGACTTCAGAGACTATGAAACTACGAATTGTATAAATGCTCAATTATGCCAGCTATATCTGCTGATTCCTTTAACTCTGTCAACGTCAGAAAAGTCCAAACCTGTAGAGAATTTCAATAAGAGTTTATTCGAGCCAAACTGATGCCAATTGCTGGGAAGCAAGACCTCAAAGGCTCTGGACAATGACAGTTTTGCAATTTCTTTTATGCACTTGAAATTAAGGAGGGAATGTGAGGAAGATTACCTGAGGGTGGGAGAGGGGTGGGGACTGGATTACAGGTCAAGGTTTAGTGCTTTCTTGAGGATGGCTACACTTCTTCAAATGTCTGTGAACCAAGATGCACAAAAACAATGGGCAAGGCTCACTTAAGGCAAAGATAAACCATTTCCTAAAGAAGTTATATGCCTGGGGCATGACCCACCCTGCCCTGCCCAGTTAGAAATTTATGATCAGACTGCCCTGTCAGGTTACTAGCCCTTTTTCATCCACAATTCTAAAGACAAACAGACATTGAAATAAAATTATAAATACAAAGCACAAATAACTTCCAGATAAAAATTTCTGTATTCTCTAAACACTGTTGCATCTTAGTTTGTCCATTAATTGTCAATACAACCTTCTATTCATATCATAGATCTCAAGTTTCCATACTGATAATTATTTTTTAAAATGTTAGTTAATTGCTTGTAATTGGTATATTTAAATTATAAATTTTAATGCGAGAAAAAGAAATAAATACAAAACATAAAAATATAGAGACATCAGAATGAGTTAAAAATGACCAAAAATATCATTGTAATTAATATATTTTTTAAAAAACAAAATGAAATTATCATGTGAGCAAGATATTATTTTTAAACATTGTTCTACATTCACTTCTGTATAATTAAGAAATCAGAAGATTACATTTCAGTGAGAGTAACGTTTCGGTTCATTTAGCTGTATTTTCATTTTTATGATAGGGAAACCTGATTGTTATGAGGGGAAAGAGGGAAACTAGCACATTCATTCAAAAAGATGGTACATTTACAGCCAAAATTGTTCACTGATATTATATTGTTTTATAAGGCATTTGTCCTCTATTCTACCCCATTCTTTTTCTGAAAATGTCATTTCATCGCTTAGTCAGGAAGAGCATTGCAATATACTTAAGTGTAAAACCCAAATGTTTTTTATTGTTTGTTTTTCTGTCAAAAGCAAACATGTTTTCCTGAGTTATCTAGCTATTTGCTTCCTTTAACATTTCTGGGGAATATCAAACTTTAAATGAATACAAATCAATACTTTTGCTATAGGAGTAAAAAAAAAAAAAATCCACCCATGTCTCAAAATGGTTGAAGTTTTAACCAACAGTTGTAAAATTTTTAAAAATAAAACTCTGCCTGCCAGACAGTTTCACATTTGGGAACACGGCTTTGCTTCACATATCCTGGCACGCAAAACAAAGTTTCCACATTCCCAGCAACTTAATGATAATTCCACATTGCTCTTTCTCTCTGGGGCTTCAAGCTTATGTATCAAATTGCAACCTCTGAGTTCATGTTCATTTAAAGATCTTTCTCCACCTCAAGGTTGATTTGTATTTCTCATTCCATATTATTTTTTATGAACTCAGTTATTTTCAGGAAAAAGAATTTCTCTTTATATTATTGCTTTGATAATTATGAAAATCTCTCATCTGAAATACTGTAAGTGACATTGGTGGCAGAAGATTCGTAGAGACACCTCAAAACAAAGAAACTATGTAGAACATTAGATACAAATTAGAAATCTCTACACTCCACAAGATCATACTGGTTTTAGACTTTATAAGAGCATTTCTGTGTATAAAATACATAAATGAGAGGTAAATGAACTGACACACTAATTCCTTATAGATTAGGGGCTGAATTTTTTGTATTAAATGTGAAGTAAGAATATAAACTTAAATATTCGACAATTTACTTAAATATGGTTTACATATGTGAGAATAATGCTTTGGTCTAAACTATCTTCCTTATTGACAAATCATTAGAAAACTGCAGTATGAATTTTGGAATTATTGTAAATTCCCATCATACAGTTTGTTATTAATAGTCAATAGTTATATCTAATTTAATTCTATATGTGGAGCCAAAACTAAGTTAAATGGAAATATATTTTTAATAAATCCTTTTTGATAATGGTAATGGTTAAATAATGACAAAATAACTGAATTAATTCAGGCAAACATGATTAATGAATTTTATGAGATTTTATTTCAGAGTCCTTCCAAATACAACCTATTACAGATTCTTAGATATACCTTGACATGGGATAAATGAATGAATCCTTTTATTTGCTTCTGGAATGTGCTACATAAAAAAAGGACAGGATTAAAGGAAAATATAATTTCTGTCATAGCCTTTAAATATCAAACAGAGAATGAACAATCACAGAGAGGATGCCATCTACTCAATACTACTGCCAAAATAGTCCCTTATGAAGTTAGAGAAAAAAAAAATGTTGCAAAAATATGATGCAAAGAATTGTGGCACTTGAGCAAATATTCCCCCCCCTCAAGCTTAACTCTTCTAAAAAATTTATATTCTAGTAGACCCCATTGGCTTATTTACATACTCCTTTATTTGCTTATTTATTCCTTGTCATTCTACTAATGTTTTTTGTAGCCTGTCTTGGAGTATCGACATCAGTATTAATAAACCAGTGTTAACATTTTTCAGTTCTCTTGAGTAGCGCTGCCTGAACGACTACAAGATGAGTCAATACAAAGTGTACATTCGCTTATTTTCCCAGTTGCGCTGCTGATGAGCTTTCTGCAGAATGACATTTATGAGAAGCATTTTTTATTTTTCTTCTTATTTCATATATAGTAATAGGTTTCAGCACACTTCTTCCTGGGCCATAAAAATGTGTTTTAATGTAGTACATCCATTAACATGAAACAAGAATAGTATAAACACAGTTTAATTTCTCATTTTAACAGAGAAGGTGTACCAAATGCTACCTAGTCAAAAATGTGATAGTACCTATCAGCCAAAGATTTCTAAAGGAGAGTCCAAACCGGGGCTTTTGGGGAATGGACTCTAGAGTGTCCCCTTGTCCACCTGGTACCTGGATCTTCCCTGCGGAACATTAGCTGATGAGATAAACAAGCTTGGTTATTTTCTCTAGGTAGTAAATTCTCTCTTCCCAGTTTAAAGAAAGCAAAGTAGTAAATTTGTTGATGAACAGTTGGGATTCTTCTGAATAAGTGAACATAATGGAAGTCAAATGCCTATCTTCTCTGTAGGTAAACGTTAAAGTAAAAGACTTTCTCTGCCACACACTGTCACAAGGAGCTGTTTCACTTGCTAAAGCTTTCTAAAACCCCACTGTTTGTGTTGTGGCGAGAGTATAAACTCTTAGGGCTCAGGTATATTCCATTAAGGCCAGTAGAAAATGCGTATGATGGTACCAAATTCACAACTGAGTGGTGAAGCATTAAGTTACTGCTACATGGGCTGCCTCAACCACTGCATTGTGTGAATTTCCTGTAATTGTAGAGAAGGCAGAAATGATTCTGACTTGCTAACCATTATGAGGTTTTATTTTATGAAAGAAAATATGCCATTTTGCCATATTCCACACCTGGCTCAAGGAAGAATACTTTATAAAGATTTTATACATAATAAACCAACCCCCCTCATACTGAAAAAAATTCATCAGCTTCTTCCTTCTATCACCCATCATACAGCCTATGACAATACCTGCCAATTTTATATAAAAAAAATTAGAAAATCAAACCTGAAGGTTTTGAAATGACTGTACTCCTTGTTTCTATGAGTTCAACACTTTTTTTTTTTTTTCGATTCCATATAAGTGATACCATGTGGTATTTGTCTTTCTCTACCTGGCTTATCTCACTTAGCATAATGCCCTCTAGGTTTATCCATGTTGTTGGCATGATACGATTTCTGGTTTTTTTTAAAGGTCAAATAATATTTTATTGTATATTAATGCCATTTTCTTTATCCATTCATCTGTCAATAGACACTTAGATTGTTTCCAACCTTGGCTGTTGTGAACAATGCTGCTTTAAACATAGGAGTAGAGCTAGTTTTTTTAAGATAATGGCTTTATTTAATTTGGACATATATGCCCACAAGTGGGAGTGCTGGATAATACGGTAGTCCTATATTTTTTAATTGGGACATAACTGACAGATAACATCCTATTAGTTTTAGGTGTACAACATAATGATTCAATTTTTGTATGGATTAGAACATGATCACCACAACAAGTCATTAACATCCATCATCACATAGTTACAAAGTTTTTTTCCATGTGATGAGAACTTTTAAGATCTACTCTCTCAGCAACTTTCAAATGTGCAGCGCAGTATTATTAGCTACAGTCACCACTGTGTACAGTACTTTCCCATGACTTCTTTTATAACTGTTGGTACCTTTTGACCACCTTCACTCATTTTGCCTATACTTCATCCCCACTGCCTTGCCCCTGGCAACCACCAAACTGTTCTCTGTATCTATGTCTGCACTGTAATTGTTGACCTCTTTGTCAAGAGCTAATTGACCATATATGCATGGGTTTAGTTCGGGGCTCTCTATTTTGTTCCATTTTTGTTCCATTGATCTACATGTCTGTTTTTATGTCAATACAATTACTGTGTCTGAGATGGAGCAGGAAGAATGAACATGGGTGAACTATGGAGCAGGTAGCCCCCAGGTCATTCACTACAGGTGCACCAGGGTCTCGTTCCCACTCTTCAGATATGGTCACAATGGAGGATAAGAAGTCCATACCGGCTGCTAATGGATGAGAAAAATTCCCAACTTCTGATTTATGAATATGTTATTTCAGCTTGATGGCAGATGTTAAGAATGGGTGGTGACTACATGACAGTCACAGTCAGGGGTTATTTTAAAAGACAGGAAAATACCTTCCTATTGAGCAGAACCATGAGTAGTACACGTGGCCATCCCCTTTGTGTGGGAGAAAAAGTGACTGAAGGTAAGAATATGTGCAGATTTCTGACAGTGACAGATGGCCTGACTTGTCATGTGCCTAAAAGGAAAATCGTTGGAACAGCAGATATCTCAGTGTTGGACTTTACTAAGGATTCAATATCCAAAATTACATAGCTTTCAACGTGCAAAGAAAGGGACACCTAGTTGGCTCACCACATTTAGAGAGTTATCTCTATGTCAACACAAATTTCAAAGTTTTCAATTTGGATTTAAAAATATGTATCTTTAAGCATGTTCTAACTTTCCAGACTCTGTGGTAGTATTTTGTGTGTGTGCATGTGCGTGTTAGAAAAAAATAATAAACCTACATTTTTTTCTCCTCTGGATAGAAAAAGACAGTTGCCATGTAACACTATGTGCTTGAATTTATTCCACTGTGGAACCTTGAAAAGGAAAATGTCAGAGTGTAATGGAATATATGTTGCCAGCAAATGCTTTAATTATTACATTTCTTCAGAGAGCTGAGTATTTTCTTGTAAGCAGCCACCACATAGTGGGATCTCAGTGATCTAAAAATTAGGCTTTCCTCCATTTGCTTAATGTGATGATTTCCTTAAGCATCTGTTAAAGTTTCTTATACTTAATTTTAATGCTCTTGTTAATTTTTTGTCAGTCAGCAACATTACTTTCAGACTTTCAGAGTCGACATACCTACAATATTTTGTACAACTACCCGTGTTTTCTGTATGACAGATGGTGAAATCACATATTTTTCAAAGCATTTTCATTCTCATGGTACGTATTACCATACAGATTATACATCATTGTGACAGACTAGGAAAAGGAGGTATTTTCGCAAATGATAGTTGTTTGTTGTTAGGTGCCTAGTATAAAAGTACATAATGTAAAATATTTGAGCTTTTTTGCATACCTTAAATATAGTAATTCCTGTAAGTACTGATGTTTTAAGGATTAATGACATTTGCCTTACAAAACCATTATATGTGAAGTTGACAGAGCAGTTCTGTACCTGTGTAGGCTTTTGTTACTATACTGAAGATCTTTGATCATTGCTCCTCAATTTTAAGAGATTAAACTACTGCTGTCACATAACTAGTCCTCTAAAAGTCATTCTCCCTTCTAAGCTTTCAAACCTACCATTTCCTAATGAAACATCCTAAGGTATATGTTCAAAGGTTTTAATGAAATCTTAATGCTTTCTACTATAAGGTAAAATCCTTAGCATGGCATTTCCCTAGCCACGTTTGTTATTATTGAGCATTTTATCAGATAGGCAAGTGAGGGCACTGAGTTTCCCTTTTTTGCAATGTTGTCAAAACCTAGCTAGTGTCTTATACCTTTGTGTTTCTTCTATGGTATTTACCACAAGAGCCAGGATATAAAGGGAATATAAATGTCATGGATTTAAATGAGACAGTTACCCTCACTATTACAAAAATGTTTTTAGACTATTGGAAAATAAAAACCTTGATCCAAGCCCCCAAATCAGCACCCTGATTAAAGAACACTTTGACAGGAGAACGAGAGCCTCAGTCCTTCAGAAGGGGAGAATGTGTGGGTATGAGCACACTTATTTCAGAATGATAACAAAATACAACTGAAATAGAACAGTCCAAAATACCTATACTCAGGGGATTATATTTTAATTTAGAGATAGTCACATGTAATATTTTCATCAGGAACAGTATGATAGCACCAGCTGAGAAGTATATCTACACACTAACTGTGACACAGAGCTCTGGTTCTTTGCGTGATGCTCACAAGTCTTCATGAGATCTTATTAGCATATATTTTGATGATGAGTCATCAACTTTCTACTTTAGTAATGTATCATATCATTTCTCACAAAGACAGTGCTTATCCATTTATTTATTCACCACACATTTTTTGAGGGCCCGTCATACCAGTCATTGCAGTTACAGGAAAGAATAAGATGCTTCTTCATTCCCTGCATGAGATAGCTTCTAGAACACTAAGGTAGGCAAATATGGACACAAATATGAGGCAGATAAATATGGTAAATGCAACAGTAAGAAGTGTGCTTAATATATAGTGCTACCAAAAATAATATAGTAGTAATTAAGTCTATGTGTGAATGTAAAGAAGCTTTTTTTGCTATCCGTGCCAAGTCGAATAGGGGTATTCCAAGGACACAAAGTGTGTGTGTGTGTGTGTGTGTGTGTGTGTGCGTGCACACACACATACATGTATGAAACGATTCCTAGCTGAAGACATATTATTTATAAAAAAAAAATGAAGGTATAAAATGTCTCTTCTATTAAAGCTTAAAATTATTAAATCAGCTTAAAAGAGGTGAGGCAAGAGCTTTAGATAGGGACTATATCAAAAAAGGTTTTGTAAGTTAACTAAGAAGTTTGGGCTTTACAGTGTAAACAATTAGAAGTGATAAGCACTGTAAGCGGGAGAGTGGGGGACTAAGCTAAGTTTTGTGTTTTAGAGGAATCAGTTCAGTGGCAATGGAAAGAATAAAGTTGAAGGAGGGAGCAAGTTTAGAAGCAAGAAGCTGTGAAATAATTTTCAGAGATCTGAAGAGAGATTGAGTTAACATAAAATAAAATGTATAGATTCGATAAACAGGAAAAAAGAGTCATTGACAGGACTTGACAACCAATTAATGTGGGAAAAATTGATGGAGAAGGATCTAGCATGATTTGTGTTAGGGAATTAGAAAGCCACCAAAAAGAGCACTCAAGATAACCAGTAAATTCAAGAAAATACAATCAGTTGAATTCAGATACAACATAGCTGACATATTTCTGGGAAATATCAGTTGATATTTAGTAAGTTATTTACTATGTACCTGCTAATCTCCATAAACACTAATAGGAGAGGTCTGGGCTGAAAAAAGAAATTTAATAGCTATTATGGAAAAGCTTATGCCAAATAAGAGGTTTGTTAATACTGAAAACAAAAACAAAAGCCAAATGAACAAACAAACAAACAAAAAATTCAAAGGGTCAGTCACAAAGACATTGACATTTAATGGAAAAACAAAGTGGATCGAATTTTTTTTTAAGCTAAAAAAATAAAGAGGGAGGTAGGCAAAGAATCAGGAGAAGGGCACTGTCACAGTTTCTCGTGGTTGAGAATATTTCAAAAGAAAGGACATTAAACTCACTTGAAAATTGAGGTAAGCTAAACAAAGAGAAATTCCCACTGAAGTTAGTGATCAGGTTATGCTGCACCTTTGTGAGTAGGGTTGGGGTAGATGCTAGATTGCCATGACTTATGAACCGTGAGAACTAGAAGACTACTGAAGATGTGTGCCCGAGACTGAAAAGGAAAGGGACATCAAGAATTAAAGGAGGGAGATTTTATGGGCCAAAAACTTAAATAGATTCCAATATAACTGGTAGAGAGGTAGTGATGCCAATATGGGGGAAGCAGAGAATGATACAATCCATAGGATACATTTGTTCAGCTGGGAATCGAATGAGTACTCACAACTAAGTCTTCAAAAATAAGATTTCAGGAGAGAAAAGTATTATATAGATGCAGACGTAATAATAAAGTGGATTGATTTGTAGATTCTTTTAAAGACGAAAAGGTGTTTGGAAAAATCTCTAAAGAGTATGGGACCTAATGTTGACCAGAGAGAATTGATAAACAATAAGTATTATGGATTCAAGTAAACGAGGAAATCACGAGTTTTTATTTAAAGTATGCTTTTAAATGTGATTATTTTTTCCTATTTCACTCAAATTTTCTGGTGTAAGGTTATTAGAATCAATTCGGAGCTGATGAACATTGAGCTCGACAGGTTAATGTTATAAATGATCAATTATCTCTCTGTGTTTGTATCTATATGTTACATGTATATATGCATACATATGTGTATATTTCTCTCTCACATACAGACACACACATGTACGGATATGTGTACATATTGCTTTCAATTATTTAGTCCGCTAATACTTATTTGAGTGCATCACTAATAATAATGGATGCAAAAGAACTTAAAAAGCGTTTTAATATACATCTTATTTGGTAACATTTAATAAGCAGGGGGGTATTTGGGTCACTAGTTCACTGCAATTTCAACTCTGCTATATTCACTCTCATCCAGCTGCCCATTAAATTTATTTCCTGTTATCAGCAGGGTATGGTTAATGAATGCTAACCACAGAAAACTTCTAAAAATAATAGGAAGCTCAAATAAGCTACTAGACTTGAAAAGATTCAATATAAAACCTAGCACTTAAATATGTTAATTATTCTTTTCTATCATATTCTTTGCTTTTTTGAAATAATTGGCTGAGACCTCTTTAAAATGTGGCTTTTGACACTGTCAGAACCAAAATGTCTCATTCAAGATATTTCCCAGTCTTTGATCAATAAAGTCACAGAAAGGCTACAAAATTATAATAATATTGCTTAATTTTCCATATATGTTATTTAAGTGGATCAAAAATTTCATCATTTATTTTAAATTATTTCAAACTTATAATAAATATTTCATTTGGGGTACTTTCTATTGAGGAGAATGAAGATTATTGAATCACACACAAAATATGGCTTTGCTGCAAATCATATACATTTACAATGATATGCAAAAAAAAAACTGAATGGTTTTGTTAACAAATTTTAAAATAACAAGTCAAATGTTGTTGGGGAGGGTGTCTGGGTCAATCTTTTTTTTTAGAAATACTGAACAGATCTATCACTTTGTGCAGCCAAAATATTTTAAGCAAGCACAATCTCAAAACCACATGTATTAAACATATCAAACATTTATTAACCAACAACATTATAATATTGTTGAATTTATCAAACAAAGAGAACTTTCTTGATATAACAATCTAAATACATTTTCAAATTTAGAAGTGTTTTTAAACAGTGCCTCTAAAACCGTACTGGTAAAGGGCCCCTTCTCCCTCCCTCCCTCTTTTCCGTCCTTTCTACCTTCTTTCCTCTTTATTTTCCTTTCTCCCTCTCTCATTCACTCTTTTCTCTTTCTCCAGTTTCCAACTCACTGTAAACAGATATTTTTGTAAAATACAATATGTTTGCTACTGATCCCTCCAACTCCTCAAATCATCTTATCTGTGCTCCAGGCCCTCATCCTCCCTGTTCCAAAAACCCATGTCTCTGTAAACACCCCATTTTTTCTCTAATACTGTCAAGAACTGTAAAGAGTTTGAGATGAGATTTTACTCTACTTGAAAGCTACAAGTTAGCCTGACACATTTCATAGATGCTGAATGAAGGAAGACATGAAACTCCTGGGCCAAAGGCAAAGGACTTTGTTACTCATGGCACCTTAAGCAACAGAGCAACATATTTGCATCAATTTCACTTGTCTCAAGTCTCATGGAGAATGACAAATAGGTCCAGATGGGTTGGATTACAGAGGAAAATCCAGAGTTTAGGGAACCTGGATCTTTTATAATGGGGAATAAGCATGTCTATTTTTTCTCTTGTGAGAGTTATCTTTATTATATCAGACAATAAGCATGCCTGCTCTTTGCTCCATAGGAAGACATTAACTTTAACATCCAAAAATTTTTAAAAGATGGCTTAGAACAAAAGCAATCAATGCTCACAAAATATAAAATACAGAAAAAAGTGAGACCCATGGAGATTTGGCTACTAAGAGTGTGTTTTGTCTTGAATATTCTGAATAATTTCTAGGAGACTGAGATTCTTGCCAATCGGCCTTGTTCCTCTAATATGACATAACCTCTGAGCGAATGGGTCTTACTATTATATATCTTTTATGCTGTCAGTAGACATGTTCATCTTAATAATCCAGGGCACCTCAAACACTCTAAGACAATGGTCAATGCTGTTTCTGTGACTCATTCCTGCAGAGGATGTAGGTGGTGTCCACATGTTTGCTTTCTGGGGTGTTTTTGTAAGTCATTTGGTTTTGTTTTAGTTAAAGGGTTGTCAGATTCAGCCTACTTCTGTATGTAAGAATCAGTCATTCAATATGAGGTCTTTACAAATCTCAATGCGATCTAGATGTCTTTGTTGTACATACATATTTTAACCTCATTCGTCATCCTTTTTCTAGTCATAAGTCTGGCTCTTTCTGCAGCCAGACCAGACCTAGTGATGAGAGATTTGTGGAGGTGTGTATTTAATTATATAATGTTTACTTTTTCTAATGCTTCATCTTGTTACATGGCCCTTTATATTTAACTATAATTTATTATTAATGTGTTTTTATTAGTTTCTGAGCAGCAAGGATAAAGTGATAAGGGCTGCCTAATTTCTTTGGTACATTGTCTAGTAGAGTACTGGTGTATTAAGATGATAAATAAGCATTGTTAGTTTATTTGATTATGTTGCAGTGTTTGTAATAGAGAAAGCAGAGAAACTAGAAGGGAAAAATGTCTGCCACTGAGATGACACAATTTTCATCTTTTTAAAAGGAAACTAGTCTTGTGTTTGTCTCATCCACCAAAGGGCTACATATTTTAAGCCATATTAAGACTCTGTATGGAATAAACCATACACTTCAGATGTTTTAACCTTTAATTAGAATTGAGATACCACGTACCAGAGAAATATCCAGATAAACAACTCATGAGTTTAGAAAAGCAAAATTGGAAATGGGCTACAGCTAAAGACAAATAATAAAAAAAAAAAAACCCCAAAACAATTTGTTTTCTGAAAGTTTAGTGACACTACTGCATTTATTCAATTAAAACACAAATTATGTTTCTTTTAAAAATGTATTATCTACATAAATTATGAAAGTAGACATGTTTAAGTTAACAAAGCAATCCAAAGTGTAGGGCAAATGTTCTTAATCTCCCCACACTGTACCGAATTAACAAACAAAAACAGCATGACTTGTATTTTCTCATTTCTTTATGAATTCTCATATGGACATACATAAAACTATGTACACACATATGCATGATTTATTGTAATAGTTGTTTATAATAAAATTATAATAAATATAATAAAATCTTAGCTAAAAAAATCTTTGCAGTAAAAATTATTACACATATGTATTGGTAATTTTGTTTATATAAGGTCAGTTTAAAATGGAGGATTTTCAAAGATTATGATATCTTAAATTTTAACAGCTATAGACTTTTTTTATGTCAATTATCAGATTACTTCCAAGGTCCCCGAAATTTCCATTTACTTCATAACTTATGAGAATTCTCTTTATCACTAGATCCTATTTCCTTTAATTTTTTTGTCAAACTAATGTGGTATGTTAGTTTGTTTAATTTGTATTTTTCTGACTCAGATTACTAAGATTAAGCATCTTTTCAGATGTAGCTGGTCATCTGGACTCATATGTGACTTGACATATACTTTGGCTAATGTTACTGGTTGTCTTTTAATTAGTTAGCTTTTGTTATTTTTATGATAAACATAAATTCACATTTGTTATTTTTATGTGAAGCATTAATCCCTTGTCTATCATTTATGCTTCAAATACATCCCCAATTAACATTTGTCTGTGTTTTTTATTTATTTATTTTTGCAATACAATTAAATAAATTGTATGTAGTGCCATGTTTCATTTTGGTTGTGGCAACTGAGATTCCTATATTGCTTAGAATGATCGGTCCCTTTCTAATTGTTTAATGTTTTTAATAAATGCTCATAACATTATAAACAGGAGGCAAACAAATTTATAAAATAGTTTGTGTGGTTTAGACTTCTTGCTGCGTAGTTGTGTGAGTTTGGAGAAGTTTCAGGGCCAATTTTTAACTCCCTTTCTTGTATTTATTTTTCCAGAATTTGAAATGACAATAAGACAAAACATGTCCATATTTTGAAAGCTAAATATTATATTTTCTCTTTAGTTGGGGTTCTTTTCTGCCAGAAGAAAGCTTGGGATATTTGGGATAATAGATTGGATAAGAGCTATGAAATTGCAGAAATTATGATCAAATTCTCATATTATATAGTTGATCTAAAACTAACTTGTATTAGGTCAGAATAAAGAAGCAAAAATTGCAAAAAAGTCTCAATTAAAATCCTGGACCACCTTTATTTATAGGCCTATGTTTATGCCTATGCATATATCATCTATACCTATACCTAATATATCTCTAAATCTATGTCTATCTATCTCTATATCTATCTCTATTTCTCTCTCTCTCTCTATCTCTATATTTATCTTTATCTCTATCTCTATCTCTCATCTATCTATGTCATCTATCTATCTAATCTATATTTATATCTATCTATATCTATCTAATCTATCTATATCTATATATCTATAACTATATCTATACCTATACCTGTACCTATACCTATACCTATCTATGTCATCTATGCTAGGAGCACTACATTCCAAATACTGTGCTAGCTGCTTTCATAATAATTCTTAAAACAACCACAGAGTACTCTGAGGAAATCCATTAAACTGTTCATCAAAATTCCTTAGATTGTTTATTGGTGACTTCACCAATATTTGAGAATTCAAAGAATTTCACCAACGAATGAAGTAAGGACCCCCACCAACACTGGGTAAGGGGGTCTGGTTATAATTTTCCCATCTTTATTCATAAGTGCAAATATAATATAGTAGATAGAGGCAAACTCACCAGAACTGAATGCTTTTTGCTCACTCACAGTTGAGCTAAGTGTTTTTTGTTTGTTTGATTTTCTTTTGACATAAAATAGAGATCTCTATATGCCGTCTGGTATTTGAGATTTATGGTCGAATCTGATCCAGTTTCTTACTGAGTCTCTTTGATCAACTATTCATACACAGTTGGTGATGTACATAGCAAAAGAAAGCATACAAAACTGTAATTAGGCATTTAAAACTCTGTTATTTTCTATTTAAAACTCTCTAATTTTCTTCCTTTTGCACTTAGAATAAAACTTTGGCTTCCTTACCTTTGTTTACAAAGCCCTACATCTTCTAGCAGCAGCTTATCTCTTCCAACCATGTCACATCAATCTTCTATTTGCTCAATGTTCGCTAGACACACAGGCCTTTTGATTCCTCCAAAGCAGCATGCTTGTCCCTTCTGACTTGCCTGAGATTATCTTCCTAGTGCTTCTTATCAGGTACCAGCCTAAACACCTCCTCTTCAGAAAATTCCTCCTTGTTTATCCAATCTGAAGTAGAACCAGTCACTTTCTACTGTTTCTTGTTTGTAACTTCCTGCATGACAACACATTTTTATGTGTGTGTGTGTTGTCTCCCCAAAATTCATAGATTCTTATGAATTTTCAAAAGAACTTAAAACATTGCCCAGAACTTTACAATTAAGAGATAGAACTGGGATTCAAACACAGGTAGGTTAAATCCAATGCCCCTATATTAACAAGACTTTGTATGTGTTGAGAAGGGTGGAGTCAAGAATGTGAGATTCTGCCAAGAAGACTAGTTGAGTGAAATAAACCCTAACTAGGGTATATATGTTTAGTAAAAAAGTCACTGAAGTTTGAAGAAGCTGTTTATTTCTCTGCAGAAATGGGAGCAGACACCAAATTCTATTTAACTGAGGATTGAGGAGTAAACAAGTTTTGAGGGAATTGATGCAGCGATGATGTTGGTCTATGAAGAAAAGGAAAAGTCTGAGATAAGAAAGAAGAGTCTTAAGGTTGTTGGGAAGCCGAAAGGAGATGCTGAGGTTAGGAGAGGGGTGAAGAGGCCTATTCCATTGATCCAGGTTCTCACAAAGATAGAAGGAATGGAGTGAATGAGGAGGGTTAAGGATTTGAAAAAGAAAGACATGCAGTCTGGCAGAGGAGTTCTATAGTAAGTAATTTAGAGTTGAACAGACCTCATTTAAACTGATTAGCATCAGTTTCCTTCACTGCCAACCAGTGATTTAAGAGCCATTTTTAAGGGTTGCACTAATTTGAGAAACTCAGAGTAAAGTTTGCATATGTGTTTAGCATATCATAGGAACTCACTAAGGGGCAGCTTTAATATGTACTTGTTAAACAGTTACCCAGAGTCATTTCTCTGGTAAGTGCTGACCAAGACTTGAACTTCTTTATTAAGGCCAAGTGATGTAATCACCATCTGCTCTCCAAGATAAAGTGTTCTTTAGATATCTTCATGCATCTTTATGTTACAAAGGAGTACATTTTCTCTTACCTACACATGCAGACATGACACCCTTCAAGCATTGCTGATGTGTTTCACATGAGGTATTTGAAGGGAAAGGAGAACATGAGCAGTTATGATTCACCTAGGATATCACTAATAGTAAATATGAGGAGGATACTGAACTCCTATTTATCAATACCACAGGATTAATTCATGCCATGTAATGTGAAGGCAACTATCTCACTTTTGAAGAAAATGATTCAATTATAGGCTGTCATATCTGTCCCTGTAATAAATACATAAATACATGGCAAATGGGATTCACTCACGAAAAAAAAAAAACATCAAATAAGGTGTCAAGATTAGAAGTTCGTAAATATGTAGCATATTCTATGTCTTCTGCTTTTGCTCTGTTTTCTATTATATCTTCTACATATATGTTTTCTCCTCTTTCTAAGGGTATGGTGTTTAGAGCTGGTCCCACCAGATATATCTTTGATCTCCACTTTATAAATTTTGGAAAATTTGATAGGTTATATAGCTTGTTTGAGCCTCAGATTATTCATCTGTATTAAGTGGAAATAAAACCTGCATCATAGGGTGGATAATAGAATGAAATTGCATAATGCAAGTTTTGTATCTTGTACACAGAAGGTAAGCTGCATGCCTTGGATAGAGTTGCCTTTTTTCCTACTTTGTCCAGCTCGTTTAATAAGGGATTTTTAACTCTGCTTTGAATGAAGGCTACTCTCAAATGTGAATTTTTAGTTTCATATTTCTAATTGCATGCTTTATTGTTTTTCAAAGCCCAAAGCAAATAATATACCCCTAATAATAACTCTTATTAGCAAACCATAACAATAAACTTTCCTCCTTTATGTCTCCTAGTATCATATTTTTCTTCTTTTTTTACATTTTATTTTATATTAGTTTCAGGTATACAGTACAATGGTTACACATTTATATAAGTTATGACATGGTCCTCCCAATTACTCTAGATCCCATCTGGCATTACACACGGCCCTTACAATGCTATGGATATTCCCTATGCTGTACTCTACGTCCTCGTGACTATTTTGTAACGACTCATTTGTACTTCTTCATGCCTTCACCTTTTTCACCCACTCCCCCCAAACTCCTCCCCTCTGGCAATCACCAGTTTGTTGTCTGTATCTGAGTCTGTTTTCATTTAGTTTATTACCTTTGTTCCTTAGATTCTGAATATAAGTAAAATCATATGGTATTTATTTGTCTGACTTATTTCACTCAGCATAACACCCTCTAAGTCCATTCACATTACTGCAAATGGTAAGATTTCATTTGTTATGGCTGAGTAGCATTCCATTGTAGATATGAACCATAACTTCTTTATCCAGTCCTCTGTGGATGGGCATTTAGGTTGCTTTCATATCTTGACTATTGTGAATAGAGCTGCAGTGAATATGGGGCTGTGTAAATCTTTACGAATTAGTGTTTTGTTGTCTTTGAATAAATACCCAGAAGTACAATTGGTCAAATGGTAGTTCTACTTTTAATTATTTTGAGGAAACTTCAAACTCTTTTCAATAGTGGCTGTATCATTTTACAGTCCCACTAACAGTCTGAGTTACCTTTTCTCCATTCCTTATCAACACTTCTTGTTTTTTGATTTATTGATAATAGCCATTCTGACAGATGTGAGATGATATCTCACTGTGGTTTTAATTTGCATTTCTCTGATGATTAGAGATCTCAAGCATCATTTCATTTGCCTTTTCATTGGCTAATTATTTCCTCTTTGGAGAAATGCCTATTCAGGTCTTCTGCACATTTTTTAATTGGATTTTATTTTGTTGTTGAGTTTTATGAATTCTTATAAATTTTTGATGTTAATCTCTTATCAGATATATCATAAGCAAATATCTTCTATTCAGTAAACTGTCTTTTTGTTTTGTTGATGCTTTTCTTTGCTGTGCAAAATGTTTTAGTTTGATGTATCTACTATTTTATTTTTCTCAGGATAATTTTCATTTTTACACTAATCTCCCTTTCCAGATAGACTGCATAAATCAGAATCTGTACTGAAAATAATTTTGAATCAGGAATAATTATTAATACATTGCTCACTATAATACTAGGCTGACACATAAGAAATGTCTTGACAGAAGTTACATACAACCAAGCAATTATTTTTATTAATTATTGTTAGATTTTATCATGAGTTTTGGCAGTTATCAATATGTTAATTATATCCATAAAATCACTCTTAAAAATACCTTTGAATATTCTAGTCATATATTTAAAGGAAAAATAAGATGTTTATTTTTAACCACTGTTTATTATTTATAAGGGTTAGTTTTATTTGCTTGTCTTTTTAATGAAAAATAGTCATGACATTCATATAACTATATAATTTTGAGATAGAGATATCTATTTTTTCATCAAATTTTCAAAGGAAACAATCTCTTTTCAGTTTATTTCTATAATGCCATGTCTAGAATTATCATTTACTTCCCAGAATAGTGTATTTATTTTTTGTTCATAACATGTAATTCCTTCATCATCAGCTTTTGATTCACTATCAGCATATTTCATATTTAACAGCCTATTACATTGCCATTCATAAAAGCTTAAAAAATTGCATTTTTACTTAAAGAACCATGAAATATAGTTAAGAAAAATATATCTGATGAAAGTATAGAACATAACAGTAGGGAATACATGAAGTATCTATGCACACACACCATTAAAAACAGTCAGTCAAAGTCTTGATTATCAAAGAAGTCAACTAATTAAGTGTAAAATACTAGTTTCAATTTTGTAAAAATAGTTTCTGCCGGGAAAAACAAAACAGATAACATACTAGGTTGTGTAAAAAAGCAAAAATTATAAGTATAAATTAAATTTCTGAAATCGCGATTAAGTTATAAAGTTAGTTTTTATCAAAACTAAGTGTTGTTATACAATCATAATATCCCATGATAAAAATAATTTGTCAAAATTAATATTTACTATGTGTTTTATTATTATAAATGTCTATTTCTAAAAGTAGCATTGTCTTTCTTTAACTATATGTGACAATTCAAGAAGCTTGAGATGTATGATTTATAATAGATTAATAATTCTCTTAAAGGATTTCTTGATTTGCCAAACTATGGAATCCATAAGGGCATGAAATCTGTTCTTTTTTTGTTTTATAGTTATCACTCTAACTTTTAGCATTATGTCTAAATCAAAAAAGACATTAGTCAAATATATATTGACTGAATGAATTTTAAAATGATGCTTACTTTATACTGATTTTATTAATTAAAGATTTTAGTACCATATGCATTATATGAAGTCTCAATTGTCATTACTAAGACATTAGATTAAAAAGAGAAAGAAACAATAGGATCAATAACTACCTTAAATAAGACTTAAAAAAAAGAACAACAATTCAAAACTTTCAATGTTCAAGTCAGCATAAACCCAGCCTCAAGAGAGAAAGAAGACTGTTCTGAAGATATATAATTAAAGAAAGGTTTAGAGAGAAGCTCTAATTTTCCATGGAAATAAACTCCACAAAATTACAGCTGTCCAGTTATAGCTGGTTCTACAGGCTCTCTAGGAGGAACTCACTTTTTGTTGGGTTTTCTTCAAACATTTAGACCCAGTTTAATATGCATTCCCTTTGCTTCCCTGCAATTCAAGGCAGTAACTAAAAAATCATTTCTTCAGTTTTTAGATTTATAATTAACTTTTTATTTCTTGGACAAATGCCTAGTTCTTGCCTACTGGAATAGCAAGGCATACAGGGAATTATTAGCATGCATTGATCATTTAAGCCCCAATAATTCCTAGACTAAAAACTTCAAGAAACACTGCAAAAATTAATTTAATAAGGGTAAAAACTAAGTTAGAAGATCAGAGAGAAAGAAATTTTGTCTTAAAAAAATTAAAACAATGTTGACTGGAGTTTCACAGTATCACCTCTGGATGTCTAAGAGATCTCTGACAAGACCCATGACATCTCAAAAGTGGACCCTGCACAATGCAATCTGATAGCTTCTTAGTATTGCCAAGTGAAGTACAAAGTGTGACTATAACAGTTGGTTTTTATAAACAGGCCTATAGTTACTCCACCAAAGGAGTGGTATCCTTTAAAAATGAACATCTTGGGAAGAGGGTTTATTTATTCCACTACAAAAATAATTTGTACAGCCTCTTTTCTTGTATTTACTAGCAAATATGTGAGTCATGGAGAAACAAAAATCAATCTTAGAACTATTAAAAAAGAAAACTATTTGGGGGCTAAAAATGGCTCAGACTGATTTCGTCACTTACATTTTTAATGAGTCTTGGTTCCAAATGAGTTCCATATTTTTCCTGAAATAAAATCCAAATTTTATTTTAAAGTATAAAAGTTTGGCGCTACTGAGTCAATAAATATACCACAGACTATAAAGCTACTTGGTTTTCCACAATGTCTAAAGAGATGAGACAATCGCTGGATTGGGACTATAAACTCCCAAGTGACTACTAACATACAGGCTTAAAAAGTCAGCTGTACATATTTTTTAGTTGCACTCCATAAATGATGAGTATACAGTAAATGTCAGAATCTCTTACATTTTCTTTGAGTTACAAAATACATAATATGTAAGCAATAAGGTTGTACCCTAAGAAATCATTTAAATTTACGAATCTCTATGCATCTATTGCACAATGTTTATAGTTTTGAATTGGAGTCAATAAAAAATGTCTGACTCTTCACTATGCCCATATGATAAATTAGTAGCAGAGACAAAGGTGACAAGAGGGCTATGCCAAACTCTCTGACAAGGTGTTGGACCCATTGACACAAATTTTAATATGTTCTTTGTAAGTAGTCATTTCTGATACTGATAATTTATTATTAATAATTTAGACAAAATGCCAAAGTCTCACCAAAGGAGTTAAAATAGATGGTTCTTATGGGGAAATGGCAAGGAGTCATGTATAGCAGGATTATAGCAATGAAAAATCAGACTGTCTTCAGAGAAAATAAAATAATGTATTTCCTTCTTCCTCAAATATAGTTTTAAATTGCAAGTCAAACTATCTTGCAGAAGTACCAAATACTCTAGGCAATTTTCTTCAAATATTAAAATCAAATAATTACAGGAAATTATTGATTTGTATTTATTTTCAATTACCAGAAACATAGGTGAAGCTACTTTCTTCGTGTGTTTTCCAGATTTTAAAATGATTATATTTCCTAAAAGTAAACTCTAAGTAAAATTGAATAAACAAACTCAGCATATGCCAAGTGGGATCTTAAACACATTTGAAATATCAGTTTACTTGCTGAATATCATATACTATCCTTAAGAGTTAACAGTAATTTACAAGAATGCAGAAACCTGGAAACCTTGGGTGCAAATAGCTCACCTACATTAAAAAACCTTCTAATGTCATTACTAAAAATCCTATACTTTTCTACCACTCAGTCTTAGAGAAGCAGAAAATTTAATCCTAGACTCTTAAAGCTATCACATGCATGAATCATATAATCTATCAACAATATTAATTGAGCATCTGCTGTGCACAAGACCCCACACAAGATACAGAGAGAGAATTCAGGATCTTAAGGATTATTCTGTGCATGTGTGTGTGTGTGTGTGAATACATGTAGCTGTTGAAAAAGATATCTACATGAAGATGAGCAATGGTCATGTCCATTTCTATCAGTGACTCGCTGCTCTTTTCCTAATCACAATAAATAGAAGAGTGCTTGGCAGATAGCAGGTGATCAGTAAATACTGGGTGGATAAATAAGTGGTTCATTATCCGAAACATAAATTCTCCTTTAACGCTTTAATACCCCACCTTTTTTTTATCCAGTTGTTTTCAAGACTTTTCTTTCTTCACAGCTTTTCTAACATCCTTCCTATCTCTTCTGAATGTGTTTCTTGGACAACGGCCATGGTTTCCTGATGGTTTCTCATGTCTTCAGTGTCAACCTCCTTTAGACTACCTTGCTCCCAAATTACTGCTTTTAAAACAGACCTTTCTGCATACTTTCTAGCATATTTAAAAGTTCTCTGGTGTCTAAAATGAAACTTTTAATTTTAACAAAGTGTGTTTGATCACTTTAACTTCACTAATTCTTTGAAATTTTAGTTTAGTTAAATTACTATATATTTTTTGAAATCACTATTTGGCAAAATAGGTAAGCAGGCTATTATCTAATAGAGTATAATTGTCATTAACTAGGAATTAAATGTTAATCCAGGTTTACCATTAAGTAGTTATATGAAATTCTATACATCTCTTAGATGACATCTGAGACACGTTTCAGTTATGCGTGTTTTATGGCACTATGATTTTGGACAAAGGAAAGGATATAGCTGATATTTGGATTCCAGGAAAAAAAATACTTTTTGCTCAATACTTTCATTAAATAAAAAAAATTACTTAGGACCTAAAATTTGGAGACATGAGGCCCATTTGTTACTTTAGCTACAAGTTAAGTCTTACAGATTATATTACAGAAAATATTAGGAGGATGAAAATAAATCATTTGCCACATTGTTGAGGGGAAATTATTCTTCATAAAGAAAAAAGTTTAAAAGTGAAGTTTTTCTCACTCATCTTGGCTTCAATCAGTCCAGCTGCCTTTCAGCAGTCAAGCGGCCCATTATTGCTATTATTGTGTTTGAATCATCATGGCCTTGAGATGAACTACTTGAGGAAAATGGCTTGAAAGAAATACATACATATACATTGGCATCATTCTTCAGTCTCTTCTTTTTAGTGCCATTGCTTTCAAGTCAAGTTGGCTTTTGTCCAAAACCAAAAAAAAAAAAAGGGCAACAGTTAAACAGCTGGTACCAATTATACTGACTTCAGTGGGACTACACGCTCAAGTGTCTAAGCAGCAAATGGGACCTATGACATAATGGATTTGTTATTTCGTAACTTGACAATGGTATTTATGCTCAGTTTACATACTGGATCCTGTTTAAGGAGATCTCCAGAATTGTACCCTGACATTCTCACAAGTAAATGTTATTATTTCTGTGTGTTTTTGGAAGTTCGTTAAATTAACACCTAATTGTATAGACACACCACTGACTCTTATTTTCTGGGGAAGAAAGCTGACAAAATGATATAAAAATTTGTACAAATACTTATCTAATGAATAAGATTATATTTGACATTAGCATAGGAATATAAAACTTTAGAAAGAGAAAAATACTATAATAATGAAAAATTACAATGTGTATCACAGATTATTTTTCTAGAATCAAAAACTATTAAAAATATAGTTTCTCTCAAGTTCACTTATAGAAAGGATAGAAAAACTAGGTGTATTATGTTATTTATTTATTTGTAAAATATTTGTCTTCAGAAGACATACTAAGACATTTCATAACATAGTTTTATACTTTATGTTTTATAAAGTTGCCTCATTTTTAAGGAGTTTAGATTGCAACCCTTGCTGAGTTCTTACTCTCCGGAAACAGGAAGTAAATGTTGGCCATGTTAAGTAGAATTTAGATAGAAAAAATTCCAGTTCATAAATTAGTCCCTAAGTAGTATGAGTTCTAAATTTGGCAAGATATACTGGTTTTAATATGTTCTACTCTGAAATAGAAACTCTCCTAAGTTTACTTTAGGAATAAAAAATCTATTACTCTCCATCAAGACAAGCATCTCACAAATCACAAAGAGGATTCTGTAACTAGGCAACCAAGGTCAGTGAGACTGGCTAAGGTTTGGAGAACCACAGCTGAACACACATACCAGGAAGAGTGAGAACTCGAGCTGCAAGGGGGAAAATTAATCTATTTTGAACCAATCCTTTTAAAAACTTATCATTTCCTAACACTATGCAGATGTACACACTGAAAAACAGCTAACCTGCTCCAGATTCACATTTTGAATATTTTTTTTGTTATAAATATACCCTGATCAATCAAGAAACTGGAAAACAAACAACAAAAGCCTTGAACAGACATTTTTCTAACACAGGTGATTTCACTGAATAGTATATGAATACCTGACTTTCCTGGGCAAAGATATATTCTCATAAAGAAAGGAAAAATTTGCTTATCCCTGTAGTTGAGAGTGTTAAGATGCATGAAATACTTTTGCATTTTTAAATCTTTAAAATGTTATATTAGAAGTCAAATTTAAATAGAAATGAAGAATATTGCAAAATTTCAAAGTAATTTAGAAATTATCTATAAGTCAAAACTTATCAAGAACATTATTAAATAAGAGTTTTTCCATAACATAATCACTATGTATCCATGGATTCCACATATGCAGATCCAACTCACCTCAGAATGAAAATATAAGGGGGAAAAAAAGTTGTATAATTCATAATGTGTATTATGTAGCTAGATCAATGATGGTTGCATCTACACCAAAAATGTACAAACTTTTTTTCATCATTATTCCTTAAACAATACAGTGAAACAGCTCTTTACATATGTTTACATTGCATGACGTATTATAAATAGTCTAGAGATGATTTAAAGTATACAGGAAGATGGACATAGGGTATATGCAAATGCTAATTCATTTTATATAAGGGACTTGAGCATCCTCAGATTTTGGTATCTGAGGGGCTAGAATCCTGGAACTAATCCCTATCAGATACTGAGGGATGATTAAATATCCATATATCCTTTAGTGATAAAAATAAATACATTTTAAAAATATTTTACTCAAAAGTCATCCTCTGAATTATTGAGAAAATGTTAAATATTATTTTAGATGAGACTCACTAGTTGAAAAAAATTAACATTTAGTAACATGAATTTTTAGATTCGATAAGTATTTAAATATATTCTCTTTAAACATGTCTATAACATCTAGTAAACCTTTTACCTCACCATAAAAATGAATGTGTTTCAAAATGGATTAGCCATAAGGTTATCAAACATTTCTAATTTTCCCAACAAATGACATCTGTGAGCCAGATGGAATTAATGAAAAAGTCCTTTTCCTGTGTTACTCAGGAGAAAATAACACCGATCATTCTGAGCTCAAAACATCCACAATTTTATTGTCTGTGTATTACATCATTTTTCATATTTGCTCTTTGAACAAAATAATTTCCACATCAACAGCTTTTCAGTTGATTGTCTTTTGAAAAATTTGAATAATTAATGTTTTAAAAATATGTTTACTGAAAGGTAGAAAATTTTCATACTAAGATAATAATAAACTACCTGGGCTTCCATGATAAATCTAGTTCTCTTGCCACTATTTTATTACAACAACAAAGATGAAGCAAGTATTAGCTCAAATTTTAAATTAAATATTGACATTTCAATTTAGCAGTTAAATGCAAAACTTTAACATTATCTAGAATATCTAAACACATTTGAGTTTTATACCAGAAAAACAAAAGAAAAATAATCCACAATTTTCAGCTCAGTTCACTTGGCAAAATAACTCTGACTAACACATTTAGTACTTCGTTTTATCTGTCTTCTAGGCATAAGCAAAGAAAATGGACAAATGATATTAAAATGCACTTACTGGAGATGTTACAAAATTGAACAGCCACGAAGAATAGGAAGACAAATACTTTTGTCATTCTAAAGGAGAAGTTTATTAAGAAACTTCTTGCATTTGCAAAGAGAGGAAAATGAGAAAAATGTATTAAAAAAAGAGAAAGTTTTATGGGTTCTGGGACTCTGGCTAAGACTTTCTTTTAACACCGAAAGTCTGATGTTGCATGTTTTTAAGTCAATATTTCCCACTAGACAGGAGCCTAGGAAGGGGTAATTCTCCCTTCATTTCTGTATCCTAAGAATTGAACAGACTGTTTGAAACTCAGTATTGAAATAATGCATACTGGATAAATGAATGGATAAATGAATGAACTCCTTTCATCGGTTCTATCAATCATCACCTCTCCTATTACTGAAAAATTCAAGAACAAATTTTAATAATTGGAAATAACTCTTTGTCAAAAATATATGTAGTTGCTGTGTGTCTTACGTAATCTACTGGTTTGGAAAACACTAAAGACTTATTAAATGTGTTATTTATATTCATAAATAAACTTACAATGGAATTGATTAGTTTCTCCCACAATTCTTTAATACTGTATTTATAAACATTAATTATTTTTAAAAGTAAAAAAATTTTGCAATGAATTGTTAATTATATCAATATATTTGCAAAATACTGTTATATAATTGTCGTTTGAGTATAAAAGGAACATAGGACTATATAATGAAAAGTCATATTGTTAACTTTACGAAGATAAAATGGCATGTTGCTACAACTTATTTTATTCTTTTGGTCAAAATTTTGAAATAAAGTAGATATTGACCTAAAAGATAATAGAAATTGTTGTTATTAAAAGGAAAAATTGTTGATGTCTTTACTGAGTACTTAAGTCATTCTCAGATTTAATGATTATATCATGTTGATTAAACAGAATTTTCAGAGGCCTTGCCAAACATTCATTATTGAGCATGATCCTAACTTTCAAGCAGCCTCAAGGTGTGCAACAGTGTACACATATGTGTATGCGATTGTGTGTGTATACGTATGTCTGTGTATGTGGTAGTGTCTGTCTGATATCCTATCCTCTCAATTGTCTATTCATCTTTTGATAGTACTGAAAGCTTCACTAAATACTGTTTTTCTTCATATGGACATAAACAAGACTACAGAAACTCTACACACCTCAATATCCCACCTGAGGTATCCAATTGTCAATATTTTCCTTAACTTGTAATTTTTTTCTCAAGAGAGTTATTAAAAAAATAAATTTTATCATTCTAATGGTGCTTGATGCATTGGTTAAATATTTATATACTTTATAAATAATTATGTACAAAAACACATACACATACAACAGAGGTATATTATCACTACTAGACTAATGAGAAGCAATAAAATAAAAGCAATTGCTTACATCCAGATATGGACCCATACCCAAGTGTGAATTCAAAACGATGTTCTCCAGATATGTTTTATCCTATTTAATATGCCAGACGATTAAGCAAACTAACAAAATACATCGTAGAATTAAAATAGGCATATTGGAGTAAAATTTAGCAATATGCATCTCCAGGGCAGTATTGTTTTTAATTATTAGAGTGTGTGGAGCACAAAATGTCTATAAATGCTGTGATTAAACTGAAAAAACAAAAATGGATAATTCCACATCTCGAAAGACAGGCACTAGGTGGCCTTACATACTGAATGACTCCCTTTAAATCACACAGTTGTTATAATGTCTGTCCTGGAATTGCTACTAGTCTTTTATTTTCAAGGCATAATCGTTGTTCTTCACAACAGGCCATCCAACACTTAGCCATAAATATAGACCGTCCACACAGTGTTAAACTATACAGTCTGCAATATTTTTAATGTTTATTCTTTTATTTTCCTTTTTACTACTTTTTGTGTTGATTTGATCTTTTAGTAGAGCTACACTGTGACATTCTGGCAAAATTGCATTGCCCTGTGGTCTGACTCATGCAGCATGACTGTTTTCTAGAAGTGTGGAGACGTGATTTCATTACCCTGTCTTTTTTTTTTTTTCTTTTTAACTTTCTCTTTTGTTATCATCACTGTATGGTAAAGTAAGTTTGAGATGCATTTGATATTTTTTATAATAAAATTGGGAAAAAAGCACATGCTGAGGAATAGGGAAGACAGTTACAGATGATAAGGTGTCATTTTCTATCTGCTTTAAAAATGTTATTATTCAGTTCATTGTGTGGCAGTCCTGAGAGTGAATCAAACATTTAAAATTCACTTGTCCCAATATTACCACCAATTTGCAGAGAAGAAAGTGATGCCTCTATTGCATTTGCACAATTTCTTTTCATACAATATTAAAATATTTGCAATATTAGTTCTCATTTACTGAAGTTCGCAGTGTAAGTTCCTAGGTCCCTACATACAGAAATTTCTAATATAAACGGTTCCTACCTAACCAATCAGAACAATGCAACAATTGACCTTTTGCAAAGTTTTAAACGTAAGTGAGTAATGGACTTAATTTAAGACTGTCATATGGTTTAAATTTTTCAAATTAGCCTCTGCTTGTTCAAACATGTAGATCAGGAACCAGGGATTGGCCAACTTTTTTCTTAAAGGGCCAGACAGTAAATACTCCAGGCTTACAAAGGTTCTGACCTTGGTCACCACTACTCATATCTTTCATTGTAATATGAAAGCCACTCTGTGTAAATAAAGAGGTGTGACTTTATTCGTAAAAACAGTTTGCCCTCTGTAGTTTGTTGACTCCTGATGCACATAATTGTTCAGTATTATGGGGTATATAGAAATGATACGAACATTAATAGCCTTAAGAATTTCTCTTTGAAAATTAAAAGTTTTCAAAGATAGGTGAAAGAGTGAGGTTCACTGAGACAGGATTCAAGTCTAGTCAAAATAATCAGAAAGACAATATTTAAACAAGGAAAGTTTGTGTTCATGTACCCTCAAGTAAACAAACGTTATTCCTGATAAATATTCCAGGTTTAAGCCTGTGATATATTAAAACAATGTATTTTATTTACTACATAGTTGTTTGGTATGGCCTCAAAAAGTAACAACAAGGTATCAAGAATATAACCGCAAGCCCAAAATGTTCACTTCTCAAATGTAACCAGCTTTATACAAATTGGAAGAGGAGACTGCTCTGCTACACGTTTCTTTCTGTATTTCATGGTGCAAGGTTATGTTTATAAATTAAATCAAACCTGTTAAGCATAACATTAAATTTACTACGTTCTGATTGACTTTTTTTTGTCTGCATGCCTTATCGATAACTGATTGAGGTATGTTAAAATTTTCTACTTTGATTGTAGAAATGTCTACTTCTATTCTTATTTCTGTAAATTATTGCTTTATATTTTGAGGCTACATCACTGGATATACACAAATTTAAAATTGTTATATATTCTTGGTGAATTCTCTCATCATTATGACATATTATTAGGACTTACAGTTCACAATGCTTCTTGTATCTGTGACTCAAACTCACTGATTTAAAAAAATTCTCTTAACATTTCAAATATTGATTCTGTACAATCATGCTTGTCATATCCTTCTAGGACTGAAAATTAAATGTATATTATGCTCGTTAGTAAATTCCATAAATCTCTTACTGTGCTTTTTTTTGCATGTCATCCTTTACTTGCTATTCTTTAGTCTGTGTGCTACTTATTGAATGACTAACTGCAGGTATGGTTCTCTTCAGTTCTTTGCTATATATAGCTGGAGAGGAATTTAGAGGCTCCTCTGTTCATTGAACTTCGGTCTATGTCACACGAAGACATAGAAACATCATTTTGGCATTCTAGTCATTTTATATCCTTGCCAACACTTGGTGATGTAAGTCTTTTCATTTTTCCCATTACAGTTGATGTGAAATATCTTATTGTGCTTAATTTTAGATTTCCTTGTTCGTTAGTGTGATATAGTACATCTTCTCATAGACTTATTGACCATCAGGATATTTCTTGAAAGTATATTTGTTGAAATCTTTGCATGTAGTTTTGTTGGCTTTTTATTGAGTATGAGCGTTCTTTGATACAAGTTCTTTTTTATCAGAAATATATATGGCAACTATTATCTTACATTCTGTGGCTTGTGTTCTTTGTTTTCTTAATGGTGCCTTTCAAAGAGGTAAAGCTTTAAATTTTGAGAAAATTCTGTTCATTTTCTAAAGACACATGCTTTAAATGTCCTGTTTTGGAACTCTTTCCCTTCTCCAAAGTGTTAAACACTTTCTATTTATGTTTTCCTCTAGAAGTTTTAAGTCAACTTTTAGCTCCACAATTTTGATTTTTTGTATATTATGTAAGATACACATTGATTTTTTTTTCCTCTCATATAGGTATAGATATTAGTGGTTTCAATACCATATGTTGGAAGGCTTTTCATTCTCCAGTTGAATTGCTGAGAACTTTTGTTTAGAAGTGTGTGTAGGTCTATTTTCTGACTTTCTATTTCATTGTTCTATGTGTTTTTCTTTCTTTTCACCGAATACCATCTTTTTGATTACTGTAGCTTTAAAGGTCTTGAAAACAAGTGATGGAAATTCTCCAAATTTGTTCTTGTTTTGAACATTATCTTTTGTTGCTCTAAGTTGATTTTATTCCTATATAATATTTCCTCAATAATGCTTCCTTTTCTGTGGAAAAATGTTGATCCTGAGTCCTCCCTCCTAAACTTAAAATCTCAGACTCTCTTTCCCAAACACCTTGAATTGCAGCACTTCAATTTTGCATAAGGTAAACTTGAGGCTTTTTAAAAATAAGCAGAGATTAATGTCATAATCTAGTACATGGCAGAGATGTCATTAGACCCATGTATTTTTAACTGAGAGGCTCCTTGGCTATTAAACATTATTTGTTTTCCCTTCTAAACCCCTAATCCAGGTCACCATTCTCTTCAGTATACATTAATAACCTCCTAATTAGTATTCTTTGTCACTTCTGCTCCATCTGATCTATTTTATATAATGCTGTAAAATGTTTATTATGTGTACAGAAATCATGTCATCTCTCACTCATGTTAAATACCTGAAGTGATTTTCCAAAGAAGAATAAATCCCAAACCCCTCATTGTTGCTAAACAAGTATTGAATGCTTTTTCCTGGGAACTTCCTACATCTTCAGTCTCACATCCATCCACTCTCTCCCTTACTCTGAAGGCTCCAACATTAAAGGCTTTCTTTCAGCTTCTTGAATTTAATAAACTCCCGTGGAGGGCTTGCATATATGGCATTTTTTTTCCTGCCAGGAATGTTCAATCCTCCAATTTCCTCATGTTCGGTTCCTCCTGACCCTCCAAATTTTAGTTTAAATATTCTTTCCTGATCACAATATAGGTGTTCTATTAGTCTCAATCACAAAACTTGTGTGTTTCTTACACAATATATATTTTAAAAATTATTTTTCTATTTATTTTGATTTTCTCCTGTATAAGAGAAGGTTGTGCTTATCTTGTTGCTCCTGCGGTTGAATCTGCAGTGATTTACAAAACATCTTGAAGACAGTACTGTCAACATGTATTGAATTAAAAAAACCCTTTTGATATCTGCTGGAATCCCTCTGCTTCTCTCACTCTCTTTCAACACAACCAAATCAAAGTTTATTTACTTTCCTCAGGCTCTTCGTACTTTGCCTCTGAAATAAGATATGGCAATCCTGAACAACCCTTCTTAGCATTATCCTTTTTTCTTCTTTGATTCCACACTTGCTAGACCTGTTGCTTATTTAATAACTTTGACTTTGTCATTTTCCTCACTCTTTTGTTCTGTGATTCTGTAAATGTGGATATTCTGTAAAATTTTATTTTTTGGCCAGATCCATGGATTTTGCTATTACTAAGGTCCAGTCTTCTCAGACCTAGAGTTTTAGTCTGCTTGGGTGGCTATCACAAAATACCATAGATTGGGTGGCTTAAATAACAGTCTTTTATTTCCCACAGTTCTGGAGACTGGGAAGTCCCATGCTGTAGGTGACATCAGATTCGGCTCTTGGTGAGGGCCTTCCTCCTGGTTGGCAAATGGCTGCCTTTTCACTGTGTCCTCACATGGCACAAAAGGAAAGCTCTGGCGTCTCTTCCTTAGCTTATAAGGGCACTGATTCCATCGTGGAGACTCTACTCTTATGACCTCATTTCTAAACCTAATTATTTCTCAACAGCCCCATCTCATAATACCATCACATTGGGAGATAGGGCTTTAATACAGAGGCGGGGGGACCCAAACATTCAGTCCACAATACTGTTTTAAGGTTTTATTTCCACCTGCCATATGGACATTTCTACCAGGACCTGATGGATGGTGAGAGCTCAGTACAATGTAAACCAAATCTTGTACTTTTAGATTTTCATTTCTAACTTATAGCATTCTGGGGACTAAGTGTCAATGGCTAACATAAAGTAGATTCAGTTACTAATTATTAAAAAAACAGATGAAATTATCTTATGGACCAAACAGTTCCTCCTTATTCCTCCCTTACTTCTCGAAATGTCTCTAGTTACCTTGGTTAGAAACTGGGTTCACCTTCATCTTTGTGTTTCTCTCTCCACATAATGTTCACTTAAGCAACATTTTTCTCAATTCTATATATTTAACTTGAAAGTGCTTCTCACAGCAATCAATTTGTTTTTTTCTGTACTGATCTCTCCCTGTGAGTATTCCTTCTGATACTCATTAACCTCGCAGGTATATCTTGCTCTGACAGATGTTCCAGTAATTTCCTCATGTCTTACGAATAGCACCAATTACATATAAGGCTTAGTATGCTTTTTAGCAAAGTTTAAAATGAAAAAAATGTTTTCCTCCATCCTTAATAAATTTTAATTTTTGAGAGCAAAGACTGAGTCTTGTTTATCTTTTTAAATACATCACCCCCCAAACCCTTACACACATTTACCACCAAGAACACTCCATATGGTACTTAGTTGATTGATGAAAATAGATATGTAAATAGGCAATTTCTATCAAATTGATCTGACTTGATTTTTTCTTCAACCAATCAGATTTCTCCAAGCTATGAAGAAATATATAGAAAAAATTAGCCCAGGAATATCTACTCTGCTTGTGGCAACTGAAGAATTTGTAATCTATGGGTAAAACAAGAGTTATATTTTTGTTTTGTTGTCGATTTAAAACCATTATTTTCATACAATGCTATGTAAAGACTAAAAACTACTTTTAGCCAAAGTGTGGTGACTTTAGCTTACAGCCTAAGGAATCTCCCCTCCTCCAAAAGACAAAAGCTTCAAATAAAGAGGACAGGGTAAGGTAACATTGCCAACATAGGACTGGCTGATTTATTTGTTTCTTGAAAGTCAGGAGTGCAGACAACTAAATTTTTCTGCCATCAGGTAACACATCACTAGGCTTGTCTATTCATTTCTATAGCTTTATATATAATATATTTGCTTGACTTTGCCCTTAGGTTACGTTCCCATCACAATTATTCACTGATGTGAATCTGTATTATTAAAAAGCAAACCTCCATTTCTATTCACAGTTACTACTACCATGTTTCTTAGTTTCACCATTTTAAATCTGGAAGGAGATACAAATTCATACTCATGGAGACTGCATCTCTACATTGTGCTGTCAAATGTGCTAGTGATTAACCACAGATTTCTTCACATATCTGACCAATTAATCTACTTACACAACCTTTTATAGCATGAAATCATGTTGTAAGAAAGTATTTGTAACTGAACATTTCAACAAGTCAATTTCCTTACTGAACTAAGACCTCATATAAATTAAATTGATATGCATAATGTTTCCATATATAACTGGTACTACTTAAATTGATTAAAAATTGAAGTATTCATAAAGAAAATCTCAGTTTCATTAGAAATTGTAGAAAAGCAAATTTGATAATTAAACTGATACCAATTAAATACATGTTATATGGTGATTACTATGCTATGCCATGAATGATGATACATCAAGCAAGCTAAGAATGTCCTTGCCCTTATGCATAGCACATTTTGGTGAGCAAAAGAGAAAATTTAAAAAAAAAAATTAACTTGCAGAATATTGTAGCAACATCCATGCTGTGGGATACAGCATACTGAGATAGCATAAAAGAGAGAACAAGCAATAGTCTAGAGGGTCTGGAAGTCATCCTAAGGAAATGATATTTAAGTTCAGAACTGAAATTAGAGAATTTATTTTAGTAAATGGGGTAAATGTCCCACGACACTGACAAATAAAAGGACCTCATGTATAAATACTATCCAGCTTTATCTATAATTATAGTGAAAGAAAAAAAAATGAACAGTCCAATAACAGATGACTGATCAAGTAAGTTATAGTATAAACAGCTGAACTATTATGAAGTTGTGAAAATAATTGTAAAATTTATATTGATCCTATGAATATCCATGTTGAGTCAAAAATGATTCAGCACATAGGACCCCACATTAACAAAGCTATTTTTCTCTTTGAAGTGCCCCCTGATAGCTTTCTCAGCCTCCCTGGCTGATGTGTCCCTGAACAAATAACACAAAGAAGACAACTTCCATAGCTACCAAGAATTTCTTCCTTTCCTAGATTATTTCATGACTACTTTGTTTAATTGGCCACATGTGACCTCTTTAAATATTTTTGCTACACATTGCTAACTGGCTATTTTTAAAACATTAAACTTTTTGAGAGCTAAAGTTTTTGCAAGTAGTAATAGAGATTTTGAAGACAGAAATAAATACATACACAACCATACATATATACGTAAACACATGCATATTTGTATATGTTTTTAAAATTCCCTTTAATTGTATGGAGTGTGAGAATAACTAATGTTTTAAAATGGAAAATTTTCAAAATTCCCAATTTGGAAACCAAAATTATTCCATTTCATTGTTTAAATATCTCTAGATTGTTCATTTTTAAGTTCATGCAGTATGGAGCTAATTAGTATAAAAATATTGTTTATTAATACAGAACAAGCCTTTCAAGCAAAAAGGGACACTTTTGGTTAGTCTTTCTAACTGCTGTAGTCCTTATTCACCTACTTTAATGTTAGCAGAAATGATTAAAAAAGAGTCTGCAGATTTCAATATCATACTTGCTGACTCTGACTTCTAAAATTCTAGATTGTTGACACGTGTGGAAACATGCTATATTTCTTTGTCACAGTAGCTGTTTATGAGAAGGAAGGCTGGGAAAAGGACACAGAAGTGAAAAAGGGGAAAGGGAAGAAGACAGGAAAAGGTATAAAAATCTCCCCCTGCCATAAACCTGGACATTTACTGCTCTGTAATCCTTACAAAGATTATTATGAACACTATAATGAATTATTTTAAATACATCCACAAAGAAATTTTTCAAGAAGTTTTTTTTTAACATTTTAAAGAATTTTTAAAAAATGGTGTTAAATTCAATCAACAGAAACTTGAGACATTAGATTCCTATATAATGTTCCTTTTCCTTTAAAATTTGTCACTGGCCTGGCTGTATCCCTCCCTGGCTCCACAGTCTTGCAGAGATTATTTAGACGCCTTATAAAGTGATAATAAATATCTCTCTGCAATTTGACTATCTTAAGGCATAAATGTTCTTCATGAGATTTTTTTTTTTCATTTAAATTAAACTCTCAGTTAAACTTTCTTTAAATTAACTTTCTGGACCAAATTAAGCTTTAAACAATTGTAAATTGTTAAAGTAAATAGTTAAAATGATTTTACTTCCTCTACCTCTTACTTTCTTTCCTCTCTGCTGCCCTCTTTCTTCCTTTTAGATTTCTTTCTATTCACCCCTCTTTCTTTTCTTTCTCAGATATATATTCAGGAAATTTAATTTTTTTCTCTTTTACTATCTGCAATACCAGCCTTCGAGTATATACATGTGTGTTTATAATTTGTGAATGATTACAGCTGTGCAGAACTCAGCAATTTCAGAACCGATTTTAATGTCATAATTTCAAAATATTTCCAAAGGGCCTTTGTTTATATTGTTTTATTAGTATATTAAACATCTGAAAGAAAATCCTTCATTTTTCTATTTTATTTCTGCTTAAATTATATATAAAAGCCGTTATTTTAAAGCATTATTTAAAAACAAAATAGGACAAAAGTTAATTCTAAGAGGACAGAAAACAAAACAAAAAACAATCCAAACCACCTACCAAATGCCTTTCTTCATACTCTATAAGGTACTGAAATAGAATTTTCTATTCCTGTCACATCCAGTTCCAGGATTTACCAGAAGTGGACCTTGTTCCAGCTAGATGAAGTAAGATTATACTGAAAGCTGCTGATCTGTTTTCAGAAGAATTGTTACAATCCTTGAGAGAAATTGCTTAGAGTAATAGAATTTTAGAAGAAAATGAATCTGTTACTAGCTGGAAAAAAACTTTTATAGCCACAGACTTGAGATGCCAAACTTGCAATTTTGATCATGGTCTATGAAAGTAGAAAGAAAATGCATTGGAAGAAAGTTTTATTTTTATTATTTTAAGAGAAACTTAAACCCCTGTGAATTGTACCATCTCATTTTTTTTTTTTTTCTCTAGAAAGCTCTCAGAAAACAGTTATTCCTAATCCTGGCAATGAACTTCACTTGCATATCACTTCACAGTAATAATACCTCTCTCTTCCCTGGCTACTCCAGATGATAAAAGCAAGACAGACTTTTAGGCTGTTCTCTTTGGTGAGAGCTTCATCCCAAGGAAATAATTTCAAAAGGGATGTTTGGTTGAAAACATTAAATTGATCAGACATTAATCCAGAATCATTGATGGGGATCAAGCACCAACTTAAAAGGCATTCCAGTTCGCTTGTAATTTAGGGCTCTATTATTTAAAGCAATTAATTACAGGCATGGACCACTTAATGAAGGTCATGCTTTCTGAGAAAGTGTCCTTGTGCAAACATCGTGGGGTGCCACCTGCAAACCCGGACGGTCCAGCCCGGTTCCGCAAGCGTGTGCCCCACCCTTACATCAACCGGGCCGCACAGGAGGTGCGTTTGCAGCAGCAGCAGCAGCATCACAAACACGTGGGGACCCTAGTGCGGACCCCGAGCATGGGCTTTTCTTTTAGTGATGCTCGGGCTGATGGAAGCCTGGACGCCAGCATCCCCTATGCCACCCGGCCGTCCGGGATGCACACGGGCCTCCCGCCGGGGACAGGACCAGCCACTGTCCTCCCGCCACTGAGGCCCCCTCGCTCTCCGGACCTTCGTCATTTTCATCACGCACCGACCACGTTTCCGACGCTTCCCGCCCTTTAAACCGCGGCTCTTACGTCCTCAGTTCACCAATGGGGACCGAGCCCGGACACCCTGGTCCCCGCCCTCGGCATCCATCAGAGCAGGACCCGCCCGCCGCGCGCCCCACTCACCGCCTCTGCGGGGCCGCGTCGGATGCTCCGGGGCCTGTAAGTAGCAAACGCTTATTTCCTTCAGTTTCCTAACGCTGGCCGCTGAACCGCGTCTTCCAACCATGCTCTGAACCACCAGGCTTGGTCCAGGAGCACCCCCGGTTTAGAAAGGGGAGGCTTTCTGGAACTTTCTGGGAGCCGGGATGGCGCGCCAGGTAATTCTCGCCGGTTGATGGCCTGAGCTCCCCTGGAACCGTGATGCCTTGCGCCGTGACGTCACTACTCGCTTGTCATGTTGGGGAGCCACCGTTTCAGATGCTGCTTGTCATGGACCAGAAACGTGGTTACACGGTACATGGCTGCGCATCTTCAATAATTATATTTAGGGAAAATTGTGGTAGAAAAGACAAAGCGTTGGGAACCAAAGCCGGCATTTGACCATAAGCGAGGGATTTGCATCATTTAGACACTAAAGGCAACAAAACATATTACATGGAATATTGGGACATTGAAGTTTATAGCCACAATTTGATATTAAAAAAATACAGAATTATTTTGTTCCTGTTTATAATTGTCTTCGTCTATTTAGGCTGCTATAACAGAATCCTACAGATTGTGTTTTAGATGCAACAGAGATTTATTGCTCACAGTTTTGAAGGCTGGAAGTCTAAAATCAGGGTGCCAGCATGGTTAAGTGAGGATCCTTTTGACCATGGGTCCCCAAATTCCAGGCCACAGACTGGTACAGGTCGCATAGCCGGAGCTTAATGGCAGGTGAGTGAAAGAGTGAAACCCCATCTGTATCTGCCGCTGCTCCCCAGCGCTAGCATCACTGTCTCAGCTCCACCTCAAATCATCTGGCATTGGATTCTCATAGGAGCACTGGTCCCTGGTGTTGAAAAGTTTTGGGACAGCTATTCTTGACATGAGAATTATAAATACATTTTTTTTCACTTTCAGCTGAAGTGTCTAGGTAATACAGACCTGAGTCTATGGCCACGGTACTCTGAATAAGCCTGATCCTGTCTGATCTCGGAAGCTAAGCAGGGTCAGGCCTGGTTAGTACTTGGATGGGAGACCACCTAGGAAGGCCAGGTGCTGTAGGTGTAAAAAATAAAAAATAAAGGATTGTAAGCTGACAAGGTCCTTGCAATCTATAAGGTCAACCAAGGGTTGCCTCACCTAATAAAAAAAAATACTGAGCTGAATAAAGTGGTTTTTCTTTTTGACAGCCTATAGAAGAGATCATAAAGCAGAGAGAAGGCTTGTTAAATGTGAGAAAATAATTTTAAATGGGGGACTTTTGTTCCTTGAGTTCCACCCCCACCACTTCCACCCTCATTATAAGGGGCTGGATCAGTCAGATCCTTACCCCTCATTTAAGTGGCGAGAAAGTCTTCAAAGTCACTAGGAGGAAAGCTTGATATCTATCCCCTGTGAATTATTTAAGGACCAGAACTGAGGTCACACAAGTAGGAGGGAGGAAGTAATGGCTCCTGGCAAGTCGGCACACATGCCAAATTTTATACCAAAAAAAAAAAAAAAAAAGTTTGAGTGTATGTGTTTCTAATGGGTTGATACATGAAAATAACCATAAAGGCATTATCTTTGATTCTATCAAAGGGAACTTACCAAAAGGGCAAATATATTGTTGGCCAAAGAACTAGTCAAACCACCAGATGCCCAAGAGCAAGAAGCAGCAAATGACCAGCCATGGAATTTCTTGCACCCGGCCCAAGGAAATTGTAGGCCAGATAGCGCTAATGTTAGAGAATTTCCAAAGAACACACAGAAAGTTTCCAGGAGAAGAACTGATTCATCTCGTCAATTGTGTTCTTCAATTTATGTAGACGTGGTGTTTATAATGCCCTCAAATGATGAGAAATTTATCTTTGTAATACGATTATTAGTTTAAGATTTATTTCATTATTTTTGCATTCTGATTGCACACAGTATCTCTATCTTAAGGATGTAATAGTGCTCACTCGTTAATGCTTATTTATTTATTTTTTTTTGGCATAGATATCTTTGAAATCTAGAAATTGCCAGTGCTGTAACACCAGAGCAGTGTGAGTAAGTACTTTCCAGTCCTTTTCTGCTTCTTTTCTCTTATATATGTCAACTTTGGAAAGGTCAAATTCTGAATTTACAGATTAGAAGAAGGAGCAGCAGCTAACAGATGAGGTAACAGAAATCAACTACATCTCTCTCGACAAGTTACTCTATTGGTTGATATTTCATTCTTCTGTTTATATACTGGCTGTGGCACAACCTTTGCGTAAAGAAAAATATATCTCTCTAGTAAGTTATTATGATCTGTTTTCTCCATTGAATTTTAGAAAGATCTAGACACAAGTGGCTGTAACAATAATGTTTCTGATGATGATTTGCCTTTTACATTTCTGATAGCCGCAGATATAAATAACAAATAGAGTCTTTAAAAGTATTTTTATAAAGATTGGTTCGAAATCTGTGTTTTCTGATTTACTGTTTCCTACTAGAAATAGTTCAAAGCAAAGAGAATTGGACTATATCCTGCAATTTGTTAAAGCATTGAAACGTAAGAGTAGAACAAAGATTACTAGGTACAAAAGCTATATACCAGCTTGTCATTTTTTTCAGTAAATGATAACACGCTTATATTCATTCAGACATAAGCCATGTAAACAGATGTTTTTACACGGACTAGGAAACCCTGAATTGTTGGATTGTTCTGGTATGACTGGGCTCAAACAGACACTTGAGGGTTTAAGGGAGAATGCCATGACCAACAAATCCAGACGCTCTTTGAGCTCAACTAAATCCAACAGAAACATTCAGCTTTATGCTTTTACCCTTGAGACGGCTTGAATTCAATAGCTATTTGCAGAGTTATGTGAGGCTGAGACAAAAATGAATGCACCATGTAAAACATGTAAAAAAAATAACATATAGGTTCGAAGACATTTATGCCAATTTTTATAGGGCCTTATTTCTTTCCTGCAAGTTGCTTTAGCCTGTTAAAAGAATATTGCCCTCTAAAAATATATAGAAACTTTCTTCTCCTTAAGGACGATATAAACATAGTTAACCTATATCGTCACATTCTTCTGAGGCTAGTCCTGAATGAAAGAGGGCATTGTGTGATCAGTCTGCAATCTTTCTCTGCTCCATACTCCTAAAACTGTGTAATTATCTGAGGTGTTGCTATAAATCCAGTATTTACAACACACATTCCTCAGAGGGTGAGGTAATCACATGTGTCATAAAAGAAGAAATAATGTTTCAGTTTTTTTTTTTTTTTGAGAATCTTTTTTTTCCATCATTGAATTTAAACTTTGGAAGAAACATGAGTGTAACTATTATTCAGTCCAATGCATGAAATCACAGTAAAACTACTTTAAACAATACATCGAATAATCGTAGTATCCATGGGTCATATTTCTAGTGAATGTAAAATAACTAATTACTGCTGTTTTTTTAAAATTTAATGCTTTCTGGATATAGTATTTTAGAAGTTTGCACATTGACATTGTTTTTCATGGTCTTTTTTTTGTAAAATTCAAACATTGTTAATGTTATACCACCTAAATTTAAAACACTCTTAGCTCTTCCAATTTACTCTACTGTACAAGTTCAGGGTTACTTAATTGCTTTCATTAGGAAGTTGTAGATCAGGCTGAGTTTCCAATAAAATGTCCTTGGAAAGTTACTGCCAAGGATCTATGTTAATTTTTCAGTGGTTTTCAGAGTCTTTGTTTACACACACACACACACACACACTGAAATTCCTGATCGTTTTAAGAATCAGGCCCATTTTTAAGGCTCAAGTGCAAGTGAGGTCCGCGAGGCTCTGTGTGGATGCTGCTGTGAGTTAGAGTGTAGCACAGCACGGAATTTCACACCAGACCTCAGTGAAAGGCGTTTCACTCCCAAAGCCTTTTTACTACCTCAAGGTACATCCGTTTATTCATTTCCGCAAATTCTTATTAAAATTAACAGCCAGTGTGGGTTAACAGGGTGGGCAGCATAATAGAAATAATCTGTCACTAACTGAAGTATTCTCTCTAGTAGGGGAGACATATTAAACATGGAAGCAAAAACATGTACAATATGTCTCCATAATCGAATATATACATGTTACAGGAATTTGGCTAGAATGGCTTTATCAAATAGAGATTTATTTTCTCCCATTTATCTTATTTCCTGCCTATGATGTTGTGACATTACAATTGCAAACACGATCACACCAATATATTCTATTTTAAATACTCTTTCTATGACTGAGAGGTGCATCTTATGTTTTCTCCCTTTGAATATGGTGGGATTCAACTATAGCAAATAGGACACTGGGTGCTTCCATGGCTAAATTATAGAGAGAAATGAAGCTGTTCCATCCTCTTGGGTTGCTTTATCTTGGAAATGTTACCAAGCTGTGTTCAAACCAAGCAGCCAGATGGACTGGCTACGTGTGGTGTTTCAGCCCCAGCCCCAGGTCCAGATGGAGGCTCAGCCAACAGTTGACATCAACATCTACTATTTGAGTGAATGAGTCTTTAGATGATTTCAACAGTCTTAAGATGTCCCCAGCTGACACTGACTGGAGCAAGGAGGCACTGTCCCAGATAAAGTCTGAAAAAACTGCAGATTTGAGATTAGAATAAGAATTAATGTTGTTTAAAACACTATATTTTGGGATTTTTAGAGCAGACTTTGGCACCTGTGAAGTGGTGTGCTAGTAGTATAGGTATCTTTGGCAGTGAGTGGTGAGTGGGCAAAAGGAATATTAAAAAATCTTGATGTGACAGTTAATAAAAACCAAAAAGGGAGACGTTATTAATTAAAGCCTTCATAGCCCTTAAAAAGTCAGTCAGTGGGAGCTTTAAGGGAAATAAGAATGATATTGCTGTAAAATGGAGGGAAGAGGGCACTTGTTATGTGGTCGTAGAGTGTTTAGAAACCCTGTCACCTGCAGTGATGTGTAAAACAGCATATTTGTCTAATGAACTCAGCCAGGCAAAGTGTCGAAGATGCTGCCTACCTCTTCTATAGTAAAATGAGAAAGGAAAGCATTAGGCTAAAGAAAGACCCCATTAGATGAAAGTGAACTAGAACTTGCTGAGTTAAAAAAAATGTAATTATTTCTCATTTCCTGCTTGTTTAGATAGAAAAAACAAGATACTAACATTAAGAGACTATCTCTGAGCAAATGTCGAATCCAGAGTGCTGTACGTGCCATACATGAGCACATCACTAACAGTCCAGAGCTGCATCTTTCTGCTTTGAAATCTTAAGCATGCAAATTGTATGCTTTTATTCATAACATAGCTGTTGCATTTCTAGAGACTCATCTCATTTCATACAGAAAGGAGGATAAGAGCAAAGGGCAAAAGTTGCATAAGTTATTTAGGCTTTCTTCGCTTCAATCTTAAAATTAGGAAAATGAGATTAGTAATTGTGACTACCTCATAGGTTTCTTGCAGGGATGAAATATGTTACTAATTGTAAAGCATTTTGAATCATGACAGGAACATAATAAGTGCTATTAAAGTGTTTGCTTAAAAGAAACAAAAAAACATATGATGCTGAATCTGTTTTTCTGGTCAGAAAATGATAGCTGATATTAAAGCCCTGATTTGTAGAATTCCTCAATTCCTTGCCAAAACCGAGTTACATGTTTTTAAATGGGTAACATTCCATCTGAAAGAGTATCAAAAATCTAGTAATAAGAAAAAAATGGGTGGGCAACCATGGTCAGTGCCTTGAAAAAACTGTGAACTCCCATGTGAGTGTGTACTGGGATTTTATAGCTCGTCTGAGAACCTATGGCATTTCAAGCAGGGTGGAAGTATTTAGCAAGAATACACCATATATACATTTTGGCACAATTTGTTCATATGAATAGAATATTTGGGGATAATATTGGGGAAAATACATTCAGGAGAATCATAATGAGCTTTGAAATGCCACATAGTTACACTTTTTTTTTTCTTTATATCTGAATTATACTCTGGTAAAGGTTTTATAATTGTCATCTATGGGAGGAATTGGCAGCCTTCCTCACATTGCTATTATCAGAAGTTTCAAATACTTTTTTATCACTCTTATTTTCAAGCCATACTAGCATTGTTACTTATGTTTGTAAATCTTTCTCTTAGAATAATTGCATGATCTCACTGGTATATTTGATGTAACACAACATAATTAACCACCTGCCCAAGACTATCTAAAGTTGAGCCATTGTATTTAGATCATCATTATCAACACTCAGGTCCCAAGATTCCTAGTTTTTCCTGTCCTCAACTGCCACATTTTTTTTTAATGGTAGATAATTCATGATCCATTAACCTTTTCCTCAATATCTCTCATCTTATGACCTAAATATTTAAATGCATATGGTTTCTTTAAATAATAATTATAATGTCCAGTTACTTGGGTAAAGAATTTAGAGAGGCTGGATTAGAAGCAGTTGAGTTACACGTTCCCAACTGTCTGGCAAAGGTTTTTAAAGTGATGGAAAAGGCATCCTCACATGTGTGGGTGGGAACTATCCCCATATCTTCCTTTCCTCTTTTTCCCATGTTCTCCCTTCAGAAAGTACAAGCCTTATGCAAACCTAACTTTCCAAGCTTATTGACCACCTTCCAGTGTGAATACACAGTTCTTTGTAAAGTGCTGGTGTGAGAGGAAACTATATATACATTTACTCCTTTTGAAAAATGTTTGTCACCTATGGCCATGCCACCCTGAACAAGCCCAATCCCATCTGATCTTGGAAGCTAAGCAGAGTTGGGCCTGGTTAGTACTTGGATGGGAGAGCACCTAGGAAGACCAGGTGCTATAGGCCAAAAAATAAAAATTAAGGGATTGTAAGATGACAAGGTCCTTTCAACCTGTGAGGTCAACCAAGGGTTGCCTCGCCAAAAAAAAAAAAAAGAAAAAAGAAAAATGTTTGTTATAGTCTTTGTGTACATCACGACTTGTTATTCTAAAAGTTGACCAACACATTTTTATACTATGCTATGTAATTGTTTTACATGTCTAAAAAAGGTAAGAAGCTTAACTGTTTCAAATGTTTGCAGCTTTATTATTTAAATATTTATATATTCAGTCTGAAACCACAGAAGGATAGATGAGTGGGCAAGTATGTGTGTGTGTGCAAGCATGTGTGCCCTCACGCACACACACATGTATGTGTGAGTTAGTGAGATGGGGAATTTCTGACATGTCAAAACCTATGATTTAAAAACGTAAAGCCTAAAAACCTGTTATATTCTTTAAAGGTTCAGGGGTCTGCCTAATGTTTGCTAATACTGCAGAGCAGAAGAGTTCAGCTGGAGTAAGCAAGACAAGGCACTGTGCTTTATGGGCTGTTTGCTGTGGCGCATTCTGAGCTCTTTCAAAGCAAGATGAACATAGTCTCTGTTGAGATTCTTGCTTCTTGTGATACCAGTATCAGAAATTAATAGAAAGAATGCTCACTTTGTGCCTTTCTTGTCCTGCCACATACTTCTCCCTCTAACCATATGTCATTAATATAGCTAATGGAATTTTGGCACCAAGAGGACTGGGAAGGGAAGTGGGAAGTGTGGGGGTAGACGAAGGCGGATGACATGAATAACAAAAACACTCAATATTTCTCTGTTTAAGAAGTGGCAGCTCCATCAGCCTTCCCTTTAGTCCTCAGTGACGGGAGGAGGCCCTTCTGTACACGACTGTGTCCCATGCATTCATGGGTCACTTTGACACCACAGCCCCTTTTGTTAAGATCTGAAAATACAGCTCATTCCTTTCCTTCTCTCAGCTGCCATATGGCTTTGTGGAAACTGGCCTAAAAGGAAGCAGGGGGGAAAAAGCCCTAGAAATAAAACAACCAACAGATGAAATTGATTTATTTTCAGCATTAAGAGATGGGGGTTGAGGTCTTTCAGAAACATAAAACCTTGCACTGAGCAGGCAGACAGGCTGCTCATATGACAGTTCTTGTATATGTTTTTTGAAAAAATAACATGTGGCAGAAAATAGAAGCCCCATTGTTTTACTTAACTACTGTATCCAATTTGAATGAAATGAAAATTTCAGGCTTAAGTAAACTGACTGCTCCATTTGCCAGTGTACTTTAATTTTAGTTGGATAAAATACTTCACAACTTTAAAATATGTAGTGAACATCAGTCTTCTAGAAATGTATTTTACTCTATAACTTTTGCAAATAATTCTAGTCTGTAAATCGCTTTATTTTAATTCTTCTGCTTTAAGCTTCTCAATTTAGGCAGTTATGGAACTCTTCTAAATTGCTTTAAAAGCCTAACAATATGTCTAAAAGAGGGTTAGGAAATGACATTTTGTCATACTGTGAAGATGTGACTAGAGTGCTGGAAAAACAAACTAATGAAGGAAATATGTTAGACAAGACAAGCATATCCCTGAACAAATTCGTTAAATTGAAATATTTAAATTTTGAGAATAAGAATATTAGAGTTCTACAATGTTGTTTTACGTGACTGCACTTTTTTCCCTTGGCCATTTAAAATGGTAAATGAAGGTCAGTCAGTGTAATTTACACAAATATATAGAAGTGAAATTATTTTATTGATATTTATTGCCTCATTTTTTTTTAGTTTCATGCTCGTGTGTATCTAATACACATATGATATTTTCTAACAATTTTCTGTTTTTATAAAAAACTCTAAGCACTGGGCTGGCTATCTGTTCTTGGATTTTGGACTTATATTTTAAACATGAAAATATATCAAGTTCATTTGAGGGCATAGGACAAAGTAGGCTGTGCATACATACATAGGCTTCTTAATTTATGAAAGAGAAAAATAAAATCAGAAAGATGGCTACATGTGAGCAGTCTGCAGGACATTGAGGAAGAGTTTTAAGTTTAGTTTTGTCACTAATACAGTGTTTGACTTTGGCAGGTCACTTAATGTCCTCTATGTTTTTGTGTGCTTTTTTTTTTAACGTCTCATTTCAAATTTTCCAAAATTTCTTGAAGGAACATATCCCTGTATTTAAAAGAAATCTTGCTACAAAGCCTAGCATTTAAACAGATAAAATGACTGTGGCTCTGAAAATCTCTAGCCGCCTAGAGGAAGTTACTCCCAGAGATCCTGTTCTGTTCCTTCTGTCTCTAGGGTAATCCTTTGGCAACTTCTTTGGAGAAACCAGTTGTATGATTTGTAAAACTATTCATTACTTTAAAATTGACTTATTTTGTGAGAAAAGAAATTGAGGGTATAAATTCACTGTAATATCTGACTGTTAGTAGGTTTGGAAGATGATGGGCAGGTCTTCACTTCTAACATGTGTTTATGGGCAAGGAGTTTTTGTTGATGCCAGTGAGGCAGGTACATTTTGAATCCCTATGCTTCAACTAGATTTTAATTTTTCAGAGGAAACAGTATTTAAACATTAAAATGGCTACCTAAGAGTTCTCTTTATAGACCATTATATGTTACAGGTAATATTAACATAATAATATGATATATTTTAAGTAACAGATACTTATAACTATAAATATTAGGAGAGAAATTTATCGAAAAGGAACCTAAGAGCAAAGAAAACAGTCTTCTCTGGTTTTTCTGTTGAAAGTCAAATTAATTTTTATTAAGACCACATGGCATTTGGCACTGTCTTTTAAAATTGTGAAATCTGAGACAGGATTATACTACCTGACATAAAAATACAGGGGGATAGAAAGAGGGATTGGTCTCAAATGACATAAATATATTGAAAATAATTTCCTTTTTTGAAATTTGCAGTTGCTACTAGCCATGTATTGTGACTCGAGTCTCTGTAGGTTCTTCTCTATGGTTGGCAATCTGTAGTTGTGCTCAGGAATCGGGTGTCTCCCCCCAAATCATAAAGAATTAGTTTCTTCTTTAGCAAAAATCTGGGAAGCATCTGGTCTTGTGCAGATGTACGCATGTGTCGTGCTTCCTCGTCTCAGAGTTCAGACAACGGCGTGTGGCTCATGGCTCACTTCGTGTCTGTCCAGTTTTTGCTCCACATGGTTTCCGACTCAGAGCAGGCAGAAATGATGCTGCTTCTCACCTCATTACTTGTTCTATGGAGAAGGTACTATAATGACTTGATGGTTTGAATGGTCCCAATAGGAGTCAGAGAAATCTTAACTTGTATAATGTTTTTTAGACTTCAGGTTTGTTCTCTATTTTTGTTTTTTTTTGGCCTCAGTTTTAATTCTGACAAGAAAACATAAAGAAGGAAACAGGCATCTCAACAGCCAAGCCTTGAACACTTAAAACTCATTAAAATACCCCCTCATCTTTGAGAGTTTCTGGAGTTTTGAAAATCTGCTTCAATTTTTTTAGTGATGCAAACTTTCTGCTTTATTTTTTTAACTATTATTTCTTCTGAATATTATTAAAAACTTTGTTTTTATTAGACCTATTATGATTGTAATGATTTCCAAATAAAAACCTGTAATTATATGGAAAAAATAAAAATAGTTTACAAAATATCTGATTGTGAATATGTTACTTTTGAATTTATACTTTGTCGTAATCATTTTGAAATAATTAAATGCTGTTATTGTTACAACATTTTCAGAAAAATCTCTTTATCTAAATTCTTTAAATCTAGATTTTTACCTCCACTACAAAGTTAAATATACCTCATATCAGATAAGATGATCCTTTGGGACATGATGACTAGAGATGATTAATCTGGTGTCTTTACTAGAACATTTTTTAAAAGCGTCCTTTATATATCTTTTATAACAAGAGTTTTATAGAAAGTTGTTTTGAGGTGCATACGATTGATTGACTTCAAGGCCGCTGAGCAGTTTGAGTCTAAGAGTTTTCTGCCTGCCTTCATGATAAAATTTAAAATATTTCACCTTCAGGAAGCTGAGCCTTAATTGGAGTAATACAGAATTGCTTTAAAAGACAAGGCAGGCACTGAATAAAAATTTAAAACTAGAAATTTATCTTTAGCGGTCTAAATTATTTTTGCCCAGTATGGTTTGTATTGCCATGAATCTTCTCTGGAAACTAGGAAAACAAGAATTCTTAAACAACAAAAATATGTGCATGAGGAGTCACTCTTTTAATTTCTTGTGCTTTATCACTCTCTGGAAATATTTGTACTTTAAAAGAGAAAAACATTTGTAGGACAAATGTTTTAACTTAGAGCTCTGACTCACATTTTGTCATGCAAAATTTGTTGTGTCATGTAAACAGGAGTAATAGTGGAAAGCAGGAGACACATGACCTTTTCAGAATCCTTTAGGAGCTGTCAGATCCAGGACTAGGTTCCAAGTAGGTCTGACAAGGTCACATACAACTGAGATGTATTTTACTATCAGAATTCTTGCTTCCAATTTTACTTGTGGAGCAAAAAATAATTAAACAGGTAAAAGCCTCGTTTTGAGGAAATTACTTAATTTCCATGTCAATTTGAGCAATAACTATTTTTGAAACTAAAGTCTGTATAATGGGGCTAATTATATGAAACTGTAGGGCTATTGTAATAATTTGGGATAAGTCAATAAATTACAAAATACTTCAAATTATATCAGGCACTCACTAAATGACAAAAGATAATAGCTTAATAAACATACTTGTGCTTTTAAAAAAACATGTTCTATTTTTTGTGCGAAACTATAAGAACAGTCATTGTGTTAAATGTTAAACTCTCAGTGACTTAGTTTTCTCAACAATCCTCTGAAGCAGACTCAATCATTATCCTAATTTTAAATATGAGGAATTTAAAGCTTAGAGATATTAACTTGACCATGGTCTCATGGCTGACCCTAACCCTAACCATGGAACTGAGTGTAAAACCAGGATTCTCTGACACAGAGTTCTTAACCAGGAGAGTAAATGGCCTCCAGTTTTGGCATCCATCTCTCACTGCTAACTGTAGAATTCATTTCCATGTCAGCTTCATTCTCTTTTGTAATGATACGTGAGGCTACGTCTTATAAATTCATACTTGCTCATTCTACATCAGATATGTAGTCATAATTTCTCTACTTACCAGATAAATAGGTGGCCACTTGCATTTCAGCATCCAAATCTCCCTACCTGTTGTGGAATGGGGTCGACTACATGATCCTGCAGTATAGCACGCTAGTCAGAGGAGGATTTAAGTTTCTAATTTGATGACTTCCTTTTCTCTAGGAAGACGTACATCTCACAGAGAAAGAAAATTCTCAATGAAGGAATTGAATAATTGGAGTATTTCACTCTAGGCGAGATGATGGCAGAATGACATTTGACAAAATGGCAAAATATTTTAGTACATCTTTTTTAGAAACCCCACGATTTTGACAGGAATTGTCAGACTACTTCTTTAAATATTTAAGTCGAGACAAGGAGCATTAAGGATAGAGATTCCATCAACCCAAAAGCAGGTGAACCCAACAGTGAAGTGGTAGTGGTCACACAGATTTCCCTGACCATTTGATGACACCAGCTGCTCTTTTGAAAGCCTTTGAAAGCATTCCTCTTTTAACCTCTTGGGATGTTTTCGATTTTGGCTATGGATATGTCTTGGCACAGAAATCTTGGGCTACAATTTATCTTTCTACTGGCAAGACAACCCTAACTCATGATACTCAGCTTGGATAATAGGGGATTATTGGCAGGGAGATGTCTGTGGTTGGCCTTTAAAAGCTTTTTCTTTTCCCATTTCATCAGTTGCTTGATTGTTTAAGGCACAAGGTAATATTTTATCCAACCCCCTTTCCTTTTGACCTAATCAAGCATTAAACTTTCTTTGGATACACTATTTGTATTCATGTCTAAAAGAAGCATAGCAGTTTTTATCAGTAACACAAGTGCATAAGGTAGTATGCCAAAAGTAATGGTGTGAAATAACTTCACTTTTCACCACCTGATGTTTTCTTATGACTCAGGAGCACCCGTGGGACTTTATAGTCTGTTCATCTTGTTTTAAGAAAATTCCACGAACAATCTTCTTTTTCAGCTCTGAACAGATTATTTTGAGTGTTAGTATTTCCTCAGCATACTAACACTTTTGCTGTTTATTCAAAATAACCTTAGTTAAGGGACCGAGACATTTAATTTCTATCAAAAGTTAAAATTTTATTTTATAGATTTATCATGTTGATTTCTGAAATTACAAAGCATGATGATGAGAGGGCATTTGAGATCTGGCTTATGTTATCATTTTGGCTCAAATAAACTTATTAAAAAAAAGAAACAACAAAAACAAAGACGCAAGATGAAGCAAATCTGTGAAGACAATGCCTGGCATAAAAGAGTGAATGCATTTTTGTTAATGACATCTTGCATGATTTCATTGATACTCTGTACTTAGCTATCTTTTACTTATTTGGGACAAAGATTAACAATGTTTTTCAAAATTTATTATTTAGTTTTCATAATTGCATAAAGATTTGAAGAAAAAGAATTCTATACAATTTATTTTTTTCTTTCATTATTTGGACACCATACTACTCTCAGTTGGTTTATATTATCAGCAAATTAAGTAGATATATTTAAAAATATAATAATTTATGCATAAAATTGATGATTTAAATAACAAACATGCAAATAAACAAACAAGTAAACACTAATACTGAGGCTAATTTTTGTGTGTTTAATTTTTTTTCCATGTGTTTGTTTTGGTTGGATGCTTGACTTTTGTCTCTAATTTTTCCAGATTGACAGTTTTCTTTGTATTAGAGGGCAGTCGTATAATCTAACTCACCTGTCTGATATAGCATTTTACAATTTGTAGTGAAATAGGTCAGTTTTTATAGAGGCAGAGCAATTGATTGGGTGAGAATTGTGTTATTTTCGTGCTCTTAGACTGTTGATCTGTCATATGACAGTGTAATTTCTATACATAGGCAAGAAATTTATTGGATTTCCTCAGCTACTAAAGTAGGCAGAATATTAGAAATCTCTGAACACTGTATGAATACCATGTGAGAATATTAAATGATAAACTAATAAAGGATATTAAGTTCTTAAAAATAGCAAATAAAATATTCTTTTAGAAATTTTCTCAAAATTGGACAATTGAAGTCAATCATTATATTGACACAGAACATCATTTCTGAAATAATCAATTTTAGACAATTTTAAGAATGTGTCTTTTCTCTTAACAAAATGTCTTCATGTTTTGGATTGAAGATGGATTAATTTACAAGTAACCACTTCATAAAATTATAATAGGTAATAGTCCATGATTGTTTGGTGTTGTATAAGTACTGTGTTTATTTTAATATCATCATGAGGCCTCTATTTTCTTACAAAAAAGACACATAGTCATTAGTAAATAGTTATCAAATTTAAGGAAAAAAGTAAATCAGCCCTCACTTAACATTTTCCTTCTAGCAAGCTTCTTGAAGCATGAGTATCTTAGTTTACAAGGATGTAGAGGAAACAAATGACATAAAAAGTACTTTCATGTTACTTTCCTGAATTGTTGTCACAAGTATTCTCCAAGATCCAATTAAAAAAAACACACACACAATTATTTTGTATTACAAAAATGGCTACTAAAAATATCTGAAACATAAATGAAACATTTTATAGTTCTCAAATTAAAAACATAAGCTATATTAATAAACTTTACTTTCATTAGTATAGGGAGAAAATTATATTCTACTCACTGATTAAAGATGCAGTTGTTATAATCTAATTTTGGGAAATTTTGAGAATTTAACCAGTAGACTCAGGCAAAGCTGAAACTAATAAATACAGATATCTAATGCACATTATAAAATAACCTAATAATACGAAAGAGGAAAACATAACCAATCATTCCTAGGCATTGTGATAGAATTTCAGTGGAAAATAGGAGACTCATTTAGTTTAACCTTTTGGTACTTGACTTAGGCTGACTGGATAGTAGGCAATGATATTTTGGTTTACATCTGTGGAGAAGAGTCACAAGCAGCTGAAGTGTCGAGAGTAAGGGACACTTTATTGCTTACAAGGGGAATGAGTAGAAAAATATTTAGGAATAAAAAATTCAGATTTATAATTAGGAAAATGGAGATCTCCAGATCTACCTGGATCACTTTCTCTGGTATAAACCTATTCCACAGCTGCTGTGGGAGCTGACTGATAACCACCAGTCACCATCTACTCCACCTCATCACCCCAATCTCCCAACTGTGGTCACTGCTTACTGTAATGCTTTGACTAAATTAATCCATAATTTTATCCAAAAGTAATTTGTTTTGTCCTTATTACTGCGAATACTTTAGCTATTTGTTGCTTAGATACCATTAAGACACAGGTACAATCACTAGATTTCTCAAACTTTTATATTTTTCCTTAACAAGTATAATTCAAACCATTTGAAAGATAAGATAAATTAGCAAAAGTACAATCTAAAGAATAGATTTCCCAATTAAAAGTTATTGGAACTTAATTAGAAAATGTTTACATAGCAAAACTTCCTTCTATTCTTCCTTTGTAGAAATATCTACTCACAAAACTACATTTTCAATTTAACAAATGTCTTTCTATATCTATGACATATATATATATATATATATATATATACACATACATATATATATATGTAAGTATATATATATGTACATAATTTTCAGCAACTTTTATCTAATAATTAGCTAAAAAACTTATCTGACCTTCTGAACACAGGGGTAGAAATAGTACAATTAGAAATGAATAAAAAATTGTTTACCAAGTGCCTACAGAGATTCAAAGACTTTTGAGAGCAGGTTTTTAAAATTTGTAAGTAAATTCTTTTTTATTTCTATTATTAAAATTAATAACTAATATATTTAAGTATAGAGAACACTTTATTATTTTTTTAAGTTTAAGCGATGTAAAACTTATGCAAGTTGTAAATGGTCCACAACTGGAATGAGTGTGCTTGAACTACGTGCTTAAGATATTTTCAACTTATGATGGGTTTATTGGCACATAACCCCATAAGCAGTTAAGGAGCATTTGTACTCTGCCATTATATGTTCAGGTGGAAATAATAACTTATTCATCTCATCACAGTGAAATAATTCTTAGATAATATTAATATATTTGTTGCTCTGTTCCTCTCAGTTTCTACTGTTAGAATCTTGTAAGGAAATTTTAGTGATGCCTGGATAGTATTTTAGTGCTATTTTATAATTCTCATGGTAGCCATTTATTCATGCACTATGCAATTTATTTCGTAAATTACTGAGCCCTCATTGTGGGCAGCACTTTGCAACAGGCATTCTGGAGCAGAGAAAAGTGAACAATTTAGAATGTAAATGTTCAGTGAGCTTACAAACAATGAAGACAGAAAAGCTGCATATAAATTGTCTATATACCATAAGGTAATAAGATGTATAGACAAATGGATGACTACAACCATGTGGGACCGAGTAAGATGTGAGGAAGGTGACATTTAAACTTTACTTTGAAATAAAAATGATAATTGAACAGTTAGGAAAGGAGGACAAATCAGATGGAAGGGATACTGTAAACAAATATATAAAAGCTAAGAAATACAAAGCACTTGAGGGAATAGACTAATAAGTAGTTGCATGAAGGAGAAAAAGGGGCAAGTTAAAATAGTATATTGTGATCAGGTAATAGTAGATTTTAAACACCAGCCTGTGATCAATCACTTTACATCATAGAAATTGAAGAGCTATTAAAAATGTTTTAAAAAGGCATGTTAAGGTCAAGCTATGGTTTTTTTCTTTAGAGATTCAGGTATAGAGTGGATCATGTGGTGTGGATCTTGCAGTCAGGGTGAATAGGCTCTTTTAAGAGTCTTAGGAAGAGAAATGGCAGTTGAATTAGAATAGTTACACTGGAAATGTGCAGGAGAAGACAGATGAGCAAAATATTGCAGAGATAAAATCAATATGTCTTGGAAACTAGATGGATATTGGAAAGGCAAAGGCAGGAGAGAACAAAGTCAATGATCGATTTGGTATTATAATCCTAGGCAGCTTGGAATTGTAAAATAATTAGTAAAAATATGTATTTAAGTAGCGGTATATAGGATGCGACGAATGATGAGTAAAAACTAAAGCATAAAAGTGTTTTTGACGTGAGGGGTATAAGCAGCAGATCCCCGCCCTGGCTGATTGTCACTTATCAGAAAGCCACACAACACTACCATGACCCCCTCCTTGGGTTTGACTAATTTGCTAGAGCAGCTCACAGAACTCAGAGAAACATTTTACTTCTAGATCACTACTTTATTAAAGGATTTAATTCAGGAACAGCCAGATAGAGGAGATGCACAGGGCAGGGTTTGGGGAAAGGGTGCAGAGCTGCTATGCCTTCTCCCAGCCTGACACTCCTCCTCGATCTCCATGCGTTCACCAGCCTGAAAGCCCTTTAAGCCAGGTCATTCTGGGTTTTTATGGAGGCTTCATGCTTCATTATGCATGCACGATTGACCTTGAAGACTGAATCCCACCTCTAGTCCCTCTCCCCTCCCCAGAAACCAGGGGGTGGTACTGGAGTTCCAACCCTCTAATCTCTTGGTTGATTTTCTTGGCTGCGGACCTCCGTCTTCACTGTGCTTTCCCAATGTCATCTCATCCACATAACAAAAGACACCTTTATTGCTCTCACTCTCATCTCTCAGGAAATTCTGAAGGTTTTAGGAGCTCTGTGCCAGGAACAGTGGATGAAGACCAAGTATCCATCTCTTATTGTAAATCACAATATCACACAAGCCATAGGAAACATGGAGGGTCTGGGGCTTCTGGGAGTCATCTTCCTCCCCAACATATAAGAATGTCTGCCTGAGAATCACTGCGACACAGAAGAAAGCAGAGCCACGCGTGGAGAGAAGTGTTCATGATGGTACAGTTCACCCACCTAGGTCCAGCCACGCATCAAGCCAGTGTACACACAGGCTTGTCCACTACACGAGCCAATACGTTTCCTTTCCTGCTGTAGTTGGATTTTGGTCACTTGTAGTACCAAGAACCTGACTGATGCATAGAGAAGAGAATCCTCTGGTGCTGATGGGGGTACGGTTGAAGAGCTGATCATGCAGATGTATATGTAGAGAAGATGAATTTATAGAGGAAGGTCATACAGAGTTGAGGAGCAGTGAAGGCAGGAGTGGTGGATGGGGCAGGGCAGGTGCTGAGAGAGCTTTAGGGTAGCATGCTCTGGCTGGAGGTGAAGAAATTTCACTTAATGATCAGTTTTAGTTGGGGTTTTGAAGTTTGTGGGAGGAATGAATGTGAATGGAGGAGAAATTTTATTGGAGTGAGGAATCTAAGGAACTACATGGCTCAGCTTTTTTGATAGGTTATCACACTCCTTTTTACTCCGTTACAATATCTTGACTCCAACAAGTCACCCAGACTGTTTTTGTCTGTTGCTCCTTATGTCTTTGTTGCCATTTTCATTTAACATACTCTTTTTTTTTATTAATTATTGTTGTATCATTTGAAAACATTTAAGCCTTCAGACGTTTAAATAGTATCTCTGTCCCTTTGTTCTCCCCAGCCCTGCCTGTTCTGATTTTCTTCCTGTCTACCCATTCTTTCCCAATTTTCCTCCTGTTTCTCACCCGCAGCCCACTCTTTATTAGTGCCTTCTGTTCTTTGATCTCTAACTCTTTTTTCTTTTTATTGCATGCAGTGTTCTGAGAAATGTCACCCTTTCGGTGACTTCAATTATCCTGCATAAATTGGGGACCATAAGAGGTCTCAGTCTGTTTTATAAATGCTATTCCTATATTTGAAATACCATTCCACATCGCTGCCTGAATGTCCCATAGTTATCTCACCATGTAAACATCCTAAACTGTATTTCTCACAGTGTTTTTGGTGTTTGTCACATATGTCTCCTCCTCTTCATTCTCCCACTCTGGTCAAGTTGTCTGACATCAAGAATTTCACATGTGAATGATTAAACACTTCCTCAGGTTTACCTGGAATCATTTCTAAGATGATCGTACTAGCACACAGCATTTAGATACTTCCCTGATTGAAATTCTTCAATGCTTGATAATCTGGAGAATAAAGTCTCACCTTCTCAATTTGTCTCTTAGTGCTCTAATTCCTGCTTGACTTTCTGGTTTTATAAAATACTCCTCGCAGCTCTCAGAACGGTTCATGTTCTCTCATTTCAGTATCAATTGCCCTTTGCTGTCCACTTCCCTGATACTTATCACCACTTTTACACAAGCCCAGTTTAGTTGTCATTTTCAGGAAATCTAGTAACGTTCTCTATCCAGAGAGGGAAAGGTTTCCCACTTATGTGTGTCTTAATATGATGTGAGCACTGACAGCCCACACTAGTCTATAGCATTTTGAGAGCTGCTTGTTTTTGTAGCCTCAGAGCCTTGGCAAAATGCCAGATGGTCATTCAGCATTGAAAAAAAAGGAAGAAGGAATAAAGGTGGGGAGGGGATGAGGGAGGAAAGAGGAAAAGCAGATGATGTTAGGCACTTTGATGAGAATATCTAATTATCCGAATTAGGTAACTGTGTGTAGTATGTAGAGAACTGTGACCCTAAACATGCTTTCTTTTCGCGTAGCTGACATAGTTTCAGTTAAAAACAAAACAAAACAAAACCACAGAGTGCTTGTGGTCGGATTCCATCTCAGAAGCTTTTTACAGTTTGGCTCTGATACTACCTTAAGCAAGTTACGCATTCCCTCTGTGCCTCAGTTTCCTCATAATTAAAATTATAAACATAATAGTGCATAACTTACAAGATTAAGAGCATAAAAAAGTTTGTATTATAAAGTACTTACAAGAGTGTTTGACACGTGGAAACCCTAAATGGATTTAGTCAATAAACATAGGAATCGATATTGGGAAATGCATTGTAGACTCTCTATAACTATTCATTTTGTGTGAGTGTGAGAGTCCATAGTGAACTACAATATTATTAGCCACTGACAGAAATATATTTTAGTATAAAAGTCTTATACTCCATGGAAGGCAAAATTAACACCTAAAATATTCTATACTAAAAAATTTATCAACATTAGGACGTTTATTGTATTTTAAATATGAAGAAATATTTGATTTCAAAGATAATGATTTGACTTTGCATATTAAATGTCTCCTTCCACATAGAAGCATAAAGAGAATGTTATTTAACGCTGTTCTCTTGTGTGCCCTTCAGATTCTTTGCCTTATAATTGGGGGTGACATTTTTGTAATCTTTTCTGCTACCAACAGAATTGGCTTTACAACTTATAAATTAAAGTGTGTTCGCACCTTTATTTCAATTAATTTAAGTGCAAGCCAAGAGTTTTATCAAGCTCTTGTAAGCCTGAGCTCTCATTTCTATGAAGACTATGTCTCACGGGCTGTGCTTTTCAGCTTTGTTTGATGTCATTTCTAGTTAAATTGTTCCATAGCTGCTTAGATCTGCCTTTGAATGTAGTCCTGGGACTAGGCATACTAGTGGGTCTGTACTTCCACAATTACTGAGGAAACTACAAAGACGACTTGTACAGTTTTTCTATAGGCTTCAGGAAGTGATTGCTCTTCATGTTTGAAGAATGTATTTAAATCGAAATGGTGAAAATGGCATAAACTATCTGAAGCATGTTTTGAACAACCAACACAGCTACATAAATCAGTTTGGACTCATAGACAGAGGATACAAAGGAATTTGACTTCAGATAGAAGGAAAATAATCTAAAGACAGGAAATAATTTTAATTAAATTGAAAATGTAAATCAAAATTAACCTTGTGCTTGTATGGCATCTCATGCCTATCAAGCCTTAGACAATAGCCAAATTCCAAAAATCTGGTAGAACTTTATGGCACAAGATTTCTTCTGCTCAAGGCTGAATATCTTTGTTCAAGGCTGAACATCTTTGTCTTTTCTAACTGCATTGATAATAACACAATTATAAATTCAAACCTCAAGTAAAGTGTTTACATTTTTACTTTGAAAAGTTTGATAGTTGAATGAATGTGGCTAAAAATGATAACAATATGATAGATAAGTAATAACCTAATATGAAGAAAAGAAAGATTATTCCTACTGATTATTTTGATAATTTTATCCTGTACTCTTGCTTTTAGTTACTTTTATTACATTATATTGAAAATGTGAGTCTGAATTAAAGATTAATATATACTTTGATTGCTACAGTGTTAAGGAGTACTATTTAATTTTTAAAATTATGACATTATAAGTATTTTTTTTAGAGAATTTGACTTTTTAAAATATGGAGAAAATACACTTAAATAAATGTGAAAATATAGATTTCCAGGAAAATAGATGGAGGAATGATGAGAGAGTGAATGTGTACTATATTAAAAAGAAAGTAAAATGATGGAATAAAGAGACAGGTAAAGGATACTGGACAGAAAGAAGAATAAAGAAGGCAAGGAAAATATAGGAGAGAAATAAAAATAGCTATGTCAAAACAGCAAGTTATAATCTGAGTGGAAGTAGTATTTATAATTCTTTTTTTTTTTTTGGTATTATATTAGGTTTTTGGGATAGTAAGCATCTCCTGTTGCTTTTAGAACTCAATTAATGTTATAGAAATGCTTCAAAATTTATCTCCAAAATCCATTTCCCTTCCAGGCTCTAGCCCTTTCCCTCTTGTGTCATGGAAATTGTGATGACATTTTGTCACTAGATTTTTGAGGAATTGTTTTGTCATGACTTTTTGTTTCATTGAAATTCATAACATCTAACCTGAGTTGGGTCTCCTGTGCTAAACAGTGTTCTTTTTGTTCAGACATAAATAAATCTCTATAAATGTCTAAACTGTAGGCATTGGGTGATTTCACCTCTCTAAAGGCCTAGACGGTCACTGTCTCACTGTTAGAGTTAACCTTTTCTTTTAATTTACAAATAACCAAACCATCTAATGTGAACTTTTTAAATATTTCTACTTATCCATGCCAAAATTTCTCTGCACATTTTCATGATTTTTGTGATTATTCCTATTTTTAAGGAGCAAGTCATCATTCCCCTTTTCAAATTAACATCTTCCTGCCCTCCCCAACCATGATACCTTTGTCTGTTCTGGTGATCTCTTACCCTTACATTCCCTTGATCTTGTTCCATTAATCATTTCCTCTTTGATTCTTTCATCTTTTAATTCCTTATCTATGTACTCCTTTCCTGTGACTCTTTGCCAAGACTTTCAATCATGGTTAGTTGTAAAATATATTCAAATACCTTTAATCCTGCCACCTGATCAATCTCTTATTCCTCAAGTGTGTCTGCAAAATTATTTCCACATCTTTGCAATTCAGATAATTGAAATCTTGCCTCTACACTACCTTAAGTTTATTATTATATCATAAGGTAGTATGCTATATGCTCTTTATACTTTAAAGAGTAAAAAAAGAAAAGTACCTTTCCTCAAAGAGTTTATGATCTGCTGGGAATCTATTCAGATCTTAATTCTATCACCATGTAATCTAGGCAAATAACTGTAATTTAAACTTGTTTCCTTAGCTGGAAATTATACTAAATATATGTCAATACGATTACTTTCTGGTTGTAAAATATTATCATTTTCAAGATTCTTTGTATAGAAAATTATTGTCCAGTGGACAGAAACGCATACATCATTTATAACAATTTGATTCCAAGTAGGAAATTAGTAACTGATGGCTCACATTCAAATACTGGGCTCTGGATTCACAGCCAAATTGCTTCATAAAACAATGAAAATTAACCTCAAACACTGATGGAGTAAATCTCCAATAAGTAGGAAATGCAGTGGCCAATAGCAAAATACAGGTTTTAACATTTTGTAAACATATTATTTTGAGTTAGTCAACTGGTTATGAACTACATATAGAAAAAAGTATTATGTGAGGATTTGAAAAGCTCTATTATCTGTTAAAGATTCTTCTTTGGAAGTCTTATTAAGTTGGGCCTGCAAATTAAAACACGTTCAAAATATGGCCCTTCAAGACTAAAGGAGCCCCACTGCATTGTAAACTACATGTTACAAGGAAGAGCCATTCACTCTGTGTTCATTCCCATACAAAAACACTTGCATGGGGCAGTATCATGATTGTATTAGTAGTACACACAGGTTTCCTGCTTCATGAATTGGAATAAAAAGAGATTTCATGTGGTGTTTTTTCATGAGGAAAGAGCAAACCTTCTGTCCTATAACTGAACTGCCTGCAATTCTTGGCACACACCACACTTTAGTCTTCATATTTGCTTTCTATTTTCATAGCGATGGGAAAGGAATGTGATCCTCAGCACTCAGCCATCATCCTGCCCTCTGTGGCCATAGCCTTTGACTCAGGCCCAAGTTCGCCATGACTTATTTCTGCATAGGTCCTGAGATGCAGCCAGCCCACTTGGTGATACTTTCACCCTTACTTAGCTCATTTCAAATAAAGGAATTCTCAGTTTCTCCTTCCAAAATCCTTCTAATTTCAGCATGAAAGCTTTTAAAATAAAACTACTGTCATGTCAGTGACCAAAGACAAAATATATTTTTCCCAGTTCCCTGATTCTGGCTTGACTAGTAAGCTTTGTCGAGCCCTGTCTGCTCTTCAGTTGTATTCACAAAGCTATTACCCAATCTGGCAATATTTTCTCAAGAAATTTCTGAATAGTACACACACTTTTTTTATGGCAGCAAATGATTCACTGTTTTCATTAATGCATTATGGAGTAAATCCCCAACATACGTGTTTAAATGCTTGCCTTGTTTGGTCTTAAATTGTTAGAATTGTTTGTGACTAACAGTGAGTCAAAGGGAGTGCTGCAAAGTTTGGGGATGGTGGCTTTGTCTTTTCTGTTCTCCTTTTATGGTTTTGTTTTCCTGTTTACTGTATGCATTTTTCTGCCCCCCACCCCCCGCAACCTCCTACCCCAACCCGCCCTTGGTGGGTTTTTATAATAGTGTGGGTAGTCAGGCTTCAAATACGTAAACTATAATTTCCTAGTTTTCTCCCAAGCACTGCTTTCGTAATGAAATTCATGACGTTGTAGAAATAAATGGCAATGAAAACACATAAACTCACCTTACTTTTAACAAGAGTTTATAGCTTGCTTACTCTAATGGTTTCTCAAATTTGATGCATCAGAATAACCTAGAAGGGCTTGTGGGCCTCACCCCAGCGTTTCTGTAGTTCTGGGAGTCAGGCCTGAAAATCTGAATTTTTAATAACTTCTTTCATGCTGCTGCTAGAGCAGACTTTGGAAATCATCTCTGTAGAACATGAAAAAATATTTTACCCTAGTCGATTTGTTCAAATGAGATATGAGCTATCATTTACTGAAGAGGACACAATGGGCGGGATATTTGAGAAATAGCTGTGCCCTTCTCTTAAAACAATCTACTTTCCTTGAGCTTAGCCCTTGTGTTCTGTAAATAACAGTTGAAATGAAGGAGCTGTCATATTTCTGACCACTCTTGAAGCTTACCAAGGTCAATTTCATTTCCTATATCACTTAAAATACAATTCTACTTACAATTGCTTAGCGCAGCTGAGTGAAAAAATTTTAAATGTACATAATACTTTTTGACACTGGGAAATAAGAAGCTCTGAAAATAAGGTTGATAAACCGCTAAAGAAGTCTTTCCTTAAATGGTCACAGTCTGCCAAGAGCTGATAAGAGAAAAGGATCCTGTGGGGACAATGACAAGAAACTTATAGCCATCATACTCATGTCAGTCCTGGGTGAGAAAACAAGTAGAATTCCAGACGGATTCAGAACAAACACTACAAGTCAGAGACTATCCCCAAACCTCCTTTCAGCATCTTTTGAAAGACAATGAAGGGGAGTACAAAGGACATTGGGCAACTCCACACTGATAGTTACATTGTGCCTTTTCTTTTGTCTTCCTTCTCTGGATCTCAAGTTAAATGTGTCTTCAGTAAAAATTTTCTCTATGGAACATATCATTTCATTTCCAATATAAAATGCTCAAAAAGAGACTGAGGCAGAGCAAGGGTAAGTTAATTATTGAAATTATGTGTTAATTATGGTGAATTATTTTAGAGTGATGAAGTAGTGCTTAGCAGATTTCTGTTGTGTCTTTATAGACTCTGTTCCAAAGAGCTTGGAAGCTCTTTATGGTAAAAGGATATTGTCAGATGAAGTTAAAATAAGTCATCATAGATTCACAGGTCCACAGGTATGAAAATACGGTTAATTATTCCTTATAGAATACCAAAATGTATTTTTATGAACTGTTGCATTAAAAGTATCTCAGATTTCTTCTTATTTTGACATTAAAATAATTAATTAAAAAATTGAGTTACATAACAAAGTTTGATGCGACTTTTCATACAAAGTAGTTAAAATGAATAGCAGTAGGTAATGAATTAATTGGTGTTTGTGAAGTATAGGACCCCAGAGTTTAAAATTTGTTAAAAGTAATTGCATAGCAAAGGTTGATAAGGGATACAAGCTAATGACACTAATAGATCTTAATCATCGGGATAGTGCTGTGTTTAAGACACTCTTCTAAATACCTTACATAGATTATATAATTTAACCTTCCTTTCCCCTGCAAAAAGACATAATAACTAGGTCTGTATCACAATTCACACTCAACAGACAAAAGAAAATTTTCTTGGGCTGCCATGCATTACTTTCTAGGTTGTAAACTACATAAAAGATGGCATCCCATGAAGCTGGTGCAATCTTAGTTTTGTGGAAGTCAAATAATTTGACAAAACTTGTGCAAATACTAAATGTTGATGCTACAAATTGAACCCATTCTTATTCTTTTAATTTATATTAATGAAAGATTTTATTATTGCTTCAAGACCATTTATATGTCTAAGCAAATTTATCTTGTTGAAAAAAATAACTTAGCTGTAGTGAGTCTGCCTAGGTGGAATTTTACCAAAGTTGGCCAAAAAGATGTTGAAACAAAGTGGGCGAGGTGGACATAGATCTTTATAGTAGATGCAAATTTATGTGATATAGAAGCATCCTGCTTAGTTTACATACAAAAATTATCAAGAAAGAATGCAGCATGTCATGAAATTATAAGTAAGAGATGCAGGGTGAGATAGCTCAGTGACAGTAACTTTTTTTCTGAATATCCATGAAATGAGAGGAAATAAAGGATCCCTGAAATAGAAGCGTGAATATTGATTTTTAAAATGTTTTTCTTATTATCACTAACTTCCTTTTCCTGTTCCAAATTGTGAAATAGTATTTGCGTTTGTATTCTTCTAAATATTGTCATTCAGAATTCACTACTTAACTTGTCAATAGTAAAAAGAGTTTCTGTGAGGACTTGATCAAGTCAGTGGATGGTGTGAGAATTAAACTGGTTTCCTGGAAAGAAAAATTAGAGCAATATTTTCAGAGGGTGAGTGTCTCTCTTGGTGCTGCTGCGATGCCTGGGCCTAGCTTTACTCACTGATTTGCACATGCTCTGAACCAAATTGTCAATCTCTAGATACCTCCTACCCAGGAGGGAGTGAATTAAAGAGAGAACATTTAAAAGCACATTTATTTTTTTTTTCTTTAAAATTATTTCAGTGGCATAGGATAAGAAGAAAAGGATAAGAGTCATGTGGGTACAAAAAATTTATTCAGAAAAGATGTAGAGAAAAATAGAATAGCTTGAAAGCCAGTAAATTTGAATCAGCCCAGAAGCAGCATAAAGCTAGCAGAAGGGAGATGACAATGACTTAAGATAATAAAGAATATACTACATTCCATTAATAGCTAAGAAGTGGAAAATTATTTAAAATAAGGTAATGATAAAGGAAAACTTTTGCAATACAAAATGATAGGGCAAAATAAACTGATGTTAATTTAAAATCATGTGAAAAAGACTGACAAAATAGAGCTGTAACTTCCCTATCATGATTATCACATGGTATTGATTAGAAGTTGGAAAAATCTTCTGTTATGACATTGTATAAAATATTTGAAAAATTTAACTGTTGCTGAGTTAAGAAAAATCTCATTATATTTTTATAATTTCAAAATGAGGATAGTTTATTCAGATAGTAAACATAATCATTGCATAATTTTTAAAAGATACCTTTATATAGCCAAATGAAAACATGCAGATAAAAATTGCTTTCTTTCAAGTGAACATTACAATTTCTAACTACTTAATTTAATGCCCAGAACTGATTACAGCATTTCTTCATTTCCTAACTATAAATTTAATAGCAGTAATTTTTCTTTGAAAAAGTAATATTAAAGTAGAAAATATTGGCATTGGTCTAAAGGGAGCTTTTATACATCTAAGAGTAATTGTCAGAAGTAATTAGTCTGCATCTTAGTTAAGGTTTACTGACAGAAGCAAAGAAGAATGAACAAATTATTTTCTAATACCTACTACACACATGAATCATTAAACAAATATACATATTTTACCATTATGTAAGAAATGTAGAGGGGGTGGTATTTCTGATGTACTGAATAAAAATACAGATGCCAAATATATAAGTAAAATACAGATTTTCATTCATTTATTTATTCATTCAATATACTTAGGGAATAGCTAATATGGCCTTTTTCTCATAAAATTGACATTAATTAAATTTTCTTGGAAAGAGTATGTAGAAGTTCAGAGAGAGGCAGTTGATTAAAGACATGAAAAGGAATAACAGAGCACAGTTGAGATTGGAGATGTAATTGGTACTCTAAAATAAAGGTATTTAATCTAGAGGCATTCAGCAGTCTTTTAGTAGCAGTAAAGATTGTGTATAATTTACTGCATGAATTTAAGGTTTAGCAGGACAGTAGGTGGTCCTAGAAGTTTCATGTGCATTTAAATTGCAAAAAGATTGTAAGAGAAGATGTCCTTTAACTAATAATGTGAAATTTTCTCATCAAAAAGGTAAATAGAAAAATTAAAACCAGCAAACTCTACTAAAAAATAATAAAGGTAGGAGAATCAGATGAAGACATTTAAAATACTAAAAATCGTTAGAGATATTCAAGAGAAAGATTATTATCTCCATTTTCAATATTGTAGAAAACTTAATGTAAAAAAAAAATACCCACTGGATTTGTCAAACAGTAGAAAACTGTCATTAGAGATATTCCTGAAATTGCACAAATGAAAAGCGGATTGTAGAGGGTTAAAAAGTGAGCAGCAGGTAAGCTGGTGGAAAGAGAAGCACAAAGAGGCAATCTTTTCCAACTCAACAGAATGTATATATCTATGACAAACTGAGTGCACAAATTAGGTGATGCCAGGCAAAATCTCTCAGATGTCACATTTCCATCTTTGAACTTCAGCCAAGTCAGGACTAAGTCAGAAGGAAACTCTGTGCATAAGAAGAAATTAATTGGTTCTACTCAATTAACACTGGTGGTGAGAAAAGTTCCACTTTTTTTACTGCTGTAAAACTCACATGACATAAACTATTTTAAACTGAACAATTCGGTGGCATTTAGTACATTCACAGTATTGTGTAACAAAAGGCCTCACTTTTAATAAGCATATTTTAAAACATAAAACCAAACTGCTTGAAGAAATCAGATTGAGAAAGCGTTTGACTCTAGAGGATATACAAGCAAAAAGAAACAAAAACAAAAATCTGAAATAGGTATTGGAATAGGTCCATTTTTTTGTTGACTAATGGCCTTATGTTGTCTACAATATCTAAGGACGTGCTACTCCAGCTAATCAAGGGTGTGGTAAAGCTGTGGTTTTCATGTTTTATGTCTCCTTAGAGCTGTGTGCATGATTTTCCAAGTCCAGTCACATCTTAGAGTTATAAATAATTTAGAGAATGTTAGGTTTTTTGTGGGTTTGTTTGTTTGTTTGTTTTGTTTTCTCTAACAGTGCAAATATCTCTTTTACAGCAGGCTACTGAAACATTTAAAAAATAATTTTAAAAAAGCTTTATAAACTGATTTCCCTAAACCTGTGATTAGGATTATATTTGAGTAAATGAAAGCTCGAGAAAGGATTTTGGTGTTTGGAGAAATTTGAGTGAAGGGAAAGAACTGCCACATGCAAATGATGAGATTAGATCTCTTTGGTTGTTGTGGGAGAGGACAGAGAGACTAGCAGAGACATATGGAAAAGAGATGAGGGGACATGAGGACTGAGGACGCAAAAGTCATAAAGGAGACACAGATGTGAGGAGTCCAGCTGCTGATTTCCTTTAATAGGAGGACTTAGGGAAGTATTTACACTGCTTTCTTTCATTAAAACACAATGACCTAAACTGAGTCAGATAGTCTCCTTTCTGCTAGAAGCATTAGATCATAGACCAAATGAAACTCTAAAAATAATATCTAACCAAATTCAAAGGAATGAAAGGAAAGATTCAAAGAGAAGCACAAAGCATGATAAAAATCACGGTGGTGTGCAGCAGTAGCCCTACAGCCCATGATGACTTCTTCCCTGTGTTTAGGCCTATAAAGGCTGGCACCTAGCCTTCTGACCCACACAGGAAGACAAGAGATGGCCTCAGGCTGTGGAAGAGGCTTAAACTCTACTTCCTAAGCCCGCATCAAATACTGCTTAGAATTTATTTCATAGAGATTCTCCATCCATTACAAGTAAACTAGAAAAACCCTCCACAGAAACAGAGATGTGACCATAAAGTTTCTGCTCTGTCTAGAGTCTTGAGTATAAAGGTAAAATATATATCTGGGGCAAAAAAATCAAAGCCTTGGGGCCAAATGCATCTATACCTAGATTTCAATTTTATACCTAGATTTCAATTTTATAATAGTTACTTCCAATTTTTTCCAAGAACGTTGAGTCCTATATAACATTGTCAGAAGGAAATTGAAAGAATATAATTAGATCCCCCCAAAAAAGAAGTTTGATAAAATTAGCTCATAAACTCAATTATAAAACATGAGAAGTGATTCTCCATGAAAGAGTTAATAGATATAAGAAATTGAAATTGACATTGAAATCTAAAATGATAGGATAATTAGAAAGTACTAAATACACTTGTTTAAATTATTGAAGACCTTAAAAAGAAAAGAGCAAATTTGAAAAAAAAAATACAACTTGTAAGTGGTATATGTTTAATGACTGAACTAAAAATGGAAAAATTAAAGAGATTAGACAGAACTACATAGAGAATTTATGAACTGAGAAATAGGTTTAAGGAAATCACCTAACATGGCACTCAAAAAGCTGAGCAGCTAGTGATAGTGACAGTCAGGGAGCATCAGAGATTTTCTGGGATATATGTGATCTTAGTCTGGAGACTAGTTTATGGGCATGTTCACTGTGTGGAAATCCATAGATATGTACAGATAAGAATGACTTACTTCTATAAAGGTTACAAAATGTTACATACAAGTATGCAAAATACAGAATATATAACATTTGAATTTGTAAGGGGGAAAAGATAATATAAAAAGTTCTATTAAGGTTAGAGAATTCAAAAATGGAATAAAAACTACAAGGAAAATAAACATGATGACTAGATATATAAAACAAAATAAAGTGATTGAAATAAGTCTAAATATAAATTTACCTATTTAAAAGATACAGAGAATGTTAGATTTAATAAAATAACAAATTTTATTTGAAAGAACTATACCTAAAACATAACTAAGAAAGCTTAAAATTCAAGAAATGGGAAAGGATCAAGCAGGTAGGTATTACACATATAGTAATATTAGTATATAATCAAATAGACTTTAATATAAGTACTTGTACAGAGATAAAGGGAGTCATTAATAATAAAAATAACAATTCATCAGATAGAAATTCAGCTATATACCTGAATTTGGTTGTTTTCCATTGTTCTGATTCTAAACGAAAAGAAAATGTTTATATTGTTCTATTTCTCTCCAACTTCCTGTTTTTAATTTTGCTGGAAGTGTGGATGGAATCTATGAATAGAATTTATGAGTAGAAAACAGCTGTTAGCACTGGAATGATAGAGTCCATTAACTGTCCTTACAATATGCATTGTGCGTAATTGCATGCTTCAAGCTTTAATTTAGGTTTAGAGTCTCTAAAAAAGTTTAGCAGTAAACACTAGACCACCAGGCACTAAAGCCCATGATGAATAACCAGTTTTGTCTTACACTTTAAATACTGCAAAGCTATTTATTCTTTAAAAGGAGGCAGAAAATAAAATTGTCTAATTACACCAGCTAAACATTATTTATACCGAGAAAAACTACTTGTTGGGGATTTCTCTAGCCGATTTTAAGATTGCGTTTGAGGCAAAGTAATGGCACCCCAAGTAATATGTCTGTTACTCAACTGGAATAACTGAAAAGGTGATCACTGAATTGGAGCTTACAATTCAGTTACACTTGGGTAAGGCAGATCTTCCTGAATAATGGGTGAGGGTAGTCTGTTATCAATGACATTTTAAAATCTAAATATTTTAAAAATACAAGATTTTACTATTATAAACTACTTAGTGTTATTGAGATAGTGATCTTAGGGTAGGTATGAAGACAGGCTTATTAAACCATTTGTAAATAGTATACAAGTTAACAAAAAAAATGCTGACGTGAGCTAACAATCTTTTATCTCTATCTTACTGGGGACTTTTTAAGTGCAATCAAGAACAAAGATTAAATTACAAACACATATGTTCCATCCACCAGAACTAACAGCTGTTAACATTTTATTACATTTAATTGCTGTATTTTCACTAAATAATTAAATATTATATAACGAAACTTTATCTTATCTCCTATTATTTTTCTACCCACCTCTATGTCCACAGTCACTGCTACCACAATAATCGGAAAGGTTAGGGATATAGATGAGGCTGGATTTAAGCAGGTTTGCGTGATTATTCGTTTTTGTTTTCCCTCAATGTAGTGTTCTATCATTCGTATCTGAAAGGAGGTTAAACATGCTTAAAATGCATTCAATACCTTTATAAAGTGAAAAAATTAATATGAAAATCTGTTTATGGATAGAGAAACTGGGAAAATGGCAGATAGCAATGGGAGGAAAGCCAGCCTTTATGTTATGTAACACTTTCCATAAGTAAATATTACATATTTGATTTATAAAGTGCCATATATATAAGTCTGTATATAAATATTTTGATTGCTAGATGACAGGGCTGGATGAAATAAATTTTAGCTGTAACATAAACTTAAAATTTTAATGAAAACGGAGGAATTATAGGAAACAATAAGCACTGTTTGCAAAAATGATTAAAAGTGATGACTAAAACCAACAAAGAAAGAATGATTCAACTCAGATCTCAAGATTATTGTGCCAATTTTAACATAACTATAGTATTTGTATCAATAAAAATGGCTATTTTCTTCTCCTGGAAATGAACCTGCACATCTAGGTGTCAGGTTTTAAAACTATCTATTCAAAAGCTAATTGAAGAGAGATATAACAAGTAATAAAAACAAAAACAAAACTTGGAAGAAAATTGATGTATAGAAAGGCTATGTAACTTTGAACATTGATTTTTATAGTTCCAATAATTTTATAAATGTAAGTTCTCATTTAAGTTTGATTACACTTCATGATACGATATGAGTACAGAGGGAGCATACAGAGTACACTATTTTGCCTACATAAAGCAGTGGAGGCATCTATAAAGGAAGAAATTGATCATCAATAATTGAACATGCCTTTAAATTCTAAATTATTGGTGGTGTGCATACATACAGTTGATTATACATATAATTTCAATCCTTGAAGTTTTCCATTTGATAAGTCATTATTTAGTAAATTGAGAGCATACTAATTCTGTATATACACAGGTATTGTGCAGTGCTGTGCATGTTGTTGGCATTTGTTATGTATTTCCTTGATAGACCTATTGTTTATTTCTTCACAGGTATGAATTGTAGCTTTATCATTAGTTGCCCTTGTTTTTAACCATTCAGCTTCATTGTGTCTCATTATTTTCTTCATGAACCAGGAAGTTATATCTCTAATGATAAAAGAACTCTTTGTTTCTTTTCCCTTGCTTTAGAAATTAGGTCATCTTGACATTTAGCAATCTGCTTAAATTATACTGACTGTACCTTGAGGAACAAATATCTGATAAGTAAAGTTATATCTTCATGTCCCAAGTAAAGGGATGCATTGCATGGTAAGTTCCAACTCAAGGAGAAGAAGGGAACATATTGCACTGATCGGATGAGTCTGAGAGAGACATCTGCTGGCTACATTTGAGCAGCTACTTTGGGAAATTTTTCCCAGAATTGGTAGTTCTGCTTTGTAACATACAATCAGGAGAAAGGGAAAAAAAATAAGATGTAGCAAGTGGATCTGACAACATTTCCAGATTTTAATTCACTCAAATAATGTTATCAACTAGGCTATAACTAGAAGTATACGAAAAGATACCTAGGTAGATGCATCGTAGACAAATGCTTTAGCAGTGCTTACTGACAGTGTCCTCCTTTAAAAAAAATAAATGGGTAGTAAAGTCATGTATAAAGTAATACTACAGTAATGGTAAATGATTATGAAACTAATGTATTTAGCTGTATAAAATTATTTATTATAAATCAAAAAGTGAAAAAAAATGCCAAGTAATAGAACATTTTATAACGTGTTATACTTGGATATTAAAATAAAATTTTTGAACCGTCACATCTTTATGTCATCTTTATATTGTAAGATCTTTCCACGTTTTGTCATTTGACTTTGTTCACATATTTATTCATATAAATGGTATCAAAATGCTAATAATTATTATGCAGATTTTTTGCTACAGCTACCACTCCTAAGAAGTGGGTATAATTTAATAATCATATCTGTGTATCACACACTACTTTATACATATGTTACTATGAAAAATCCATATAGACAGAAAATTCAATATCAAGGAATATAACAAGTTGAAGTAATTGAGTTTAAAAAAGGCAATGTCCGCTACGTGGGATGGAATGTCTGAAAGGGATTTTAGCCACTTGAAAAATCTTTCTCTTTTTATATGAGTTCAATGAAATAGCCAAGTGATTATATTTTTAGAATTGGTTTATTCCTTTGACCAGCTGTGTAAAAGACAGAAGATTGACTCACTCTCATTCGACAAATCTCTTTTGGCTCAAACTGTTGACTTCTCTGGGCATTTCATCTAAGTCTTTCTCCTATTGGCACTATTGCTTCAGTGCTTTTTCAGCTTCCCTCTGCACACGACTAGTGCTACATCAGTGACCTTTATTTTGTTTTAAAGCATTGTGTCCTTTTGTGCATGAGAGTAAGGACTAAAGGCATCTTCCTAAAACTTTTGCTGCTTTCTTGCATTCAGATAAGCTTACGTAGTGCCGATGCTTAAGGGCTGATGTAAGAAATACCAGTGTTTGGATACTAAAGCCTCTGAGAGAAGGCTTTAGTCCTCTCATCTGTTCAGTAACAAAAGTATGTCTTTGCATTTATACAGACTATGACTACACAATAGTTTCACATTTTAAAACGTTTTATTCTAATCATCTTACAGGTAGGTAGAATTTTTTTCTCCTGCCTTTATCTGATTTTCTTCCTTTTTTCCTTCACATTCAGATTATCATTAAATTAAAAAATATTTATCATATTTATTTTCTCTGTTGGAAAATATTCTGACCAAAAATAGAAACCAGTTATTTTCATTTCAGATAAGGAAATTGAGATTAAGAGAACATAAATGATTTCACCTGGGGCATGTGTATTTATTTATTTATTTATTTATTTATTTATTTATTTATTTTGTTTATTTATGTCTTTTTATCACCCAAGATGGCCCTCTATACTTTTTTATTTAACATTTCTTTTGAAAGATGTTCTCTATTCATTAAAGAAAACATAAACTTTCCCTGATAAATATATCAGGTTAAATTTAAAATTAGTGTTAATTTGCAATAACTATTCCATATCTCCAATTCAACTCTTCTCTAGTATTCATTATCTTACTAATATCCAGCTACTATCTACTGACATCTGTCCTTTCATTCTCTTCAGTAGTAATCTCAAATCTGTTCTGATTGTGCGACCAATTCTTAAAGACATCATCATTTGTATTCTCAGCATATTTCTGTTTACTTATTTGTTTGTTTGCTAAACTAGTACTATACAAATACATTTCTACATTATAAGACATATATTTCAAATTTTTGTTGATTAAACATATAATATAAACATAAAAACACATCTAAATGATTGTCATGCTATTCCAGTCGTTTCTGTATTTATAATTTGACCTAGATACAAACTGTTTATTTAGTAATATGTGAGATGGCAAAATAATTGACAATATACAAAGATAAGAAAGTGAGCAAAATACTTCCAGTACCTTACCTGACCCTTATTATTTCTTTGACAAAAGTTGAGGTATAGAACAATATGAATATACTGTTTTCATCATTCTAACATTTTATGCTTTCACTATCTGCTTTCTATTATAATGACTTTGTATACATTAATACTATCCATATTTTCATCTTTTTTTTAAAAGATAGTGACCAGTCTACTCTACTTCAACTTTGCTCCCTTTTATGTAGTATCCATTCTTTAATCAACACCCACATGTCTCGCTTCTTCTCTCACCATTCTTGCTCAGCCTGCTCTTACTACCAGATAAGTTCAGTTACACGTTTCTCTACTTTTAATTCTAAGCCGTAACTGGAGAGATGATTACAGAAAAATATTTACTTTTTGGTACTGCACCTGTATGGTCTTCACATTCACCTGGAACTTGTGCACATTTCACCATTAACCCTTTTCATGTATCTGCTGTTTTAAATTTTGTAGCTGTTATTTCACATATTTACCACTTTCCTCAAATTTTCTTTCTCATACCCCACTCTTTGTTGAAAACCTCGACTACTATTCACAGGGAAAATGGAGACCATTACATATCAACTTTAATTTGCCCATCTATTTAGCAAATATTTATTGTGCTCCTCTGTTTTGGATGTACTGCAGTGGAAAAAGTGTTGTTCTGAGCCCTTACAATTAGTTTGTCTAATTAGTGAGGAAGACTGATGTGGCAGACTCCTAGTTGTTCCCCGCCATCCCCCTTATTTATTATAATTAAATTTAACTAGCACAAGGCCATTTAATGGTGATTATGGATGCAGGGTACCATAACTGGTATTTTAAATTTATTTCACCTTTACTTTCTGATGTTTTATACAATATCAGTTGTCATTCTTAAAGGTCTATGAGAAACACATTAATGGGTAATGTGTAAAACCTAATGGATATTGAAAACTATGCCAAGTACTATGCATGGAGTATTTTGTTTAATGTTGGCTGCACACTCATGAGGATTTGGTGATCACTAAGTATGCAAGTCTGTGTAAATAGAACATGCAAAGCTGAGGTTTACAAGGGTTAAGTAACTAGCTTAAGGTCAAACATCCAGTAAATATGCGGATCTGCAGCATAAGAAAAGCTGGCCAAGAAGCACCTATGATTAATCTGACAAGAATAAGAATATTTTAGTATTACAGAACTTCTAAAATAGAAAATTTTCCTCGGCTGTATAGTCTAAAAAGTTAATGCTAAACAATCTCTTTCAGTTTTTTTATGGCTTACAAAGGCGCTTTAAATTAATAACAAAACTTCGAGGTGTCCTAAAAGGCTCAAAAAGTTATGGCCACTGTTTTCTCCCACCGACCTCATGTTGATCCACTGTCTCCCAGATGCCAGCCACATGGGCTCTTTGCCATGTTAGTTCAGTGACTGCGAAGTGATCTCTTCTATATAAAGTCTTTTGCATGTGATATCCAGAAATTAAGATATTAGAGACATAAAAATGATAATACCCTAGTACCCAATAAATATTTGCTTTTAAAGGCTCTGCCAATAAGGAAAAACTTGTCAAAACAGAGTGATTTTCAGTTTTATTAGTTATCGATCTATAGTTATAACATATTTCAGAATCTATCCTAAATATGGAGATCAATACAAATTAATTTCAGTGTATTTATTGAAAACAGTTTCATGACACAAATTTATTGCAAAATTTATGATTAGTGGGATAAAAATTAAATTATATGCCATGGTACAGGGTAGTCAATGCATTACAATCTAATGTGCTTGTCATGTCTCCAAGAAAAGAGAATGCAATAAATCATATTCAATATAAAATATTAATCAATGACACCTGTGTATTTTTTTATTATACAGTAAACTAAAACCATAGTAAAAGGGCAATGAGGGCATTTTTAAATTTGATAAAAAATGTTCTTCAAACAATTTCTAATATGTTTAAGCAGTTTGTGATGTCATTGTATTGTGATGTCTTACATGAAGATTGATGGAGCACAATTTAATCTTTATATATAGGCATGACTAGAGGGGAAATAGAAAAATTTCCTAGTTTATATGAACTGTGTAAATAGTGTAACTGAAGAATTCAGGCCAAATCACTTCATATTTAAATAAATAATCAATTCAGGTGATTTTCCCTTTTTTCCTCAATTTTGGATTAGAAAGCTGTGATGAATTCTTCCATCTCTTACAGTTCATTTTCTCTTCCCTATTTTTAGCTCTTCAAGTAGAATACGACTTGTCTCCAGTCTACATTCTTAGCCTATCCTTATATGACTACATTAGGTCTAATTGGATCTAAGCAGAAGTTATGTGTAGCTCTTGAGTGTCTTTATTTCTCCTGACTGGGGAAATAGCAGCATACCTCATGAAGAAAATGTGAGCATTAAAGAAGATAATTCATGTAAAACAGAATAAAATCAGATATTAGTTATTCTATTATTATTATCCATAATAGTCATTGATGAGTTAGTTTTTATGAAATATAGTTAAGTAAAAGGGTTAAATTAGTAGCTTGAAGGATTTCCTGTGCATTACAAAATCTGTTCCAGGTATGATTGATTCTGCATCTTCCAATAGTCAAAAGAAAGTAAAACTATGTGGCTTGTTTTATATTTTGTGTTCATGAGAAAGTGATGTGTTCTAAGGAGAGACATGAATTTTAAATACCTATATTTTAAAGTAATTTTTTCATGGACCTTTAATAAGTGGGTAGTAAGCTCTTCATCTATTTTCATCCTCTATAAGTATACTTTTAGATGAAACTTCATAGCTTAATAAGGTGAAATCAGTTCCATAGGTCAATGACAGCATACAGACAGTATAGTGGACCATGTAAGGACAGTGACCTAGTTTTGAATTCAGATTTGGCTTCAGCTACGAATCCCCAGGCAAGTGACTTACCTCAAGGAAACAGAAAGCCTTAGACTGCCTTGAAGACTGACCATACAAATTCTCAGTGTCCAAGGAAATTTAAAAAAATGGACTGAGATTATTTGCATTAGTCATTTATACCAGCTTTAGCAGCTAAGATTTTCAGAAAAGTCACAGGAATAAATTACTCTTCATAACAGCAAAGCAAATTTCTTAAGGCTAGAGAAATTTTCTGCAGAGATAATAGGTCCTCATTGGGAACTGGGGACTTGGAAAGCATGAAAATGCTGCATCATTCCGGATTGGTATGGTGGTCTTGGTATTTTTTCACTTATTTTTTCATTTAAGAAAATTCACATCATTATCTTTGTCATTTGACATCTTTTCATCAGCCTTTGCAACAACCTCAAAAATTGGTGTCAGAATACGAAATATCACAAAGATCCAGAACTCAAATGTTACTGTGATTAGGAGAAATTAGGGACAACAACAAAACCCTGGGATAAGAAAATCATACTAGAAAACTAGGGATGCACTCAGAACATTCTGAGCAAAGACCCTCTAAATATGTAGCAGGGATGAATGATTGATTCAGTGCGATACCACCATTTTTTCCCCCCAAGATTGGAAACAGCTAGCATACTGGATCAAAGATAAATGGTAGTCCAAAATAGTGACTTGTACATATCTCCTTTAGATTCTAGAGACCATTAGCTTTAACCAAAGAAGTAATGATGCTGGAGAGTTTCCGACAGAGACTGAAACCAAGAAGCACCAGGCCAGGAATCTAGTAGGTAAGCAAAGCAGAAACTAAAACTGTGGACCTTTACATTTGTGTGTATAAATACTTTGGGTGTTCATGTTAGAGATGTTGGCGGGTGAAAGGACCCCTGCGACCCCATCCTCTGTGGAATAAAAGTTTGTCATCTTCAGAGTACAGGATCTCAGGCATGATTTCATACTTGGACCATATATTTTTGAGTGTAGAGTAGGAAGTACTTCAGTGACAGAATCATCCTTGCTAAAATGTTTATAACAAGCAGTTTTACCCCCGAACTTCTCTTTGAATGATGTGAGTGAACACATGATACATGGCTACTTAGGGAGAGTGTGAGAGTAAATGTTTGCCTAATGTGTCAACGCGGTTTCACTATTACCAGAGTGATCCATGATTCTGACATATACTAGATTGACCTAAAGATATGGTGATCAAAAGGTTAACTAACTTTCTGCCTTCAGGCATGGCTGTGTTAAGGGGAAGATATTTTGCTGAGCAGGAACCAAAAGAGATAAGTTGGGGAGGCTGGAAATATGCCCAGCTTTTCCAATCCTGAAGTCCTTGGGAAAATTACTTTTTTTTTTCTTCCTTCATCCCCATGAGGTGTTTTGCTAACCATGGTTGTTACTAGGTTTTCTCTTAGGAAGGGGAAGACATAGGGCAAACTGCTGTGTCCAAGTGCAGAGAGAGAGACAGGTGCACATAGGGAGTCGCAGCCTCTGAGCAGAGACGGATGGGGGAAACCACTGCGGAAAACAGCGTGGGGAAGGAAAGGACGAGTTGTAATTGACAGTTGTTCCAAAGAACTTTCCTTTTATTTGTTTGTTTGTTTATTTATTTTTAATTAATTTTTCATGTTGACATTGGTTAATGGAATCCAGTAAGAAGTTTCAGCTGCACACTTTAACAGTAAAGCATATGTATATTTACACTGTGTGTTCACCTCCCATAGATTTCTTTCTGTCACCACATGTTTGACCCCCTTTCACCCCATTTACCTTCCCCCTTCCCCATACCCTCTGGTAACCACTAGTCTATAGTCCATGTCCATGAGTCTCTGTTTGTTTGTTGCATTTAGGTTTATATCCCACATATAAGTGATAGCATGTGATTTGAAAATCCTATTTTTTGTTTTAGTTCTATCTTAAATGGATTTTTTCCCCCCTGAAATCTCCAGAAATATGTCATTTTTCTATGTGAAATGTTCACTATTGCATAATCAAAGCTTGTATATAGTACCTCCAGTATCCAGAAGTATCTAAAAAGATAGGCTACCAATTTAACAAAATAATGAAAATAAAGATTATTTTGATGTGTAAAACTTTAAGAGATGTTATCATTTTATGTGGTATTATTCTGTTCTGATGATTTTATCATCCATAAAATATGGTGTGGCACCATGGGATGTGATAGAGTGGAGAGAACACAGAACCAGAGTTGGGAATCTGGTTCTAATCCTGGTTCTTTGGGAAGCAATTCAGTAGTTCCAGCCTTCATTTCCTTCAGTGGAACATGAGATGATAAAGCAAAAAGATTTTTTATTTTTCTCCAATTTCCAATATCATTTTTATCTAAGCATACACATGTTTTAAAATTATTGGCCAGTTTGCATGCACATTTTAGTTTTCGTTCTGTAAATAATGGCTCAAAAATCTCAGAAGATAATGGTGTTTGGCAGCTGATATTAAAAGGGAGAGAATCCATGGAAAAATACTGAAACATTTTGCTGATGTTCATTTTGGTCATGATGTGTTGGCTCATTCAGATTATAGAATTATTTCAAGGATCATAATTTATATAACATATTTATAAATATTTCACCTAAAAAACCCTATAAGTATATAATATCCATGTTAAAGCTTATGAGAATAAAATGTAGCATCTGCCTTTTAAAAGAGATCTTGCCGTTCTGAGGATATATTTCGAAAGGAAGCCTCTTTTTCCCTTGATAGCGATTATATTTATTCTTTCAGAATTTATTGAATACAAGATTGAAAGAAAATGGGTTAACCACTACGAAAAATGAAAGCAGAGCAGTTGTTCTATTTTCTTTTCCCTTAATCCTTTTGGGAGTTGGAAATGCACATAGAAAGATCTAGCATTGGCAGGAAGAACAAATGAATCAAAATTGAAACTCAAACCTACTGCCAGCAAAAAAGGGAGAGCGTCTGAATGCTCTTTTTCCTATGCAGTATTGGGGATTGCAAAAATTGGGTGTATGATGCAGTGGGATTGCTCTCAGTGGCTTCTTGGGGTATAGTGTAAGTCATTCTCATTTCTTCATTTGTTTTTCTCATCTGCGGAAAGCCTTTGGGAAGTAACTTCTATTTCAGAATGTTAGAAGATTCTGATGAAATGGCAACTTGCTTAGAAGAGGGAACTTTTAGGATCGGCCTGAGGTTTGGCTGTGCTTGATGCTAAGGGCTTTTTTTTTTTTTTTTTTTTTTGTCTTTGTCTAAGTTGTTCGGCCACTTTTGTTGGAATAAGACAAATGGAAAGAAAATAGCAGTTTCTATCTAGGAATAAATTTTATAGAGTGGTCTGAAGCTTTCTTTATATTCATCTTTCTGGATATCAATCTTTCTGGTTGAATTAAAACAATAGATTTGGAATCTGCAGTGGTGTCAACACTATATTCAAATTTAACCATTATGTAAATAAACTTTATAATGACAGCGTGTACTGAGCATGTACTGAGATCCTGTTTAGATACTCTGCCCTTTTATTCCCTTAGCAGTATTTTCAAATATTCCATGAATGAAGTTTATTTTTTGACTTGAAAAGTATGTTTAGTCTACAGCCATGCCACCCTGAAAGTGCCAGGTCTCATCTGATCTTGGAAGCTAAACAGGGTCGGGCCTGGTTAGTATTTGGATGAGAGACCACCTAGGAAGACCAGGGGCGGTAGGCGTTAATAAAAACAAAAAAAGAAAAATGCATTTACCTTTTTGTTCTTTTATAACGTCCTCTGAGAAGTCTTCTCAGAGCAATCTTCTAACTGTTCTTTATTTTAGCAATTCATTTTACCATTGGTTAATGGATTGTTAAAATGAGGACACACACACACACTTTGTTAGAAGCAAATAATTTGTACTCAGTAATCAGGTTATTACCACTGGGGTGTCGTGAAATCTGGTGTCACCCCAGCGGCATTGGAGAGGACGGTGGTGGTGTATGTTGTCCTTTGGTTCTTCCTCGCTGGCACAGCAAACAATTACAGCTCAGCGGGATTTAGAAAAAGTAAGATTTATTGAAAATATAGTTTAGAAAGAGACGGGCCACAGTAAGGAAGGCTGCAGCCCTCCGAAATTTGGGAGGTGAAGAGATAAGACAGAGTACCCTCCAGAGGAGGAGAGGGTTTTCAGCAGATAGAGCTGTAACAATGCAGAAGTGGAAAGGTCTGCATTATATCTGGGCCGTAATGGGCATTCCTAGGTGATGGACTCGTGAGGTCATTTCGATTGACACTGGCTGCTGTTTAGCCCTTTGCCTGTTTGAGAATGTGCTTACCCAGAATCCTGTCTGTTATAATTAGATGCATGAACTTGCAGGCACAAAGTTGGTATTATAATGACAGTATAATGAGGATTAGATTGTGGGCAGATTAGGGTAGTACCTTCTACACAGGTGTCTGTGGCTGGATTAAACCAGCTGAGATTATGACCTTCTTGTCCTCTGTCTCTGGGGCTGCAGGAGGGATTCTCTAACTGCCAACAGAGTGTGAGCAGTCTCTGGCTGGGCCCCTATTCCTTTATTCCCCTGTCACTCACATCTGACTAGCTACCTAACAAGGTTATTCATCTTTGTTTTCTCAGTGTTAAACAGAGTGATGAAATATAAAAAAGTAAATAATAATTAGTTTTATTTTTAACTTCTCTTTTGATTAATTCTTTTGGTGGCCACAAACCGATTATCCACTTACGAAAATTTTAGCAATCTATAAAGGCTCATCTCAAATAAAATCTTCTGTAAAGCATTTAGTTTTTCTTCCCATCTGAATCAACATATTCTCTTTCCTTTCAAACCAACAGGATTTCATACATTTCTTGTTTTGCTTATCTTACTCTTTCTAGAATTAAATTTGGATGTGTATGTTTATCATCAGCAATAAATTTAAGTAATTCATTCTCTTCAAAATATCTGTTGAATACATGTGCGGTTCTTGTTGTAGGTCCTTAATACATCTTTGAATAAAATGGACAAATTGCTTTTCTTGGTAGAAGTTATATTCTAATTGACATAGACAAACATCATAAATACTCCAATTAAACAGAATGTGAGAAAATAATATCGGAGTAAGAAAAAGTAAAACAGTGTAAGGGAAATGGAGGTGACAGGATGTTGGGGAGGCAAAGTAAAATAAGGTGGTCAGGGAGGGGCACATTCAGGTGACATTTTTGTAACGACTTGATTGGTGATGGGGGAGTTCGCCATGCTCCTCCCTGGGGCTGGGAAAGTTCAGAGATGTGCCCCAGGCAGAGGAAGCAGCCTGTGCAAAGGCTCTGAAGCAGAAGCACAGCAAGGCCAGTGTAACTGGAAAGTCAGATGGGGGAGACTCCAGTAGATGGGGGTAGGATGTGATGTCAGGACCATAAAGAGGAGGTAGGTCACAGGGCGCTTTATAAGCCCTTTAAAGGATTTTGCATTTTACTAGGTTAAATATGGAGACACAGCAGGATTTCTAGCAGATGGGTGACGTGATCTGTTTTAAAGGATCTCCGTCTGATTGCTATGCTGAGAATACGTATTAGCAGTGCCGGGCATGGAAGCAGAGAGACTAGTTAGGAGGATATTGCAGAAGGGGAATAATATTATTTCAAATTATGGAGCATCTTTGAAAGTAGTGAGAAGTGGACGCAGTCCATGGAAGACTGCGGTGACCAGATTGGAGGAGAATTGGTTTGGTTTAGGAAGTGTTGATGTGACGTCTGTCAGCTGTCCTGTGTATGTCGAGTAGGCCCACGTGCTTTTGCTGTGTTCTTTACACAGTCATGTATTTTATAAAGGCTAGCTATACAAAACATGTAGATGTCAGTATGTTTTCTTCTTACTTCATATAATGGTATTCTTAGATAATAAGAAAAGCTTATGTTTTATTGTAATTTAATGCTTTGAGGCCTAGAGTAAATATTTTTCTGTAATTTCTGATTCTTTGATATGGATTTTACAAAATCTGTAATATATTAGGACATAAGAATTTTAAAAGAATTAAAACTTCATAGGCCATATTTTGTAGATTTGTGAAAACATGAAATATGTACTATTTTTCACTATGACAATTTTAAAGTATACCTATCACATTAACTTTCTGGTAAAATGTCAATTCCGAAAATTAGCACAACAAATGAATCAGACACACAGAGAAAATGCCTTTGCTAGCCCAGAAAATACATGCAGGGCTCCTATGCCTGTACCCCTTTATTCTTTTCATGATTTCTCATGGAAATGTGAGTTGACAGTTTTATGTATGGAATGCAAATCTGGCTCAGTTTATCAGTGCCATGCATATTAATATGTATATATGGCAATTTTGTTGCGTGGAATGGCCTTTAGATACTACTTAAATTCTCTGCAGTGTAATAGGTGAAATGTTGGAACATTTGCAGGTTATGGACTTGTTATTAAACCAGTAAAAAGTTTGTAGAAATTTGCTCAGTGATCGTCATTCTTTTATTATATTTGTATACACGATCAAAAAACAAGAGGTAAAATGCATTATTGTGTGTGTGTTTATATATACATATATAATACATGTGTACACACATACATAATATATTTACCAAGGTAAGTGTTTCTATTTATGAAAACTCAATAACTCGATTGAAGCAAGAGAGTCATTGGGAAAACTAATTGTTAAAAAAATGAAAGCACTTATTTTCATAAAGTTCCAGAAATTATCTTAATTAAGGTAATTATGATCCACCAAGTGGTTCTTAGCTTTCTAATATAATTAGCAAAGAAAATAAAACTTCATAATTAGTAATTATTCTTTCCACATGTCAGATATCATTGTCAGCTAGTCTTCGTTATGAAGATGAACAACTTTCTTCCATCCTTTTTTCTAACCTTTCCTTGCCACTACACCTCAAGGATTTAAGAGTTTGTACTTTGCAGTCAAGAAAACTTGCATTTGAATCCCAGATCCAAGCAGTTGCTAGCCAGGTGACCTTAGCAAATCTTTTAAACTCTCTCAGTGTCAGTTCCTCCAATTATAAATGGCAATAACAAGAGTAATTGCTTCATAGATTTTAATACATAAGTAATTAAGATAAAAGAAGTAAAATGTTTACTGTTTTCCTACAGTTAGTACTCAATCTTATTTTCATTGTCATTATCATCTGTGTATTATTTATAATAAAAGTATACCTTTTTCTCTTTATAGATAATAGCTATTGCTATTACCTATAGGTACAACCATGTACCTATAAAGCACATAGATTGTATATCTGTTCAGAAACTTACATTGAAAAGTATAATCAATCGTGTATATTCTGTACTAGACTCGTCTGTTTTCATGTGTGTATAAACATGCCCAGATTTTTTTCATTAAAAACAGCAATAAAAATACTTCTTGATCCCTTCACCTAACCTGTATCCCCTTCCAACTGTCATCTGCCTCTTTCCACTGGCGCCATCTGAATTTCTTGAAAAAAATGCCGTGCTTGATTTCTCTATTTTCCACATCCCATTCACTTCTCTGTTCTAGATTTGGTCCCCATTCCTCCCTTCAAATCCATCTGAGTGCTCTATACCGTAATATCTGTAAATACAATGAGTATTCCCCAGTTTTTTTTTTTATCATGTTACTTAAGCAGCAATTGACAGAATTGGTATCTTCAGTATCTTATCATTGTCCCAACTTGCCTTTTCCTTCTAGTCTTTTGCTGTTTCTTCTTATTCTCCTCACCTCTTGCTTCAAAGATGTGCATTAAGCATTCCAGTCTCTTGGGAACTCTTGATGACTTCACCAAAGTTCACACATTTGTAACTTTTTAAAATTCTCAGTAAGTTGTTGAATAACAACAACAAAAATATAAACAACAAAAACACCTGAATATTTTGGCTCAGAAAGTGGAACACATATTTGATTTATTCTTTACCTCACTTTTTACATTCAATTTATTGATAAATACTGTCACCTCTGTACTTGACGTATATACTAAATCTGAGAACTTTTCTGTATTTCTACTATCATTATTTCCACTGGACTACTGCAAAAGCAGTCATTTCCTATGTGGCTACTAAATAAATAAGAAATAAGTGTAATACATAACATAGTTAGATTTGTTATGTTGTGACAAGTGCTGTAGGGAAAAATTAAGCAAGGATGTGCACTAAGTATATTCTAGAAGTTGATGTTTTATTTTTTAATAAAAATGTTGAATGTAAGCCACACAGAAAAGGTGACATATGTATGAATGTTCATTATGTGTATTACTCCCAAGAAATTTGCTTAAATAATTCAAGCTGTCTGAGGATATATAAACTGAGATAAATAATTCAATGACTTTACAAAACTGTAATTCAACATAAATCAGGATATGTGAAAATTAAATACATGTAACAAATTTGAAAAGTGATCTTTAACATTTTTTTTAAATTTCCGTAGAAAGTCATGAGTTTCTAGGGTATGTAAATTCTAAGGAATTATGAAAAAACAAAACCCAGTATTAACCCATAAGGTCCCTGGGGGCTCCATAAGGGGCAAATATGTAATATGAAGTTGAAGACGTGATAGAATTCTTCTTTAGAGAAGAGGCTTTGCTGGAGTACGGTGTTTCCCCTAACCTCCTGTGATGAGGTAATGCCTCCTCCTGTCAAGCTAAATGAGGGTGGACTTCAAGTGAACCAAGTCTGTGTTCACACCTGAAAAGTCTAAATGCAAGCGGCCAAAGCTTGCTTCCTTAGGACAGCAATGTCAAATGGATGCTGTGAGGGAGGGCCCTACTTCTCCCGGCTGCCAGGCAGAGGTATTGGTTTTAACATGCCAGACAATGTGGTACAGAGTCTCTAAAGGACTCTTTGCAAGTGGCCTGTCAACTAGTAGTCAGGTAACCTCCGCAGGAAAGCTTGGAGGTCTAGCATAGCCTGGAGGAGATGGGACACGAGTGATAGGGATAGAAGCAACCACATGACAGAAGAAACACCACCAACTTTAGGAAGTCCAGACAAGTATACAACTTTGAAGAAAGTGTCACAAGAGAAGGACTTAGCTTTTGGTATATACTAATCCCAAATGGAGCTAATTCTGGCTTACAACCTTCTCAGGCGAGTGAGAAGGCAATGACCCTTATCTCTCCCAACTGCGTTTGCTCCAGATTTGGAGGGCACCCCAAAAAGCTGCAGTCTGGGGCAGGAGATCAAGACAAGGAAACTCTCTGCCTTTCTTTCCTTTGATTGTTTATGAGCTGAAGAGAGAGAAATCGTAAACTTGAAGTGAGGTTAAAAATGTGATCTTAGACAGGGGTTTATATTATCTGAAAGGAATCAGCAATCTGAGAGCATCCTGAGATGTCATTTCTAGTTAGGAAAGCAAATCAGTCTACAGAATGAACTGAAATAAAGGGAAGTTAGGAGGTGGAATAAATTTCCTCCCCGATCACATCCTACCAGTTCCAGTTTTTCAATAAACTAAATACATGCAATTTCACAAATTTCATTAAGTTCTTCATTGAGTTATAATTGGTTCTGTTGGGAACTTTGTTGATTAAATTCATTTGTTCTTTATCTAAAATTAGAGATCACTTCATTTAATAGGAACAATTTGGCAAATTATTCTCAATGATACAGCGAGAAATAATTGTGAATGACTTTGGAATGCACAAAAACAGATTATTGGATGTTCTGTCTAGCTCATCCTTCACTGTCTTTGAGCTGTGGTGCCACTCTATAGATAACTGATAACAACGGATATGACTTTTCTCATAGTCATGAAAAAGAAATTTTCTGCAGTAGAGGTACTATTAATTCCTCTACCAAAGAAGTTAGTGTTCTACCTATTGATCAAATTCATTTTCATATTCCTGATTATTTGATATATGTATCTCAGTTCTCCCTCGAGCTGGTTTCCAATATTTTCCTGGTCCCCTCATCAATTAACAAAGTTCAAAACGTTGGTACATGTTCATTGTATATCTATTTGAGGGTCATGCTTTGATCCTTTGAAAAAAAATTTAAATCTTGGAGGTCCCACTGAAAGGCTCATTCGGGTCACCGGGCAGAGCAGGTGCCAGGGGGAAACACTTCATGGAGTTGGTCTGCTGGTCTTTTCATGGTTCCCGTAGTAAAACCCACGTGGCAAAGAACTTTGTGTTGAATCTGTGTTTTTCTCATTTTTTTCTTTTGCACTGATTTTGTGGTTTGTTTCGGCTTACATGTCACTGCTGCATTTTATTCTCTATTGGTGACAGCAATGATTAGTAATTTGGTTTTATGATCTATTTAGTGATCTCTGTAGACTCGTAGATTATAGAGACCTATTCTTGGTTAGGTGACAAATGACATAGCAGAAGATTTTGTTATTCTTTTTCTTTTTTTTTTTAAGATTTGAACTCAAATAAATTAATAAGTATGTGCCCACAGGAAGAAAAATGGTTCTTTAATATCTGTGTTTCTAGGTTTACTCTTGACCTGTGGCTGAAGTTACAGATCTGAAACCATAGCATTATGTTTGTGTATGTGTCTTTGTGTCTGCATTCAGAAAGGCCTTTACCTCTCATTGTGTGAGTGTGAAATATTTTACTGTCCCTAGAGGTTATTAACAAATTAGATTATAAAGTATCTTAAATTATAAGAACTCTGTTCTGATCGGCTTACAGGAATAAATAAGCACTTACATAAATTGAATATTCCTAAAAGTCCCAGAAAATAAAGATATTAAACTGTTAACAGTTTAAATGTCCTAAACTTTTACAAAACTTTCTTCTTATAGAGAATAACTAAAAATTGTTTTAAGACACCAAATTCACATAATTAGGATGATCTTTCATGAGACTAATTGAATCATTTTTGTGTTAAAAATATAGCTATCTCTTTTTTTCTAATTTATTGCTGTTAAGTATTATAAAAAGCATACATTTTATTCTACTTGGGTTTCTTTCTTCAAATCTATACAAGTTTACTGATCAAATAAGGTAAAAAATATTCATGCATAATATTTAAGATTAAGAAAAAATTAAATTTGTTCAACTAAGTTGAATAATTATTTTTTCAAATGTATTATTTCTGTAGTAATTATGTTTTGTAGTATGTCAGCCCAAAGGATATTTCTGAGATCTTTAAATAATTTAAAATCTCCATCTTATATTATGTTCATGAATGGATATTCGTTGTATACCTAAATAATTTTCAAGTAGGATAAAATACCAGAGCAAGGTTACTAAGCATCATTTTCATTTTATATGACTTTTTACCTTAATGTTCTACTGAGAGGCTGTAGCTTTGGGTCATGAATGTGTCAGGGAAACATGTGTGACCTTCGAACGTTTTATAATGTGTTCACGGAATTGTTGAATCTGGTAAATGTTTGTGTAAGACAGACAAATCTCATTTATCCAACCCCTTGCTCTTTCTGTGAAATAGTAGTTAGTTTGGTTAAAAGTTATGACTCTACACTAGGAGCAGTGGGGATAGAAAAATACCACATGTATATCTTTTTTGTTTATCAAGGGAAAAAAGTGTAAGTTTTTCCTAATGCAGCAGTTCTCAGGCTTCTTAGTTTGAATCTTGTGTTCTTTTGAGGACCATCCCCCCCCCAACGCTTTTGTTTATGTGTATTAACGAACTGTATTTACTATATTGAAAATAGAAACTGACAGTTCATTTGAAGCTAGTAATAATGATCACATTACGTTTTGACATCAAATACATCTTGGTATTGTTATGAAAATTGTTTTGACCTTACAGACCCCTTGAGAGAAACACTGTTCTAAAATAAAGGACCCTGTAGTTCCAGAAAACAAAGGAGCGTAATGAAGGAAAACATTTGGAAAGTGGATTTTATTTGCTTTGGCTTATAATAGCTGTGTCTGAAGAAAAAAGAGAACTCTGAAATATGTTAACAATTTAGTAAAGTTTACTCAACGTGGATGGCTTTTCTTCCATCATTTCTAATAAGTGCCATTAGCTACAATAGGAGAGGTTTTTTTTATTATTACTATTATTATTTGATGCAATCTGCCTAGATAGTAAAGATTCTGTATTGTATCAGATTAATTTTCTGTGCCTATGCTGAGTTTATAATCGTCTTTACAAAAGAAAGGAGGAGGAGAAGAAAAGACCAAAATTTTTTCGCTTATGGAAGAGCTATTGTCCTTCACAATTGTGTTTTCTGTTTGCTTAAAATGTTTGTCACTTTAATTAAATCTGAAACTGTTGCTTCTCAGGCACCCACGATCTCATCTTAATCAAGTGCCCAAACCTTTGACAGCTCTTTTCATTTCACCTTTCCAAAATCAACACGCAACTTGTAAAACAAATCCACTTAAAATATTCTTCGAGATTATCCAGACAGCTCCTGGGAAATAATACATGTTTACTTTTTCTCTTCATATAAAGGGAGATGCTAGAAATCATTGGGTTTGTTTGATGTGTTAGTATTTTAAGAGCTGTGTAGAAAATTGTCAGATCAGAAGACATTCTCAGCTTCCCCTAAATTCAAATAGGTGTAGTGTTATTCATATAAATATTTTAGAAACACTATGCATTATGGGAAAACCCTGAAGATTAGTCGGTGTGCTTCTTTCCATAACATGTATTTATCCTCAGGGAGAGCACTGATCAACACTCTTGTGGGATAGTTATGTACTAATCTGCGATACAGAACTAGAATTTTACTCTATCCTGTTATTGGTTATAGAAAGAGACTAACCACAGCCAGAAATTAATCCTGTATCTCCTACAGATTGTTTTTATTTTACTGTTAGGTTTTTTTTGAAGCCTCTGCTGCAAGCTATGGACCTTGAAATTATTGTCAAGAAAGAAAAATAGTTTTGTGGGAAAGTACTGTATCAGGCCATTCAAACAGCTGGCACTACAGGGCTGACTCTGAGCACACATCACTCAGCAGCTTGCACACGGTACCAGTGGACTGGGTCAGGATTTCCAGGACTCAGCCTGCGAGAGGATGCATAACCCAGTGTCCAACGGAATGAAAACTAGTTACATAGGCTGGAATGAACCGATGAGGCCAAATCACATTGTATTTATTTATTTGGAATATTGCTGATGTTTTAATGTTCTATTTCCCAAACACAGAAGTCCTTTTTCTTTTTTCTTAAGATGTTTACAACCCACAACAATTCCGTAACTCTCCTTTTATACTCTGAAGTAAGACATTTAAAACTAACAACTGATTCTCACTGACCTCCCCAAATTCATAAAGTCTTACTGTGTCTCCTTACTTGTCATGGCAAAAAAAAAATTGCATGGGTTCCCTAAGAATCTGTTCTTCGTTTTACTAGTCCATAATTGACAAATTGTATAATCACAGACATATCTGAAGTGTCATATTTGAAAATGATGCTGACTGAATTAGGTGTGACAAGCCAGTTTCACACAACCATGTTGGTTCTATTGACAGAGCCAATGCTTACGAAATTCTGTTAGAAAAAAACTTGCCCCGAATCTGGCTTACAGGGCTGGGTCTTTTAGGTGGTGAGGAGGATAAATTCCTGGCAGGCCAGGAGCCTTATGATACTTTGGGAATCTCTGGAAGAGAAGAATTCACTCAAATGTATAGGCACCATAGTTGGAATCTTGTGGCGATGATTTCCTGGGTCTGTTTTTCTCTCCTAAGGATGTCAAATGAATAGAAGCATCTAACAGCATGATCTGAGATTTTTTTCATGAAACCTTTAAGACGAAAATAAATTTTGTGACTTTGTGGGTGGTTCACTATTTTTGTGGGCACTTGATTTGCAGAAGAACACTAAAGGAAGTCTACAGGGTTATTAAAACTCTTTTTTGACCTTATAAATGGTCAGACCAACCCAAAGAAATGAGTCTATTTTTCTGTGACTGATCCTAATCTTTCTTTAATATTATGATGAATATCAGGTGGGAAGACTATCAGAAAAATAACTGTGAATGGACAAATGGAAATGGGCAAAAATTATTACAAGTGTCCTGTTTAGTGCACACGTCCTACTTGTTTCTGTCTTTCTTTATCTTTGAGTTATTTAACAATTTGTAAGTAGTAGATAATGGGCAGCAATACAATAATTTTGGCCCATATACATACAGATGCATTTTCACTGGTAAAGGTTTAATTAAATTCTCAAACTCCATGGAAAAGTCAAATTCTTTTATCTATGAAAGACATTAATTTTAGTTTTCCAGTTTTTTTTTAATATATGTGTCTGCTTTAAAGATAATCCATTGACCAGATGCAACATCTTTTATGCTCCCTCATCAATTAATGAATTAAACTGCATATTTAAAATACGTTCATACTATGTTTGGATGAGAGTCATACTTTTATCTTTTAAAAATATACTTTAATATATCATTTCAGTTTCCCTTCAGGGCCTTTATCATCATTTTTCTACTTTTACTATGTGCCAGGTGCTATTCAAGTAGATTTTCAAGTTCTTTTGACTCTAAGAACTACTCCACACTCTAGTTATCATTATGCTCATTTTACATGTAAGGAAATAAACTTTCAAGATAGTAATTTGTGAAATTATAGTTTACATGGTTTTCAATGCCTATACCCTTACTAAAAGGTTATTAACTTTTCAAAATGTTTAACAAAGCTCCAAAATGCAAGTAGTACTACCACTTACCTGCTGTAGTGTAGTAGAATTTGTTTTAATTGCGCTATCAATCAGGTTGTAAGATCTTAAAAAAACATCATTCCAGGAAAGTTCTCAGTGAGATGAAGGAAGTTGGCATATGATGTACACGTTCTGCTGACAATAAAAGAAAAACAATAACAACATAAATAAATAACTCTGGAGAATTTGCTGGTACATCATTCACAGTATACCTCTATAAAATTGGCTGACTTTCTAACTTCCAACCTTCCAGCAAGCCTATTAACCTTAGCTGGTATTGTTTTGAACAATTTTCAGAATCATCTACTTTATCACCAAAAGCCAGGAATTGCTTGTTCATTTTTACCTTGTTTTCAGTTTTTTTTTTCTTTCTTTTTCTTTTTTTAATAAAAATAGCATCCTTGATGGAGTTGGCTTTCTTACATACCTCAGCACTATGACTCTCCCAGGCTTAGGTACGAGGTAGCATTTTGAAAATCATGCTATAAAAGTTTTTTCTCTGTCTAAATTGCAATACCTTTGCATTTTGCTTTCTTTTCAGTTTTATTTTTCTAGTGTATAACTATAGGTTTTCAAGAACTACTTTTTTTTTTTTGTGAGAACAATAAAACATTACTTGCTCTTGTCCCAGAATCCTATTACCAAATGTCTACTTGTCTTCAGGTATTTGCCAATTTTGGCTTTCTCTTAAATTAAAAAGTCTAGAACGAAAACTTCACTTGGGCTTGTGATAGTTTTGGATAGTTTATATCTTAACTTCTTTTATCCTTGTTGATTAAATGTTGATAAGCCACAGAGAGCCTGTCTTTCCCTATCCATTTCTATATATCTACCTATATTAGGGCATGCAGTTGTATAGCTAATTATGTTGCCTTCAGTCTTTTTATTTAATTAACACTTTATAAAGTTCTGAGAATTAAATCAGTCTGTATGTTAGCTAAGCCCCTTTTGAGCATATAGCAAATTTCCATTTTGTCTCTTTATTCTCCTTTTTTCCCTTTATGTTTAATTTTGTCTTTATTATTCTTTATTATTCTAGTGCTAATTATCAATGATACCCTAGAAGCACCCACCACACTCACTCAGTTCTCATCAAGATTAGCTCCCCTGCCCTTTTCAATTTGTCTGGTCCCTCTACTTTTCTTTGGAAAAGTGTGTTCATACTTTTAAGATTCTTATATCTTCTTTTTTTTTTTCTGCCTCTTATGAGATTTTTTTTAGGGGCGGGGGGATGTTTCTTTGTTGCCTTACTTATTAATCCCATATTCAGTTCCTGAGTCTAAGATTGTTTTACTTTTCTTCTCTCTCTCAAGACTTTCATACATTCAAGGACTTCAAACTGATTGCTTGAAACTTATCTTCTCAGTATCCTGGGGCTTTCAGCTGTGTCAGGGTTTCTCCACCTTTCTATGTAAAGTCTTACTCAAAATTAGCATGTCAAGGCTGATTTTATTAGCTTCTCTGAGAAATAGGTCCTTTGAGAATTCTTGATCTGGGATCATGCTACCTCAAGCTCCAACAGAGAGCAAGGTGGGGTCACTGATTTACCTTTACCTTCCTCCCATGGGTTCACACCATCCTCGACCTCCACTTATTTTTTCTGAAATAGGGATTCTAATTCCTCCTTCTCTTTCTTTTTGAACAGGTACTATTTTCTTCAGAGCCTTCATACTTTATATTGAGCTAATTGAGAAAAGCTAATATTTCTGTTTTCTATTTTCACCTTGCTGTTATGAAGTTACATCTTAGAATTTCTTAAACACATTTTATTTTCCACAGATTCTTCCCCCCATCATGTTACTTCTAAATTCTTAAGTTTTTAATTTAAAAGCCCTTCACTTTTCAATACTCGTTAACAGATCAAGCTATTAAATTCTTTCCATGTTTCTCACTCTTGGCTCCTTAGTTTGAGTTATAAATTGTATTTTATATACTCCACAACCACGAGGTTATATTTCTCAGTAGAGCCCAACATCCTTTTTGTTTTCCATATAGTAAGTGCTGTAATTTTACAACTCAAATCATAAAATGGGGAATAGTTTTTCTACAGAGATATTGCCTAATCTTAAAATAATGTCTGGGATGAATTTCTTTAGAATTGACCATCCATATCTGAATTCAGAACCAGTGGAAACTTCTTATCCATTTTGACACTGGCACTGAATGCAGAGTTTTCAATCTATCCAGTATGTAAAAATGCGATTGGTCATATTTTTCTTCATTCATTGATTCTTTCATTCACTCATTTATTAAGCAGTTTTTCAGGATGAACTCTCACAAACTCTTTCAAATGTTTATATAAAATAAGATATCACCATATTCAGAATGCTTAAATGTAATGGGGCAAGAAAATAAATATAATATTGGCACGTGATATGATAAGTATCCCATTCAAGGTATGGGTGAGATGCTATGGAAAAATGACCTAAGAGGGTTTGGAATGTTGTAAAGGCAAAAGAGGATTGTACTGTGTCTGGAAAGAGAGATGGCACAAACCTTTTAGGCAGAGGGATTGCTTATAAAATGGCAGGTGGGTTTGAGAAAGCAGTGTGAGGTCAGGCACGATGAGGAGTGTGTGTGACTTCCTTTGAAATAATTGCTCTCTCCCCATTACTACCTTCATTTCTTTCAGTAAATTTTTTTTTTTTTTCATCAGCCTTACAGTTTGCAGAAGTCTTTAGGACCAGTGCTAACCTAATGCTTTGTTTTTATGAAATGATATTAACTGTTAAAACTCAAATTGCAAACGCCATGGTAACCATGTAGTTGGATGTACTTTCTTATTCTCTATACACATAGCATTAGAGTTACTCTGTCACAGCAACCTCGGTTTAATAAATGGAATAGTCATGAACTGAATTAATAAATGTCTCGATGTGTACATTTCTACAGCATCTTTATCTAGACTTTCACATGGACAGCTCTAACTGGTTTGCTTCAAATTCACTTCACTTCATGCACTTGAGAACACATTTATCAGACACCAGACAGCAAGACTTCTTTAGACAGTCAATATACCATGGTAGAGATGCTGAAAAGCAAAATTCTAATTATTCTTGACATAGGGCATTCCAAGGGTGTCTCGTGTCAAAATAATGAAAGTTATTTTTCTTTAGAAAACTGAAAGATGATGCATGAAGCGTCTTCAGGTTTCCATGGAAATGAAGTTACATAAGAAACATGTGCATTCTCTGATGGGTACAGCTCATCCTGAAATCACATCTGCTGGCTAAATAGAGAAATAGCTATAAATCTTTTCAAAAACAAAGGAGAGAAAAAAGTGTAGCAACTATAACAAGTAATAACCTTTATGACACCATTTAGCCATGACTCTATAAAGAAGGTTGTTTATAATGGTAAATTTAGCATACAGAATTAAAAAAAAAATTAAAATTATAGTTTGGCTATGATTAAATATGATCTTCTAAACTAGATATTTCACTTTGCTATTCATAAACTTTATTTTTAATCTTTAGAAACATTTAAAAATTTTAGAAATATTTGCATTTTCAGCTTGGCATAAGCTTATATCATTAGGCCATTTTAAACTATTTTTAACAGTCCTCTGTAGAAATTTAAATGAACATTTCTTAACCTTCCATGTACATACATATGAGAAGAGTTATTTTTGAGTTAATAGATAAATATTTGTTGTAGAATAATTTTGTTAAACCTTTGTTCATATTTAATTGAAAACATATGTAAAGCTCACATTAATGAATTCAGATGATTAATCTTCCTCCTAAAATGAGTTTCTGGAACACAGTTCCCTCATCATGTATCACTTTCAATCATATACCATTTAACTTTTCAGGTACAATTATATAAGAATTTTTATGTTTAAGCCTAACAATGAAATATTTTTTTATCACTTTCTTATTACTTTAGAAAATAATATAAAATACATATCCATGAGAGTTAAAATATACATTAATTAATTTATCACTATATAACTAGTCTCATGTTTTAAATATGTAGGTAACATATATTATAACTATTAATATTCTCATGAGACAAATACAGATTTTCACATAGACTCATGTAATATAAGAGAAGGTTGTAATCTTCAAAAAGCTCTCTTTTGAAAATATTTTCATCATAATCTACACTCCTGTTTCCTTTAACTCCTAGAAAAGAACTATTTTTACATAAGAATTGAATAAGAAAGAAAGGAGTAAAAATGCTTCTTCCACTCCATTCAAACTCACCCCCACACACCTGGGTTATGGCAGTGGTGGAGGAGGCTGGGAAGCTGGGGGAGTTCTTATCTAGCAGCATAGTTTAAATTAATGAATACCAAATTTGCTTCTTTGTCTTCCTCTTCACTTTGTCAAATAATTCCCTAATGGCATCAAGCTGCAAAAAGTGAAGGCTTCAAATCAGACTGGAAAATGAGAAAGGATTGCACACTGAGTTAAGCTTCTATCTGATTTGAACATTAATTTCTAGTTCTGTGTTTTTCCTCATACTGGAGACTGACCCCTATTAAATACTAGGATTTGTGATAAAATTCTGGCCTGGTTTGAATTTTCAACCAAAGTAAAGCAAACCATTTCAGGAAACTGTTATATAAGATATTGAAATTTAATGATGTAAGTGTTATAACATTTTGGAGGAACGTTTAGAGGTCAGAGTTAAACTCTCATTTTCTGATGTAGAAACAAGTTAACAATGAGTTTTAATGATTTGTTCAAGGTAATTGTTTGCTTTTATTAAACATAAAGTGCATATTTTATTTAGTTTTCTTGCTCTTAGATGTTAGGTGGTACTTCTTGACATTTTTTCCCATCCTGACCTAAGATTATTTGTATGTTGGGATGGAAAGTAAGTAATAAGGCGATGCTACCCTCCAAGGAAAAACGGAGTGGTAATTAAGAGATGGAGTCGGGAAGATGGGTCTAGTTTGGAAATCCCCGTTTCCCCTCCTCAGAGTTCAGATTAAAGGGACTTTCTATGAAAATAATTGTTCTACATTAGGATTTTAATTAATTCCGAGCAGCCTAAGGGAATTTACAAGAATGATATGCGATATGTTATATTGCAACAAAAGACAGTTTTGTAGCTGAAGATCCTACTACCAACACTCTTTAAGGTACTGCCAGAGACAGACAGACAGGCAGGCAGACAGGTAGACAGACAGACAGACAGACAGACAGACAGATAACTTGTAAATAAAGGGGCAGAAGCACAACTGTCAGCTGCCTGGACAGGGTTTTACGTGCTAAGTGAACAGCAGCACTCAGTGTCAGCCACCTCCTACCCTCACCCCAGATTACCTCTCAGCATCGCACAGAACCAGAGCCTGCCCTCTTCATAGTGAGAAGAGAAATGGGGGTCATATAGTTCTTCTGTCAAATCCTGATGATCTTTTTTAGAAATTACATTAAATATTTTGATGAGAAAAGTAAACAAGCTGATAAGAGGCAGGCGTGAGAAAAATACAGAAAGATGTCTCAAAAAAACCTTAAAGTAGTATTTAAAGAAGAATTTCTAATATTTAAATCTGGTCTCTTGCCTCTTAGCTATAAAAAGTTTAATCACAGTGGCCGTGGAGTAGAGGTCATTTTATCTGGCATCAGTGGGATTAAAACTGTCCCACTGCCCACATCCCAAGAGGAAGTAATCAGAGGGGTAGATGAGACAGAGTAAGGAAGGGAAACTGTTACTCTGGTAGCTCTAATTCACAGGGTATCAGCATATCTTCACCATCTTGTCACAGGTGACAGCCTTATTGTCCACTTTTCTGTACATGCCTAGTTGCATTCTGTGATTTTTTAAAAAACTCTGCCAAAGTTACTCTATGATATGTGGACAAATTAATATCTTTTCTTCTACTTTTTGGGGACTCCCAGGATATAGAAAATAATAATAATGAGAGCCACATCTATGAAACTTTGGATGACGTGTCTGAGACTCACAGACTTGTCAACACACAGAGATTGATTAGGTTTTAACTTTCTATTCCATTCTTTTTCATCAGGATTTTATTTTAAAACTCCCTGGGAAGAGAAGTTGAAATATTTACTTCAAAATTTCAATATATGAAAAGGTCACAATAGCATAGCTACTCCTTAGGTAAATATATGGCTTAAAGAAGAAAGAGCACCAACTTTGTATATGGCCAAGCAAAAAATTTAGGTATATTTAGCCTGATAAATTAGACTTGGGCACTGCTAAGACAATCTGAAAGTTATGGTTTTTTAGGGCCTCTCTTTTTATCATTAATTCATATTTAGAGATATGTATATATGTGTGTATATATAATTATACACACACATATATGTGTGTATATATATACATGTATATATTTATCTAGTTGCTCTATGAGAACATTCCTTCTGGCTGTTCACTAAGAAATGGTTGAGGTGGAAAGAAGGAAATCAGTATTCCTAGAGCATCCACTCTGTGCCATGTACTATCTTACATGTTTTATGTTTTTAAAAATTCAATACAGTAACCTATGAAGTATGTGCTCTTTTGTATACCACACAACACACACACACACACATACACGACAGACTCAGAAGTTAAGGAAATTGAACACTTATTACTCCTAGGATATGAAGGACTTTTTAAGACGTTAAGACTCTTTATCTTTACCATCCGTGAGCTGAGATCACTAGATTGTACCTGATTATTTAAAGTTCTAATAAAAGAGAAATAAGGTTCTGACTTAATCTTCAGACTGTCCCCAAGCTCACTGAAACTGGTGGCAGAGGAAGAGGGAGAACTGTTTCTTGGCCAGGCCTTCCATGGTGCTAAGGTTGCGGCCTTGAGAATACAGTCTCTGGTTTAACCAAATGTGTCTGTCAGTCACTGCTCCACATGTGATGGGGGAGGACGTGCTGAGGAGAGGGGACACAACGGAACTGCCCTCAGTTCTCTCTCAGCCTTTCCAACCCAGGGGCAACCACCTTCCTCCAGACAGCCATCTTTCCTTTTCTGGGTACCTCTTAGCTGGATTCCCACAGCTACATGTTTTCCTCTGACCCAATCTCTATGTAAATATTCCCCAAACTCAAGTCTAGTCATGTTGCTCACCTACTTTTAACCTTTTAGTTATTTCTCATTATCATTCAGATGAAATTCAACATTTTAAAACTGTTCTATTCTCATCTGACCACTCTGATCTGGAAAGTTAGGGTATAATTTTTAGGGGAAAAGTGAGTAATAGATGTCACCTGATACAAAACAAATATTTCTGTATGAATATATTAAAATCGATGATTTGCATTAAATACTAAGTTTTTTACCTCACCGGAAATTTCACTGACTTTTTAGAGATTCTGAAAATTTTCAGGGTATGTCTAATTTTTTTTCTCTGTTGTCTTTTTTAAAAAAAATAGCTGTGTTGAGTACAAAGACCAGAAAAAATTATGTGTTAGCAAACCTCAGACTATTCCTTTGATTCTATTTTATAAAACTTTTTTTCTGACTAAAAGTTATCCAACTTAAAACATAAAGAAGATAATATAGAGCATAAAATATATCCCATTCTTACAAGAAAACCAGGCATCAGAGTGATGAAGAAAATCACCAGAGCCAAGCCACGGTTAAAGCAGATCCAGGCTTCGTGTCAGTGGCAGCATTCAGGTGCCACGATTCACTGCTTTGTCATCCACCCCATAAACCACCTGCTTCCTGTTTAAAGACAGATTTCAGAAAACATTTAGAGATGGGAATCATCCTTTCTACTCTTTATTCTGCCAGTGTAACATATCCTATCGGAGGTTATTTAAATATTTTCTCTTCAATTGAGCAGTGCTTCTCCGCCAGGGACTTTGTATAAATGATTGATAGGATCAAACTTCAATTACTCATATATTTGTATTAAAATAATCAATGAAAGGGTCAAAGCATTGAATGGAATAGAAGTAGGTGAGACATTTGTGGGTATACTGGAACAATTTTTGTTAACGGCTGATATATTTGGCAGTGAACCTGACATTAATTTAATAAACCATAATAATTCTAGTTCTTTTTGCATGTTTTTAAAGTGTAATTTTAGAGCTCCTATCAAAGAAAAATTATCAGTACCTGGAGACAGGACAAATGATAATATTTACATGCCTTTCATATTTCTATTAAAAGTAGGAAGGAAAATTTGAAATCGAGAAAATACAGATACACAACATTACTGTGTAGGACTAATGTTGGACTTTTTCAAACCATTTTTCAAATCATGGTTTGCTTGTATTTCTGCTAATGCCCATGGAAGAGGCAGGATTCTCAGTGATTGCTATGACTTTGATTCAGCACAGCAAGGACAAGCTTAGTTGGGATAGATCTCCAATTTTTCCTGAATACTAAGGATCACAGAGTTACACTTGTAAGCTGTGGTTCTTGTCTAAGTTAAATCAGCACAATTGATGCATGCTTTGTTGTTGTAAATAACATCATGGACAGACTGCGTACCTGCTATGAAACAGTCAGGAAATATATCTGACAGAATCTTACTGACTGTTCATTTACAACAATGAGAAATTTATTTCTGGAGTCACTACACCCCCCAAATCCAAGTCACTCTTTTGTATAAAGATATAAGCGTTAGGCTGTTTATTTCGTCCATGATGCACTGGAAAGACTGGTCAGAAGACATGACTGCATCATCGCTCAACTACTTTATGACTGAAGGACGTGTGCTAAGTTGCTTAAGTGATTGTACTTTCAGCTGCATAACGGGGAAATAGAATTAGTTTCTGAGGATTTTTGAGGAGTTAAAATAGATAATTTAGTCAAAACTGTTTCATACATAGACAAGATAGCAAGACTGAAGAACTAGTGGGCCAAGCACTGGAGAAGACACAATTTAAGTAATGTGAACCTGGCCCTCGGTATCTGTCAGTTCTGGAAGAGGTGACTGAGAGGCTAAGACTTTAAGAAGAGCATGAAGAGTCTTGAGGCCTGGAGAAACAAACAGTGGAATCCAGAACTTCCCTTGAGAAAGAAGATGCCCCAGGTAAATCCACCACATTTGGATCCTGAAGGAATACAATAGCAAGTTTTAGCTAAATGGGGATTAATTCCTGAGAAGATCAAGGCCAGCATCAATTAACTTTAATCACAGATACCTGATTTACGTGAATCTGGATTTGTTGTTGCCCCTAGAAATTGTCAAGATTGTGGTTACTTTGGGAGGGAAGAAAGGGGGTAGTTGGTAACAAAAAAGGATAAGAGAGAAGCTTGTCAGTGTTGGCAAATGTTGTTTCTTAGTCTGGTTGGTGGTTACAAAGATAATGATCTTGTGCTAAATCTTGGGCTTTATATTTTTGTTTTCTGTACTTACAGGTGTATTGAAATATTTCATCCTAAGAAAAGCAAAATAGGGCTTTGAAAAAAAATCAGTAGGAGCTTAATGTTAGCAGATTTTAGCCAAAAGGAAAAAAAAAAGTCAAGCAAATAATACAAAACTATTAAGATTTGATAAAGCTGATCCATGAGCTTGTATGAATGTTTTCTTGATCACTTTTTTGTATCATTAAAAAATGTCATGCTTCACAAATAAATTTTTTATTTATCAATTGTACTTCAGTAAAGCTAGAAAATAGTAAAAAAGTAAAGAAGTATCAACAAAATGTATATTCCAAGAAAAGACTAAGGAAAAAAATGTTCACACTCATTCCAAAGGGAGCAAGACATCACATCTTGCTGGTAAACAACTGGAGTGATATTTACAATAGCTGCAAGTCATTCCTGAATTTTGTTTACAGAGTCCAGATTTCTTACTTTATCTACTCTTTTCAGAAAATAAGAAAATCTTATGAAGTAATTTGACAAGGCTTATAAATAAGCACCAGTCAATGCCCTGAAGCTCATTAAGTTAATTCAGCAATCCTGGAAAAAGACAGGTTGAAACCAGTACTGTAGATTTTGCCCTGTGAATTTCTAGAATAGTAGCACAGTAGAGTAAGTTTGGTAAAAGCCACATGCAGATCTTGATTTAAATATTTCTGTATATTTATTCACTAGTAAGGATTCAGTAAAAACCTGCTAAATCGGTGAATAAAAATGAATTCTTAGATATATTCTTTGCAACCTATGAAACAATTACTCCTTGGGAAATTGAAAAGCACTGACTGGACTTTTGTCTGTTTGTTGTTTTTTTTTTTAATTACTATTTGTCATTATATATTCTCATATAATATCATAGTATTATCTCACATGATATAATTTTCACAAAAGCTTCATAATAAATAAATAAATCATATTTGATTTGCATACTATATCAATGTACATCTGGAAAACATAAGATGCTCTATAAAAATGATAAAAATAACTAAATTGATGCTGAATAAGTGAAGTTTTTGATGCAAAGTAAATATACAAAAATAAACTTTCCTTAAATATCAGCAACATGAAAATTGTAAATTCCAAAAAATGTCAAATATAATATTGTGGGAAAATATGAATTATACTCTAAATATTGCTGTGTATCAGGTGAGACAATTAAAAATTATAATTGGGTTCCTGTTTTACATAATTTAAAATAATTTCTGGGTAGATGAAAACCTTGTCTTAAAATCCTAATTTGACAAATTTTGTCAATAAATTTGATTATTTTTATTACCGAGTATACTTGAGGGTTTTTACAAAGAGCATTAAAAGTATAAACAACAGAGGTAATTATTGATAAATGTAACTATGACAACATTTAAAATATCTGTACTGTAAAGGACCTCATAATATATGAAAGACAAGTCACACAAAGACAGAAAAGCTTTTCATTGTATTATGGACCAATGGTTAGTATTCAAATTTGAGAGAACTTAGAAAAATCACTAAGGGAAAGAAACACAGTAGGAAATGGACAAAAGATAGGAAAAATGTTTACATAAGAAGGATTATAAATGGATTGTAACCTGTGAAAAATTATTCACTTTTATTAATAATTAGAAAAACACAAATTAAAACACAATGAAATACTCTTCCCCACTCATCAGATTGGGAAAACCTTAAACTCTGGCAATAGCAAGTGTTTTAGATGTGGTACAGCAGGAAATCATATGCTCATGATAAGAGTGTAAACTGACATGATTATATCAAGAAACAATATGGTGCTGTGAATGAACAAGGGGCCACATACCAAACCTGACAAATTCAAGGGAGGCCAGCATGGTGGGTTCCACAAATTCAGATACGAAAATTAACCACATAGGATGGCCTGAACATAAAAATTTCTAACTGAAAGTTGGTCAAGGCCAGTAATTGCATCCTAGGCCTGTAGCTTCCTTGACAAAAGTCAATATTTACCTTAAGTAGGCCTGTCTATTGTCTTTTTGCATTTAAGATAACATACCCTTGGAATGTCTGAGTAATCTCCTTTTTCCGGACCCCTCAGGGCACACCCACCACCCCAGAGCAGGAGGCTACAGAACCCCTCATTGTTATCTCGTTCTCGGTATACCATCTCTATATGCTGCAAATGTTAATTATTAATTATACTCTTCTTACTAGTGTAAAAGAAGTAGGTGTCTCTCCACTTTAAAATCTGTCCAGTCCCAGAGACTTCCCTGCTTTGCTTTCTCCCACCTTCCTCATTGACCATGGATTTCATACAACCCTCCTTAAGTCTCCACCTTTGGTTCTGATGCATAAAATAAGCTGCAAAACTGCCATTCTCCAGAGCATTTTCTCAATCTGTTGAGATTTTGGCTCAAATAAGTTCATAAAAATTCCCTACAGTTTTGGGTGTTTCTTACACCGACAGTAAGAGAGGATAAGATTTGAAGACGGGCATATTCTAAGGTATAATTATACCTCTTTGTATCCAGCCCAGGTAAGTTTTTGTATATGTATCAAGGTAACAAGTAAAAGAACGATAATTATATTATTGTTTTTAGTTGTGAAACTTAGGAGTAACCCCAAACCAATTTCTGGTAACATGAAAATAGAAAAATAGTGACTTTATTAGTCACCTGATGACACCATAAAAAATATCACAGACTAGGTAGGTGTCTTAACAGAAATGTATTTCTCACAATTTTGGAGGCCAGCAGTCCAAAGTCAAGGTATGGGTAGGTAGTTTGGTGTCTCCTGTGGCCTCTCTCTTTGGATTACTACATTGGCTCCCTTCTTCCTCTGTCCTTTTCTCTGTGTGCATGCCTTCCTAGTGTCTCTCTCTCTCTTCTTGAGAGCGCATCACTCCTATGAGATTAGTGTCCCACTCTTTTGACCTCATATAACCTTCACTACTTCTTTGAAAGCCCTATATTCAAATATTGTCATATCAGGAGTTAGGGCTTCAACATGTGAATGTTGGGGGACACGATTCAGTCCATTACAGTGACATATTCAGATAATGCTTCACTGTAAAGCAGTGAAAGTAAATGAACTATCAACAGGATGAATTTAACAAACAAAATAAATGTCAAGTAAAAAATTTTTAGATATGAGAAATAATAATATATGTATTGTTTAGGAATAAAATAATGTGTGGTAAACTTGTAAATAATGGCCTAAGAATAAAATACTCAAAATAGTCTTCTGCTGGGGAAGGAGGATTCAACAGCATGTGTGTATACTGGCACTTCAACTCAATTGTGGCTAGGTGGTGCATATATATTTGTTAGCTGTTCTGTTTCTTTCTGTCTGTGTTAACATTTACATTCAAAACTATATTGTGCAACAATTTTGTATCACGCACTCTTGTCTCTTGTAGAATCTTGGGATACATGCGGAATAGGCTAAGATTCCCTACTGCTATGGAGCTTACATTCTTTTCCAGGAGACAAACAGTGTGATAAAAAAGCAAAATATATAGTCTTTTAGAAAAAAAAGAGAAAAAAAATAGAGCATATGTGAAAAATATATTTTTCAGTATTTGTTTTCATCAATAGGAATAGTTTTCTTTTTGCTTTCTGCAATTAGCAAGTTTTCCACTTGATCAGAATGTTTTTTCCCTCCAGTTTTATTGCTGGAGTTGAGATTTAACTGGAGTAGACACAGAGGCAATTAAGTTACGTGTTACGTGTGTTATACATTTTAGACTCGGTCATAAATTCCTTTTAAATCTCTACTTTTAATTCTAACATTCTTTTAATCTGACTTTATTCTGTCTATAAAAATCTCTGGAATATAAACAAGCAATTAAAGAAAGAACAGAAATCAGGTAATCCTCACATTTTCAACAGATTGAATTCAAAAATTTCATCTCTTACGTGTGTAGAGTATAGAGTATAGTGCTTATTTTCTCATTTCAGTAATGTTAAAAATGTTGATCAAACACCAATAGCCTAACTTAAAAAGAAAACAAAAACAGATTATGAAGAGCCAATTTTAAAAAGAAGTAATCAGTAAGAATAAGTGGTAAAAATATTTAAATTATATTAGTTACCTAACAAATGCAAGTTAAAATAATTACAATACAGGCAAATATTTATGTCTATGCATATATACACATATTTGGTGAAAATTAGAGGAGTAAATTAATTGTTACTCTAACATAAGTAAAATAAGGTATATCTCTATAATATCAAAATTATACTTTGAAAAGTATTAAAGTATATAGATAAGACACATAAGGACTGTTTAGCAAAGAACAGAGGATATAAAATCCTATTCTGTGACAATTCTTTGTTTCCAATTATATAACATACACATGTACATAGAAATATATAAATAATGGTTGACATTTAATGAGTGCTTACTTTGTTTCAAATGCTGAGCTGAGGATTTTATCAGGATTATTTCACTAAATCCTCATAAGAACCCTATTATGTAGGTACCAGTATTATCTGCATTTGACAGATGAGATGAGTTTTAGAGAGATTAAGTTCACAAGGCTAGTTATTGTCGAATCCCGGGTATGAACCAAAGCAGTGAGATTCCAGAGCCTTAATTACTATGCCAACTCGGAGGTCAGCTGAAGTTACTCTTTAAGATAAAAACATAATTAGTTTGAGACTGAAGTCATAATCCAGCTTCCTAATGGTAAGGCCGGTGTTGTCCCCAGTATTACTAAAATTTCCAGGGGCTTACGTTATCTTTGCTTTTGAGTCATAGAAGGTAAGTTCATTGTAACAATAGAAACTATAAATATGAGGACCCTCTATTCTTGAGTCTTAGGTCCTTCTGACACCAGCAAGATTGTTGCTTGCAGTCTTTCGTTAGAGCCTCCTAATCCTGTCCTGCCTCCTTCCCCCCAAATCCCCACCCCTCTTTCTGCCCTACCTTTCCCTGATTAACTCTTCACCTCTCCTGTAGAGTAATTAAACTAACATCTTCTGAGCATCAAAGTCAAATGTAGCTATTAGAGGTTGGATGTGTAACCGGTTCCAAATATGGCTAGTGATGGGCCTCAGTTTTATACAGATTATTTATCATTTGGATGCTTTTATATCTAGAGCCCTCAATGTTCAGTATCAAAGGTAGAAAAACTCATGACTACTCAACTTCTGATGGTGACTTTGGAATCACATCCGAAGATCCTGGGAAATTAGTCTTGTCTCTCCTTCTGAGCTATTCCACTGAAATGTCATGAAGTATTTTAGAAATGGGAAAGGTCAATATCATACAACTCACACAATTTACAAAGTAATCGCTACCAATAATTATTAATTACAAATCATTAGTTTCTAATGGATGATTTTTTCTCCGTGAATATTTATGTGCCAGTAGATTAAATGCAGAGAAGTTTTTAAGTAGCTTATGATTTATTTTTAAGATTCCAGGTGTGCAGTTCATCTGCATATAACTATGACACCCACACAAGGATGCAAGTTTATTCACCAGAGTAAATGAGGCTCCTTGTAACTTTCTTCAGAGATCAGTTCAACACAAACTACATTATTTATTCATGGTGACATTAAGGTGTTCACTCTTCACAAGAATAACCATGTTGATGATGTTTTCTGTGGAGTGCACAGCATTTTCTTTGCATTTTTTATTTCAACATGTGATTATAAGTTTCTATGTTTGCTAAGTTACTTCTCTGCAAGATTTCCCAGATTTAATTTAAACTTTTAAGTTTTATGTATGTTTCTAGATTTCCAAATAAGAAACATCAGCAGGATTTTTACCATTGCTACTCTTTGATGGAAGCAGAGAACACAAATTAAAGATACATAAGGATACCAAATTCTTTTTTCCAGAAGTACTCTAAAGAAAATATAAAACCGGAAAACCCTGAACAACATAAGAAAAGTCACGATAGTCATATAAACCTCTGGGTAAAACAAACCTCCTACAGGAGCAGATAGTCTTTTTACAATGAACTCAGGATTTTTATGGTACACTGGAGCACATACCACAAAGTAGCAATGACAAAGTTTAGATAAGTCTATAAACTAAGACTGTGTTTTTGCAAGAGATAGTAAACAGCTCCAGGATGTATCCACAAAGGCTTTTTACACTAATGACAGATGCAGAAGGTAACGTGTGACTGAGGTTTTATGCATTTGTTTCCATTTTCTATATAGACTTTGGTTCTGGGCTTCTGGCTCTAAATCTTGCTGCTGCCTGTTTAGAGTTAACATCTTTTACACAAGTAACTCTTCTGGCTCTTGGCCCTGTAGGAATTGCTGATCATTCAGTGCTATCTACACATTTCACTTTCTGAAAGAAAAGAAGTCATTTCCAGATCTTACGGTACAGATTTCTTATAAGCCATGTAGCAACTTTTGTAAACTGTTGGACGATTTCCAAGTCAAAAAATATAAGTAATTTAAAAAATTTTAGAGATCTCGGAAAAAGTCGATAAAAGTCAAAGATGTAAAATGTATTCCAGGTAATTTAAAGGAAAAGTGATAACACTTTGGCCAATATTGAAATAAAACAAACATTACTTTGTTCTAAATAGAAATCATATTAAGCAATGTAATCATACTTATCTGACAAACTGCATAGTAAAAGCCAGTTCCATATACAAATAATCCAAATATTAATAGGACAAATAAACAAGTTAATATAACTCAGCTTTAGAAAAACATGGAGAAAAAATACTCTAATGTTAAGGACTATTTCTACTTCTTTAGGAGTTACATAGCAGTAATCAATCTCAGAACGAGAAGGAATTGCTGAAGTCAGAAGCAAGTCATTAGGAATATAATATTTGGAAGTAATATTTTAAAATACGTATTTTGATTACTTGAAAAATAAAACTTGCAGTTTGAGAAAAATTTAATAATTACAAAATGATTTACAATGAGAAATCAGTATTTTTCTCACTTTTATCACTTAATCTTTCCCCTCCCAAAGCAATCATAACATTTTCACAGTCTTTTTGACATGTTTTTGCAAATCTTATAATGTAAAATAATCCACAATGTCTGTATAGTTCTGCCATATTCTTTTTAAAGACTGCAAAGTACTCCATTGTATATGTATATCACAATTTATTTTTAGAATTTGATAGTTTTCAATATTTTGGTACTACAACTGATGATAATACTTGTGTGTGTGTATTTCTAGATGAATACATCTATAGATAAATAACACATTTTACCAAATCTTTACTGTTGACCAGAAGATATGCCATTATATTTTGTTACCATGACAAAAAGAAAAACATCACCATATAAATGATATGCACCATCGATTATAAAATGTGCCTTGATCTTAAAGATGTTAAAATGTCTTAAAATCAAGAAAAAATGGTAACAATATGTGCATTTTGGAACCAATGAAATATGATACTACAATGTAGCAGTGCTAAGTCAGACTGCCAAACTGCCACCTATTGCAAGCTAAATCATTGACATCCCATTGATAACATAGGACAATACCTGTTTTCTTTTTCCAAATTGGTGCATATCAAATTTTGAATCTTAGCCAGTCTCATATGCTAAAAAAAAGTACTCTTAACATGTAGAAATGACAGTGCTATTTCCTGTATCCGCGCTGTGTCCTCTCTGAACTAAAGCAGGGCATTACTATCTGGCTTTCTGCCACTAACCTCTCTTTCCCTTTAGGTCACTCTCCACATTTCTACAAGAATTATTTTCTCCAAAATATTTATAAGTAATTTGCTTTTTGAAAAATGTCTCTTGTTCTTTTCACGACTACAGAACAAAACCCAGCAGTATATTATGGATGCTATTTTAGCCTTGCAATCACCTGGCAGTCTGTTCTCTTCCAACTCTTATTCCCCCCCATTACCAAGTCACTACAATAGGTCCTACATTAGGAAATAAGTATATTTAGCATAAAAATAGGTAAACACTGAACAGAAAATTATTTTTTCTTACTTTACAAAATAAATATTGTTATTCTGTTAGACTCAATAGGATTAGTTATGAATTAAATAATGATGACAAGAAGAAAAAAATAGTCAAACATGACTGATGTTCGAACCTGGACGATTTGAAGACACTGCTGCTAGTAGCAAAATTCAGGGAATATGCAAGGAAGTAAGTTTAGGGAAGCTAAGGTGTTCAGTTTGGAATATGTTGAAGTCTTTAAGAGAATTCTCCAGTGGAGACAACAAAGCACAGTTGGAAGTGTGAGTACAAAGATTTGAGGAGGGGTTAGCCTTAGATAATATGTGCATCAAAAGAAATATACATTAGAAATAAAGATCACACAATCATTTAAATCACTGACCATTGTACTAATTTACATTTTTATTTTGTACAAAGAAAAATTTTTCACTGCATATTTATGCAAATCAAATTTGTAATGACTCATTTGTTACATATGTATATAGTTTTAAGCCTGCCTCCTGTGCTAACGGCATAAAATGTACACGTATTTAAAAACTAAAGGACTAGATTATTTTATTTAAAGCTAGAAAAAGAATACAGAACGTAGTAGATTCTTTCTGATATCGAAATACATTTTGAATTGTAGTATGCAGGACTGTGCCTCTTGGTTGTCATGGCAACTGCATCTCAAATTTAGAGCATCAAATCTTCATTTTCAATGACTTGCCAAAAGACAAGAAATAAAAAATAAAAGAAGCAATATATTAAATGGCTTCTTTATTGTCATTTTGATGTAACAGATATAAATCTTATGTGATATAAAATATTGCTCAGTTAGAGGGATAACTAATCTTAATGGTGAAATTTTAGAATTGAGCTAATAAGCTATTATTGATAAATATATATTATCAATAAATATCAATTTATTAATAAGTACACCAATTTTTAACAATACAAGTTTGAAAAATATGTGTATTAGCTATCAGAAAGTCATTTTTATCTCCTGTTAAATATTAGCTCTCTGGACAATAGTTGATTGAGGTTTTTTGAAGACATAGTAATTGTGATTTTTGTTCAGTTCTATTTTAGCTATAATTTTATTATATATTAAATGAAAATTTAATACCTTACTATTTTCTAGCTTACTCTTTGATACTCAAATGCCTAACATACTATATAACTAGTCTCTACCATTATGGTTCTCCACATAAAATAATAATCTGTACTAGAAAAATAAAAGTGGCTTATGTCAATATTTTGTTAACAAAGTTAAAATATGGTAATTTCCCAACCTTAACAAGTGTTTTTATTTGTAACTTAGAGTATATTAAGTGTATTTTGGCATGTAAATGGGCATATAGACCTCTTTAATAGTAAATATAGGTCTAAAGCTTTGACATATGAGGAAAAAGCATTAAAGATTTCAAAGTCAATCAAAGGGTCTGCTTGCTATGTAGGCAGAAATACACCTCCTTACTAGGAAACATCCACACAGAAGTTGAATAAGTATATAACATATTATTTCCAAGATAATTTTTTGTTTAAGGCACCCATGTGATGTTGGCTCTGGTGAACTCTAATACCCTCTTTTACCTGAGAACTTCAGTAATTCCATGTATGTATTTGCCTTGTTAGGAAATTGTGAAAAGGAAACCACATGTAGAACTTGATATATTTTTAAATTCATAGTGGCTAAAATAATATTTTATCGATAAGGGTTATTTTTCCTAGAAACAGTGTAATAATGTATACATAAACAATTAAAAGATAAAAATGTACACATCAAAGCCAACCTCCTCTAAAATTAATTTCTATGAATATTTCAATCAATGCTGGCCAAAAGTGGCAGCATTGATTTCTTTCCTGGTCAGGAAATAGGTAATGCACAGTGAGTGACAGTATGCAGCCTTATGTTGATGGAGATAGCCCTCTCTTCTGTTCGTGACTGGATGCAGCTCGGGAATGAACCATTTGAGCTGAAATGATTGGTTTTGTTGCCTTTCTGATTTTGCTGAACTCACTATTTTAAAAAATCTGAATCAATAAGCTATTCAGGCAATTGTGCAAATATGACTTTTTATTCTTAAGTCGATTTGACATGTGCTGGATTTTGGCGTGAATCTAATCAGAGGAGAGACCCATTTCCAAGCAGTGAGCTTCAGGCTAAGGTTTCTTTTGCAAGTAAGTCCAGAATTCCATGTGTTAAAATGTGACTACCCTAACGAGGGGAAAACTCACGTTGTTGAAAGGCACCTCCAAAGTTAGGACTTTTCAAGTAAGCTTTATTCAAATCATCTAAGTACTGGTCATCCTACTTTTAAACTCTGGGCCTAAAATCTTTGTAATTTGTTTTGTTGTTGTTGTTGTTTTAATATTTTGTCTTAAAGCCACTTATGCTTTAATAGTAACTTAAAATGTTCTGATTATTCTCTTAAATATTGGAAAGAGCAGGAGGTTTGGGTCAGACTATTCATAGGTCATTCTACCACTTTGTATTTGTATGATCTTAGACAATAAAAAAATTACACTAACCTACCTTTATCTGAAAAATTAGGTAATTGTTATCACTCAGAAAGCTGTTATGAGGGGAAAAAATAGTAAATCACCTGCCACCCAGCACAAAATAGGCTACTAGTAATCATTAATCCTCTCTCTTCTTCCCACTTTGTACTCTGGTCTCAAATGATCGTTTGCCTTGAACTTTGCATGTCTTTAATGTACAGATTCTGTTGCACAAGAAGCAAATGAGGCTAAAGGAAATGTTGAATAGAAAAGTACAATTTCTTAGAGCAAGCATTTTGAGTAGGTTATAAATATCACAAAGAAACATGTGTAATGATAGTTTTTGGAACATCTGCACAAACAAAATAACCACTAAGTAAACAGAAGAGTAGGAAAAGTGATTTTTTTTCCTGCAGATATTTGGCTCGAGCAGCTACCCTTTGATTTATGTAATTTTATCATTATGCTGCAACTGCTTTCATTCTGAATTATTCATTCAACATAAGCTAACAATAAAGGCAATGTCTGTCTTCAGCTAAAAATTCTCTGACTTTAAGAAGGCTGTTTAAATGAGCCACCCAGTTTTTTTTGTCCCTACATTTTATGGTCTGAATAGATATTGCTCTTGGACAGACCACGTTTTGGGGAAATTTATCACAGCTTTAAGAAAAGCTACACATACACTAATAGAATAGCGCTGTCTTTGAGCCATGTCCTTGAATGGCCACTAATTTCTTTTCTTAGCTCCCTGCTTGTCTGGAGAGAGTTTCATTGAAAGGCCTGTAATGAAAATAACAGCACGAATATTGGCTTCTGCTGCTAAAGGTACTCCAGATGGTTACATGTTTCTGAAAATGCATTTGCTTATATGATTAGTTTTCTCAGCCTAGGCTTTCAAATGTAAAATCAAGGAATAATCCATCATTAGAGTAATATTTGGGGTCTTTATCAACAGAGCCCACATTAATGTATGGAGCACACTGAAACTCAGCCAATTTATATTTTGCATTTAGCTAGATATTTTAAACCCAGATGTTTGTAGATTATGCAATACATAACTTTTGCATAAGATTGCATATAATATAAGGTTGTGTCACATTAAAATTATATGATTTCAATTCTTTACTGTTACTTATACTCTTAGATTACTAGAGCTTTAGATTTATTCTTTAAACTAGAATTCCTTGTCTGTAAAAATATATTTACAGTAATTTGTGATTTTCTATTAATATTCTGTATATTGATCTTTCACCGATATGTTTAAGATAAGGCTCTAAATTTTTATTTTTATTAAGAATATCTGACAGCATTTGGAACAAAGACTAATCTATTGAATGAATTATTTATATGACTCTCTGATATATCAATAAAATGCATATAAAGTGATGGAATATATTAAATAAATTACTACTTGAGACAACATTTGCCAACAAGTGTCTAATACTTGGCACATGGTAAGCAGTCAAGTAAATGCCCATAATTACTATGATTATTAAGTTCCTAGTCATCCCATATCTATGTTACAGTAACAAACATTTATCTACTATGTGATATGCTAGGCACTAGGTTATGTGTTTATATTTAATCATAACCGCATCACAATTCTGAGATAGGAATATTTGTTTCTAATTGTAAGGTAAGGAAACTATAGCTCAGAAAGTTGAAGTAATTTGAACAGGACCCACAGAATCAGAACACAGATCCAATTTAACTGACTTAAAGCCAGGTTCTCCGTACTAATTGATTGGCTTTTAGCAGACTCTTAGATTAATGGACACATCGAAATTTCTTTTCAAGATTTGAGTGAGCACATTCAACCAATTCATAAAATTTCAAAATATAATGGCATAAAACATCTATTTAGTATGTTCACAGATTCTGTAGGTCAAGACTTCAGTCAGGACACACTCCAAGGGGTTGGACACCAAAATGCCTGGGGCTTCAATCAGAGCACAAGAAGGCCGAGCTGAGTGGCATCAGCTGACTCACTCATTTTCCTGACAGTTAGTGGTGGCTCTCGTCCAAGACCTACCTACCTGTGGCCTCCCTGTGTAGCCTGGGCTTCCTTATAATAAGGGGCCGAGTTCCTGCCATAAGCATGTCAATAGAAAGGTCAGGCAGAAGCCATGTCCTTCTCTTGACTTGGACTCAGGTTACAGAGCAAGGTGTCCCCCATCATCTGTGAGTTGAATGAGTCACAGCACAGCTGATTCAAGGGAAACAAATAAACTGCATCTCTTGAAGGAAATGGCAATATTCTGAAGTAGCATATGGGATCAAAAATAATCCTGTGTCAAATTTTGGAAAATAGTCTCTGCAAAAATTATAAATAATAATTATTTTAACCAAAGCAATAAGATATACATAGAAATGCTAAGTGGAAATGCATTGGCCTAGTGTGCTAAAATTTTACAAGATTTACCAAAGTAAAATATGTATCCTAAAGGTCTCATACAGTAAATTAGATCAACATTGTCCAGTAGAATTTGTATTCTACATATCTAATTAACATACATCTAATGAAAACATATCTAATGAAAAAACCTACTTAGCTGTGTACAGTGAAAGTAGAAGGTAAGCCCTAATTTTGCTCTTAAATTGAGCTTTTCCAGATTAATTTTTATAAGTTAAATGTGGCAATAATTAAATGAGTATGAGCTATTTAGAGAAGTCACTAAAAAACTGAAAAAAAAATTTAGTTAAAACTAACATGATCAAAATTTGAGCTACTGTTTTGCTCTTTTTTAACAAATTGATAGACTAGAATATAGTAGAAAACCAATCATTTTAATCTTTAAGTAGTAGGAGAATCCACATAGGGAAATTTAAGTTGAATTTCTATTTCAATCATACTCCAACAAGTAAATTCTTCTGATCTCCAGGCTGCCATTCTTTGGGGGAACATCTCATCTGTCTATAATTCACTATCACAGATTCACAAAAATTTTCTTATCTAGGGATTTAGAAGGTGAAGATTTAAAGAATAATAATGTGATTAATGTAATTGTTGATCCCAATGATTCTTTTAGTTACTATTCCTGTTTGGATAAGTATCAGAGGTGAACTGAATGTGGGTGATCAAGAAAAACTTCATTATCTCATTAACAAGCATGCTGGCAACACAGTGGTTCCTGGGCTGGGTTAAAGAACTCGAGGTCTTAAAGACTCTAGCTCAGCTCTCTGCCATTCCCTTGTCTTCTCACAGTCCAAGAATGCCGTGGCCGTTGTAGGCATTGCTTACAGAAAGAAAATATCCAGAGCAAACAAGGAGCCATGTCCTTGTTTTCTGTATGCTTTTGAGAGTAATGACATTTTGTTTCTATAAGCCCTCCAAATGTTTCCCGCAACACTTTGTTTAGGGTTGCATCACATGCCTGTACTTACACAGTCAGAGGAAAAGGAAATTAAATTATCATGCTTGGCTTAGTCTAATCAGCCTTTGTCCCCCAGGGCTAGGAAAGGATCATGATTAACATGACCACCCAACATGTGAACAAAATATGGGTCCTATTAGCAAAGAGGAAGCAGAAGGAAGGCTATTGCATAGACCAGCCCAGGGCCTCTCAGGTTTTAATGATCATGCAATCAACTGGAGGTCTTGTTCAAATGCAGATTCTGATTTTAATATACTCCAAGGTAGTGTTGATGCTGTTAATTTGTGGACCACACTTTCAATAGAAAGGACACAAACTATGGACTACATCACTTCAGATATTAATCTTATGATAATCCCCTCTTTGTTTTATTTGTGATGTTTTCAAATGATGCAGAAGGTCGATGCTGAAAAATAGATGCCACAATATAATCTGTAAGTCCTTGTTAAAATAGACCCATAAATCAAACATATAATATCATTTTATAATTAAATATCACTCAACATATAATACCATTTTATAATGAAATATAACTAGTGTTTATTATCCACACAGGCACATAAATTTAGAGCTTGCCAGTGAACAATGAAATAGAATGTATAAACAATACATAATATAATAATAAAGAATATTCATGAATTTTGACTCATAAAGATTTTTCAAATATATATATGTATATATATAAAACATAAGCCAAGACGTAATTAGAACATTTTTATACTTATCATGAATTTTATAGGAATTATAATATTTTTAACAAACCATTCCTCTAATTACTAAAAATATATTGAGCCTTTATGTTACCAACTTTAAAAACTGACTAATTTTCTCCGAACTGATTTTGCAAGTCAGAGAATTGCAAATTGGTTAGGCAATTTCACTTTTAAATTGCCTAGTAATTGTGAATTATGACCAAAATGTGTGTAATTTATGACTCAAAAGCCAAAGGTTGCTTTAGAGAGATGTAACCCATATCTTGGCTAAATTCTCCAATGGGAAACCTGGTATCTTATATCAGAAGATAATCTTTTCAAAGAAAAATAATTTTTAAATTATATACTTGGCAACTGATAAATTCTCCTAATCAAAAAACCTATGAAATCCTACAGTCTTTTCAAAGTCCGCAATAAGTATTTCTCAAAATTTTAGTCCTTGAAAGCACAATATGTTTGTGGATGTTTTCTGAGAGCCTGTCTCACAAACCTGCTTCATCTCCCTCTGCTGGCACTGCCTCTGTATGGCAGGGCTGGCCCTCACCATTTAGTGGAATTCCTCTGCCAGAATGGCTGGCTGTTCTAATTAATGTTGTCCATCCATTATTTTTACTCCACACCTAGCGAAAGTTCTGATGTTTAAAGTAGGCAACCCAAGCAGATTCATTCCTCAAGATAGCTGCCGGATTGAGTGTAGTATTTCTTAGTTTTCTGCTTAAAGAAGGCGTTCCAGGTTTATAGGATAAAGAAAAAAAATGGATAAGTGGGTATTTGCATATTTTGTTCCCTGCTATATCACTAGTGTTCAGAACAGAGCCTGCCTGGCGCACAGTAGGTGTTCAGTTGGTGGTCGAATAAATAAATCTTTCTGGTTATATAGTACAATATTCCTTCTTTATGTATTCAACCAAGATTTGAAAACAATCTTATCTTCTTGTTTGAGAACCAGTAGATACAGTGAGATACCAATTGACACATCTATCTAAGAGATGTTTTTTCTATATCATAGTATCCTCTTTAAATAGTTTTATAGTGTCTCCTTTGAATAATCTAGCAATATTTTGTACATGTAAAGAATAATTTTCCTGCTGCCTCACACTGAGTGTAGATGCCAGACCTTCAGAGGTATAGTTAGAAAAATATTTATGCTGATTAATGGGGAACTTTGGAATAAGTTTTGCAAACACAACTTTGAAAATTTTTAGCATCCTCTATTTAGATTGTATTCTGCACAGTTCCACAGTGGTTAATGCAGCATAGGCAGTTTGCATTTTTCTACTGTTTATTCTGTAGGCAGCATAAAGCAGAATAATGAATGCTTTTTCATTATCATGATGTATGCAACCAAACTGTTAAATTCCTAAAGGAAAACTCAGCACCAAAGTCATAGATCTTCTTAACAATTTCGTATTTATGATAATTATTTAACACTAAATAATTATTTTTAAAGGAAAAAGTGAAATTCTGTATCCTATAATTAAATGTAAATATATTGACCAACATTCTTATTTGCCTTGTACAATAATCTGACGTTTTCTCCTTTCTCAGTGTTCACTGTTTAATGGCATTCTACCCATTATGTTACTAAATAACATTCCATCAAGGAAATACCACAAGAAAGCAATAAATATCCCTGTTGAACCAACAGTTGCAGGGTCTTAAGTTGCTTAATTTGTGGATGACAGTAGTGTAGAAGTGTGACTGAAGTAGTTAGCTATCGATCGGAATTTCTGGTCCTCCTCCCAGAGTGCAGAATCATTGCTGAAACAGAACTAGCTGCTCACAGGCATTTGTAGCCCTGTGAAATGTGAACATCAGTAATGAGGATTCCTTTCTGAAGAAGGCTTTCAAGGAGAACATGGGGCTTTCCCACAGCTTCTGTTTCCACTGTCCAGAAGGAGAGGACTCTAAGCACTAGAGCAGAGGGCCCCACCCGCCAGGCCAGAGAGCTGGTACTGGTAGGTGGCCTGTCAGGAACCAGGCTGCACAGCAGGAGGTGAGTGGCCAGTGAGTGAGCAAGCAAAGCTCCATCTGTATTTGCAGCCACTCCCCAGCACTAACATCACTGCCTCAGTCCACCTCAGATTGTTAGGCATTAGATTCTCATAGGAGCACCAGTCCCTGGTTCCAAAAAGGTTGGGGACCACTGCACTAGAGGATTGGGGAGTCAGAAGATATTAAACACCTGAGTCACTATGTGGACAAAAGCCACTCACTCGCCAAGAATGATAGGAAGCATTGGGCTATTTCATAAGTGAAAAATCAAATATTGTATGAAGCCACTAATGTATTGGAGTTTGCTTATTTCAGGAGCTAGCATCACCCAACGAAACCACTAATCACTGTACTCTACATAACTCAAACTATTAAATAAATAATTAAATGTGTAAAACAATTCTGAAAGCTAAACAAGTATAGCACATATAATTAAGAGACATTAAAAGCATAAGCTTTTGTTTCAACATAATGGGTAATTAGTAAATAATGATGAAATACCATTAAAATGCCTGGTATGAGTAGAAACTAAGCGTTTATTGAAATATTACAAAGATCTGTGAGTTTGTTGTTCTCCATTGTACAAATGTGGCCACTGAAGCTCTAGAAAGGTAATTATCCCAAAGTTGTAGACTTAACAAGTGTTGGAATTTGGAATTAAATAGAAGCCTTTTCACCTCCATAGCTGATTGAGTTCCATTATTACTTGCTGTCTTCTAAAACAGGTGTTTGAGAAGCTGTGTCTCTTCGCCATTACTTACTGTGGTCTACAGGAGATACTCCTACTTTCTGGTTAAAAATGTATTCTAAGATCTTTGCAATCAGATTGTAACTCTTGTTACTTTGCTGAAACTAGGCAACTCAAATTTCATTTTTAAGTAGGTTTAAGAAGAATGTAACAGATAAAGAGCAATCCCAGAGAGATACTATGCTTAAAATCATAAAGGAGGATAATATGTCTTAAGCTACTATTCGTGTAAATGTTAAAACAGGAATTAATAATGTATCTGCTTGTGTACATACAGGATATATTTGAAAAGCTATAAAAGAAAAATGTGTGACTTGGTTCTCTGACTTGTAATATGAGGGAAAGAGACTTACGTTTCATAGGCCTTTTGTAACTTTTAAATATTTAATTCAGAAAATAAGATAAAATGCATATTTTCCCAGAAATATATCCACATTCATTATTCAGGTTGCTGCTGCATTAGACACCTGTGACTAAATTTCTTCCTAGACAATATCTTTTGTTCCTATTCATGCTGATTCTTCCACCTGGAATGTCTTTTCTCTGCCAAAATCTAATTCATCTTCCAAGGTTGCTAAAGTTTTCATTTCTTCCACATCAACAGAATAATAAAACTACACTCTAATGTGTAGTTCTGTATCTGTGTGTGTGTGTGTGGTACTGAGCTATTTGTGAGATCTGAGTACACAAATTATCAGACCATACATTTCTTAAAATTAGAAATCATATTGTATTCATCTTTGTTCCACAAACTCTAGTCCTATCTGGGTTAGAGCAACCCAATAGATTATTGAGCCCTGGTTGAGTCAGTCCTCAGTGACATGTGGAGTGATTTCTTCCAATTTACCAACCACAGTTCAGATCTCAAAGACTTCCATGTAACTTATCTTCCTCTCTCAAATCACGCATCATAATCCCCTTCCCAAGACATGGGTTCTATTATTTTTCTTACTTAGAAGGCACAGACAATCTTTTTCTCTTGATTGTAGTAGAGTTAGAAGTTTTTATCTCTAGTCGTCACATAGGAAACAAATAACAAAATACAGGATATGGGGAGTGTAGGTACATTCATTTGTCACTGTAAAAATGATCTGATCTTTTAATATAAGTCTTTAAAAATCTTCAAACTCTTTTGAAGTTATTTCAGTCTGTTTTTTCTGTGGTTATTAGAGGAGATGTTTGAGCATGTTTAGCAGGAATTGTAAAAGGACACACACACACACACAAAATTGGTGTGATTATTAACCAGCATAAAATTCCTAATACATACATACATGCATATATATATATATATATATATTTTTTTTTCCCCCCAATGGAATTAACACGCATCTCTGCCTACTATGTACCTGTTCCTAGATTTACCTTAAATCAGTCTTGGCATTTAGTTCTATTACCAGTGATCCAATAAAAGAAAGCAGTGAGTGAAAGGTACACATTAAATACTTTTGTTTTTTTCTAACATGTGTATATATGTGTGTATGTGTGTGTGTGTGTGTGTATAACATGTATATATTTCTAACATATATGTATATGTGTGTGTATGTATGTGTGTAATCACAAAGAAAAAAATATATATATTCTTTGGAAAAGGAGGAAACTACAGTGTAAAAAATATAACCCAAGAGTTGTTTTAATAGTAGTTAATATAACATCATTCTTGACCCATTTATAGAGTGTGAAATCTCAAGGCAAGATAAAATTTCATTTTATTAAGAACATTTATGAAGTGTATCATTTTCATAAACTTATTTGTCCATCCTGAATTTGGGAAGATTTTAATAAGAATAACATATAAACAGGGAAACTGAACAGACTTTGAAAAACTATAAGCAAAATACTTAGGGTTTAAACCATGTAATAAAATTTTATTATGATAGATTTCCAAACAATAAAAAATAATTGTCCACAACTTGAGTGAACAGTGTAATAAATGGCTAATGCAGATGACTTAGGTCACAGCTTAGAAACTTGTTAATGATAATGAATGAGAAACGACGATTAAAACAGCTTTCCAGACAAAATTACTGAGACGTGAAAAACACCGAGAGAACCACACACAAAGACAACACTTGAGCAATAAATCTCCCGCGTCCTCCCAGATGCTGTGTTGTCCAGTATAAAATATTTATGGTAGATTTATATGCATTTCTTCTGTGCGACTTTAGCTGGGGACCTAGACCACATCGTTAATCTTCTGGGAGTCCTTTCGGTTAATTATTCTTCACAGCACTTCAGGAGAAGCCTGTATTTTTATTCAACCTGCATGAACGATAAACAAAATAGCATCTGTATATGTAAGGATTTAGTGCAATCACGGAGATGAGATGAGGAATACTCAAGTTTTGCACTTGGTCTTACCTTTTCATTATACAATTAAAATAATTGCGATTTTCATCTTCCACTCTAAAGGTCTATAAAAATAGAGTATAAATCTACTCTGGACTATTTTTTATATGACTGACCTTCAGTATTTTTCCCCTTCTATAATTAATTATTGAGATTAAAGAAGAAAAACTACAATGTAACCAACATGATCGAACCCTGATGCATTACCTTGCATTTTAGATGGAATAGAGAACTATTTAAAAAGATCTGTGGGGTTTAAAATACATTTTCTGAAAATGTTAGCCCATCTCTCAAATTTTGAAAGATTCCTTTGGGTTTTTGCCTATAAATAAAAAATATGAACAAATCTAGTAATGACATTGGATTGACGCCTTTGGGGCATTATAGGGTGATTTTTTTTTTGTAGACCCAGGGCCATAGCAGGTCAGGTCAACATCAGAAGGAAGGTATGACTGTTCCCATTTCTGTTAGTGCTGCAAGCCAGAGATCTCGCCATACCCATGACATTTCTGAAGAGATCTAGGCAAGGCCCAGGAGTGTTGACAATTTTAATCAATGTGGAACATACCATGAGTTCACGTCATTCAAAATGTCATTTAAAACTGTACCCTGTGGAGCACTGGAGAGTATGTCATCCTTTCTAGGAGTGAGAACATGATGGCCATAATCTATGTAAATGGTTTCATCAACTGCTTTGTGATGTCAAAAGCAATGGTAGATAATTACACTAGTGATATCTTTGCTGAGTATTTTCCATTCTATTTATGTCTCCAGGTTGGGTGTCAGCCACTGGATTAAAAATTGGATTGTTGGGATTTATGGAGTAAACAACAGGTGAAATTGTGGATACAGATTGAAACTAGCCCCTATAAAAATAAATAGGGGCTCATCAAAACCTTGTCAAGTCAAATGTTCTATATATGTTGGTACTCCAAAGTTTAAATTTCTTTAGAGTATGAATTTGTTAAAAATGAAACCACGAGCAGTAACCGTAGAAGCATCATGGGTGGTGGGTAGATTTTATTATAGTTGGAAAGAATCAGATGATGTTCAGTATAACAATTGGTACAGCACTGAGTACATGGGGTAAATGCCAGTTCTGGTGAAGAGTAGTTGAATATCAGTCCTGGAAAGGATGAACAACTTCTCCAAAATAAGTGTTTTCTAATATGGATGGCATTTTGAAACCTATATTGATAGTTTAATTCATACAATGAATACATTACACATACCTGACAAAGATCTGATTTTTGGGAAACATTTGGTTGCTTAATCTTTATTTTCCTCATGAGAATGCTTTGCCTTTGACATTTGGAAAATCTGATGCATAAAAGGACAGTTAAGAGGTGAAATCATACAAATTTACAACCAGCTCTTATTTTTAAATGTACTTGTTTTTGTTATGGTATAGTAACATATATTAGTTTTGGGTATACAATATAATGATTTGATATTTCTACATATTGAGAAATAATCATCACAATGAGTCTAGTTAATAATATCTTTTACCATACATAGTTATAGAATTTTTGTGTGTGATGGATGAGAACTTCCAAGATCTACTCTCTTAGCAACTTTCATATATGCAACACAATATTGTTGATTATAGTCATCATGCTGTACTTTACATCCTCAAGACATTTATTTTGGATCTGGAAGTTTGCAGCTTTTGACCCCCTTTACCTATTTTGCCTGCCTCTGGCAACCACCATGTTCTCTGTTCATATGAGTTTGGTTTTGTTGCAGACATATTTAACATTAGCAACAAATGATGATTTGGTGCAGTGAGTGTGGCCTGTAGAAGCCACTCTTTCAAGAAAGGGAGGAAGGTAATTGTTCCTTGAGAGATTATAATTTGGCCTGAATGTTATTAAATATATAGAGAGTAGAAAAGAGAAAATAAATGAGTGTCACATTAATTCCTTCCCCCCCTCTCTCTCTCACACACACACACACACACACACACACACACACACACACACTTCTATGGCAATTTATCTACAGGTTTAAAACTATAACGGTAGATTCATCATAAAAAGGTGATAAAAATAGGTGTTATCTTCCAAAAAAGTACTATACAAACTATTGAAAAGTATTGGAGAAGCTAACGTTGATGGAAGCTGATGTGTTATCTATTAATGGATATAACTATGATAAGCCATGAAAATTGTAGGAAGTAAAAGGTAGATAAATAAGAAAGTGTTATCTATAGCTTTCATAAAATGCAATCTAGGACTGGAGGTGTGATTTGAATATAGAAGGTTAAAAGAGAAGTTAATATGAACTTTGGAATTTAGAATAAAGCAAAGAAGAAAAATGGCAGTGTCAACCCAAGTAACTCAATTGATGATTTTATGGAATTATTGTAGATCTAGAAATGTACAGTGGGCTCCAGAAAAGATGTAGAAGAAATGCGAATGCACTAGATGAAAGGGAGAGGATAAAGTAAATGTATTTTATCACGGGATGTAATCAACTGTTTAATCTCAATCCCATATGTCCCATTTGATTATGTTGACAAGTGAAAAGCACATTCATCTAGAATTTTAAAGTATTTAGACATTAACCAATATAATGAGTCATCTAAATTGTATGCTGCAAATAAAAATTAAATCAACCATTTAAATTGAAGCAATAAGAAATGACATTAAATTATTCAATGACAAATAACTCTATCCAGTTAAATGTCATACACATTTTTTAAGATATTCACTTGTCAGAAAGATAGCTAACTGCTGAAATGATAAATAGTATGGTAAACGGAGAAAAAGGTCAATTAGTAATCTACTGTTTTTGAGATCAACCTCCTCTGGCATTTATTTTATTATAGTTGTATCATTCCTTCTTATTTATAGAATGAAGAAGAACTTTCATGACATCTGTTTCTCTCAGACTAAAGAGAAATTAGGTTTAAACTTAGAATTAAAGAAATCATAACACCGTGCTAATCACTTCTTTTTCTTTTAAATGGCTATACAGAAAATGGGTGATAAACACACTTGGATGGAAAAAAATAACCACTCTAATATTTATGACCCAGATTTTAAATTAGCAAATAAAAGAGGTCATTGCTATGCTATATTGTCCCCTGTTTTGAATATTTTTAGCAAATGCCAACTATTTTTGAATTCACGTAAATGAGTTCACATTGTAGTCACAACTGCTTTAAGAAAATTGTTCAAATACACAAGACTAGTATGACATGCTATTATAGAGAAGTGGAACAATTTTCGTGTTTTTTTTTTTTTTTTAGCATGAAAAGAAAACCTGCCTGTTTCCATTTCCAGATTTTTAGATTGTCAATTAAATTGTTTGTGTTAGACTGAGTAATACCCCTCTCCCGAAGGTATTCTCATACCCTAATCTCTGGAGCCTGTTAAAATGGTTATACATGTCAAAAGAGATGTTGCAGATGTGATTACAGTGATAGAATTTGAGATGGGTTGATTATGTTGATTACCTGGTGGGTCCGATCTCATCACAGGAGCCCTTAGAAGTGAAGTGGCTTTCCTGTTGAAATTAGGGAGAGATGCCACAGAAGGATAACAATCAGAAGAGACAGAGGATTGTCAGAAGTATGCCACCTGCTGTTGCTGGTTCCGAGATGTGAGTCCCACATACAAGTACCAGGAAAGAGGCCCCTAGGAGCCGAGGCTCAAATGACAGCCCGCGAGAAATGGCCTCAGCTGCATGGTACAATTCTGCCAATTTAAATGAGCCTGTAAAGATCCTCCCCTCGGGCCTCCAGAGAGGAGCATAGCTCTGCCAAAACCATGATTTTGGCCTTGTGAGACATGAGCAGAGAAACCAGCTCAGTAAACTGGACTTCTTACCTGCAAAACCGAGAAATAAATTTGTGTTCAGTGATAAAACATTTGGAAACTTGGTACAGTACTAATAGAAAACTACCACAATGTTTCTCCACCTTTTTTTCCTTAAGTGAATTTCTTATATCAAAGTGTTTTTTCTACTGGCTGAAATGTTAAGAGGATATTGGCATAATATGATCTTGAGCTATTTGCTATGAGATACCCTCCATTCAACGGCCCATATAGCTTGATTTCAATAAGGGCTGAAAGCATAATAGAATAGAAATTAAATTAAAAAAATAAGACTAACAATAGAAATTAAAGTTTCAAAACTTCTGAATAACTTTCATATACCTTGTTAGCTCTATTAATTATGTTGCACAAATTTTTAATCTCGATTTAATCATTTGTTATTTGGCGACAACAATATCTACACAAAATTGAGAGAATATGTAAAAGTAACACATGGCTTGAAATATATGTGCTTAATGAAGTCAGTTTCCTTATCATCTGCCTTTCTTGGACAAAATTATCTGCCCTCCTACCCTACATGTAACTCCTGGTGGGTGACTTTAGGTTACGAGAGCCTATTTATGCATTTATGTTTATAACTTATTTTGTTCTAATAATAGAGATGGTCTTTGTTTAAATTCATGCATAAACAATTGTATGACATTGCCATTGCTTGCATTCTTGTGGATTTTTGTGATAAACAAGGGATGGAGTTTTTCTGGACATGTTTTGGTGGAAGTAAAGAAAGTTAACCATGATTCACTGCACAGAAGTAGTGTCTAACACGGCTCCCATATGTCCTTGGACAACCAGATGTATATAATTCTGGGGACTCTAGGCTGATGAGGTAGAAGGAGAAAAGAGGTACTCGGTAAGGGAAAATGAAGAAAGGTGATGCAAGAATAACCTTTATTTACTTAGAGATTTTTTTTCTAAGTTTTAACTGTTTCTGAAATCACAGATTAATTGTATACTTGCCCTATTTTCTTTATAAACTAAGTAGAACTTATAATGATTTCGGTCTTTAGAAATCTGAGAATATTACATATATTTCATATTTTTCTCTTCTGAAGTAATGCTTAACTACATTTTCTTCATATATTTATAGTGCTTGTAATATAACATCTGGAATCTAACAAGGTGATCAGTGCATGGTTTATTATCTACTGATGATAAATTCATAAATATATTGCTTTAATCAGTGTAAGAAAACAGAAATTTTTCTGTTTTTATTTGGGAAAATGTAGGCAATTATTTTTATCTAATATTATTTAAGTGGCTCAAATAGATTTCATATTTGGAGGGAGTGCTTTTAGTGTTTTAGTGTTTAGTTTTTTATTGCTCAATCAAGAAGTTAATTATATCCAATATTTACTTTGTGCTATGGGAAAGAGAAGAAATATAGAATATGTTTTACATCTGCCATAGTATCTAAAACACACATCAGGAAGTGTACTAAGTCAGTCAAAGACTCTAGATGTTATAGCTAATGGATGGCAAAGCCTGGATCAGCCTTAGCCTGTCACTGTCTGAAGCTGACTCCCTTATCTCAACCACTTTTCCCCTATAATATGTACAAGGACAAAGCTTTTGTTGTTATTGTTAAGCTAATGGAAATTGTTTATCATCACAGCATAATTTAACCTATCTAACTGATATGGACATTAGTACCTAGAGTTATGGTCTTATCCTAAAAAGGATAAGACCTTAGTGGTTGGGTAGTTATGGCTGGAAAAGGGTGAGTACGATCCATGGTAGCAAAACATTTGGTAAAAGTTCAGCAATAACTGGGAAAGCAGATGATGTAACAAATGGACATTACTGGTATGTGTTGTATGCTTTTGAATGTTTTTATCAAGGTTTTATATTAAAAATATGACCTCGGGGAAGAATTTCCTTGAATAAAAGAGGATAGAACAAAAAAGAGAAGGTTTTGCAGGGCTGGAAAGGATTTTAAATAATATAACATAAATTAGAGAACATAGCTGAGAGATGAAAGCCAATTAATCCTAGCCTGGAAGCAAGGATCAGATCAAGTTTATGGCTGTCACTCATTGTTAAGATCTCCTTGGGGATTAATGTGGTGCCAAGTCAATCCTTTCAGTTTTACAAATGTTCACTTAATCTTGCAACATTCCATATAGACCCATTTAACTCAGCTGTGCCTATTGGCCCTGCTGTGGACTAATGTTTGGGTCCCACCAAAATCCATAGCTTGAAGTCCCAGCCCTCAGTGTGATGGTAAACGGTGATGGAGCCTGTGGGAGCTAATCAGGTTTAGATGAGGTCATGAGGTTGGGGCCTTCGTGATGAGATTGGTGCCATTATGAAAAGGACATCAGCGAGCTCTCTCGCTTTCACTCTTGCTCTCTCTCTACCATACGAGGACACGTGGAGAAGGTGGCCATCGGAGAGCCAGGAGGAGAGCTCTCGTTAGAACCTGACCATGCTGGGCCCCGATCTTAGACTTCGTGCTTCTAGAACTGTGAGAAAATAACTTTCTATTGTTTAAGCCCCCCAGTCTATGGTATTTTGTTAGGCCAACCCAAGCAGACTTAGGCCATGATACAGATGTTCTATTTACTATCATTAAAAAGTAACTTTCCATTCTTTTGCTGGGAAAATGGTATTTTCTCAGAAAATTTGCCTCTTAGACAACCTGTATTTGTTGCTTTGCCTTTACCTTACTCTTCTTTTCCTGATGTTTGCAGGTGGAAGCTTTTGATTTGATACCATTCTTACTTCCTAATGTAAACATTTAGTGCTATAAATTTCTTAGTGCCTCATTAACTATATCCCACAAATTTCGATGTTATACTTTTCATTCAGTCCAATTTTTTTTATTACCCTTTTATTTCCTCTCACAGATCATTTAGAAGTCTATTTAATTTCCAGCTGTTTGGAGATTTTCTCATCCTTTTTCTTTTATTGATTGCTCAATTGATTCTATAGTATTCAGATAATATACTTTGCATCTTTTTCATTATTTTATTTAGATAGCACATTCTATATATTTTCAATTCTTCTAAGTTTTTTGAGGTTTGTTTAGGAACCCATGAAGTGATCTATTTTGTTGATTGTTCCAATGGCATTTCTGATGAATACAGATGCTCCTGTTGGGTGAAGTGGTCTAGCAACCTCAGTTAGACCCTGCTGTCTGGCTGTGTTGTGCACGTCTTCTGTGTCTTTGCTCATATTCTGTCATGTAATTTCTGAGTGAGGTAATTTGATGTCTCCAACCATAATCATGGATTTAGTTTTTTTTTCCTTTTAGTTCTACCAGTTTTTATTTCAAGTATTTTGTAGCTTTCTAGTTGGTGACTAGATATTTGTCTTTTACTTGCATTTAATGTAATTAGTAATGCATTAGGACTGAAATGTGCCAGTTTATTTTACTGTTTTTTAAAAAAAAAATTTTTTTTGTTCTCTATTTTACATTTGTTTTTATTCTTTTATATTCATTTTTTATTTTCCTTTCCTTAGTGTGGATTACATAACATGTTTTTAGAATTCTATTTTGATTTACCTACAGTTTTTTGAGTATATCACTTTCTATCTCTTATTTGTTCTAGCTATTTAAGTATATATGCATAACATTACAGTCTACTGATTATGACATTTTAGTAGTTGCCATGTGTTAGGGTGAGGGGGATGCTTTGTGGCTATTAATGGTTGCAATTATAGCCACACAATACATTGGCGGAACAATTCTATATCTTGATTTTGGTAGTGGTTACATGAGTCATGTAGTCATGACTGATTTTTTTAAGTCAGGAAATAATCTTATGAAAACTTCAAGTAATATAGAATGTACTAATTTTAACAAAAACAATGGTATCATACAAGTAGCAGTCTTAACTGAACTTATTAGCAAACATGGCTGTACCTTGCAATTCTTAAATTATGTTTTAAAATAAACATTTTATATATAGTTAGTATTATACTTTCTTTTTTTAATGTAACAAGTCATTATTCATAAGACATGATTAATATCTTTTAATTATTCAACTAGATATTGTTTTTTCCCCAAATCACCACCAATACATTCTAGTTTATGCATTCTAGTCCAGTGAACATGAGCTGTACAACAGTAAAACAAACTTTTATAAACAGAATGACTTAGCTTTCATGTAAGAAATTATATTTCTGTAGAAATTTATAAAGAGAGAATAAAGGAAAAACAAAATGGCACTTAAAATAACCATGTTGTACTTAAGGATTATTATGTTACATATTTGATGAAATTTCTCACAGGGAAATGGTTGATAAGTATAATTATGTGATAAATGTCTTTTAACTAAGTGCTTTTTCATGCAAGAATAGAATAATATATGAGTGATATACTCTTCTTTTTATTCTTAAGGTTTATTTTATAATTTTGTGTTTTCTTTACAAAAATCATTATTATTTGAAATTTAACATGGGAATAAAGTATTATTTAATGCTTGAAAGGTATTATCAAATTTAATAATATCCTTTGAGTTATCAAAGGATAACTCAATAGTTATACCTTTCAAAAGAAAAATAACATTTTCCATTATGAATTTATACAAATGCATTACTACCTTAACGTGTTCAGCTAATACAAGGATGTGTTAAGATTGAAATAAATGTTACATTACTGTCTCTAGACTTAATTACTTTTATAATTTTATAGTTTTGCTTTCAGAAATATTTTTTTTTCCTTCTTCCTTCCTTTTTTATATTTCTATTCGAATACAAACATTTATTAGAATACACACATACATTTTTCAGGTTGCTAAAATGGTCCTCTTCCTACCTCATTTTTGTGTCAAGACTACAGACATTGCATCTCAAAATGAGTGTAAAACTCGCTGATATTCTACCTAGTGTTTCTTTTAATTCCCAAGAGCAATGTCGAAGTCCTCAGTTATAGTTGTGAATCTCTATTTCTCCTTCTAGTTATATCAGTTTAGGGTTTTATGTATTCTGAGGCTTTCTTAGGTGCATTCACATTTAGGATTATCATGTTACCTTGTTGAATAAATTCTTTTATAATTATGTAATTTCCTTTTTAGTCCCTTCTATAGCTTTGCTTTTAAGTCTACTTTGTCTGATACTAATGTAGCCAGTGCAGCTTTTTCTGATCAGTGTTTACATGGCATTTATTTTTTACACTTTAATTTAGATCTACTTATATTGTTGTATGTGAAGTGATTTGTAGACAGCATAAAATTATCTGACTTGACAATTTTGGTCTTTAAGTTGATATAGTAAGACCATTTTTATTTAATACAGTTGTTGACATATTGAATTAAATCCTTTATTTTATTATTCTTTTCCATTTGTTTCTCCCACATTTTGACCTTCTTTCCCCCCTTTATTGCCTTTTAAAGTTAAAATGAATATCTTTTAGTATTCAATTTTAATATAAATATATAATGCTTTTGTGTACAGCTCTTTATATAGTTGTATTTTTCTGTGATTGATTTAGAAGTTATGTATGTCTAATACAAGATAATAAATATAATAGCTAGAGTTTACGAATTGAGACCTTTGGGGGTATTGAGATGGGATGAATATATTTTGCATATGAATAGATGAGAATTTTGAGGGCCATGGGGAAGATTATAATGAACTGAATGGTGGTACTTCAAAAGATCTGTCCTAATTCCTGGAACCTGTGAATTTTACAGTTTTTTAGAAATTAATGTTCAAAAATAGAATTAAATTAAGGATCTTAAGTTGAGGGGATCATCGTGTATTATTCAGAGGGGTCCTAAATCCAATGACATGTATCTGTGTAAAAGTAAGACAGGGATATTTTACTGTGCTTGGGTCACATTTTAAACAACAGAATCACCACGAAAAAGCACACCGATGTGAGAAAAAATGTGGTACAAAATTGAGCATGAGAAAGACACTTGTTTACGAGAGTTCAAACAAGAGAGTAAAGCTTTACCTTATTTGACCTCTGCTGGGAAGTGCATGTCAGGAGGGTCAAAGTTTTTGCTGGACTTTGTATGGCTGACAATGACCACAAAACACATAAGTATCAATTGAGGAGTTACAAATAAATATTAGGGAGTGGGGGATTTTGTAAATGCAGAATAATAATCAACTGTATATTCTTTGAGACTCAGCTAAATAAAAGAAGGCCTATAAAGGTGTTTATGGTGCCTTTTTAGTACATTTAGCTGTTTTGTTTAACAGATTGTCCTACCATAGAGTTGGCAGGAGACACTGAGGTCACAATTTTGAATCCGATACCAAAAGAAGAATCTGTATGTGATTTATCTGACACACTCCACATAATCCTTAATTTTGGCATTCCACTGATCCGGAGCCCAGTAATTCATGGGAAAGTACAGTCTATTTGTCAAATAGATTATTTAAATGAAAGTTAATCAATAATTCATATCCATTTAAAAAAGAAAGCAACAAATCAAACAGGCCTGTGCCACCAGCTTTACATTTATAATGTCACTTCATCTCTAAACAGCTCTGTGACAGATTATGTTTCTATTTTGCCAAATGCAAACTCAAGATTCAGAATGGTTTGTCAGTTTGTCCTTGATTTTATAGATAAAGATGATAGAGAATGTTTAGTAAAACTCATTTAAGTCAAAGTACAAAGTTCATGATTCATGTTATCCTCTGACTTTGTCTCTTACTCGTATCAATTTCTTTGATATAACAACGTTTTGGTGTTTTTTTTTTCTATAATTGCAAGGTATTGTGCTACTTCCTGATGTTACGGATTACCCTGCCAGCTTTGAAAAACAGAAGGCAAAGCATTTGATCATTTTGAAAAGCTTGATTTTCCAAATAAACTTTTTGCTGTGAGATACCTTGAGGGAATATGTCTTTTACTTAGAGTGTGAAATATTAAATCACATGTGCAACCTAAGACAATAGAACAGTTTTGAAATAATTAAGTGTAATGATTCTTTTTTTTTTATCTCTGCACTGAGATTCACCTAAGTGCCAGTATTTTGGATTCATTAAAATGTAATAAATTACTTTAAACATGATTTAGCTTATTCTTCCCTTTTTCATAATACACACACACACACACACACCATGTATATATGTATATATCCCATATATGAATTTAAAGCAGAAAGAACAAAGCAAAAGAGAAAGAACAAAGTCCATGGTCATATGTTTGCTAATGTAAAATCAAGTGATTTTGTTTCATTATAGAGAAACATTTCATAAATATAAATTTATGTTCTTTAAATCTAGGAATTAGTCTTCATTTGTGAAATAGACTAATATAAAGTTATTTGAAATAGTTTCAAACTCACAGACAATTTTCAAGCATAAGAAAGATTTTTTTCCTGTGCCACTTGAGAATAAGTTGCTGATTTAATGGTCTACAAGCAACATTCTTGAATAATACCACAGTGCAACCATCAAAATCTGGAAGTCATCTTTGATATTTCACTGTCGGTTTACTTTGAAACTCTTTTGAAATCTCACCAACTGTCTCAATAGTGTCCTTTACAGCAAAATGAGTCGTTTAAAATTACCTGTTGAATTTAGTTTCTGCATTATGTTAGCCTTGAGTTTGAAGCACTTCCTCAGTCTTTGCCTTAACTTTCATGACCTTGACACTTTTGAGGATTACAGGCTGGCAATTTTGTAAGATATCTCTGGATTTCGATTTTTTAAAATGTTTTCTCTTAATTAGATTCCATAGGAATTGTTCTACTTACTGCGTCTGGTTAGATAATATTCTATATCAATTTGCACCATTATGATGACATTAAATTTGATGATCCAGTCACAGTCGTGTCAGCAAGTTTTCTCCTCTATAAAGTTAAATCTCCTTTCCCTGATACTCAATAAGTATTTAGAAGGCAGGTGCCTAAATACATTTTTTATATTCTATTTCTTTTAAATAGTTAATTTTAAATATGAGATCCAATTGGATTAAAATTTTTCTATTTTGTTGAGTATGTTCTAATCTGTTATTATTATTATTGATTTGGGTCTTCAAGTTGTTTTAGAATTAGGCAGTGGAGCCCCTTCAATCTGGCTTCTGTCACCTATATCACATTCAGTTATTTTTTGAACATTTTCTTCTTTTCTGAACAAGTTATTCCAGTTTCATATGGACAGTTTTCCTGCACCAACCTTAGAATCAGCCATTTTCCCAAAGAATGCTGGTTTCTTTTAGCAGAAAGTGGTATTTAGAAATTGAGATCTGACCAGTAGATGTGGTCATTGCTATAGGGCTATCACTGGTTCCAGGCCTTTTCGGTGGAAAGAACTGCTCTGCTGACTGGTATAGCTGGAGGACTTGTGTATTTAAGCCCTGATTCCAAATATTCTTTACTAGTATAGAGGTCTAGAGTATAAAAGGTCACAATTAAACATTTACACAGACCAGACTCTCCCACCCCCACCCCCCCAAAAAAAAAGCTGTAAATAGGTAAACATGCTTTTTCAAAGTTTGGCAAACTGTATTTGTACTGTGAAATACAGCAGCCTCAGCTAAACAGGTCAATTGCCACTGACCTCCAGCAAATTTGGCTATACAAGAATACTTGCCCAATACTGCTGATCTGTTTTTCACTTTTCAAATGATTTTGGAAATTAAATGAAGTCTACCAGTTATGAATGTTGGCAACAAATAAAGCAATGGATAAATGCTTTATTTGGCTTGTTTAACATTTTACTGTTCAAACAATAAATAGATGCATGGCACTAATTTAAAACCTTTTATTTAAATAAAGCCCAGGAAACATTTATAGGTGAGTGGTTTAAAGTTACCAGAAAAATAGCTGCTTTTATTCTTTCTTTTTTATAAATTTTCTTTCTTTTTCTTTTTTTTTTTTTTTTTACCATCCACTATATGTTAAACTGCGAGGAACGAGGCTAGGAAGTGCAGTGGAGACACAGATAAAAATGTTGCATTTCCTTTCCTCAAGACATTATACTATTGTAAAGGGAAGGATACATATAAAAACAAGAGAGAAGAAAAAAAGGACATCCCTTATACAAAACTAAAATATATTGCAACAATGATAAAACAATGAAATATGGAACTTCAGATTAGATTAAATCAAAGAGATTAAACTGAAATTAAATGATAATGTTTCCTGAGTTTAGTAGTTATGCTGACTTCTTAACATTAGTAAGGAGCTGAGGAGAAGGAGTAAGCATATACAGTTACATCTAGGGGAAGAGGTGGAGAATATGGGGAGGGCCTGTCACATAAGGCTATTCATGATGGCTCTGGTAGTATATAAACTAAGATGAAGATCATGATGGTCAAATCTATTTTAACCCAGCACAGTGGGGACCAAAAAATACAGCACTAGGGAAGTAAAAATAAATGTTAAGAATAAGATAATGAGAGATTAATTAGAAGTAAAATTGCCATTTTGTTTGAATGATGGTTGGGAGAGCTGCAGAACATACAGATCACTTAAAACAACTCAAAAATTTCCATTCTAAGTGATAAGAAGAATGTCCTTAATACAAAAAGTGTGGAGAAAGAAGTTGATTTGTGAGGGGCACGATGGTTAAGTCATATTTTAAGCCCATTTGAAATGTAGATGTAAGCAATTGATTCATCTATCTAGAAAGTTGTTGAGTAACTGCTCTGTGCAAACCACTGGGTCTTGGCAATGGATATACAAGAGCCAATAAATAGGTCTTGTCCAAGGAACTAATACTGTAGTGAATGCTATGCTCGAGGTATGCATAGGGTGCAGCTGGAGCACAGGGAATGTGCATGTAGATTATAGGAAGAGAGGAGGTCTAGGAAATCTCTCTGGGGGAGTCAGTTTTTGAAGTCTAACATCTGTCTGAATTGAAAGTGTTGTGTGCTAAGCTCAGGGCTTTGCCTTCATTCTAAAGCCTTTTCATAATCACTGAAGCGTTTCATTCTGATGTGAATAAAGTCAGATTTCCATCTTTGAGAGATATATCTGGTTATGCTATAAATAATTGATTGTGAGTGCAGATCTCATTTACTAACTTCAGATGCAAATGCTCATAAAATCGAGTATTTTCTCCTTACTCTACACATACTAAATATCACACACTCATTCGATTAACAAGTATATAAATAAATGGTTATTAATCATGAAAGTACAATGAGTTGAACATACATGTGATCTAAAACAATAAGGGAGTTGGAATAATGAGCCAGGACCCCACTCAATCTATCAAAGTTCTCTAAAAAAGGTAAACATTTGTTTAAAACTGAAGGATAAAAAGGAGCTAGTTATGTAAAGAGAGAAGTATATCCTAGGAAGAAGAGATAACATATGCAAAGATCCTGAGATTTCTGATATTTGTATTGTATTTTAAAAATACTGTTATTCTGCAGATAAGGCCACTTTCCAGAAACCGGCCTTATCTGAGAAGACCTCGAAAGGTTACACAGCTCACCTACAGACCTTGAATTTCCGCAGCTTTTAGAGCAGCAACCAACCTCTCTTTCTTTTATTATTTTCCCCTCTCCAACTTCAAATTTACCTACAGTAGGGATTCTTTTCCAAACTTTTCAGCTTTCTGACAATCCCCAAATAAAAGAAAACAGTCTGTCTTCACATTTAAATAGGGGCATTTATCATTTTCCCGCAAATCTGTTGCTAATGAAATTCTAGAGAATCACTAAAATGAAGTGAAAAAAAAAAAACACATAAATACACAAACACTATTTGCAACTAGTTTCAAGGATTGATTTAAACCTAAACCTGTGAATCTCAAGTGACATGTTAAAACTCTAACATTAAGACTTCCATCACTAATTACTATAAAGAACTAGTATCAGAATGGCAGATTTGGGTATTTCAAAACTTGAGGAATTTTTTCAACGTACCTTATACATTTTCTTTGAATGAGTTTCTAATTAAAATCTAGGAGGGAAAGTGTATGTAATTACATACAAATGTTTCATCTGAGTATTCCATCAAAATACTTTCAGCTAACTTTATAGTGAAGATGAACCAACCTCATGGAATTCTAGGATATAAAGTTATAGATTCTCAATAGGGTATAATTTTTAACTAAAATACCTTTCACATTTTTGCTATTTACACATATATGAATTAATTATATGAAAGATATATTTCTCATATAAAACACTTTGGAAATGCCATTAAATTTTTGTTTAGGTATGTGTTCAGCACATTATGAAAAGAGAATAGTTGTGGTATAATAAAATAAGTCTATATAACAATAGTTACAAGATCTATTGCTCTATAATTAATGACAGGTGGTTTTCATAATTTTCTGTTATTCTCATGTATAAATAAGTATTAAAATAAGAAATCATGTAACTAAACATTAAGTTAGCATCAAAAGTGGATTGTTTCCCTCCAAAATCCACATGTTCAAGCTTTACCCTTTCTCCAGTACATTGGAATGAAGAATATGACTATATTTGAAGATAAGGCCTTTAAAGCAGTAATTAAGTTAAAATGAGGCCATTTGGGAGGGCCATAATCCACTCTGACTGGTGTCCTTATATTAAAAGGAGATTAGGACATATAGAGAGACCCAGGTGTGTTTGTGTGTGTGTGTGTGTGTGTGTGTGTGTGTGTGTGTGTGTGTGTGTATTGAAAAAAGATCATGTGAGGACACAGAGGAAATGCAGGCCATCTGAAAGCTAAGGAGAGAGACCTTGGAAGAATTTAAACTTGCTGAAACCTTGATCTTGGACCTCTAGCCTCCAGGACTATGAGAAAATAAATTTCTGTTTTTAAACCATCTGGTCCGTGAAAGTTTGTTGGAGTAGCCCCAACAAACTAATGCTGTTTGTAAGTGGATTTTTTTCTATAAATAACAAACAACATGTTTCCTATAAAATGCATAGGTTTTTCACTAACTGATTTAAAATAATTTGAGATGTCATACATGGTTGTTAGAATTTCATGTTTCAGCTTATTTCTGCAACAGTAGCACCTTGACTCTGTTACAGTTAAGTAGTTAAAGAAGTTATCTTCAAAATGATTTCAAGCAAAATAATATTAAAATATAAATATAAAAGACACGAAAGGAAGATTACTGTTCTATAAGTCAATAAACTTTATGAATAAAATATTTGTATAATATCTTTTGCAAATGTCACTTTGATTAAATATATAGCTCCGTTAGCAAATTATGCAAATGAACAAGTCCAATAGATAACTTGACCCTCATAATTGCTAATGTATAAAACATTTTCAACCATCTAGAATATGCATGAGATAAATCTGTGAAATACGTTATGTGAGCAATAAAATATGTAAAATCAAGACCTAAAGTATATAGCTTAGTCAGTAAAACTTGTCAAAGATAATAAACAATTTACTGAAACAGCAAAATATGCAAAAAAAGAGCGAGGAATCTTTTATTAAACTGTAGCATTGGATCATCAATAGATAGTTTCAGATGATTTAATTTGGAAAACAAGCTGTTATAATGGTTCATTCTGCTCCATCAGCAAATTATGTACCTCAATCATTGAGCTAAATGAAAAATTAATTGACTAACTATGGGATTTTATGATTGCAACAAAGGAAATTCATCGAAATACTAAAGAGTTTATATGCATAATTTGAAAATCTTAAGTGGCGTCTAAGAGGTTTCTGCAGTTTGCTACTATTAAATTCCCTTCAGACTTCCATCCCACACACATTTATTTAGCAAATGTTGACTGATGGATTATTATGGGCTACAAGATTAAATGCTTAAGTAAAAATAAGTAATAATAACGAGCTGTTTTGAAGATTTTACACGTGATTATGACCTTGTGATGGGTGTCAGACTGTCACTTCCCCCACATATAACCATAAAACTGGACAGGAAACATGAAACAACTGTTTTTAGAAAGTGGACTGTAGGGAGGGCGTGTTATGACTGTTATTCACGAGAAAATCTGAATGCATGCCGTGAGCCCATGATATTCCTAGCTCTATGAATAAAGACAATTTTCCAACTGCAGAGTAGTAAACTAGAGACTGAGGAGAGCACAGTGGTTTTACAGAGCTGAGGAAGCAGAAACCAGAGTTCAAGTCAGTTGGACAGGTAAAAAGTGGCTGTACAGAGAGGAGACCTTCTCTGTGTGTGGTTTTCTATGAGAAATTGGGCAAGGGCCCTGTTGCATATTTATAGGGTGAGACTACAGGAATCTCACAACAGGATAAATGATATAGGGTTAAAAAGTGGACAGAAATACCAGGGATCACATAGTCCTGTGGGGCGCTGAGGTCCCTACAAGAAAAAGATAAAGAGACCATATTAACCTTCACCCCCATTATCATTTCTGCGGGTATCTGATATACCAAAGAGGTGGCTTTCTAGGAGTCATGCCCCAGAATAAGACCTACTCTAAGCCATCTGCCAAAAGCCGAAAGCCAACCCTGACAAGATCTGCAGGTGTTTGAAGTTTAATTACTGACAACTTGTAGGGCCTTGAGAACACCTTGGACTTTACAAAAACCTACCCAACAAAGCATAAAATCAAGTTTACACAAGCTCGTTGAACAAAACTCAGCACTTTTCAGGAAAAGACAACATAATATAGATTCCTTATAATGTGTTGTTAATGATGTCCAGTAAAACCAGCCTATTATTAGACGTGCGAAGAAACTGGAAAATGGGAGTCATGGCTTTTTTGGTTGTTGCTGTTTGCTTTTAAAAAGCAAAGAAAGCCGTTAATAGAAATAACTCTGAGATGCCCCAGATTTGAGTTTTAGCAGAGCGACACAGTAAATCAGCTATTTTAAGTACATGCATAAAATTAAGGAAAAAAAGTATCTTTATAAAATTAAAGGAAAATATGGCAAAGGAACCTAGACAAATGAAAATCATGGAAAAAATGGAAAATTAAGAATTAAAATTAAAATAATATTATAATTAATGTAAACTATGATATAATGACTAATATTTTACAATTTACCTTAGAAGTCTGTGTAAAGATATGCAGATGCTTCTCTTTTTTTTTGTTTTAATTTTAAAAACCTAATTGAGTTTTTTAAATTGCCTTCCTAAGAAGGCTGTATTTTGGAATTGTAGACAGCTGCAGGAGCACACATCCTAAAAACAGAAGACTGAACTATAGTTTCATTGCCCTCAAAGATCAGACTTTTAGAGTAGTACGTTGGTGATGCTCACTGCTCAGTGCAATCCAGTAGGATAGCTAAATGAATGGCACTGGAGGTGAAAGTTCAACTTCCTGCTCTTAGTAAACTAGTTAAGACTATTTACCTGTTCAGACAGGCCTCAAGTATACAAAGTCATTAAATTGTAACTCAAAACGAGAAAATTTAATAGGAGGTAGAGAGAGAATTCAGATAGAGGATGCCAGTGAAGCAGAAAATAACCCTCAGACCTCTGGGTCCACAATTAGTGAACTGAAAAGCACTTTTACTTATACATTGAAATTTAACTGTGACATTATAGAGATTGTTTCTCATAAAATATATAAGCTCTGATTTGGCACAAATATTTGGCAAAGGTAGTATTCTTGTTTAATATTTTGATGAATAAAATTTGGCCTACAAAAAATGTAGAGAACATAATTTTAAAAAAATAGCACATAACAAATCTCCAGAATGAGAAAATAATAATGAGCATCATTATATTGGGGTGAGAAAAACACACTTTGGGAAACAGTAACTGCTGGGACCATCGCTGAGTCTTTGTTCTCCCTATTATGTACTTTCCCCACAGAGGGTAATGAGGGTGACGAAATACCTTACCTGTGTTACATTCAGGGAAGAAATTACGTAATGGATTTTACTGTTTATTTTTTTCACATCTGTTTTGTTTATAGATTTATAATTATTGTGTAATGGTATACATGGAATTTTCTTCCAAAGAGAAAAATATATTATCTATCCAAGGATATAATTATTGATAGTTCTCTATTATAAATTGAAAAAATATAGACCACTTTATTTTATGGAATGGGAGAATGAAACAAAAAGTCCAGTTGATTCATTTGCTCTGAAAGATTATTAGGGCTGTGAGAAAATTCTCCAATCCACTTCTTTCTGTGTGCCTGTATAGAATCAATGACAGTGGTGGATTGCTAATGTGTGCTTCATGAAACTAAAATTATAAGGTTTTGCTACTGGATATTTGGGCATATTAGCAATGTCTATTCGGCAATGAGTGCGAAATAAATGAGGATGCCACTATTTGCTGAGACGGGAGTAATTGAGAAGAAGACAGAACAGAGATTGAGTAAAAATCTGAAATTTAGCTGTTCTCCCTTAGATAAAGTTGCTTACCTTTTCTAGATATCACTGCACACCTTTGAAAAACAAACAAACAAAAACCAAAATGAAACAAAATGCAGTATAGAGTAAAAGGGGCTTAGGTTGCATGGTTTTCTGATTATGCACTATAATGAAAGAATCCCAGTAGATAGTTTGACTCAGAATTGTCTTTTAATAAATAAAAATTCTATCTTCTTAATTTTGGGAAGCAGAGTGGTATGGTAGAAAGAAGACTTCTAATTTCAGTCCTAAAACATCTTTTACCTTGTTTAGAAGTCACTTAACTTCGCTGAGCCTTTATTCGCTCACTTTAAAAGGAAAAAGTAATACTCAAGCTTTGGGATCTTAGATGTATAATTTTGCCATTTGCAGTTACAATTTCCCTTATGTCTGCCTGAAATGAAAATAGTTCAGTATATATTTAGTACATATTTTTGAGACTCTAGTTAGAAATTATGCATATATAATTATAATTTAAATAGTGCATAATTTATGTTGTATTTGAATGTATTGTAATGTATGTTGAATATATATGCAATATTGAAGGCAATGCTGAAAATATACTAGTACTTATTATATGAGATTTTCCCCCCTTTTCTTATTAATTTTGTCTTCCACAACTGGTACCAATAACTTTTGAAGAAAGATAGGAATATGATGACATACACATTTTTCATGTCAGGTTTTAGAAAAGAAAGTTATGTTAAATTTTAAGATATGTCCAAAAGTTTTTCAATCTCTTGGAATTTTAATAATATGTCATAAAAATATAAAAATTCTTCTACAATCATTTTTGTGCCTTAAAACATAGCTGTAGATAACACTGAGATGGTTGAATTTTGATATAGAAAGACATTGTAAGATCGGAGGATTTGAGAAATAAAGCTGGTTTAAAGTAATCTTTCTACACTTTTTGATTGAAGTTCTGACTGCCATTCCTGAGAAGTTTCTGTTTAGGATTCTGCTCTATATAAAGATGTCAAATTCAAAGTGAGGCATTCTTTTCCAAACTTTTCTTAGTGATTAAATAATTATTTCAGAAAAAAAAAAAATAAAACCATCGAACTGTTATATACTAGACAACCCAGAGGAAATGATGTCATACTGGCTTTCAGAATAAGCATAGTTAACCATCACCCTCATTTAGTTGGCTCCTGTTACTCTTAATCTTTAAATTTTAAACTCAGGGCAACTCAGTTGCAATGATGTCATATTTTTACTTTATAGTAAATTGATACATTATGCAGACTCTTATAAGTGAAATGAAACCAAATTATTCATTCTATATTATGCCATAACCTAAGTGAACAAATTCCCAAGTCCTTATAGCATTTTATAATCCCCAAAATAAATGGCCTAGTTCTTTTTAATTGTTCAGTGAAAAGAATAATTTGCTGCGTGTATGGTATTTTATTTTAAATCATCTATTTTATATATATATATATATATATATATATATATATATATATATATATATATATATATTTGCTTAATACATACTCCTAAAATCTTCCACAGAGAAGCAAAATGAAAACAGTGAAAATGTTTTTAAAAGTATTCTGTTTTAGAAGTTAAATGAGGTTGGCAGACCGAAGTCACAAAGGTCTCATGGTGTTGCTTAATGAGAGCGATGTAACTGTCATAAAAAGGCCTATATAAATGCAGAGTGGTGGCTTACAGAGATGACAGGAGAGGAACACTGAATACACCTTTACTTCAGCTTTTTATGTCTGACTTCTCAGTTCTTGGCTGACTAGACAATGTTGTAACATTGCAGTATCTGGCTCTGTTTAACCCAGGGACATCAGCACCCCCTGTGTATTTATGCTTATAGGACACATAATTAATAGAAGGTGTGCCTTGCTGCTGTTAACACTGAGACCTTCAGCGGCTCTGTGCCACCTTTTAACCTTGAACTGTTTTATTTTTTATTATGTATGCATTTATTTTTTTTACCTTTATATCATTTATCAACATTTCGTAAATGTTAACATCTAGCACAGTTGCTGTCAAGCTATTTCTCTCTTTCACAGACCATTCTATTTAACTTTGTACTGGAGGTCTATAATGAAAATATTTGGAAGGAATAATGGGATTGGTGTCATAGCTGCTGCAGCCTCTTAATTGCAGGGGCTGTCGTTACTTCATTGCTTCAGAGTACTACAGATGCAATTGAGACAGAGAGGGGTAGCTTTGCCATTGATTGATGGAAAAAGGCAATCTTTAAAATTGCCCCAAAAAGCCCCAAATAATTAAAAAATACTTAACTGCTTAAATGTTAATTTTTTTTGTTTTTCTTTGTAAGACAACACCTGTAACAAATAAATTAATGAGTATATTTGTAATCAAACTTTAATGGTTTTGATTTTTGTTGTACTTGTTAAAATATGACACTTAAATGAAAAATTCCAACTATTAGCATTTATATTCTCAAATTGTGTTAAATAATCATCTGGTTGATATAGTTTGGTGCTGCCATTTTTTTAATTGCCTGACATGTTACAATGATTGGCCTCCTTTCATTTAGTTTATTCATATTCCTGTTTAAAAACGATTACCTTCCTCATGGAGAAATGACCTTTTATTTTTCCATAATAACTGAAAAAGTCATTAAAAAGGTACTGGGGGCACGACATACTTTTAAAAAGCAAATTTATAATATTGGATATAAAGGGCTACACTGCTTCTCTTTGGGTATGCCAGTACTGGCATGTTCTCCAGATCTGAGAACTGCAAATCACAGAGCGATTCACATTCATGTTATTTCCTGAAATAAATCCGATTTTGCATAGAAAGTAGACATTAAAATCATACCAAAGGGAGGAATAGATTTCTAAATGATTAGTTCTGCTTCTTTGGTTCCATCTGGGATGATTTTGCTTATTACTGGCTTCAACAAGCACAAGAGATGTGCTGAATGCTGAGCAAGCCTGAGACCCCAGATATGTCAAGATGTCACAATTAGATAAGGTCATTTATTACCTTGAAGAAATGAGATCAGCAGACATTTGCACATGTCAGTCACAACTACATGTTGTGTAACCTCTGACTTAGGGGAGGAGTAAATAAGGTCTCTAAGAATGTTCTACAGGCGAGTGTGTATATGAATGAGAAACAGATGCGTGGTTTTCAGATAAAGTCTCTTTTTGACTGAAAAGGGAGGGGCCTCTCAACACTTTATAAGACTCTCCATTGTCAACTTTATATTTTGACAACTGCTCACCCAACACTATTTCAACACAAAAGGACACCCTGCTCTTCCCATTCCAGTACCTGTAAGAAGGGGCCTCTCAGAATACTCAGCGCCTTTTCTTCTCAGTGTGAGACTAAAATTTGCTTAGTTGATTACAATATGCATCAACAAAATCCTGAGAAGTCGCCTCTGACCAAAGCCATGGTTTGAAGCATCCTCCTTTAGAAGCTATCTTGAAAGAGGCAGCAAGTAAACCCCAGAAAGCCGGAGGTGGTAGCGTGGTGACTCACAGGCCCAGGTATCCACTGACAAATAAAAGAATGACAATAAAACGTGAGGGAATTGAGGCAGCCCAAGAAGTTACTGCCATTCCTACTTCAGTATCTGTGGCTGTCATCCCAGATGCTGAAATTCACCTTCTGATGGTTAAGCTACGGGTGGGTTTGTCATGGAAATGTCTCCTTCATATTTCCTAGTATTTATGGAATTGGCACATTTGAATTTTTCTTTTCTTTTCTTTTCTTTTCTTTTCTTTTCTTTTCTTTTCTTTTCTTTTCTTTTCTTTTCTTTTCTTTTCTTTTCTTTTCTATTTGATGAGAATTCAGGCAAGGATCTCTTCTAAAAATTGGCCCACCCTGATGGTTAGAAAACTTGAAATCACCTGAAACATATCCGTCCCTTACCTTCTGTAGTCACCAAAGGTAGTTTTATTTTTTTTCTAAACAAATCTTGGATTCTACTTTTCTAGACATCTTTCTCTACCACCATGCTCTATTTACATTATCTTACACATTTTTCCTGAAATTAATCCTATGAATATATTTTTGTCCAAATTTGTCAAAATAAAAATGAATTTCAAAGTGTACTGTTAATCATGTTGATAATTATGGTTATTAATACTTCTAACTGGTGTACTACTTAACCCATAGAAAATGGTAGTGTGAAGGTATGTTTTACCATTCTTTTTCCTCCTTTCCATACTGTACATTTTAGAAAGAAATCACTGTGTAATCCAGATATTAGGAGTGGGGATATCGTTTTTTAGACATCAATAAAATGATTAGATAAACTCAAGAAAAAGCATTGTAAAGATAGTACTGCTTCAAAAGTTGATGAGAGATAACCAAAGAAGAAAAAAGAAGAAAACTAAGACTGTGACATTTAAGGTATGATGTTGAGTTAGATTTGAAAATAAATACAGGACTTGGACTGGAAGAGAGGATTTAGGTGGGAATTTCAGGAAGGCAAATGACTAGAATAAGGGCTAAGATGTAGGATGCCCTGTGTGTGGAGAGGGCACTAGGAGAACAGCAGTTAATGAGACCAAATAACTTACATTCACTTTGTTAAAGTGAAGCCAAGCAATATTTTTAATAACATGGAAGATCTGTTTAAAATGATAATCCCTCATTTCCATAGGAAAAAAAAATCCAAAGTCCTTAAATGTGACTTGCAAGTTTCATCAGCACCTCATGTCAACCCACATTTTCAGATTCATGTTCCATAATTCCTTCACCTGTAACCTACTTACCAGTCAGGGAAACCATTTGAATTCAGACTTTAGTGGTATAAGACTACCTACAAGTCAGGTATACAATGCATGTGACAGCAAATTAGCAGTGGACACTTTTCTCTATATATAGGCCACTATGCCTTTCAGTATATGAACATCATATCTCAGGTTTATAGATGACCAGAGGAGAAATCAAGGCATGAACCAAAGGCAGTTATTTACAAATTAGCCACCTGCAAGTTCTAGATAATGCCCAACAGTTATGCTTTACGTTGGAAAATGACTGAGAGACACAGTCAGAGCCCATGGCAGAGGTTTGTGTTTGGAGAAAATGGTGATGATCTATAGCAGGGAGGGGACAGGAGAAAGCAACCACAATACATGTGCTGTGTGTAACAGCAGTTACTCTTGTGCCTGGAAAGACATTTGAATTCTTCATGAGACCTGCGGAGACATTTTTCTTTTCTTTTTCTCATTTGACAGTGTATATTTAGAGTTTTTTTTTAATCATCTGTGTGAACTAAAGTCACTTGACCTCTTTTACCTTCACTTTGAAAGCAGCAAGGTAATATAAATAAATAAATCAAATGGTGTAGAAAAGACAAAATCTTATCTCCTGACCTACACTTTTACAATATTTTATAATCAAAATGAACCTATTGGTGTAATATTCTCTTGCCTGTAACAATAGTTTCAGCATAGATTGGTTGGCTATTTCATTAATTTTTAAAACTATAAAATAATTATATAGAATGTTATCCATTAACTTTCTTTTTTAAGAAGAAACTTTATAGTATATAATAAGTCTCAAATATTTGTACATGTTCTCTGCGATGGTTTGATCATTAAAGATCAAAGCCAAGAGTAAGTTATAACTCTAAAAAGAATGCAGTTTTTTTTCCACAGCTGTTTGCTATTTCACCCCTGTAGAGACAACAATAATTCAGTAGAAATATTTTTAAAACAAAGAAAGGGCTTAAATTGTGATTTAGGGCATGTGTTGGTCAGACTGAGCTACTTATGTTAGCCCGTCAAACTGATCCCCGCCTTGGATGATGGAAGGTCTCTACAGATTCTTAGATATTTCAGTATCACGATTTTGATTTGCTTGCTTTAATCAAGGTTGATATGAAAAGGAAAGAATTCCTTGAATAGAACTATGAACAACACTTTGGTTAAATGACACGACTTTATCAAAGGTCTAAACCGTTGATTTAGATAGCCCACTGCATAATGCTGTGCTTCTGTCTACTTTGTTTCCTTGGAAAAGATGGATATTACTCTCTGTGGCATGTAACTGGGGACTCAGATTTCAGGTTTGAGTCCTGAAGTCTGTTTGCTTTGCCCCGTTTCATTCCATCTTTCATTGCCTTGTCCTGTGTTATTATTATATCTGATTGTTTTAGCCTTCTTTGTGTTGGTTGAAGGGATATTTCTGCCTTTACTTTGTTTCTTACTGAGAAACAGTGAAAATATTATTCTTTATTTTAGGAACAAAAACACATAAAACAAAAGAGCAAACAAGCAAACTAAAAACTCAAACACATGCTTCTTTTTTTCTGCTAGGTTTTCCACTCTTTTCCTTTCTATCCCTCTTCATTGATGTTTTGCCAGCATCAAAAGGAGGCCAAATTGAAAAACTGTTGAAGTCCATCATTTTATGGAGACTGCTCTGATTGCTTCTCTACGACTGCCTCAAAGTCAAAAGGACTTTTAATGGAACTCTGAGGTTGTATTAAGAGGGCTCCTAGGAGTTATTCCCTCGGCAAGATTGATTCCTAATATTCAATCCTAACTTCCCTGAGCTTTTTATTTTCGATCTCCTATTTGATCTGGAAATGACCTTTGGATTAAATAGTTTAAAATAGAAATGAAAGACGAAGGGCAGATGCGGCACTTGGAACATACAGTCTAGCCTCAGAGGGCAGCATTGAGGCACTCTTCAAGAAAACTTCCTACAAAATTAAAAGTGTGTTCTACGTCCTGTGTGTTCTGAGTCCTGCTCAAGCAGAGTGCAGAGTTATTGTCACCGATATAGGTGTACGTGTAGACACGGGACCAGCGTAGTGGTTTTTAGTGTTCATTGAACTCACCTTTCACAGATTTCTGGCCTTTCTGGGATTTGTAACCGTTTGTAGAAGGATCGGGGTGAAAACTAGCTTCTTGAAGAAGGGTTATTTCATTTTCCTTGTATTCAATTTTGTAAAACTTCACAAAGCACAGATTGTTCCTAGGTGCCATCCTTTTATTGTTATTTACTATTTGCCCAACCCTGTCCTGCACATATTCTTCTGTGTGACATCTGAGAAAAGATAAAATAACTGAACTAGGGCATCGAGGCCACTCTGACCGGTAAGATCTTCCTAAATTCATGACATTTCATCACAGCAGCACTGAGAGGCCTACTTCTTAACTGAGAGATGGTCATCATCTTTCTGTGTCTTCACATGGCAAAAAGGGCAGGAAAGCTCTCTGGGGTTGCTTTTTTAAGGACGGTAATCTCATTTACAAGGGCACCTCCCAAGGACCCCACTGCCAAATTCTATCACCACGGGAATTAGGTCTCCACATGTTAAATTTAGAGGAACACATTCAGTCTAAGACATGACATATACCGTTAATGCCATTAGTTCTAGAATTAATAAAGAGGCAGATACTTATTTCTCATCTGTTGTCACGGCTGCATTTCAGCTGACATGCGTGGTAGCAGCCACGTAGTTTGTCTCTATGATACACCATTTTAAAGTATTTCCTAGGCACATTTACCCCTTCTATTCCCAAATCCAACAGTTCCATGCATATCAAAAACATTAGCATGTCAGCACATGATGCTTGAAAAGAGCTTGTAGGGTAACAAATATTTTAACCAAAATGCCACAAACATTTTACTTTTTAAGTATATATTTACCATTTAACAATAAACCTTTAACCAATGGACTAAAAGTTGAATTGCAATAAAATCTTATGCATTCACATCATTTCAATATGCTAAATTTTATACAGGTAATACTTTTGTAGATTAAACATTGACACTGTTAATCTATTATTTTTACGCCAACTTCTGACTATTCCAGCTGATGAATGATCATTTTGAATCATCAAATGCTACTGCTGCCTGTAGCTATCTTTGTACAGCAGCATTCATGCAATTATTTGAATATTTTATTATGTTTTATGTTATTACTTATAAAATGAGTAGAAAATGGGAAAGTGATAAGATGCTTGCATCTCATAAACTTAATTCCTTTGAGACAAAGTTAGAAATTATTATCATGCTTCAGGCGATGAATCTTAAGATTCATTGTATTCATCATTCTTAAGCTAGTTGGTGTTTCATTATAAAAGAAAAAATGTACTTGTATAAAATAATAGGAATATTTGAAGAATGTATTGTGTAAAAAGCAAGATTTATTTAGGGAATTTATAATATTGTATTTTCTATGTTTTTAAGATAAGAATTGTAAACTACACTATCATTGAAAAAGTATCTCATAAAGAATGCACAGTGGTGAATTGAAAGTAAAAAATCGATTCAAGAGATAAACTGATTTCAGAAATGCTGAAATGTGAGTCTTAGAATCAGATTAATACATATTATTTTTAATACTGAAAAATGTTTTGTCCAACTTTTTCATATTTGACTCTGATATGTGTTTAGAATGTATTATCTATAAAAGGTATAATAGAAACAAGATCCATTATTACTATATTTGAAAGCTCATTTAAAAGTGAGCAATTTTTGGTAATAACAGAAAACATTGGTATGTTATATATATCTTTAATTTTTTTGTTTATAGTTCATAATAACAAAGATTTATGACTTTATTTTTTGGTATAGTTTGACTTTCAGACTTTCTGGATTTACCTTGAATGGGGGCAAAGATTAAGGAACAGGAATTATTTTCTTTATGTAGCTTTATATAGCAGGCCTTCCCAAATGAAACCTGTGTTCCTGGTATTAATTATTTAGCATATTTTATACATCAAATTTATAAATGTTGTGTTCCTCAATTTGTAAAGCAAAAGTATAAAATATTTTGGTTCATACTATCAAGTAGGAATGAGAAAAAATGTATTTTTGTTTATATTTGGTTAAGTAGCTTACTTGAAGATAATTCTTAATTGTTTTTTATTTATTAATTATCCAGTAATCTTTCCTGATGTCAATACTAATGGTCAGTTGTAAAGATGTGAAGATGATGGAATCATTTATGATATTTAAGTTTCTGATTGGTTTAAGTACAGAGGATAGCGAATTTCATTTCTATTCAGAGAATATAAATCCAGGTAATAGAAGAGAAGGAAGATTTGGTCAAAAATGTAATTAATTAATTTTGGACATTGGGAGTGCTCTTTTGCCTATTAGAACTTTGAATATGGCTACCTAACAGACAGTGGGGTCTAGAATTGAAAAGTGAAGTTTGGAATAAATGTATTGCTTTGAGAGTCACCAGCATTTATGTGAGAAAGGGCCTGGGTAGTATATGCTTAATTGGTTGCCTATAAAAAAGAAGAATAAAGCACCATAACTCGACTCATGGGAAACACTAACTGCTTCTTTCATTCTATACCTAATATAACTGCTTCAGTTTGGGCCTCATTATCTCCTGAATTAATTACCTGCTTTCTGCTTTGTATTTCTATATGACATTCCACACTGCCTCTCTAGTTGCATATTTAAAGCAGATAGCCTTTAATATCACAAACCCAAATAAATATTTGTTGTGTTGTCTTTGTGCACAGAAGAAAGCCCAGTTATCCTCACTAACGTGTTTAGTATTCAAGATCCTTCCGTCTTTGGCCGAAAACTGGATTGGCTGTAGTACCAGATGAAACCTCCCTAGAACCTGATATGATGGATTTCTTCTTCATCCATGCACAATTGTCAGTTTGCTGCTTTCTTGTAGCATTTTAAAAATCTGAAGTTTTTGACTCTCTACCTGTCTTTTCATTAGGTGATAAATCCTTAGGGGCATAGATTAATTCTAAGTTACTAATAAGATTTTGCATATAATAGAAACTCAATAATTTGCAGGTTAGATTTAATAAAAATTATAAAAATTTTGCTATATATTGCTTGATGATTCTCAATTTCTGTTTCAAGCAAATGGTCTGAGTGTTCAGAAATATCTTACCTACCTTCAATATCTGCCCACGGTTTTAGATCTTCACTGTTGTTTGATATTCTGTATTAATGCAAGGGTAGGTTTTTAGCTTTATACATTATATACTTCATCAGACCCTTTTATGAATTTGGAACATTGAAAAGACCTAGAGCACTTATTTCCTTTGTTTGTGATTATTACTACTACAGGCAGTGTAATATTTATTTATATGTTATAGGCTATTGCAGTTGACTTGCTTAGCAAGCACTACTTACGGTTAGGTCACATGCAAAAGGTATAACCATCCTCAGACTCTGAGCTCATGAGTAGCCTTATGAGCACTGCTTTAGTAAACTTATACTGTAGGATATCAAAAATTATATCCGTACTAAAGAAATAATCAGATTAGATGTGTGAAATCAACAGTTTCTTATCGTCTACATCCATTTTCACTTTGTATCCTAGATTTTTACAAATAACAGGGTTTCACTGACCTTTATTTTCCCCCAGAAAAAATTTAACAGCACATTTTTGTTGGAATTAAACACCCTCCCATCTTACATTATTTGAGAAAAATGTCATAAAGTAGTTTGAAAAATACACATTACCATTATATTTTTATGCTCATAAGCACTGGGGAGCATCAGCTATTCCTTTACTTATTTTTGATATCATTTGTCCTACACCTGGAAGTTTCTGAAAAAAGTATATGTTTATGATTTAAATATTAAAAATACAGTGTGAAATAAAGAGAAAAATAAAAGAGAGAGAAGTCAAGTGGAAAATGTTCTGATAGTTTATTAAGATTAAAATATTTATTTCTGCTGTATGTATTTATTTATTGAAGTGTAAAACGTGTCTACTTGAATAAGCAGTGTGCCCAGAGAAAATAAAATACAGTATTTTTCATCTCACTGTTCTTTCTAGTATTAAAAATGTAGGTTTTATAAACTTATTATACAGTTGTATTTCCAGATTTTTGTAATCATGCAAAATATATTTGTTTAAAAGTTTTATTAAAGGTAAAAATTCTATGCATAATATTTTATTTCATCATAAACTGGATTTTATTTTGATGAGGTAATGTCAGAATCCTTCCATCCTTACGGAAATTAGGGTTTTTTTTTTTACATCTCTATTTATTCTTGCATAGGGCAAGCACCCCTCACACCACCTTCAATGGGCAATGTGGGGATCGTGAATCAGAAATAATTATACCCTATTTTCTTCTGAAATTCTACCCATGAATCAGTTAATTTATATGGAGATGTGTTAAGCTTACCATGCCATTTGTATTTCTTAATCCTTCTTTTATTAGCTATACTTATGAGAAAATTATACCATTATTTTCCTACAAGCCTCAAGCCTCAAATAATTTGTGTAGTCAAAAATATTTTCAAGTGGCCTTTCTTTGCAACTAAAGAATTATTTATGTTGCATATCTTGGTTTGACTGAGTGTGTCTCATTATTTGTACATGTAAATAGTAGATGAGGTAACAAACGTAGCTGGAATCTTGTTAAAAATAAGCCCTCAGGAAGCACAGTCTTAACAGGACTTGAGGTTTGTGGTACTTGTCAGTAGTTCTTGGCCTTTATTTACCCATCAGTCTTACGGCCTTTTTGTAATAGCAGCATTATTTTTTAATTAATTTTTTAGTGCTAGCCATTTATTTACATAATGTTTATAAAGACAAGATTGATTTGTGTATGAGAGAGGAATGAGGTTCTATCTTCTGAACTCTGAATTTATCTGACAGTCGTGGGAGTTTTCTGGCATTATATAGTGACATTGGAAAGGATATTTGAAAAACAAAATTATGCTGATCGATTAATTGCATGCTTTCCTCCACCTCTACTCACCCCCCCTACACACACGCTGAGGCTCTAACATTAACATTTCATTTCCATCAATATTTCTGAATGGTTAAATTTACCAAGTTTTATTATTCCAACTCTTCCTTTGAATTCTGATTTTATAAAACCCCAAGCTTCCAATAAGCTTAAAACACCATCTTATGGTTTCATTGAATTCCTTATGGCATAGATTTGAAGAAACTTAAATTTGGAGTCTCAGTTAAACTACACAGACGTGCCTATTAAGGAGGGCTGAATGTAAAAGGCTGGTGGTATTCAGTAAGAGGGTCTATGAGGTCAACCCTCCCTGCAGGCCTCCTGAGGGGCGTCCCAGACAGGGCACACATCAGCAGCTTGAGAAGGGGGTTTCCTATGATTGGAGAAACGTAGGAAAGTAGAGAATAGTAGATGAGGTAACAAACGTAGCTGGAATCTAGTTTTGGTAAACTTTTAGAACATTGTGGAATCATTTGGCTTTAAGAAGTCACATAGGAAGATGTTAACAAGTTTAGAGCAGATATATGATGTGCACTAAAATATACCTTATCAGAATCATGATGGATTATGAACATTGTGATTTGAGTAGACCAATTAGGATATTGCCTTCAGATGTAGCAATGATCCAGATGAGAAATGATGGTGGCTTTTAGTAGTAGAGCTTATGAGAAGTGATTTGACTTTCGTTATTTTTGGAAGATTTGCTGATAGATTTTTTGTGGAGTGTGAAAAAAAAGAGGTATCAAAGATGAATTCAAGGTTTTTGGCTTAATCAACTGGAAGAATGAAATTGCCATTTGTGTAATGAGCAAAGCTGTAGAGCAGGTGGCATCTGGTAAAGGTGTGATGTTCAGTTTTGAATACGTTTAGTTTAATTTGCTTTTTAGTTAACTACAAGGGTATGTAGGCATATAGTGCTAGTATTTAAATTAGATAGTTGGAATTCAAAGGAAAAGCCTGCTGGAGTAATAAATTTTGAAGCTGTCTACATAGAAATGCTACTTAAAGTCCTGGAACTGCATGAAATTATTGAAGGAGAAAGTGTATTTAGAAAGAAATAAAAAAGGAGGGAGCGTGTAAGAATTGAGTCCTGGAACATTTCAATATTGACTGGTAGAAAAGATGAGCGAGTCAGCCAAGGAGACAAAAAAAGGAGTGGCTGGTGATATCAGAGGAAACCAAAAGCAGCTATGTCAAGGAAATGTTTAGAGAAGAACAAAATAATCTATGAGGTGAGGTAGTGTTTACACCTCAAAAATGTTGGTGACAGAAAATAGACTAATAGACTTGGCACTGTTGATGGTCTCTGATGATTTATAAAAAAAAAGTTACACACACACACACACACACAATTTTGGTGACAACATGGTTGATTGAAGATATCTGGATGGTCTCAAAAGAAAATGGGAGGAAACCAAGTCAATTAGAGACGGTGAGAATAAGTGATGCTCATCGCAAGTTGCCATAAAGGAAAGGAGAAAATGGGGTCAGGAGGAGTTTTTTTTTTTTTTTTTTTTTTAATCTGAGAGAAATAATGACTCATTTGAATGTTCATGAGATTTACTAATAGAGGTGAAAAGTTGAAGCAGCACATAAAAAAAACATGAATCACCAGAGCAATGTTCTGAAGAAGGCAAGTGTGTGGGTTCCAGGGGAGGAGACAGTGTTACTTACAGCTGGACCAAGAGGAAGGTGATCAGAATGATGTGGGCACTGCTTTTGATGGGCATATAAAGGGATGGGATTTCATGGCAGTTTTTTTTCATCTGCTTTGATTTTATCAGTATATGAAAAAGTGTGTGTATGTGTGTGTCTATACATGGAGAGTACTTACCTGGTTAACTTAATAGCATTACTTGTGTAACAAATACCTGGAAAGAGTTAAACTCATTTAAAATTAAGATCAATTAAAAATAATGTCAAGTAAACTGAAATAGCTGGTGGACTCACAGTGAAGCTAATGCTTCTGTCTATTGTCTATTATCTACCTACCTACCTACCTACCTACCTACCTACCTATCTACCTACCTGTCTGTCTATCATCTATAATCCATCTATCATCTGTCTTTCTACCTACTTACCTACCTGTTTGTCTATCATCTATCTGTCTGTCTGTCTGTCTATCTATCTATCTATCTATTATCTATCTATCTATCTATCATCTATCTATCTATCTATCTATCTATCTATCTATCTATCTATCATCTATCATCTATCTATCATCATCTATCATCTAACTATCTACAAACTCCTCTGCCACCCCATTTCCATCTTGTTCTCCTTCATTAGAAAATTAAAAACACTTGGGAAATTTCAACCAAAGTAATTTGTGCAAGCATGTAGGTGAGGTGTGGGGGATGTAAGTATTAGTCTTTTCAAATCGTATATTTTGTGTAGTAAACTTGAGGAATTCTGTTTAGATATTTTTTCTGGGTGTGCATAAATAAAGATCACAAGGTTACAGCCAACTGCTACTTGCATTTCTTTAGTAATGCTTATGCTTTATAATAGAAAGTCTATCTGTTTTAGTATGTCAAGGACATAGAAAAATGCAAGTGTTTATAAATTAAAGAAATGAGAGCCAGAAGACTGGGAAATTGTAGAAAGATTAATAATACCATTGGAAATCCAATTTGCCTGCACAGAAAATCATATTTTTCTGGGAGAAATATTAATATCAGAGATGTTTAAATGAGTTATTTAAAGATTAGATTTCAAAAGATGCCAGAGTAAGAACAAAAACAAAGTCAAACAGACAAGGGCTAATATTGCAGAAACTTGAGATCTTACTAATGGTAGATTCCTGCCTATTCAAATACCTTATGATGGTGGTAAAATAGAAAAGATTATTTAGAGTTCTCTATTTTGAAAGTGTTGTGGATATCATTAAATATATTCTGCTTAAGTTAGGCCAGAGATGTTTCAGGTACCCTATGGTACCAGATAATAGGTAAGTGTCAGAATAGAGCAGGATAAGATGTCATATTCAGGTGCTCAAATCCTGGATTCCAGGAATGACTGTGGCGGAGTTTGTTTCCACACATAAGATTGATGAGTATGACCTTCTGCCTTTTCACGCGATTTTATTTCTTTTCAAATGTTAGTGTATTTTCAGAAAAATTTATGAGGATGTTTAATGAAATCTGTCTCACTGTTTCCGTATATTATAAGTACACAAATACGGTCTCCATATTCACGATATGACAATTCTGCAGCAATTTTTAAACACCAAGCAGATTTTGCGCTTTGTAATTTCTAAATTTGTAAAAAAGACTCTCTCTACTCACATATATTTTTAGGGGCTGTAATCATCATCGGCATTTTTTTTAAATGCATGGTGGAGTTTTGCAATTATTAGTGAGATCTTTCATTTTCCTAATCAGTTACATCTGAGAATACCAAAACAAATTCAAGAGATCTTATTTAAAAATTATGAACAAGGACAGGAGGATTCTGACATTACATCATCAAAATAAAATCTGGTTTATGATGAAATAAAGGATTATGCGTAGAAGGTCTCTTGGGGAATACCTAAACAATATAAAGATATAATTTGATTATTCACCTTAGCCATTCCTTAAAGAATATATTATGTGTATTTTATGTCTTTCTGTGACATGTCTTCTAGACAAAGATGTAAATATATAAGAAGTAAAGGAATAACACTTTAATATTTATCTCCAAAGAGAGAAAAGTCTATAGTTAACAGCAGAGTATAATGGAGTCATTCTCTCAGAGATACTAGTGATGTAGAGGCTTTGGCTTTGGTCTCAACACATAAACTTGGACAGATAATTCCTTTAGTTGATACAACTGGTTGATCTTATCATTTCCCTCTTACAATCTTCAGTTGTGTGTATCTACTCAAGAGATTGTATTTTGTAGGGGTTAAGAGTCCCGATTCTGAAGACAGACGGTATGGTTTGAATTGCAGCTGCATCTGATTCTCATACAGCCTTCAGAAAATGTCTTAGCCTTTCTCTGCCTTCGTCTCCTTGCTTTAAAATTGTTATTAATAATACTACTTACACAGTGGGTTGTTATGAGGATTAAATGAGTTAACATAGGTACCATTCATAGTGCCTGGAACATACTAAGCTTTAACTCTTATAATCAAAGGAACTTTTGGTCATAAATATTGAATGTAACCAAAAAATAGAAAATAACTCTATAGCAATGGTCTTAAATAGCATTTCCCAAAAAGAAAGTCCTTTTTCCAGCCCTGCTAGTTCTTCTATGGACTGACTTTCTTTTTATTACTACATTGAAATGTGCTGCTTGCTTCCTGCTGGCCTGTATGCCTAAGTGATAGATGTGCTCTGCTTTGCAAGTCACACAAAGTGGTGTAGCCTTCCTCACAAACCAGGTTCCCAGGGATAAGAGGCAATGCATCTTGACATAGCATAAAGAGACAAAGCAAAATAAAACTCAGGCCTTGAAGATGAGTCTCTATTTTCCATCCTCAGGATCTGAGCCAGAGTGGCAAATGCTAGTTTGTATACAAGTCTTAACACACCAGTTTTATTTTAGTAAATTATGAGAAAGCTGACGAAAGAGCAGATCATCTTCAGTGTTGGAATCAGCATCCTTGCTGCATGCTGGGCATTTTATCCAGAACTACGCTATTTATTTGTCTTTTCTGCCCTAAAGAACTCGATAGAATAAAAAAAAAATAATCTATCTTTAATTAAATTAAATTGGGCCTTATATGCAATATATAATATTAAAAGGAATCATTAAATACTATATGTATTTTTGAAAATATTTCATGTAGCTGAAACAATTCCAGACTAGGGACACCTGACATAATTACAAGAATGGAAGATTTTCTTCATGCAGATTAATAAAATAATTAGACAAAAACAATTTTTCTTGAACATTTTCGGCTTATTACATCCTTGTAGTTTATTTTATAATATGAGATATGAGAATGAGGCCGATGCCTGAGTGAAGAATTTTTCTTAGATCATGGGGAGCAGCAGTTCTGTCTACATATTGCTGAAGTGCTTGGTTTAGAAAGGTTTTGTTCCAAGGATGCAGTGAGTGAAAAAGTGATGTGCAGAGACCTCTAGAGACTGCGAAGCTTAACTACACTTAATGCTCTGCAGATATGGTTCAATGCTGTACTGTAATTGAATTATTCAGGGAGCTATAACACAGCTATAAAGAGAACAAGGTACTATTCTGTTCCTAGTGAAGCGGTTAAAATCCGTGTTCTCAAAAGCTTTATGCTTTTGGCTATTTTCCCTTTAATGAGTTAATTAAGGTAAAATATGCTTTACATTTGCTCTACTGCAAAAACAATGATTAAACAACAGATGTTCATACCAAAAAATATATAAATTATCAATGTGTGCAGAATGTTTATTTTTAGAAAAACATTGTAGGCATTTACCTGCTGCTGTGCCATAAGATAGTCTATTTTTCTTACTTTTTATTTGTTTTAAGGAGAAAAAATCAGATTTTTTTTACATTTATTTTTTTTTTCCTGATATGTTGGACTCCTCCTCTTGATACCTTGAACTATGACTGGAAAACTTCTTTAAATGCTCCTTACTAGTCCAATAATAATTTGTTGGAATGAAAATGCCAGTTTACAGAATTGTAAACACACTTTACAACCAGTTATGTCCTCATATTAACTATTTTTCCTCCATACACTGAGTTGTGAATGTTGACTATTTCCTGCTACCAAGAAACAAATACAGCTGCATTCCCTCTCTCTCTCTCTCTCTCTCTCTCTCTCTCTCTCTCTCTCTCTCTCTCTGTGTGTGTGTGTGTATTATTCATTTGTATATTAGGGTTCTTCAAAAAACAGAGCCAATAGGAAATGTGTGTATCTGTGTATATATAACAGAATAATTAGAAATGTGTGTATTGTATACATATGACTAATACTGCATACATGTTCACACACACATACACACATAATGTGTGTTTGTGTAAGAGAAAGAGACAGATTTATTTTAAGGGATTGGCTCATGCAATTATGGGAGTTGGTGCCCCCAAAATCTACAGGGCAGGATGACAGACTGAAGGCCCAGTGAGGAGCTGATGTTGTCATCTTCCATTTAAAAGCAGTTTGGAGGCAGAATTCCTTTTTTTAAGAGAAACTGTCTTTTCTCTTAAGGCTTTCAACTAGTTGAATGAGGCCCACCGACATTATGAAAAGTCATCTGCTTTACTCAAGGCTACTGATCTGAAAAATACCTTTGCAACAACTAAACTCATATTATTCAAAAGCTAGGTATCATGACCTAGCCAAGTCAACACATAAAATTGACTGTCACACTGAGAATTCTATAACTTTATACAATTCGACTTCTCTAGGTAAACGAAGACAAACCAAATCTATCAAAACATGAACACTAACATACACATAGACATACAGTTATATGATAGGTGATTTTTTAGTTTATTTATAGTATAAATTCTATCTAATCACAGTAAAATGTTTCTCATGGTGAAGTGAAAAAGTGAGTATCTTACAGTTAAAGTTTGCTCTTCCCTGATGCCCAGTATACCATAGTGAAGATATTCCATTACCACTGATTTCATGTTAAAAAAAAATCGGTATTTAGAATTCCATTATTTTTATAATTCATACCCAGTGCTCGCTGTTGAATCAAAATAAATATTTTTTATTTTCTTATAGAAATTTTGATTGATATATATTTTCTTTATATTTTAAATAAAAATTAAATGATAATGAATGTCAAACATATCATGTATTATCAAGCAGGTAAAATGAGATAATATGTTTCTTTTTATAAACCCTAAGTAATATAATTAGTATTTTGTCCTATAGTAATGCTAAGAATGGTATCTTCTTGGTTAGAAATTAGGTTTCAATTAATATCACTCATGTAAAAATATTTGAAATATATTAATAGAATTATCTTCAGCCACCAATAATATTTAAATATGAGTTTAATATAGAATACTCACTGACCCTGGCTTTTAAAATCTGTTTACACTATGTAAATAAGATATAAGATATTTATGGAGTACTTACACTAGCACTCTTTTTTGGAGGGGCGTTTGTATTTTCTTAATATGAAATTAATAGCACATGACAGTGAATTCATCTGGCTAAGTAGGAAAAAAATTGTTCATATACCTAGTAGCTTCTACAAGGTCATGTGGCAATGTAGTGGCACAGCCAAGGTAAAATCTACTTTTATTAGTTTCTAATACAATATTATATAATCACTTGAGATGTATAAAATAGGGATAAGGGAACTGGAAAAAAAACGTCTGTATATTGACTTTAATTCCTTAAAGATCTAAGGAAATGGCAATTTAATCTCTTATCGATATATTATCAACAGTGATATAGTAGAATATAGAGATCTGATCTGATAGAGCTAATTTAATACATAATACATAATAAAATCAATAGTAAATGTTTGAACACCATTTGTTTTATTTTGTGTTGAAGCTTAGTAGGTTAATAATTTAGTTTAAGGGTAAATTATATTTATGATATATGGTTAATAGACTTTTCTTTCTGAATATAAGTATAGTAAAAATTAAATGAGAAGTGCTTAAACACAAAAGTAGAAGTACAACATTAGAAGGCCAAATAAAATCTGAATGCACAAAAATACGGGATTTGAAACTGAAACAACAAAAACAACAAACAGCAAAACAGAAAAGAGCACAGTGATGATGAGAATAGTATCAGTGAATTGTAGGGTACAGACATTTGCCAGAGTGGAAAGGGCAGGTCAAGAAATAGATCACTTGTGAGGGATCAGCATCCAAAATAATGACAATTTCAGAGGCAGCTTTCTCTTTCATGGGAAAGTAGGTTGCATTTAAATGAGCCTATGCAGCATATGTCTGAAGTAACTGATAACTGGAATAGAAACTTATCAGGAAAAACAGTTTGCAACAATCACATGCTTACTGATAACCGAAATCTGGTTGGCACTGTCCAGGGAAAGGATGCTGAATATGAGCGACTTCATCTCAATACAAATTCATGCTAAGTTGTAACTGGTAAAGAGATTCATTTCTGAACAGATATGTGACAGACAGCACAGTGGTTGAGTAGAAATATCCTTCTAGGGAATAAAGGAAGGAACAGGTGGTTGCTGAACTTGCAGCTGGTGGAATAAGACATGCCCTTTCCTTACTTCATCACTGGTGTCACCTAAGCAGGAATTGCCTGAGGTGCAGAGAGCCACTTTGTCCAAAGTCACCTTCTTAGGTGCTAGCCACATCCAATGACTGGTCGAGGTGGGAGTGCAAAGTGTAGCTAAACGAGAACCACTGTGAGAAGCCATTCCAGCTCCACACACCATCACAGGCTGAAGTCATCAGGCCCGAATCTGACTCGACCTCTTTGTCCAACCCAGGGTCTTTCTGGTAAATACCCTGAACACTACATTCTTTCAGAATCTGCTTCCCACTGAACAAAACATGCAATAAACTTGTTATTTGACCTACACTTTTGCTTCATATATTTTGAGGTTATGTTACTTGTCCTGTATAATTTTATGAATAGTATGTATTTATTAGGTATTCTAAATTTTATTATTGCCAAATAACCATCTTTATACTCTGTGCTGATTTCATCTTAAATTGTACTTTGCATGAGATTAATTTTGCTACCTCTGCTTTATTTTTGTTCAGGCCTGTTTTTTCTTTCTTTAATATATATCTCCATTCTTTTAGGTATGTATTTTATAGGCAGCCTGGACCTCAGAAAAAACCAATTTAATACTGCCATTTTCCTAAGGGAGCTGAAATCCTTTATGTTTAGAGCGATAAAGTATATACTTGGCATTATTGCATTTATACTTATGTTTCTCTTATTTATTCCTTTTTTTCTATCTCTTGCTATTTGGTTTATGTTTAGTTTTTATTCATCTTCTGCAGTGATTTCAGAGGCATATGCCACTATGATATTTGGCACTGGTTAACATAAAGTTTAAAGTAGGCATCTCTGCTTTTCAGTATGTGAGGAAAAATAACTCCTTAACCAAAAGAGCAAAAGCAGCATATCTCTGGTGTATTTTAATTTACACTTGATCCTGAAAAACTTATTATAGGAAATGAGTTTTTCAACAGTCCTTCCTTAGTAACATAAGGCAATGAGCAATTTAGACACACAAGAACATTTTACATTTCTGGATTCAAATTTAGTAATTTTAGAATTTTTTGTTTACATTTTTAAAATGACTAACTAAATTAACTCAAATGTAGTTTGATGTTGAAAGGAAATTAGCTCAGTTTGTGCGTGTTTATGCAGAATCCCTCTTGAAACCAAAATAATTTTACTGAAATCAACCATAGTTTACTTAACAACACATTTAGAAAATACTGTGTATGTTTTCCCAGCAAACAAACTATTCAGAACCCACAAATTTGATGTTTCTGCTAACCTTTTCATCAAAAGCTGTTTCAAAGAAGATGTGAGAAGATTAGCAAATGATTAGTTTAAACTTTCTATTTTTGTGTAATCAAATAGTTCACATTTCTAGATTGCATTTTTTTTAAGTCGACCAGTATTATTTTCTTACTCAACCCAGCTGTTTTTGACAGACAGAATAGTGCAATTTGGGAGGAAGTGGCAAGGGAAGTTTATAATTTAACTACAGAGATGGAAAATTACTTCTGGCACTGAATACAAGGGGAATCTACAAATTGTAAAGCGAAATGCCACTGTTCCCAGCAATGACATAAAAGAACTGGACGTGGGGACCACTTGTGTGTTTGCTTTGACTATATCAAGCAGTAAACTCCAACTCATTGCATGAAGAAATTTGCAGTTCTCAGGTATATTACAGAATTTAAAATGCATTTCTGACATTATCAACAAATAACTTGTGTTCATCTATTTCATAATCCCAGTTAATATTATTTCAGTTTGTATTTCTTTGAACATTATGATTATTTAATATGCTCTGGTCTTGTTATTAGTAACAAAAAATAGACAGGAAAATAGTTGGTGTACAACTACCATCAGTCCTTATTTCTTTAAATTTTATAGTATTTTAACATAATTATATAGTTCTTTATTTTGATGAAGTCATATATAAAGTCATAATTATAGTTAAAATCTATTTTTACTATTTCATCAATAAATAGAAATTTAAATAAAAATAATTGTTAGTAATCTTTTTTTGTCATTGACAACTGTTACCCAAATCTTACCTCCTGCAAATATTTTTTTTTAAAAGTTAATATGGATTTTCATATTTATATATAAATCAATATAATTATACGATGAAAATTATTTAATCATAAAATACATATAATAAAATTCATGATCTTAATAATTTTTAAGTATATAGTTTAGTAGTATAAAGTACATTGATATTGCTCTGCAACTATCTATCTCCAGAACCATTCTATCTTGTAAAACTAAAACTCTATATTCATTAAACAATAACTCCCCATTCTCCCATTGCCATAGCTACCATTCTACTTTCTGTCTCTATGATTTCGACTACTATAAGTATGTCATATGAGTGGGATCATGCTGTATGTGTCTTTTTGTAACTGGCCTATTTAACTTAGCCTAACGTTGTCAGGGTTGATCCATGTCCTAATACATGTCAGAACGTCCTTCCTTTTCAAGGCTGACTAATATTCCATTGTATGCCACATTTTGCATGTCTTTTTATCCATCAACGACACTTCGGTTGCTTCTGCATTTTAGCTTTTGTGGATAATTCTGTTATAAACATGAGAGTGAAAGTATCTTTTCTGAGAACTAGTTTTCAATTTTGGGGGTATATACCAAGAGTGAAACTGCTGGATCACATGGCAATTCTATTTTTAATATTTTTTGAGGAACTACCTTACTATTTTGCACAGAGATTGTGCCATCTTATATCCCACCAACTGCACACACAAAGATTCCAGTTTCTCCACATCATCAATTTCTCACATCATAATCGATACATTGGTTTTTGATTTTGTGATTTTGTTGAAAAGACTGTCATCCACAATAAATGGTTTTGGCACCCTTGTCAAAAATCATTTAACTATATATGCAAAGGTATATTTCTGAGCTCTCTATTCTATTTTCTTGGTCTGTATGTCGTTCTTTTTGCCAGTGTTATTTTGTTTTCATTATGGTAACTTTGTGCTTTTTGGCCATTTGCATATCATCTTTAGATAAATGCGTATTGAAGTCCTTTGCTTATTTTTGAATCAGGTTATATTGTTGTTATTGTTGAGTTTTAGAAGTTCTTTATATATTCTAGACATTAATTCCTTATCAGATATAATTTACAAAGATCTGCCCATTCCATTGAAGGCCTTTTCATGATGCTGATAGTGTCCATTGATACACAGAAGATTTTAATTTTTATGAAGCCCAATTTTTTTTCTTTTGTTGCCTGAGCCCTTAACATCATATCTAAGAAATCACTGACACATCCAAATCTATGAAAATGTGTCTTATTTTTTTTTTCTAAGAATAGTTTTGGGACTAACATCATGGGCTAATTTTGAGTTAATTTTTGTATATAGTGTTAGTGATTCAAATTCATTCTTTTTCCATGTGGATATCAGCAGAAAAGTTCTCTCATCGATGGTTTTTGAAAACACTGCATCTCCAGTGAATGTTTTTGAAATTCTGGTCAAAATTATTTGATCACATATGCAAGGGTTTATTTCTGAGCTGTTTCACCCCATTGGTCTATGTGTCTATCACTGACAGTCTTTAATTTCTTTCAGCAATGTATTGTAGTTTTAATTGTATATTTTTCACTTCCTTGGTTAATTCTTATTTTATTCTTTCTGCTACTATTGTAAATTGAATTGTTTTCTCACATTTATTTTTATATTGTTTATGTTGGTGAATAGCAATGCAATTGATTTTTGTGTGTTCACTTTGTAATATTCTACTTTACTGAATTTATTAGTTCTAAATGTGTTCTTCTAGTTTTGAGTTTAGTATATTCTTTTTTTCTAATCTGTTATGTTGTAAAATTAGGTTATGGATTTGATACCTTTCTTGTTTTTAATGAAAGTGTTTTTAGCTATACATTTTTTACTTAGCACTGCTTTTGCCTTTCTCATAAATTTAGGTTATATTTCATTTTCATTTCTATTTATCTTAAATATTTTCTAAATTTTTTTATTTATTCTTTGATTCATTGATTGTTTAAGAGTGTGTTCTTTAATTTCCACAGATTTGTGAATTTTTTCATTTTCTGTTATTCATTTCTAACTTCGTCGTGTTGTTGTTGAAGAAGTTATTTTGTGTATTATATATTTTTTAATTTAATGAGACAATTTGTGGCCTAACATATATCAGTCCTAGAAAATTTCTCATGTGCATTAAAGGATGTATATTTTATCGTTGTTGAGTAGAGTGTTCTGTAAATATCTGTTAGATCTAGCTGTTTTATTGTGTTGTTCAAACCCTCTATTTCCTTACTTTTCTGTGTCTGGTTGTTATTTCTATTATTGAGAGTGGAGTATTAAGTCTTCAACTATTACTGTAGAACAGTCTACTTCTCCATTCAATTCTGTAGATTTTTCCCTTTATATGTTTTGATATTGTGTCATTAGCATGTTCACGTTTGTAATTGTTATGCACTCTTGCTCTTCTTAACCTTGTGTTAATGCACAATGCCCTCATTTGTCTTTTGCAATCTTTTTAAATTTAAAGTGTATTTTGTCTGATACTAGTATAGCCACCTCTGCTCTCTTCTGGTTATGATTTGCATGGAGTATCTTTTTTCATCCTTTCACTTTCAACCTATTTTGTCTTTTGATCTAAAGTAAGTCTCTTGTCGACAGTATTTTGTTGGATCTTTTTTTAAATTCATTTTTCAAATTCATTGTTTTTGATTGGAGAGTTAATTCATTTGAAGTAATTATCGATCATGAGGCCTTGCTTCTGGCAGTTTAATATTTATTTTCTATAGCTTTATAGTTTTTCTGTCCCTTGTTTCTCACGTTACTGACATCTTGTGTTTAGTCAGCTTTTTGTACTGAAATACTTCAATTCCTCTTCCATTTCCTTTTATGAATATTCTGTCACTACCTTCCTTCTGGTTACTGTGTGGATTACATTGGACATCTTAAAGATATAGCACTCTAATTTGAATTGACACCAGTTTAACTTTAATATTATGCAAAAAGTCTGCTCCTTTACAGTTCCATCCCCATTTCTTTTAGTCATTCCTGTCACCACTTACATCTTTATGCATTATGTGTCCAGAAGCATAGTTTTAATATATTTTTAATGTATTCATCTCTTAAATGTAGAAAATAAAACGTGGGGGAAAAGTGACAGTAATACTAACTTAGATGAGCAATTGTTTTTTTAAATGTATTATGTAGAAAACAAAATATAAAGTTATACACCATTGTTACAAAAATACTATCCTTTAAAATTACCCATGTATTTGCCTGTACTGAGATCTGTATTTCTTCATACTCCCTCATGTTCTCTCATTTCAATCTCTAAGACTCCTTCGGTATTCCTTGCCTAGAAAGTCTAGTGGCAATAAATTCCCTCAGCTTTTGTTCATCTAGGAATGTCTTTATTTTTTCCTCCTTTTTTAAGGACAGTTTTGCTGGACCAGATTCTTAATTGATAGTTTTTCTTTTTAGTATTTTGAATATATCAGCCCACTGTATTCTGGCAAAGTTTCTGAAAAAAAAATCTGCTATAATTTTATAATTTTATTGCTATAGCATTTTATTGCTATAATTTATCCTTTGTATGTTACTTTGCTTTTTTAACCTCTCTGTCCTTGCATTTAAAACAGAAGTCATAAGAATTTCTAATTGAGAAAACTATTGTAATTAATAAATGAGATGATGCATGTAAACCAGTGAGCATGGTGCCCGACTCATCATACTCAATTAACGGTTTTATTACTTTCTGAAATTTTAAGATTCAAAAACCAAAACTATTAACCATTATGCTTATGGCAATGAAAAAAAATTAAAGAGAAAAACACAGGAAAATTATTTGTAGGTGGAGTTTATTATATTGCTACATATTTTATTAACTTTAGAAAAATGAAAAATGACATCTTATATAAAAGTAGTGTCTGAAATATTAAAACATTAACAAAAGTATTTTCTAAAAATCTCAATTCTCTTTTTGATAGCAGTATAAAACAAAACTTATTGTTATCTAAACTATTGATTAACACCATTTTTATCAAAACTTACTTCACAGTAAATAAATGTGCATTAAAACTTAGTCCATTGTTTTTTAATTTATAAAAAATAAATTAAGGTGATACACATAGTTTTTATAACAAATAAAAGCAAATGGTATTGATGGAGTTAAAAAAACTCAGCAATTCTTTCACCTAATTTTCTGGCATGTCCAACTGTACTCAGAGACTTTCATTATCTTTATTCAGAGTTGTTCTGGTGCTTACGTTCACATATCTAATGTATATGCTTCTAGCACTGTGTTTTGATTCACCAACTGTAAATATTTTTCCGTTGTCATTGGGCTGTGATAGGTGAGCTATTAACTTATTTCTCCACCCCCAAGTCTTCTACCCCTTTCTTCCAATTTGTGGTAATTTTAACACTCCAAAATTGTTCAATTAATTATCCTTGTTAGTAGTTAATGAGCATTTCTTAACTTAAAATTGATTAATAATTTGGTAGGATATAGAATCCTAGATTTTATCCTGTTTTCCTTCTCCTGCTTTGAGACCTTGCTCCAGTGTTTCTTAATGTCTCTTCTCACTGTCAAAGAGTATGATGCTATCATGATGCTTGTTTCTTGAAATATTTCTCTGCTATTGTTTTGTCGTAGTCTGTCTAAAAGGGTGTGAAATATTATTTTTGTCTTTAATGTGTAACATCCTACAACAATTTATCTATAGGTGAATTTAAAATCACACACACACACACACACACACACACACACACACACACACACACATTGCTTTTAACTCAATGTTTATTGAGCCTCTTGCCCTCTTATAGAATTACTTCCCTTTCAGAAAGATTTTTTTTGTGACAGCAGTGGTATTGAAGTTTACAAAAGCACTTTCTTATACTCTCTTCTTATTTTCTAATTCTCTGTCCTTGTGTTATAATGTTAGAACTTCTTGACTCTCGAACATCTTGAAATTCTCTGAAGATAATTAAACATGCATACACACACACACACACACACACACACACACACAACTCCTGATGGTGACATTATTTGCTTTTGAAGATAGATTTTCTTTTGTTTATTCTGCCCTTTGCTTCTAAACTCTCATATTTTTAAAAAAATTCTGCTTTGAAAGATAAAGGAATAAGACATTTGACTGGGAACTGTATGTTAATAGACAGAACTTGGCAAGTATAACTTTTTCTTTAGTATCAGATGTTATGGTTATAATAAGGTGGACACTAATATGAAATGGCTCTATGCCCATAAATGGCTCTATTTGTACCTTGAGAATATAATTATTTTTTAAGAAACATTTTGTATTAGGATGGAGGACTTTATCTCCATTCTCCTGGTGGTGTATTTGTTCATGTGCATATGTGTATGGGTATGTACGTACACAGGGTTTGTGAGAGGTAAATTAATGAAAAATTTTATAACCATATAGACTCATTTTCCTTTATAGATTCATAATGAATATTTTATATGGGAGATCTGTGTTCTCACCTCTTTATATATCTCTAGAAGAAAGATTTTGTGTGTGTATGCATAAGAAACACCTGCAGAAAAGGGAAAGGTGATATCTTTGTGTTATTAATGCCTCCCTCCTTCAATAGGTCCATTAGTCTTCTGTTTCTGGAGCAATTAAAATGAATTGTGAATATTTTATAACAGAATTAAACACAGTGGTTTCTCATTAGACGGTACAGTAAATCCTCAGTGGCATGAGGAAGGTTTTCGAAAATGTATTTTCCAAATAGCTACATAACTATATTTAATGCAAAAAAGAAATTATCTGTCATTTTTCCCATTCAATTGTGTTAAATTGCCAAGAGTATCTAATTAAACAAAGATCATGGAAACAGCAACACCTCAATCCATTATTTATGCAAACATTTGTAGAGCAGAAAATTGTAAATTAATATTATATTAAGTTTTAGAAATATCATCTAACTCATGTTTACAGATCAGCATTAGGTTTCATCGGAATATTATTAGCACATATAATTAAAAATCTGAAGCTTTACTATTTGGCATGGGAGGTAAAAAATGAACAGAAAGAGTGACTTACTCTTTATAATTATCACTTTTTTCAATTTTTTATTAGAAGAAATAGTTCAGGTAAGTGCAATTCAAGTATTAAGCCGTGTGTTAATTTAGTTTTAATGACTTCTGATAAGAAGTTATTTGAGCCTGACTATTCCAAATTAGCCATATTTATTTTTCAAATATGTGTTTCAAATTATAGTTTAACTTCTAATAATGAACTTTTAAAATTGTTTTTATATTAATCAGAGGCATATTCAGAATATTTTTCTTGGGGGCTAAGGAGCTAGCCCTTAAAATTGTAATTATAGTAAAACTTTATATCTTTGACAGCTGAAAGATTATTTTACTGTTAATTGGAGAAAGTACCCACATTTGGAAGTCTACAGGTATCACGGGCTCACTCTGTGTATTGATCTATGCCGTTTCATATAGAGAACTTGAGCACCAGCAGATTTTGTAATCAGTGGGACTTCCATGGATACTAAAGGACAACTTAAATTTTTTGGGGAGTCATAAGTTATATGTGAATTTTGACTGCTTGAGGGTCACATTTTTCAAGGGTCAATTCTATTTATACATATAATTTTTTCCTTCTTAAGCAGAAAAATGAATATACAAGTAAAACACTATTAAATAATGGATTAATTATGTGATGGTATCTTTAAAGTAGATAAATAAGATAACTGGCATGTGAGCATTGTGTTCCAGTTGTGCCTCAAATGTATGCTCTTAATGTATGTTTATCTTTATATAAAGAGACAATAAATACAGTCGGAATTATAATTGTGCAATATTACTTGTTTTTTTAACATAAAAATTTTAAACTTTTTGAGAAGTCTTTTTAGATAAGGAAAATGTTTTATTTCTTATACTGTGATTTCAAAGTTGCTGTTGTTTCCAGAGAAACATGAATAAAAATTGATTTCATATAACAAAATGGAAATAGTCAACAAAAGTGAAAGAGATTTCAGTGCTTCTATCTCTATTTCCTTTATCTTTTTCCTCTGGAGTCTTTGTAATCATTTCTCTAGGCTGATAAACTGCTGCATTTTCCTTCAGTTTACTCATTTCTTTTTCCTGAGATCTTGAACTACTTCAGTTTCTGGTAACTTTATCCCATAGAGTCTGCAGAAATACTTTGTAAGGCATTATTTTTAGAATCTTGATTATATGCAATTTAATAAATTGCCATTTTAGTCCATCATTTTTTATTCTTATGACTTTGATATTTCCCTTAATGCCATTTTAATTTTATTGTTTGTTATATTTTGACAGTCTTTATTACTTGTTTTTTAACTTATATTAATTACTCTGTTTCCCTTCTAAATTAATTTTCTCCTTCACTACTCAAGGGGATTTTCTCTCTTATACAGTATGAGGATAACCAACAACTTTTTCAAAATGTAATCTTTGGCTTTAAGGAAAAATAAGTCAATTAACTGTGAAAATATCTGATAATCATTATATAGGTACAAAGCATCATGCAAGGCACTGTATAGAGTTTGAAAACAGATAAGGGACAGTACTGACCTTCTAGAGTTTTTAATCAAGTCAAAATCACAAGAATTCTACGTGTAATTATATTATATTTATATAGAAAAAGTCAAATGAGGTGGATAAGAAAGTCACAAAGATATGATGTTCAGAAGACCAACTATAGAGAGAGTAGAGAAGATGGAGGAAGGATAAAACAAATGTGCAGGTGTCTGTGAAGGCTTTTTGGATAATCTACTATTTGAGACAGGCTTAAAGCAAATGAAGATTCTAAAATAACATAACTGAGTTTTTCAGAGTGCTGCCTCTACCATCGAACAGTTTCAGTCCTTGAGAAAGTCTTTCTGCCTCCTCAAACTTCAGCCACCTAGCTGAAAAATGAGTGGTAAAAGCCTACCTCCTCTAGAAAGCTACTATACGGTTTAAGTGAGATCCACTTAAAAAACCTTGAAGATTTTATACTGTGTGTTCCATAATTGTTCGTTTTTTCTTTTACGTTTAAACTTTTTTTTTGGCAGAAAATCTGAGGTGATTTTCTTAGAGTTAATACTAGTGTGAATGAGATAATACCCTACAAATAGCAAAATATATCGAGCAAAATGTTAAATATAGAACATTGTGACCAAGTAGGGTTCTAGGCATATAAGGATAGATTAGACTCATTAAAGAATATACTTATATAATTTTTATTATTTAAAATTAAAGGAGAGAGAAATGTGATATTAGGTACATAATTGTGGGAAAAAGAAAACCTTTACCAAAAATCAATACCCTTTATCATAAAAACTTTTAGCAAACTAAGGATAACCAGACACTTTCTAAAGCTAATAAAGAACAACACAGTATTTAATGGTGAAATGTTAGAAGTGTATTCTCTAAAAGGAAAGAATCAAAACAAATATTATTTCTAACCACTTTAATTCAATGTTATATCGAGGCTTTAACCAATTGAGTAAGACAAAGATCAAAAATATTGTAGGGTGTGGAGAGAAGGAACAGTGACAACATACTGACAAATTAAGAGAGTGGATACGATTTTAACTATGTTTCTTAGCTACAAAATCATTTTGTAGTTAATTGCATCTCTATTCACCAGATATAAAGAATAAGAGAATATGATGATTTTAAAAGAATAAATTTTACAACATGATGTACATAGAAATGCATATGACAAGAGATGTCTGATTCCTTTGTGGAAAAAAACGTTTGAAACTGTATTTATGGCATAAAAGATGACACAAACAACTGAATAGACATCTACTGTGTGCATGCATAAAATATTTTCAGAAAGCTGTCAGCTTCTTCCAAATTAATTAATAAATTCATTATGATTCTAATTAAAATCCTTTTTTTTCTGGTGGAACTTGACAAACTGATTTTAAAATATATATGAACTAGCGAAGACTCAATGACGCACAAGATAATTTCAAGGAAAGACACAAGGAATTCATGCAGTGACACAGGTTAAGACATTCCATAAAACAATGGTAATTGAGACACTGGAAGTTTGCTATGGGGAAGACAAATAATCAATGCTGTGGAAGAAAAAGCCCAGATATGGACCCATCATGTATCTTTGAACATTTTATATATGACAGAGGCAGAATTACAGATCAATGGAGAAAGAAGAACAAGTTAACCAATGATGAAAAAAATGGTTTTCATGTTTAAAAGTGAACCTTTACTTCACATACTATGCAAAATTCCTGGATATTTGATATTTCTATGTAAGAAAACTTCAAAAAGTATAATAGAAAATAAAAATTTTTTATGAGAAAAAAGCATGATAATTTGATTATATTAAAATTTATTGCTTTGCCCGAAAAGACATCATTATAGAGAGAGTAAAAGCCAAGTTTTAGGCTGGAAAATATATTTTAAATGTATGTAACTGGCACAGCATTGGTATCAAGACTGCAAAATAACCCTCTTATGTATCAAAAACAAGATGCAAAATGCTGAAATATAAAAGTGGAGAATATAGAAACTTTTTATTGGGGGGAGGGACTGTATAATCCATAAAAACTTTTTCTTATTGATTTTCTCTAATTTTCTGCTTTCAATTGCATTGATTTCTACAGTAATTCTTCATATTTCTTTCTGCTTACTTGGGATTTAATTTGTTATTCTCTTTCTCATTAATATGGGAATTAGATTATTGATTTTAGATCTTTCTTTTTTTCCAATATATGCATTTAATGCTATATAGATTTCCCTCCAAGTCCTGTTATTGCCACATCTACCAATTTTATTAAGTTGTCTTTTATTTCATTTAGATCAAAACATTTAATATTTTTCTTGCAATTGTTTTTTTTTAACCCAAATATTATTAAGAGCATGTTAATTTTTAAGTATTTTGGGATTTTCCAACTCCCTGTTACTGATTTTTAATGTAAGTCCACTGTAGTTTGAGAGAAGGCAATGTATCATTTCTGTCTCTTAAAACTTTTTAAAGTGTGTTGTTTCTTTTAGGAATTTTTGCGTATTTGTTCATGAGGTAGACCAGTCTGTAGTTTTCCTCTTTTATATCCTTATTAAAATTTGGCATTAAAGGTTATTTAAGCCTCATAAAATTTAATTACATTTTTTTCTAATGTAGAAGATTAACATTTTTTTTTTTGTGGTTGTGTTTTGTGTGTGTTTGTGTCCTCATAAATGATTGGAAGAATTTATTGATGGAAATATCTGGGCCTGTGCTTTTTATTTTTTTGTCACAATGATTTGTAATAAATTTTTCAATGTTTTAAGTTTAATATTCATATGTTCTCTGTTTTGTTTGCCAGCTTTGTCTAGTTGTAGTTTTTTATGCATTTGTTCATTATTTTTCATTTTTTTGAAATTGATTCATTTGAAGTTCTCCATTATATAATGCTTTTTTACAGTGCCTGTAGAATTCATATTGATGTCCCCAGTTTTATTCCTGATAACAGTATTTTATGCTTCCTCTCTCTCTCTTACTCTTTCTCTACAACCTTTTTTAAGGTTCATCATGTTTTATTAATCTTTTAAAGGATCAGATTTTAATTTGGGGGGTATTCTTCATTGTACACTTTTTAAAAATGGATTTATGCTCTTATTTCCTTCATTGTATTTGTGCTTAGGTTTCCTTTTATATAGTTTTTCATATGCCTTTTATGCTTTAATTGAATTTAATTTCTAAGAGTTCTTCTGAGTCTATGTCTCTACATTTTCTATAAATTAGACTACTTAACTACTTGTATAATTAAGTTAATACATTTATTTGGTTTTATAGATTATAAATCAATGGTTAAGGTCCATCTACTTTTCTGACAAAAAGAAAAGTCAGAACCCTAATGTTAGTTACTAAAATTGTTAATTTTATTAAATATGCCTCAATTTGTTTACATATATTTTATTGCTGAAATAAGAGAGATTTTTAATATACATTTTCGAACATATATTAATGTGTGCTTTCCTTGAAGAAATAAAATCCTATTTGTATGCAGATGAAACATTGCTTTAAAAATTTATTCTTTGCTTCAAATTTCAATTTACATAAAGAATATATTTTAAAAATTGGTTGAATCACCAAAAAAGCTTTTAAGAAAAACTAAAATAAGTCCAAGTGAGGAAAATTCTTTTGCTCCTATTTAGTTACTTTCTAGACAGTTAAGTGAATTTTTTTTGATGGGAGTTTGACTTCTAGCATGCTCACTGGGATGCTGTGAAGCCATAAACCAAAGAACTCTTAGTACTTCCAAGATGGCAATGTGTTGATTTAATCATGTAGTTGGCCCACCTCACAATGGTCAAGCATTCTGTGGATCAGTGTGCTACCAAGTCCATATGCTCTAAAGTACTATGTTTAAGTAAAAACTTTTCTTTCTAAGAGCTAAAGCTTGACAGAAACCCTAGGTATAAATTATCTCCAAAAGACCACTTAAGCAAACAATCAAAGGAATTCATGATATGGACACAATTCATTAATACTCTATAAAATGATGACAAAGTGGATATCTCACCAATGCGTGTTTTGCATGTCTTTTTGGTCAGGGTATCTTACAGATGATAAACACTAAAATAATCTCTTCAGAGTTAAAATCACTCCTTTTAGTCACTGTGAGGATTACTTCTTTTTAAAAGCACTTTATTTCAATTTTCAGCTTTCAATCAACTGAAGAATAGTACAGAGGCCAAAGCATTCAAAAAGATAAACTTTTAGGTATCAGAGAAGTATGTAATTTTCAGATTTTATCAGACTCAGCAGACAGCCAAAGTGAGAAAGACATGTCATCTCCAATTATTTAAATGCTTCACAGACTCAAAAATAGTAAATTGATTAGAGAGGTTACATTTTAGAATGATAACAATACACTTCATTCTGTCAGTGAACGTTAAAGACTGTCTTCTCTAAATGAACATACTGTTTCTAATTACTTTGCATGCAGGAATAATATAAATTTTCTTTAAAGATGTATTATAATTTGTTTTAGGATAAACACTTTTATAGTGGAATGATGAAAATATTATAACATTTTTGGCCATTATAGAATTGTTTTAGTATCTTTGAGTGTGTCGATGAGGATTTTCATATTAGTTTAACTATAGTCCAAGAGTTATTAATTTATGTGCTAATTATTTTAAAAAACATTTTAATTTGTTTACATATATACTTATCAATTATTCAGTAGATTTATTTGATAATCCAGTATGTATCAGGCATGTGCTTATTCAACTACAAGATAAATGTGATTGGAGTTCAACAATTTTTATTTCCATTACTGATCTGATTTGTGCCCAAAACATTTTAGCACTCTGTTTATAGGCAGTCATTTTTTTCTAGATAGACAAATATATTGATAAATAGATCAAAATCACTCTGGCCAAAAAATAAACAAAGAGAAGTAATGTAAAGTTAAGTGGCAAAGAGTATGGAGTAGTAATTCTATCTACTATATACCTATAACATCCTTTAGTGATTAATTTACATTTCTTGTATAAACATTTTCAGGGTAAAGTGAACATGGATTTATTGCTCAGAGTAAAAACATGATTCTCCAATACAAAAAAAAAAAATTGATCAAATTCCCCATCAGAATTTTAATTGAGTAGGATTTTTTTTTTCCATTAGCTTGGCTTCATAGTGGAAAAGTCCCAGGTATACTAGAGAGTGAGCATGGTCAAACAGTTTATTAATGCCTTTATAGTCAAAGTATTGAATTTATCAATGATTAAAACATGAGTTATATTGCTCTCTTTGATTCTGAGTACATATACTACTTAATTTTATTACAGCAGACTAGATTTTAATAAGTATTCTTCAGTAATAGAAATAAGTACCAAATTATTTTTAAATGAGCATTAGAAATACACACTGCCCTTTGCATTTGTTACAACAGTTAATCAGTACAAAATCCCAGTGATTTATATGTTATTGTTATTGTTACTGGCGACTTCGCATTATTTATTAAATAGAACATGCACACATTCTTTTATGTAACAATTTTCACATATGTATTATCAATTGCAGCTAAAATGATTTATTAATTAAGGTTCTCTAGAGTATTATTTGTAATAAGAAACACAAAATGCAAATAACACAAATATCTTTTAATAGAGAGCTAATTTAATTATTGATGGTTAATTTATACTTGAAGTGACTACTTTTTACTATTACAGTGTAAAGTCTTTAAGATATATTGTTAACTAAATTAAAAAAACAAGATGTTCAAAATGTGGATAGTGTACTTTCATCTATATAAAACTGAAACATAATTAATTATAGGCAGGCAAATGTTATGTACTAATACATATGACTTTTTCGATTGTGATTATGTTTTGAGAGTGAAATTATGGGCCTAGGTTGGGAAAATGGCTCACTTTTTTTGTACATTTTTAACACTAGTTTCTTATATGTGCAAGAGTTATTTCATAATAAAAACAGTAATAATCTTTATAAAAGTGATTTTTGTGTTACTATAGGCTCAAAACTGTACAAGTACATAATATAATCATCAAAGAACTCTGAGGAAGGTACCATTATTGTCCTTTGTGTATAGTGAGATGAAATAGGAAGGCAGAGAAGTTAAAATAACTAATCACCATATTTGTATAGCCAGAATTGCTGGGTTGAGAAGTCTGGCTATGTCTCATTCCAAAATTTGTGCCCTTAAGTACTTCATTCAAATTTCACAAATCAAATAATATCTAACGTGAATAATAGAGCTCACGTGACAAGATTCTGGCCAAATTTCATTTGACTTTATTTGCCTTATACATGGAAGGAACAAATGATTTTGTATAAATTAGAAACAAATTAGCATCAGGAGAAATTATGCAATTTTTTTTTTTTTTTGGTCCTTGGATGTAATCTGAGAATATAATTCTTTAAGAGAGACAGAGAAGGACCAATACTGACCTGAAAATCTAAGATCCTCTCATTTCTGAAATGACCTTCTGTGAAATGTCTTGATTTATCTCCCTATGGCTTCAGTCCTACTGCAAAGAGCTCAATACATGTTGGTCCTAAAACAAGTAATCATTTTAAGTATAAATTATTTTTATTTTCCCTGTAAAAGACAAACATTTTGACATGTTGATCTGTTCTTAAAAGCTTATCTTAGTAGTGGAAGCATCTGTGAAAAAATTAAACAGCTGTGACTCTAAATATAGAAACAGATTCAGTCTTTACAACCTAAAGGTTAGAAATATGCTGCTGCTCAACACGTGAAACTATAAATGATAGTGTTCTATGTTATAGAAATTGAACTTAGTGCTAATTTATCTCACAGGGAGATGTTTATAATTCATAGTCACGTGTATTGCACTATATTTTTCTAGGGAGACTATGTCCACATGTGACTCATACTGCAAAAGGAAAGTCAATAAAAGATACACTTTTTTTTTCTTTTCTAATAGATGTCACATCTCAGGGCACCTAAAATACTGCTCTTTAAAGGTAAAAGAAGAGCAAAATTTAAGGAAATTTCAGTTGAAACAATCTAATTAATGTGCACCCAAATTAAGCATTGTGTTCTAAAGAAAAAAAAAGATAATAAAATAATTTTCCTAAAGATAAATATTTTCATTTTGTTTTCTGAAAATAAGGTTGCATCAGTTTCCAATTTTTTTATAGTCAACATAATCCCAAGTGAATTAAATAAAATTATGATTATGTGAAAAAAGAATTTATTTACAAAAGTGAAATTATATTTATCGTGTTATATTTGCTTAGATATAGAAATGTATATATTTCATATATTTCAGCAGTAGGGATTAAAATAAAACTTGTAGTCAACTAAAAAATGTCATTAATCAAACACCCTGTTTTTCCAATCAACCTTGTTTCTTGGTATTTCTCTACAGAAGTGATAATGAACATCTGGTTTTATATGGTTAATGAGTATAAAATTATGTTGAATTTCTTTTTCCCTAGGGATCCTGTGTCCTTTTCCTACCCCCATTAGAGAAATAAATAAATAAAAGCATAGTTATTTGCAATGTGTACATTAATGTGAAATAGACACAGTGCAACCTCTTAATGTTTACTGATATTTCATTCAGTCTGAAATAATTCTTATAGATTTAATCTATGTGACAGAAAATGTTAAAGTGAAATTTAAGGGCATAAAATAATAGAGTATTATGACATTTACCCATATTTAGTTAGCGATTGTACTAGTAGAGAGAATCCTATAATAAAAATATAAGGAAATTCAGGATTTCAATTCAAAGATATTTGATTATGCCTTGTTACGGGAGAGGAACTCAAGTGCAAATTTATCTGTTGGGTAATAAGGTCAGGAAGAAGGAGAAAATAATGGAGAAGAAAGACCCTGCATTTCTTTGAGCACTATGTGCTTCACATGCCTGAAAACATTTTATCCTCATAGGGTTTATTTTGTTTTCCAATTTAAAAATTAGGAAATTAGGTAACAAAAAGTTAGGTATCTTGCCCATGAACACATAAGAGGAAGAAAATCTATCCTAACTCTGTTTAACTTCAAAGCCCTTTGTTTTCATTTGTTTTGATAGCTCTTATTAAAATAGCACAATTTCAGACAAATTCACAGTAGAAAACAAACAAATAGAAAGGTTTTGTCAATTTTAGAAATGTCCAAACCTACAGAGAATTTTTTTAAATTAATTTGAGCCACAGCTGATGACAGTCGCATGGAAGCAAGACCTCACATGCTCTGTGGAATGACAGTTTTACAGTTACTTTTGTGTATTTGAAATTAAGGAGAGAAGTAAGAAAGATTGCATGAAGGTGAGAAAGCAAGGCAGGGATTGGATTAAAGGACAATTAATGAGGTTATATGTTCTCTTGAGAGTGATTATGTTTACTGCAAAGGTGTGTTAACTTAGATGCACAAAAACAATGGACAGAACTGGCTGAAAGCAAAGATAAAACCTTTCACAAAATGGTTATGTGGGTGGACGTGACTAACTACCATGATATCTGCTCAGTTATGAAATTATAATCAGACCACCTGTGAGGTTACTTTTGGTTAGATTTATTATAGTTCCCCCTTTTTGTCCACATGTGGGTGAAGCGCTTTGCAGGAGGACTACCAGGGGTGCTTTTTTAAAGGCTTATCCTTTGTCTGCACCAGATCAATTTATCAAAATATTTGGCATTGAAATGTAGTCATTTAGAGATAATAAAAGTAATTCTCTAATTTACTGTTTAAAAACAAACACATGTACAAATAAATAAGAACAGATCTTCCATGAATACTAAGAAACCATTAAAATTATTGATTTTTATGATTTTGGATAACAGATGACATCTATGAAGTATTGTTGAATGAAAAAGAGATTATGACACTGAATTTATAGGAAAAGCCTGCTCAAGTAAATAATGTACATACAGGCTTGAGTGTAAATATGTAAAACTGGTATGTTGAACAAGCATGATTCATGAACGTAATAAGTACACATTTTATTCTTCTAATAGTTATTCTAGTTGTGGTAATGTTTTTCTGAATTAAAACTTGGCCAGAGCCTGTCATATTTTGCTTATTTTTGCTTAATACAGCAATGTACTGCATAATGACATTTTGGTCAAGGATGGACAACATGTATGATGGTCCCATAAGATGATCATGGAGCTGAAAATTCCTGTCACTGAATGTGGCAGTCATAATGTCATAGTGCAAGCCATTGAGCAAAAATTTACCAACTGCCTATGGTACTTATTACAAGTAACACACTGAGTATGGTCACCGCCTATGGTAACTCACTCCACCCTTAACATCTACTTTTTTGTCTTCAGCTGAAGATGATAATTAAGGTGATGGCTTTAGCCATTTTGGTGAGTTACTCAGTTTTCCTGGGTCTCTCCCACATATCTAAGAGTTATACATATCATTAAACTTTCTTCTTTTCTCCTGTTAATCTGTATTCACACAAGGACAAAACTGCCTGAGGTGACATTTCTCAGGCTATACTCCTGTCCTTAAGGAAAACATGACTTTAAATAATCTTATAGTCGTTTGAAAATCTCAAAACACATTCTCAGTCAGTAGCAATATCTTAAAGCCCAGTCCAAGATATTAAGTGATGCTTCAATCTGCCCTGAAAGATAAGACCTTCTTTCTCATCTGTGACAAAAGCCAAAGTTTGGGAGAAGCTGTTACTAGGGAAGACCATGTGGGCTTTTTCTTTTTTTCTCTGACTTGACTCATCCAGGCTGATAACGGAAACTTCAGTGCCCTTGGAGCTTGTTTGTGTGAATGGAGACACTACAAGAGAAGGACAGAGACATTTTTATTTGCCGATGGCTCATGCTCTTCAGGTCCAACAATGTTTAAGGTTGATTTAGCTCACTGGTGCTTTGGGGCTTATTAAATGTTTTTCTGCTCCAATTTTTTGGTCCCACCTCAGCCCTTGTTTTTCTGGTTGTCCACTTTTTCAATATCCCAGGTGTCAGTCTTCTGGCTCCAGTTCTGTTGGACAGTGGTTTTTTACTAACAAGTTTTAGAAATGTAAGGCCCTCAGGTGTGACAAGAACAATTACCTTCTCTGCTTTCAGTTAAATTCAAGTTGGAAAGTGGCCAAACAATATCAAATCAATTAACTCTATTACTGTTAGTTATTTATTTGTAATTCAGCATATGTAAAACTTACACACACACACTTTAAGATATAATATCTATATATTGATACATAAGAGAGAAATGATACCACCCTTATTTTTGCAAGCTGATACATATGTGTATAATTTATGAACATGTAAATGTGTGTATTCAGAGAGGAAGGGAAAGAGAGAAAAAGAAAAGAAAAGATGACTGTTAATTATCTTCTGATAATATCATTAAATATTAAAATGCATTTGTGTCAAAAATACTTTCCTGTGTTCAATTTTAAATTATAATAATTTTAAAAAGAAAATAATGAAATGATGCTAAATTGATCTTACAGGAATAAAATAGAGGTATATATCATTCATATATTGTTTTATTCCCTTTCATTAGAAGTACATTAATTGAAGTATATATAAGTTAAGTACACTCGTCAGCCATTTCTCTGTGAAATGTTTCCATCAAATATGGAACATAATTATTCTTAAGCAATGAAAATGGCTACTTTCAGCACCATGGTGTTTTTCCTTGTCTTCCTCCTCTCAACATAAATGTACATTTTGTTTACATGAAAATAACTCAGTTTCTAAAAGTTTTCATTATTGTCAGATAGCCCAGGCTCACTGTGCCAGAATGCATGGACGATTATCCGTAAAGATAATGTCCAACTGAATGATGTAAAGATATTAATCATGTCTATAAGCCAGAACAACTTGTACTTTAGTGAGCGAAGAGGGAGGATATATTGCTAATTATAGGCAGGATGTTTATGTAATTTTAATACATAATTTAGGAATTGCAAGATGAATTATCTTTCTAATAAGTCCCGTTAAAACTACTACTTGGCTGAAGTCACTTGTGATTATAATTAGTATTTTTATAGTACTTGAAACCTTCATGGTAAGATTCTATTTTCTCCCTAAATTCACGAATATTCCAATAAAACCTCTGTTTTCTTTACCTTTGCGTATAATAATAGTTACAGATTTTGAGGAAGTTGTAAAGAATAGCACAACGTGGTCTTGAGTACCTTTCACCCACTTTCCCAATGGTGATAGCTGACATAACAATAATTATAAAATCAAATCCAGTACATTGACAATAGTACAAGCCTTAAGTCGCATTTAGATTTGATCCATTTTACAAGCACTCGTGTGTGTGTGTGTGTGTGTGTGCATGTGTGTGTGCATGTGTGTTTGAAGTTCTATTTATATGAATTTGTATGTCTCATCAAAATCAGGATACAGAACTCTACTTCCTGATATGACAAGTATCAATGAATTTGTGGACATTATTATTCTACCATAACTTGAAAGGGAGATTCCTGCCATGTTCCAAGTTAAATATTATCTCCTCTTAAGCCTTCCCTAAGGATTGTATTTAAACTGAATGTCTTAGCATGTACATTTCTCTGAGTATTGTTTGCTTATCAACATGTGTGATCTATTTTGGAAACTTGTATGAAAAAAATTTTTTTTTCTGCTTTGTCTACTAGGAAGTAATAAAAAGACAGAATGTAATTTGTTTCTGCCTCTCTAGTGACTAACATACCACTGGTAGTATAGCAGATATTCAGTCTATATCTAATAAATACCTATTTGGGGAATAAATTAAAATTAATATTTTAATTTTAGTGAAATTTTAATTTATTTTAATTTTAATATTTTAATTAAAATATTTTTCATAGATGCAGAGTAGTGCATCTTTGAGAACAACTCCTGTGAAATAAATTTTAGAGAATTTAGTTGGTCACAAATTCAGTGTAAGTCACTATGGCTGTTAAGGAGTTGAGGAAGGAATGTTGAAAACAAATGTACAGGATGCATTAAAAGAAATGCAGTCAAATAGAAGAGTGATGTTGCAAACATGCTAGTTAGATCACATTTGAAATGATATATTCTGCTGTGAGAGTCACGTTTTTAGAATGATAGAGAATAACGTGAAGATACAGAGTCAAGTGCAAATGTGACATATGAAACACTTGAGGGAACTTGGAATGTTTAGCTTAAAAAGCCTAGGGACAGATATGATTGATATCTTCAAATGTTGAGCAGCTGTCACATGTAAGAATTTTTACCTCTATTTATCTCAGAACTCTGATTAATAACGTGTCAACGATGAATTTTACAATTAAGATGATACTTAAGCAACCCAGAATGATTAAGGAAAAAAAGTATAATGTTCCTGCCAGTTATTTCTTTAGGCTGGTACAGTTGCTTCTTCTTTTACACTTGGGATTAGACTTAATGCTTTCTTTTTACCGTTGGTGTAGTAAGCAAATTTAGTTTTAGTCATAAAAGTGGGTCATTTAAATACTTTGTCTTAGTCATAATTTACTTATTAAGATAATAACTATGTTTAAGCACTTGCATTCTATAAGATCTCAGTACAGCTATGAGGAAGTCATAGAAGACCCGGTTGCAGGGTTTTCTCCTTGCCAGGTGATGCCCTGAGTTCTAGGTCAAGTCCATTAAATAAAATAAATCAACAAATTATGTAAAAATCAGTACAAATGTTTAGGGCAATGACACTATTCTGTATGATCCTATAATGATGGATACATGTCACTATGCATTTGTTCAGACCCATACAGTACACAACACAAGAGTGAACTCCAGTGTGAATTATGGGCTTTGGGTGCTCGTGGTGTGTTAATGTAGGTTCACAGGTTGTAATGAAGGTGCCACTGGGGCGGAGACGTGGACAGAGGAGGCTCAGCCTGTGTGGGAGGAGGTACATGAGAAATCTCTGTACTTTCAATGTCAGTATAAACTTAAAACAGCTCTTTAAAGAAGTCTTTAAAAATTAGTGTAACAAATTGTTTTTTAAATGGCCTATTTTCCAAATTTACTGAATTTACATACAGATCAAAAATGTATCTCTATAAACTATATTTCAAATTTGTTTCAAAGCATCTTTGATGTTGAAGAGTTTTGACAGATTTTGAAGATATACACAGGGCTTTGTTTGGTCAATTTATTATTATTTTAAGCATCTGATATTTATAGCAATGTCTATATATTTTTAAGAACTAAATCAGTATTAGTAACCAATGTCTCATGTGGCTAGTCCTCTTGTATCCAACTTCATTCCTTGATTTACCTATATTATATATTGTTTTCCTGAAGGCAAAATTTATCAGATAATAAAAAAATAATAAAATTATTACTTTTTCTCTGCAGAATAATTCAACTTTTTCCAGTCTATTTCTAAACTTATCATAGGGAATATCTTTTAAACTTCAAAATTGCTTGTACAGTCTTAAGTATTTGTGAGTGGCAGAGGTTAGAAGAAAGTAGAGTTTGACCCTTTAGCCACTACTGCATGTATAAGGTGTGACAGTACTTAGCAATTAGTTAGATTTTCAAGAATAAAGACTTCTTCAATGCTAACTTCTAAGAGTGTTAGATTTTGTTAAAAAATTCCAAATCTTTAAACATTTTTCCAAAGAAGCTTTTTTAAGTATATACTTTTGAAAGAATCTGAGCACATCATGATTAAGTTACAGCCAGTATGTTGGCTAGCGCTGAACTGTGAAATGCAGTGTCACTGCTGTATACACGTAAGAATGGTGAAGACATTTCTTACCTCCTCGTGTTGCAGCATCTCCCATCACAAAGCAGAAAGCACGTTTACAGATACAGCTTTATACTGCTCTACTTTGGTGTTCTTCCAGGAATTTTTATGAAGATGACAACACAACTTGTTCACAATGACAGAACTTATATTTGGTAGTGAAAATAACAAGTATGGCAAGTGTAACAAAATGTAAAGTGTGTAAAATATAAAGAATATATAAAATGGAATGCAAAATGATTTTACTGTTTCTGTTTTCTTCACCAAATAGCAGGTAAAGACCTATAATTACAGTCATTAAAGCAATATTGTCTCTTATGATCCAATTTTATTTTATTTTTGAGTGCGAGAATTTTCTATATCAAATCATTTCATGCTGTATGAGTTCTACTTTTTCTTCTTGATGTTATTACTTATTAAAAATTAAGTTCTTAATCTTTGCTTGTGTCCTTGCTCAAATCCCAATCTTTATATGAAAAGCCAACCATCAATTGATTTCCAGAAAACCCTTTGCTTCTATCCAGTGATCATAAATTATTTGAATATCAGAGAAATAACAATCTAAAAATAAACAGTGGTTACCTTTTTGTAATGATAAATAGCTTCATCTTTTCTGAACTGAACACTTTATGAGTTATTGGAAGTGCATGGTCTTTGTGACTCCTTCCACATGCAGTGCAGTGTGGTAATAGAAAGGTACTCTGAGTTATATCCAACTTCCCCTCACCCACTAAACTGGATCACTTTAAAGTTAAAGTATAAAATTACCCATAAATAAGCATACAACTCTAAGAAATACTTTTTAAAATTGATGTAACCTGAATCCCATTATTATTCCTAAAAAAAGAAAATGCTTCTTTAATATCAGTTAATATCTCTTCATGTTCACAAGTTTCTATTTGTCTTAGAAGTCTTTTTAGATAATTGGTTCTTTTATATCAAGATCCAAGAAACACCAACATATTTTTTTATATATCTGAGTCTCTTTTAATCTATAAAATCCTTTAATTATTGAAGTTTTGTCCTTTATTTTTAATTTGTCATATAATTTTTCACATTTGGGGGTAAGCTAATTGTATCCATGTTTTATAATTTAACATATTTCTCCATTCTCTATATTTTATGTAAACTGATTAGATCAAAGAGTTTGATAAGACTCAATTCTGGCTTTTTTTTTATTTTTGGCTAAAAATCTTATAAGGCTCAAGGTATCTGGTCATTTCTTATTTTGTGATCTCTGTTTAAAATTCTTTGTCAGCTTTCACTTATTGTTTTAGGAGCCATTCAAGGTCATTGGCAACACCTATTCATTTAAGGATGCCAAATTGTCCCATTTCAATGTTATCATTTTTGCTGGATATATTAGCCATGATTCTCCCATTAAAAGATTTGCTCATCAAGTATTTGCACATCAAAAGAAAGGTAAATGCTTCATTCTTTCTTATTTATTAATTTCCAGAATAATAAGTTGTCCTCGCAACCTCCAGAAGTGATCGATGAGATTTTTAGAACTATTTTGAACTCACTGGTTTGAGTGTTCATGGCAGTCATTGTAGTTCTGATGTCTAAATCATGTTGTCTGCAACTGGTGGAAGCTCCTTTGCTTTGACTCTCATGACCTTCCAACAGGACTCTGTCTTTGATCATTTCTTTGCATTACTTTTTAGTATGGGAATAGCTTCAGGCTAATATTGTACAGTTCTTAACAGAGAGTAGAATCTACCATTTCTCCAAGACGCCTTGACTTATTTTATTAAGAAGTGTTATTTAGAATCTGCATTTTCTTCCATTAAATGCCATCTGGGATAAGCAATGGCTTTTCAAGAGTTATAGTTGTCATTCTAGTGTATTTGGTTTCACAAGGTCTAAACATTTAATAAAAATTTTTGAAGTGGATCTGCCCTACATGGTAGCCTGGATCCATCATGAAGTCCAAATTAGTGATATTCTCTAAGGTCCTAGAATGGGATATTCAGGATTAACTTCTAGTTTAAAGGGATAACCAGGGAATGCCATAATGGATCACGTACAAGAGACCTGCAGAATTATCATACCATTTTGTTTATAGCTGTTATTATTGTTTTTAGAATATTAACTTTGGGCCATAATGGTGCCTTCATCACTATTAAGTATGGTGTTGTGCTTTACTCATTGCTGTCATGACCCGTTCCCCTAGGGAGTATCTCAGAACAACAAAGTCACTGGAGAGTTAAAGAGTGTAGATGTGGGCAGTTAACCACTGCAGTGCACCTGTCAGAAGTCCAGCTGGCTTACATATAAGTGAACATAAGGCTGGTTGGCTCTCTGCCCGAGGAAATCAGTGTATTCTGAAGGGTGCCATATTGACAATTATGGATATGCAAAATTGTTCACACATTCAAGGTTAAGAGCAACTTGTTTGATATCATATCTTTATGCAGTCGTCTGATGGCATATGGGGTCATTTTGGAGCCTAGTCTCTAGAGGCAAGAATTGCTGCTGCAACTCACTTGTTCTAAATTATGGTTGATGTTCAGATAGTTTAAAAATTAATTATTTTTTAAGGTTTTGACCAGAGTTTTAAGTAATTTGCAAGGGAAAATGGGGAAATAATATAAAATAACATCTAAGTAATAAAGAATAAATGTATTGATCAGAATTATTATTGATCAATAAATGTATCGGGTATGACAGCCATGGATGATTTCTTCTGAAATTAAATCATGTCTATTTGATAATGATGTGTTGTCAAGTAACATAAAGACATCAGAGTAAATAATTAAAACTGTCCTCTTGTAAATCTTGTAAGGGGATTCCCAACTAAATAATTAAGCATTTTCTGGATTTCACATTAAAGATAAATTACCATAATGTATTTGGTGTTTTGTAATTTTTATTTTCACTCTAGGCAATCTCTTTATTCTGCATATTTATGATGAAGACATATCTTATTCATTTGAGGATCTCATCATCAATTTCTTCATTTTTCGAGGGGGAAGATATTAGAATATAATTATCCTTTGTGTCAGAAACTTCTTGCACTTTGAGACATTGTCAGAGCAGATTTATTGAGTACCTATATTTTGAAACACCAGATAGTATTAGAAATACTTAGCTCCTACTTATATCAGAGAAGTCCTTTATTCTATATTTGTAAAGCAAATGCATTTTCAGCTATTTTCTGGATAACATAGTGGAAAATATCTGTTGGATAAATTGTTGAAAATATGCCTAACTTTTCCTCATGGGCTTTTTCAGATTTTCTAGATTTTCCAGATCAACATGGGTTATGTTAACGTGATGACGTAAATAAGTTTGAATGAAATGTTAAAATGCATTTTAATTTTTGTTTTTGACATCTTGTTATTATTAGAAGAGATTTTGTTCTTTTTCTACGTGCTTATAGGAAAATAACTTCATAATATCTGACTCCTATTGGTAATTTTATTCTTATAATAAGATCTTTGCTTAAAAGATTCTGTCAGCTCATTAGAGTTTTTATGATTCTTTATTAATGTTCTTTCTCTATTTCTATTTCCTCATTCCCCGAATTTGCTTTACCACCACCTGTCTATATGTTGTGCTCTTTGTTCATTTGCTGTTAGCTGTGAAGTTGCTGCCTTCTGCTGATCTGATTTCAAAGGGATTCTTGATTATTCATTGACTAAGTCTTGTGGAACACCTGTCTCTGATAAACAGTTAGAGAAAGTATGGGGAAATTCCAAAATATTTTCAAATGACTAACAAAATACAAAAATAAAGGGTATTATTATGAATATTTATTAAATGTCTAACTATTTCTATTTTTATTCTTCTTAGGCTTGTTGAAACATATTTAATTAAATTTATTTATTTTAATTTTAGCTTGAACATAAGGCATTCAATTTAGATGAAGGAATGTCCTTGTTTCTATTTTAATGTCAGTTGCTTCTCACTACTTTTTCCCTGGTTCAATTCTTATTGTCTTTTAAAAACGTATTTCTCTAAACCAAACATCTTAAGTAATGGCCCTTCACTCTAATTTTCTGTTCATTTTGCTTCTTGTCAACACTTAGGTACTTTTAAAGCCAACTTTATTGATTCGTATTGCTCTTAAGAATTTTTAAATTTTTTAAATATATTGTGTATCTCCGACTCAATTGCAAATTTTTGTATTTTACATCCATTTCCATATCTAATTGTAAATGGGTCAAACATTAACTACAATTCTTTATTAAATATTGTTGAAATGAGAAGTTTAATTTCATACATATCCCAGGTTAAATATTGAGAAAAAGTATGTAAAGCAATTAATACAAAAAATAGTCAATGTGGTAAAGTGAAGGACTACCCCAATATCTTACTCCTGCTTGAATCCATATAGTCATCATTTTCTTAAGTGTGGTAGATTTTGTTTCCCCACTCTGACTTTTAACTTTGTCGGTGGCATGGGGCAGAAGTGATACCAGTGGCACGGGGCAGAAATGATAGTACGATGGTGCCAAGTCTAGGTGGTGTCAAGTCTACAGAGGCCTTTTCTATATCTACTTTAATGTTAAGAAGTGTTTGCACTATAAATAAAAGTTAAATATAAAGTCATAAGGTTAACTCTAAGTCATGCTTTATTTCCACGTTTTATAAAAAATTATTCTATTTCAATTATAAATTAATTAGTGGTTTTGACTTTAGCGCTTCCCAAATGCATTTAATAATGCATGATCCACTTGACAGTTCAGTCCGAATTCCTCATATGTAAGATGTCCATTTCGAGTCTCTGTGAGGCTTGAGGTACTAAATGGACATACCTTCTGGATCATGATGTTGTTTGTAAATATAAGGGTTGATTATTATTCATGTTCATTGTTTTTCCCCTGTTGGAGCTCCTAATTTGAATACCTTAACAACTTGAGGTATAACTTTGTTTTATTCCTTTATGTACTAAGGTCTATATAAATTCCAGCCTATGTCTCCATGAAACACAGAAAAGATTTCATTCTCAAGTAATACAAGCCATCTTCTCAGAACAGCTTTGGTACGATTGGAAATATTTGTGACGGATGTGGCATGTGGTATTGTTGTGTATGTGTGCCAAGCACTGTGGCCTGCAGTCTTTCTGTGTGGTTCTTGCTTTGGCTGCAGCTCATTTCACAGTAGTCATGTGCCACTGACATTGTAGCACAACCTCCGCAGACCCTTGTCGTTCTCTCTGTGTGAAGATCTCTCCTCTCATTCTTCGTCCTGCAAACTCCAGCACCCTTATTCTCTGCAGACTCTCTACTCCATATCAGCTCATAAATTTGGTCAGAATTTTCTTTGGTTTGTCTTCCCTGTGCAGCAGACTCAAATTTTCTCAAAGGAATAAATTGAACTAATTATAGAAATCGCCTCTTTTGTTTCCCATCTACAAGAGATCATTATTTTTTGTTGCCTGATTTCCAGTGTCTCGCAAAACATCATTTCATTATTTTGTTTAATTTTGTGGTTGTTTTGGCTGGGACAGTCAGTTCAGACTCTATTAATACATCTTTTTCTATTTTTATTTTTATTCTCTTGGAGTGAAATAATCTTCAGAGGAGCTAATACATAAAATAGCATAATTTAAGAAGCTTATACATGAAAGAATATAGAAATACTTACACACAGATTGGCTAACTTAGTACACCTCTGAGAATCCAGTTAGATAACATTGGGCACGAATCATATCTAAAAGAATGAAAAAACAATACCCGTCAGAATAACAAACCCTCAGCTATTCTGAGGAAGCTTTGACCTGACAGAGTTCCCTCTGTAGTCTATCATCTCAGCAATTGTAACAAATCATAAATTGGGGCACAAGCAATGCAGTGAGCTTTTGCTATAGTTTGGTTCTTTCTTCGTATGTAAGTATTTGATTATCTTGTGATTACCTAACTTGGCAGGCTTTTTTTTTTTTTTTTCTTAATGCGCCCACTTAAGTAAAATAATGTGACTGCATTCCTAATTTTGGTTAATCAGCATCTAGTTTTAACTCCCTGGATTCCTGAAAGTTTGCATATCAAATGTTTCATACTTTATGTGTTGGGGTAGTGAGGCTACTCCTTGGAAATAAAACCTGATTACCAACTCTGCTCATCCCACTTGATAAACTTTCTTGCATTTCTGGAATCTTTATGCCTTTTGTGATTTTTTGTTTGTTTATTTTTCTGTATATGCTACACTTCAGTAAGCAAGTTAAACTTTAAAATTAGGCGATTTGGCCTTGCTTGAAGCAATGAATCCTTCCATTTCTTACCAAACTATGAATTGACATATTGAGAGCAATTGCATTTTACAAAGAATTTGTCATACATACACACACACTGATGTGTGTTTGTGTTTCTATGTTATAGATATTTAAATGAGCTTATCAGTATGCACTATTATGTGAGGAATTGAGTCATACAACTACTGTCTGTGTATGTAGTCATCCAAATTTACACAGTTGAAATTGAAGGAAACTTCAGATTTATTATTGCTATTTAGCAGAAATATTTAACAAGGCCATATCAGTTATGTTCTTTAAAATAAAATATATAACATTGTTTGCATTCTTAGTCTTAATTTATTTTTTATATAAATTTAACCCTTTTATGTTTGTTTTGTTTATAGTAGAAATAAATCATTATCTATGGCATTGGATAAACTTTAAATTTTGCCTTACTTCAATTATCGTCTACTGCCACCTATCGCTTCAGTGACTGCCAGTCATGTAGCTCCCATAGCAATAGCCTTATTTAGTATATACAAATTTTTACCCATATTATTCCATAGTTTCATATTTCAGAAACATATGTTCTATTCACTAGTCTTCATTTCCTTTTTACATTCACAATCAAAGATACAGACGGTGAAAAATAAGGCAAGTTTTCTATTCACCCAGATCCAACAACCAGTCTCTTAAATCTGCATATAACCACCTTATGCTTCTTATCATGTTTTATTCACTAGTAAGTATTTAGAGTACATTTTTTCTCCAATTCATATTCTATACCTACCTCTCTATATCCATCATCTTTTTATATGTCAGTCTTCCAAAATAGAACTTAGGAAACTTTGGAGAGACCTAGGGAGAACAATATACACTGATTCTTTAAAATGTGTTTGTATTTGCATGTATTATTAAGAAAAAAATCTCTTATGATTTAAAAGTTTTTTTGCACAATTTTATTATTGGTGAAATTTTGGTACAGGAAGATTGTTTTTCAAAACTGAAATATGTAGCATAGGCAGAATTGGGTTTTATATTTGATTCAGATATGTATCTTTTGGTCTTCATCATGTCGGACAGATCTTATTTATTATAGTATCTCAATACATATTTATTGACTGAATAAATATCACCTTCATGTTTTCTGCCTTATGAATTCGTACATTGGTTTATCTTTGTGTTCATCTCTTGTTTCAATCACATTTAGTTCTTTTGTCAAAAGCACTTAGAATGTTTGGCACCCATGTGGTAGGGGTTAACATCTTTATCTGTGATAATTTATTTTATGAAACGTGTGTTTATTATTTTCTTTTAATAAATAAAATGAATTCAAGCTTTCTGAGTGCTGGGCTAACAGATAGGCAGTCATATAAAATCACAGGAAAAGAAGCTGCTTAAATTGGAAAGGAAAAAAATGGAATCTTTTTTTTTTAACCTGTAGACATGTTGGAGTTACTGAGCACTTTCAATACATAGGCGCCCCTCTACACTGTCCATCTGAGTTCTGAAAAATAGAGGAGTGGTATATGGAAAACAAAAATATTCAATTACATTTTCTAAACAGTAGGTTGGAAGACACAGATTATATATAAAACCAGTAATGAGATTCTTAACATCAAATATCAGAATTAATAGTTACCAACTCAGACACAACAGCATAAAGCAGACCTTCCCGGGAAGAAGCATCAGAGGATGGATTATCTCTATAGATTTGCTTACTATCAAGATGAAGACGTACAGAGATTGGCAAGGCATGCCTGGTTAATTATTTTCAAATATACCAGTCATGTAAATTACTCCATCTTCTGTGGGCAGAGTGAAAAAGACATAGAGAGAGGCTAGGATTTAAGGTAATTCAAAACACTTCTTACAGAATAAAACATCACGCAGAGAAGAATCTTTCTCTAACAACATTTTATAAGGTTAGTTAATATTTATGAAAACTGGCTGAAAGAAAAACACATGGAAACAAGTTTATTCTGAATTTAAAGATGATCATTAACTTTATTTTACTGAGCAAAATTATATTTCCGAAGATTCTAATGCTCAACAGGGATACATATATAAAAGATGGACTTTTAGAGGCTAGAACTACCTTGATATTCTTGAATTTGCTTGCACATTAATGTCACAGAGTCGGCCTAGTTGAAGGATAGGGAAGCTACTCTCAGTGCATCTGCCAGGCAATTTCAGACAATTTGACTGATTTTTTAGATAGTAAGTTCTGAAAACAGAAACTGTTGAAAGCTATCTGACCTGAATTTATTCCACAAAATTTTATTCCCATCTGAAAGTGTGGCTGTGATTTATTCTCTGTCACTGCTGTATCTACACTAATGCACCATTATGCATAGCTGATGTTTCAGATGTATAACCATCACTCTTCCTGAGGCCAGAATTTTATGATTACGTCAGACGTTGTCTGGCATAATCTATTTAGCTGGTCGACTTTACTTCCATACTTTCTGATGAATCTGGAATCATTACTTAAATATTTACTCTTCTGTGTTTAAAATTTGCCAGAACAAAGAGATTATGCATGCAGAAAGTGTGCAGGAGGGTTGAAGATAACAAATGATACATCGAGCACAGCCTAATGTGGCTTTACTGGAGTAGAAACAGTGGTAATAAATCACCTGCCAATGTTGATAATAAAATACTGCATTGGCCTCCATCAGCCACAAGAGAAAGGTTAAATGTTATTTCTCACAATAACCATGTGGTCTTCATAGCTGACACCTCCAATATTAAATCCCATCATTATTTTCTATAGAAAACCTTTGGTCTTATTCTTAATGGAATGTTTTTATAAAGAACTACTTTGCAAATATCTATTATCCTTGAAATACCTTCATTCATTTTATGGTTATTTTACTCTATAAAAGTATCTGTTCTCTTTAGTATAAAACTGCTTTTATGTAATGGGTACCTTTGGGCGGTTAAAAATTATTCCAGTCAACTGTAAGTAGCATTTTAATGATTGGATTCTTATGAACTCAGTGTTGGTGTAGGTTGTAAATTGAAACATTATCCTTGAATAAGCTCAGTGATTTATTTTCTAGTTTACTTATTAAATCAAATCTCAATTTTGTCCATATTGCATTCCAGATTACTTTTATTTCAAACACTAACCTCATCTCTTGACCTATCTATACAACAATTATTCCCCTAATATGCTTTCTATAAAGAATTAATTGTTATTGAGTGGATTTGAAATGCGTGTTGGACTCAAAGGGAAGGCACACTATGTATTTAAAGAGATGTACACATGAGGCTTATATTTATGAAGGCATTAATGTACATATCTGAAGATACACATATACACATAAATTATATTTATGAAGATATTGATATATGTAATACATAGCTAAAAGATTGCAGATACTTCTAGTTGTGGTCACAAATGAAATCACATGAATCATGGTGCCACCTACACCCACACCACTCCATCAGCTATTGCAGTATGGCCCACTCTTATTTCTAAAAGCTGTCCAACTGAAGACCCGATTGTACTTTCAAAATATTTTTGGGGGGAGGGGGCGGGGGCTGTAATGGCCATACAGAATCCTACCTGTGCTTTCTTTGCTGAAGAGACCATTTTAAAGAAAACCTCCTGTCAGTGCTCATCCAGAGAACACAAAAGTTCATCTGGATAGCTTTAATACTTGACATTCACCAAATGACCAATCTTAGAGGCAATAGAGCAGTCCTGGGTGGTGTGCAGAAGTAGGGAGAATGATGATGGAGAATATTGAATGTTCCTTTCAATTAACAAACTTCTGCACAACTCATGCAGAAATCTGTTAATTGAGCATCTAACAGCAGCACTGCATGTGACCACTCACACACTTACTCACATCCCTTCACCAACACCAGCAATGATTTTTTTTGACAACTCAACCCAAGTCTTTGCTTTGAAAAGGCGCATTTCTTCAATAAAACCATCTTCTATTCATACCTGCTTTTAAATCTTTACACATAGCATTTCTGTACTTGTTGCTACAGAGTCACTCGGACAACCTAACGAGAATACAGTCTTTGCTTTCTACTATAGGACTGTGAACAACCTAAGAGCAAATATCCAGAACAATTCTTGGCAAAAAAAAAAAAAATTAAAAAAGTTATATCCTCAGGATTGTTCCTGGCAAAGGTCTTAAGTTCTGTTTCCTGGACCAAAAATGGGAAAGATGAAATCTATCCTAATACTTGCCATATCCCCATCATAGTCCTGGCATCGCATATTTTTAAAATGAATACATAAATGAATGAAGGACGGTTGGATGGTTTTTCCAAGGTACCTCAGTCTATAGGAAAAGATAATTCAATATTCTACGTCATAGAAAGCTGAAAATTACATAATTGAAGTAACGACTTTTCAAGTTTCCCCTTTGATCATCAAGTTTTGAAGTCTGTAGGTTCAATTATCTGTTTTTAAGGCAAAAGCACCTTTTAGTGTCATAAACAACATTTCTCCAGAATATAGACTCTAGAATTCAATTATGTAAAGGAATTGTTATCCTCTTTTCTTCTAAAAAGATTATCATTCTACTTTTTGTCTTTACTGTGATCCCCATTAGAACAAAGTATTGACAGATGAAAAAGATTATTTTTTAGTTCTTGTGTTGTATTTTTATGCAGTTTTCTTACAGTCGAAGACTGCAACTGATTATTTAGCAAGAAGTATATATCCTGCTCTTAATATTTCTGTTTTATATGTTCCTGTACCACAGTCTTATTCTGTTGTTCATAGGTGGGTATGTGAGGTGCATGTACTACAAGAATTCTGAATATTGTGTATAAGTTTGGACATGTTGCAGGAGGAGTTCATAGATTGGTTCAGATTCTTACAGTTGTTTGGGCTCAAATAGATTAAAGGTCCAAACTGTGTTCATCATATTCAGAATATACCATTTTATCCTCAGAATAATCCTTTAAAAAATTTTTAAATCTAACATTCCTACCCTAAAACAATGATTTTCATTGAAATTACTTAGCATGCTTCTTAAGTTTCTGCATAACCAGAAATTTCTATTTCTAGCTAGATATAACCATAACAACACAACAATGTAATCATCATCTTCAAATTTGCTTTCATATGTAGTTACAGTTTGAAAAGCCAAGTCCTAAATATAAACAATTTAAATTATTCACAATATTGTTTTATTCAGTCACAATGCATATGTTAAATTACACCCAGGTCTTTGTTTTCATTATTCCCTGACGTTTATTACAGTTTCTGGTTCCAAGTTCCATATTATTTTCATTCATAAAATAGGAATGTTCAGTCCAAATCCTTTAATTGTCTTCATCTTTCAGTTCACTCTTAAATTAAGTCTCTCCTCATTAGCAGTGCATGCCAGTCTGCTTTTATTTTTCTCTAAATTCTAGACATACAGTGTGTGTCCTCTTTAGAAAAATAAAACCTTGTTTCATTTCTACCCAATAAGATTACTATATAGAATAGAATAAGTATAGAAGCAAGGCAAACATTAATATAGAAATGGAATAAAATTTTCTAGAAATATGTAAAACAAGGGGGTTTTAGGTTGGAAAAGGCCTGCTAAGGGTGGAAAATCATGGAAAAATAAAAGATCCAATATTACACATGTCCTTATGAAATCTAATTAAGTAATACCGGGTATTTCCCATTATTATGGAAAGAAAATGGTTTAGAAGAGTCAATATGGTCAAATGGAAATAAAAATATCTTCTGAAGAAAAATAGATTATATGCAAATTAATAGAAATTAAATATGCTCTAGATGACTTAATAGTAAAAGAGAAACATTTTAAAGAAAAGCTTTCAAAATTCTAAGGGAAAAATATTTTGAGTCCAAAATCTTATTTCCAGGCAAATGATATCTATTGTGAGGGTAAAAAAAAACATTTACAATTATAAGAAGATTCACAAATTTGTCTCTCCAGAATCTTTATTGAAAAATAACAACAGCAGCAACAGTAGCAGAAGCAAAGTGTTGTATTTCTTAATTGGTGCTTAAAAGATGATTCATTTAATATATAATTTAAAATGTTACACAAATGAAATGTCTCTATTACTTTTTCCTTTGTTTTAACTGAAATTCTGGTAACTTACTTTTTTAAAGTAAATGGAATAAGTTAGTTTATTTAAATGTACTAGAAAAATATAAATATGGGAAATAGAGCCCTAAATGCATGATATTGCATGGGTACACAGGAAATAAATTGCTATTTTCTCATTACATATGTAAAATTATGCACTTTTTCATAAGTGATTACATTTTTAGAAAATTTCTCCTGTAAGTAAACATAGATCTAAATCATTTTAACATGTTTCTTATAATATATATATACACATGCATATATATATATGATGCATAAAATATATACACACATATTTTGCATGAGAATATTTAAGTTCCACTCTCTTAGTAAATTTCAATTATATAATAATGCAGTCTTATAAACTATAGTTATCATATTTTACATTAGATTCTTGAGCCTTTTTTATCTTAAAAGTGAAAATTTGTACCCTTGATCTAAAATTCACAAAATTGATTTAGTACTTATGTATTATTCAAAGTCAGGCAGCTGGGGTCCATTAAAAAGATGTAATTGAAAAGAGGTTAGTGATAGACTTATTGTGGTGATCATTTTGCGATATATACAAATATTGAATCATTATCTTGTATGCCTGAAACCAATATAACATTATATGTTAATTATGCTTCAACAAAGGAAGGAAGGAAGAAAGGAAGGAAGGAGAGAAGAAGGGAAGGGAGGGAGGGAGGGAGAGAAGGAAGGAAGGAAGGAAGGAAGGAAGGAAGGAAGGAAGGAAGGAAGGAAGGAAGGAATGTAAGGAAAGAAGGAAAGAAGGAAAGAAGGAAGGAAGGAAAAACAGTTTGAGGAAAAGTTTATTACAAAAGCACAGGCAGGTTTGTTGCAATCCAGCAAGGATGGTCGAATTGCCCCACATGTACTACCGACAGTGGAATAACATTAACAACCTAGGCCTGAAAGACCAAGATCCCCAAAGAGTTCCAAAGCTGCAGGAGATGGTCATGATACTCATTGGAGCAGTGAGTACAGCTACTGCCAGCCTGTAGCCTAGTGGGGTGGGAGCAGCAGGAGTGGAGGTGGATGCCCTCAGCAGATATTCTTCGTGTTCTACAGTATTCTAGCAGCGCATCTAATTGGCCAAACCAAACAAGAAGCCAGAGACAAGAGAGCCCAGTTTATGGATTGATCAATGTGTGCCTCGTGGGCAGAGAGCAGGGAGGAGAAAGGATGGACAGAGGCAAGGGGAGTGTGTTGAGCATACCTGGAAAACTCTGAAAGAACTTTGTCTTTCTGTATCCACAGTACTTATAATCATGGATTTAACATGAACCAAGCTTTATATAACACCAAGCTTTATATAGCATAAAAAAAAAAATAATAGCAACCATCTTTCTGCATCTTAATGTGTTAATGATATGTACTTTTGATTTCCATTTAAATCCACGGCATTTGAAATGTATTTGCGTTAATAGAACATAATTGCAGACTTTTCATGAATTGGTTTGTCTTTTGAAAAACTGTGCAGCAATCTTGGGCAGATGACTTATTGTTGTTTCTGAAAACAACTTAGGAATTACTAAAGGAATCCTCTCAAACACGAACCAAATAATAGCATCAAGTGAACTTACCAATGATTTTTCTTGTTATCTACTTTTAAATGCCCCGTTTTACTTAGCAAAAATAGTAATATTTTTTAAATGGACAAGAATGCTCAAACAATTTTATATAGCTTCACTATTTACATTTTCAGCTTCTGGTTAATTCAATTTAACCTGAAATAGTTGGTTTTTTTTTTTTCTTGTTTTGTTTTATACAAAATAAATTTTGTATAAATTTTATTTTAAATTTTGCATTATGTTTTAAAAATACTGGTCAAACATTATTTTGGGTGTTTCTGTAAGGGAGTTTGGGGAAGAGATTAACATTTAGATGGGTAGACTGAGTAAAGCAGATTGTCCTTCTTAACCTGGGAGGGCCTCATGCAATTATCTGAAGCCCTGATTAGAACAATAAAGCTGACCCTATTCAAAGAAGGAATAAATCTCTCTGCCTGACTGCCTTTAAGCTGTGACATTGGCTTTTCCCTGCCTTCCCACTCTAACTGAAACATCAGCTCTTCCTGCATGTTAAGCCTGCCAGCCTTTGGATTAGAACTACACCACTGGCTCTCCTAGGTCTTCTGCTGGCTGGTTCACCCTGCAGATCTTGGGACTTGTCGACCTCCATAAAGAGAGAGAGAGAGTGAGCAAGTGAGCGAGAGTGCAGAGAGACCAAGAGAGAGAGAAACTGGAATCAATGGGATGTACAAGCACAGGCCTGTTTCTCTGGAGAAGCCTCATACACCCTGCATTTGATAGTGTGACTAGCCCATAACGATAATGTATAAGCAATTATTCGGGGAGACCTAGGTATTTTAGGACTGGCTTAAAAAGGAAGGCATGGAAACCTTATTCGATCTTTAATTTCATCTAAGTAGTGTGAAGTTTGGAAGTTTGATATATCAGCCGAGGCTGATTGTGGAAGAACAGGACAAGCATATATATATACTCTGCCTAGAATTTGAAAATTTTTAATATAAGAGTTTATTTTTGATTCTTAAAGCATGCTTGCAAGGTCAATTGCCCAGTTTACTTTCAGAAAGTTTCAACTATAAGCTTCACATCAGTGCTTTCACAGTATGAAAAACTAAAGATTCATTTAACATCAACTTTGGCCCCCCTTTGGAAAGAATGGAAAAAGAATAGACAAAGAAAGCAAATTTGGGTCGATTGTTATGACCATCGTAGGAAGAGATCTCCACTGTGTCTGAAATAGTTCAGTATCAGAAGGAATGAGTCAGTGTGTTTATGCCTAGAAAGGCACACCAACAGTATTTTATAATGCCAAGCCCAGGGAAAGCCACAGCAGGGAAGGACGCATCCCACAGGGGATTCCAACGGGACTCCGTGCAGATTATTTTACAATTAGTGCTGTAAGAGGAGGGTTTTTACTTTTTCTTTTCTTTTCTTTTCTTTTTTATCCTCTGGGCTTTGTGTGATCTAGTCAGATTTCTATACATAGAAAGAACAAAGTTTTTTCTTCTGAATGATTGAACTGAACTCCTAATGGGCCTAACTATACATTTATTTTTTCTTTTTATTCATCATATTTATATGTAGGGAACTCAGTGGCTCTTCTGTGCATTGTGATATTGAGTTCCATGATTTCTCCAAGTGAAGAAATGGTGTAATCCCATTCTGAGTATGTGTCAGGGAATTACGATCCTGACAAAATGCTTCTTTCAAGCCCCAGTGGTTCATTTTATTTCTTACTTTCTACTGATGGCCTTGCCACTTGCCATCCAGGTGTTGAAATCCTGCTCCTTCAAACAAGGATCATGTAACTAGATGAGACAGAACTTAGTCTTTCCTACTCATTAGTTTTTGCTATTGAATCTCAATAAATTGATTTTCCCAGAAGGCTTTGCCCTCTCACATGACACTGCTTCCAGGTTGCTAATGGTGTCTTTATCATATTGGTGTTCTCTGGAATTCTGTGAATATAAGAGAGATCTTTTAACCTTAACCTCCCTTGGAAAGAGCCACTTTGCTTGGAGTTTTAGTAAAAATCATAATAATTAAAAAAAGATTTCATATAACACAGACATAAGATTGTCACTATGCTTATTGTGCAATGTCATTCAGTTTTTTTCTCTCTTCCTCTTACCTCACTAATTTGGAATTTGTTTCTATTTCACAATTCTTGCCTGCTATTATCTAAACCTTTCCTGAGTGCCCTGAGCAATGTGGCTTTGTGGTACAGGTAGGGCAAGAAGCAGATAGTTGTCATAAACAACAACAATTACAAAAAAAAAAAACATTTATGGAATGACATGTGATTATTTTTAATACATCTCTGTTATCTTTTGCTCATAAATAAGACATTTCACTATCAAAACATGTAGAAAGATGCAACTTCAGAATTTTTTTAAATTAAAAAATACATTGAAATTATATAATACTTTGTATCTTCCCTTCAATTCTCTTTGGTTTGATGAAAACCTTGACATTAATTGGTGATCTTCCAAAATTATATTGGAAACCACTCAAAGAATAACGTTGACACCCAGAAGACTATTTTCACAGACATTAAAAAAGAAAATAGTTTGTGTTGTTTGTAGCAGTAAGCATTCATGCTAAGATTAATCTTCTAAATTAAGAGAGAAATAGCTCAGTGAACTTTTATGGAGAAACTAATCATCAAACCTCTTCTAAAATCCCAATGTTATATGATGTCATATATACATAACGTAGCTTAAGATTGTCATCTGTAGCTTGTTCAATAACATGAGAATAGAGGGATGCTATGGAAATATTGTTAAAGCTGTTATATTTTAGAATAAGAATATGTTTAAACATTCATTAATTTTTTAAATAAGATTTTTAAAATGAAATATACCTTATATTGTCTTTAGCTTGTTTGTATGATCATGTAGTGCAATATGTCACATAGGTGGTGTTCACTAAATAATATCCCCTACTCTCTTCTCTGAACCTGACGTTTTAAGTGCTTTGTTAGCATGATTTCATTGTCTCCGATCAAATGCAAATTTGATATAACTTGTTCATTGCTTAAGTTTCAGTTAAGAATAATTGTTCAAATTAGGTTAATTTGAAAAATTGTTTCAAATAGTATGCCATGAAAGAAAGTGTTCTCCATAAATATCTCATTGAGACATTTATTCTTAATGACCATAGGAACTTATTAAAATTTTAGCAAATTAAGTTCTTAGGTGAGTGCTATTCATAAAGTAATGCATTGCTTTAACAATGAATGGAGTGGCAAACCTTATTTCTACCTGAGGATTTTCATTGTGTTTGGAAAATTGGACAGCCATTCTAGAAATATTGTGAGATGATAAAATCTATGCATATGATTATAATATAATTTCTTCTAAGAGCCAGATGACTCCTTTCCTAAAATGATGAATAATTACTGCTTATAAATATCCTGGTTATATATTTTTATTAGAATATCAGCAATTAAAATGGAATATGTAAAATATTTCCAACCTTAAAAAGTACCAATTTAGAGCAGTACATATTTTTTTCACCGCACAAAAGCACCTCTGAAGTTAAAATAAAATGGCATATATGCTTTCTGTCTGGAATAATGTAGTTACTAGGTTTATACATATTGCTGAAATAGATGCTATGGTGTGCCTCCCAGATTACTCTAGCTTCCAGGATTTTGATTGCTGAAGGCTCAAAACTCAGCTCAATCCCTGCCTTGAAGCTCATATTTTTATTTTCTATTTTGTACCTAAAAGAGAATAAATTGCTATATATTTTAGATTGGTTTCTATAGAAAGGGATAAGAAAACTCAGTTAAAAACTAGTTTTGCAGACCACTTATTTGTTCCCTTTCCTGAGGACCACAGAAATAGAATTAGCTTGAGGTGGGGTTTAAATACGGTCTTAATATTACCAGATCTCTGCCTTTTTCTATCTTTTCTCTCTACTCTTTATTCATCTGCTCTAAGATGGCTTTATTCGAAGCTCAATGTAGTGGTTGCCTGTGATGATATGGCTACATCATCCCATCCTCTAATCAGGAAGAGCAAACAAAACAAAAAGTATCTTTAACTGGTGCTCATATATGTCTAATTGTTAATATTAATTTTAACAGCTTGAATTATAAGCTTATCCCAGAGCCAATGGGTGTGGCCAGGGTTGGAATTACAGTGTTTGGTTTGTCTGGGTTTCATTTCCACTACTACACCCAGTGTTATCTGAATCACATGGATGAGAATAGGGAAAGAGTTGTTTGTTTGTTTGTTTACTTTTGCCTAAATCACATTGGGAAGTCTCAAAACCAGAATAGGTGCTGAGAACTCACAAATCGCAACCGTACAGTATAACTACCTACATGAAAGAGCAACATAATTAGTGAGAACTGTTTTTTCCTCTTCCATTTCAAATCTGGCAACATAACTGCCTACGTGAAGGAACACGCACAGTGGCATATTTCAGAGTGACAAGCCATTTAGCATTGCTGTATGGGAGGAAGTTTGGGAGGAAGTTTGGATTGGAACAGCCCTTGGAGCTGTACGACTGTGTTTGCTAACAAATTCCAAGAAGCTCTGCTTGCCTGATGGGGAGACAAATGTCTTAAGAATTGAGAGGAACTTTATATTCGTGTTTTAGAGATGACTGCAGGTTGCATGCTTAAAGACGTTAAAAAGGGAGAGCTGGCACTCAGTGGTAACGGAACGAGTGTTTGAACTTGAGAAAAATGGGCTGCCTTTTGGGCATCTCAATCCAAATTCAACATTTCTCTTCAGAAACCACTTTTAAATCAATAACTCTGTCAATCCAGCAGATACTTTATCCACAATTTCCCCATAGTTATCTTCTAACACCCATATGGGCAATGCTGAATTTAACGTGACCTGTGACTTGGGCACTTTTTCTATTCTTGCTTATGCCCCTGAAACCATTATAATTGCTCCCTCAGGGAAGCATTCAAGATAGTCTTCACCAATTCACCCCTATGAATGATAGGCTATTTTGAAGCTCAAGTCTAACACAATAAAATGCAATGAAGTATAGTCAAAAAGACTTGCTGACAATGGAAATAGGTTGTTTAATGGAAAATTATAATACTAGATTTCAATCTCTCATTACTTTATTATCTTTAGGATCTCAAATTTTTATAACATTTTTCTAAACGCACCCCTCCACCTCATTTTTACCCTCACTTTTACAAGTTAACAAAATCTAATTATAACAAAGATTTCTAAGTTCAAGCACTGCCTTGTGGGTTTGGCATTTTAATTCTATTTATTTGTTTACTTGGTTATTGTCAGTGTCTAAACCCCACAATGATTCCCTTCCTGGTGCTGATGCAGCAGATGAAATGTTATCACTGAATTTTTAATAACTTGTTCTTTTAATATTTCATCTTTCAACTGCAAATATAATTATTTTGGAAATAATTGAAAAGCTGAGTTGTCAAATCTATTCAACTCTCCCATGTCAATCTGTTACATCTTATTCTTTCTAGCTAGTTAAAGTAGATGAGGCGATGCCCCAAGAGAAAGAAAAGAAAAATTGAAAGTACGGAATGAGTTCAACGCACGTATGGAAATTCTCCCACATTTATGAAGTGTACGTCTCTATTTATTTTAGAAAGTGAAAGATATTTATGTGTTGATAATGTCCAACTATTGTGTGAGATTCTAATCTAGTTTCTGCAAATTTGGCACAACATTGCATATTTGGAAATCGAGGTAAAATCCCTACCATTTTAAAGTAGCTTCTTGTTGCAAGGTGACAATGTTGTGATCTGGGGATTGTGATATGAGGAGAGAGAACAACAAATTTTTCTTACCCATGATCCTAGGTTTTGAGAACAAAATAATAACCGAGTGACTTGGGAACACAGACAATAAAGATATGTCACCTGCCAAAATGTATATAATTTCATATAAAACATGTGTAACAGGCAGGTATCACAAGCCCAAAACTCAAATTTAGAAAAATTACCAATTTTCTCACTTTCTTAAAGCAAATTCAATACAACTCTAACCCTTCTTTCTCAAAGGTATTAGAAAACTCTAGAACAGAAGTGGCGTTAACCTCTTCTGACCTTTCTGAAGATCACACAAAATCCAAGAGAACACATGATATTAGTCGTATTTAGAGTTAATGCCAATGTTTTAAAATAGACAACAAAGGAAAAAGAAGTTTCACTCTTGTACAAATGATAGCACCTCACGTCTTAGAGAATTGGAAGAGCACTGTCCTTGACATCTTGAATATGATTTAGAATATATTTTGCTACAAAAATGATTATATTATAATCCTGCACTAGCCAATTTAATATGGAACCTTCCAAAAATACAAAATAATATCAGCCTTATTCTATTTTCATATAACATGCAAAGCTCAGAGCATATGTTTTTTTCCAAATAAATGAAAAATCTGTATTTATTCATTTATTATATTTTAATCAAATTTGAAGGACACAAAAATGTTTCACAAATTGATACTGGGAAATGAATCAATATGTTTATTACTATTTAGTTTTCAATACCTATGATTATGCAGCATGTGATAATTATATAACTATATTTTCCCTTTAGTTAACCATAAGTTATAATAAATGGAGGAATAATATTAATATGGAAATGCTATATTATTTTTAATATGTCATATTTAATATTATAAACATTAACATTAGGCTAAAATCATTGCATTATTGATTTATAGAAGAATTATTTGTCTCCAACTCTTTTTAAAAAATTATCTGGACCTAATCTCACATTTTCTTTTACTTTCCTCTTGAGGGGATTTTTTCTATGCTAGACTTTCTTGTTATCTGTTTAAGAAATTGTCACTGTGGGGGGGAAAAGCTGTAACTTTGAAAATGTTATGTATTAAAAGTAAACATCATTATTGTTTACTGAAACTGTAGAAAAATAACAGTTATTCTAAACTGAACCCAGTAATGGTTAACTATCCAATCATCGCTCCTTCCCACAGAAAGCACGTTTATTAAATCTGAAAGCATTCAGAACAAAAGAAAGTCGTGCCTGAGCACACCTTAGCTGCAAAATATGCGATTTACTTAAACATTAAAGCTATTTTAGTTTCAGTCTCATCAGTGATTTCATGCTGTCCTCAGAGATATCTGCCTGCAGGGCACTGTCACCATGCCCAACAAAATGTAAAAATAGAAAATGTCACACATTTCTACTATTCATCTAACTAATTCTTATCTACTTTTGTTTCTTTTCCTGGATTTCCCAGTAATTATATATTTTTGGAATCCCTAGTCATCTGTCCTCTTGTGACTTTTGCCTCTGGAATTTATTTTCTTTATAATCTGAAAGAAATTTTTTAAATATTTCACCTCAAATTTTGATTTCCAATTGTCTGTACACTGCTTGCTTAAGTTTTAAACTTCAGTTATCTTTACAATCTTGTTTAAAATGTGAATTATTTATTTTACTAACTTTTTCACTTGTTAAAAACCCTACCCAATATTATTGGACATTCAGACTTTATTAAATTTTATTCTATTAAATGCAAAATACAAAAAAACTCTTTTGCACAATATGTCACATATATGGCTAATTTTTTTTATTGTGAACAATTTAAAATTTTTGATACATATAAAATTTCCTGTATAAAATTTGAATCAATTTACAACTGCTTAGCATAGACTAAAACTAATATAATATTTGTGCTTGGAAATTGGGGGGGTAAAGCAAATGTGGTATCTTATTTTATTTTTCATTCCTTTGAATGCTACTGGTTCGAAGAGTTTTCCTTATATTTTATGTGTGCCAGCTAGCCATGAACATCTGCAGGCTCATGACTGAGGGTCAAAGCAGGGGCAGGGTGCTCCACTGCACTGTTATAAATTTCACTCAAACCAAGGATAGTTCTGAGTTCATTTGTGCTCCATGAAATTTGTATTAAAGATACTTTTTAAAAATAATTAGTACATTGTGTTCTACCAAAATTTCTATCTGCTCCATTGTTGTAGTTTTGCTTTGCAATTTCAAGCTACCCACCTGCAACCAAAAATTTCTATTTTCCTCATTTTCGATTATTTGAATTGAAGAAATCTATTGTTTATTTTTTTATACTCTTAAATAGAGCAAAACTTAAAGGTTACACAGTAGGTCATATCCATCTCCAGTTCTTTTGTTATTAAGGTAACAATTCAGCATGGATTTTGCTGAATAAACTATAGAAGACAGCAGATCCAGAGCCCAGTGCCACCCAGCCAGACCTGTGTAGACATGACAAGATTCCTCCCTCCACACAGTGGCTCAGTGGAAGCTCTGTGCCTGGGAACTCAGCCTTCCTCAGAGGCTAACAGAAGGGCCAGTGAATTCAACTTAGAAATGCAGAGACTGATACTTACTCTGTGGGACAGAATCAACCCTAAAAACCAGGAGACAAGCAGAAACTGGCAGTTACATACTTCTCACTTTGACAACTGTTTTGAGTTGTATTGACCCATAGCATGGCTGTGCATTCTCAGAGAACAGTAGCCAACTCAGTAGTTCACTAACCGAAAGTTTCTTTTTTTTCTAATTCACTCCCTCTTCACTCTTGTCTCTTGCTGCCTTAAGTCCATACTCACCATAGGTTGTAAGGTTTATGGGATTTTTTTCAAGGTTTTTCAGGCTATGAGACTTGATCACATCATTCTCACTCCTTTGCATATCTCTTTTTTCTTTAATATCACCCTATATTATCAGATTACAACCTTGGTTAAACCTAACTCTGCCTATGCTAAACCTATACTCATGCCATTGAATATTCGTGGAGAAATGCATGAAACAAACTTAATTTTCAATTAAAATTTTAAATTAAATATAAATGCCAACACATTGGACTTCCTGGAAGAAATGGATCATTTTTTTTGAAACATACAACCTTTTAAGACTGAACCAAGAAGAAATAGAAAATCTGAATTAAACAGTTACTAGTAAGGAGATTGATTTAGTAATAAAACAAACAAACAAACAAACAAACAAATAAAAATCTCCCAAAGAACAAAAGACCAAAAGGGTTCACTGGTGAATATTAATAAATATTCAAAGAATATTTAATACCTATTCTTCTCAAACTCTTTCAGAAAAAATAAAAAGGAGGAAACACTTCTAAACTCATTACATAAGGCCACACTACACTGATAGCAAAAGAAGACATGAATACCCCAAGAAAAGAAAATTACCAGTCAGTATTCCTGATGAACATGGTAGCAGATATCCTCCACAAAATATTAGCAAGCTGAATTCAATGATGCATTTAAGGATAGTATGACATAAGTAGGATTTATTCCAAGGATGCAGGGATGGTTCAACACCTACAAATTGAACAATGTGATCTAACACTTTAACAAAATGAGGCTAAAAATCATACAATCATCATTTCATTAGATGCAAAAAAAAACATTTGGAAGAATTCAACATTCATTTTGAATAAAAACTCTCTCAACAAAGGGATCAGAGAGGGAATGTACCTCAATATAATAAAGGCCACATATGACAAACTCATAGCTAACATCATACGCAATGGCGAAAGCTGAAAGAGGTTTCTGTAAAATCAGATACGAGACAAAGATTTCAACTCTTGCTGCTTTTATTCAACAAACTATAGAAGTCCTGGCTGCATTAAATGTTTAATTAACTCACTTTCTCTTCTTAAACTTTTGATAATTTAGTACTTTAACTTAAATCCCTTTTACAACAATGTGATGCTGAATAGATGAAAAAACCAAAAGTAATAAAATTTTTATAGTTTTATTGACCCATTACATATGATAATAACTATTTACAATATGACAGAGAGTATGCTAAGTGCTTTCAATGGATTTTTTAATTAAATCCTCAACAACAATCTTAAACACCTTGCTTGAGGACATAAGTATTTTGCAAATTTTTAAAAATGATTTCATGTGCTTTCTTATCTCTAAACAGAAGTATATGATATTTAAAAAAAACACTCGCCACTTCAAAATTTTTCTTCAGCATAGTTCATTACATTATGTATGTATAAATTCAAAAATAAAATCCTCAAATTTATTTAGCTGACAAGTGTTCTTTTCAAATACATTTTTATGTGATATTCAGAAAAAGGCAAAAAAATAATTGGTCCCTAATAAAGCTAGATTATCTTTATTGTGCTCCTACTGTGTGTCAGGCCCTCTACTAAAAGTTTTGCCCATTCTTTCCATTCCTGCCAATGTCTGTGAAATAAGTCTTGTTATTTCCATTTTATTATTAAGTAAAGAAATTTGAAGAATTTGAGTAATGCTACCAAAAGTTACACAGCTCAGAATAGCGCTAGGTTTATTTGATTTCAAAATCCTTGATCTTAAGCATGATATAAATCACCAGTCTTAGCCTGTTTCCCCCCAAAGCAGCATTTTCTGCTCACAGGTAACGTGCTGGGACCCAGCTTGTAATCTGTGTAGCTCCTCACCCCTGTGGCACTCAGTGCTGTCTTAAGTTTCAAGCAAACCGCACTGGTTCATGCACACACAAAACATGCCCACCATGTTTATTACACAAATTCTGGATTTTAGGAAAGGTATTTCCTGAGAATAAGTTGACACAAATCAGATGGAGTTTGTGAAATGTTACTACACTCTATGAAAATGTTTTTTAACGCTTTTCCCCATCGTGAAGTTATGCACCATCACCATAAATAATAGACTCATTGCAATGGAGAAAGAATTTGTCACACATTCTATAGAGAATATTTTCCAGTCATCTCACACTCATCATATATCTGATTAAAGTTTGCAAGATTATAATCAGCCTGAATCTGGAATCAATCACACATGGCAACCGTGCTTTTCTTGAAATGCATGCACAACACGGCCATTTAGCATTGCTAACATTTGAAGTTTGCAGAAAAGCAGCAGCTGTTTTAAAGGTTAAAAAAAAATAGTGCCTTTAGCATTTTTCTCATCATTTGTATAATTTGTATACAATTAAATTCATGTAACTCAAGCATGTGTCAGATCTCTGACAAATTAATTTAGGAAATGGGTGTTAATATAAATGAATATAATTCCAAGAGACATGTTTTATAAAATGCATGAAAATGCTCGATTCTGTAATTCATAATAAATTTCTTGATTAAGTGAATTGAGAAAGTTTATCGTAGAATGATATACATTTTAGGAATACTCATTAGTGCTAAATATGGTTTATAAATTTTAGATAACATGAAGCTTGAGAAATTTCCTCTTCAATCACTAGAGACTTAATAAAGTTTAAGATTCTGGGTACATTCACTGGTAGTTTTAGTTTTCTTACTTACTTCAAGTTCCAAGCACTTAGAACTAATCATTTGAGAAATCAGAATCACTTATTTGATACTTTTTAATTCTCTGTGATACTAAGACAATTGCATAAAATATGTTAATCTCCGTTTCCATCTGAAACAATAATTCTAAGTTATGATACTGTGCTTATTTTTTCCTTCTAGAGTCAACCCAATTCAACTCAATATGACAAATATTTCTTTAGTATATTAGCATATTTTAACCCAGCATCTTTCACTTCAAGGGAGAGTTCAGAAAGCCCTTGAGGGGATAAGCATACCTGTGAGTCAGGTATCACAAGACTGTACACAGTATCATTTTTCCAGCTGCAAATTGATGTGGAGTTGCACCTACCTTCAAATATATGAAATGTGCACACACACACACACTCACACACACACACAGGGTCATCTGCAGTAACAAATGTTTGCACATATCCAGCTCCAAAATTAATTTCATGTCACTTATTCTTTAAATTCTTTTAAGCCAAGCTATTACCAGAAAGTTTTCATGCCCTCAAAATTATAGGGGCAAGAAGTAAGCTGATAAAATACTCAATTTAAAACACCTGCTACCTTTCAGGAAAAAAGGAAGGATTACTTTGGGGGTGGAGCCACAGCCTCGAGGGAGAAGCCTTGAACCACAGAAGATTATTTATGGGCCTTGAGACCTAAGAGAGTTTGACAGGCTAGAATTCAAAATTTCTTAGGACTAGTGACCCCTTTTTTCTTCCCTTTTCTCCCTTTTGCAATGGAAATGTCTGCAACTGTTTTTCTCTGCCTATCTTATCATTTTATTTTAGGAGCAAATAACTTATTTCTTGTGTTTTGCAGGTTCATAAATGTAGCAAAATTGTGTCTCAGGATGGATTAGATCCAGAGCCTGCAGATTTAGCCTTACCTTCTTCCATCACAGCGTAAGTCAGTTCCTTAAAATACATCTTTCTATATATTTACACAATTTTGTTGGTCCTTTTTCCCTAGAGAAGCCCAATACACATCTTAACGTATTCTGGTTCAGACATATAATAGCTTAGAAAGAGAAAAATTTAGAAATTTTACTATTATGTGACCTATTCCTTACCCCTTTTGGTGTGTTGTTATTGGCGTACATATTACATCTATCTAGGTTATGAACCCCTTTCATAATTATCACTTGATAAAATTTAATGCTTTTAAAGAGCTGAGAGAAGAAAAGAAGATAAATTTATATTTATAGAGTTAGTTATGTTAACCTTATATTTACCCTTTCTGGTTCTTGTCATTTCTTCCCATTGGTGTGAGTCACCATCAGTGTCATTTCCTCTCTGCCACTGTGTTTTGTCTCCTCTTCCTCTTTTATGCTTTTAGTGCCAAACATTTTATATATTTTATAGTCAAAAGCCCAGCAATATAATTATACACATATTATTTCATGTACTCTAAAACTGTTAAGAGGAGAAAGGAGAAGAAATATGGATTTCTGCTATATTTTATTTTTATCTACTAATTAACTTTATCGATACCATTTTTGTGTGTGAATTTGAATTACTATCTTGTGTCAGACTGAAGATTTTTTTAGTAATTCTTATAAAGCAAGTGGGCTTGCAGTGAATTCTCCTAGTTTTTATGACAGTTATTCATAGCAGTTAGATTTATTATTGTTTTCTTAATGATTTTAAGAAATGAATTTTAAAATTTTCATTTTAATATTAATATATTAGATAGTGATAGATATAACTCACATAAACAAATGCTTTTGGATCCTCGGTAAGGTTTGAGTGTAAAGGTGTACTGAGAACAAAAAGCTTCAGAGCTGTTCATTACATGGGTAATAGAAAGTGAAATTTCTGTCCTCCAATATATCCTATACTGTATTGTATCATCACATGTCATGTTTGAATTAAATTCCATATGCTGTTGCAAATTTTTGGTCCTTTTATGTAACATCAGTTTTCTGCTCCGTCACTTTAAGTTGTTTAAAAACTAAATATTTCTGAGTTCAAATTTAGTCAACATTTCAATGTATTATGATAGCTGTTTTATACAGAGCTAATAATAGATTTTTGGTCTCTAAGAAAGAAAATATTGTATATATTGTTATTTAGTCTTCTTGAACTTTGGCTGTGCTGTAACACTGTGCCATTTGCTCTATCAACAAGGAGGTTATATTATACCTCCTAGGTGCTTGCTAACAGTAAGGGGGTAATGACAGGGGACAACAGAGAGCATAAAATATTTATGTAGTACCACTTGTTTGGCCCATTTGGGAAATCGATATTTTAACAATTGTATTTTATAATACCCAGAAGTATGAGTCTATAGTGCTAAGAAAAACAGAGTTTGTAGAAGTGGAGACTGAAAGCACCAAGTGTATAAAATTTTTAAAGAGTATACGTCCTGGAGCTATAAAGAGAGAGCAAACATGCCACTAGCAGAAACTAAACCAGCAATGATCTTCCTGCTTTTCACCCCATGTGCATTACATTTTTCTTATGGTACTTGATATTTTTCCAACAATATTCTGTAAAGTTATAATATTATACTGTGTTATTTAGGCTGTTTTTAAATATCTAGTTTGAAAGATAAATACCAAAATTGTATGAAGGGTATGATTTTTCTCAGAATCCTTTTTTTTTTATTTTTTGTAGGGGGTGTAGTTACTGTCTAGGGATTTTATAAGCAGGCCCATTCAATCTGAGATACTTGTTGATTGCTTGGTGTAGAGGATTTAGTTGTTCTCAGATATGAGTTGTGCCATATCCTCCATTCAAAGAAACTAATTTCCTTAGTTGATATGTACAAATCCAGTGGTTCTTTCTTATTAGGCATTGAAATTCAAACCCAAGTTGTACAACCGTGGGTTTTTTGTTCTGTTTTATTTTGTTTTGTTTTTTTTATATTCTCATTCTTGTATAGGCAGTACTTGGGAAGCATGAAATGCAATGCTGATGGAGGTGGCCAATACCAAAAAAATATACAAATATTAAAGATTTGACCAACTAGTTCACATTGTATAAAGATTTGTCCAACTCACTGGTGATATAATTTAAGAGAATTAAAATATTTCTATAGAAGGATGTCAAATGAATATGTGCTTTTCGAGGTAAGCATATTGGTGTGTTTTGGTTAATTATTGAAAAGAAGGCATTAGCAATGTCAGAAGGAACATCCAAATGCCATCAAAAGCAGCAAAATATTACAACCATGATTATAACCATAAGGTTCAGCATGTTGTAAGCTCACAAAGGTATTCAGCCTCCTCCTAAGAAAGGAATGGAAAATTGAGCTTCAGCCCTAGTCTTTGTTTCTGTTTATCTCTTGCCTCTGACCTTAAAAGGAAAATCGGTTCTACATTTCACATTAGCCAATCTGCTTACACGTGTTTCTGCCTAGTAGAAGCAGCCAAATCCACTCCTGACTTAACTTTGAGTTATCTGCACTTTTGCTTTTCACCATCATAACTATTACAGCTTCTAGCTGAGCTCATACAGGTAATATACATAAATCCCTGTTGGGACCCAGAATATTCTGCAGAGGAGTACATGGATGAACCACTATTGAGTACACGTGGCACCAAAGTAAACTAGAACTTTCTGGAGAACTCAGAGGCAAAGGGAGCACCAAATCACACAAGATTCCGAAGCTCTTAGTATCCTACAGAAAGCTTAGTTGGCGGTGGACATGGCCAAATATCTATAGAAAGGATGTCACAAAAGAGATTCCACCCCATGATAATGTGCATGGAAAGGGGGACAGGAGACTTGAATTCAACCACATGACAATCACAGCTTCCTGGTCAGGAAGACTTTGTTAAGACTCGGCTGCTGGTACCATCCAAAAGGCTTAGTTACAGTGTGTTCAGCTGGATTTTTTTAAAGCTGCCAAGTATAATTCCATAGCTACGCATATTTGCCTCTTTTCATTAAAAATTGATGTTAATTAGTTTATGAAATTATCTATTGATCATAGTAATGCTTGTAAAATATAGGCAGGATGGACACAAGCTAAAGGTTTGTTGTTGAATTGTGTTTAAAAAAATTTTTGTTAACTAAGGTCTGTCTTAACAATGGACTATCATTCTCCACCTACCCATTTATGTAATTACTGTTTCTAAATAAACTGATGTGAAAAGAAACAAGAGTCAGTGAGTGTGCCACCTATCTATTTGTTTCTATAGCTGAAAACAATAGAAAGGAAAGATTAGAGAATTAGATGTATAGTCTTTTAGAAAATATCTGAAACATAAAATACATTTGAGAATAGGAAAGAGAAATGTAAATGTAGGAGAAATATTTACTTTTCATTAAGTACATTTTCAATGATATAGATTTTTAAAACAGTTTAATATATTGTTTTATCATTAAAATACAAACACAAGTGCAAAGGTTTTGATTTTTGATACCATTCTCCAATAAAAAGAAGCAAGTTTTCTTGGGGAAATAGCTGATTCTGAGGTGGAGCGTGGAAAATCAAAGAATAACATGAACACCTCTCAATGCTGGGGAGTACAGCAATATAAAGTGATGGGGTGTTTCAGAGGGGTACAGGAGCCACTTTAGAGACCTCCTGATGGCCAAAGTAATAAAATAATTAACATCATATTGGATTATAACCCAAGGTATAAAATAAATACTCATGAGTCCATGCTGATGTAAAGAAGTGATTAAATGAATAAGTAAATTGGGGGGAGGATAGGCCAATTTGTGTAGAAGAATTTCAAATAATTTATGTAGATACTCTCTACTTAAGGAGGTGGGACCTAACTCTCTCTTCTTTAAGTGTGGGCTGCACAAAGTGACTTCCTTCCAAAAAGTAAAGGATGCAAAAAACAAAACAAACAAACAAACAAACAAAAAATTAGTAGCTTTAAGGTGGAGAAATGTGACAAGCACTATTCCATGCAGATGATGAAGGTTAATATCCATAGTGATAAGTGATATTAATAGCATATTCCTTTGATAAGGTGTGTCTCTCAAAACATGTAAGCCTTGTCTGACGTTAAGAGGGGAAAATAATCAAGCAAACCCAAACTGAAGGACAGTCTGTAAGACACCCTACCCTATTAGTACCTCTTAAAACTGTCGAGGTCATCAAGGAGTTGAAAAAAAATGTCACAGTCTAGAAGAGTCTACAGAGATATAATGACTAAATGTAACATTTTATCTTAGATGGGATCTTGGAACCAAAAGGACATTGCCTAAAGCCTAAGGAAATTCTTCCAAAGTATGGACTTAATTAATATTGATGTATTAATATTGGTTCATTAGTGTGACATATATTCTAATGTGAGATGCTACTTATGGAGAAAGCTGGGAGTGGACTATGTGGGAACTCTGTACTAACTCTGTAACTTGTCTGGAAATCTATAACTATTCTAATATAAAATATTATTAAGAAAAGAAAAAAGAGATATAGACACAATAGGTATAATAGTAAAACCTTTCATTTCAAAATAGATAAAAGCAGTCGTAACCCCCAGTGAATTAATTTCTATTTTTTATTTGTAAAAGTAAAATATAGATTTTCCTCAAACATTTTCAGTAAAGAATTAGTAAATTTTAAGGATAAATGCTGTCAATAATAAACTAAGCAAAAGTTACATGAACGTATTATTTCTTCCTCTGTTTAAATATGTTTTAATAAAATCTGTGGAATGATTTATAAAATAAAGAGGACTGAATATTATTGAAACAAGTCTTTGAAGTTGTTAAAATGAATTGGCTTCTTTTTCCTCAAGGCTTGATCAAAATATGTCATTTTAATCTTCAGCAGAACATATTGTATTTAATTCTAAATACTTATTTTTTTGCTATTATGACTTACACAACTCATACTTGATGCGATTTTCTTGTGTAACGGCCAGATTGTAGGAAGAATACTACTTCTGCAATATAAACACTTTGCAGCTGAGAGATTTAAAATAAACTGAGCAATTAAAAGTTTTAAACATACTAAAGTAAAAACAGTACAGAAATTTGGGACATATTTCATCTTAATGTGAATGATTCTGAAGTGTTCTTATATTTTCATACATTAAAAATCCTTCACTATAAAATTCAAACATTGATTTGTTGCTGTTTTCAGCAAAGACATAAAGATCGTTGGGGTACGATGACAGAGAATTTGAAAAGTAGGTTCAGTGATACATATGTTCAATGATTTTATGCTTTTCTGTGGGTTGAGTAAAAGTTGCCTCACGTGTGTGTATACATGCAAGCACACCAACATGTACATATATAATTTTGGACATTCGGATTGTTTTAATCTGAATAATAACTTAATGCTGACTGCAGAGTTCATGTGTTAAACAACTCCTAACATTCAGAGTGCAGAAAGTCTCTGGATTTTTATTTTTCGATTCTTTTGCATCCCGAGCAATCCCATGTGCCATAGCTGCAGCAGCAGGTGCAACAATCCACAGAAGCTGAACATCCCAGGGCAAGGTAACTTCATCACCTGTCGGTGAAGCTACAGTCTTAAGAAGATGGGGCAAAACCTCTGTCATCTTACCTTTTTGCCCCAGAAGCACAGTTGTGGAAGCATGGACCAGGGCAGGATATTTAAAGCCCAGCTTTCTAAGCTGAGGACAGAATAAGGATTCTCAGGGAACAAGAGAGTAATGCGAGGTCATGGAGCTTGAGAGAGCAACCCTGTAAGGTTGGTTAGGAGTTCCTAGGCCTATGTGCTGATCATTGCTAAATAGCACACTAAGGAAACTAACTATAAAAATGCATATATTCTGAATGACTTTTGTCATCTATTTAGCTTAATCATATGAGCTTTTTATGGTTTTTACTTAGCTTACATCTTTTCCTTAAAATTTTACATACACGTGTAAATTAATGAATTTATGCAAATATATTCCTCTGTATCATCATCACTCACTTAAGGTGTGGGACAATATTTTAAGAGCTGTTAAGTCGGTGCCAACTGCTGGAGACCATATAGATGAGTGATGTCCACACTGTCCTGTCCCCACAGCCCTGCTCAGCAACTAGAGACTCATGCCTCGGCTTCTTGTATGGAGTCAATCCAACTCATCGTTGGTCTTCTTCCTTTTTTCCTGCTGTCTTCTATTTTTCCGGCCTTATTGCCTTTTCCATAGAACCCTACCTCCTTGTGATATGCCCAAAGTAAGGCAGCTTCAGTTTTGTCATTTTTGCCTCAGGTTCATTTCTCTAAGACCCACTTGTTTGTCTTTGTGGCAACTCAGGGTATCCATAGAGCTCTCCTACAACACCATATTTCAAATGAATCAATTTTTTTTCCTATCAGCCTTCTTCACTGTCTTTTGCATCTATACATAGCAACCTGGAATACAAGGAATGGATGATCTTAGCCTTGACCTCTGAGGACACATCTCTGTTCTTGATGATCTTTCCTCATTCTTCCATGGCTGCCCTTCTGAGCCTCGGCCTGCTGTTGATTTCTTGGCTGCTGTCTCCATTTGAACTGATAAGTGAGCCAAGGTAAGCAAAATCTTTTTCAGACCCTTCATCCTCGAGTCAGTCTGTAGAGATAGCCACCACATCAACTTTTATCATTGTAGAGTTATTTGCCTACTTTTGAACAAATTAATATAGTCATACAGTACATACTCTTCTGTGTCTGTATTCTCTAGCTCAGCATAATGTCCATGAGATTCACACAAGCTGGAGCTTCAGACAGTGTGCCCTTGTTATTGTCTGGACTATATCACAGTATGAATACACCACAATTCATTTTCCATTATTTTCTTCATGGACATAGGGGTTATTCACAGTTTGGTACTACTAAGAATAAAAGTTATAGGTACATTCCTCTGTGTATGTTTCAGTGGATGAAAATATTTGTTTCTATAGAGTACATACTTAGGAGTCAAACTTTTATTTCAAAAATGGCATATGTTTGACCCAATACCATCGGATTTTTACTTTTTAAATAGCGTCCTTTGATACCAATTTATTACCCCCTATTACCTAGGGATCAGTGAACTTATTCTGTTTTCACCTTTCTCTCCTCTTCTGTATTTTAGGTCAGTAGTTTCTAGTTTGTCAGAACATTTATATCTTATTCTTACCCCATTATCTCTAACTTTTGTTTTAGTCATAAATCTACCATTGCATATATTAAATGCCTACTATATGAGTTATTTTGCTGGTTTCCCCAGTCATGTCTGTGTTGGAGAATGCTCATCCTTTAGCAGGTTACTCAAAAGGAGGTTATATTTACATAAAATTTGTTCTTTTTTTCTAGGTGCCCCAGGGATTTCTTTCTTTCTTACTCTTTCTGTCTGTCTGTCTGACTATCTAATAATGTTCTTAGTCTAAAAAAGTTACTAGGATATGTCTTGCAGTCGACTATTGAAGGTCATTTTTCTCAGGTACTTGGTGGGCCTTGTCACTATATAGATACAAAAATTTTAATTCCAGAGATTTTTCTAATTTCCAGAGATCATAGCTCTAATTATTATTACTTCTGATTTTTATATTTCTTCTTCAGAATCTGCAGCTACATATGTACTTAATCTTTGCTTTCTCTTCAGTTTGAACTGCTTTCTCACTTGGCCTTTTAAACTCTATCTCCCACTTTAACTATTTTGCTTTTCTTACTGTATTTTTCCATGCCCCTCATTAATTTTGGTTTCAGTTTATTTCCCTTCTTAAATCTTGTAATTTGATCTTTATTTCTAATATAATTTGGCTTTTTAAAAATTTTTTTGATGTTAAATCCAATCACTATTTTACATTTTTCTAGATTTTTTTCATCTATGTGTTGTTTCTAAAGTTGTTATTTATGATATTATTTCCCTTTAATATTTTCAAATATTTGCTTAAGTATACTAATTGGAGTTTAAAGTTTTCTGTTGGAATTTTCTTATGCTCTTTTTAAAGAGATTTCTCTGTGAACACATTTTGATCCTCACTTTTGATTCTCTCTTTCATTTTTTCTGTAGTTACTTGCTCAGTTTTAGGATTTTGTTGTTTCATTTGGGGGCAGCAGATCCGGGTTAGAAGTCGGTCACAAAACCATCAGTTCAACACTGCCCTCTTCAGTCAGTACGTTGAAGTGTAAATTTGTTTTTTAAATTTTTTTTTTGGCTGGTGTTGAGCATTTAGTGTCTTTCAGCTTTGTAGTTTTTTGTTCCTTCAAGACCTCTTAATTTCCCCACTTTTTTCTTTTTTTCCATTCACTTCCACACGACCACACATTACTGTCCATTTCCTATATTTATTTCCTAATCTTACTTCTCAGAAGCAATCAATGACTTCCACCTCAGTAATTACATGGGTTCACATGTTTTCTCTTTATCTCCTGCTAAGATCTATCAGTCTCAGACTTGTCTTTAGTTCTTTTTTTTCTTTCAGGTAGCAAAAGAAATTTTTCTTTCTGAGATGAGTTTTTATCCATGCCCCTCATCCTTGAGCCTTCTGTTCCCCACTTCTCGTTTGCATGTAGCCTCTTCAGAGTCCATGCATTCTCAGTCCAGGGCCCTGTTTGAGCCCTCTGCTGGAGTATGTTTACTTCTCTACTTCTGCATAAATTTGAGGTTTGTAGTCATCTGCATGACCTGATATGCTGAGGTTGTGGTTATGTTTAGTTTTATTTGCTTTCTTTGTTGATCTGCATGGTTTTGTGGACACTGTGCAGAGAAACTCAGGTTTAGCAAGTCAGAATTATTTTAGAATGACCTAGAATGCAAAGACATACATTTCTACAGGAGCAGAATTTTTTATTATTTTAAGTTTAGAAAGTATAACACTTAATGAGATGTAAAACTACGGAGATGACTGTTGTAAATATTTTCATGCTTATATAGTATTTTATGAAAAATGCACAAATGTACATGTGCAGATATTCATGATTTGGATCATGCCATATAACTTTTTTTAATTTTTTCTCTCAATGACATATTTTTTGTGAAATTTCTGTGATTGTAACATTTTTCAGCATGATTTTCCATAATATTTTATAAAATATGTCTTAGAAACATTACTTATCATAGATTGTCAATACCAACATATTTATGCACACTATTTAAAGTAATCTTGATGTTATTACAAATAAATTTAACAGTATGTAAAGATTTATTTTCAAATTCAAAGAATAGTTAGTATTGCTTTTTATTTCTGGCCAAAGTAGTTATATTTATTATTAAAAGATGGTTACCTTTGGATTATTAATGTTATGATCAATTATGGAATGATTTATTTTGCAAAAGATATTTTTAAATACCTTTGAAAAATTAGGCAAAAAACTTGTAAAATTGCAACCATCAGCATTGCTGTAAAATTTTAAGAATGGATAAACATTGCTGAGTTACTGGATTTACCAGACCATCTGTTCAATCTATTTTTCAAACATTCTGTTTTAATACATTACTAAATATGTTCCCGATGCTCATCTACTACCCACAACAAAGACAGGGGAGATTTCTTAGTGTAAACACTATTTTTTTAAAGAAATTTATTAATAAAATCCAGAATATCACAACTAGCTGAGGCCTGGTAAAATTAGTCTTCTTATTATCTTTAAGTAGATGACCAATAGTGTCAACTTGCTGCTCCATTTGCTTTCACTGGTTGAAGAATGACCTTCTAACTTTCATATCGTGCCTGCTGTGATTCTTCTATTTTCTGCACTAACTAAGCAATGATATCCAAGTCACAATTTCTGCGATCCAAGTTTCATTGGCGAGGGCGTTTTGAGAAGAGCTCTGACACTGGTACACTGGAACATGGGACATAAAGTTAAATGGGACATAAAGTTAAATTGTGTTCCTTTCCCATTTGCATCTGTCTAATAGAGATTCTGGATGAGATGCATCATAAATGACTAGGGTAGAATCTCTCCCAATGATCTTGAGCACTTGATGAGTATTTATAAAAGAGGTCAGACATTTGGACTCAAATATTGAGTCAGTTTATTAGTCACTGCCATAATCAACACTGCAGAGTCACCGTTGGTCAAGAAAGAAGATTTTTCAGCTGGCACAGCCGTAGGGCTTGACGAATACAGGTTTTTCTGCTTGTCAGTCTGCTTCAAGGAGGAAGGATGAATGCCACTATCTTTGGTAACTTTTTTTTCCCTGGTACTTTGAAGGGTACAGCATCAGAAAGGAGTTTTCTAACCTTTACCTGCTTGGCCAGGCTGTGCAAGCCCAGCAAGTACTCATTGTACTCACCCTGTTCCAGAGGAGAAACAGCAAAGGCAGCAGCCAGAGGTCTGCAGTGTGGCCCATGGTCCCACTGGTGAGGACTGCGGCCTCTGCAGGGAGCCCAAGAGATAGGAAATTTGATCTGAAGTTACAAATTAAAGACGGTTGCTGACTTAGAGCCCTGGCCTTTTGAAATCAAGAATCAATGTCCTCACATGTAGAATAGGGACAGCAGACACTGACTCCACACCACTTGCCATGACCACATCATACTGGCCAGAAGTGGCCAAGCATGCACTTGTGGTCACGTTTTGGCTGGTGGAGATGCAAGACATGGTGACAACATGAGCAGGAGAGCTGCTAGCCACAGTGCTTGTTTGTGCATCCTGGATAGCTGTGCCATGTATGATATAATCAACAGCTTCTTTTGGGATATTGGTCCGAGGCAACTGACTCAAAAGCACTGTTCTAGGCAGAATCATGGAGCATCAGGTCTTTAGTGAAGTACCTGACGGCACAGATGGAGGGCAAGCACCATCCACCATGATGCCTATATCTTCTTTGATTAGGCCTGGGCTGCTGGGTCAGATCACAGCTGGGAGGAAGAACTCTGAGGTCTTAGAAAATGTGAGGGCCCATTCTGATGTACTGGGCAAGTTTTTAAAACTGTAAGTCAAGAGGAAAGTGATCCTGAAAGGTCTCACCTTCGTCTATACGCACTCAGGCTCCTATACTGCAAGTAAGGTTTGAACCAAAGTGGCAGGGCTCGGAGGGCCCAAGAGGTGGGTCCAGCCTAGAAAGGATCCTCCACACCTGCCTGGAGCACCTGTGGGCTTTGGGGGCCTGGAGGGAGGTCCATCATCCGCCTGACTGGAAAACCCAGCACCATCTCCTCCAGGATGGGCATCCTTTATTCCAGAAGAGAAGGGCCTGTCAGCCTGGGTAGCCAGAAGTGAAGGGGAGGGATAGAGGTTCTGATACCAATGTGGGGTGACACTGGGGTCTTTGTCAGGCAGTATGTCAGGTGCCTGACTGGGCGGGGCTGTGGGGAGAAAGGTCTTCTGGTCCACAACTGGGAATTAAAGCGCTTTCCACTTTCATCCTCTTCTGCTGGGGATGCTGGCCTCGGGGTCAATTGGCCGCCTCTGGCGCTTGGGCCTCCAGGATGCTCCACTGCTCAGATGAGGCTTGGGTGAGGGCACCCTAGCCCTGGGTGCAACTCCTGTGGAGACTAGGGCTACCCCCCAGCTGTACAGGTTGGTGTTTGTTTGTTTGTTTCTCAGCATTTTAAATATTTTATTCTGTTCCCTTGCATGGTTTCAGAGAAGCTGGATGTAATTTTTATTTTTGTTTTCCTGTAAGGGAATTTTTGCGTGTGTGTGATCCCCTCCACCCCCCAATCTACCCTACCCTTGGCTTCTTTAGTTTTTTTTTCTTTGCCTTTGATTTTCTGGAATTTGAAAATGATATGCCCAGGTATTTGTTGGCATTTATTCCGCTTGGTTTTTCTGGTTTCAGTGCAGGTTCCTGTATCTGCGGTTTGGTGTCTGGCATTAATTTAGGGTAATTCTCATTTTTAAAAATTTTCAATTACAGTTGACATTCAATATTATATTAGTTTCAGGTGTATAGCTTAGTGGTTAGGTATTTATATTCTTACAAAGCCATCCCTCTGATAAGTTAATTACCCACCGGACACCATACTTTCTTATAATAGATTGACCATTTTCCCCATATTGTGCTTTACATCCCCAAGACCATTTCACAGTTGCCAATTTGTACTTTTTAATTCCTTCAACTTTGTTTCTTCTGTTTCGTTCCTTCTTTCTTAGGCTTTAGTGAACCACTCTCTCCCCAGAGGATGGGTCTTGTTAAAAATCACAGAGAATTCCCTGAAGCATTTCAAAATGGTTCTCTTTCCCTCCTCCTGCCAGAAGACGAAAGGGAGTTTTCTCTAATACTTATTGTGAGAATCTGGTCAAATTCCTCCAAATAAATCTTACTGTGTGGGGGGCCCCTCTGTGACTGGGTTCCCCTGGAGTTATTTAACTCTCAGGCTTGTCCACACTCAGCCTCCAGCAATTCTTCAGTTACAGTTAAGTCTTCCTAACGCATTTCTTTTCTCCCTGGTGCTCATGTGGTCTCATCTTGCTATCTCTGCTCAAATCAGTGCAGAACCCGAATTCTTTCTCTCTCTCCAGTGTCGGGGACAACGGTTTGCTGGTTTGTTCTGTGTCCTCCTTTCTTTTAGGGACCTGAGGAGTTTTTGATTTTTCAGACTTGTCCAGCTTTTACTTGACAGCATGGTGACTTTCAAGATTCTTAGATGAAGAACTGTAAAATGCACCCTAAATATGTCATTTTAAAATAAACTGTTTGGCCATTATTTAATGCCTATCCAACAAGGTCTGCATCCCTCCCTTGCTAGAGAGACTCTGGCCCTGCACTGATATTTCCTAAGCCAGATGTCTAAAATCATCTGGGACACTTGGCAACGTAAGTTATCCTTGTATTATAATTTTTTACACTTGATCTTCAGTTTTGAGCCTCTAGCTGCTCCTCAATTACAGATGAAATTAATAACAATCCTTTTCACACACACCCCCTTTCTTTCTCTCTCTTAATAGCCTCTACATTAGACTTTTTAAATGTTAAAAGGTTAAACTGCTTCTCTACTGGGAGCAAAACAAAGGAGAAAAGAGAGAAATTCTGAGCATAATTGTGAAGTTAAACGACATGATTCTGTGGTTTCACAAAGGTTAAAACCTACATTCCCCATGTAACAATGCCTCAGAACACTGTCACCAGGCCTTCCTGGTCCACTACCCACTTGTCCCAACATGTACTAAAATCTAGTTAGTATCAGCTACCACTTAACTGAAGAAACCTTTTTTACTAAAGAGTAGATAAATAATTTAGTCTGTCTACTTATAAAAATATCCAACTGGTGAGTAGATACAATGTCACTATGTATGATTAGAACAATTGTTGATTTAATTTCAGTGTTGTAAAATTTATTTCTTCACTTTGTGAAAGTTTTATTTTTAACAAAAATTTATTTGCATATTATTGTCTCTTTCCTAGATTAGACATTAGTGTTTCTGTCTTATTGATTTGCAAAAAGCAGTGCTACCCAACAGCTCTGCACAATCACCAGTGTCCTACGTCCAATATTTTACTGGACTTTAGGGACCATTTTATGCATTTATCACCCTGTGCTGCTATTCAGCAAAATGCCACAACAACATTTGTAAAGTATACAGAGACCTAAAGAACCCTATGTGGTGTTTTTCACTCTGATTGATTTTGGGTATATAACTGCTCTCCAATGGATAAGAAGCAAGAAAGTAATTTTGCTTTACCAAATAGCTCTCAATGAAAGTGATCATTGTATTTTCTTATAGGAAAAGAAAGGAGGTCCAGGGGATTTTTTTCAGTGATGTATATTCACTTAATCCCTTACCAATAACCTTGTAAAAATCAAAGAACTGATTCTTCTCATTCCCAGTACACACATTTTATTTAAACACATCAATAAACCACTCACCGAGGAAAACAATGGAAACTTAAATATAAAAATGTATGTATTTATGATCTTTGTCCTTATTCATATGATCATATTTTAGGAAGTAGAAATACTGCATATTTATGTTTGTACATTATAATTTTCACTCAACTAAATAGAAACCTTTTTATATTTCTCATTAACATCCCTGCTACAATACAACTTTTATTATGGAGTTGTATTAAAATTTATTCAACTAGTCTATTACAGAAGATTTATGCTATTTTTAAATTCTTACAAAATTACAGCAATGTTTCAGTGAATGTCCTTTATATAAATGTATTACTAATTCTTAAGAGTAAAGGTATAGAAGAGAAATTACTGAAAATGAGTCATTTTATATTTTTTGGCAATCCTGGTATTAATATTATGTTTAATAAGTATATTTTCAAAAGAGAAAAATAACATTGTTTTAATTTGAATTATTTTTATTAAATGCAAAGTAAAATAAGTTTGGGATGGTTAATTGCCATAAGTATCATGTATTTTTAACTATTTAAATTTTGTTTGTATTTTCATTATCCTCAAATTCAACTTGAGCATTTATTGTTTTTACATAATTTTAACTTTTTTTATAGTTTGACAGATATGGGGCAAATAGTCATCCTCATATTTTCTTCTTTTCATGTTTATGTTAAATTTTATTTCACATTGAAAATTTACATGCTGATTCAATCAATAACTTTTTGATGGAGTACTTTATTTGTATCTAATTTGAAAGTCCCCTCCTGTTCCAAGACCAGACACATGCATATTATAATTTATATTTCTGTTGTTTAATTTGGCATTTATTTTTAATTTTTAATTTTGCTTCCTTAATATGTTTGAAATGTATATTAGTGTATGGTATATGATAGAGCTCAAAATTTGAATAATATGCATACTTTTTGAAGTCTTTTTAAAAAAATTTTTCAGGTAGCTTAAAGGCCTCCTTGCTTAATTCCTACTTATCAATATCTATTTACTTTGTTTTGCCAAATTAATATTTTCATATTACTTTATGAAATTCCATTGAATTTTTAATGGACTATCATTAAATGTTTACATTAATTTGGTAAATATCTTAAAGCTCATGATGTTTTATTTGATGTTGTCAAATCTTTTAAATCTCAGTGAAATTTATGCGAATATAAGAATTTCCAGGTTTTTTGTTTTTCAGATTTGTCTATATTTTTAAATCCAGAATGGAACCTGAAATTTTTATTTATTTTAATACATTATATTATTTTCCACTTATTCTGATACAAGTATTTTATTTATTTGCAATTATTGCCATTAATTATGTGAAGTTCAGCCAGGACAAAAGAGCATATGTGAGCCCAGATATGCAGTTGGTGGAGTCTCGTGTCTCAGAGGAGCGGAACTGTATTAGGACCACTGCTGTTCCCAGTCACTGGTGGGGACAAGCCTTTGGAAAGGGTGACCATCTTTGAAGGCAGTGATGGATCCACAAAGGCATCAGCTGGGGCCGTCAACCAGTTATGCTCCCTGTGGCAGGAGAGGCAGATTTCCATGGTTTCCACAGATGCTGTCTGACATTCAATGGGACATTATTTAATGTCCTCCATGTCCTAAAGCTTTTTAATTCTTTCCAGTTAAAGACATTTTGGAAAGGCCCTGCTAGGCTTTTCTCTACATACTTCTTACTTTCTTTTGAAAAAAAGTTTGAGATTTCTCTTAATGGTCTTTTTAAATCTTGACTTAATAGGGACAAAATTCCTAGGAGCTTGGGGTAGGAAATGATGGCCTTTTCTGATTTTCACATTTATACAAATACAGCTTTTCTTCTTATTTTCTTTGATCATTTAGTTCTGGTTTTGGAAAGGAAGTTAGAGGACATGCTCATGTTTTCATCTTTCTCACAAGTTCCCCTGATCCCTGTTGAATCCATCAGCTTATTCAATTTATGTGTGTAGCTGAACGATGGTTCTTGTCCTTGCCTGAATCCTTCTAAATGCAAAGGAATGAAGTCTCTGTACTGAAAAGGTGATTTATTTTAGGTAAGGTTTCTGCTTGGTGATAAGTAAAATGGTTGGATAGAAACATGAACAAATGCAGTCAAAATGAACATTGCTTTTTGGAAAGATAACATATGAGCATGGATTCTACTAAATCTGTGGAGAGGTATCCTTCTGTGTGTTTCACAATTAAGTATTCCTGAAAGATTACTTGTGCATTTGTGGAGCAATTAATTACATTTGGAGTTGTCTTTTTAGAAAGTTAATATGATCAAATTAAATTCTTGGAGTGTTAATTTATCTTTCAAGAAGTGCATTGCACATCCCTGCGTTAAAGATACCCCAAAGAAAAACACAGAGAAGTCATTTTATCCTGAAGCCACTGAAATTGAAATAGTCTCCACCAGGTTGAATTTTTTTAATGTTATGCATATATTATAAATATATTTGTAATGAACTATAGATGTTATCCTAAAGCATGTTAATGTACAGTCACTGACAAATATTTTAAAGTAGAACCAAGGTATTTTTATTAAAAAGTGATCTAGATTAGTGTTCTCTCCATGTTTCTAATCCAATGTGGTGTCAGTGATTGCAAGTTTTTTTTTTAATTAAATGAAGTGAAAAATTATAGCAAAGAAATAAAACTAAAAATTGAAAAAAAAATCAACTTGCAATTAAATTTGAATACAGATTTTTAAAAAATGTATCATTTCCTCCAACATTTTAGAGTTGAATAATTGCAGCTAATTTAACATCATTTTAAGATTAATTTCCTTTGCTGAGTCTTTCCAAAGCAATAGACATAGTTTTCATGTAAATACACACACATGCACAGAGTTTCTTTGGTACATACCTATCCACAAATCATGTAATACTTCATTAAATCATATAGTACCTTTCACAGTACCTTTCTTAAATTGCATGATTGAGTTGGGAATAACCTCAGTGGACTCTTGGTGCTCAACTCAGCTCATGGTAACGACAAGTGCCAAGATCTCTTCATAAATTACCTAAGAGTTGTTAGTGTTTTAAAGATTTGCTTATCGGTAACTATATTGCAGAGAGAATGGAGGAAATAGATGGACTCCAGCAAGTTGCTTAATTAGAAGATGATTAAGGAGGCTTCTCTACCTGCAATTTCTACATTTTCAGCATTTTATTTTTGTGGTTTATTTGTAAATAATATGACAGTGTGCTACATCAACATACTCTGTAAGGAAAAATCTATGGGACTGTCTAGACACATTTAAAGATACAAGCTTTCTCAAAGTGGAATTTGCTAGGCATCTTAAGCTCTGTGATTGTACTTAACAGTTACATAATTGTTCTTGATGACACGAGAGATGAAGAAATAGATGAAAGTAAGCAGTACTTTTACTGGTAATATGCCATAATTATTCATACACTTAATAACTGATTTAGAAGTTAAAGGTATCTCATTAATTAAAATAATTATCTTTCTAGAAGAACAAAATTTTACATACGCTGTTTTAAAATTGGTTTAAAATTGGTTAAGAATACTGCACTATTTAGTCTCAGCTACTTTTGTGGTCAGGCAGGTTTATTATTATAGCTGCAGTTGCGATGTCTCAATGTTATAGCTTTTAAAAGACCTGAGTAATAAGGAAATCTGATATCTTACCAGATGGAACCATATTGGGTCTTCTCTGAATAATCTGACCTACATAATCTAATTCTTGACTTCAAGGTTTTATTCCCCATGGACTTCCTGAATTAATTTGAATATATGGGAAGTTCAATAGCAAATTTCTTGCTATTTCTTGTATCCAACAAATGCTCATAAATTCCTAAAGAACTGTTTCATTGACATTTGAGCTTCGAACTGTTTCTAAATATTATTTATATTCATTAAATTTATCTCTATGTGTGCTTCAGTTTCTACAAGTAGTCGTGATCATAATTCTGCTTAGTACTTCCCTGGGGAACAACATACAAGTATGAATAATTAAAACTTCAAGTTCAAGTTTTTTATGGGTTTATATATTCATGAAAATAATTTTTCAATTATGCCAATGCTTCAGTGTTGACGGACAGCAGAACTCTAAAACGCACAGGAAGATACTGGCAAATAAACTTCATTATTCATTTTTATCACAACTTAGTTGCTTTTATTGCTATTTCAGCCCTAAAATGAGGGCACTCAGTGCACTGAGCATGAGCAAAACTATTAAAATTATTCTGCGTGATGCCAGGGTGCCCTTTCCTGGACCCATGCTATGGATGGCACTTGAATATTGCCAAGAGTTTTAGAGGCGCTGCTTGGGTTTTATTGCTGTGCTGTTGGAGATGCTTAACCTGTGCACCTCGCTTTCCTCCTGCTCTGCCTTCCTGCGGACTAACAAGCCATTGGCAATGAGAACGGAGAGCTGTGTGCATCTCATGAAATGATTTCTAAAGGAGGTTTTCAAACAACTCTCAACGTACCCTGTCTTCCTTAAGGAACAGTAGTTTTCTCCTTCCTCCCTCTCTTCCTTCTTCCCTCTCTCTCTTGCTTTCTCACCCTCTTTCCTTCTCTTTTTCTTTCTCTAATAATATCTTACTGAAAACCACTTTTCTGAAAGGGACAAAAATATAACTCCTGCTGCTCACATATAGAAAAAAGTAAAAATTTAGCATTTAGAAACTGTGACTCTGAAAATAGTGTTTTAGGACTTAAGTGGTGCATGTCACTGTGTTCAGAGCACTGTAACACAGGGGCAAGAAGCTTCAGAGAGAAAGTGTTTGTAATTTTGTCCTCTGTAAACAACTTTTGTAATCTGCTTTCTTAGCAAAACATTATCTGGGCAAAATAAATACTTATTTACAGTGCAGCAGGTTAGTCATTCACTCAGAGAGCAAAAGCAGGTTTATACAGGCTTTTCTAAGTTCAAGTACAAAAGAATGTTCTGTTATGAGAATAAGTGGCCCAATATTATGCTACATAGGGGACAGACTTCTTAAGACATATAGGTGAGGACAAAGGGAAGGTGATCAAGCTATGCCCAAAGTGTGTGTTTTCGTATTGTTCTCCCTCAGTGTAACCCTTGTAGTCAGCCATTGCGAACCTGCCTTCTGCAGGACGCCTCCCACTGGTCATTGCACTGTCCAGTGTGACTAACTGTAGGGGCCAAGAAGACATGCTTACCTGGAACCTAGTGTCCCCACTCTTTCATCATGTAACTTAGACTGGAACCATCTCTAGTTCCTCCATGGGCCTTGTCCCCAAGGTTACACAAGGGTGACTGCTGCTAACATGCTTACCACTGGGCCCTAATGTTAGTCCTGGGCTTCCACCATTGACTAAGTCAGTGGTGCCCAACCTTTTGGGCACCAGGGACTGGTGCTCCTATGAGAATCTAATGCTCGATGATCTGAGGTGGAGCTGAGGCGGTGATGCTAGCACTGCAGAGCAGCTGCAAATGCAGATGAAGCTTTGCTCTCTTGTCCACTGCTCACCTCCTGCTGTGTAGGCCATGGACCGGTACCAAAATTCCTGCCTTTGTGGAGTTTATATTCCACTAGAGGAAACAGTCATTTGAGCAGTTGTTTTCATACGATATTTTGCTTTGATTAGACAATATTGTGTGGCTTATCATCCTCATTGAGATTATAATATACCCAAAGACCAAAACCTGTTCTGTTGTGTACACATCTCATGCAATAACTAGTGAATAGTGTTTTCATTATAAAACTCAAAGGCAAATACTGATTACATGAAAAAGTGAAGTTTGTTTTAAGTTACCTGTATTTAAAATTTTTAGATATTGTAATTTGCCACATTTTTCCAACATTTTTTTTTGTATAAGAGCATCTTGAGCCTTACAACTGCAGATTACTTCTTCCATTTCCCAAAAAGATTCTGTGAAAAGTGAGCCACCTTTGACCCTGACACTAGGGAGCAGTGGTAGAGGTGAGTGAAGGGGCAGGACGCATACGGGAGAAGAGACATTTGGGCCAACTGTAAAAACACTACAGCTCTCCGTGTTAACCTTTTTATTTTCTGATAGTAAAAGAAAAAGAAGGCTTACCTTGATGCAACTATTGTTAATTCAGAAAAATAAAGAGAAAGGTAGAGAATGATAAGAAGGAAACATTTTTTTTTCTTCTTTCATGCATGTGACAGAAATATTCAAGAAAATATGCAACCATGGGCTTAATGTGGGTCAGTCTTCTTTCTTCTTATTAAACCTCAAATTGACTAATTGCGAAATTGGAGTTTTAATTTCTGCATCAAGTGACAAAATGCATGAAAATTATATATAGGTCAGAAAGGGCACAATTCTGTCACCCAAGTTGAATATTATTACGAAAGTTTATTTCTCATCTTGTCCTATGATTATTTTCATGTAAATCTACTGCCTAATTTGCCTTCAACATACTTATGGTGGCATAAGCTTGATATTTAATTAAGACTTATCTCCTGTTAACTAATGGTTGCGTGTGACACCTCGTTGCTATATTCTAACAGGGTTGAGCCTTTGCGAAGGTTTTGGCTGAGATCCAGCCATCACAGCTGTTCTAGAGTGATCACTGCTTTGAGAAAACTTTTTCCCACCTCTAAAGACCCTATTTCAAATGTCATCTTTTCATGAGAACTTCTTTTATCCTTTTTTTTTTTTTTACACATAATTTCTTTTCCTATGGGGAAGTTCTTAATATTGTCTACTAACTGCCGTTCACAATTATTTACTCATCCGTGATGTCATTTGAAAGTAAATCACCAGAAACTGTGCAACCTCAATTGTCAGGGAGAGTAGTATTTTGTTGTTAGGAGACTGAAGAAGAGAATCTTTTAGACCAAAGAAACAACACACATTAGGACTGTGTCATAAAATGATTAAATTGATATAAATGTTAAATTCATGTCTTTATAGCATTGTATTCTTTTTACTTTTATCGATAAGATACAACATTCAAATTGTCATAGGAGAGCAAGTTTGAATTATTGTAAATTTTTTTTTCATTTTAAGATGAATAGCATTTTTATAAACATTTTTAAATTTAAATATGCATTCTTATATTGGTTATGTTAGTTTCAGGTGTACAATATAGTGATTTGACACTTTTATACCTTGCAGTGTGATCACCCCACTACTTCTAGGAATCATCTGTCACTGTGCAAACTTATCGCAATATTATTGACTGTATTCTCTCCCTTTTCACCCAGCCCCCGCTCCCTCCTTTCTGGTAACCATCCCTTTGGTCTCTACTTCTATGAGTCTGGTTTTATTTTGTTTTGTTTTTAGATTCCACATATAAGTGAACGCAGACACTGCTTTTCTTTCTTTCCCAGACTTACTTAGTGTAATACCCTGTAGATCAATCCATGTTGTCACAAATGCCAAGATTTCATTATTTCATTTTTGCTGCATAATATTCTAGTGTGTGTGAATACCATATCTTCTTCATCCATTATCTTTGATAGATGCCCAAGTTGCTTCCATATCTTAATTATTGTAAATAATGCTACAGTGAGCATAGAGGCAAATATATTTTTTCAAATTAGTGTTTTTTTTGTTTGTTTATTTGTCTTTTCTTTTTTCTTTTTCTTTCTTTTTGGATAAACACCCAGAAGTAGAATTTCTGGGTCATATGGGATATCCATTTTTTATTTTTTGAGGAATCTCCATACTGTTTTTATGAAGGCTGCACTGGTTTGCATTCCCACCGACAGTGCCCAAGTGCCCCCTTTTCTCCATATCCTCACCATCACACATTTGTTGACTTTTTGAAACTAGCCATTCTGACTGGTGTGAGGTGGAATCTCATAATGGTTTTAATTTACACTTTCCTGATGATTAATGATGTTGAGCATCTTTTCATATGTCTGTTGGCCATTTGAATGTCTTCTTTGGGGAAATGTCTTTTAATATCCTCTGCCCAGTTTTTGATCTCATTGTTTATATTTTTGATATTGAATTTTATGAGTTTCTTATCTATTTTGGATATCAACTCCCTATAGGTTACACCATTGCAAATATATTCTCCCATTCAGAGGGTTATTTATGTGTTAAAAGGAAGTGTTTATTCTTCTTCATAGTGTCCTTTAACTAACTATATGTTCTAAATCCATACACTGGGAATATTCAGAAGCACTAGACATAGAAGTGGAAGGATGAACGAAAATAGATTTCTTTTGGGGTGACACTTAAGGATATTGGAATAAGTCCTGGATGCAAATTTAACATCATAAAACTGCTTTAAATATAGCGTTTCATTGGGATAAATGTAGTTTTACAGTAGATTAAATGTACGTATGAAATTATTGTGATTGGCACTTCAGGGACGGTGATTATGTAGACTCTAAACTCCAGGAAACATCTGGGTTCTGAAATAGACATGATTAAATTTTGTATTTCTGACCCTGCTAAGTTCCCCTCTGTGTGATGTGCCAAAGTGCTCAGAAAAGGAACGCTGTAACAGAATTGTAAATATGACGCTGGCACCAAAATTTCTCATTTGATCCATTATATCTCATTGGCCTTGGACCACACTCATTCTGAATCTTGATGCACTGTCTCCTCTTCTGCTTAGGTAGTCCTACTTGGTATATCAATTAAATTGTCTTTTTTGCAGTCTTTCAGCTTTGTCCTCAACTCCTCAAAGTTAAATGATGTGTGATTCTTTCAGTCCTGAGTATCCACTGTTAAACTGAGAGTAAATACAACTTTATGTGGAACCACCGTCAGCTGTCACAGGGTTCTGTGTCACAGCCCAACACTTATGTAGTTTTCAGATAAAATACCATTAATTATACGGAAGTCAAATACTAATATGTACTTAACAATGACCTTGGAGGGTGTGTAAAACATTTTTTTTAAAGAAATATACTTTGAATGGCATCTTCTCTCTGTTTTGGCCTCCCTATAATCTTTTCTCTGCTGACTCAATTCGTCTACTTCACTTAAACCTGTATCCCAACTTTGATCTTTTAATAGCTGGGTATCTATAAATATCCTTTAACACAAAGGATATTTCATAAAGAATTTTGAACAGGGCTCACAGGTGTAAGACCTATATAGTTACACTGGGATTCACACTCAGACTTGGCATGATGTTCTGCTGTCTGTCTTGAAATTCTTAAAAGTTTTGAACAGTTTCATTTTTCACTGGGCTTAACAAATTATGTAGCCAGCTTGCTTTTGAAATTTGGCAAAGACAGTAAGAAATCTGGTCATAGGTGATTTGAGATATTAATTAAGGAGATAAGAACTCCCAAGATAAAGGGAAAGCTTTAATTCAATAAATATTTATTAAGTGTGTACAATTTGGCAGGCACCGTTCTAGATAGCAGGGATATGGTAGTCAAGCAAACAGACAAAATCTTTGCAATATGGAGCTTGTCTACCAGATAGGAGAGACAAATACTAAGCAAATTGTCTACTGCATAATATTCCATTTGATAACAATTGTGGAGAAATAAAGTATTATAAGAGGAACAAAGAAATAGAGACAGACACAACCCATCAGGACAGAGATGGGATAGAATTTTAGCATCAAACTACTTTTCTGCTAAAATTATCTCTGTCTTAGGTCAAACTCTCTCTACTATCCAATCCTTTAATATGAAAGGAAATAATTAGTCTTTCATTTAGGTAAGAAAATGGAGTTGGTGAGAGATTTTTCTTATATATTTATTGAAACTGAATTTGTAGTTGATTAAAATCTGTCTTTGGCTCAAAACAAATTCTAGAGGCAGGTGTGTCTATGACCAATTCGTTACTCTTCTGCCAGATAAACTATTTCTGTCCTAAGAGAAAGACAGAGTGGAGATAGGTCTTGGTATTTGTAACAAGAACTTGTCACCCTTGCAAATATATTCAAAGATTTGTAAGATGGTCATATATCCAAGATGATCAATTTTCAAGCCATTTGTAATTAAAAAAAAATAATAAGGACCAGAAAATTAACCTTATGATATTACATACTCTATGATTCAAATGTTATATTTATTTAAGAGTATATGCTATTTTTACTTTCAAAGACACAATATATATGTGCTATTTTAATGTAAAAATCATAAAATTGGGCCTTAGTGGAAGAACACAGCTGTCAATGCTTTATTCATGATACCTTCTAATTATCAAAGCATCCTTAGTACCATGATACAAAATAAATGGAATTTTACACTTTCTCACGAATTTATACAAATAATATATTTCTATCATGCTATAAGGGTTCATCACATAGACTCGGGAAATTGAATTAACCAGTAAATTTATGTCTTAAGTGAGTAGGCTGGCTAATAAATGCGTGGCTCCTCATAAGATCGTACTGCTTTATGGACATCAAAAACTTGTGTTTATCTAACCTTAGCACCTTAAAATTTATAGAAAATATTAAATTGAATAGAAATGTATATCACCAATCATTGGCAAAATTACATAAAGTTAAAAATCTGTTTATATTATCAGCGGTCATCAAAGTAGTCACAAATAGTAACAGTCTTCATCAAACACTATTGCTTTTGGCTGGCTATTCTGCTAGTGCCATAGTATATTAAACAGATACAATCACCTCATTTCTGCGTTTAATTTTATAGATTTTTCCTTGGTCATATTCCATTTCCTGTTTTGCGTTGTCTTAAAAAAGTAATTGTTCGAACTCTAGTACTCTTTACATATTGGAACATCTTTTCAATAGGATTTGATGCGAAGTACATCAATTTGCATCTTTATTCATTCTGGTTATGCTTCTGTTAGCCACATAGTTTCTACTTTTCTACCATCTGTTCCAGTAACTTCGGGGGGTATGGGGGGTAATGGTTAATGATAAACATGTAGGAATAACTCTTCAAGATATTCTGTCACTTTGATGGGCTCAGTGTTGCTGACATAATCATCTAGCTATTGAAATTTAAATTTAAAATCTAAGTGATAGTGGCAGAATCTGCAAAAGCCAGAGGAAATATTTTGGGTTGGAATTGAATTGCAGACATCATTCAAAATCTCCTTGCTCTTTATTTTAATTTTCTTTGAGTCCAGTTGTAGAATCTAATAGACTAAAATTGGGGCTATTTTCTTAGAAAGGTGGGTAGTACTAATGCATTTGTAGGTCATGCATCATTTTCAGAATGTCTGAGTAACTTCTGTACGTGTGTAGCACTTTATGTGGAAGAAATCAGAACACACTGTATGTGTTGTTTACACTGCAGTCTTCAAGTATCTCGGCCACCTAAACTAATAAAAATGTTAGGTAAGTTTATAAGCATTATGAATGTAGAATACTTTTCGTTAAAAATCAATAGTATCTAGTTTAAAAAAATATTACAGAGTAAATCAAGTAAGGTTTTAAATTTATGGTATTAATAACACCAATTTAAAGTTAGGAAAATGAATGTTAAAATAATGTTAACATTCTTTCTTTGTATTTTTAGTCTATTTTAAAACTACATTGGCAAACAAAAAGCCCAACAAATAAGATAGGTGGAGGAAAATAATAAAATATGTATAACATATATAAAAATTACTGAAAATATAAATTTTTCCTTTCTATGACTTAGGTAAGTAACATGCATACTTCTTATTCAGAAGAATAGTTAGGAATGGTGATCTTAGGTTGTAACTCAGGGGTCACTGGTCTTTCCACAGCTCTCATTGGCAAAGTGCCTCTTCTACAGTAAGGACCCCATTATAGCTTTTCATCAAAATGCAGACTCTTCAGAAAATCTTTGCAGTGAATCGTGTACCTGCACTTCCTCAAACTATTTTGGAACCCTACAAATGCACATTGAAAAACTCATCAGTCTGCCTTAAAACCAACAAGCAAACAAGTCACAATAACGACACAACAAAAACTTCCAGGGTCAAAATGTCTAGAACAGAGCAACTGATGAAGAGTCTGAGTGCTTCTGTGTAGTCTCATACCAAGTGCCTACTCAGTGCCAAGCCCTGTCTTGGGGGTCTGGGTGTCACGGTAACACAACAGACATGTCTTCTCTCATCCCACTGTACTCATCAGACAGTGGAGATGAGTATTTCTGGCAGAGAGAGAGGGACAGCATATTTAAAGATCTAAACGAGATAATCACGGGGCCATCAGAAACTGAAATTGTACTTACTGGATTGTAGATGGTCAAGGATGCTAGCTTAAGAGGCGAGGTTGGAAAAGGGAGAAAGGACCAGACCACGATGGCAGTTGTAAGTCAGGTTTAGGAGTACAGTCTTTCTCCTAAAAGGAAATGGAAGCCATTGAAAGGTCTCAAACAGAGAAGTGCCATCATCAGGTAGATATTTCCCATATTAGGCAACTGGGTAGACATCAGTACAATTTACTGATAAAGGGTTCACTGGAGAGGATGTAGGTTTGGAAGATGATGAGTTTAGATGTCCAAGTATGAACATGTGATGTGTCTGGAAGATAATCATACATAGGAATGAGGCAGTTGCACACATATCTTTAGTGAGCAAGAGATCGGTGTGATTTGAGACAGCTTTGTAGCATTGTAGAAATAAGTAGTAAAAAATGCTATCAAAAGGTTACTTATATGCAAATATAAAATAGCATCAGTGAATTTAAGGTAAACAAGTAAAATGACATAAGATTTCAGATTCAGGAAAATTATGGGTGCCGACAACTCATAGCAGTCACGTAAGGGAAAAGAAAGGAGATGGTGAGTTTAATAGGCTATTTCAAGAAATTTATCTGTCATGGAAAAGAGAAGCAGCTCTATGATGTTTGGGTTAATGGATGGTTTCTTGAAGAGAAAAAAGTTTTAATGTTTGAATAATAGAAAATGGCCAGGAGCAAAGTGATCTCTTTTTCTGTTTTTCTTTCTCTTTGCTTTTTTTTTTTTTTTTTTTTTTTTTGTCTAAATGTTACAGTCTTGAAGATAACCTGTAAGGAATGAGCCAATTTTGTGTACATATGTGTTAGAAAAATAGTTGAGATTTTGTTCTCATTCTATTTCGATAGTTGGGGGGAGAGTGGGGTAGAGAGAGAGAGAGAGAGAGCATGAGAGAGATATCACCTGATCAGATGCAAAAATATTTTCCAAAGAAAAATGGAGCAGAATCTTAATTTCAGGACACTTTGGGGAGAAGTAACGAACTGTACCTTGAGATTCTTTTTTTAAAATCTTTTTCTTTTCTTTTCTTTTTATTTTTTTTTTAGAGAGACCACCCTTAGTTGACCTCACAGATTGCAAGGACCTTGTCAGCTTACAATCTCTTATTATTTTATTTTTTATGCCAATAGCACCTGGCCTCCCTAGGCGGTCTCCCATCCAAGTACTAACCTGTCCCAACCCTGCTTAGCTTCCGAGTTCAGACAGGATCCGGCTTGTTCAATGAGGCATGGCAATAGACTTGAGATTTTAAATAGCAGGATAACCTGGCCTTTGGCAACTTTTTGTTTCTGACTTTCTAGAATATGCCTGCATGTACTGTTTATACTGTCTCTGATTGCTCCGTTTCTGCTAGGCCAGTGCAGTCAACTCATTCCTACTACTCGGTCCTTAAGTTCTGCCTCTGTTTCTTCAGGAAGCAAAGCCCATTGATCCCAGAAATGGTTCCTTTGTCATGGCTGTGGGAGCACAAAAAGAGAAAATGAAAAGAAGAGGATCAGAGAGGGGATGGCTTATGCTATTCTAGGTCAGAAATTGAAATTAGTAAGTCTTGTGATGTGGCTATATACCATTCCTCCCCTTCTTCCCCCCCCCAAAAAAAAAAAAAACCTAGATAGGAAAACATAAAAATTTTAGGTTTGAAGCAAATTAATATAAGGAATGAGTGTCTTTTTTTCAAGAAGGATCAAAAAGGCTCTTAATTCATTCTCTTCACAGGGAAATTTATTGGGTTTCTAACTTATTTAAATAAGAAGTGTTGGCATAAATAGTTAAACACATGTAACCAGTTTGGTTCAAAGCATCAGGACTTTTATAACAGCACCAAAGAGCCTCAGTCTATAACCTATTAAAAATGCTTTGGAAGTGTAAATTAAAGATGACAACATGGAATGGTCCCGTTAAAACTCCTTTTAATTATAAAACTGCGTAAGACCCTACAAAGTATAAGAACTTTATGAAAAATACTAAAATTTTTCTAAAGAATGGAACTTTGAGTTTATGTACTAATAATGGTTGACAAACTTTTTTTTTTAAAGAAGCAAATAGTAAATGTCACCATTGGGGCCGATCAGAGTTCAGTGTCACCCCAACACAGAGGTAGAGGGTTGGGATGTGGGCGGGGGAGGGTTAGCTATAGCACAGAAGTGTAGTTAGCATTTTTCCCTTGGTTCTTCCTCAAGTGATGCAACGAAGAATCACAGGTCATTGAAATTTAGATGAGATTTATTAAGAGTATCTTTTAGACAAATGATGCCCCAAGAAAGCCTATAAAGACGAAGCATGCTCCCAAATAGTACATGGTCCCAGCGCTGTAACCAACACGAAAAGGCCACAGTTCCAGCTAGCCTTCAAGTGAATATCTTTAAAAGCAGCTCAAGTATGTAAGGATCAAGTTTTCACACTTTAATACTTCTTCCCCAAGTGAAAAGAACAATTGATAACAAGTTGAAACTGAAGAAGATAGAAGGAAGAAATGATGCAGTCAGCACAGAAATGCAATATAAATTTGTACAGGCAAATCTGAAACACGCTTAATTACATTTCAGTTTAATGTATTCGTCACCAACCATATATTGAGTATCTACTATGAATCTGGCACTGCAGCTATACGGATAAATATTTCATCCTTGCCTTGGAAAAGCTTTCAGCCAAGAAAGGGAGAAAACTTCAGAGAAGACTGTGATATTTGCTGCAACAGTGTAAGCACAGGAAGTAACAAGAGTACAGGGGGAAAAAAGATGAAGAAAAAAACCCACCTTATTCTCCCAGGAAAAATTTCCTACAAGACAGAAGACCCTGGCCCCTCACTGATTAGACAGGACATGCCTCCTTTATTCCTATGGGAGAGGAAAATGGGGGAAGAACATCCAGGCCTGCTACTTCTGCAAAAAAATCTCTTGAAAGAAATGGGAAAGCAAGAAATTAGATGTTTTTAACATCTCTTTCCTAGGATGATTAAATTAGAGTAGACTTAGGTCCCTTGTCTTCTGGGTATATAGGACAATCACTTTTTAAGTTACCAAGGCCGACCCTGAAATGAGGGCGATGGAGTAGAGCCAGAGCCTCAGTAAATGCTGCTGCCTGTTTGCTGTTTACCAGTTCAACCCTGTCAGTGCGTTCACCTTTATTTATTTACTTATTTATTTATCTTTTAAGCCCGAGTGTTTTCTTAACTGATATTCAGAGTGATCGAAACAAATGTCCTGAAAGATCCTTGCACATTTTTATGTTAAAATATGTCAGGTTATTTGTTTCTGATACTTATTTATATCATAATTGTTTAACAAGCCCTGCATATATGATTGCATGCTAGTGTTCTCAGGAAGCATGCACAGTGAGACTGATTAACTGATTTCAGTTCTTATATCATTGTGTTCTCTTCGCATTGAAATATTGCTTGTGTTGGTCACTGGCTGAGGCAATCTGCCTAAGTGGGCCACTAATCTGGTGCGACAAATGAAAGAGACACACAATGGGCTATGTCATTCTAGGGTGAAACTATTATAAATTTTAAGCAATTGATATTCTCAGAACAATATTGTACACAGCTCTAGTTATTACAATTACTTTGGGGGAATCGCTGGATGTTTCTCCAATATTCTAGCGAGTTTTAAAATTAGTGGACACTTTTGGTAACTGGTATTTTACTCACAAATGATAATCTGAGTTTAGCTTCTTTGATGCAAAATGGTCTTAACCATAAAGCTATTTTATTTTATTGTGGAAAGTTTCCCATTTTTAAAAACAACATGACTGTTTTCCTCTAAGTATATAAACCTTTATACCTTTAGATCATGTCAAAGTCACTTACCTGAAAAACCTGCCAGTAAGGGGCACCCGTTTTGTTGACCCCAGCTTCTGTTGTCTCTACTTAACCTCATGTCTAGTGAGATTTCCAAAAAACCACCAATATTATTCTTTCAATTGCCATTGCTCATACACTTTTATACTCACTCCAATTTACCAGAAAAATGAACCTTTTGAGATTTGTGGGAAACTGAAATAATTATATAGTTGAAAGTTGAGGGAAACTCTGAGCTTATACAAAGTTATATACTAATCGCTTCCTGGCTTGCATCTTAGGGATCTGATGAAATTTAGCCCAGACTTTGAAATATCACTCTTAGCAAGAGATTATGCTATACTGCTATTTATTTCTGGTCTTGCATTCATTCCTCCAGCATATCACATGTGTCCTACCTAAATCTTCTTAGAAAATTGGCTCATTCTCCACTTCACCTGTTTTCGTAGGTTCTGAGTGATTTGGCAGTTGAAAAGACACAAACATGACAGTTCTTACAGTTAAACTTTACTCTTCAGCATAGATGGATTTGCAGAAAACAACTTTACACATGATATTCTGGTTAACCCTGAAGCTTCAACATTTAAAACATTTAGGAAGCATTAATTCTTTCTTGTGTCTCCAAATATAAAATAACATCACAGCAGGGCATAATAAGTTTCCACGGCTGTGTAGGATTCTTAATGTAGCAGTGATCAGATGACATGAAACACCCTAACAGTGAGAATTCTAATAAAAATAATGAGGCATATTAACACACTTTCCGTTTTTTTTTTTTTTCCAGGCACTGTGTTAAGTGCCTGGAAAACATACATTATATTCTAATCTTTTCAACAAACTCTGCACACTTGCGATCATTATCCACTTTTTAAGCATGAGGAGTTGGAGACTCATGTAAGTCATTTGCTAAAGGCCACATACTGGGTAAGAGAAAGGACCACTGCTCAAATCAAGTTTAGTTTCTCTTTAAAATGTGTGCCTTTTAGATTGCAGCACCAAGTTCAGCTTTAAAATATTAATCCCAATTAAAAATTTTCTGTCACAAAATATATAATGGGTAAAAATAGATATCTCATGGAAAATTGTCTTGTTTTAAGAAGGAATGGTGGGGATATCAGAACCCAAAGAAGGTAATATAGATATTCGGTAAGTATATTATACTCCTTAGTTCAAGGTTGGCAGGCAGACACTGCCCACCAATTAACCTCAAATTTTTTCTCTAGGCAATAAACTAGAACCACAGTATTTCTCACATGTAGGATAGTTTCTTTTATTTTCTTTTCTAATTTTTAAAACAAAACATTTTAGCTATTAAAAAGCATTTTCTATTGTGCAATAATTGCCAATATTATAATAATATTGGCTGTGCATAATAAAATCCAAATGGCTCAAGATTATCTGTAGGGATCCATTTGAATATGTATGACTGGTAGATATATTCTGGATGGGATTTAGTTGGTGTGGGTATCAAAGGACTTCAAAATAAAATTAGCTTACCATTCTTATTCAGCGGAGCTTAATCAGCCTTACAAGTTAAAGAAGACTTTTGTCACAAAGGCTTTTTTATGACAAAGCCAAATTAAAGTCCAGGTGGATCTTGATAGAGGGAAAGAAAGCTCAGTCTCTGGTAGGTCTGTTGATAATTAACATCTGACATAGAAAACCATTGGGAATGACTTGGAATGCCTTAATTGGTCTACCTTAGTTACCTGTAGGCTTTTCTATTGAGGGGATGATTTAAATCTCTTCTTGTCTCAGCATGTCTCAGATTTCTGAGGCCACCTTTACCATGTGAGGCCCTAAGGAAAAAAATGAATTCTAATTCAGCTTTCATCTTACTTCTTGGAGAACCTAAGTTTTTCTATAATATTAAATGCAAAGCTGATTAAGAAGGAAGAAATCAATCACAAAATAAAGGAGAATAAGTATGAATAGATCCTATTGTGCACTAATAGACGTGACCTACTTTTATGTAAAATGTATCAAGTGGATATAGATTTTAATTAAAAGAGTGATAAAGGAGGAGGTCACAAAATCACTGGAGAGATAAGTAGAGATACACAGAATCGGTATAAAGCCATATATTTGCTGCAGCCTATCAATGTTTGTTACTCTTGCAGTAAAATGAGACATAAAATTTCTGAATGTTAATTGTGTCACTTACATATTTTTATTGTTGCCTACTTTGAATGAAACCCATGGGAGGGTGGTTATGAAAAATAATGATATCCATTAAGAGTGCGGATCTAATTGAAGGCATTATCAAGTGTGGTAACACTTGCAGCTGGACCACCATGGAAATAGAAATAAATATGCAGATGGCCGAAGCTAGTCTGCCCATCAATGGACCATTAAGGCACATTACCCCAGCTGTCAGAATCTTTTCTATTTATATTGAGTATTCATCTTTGCTAAGTGGTAGATAGGCAAATTAATCTGCTTAATTTTAAGACTCTATTTTTATAAATTTAGAAAGGGGAAAGTTTGTTCTCTGGAAAGTTCTTGATTTGTTTGGTCTCTCTTTTATTACATATCATACTATCCTAATTTTAGACTATTATTATGTTATGCTATAATATCACATTACTAATTGAACACGATAATAGTTGCTTTATGTTAACATGTATGTACACGTAGATCTTTTTTTATAAATTTATTTCACACAAACACAATTATTATGAAGAGTGTAGTTCTTAATTTGGTTTTGGGCTGTGTAGTTATAGATAACATGGTTCAGAAAAAAATTGTTAAATCTCTGCATGGAGAGAAAAATGGGCAGCAACACATTTTGCTTTGTTACTTTCACTACACACACATGTGCACGTGTGCACACACACATGCACACTTTAATAGGAGTTTCGGTGTTTCTATTATGCAGAGATAGAAGTGCCAGAATGAGTAGAAAGTGGAGTCCTGCTGTCATTGAGAGCCCTTGAATCTCTAATTCTGAATGAGTTCTATCTGAGGATTGCCAGCAAACATAAAGGAAAATTCTTGTCAATCTATTACTTAATTAGGTGCATTTCATTCTATTTGTAATCTCTGGAGAAAAGCCCTCTCAAACAGTGGACCCATAACATTTATAATGAAGACAGAACACTTCAAGCTTTGCTTTTATTTACAGTGGGCAGAACTATTATTTTAAGATTCACTTAACATGTGACATTAATACAAAACATATGCATTAAAGTCTGTAAGATGAATATATAAGAGTTTGTTTTTGGAAAAGTTTTCTTTTAATTCTTCTCATTCCTTAGTAATTGGTTCCATTTCTATGTAGGAAGAAATTATTTTGTTGCGTTACATTTGTGAATATAATAAAGTACAGTGACGTTCCACCAAAATGTTATTTTGATGTTAGTAAGAATCAAATTTGTGATATAAAATGTGAGAATATGTTTCTGAGTTACCTCAAACCCAGATTCATCTTCAAATAATGAAATGGCTATGAAACAGAAACATGAATAGCGTGGTAAACCAGAAAAAGAAAAGTCATATATACAAGCCAAAAGCATAAGGACATTTCTGCCAGCAAAGTAGAGGTAAAAACAGGAAAAATGTGGCATGGAACCTGCCTGCCACAAATCACTTGTGAATTGATCATTGAACTTGTGATTTGAAGGGGTAAGGACTAGATTGTGTCAGGGAAAATCAGTGGCCTTTCCAGCAGTGTTTCTTTGAGTTTAATGCCTGGTATATGAGCCAAGCAAAGTGGCCGTAAACTGACCCTGCTGCTTTTCAGGTAGTGCATTCATGCCAGGTGATGAAGAGTTGGCTTCAACTAGAGTCCAGATGCTTCCACACAAACAAGGAAAACCACCCATCCCCTTCTTTCCATCTTTTTTTAGTATCTTGCCTGTTGTCAAATCTCTCTAACAACCAAATAGGCTATAGGAACTCTACTGTTTTCTTTTTTATGGCTGAGTAATATTCCATTGTATATATACAACACCTCTTCTTTATCCATTCATCCATTGATGGACACCAATGATGCCTCCATGTCTTAGGGGTTGTACATACTGCTACAAGGAACATATGGGTTCATTCGTCCCTTCAAAGTACTGTTTTGGGTTTCTTCAGATAAATACCCAGAAATGGGATAACTGGGTTTTTTCTCTTTTGTTATAACTTTTGTTTTAAAGTTTGTTTTGTCTGCTCTAAGTACTGCTATCCCAGGTTTTCTTTATTTCCATTTTCTTGAAACATCTATTTTCATCCTTTTCAGTCTGTGTGTATCTTTTGATCTGAAGTAGAAATATTTCTTTTGTAATGTAAGCATTCACTGTATACTAAGTTAAATTGATCATGGTGATGATAACTGACAATAACAATCATTAATTGCCAAAGTGCTTTATGTCTATAAACTCATTTAACATTCACAAGTTATTAACCCTATTAAACCTTTTTAAAGGAGTACCAATTGTTATCAGCAATTATCAGCATTTTGCAGAGGGAGAAATTGAAGTACAGGATGAAAGATAAAGCCCAGATTCAAACCCATAGATCTTCTCTCTGACCCTTTCACTCCAACCACTTCTAACAGATTTTGTTGATGAAAAGAGGTCCACATCTTATTAAAGTAACTGCACTTCAAGAGTAAAACAAACAAAAGCTACATTTACTCATGCAGAAATATAAAAAACAAAACACTACAAAACAATAACTCAGTGCCTAACAAGATAGGTATGAGAGTTGTCAAAGACACAAATAGGAGACAAAAGCAGTGAAGCCATTTCTAAAGAGTTTTGAGTAAAACAGATTGTGATCATATTATTATATCTGATCATAGAAAATCTCAAATTTATTTCTTTCAAATAAAGGGTAATTCAAAGACATTTGAATCCAATAGTGAGATAAATCAAACTAAGTTATTTGGTAATATAGAATCTTTTATTTTTTAAAGAACCATTAGTAGAAAAAATATAAAAACTATTAATAGATTCATAAATTGTAATGTATATGTCAAAAATGTGGGACACAGATAATTTAGAATACATTTTTTTCCAGAAGAATTGCAATTAATTTATATTAAAGTCCTGTCTGGCAGATGCAGTTTTATTCCCACCCACAGCCTCTTGAATGTGATCTATACTTAGAGACTTGCTTCCAAAAAATGTGGTAGGGAGTGGAAAAAATATGTGATATTTTACAGTGGAAGAACCAGACAAACACTACCTTAGGATTAACTTTATCAGAGTGAGAAGTCTCGTTGACAGCACGTGCTGGTGATATGACATTATAAGAAGGAAACTTCATCTCTGTGGTAGTCTTCCCCCAGCCCATGTCTCTTAAGACCATGAGGATGATATCAGATAAACCTGAATGGAGGAACATTTTACACAATACCTGATCAATATTCAAAAGTGTCATGGTCATCATAAATAAGAAAAGTCTCAGAAACTGTCACAAACCAGAGGCAACTAAAGAGACATGACAGTGAAATGCAACGTGGTGTCCTGGATGGGCTCTTGAAACAGAAGCAGGACTTTAGTGGAAAAACTAATGAAATATGAATAAAATATGCAGTGAAGTTAATAGTAATGCACCGGTGTGGTATTGTTTGTGAAAAATGTAACTTGGTAAGGTAGGATGCTAATAGTAAGAGACCACTGGATGAGGAGGTATATTGGAACTTTCTGTACTATCTTTCAACTTGTTTAATGTAAAATTATTCCAAAATAGGTTATTGAAAAGGCATGAGCTGAAAAAAAGCTGCTAGTGAACATATCTTAGACTATTTCCGAATTCCTAGCAGGAAAAAACAATTCAATGACTATTTACAGTGAACAAGACAAAATACAAAGTACTAAAAATAAAATGAATAAACAATTTGGTGGATAAATCTTCATAACTTAAATATGATTAAAATTAATATATTTTTTCCAAGGAGTAGAACTGGCAAAGAAAATAATTTTGTAATGAAAAATTACTATGTTATGGTATATAGATGTATAAAAAGCTGAGAAAAATATTTCTCTGATTTGTGAAATCGCATCTGATAAATGAATATTTTCTTGGTAAACTAAAGGTATAACATCAGCATAAACCTAGAGTAAAATAATTTTCTTAAATATTATAATAAGCATCCCTTTTAAAATTTTGTAATTTACCATATCATTATCATGGAGGATTCTAGGCAATGTGATGTGAAAAATTAAAATGTTAAAAAGTACTTAATTAAAACAAGAAAATAATTTAAAAATTAATATCTGTCTTTTCAAAAAGAAAGATTATTCTAAGAAAAAAATTTAAAGAGAAAAATTATAAAGGATATCTGAGATGTAATTGACCTTAATAATAATTGTTAAAAGCAAAACTAATTTAAATTAATATTATCAGCTGAGAGGTTTTTAATGTATTTTCAATATAGTTCTTTCATAATTGATAAAAATAAAAGTTAGAAATTTAAAAAGGCAGCTTGCTGAATTTTTGCTTAATAACTTTAACAGTAAAATACTTTTACTTTCTGCCAAGGTGTTTGCTGGAAAAATGAATTAATATTCTTTTACTTAATTTTCTTATACATCATTTTAGAAAATGTAGACAAGTAAATTCATAGAAAGTATTTAATTTCATATTAACTGAAATATAATATATGTATCTAATCACATGTAGCAGCCAGACATGAATAAATTGTCTAAGAAAGAAGGAAAATTGCTACATAAAAATGTCATTATGTAGGAATTTTATTGGAACTATACCCAGAACCTACAAATAACATTTCCTTCACTCAACAGTCCTTCCTCCCTCCCTTCTTTCATTGTTTTTTCTTTCTTCCATCTTCTTTTTCTTTCTCACTCACCCATGTGATAGATGATATAATTATATACAGTAAGGCAAAATATCTTCAAAAGGTCACCATCCAACTATAAACAAATACTTCATTTTATAATGAGTCAAATTATAATGGAAATGCCTACAAACTACTACAGAAAAAACAGATATTGGGTATTGGAAAATAGGCGTCAGGCAGACAATGAGGGTGTTGAGAATGTACCTATAAAGAGGGACCCACGTGAGAAATTTACCAGAGACGTGACATTGCAGAAAGAATTTCATGTCCTGTGTGAAGTCTGCTGTGGTATGGGGGCTGGGGAAGCAATGACTACTGGGAAAGAGGGAGTAAGTGAGTGGAAAATATTGTTTTACTTTGCTTTTATTAATAATAAGGACCCATTGAAAAATTTGTGTTTTAGATTTAATGTGAAGAACAATTGCAAAAAAAAAAACTAGAAATAGTGACAAGTTAGAAGGCCAGAATCCATGCGAAAGGAAATGAGATCCTAGTAAAAGGAAAGAGAGGAAAAACTTAAGAGATCTTTTTGAAGTTATAATTAGAATGATATATAACATGTATTTGATGGCTATAGATATACAGATTATATATCTATATAGATGAGAGCAAAGAAACTTCTAATTTAAACTTCTGGAAGGAAGTCTTCGTTTCACATGGAAGTTAGGGTTGCTATGAGAGAGCCTCTCCAAAATGATCCTTGATCTTTAGGGTCTTTCATCACACTTAATAGTTCACATTGAGTCCAATAGAAATAGAGAAAACCAAGCTGACCATCCCTATGAACTCTTATAAATCAAGGAGAAAGCCAAGAAACCTTGCTGGAAAGGAACCATAGCTGTCTAAATCACTGTTACATTCTCAGTATCTAGCACAGAATATTTTAGGCAAAAGAAAGAATGAATGAATGAGTGAGTGAGTGAATGAATGAGTGAATGAGTGAATGAATGAATGAAATCACCTAAGATGAGCAGATCACCTAAGAAAAAGAAAAATTAGAAAAGGAAAATTAAAAATGTAATTAAAAAATTTAAAGAAGGAAAATTCTTGTGACTAATCTTCTGACAGGCTGCAGAAAACGAGGCAATGAATTATTTGCAATGACATTTCTGTCCTGATATAGAAAAACAAAAGTAGAACAGGACAGAGTAGACCATAGTGTAAAACTTGGAAGGCAATGCCAGTAATAAATATTATTATCTCCAGTCTGGCCCATTTGGAGGACAGAGTCTTCACTAGGCTCCTGGAAAAGCAAAGGTACTGAATACCTAACGTAGAGTGTCAGTGATCTAGTTTAATGAATTTTATTTTTAAATGCAGCTTCTGGACACTGAAATGACCAAATTCTGACACTTACAAAAGGTAAATTATAAATACACAAGCTGGGAGAGTTAATAACAATATCATGACCACTAGAAATTAATGGCACTTTCCTATACCACAAGAATTAATGTGTTTCTTCTTATGAGATAGTTATTTAATTTTGAAAATGATATTCCTTTAAAAAATTGTAATGTTTATGTGTGTTTTTCTTAATGTGTTCCAGTGGTAAATGTTGTACAAAGTATAGTTTTCAAGTTAAAGTGATAAGGAGGGAGAGATATCTTGATTTGTTGCTATTCTAAAGGAAAAAAATACAATAATGAAATTTTTAATGAGATGAAAGGCATAGGTGACTTTTTGTCCTTTCGATGTAAAGAGATACCTTGAGAAAATCATCTTCTTTTGTACTGTATATAAAAACGAAGGGGAAAATGTGGACTCCCAAGGAAATAAATTGGGTTATTATGTTAGCAGGGGATTCTGAAAAGGGAAATGAAAGAAATGTGAAATACCATATTCAGATATCTGTTTGCATCACAGTTTAAGAATGAGAGAAGACAATGCAGTGATTTTAATTCTAAGCTAACTGGGATGTGATTCAAATAAACACAACAGTTGGGATAGGTGTACAATAAGTGGGTAATAATCTAAATGTGCTTGCCTGTGATGCTTATCAGATCCTTCTTCACCTACTTTGTTGATACAGCAACCCTCACTGTGTGCCAAATTCTGATCTTAAATGTTGGGAATAGTGTGATAAAGGAAACACACCAACTTTCTGCCCACCTGGAGCTTACAGGCCTGATGTGGACAGTTGACATCTAAGGAATAAGTTCCTGTTTAGGTGCTATAGAGGGTCTCCTGAGCACTCTCATATGAAATCACTGGCTCAGTCCTTTTCGTTAGCAAATAACCTCAATTCTTCTACAGAGCATTTGCCATTCTGGATTAAGATTCATCTGTTGCAACATTTGTCTTTGCACATTCTAGGTACTTCAAAACTCCAAGTCTCGATGAAAACAAGAATAAAATCTTGAGCATATTCTGAATTCCTTATGGAAATGGGTTAGTGCACTGCCTGGATTTGGAATCATATTAAGAACCTAACATTTCACAACAGAATGTCAGTTCAGCTGCCTGAGTGTCTGAAATGTAAAACATACGGATCGTTTTATCAACAGCACAAAATATTGGCATTTCATCCACTCATTAAAAATGTCAATCATAAATTAACCGTGATGCCAAAAACTTGTTTGAGACAGCTGATATTTGAGAGATGGGATCTAAAAGTTATATGAAGCATCCGTTTCTCTAGTCAGGCAATCAAGAAAGCAAAGCTCAGATTTTCATTTAGTTTTCCAAATTTCGCGACTTGAACGAACATAGAATTTGCTCTTTCTCTTATGCCTTTATGCCAGTGCTTCCAGAGAATAAAATTTAATAGTTTAATGATTGCATTCATCTAGTCATACATATTTAAAGATTTATTGCTAACCGTTATGCCAAATTAAATATAAAGGACATATGAGAAAATAAACTTACTTTTATTCATAACACAAAAAAGTGTTGTAATCAAGAGCCTTAGCTCTTTACTCAAGCCAACCTGAGTTTAAATCCCTGTCTTACTAACAAGCTATATCTTCTTTGGCAAATTTTATTTATTTTCCAAACAGCCATGCTTTATTTGTGAAATAGGAATGAGTAACATGTGCCTGTTTCATAGAGAACTCATAATAGTAAAAAAATATGTTGTACTTGGTACCTGGTAAGTAGCTATTATGATCGTAGTCATTAAGTTCTGATTATCGTATAAGAACACATTTTGAAATAATTGTAGACCAATGTGTAGTTTTAAGAAATAAGTCAGAGCAGCTCTGTATGAATTTCAACAACTTTTTCCTAGTCTCAGTACCTTGCATTAACTCTAGTATAATAGCATACACATGAGATAGACGTGATAGATACATCACAGGCCTTATTCACATTTCGGCTGCTTTTTGTACACTGAATTGTGTGTATCTGCAGTGTGTGTGTGTGTGTGTGTGTGTGTGTGTGTACTAGTCCTATGCAATTTCATCATAGATTTGTATGGCCATGACCACATTCAAGATACAGGGCGGTCCCGAGATAAGGATTTCTCATGATGTACCCTTTTACTGAAATACGTTTAGTGGTTCCAGATTTAGGCTATTAGAAAGCTGCAGTGAATATTTGTATACAGGTTTTTGGTTGAACATAAGTTTTATTTCTCTGGAATAAATGCCCAAGAGTACAACTGCTTGGTCATATGGTAAGCAAATGCTTAGTTTTTTTTAAAGAAACTGTCATACTATTTCCAGAATAGATGTCCTATTTTATATTCCCACTAGTAATGTATGAGGAATATAACTCCTTCACATCCTTGATGGCAGATGATATAATGTTAAAGTCATTTTAGAAATTCTTATTAGTATGCAGTTAAATATTTTTGTGGTTTTAATTTTCATTTCCCTTATGATTGCCAATACTGAATATATTTTCATGAGCTTATCTGATATCTGTATACCCGCTTATGTGAGGTGACTCCTTTGTCTTCTGCCTTTTTTCTAAGTGGATCATCTGTTTTCTTCACTGTTGCCTAGAGAGCTCTTTGCATATTCTGGATATAAGTCTTACCTTAGATATGTGGCCTGAAACTAAAGTTTATAGAATCTTTCACAGAGAAAAGCTCTTTTAATTTTGATAAGGTACATTTATCAAATTTTCTTTTTATATCAGATTGTGCTTGTGGTAACAGGTCTAAAAACTTCACATCTGCCCTAGGTCCCAAAGAATTTCTTTTATGTATTTTGCTAAAAGTTTTACAGTTCTGTGTTTTGCATATAAGTCCATAATCTATTTTGAGTTTATTTTTGTCTTAAGGTGGGATACTTATGTAGAGATTTCTCCCTCCCTTCCTCCTTCCTTTCCTGCCTCTGAATGTCCAATTGCTTCAACACCATTCATTAAAAATTATTGTACCTCTTCCATGGAGCCGCTTTGTCATTTTTGTCACTCTTGGTTAGGCGCCTATTTGTGGGTCTGTATTTCAGGTATCCATTCTGTTTTATTGATTATGATGTCACCAAACAAGTGTAAGCCCGAACACTGTATATGTAAGATCTAACAGCAGAAGAGAGTGATGTCTCACACTTTAGTCCCACTTTTCAAAACATTTTTTGCTCCTCTGGGTTCTGTCTCTTCCCATGTAAATATTGATATATGCTTGTTTAGGCTATAAAGATACCTTCTAGGATTTTAATAGGCATCGCATTAAACCTATAGCTTAATTTGGCGAGAATTAACATGTTTATCTTGTTGAGTCTTCAAGCCACAAATGTGATTTGTCTCAACAGTTAGGTCTCCTTTGATTTCTCTTATCAGAATTTTATAAATTTTAGGATGTAATTCCTGGTGCTATTTTGATAGACTTATGCCTAAGTAATTCATTTTTATTAAAGCAACCATAAATGGCATTGTGTCTTTAATTTCAGTTTCCACGGGTTTTTTAGTATCTAGAAATTCAATTTACTCTTATATGTTGATCTTTCATCCTGCCAACTTATGGAACTCACTTCTTAGTTTCAAGAATTTTTTAAAATATTAGACATTTTTATTTACCATTCTGTATGACTTTTCTTTTCTTCTTCTTCTTCTTCTTTTTTTTTTTTTTTGCCTTAGAGAAGTAGCTGGAACTTCCAGCACTGTGTCGAATAAGAATGGTGAATGTGAACATCCTTACCTTGATCCTGAATTTGGTGGGAAAGTATTATCTTATACCATTAAGTCTCATGTTAGCTATAGATTTTTTGTGGATGCTCTTTAATCAAGTCGAAGCAATGTGTTAGTTTGCTGAGGTTGCTATAACAAAGTACCACCTTCTGGTAGTTTAAACAATAGATATTAACTTCCTTATAGTTCTGGAGACTAGGAATCCAAGGTCAAAGTGTCAGTAGGATTGCTTTCCTCAGAGGCCTCTCTCTCTGTCTTGTACATACATGGCTGTCTTCTCCCTGTGTCTTCATCTGGCCTCGCCTCTGTTTGTGTCTGTCTTAATCTCTTTTTATAAGGACACTAGTCATGTTGGATTAAAATTCATCCCAGTGATCTCTTTTAGTCTTAATTATCTCTTCAAAAACGCTATCTCCAGTCACATTCTGAGGTCCTGGGGTTAGGACTTCAACATGTGAATTTGACAGGTGGGGAAGAGAGACACAGCTCAGCCTACAAAAGAGAGTTCATCTCTATTCCTTGTTTGCTGTGCATTTTTATCATAAACCAGTGTTGGGTTTGTTAATTTTTTTTCTGAATTAGTTGATATGATTATGTAACTTTTTAAACCAATTGGTATGGTGGCTTACAATAAATTATTTTTTAATGTTGAACCAGTCTTGCATATCTGGGATAAATCCCATTTGCTCATCGTGTTTCTTTCCGTACATTGTTAGATTCAGTTTGCTAATATTTTATTGAGAATTTCTGCACCTATGTTCATGAAAGAAACTGGTCTGTAATTTTCTTTTTCTGTTCTGTCTACTTTTGGTATCAGGGTAGGAGTAGACTCATAGAATGTGTTGGAAGTGTTTAGTCATCTTCTATTTTCTAGCAGGCATTACATAAAATTGTAATTGTTAGACTTCCCCAGTGAAATTATTTGGACCTGAGATTTATTTTTTTGGGAGTTTTTAAATTAAAAACTCAAAATTGTTAGTGTTTTTAGGGCTATTCAGATCATCCATTTTATCTTGTTGAGTTTTAGTAGCACTTCATCCTGGGACTATTCTAAATTGTACATTTTATGTGTATAAAGTTACTCAAAGTAATCCCATATTATAGTTTTGATGTTGGAAGGATGTTTCTGGTTTTATTCCTGATATTGTAATTTCAGTCTTCTCTTCTTTTATCCATGTTCATTTTCTTGAGTTTTCAATTTTATCGAAATTTTTTAAATGCTAACTTATAGTTTTATTTTGTGTTTATTTTCTATTTAAATTAACGCGAGTGTGGAACATAGATTATTGACGTGAGGCCTTTCCTTGTTTCTAACGTGAGCATATAGTGCTACAAATTTCCCACTTTAGTACTGTTAATGGAATTCTACATATTTCAATACATTATATTATAATTTTCATTCAGTTCTGTATTTATTTATTAAAGTTACTTTTGATTCTTTTTCTTGAACCTGTGGATTCCTTGGAAGTGCGTTGTGTTTTGTCATGTTTTTGGAGATTTCTTTTTGTCTTTCAGTTACTGATTTCTACTTTGATTCCATTATAATCAGAGAACATACTGCACTTCTTTAAGTTTGCTGAGATTTATTTTATGACCAATGAGATGGCCTATATTGGTGAATAACTTTTTGAAAAACATGTATATCCTGCTGGTGTTGACCGGACTATTTTATATGTTAATTAGATCCTGGTGGTTACCTATGTAATTCATTTCTTCTATATTTTTTGATTTTCTGTTTAATAGTTCTATCAGTTGCCAAGAGGGGGATGTTGGAGTCCCTAATTGTACTTGTGAATTTGCTGTTTCTCTTTTCAGCTCTGTCAGTTTTACTGTTTGCATTTTAAGGCCCTATTGTTTGGTGCATGTGCAATTTAATATTGCTGTGTCATTCCTTGTGATTGATTGATCTTTTCATCATAATAAAAATATATTTTAATGGGAATTGTTAATTATGTTGCCTTATGTACATTTTATGGAATCTTAGGGAATCTAATCTACATAAATTCATAATTAAATCAGGAAACCTCAAACCCCAGTGCAGTACGAAAATAAGTTATTTCAACCTTAGCCAAAGTAACTGGAAATTTATAGTGTGGCATAATAAGACACTGAAAAAAGAGACTTAGTCCCTGTTCAAAGAATATTATATAGTAAGTATGTAATTTGTTCTTTCATTTATTAATATAATGAGTATTGTGTGTATATACATGTTCTGAGCAGTTATGAATGGGGAAGAGCTGCTTACTTTACACTAGGAAATAATAGATAGGTACGTTTGTAGTGTGAATGCAACATTAACTAGCAGTTCTTATAACTAAGCTATCAGTAAACTCCTTGGCCCTAAATGGCAAGAAATAAGCTGGAGATGAAACAGCTCTGGTTATGATCTGAGCCTCTCAGCTTCCCTCCACCCCCATCCTGCCACCAATTTTATAAAGATATAAAGATATAATTGACAATACAGCACTGTATAAGTTTAAGGTGTACAGCATAATGATTTGACTTACATATATTATAAAATGGTTACCAACGTAATTTGAGGTAAAATCCATTATCTCAGATAGATACAAAAGAAAGAAAAATGTTTCTTTTTCCTCGTGATGAGAATTCTTGAATCTACTATCTTAACAGCTTTCATATATACTATATTGAGCCTCTCATATTTATATTTCATGTCGATATTGAGTAATCAGATAACATCTGTTATAACTTTTTATTGTTATAAAATTTACTTTGTCTTATTTTTCTCTTTTTATTTCCACTAATGGATTAAAAATCAATCAATCAAATAATTAGTATGAGTAAAATGGTAGGGACTAAGCATCTTGTTTCTATGTTTAATTTTTTAATGACATGTGTCACAGTTTTAGAAAAAGAAGTTTTATTACATTTTGTAAGATAAAACTGATTGCTATAAGAAAAAAAAAGTAATGCTTCTCTCAAAAACCATGTATTAATTTTTATACTGTCATCAATTTTAGGTGGAATATTATATAAAATCTGTGTTTTTTTTTTGTTTGTTTGTATGTTATTTTAAAAACCAACTTGTCTGATTCTGCAGCTTTCTAAGTACATCCTCACCAAGCTGAGAATGCAGAATGTGGCTTGTATTGGTGACTGTGGTGATCACATAGAAGTGAAAATACTTAATTTGGGGGCCACTTGAGTTTATCTTGATTTGACACAGGGATGGTGTAGAATCAGATCAGGATAAAGACCAATGTTTTTCTGATATAACCAGGAATTGTGTGTGTTGTGTGTGCACATGCCACCATCCCCATGATTTAAAAATGGTTTTTAAAATAGAGACTCTTGCCACAACAATCCTTTGTGCTCCCTTTTCAGACCTCTTTCTTCCAGTGATTATGTGGCAACTTATGGGTTGTACAGAATCTTTTTCATGGGGTGGTTTGAAACCATGCTACTCTATACTTAACTTTCTGTCAGTCATTCAGTAGATAACCTGTATGCTTGAGATGTTCAATAAATAATTGGTAGCTACGGTAGTTGAAATTTTATACCTATACTTATATTTATATATCTGACATTGATATCTATATCAGGCTCTGAAATAAGGGTTTATATGGCAACAACTGAAAGGATAAAATATTTAGTTTTTATTTTCAGCATCTTTTTGTTTGTAGGGCTAATTTCCAAGGACACTGGGCCTCAGGTCAAAACCCCTTGGGCTATAGAAGTTGAAACATAAAAATTAACCTATGTCTAATACTTCTTTTTGAGCTTATAATATTGTATTAAAGGTTGTCGACAATGAGAATAAAACACAAAATGGCAATGTGACTTGCAGGTATCTGCAGCACCAGCTGCCCACAACAGTCACTGATGATCAGCAGCCCAGAGGTGAACAGCAAGCAGATCTGTGTTTTCTGTCCCCTGCCTTGTGGTCTCCCAGGAGGCTGCAGTCATGGCACGGGCTGGGGTTGTAGTTTCACCTAAAGCTCAGGCACGTGGTTACCAACAGACCAGAGTTTCTCACCAGCTCAGCTGAAAGGTCTGCCTTAATTCCTTGTCATGAAGACCTCCCGATGACATAGATGAAAGCATGGCTGCTGCCTCCACCTGAGGCTGAGGTCACCCTCTTCTTGTAGCCTCATCTTGGGAATGCTACCCCATCACTTTTGCTTCATTCAGGTCAGACTCAAGGGGAGGGAATTACACAAGGGCGTAATAAAGAGGAGGCAGGAACTGCTGGGGGTCATATTAGTGTTAATAACGCTGACATAGGCGAATGATTTTTCTTGAAAACCCATTTGATTTTTTTTTCTCTCATACTTGTCATTAAAGAAAATGCATGTAAATGCGCAGGAGAATGGACACACTCTTAAGATAATCTTGCTTTGGCGATGTGGGTGGCTGTGGGGTAGGTGAGAAACTAACCATATAAAAGGAGAAGAAAGATAAATTTAGATAAAATAGGCACAGATTTCACCAGCATTTAAGGCTGTTATGAAAATTCAACAAGAGACAACCAAACTTAGAATTTCAGATTTTTTTCATAATTTTGATAGCATTGCTCTTTCTAATATTGGAGTAATACATAGCCACTTATCATGTTTTGTCTTTATACCAAATGGTTGAACAAAAGCAACATTAGATCAAAAACTATTAACTAGCTCTAAATAAAATAATAGGGTATTATTTTCTTTGTAAAGAATCACAGTTATATACTTTAGAAATTCAAAGTGATATTTTGAGGTTTTGGTTTTTGTTTTATTGCTGTTTACTTCTAGTTCTTAAATAAAGTGTAAGTTTTACCCCATTGGAAGGGCCAATTTTTAGTTTAGTTAATTAGCATGCCAGGTTATTTTATTATTATTACGTAATTTGCTCACAGTATCCACTAGGAGAGAATATGGCTATAATTGCCAATATCAGCTGGTTGTGATATGTTCTCTCTTTCTTTTGACTTCAGATTTTAGAATCCAGTGTTACATCGCATTGATTTCTTGGTAAAGTCTGTTATTGTTGTTGTATGCAATATTGAACCACTGAATCCTTTTCCCTGCTGTGGAATTCGATGTGTAACCATTGTCTCATAATGAATATGCTGCGTAACAATGGACTTCTTTATAAACACAACAATAACATTTTGGATTTCATCATTATGAAAGATTAGAAATGTACAATTTAATTCCCAGGGTTTTAGCGTTAATGCGATACCAGCGAAAATATTTACATTTTCAGTGCCAGTTTAATTAAGCGTATTCATTGTCTTGAATCAAAATATAATTTGCACTGGGTTTAAATATTTCAGCATTATGTTTGTATAGAGTTTGAACACTGTCACAGAGGTCCTTAGAGTTAATTTTAAACTCCAGCAAATGAGTCGTTTTAAGCTAACCCAAGCTTCATGGTGCTTTGCAGCACAGCCTTACATTTCCTGACAAATTGAATTCCAGCCAGGTGTCACTCTTTAGAATCCCCAAGGTTTATCTCTGCCCTTTCTGCTCTGACATATGCTTTTGACATACCCAGAAAATTGTGTGATAGAAACCTGTGGAGTGGTAATACCCTCTACAGCAGGGGTCAGCTGTAAAGAGCCATTAATGAGCCCTCCCATAAACAAACTGTTCTGAACAGCGACAGTGGTAGAGGAAACTAAGAGAGACATGATCCTCTATTACATGTTGCATATAGTGCAAGGCTCGCCCATCACCCGTTCTTCAGAGTGTCTTTCCAAAAAGTGGAAAGAAGCTGCTTTTTTGGTCCAAATTTCCCATGAGAAAATTCTTTGACATTATTTGACTCTTATTTTTTCTCTCCATTTGAGAAGTATTCAATGTTTACTTTTATGGATGTTTTACAATAGGCATGTCACCTACTGTCTATCTTTGTGAAAAATGTCATTCTGGTCTATGGCCATGCCACCCCGAATGGGCCTGATCTCATCTGACCTCAGAAGCTAAGCAGGGTTGGACCTGGTTAGTACTTGGATGGGAGATCACCCAGGAAGACCAGGTGCTGTAGGCGGTAAAAAAACAAATAAATAAATAAAAGTCACTCTAAAGTCACTCTTTAAGAACATGTTTCCAAAGCATTTGAACGAAAATCGATTAACATTTATACAGTTTTCAATGAACTGTTCCTAGTGGACCCCACATTGCAGGTCAGTCTGGAGTGAGGATACTGATGGACAGGAAAGAGCAGAACTATGTACAATAAGTAAAAACTATCAAGTGAAAATGAGGTAGGAAGTTCATCAATTTTTCTTAAAGTGAAACCATGTGCATTATTGTATCTTAGAATGGCAAAGGTCACATTATTCAAACTATTTCCAAAAGGAGAAACAGAACATACTGGCATGTGAAGCAGCATGTGGGCTGTGAGTGGATGGTTTGTCTACTAACTTCATTTGTTTAGATGTGATATTTGATGATTATTTCTCATTTTTGTATTTATTGACATTTAATATTGTGTTTATGTTATATGACATGTAGATACCCTCCAATATAAACATGTATATTTATTAATATACAAAACAGTTATTTTAGAATTAAATTAAGGTCAAACCCAAGAACTAAGTAAAGAGTTTGCAAAACATCTAGCATGTTGTATGCAATGTGCTTTCGATTTCTGGACTCTGGCGTCATTTTTTTCAAGTTTGTTGAGGAAACATGATACATACATAGATTTTTTAAACAGCATATCATGTATGAAGACAGTTCAAGTTATTACATTTATTTTAAAAGTAGGAAAAAATGCCTTTGTCTTTGTAAAATATGGTGGCCATGTGTAAGTACAATTTGCTTATGTTTTTCCCACTGATCCCAAATACGAATACATGAAATAAAACACAACAAAATAAAATAAAGGATTAGTGTAAAAGTCCCAAGTAAAAATGCTGACTTGTTGAGTAGAGCTGACAAGGACGCCACACTCTTCCTCCTCCCACAGCACATGTCTCCTTGACTACCCCAGCCTGCCTTTCTGTCCAGTTTTAAGGCAAGTTCAAGGACTCTGGATGAAAGAATCTTTATTTATAAAACTCTCTTCTCTTCCCTTATTCCAATTCTAAGATAATAGCACTCATGGGTCTCAGAGGCTGTATTAATGTGATGTGATGTGATGTGATGTGATGTGATGTGTGTGTGTGTGTGTGTGTGTGTGTGTGTGTGTGTGTAAACGACTTATCAACTCAACTTCATTGTCAATTACATAAATATAGGAACAGTGCCTTTCTCCATGGTATCCCCCATGGAGAAAAATTCACGTTATCACTTGTAATATGTATAATTCTTCAATAGGATAAGTAGTCTTACTTTGATTTGGTGGGTTTCAAATGATTTGGAGAGGTCTCTGCTCTCAAAGGCCCCTTTTCTAAGTTTTTCTGATTATCAATAACAGCAGCTATTGCATAACTAAATAGAGTTAGATTTATCATCTGAGGGTGTGAAACAATTTTTCTCTGTGCAAAACCTTTGTGTGTGTGTGTGTGTGTGTGTGTGTGTGTGTGTGTGTGTGTGTGCTTAATAAAAAACTAAGCCCAAAGGTCATTTGGCTCCTATATCTGGAATTGTCTCCAAATAGTTAATCTGTATCTCTATAGTTAATGTGTTATGGAATAAAAAGGAAGAAAAATGCCCCTGGACTGTACCCATTTGAATTATATACTTTGAAGATTTTCCATAAATACAGTGACAGAAAATTAAGAAACAGAAGGTTTTCAGTTAAGGGTGTGATAGGCTACGGGTGTCATTTGGAAAAGCTTAAAGTGCACCAGTCACTTCCCCTTAGTTCAGACTCAGGGCAGGCACAGAATGGCATAGAAAAAATTTATTTTTACCCCGGACTATAATAACTACCCACGGCAGGTTGGGCAATTTGCGCGCCATCAGGATCTTAACTCATTTTGAATTAAAATATGTCAGTGGAAGGGAAGAAGGCAGAAATGAAATTTCGTCCCCTTTGCATTTTAATCAAGCAGTGGAGTCCTATCTTTGCAAAATTCGAAGTAACTTTAAGCTCGAGATGAAGTTAATGTCTTAGAAAGACTGTGTGTGAAAGGCGAGGCTATAAATTATAGTTTGAGAATTATCTTATCTAGGGAATATTCTTTTAGCGTTATTTAACATATTTCATTTTAGAATTGTGCAAGTAAAATGGACTTAACTAGGTGGTATTCTTACCATTTCTTCAGTTTGCCATCCTCTTCCTTTTGCCTGCCCTTCTTCCTACCTTGTCTAAACAAAGAGTAAAAGAGTAGCTTTTCTAGGCCAAGGATGTTCCTTGAAGAAAGTACAGAGTTGATACAACCCACCTCCTGCCCTCAGTGAGCTGTATGTTCAGAGAGTCTGACATGTGCTTAACTGTGCAGTTAAGTGTCACTGTTCTCGTCTCTGTCACTCAACAGTCTCCTAAGTGTCTTTCTGGAGACTTAAAATACATACTATGAATAAACTTCCAAAAGCATGAAACTTAAGAAAGAAGTATTAAAAGGTAAACAGGATCAGATGGGTGATGTTCGGTGATGTTTGGTGAACTGCTCACCACTGCCCAAAGCCTTACTTTTAACAGGACAAGTACTGGAGTCACCCATACTGTGGTTCTCCATCTTTTTGTGTGTTTTTTATGAATGCTTTGATAATCTTGCTCGTTCCTCTGAGCATCTGTGTACAGACATACACATGAGCTGCAGGTTCTCAGCTTGTCCTCTATATGAACAGCAATAAATGAAAGTTATGATAAGAAATATGTGGAGATTGTTATAATTGTCATGGAAAGGAAGGAGATAGTAATAGTATCATCCAACATGGGAAATGATTATATGATATTTAAATATAACATTTAGAACTTGATTAAATTTTATTTTTCTATATCCTCCATTGAAGTCATATTATTCAGATAGTTATAATTTAGGCTGTACATATGTACGATGGGATCGATACTAAAGGAATCTGTTTAATTGCTCATATACATGCATTTCCTGATACTCGTCTGAGAACAAAGTTCTTAAGTGAATAATTACTTTTCAGTAGAACTGATTAAATGAAGCTCAGATTGATTCAAGTATTTGCTATTTTAGTTTGCATTAGTTAATATCTCCCGATATGCATGTGTACCTATTTATAGTCATTTATAGTCATGAATTAAATTTTTTTTTTAAGTCTGTAGCAAATGTATTAATATTTGAACTGCAGTGAACTTAGGAAATGCATTAATTTAAACTCAGTGAGACTTGAGGTTAACATTCCCAGGTCACACATCCTTGACATGAAGTTGAAGTTGTCATTTGGAGTTTAAAGGACTACAATCCAAACAAATAATCTGGCATTTTAATTCTTTGTCCTCAGTATGGTTTGTCTTCACACCCACTGTGCTGACTGCCGGGCTCCTTCTCCCCATCCACTGGCAGGAAGGGCTGCCCATCTTTCCCCCTCCCGCTGTAGGCCTGTCACGAAGCAGTGAGAGCCCCCAGACAGAAACACTACCATTGGGTGACACAGCTGCTCTGATCATTGCTCCAAAAGTGAACCTTTGACTCTGGGGATAGTGGCAAATGAATTTCTTCTCCATGTATGGTCCTTTCTCCAGCAATGACAGGGACCAGGGATTTGAAATTGGTTCATAATGTCTTAACCTAAACTTCAGAGCAATGATAGTAACCTTAAAAATCACCAGTATCCTTTAACTTGGTGCTCCCCTTTCCTATGATCTATTCTAAAAAAAAAATGAATTGAAGGTACATAAACTGTTGTCTTTGAAAGGGAATGTAAATTGGTGCAGCCAATACAGAAAACAATATGGAGTTTTCTCAAAAAATTAAAAGAATTACCATATGATGCAGCGATCTCACTTCATGGTATCCATCCAAAAGAAGTGAAAACAATGTCGAAGAAATATCTACACTCCTATGTTCCCTGCTGCACTAAGCACAATAGCCAAGGTATGGAGATAACCTGTGTCCATTAGTGGATGAATGACTAGACCAGATGGAGTACACATACAGGGGAGTATTATTCAGCCTTGAGAAAGAAGGAAATCCTACCATTTGTGACAACATCAGTGACATAAGTGAACCTTCAAAGGAATCTTTCCACTGTATTTTAGGTAAAATTCAGATACAGATGGCATATATGATAAGAATCCCAAACAGTGATATTCAGATTTCCTCTAGTCACCAGAATGTCATCACAAATGAAATTATTTTTTTAAATTCTAGGTTTAAAGGGACATTTCAGTTATTACAAGAAGTAGTATGTGGATTGAAATTAAAGTTGCGTAGAAAAGTGGAAGAGATATGTGTGCTTGCCTAGTAGATTAGATTGCTCAATGTTTTAGAATAGAGACATTACAGAAAGTGGGTAAGGCAACGTAGATAATGAGAAAAAGACAGGAAGCGAGAGAAAATGACAAAGAGGAGAGGAAATAAATATGTATAGAGTTACATGAAACAAGAAATAAGTGATCCTAATCAAAGGTTTAAGTACCATGCAGAGCAGAAAGTGTATTTGGGGAAAATGTGAGAGTTTACTGTGTTAAAGGGAAATTAAAATTTAAGTAAGTGTTCAAAAAATATAGTTTTTTTTCTCATGAGGCAGTCTGTTTGATTCAGGGGTAGAAACATTAAAGGTAGGTGGTTCAAAGCACTCAGGCTGTCTCAGAGTGGCTCTGCTGTGTGAGTAGGCACAGACATTATTTGCTGCACCCTCTTCATCTCAGATGGCTGCAATTTGCGTTTCAAATGAAAATCAGGAAACACACGCATCAAGATCTATTTTTGGAACAAAATGTGGAATACCAATTATGCTAACTTAAATTTTTTAAGTGCCTGATTATTATTTTCCTTTTGATTTTCGTGTTTTCTGTTGCCTTATCAGAATGAGGAGTTTCCTCTGTGTTAAAAGGAGAGGGGCTTCTTTTGGATGTGACAAAATTCAAAAGAATAAGAATCATGTCAAAGGACCACATTATCACACAGTTAGGGGGTGGTGATGTAGCATAAATCCATCAGTGTGAGTCACTGGCAGTGTTTAATAGCAGGATAGCACCTTAAAAACTGCATGTACTGCTATGGCTTTTCTAAGGAAAACAAGGACTTACAGATGGATAAATGGCTACTCTCAGCAGCTCTGTAAGATACTTAGGTGCTAATATTTCTGTCTGAATGAGGCTTACAAGCCACAGCTATTTTAGGGGCATTAGAGCTTTAAAAAAGTCTATGTATTATGAGCACTTACATGACTCACTTTTAATAGAGCTAGTTATTACTAAAGACTGGGGTTTTCCTCTGTAACAACCGTCTGTATCTTTTCTTCTGAAACTTCCTGCTTTTTTTCTGGGGGAAGAGAAAATACATTCTTCTCTGTTACTGTGAAGGAATAGCATGCTGGAACATCGATCAGACTATCAGTGGTGTTTTCCCTATCGAAAGGCCATGAGGAATGTATCGCACTAGGTAAGACCACCTGAGAGATAGCAGTGTTTTAAGGGTGTTTCATAGATACAGACATCTAAATAGAATTTCATGAATGTGGTGTTTTAAATGAATGAATAAGTGTTTTTGCAATTGGTATTTTAGAATGTGAAGACTCTATTATGACCGGGGTGTGTATTTATTAACACTTTGTGTGTTTCTTTTTAAATAAGGAATGGCACTGTCGTGTAGGTGCTAATCATTTGGCCAGTAGGTGGCAGCATAGCTCTTTGGTTGCTTAGAGAAATGTTTTCAAATTTAAAGTAAAAAGAACTATCTGGTGATTTAAAAAAAAAGTTTTTCTGTATTCTTCATATTTTTCTTTTATTTTCATACCATATTCATGCATGGGTATATAATATTTAGGCCTTAGTTTTACAGAAGATTAACAATTTGCCCTTTCAAATAGATTCTAATATATATTATACATATGTATTTACGGTATCCTTTTCATTTTTAGATCAAAAAATTTTAGAACATAAAGAAACACTTCTGAATCCTCTACTTCACCCTTCTCATTTTAAAGATAAAAACAAAACAAAACAAAACAGAGTCTCAGAAAGATGAGGTGCAGTGTCCAAATTCAACACCAGGTAGTTTCAGAAATCAATCCATCTTTTTTTCTCGATAAAAATTTACCTGGCACACATTTTCTTTGGCACAAGTGTTGAAACCTGAACTAGAGAATGTAAACAACTACTTATGCTTTATTTTATTCATATTTTAAAGTAAAATGTTCTCTTTTTCGTAGATCTTTTTGTTTGTTTAGGTAAAGTGAGGGCAAACTGCATAGAAACACCGTTGAAAATCAGCAGTATATTTTCCTCTACGGTGACATTCTTAATCCAATGACAACATTATATTGGGTAATTAGGTCAGTGTCACCTGATCTGTCAATTTTAAATGATGAGATATCATCTTAATAATCATCGTGCTCCAATCTTTCAGAATTTTTATGTTGGTTGTTCAGCATGCATCTCTAAGCATAAGGCCTACATTGTCAGAGTGGGCAAGGAGGCCACACAGGCTGTCCCCATCCCCATCTTCCTTTCCAGACTCCCATCCCCTGCTCCCTCAGCTACTCCTAGCATGCAGGCTGGGGACTGTTCTTGCAGGCTGCCAAACCCCATGTAAGCCAGCCTCAAGCTTTTACATTCACGAAAATGCTCTGGCCCAGATATTTTCAAGGATCGCTTTCTTTTCTTTTTTAGTTCTTGGCACAAATGTCACCATGGAGGACATTTGTAATTACTAATTACTAATCATCTTAAGTAAAATTGCAACAACTGTCCCCTTGTCGTTTTTCCTGTCCATGTTCTCTGATTTATTTAGTAGTTCTTTTGGCTACATTAAATTTGAGAGCGTTTCACAAAAGAACTATGCTATTATCAGCATTGGCAAACAATATATTTTATTTGTTTGTTTATTTATGGGTTAGTTTATTTTTATTTATCCCACTAGATATACATCTCAGGAGGCTCCATATTGTGGTCATTTTGTTTCCTTCTATATGACCAACACCTAAGCCCTGGCAAATTGTCACAACTCAGCAAATTGTCACAACTCAGCAAATTGTCACAACTCAGCAAATTGAATGTTGACTTCGTTCTTTCTAGTAAAGCCTGTTCTTTTCAGTGAAGCTTTTTAGTAAAGCTTCATTCTTTTTCGTAAAGCCTGTTTTCAGTAGAAGTTATACACAAAAGGGCGTGCGATTTTTAAAGTCTAATCAGCATAGTTCTTATTCCTGAAGTACTTATAATTTATACGAAGTATTATAAGCCGTGTTTTGTCAAGCATCTTAGTAATTGATGAGTATTGTAAGTAAAAATAAATGAAAACATTAATAGTATATTATGGTTTCCAGATACTTTATGAATTTCTTCTTTTCCATTCTATTCCTTTTTTTTTCTCTTGCTTTAATAATTATATAATTAAAGTACATGAAGTCAAACTAATGAAGATCGATCTTGGAATTTTAATCTCAAGTTTAGATGCAGAAAATAAAATTTAGAGTTTATTTTTAATCTTGAATCATAAGAATAACCTTGACAAATGTATTAATGTGTTACCCAACCTGAGGTGAGCAACTCTGCAAGTTTGTGTGCACATCCTTATCTGACTAGACTCATCCTTGGTGGCTTATTTTCATGACCAATTGCATATCATTGGTACCTTGTGGCTTCGTGACCATAAAGCACTTCACCAGGGCTACCCATCAGTGACAAGTGATGTCAGAAGAGATATTGCTAATAATACATGTGACACTTTTTCTGTTAAGTGAATATTGATCCAGGGTTGTGATACTCGGTTTGAAGGGAGAATTTTATTATTAAAACCAGGCACCAGATCCTTCACTTTGGGATTATTTAGGATTCTCATAAATATAAAATGCTGTGATCTGTAGCGAGAAATATATGTTGTGCAAGCCAAATCAGTTCACATTAAACTCACACTACGTTTAGTCATTTGTTTTAAGCTCAGTAATACAAATTGTTTTTATTATGAAAGAATGAAACTTTATATTCACACAGACTATCTATGAACACATTAGTTGTCCCAATAATGAGCTTATTTTACAATACTACCACCAAGAAAGAACTTCCATGTCACGAAAATAGAATTAAATAAAGTAAAACATTGTAGATTTCCTCTTCGAAATCATGAGCAACTAACATTGCTCACTCTGAACTATTTTTCTTAAAAATAGTAAGAAAGATGAAAATGTGGATCAACAAGATGATAGGCAATTTTACATTCATGTGCTGGCATGGCCACCTCCTTTAGCAAATAGAACAAGAATGGTATGAAGAGTTATCAAAATCTCTAAAATCATTCTATCTCGCCTTGAAATGAGATCTGGATACTTTATGCAGAATTGCAATTAGTCACTAGCCAGTGTCCAGTGATGCAGAAGATATACCATGTAAAAACTACTACTAGTAATGTTATCAAAAATTCCATTTTTATCTAAAATTTGAAAATAAAATGAATTCACAAAGAAAATGTTTGCATGACACAGGCATACCATTTTCGTAGTGGCATTTACTATGTGAATCATCACATGGCATATTGTTACTTTAAATGTTTTATAGAGAAGATCTGAGTAAATTAACCATATAATGAGGAAAATAAGGCAATAGCCACATACAGTTTTGTTTGCACAACAGTCGCACACACACACATCGCTGATGCATCCAATTTTAGGCGTCACAGTCTGGAACATCTCTAAACATGAAATACTTATCCACGGGTAGGCCCCTTCAGTTCCAGGGATGCAAATTAATAGTGTTTCCTGGACACAGATTTTAAATGGCTCTAGGCCTCGGTATTCACTAACATTCTCTAAAAATTTAAAATATGGTTTCTAGAGTGAAGCCTTCCTCATGGCATAAAAAGAGTATTTTTTCTTTGATTAGAAACTTTGAAGTCAGTTGTGACATTATATTCATGAACAATTTTATTTAGATACAAAATTGAATTTTAAAATGGATATTTGTATATATTTCAAAACCTGTTCTACCACGCTGCTGCTGTATTATATTTCCTTCTTACCAATGTAGTGTTCATCTCTTTTGTACGAGTGAGTTGCTTGTGCTTCTGTCCTCTCCTGGTCTCTGAGAGCTCCTTGGGCAAAGGAACATGACTCTTGCTATTTTCCTGTTTGAGTAGCTGAGATAGTGACTGTCATACGGTATTATTCAATAAGCGTTTATTACATAGATTCTAAATATTAATGCAATGTGTTCCCATTTAAAGCTTTTTGAGATAGATAAGAATGAATAAGAAGCAAAATGTAATAATCGTTTACAAACTGTTTTACTTTGTGATGTAGTTATAAACATTTTGTAAAATTCATTTATTTAATGTTATTTATTTTTAATGACAATACGTAAGAAAACGAAGCCAGCTTTTTTCAAGGCATGCAATTTAAAAGACTGCTTTACAGTGATTTTGCTAAACATTTACGAGAAAAATGTGAAAATACCAGAGACTATATTATTACATTTTGAGAAAGTGATTTATAGTTGCTAGTTTTACTACTTTTTAAATTCTTTCTGATCAGCAAGCGAACACTTCTGAAATCAGGTTTTGTTCTTTCTGGTGTTTGAATCGTAATACATAAGCACTTTTATATTACTTGCCAAAAATAACACCAGATAAAAATGATTTGTTTTCATTGTTCTTTCCCCCTGCCCAAAGTCAAGACCTGTTATCATCATATTTCTCAGTAATATCCAGAACACAAGAGTCTGAGTGTAGAAATGATCACATTTCTTTATGAATGTCCGTATCATTTAGATAACATAAGACTACTTTATTTTAAAGATATAGATGTGAATAATCAGGGTCTTAAAAAAAAGAGCGTCTTTGAGAAAATTAAAAAGGAGCAGAATAAACGCAGGTATCATTCCACCACTCTTGTGTCATTACAGTATTTTCAATGTCATTAAAGTGAGTGAGAAAGTCAAACTTATCCCTGGTTAAAATCTTTTTAAAATCATGTTTGTTGTGAGCACACATGTGCTGTGGCGTTTTCAGGGCACGGGCTCACAAATCATGAGCATCTGTGTGGTGTATGGGTCTACCCTGGGCTTCTTTAATAACCTGGGTGTAGAAGCAATCAGCTTACAAGCCATGGTGGTCTTTATTTTGCTCCCTTTGGCCACCCGGTTCTGGATTGCAGTTGTTCATGGATCCATCCATCAGACATGTGCACCTATCTTTTCAAGTACACCCAGTGGGTACAATTTAACCTCAAATATTATAAAGTTAATCGAAATAGTTTGGGAAGAAAGCAATTGAACATACTATGCTATAAAATTTTATGTATTTTTTAATTGAAACTTAAAGATAAATAAAACTCCAAGTGCTATACAGACAAAAATCACGCTGTGCTTTGATATTAATGTACAGTTCTTCCTCTCTGAGCGTTAGTGTGGCTCCTGGTGGGTATGGCGGGATGCCTTATGCTTGTGGTCTTGTCCAGCCTCCCCACTGCTTTTGTCTTCCACTGATCCTTTCTCATCTTCCCATGTCAATCTGTATCTGCCCTGGGTCGGTACCAAGACGATTACTTTTGTTAAATCTCTGTTGTCACTTAGAGGGGACATGTTAAAAGCAGAATCATTCATGTTATTTCTGAATAGTTTCTTCCTCGTATTCCTAATTTTACAGTGGAAACACAAGAAATTCTAGAAATCAAAAAGGAGCTTTGTAGATGTTAGTACCATCTTTTAGAAATTTAAAGTTGTGTGTTCTTTAAAGGTGCTTTGGATACTTGCTCATAGAATTAACTAATTTTTAAGTCATTGTTATCATTATCCTCAGCTCATCTAAACTGACTGACTTTGACAAAAAAGCTATCAACTGAGAACAAGTTCATCAAATATCATGAAACCAGGAATATTTGTAGCATAGGTATGCAGGGCCTACCAAAAAGAGATGAACTATTAAAAAATAACAACTCTTTTAGATTTTCTTGGGAAACAAAATTAATTGACACTGTAGTATGGTAACAAAGCTACTCTGAGACCAATCACACATGATGCAGGAAAAGAAAAATCAGCAATGCTTTGTGTCCCTTAAATACCACTGCTTCAAATAAGAGTATTTGGGCCAGGTCTTGTAGGTGTATTGCCTAATAGCTGATTGTATTTCTTTTCTCCTCTGTGTTTACTTAGCCTTTTCATCTCTTTATTTGGTGTCGCAAGGGTGATTGATTGATGGTTGGTGACACTGCGTAAATTGCAGCTGATGCCAAACTGGGGCAAAGTGAAATAGAAGGAATCTTGTCATCATTACTTGACCTTTATTTTAATGCAACTCTTCTCTGACTGCCACTTAGTTTCGCGGATATACTGAGAAATGCAGTGCCTGCCCTCAAATTATTTTTGAAAACAAAGCACTCTGTTTCACACTTAATGCTCTTCCGTAAATCACGGTTATTCCCGTGCTAGCATTTGTATTGGTGATTATATGAAAGAATTCTTCTTGTCTATGACTTTCTAGATCGGTAACAGTGACTTTGCTATTACTGGTGTATAAATGGAGGGCGATAGCTTGACTCTCTGTCAGTTTTGGGAAATGCCTAGAAAACAGCCAGTACAAAAATAATTTGCCAGTTGCCCTGGTGCTAAAAAACACAAGTGCTTTACCTTTCACAGTGGAAAATGTAGTGGGAAGAAGTATATGGAATTAGATTTTCAAATAATTAAATTATGTTGACTCATTGAAATGTATTGAAAAAGGGAAATCATCAGTGGGTTAATTTTGTGGGTAGCAGATTATTAGAATCTTTAATATATAGATATTTAGTATAAGTTATTTATGATAGCAATAATTGATGCCATGTCTGAAGGAGACTTTCTAAAAATTTAAACCAAGCTAATAACATGCTTTCTACCTAGAAACGTTAAAGCAACTGTGAATAAAATGTTTGTCCAATATTTTTACACAAAGAAAAAATACTTGAAGTAGCTCCTGAAAAATAATACTTTTCAAATTTAGAATGAATCTTTTATATCAGTTTATTTTCCAAGAGATTTAAATAGAAATTTTTATTTTAAATTGAAGAATTCAGAATTTCTCTTATATCAAAATATGTCAGATGGAACCAAACTTGCTTTTTCCGTTTCGACAATGTTAAATTACAGAAAAGACATGAGGGAGTGTTTCCAGGCTTTGCCTCCCAGACGGTGAACGACCGAGACCTTGAGAAAGAAGAACTGATGAGGGGAGGCCCCCATGTATGCAGGCCTTCCATCTGGGGGAACCTCCCCTACCACAGTGTGGTGATTGAGTCAAAGTACCACAGTCTCGCTGAGCCCAGAAAGAACATTGGTGGCTGAAATTAGTCGGGCAGCTGCTGGGGAGAAGAGAGTGCAGAGAGGGGGGTCTCAGAAGTCTGCAGAGGGTCCCCCATGTTTCTTTTACTTAGGACAATGTGCTCCTGTGCAGAGGGGACCACTAGAAGACCCTCAACTCTTTGGGGGTCCAAGAGTTGAGAACAATAGACCAGCCAGATGGTAGAGACCTCTCAGAGCTTCTTACATGCTCAGTTGGGACTGTGGACACTTCAGGTCTTAGGAGAAGGAATATGTGTTTGAACATGAGCGACCCCCTTAGATTAAGGAAGAAAGCTAAGAAAGATACCCTCTTGGTGTTCCCCAGTAAGCACTGCCATTGGGTTGACGACTGGACACAGAGAGTATGACTGAGGTGTGTGAAATGGGCAGGATCATAAGAAAAAATAGCAGAAGTGCTGAATTTCAGGACTAAACACGTTAATGAAAAATGTTCCTCAGTTATTCACTTTCGATCACTAAGTAGGATATAAGTTAGCTTGCAGATTATTTATCTAAAAAGAAAGTGGAACAGAATCATTTTACAATTTGACACCTAGATCCTGTGACTGCCAACTCTACATCCTGGCATCGCTGGCACTGAGGCCAGGGCAAGTTTCAAGAGTGCCAGTGGGGAAGGCTGGTGCCAGGCTCCTGCTGAAAATTGCTTGAGCTGCCAATTTGCTTTTGCATCATAATAAGGCGAAGAGAATGCTAAAATTAGACTTTCGCATGATAAACATTTTTGTTGTCCAAACCGAGTCATTTGTGAAACTCGTCTCCCATCCCTCCTCACTGAAGCCTCCTTCTTCATATATCCTGGGAATGTTTCCAGCCACTTAGTTTCAAAAACAAGAAATCTGGGAGTCGATTTAGAATTTTACTCATGCAATCTTCACATTTACATCATTCCCAAAGTGGCCATGACCTCTTTATGAACGTTGGGATTTGTTCTTCTCTTTTCCCAAGTCTCACTGTTTACTCTTCTGAACCTGGTCATTAGTATTGGCCAGATTGTTTCACAGTTTTCTTAAAACCGGTATCTTCCAAACCTACCTTAAAATTGTTCAGAGAATGAACATGCTAAATGGAAATTTAGCCATGCCATCCTCCTGTGACATGCTCAATAGCCTCTATTTTTAAGATGTATCTCAGGCTCCTTAACATAGCACAGAGGGCACCAGTACTCTGTCTAGAAATGACCTTTCTAGGTGTTTATCCTCTTGTCGAATCTTATGGCCCAACTACCTTATACTACTTTCAGATCCCTTGGATGTGGGCCTGCTCACATGATAATGCCTTTTCTTAGAAAATCCACTGCTTTTGGTCTTAATGATGAATGTCATTACTACGGTTTGGGAAAAAATGTAATTTGCTGACTTAAAAAAAAAACGAATTTGAATGTCTTTAGTGGAGACATATGCATTCCAGGGGAGCTGGGATCCCCGACTTTGATGCTGCCTGGGCAAGTCACTTAGATTGATTAGTGTAAAGATGCTCCCCATTCCCCAGCTGCACCTGTTGGCACTTCCCTGACTCTGAGTCTGATTTAAGTCTCCCTCTTAAAAGCTCCTGCAAGTCTATTCAAACATTTTGTGATAGCATGTTCAAGTTAGTTTTATTCTCTTACAACCTTTATTCTTCTTCTTGCTGACATTTTATACATAAGAATGTGCTATATTTGATAAGCAAAAAATTTGATAATTTGATCAGAGTTTTAAAAGTATTTTGATATCCAACTCGTTGACATGGCATCCTTTTATTGACTATACTTAGAAGTTACTGTAAGATGATGTTAAATACAGAACAAATAAATCTAGATCATTAGTTTTTCACCAGGGGCGAGTTTGCCTTCCAGGGAACATTTGCAACGCCTGGAGACATTTTTAGTTGCGACAATGAGGGGTCTGGGGAACTACTGGCATCTAGTGGATGGAGTCCAGGGAGGCTGCTGAATATCCTGCAGTGCACAGGAGGGTTCCCAGACAACAGGGAATTATTCATTTCAATATGTCAGTGAGGCTGAGGCTGAAAAACCCTGATCTGTATGGAAACCAGTGGATCTTGGGCTCAGCAGTGAGCCTGTCCAGGTTCAAATCCTGACTCCACTAAGAATGTATCTGTGTGATGCTGGGTGGTTTACTTGTTTTTCCATTCTGTCTTAAAAATGGACGTAATGATTCATGCATGAAAGCTTATCAGAATCAAATGCTTGGAACAGCACCTGTAATAGGTAACAATTAAAAAATGTTGATTATTGTTGTCATAGATTATAAACGTATCATTATTACTTAAGAATGTATGTGATTTTTCAATCACAAAATTGTTAAGGCAAATTAGCCAGAAACTACTTACCTTGTTGCAAAATTTGTTTATATCTGGTTATAATTTTCTTGTGTTTTAATCAAATACCAAGTTAGCCGTAGGATGATACTAGGTGTGTTTTGTTGTTGCTTTTTCTCTTTTCTCCAGCCACAGGCATAACCAGGTATAAGTGGTTAGTGTTTTAGTCACATAACAAGCAGAGTCTGTACAAAGTAAATGAAAGATCTAGTGTTCACAGAAGGCAAAAATGACATATAATTTGAGCTAGGCTGAACACCAGAGAGAGCTGCCTCAATTCTGATGACTACCACCAGGTTGCTGAACTTTTTAACAATAACAACCTCTAAATTCCTAAGAAAAGGAACTTTTGGTTACAAAATCTAAAAAAATCAGAGTGTGTGCCCAGCATAGTTTTGATATTCTAACTTCTGTCTTAGTTTTTCAATGGTATTAAAAATCTTGTAAAAGATATAATTTGCTGGCAAGTGCTTGCATTTTTTGATATCAACAAACTATTGCAAAACAAATAATTTTACACCCACATAGGTAGTTACTAAGTCATCAATATAAAGTTGAAGCCCTCCTCCACTGAAATAATGAACAGTATAGAATTTTCTAGCTTTCCTCCATTTGTAAGCTTTTTGAAAAAAAAAATAAGTATTATGTATTAAGGCACTGGATACCAAAAAGAAAAATAATTGTTTTAAACATATAGAATATGCCATTGAGAGACAATTTAGAATCTAATTGACTATTTCAAAAGAAGGAACAACGTTTATCAGAAAACAATACAAATTCATAAATAGTGGGACTATTCATTTCAGAAAAGTTAAAAAAGTTTTTAAAGGTGCTTACTCACATGTGATGCTTGGTTCAGCATTGAATAATAATTGTAATTGCGTAGTGCTATATGCTGAGTATTTATTTAGCCATACATTGTAATAGATGGTAACTGTAGGGGTGTCGTAGAGAAAGAACAGTTGTAAGGGCCTTCGATAATGGAGATCTAAACCTTACACCCCATAATAGAAAAGAGTATATACTTTCTAGAAAATTAAGTATCTAAAATATATGCATATGTATATATGCATAGGAAGACACAGCTAAACACAAACAGAAAAACAACAAAAGAATGGGATTAGGGAGTACTAGAAAATAACGTGAAAAAGACCACTCACTTTTCTTTACTAACCTTTTTGGTTCTCTTATTTTTTAAACTAAGTGTATGTACTACTTTTGTAAAATAAAATTTATTAAGAGGATCATAGTAAACTAATTAAAATACAAATGTGGGAGGAAATGTGAGAAAAATTTTCAACTAATGTGACAGTCAACAAGATGATATTTATTTCAAATAATTCACTCATTACTGAGAAAGAAGTATAACATGCTGTCACGGTTGAGAGTGAGTGATTTGGATACAGACTTCATTTTATAATACCAGCTCCTTTGATGCTAACTCTCATTCATGGACTAGATATGTAATTTCTTCATCTCTAAACAATAATGCATAGCATGGTTCTTGGAAAAAACAAACGAAAAGATAAAGTTACTAATTTTAAAAAGCTAAACATATTTTGAAAAATTAAATCCTAATAAGTGATCTGCACTCTGAAACACAGAGTAGTAGGCGGCAGTGTGTGTTTGTGTGTTTTGAAGGGTAAAAGTTGTACTTTTAAAGGTTTTCGTTGGTTGCCTCATGAGGAGATGGTATTTCACAGCCGGCATTAATCTGCTCAGGCTGCCATAGTAAAATACGGCAGACTGGATGTCTTAGACAACAGAATTTTATTTCTCACAGTCCTCAAGTCTAGAATTCTGAGGTGAAGGTTTTAGCCCATTTGATTTGTGGTGAGGCCTCTCTTTGTGGCTTGTGGATGATCGCTTTCCTCCTGTGTCCTCACATGACCTTTTCTGTACTCTCACATGAAGATATTCACAGAGAGAGAGACAGAGACAGAGACAGAGAGATGGAGAAATGGAGAGAGAATGGGAGAAAGGGAGAGAGGGAAAGGGAAAGGGAAAGGAAAAAAGAAAGGGAGAGGTGTCTATTGCTCTGATGTCTCTTCTTATCAGGTCTCTAATCCTACTGGGTCAGACCCCACTCTCATGACCTTGGTTAATCTTAATTACTTCTGTAAAAGCTCTGTCTCCAAACACAGTCACACTGGGGACTATGCCTCCAACATATGTATTCCAAGGGGACACAAATGTTTAGTTCATAACACAGATATGAAGGCAAATTCCAGGATTAGGGACAAGATGAGGCAAATTCTGCATGTGCATTGGCTTGTTTTAGTGACTGCAAGAAGCCTAATGTCAGGAGGAGAACTGAGGAGTTTGGGCAAGTATGAGATTGGGAAGGTTCGAATGGAATGGTGTGGTGAGGATTTTCATGTCATGATTTATGGTTTTATTTTAAATGTGAGGGAAAATAAAGGCAGTAAGCCAGTGGCAAAACAATCCAATGTATATTTTAGAAACATCACTATGTCGGCTGCACTGAGAATAGATTGATTGTGTGTAATCCTTCTACATGGAGAGCTGATCAGATTCGGAAAGCCAACAAGTAAAAACAGGCAAAAATATGAACAAAATTCTACAGCATTAATACAAATTGCAATATATGTAAACCTGCTCTGTTAATGAAAGAAGCGCTAATAGAAAGTATCAATGAAATATTTTTTATCTCATCAACTTTTTACTGGAAAGGCCCAACTAAGGTAAAAATCAGCCAATATATTGGAAGAAGGTCAACATGAAATTATTTAAAAGCAGGAAAACCAAACACAGAGTTCAGCATCTCTGAGAGTATCTGGAGGAGATCAAGAACTGGCTTCCCCACACCCCTATTTTTTTTCCCCAGGCAGCGCCAGCCCCCAGTGGTTAGATGAAAATGTGTTGGGGTGATTCTGGTCATGATGCCTGATAAAGTTCTATTGGCAATTTATTTGGCTAGGATGGAGGAGTTTTGGTAGGGAGAAAAATTAAACCCTCTGAAATTGTCTGGCCAATTCCTCACAAGGAAGAACAGCCAGTGAAGCCCTTACTGAGGATGCTACAAGTCAGCGGAAAGACCGCATAGCAGCCAACCCTCCCCTCTCCTTCTCTCTGGCCAAGAGGAGGCTGTCTAGAGCAGAGGAAGTCAGAGGGAGCACATTCTGGAAATGGGAAGAAAATGTGCTCACAAAGACAGAAAACGCTTGACCAAATAGATTAGGAAGAATTACTGGGGTGTTATGCCCAGGAGATCTGCCCAAGGCAGGCATAAAGCTTAGAGAAATGGAAAATACTTGCTCTTATAAAACAGACTTGCATTTTGTGGTAGAGGCTTCTACATTTGATTTTTGACAGTCCCATTCATATTTGGTACACTATCCTCAGTCAAGCGAAATAGAGAAACCTATACTGTAATTTTAGTTAAAGGAAAGTGTCTTAAGGAAATTATCAGAAATTCCAAGAATCTTCCATAATATTATAGTGTTATGTTAATAATACTACATAATTGTACAGTGTTAGCTGCATTAAGAAAAAGTGATTGCATATTGCATAGCAATCTACATTTGTGCTCTCCAAAATATTTTTTTTGATGTGGATTTCTCACAATACAATATAGGAGAAAATATGTGCATATTTACATATAGTTTATAAAACATATGTATATATATTTATATATTAAAAAGAAATCTGCTAAAATATATAACAGCATACTATAGTATAGTATAAGATGTAATAACAATATAATAATACATAAACTATTATATATAGTAATAGGAAACTTACTAAAATATTAACAATTATCTCTGGTGAGTAGTGTTACTAATGGCATTTACTAAATCCTCTTTGTATTTTTAAAACTTCTATTATGATCATTTTTGCTTTTCTATATGGTCATTTGCAAAATAAAATAGTACTTTTCTCATTGGAAAAAAATTATCATTGAGATGTAGGAGGGTTGTATTTTATTTTAAGAGACATTTCTGAGATATCACACAATTGAAAGTTTGTATAATTCAAACCTAATACAATTCGAGAATACTTTTTCTTATAGAAAAGGCAATAGAGAAATGCAATCCTAGAATATAGACTTTTCTAATCACAGCACATACATCTAGATGTATTTTTTTCTAATTATGTTTTTTACTTTATCTAAATCAGAACTATCTAAATTTAAAGTTTGACCTTTTTCTTAGAAATTTAACATACCTAATTGAATTCCAAAGTTTTTTGTTGCCTGGCAGCACTATTCAGAACTAGCACCAGCTCTACTATTTAATGAATTCTCGTATGATAATGTCATCAGGTAAAAAACGTTTTCAAGTTTTAATAACAGTGAATGTCAAAATAATAGCACAGGTGTTATAAAAAATTTCCTGGACATTCCAATGTGCATTAAAAATGATGATTTAAAAGGTCCACTGCAATAAAAAGGAGCGAAGTGTGTATTTCTGTTTACCAACTAAAGTGACTGGAGCTTGTGATGATCATAAAAACCCAGTATACAATTCTGCTAGTTCTTACATTAAAAAATTCTTAATAAAAAAGTCTACATTGTGTATACTATTATTTTGTGAAATGCAATTACACTGCATATATAGCACAACACAACACTCCCTCTCCCTCCCTCATACACATTGTATCACTCTCTTTTCTCAGTCATCTATCCCTCCCCAAAGTTAACCATTTAACAGTTTCTGTGATTACTTCCAATCATTGATTTTATGATTTAATATGTGTATAGTATGTCATATTACCTGTGAATAAGAAAAAATACAATGCATATAAATTATTTTTCCTTCACGTATATACTGGACCTATATACTAAAAATCACTTCATTGTATAGAAAAAAATTATGTACATTATAACAATTGACTCATAAATCATTTCCAGTGATCAAAAATTAAAATTTAGTCTAAGAGTAGTCTCCTTAGGATCAGTTCTCCAAATCTACATAATTACTTCTATTTGTTTTACCTAAATATGAACAGAGACTTGTTAATAGTATGCAATTTTATACATTCCTGTTATTTGATAATATTTTTTCTAAAAATAAAAAAGATGGGGAAAGAAGAAAATCAGTTTTTCCTCTTGACATAGTATAATGTAAAATACTCATTAGCATGGTATTTTTCTTGAAAAATAAGGGCCAACTATCTACTAAGCTATGTTTATGTCTCCTTGGAAGCAATTTAAAAGAAAATTGTGAAAAATACTTAGATTAGATTAGAGCTAAATTATTATCTCTGTGAGATGATGGTGAAAATTTTTCTTTTGAAAAAATAAATATAAGATAAAACACCAGTTTAAAAAATTAGCTAAGTGTTTATGGGAAAATGCTTAATTACAAATTTCTTTCCAAAGAAGCATTTTTAAAACTTGTGATCCTCCTCCCTTAAAATGTTACCTCTTCTAAATATTTCCTCTTATAGGAAACTAGATACTTATAGCTATTTTTTTCTATATTCAGTGTGATTCAGATTAGTGAATTATCAGTGAACTTCTATTTCAACAATTTATAATTTCCTGTCTAACTTTTCAATTTTCCACAATCATCATGGTTAAAATATAGTAATTCTACCAACAGAGATGTTTTATGGACAGAACACAAAAGTAATTTAAAAATCCAAAGAATTTCTAATGATTAAAGAAAAATTTCTTTATGGAAATAAGTTTATTGCTATTAGAGATTGATATTGATGATACATTCTTAATAACCATTTCCCAATCTTTTATATGTTTTAATTTGGCTTTTTTGATGACGATCCTTACCTCAGTTTTTTTAAAAAACAAATAATTCAAATTATATCAGTTTTATAAGAATTAAAAAACTTTAAGAAATAGAACTTTTAGGAAATAGGGAAATTTGAAATTATAGTAAAGATTGATGTGGGCTGCTGTCATCACGTTTTTCAGTAAGTCAAACCACAGTGACTCAGTCGCTACATAGGAATGTTGTGCATGTGTGTTTTTAGTTTTTATAGTTCTAGAAGGAAAAGGGTGTTTAACACATGAAGCAATATTAAATTTTATGCAGAGTTCCATTCGTCTTATGCACAGGTCCATGCAACAAGCCAGCCAACTTAACAGTTTAATTCCACATTAGGATAATGCTTGGAAGGGTAATCCCATTCATATGCAGGATAAGGATGCCTGCATAGCGGCTTTGCCCTACAAAATTGTGAGCTGTAAATTCTGAGCTGGCATTATGAGCTTCTTAACTCATAAACCAGCCTTTTCTTAGCATCCTATTGCCATGAGTAGTTATTTGCCCCATAAATCCATCTAACCCATTATATTTTTCTTTTTTAAATCATTTGGCAAATATACCCAACGCATTAAAATCTGCTTTTCATATGGATTATCTTATTCTAGACTTAGTAACCACGTGTATGTAAAAGACACAAAATGAATTATAAATGGAACAATTTTGTTTACGAGAGCGTAGTAAAGAGAATCGGAAGAGTTTTCTTTTTGCTGTATTTAAGGATAAAAAAAAATCAACCGCTTGCTGGAGTCAAAGTAAACGTTCACAACACTTTATAAGGAAAATAAAAAAAGACATAAAGCTATCTATTTACTTAGTTTTTTCGAAACTAGCACTTAAGACTGTTTGTTTAACTATGTGCTTAGCCCGTAAGTTTACATAACAGGCAGAGCTGACATTTATGCTTTGCCACTGTGGGGTGATCAGACATGAACCCAGAAAGGTGAGCTCTGAGGGGTCTTGAGAGATGTCTACGTTGCCTCCTGCTTTTAAATGTTGACTAGGTGCCCAAAGTTTGCGGCTGATTCTAATGAACAGAAAGGCCAAACGATTCTGTTCTTAGCTCTCAGTTTTCCAAATAAAGACAAATCTGCCTTGGACCTTGAGTCTTGGGTGGATCTAGTTTAGAAGTCTGCAGATACTTCCATCTTTTTCAGCTGAGAGAGGCTGACTGTCTCTGAGAAAAGGATTCGAAGCCCTGGAATACCGTCCCACTTCCAGCTATAACTATCTCTTTGGGATGATTTCTTTTTTCAATTTCTGAGTCTTAAATCTGTTTACTCTACTCTTTTTATTGGAGTGTAATTATTTATGGCCCATCTTCTACATTATCCTTTTCAATTAATAATAACATATTAACTTGACAAAAAGTCTTATTTTGGGGGTGATATGTATAATTTATATCTTGATTATATTATTTTATTTTTTAAAAACAAATTTTTTAAAGAGAAGTTTTAGGCAAAATCGAATGCAATGTTCAATATTCTCATATATTCTCTTCTCATATACATTGACTGTATTAATTTATATTCTTATTCTTTTATTGGCATTTTTCAATTTAAACATCACTGGATATTATTTCCTTAGACCTACAGGAGAATGTTTAAAATGGTTATAGCTATAAGGATCATCTACGCCCATTTATAGCAATCTGTCAGAAGCGTCACCTTGGGTGAAGGGGTAGCCTAGAGTTATAAAACAGGAAAGGTTGTCGGACTCTCTTAAGACACAGCAGGACAGTTTTATGGCCTATTAAATGTCTGTCATGGGCAAAGGGGATCATGGGAGCCTGGATATTGTGTTTTTGCGAAACTTAACCTATTGCCATGGACAAGACCAGGTTTCTCTACACAAGCTTTGTGAGTCTCCTTATTGAAAGAAGAACTTTCTCCTCCACTATTATAAATTTGTAATTATATGTTTTAGAAAAATCTAAAAGACTAGCTGTTCTCAATTATTCGGATTCATAACGGTAAATGGCTACATCGTGTCATCTTATATGAATAGCTGTAGTTCTTGCTTTATCATGTCATATATGAGAAGTCACTGTCTTCATCCTAGATGGTCATTAACAAGGGCTACATTTTGAAATAATAACATTAATGGCATTTACATTTTATTTGAATTTAAATTTTCAAGGATTTTTACATACATTAATTTGATTAATCTTCATATTATCTGATAGCAGTTATTTTTATCCAACATTGCTGATGAAGTCCAGAGAGATGAGTTCACTCGCACTAAGCCATCTGATTAGTAAATGATGGGAACAGGATTGAAATCCAGGATGTCTGGCTCTAAAGCTCGCATCTTAGCCATGACACATGTAGAGGTGGCAGGAGGGAGGGAAGAGGCATGTCAGTTTTGAGACTCCCAGCCTTTTATGGAAGGAGGCAGTCTACAATCAGCCTTGTCTACTCTTTGTTACTTCAGCATATCTCCAACGTGTTGGCCAGTTTTATTGACCATCTTGTTCAATGAAGTGTTCATGACAACTAAGAGTCCAAGAACAAATTCTCATTGTGGCCCTGGTATTTTTCCCTCTTCAGGCTACATTTTAATTAAATTGTGTTATTTGTTTGAAATAGTTTTTGAGCACATCATGTTGTATAAAATTAGTTAAATAAATCAGCTCCTCTTATAAAGTGTTTATTGCCATTGTTTTTGGAATTACCTATAGGCCATGGTAAGAGAATAGTCCCCTTGGTATGAAAGTGTATCAAGTTTTTCCTCTTTTTTTAAGTCTTGCAGATGTTCTGTTCTGCTCAGATTATAGTTAAGAGATTTTTATAATCTAGTTAGTTTCATCTATAATGAGTTAGGTCTGTAAACACACAGAGAACTAAACAAAATAACAATTACATCTCTTTCTAGTAAGCAAGACTTAAGTAGAACACTAGTATTCTAATGAAATGAGACCCGAATTTTCACTAAATAAGATATTTTTAACATTGTCAGCATTTCGAAATTCTCCAGAAGCTTTATAGAAAATGCTGATGCTCAGATCTCATCACCAGAAATGCTTATTTAATCATTCCGTGATAGTCTTGAGCATTATTTTGTTATTTAGCTGCTGCACATAGACTTTTTAAATCTACTTTATTTTATTATAATGTACATATTTGACAAAAAAGGACTCATTTTAAATACTCATTTCAAATATTTAAAAAAATGTTAATATCTGTGTAACTGCCACACATCAGGACATATAGAATGTTTACATTTTCCATTACCCTGTGCACTAAATCCACCCGCCTCTCCCTGGCTCCCGGCCATCACGAATTTGCTCTCAGTCACGAAAGATTAGGCTTGTCTGACTTAGAATTTCACATAAGTAGAATAGAGAAGTGCTTTTTGTGTGTGTTTGGCTTTTTTGTTTAGTAAAATGCCTTTGAGATTTATTTATGTTGTGTATATCCATAGTTGGTTCTTTCTTATTGCCCAGTATTGTGGGTTTATACCATATTATGTGTGTGTACACAAACACATATGTAAATATTTTACAAATGTGTATATATCTATCCCTATCTACCTACCTATCTACTTATCTATCTATCATCTATCTATCATCTAAATGCCTTGCGATTTTTCAGTTATTTAAAAATTTTTACCTACTCTGTTAGAGAAAATTTTTTTATATATATTTCTTCCTAGAACTTATACAGCCTAACCTTTATTTTAAGTGTAATGACCTGATTTGAGTTGATAATTATTTCTAAGGAGGAAGTGGTTGAGGTGCATTTCTTTGGATTTTCATTCTACTATTCCACAACTATTTAGTGAAAAAGGTTATTCCTTGCCTATGGCAGCATTGTCAGAAATCAATGAACATGGATTTTGGAGAAACCTTAGTATTTAGTAGATTGAATGGACAACAGAGGCAAATTCGAATTTCTTTGTCCTTTTTGTGACACCAGATAGAACTTCCAGAAAAAATCTTACATTGAAGTGGTGAGGATGAACATCTTGCCTTCCTTGGAAGGGCTGTAGTCAGTCAGTCAGCACTAGTGTAAAGTTAGAAGTAGGTTTTAAAAGTTGTCTATTATCAGAATGGAAAATTTTCGTTTATTCCTAGTTATGTGAGACACAGTTCTTTTCATTAATGGATGTTGAGTTTTGTCATATGCTATTTCTGTATCTAATGATGTCATCATATGCTTTATCTCCTTTATTCTGTGAATATGATAAATAATATATATATTTTAGATCCTCAAATACCAAATCAAACTTGAATTCCTGGGTGGGGAGGAACATTTTCAAGATATAGTAATGTTTTTAGATATTACTTAAATAAATTTCTAAACATTTTGTTAGATATTTTTCTATCTATTTTCATAATAGTCTTCCCAAAGGCAGTTTCTCAATCACTGTCTTTTATCCAGTTGTGTCTTTCCTGCACTAGGACCCAGAAAATGCCAGCAGGCAGAACGCCTGGCACTGTCAATGGATAGTCCTGCTGAGATGATCAGGGATAGTTGTTAAAAATGGAGCGAGTTCCCTCTCTGATATCTTATGTCTATAAACAAGCACGTTAAATATGTCACTTGCCAGGCAGCCAAGACCCATTCAAAAAGAAGTTTGTGAGAATGATAGCACTATTTTCATGGCATGAGATGTTTTCAACACTGCCTGCATATATTAATAATAAAAAACATCATTGCTCAGGATTCACCACCAGCAGTTTTGACTTCATTGTTCTATTTCTACTTCATTGACTAGGTATTCATTCACTTCTGTTTTTGTTTTTAATCTCTTCAGGTGATTCCAGTGTAAACCTGCTTTTGAGAACCACGGCTCCAAGTAAGTACAGTTACTTCTCAAACATTACTTCGGGAGGTAAGTTATCTCATCCTCCTGGAGGAGATTAAATAACTTGAGCAAGTTCATATATAAATTGAGTAGATAATCTTTATAATCTGCTGGTTGCCATCCTTGTGTATTCCTTTATGACATAGTCAGGTGCAGCCACAAGAGGAGAAGCTCAGGGATCAGCAAAGTTTATTACACTTGGAGGTCCTGGAGACGAGGGGTGGGGGGCACACCACACGGCGCCCCACAGGAAAGATACCAGGTGGCCGGGGGGGCGAAGACAGGAACAGGGGCAGGTTTAGGCCACCACCTTTATTGGGGCTTCCACAGGAAAAAGAAAGCAGAGCGAGATGAATGGTTTTAGATTGGATGCTTTGAGTAATTTCTGTGGGTTTTGGGGTTTAAGAGTGGTTTCCCGTTGCCTGGCACCTGGCCCTTAGATGATAAAAGCAGAAGAATCCAGTGGGAGAATGGCTCAGGGACAGTTGGTTTGCATATCAGAGACATATGCCTGGTGGCCCTTGGCCAGCTCTTTTAAAATTAATACAAGAAGAGGCAATCTCTTTCCAGCCAGAGAGGTATTTTACAATGTCAAAATATCACAATCTACAGAAAATCAAAAATATTTATAATACAACCAATATTCCTGTTCTTTGCACTTGGAAGTAATGCCTTCTCAGGCCCACATTATGAAATTTTATTCCCTTAGTTTAGTAAAATTTTAATTTTCGAATGTGATTTCAAAGGTGAAAACTGTGTGATTGACATGTCCAACACCTGGCCACGGTCCCCACTACATTATACAATACGATTCCTCTCAAAAATTTTCCTGAGGGGATTTAAATCCTATTACCTAATACCAAAGGAATTATTTAATATAGTTGAAATTAACTTTTAGTTTAATTAGAATTTAATTTCTAATTTAATTATTTTTAAGAATATTAACTAGTGTAAAGTTAAATTCATTGCTACCTTGCATTTCGTGAAATGGCTTCTTAGCAAAGTCTGTCACAGCCCTTTCTTGTAACCAACCAAAACTAATTCTTAATCACTGAAGAACAAAAATGCATTTGTTGAAAAGATATTGACTGACTCACAGAAGTGATGGATGGGACACAAACTCAGGCTCAGAACATGGGTATGCCTCAAGGAAGACTCAGAATCCAGCACCACAGCCAGAACCATGCTATGGGAAGGGACTGAGTATGGGAAGTGCCACTGCTGTTGGATGCAGGGGACTAATGTCATCCCTGCCCTGGCCAGCATTGGGCACTAGCTCTTGGCATATCCTATCCCCACATGTCTCAGTACTTCCCCATCGTTCTGCATCCCATACTTAGGATTCTCTGTCTCGGAGTGGACATCATGGGCAAATGCTCAAGCTGCCGTATTAGGCATGAAAATAAGAGGCAGGCTGTTGGGTGTTCTGATGCAATGGTCACTTCTCCCCAAATTGGTCAAGAGTTCAGATGTGGGTTTGGAGTGAAGCGACATAAACTCCACCTTCACTCATGCTTGTTGACGTCTATGACGGGGAGAATTTCAGAGAAGTGTGTCAGGTTGTCACCCTCCCTCCTATGGCTCGTCCTGAAACAAAGATCATAGCACACATGCAGACTCTGGCTCATGTTTAAGAAACCATTCTTAACATGTCGGTTTTCTAACTATTCTCAAAAACCCAGTTCAAAGAAGTGACACAAAGGAAATGTTTCAATTAATTCTGAATTTTATTCCTTCCTTTAGTCTAGTTGCTAACTGCTTTCTTTTTGTCCTCATAGAACCATCATAATAGTGTTGTTTTATTTTCTGCCCTTTTGTCTTAAAATTTATTTATTTTTTTTGTCTTAAGATTTATTTAAATTTTTGTGGGGATGAAGGGTTAAAGAATTTAGTGCAAATGATATTAATTTCATCTAAGGAACTGATATCATAGCTCATCTTTAATATGAGAAAGTTCAGATTCAAATATAAAGAACACATTACTATTTTCTTTGTGTAATTTCTAATCACTTGTTATTTTAACAAAACTCTAAAGATGTGTAAGTTTAACTGGAAAAAATGATATGAAACGTGATATATGTCTGTGAACCATCTAAAACACTCTTTAAAAACATGTGGATTATAAGTGGTGCTTAGAGTTCAGCTGAAACAAGAATAAAACATCAATTAATGAACAGTGGAGTTAATTACTGTGCAGAAAATCATTAGGATTTGCAATGTCTAATGATAACTTTGGACTTTAACATTGTTACTGCAGAAGTTTCCATCAATAATAAAAAATATAAAAAATGTAAATAAGCCAAAATAATAAAAAGCGAAAACTGTAGTGGAAATCCGGCCACTGAGAGATAAGTATTATTAACTTTCATCTTTTATACATTCTTAGATTTACAGAGATGTTTATCTTTGAAATTTAATTTAATTTTAAATGATTTAATTCCCTGTTTTATTATGCATGTTAATGGATTATTAGCTCCCATGGTACATAGTTCTTGATTTCATTTTTCTAATTCTTCTAGTAAACTTAAATTCTGGTTAATAAATCTAATATACCTAACAAAAAAAAGATAATTTCAAGAATTGTCTGAATTTTCCAGTAAAACAAAGCCACACTTTCTCTAGAAACTTGCTCATACTTTTATATTATTTTACTTTAATTTTCCTCCATTTTCATACTTGTCTCTCAGTATGTATTAGCAACAAAGCATTTAACATTTTAACAGTAGCCACAGTATATAATATTGATAGAGCTTTTAAAAATATATGTTAACCATGAGAGAACAGGCAGAACTAATAAAAATTAGACTGAATAGCAAAAGAAATATCACTAATTTTAAGCTTCAAAAGTTCAAATGGTGTATACATTATTTCTCAATAACCAAAATATTTAAAAAGCCATCATACAATTATGGAAAATTTTATAAATCTCTGTGGTTGCTCAACAGCACAATAATAGTCACAGTTTTGCAGCAAAGAACATACTTGTGAAATTACTGTTTGTTTCTAATAAACACAGTAAACTTGAGCAGGCTGGACTCCAGTACTGAGGCTAATTTTGTGTCTAGAATAGCTACTGCAGAGCTTCAGAACCTGCCCTGGAATTTGCAAATGTCCTGGACTCTTTCACCTCACAGAGCCATTGGTCCCCCCATTTGGATTCACCCAAAGAGGATAACACTTAATGCAAAAAAAAAAATGTCTTAAAAGGGCAACACTGCAGGGTTATCAGTTCTCATGAGGTAGAGAGAGACTCTGTTCTTACAGTAAAGAGCAGGTTTTTTCTTTCTGAATGATTTTGTGCTCTGTGGTTAAACCCACTACGACTAATTCTCTCTCAAATTCAGAAGCTACCAGGAATTAAGAAAAGTGTGTGACTGCCCATTCCTCAGTTCTAAACTGAACCGGAGAGGCAACATGAAAGCCTAGAGAAATGTACTCCCAGCTTCTGCACTCTTTTAAGGAGCTAAAATTGTCTCATAGTGTTAGGAAGCACTTTGTCTAGTTAAAATCGTACTCAATTTGTTCTTATAATCACCTAATGAGCTCTTTCTCCTTACCAATGCGTTATTAGATATATAGTCTTAATTGAGGTCTTTAGTAAGTAGATCAGGACTCTGTCTTTGCATTAAATAATATCTGCATTTTAGTTATTTTCCTCTTAGTGGACTATATGATGTAGAATTTCTATAAATTACCTAGCACAAATCCTGATTTAAAGATTCCATAGGCTAAATAATCATTTCTTTTCTATTTTTTTATTTTCCACCAGTAAAATAACTTTCATTTAAGTTTATCATAAATCTTACAGTAATCATCATTCATTATTAATTAATTTACTCCCTTTTAATACGTATCGCTTGATTGATCACAGGTCCTTTATTAAACAGTATATTTCTTATGAGAACCAAAAGGAGAGATAAATAGAAGAAAGGTAGGAAGGAAGGAAGAATGGAAGGGTGGGAAGGGGAGGGAGGAGAGGAAGGAAAAAAAGAAAGGAGGAAGGAAGGAAGGAAGGAAGGAAGGAAGGAAGGAAGGCAGGAAGGAAGGAAGGAAGGAAGGAAGGAAGGAAGGAAGGAAGGAAGGAACAAGGGACATAAACACATTAACATTATTTAAATGAACAATGAAGTCCTCTATTTGGATGAATTAAAGTTTTCTATAGTAGATATCCAAATAATAGATGACAAATTTTTCAAAAAGGACTATTAAGTTATCAAAACATGCAAGAAAACATAATGAAGTTAAAAGCCATTGCAGAGTCCTTTTTAAACAGATGCTCCTTTGGTTCCAGGATTAGCTGTTCAATATGACCAGCTGTCCTCTTCTGTTCTCAACACTGCCACAGGCGGTGTTACCCCCCAACTGTGGTTGATCTTGCCGAGACATCAGTCACTCCTCAGAATCCAAGGGCCGAGGCTGATGAAATGGGTGACTGAATTGGAGTTGTCTTCATTCTTTCGTACCTTCTGCACATTCGTCCTGAGTGTTCCCTCCAGATTAGAAATTATGCCGTGGTACTAGTTGTTCTGACAGATGCCTAAAAGCATTGCTGACTTTTAGGATCAAGCATCTCAGATTTTCCTGTTCCGTGTTACCTGATGTAAAGTGTTGTCTTTGTTTTCTGATGAGATGGATTGCAACATGACAGAATAGAGCCAACAGGAAATAGAAGAAAGCAGAAGGGAGCTGAACACTGTGGACGATCAGAAGCTGAGCACCCATGGCCATCATCATTTTCTTTTTTGTATTGGAGATGGGCAGGTCACTGAGTAGGGAGACTTGAGCATCATTCTTCCCAGCAAATTTCCACTGTGGTCTCTGAGCCGTGAGTTTGTGAGCAAGTTGCTGAAACATTGTAATCTGTTCAGAAAACAAACAAACAAAACAAAACAAAACACTGAGATTTTTACAATGTTGATGTATTCCTAGGAGTAAAATGAGTAGTTGATAAAAACTATCAAACCATTTGATCTTTAGAGCTATCAGGTTAGGATTGTGAGTCCATCCGTGTTAGTTAAGCAAGTGTAATGGGATACAGAACTAGTACAGAAACCAAACAAGGTTTCTACCGTTAAATGTAAGGTTTTATTTAATTTATTACAATCATCTATATAATTTTTTCTTAAAATTGCAGGTAAGAATTAAAATGTTTGTTTGTTTATATCTGTTGGACAATTAAATTTTTCCTGTAACTTAGTGATGAGGACAATTAAAAATAGGATATCTAAGATAACTGTAAGATTGGTGGGCCTGAAATCAACATTTTATAGTTAGGAACTTGATATGATCCTAATATTTTCCCGTTAAATATCTCATAGATTTTGAAATTTAAGGTCTGTAGTGAATTCCTATCATTGCACTATAGTTAAAATTCTGTCATCTTTCAAATTTCAATAAGTTCATTGTTAAAAAAAATTTTCACAATTATTCTTAGAGCCAACAGTATATCAATGTATATTTCGTGCTGTTTGTTGGGACATAGATTGAATCAAGTCAAATATCTTGCTCTGAGGAAAATAAATTTTTTCCTGAGCAACACTAATCACCAGGGAGACAGGTTAAGAAAATGTGAATGAATCCGTGAAAATCCATCACCATGCTGGGGAATCACAGAGCGTGCGTTACTTATGGGTATTGTCAGTACTCTCATCTTTGTTTACAAAGGACACATTATAATTAGAATCAGATAAAACAGATTTGGCTAATTTGCTCTACAGCTCTACAAATTAGACTAGTTTGAAGTCTAATGAATATAGTAAAAAAGTGCCATTCTGTCGTATTTCGTTATCATTTTCTGCATGAGAATTGTGATTTTTAAAATGACTGCTTAGCCTACCATGCAACGCCAGGAAAAAATATGATCAAACCTGGCCTCACTGAAAAGGGCAACATAGCATCATGTGTTACATCATGCTGTGTCCATCCAGTATTTTTGATAATGAATAAAATAGTTAAGTCCAATCTGATTTATGAGGAAGGAATTAGAAAACTCGATATGATTTTTTATATAATATTTTGCTGAGCCTCAAAAAATATCTTATTTTCCACATTGTACATGACCAGAAGAAACCTCCAGCATTATTATGACCACCCATAAGGCTGGTCACAGTAAATAATTGTTTTCTCACTGTGAGGAAAAAAAAATGCTCAGAAAATGGAGCTATTTGGGTGCATGGACTTGACCTCTTGTCTTGGCTCTCAGATTCAGAGACTTTGCAGCCATTTCTACCATTATTTTGAATGTGTGAATTGCATGTCAGATTCAATAGCTCCATGTTTTCTTCATTTCACTTCCTGTGGCTTCACTTCCACCCCCCACTCAGCACCCAATTCCTATTATAATTCTGTGGATCTAGGTATCAACCAGGAGTACTTGAACCCCAAACATGAACTTCAGCCTCTAATGAGAGGGACTTCTTATTATCCCTGGAGACTCCCTCTCGCCTTTAAAACAGCTACCATCAGTTCTTAAGTATGATTGGGATTTTCAGTCCTCTGGACCATTCTTTTACTTCCCTGACTTTGAGCCTCAAACTCGGCTCATTTTCATGACATCTTAACAGGTCTCAGAACTTTCAACTCTCTTTTCTCCAAACCCTCAACTCCTCTCTCTCTGAACTTAGACACATATCTTCTATTGTGGATTAATGCATCCCATAGAGTGGGCATTATTGAGGGTATTTGAAACTTCAGATAAATAAGTAGGTGATATTGCAGGGTCTTTAGAATGTATATCATCAAGGAGAAAACACAAATGATAAATACATAGCAGAATTTTTTTCCAGCCAAAAATGTCATGATTAATGTAAACAGTAAGTAAAATACTTTCTTACCAAGAGTAAATGTATATTTAATTGCCTAGGAAGTAGGCAGTTTATTGAGAGCAAAGAGAACCATGAAGTCTTTTGCATGGTAAGTGGGGCTTTAAACTGGTTCTGTATTTGGGGAGAATTTTGCATTATCAAGATTCATTAAAAATTTTATATATCTGACTCAGTAATTCTACTTCTGAGAGCACATACCAAGCAAAAATCCCATACCATAAAAATGCACTGAATGCTTACGACAGTTTATTACCTCGATTTCAACACCAAGACATTTTATATGCATTAATTATTTAAATGAAAACAGATTTTTCCCAATATCTCTATCAGATTCAAGTAAATTAAAAATTTTCAGAGTGAAAGCACTAACATATTAACAATAATAGTCTGTGAGCAGCAAGAGAGTGGGAGATCTGCATTTGGTTCTTTGCATTTTTTAAGTCTCCTAATTAAATATAATGAGGAGGCAAAACATTTTGCTGTGGTTACACATGTGCTTGAAGGTTTAAAATAAATCTTGTAAATGGCCTTTCTAGCAATACTCAGATATTCTCTTTCCTAGATATTTTTTTTTTTAAATCTAGAATATTATTGCATTGATAGGAGCTTTACCCTCAGTGATATTTGTCCAGGAGTGGGAGTGTCCCTCTTCCTGCTCCTGTGTCCTGAATATTCGTTGACTCAAATGCTCTCTTTTGGATCTGGAAAACACTAGCTATACAGTTTGATTCCTTTGGGACTGGCCACAGGGTAGGAATGAGGGTGAGGGGACAGGAAGAGCATTTCTCAGCTCTAGCATTGCTTCCTATCAAGGAATCACAATAATTTGATGTCATAAGTCGACTGCCCTCGTAATAGATTTCAGGTTATTTCTTTTTCCACTTATTAGCATGGAAACACAATTTAATTTTTGAGCTCTGACTCACCATTCTACTATATATATAGATATATAAAATTTTATATGAAAATATGATTTTTAAATGTTTATTTACAAAACAGTTATATTTTTATCTCTCTGTCTTTATTTTTATTTGGCTATATATGTAAGCACTTCTCTCTGTTTCTAGACTTATAGAACTCTCATTTAAGTCATATTATTGTAATTACTATTCCATGTTGGCAAACAGACTGCTGTCGTCATAATACAATGCATTAAAATCTCTCATTTGACTCAACACAAGAAAATGACACAGTAGCTTTTATGCAATATCCCAGAAGAGCTTAAATATTTTGCAGTAGAAATGAGTTGCTAAATATTATGATTAAATCAAGATTTTCTTGTCAGGCACTAATTAGCTGAATATGGGAGAAGGTCAGTGGTCACACTTGCTCGTCAGTTCCTAGCCATGGGCTGTAGCTTTAGGGAGACAAGAATCCTATATTTTAAACCCAGAGTGAAGGGAAACTGTGAAGATAGGGATAGGCCTTTCATAGTTGCATGATTTAAAACATAAACAAAACAAAAACCTATGTTTTTTAAGCTGTCTTGGTAATGGTTTTCTACTAGGATAATTATCAATTTAGGATACATGTTTGGTGTGGAGACCAAATGTATTTGCAAAATATGTCCAGTATGATCACTGGTGACTGAAAGCGTTGTCATGTTCACGTGGGCATTTGTCAACTGTAAAGAGAAAAATAACCCTTGTAATGCAATTATTTCTGCAATGACCTTATGACAACAGAGACGTTACATGGCTTGTGAAATTTCAGATATAATTCTTTAATGTTCAATACTGACACATTCTATTTTAATTCTTTTGATAAAAAAATTTTATTTGGTCACAGAGGTACCACGTATATCTTTATTTTTTAATTAATTAATTTATTTTTTATGGTGACACTGGTTAATGAAATCCGACAAATTTCAGTTGTACATGTTAAACAGTAAGACATATATATATATATATTTACATTGTGTGTTCGCTTCTCATAGTTAGATTTCTGTCACCACATATTTGATCTCTTTTATCCCATCTACAATTGTGAAATGGTCTCTCATTGTGGTTTTGATTTGCATTTCCCAAAGCTAGTGATGTTGAGCATTTTTTCAAGTATTTATTGGCCATTTGTATTTTCTCTAGGAAAAAGGGTCTGTTCAGGTCCTTTGCCATTTTTTGATTGGATCATTTGGATTTTTGTTGTTATTGAGTCATATGAGTTCTTTGTATATTTTGGATATTAGGTCCTGATCAGAGATGTTGCTTGCAAATATATTTTCCCATTTGGATGTTTGTCTCTTTATCTTGTTGATGATTTTTTTTGTTGAGCAGAAGCTTTTTAGTTCAATGTAGTCCCAGTCATTTATTTTTGTTTTTACTTCCCTTGCCTTGGAGGTCAAATTTATAAAATCCTATTTAAGTCTAAGGTTCTCGAGTTTAGTTCCTACGTTTTCAGGTCTTTATTCACATCCTTATTCCATTTTGAGTTAATTTTGCTGTGCGGTGATAAGACAACAGTCTGGTTTCATTCTTTTGCAGGTGGCTTCCAGTTTTCCCAGCACCAGGCTTTCCCTTCTCTACTGTTTTTGGCTTTTTTTTACATGTATATCTTTAAATATTACTCTTCATCGCAGAGCCTACATGTGATGATTTTATTCATATAGCAAATAGCAAAATAAATATATAATTACATGTTTTGTGGCCACAGGAAGGTGAAAGACCTGCTGAGTACAAAATTTTCTCAGAATGAATTATGTCTGCCTTCTGTTTAGGGTACACTGTTAAGATTTATACTGAACTGGCACATCCTACCTCTATTAGCTTTATAATTTCTTGAGATTTAAAAAAATCAAGGCAACCTCAGGTTATTTTAAAAACTGCAGTTAACACTCAATGACCCTCTTTATGGATAATAAAATATTAATATGCAAATATTTTAGAGTGCTTTAATATGTACAAATTTCCATGCTTATTTACTTATAAATAATGAGAGAAACACCTGAGGAACTGTAGAATGCAAGAGACAGGAGTCTGGATTCCTGAATGACTGCATGGAACACAGTCACCATGGCAGGCCTGCGCTGCCCACTTCCAGACTGCATGTGGGAGAAATGAGTTTCCATCTGGTCTAAAGCACTGTTGTTTTGGGTACTGTGTTATATGCAACTGATCCTGAATCCTGAATACAAGGATCCCGTTCATTTAGTCCACAGCAGGATTCTGTCATGCAGATAGTGGATAGAAAAGGAGTTAGTCAGCTCAAACCCTCAGCCCCCAGCACAGAATCTTAGTTGGGGCTTGGGGGACAGCATAACTTCTCTTGGGCACACAAAGACGTTTTAAAATTGTGGTAAAATATCTATAATCTAAAACTTATCATGTGTACAGGTTAGTGACATTACATACATTTATTTGCATTTTTGTGCAGCCGTAACCACCATCCATCTCCAGAAATTTTCCATCTTCCCAGACTGAAACTCTATACCCACTCAACATGAACTTCTCTTTCCCTACTCCCTCCAGCCTCAGGGAAAAAAAATTCCACTTCCTATCTCTATGACTGTGACTACGCTAAGTACCTCATGTCAGTGGAATCATAGAGTATTTGTCGTTTTGCATCTGACTTCTTTCATGTGGCATACCATGCTCTGCTCCTTGCCAACTTTTGGTAAGTTTATGTTTTTCATCCCTCAAGCAAGCTTTATATTATTTTAGCTGTAGACTGAAAGCCCATTATTCACTAATGATTTTTTAATTATGTTTTGTGTTGAATTGGGTGCCCCCATTGATATGTTGGGGTCCTAACAGTACCTTAGAATGGGATTTTATTTGGACAGAGGATCTCTACAGAAATAATCACGTTAAATGAGGTCATGAGGGTGAGCCCTGATCTAATTTGACTGGTGTCCTTATAAAGTAGGGAAATTTGGAGATAGATGTACATACACATACACACACACTCACACACACGTGCACATGCACACGAAGGAAGCCAGGTGGACATGGAGGCTGAGTTGTAGTGATGTTTCTACCAGCCAAAGGTTTCCGGCCCACCATCAGAAGTGAGGGGAGAGGCAGGGAAGTTTCTTTACATAGCCTTCAGAAAGACCTAAACCTGCTGATACTTTGATTTTGGACTTCCAGACTGCAGAACTGTGAGACAATAAATTTGTGGCTGTTTTAGCCACTCTGTGGTTCTTTGTTAAGGCAGCTCTAGCAACTAATACAAATTAGATGCAGAGCTGAAAAGGGAAAAGAGAGATGGACTAATTTTGTTGTTGATCTTCCTTTAACACAACCACTTTGTTCCTACCAAAATTTGTGTTTCTTATCTGCAAATGATTCAAATTAAAAAAAAAAAATCAATGATTTGGGGCACTTTCTCTTTTACTTAGGGTTCATTACCTTCAATACTGAATTTGGAGGGTGGGGCAAGGTAACTCCTGTCTGACCTGTTGTTGACACATTCACCACTGGAGCTTCTGATGATTAACGCCACTCATCAGGCCGGCTCCTTCCTGCTCAGGTATCATAAAGGTCTCCTGCAGCTCCCAGCAGTATCATACTAATTCAGTGCCCTAGAAAAATTAGCAACAGGAAACACACCTTTGTAATTTTCTTCCCTTATAAATAGCATTATTCCTTCAGTAAAGGATAGTGCGATTCCTGCTGTAACTGTTTCTGCAATGAAAATTTTTCTTTTTTTTCCCCTTTAGTCTTAAAAATCAATCAAAATGAATGCACATACAATTAACCATCCTACTGAGACAAGGAATATTCCTTTTACTTTGGAACTCTTGTGATTTCATCTCTCAGAGTGAGTCTATTGTGCAGGCTTTCTTCTTTTTCTCTTTTCTTTCTTTCTTTTTCTTTTTTTTTAGGAAGCATTTAATTCATTTAATGTGCCTTGAAGTTGCCATTGGAGAGGGTGGAACAACAGATGGAGTATGAAAGAGCTTATGCCACTGCCTCTTTCTGTTATTATCTCAAAAAACATTTTTTCCCTTAACAAAACAGTGTTTAATTCTATTTGAATGTGGAATTTGGTACTTTGTATTTTCCAAAGGTAAATACAAAAATTGAAAACCAAAGATATTGTTATGTATGGAAGGAAAGTATATAGAAATCATAATTTCTTAATATGGAAGGACTTTCATCTCAGGCATCCTCTGAAGTAGTATAATACATCTTCTTCAAATATGACTGGAATTTTAATGAACATAGACAATAGTAATTTAAGAGCTTATAATTATTATGATGTCATAATTGCTGTGGGAAAAAAAAAACATCAAATGAGCTGACATTTCTCCTTATTTAACTCCAAATAAATAAAATTAGAAAAAGTATCTCTACATAGACAAAAATATAGTGATCAAAATATTTTTAATACAATGACAGGAAAAGTGTTTGGAATTAAACAAAAAATTTAGAGAGGAGGCAACAATTAAATGAGTAAACATATATCAGTATATTTAACATTATACATAAAATTAAGAAACATTATGTTTTAGAATTTCATTATGTAGCAGAAGTTTATCATGAGCCTAAACTGATCTCTTGCTGGATTGCAAACACTTCTGGACTTCTGGAAATGAACTGACATAACTGAGAAATTGGAAGTTCCTTGGAAAGCAATAGTCAAAGTCTTGGGGAAAAAAACTCCCCAAGGGATTTTGTCTTGCACACATGCCTAACATTACAGGGCTGCAGACTTCAGTCTCAAGATTTTAGACATGTCAGCTGTTATTAAAATTTACATTTGTTCTTCCCTTAAATATGCTCTGCCTAGTCTCCCATGGCCTCATACTGACTTTCAGATTTAGACAGGGCTATAAATAGGAAGTGAAAATTGTGCTTTTGTTAAATTTTAATGATACATATAGAGAAAAATTAGTATCAATTTGAAACCCATATAACATGGTAGAACTCCAAGATATAAGAGAAATATTTTTTATGTATTGACATAGAATACAACACTGTATTCAGACCCATCAGCAAGCAGTATGTTGTGACCATCTGGGATGCGGCACTTTTGGCCCAAAGACACAGGGTCAGTCTCACTGCAGTCCTCCTCGTAATAACAGTGTCCCCAATCATGGCAAAGGAGGCAGATTCTAGAAGCAAGTATCAACATATAGTTGAGTTTGTGTTTCACAGAAAGCAGTTCAAATAGAATTCTGATGAATCTTTGAGCACATTTAGGGACCAGTAACTTTAAAATGGGAGTGGCCAAGAAAAATATTTGTATTGTGAAACGAGTATTTTTCCTTTACTAATTGATTTTAAAACTGCTGCATTTAAATCTATAATTTCTAATTTTCTTTAAACTTACTTAAAAAACTTCATTCGTATAGAGTAGTATTAGGTTTACACATAATTGGGAGAAAGGTACAGATATGTCCCAAATAACCCCTGCCCCAACACATACATACTTCCCCCATTATCAGCTTTATTCACCAGAATGATACATTTTTTACCAAGAATGAATCAATATTGACACATATTAATCAGCCAGAGTCTACAGTTCATCTTAGGATTCATTCTTTGTGTTGTACATTCTATAGGTTTGGGGAAATGTATAATGTCATATATCCATCATTATAATATCAGAAAATAACAGAGCATTTTCGCTGCCCTAGAAATCCTCTGTGCTCTGCCTATTCTCTCTGTTCACCATCCCTGCAAACACTGATCTTTATATTGTTTTTTTCCAGAATGTCAAATAGATGAAATCATACAGTATGTAGCCTTTTCAGATTGGCTTCTTTCACTTAGTAATGCACATTTAAGGTTCCTCCATGCATTTTTATGACATGATAGCTCATTTCTTTTTAGCATTGAATGATATTCATTGTCTGGATGTCCCACACTTTATCTACAGTTGGCCTTTGAACAACATAGGTTTGAAATTTTCAGGTCCACTTATATGAGGATTTTTTTCAATAATGTAAATGTATATTTTCTCCCTTGTGATTTTGCTAATAACGTTTTCTTTTATCTAGCTTCCTTTATTGTAAGAATACAGCATATAATACATAAAATATATATGTATATTAATTGACCATTTATGTTAATAGTAAGGCTTCCAGTCAACAAGAGGCAGTTAGTAGTTAAGTTTTGGGAGCGTCTGAAGTTATACATAGATTTTTGACTATGTGGGGATCAGCACTCATAACCTGTACATTGTTCAAGGGTCAAGCATATGGAGAAATTTCATATAAAGGCATATTAAATTCTAAAAACTGATTTTAGCTAAGTTGAGAAATTTGGGGTCATGAATTTAGAATAAGGGAGTAAACATGAAATTTTTTATTCAAACTTGACAAATTTAGCTGTAATTTTTTGCCCATATATAATATTCTCTAAAAGATGCAATTTAATTCCTCAAGGCAATAATTTAACTACTAAGGTCTTTAACCCCAAAAGGCCAAATATACTAAAAAAACCCCAAAAAGGTACCTAAAAAGGTTGTGAACAAATTTTTTAACACTGTGTAGAAGACTGGCTATTAATATTATTCCTGTTTTGTTTTTGACCTGTTATGTTGAGCAAAATAACATGAATGAAGTTCTAGCTGAGATTATTTATTCAAGCAAAACCAGAATTAGAAAGGGCGGTGACACATACATCATTGCCACTGTTATAAACAGCTTCGAAAATTCAGTCTCAGTTGAGTGTATTAAACTCTCTGAATGACTGGGCAGGCAAAATTATAGTCCACAAGGATAATTATAGTTCACAGTCATATCTAATGGGATCTGCATAAATCAGGGCATTGTTTGCCACAAAGTGTATTTATACTTGTCAAATGATTGTAATTGGACATTTACAAAGGACCATTTCAATTTATAAACATGACTTTTTAAATGAATATTTATAAAGCACTTGTTAAAGAAAATAAATTCACTCAGGTAATTTTGAACTGTTAGTTTACAGCATATAGTATGAAACCATCTTTTACTAAGGAAACCATCTACTAAGTGTCTGTTGATGATAAAACTCAAAATTAGATATAGATATAGGATCATCTCAGGAGTTTACAGGGTAAAATATTTCATAATACCTATGTATCATCGAAAAATAGTAGCATCAATTGAAATTCTAAGTTGTGGAGCCAAATTTTGTGGAAGGAATAGTACCAAGGCAGTACACATGGGCACACAGATGCAAACCCCGACACTGTACAACTTATATAAAACCTGATTGGTAATTCTACCTATATTGTAGAACTTTACCAAAAAGATGAATAATAATTTATTACAAAATTTATCAGGAATTTTGAAGTTAATTAAGGCCTTGAAACTACCACATATTCTACTTTGGAAACCTCATTTTTTGGATTTGAATTTCTTTTTTTATCATTTTCAGTATTAACTCCTTCATTAGTCACATTAACATTACAAAACAGATCCTTTGCATAGAGCCTTTGACAGTTATGAGCATTACCTGTTTTGGAGTGTAAACAACCTGTTTAAGGACCCAATTCTTTCACACCTTTCACTAACTACCTACCCTGTGGCTACTTCTGATAATTAATCTGCGTATCATGGGTGACAGGACTGGAAAATGCACACTCTCATTTATTGCTGGGTCATGGCTCATGAAAACTCCTCCTAGCTTCTGAGAAGATCTGGACCATCAGAAACTAAGACATCTCCCCCCTAAATGAACCCACAACAGAGAAGCTTTTGTGGCCTCTTCTTGCATCCTTCCTCACATAGATTCAGCCTGGTTCCCCTTTGATGGTCCAAGGTTGACTGTCCCCTCCCATTACGCAGGTGTACACAACCAAGCAGCTGTTTGAGATGGATCAGGGCATCTAAGGCATGGTGTGAGTCAAAAAACAAATGGTCCTTTCGGTTCTATGTATAACCTCTTTATCCTTATTGGGAAAACATGTAGAGCGGTTTAGTTTTATTGTTGAGCAATGCATATTTCTGCTACATGTGCACCAAAACTTTATCTCTTCAGAAGGAAAGACAGTTTTGAGTTTTCTTCAGAGATTAAAATGTCTCCCACCTCACCCTAACTCCTTCCTTGTATCAAAGATCACTTATTTCTCCCTGTTAAGACCATCTGCTTTCACAGTTGTAATTAGCATCTTTTTGCCTTCTTACATCTTTCCCATTTGACTTTGACTTCCTACTTTAATCTCATCATTCAAGATTTGGTTAGGTCAAGATATTGTCTTCAAATCTTTTCTTCTTATTTACAATCTCTATCAGAGTCTCTTCTCTGAAGTTTCTTCATATGTTGACCAAACTTTTATATTTTAAATACAATATTCACAACTTAAATGTGGGATCCTATGTCCAGAAGCCTGGGTGTTAAACACTATTTTCTCAGTGCCTATATCTAATCAGCACATTTTCAATATAAAAAGGAATTATAACTCCTCAGAAAAACATCCCAACTATTTTAAAACTTGAATATAGTTCTTGTGTTCTATCAACTGATTAAGATAATTTGTCTAAGTTTGCAGATGTTGAAAGAAAAACACCTGAGATACGTTCATACATACACACACATGCAGAGGACTAGAAAGGAAACTTAGATCATGATATCTGTCTGAACAAAACCTTCAAGTGCCTTCTATATTTCAGTCTGTAGTCATCTATACATCTTTTATAGTCTCTTCTGTCTTGTAAGGAATAGAAGTCCTGGTGCTATATTTATCAAACTCTCTTCAAGGAACCTCAAAATGATGAACAGTCTATGAATCAGAGATATTTACATGAGTTTTGAGATAGAAAAGAGTGGAAAAACCAGTGCCTTCTTTTGCAGTTGTGATACACAAACACATGGGCTTCCCAGACATGACATTTTGCAGCAACTTCTAGATCCTTCCTTTGTAAGTGCCCAGGGACAGCATTACAATTAAACATTCAGGATGTTGAAGAAGATGGCTTTTATAGAAGCACCACAAACACTGAGGGGGAAAATAATCTATATTTCACAGATTTATTTTTATGAGGACAAATCCCTGGCCTCTCCATATTGACAAAACTCTCCTGTAATTTATCCTACTACCAGGTGAGTGCCTGGTTCCCCTGGGACATTAAGCCCTATTAGTGAGTCAGTGTTGACCTTTGCTGTTGGCTGGTTAGACATTCGGCAGCAGTGGTGCTGGCAGGTGAGCCTTGCTGAAGAAAAGTTCGTCTGTAAGGCCTGTGTGCAAACTTCACCTGAACCACCACAGCCACACTGAGTGTGAGCCAACTAAGCAAGTCCCAGGGTGGCAAAGAAAGTTATCAATAAGGCCCTGTCAGCTCACATCTCGGACTTCCATTTTGGGTCTCTTTCCTGGTGCTGTGGTTAAAACACTGTATCCTTTAGTGTCTGGCAAAATGTCCAGCACGATATTGCTTTACATGGGGATACAAAGTCATAGGTCTGAATCTCACGAGATTGGCTTTTTGGGGCCACCTTTTAATACTCCCAGGAAAACTATAGCAATTCATTAAAGACAGTCTCTCACCCATTCATAAATGAAGATTTAAGTCACACAGGCTAAATGGTAGCTGAGAGCAAGGGACCCATGAATGATTAGGGGAAGGAGAAATTAACATAATGCAAACTACAACTCTGTTATCCACTGTGGAAAAAAGAACCTAGTAGCTATACACTTTATATTTTCTTTATTAGGTACATCTTTCTCTGTATTAGTCAATTTCTCATCTTCATTCTTCACTTACTAATTTACATAAAGTATCAGTGGTTCATATAAATGAGTTTTTAGGGGAAAAATAAATCAGAGAGGGGTTGCAACTGAATTTAAGGAAGAATTAATATCAACTAGGGGTGGATTTGGTGATCAATAGTATTTTAGGTTCCTAATTTTGGAGTGTGGAGGGGGGAGATTGGAAAATCTTTGTATGAAGAATATCTCTGTATATTAGAAGAATCATGTTGTTTTACCATTGCTGCAGGTTAAAATTGTAATTGTTGGCCGAAGTGGTGTGTACTCTCCTACCTGTTGTTTATTTTTGCACCCAGAATTACTCTCCTCTGCAATTCTTTCTGTAAGAGCTAAAAGCCTGGTATGTAGATTTTTTTCAGATTCCTTATTATCCAGGTTTTAGTATATGATTCATTTTTGGCAATGGGATTCTATATTTTGATTTGCATCTTTAGGCCATATCATTATCTAACATGCAATGTATGTTACTTAAATATTTTTAGTCCCCTACACTAGAATGGAATTTTTATTTTTGGTCAGTATCTCTCACTACCTACCACACCTTCAGTGCCTAAAACAGTGTATGACACATATTAGGGGTTCGATAATATTTTCTGATTGAATGATTAATCAGTGAATGAGTATTAAAGCTAAGAGGGACTATAAGAAAAACAATGATTTTATGTGGATTTGCACATTGAAACATTTTAAATGGAAGAAGGATCATCTCAGTCTCTTGGTTGCTAACACATTGAGTTGTGGGCTTAGCTAATATTTCAGTTTCATAATTCTATAAGAATATTCATATCACAACCTTCAGCATTCAAAAAAACAAAAACACAAAAAAAGAAAAGAAAAACAAAATGTCCAGTGAATGTGAACAATAAGAACATTTCTTAAATTTGTGAAAAAAATATTTAGGAAATGAAACACATGAATAAAATATGGCCAGGAGTTGCATCATTGAATAAAAAGTCGTTGATCGTGCAGGTTAAATTGAATGCCACTAATACCTGTAGTAAAGAAGAATGATGGTGCAGCTCGTTGCTTGTAATTCTCTTATCCTGAACACTGGATGTTTTACCTTTGCCCTTCTACTCACAGCAGAGATGTTCCCTCACTCCTGGTGTTTATGTCTATTTTTCCAAAGAGATTATCAACTCCTAAAGGGCAAAGTCCATGTATTGATCGTCTTTGTATCTCTTAGGATGCAGCATAGCTCTTCTCACAGAGGAGGAAAACATTTTTATTGAATTGAAAGGAAACATTTGATGTGCATAAATAGCTAGCTAGAAATCCTCTGCACTTACGGAGTTCAAGTTCCTAAATGCTAGTAGCACGTTGACTCAGGTCCTATGAAAGTAGCACAAACTTAAGGAAAGGAGTTAACTTTCAAAACAGAATCATAATTAATGGCTGGCTAATTATTCTTCCCTACGGAGGACATAAGACTTTTCAGTATTCCCCTTCAATCGAGCACATCGTTGCAAAATAAGTGTAGGAGTCATTCCTTTCAAGTCATTTATTTAATTATTAAATGAAAACATTTTATATAGTAATTGCATTATCACTTGAAAATTCTAGTATCGAAATGGATATATATTATTTTTAACAAAACTAACTCACAAAACTGTTGTCCAAACTTAATATAACATTCTTTGTTTGGACTTGAAAGAGGAAAAAAGTACACACCCATTGATATCTTATTATTCAGCTTTTGACCTTATTTTATTTAATCGTATATTTTATGTTTATTATGAATCTTTTCTAATGTGGATGAGTCTCTTTCCCCTTGTAGTGGCTCATTGAACTGATAGCTTTGACATTTCTTCCTCAAAAAAGCATGCATAAAGTGTCATCATAAAATCTAATTTACAACTGTCCTACATTTGAATACAACTGTTTCTATACACTCGACTTAGTTATACCACTTGTTAAATAAATTTGAATGTCATATGTGAGATTTTTGTTGATGAGATGTATTCCATGAGAGACTCAATTGTCAAAGTGTTAGCTTCATCAACTCGAGATTTCAAAAGCAAAAATCAACAACCTGTTTCATTTCACTTTTTCTGAAGAACAATTTTTGAATAACAATTGTTAGATAGCAAGAATTACACTCTTTATTTCAGAAAAAAAAATCATTGCTAAAATGGTACATTTTAAGTAACAGACCAAATGCTGTTATTTGTTATGAAAATACAATTCTAAATATCAATTTTTAAATGCATGCAATAGATAGCGATAATGCTAAAATGCCAAGGATTATTATGTTATTATAAATTTTCTGAATGTCACAGATCTCACTGAAGATATGTCTACCACTTGATAAATCTGTTACCAAGAAGTTTGAAATGACTGTTGAGCGATTTAGTAAAATGAGCTCTAATTACTTGTAATAAATTAGAAGAAGTTTGGGAGCAGAAGGATAGATTTCTCATATTGAACCTTTAAAAAATGATTTAAGTTTGTGAAGCCTCATTTATTCATCTGCAAAATGTGGACTACAATACTCGTCACTTGACTCTGGGTGATGGTGAGCGAGCAATGTGTTTAAAGTTCCCAAAAAGTCTTTGCATATTGCTGAGGTGCACAAACATGAACAGTCACAAGCTGTATCTTGTGTATCTTTGGAGCAGAGCAGGTTAAGGTGGGAACCCCTGCAGTGGAACTCCATGCACCAAGGGGCAGAGCAAGAGTTTGGTCACCAAGAAAAGTGAGCCTCCAGCTGGGATACAGAGAAGTCAGAAAGATGTAGACATGGGGTGGGACCCCTAAGCCACTTTCTGTTGCTGTTTTTTGAGCACACAAGCTTCTGACCTTATCACATCTCCCTTCCCATCTTTGCTTTGGGCATCAAACTAGAAATCTCTGGACATTTCATGGTACTTCTCTTGATCTCACCGCCAAATCGTTTGCAAGTCCTATCAATTTTATCTCTGGAAAATTACTTTTTATTATTTAATATAAAAATCTATGTAAAGCCTGTATTAGATTAATATTTCATATTATTTAACCCAGTGTTACTTAATTGCATCATACGTACATGTGTAGCATGGTATTTTTGGAATTTATTCATTCTGAGTTCCCCCTGAACTCTCAGCTCAAAAAAATTAGTGCTGTTTAAGTAAAACATAGAAATCATTTCATTCCATAAGGCAGTGCTGTCAGGAATGACAAAAATGAATGACCAAGAAATCCAGCTTTTCTTATAACATCATTTTTCTTAACAGAGAATATTCATGCACTGTCAAGGGGATGGAAGAGATGAGTTAATATGTTTTTAGATATTTAATTTCCGCGATCCTATGAGGTCTGACAGTTATTAAGCAAGTAATTAAGAGGCATTATGCAATTACATTTAACTTGCTTTCATATATGATGTTTAATTTAAAATGTAACTGAATTGCGGTTTTCATGATCGACATTTAGAGTCGAATTTCAGGAGATAGTGTTAAAACTTAAAATATTACTTAATTTTTAAGAGTTTTTTTTTACATAAAGAAAAGAAACATAATTATGGTAATGTGGGGAAACCTTGTTAGTATCCTTCCTGAGTAAAATTTATTAGTTAGTCTAAATTTGCTATTAAAACAAATCTTTGAATTTTGAATGTTTTAGTCTTTAGTAACCTTATCAATCTAAGAAATGTAGTCAGTGCCTTAGGGTGTGTCCATTGAAGCTAATGGAACAGAGTAACATATTCTGTTCATTTAGCCTGTTCTAGTGATGAAAACATTTAACTGTATTGTGAGCTCTTGAAACTAGAATCCATTCAAAAGTCTGTAAAAATAATTACAGTTTAATAATTTGGTTTATAAGTCATGGGCCGTTTAAATTTTCAATATTATTTTATTTTTTTACAATTCTTGTAATGCAGTCGATTTCAAACGATTACAGTGGCAGGTTTTAATAATTTAGTTTATGTCATGGGCTAAAATTGAATGAGAGTCACAGGAGAAACACCCAGGCGCTTTCCTCAAGTCCCACCTCCATATTCCTCAATCCTGTACCTTTAATTTGATTTTATTTCTTTAATGTGTCTTGTGTCTGTTTTGAACTTTTCCCTCCCCTTCAATTTGGATCTCATTGCTTCTCAGTTTTACTCTTGTACGAGCTTCAAAGCTTCTCCTCTTCAATCCATCCTGCCTCTGCCACCTCCTTATTAGAGCTTCAATACTTTCATGTTGGTCTTTTGCTCAAAATCTCTGTTAGGCTTTTCTCCAAGCCTCACTTACAAAAAAATCTATATAGTTTATAGTCTAACCCAGAAGTTCCACTATTCCAACATGTGTGCACACACACATGTGCACACACATGTGCGCACACACACAGTCCAGATTCAGTTGGCCCTGACAGCTTTTTACCACTTGCCACACACTCCTATGTTTCTTCTATTCTAGAAAAGTTGGAGTACCAATCCCAACAGATACTTACATTTCACCATTGCTGTGTTTTGCTTTCAGGGTCCTAATATTGAAATGCCTTTCTTCCTCCGCCTCTCACTCTGCCCAACTCATTTTATTCAGTTTCTAGGTGGACCTACTTGGCATTCTAGTTCTCACCACAGACCTTGTTTTTCCTCTGCCAGAAATGAATTTTCATCCTTCTGGCATAGTACTTAGCCTGCTCTACCTGAATTAGCGTTATCATCATCATTATTTTCTCCACTACATACGAATATTTGTCAACAGAGAAGCTCTCATATTCATTTTTGTTTCTTTCTCCTTAATCCTCAGAAGAAGGATTTTCATGAAGTTTAATATCAATAAACATTTATTGAAGGCAGAAGTGAAAGGAGGCAGGAGATATGATTTCCTGATTTTTCCTGCTCAAATTTCCTTTCCCAATTGATAAGTACACTTTAAAGGTCTGATAATTTATACAGATGTCCTACTGAATATATAACATTGCAATTATGAATTTGTAAGGAACCACATAGCCCATTTTCACTCACACTCCCTCGCTCTTTTGAAATTTGGTATTTGTGGTCAAGTTTTGCTTGTGATCCCATCTGCGTATTAGTCATGAATTGAATCATAAGATTATGACCAATTTCTATAGCCCTTTCATCTAAACTAACCTTACAGAAATCCCTCAACTTGTTTTGCATAGCATTCAGTACAAAGCCCACTTTTATCTGAAGAACTAATAAAAACACTACTTATTTTTTCATCTATAGTTTCCTATTTAATCTTGACCCAAACATTTTTCTACTTCGAATTTCTTTGAAAATTACATTGGATCTCTGTAAATCACCCTCTCACCCTCTCACATATTGCTTTCTGATGATTTTAAAATTCTTTTCTAAATATGTGACTGTCATGTAACAAAAGTTAAAAGAGACTTTTTCCTGATTCTGCATTTACTGCAATATATATTAAAGTGAGTGAAAATGAAAAAAGCAACTTAAATGCTTATTATTTTCTCAAATTCAGCTAACCCCTGCAATTTTATGTAAGAGATCTAAATTTATTGCTTGATTCACTTACGATTCTGACTTCATTTTTTGACTATTATTATAGAAGCAATTAATTTTTTAAAGACACTTTATTAGAGACCATATTTTATGAATTGTGATGGTTACTTCTTTTTTTCTCTTTTGTTAAGAACTCCCCATTTATTCTGAAAAGAGCCAGTGGTGGCCCTAGTTAATAAGAAATCCTGCAATAATTGCATGAATTGGGTAATTACTGATAGGAACAGCTTATAGTACTCACGTTGGCTAGAAAAATTTCTTCCTTTAGTATTGCCGGGATAATTCCATGTGCTAGTCAGATTCTGGTGGACTTTTTAAAACTAAAAAGGAATCTTGCTAGGTGATATCAACAAACATTCTTTTTTTTGGGGGGGGGTCGGAAAAAATTATAGAGTCTAAAATGACTATGTTATTTGTGTTTGAAGAATGACTATCTGAAGAGGCAGCGGTGACAGTGAAATTGCAAAAAACGCTGACATTCTGAATCCCCGGGTTAGACACTTTGTGTGATGCCAGGCAACGTACGTTCCTATGTATGTGACTGCTGATTCTCTGTCTCCTAAAATGTGAATAACAGTTCATACCTCCTGGTATTGCTGATGGGGTTCAGTAAAGTCACATGTGTGAAAGTCCCTGGGACAGTGACTGGCATTGTTAACAGTGACTACAGTTTCATGAGTCCTTTCTACATACCATTTGTTCTTCTAAGAACTTTGTATATTCACTCAATGATTTTTAAACTTTGTTTTTATTATTTTGCCACATCATGGACATAACTTGTGATTTGTTTGATTTTTTTTTTTATAATGAACTCACTTTTTTCTTTTTTCTTGTTCTATGAAATTATGGGTCTCCGGATTATGCATTTTTCCTGACACACACTCTCACACACGGATTTATATTTAAATATATCACTCTTACAATATTTTAATAATACTTTTCCAGTATTATTACTAGCTTAATACACTTCATATACCACTGGCGTTACACATTTCTGCTTTGAGAAATATTGCCCCATGGGTTGTTGTTCTTATCACAACTCACAAATCAGAGGAGGAGGTATTTGATATTATCAGCCTCCCCCTTTTTTTATTTTACAAATAAGACAACCAAAGGAAAGAAAATCTAAGTAGCTTCTTCAAAGCAGCCTGGAGATGTATAAATGACAGGGCCAGATTTCAATCCCACATCTGCAAACTTCAACTTCTGCCCTGTTAACACAAAGATAACACTCTATTGTGGATATATTTCTCATGAATAAGACAGTGAATTTTTCTACAGGAATTATGCCTCATTTTCACACGGGGCAGGTATGTGCTTAATTTACATTATTGTATACCTTAGTAATAGAAAGTATTACCCTATCTAACGTGTGATCAAGAAAGAAATACAAGAAGCAGTGATTTAACTTCCTTGTTTTGTCAATCAGAATATTTTCTTTTTGCCAAAAGCCTCAATAATCAAGAAAAAGCAGATACAAATTCAATGATTTTCTTTAGAATCAATTCAAGGAAATCTGTCCTCAGACTTCCTACTGCCAAATAAAGGTAATTATTCTAAAGAGGATTTGGTAAATTTCCAGCTGAGAAAACTAGACTGGAATACCTTAGCAGGAGATTCTCAGGTGTCACTGTCAAAGAGTGCTGTTGGCCATCAGTGCCAGGGGACCTTCTGGCCATTTGTGACATTGCCAGGCTGTAGTGTGCTTTGTTCTTCATTACTGGCCCGTGTACTGTGAATACACCCAGCTAGCATCTTGTAAAGGGCTGTGTGTCAGGTTTTGCTGAACACACAGTGTTTACTACAGTGTCATGTGATTTGTGTCCAGCCTTGTCAGGACAGATTGCTAGAAATCACCTGTTCTTTCAGGTCCTTCTCTAATACCACCCCCAAAATGTTTGAGAACTCTCTTACTCAGTCTCTCAACCTTCTTCAGGGTAATCTGGAGGGATATTTGATTCCTGTGGTCAATTTGATTCCAAATTTCTGCTTTCTGCTCAGATATTTCCTTTCTCATTTTGACTTACCACTTCCTTGTGTGCATAATCAAAACAATTTCTCACTCATTTTACATAAGGCCATTAGCACAAGGCCACTCATTTTGGGAGGTCTGTGATGAAGAATTGATTATAATATAGAAAAAAATACATAATAATGTATAATACTAAAAAAAAAAGCTTAATATTGAAAGCTAGTTATTTCTCTTGCTAAAGTGCCTCAGTATTCTTTACCCCAAGGAGTATATCATTTATTTTTGTATTTGTGTTTTAACCTTAGCGTCTCTGACAGGTAGATGCTCTGGCCGCATCTAGAACTTGTTATTATCTCTCTTCTCCTGATGTCTACAACCCTTCAGGAACAGCTAAGGAGAAAATCACAAGCAGCTTCTTTCTTTTAATCTAAAATTCTACTTTAAAAATGTCCAAACAAAACCTTTATCTTCTTCTGATATAAATCTCCCTTCTCTAAAGTTTGAAAATTCTGTGACTATTTACTTTTCTTAATTTTCTTTCTGGTTATGTTGATATAGTTACCTCATGGAATGTTTAACTGTTTCAAATCCACTCCGCTATGATAACTATATACATAGATTAAACAAATCACAGCAAATATTGACTCTACATTCAGTCTTTATTCTTCATCACTGAAGAATTGGTGATAAGGAAATGATGATCATCTACTCTAGATCCTTCCTGGTTTTGTCTCTTTCTTCGTGTCTTATGTCCCCTTCTTTTCTGAGATTTCTGCCTCTTGATTGAGGGCCCTTAAACTAATTCTTGCATAAAGAGGCCTCATCAACGAAGTACTCAAGTTTTGAATTCTTGCAGTTGTAAGGTTGTAAATGGAATAAAATAATGTTGTAATGTGCAATTGTTTAGTACTGAAATGATCAACTCCTAAAATTAGTTCATATTCAAGCATCCACCCTCCCTCCCGTAAAACACACACATACGTAAGGAGGCATTTATCCCTGCAAATATTTTGCTAATATTTGGATGCTATGAACACCTCATGGCAGAATGAAAATAAAGAAGAGAGTGATTACAAGGTAAATTTGAATATATTTTGGCAAAGATGCAGAATTTTATGAGTCAATAAAGTGAGATGTTGAGCAAAATTATCAGTTAAAAACGTTGAAAATTGAACATATGGTAGAGTTCACATGTTTGCAATTGAAAAGACTTTGACAAAGATGACAATAAAGAGCTTATGAAAGAGCATGATTTAAATAGCAAGTGATGAGAGGTCTGTGAGAAAACTGATAATGTCCTCAATCATTTTTATTAATAATCTTTTTTTGGTAATCTTTCTTTGGAAGCTAAATGTGAAGACTCTTGTATGATACCATACTGTTGCAATGAAGTAATAATTATGCAAATAGACTATTAACACTTGAATTATGTTTATTTACTTTAACATTCAGCATACATAGTTATAAAACAATATTGTAGATGCTCTTGAGCCAATTCTGAATATAGTAATGTAGAGAGACGATGGCAAAATAAACGAAGGAAGGAGGCAGGAAGGCACAGAACTCACATTGACATGACTTAGAATTAACTGTTTACAACTTGTCATATGTAGTCTTGGAATTCACTGCCTGAAAAGAGATACTATTTTGCAGGGAGCAAGTTCTATCTTTAGGTAAACATTAAATATCAGAATTGTAGGTAGAAGCAAGGTACCATGATCCCTATCTGCCGTTTCCATTTTGCAGAAAACATGCATATTATTCCTAAGAATATTATCTCCATAGTATGAAAGGATTGCTACAACAGTGTTGTATTTATTAAAAGAGATACTTAATGGAAATTTCTGGGTAAAGGGCCTGACTCCTAGAAGGAGCTGAAATTTTTTCATTCACTCTTCCTTGAAGATAGCAGAAGACTTGATTACAGTTATTTGTCCCCACCAATAAATGGATTGAGTTCATGGATCAAATTTAGTCCCTAGGCTGTTCATGGTGGAGGCGGCCAAATGTTGCTCCATTTCCTCCAAGTTCTCCATCCCTCTTCTTCAGTTTTCAGAGGAGGAAACATTAAAGTCCAACTCTGTATTGGACTTACATGATTTCTTATTATTACCTTTGAACTTTGACCTTTAATTTTACTTGTACATGTTTTCTATTATTTCCTAATATAACTAATTTTAACAAATTGTGTATATCCTTTTGTACTGTATTTTATATTATAGAATTTTATTTAAAGAGAGATAAAACATGGATTTTGCATTTTATTTAAAGTCACTTTGACATGTAGATATCAGATTGGGGAGAACTGAAGCATTTACTTAAAAGAAATGTAATGATTTTTTCAAAATACACATTCATACTCCAGAGAATAGAGTTATAAAATAATTAAGAAACATAAAAAATCTCCATCTCTTTTTACATAGTTAATTTTTAACCAAGAGTCACAAATAAACATTGCTATCGGAGTGCTGAGTTTGTCGAAAACAGAAAATACTTCTTTAAGGTAAAAGTAATATACAATGAATCTGCTTGATCAACATGATTGCCTAGTCAAAAATTGCATTCTGCCAGAAAGTAACTGTATTTATAGGACTGTCCAATTGTAAACATTTGCAGACTACATTCAAGAAAAATTATAAAGATCTGACATCACTTGGGATGCAGTTGATTATGTGTGTGGGCAGCATTTTTACAGAATTTATATTGCATCAAAAATGCTGACAAAATCAACATTTTATATTATTTAAAAAATTATGACTGCTCTGTGACAGAGTTGATTGATGAACACATTTATTTAATATATGTTTTGTAGTCCAAGGGTTTTTTTGAAATTATGGAGCTATATCCTGTTTTCAGCTATTCCTAATAATGTTAAGTCAAACTCATTTTTTACTTTGATGGAGGAAAAAGTGATTTTAAGGAACTGTTTTCAGTAAAATTATTTTAGCTAGATATATAAAACTGTTTCTATAGGTCTCAGATGATGTAACTTTTTTTTCTTCCTGTTTAGTCTGAGAAACTAAAAAGAATGCTGATTTTTCATCTGACTGTCCAGCCCGTGAGCTTAGGTGAAAAGTTCTTCTGTTTTCCCTTGGTATCTATTTATCTTGAATTTTGTAATGATAAATTCTAAAAAAATGAATCGCTTTCTTTAGTAGTAGTCTCTTGATAGATGTTGAAGGCTTTATTCTTGGCTCTGGTGTTCCAGAATGGCTCCAGTTATGTCTGAGTGCTCATCATCTTCACCCCTGTGGGCCACTTTGTACACACTAGATACTAGACTGAAGCAGAAGCGTTTCCACTGGAGTGATTTAATAAAATCATGAAACTATTCATTTTCTTTCTCTTTCCTATCCTTTAGCCTGCAAATCAGGGGACTTTTACACAGTGCTCCTTCATAAATGTTTGAGTTTCATGAATTCTTGACTACTGGGTGGAATTGGGTTGAACACTTATTTGATTGGTCATAGCCACTTGGAAATGCTTGGATGGTCATGGTTGTTCATCAGAAGAAAAATGTTAGGAAGAGTCTCAGTTCCTAGTGAGAGGTTTGGGATAGTCAGAGATTCCATCACAGAGATCTATTATCTGGATTGTGTGGGAAATTTGAGATCAGTTTGTGCCTCCTGATATCTGAGAGGACAAATAGTTTTAGCTAGGAAAAATTCAATCTCATCACATATAGGATTAGAAGATACTTTTAGCTAATGGATTTATGTGCTATATTATTTAAAATGAATTTTTCTTCCTAGTTTTTAAAGATTCTTCCCAAGTTCACCATTTTACACATTTTTTGCACAAAGCCTCTGCGTTACTGTCTTTTTGTATAAAAATATTCTTGAGTATACCATCTCAAAGTAGGTACCTGTGTAAAATATGCTGTTTTGAGCTGCAAATACTAGACAACCTAGACTCAAGTGACGTAAACATTAAGTAATGTAATTTTTACAAAGTGTAGAGTTAAAGTTATTTCTACTTTGGTCAATTTAGTGTCTACATCAAGGGTGCAAGTTCTTTTTATTTTTCTGTTCATTCATCTTCAGCATATTAACCCTCTTCTCTTCTGAAAGATGATTTCAGAGACTCCAGGAGTCATAGTTTCACACACGAGTGTCTAGAGGCAGGACAGAGATCTTATGTCTTTAAGTCTTGTTTTTGATGTAGTTCCCTGCCCATCACCATGAGCCTTCCAAATTCTCATTGGCTGCCCTTGGGACACAAGAACCTGGCTAAGACCATCACTTCAAGAGGAAAATAATGACAAAGTTAATAATTAGAGAAATGACAAATGAAAATGTTAATTGTTTATATGGTCATCAGTATTTCATGGCTAAGACAAAACTATTACTAAAAATTCTGATTTATTTTCATCTAAGTGAAACTGTTAGGAACAATATGTCATCTTCCACCAAGTTATTGTCTGCCATTCACAGGTTCTGTGATCTTTATTGTTGTTATTTCACTACAGTTTATTCTTTTGAATGTTTAAAGTTTCTCATAATTGCTGTGGGCATTTATTAATATCATAGGCATTTAATTTCTCCATGTGTAGGTTATCTGCAGAAACTGCACCAACTTTAGAGATAATTCAGGCCACAGGAAAGTAAAACAAAAAAGAAACAGCCCTATAATCTCTCTCATTGGCCATACGGCTAATTATCAATTTAAAGTAAAGCCTGGCAGTTGGAGAGAAGGTCGTGGTCCAATTTAATGCCACGCAAGTTTTGGATATGCAATCCACTTTGGTTAAACAGGTAAAAATGTTGTCACTAGAATATGGAGAAGACAGATTACTTGTGTTTGTTATACGTAAGTTTAAAGAGTACCTAGGTATATATGGTAGGTCTCATTTGAAATAGCAGTGAAGAGGATGCCCTTTCATTACTCACATATTTATACATATTCACACATCTATAATTAGAGGAACTCCTGGTGGATAGAAAATGCATTATGTTTTGGAATGTTTCATGCCTCCAGCCAGGCTTGCAGTAAATGCCCTTGAATGTGGCTGTTAGTCTCATAGAAGGTACTTGTTAAATTTAGAATAGCTCACCAGCGTCAGCCACAGATCTATGCCTTCTTTATTGATGAACAGAGCGTTAGAGTGGGTTAGCAGAGGAGCTCTATGTACCATTATTTTAATAGCATCACTTTTCTAAAGACGGTGCGTGGAGCAATGTGAAATGCTAGTGATCATGGGTCTCCTCTCTACTGAGGACAGGGAAGTTATCTTCTTTCATCCGAGACACTGAAAGCACTTAAAAGACATTATCTCATTATCTCTATAACATCTTCTGACAGAATTGGCTTGTAGCATAATTCCCATTTTATTGGTGGATAAAGTCACGCATGTTATGGTTTTATAATTTAGCAAGGCAGCTGGCCTGCCCTAGTAAAAGAGCTTTCAGCTTTGCTTCATTTTGGAAATTTGTTTCATTTATGTCATCACATTTCTAGTGCAGACATGACCTTAGTGTTCCCAGAAACCAACTGTTTTAAGTGGTCATTTGTCCAATGACTTTTTTTTCCCCCCTGAAGAAGCTTTTCTGAATCATACTTTATTTTATTTTGATGTGGAGGAGAAATGAATAACATTTCAAATAACTGATAGAAATTAATTTGAGTCATTTTCTAGATTCAAATGAGTAATAGAACTCTTTAGCAGTATTTTGTTATATTAAATGGTTCTGGCTACTTTTGATAGTTACATTAAAATATTTAAATGCATAATTTTTAAAAATCAGTTCCACTCAACTCTTGTCAGACATGTGCAAATTAAATCCATATGCCTTTTGTACATGATTCCCCTGAGAGCTCACAAAAACTATCTTAAATTTAGTCAAAGGTGAGAAGACTAAAGCTATGATGATATATACAGCTTTAATTAGCAAAAGAATGCCAATTTAATGGAAACCATTGAATTGACTCAAGACAGAGGGTTGAATCATCCTTTATCAAGTTTTACAGTTTTTCAATTTTTTTTTTTTAACCAGAAGTAAAATCAATCCAAAATATGTTTTTGCAGTGGTTACACAGGTTCACAAAAAATAGGAAGGCATTTATGCAGATCTGAATCGTGTAGTGTCCAGGAAGGAATAGAAAGACTCTGTAATTTGTATTGGATAACATTATTGACCAATATACACTACAAGGAGTCAGAGGGCGAATATGGACAGACAAAGGGAACATGGAGCTATAGTAATTATTCTGTGCTTCCTCTGTGTCTCAATTTTCCGAAGAAATTATATTAAGTGCATTTTATATATGATGTATATTTCAGAAACTGGGTATATACAAATATAATTCATGCGTCTGTCCTTCAAAGAGTAACATATGTATATTATTATAAAAATTAAAAATGAGGACCAGCCAGTTCAGTGAAAGCAAGCAGAGATCAACACATAATTTTGTGCACTTTAATTTTTTTTTCTTGTTAGCAGAGATCTGTTATGGACCCAAAAGGGGCTGTTACATGCTCTAATATGATAGGAAAATATAGAGTAAAAAGGTAAAACTTTTTCTTTTTTAAAACTAAAGTGGAATATACATTTCATGATGAAAGCTTCTATGCATTTAATGAAAACTTTGGACTTCACTACTAATGTAATAGAAAATACTGAAAGGATTTTTAACGGATGTTTAATTTTGACAGATAAATTATGATTGAGTTTCAAAAACTTGGGACCTGGATCTATTATTAGAAAAACGTATTAATATTTTCATTTCAGGACTGTAAGATTATAATAGATTTCTTTTCCACTCCAGAGAGCCATCCAATTAAAGTTTTACTCTCAAAGATAATATATAACATTTTGATTTAGGGGTGGAGTAAGCATATATAATCTTTTTTAAAAAATTATTTTAAAATAAGGACCATTCAATATATTTTTCCTTTCTTATATTGTAAAGGTAGAAAGTGATCTCATCTTTCTTGGAAATCAACCAAACTAAGGCTTTGGTACAGTCCCAAATTAATATAAAAATGAATAGAACTGTGCCAGTATATAAATTTCACCCAAATTATCCTCAGGTCTTGGGATAAGTCATACGCCTAGAGTGAAAGAATTGCTTTTGAGTCAAAAAAATACTGATTATTATTATTATTTTTGTGTTTAAAACATCATCGTGTTCTGCGATGACTCACAGTATATGCAATGAATAAAGCGCAACATTCCTTGAATATTCAAACAATAAAGATCAGTGTTTAAAGATCTGCATTAAAGAAAGATGCCAAGTGGGGCCATGTTCTCTATGTCTTAAAGTAAGCCAACTTGAAAGGAATGTTTGTTTAGTGCCCTGAGGGTCAAAACTGCTGAGATCTCCTTTCAGACAGGGCCTGGCTGGGGATTCCAGAGATGACTCTGGGGCTCCACAGGGGGAATCTGGGAGCAGTGTGACAGAAGCACGTCATTTCTGACCTTCACGTGCGCCGAAAGCATCTTTCCTGTGAGAGAAAACTTCTCTTCTGCCCAACTGTTCAGAATGCATTTGCAGTGCCCTTCTGCTCTGCTCCAGTCTGTCTGAAAACATAGGCAGGCGGAGTTGATTGACAGCCCTCTACTTACCGGACCACAAAGGTCAAGGTCAAAACCAAAAAGGCTACAGCTCTAATCCACTGGGAGCTGAAAGCTACAGAACCTAATTTTTTTAGGTTCGTTCATAAATCTCGACTCATTGCCCCAAGAGGAGAACGAATAATGAGGGATTACATAGGACTAATGGAACTCTGTATAGGATAAGGGTGTAAATATGGACATGGCAGTCCTGATCCTCTGCTCTTCTGAGAAAAAGAAATTGTGTTCACTCAAGTAGTTCTCCCAAAGATGATAAGTGAAATCATTTCATTTACCAAAATATATTTCTATTTTGAGTAGGAAAAAATATAAGGAACATTTTCCTTATAATTGAATAATTGGTAAAATATAAAATTATTCAATGATAATATATTGAAATTCTGGCATAAACTGTCAACTGGCTCACCAAATATTCAAGCCAATCACCATTCTTGTGTTTCTATCTGTAAAATTCTGGCTGTGCAAGCTAGGTTCCCTGTTCCCTTCTCCTTACATCTCTTATTACTCTGCAGAAGAGATCTTGTTAACACATTATACCCTGAAGTTAACTCACGCTTTTCCTTCTCTCTTCCTCCTTCTTCCTCACATAGACATGGATGTGGTAGTCAGATGCAATAGCCATCTTCCAGTTATGAGGCAAACCCTCCCCACAATGAGAGATTCAATTGGAACATATTGATCCTTTATATTCCAATCTCCCAATTTCCTATTCCATGAGGAAAATTAACTCTTCATTTACACCACTGTAGCATGCTGAATAACTGTCTCCGCAAAGATGCTTTCATCCTAATCCCCAGAATTTGTGACTATGATGCCCTATGTGGCAAAATGGGCTTTTTGCTGGTGTCATTTAGTTCAAGATCTTGTGATGGGCGCTTATTCTGGATTACTGGGACAAGCCCAACGTAACCTCAAGGGTTATTTTAAGTGAAAGGGAGAAGCAGAAGAGAGAGGGTCAAAGTCGTAGAGGTTTAAAGATGCCAGGTTACAACTTGGAAGATGGGAGCAGTGACCATGAGTTGAGAGATGTCCACATCCTCTAGAAACTGGGAGAGACAGGGAAACAGATTCTGCCTCGGAGCCTCTGGAAGGGGACAGGTTCGCCGACCTGCTTTAGGCCTCTGTAATCCAGGACTGTGCACCGATGAAATCTGTGTTGTTCCTCTGCTACTGGTAACACCTGACAGCAGCCATAAAAATCTAACATAGCCCCGATTTCTGGTATTTCTAATATACCTCACTCTTAATCACAACAGTTACTCAAGGATTTTTAGCTCTCAAAAACGCATTCCAGAAAAAGCACCCCAGGGAAAAGAGTGAAGTCAACTAAATCTCCTATGGAAAATGGCTCTTCGTTGTTCAAGGATTTTGTTTAACCGTTTATTTAGTAGGAAGACATTTTTAAAAAGCAGTACTTTTCAAGAATGTTCTTGTTCAACAATTTGTTTCTTGTTTTTTGCTTTTTTTAAAAAAATGGTAAAATCACAGTGAATCCACTTTTATTGAAGAATGACTAATCCTTCAATGACACCCTTCAAATGTTATTTATTTACTTAAAATGAATCTTTAAGTAAATAAATAAGTAGATGTACATTTATTATTGTCTTAAGCAAAGTGGTGTGTGCATGCATATGAAACCCTCTTTCTCCCTCCCTCTCTCTCTGCCTCTCTTTCCCTCTCTCCTGAGTTTTCAGAGAGAGGCTAAGTGTGTCTGACAAACTTCAGAGGCTCTCAGCATCCCATCCCCTGGTGTACCTGTCTTTGCATAATCTCTCCCCTTGTGTGTGGACACAGCCTGTGATTTGCTTCTGACTGATAGACTATGACAGAGGTGATGAGATGCAGCCGATTAGACTGTGTAAAATTGCAGCTCTCATCTTGCTGGGGTCTCTCTCATTCCTTGTTGGCTTTAAACAGACCCATGTGGTGAGGAACTGGAATGCTTCCAAGGACTAAGAGTGACCTCTGGCTGGCAGCCAGCCAGCAGGAAGCAAGTTCCCCAGGGATTAAAGTTTACAAAGCGCTGCAGTGAAGCACCTTCAGCCTTGGGGGATTAGCTGAATACCAGTACTCTTATTTAAAGGCCGTGGCCAAGGTAATAGAAAAGGATCTCTAAGCCATTTATACAACCCTGACTCAGGTCCAGCCTGGCCCCTTACCTTCAGTTATATTAATCCATCCATTCATCTGTCCATCTGTTCATACAAAAGGAAGGTGACTGAAGTGTATATCATCTTGATGATGCCAGCTGAATGACAGAGCCCAGCCTCATTAATTTCTCATACCCTGCCTTTCTCTAAATTTCCAGGCCAGGGCTAGACCTACTTTGGAGGTTTATAAGTCAGTCCTGGCTCTGCGTGTGTTACTCAGCAGCCAGTTACTCTGTGGCTAAATTTCATCCTACTACTGTTGTACAGTCCAACTCACACACTTAGTGAGCGAATCTTTTTGACAGCAGTGTCTAGCACGTAACTCTGTGAGTGTGTGTTGCTGAGTTTTGTTACAAATTAAGATCCCTCAAGTAGTCTAACCACCCGCACTCAAATTTCAGCCACACCAGTTTCTATTTCAGGAAAACGAGTACCAGCCAGAAGATGATTTTTTTGAGAAAATGTATAATAGCATGGAGAAAGGGCAACTTTGTCCATATCAGGTACTACAGTACCTACATCGGGTGCCCAAGAAAGTGGTAGTGACGGCAGCAGGGCCCGAGAGCAGGTGGGCAGTGGGTGGCAGATTTGTGCAGAGCAATGTGGGCATGACCTGAGCAGTCCCCCAACCCCTCACACAAATGGATGCTGCTCAAGATGATCCTGAGTGACACACGTGGTCAGTGGCTGACAGGGTTTTCTGACTCTGCAGGTATGTGGTGCACAAGGCTGAGGAGGATGAAATCAAGGCCTTGATTCCACAGTGCACCGAATACTCTGGAAACTCCAAAAACAGAGAGAGAGATGAAAGGTCAAAGGAAAATGGACATGTTGTGTTACTGTAGTTAGAGTGGCCTCCACCTTGCACACAATGAATCCAACTTTTAATGTGATTTAATTAGACTGGTGAAGTTTGAGGACATTCAGGTCACACTTTTTCTTTGATCTCTCAACACAATGAAGAAGTTTGTGTTACAGCTATATGATGTTTTTGCACATTTATTAAGTAATTCTCTGTACATTTGCAATGACTACACACGAAAAAGGCCTATTTTATATGATGCTACAAATTTGAAGCCACATACTCGTTATGAATTGCATTTAGGATTTCAGTATTTTAAGAAAGATTTGAGGATTTGTTATGTCCCTTGAAATAACACGTGATTATCTTGGTGGTCAAAAAATAAAATAAATTAGAAATTTTAAGGCATGTGTGAGCTATAACAGATCAGAGCTGGAAGATACCTTAGAGGAAAATACTCCAAGGTTCTCATCTTATATGCAGTCGTTATGCAAAGGCAGTGTAGAGAATTAACTAACTTGCTCAAATCACATAGCTAGTTAATCACATGCCTGAAGTCACCTAAGGGACCAATGGCAGCAACTTGAACCCAAGAGCACTCCAGTACAGAGTAATGCCAACTCCAGTTTCGTTTCTATTCTCTGATAATTCAGAGGTTTTTTTCACTAAAAATGAAAAATGGAAACTGACCGAGAATATAGAAAAAACAGGCCAGTTAATAGTTCAGTGAGTCACGTGAATGTGGCCTTTTCGATAAAGGAATGTGCCACTGTGGTAATCGCCTACTCTGGGAAGTATATCTATATAAATCAAGCCAGTAGGTAATTAGGAATTTTCACGTATTTCATTTTAATTACCCTTTGTTGTGTTTTGAAAATTAAAATGCTCCTTCTAAGACATTATTTCTAATTTGCATTCTTAGATTTTGGTTGTAGGAAAGTACCCCTGAACCTCTTTTCCAAGATACCTATATTTAAATATTAAATTGTATGTTTAGAATACTGTGATTCACATGGATATTATTTTTATTTATTCACATCTAGAATCCCATTTTAATGGTTAACTAATCTACCTAAATTCTTTTTGGATGAGTACTTCTTCATTTTCATTGAGCTTAACATATTTCTCTGAAATTTACAATATTATACAAAAAAAAAAAAACCCTAGGAAATAACATTTAATTTTGAAGAATACGAGTTGAGGCCAACTGGGCTATACATTATTTTAAAAGGTACTGCATGAGAAGTTAGAAAAAATTGGTAGTGACGTGGTAATAAGGACTGGCATGAGCGAGCCCTCACAATGTGCCAGGCAGCCTATGTGTGTTCATTATACTCTCATTTTACTCTTACTGATCTCCACTGTACAGCTAAGGACACTGAGGTACAGAAGGTTCTATGATTTGACCCAAATCAAACAACTGATAAGATATAAACATGTAAGTAACCAGAATCCAGAGCCTGAATGCGTGATCTACACCCTACTACTTCTTTTTAATGTAACTAGTTTATCAAACTCATTAAAAGTTCCACCAGGAGGAGTTAAAATCTTTTTATGGCTTCTTTATTTAACAGATGTAAAATAAAATGATTTCCCACTCTTTGAGGAAAGCATTGTGTAGAAACACTTCTGTCCCTGCCTAGGATGTTATGTTTCCTCCTTTATATCTGAGTTTGGATTAAAAACCCACAAACCCAAATGAATCAAAGGAGAAGTGGGGGAAAAGGGACTCTGTCAGTTACATGTGTTGCTTTGCAAGAGCAAAGAGAGAAGGGGAGATGGTTAAGCAGCAGCCACTCATTGTACCCCAGCCCTGGAAGCCAGAAGTCTGGAGTCAGGTCCTGTTGGGACTTTCTTCTGAGGGCCATAAGGGAGGATCTGTTAAGTCCCTCTCTGTGGCTTATAGATGGCTGTCTTATCCCTGTGTCTGTTTGTTCACAGGGCGTTCTTTTTGTGTGTGTATCTCCAGCTTTTTTGTTTGTTTGTTTGATTTTTTTAAGTACAGCAGGTATATTGAATTAGGGCCAACCCTACTGACCTTATTTTAACATATGACCTCTGTCAAGAGCCAATCTCCATACAAGGTCCCATTACAGGTGGTGGTGGGGTACACAATTCAATTCCAGAGCAAGCTTGGAATTCAGTATCTCCTCATCTGCATTTGATTTGGATAAGGCTTCTGCCCTGTGGCTCCTCTGGCATATTTTGATCAAGACCTGGAGAGACAAGTGTTTTGCCACCCCCAACCTCCACTCACACAGCAACTCAGGATGGTGAGATAGGAGAGCTGCAATAGGTAAGCCTGTTCAAAAACACAAAGAAAATGAACAAATTTGCTGCTGCTCTGTAATAACTCTAAAACGCAGCCAGTGACACATCACTGGTTCTCTCCTCTGGATGCAGGGCCTATCTGTCCCTTGGTAAAGAACTCGATAGGATCTGATTCTGCTCCCTAGAGAGAGGAGCCTATTGTTCTGTTCTCCTTTTTTTCCTGGCTGCTCTATCTGTGGTGTGGTCTTCTCACTCTGAGACTTCTTCGCCTTTCGATAAGAAATGACATAGATTTGCAAGTGACCAGCTTTGTTAGTATGATTTCTTGTATGTATTTGGAGGTCCAAAGATTTTTATTATTTTTTTTAAAGCAGTCTTGTTGGAGTTCATGAGATCCCTCAAAAGACATATCCACAGTTATTTCAGGAATTCCTATTAGTTTTGAAGTACAGAGACATTTAGTTCATGAGAACATATTTATCTGGGTTCAAACCATTCTATAGTGACGCGGTTTTATTTAAGTACAAGAAGAAATTAATACATTTCTTGGTTAAAATGAAACATAGGTCTGATTTTGCTTCTCTTGGGAAAATGGAACAAGGGAATGGGATAGAAATTTCAATGTATATTATTAGTCAAGTATTTTAGTTGAAAAAAAATACTTATCTAGATTAAGCACAATAAAGAGGGAACACATAAGTGTTCAAAGGGATCTCATGTGACATAGAGAGCAGACACTTTGGAAGCAGGGGAGAATGGTGTGTTTTGAACATAGAAAACTTTTTAATTTTTTCTTATTGGCAGCAGTTTAGTTTTGCATAAGTTAATATTTCCAGCTGGGCTAGACATTAATTCAGAAAGGGTGATTGACAGCAGCTTAAGTATTCAAAGGCAAGATTGCACAGATCAAACCAGAATGACTTTCTTACTTCCCTGTATTCAAATAGGATACTTTTCCGATACCCTCAAGAAGTTTCTGGAAATTGCAGTACATCTTTACATCTATTAATTGCTCATCATGCTGCTCAACTTGTATGAAAAATGACAAGAGAGCTCTTTCCAGAATACGTTTCTGCTACTGTTGAAGGATATTTATTAAAAAAAAAAAATCAGGACAATAGAGTATTATTCATTGTGGTTTTGAAATTTGAAATATACTCATGACCCTATTTTCAAATATTAATTATTAATTTACTTTAGGACATTAAAAGTAGGATGGATATTAACTTTTTTCATTGTCGCAGTCATGTTTCTAATTAGTATCTCTGTAATATCCATTTAGTACACAAGTTATACATTGTGCAGTAAAGAATTAACTCAACAGGCCTGGGTTGTGCAAGCCTTATTATACATTTTAAAGAAAGGTTTATATAATGACCAGCTTCTGAGAGATATTTTCTAAACTTTTGGAATATCAAGCTTGATAAGAGTGATTTTCTTCACCTGGGGCCTTGGGTCACACCAGGAAGTCTAAGCTAACAGTCTAACTTAAGGCAGGGGCCTTGGGCCATGCAATGTCAGTTTGACCTTTGGAAGGACTAGAGACTGAGGAAATAAGGTCAGCCAGGCAGGTGGGTACTCCATGCCTATGTGGCCAACTGGCCAATAAAAGCTGGCAGTACTCCATATGAGTTGTCACGTTGGCCTGACTTCCCTGGGAGAAGACCCCCAGCAGTGTGCAGCTGTCCAACCTGGACTCCACCCTATGCCCTTTTTCCCTTTGCTGATTTTGTTTGGTTTCTTTTTACCCCAGTAAGTTGTAGCTGTGAGTATATCAGCTTTTCTGGGTTCTGTGAGTCTTGCTGGTAAATCACTGAAACCAAGGGTGGTCTTAAGGGTCCTCTGAACACACACTTTAAAAGTCTAAAAGCAATTTTAAGATCCTTTTGCATTTCACATCATAGGCTCATAGAATGGTTGACTTCTTAAGGTCATGTGAAATGCAAAGCCCACATATTGTCTCTTTCCCCATGACTGCCAAAGGTTATCAAATAAAAATAACTCTAGTATGAGATTTTCAGTACTAGAGATGGAGTGTATTCTAAATTACATTGGCATTTCTTACACAAGATCGTAGTGCATATCCATGTTAGACATTGTAAAATATTATCTGTAAATTTTACTCATGTCAGGAGATGTCTGTGATGTTGCAGCATTATTTCCAAATGTATTCTTTTGCTCAACACTTTAAATATCAAATATATAATCTATAAGCTACTTTGTAGTTTAATCTTAAATGAAAACTTTGCATAATACAAATTATTTTATTATTATAGACCTTATTAATAATTTGTTTTACTCAAATTCATGTAGGAATCTATTATATGATGATGATTGATAGAAATTAAAAGGGTAAACTAGAAATGAGAAATAATGGAGAGAAAATAAGCAAGTATTTGTTGGAAAAAAAGAAAAACTAAAAATAATATCCTACTTTGTACAAAAAATGTAATCATGATGGATTAAACATATTTGTATTTATAAATAAATTGATATTTAGAGTCACATATGTATAAATAAACTCATATACATATATACATGCAAATACATACTTATATAAGAAAATAATAAATAATATTTTATTAGCTTTAGGAAATAGCTTCTAGAGGAAATGGTAAATTTAAAGGAAATTAATTATGATGATAATCATAAACAAAAACTTTATGATAATAAGACCATGAAACAAATTTAAAATTCAATTAAGAGCTTAGGCAAAAAAAAAAAAAATATTTGCAACATATGCAACAGAAAAGAAGAATACAAAGAAGTTTTACTTAAAAAAGAAAAAATGAGAAAAAAAATATATATACATTTCACAAAGAATAAATGTTCATATCCAATAAATGGTAGCAAAATTGCTTAATCTAACCCTAATTAGGAATCTGCATTTTTAAATTTTCAACTTGAATGAATTTGTAAATTTAAATGTCTGTTTCATGATGTCCTTAAGTAGACCAATTTGAAATAGAGCTTAAAGAATGTAATAATAATTTTGTACCTTCTGGTGGGAAAATAAATTCCAGACAAATGCTGGATAGAGATACGGTTATTGATCCAAGAATAAGATTTCTATGTAAGATCTCTCAACTTCAGTTCCCTGTTTTATGCATTCCATTGATTATCAGCAGAATGTAATGTTTCTAAGCTCAACAAGACTGCTATTTTATGTTTGGTGGATGTTTTTGTCCTTTCTTCAATTTTAGAAGCATAAATTATTGTACTTAGTGTAAATATTGAGAGTGTAACATTCAAAAATGCCTTCTATTACTTTATGACCCTTCAAGTCCTACTGTAGTGTCTAAATACTTTTGCAGTAGGCCTCATTACATGTACAAATGTAACAGTGCATCTTATTTTGTAGAGTAGGAAATTGAAATTTACAGTTTAGAACTTTGTAATTTGCTGAAAATCACATAACATTTACTATAAAACTAGAATTATCACTGGTATGCTTGACCTTCAGTCCCATACTTTTTACAACATTGTAATTCTAAGAAGTCTTCATGTGTTGGCACTAAACGTTTAGTGCTGGGGAAGCACTGATTTGGTTTCACTTCTAAAACAAGAATTCACTTAAAAAAAAAAAAAAGACAGGAACCTGCAATTGAGGTAACTTTTAGCTATAATGTCAGTCCTTTTGGAAAAAGTCTATGATACGTCAAAATGAAAAACATAAAAAAAGGTAATACGTACACCATTTGCTTATATACATACCAGACACAGTTCTTAGTGCCTTGAATTTCTTAATTTAATCCTCACTACACAACTGAACCGTAGGCATCCTTCTTATCATTCCCCTTTACACTTGAAGAAGATGAGGCAACGAGGTGTCAAATGATTTGCCTAAATTAACAGTGGAAGTAACGACTTCCACTGAAGACATGTGGTACAAGTGACCTTGTTCTTAAACATTATTCACTCTGCCTCTAAGATAGTAGAAATCTCTCTGAATCCCCTGCATGATTTACCAAGCTCTTTTTTATAGCACTGTGACATAGGAGCAGTCACCTAATTTAGTGCTAATCACACAGAAGGACCTTGATATTAAAACTCATCATGTTTTCTTGTATTTGCTCCTGTTTGTAGTCTGATCTTCCCTATATACAGCAGGCCCCACAAAGGGAGGACCATGTCTCATTTTTCTTTCAGTCTCCTACAGAGTCAGAACTGTGCTTTCCCCAAAGTAGATGCTTTTAAAACAATTGTTAAATGACAAATGAGTTAATTAATGAACAAAAGATGAAATGAGTTACTATATGATTGAATAAATGAATACTTTTTTTTTTTTTTTTTTGGATAAAATGTTCAGTTCGGTACTAGAAGACTGTGCCTTTAAGATGGCCCTAAAGATTTCCTTTGAACTAACCTTCAAGGAAATACAAATCAAAACCACAATGGGTTATCACCTTTGGTAATTATCAAAAAAAAAACAAAAACAAAAACAAAAACCAAAACAAAAAAATAAGTATTGATGAAAATGTGGAGAAAAGGGAATACTTGTGCGTTCTTGGTGGGAATGTAAATTGGTTCAGTCACCATAAAAAACAGTATGGAGTGTATCTCAAAAATTTAAAAAAAAGAACTGCCACAAAAATACTTACTTGAAAAGATATGTGCACCTTAATGTTCATTGCAGTATTATTTACAATAGCCAAGATATGGAAACAAATTAAGTGTCCATCAGTGGATAAATGGATAAAAAAGATGTGATATATATGATGTGTGTGTATATACACACACAGTGATATATTACTCAGCCTTAGAAAAAGGAACTAAATCTTGGCATTTGCAACAACACGCATGTAATTTGAAGATATTATGCTAAGTGAAATAAGTCAGACAGAGAAATACAGATACTGTATGATCTCACTTATATGAGGAATCTAAAAACAAACGAGAAAGCAAAACTCATAAGTACAGAGAACAGGATGGTGGTTGCCAGCAGGGAGGAGACCTACTGGGTGGGCAAAATGGGTGAAGGGTGTCAAGGGGGGTTAAGGGGGGTCAAGAGGTATAAATTTCTAATTATAAAATAAATAAGTCATGGGGGCATAATATGTAATATAAAAAAAGTTTATTTCCTTTGAGAAAATATTGTCTGAATTTCTTTTATTTCTGCTAAGTGTGTGTGTGTGTTAATGCAACTTGGGATGCTTGATTAGCCCTCCACGTGGTTGTGGATGCTTCAAGATTATTATATTCTGGAGAATTTAGTTAGACTAATTTTCCCCCGGAATTTAAATGTGGATGCCTCCTTTAGGTATTGTAAGTGAAGTTAATGAAACGTTAACTTCAAGTCCTAGTTGGGATCATTTATATGCTAATTATTAACCAAAGGCAGTTTAAGAAACAAATATGCAACTACACTCAAAGCACTTTTAAAAACATTGTCCTTCTGGTCACTGATAGTTTGTAACTCATCTAGAATGACTTCTTTTATCCAGTTATTCTCCATACAGGTTTTCTCAACTTTGATTATACTGGGAAGAAAGTAGATTGGTTTACTTTCTTTCCTTCTGATTTTATACCATTTACTTTTAGGGCACCCCACAATTGGTGTGGGGCACTAAAACAGAGGGACATTATCTGGTGGTTAATGTTCTAAGAATCTATCACATAAATAATATTGAATAAAGAAACACTGCGGTTTAAGCCTTTATGGTAATCATAATCATGTTATGATCATGATTCTGATTATTTCTCTGTTTAGCAGGCATTTTTATTGTATCCATGAAAGGCATAACACCAAATACACTGCAGATGCCTCTTGAAAGAGATATACTGTTGAATCATTGTTAATATTGGTTTTCATTTTTGAAATTTATTTTTTTTTTATTAAGGAATGTTTAGTTCTACAATGTCTGTGTTAAGAGAGCAACTGAAATAGTCATTGAATACAATTTAGTGTCAGGCAGAAAGAGAACTTCAATCTGCTAAAGAGAGACTTGTTTCATGTGGAGTTTTTTGCTTAAAAGTTGTTTTTAATATGCCCATGTGAGCAAGAAATTGCTGATTGCAGGACAGAAATGAACTCCTTTCTGAAACTTGCCATTGTCTTTGGTCACAAAGCTTAGAGGTGAGCTTTGTCATGTCTTGTCCACAGCAGTGGGAAGAGAGTTTTCTCTTAAAATGCAGGGACTGTTGATAACTTGATAACACAAGTTCCCTCCAATTTATTCATTCACTCAAGAATCCTTTACTAAGCACTGACCATGTGACTGGTCCCAAAGCTGACAGAGAGTAATGAGTGAATTCCTACAGGAAGTGACTCTTGTATCAAAATTTTCCTATCAAAATAGATTCAGTATTTAACCCATTTCCCGCTGAGAAAAAAAAAGGATGACTCACTGCCAGCATTAATTTAATTTTGCATAAACACGCTTTTTAAGGTTGAAGCAAATCTGACTGGTTTTCAATGTGAAAATAAAATATGAAAATTGCTCTTGGAGTTATTTCTAAACAGAACTTGTCTCTAATCCTGATGTAACAAATGTATGTATAAATCGGATTCATCACATGAATCTTTGGCTAACAACTGTTGGAGAAGGAGGTTAGTGTCACATGCAGGAATGCTGCATTTTCTAGGATTTGACTAATTCAGCAATCGAGAATGACTGTATTTTGTAAATGGACATACTGATGCAGGACAGGGCAAATTCCCCCGAGGTGGTGGGGAGAGACCAAGCCCTGCACCGAGAGAAGAGCATCCTTGGCAGAGGGAAAGAATTCAATATGCACGCCAAAGTTGGCATGAAAAGGAGAGTTTATTAGAAAAGGGGTAACAGTCCAGACGGAGTGTGGTCTCCTCTCAGAGGCAGAGTGAGAGGGACAGTGCGAGAGACAGAGAGAGACAATAAAGGCGCTGAGGGGGACCCTGAGTGGCCAGGGAATTCAGTTTATATATTTTTCTTTCTTTAGTTCCTGAGAGTTATTATTTAAAAGACTTTGTTAACCTATTTCCTTTGATGTGGACATACAGCGAGGAAGGGGAAGGGCATGCAGCTGAAAAGGTAAGACTACTAGAGTGAAAGGCCTCCTGGCAGCTCCTGGCCTTTAATCCATAGGTTCCCCATGGTTTTAGCCATGGAGAAAGACTCTTGGTTCCTATTTGTTCCTTTTCACAGGCGTGGGGAATGGGTGGTTGCTAATCCAGCAGAAATCTTTCTTTGCTTTGAAGGTTTCTTCCTGGCCTGGCCTCGCCTCAGGGCTGATCAGCACAGGGCAGTCTCTGATTGCGGCTTGATTAACATTTTAATTCTCTGGCCTCCTCCCTGCATGAATACTGCTTCTAAGAACAAATGCTACAAATAGAATGATACTTGTTTCCAAAGACTATCCGTTATTAGAGAGATGTGAATATAGGATATTCCCTGGTAAACATTGGGGGTCAGGACTGTAATCCGCAAGTTATCTCCAGGTAAACACTGACACAGCAAGCACTGCCTTTGGGTATTCTCTGGGCAAAGGGGAAATGGGTTAATATAGTTTATTTATTTTTGAATAGCTAATGCATACATAGAAAGAAATTACAGGTACAGTTAGATGCACCTTTCTTTCAAAAGTAAACTTACCTCCCACTCCTATCTTTTAGCCATCCTTTCTCTCCATTAGATACAAACCCAGGGCCCAGTCAGCAGGGTTTGTTTGTAGGAGGGCATTCCTCAGGCTGGGGTTGGGTGAGCATGGAGAGATGTAGGTAAATGTACAGGGCCATGAGAAGTGAAGACTTGAGGAATTACAGAAAAATATTTTAGGAAATCTGGCTTGGGGTTTGGCCTATTTAGGGGAGAGGAAGGACAAGCTGGTACGAGAGCCAACTAGAAACAAAGAGCTATATTCTGCTTTTGAAGTCTCTTTTACAGGATTTTAAACATTTATCATCATGTATATATATTTAATGTTATGTCCACTGACTATAGTAAGATTAAACCTACATTTATTGAATGCTTATTAAATACCAGGCATGGGTATAAATATATAAATTTGAATATATAACATTTAGGCATTCACTATCTATTGACTGAAGAAAATACATCAGATTAGGCTTTTGTATGTTGGAGATAAATAATTAAAAACAAAATCTCTTCCCAACCCTTAAAACCTCCCCACAGAAGCAGAAAAGGACAAACACAGTTCCGTTATTGAATAAACATTAAACCAGAATGTGATGCATCCCACAAGCAATCTGCTAAGTGATCTCAAAGGCAGGAATCTCACTGTTTTATACAGCCAAATGGATAGAGCCCATGACATACATGTTCCCAAATAAACAATAACTGGTCCTCACTAAGTGTGAAATATACCTTGTGAGAGGCAATTCTAGTTCACTAAGAGGACTTGACAGCACCATTTTTCACCCACAGTTCATCCTAAATCCATCCTAATCGGAAGAACTTCTGCGTTATCCAAAGGGAAATAAGTCCTCATATCTCTATGACAGGAGGTAAAATTTGCAGCTTAGAGCAAGGCTTCTACCCTCCCAAGGAAACTGGGACATAGGAGCACTCTCAGTCTTGGATGATTGTATTTCAAAGAGGTGGTTTCCAGGTCCTTGAGGAAGACATTTCTTGGCTATAAACCTGGCAACGTTCTGTTAGGGAATTAATGATTTTCTTATTGTCTAAATAATTGTTAGTCAGATATTCTGATAACTAGCTGATGACAGCGCTCCTAACTGATATGGACCCTGTGCATCCTTGTTCATCTCTGTAGGCAGATTAAGGAAAATTGTTTGTCATCTGGAAAGACAATTTCACATGCTCTCAATGTTGGCTACTTATAGATAATACTAGAGACTCTATTATTATCTTGAACTAATTCAACCTGTATTTTATTAAAGTAATTTTAAAGGAGTCACAAATAATGCAAGTCTTAGATTTGGTCAAATTCTGAATCTGCATTTTTAATGATGCAGCATTATTATTGTTTCTAATTGGCTCATGTTTTTGTATCAACTCAGAGTAGTTTTCATAAAAAATAAAAAAAGGTAGAATTATCTTCTAGGTCAGAACAAAATCTCACCCAGAAATGTGAACCATTGTATGACATATAAAAGCAGAGCTGCTTTGACTGAAGATAGAAAGAGCTATAGTAACATTTCCATGTCTGGTTTTTTCATTTTCTCTTGTGAACCATAGTTTAGAAACATCTCTTGCAATATTCTACGCCTACTGTATTTACCTAGCTAATTTCCGTTCATCCTCTGAAATCCAGTTTAAACTCGTTCTTCAGTTGTAGGTGAAGTTTTATAGTATGACATTTTACATGGAAAACAGGCGAGTTTTAGCTACCCTTGTTATATATTTACGTAAGGAGAAATGTGTCAAACATAGTAGACTATTGCTTGGAGCCTGACAGACCTCTCCTTTATCCATCCTCTCTCAGTTTTGTCTTTCATAACTGCACATAATTTTTGCCTGTGATTTGATGGCTTAAATCTATATACTAAATCAAAGCAATTATATCAGGACATCTTTCTCCATGAGTGAATATAATCTGAAAAAGTTTACCTAGAGACACTGAGTAATGGCAATTAATTAGGGATCACTCTGACAGCCTTGGCTGGCATGACCAGTCCACCTTCTTGGCCTGCTTTCTGGTCTCCTGCCTCATGATTCTCACTGCAGATACTTGCAGAGATTCCAGTCTGCCTCAAACTGCAACCTGGCTTTCCTGGTGCTCGAGATACCTCCACTCATTACTGTCATTTTCTTCTTTAAGGTTGAATCTTGATTCTCTTTAGCAGGGCTCCCTCAGAAAGCTTGAGATCGCATCAAAGATCTGGACAGAGAACTGTTTGGCCAACAGAATGTGTTAGTAGTATTTGAATTTCAGTAGGTATGCAGTCATATCTGATTGTGGCTTTAATTCACATTTTTCTGATGACTAAAGTATTTTTTTCCATGTGCTTATGATCATATAATTTCTTTTGTGAATTATCTATTTAAATTTTGCTCATTTTTCAATTTTTTTTATTGTTGAGTTGTAAAATTGCTTTATATGTCCTAGATACAAGTCATTAGTCAGATTCATGCTTTTCAATATATTTTTTCAATTTTTGGCCTTTTTATTTTCATAACAGTGCTCTTGAAATGAGATTCTTTTTGCACACTCTAATCTTTAGAGAACATAGGGAAATGATGAGGAAAGAGCACGGTGAATGGAAGGAAATGAGAAGAGCATGAAGGAAAGAAAACTGGAAGGGCATGGTGTTTAGAATGTTGAGTGAGGACAACATTTCAGTGAGAAATGACCAACTTGGTCAGATGCTGCTCATAGGTTGTGTAAATTGATCATCGGATTTAGCACTGTAGTGTTTGTTGTTGACTTTTGTAAGTGTTGTTTGAAGGCCTCCATGTTCCAATTGAACAAGGCCAGATAGGAAATAGACAGTGAGAAAAAGGACGTGAAGTGTTTGAAGTGTGTGGAACTCCTTTAAGAATTTGTTTCTAAAAGAAAAAAAAAATTGGTGGAGAAACATCAAGAAAGTGATATTCAAAGAGGAATGACATCTAGTTTTGAGGCTTATGGGAAAGATCTTTAAAAATTGATGCTGTGTGTGAGAGAGAACAGTGGGTCTGCACAATACTCCTGAATGGATGAAAAGAGATGCATATAACACACAGATCGACCTTTGGCCCTTGCTGTGGCCAGAGATAATTCATTAAAGAGACAAAGACACAGACACAAGGAAATGAGTAAGTACAGTAGGAAGAGCTGAAAAATGTTTTATTAGGTCCTTCTATTTAATTAACAAGTGCAAGATTAACAGCTGAGCGTGAAGGAAAGAAAGAATGTTTGGTAGGTTTAAATGAGGAAGAAAGATGTGGAGATGAGGAAAATAACAGTATCAGTAGATTTAGGAAAGATATTATAACTGTTCAGACTTGTGGCCACTAATTTAAAATAAGGACAATCAGCAGGATCTTGTGTTTTCTTCCAGTCAAATTCCTCTAAGCTGTTAAGGACATGTAATGGATAAAGACTTGATGGAATCAGAAGATACTTTAGCCAAGTGACTTCTATTAAGTAAGGTAACCAGAAGAATGAAAGTTTGGTGTAAGGCAATGGTTTTAATGACTGACCATGGAATTTATACTAGATAAGAAGGAAAGCTAAGACTTAAGCCCCATAGGGCCACTGAAAAAGTGGTAGGATCAGTGGATTGTGGGATCTACTAGACTAGAGGCAGCATAGGAAAAAGGAAATTAGGAAAACAGAAGACTGAAGTTAGAGTGGAAATTTTCATTTGAAGCTCTTACAAAATGATTCATTATGAAGACAAGATCTCGTATGTTACCATGGTACAGGTGTCCAAGGAAACTGAGATAAAATTCACACATAAGCATATCGTTTGATTTCAGTGTTTATTCGTTGGTCGACTGTAAGTTAATGTTCAACAGATTAATATTCAGAGTTAAGCAGGCTAATGCTCCGAAATTTTAATTAACTTTCTAGTTAAATCTAAATATATGACATTAGCTGAGGTTCAAGATTGCTTTCTATTTTTTGCTCATATTCTTTATAGTTTCTTATCAATATCCTGTAAGCACTAGTCCCTCTAAAATAGAATGATATAAATATTGCTTATATTTGTTTTATTTTCATATTACTATAGTTATTGACGAAGTGGCAAAAACACAAAACTGCTCTGAAACTTTCAATACATCTAATCATCTGAAATAAAGTAATAAATTTAATAAATTGAGATATATACAGTCAAATAAAGATATCAATATTGGTATTATTCAGATGTGTTTCAGAAAATAAAACTATGAGAAATGGACACCTTAATTTCATTATATCTAATCTAAATTTCTTGTAATGGAATTAGAAAGTGATACTTTCATTTATCATTGTCACTTATTTTTAGATAAATCCTCCCATTTTAACATTTATAGTTGTGTGTGCACTGGGTTGTCAATTTTACTGAACTGAAAAATGTTGATTTGCCCCAAACACTTTTCTGCTCAGCTTTTGAAATTGCTTTCACTTTAAACTGTTGATATTTATTTATTAAAAAGAGGATAACAGTATGGACATGGTGTTTTAGTGATTTCAAAAAACTTTAAATGCTTGTTGCCCAAACTAGAAACTTAAAAGAATAAAAAGAGGGTTAAAAACATTGGATTGATTTTAAAAACATTTAATTAATTTTTGCTAATTTTTGATCATACAGATGAACCTAGTGGCATAATATGTTGATTGCTAATAAAATCATTTAATATTCTACACATCTGCATATTTATCAGCTCTAAGTGCAGCAAGCAATCAGCAATATCCCCATGATAACTCTCCTGTGGTGCTTAGCAAGATGATATGATGCCTGATGAGCAGTAAGGCGCTCTTGAACCAAGAGGTAGTCAGCTTTCAATTTTGGTACAAAGGAAATGAACTTGCCCTGCTGTACCAGGCAATGCAGTCAGCATGGAGCAGGCACCCCCTGGGCAAGGAAAACCCAAACCAGTGTAATCATTTAAAATATCTGCAACCTTTTCAAAATATTTTTAAAAGATGAAACAGACTGTTAAGCGCCAGTAATTAAAACCCCTTTTCAGAGAAATAGTCTCGTCATTAAAACCTGGAATTCTTATAGATGTTGTATGCAAAATAAAACATTGTGATAAATAGCTATCCCAAACGAATAGCAGCTCCCAGAATATTCCTGGTGCATGATGATGCTTTGAAGAAGGTGTATGTTCCTTGTTGTCATTAACATTAGTGGAAATACACTTGTGTGCATATTTTACTGTTTACAAATGCAATATACTATGATCTGGGATAAGACCATGCTATATTTGTTTTTCCGTTACTAAGCCATGAACCAGAAAGTATAATGCGCACTTTGGAGAAAGTTGAAAGTACACTATGATTGCATCATAGCCCTAACCTTACTTTGTTGTAATTACCTAATTACTTTCCCTGAGAACATGGAAAAAGGGCAACATTACCTTTCTATCGCTATCTAGATTGTGGGTTGGTATATTTTAATAGACTAAATATCTGCTAAACAAATAATTAATTGATAGTGCATTCTAATTTTTTTATAATTACCCTTTCCTTTAAAATTAAAGACAATTTAATAATCTACTGACCATATATATCTTACCAAAAAACAAGCAATACTTTAAAAAGAAAAATAATGCAAGAAGACTTCTTTCATGAAACCATTTGCAGTGATTTACACTCTACGTATTTACCCAATGCCTGCTTTGTGTCTGGTACGTGGGATGTATCAGTGAAAAGAAAATAGACAAAATCCTTGTTTCCATAGGGTAGGAAAGGCAACAAAGGTAATGAATGAATAATGTATAAGTTTGCTTATATTGGAAGATGATCAAGTTTTGTGGCAGAAAAAAAGAAAAGTGGAGCAGTGTGAAGAGAATCAGGAATGCTACCTTAGAGCGAGAGAGGTAGCAATTTTAAATAAGGTGGACAGGGATAGTCTCTTTGAGAAGGTGACATTTGAGGAAAGACCTGTGAAAGGTAAGGAAGAGAGCCTCAGGTCTTTTAGAGGAGCATAACTCTGAGCCAAACGTAGAATTGCTAGAGTGCTGAATGAATAATCTGATTTACATTTCAGAAAGGCTCCCGCTGGCTTCTTTGTTAAGTACTGAATGTTAAGAAAGAAGAGTGGAAACACATAGACCCACCATAGTAAGTTATATAGCCAATGTGCTGTGGGAGACAGAGAGAGTAGTTGAGAATAACTTCACAATTTTTAGCCTCAGCAACCTGTAGTGAAAATATAATACTTTTTAAAAAAATGTGTAGAGTGAGCTATGTGGTGTCTTAAAATCTGTGTGTTGTTCTATATCAAATATAGGAGACATATTTGCTGACTCAAAGCAATTGATGTTTAAGAAAATAAATTCTAAATCAGGGCTACAATGAGGGAGAGTCTTGTTTGTAGGCTTTGTTATAGCTGGGGTCAATACTCCAAGTTCATTTATTCATATTTTTATTCAATAAATAATGTTTGACTACCTATTTCATGTTACGTACTGTTCTAGGCTTTGGGGATAGTGTAATAAAAAAAAAATTCTTATCTCTCATAGCGTACCTACAATTGAGGTAGACATACAGTAAAAAATAAATAAGTAAAATATTATAAATATTATACAGTGAAAAGTACTTAGAAGGAAAAAAATATGTAGCAGGGAAGGGGAATATAAAATGGGCAAGAAAGGGTTGAACTTTTGAAAAGGATGATCAGGAAATGCTTCCCTGGGAGGTGACTTTTGAGTAAAGATATTTAAGAAGGTGATGAGGCTAATAGTGAGAATACTTGGTGAGGATCATTCTAGCAGAGGAAGAAATAAAATATGAAGACATTGTCCAGGCTCTCAACAGAGCTCTAATTGATTTTGAACATACTTACAGCCTGATGAAGGAAAGCAGTGAAGATTAGTCGAAAAGATGCTTTCAGATTGACATGAGGCCATCAACACAACAGACAACTGTTATATGGTGGCCCACATTATATACAGGGTCACAACCCAATCTGGATTTGAGATTGGAGGCCTATATTCTGATCCCATCTAATAGGGTGTGCAGGGGGGCAAAAGAGATTCAGTATACTCACAGATTTGTCATATTTAAATGGAGTGTTGTAGATATTCGGTGTTAGACTCTTGGCCAACATAAGGGCAGTGGATTTATGATATGTCATATAGGGTCCAGAACCTCTCCTTGGAACCCCCACTAGTTTGTTTCTTTACTGATGTCTTACAATTAGCTTAACTCATTTGACAAGCCTGACTTAATTGTGTGAATAAGGAGATTTGTAAGACTCCTCATGGAAAGCTTCATTCATTGATGGCTGTCTTGAAGTAAAATTCCTTGCACAGATCTTGGCAGTTCAAGGCACATTAAGCACATTCCATATATATATAGAGAGAGAGTCAGGGCCACAGAGAGCTTGTGCTGTGGAGTGTCTCTTGGACTCCTGATGTGCATTCTCTCCCTGTTCCCCTCCCTGGCACTTATCTTTTGCTTTAAAATAAAAAGCCATATGTGAGTTGATTCTGTAGAGTCTGTTGAGTCATTTCAAATATCCAAACTGGGGAAAACAATACAGGTGGCAGTGTAAAAGGCAGAGCTGTCACAACCAGGGTTACAATATGAGTGCCTACATAGATCTGGGGAGACAGGGACGTGTATCCAACTGTCTCCCCACATAGAAATCAGATCACTCACTCCAGAAGGTTTCCAATTTCAGATACTATTACAAACTAATTATCTTCATAGTCAGTCGATACATACTATCACATAAATTTAAATGCTTAAGTTTATTAGAAAATGCACCTCTGTAATTTTTAACTGATATTCAGGGCATTTTTAGTTAACTGATTATGAAATAAATATAGTACTGTATATGCTGAGAAAGCTCCAATTATACTGAAGTGTCTTTTTATTAAGATTAAGGGAATGGATTTTCATTTATTTTGCTCAGTGATGAATCTCTAGCATTTATTATGGTGGCTAATACATTAGAAGATATTTAATAAACATGTGTTGAAAGAACAAATAAATCACAGTGCTTAATTTAAATGCAGTACTGTACTTTATCACATCTCGTGTCTGTTGATAGGTGGATCAGGACGTTTTAATTAGTTCTTAGTGACATATAAAACATCACGAAGGAGAGATGAGGAAAAGATAAGTGCATCAAGTTAAAAAAGAAGTACATCTGTAATTAACATAAAAAATAACAGTAACCGTTCATAAATAAGTCTGGGACTAAGGTAGTAGAATGTTCCACTAAATTGTGAATAAATCAGCACAGGAGCATAAGCCTGCACATTTTGAAAATTGCATTCGTAGGCACGGTCTCACCACAATTTCCCACTGACTCTTGAACTAGTTGAACATGTATTTGTGAAGTAAAGTAGATATTTATTGCTTTTCAGCCACCCTTGTTTAGGAAAACATGCTAAAATTGCTGTTGGAGAATGACCTATTTTTTCACATTGGATAAGGCCACACAGGTCAGTAGAGAAATGTGATTGCTCATTGTTAGCCTTGAAGACACTGAAAGTTCTGGATCATGTCCTTTCTGATGCTGGATTTAAAATGTCTGTTTAATTCTTTCATTCCCCGTAGGTTCTTAAAGTAAATGAAGGCATTCAAATTTGCTAGTGTTTTTTGTCTGCAGCCAAATAATCATATGTGTTAGAGAAATATGCTATGTAAGATGTTCTTATTTTTCCAGCTTTACAAAAAATGAAATAAGGGAGGGTATAGTTTATGACTAAGGGAGAAGATATAAGTTGTAAAAGGTTCTGTACTAGTTCTTAGAATTCATGTAGACTACGTCATGCCATCATGACATGCTTCAAATAAAATAATGGGAAGCAGAAAATTTCTGCCTCCGAGCCCGTTTATGTTGCTTCCATTGGTGAGGAAAAACTTTTCTCTACCCTACAAAGATTCTTCCAACTGGGCTGACAGTCAACTTGACATGAGATGGATTGAGAGGAGAAAAACACATTTAATTTCATACGTATGGGAACTCCACATGCACTAGAGGTTCCAAGACAGAAAGGTAAAAGGAGGTACAGATTCCAGGGAATGGGATAGGGCTTGGGGCTCAGAGGGGGATGGGGGGAGAATTCACTGGATGATATGAGGAGCAGATGTTCAGTTATTAGATGTTTGCCCTGCCATACAGATAGGTCATAAAAAGTTATTTCTGGTAGTAGCTCATTATGGGCAAGGCTTCCGTTTACCTTATTTATATACAATAGAACATTGTTTGGCCATAAGAAAGAATTAAATTTTTATATGCTACTAAAAAAAAAAAAGAAAAAAAGAAAAGTAAAGAGTCTCCATTGTCTTTAACACAATCCTCAAGCCTATGTGACACATCTTGGGGAGGCCTGTTCCGAACCCCTTCACTGCCATTTCTTGCTTTTTCTCTGTTTAGCATTTGGCCTCAAAAGATCAAATTCAACACCAACCACCATAGCTTGAACTTTCCTCAGTGCCAAATGTTATTTCAAGCCCAAGGCAGGCCTTTTCTAAGTAAAATTGGATCATCTTAGTTGTTTGTATTTCCGGTGTTTCAAGTATCCTGTATCCGGATCCCATGTTGTGATGTGATTTTTAATAAGAAATGTATGTTTGGTCCTTGTCCCCTGTTCAGCTCAGCTCCTAAAACCCTCGATATTTCCAAAGTGTTAAGAGCAACAAAGGTGTTTCAATATTCATAACAAGTTTCTTGAGTCTGTGTTAATGAGATGACTTTTGGGAAGCACCTAAAGATGGGGGCTGGTTGCCAGGGAAACCAACCATGTGATAAGAGGGTGGAACTTTCAGTGCTACCACTCACCCCACTCCAGACCTCCAGAGAGGGGAGAGGGCTGGAAGCTGAATGTGTCTCCAGTGGCCAGTGATTTAATTTATCATGCCTATGGGATGAAGCCTCCAGAAAACCCAGAAGGGTTACATTTGGATATCTTCTGGATTGGTATTTGCGTTCAGGGCTGGGAGACTGGCTGGTTCCTTCCCACCTACTTTTCCCTGTGCATTTCTTCCATCTGGTTATTCTTCAGTTACATCCTTTTATAATCAACTAGCTATCTAATTAAGTGGTTTCTCTTGAGTCTTGGGAGCTGCTCTGGAAATTAATAGAACTGAGAAAAGGGGGTCATAGGGACTTGAAATTTATAGCTGTTGAGTCAGAAAGAAGCTCAGGTGACAACCTGGACTTTTGATTGATTGGTATTTAAAGTGAGGGACCATAGTCCTGTGGCACTGCACCCTTAACCTGTGGGATCTGACGCTGTCTTCAGGTAGATACTGTCATAATTGAATTAAGTTTGTGGAACACCCAGTCAGTGCCCATTGAGAATTGGAGGATTGGTTGGTGAGAGAAAAACCCCCACACATCTGGTGTCAGATGTGCATGTAGCAATGTGCATGTAGAGAGACACACAGAAAGAGTGGGTCTTCTCCAAAACAGTGGACACATTTATATATTTTTCGACTGAAGTGCTTATGTTTGCTGACCATCATTTGAGATTCATTTACATTTTAAATATGTGATTTTCTTAGTTATTAAAAGGATTTAATTCAACAGTGTTAAAATGGTTTCCATTTTTTTCTCTCCATTTTTTATATTTCCCAATTCTCTCCACAAATAGAAAGATTGTATAGCATATACGGCTGTGTAAATCAACACTTTCAACTCAAATGCTATGTTTCTAATTTAGCGAGCATCAAAAATAGTTTGAACAAAAATTTCAAAATATTTTCTCTAACTTCCAGGTTTAGGAGTTCAAATTTCCACCAGAATAAAACAAAACATCAGGGAACATTCTAATATCTATGGTATAGTGTAGCATACTATGAAATTTATCTTTTTAGGCTGTGGAACATGAACTTGTGTGTGTTTGTGTATGTGTGTCTCTTTTTTTACATTTGAAAGCACCCACTCCACTATTTTTCTAGATACTAAGGGACTGTCTTTTGAATAGTTTCTAGAACCAGCCTCACCCCAAACTACATAGCATGTTCAGATCTGATATTTCACACAAAGTAATATTTTTACTGCAGTTGTCTTCAGTTCACTATCCCAATACTTCAGCTGGCCAAGCCTGATTGTACCAACCTGAAAAGATGATATAAAGAAGTCAATTATTAAACCATCCAGTAGCTGAAAATTGCTCAAATTCCTACCTAATAAGATTATGCTGGGTCTGCTATTTTCTCTATTAAGAATATGATTTGGGAAAAGAAAGTTGGTGAAGTTTAAGAGAGTCCATGCAAGAACTAAAATTATGAGCAATCCAAACTGTGAGAATACTGAAAATGCAAGTACAAAAGCACTATTACATTGCACAAAGTTTTAGAAACATTTACTCAATAGAGTGTGAGGAATTTGGCTAACAGGGTTAAAAAGAGTGAAGTAGAGAAAAAGGATAAGACATCATGTGAAAGCAAAGCTTGCGCGTTTGACTCATAGATGGGGTGGGGTGCCGATTATCAGTTTATTGCCTCTTAGCGCCAAGTTCACCCTTGGTTGCCTGCTCTGCAATAATGGAAGTCAGCCCTGTAATTATTTGTCAGCCAGCACAGTATTAAGCCTTTGTTTTAAGGTTTCTTTTTCTAATGTCCTCCTCCTTCCAGGTTCTTGTGTGGTGTGTGTGTGTGGGGAGGGAGGGCGGAGGGGAAGAATGTGGTTTTTCCAACACCAGGCTCCTCCAGTGCATAGAGGGCAACTGCTTCCTTGGGCATCTTAACATCAGAATGATGCTGGCGACTCATGGGAATGGCTTTCTGCCAAGTACCAATATATGGTACCTCTCCAGGGATGGCTTCCCTGGCATCCCAGAATTTTGCCAACATAGAACTTCTACATATTTCTACAACACCCACTGATCTTCAGCTGCACCTTCTGCAATGAAGTCTTTATCTAAGCCCTGGATAGAAGCAAATGAAAATCGTTGCTGAAGAAACCCTTTACCAGTGTGTGGTTTTATTACAGGGCTTCGTTTCTATGTGAATTCATATTAATAGTCAAAACAATTTAAATGGAATTTCATTTCCCTTTAATCTCCCAAAGAATACATGCCCTATTCATTACTCAAACAACATCCTTTAAAAACATCTCTTACCAATCTGTATGCCTCCTGTAGTTATTCCAAGCTCCCTAATTGGCAAATCTTTAAATTCTCTTAGTTATAACCTCGTCTAACTTTTCTTTTTTCTTTTCTTTACTGTTTTCCATATTTCTTTAACAACTAGGCTAATTATTTTTTCCTTTGGGCCGGAATTAGTTAGTAAAAATATGTGAATGTTTAACACTGACATTTTTGCCCTGGTGCAAAATAATCCACCCTCATTTTAGTAGCACACTTTTTATTCTTATTGTGGTAAAATATAGTAACCTTTTTGTCACTGTGTGCTATGACCAGAGTCACACATAAATACCCATTTTGAAAAGGGATTGCATGTAAAACACATCAACATATGAAGTAAATATTTTTTATAATCTATACCATTGAAGTACTTTTCCATGAGAAAATCAAGGCATTCTGCTTTATAAATCAGAATTTGTATTCATCGGAGAAATGCAATCTAGGAATTCCCATGGATGCAAATAGTAAACAGGCAGTGTCAAAGAAACGAAGCCCATGTGTAGTGAGTGTGCACACACTCAAGGTCCGGTTACTACAGGGTTTGGAGGGGAGGTCTGTGGGAAGTAGTTAGGTTTAGCTCAAGTCATGAACGTGGGGACCCCACGATGGGGTTAGTGTCCTTAAAAGACAAGGGAGAAAGAACAGAGATCCCCCTGGATCCACATGGTGAGGATGGAGCCATCTGTAAGTCAGGAAGAATACCCTTGTTGGGACTGTCTGGCCTTCAGAACCATGAGAAACAAACGTCTGTTGCTTAAGTCACCCAGCTGACAAAAATTGTGATACTTCATGTTTAGAGCAGTTATTCTATATAATAGACCCATAGAAAAGAACATTACAGGACAGTAAGAGACTATGCATCCTGTAATGTCCAACTCAAGAATTCATTGTTTGGCATCATCAGAAACTTTGATTCTCCATCAAGTGAGCTTGCTAATATATATATTTTTTAATCTATTGGGGATAAGAACAAAATTCTTTCTTATTTTGATTTCCAGTGGAAAAAAATCAGAGAGGGCTAATTTTGATTTAGATTCTTAAATATTCTTCCAGTTCTTGTGAACTTGCTACTGCATATTGGGTAGTTTTATTGTTTTAAAGAAGTTTCTTTCAATGCGACTGTTATTACATTGTTAATGATTTGAAACAGGGAGTTTTGCCCCGGTGCAGAAGATGGTAAATTAATGAACCTGATGCAAACAATTTGGTTCTAAAAGTTGATGTTTTAAATTATACCCTCTGGCTAAAAGTTAAAAATTTTGGAAGGGCAAACTTGACCCAAATGCAATCTTAACAGTTTTTGAGGAAAGAAGTAATCTTGTCCCCCACCACACTTCCTTTCGCACTGACAGAAATGATTTGATAAAAATAAAATCTAATTTTGTCCCAGATTTAAAAGTTTCCAGCTCCCCCAAGTGATTTCCAAAACCCTGACGAAGTTTATACTTGTCTTTAGAAAGAACAAAAAAGACAATGTCACAAGTTGTGCATAAAACTAAATGTAGTCAAGTAATCAGGCTATCCTGTGTTTTTACTTCGTTTTCTATTTCTGTGATTTTAAAATGGCTTTTAAGTTTTTGAAATAATGGTGATAATAAAGGCTGTTATTATTTCTTAATTTGTAAAATTACAAAACTGACAGTATTATAGGTTCACGCTCATCTTTTCATTTTCATTTTTTCTTTTTCTTTGCTCTTTTTTAAAACTTTTTTTTCTTTTACTTTACCTATCTGTGAATTCAAATTGTTGTCATCACTGGCCTATTTAATGAAATTAAAAATCCTCAAGAATGATGTTCAAGGCCTCAGTTTTTCCAGACCTACCTTTTAAATCTCTAAACAAATGGATACCATTCAACCCATATCCAGCTCTTACTCTTTGTCTTTTATTAGCTATTCCTTCTAAAGATGCTTTCCTACCTGTGTCATTCATATGCACTACATTTTTTTAAAAAAGTATAAATCATACTTCACTACACTAACATCTCAAATGCTTTTCAACATCTTTTCTCTCTTCTCTCGATATGGGCTATGATTGCACTTACATGTTGCATTTTTATTTTTTTGCATTGCAATGCTTCTGCGATTGCATTTACCATGTCACATTGTAATTTTCTAAAGCACTTGGCTTCCATAACACAGCCAGCTTCTTGAGAATTAGAACCATGCCTAATTCACTTTTGCATTTTTATTTTCTAGGATATAATGTATATGACAGTCATTTAATTACAATTTCATGCACGAATTCCTGAATGAATGAGTGACCGAATGAATGACTCATCACATCTACCACTAGCTCTTGATGAAACGATCATGCATTCAGCTTATTTGCTAATTGTACAAAGATGAGATTTAAATGTTTACATTATTTGGTCTCAAGATTTTCAACTCTGTGTTTCATCAGTTGTGGAGCTTTACAAAATCTGAGCTTGCTTCTCCATCTTAGAGAGCTAAGCTCTTGTTTTTGGGTGCATTCTGGTAATTACATATTGGTTCCTTTATTCCTTTTAATTTTTACACATGATTCTAATGTGCAGTCAGATATTGCGAACAAAGCCGATCAACAAAGTAACTTCTAAATCAAGTCTAGTAGTACAACTGGCCCAATATTAGGAAATTAAGAATGTAATACATTTGATTAATTATAGAGTGCCAACTTGACAATTATGCATACTTGCTTTGCATATGATTTTATCCCAGTTTAATCATATCAGTAAGACTTAGTCTCAGGCAGAATTTAGGACATTTGTCAATATTGAGGATATTATTAACTACCATCCTGACCTTGAAAACTTGCTAGTGATGGACAAGATGACTAGGGCATATGATGAGGCTGGAGTCTACAAGTGCAAATAAATTCTACACTGATGTTTGTGCTACAGTATCTATATTGTGATTTAGTGAGGCTTTGATATCTTCAACTCAACCATAGCTTTGCTTGAGTGGGGAGTATTGCTGTGATTTGATTAATCTAGTGACAGTTTGTGGTTTCATTTTTTGAGAAGGACAGTAAAATAAGATTTAGTTGTAATGATATGTACAGTATAGAGTTTCATAAAAACCTTATCTCATAAAATGCCTGAATAACTTTCCAAGTGGTAAGAAAGAAGGAAAAAAAAAAACAAGAATTTATGACAAAAATAATAAAGGAGGTTCTGCTATTGAAGGCCTGCCTGGATGGCTAGAGCTGCAAAGTATGCATTAAAGTGGAAACAATCCAGATGAAGCCGTCTGTCTCATATCACAGTTCTCTCTCCTTACTTGATTTGTGGACCAGCATCCATATAGATGGGAGGTTCCCAGCATCTTTGTCCATGTGATTATAGGCTTCTGTGTCTTGGTTTTAAATCATTATGGACAGTTACTGGACATAGAACTGACTATTGTACACGTAAAGTTTTCACGTGTATTTTAACACTTAAAATTATATACCTAAATATCAAATGTATGTATTACAACAAGGATCCAATATTTTACATAAGTAATATTGATAAGTGTAAATACTGTGATAAATAACATATTAGTCGATGTGAAGCTACAATAGGGTTTCTCAACCTGGATTCCAAGATTACGTGAAATGTAGGTATGGGTAGTTTATATGATCAAAGTACCCCCCAAAAGTTATTTTTGTATACAGTACAAGATCTCAGTATTCACAGTGATAGTGCATTCCCATTATCAAATCATTAGAGGTCTTTTTGATTCCTATGGAACAGTGTGCAGAAGCTTTGTGCTCACTTGGCTGTGCTTGTGCTCAGTTTGTGAGGCCATAGAGGAGAAGTGTTCATAATTGGTAAACTTTGATTCATGGAGCGATGGAGAGGAGGCCGATGGCATCAGACTCTCCCTCCCAGCTATCGACCTTCATCTCCCTTTAGGCACCACTGACTGGGGAAAATCACAGGAGCAAACGTGCTCTACCTTTGTAAAAGAAAAGTCAGAGGGAAAGGTTAATTCAGAGGGAGGAATCTTTATATGTTGTAACTAGCTTCCTCCTTTGATGCTTTGCTATTGTTGCAAGCATTCATGTGGGTTGCGTGGGTTAGAAGTGAACTGTGTTGTAAAGTTTTCATATTTTTTGCAATTTTCTCCTTTATTTACCATATCCTTCTGTTTTATGTCTGATTCTCCCCCACCCTCATTTTTTAACCAAGATTTCTGAGAATTGAGTGTATTTGATGTTGAAAATGATGTGTGAAAGAAAGAGGAGGAATCTAAATCTAAGCCAGTTAACAGCCCTGAGAAGGTTGCCAATGAAAAAATACCGCCTTCTGAGTCATTTCAGAAGTCTACCAAGACACATGCACACTTGCAGAAGCCTGCCATCGCAGTGAAATGTCTTATCCACAGGCGTTTCCTGGGTCAGTATTCCACATTTTCTGTTCCACTGTGTGTCCACTGTGTAAGTCAACTAGAAATGCAGGAATCTCTCTAGCAAAATTGAAAATGCGCCTCCTCACAAGTCACAACTGTTGACACAGAAAAGTGCTGATTATTTTAAATAGATATTAGAATCACAAAACAAACTAAGGTTTTCATTTTAAAAAGTCACTTTGGTCAAAAGTCTTAGGAAGCAAGTCAATCAGGAGCCAAACACATTGCTCAGAGATGGAAAAGTCACCCCGTTGGTGAGCACTGTGCCAGTTTGTAAAATCCTAGTGATTAAAATGCCAACACAAGGTACTATATGAGAACATGGAAAAGTTCCACTCTTGAATAGTCATAGATGTGAATATCATGCCAAAGAAGTTTTAGGTAACAATCTGAAAAACAACAGCTTCTTTACCAGGTAGAAACGTCCCGAGATTTCCCCAGAACACGTGATGCTGTAGCCCTTGTCAGATTTGTGAATGATGGTCAGAATCGAGATTTTTTTTCTATTGCAAAGGGCAGACTGAAACACACAAAGGCTGAGATATATTTAATGATTTTCCTCTTATCAGTAAACAAGGAGTCTGTGTTAAAGGGACTATGCTGACATCTGGGCTGGTGGTACCCTATCAATGCTTGCTTCCACGAGAGGTTTTATATCTCTTTAAATAAAAGAAAATCTTGATGTTGTCACCAAATGCTTTCTTCGTGGAGAAATACCGGTGACATGTTCTCAGTGGTGGAGATTTTTAAAAAAATTCTAAACGATGCAACGAAATTACTTCATTAAATAAAGACTGGAGTACCTAAGACTATTTTTTAAATGGATGTGCACCCGGTCAGATAGCACATAAATTTGCCACCTGCAGAAATCTGGTGGCTTCGAAGATGAATGGTGCTCAGCAGGGTTTCTCAGCAGCTAGGTGAATCGGATGAGTGAGCTAAAGAAAACCAAAGACTTAATTCAGTGGAGAATTCCAAGACGCAGTGTGGCTGCAGAAATCGCTCTGCGTAGCAGATGTGTTTGCACACGTGGACCAGTTCAACAGGTGTCTGCAGAGAATGTAAAAGGAAGCGCAGGCTTTTGAAAACTCCTCTGCAAAAGGAAAGTGTTTCCACTCCTGCTTGAACTTGAGTGTGTGAAAGGGAATCAACAAGTTTCAGATGTTGTTGAAAACCACGTGGACGAGGCTACAGGGAGCATTGGAGTGGTGTGTCCTTCCCTTATCATGCAAGGGTGCAAATGGGTGAGGGCTCCTTTTTCTGAATCTTCTGCTCAGATTGAGAATAGATTCTGAGAGAACAGGGAAAAAGAACTTTGTGAGCTGTAGTCTCATCAGAGAGTGAAGAGAAGATTTGCTGATCTGCCCCTGCGCAAGTTCTGCAGTTCTGTGAAAGAAGGGTGTTTTGACACTCACAAAAATGCAATAAATGTTTTACTGTAGTTTTCAACATCTTACATATATGAGCAGGCATTTTCTTGTTTTACAAGATCAGAAGCAAGGAAAGAAACAATTTTATTGTAGTTCTCTATGCTTAATTTCTATCTAGAATTGAGTATTGGTGCAACAACAACAAAAACCAAGGACAGCTTCATAGTAAAAAGATAAAGGTAAATTTCAGAAACAAAGAGAGAGGCAAGGAACAGACACACCCTCAGAGCCCTTAGAAAGAACGAACTTGATTGATACCTTGAGCCTGGACTTCTAGCTTTCAGAACTCTAAAAGACTGTATTTCTGTTCTTTTATGCCATCCAGTTTTGTGACAGCAGCTGGAGATACAAATGAAATAATTTCATACTTTTTATGATGGGCTTTATAATCTGGCCCTGCTCTATCTTTTCATTCATTTTCATCACGAATATTGCCTCGTTCATTACATGAGATTTCTTTTGGTGTTCAAATAAACCCAGCCATTTTTTCTGCCTGAAGTTTTCTGATATCCCGTTTTCTTGGTCCAGAAAGTTCTTTTTTTCACACTCCAGATGACTGGCTTTTACTTGTGGATTTTCTCATTAGTTACTACAGTGCTAATCCTATTTCCAAGTACGTAAATATCAGGACCTGTGCTAGTATTGAGGCTGTTTTAGTTCACAGCAGGGGTCTACTGTTGAAAATTTTAAGTGCTGTTAGAAACCAATAAACAGGTTTTTAATAGAAGTTTAAAGAATATGGAATAATTTAGAAGAAAGCTAAGTTTTGAAAGGTAAATTTAATCTGGCTTGAGAGCATTTCTACTTTTATTTTGTGTTCTAATAAAAATCTTTCTACCAACTCAAGTACAGTGACTTTGAGCAAAGACAGCATTTTCATCCCTAACATGTAGCATGGTACCCATGTGTGATAGGCCTTCAATAGAGATTTGTTAAATTGGTAGTTACTTAAGTGAATGAATTAGAGTGATGTTGCCTTCAATGTATGCGTACTTTCCCTTATCACGGAGAAATCACATCATTATCAATAATTATGCTAACTGTGAATAAATATTAATACTAATTATTATGGTTTTTTTCACTAAAGACATAAAATACTTCAGTTTCATGACCAGAAGGTGCTCTAATAATTAAATATTTATTTCTGGGATCAAGAAATGTAGATGACATAGTAAATATTGTATGAGTAACTTTGTCAAGTATTATAAATAACATTCAAATATTCAAAGAATCAATCCATACTACAGATGCAAAAATACACAACATGAAAATAAGCTAGGATTGTCATAGTAGTTTTCTGCTTTACATTGCTTTCCCATAGATTCAGAGTGGAATTAGATAAGATTTGGAGAACTGGCAGTTTCTAAAATATTATTTGATAATTGAATGATTTTTAAAATTATTTTGAAAATTATTTTGCTATTCTTGCAATTTTCTACCACTGGAACTTGTTAAAGTTTTTCTAGATATTTGTACTCACAAGCAATTTTTTTTTTGTAAATTATGATCATATCTTTGAACATATCCATCTTTGAAAACTGATGGAACACTAGGTTCTGAAATTTCCAATTATCATATAAAAATTGAAGCTCATTTTAATATCTCCTGAGGCTTGTAGTAGTTTGGCAGCCAGTCAGTGTCCTACATATTGACAAATTGACTAAAGTCTACTCTGTTAACTATTTATTTACTTTCTGGCTTGTTAGAAATAATCTGTATTGCTTAAAAGAGATACATTAATTGAAATCAAAACATCTGACTTTGTATTCAAACTAAACATTTCAGTAAAGCAACCTCTATTATAGCAGTATTTATGTTAGCTTTACTGTTGTTTTTACTATTTTTCATTGAAAGGCAAATTAATTTCTTTAAATATTTATGTAAATAATATTGCAATTTATATTTTAATTTAATATATATTGATTTAAAATATCTTTAGTGATGATACACTAATAATACCTAGAATAGTCGAAAGAAAATTAGAAAACAAATTCGAAGGCTTTATACTGTCTGATTCAAGATTGTAGAAAAGCTACAGCAAGCAAAATACAGTATTGACCTGAAAATAGAAAAAAATGTTAATGACACTGAACAGAAAGTTTGGAAGAAACCACACATATACGGTCAAGTAATTTTCATGAAAGATGCCAAGACAATTCCTTGGTGAAAGAAAATTCAGAGATTCTTTTTAATAAATTGTGCTAGAAAAAATGGATATCCAATGGGAAAATAAATAAACTACTTGCTGTCTTATACCACAAATTAAATTTACCTTGAGATTTTTCAAGGTGGATTATACATATGTGTATGTATGCACACACATGCACACAGATGTACACACGTGTACACACACATGCACTCATGCACACACACACACAAAAAGCAAGAATGACAAAAACCTTGGCCGATATCAACAAATTTATTTTCTAGAGGAAGCTTGTATTTTCTAGATTGGGACACAAAACGCAAGTACCATGAAAGAGAAGTCAGGTTTCTACAAATATATTAAAAAGACATCTCAGTATCCTTTACTGAGCAAAATTGACATGTTATTGCCAGTCTTCATGTAATCTTTGAGGAATACTGAGTTTATTCTGAGCATTATTTTCAGTTAGCCATGATGTCTTAATTCTGTTTCAATCTGAATGCCACCTCTGAGCCAACGCAGTTTTTTTGAGGAGCAAATTAGACAGCCAGGTAATAACATTTTGCATGGACTGTCACAGGCTCTCATAGTCAAAAAAGCATTTCCCATTGCCTGCCATAGGAATATACATTCCTTAACTTCGCCTAGAATTTATATTATTGACATAATATACATAAATTAAATGAGAAGCTAAAGAATGGTTCTGGGAATCTGGATCACTTCATTTGAGAACAGAAAAATGAACCTGGGTAAGGCAGAAAACATGAGGTGAGCACAGGTAGTTGATGAGCAAGGAGGTAAATTACCTACTCTTATTTGTATTTCAGTTTAATTAGATGAGTTTATTTTGCCAGTACAAAAGCAAGGAGAGTCTGGAAAAAATAGAGAGGAATGAAATCAAGATGTGATGTGGGAATTGGCAGCTTATGGGGACAAGCAGAAAATAAATTAAAAAGGGGAATTAGGCTGAAGAAGAAAAAAAAAGCTGGAAGATGAGGTGAATTGAGAAGCATGTATTCCACCCAAGATCGAGATAATTGCTTCTGTTGTTTTTGAGCATGTCAAAAGAACGTAGAAATTCACACTTTTAGCTCAATAGATTTAATTTTCGAACAGTGACTCAGTTCTTTTTAAAAACCTGCATGAACTAAAGAAAATATTCCTCGGTACCTGATCACTTGGCAGCATTAAATCTGAATGAATGAAGAAGAATACAAAGCATTATTTATGTTGAATAAATAACACAGTTGTATATATTATAATTTTTCAAATGTTTACAAAGGCTATTGGATTTAATTAAAAACAAATTTATTTAATATATTATTGAATGCATAGGAGCTCTTGCCATTGAGTGTCAATCACTTCTTATTACCTGCGTCTGGGAAAAAAAAATATTTCCTAGTACCTATATATTGTTTTGATAGGTAAGAGTTGCTATTTGTTTGAATTATTTGTAACAATTTCAGAGTTACTATTCTAATTTATTGCTCAAAATCAAAGAGTGATAAGAGTAGAAGAAGAATGCTCTTTTATATATTTTGATATTATCATTCCTATTTATTATGGAACATGTACATACTAGTTTTACTACAAAGAGAAGCAAGGAATATTTTTGCTTTGTTCAAACATAAATCATTGTATAGTTATTCTGAGTAGATATTGTACACTGAAATTATGGACACATAATTTTGCAAAATACATATTGCAACATAAAACGATGTTTTCTGAGGTACCTAGAAAAGAACTTTTCAAGGTGAATTCTAGAAAACAGAAATAGCTAGAAGTGGGAATTTTGTGTTTCTTCTATATAACATGGGACTCAATGGAAGAATAAAATATAAAATATTAAGGACCTTGAAGAGTTGATTCGGGATCATAAGGAAGTACTTCTACTATAGAACTGCCATAGAAATTGCATGAATATCTCCAAAGAAAAGGAAAAGGAAGGAAGAAAAGAAATAAAAGATGAAGGAAGGAAATGAGGAAGAAGAGAAGGCAGAAGGAAGGGAGGAAGGGAGAAAAGGAAGGAAGGAAAGAAGAAAAAAATAATGAACTAAAATAAATAGATCCCTCAATTCTTCACAATAATTGTTTCTTTTCTGTCTCTGGGCAAGAGGTCTGGCAATGAACATGATCTTCCTGACATTTGTCTCTTTGCCCCTCCTCTTATAACTCTTCCTTGGAGTAATAGAATCAAACCATCTATGTCGTATGCTCAGGGAGCTTGTCCACACATGTTTATGTTGACTTTCGTTTCTCCTTTTTATTCATCAGTAGAAGAAGGGACACAGCCTTCAGGTATGTGGTCAAAGGTGTGTGCTGACCCCAGCGACTGCTGATCCTCATGGCTCCTTTTCCCATGTTTCTCAGGACATTGTTGACAGTTGGGGCTGCACAGTGCTACCTTCTGCAGTACATAGTGATGAATACAGAATATTTAACCAATAAGATAAAAATGCTGCTGCACAGTTACAAAGCACCTCGTTAAGAAGCATGGCTTTCACGTAATACTGTTATCAAAAAGCCGGAATTTTACTGCCATTTGCAACAACATGGACGGACCTTGAGATAACCATGCTAAACAAAATAAGCCAGATAGAAAGAGCTGAAAACCACATGATATCACTTATAATGTGGGATATAAACCTAAAAGCAATAAATGAACAGGACAAACAGAGACTCATGAACATGGTCATGGACTAGTGGTTACTGAAAGGGAGAGGGTTAATTGATGGGAGAAAAATATAAACAAAAAATCTTAAAAAATTAAAAAATTTTTTATTTTATACGTTTTATGGCCCAGCAACCAGTCATCGTGTATTCAATCTACTGCCTAACGTTAGGAAACAGATTTTCTGTTTAAGTCAACATTTATGTAGTAACTCCTACGTAACACTAGATGCCAGGAGGTAGAAAATTGATAAATAAAATAGCTACCCTGCTCTTAAGACACTTAATAGTCTTTGGAGTCTATAACCAAAAGAACCAAAAACAGGGACTCTGACAAATACCTACACACCAGTGTTCACTACAGCATTATTCACATTAGTTGGAAGGGAGAAACTACCCAATATCCATCAATAGATATGTACATAGACACAATGTAGCATATACATAAAATGGATTATTTAACCAAAAACTGGAATGAAGTTCTGATATAACTACAACATGGATGAACCTTGAAAACATTATGCTAAATGAAATAAGCCAGATACAAGAGGACAAATTTTGTGTAATGCCACTTATAAGAAACATTTAGAATGGGCAAAATTCATAGAGTCAGAAAGCAGACTGGAGAATACCAGGAATTTGATGGGAAGGATAGGGAGTCATTATTTATGTGTTATGTTGCATGGAAGACTTTTTAAAGATAATTAAGAGTGGACTTTTAACACAGGATTTTAAACTGTATTTAGTTCTATTAAAATGAGTTTTCTTCTTTCTTTGAAAAATATTGAAAATATAATTTGACTTATTTTTATGTTCACCACTAGCATTTAACTATGTGTGTGTGTGTGTTTGTGTGTGTGTGTGCACTTTTACAGACACCATACTACTCTTAATTGGAGTGGGAAGGGAAAAAAAGGTAGAGGGACAGGTACGGTAGACACAGACCCTGTTTTCCTCCTGACTCTCCAGTGTAGCATGGAGAAAACAAGTAAAGATGATGTGAGGTTGATATCATCAGCATCTACACACACATGCCAAATATACTGCAGGAAGGCAGATAGATGGGCAAGGCTAGGGCATTAAAAGTTGTGGCAAAGCCACCTGCAGAAAAAATGGCATGCAGTCAGAAAGGAAGATGTTTATTTCACCTAGATGACAGTATTTGAATTTGGTTGAAGCCAGGAAAACACTCGCTTTACTATTTTTTCATAACCAGTAATTAAGGAAGAGAATGAGGCAGGCAGGAGGTTTAGGCAAAAGATGAAAAGAGGCTTTGCAAGTTTAGACGAGAGGGATATAAAGAGGGAGACTTTTGAGTGAATACATTGAAAGAGTTTTTTTTTTTTGAGAAAAAGAGAGTTGAACCTTCTCTGTGTGTGAGGCGCATTGAGTACGACTGCAGTCGTCTCTGAAAAGGGCCAGGCTGTGATTGCAGTAAATGAGATATGAGAGAGCGAGCTCTGGGAGCGGAGAAGAAATGTGGGTATGAAACCTCTCAGAGAAATAAATAGCAGAACTTAAGAGATATGACATGGAGATAGCTTTAGAGGATCTGCGAGTCTCCAGATTGAAAGCAAAATGTTGTGTTCTGTGTGTATATATATGTGTAGACACATATATATGTGTCTATATTTATATTGATATTTCTATGGGGTGAAGACCAATAGATTTTTATCATATTCTCAAAGGGATTCATGCCTTTATTATTGAATATAAAGAGCAATGAAGGAGCAGAGGTTAAAGGAGGAAAAAATAGAGAAAGCTGGTATCACTGAAAGTGATGACAAAAGATGGAGAGTGTTGAATCAGGGGTGAAGTAACTCAGTTTTCTTGGCATCTTACATTTCCTTAAATCTTTTGGCAAACTAAAGCTAACAAAAAGAAATGAATAGTGGAGGGGGCAATTCCGAGAATACGAGACTGCAAATTTGGTATTATAATAAATGCTTTCTTTTAGTTACTTTTGAATTCTGAAACCTTCAATATTTCAGTTTAATCACATTCACAGAAGCACCATAAATATCCCTTTCTCCATCATAAGTTTTATATTCTACCCACTTGTTTAAATGACCTTTTTAAACAAGGCATTGCATATGGGATTTATTTTTATGAATACATAACATTTGAGTAACTAGCAATCAAATTTTAGTATAAGTGGAAAGATAATGGAGTAGGGAAAATTGAACCTAGGACAATTAAGCAAATTATAATTATCAGGAATGAGATGGTAACTGACCATTTCAAGAAAACTCAGAAGCTGACCACTCTGGTTGATTCTTCAAATTACAGGTTCAGGAAAAAAAATAATTTATCAATTTAATCACTTGAGATTCAAAGGCCCCAATTACTAAACATGAATGATAATTAACTGCTGTACCTAAAATATACCTGGCGTGATAATTGAAAAGTCTTTTATAAAGTGGAGAAATGTGAAAAAAGAAATTCTTAAGAGATCAATTTATAGGCCAAAAGTAATTAGGTGGACGTGTTAGAAATCTAAGATTTCCCCACAGATCCCCTGCTCTCTGGGCACTTATGTCCTGAACAATATCCCTGCTGAATACCATGGGCTTTGCTCCAGGATTAGGCTCTGTTATATGGAACAGTCCATATTAATATAAGATTTCTCTGGGTAGGCTTGACGTAATTATGTCAGCCTTTCAGAGGAGGCTGAAAGGGGTAGTTCTGGAAGAGCAAGTCAGAGATTGGAAGCACCAGCAAGACTCACTGAGCATGGATGACTTGCAGATGGAAAGGGCCATGAGAAAAGGAAATGGGAGTGACCTCCAGGAGCTGAGAATGACTCCAGCCTCCACTCAGCAGATATTTCCTGGGAGACTCCGGAGGAAGTTTTAGCCTTGGCCAACACCCTGATTTTGATTTCAGCCATGTGTTACCCTGAGCAGAATAGAGAACTAGACTTCTGACTACAGAAGTGTGAGGTGTTAAAGACAACAGGCCTCAAATGGAGTCATTTTTGCTAAACTACACATCACCAAACTGAGATTTAACTTATAGCTTTGGCTCTCCTAGAAAAGGAATCTTAACTGGCAATCTGCAATCACCCTACCAGCACTGGTTAGATAATGTGCCCGACAGGTTCCTGCCATCCCCAAAGGAAGTGACTGCGGTAACCAGCCTGCTTTATGCCTCCTGTAACTTTCTTGTTCCTGCTCCCTTTTGCCTATAGATGTTTTTCATTTTGTATGGAGCTCTTTTCTGTCTGCTAGGTTGGATGCTGCCTAAGTCAAATTTATCTTTGTTCAGACTAAAAATTTTTAATATGCCTTGGTCTATCTTATAACAGAGGTAATAAATGGGTGTTGTTTTGCCATCTGCTAAATTTGTGCTGATGAAGTGAACATGAAACCAGGGTAAATAGTTATGGTTTTTATGTGTTAATATTGCATTGTTCAGTAAATATCTGCAGAGTTAAGTGACAAACATTGATTTGCCCCCCATCCTCATCTTTTGGAAAGCATCTCAAGTTTTCTTTGGGAAACTGCCTTTCCCTACCATTTAAAGATACTTGAATTTGTATGGAAGTGATCACATCCCAGATCCAGGGGCCAGGGGCATAATGAGTATAATAGATATCAGTCTAATCTAATGCAGCTATTTAGATTCATGCACTTGTCCTCAGTGGATCTCAAGGCAATCATTGGGACTTTTCCTGAAAGTTTTTGAAAGTAAATGACCTCTTTATAGCTGGACATAAACAGGGCAGCTTCTAGCCTTTGGGGCAGTTTTTAACCTTTTTGATAATAGGAGGAAATATCTTACCTGGTGGGACCAACCCTAGGGAAATAAAACCAGGAAGTAGGGGAAGTAAATGGAGGTTAAATGAAATTATTTGAATCACAGAGGAATCCTTGCCAAGATCACTTCTAGGCAATTACATGAGCTTGTAATTTCCTTTATTATTTATGTACATGTGACTCTCTCATTTCGGCTATGACCCAAATCCTCCTACAATAGTCAATGATCTTTACTCTGAAATTTTTTTCTCTCTAAATTTCAAAGACAAATCATCTTGAATTGGACCACATGCTCATATGAATTTCCCCTAAAGTAACACTGACGGATTTTTTTCTTTATTTCCCATTTCTTAATTTCAGTAACCAAATGCTTCAGTCATTTCAGCATTACCAACTGACAATATGAGTTTATTTTTTAGTAAGAACATTACAGATTGGTTTCTTCCTGATGAGTCAAGGATTGAGATGTATCATCATCAATATATTTTAAAAGTACATCTTAGAATGAATACTCGAAAGATCCCCACAGATGACCAAACTCTGTCATTTATTTTCACTGTCATAATCCAAGACAAGAAATATTTGATTACAGGGGAAATGATTTGCACAATCTTAACGGCCAGTCGTGGACCACTGTGTCCTGGGCAGTACTGCAACTAGTATTAGCTTGAAAAGTACAGAACAATCTAAGTGTAGAGACAGTTATATAATTAAGTGTTGAGGTTGCAGTGTATACCTTTGCTATTAACTGGGAATGATTTTGTAATCACTAAAAATTAGTAGTATTGATCAATACAAATTCACACATGTTCTGCACTGAACACATGGTTAAGCTTGGTCTGTGCTTACTGGTTTTCATGAGCACAGTTAAGCATTTATCTATCTAGACAAAATATTGCCAAAGGCATCAAATCAAATCATCTTAATTATTTTCATGTTCTACTGGTAAACCCAAAGCCATATAATATAGTTATCTTTTTTCCTGGATTTGTTATGTTAATCCCTTTAATTAAAACTTAAAGCCACAATATGCTGGCATTTAAAAAGCTGCTGAGGGAATCAAAGCCAAAGAACTTACAGAAAACATGACATTTTTTCCCACCAGGCCATTGTCAATATCTTAACCTCAGCTTTAAGAGGTGTAGGCCACTGCCTCCAGGAGTACAGGGCTACAGAGGCAGTGACTGGCTTCCTGGGGGAACTCCTTTTAATTGTTTTTTTTGTTTGTTTGTTTGTTTTATTTTTGATTGGGCGGCAAAGCCCAGCAAGGTTGGGTTGCCATTCTCAATGACATACTAGGATAGTTGGACAAGGACAATCTTATTTTTAGCTAATGTACATAGATCATTTTTATTGATTAGCCCAGAGTCAAAAAATTATTCCCAGGAGAAAAAGAAAATTGCACACACATGCACACACTCATGTGCACGCACACAACTGTAGACTTAATTATGTCCCCCCCAAATTCACATATTGAAGCCCTAACCCAATGTCATGATGTTTGAAGATGGGGCCTTTAGGGGACAATAAAGACATGGGTACATAGAAAAGAATAATAGTAATGTTTAAATATGTTTAGGTAGTTTCAGTTATAGCAAGGTGTATTGGTTGGGTTGGAAAGCTGGTGAGGCACTAAAAACATAAAATTACATAGTGAGCAAAGAACAAATCATAAGGACACTGCTTAAAGGTCAGAACTCAGTAACTTTGATGGCATTAAGCTCATTTTTGAAACCCATCCTGTAGTACATTAAAATACTCTTACATTTTACAATAAAAGTTATATGAAATGATATCACATTTGTGTTGAGTTGCTTTTGGCTCCTTGATATATCACATCTATAAAGAGAAGCGGGCAGTAGATCAAAGGGGATTCAGATAATGGAGTGACTAGTCTTAGATGTCAAGATAACTATGAATAATATGCTTAAGAAAATAGATAATGGGATGTAGAATTCCATCAGAGAACTGGCACGTATAAAAATATTCAAATGGAAATTCTGGAAATGAAAAATACAATAACTAAATTAAGAACTCTATACTGGATTAACAGCACTTCAGACAAAGTCAGAGACACTTGAAAATAAGACAGTAGGAAGTATTTGGACTGAAGCACAGAATAAAAAGAAGCTAGAGTGGGGGAGTAGGAAGGAGGGGCATGGTGAAAATTTAAGCAAACTTGTAATTTTGTATGCTGGTATAATAGAAATGGAGAATCATAGAAAAGTCATATTTGAAGAAGTAAAGGTTGAAATCTCTTCAGAGGCAATTAAAGACATCAAGCCATGGATTGCAAGAAATGTATGAATCTCCTCTCAAAAGTACAAAGGAACCACTCTAGGCATAGGAAAGTAAAACTACTGAGAACTAAATTTGGAGAGAAACTCTTAAAATTAAAACAGAAAATGAAAGTCATTATTTTCAAATAAAAAAATAATTGTTATCGATCTGCTTATGAAGTACCTATGTATTTCAAAGGATTAAACACATTCAGAATAACTTACTACAGTAAAGATAGAAATCATCAATATTATATAAATTAAAATTCCTGGAATGTAAACAAATTAAAGAATATACTTCTAAAAACTCAAGGATCCAAAAAAATCCATTAAAATATATATAACATTTTGAATATAATGATAGGATAATTACCATTTTTATTCTTTATCATTGTAAAAATATTACATATTAAGATCAACATTTTTCATGATCGTAGATGAAAACATTCTAATCAAAACATAAGTCCCCCAAAGTATAAAAAGAGTAATGATGCAGTGACAAATTAGTTCAATTTTAAGAGTGCAGTGTTGGTTAAAAATTTGTATATCAAGCAAACAGTTCTTCATAATAATAATAATGATAATGATAATAATAATAATAATAATAAATTTACCTACTTAGATGAAGATATTTGATAAAATTCATTATATACTTATTATTATACTCTTAAGAAGTAGGGGTAAATGACAACTGATAAAAAATATAGCCAACATCATTATAAATAGGTGCTAAAATGCTCTAGAAAAAGATACTTCTGACACAGCAGCTGCAATTGGGTCTAATACTTGCATGTAATTTTGGTTGCACTCAATTATCTTGCAAGATCTGCCTTGTTTTTCAGGGTTAGACTGGTGAATTAACGGATTGGGATCATTACCAATCTGTCTCCTTGAGGCTCACAAGGATTTCTCTAATTTGTGCTGTTCATCATCCCAGGATGTAATTCTGTTTTTTAGTTATGATCTCGTCCAGGTGTGATCAGTGTCAGAAGCCTCCGCTTGGCCTTCTATACTATGATTTTTCTTACTCCACATGGTAAGCTCCTGGGGAACTGACCTCACTTTCAGGCAGAAGCTTCCAGGTCCCAAACTGGCTTTTATCTGGAAACTTGGCAAAGAAAAAAAAATCATGACTTTATGTTTCGTTAACTTCTTCCAATCTCCTGAGGATCTGTGATTTCCTTTGATCATGCAGAATGAGTGCTTTTGCAGGTATTTAGTTTGTCCCTATGTCCCCATGTCATGTTAACATTTTCTGTAACTTTTTGCAGATCATACTGCCCCTGCCTGCTTTTCTGACCTTATTATACATCTAAATATTTGTCTCCCTCTGTCTCTGAAAGACTTTTATTTTGATCAGTTCTTATTGCCATCATTGAGCCCAGTTTTGCAATTGCATCTCTTCTATCAGGACAGGTCATGGAGGACCGCTGCGGCTTAACTTCTCAGTGATGCTGGTGGCCCTTGGATTGCGTCTTCTGCATTGCTTTGGGGGCTGGTGCATCTTCCAAGCATTTTTGTCAAACGTAACCCTCAGTACTCACAGACTGGATGGCACTGATCAGCAGATCAAGCAATTACCCAACTTGTTAAACAGATAGTAGATCTGGGGTGCGTTGTTAGCTGTTGTCAGAGGAAGAGAGCAGGAGCACATGTGGGTTAGTAAAGTCAGTTAAAGAATGTGTTTACACAGGTTCATTTAAACTGCAAGTGTGTGCTCCATGCCCGTTGGCAGGATTCTGTTCTGCAATTATAGTATCTGCCAACCACATTACGCTGTGCTGCCCAGATCTTTTGTGTCATCCATACCTTAACGCAGTTACCCGAGGCTAGGGTCCAGAACTTCCCACACTGCAAGGCACAAAATAAATGAGATATAGATATTTCTTGGCTGCTCTTGAACTAATCAATTGAAATACTTGTGATTTCCAATTGTAAGTTACATAACTTTTCTCAATTATGAAGTTTTATATCAGAAATATTTATACGTGGCTTACTATGTTCTGCTACCTAGTCAAAACCAGAGATCTTAGGTCTTTCCTGAACCATTTGAAATATATTGAAGCTGCATGTGCTTTTTGGAGATCTGTAGCTATATTAATGTCTATCCATTGATCCATCTGTGTTAGTCTCCAGTCTTTTTGGGTCCTTTGTGATTAGATTCTAGAATTAAATAGATTAAAAATCTGCATTAACTTGTTATTTGCATATTAAATATTATTTAGGAATAAGAGAAAAATCTTCCTGATAGTACAAACACTGACACTTAATAAACTGAAACCTGTGGGCTTATATTTGAAACTGACTGACCCAAATTTACTTCTATTTTGAATATGGTGGCAAAAACTGATTCAGTTTAAATAGACATCTCACTTTGTCAAAGACAGACAAAACAGTTAATTTTTTTTTTTGCAGACAAAGCAAGTGAGTATTCTTTCCTGTTTGAATAAATACTGAAAGTGCAAACATCTTCCTAGTATATTATTTGCGTTCACTGAATTAAAGTATATTCAGGTTAGAATTGGGTGCTATAAATTTGACTTAAAAAAATTTATGACACAATAGAATATTTAGATGTCAAATAACAATAGCCTTTAAAAGAGTTAGAAAAAAGTTTTACATACCAAAGAGACAGTAAAATTTCTCTTACAAACAGTCACTTCATAAAGTATTGTAGAATATAATTATGGAGACATCTACTTTTTAATTTCACCAGCTGTCACCAATGGCATGAATCTTTCAGCATCACTGTAAAGAGCACAGGTGCTGAAGATAACACAGTAGAAATTTGGGACATGAATATTGAGTGTTACACTATAACGAAAGGTTGTCAGGTTTTAGTGGGACAGTAAAATGAGCTGGATGCAACAGAAATAGACACAATGAGAACAGAGCCATGATTTTCCAGCCATTAAATAAAAAAGTAAAATAAGAAAGAAAGGAAATGGCAAACTGGAGGAGGGGACTTTAAACAAGTAAATGAATGGTAATGAGATTAGAAATTTAGAAAAATGTGAGCACACAGGGATTAAAACAGAGGGAAATAATGTAGATAATGTGTGAAGTATAATTACTATTTTAAAATGCTGCAATAATAAGATGGATGAATGATGCTTTTTTTTTTTTTGTCAAAATGCTACCACTAGTTAGAAATCACGTAAAAATATATTTTTTCACTTAGGAGGGAGGAAATGTGTTGTTTTTCATGAGGAAGTAAAAGCCTTCAAGAAAGAGTTTTACTTCAGGAAGTGCATAAAAATATCATGGTCCAAATATTCGAAGTAGACATCTTTAAAGAAATATAGGGAGGAAATTGGATTCTTATTGCCTCATTGAAGGCTGTGCTGTGGGAAAGATCCTTTTCTAATATTTTCCACTGAATGATAACTCGAGGACACTTAGAACAATGAAATATCTATTGAAGAAAATAATCTTCAAGAAGCGAAGTTATGTAATTATTTGGGTTTAAGTAAAAAAGATCAGGTAAGGAAAATGCTTTGCTTTCTCTAACTTTATAAAGACATGAGTAAAAATAGCCCTAAAACATGTTTATAGATAATGAACCTTTGGCTTTAAAATACATGACTTTACATTTATGATTACATTTCAAATAAAGAAAATATAGGGATTAAATAAACGAAATAATGTTTTCTAATTGAAACTTATTAAGTTCTCCCTAGGACAAAACTTTATATTAGAAACTCGTAATACATATTGAAATAATTAAACCTTAAACTCTGGTCTCAAGTAATATAAGAATTCATAATTACAAAATCAAGTGAAATAAATGCCTTTACACTTTTAGAAGCCCTTTATGATGGGAGAGAAAAAGGATAAAGTTAATTTTAATTCATGTTTGTAAATGCCTTATTTAAAAGGATTAATGAGTAGATATTAAATTATTTGTATTAGCATAGGACAGTTTACACATTGATTATATATATATGTAAAAATAAAAATGAATTAAAACTAGTAATTATCATCATGAATGATCAAAAATTGGCTTGTTGTACAGCAAAGGAAACCATCAACAAAGCAAAAAGACAACTGACTGTTTGGCAGAAGATATTCGCTAATGATAAATCTGATAAGGGAGTCAATACCCAAATTTATAAAGAAATTATATACTCAACAGCAAAAAAAACAATCCAATTAAAAAATGGGCAGAAGACCTGAACAGATACTTCTTTAAAGAGGAAATACAGATGGCTAACAGACATATGAAAAGATGCTCAAGGTTGCTAATCATCAGAGAAACGCAAATTAAAACCGCAATGAGATATCACCTCACACCTGTCAGAATGGTTATCATCAATAAATCAAAAAACAGCAAGTGTTGGCGAGGATGCAGAGAAAAGGGAACCCTCCTACATTGCTGATAAGATTGCAAATTGGTACAGCTGTTATGGAAAACAGTATGGGGGTTTCTCAGAAAATTGAAAATGGATATACGTTTTGACCCAGCAATTGCATGTCTGGGTATTTATCCAAAGAAAACCAAAACAGTAATTTGTAAAGATCTGTGCATTTCCCAATATTATGGCAGCACAATGTACAATAGCCAAGATACAGAAGCAACCTAAATGCCTATCAACAGATGATTGGATAAATAAATTATTGTGTGTATATATATATATATATATGCATATAAAATGAAATATTACTCAGTCATTAAAAAAAGCGAAATTCTATCATTTGCAACAACATGGATGGACCTAGACGTTATTATGCTGAGTGAAATAAGACTGAGAAAGATAATGATTTCTCTGATATGTGGAATCTAAGGAACAAAAAGAACAAACTAATCAAAAACAGACTCACAAATATAGTGGACAATTTGGTGATAGACAGAAGGGGGTGGTCTGAGGGCCTGAGAGAATAGGATGAAGGGTTAAAGAGGTACAAATTAGGAGTTGATAGATGGTCAGAGGGATGGGGAGCACAGCATAGGGAACGCAGTTGGCATTAATATGATGGCTAGGTGGAAGGCCTGGGGAGGGAGAGAGCAATTGGGGGGATTATTTTATGAACAATATAGTTGTCTAACCAATGTACTGTATACTTGAAACTAATTTAAATAAATAAATCTATTTTTAAAAATTGGCTTGTCTTTGGGCAGCAAACGTACTTTATTCAGTCGGCACAATGTTATCAAATGGTTTTGAGTTAGATGACAATATATAAAGTAAGAAGATTTAACATAAATTCCAGAGGTGGCAACCTGTTTTTATTACATATATATATATATATATTTTAATAAACTAATTTAATAAAAAAATCAGAACACATGGGAATAGTGACTGGATTTGAGCATGACAAAAAGTATCCGGAGTCAGTCCTCACTAGCTGTGACAAGTGTGGCACGCACTTACCAATTTGTCAGAGTTTCTCCACTGGCTGTTATCTCAACACCAACAAGCCACCTGCTTGACACATCAATGCTAACGGCCTGGCTCTGTGTGCATTAAATGCCAAGAGGAGAGAGATATATATCGATGGCTTAATTGAAATTTTTTCTTCAGGTTTTTAACCAAAACAATACTAACCAGAGGTTTCATAAAAAGTTATTTTTTTCTCATAGCAAAAAATATAGAAAAAATATATCAACAGAATGAGTAATATAAAAATTAATCTATAATACTCTAACCAAGAGATCAGAGACGATCCTGGGTCTACCAATTTCTAGTTTTAGAACCGCAGGTAATTTATTTTACTTTTCTTAGCCTTTACAGCCTACCTACAAAAGGAAGTTTTAATAATACTAACCCCATCCTTTTGTCTTTGTATTAAATGAAGTGCTTAGCTTTATGCTTGGCAAACATTAAATGTTTGCATTAGAGTACTATTAAGAAATTTCTTACATTTGTTCTATTAATTTGTGCATCATACCTCCAAGAACTCTAGCAGTAAATTGAAACAGTTCGGCAGCCGGGGCTGTTAACATCCTGCTCCCTCGAGGGATGTTTTCTCCTCCTTGCCAGAGACTGAGGCACCTGTTACTCGGTGTGAGGCCGGGGACATCTGACACCTTTCCTTGAAGGAGGCAGCAGGATATTCCAGTGAGCAGATGTTTCACTGTGTAAGGGGAGGCAAAGGCCATTCTCTTTGCTCTGAAAGTCATTGATCCAGAATATTTTATGGGCATTTCAGGAGGAAATAAGTAGATCTCTGGTGTAAATCGTTTAGATCACCAAGAGACTGTCTAGGACCCCTCATGCGCAGCATGGTAGAGTTTTTGCAAGTGTGAAGTCATAGGGACTGAGTGGCAGTCTCACAGTCCATGCAGAAGACAATGGGGAGATTCTATGGGGTCTTTATTCACTCGACTCAGGCAGTAAAGTCATTGCTATATGAAATCCTCCAGCTCTTTGAACGTAATCCTGCAGATTGTGGCATTATTCACGTAGGAGAACTTGGAGACCTCTGGTTATCTTGTAACACAGGCTTTTGCTGGGTTTCCCAGTGAGAAGGTCAAACTCCTGCAGAGGCCAAACAGGCACACACACTAAACAAATATTTTATTTTATTTTCTGGGTGGGGGGAACCTATATAATTAAAAAAAATAAGCAGGAAGTATTTACTAAGGAAAAGAACTTAGTTGAACTTCTTTGCAGTCGTTTTTGAGTTAATTTTATTTTTTAATTATGTGAAAGCGACAGGGCAGTATTATACTTGCAGATTTGTATCAGATCTGTGGCTTTCTGAATCTTAGCCTCTTCTTCACTCTCGTGCATTAAACTCTCCAGGACTTTGCAAACAGCCTCAGTTTCAGAGTGTTTTCTGAGAATATACTGCATCAGTCGAAGCTGCTTCTGATTTCTGCGAGAGGTCTCTGCCTGCCCAACTGGAGCCAATTATGCCAGTCCTACAGGGTATTTTCTCTCACATGTCTTCATGAATGAGTCATTGGTAAATCAATCCACTGGGGAACTGGGGCGCTGCTTCTGGATAGTGGGGTTTGTAATGAGATCATGGGAACCTATAAGTACAAAGCCATTTTTGCATTCTTTTGCAGTGAAATATGCTCCTTGGTGAGAGGCGATCATAAATATGGCATCAAACACAACCATAATGAGAACTTAGGAATGTTAAGGCTGGCAGGAGCTCTATAGGCAAGGAAAATGGACTCATATGTGGAAGAGTGGTCTATTCCATGGATACCTGCAAACCAGGCCACCTTACCCATATTGAGAGAATTCTCTCCAGTGGGAGAACTTTGGGGAGTATCTGTGGAACAGAAATTTTTACACTCCATGCACATACTAAAGGTCTGTAAATATGCCTCTACCTCAAGCATTGTTGTCATCAGTATTCTAATATTTTCTTTCTAAACTGTTTGATGCCAAATATCAGGGTGCAGCTGTACCCCCAGGCCATCAACGTTTTCAGGAAAAATGAAAATCAAATAGGAGGTCAGCCCAGTATGAGGGTTACCCTGGTGTTGCTCCCACATCCGGAACCAGGCTTTGTAATTTTTCTGTTTTGCCAGGGGGTCCATAAAAGATCTTTGCATGACACAAGCATGTTAGTCCTCAACTGACGCATAAGGCCTAAGTGTCAGAGTGGCTCCAACTTTAGCCAGACTGCAACACAACCTTTATTTTTGAGTCTCAATAAAAGGTAGCAGCTTGAAATGTTCTAAGCTAATGGATTTTGGAGGCAACTTTGGTCAACAAATGCAAAGAAATGCACAAAAACTTTGGGTTCATTCTCATTGGTAGGCTGTGCAAGGTGTAGTCACTTACTCTCCCAGGACCCAGACCACTGGGTACCCTTTGGTAGTGCAAGTCTGTTTCTTCAGAGTTTATCATTCGCATTTTTCATGTGTATACGTGTATTTACTATTTTACCTTTTTTTTCTGTACGTTTATTAAGCATGATATTATCAAGGTGAACCAGCATGATAGTCTGTGGAATTCAAAGCTATCTGTATTATAACAGCTAAAAGTTGCCACAGAGCTTAGCTAAGATGGTGAGTTGTACTCCTACCCCAGGTAAAAGTCAACTTTTTTGTTGTTGTTAATTGGTATAGAGCTTTAGAAGTTTCCAGATGAATATTTGCATATCAGATAACACAGTGTGTACAGAGGTTTGGTCCAAAGTGTCTGGTTTGGGAGATGCAATTCAGTCACTTGCTGATGATAGTTATGAAAACCATACTCATTCTGCAAGAGCTTCTGGTTTCTGTGCAGGGAAAGTATTAGAGGTAAATAGCCATGTGACAGGAATCACTGCCCCCTCCATCTTTCAAGTATTTATGAGTGACACCAATCTCTCCACGTCCCTTGGGGATCAGAGATGGGATATTGCTTCTGCTTTTTAAAATTTGGATGTCAGGGCACTCAGAAAGCTTTCATCTCTCTGTTCTTATCACAATAGCCTTTGCCACATGGGTCTGGAATCCGGTCAGTTGCCACATAGGGATCTCAATTACACACCTTAACATTGGAGAAATATATTCAAGGTGAAACCATAGGCACACTGATCTCAGTGTATAACAGATTAGGAGATAAACTTTAATTAGCACCTGACTCATAATTCCCATTTCTCGTCTAAAGCCGCAGTGGTGAATTAAATTTCCAGAGATTATCCTCCAAACATTGACACTATCTAATAATCACTGGACTCTCATGGTATTTTTTTTTTTTTTAACCCAGACTACAGTCACCCTGATGAGTGGCCTCAAGTTCCTTGGGAGAGGACTCGTAGGATGACGTATAGTGTATAGTTGTGGCCTTGTTGAAGTCCAGAATCCAGCCTTCCCTAGATCAGGAGGCTCTGACTCTGTGAACTGAGACCTGAAACTGAGTGGGAGTCAGCACTTTCCCACTGTGGTGACTTAAGCCAAGTTTCTTCTCAATAGATGTAAAGTTTCACTAGCCTGATGATTCTTATCTATTTCAGGATCTAGTAATCTAATGTCCACCATTACAGATGCCTGAATGTCAAATATCCTATTTGTTGATCTGTCCCACCGACCCATTTGATGGAAACTTTAATGCCAGTGATTAAATTTTACTCCCCAGGCTTTGTCGCTTCAGGATCCCATCTGTTTCATGGAAACCAGGCAGCTCATTTCAGTGTAGGCATCTTACCATGTTAACCTTGACCTTCAGAAGAAAAACACTGGAGAGAATTCACAGATGCTGGTGCCCGCCTTTTTAAGGTCGTTATCAGTGCTTTGGTAAAGGAACTATAATTTGGGTTTTCCTGGTGTAGCTAGTGTTAGTTATAAACCTATTCTAACATTTTCATATCCTAAATCTTTGGATCTCTTCTTCTTCCTTCTGCCAGGGACTGTCTGGCATCTCAATTTATTGAATGTGGTCCACTTTTGTGTATAGCTTTTAGTGAATTAATCAAACAAAGTGTTATAGCCACTTCCAGCTGCTGGAAACTAGTTCAGTGAAGAAAAAAAAAATCTTAAATCTTAAGAGAATACACACATATGGATAAATTTCACTCAATCCGTCTTACCAAGTTCCCGGCATACTGAGAATCTATTTCTACTCATGTCTCTCAGGTTCCTGCCAAAATAAATGATCAAATCTTGCAATTCTTTTTGTGTTTCCAGTATCTCATTTTGGATCAGATTTTGCCTTATTCCCAAGAGGCATGCTGGGACCTGCCCTTTTATGTGTCTGGAGGGTAGAGGAGAGATGAGGCTGAGTCTTGTGGAAAGGTAGATTATTACAAGGTCTTCAAGCAGAGATATCTCAGGAAAGAGGGAAAGAATCTTCTTCCTCTGGCAGCTGAGGAAGTCTCAGGGAACAAAATAGTTCAAGTTCTCTCAAGCTTCTGACTCCAATTAAAAGTTCTATTCTAAATCTTAGGAACTCCCTTTACAGTGTTCCTTTATTTGGTAAAACAAACAAACAAACAAACAAACAAACAAACAAACAGAAAACTCAGTAAAGGCTTTCATTCAGTTTGCATTCTTATTTCTCCACTGACATGATTAAATTTAGAGTTTGATTCTTAGCCACATCGACCCCGTGGATGTAAGAAGTAAGACATTTCAGAGCCAGGATAGAAGCTCTCTGGTACTCAGTCTTGAGCTGATAGTTCTAATGCAAGATTTCACCACGTTCTTTCCCGGTGTAGCCGAAGTATCTGTCTCATGCTATGAACTCTGTAGCCATCATTTCTATGCCAGTGATGATCCAGGGCAACAGCAATTCCATATCCAGAAGCCTTGATTCCCAATAGCAACCACTGTTGACACTTTAAGTAATGATGAAGTAATTGCGTGCAGCAGATATTTGGTATCCTTTTTCTCAGCAGCAGTAAAACCACCACTGGGTTTTAGCTTAAAAAGTGTTAACCCAATTCTGGAATCCCAACGTAAAGACCTGTCTCTTGAGACTGAGCCTTGTAACCAAGAGCACGGTTAGTCAAGTTCATGTCAGAAAAATAGAACCTACACTCCATAAGTCGATAGAGTGAGCATAGCACGAGGAGCGAGATACAAGGTACTTGAAGAGCTGAAAAAAGGGAAATCTGAGGCGATCAGAAACCAATTAAAAAAAACCCTTGGAGCAGAGGGACTGGGAAAAAAGAAAATGTTACCAGGGCCCCAGCTCATGAATGCCAGGCAGGAGGGGAGCCCATGGGCCTGGAGGTACTTCTCAGGCCTATCGTAGTAGCTGCCCGGTAAAAGCTGAAATATGGGCCTGTGCTGGAGATGTCACTGAGGGTGGGAGGGAGTTACCTGGCTCTCTCCTCTTCCTACACGTAGTCACCCACCAAGGGCATCCCATGAATTGAACCTCCCTAAAACTAGTGAGTAAAGAAGCACAAGGAACATTTTCAAGTGTCAGCCTCTGGGATGTAGGGCTGGATCTGAGAGTAAACAGTGAAGTGGTGGCATAGCGTTTCTGTGCCTCTGTATCCAAAAGTTATGTGTTCTAAATGGAAAATAAATTTTAATTTATAGCAGTACTACTTCAACTATTTACCTAATAATACTGGAGGGAATATAAGACAAAGACATTGTTTTTTCTCAAGTTGCTAACAGTCCTAGACAACAGGACTCTCCAGCAAAGAAAATTAACAACGATTCTACTTTCATTTTTCTGTTGGTGCTGTAACAATTTAACATAAATTTAGCATTTACAATGTGAATTTAACCCTAGGTGAGGCTAAAATAGTTTTGCCCTTGTCTCTATCAGTTTTCTGTTGCTGTATGACAATTCATCACATATTTAGCAGCTTAAAACCAAAAATCATTTATTACCTCCCAGTTCTGTAGGGGAGAAGTCTGAGCTGAATCAACTGGTTCACAGACCTGGCTTCTCTTAGATTAGACTCTTGCCTGGAATAATCCACTGCCACGCTCATTCATCGTTGGCTGAATCCATTCCTTGGTGGTCATCGGATGGCAGTTCTCTTGCTGTCCCCTTTCTGGTGAATGTGGCTCTCACCATCAAGCAAACAATATGGCACGTGAAACCCTTCTTGTTCTTCAAATCCCTTTCTCTTCTGCTGCCAGACAAAAGTCTCTGCTTTTAGGGGCTCCTATGATTAGATCAGACCTACCTGGTTAATCTCTTTATCTCAATGTCAGTTGAGTCATATAATATAACTAAAAAAGTGATGTTTTGTGATTGTCACAGGTTTCATGGGTTGGAGTGAGATAGCACTGGAGGGGAGAGGGTTCAGAAATTCTGCCTGGAGAGGCAGGATGGCACATCACAGTCAGAGGGGGGTGCGAAAAGCATTCTTATGTCAACATCTGCTTTGTGCTTCAAAAGTAATAGCACTGGTTATCTTTGATACTCGATACTAATGAAATAAATATTTAAAAATAATATGGGAATTCTGTTGGATGACAGCATTTTAAATTAATTCCTGACGTGAAAACAAAAACAACAACAAAAACACTAACATTTGTGAAAATACGAGAAAATCCTGTCAGTTTATAATAAGCTCTTACTGAACAAAGGTAGGTTTTTGTCAAGCAAAATAGCTCTATAAAAAGGGAAATGGGATTATAAAAATATCTAAACCCAAGGTTCTGTTATTGATGGGGCCAGTTTGAACTTCGATGTCACCCCAACGACAGGTGTGGGGATAATGGTGTAGAAATATAGTTAGGATTTGTCCTCAGTTCTTCCTCATTGATGCAGTGATGAATCATAAGTCAGTGAGAGTTAGAAAAAATTTACTAAAAACATATTTTAGAAAGACAAAACACACTCCAAGGAGGCACATGATTTTAGTCAGCATAGAGCTGTAAATAAGTAACAACAACAACCAATCAACAACAACAAAGACCAACAAAGCCCCAGAAATGGGAATATCTGCATTATATTTGGGCCATGATAGGTGGTTCCATAGGTGGCACATGACGTCACTTTCATTGACACTTGGCTGCTGTATAACTCTTTGCCTGTTGTGCATGTGCTTATCTAGAATTTTATTACCATCGGGGTGTTCTTTGGACAGTCTCTAGCTGGGCCCGTATTCCTTTGTCCCCTCTGTCGCTCATGTCTGACTAGCTACCTGACAGTTCCAGTAGATTTTGTTAGGTGTGTGACTTTCTGGATGGTTTCCTTTTTCCTAAAGAAGGGACTATTTGAGTGTCATATAACTTCCCACTATTATTTTTCTCAGTTGCCTATGTGCATTCACTATGCTACATCCAGAGGGCCCACACTCAGATACTAAGATAGCAAGCCAAGAATTTAACTGTAAATTCAGAGCCTTTCTTACTGTGACAACAACATAAACTAATGAAAAGCATCTAGAAATTGTTATGAGTTGCCGGAGATATTTTCCCATTAATTTTTAAATTATTACTTAATTTTGGTATTTCTTTCTTTGGAAATAATCTGTATTGATTTTATAAGAAACTATAAATTCTTAAATGATTAATCAATTCTTAGCCTTGTATTACTTCAAGCAAATGACAATATTATGTGACAATAAAATAGTTAACTTCTTAAATTAGACATGTGCATTAAAACTAACTTTCTTTGTTGGAAACACAGTGATTGCCATTAGCCACTTTAGTATCACAGCAGGTTATACAAATTATTATTACATTTAATTAGCATTCTGACAAGTTGAGGAATTCTTTACCTGCATTCAGATTACACACAGAAAGTGATTTGAAAGCATTTCCTGCCTTGAAAACATCAAAGCAAATAATAAAAAAAAAAATCAGCTCCAATCTTATTATCAAATACCTGGAGATCATGAAATTAAATGACAAAGGAAGAAATATTACTTCTCAATGTTGTTTTAAAGTGACATTTGATTTTCCACATAAGGAGACTTACAAGCAGAACAATGTAATCCAACATAACTATTTTACTGTGATATAATGCTAAGGCTGCTACTGCTCACCTCCTTTTCTTAATAAAATAAATGTTCGATTCTTACTGAATTCTGTTCCTGATGTAATACATGTTAAGTAATTAATTATTTTGAATCATTGAATATCACATTAAAGTTTCTAGCGAAATGTGAGTTTCAGTGGCAGAATATATAGATTTATATACTTGAAAAAGTTTCTGTGCTGAAATACAATGCTCTAGAGCAAGATAGACTAATAGAAATGGTATGAGTGCAAAAATACATATTACATATCACTGAATAAAAATTCATAATTTGAAGTAATTGTTAATGATATTAGTATTTATTAATGATGATTTACTAATGATATTTAGTAGAACTGTCTCACATTCAGCTGCCTTCTTGGTGCCGAATCTCTAATATGATGAAAGCGTAATATATTCATTCATTTCAAAAAATAAACTTCTCATTGCCGTTACATTGGAAGTAAAATTAAATAGGTTTGTATAGTAATATAGTTTTATTTTCCATAGAATATTCATTTGAAATATGAAAGTTTCCCAGAAAAACTATAGGAATAATAATTAGATAAGACTAATAAAATGGAAACTGTTATCTAGACTCTCCCAGAGATTTGGTATACTTTAAGAAACATTGAAATTCACAGTAGCTACATTTCTTTTTATTGGAGTGGTGTAAGACAGCTTTTTCTATTCCTTAGTTTAAATTATATATGTAAATAGCACACTGATAACTTCTCATGTTATAGGGAAAAAGAAAAAGATATTTTTACTAAGAAATCCAGAGCATCGAATTCCATATTAAAAATAATTCTTAATTCATCACAACTAATATTACTTTTTAGTATGATTATACAATATTATAAAATAGAATTTAAAAATATATGGAATAAAGAGATACATTGAAGTTTCTTAAGGACTGATGTAAATCTTTTGGACATTAAACTTTTAGATCTCTGCTAATCATGAAAATCTTTTAGAATAAATTACTTTATTTAATAACAAATGCTATTTACCAGAAAACCCATATAATTTTTTCTTTCATATTGTTTTGGCTCTCTACATTCTAATTAATATGCACAGTCTGTAGTCAAAACGCTCAGATACAGATTCTGCTACCAAACAGTTAAGAGATGTTGAACAGCTTAGTTGAGCTTGTGGTGAGCAAGACTGTTTATCCCTCAAATAGGAAAAAGTAGTAGTATTTACATCATCAGGATCAGATGAGTTAATACCAGTAAAAATAATAGGAAAAAAGGATATCTCACATAATAACACCTCATTAAATGTCAGACAAAATTTTGAATAAAATAATACTTGGATTAAACAAGATAAAATTCCAAAAGACCTTTCCTATTTCCAGTTTATAGATTCTGAGCATCTTTTCACAGTCAACCCATTCTTCTTACAAAAATCAATCACCAACAATAGGAATACAGCAGCAACTTAGTACAAAATCTTTCCAATGATTCTCATAAAAACTGTGCAAATCCATAAGAAAGATGATCAAAACCTGCTATGTCTTACACCTTAAGCAAAATCTAAAGACAGAGAATGCTGCTAAGCTCAAAATAACTTGTCTATATTAGGGACAAAATGCACATAATAAGAACAAAATGTTTGCAGAATGGTGCCAAGCATTGAATAAGAATAGGGAAGGCAAGGGGTCAGAGGTGTGGCTTATCCCGGGTAAAATAACAATAACAACTGGCAGGTGTTCATCTGGAAGGTGGGAACAGGGTGGGAGGGTCTCTAGCTCATGTGAAAACTGCTGGGATTTCTGAAAATGGATGGGGAAGGCAACCACGTTGGGCTTACAGGAAATGAAGTACAGGCAGTGTAAAGGGAATTGAGCTGGCAGCACTATATTGTAAAGAAACCACTCAACTCTGTAGCAAGAGAAGAGAGAGCATTTGAATCGAAAAACCAGAACTACTTTTATACTTTCCACATTCTCTACCAGGTCATTTTACTAACGCCTGCACCAGGAAAATTCCATTCATTCAAATATGACTAATAAGAAAGGAAAATGGCCATGTCAATGAAATAAGATTATAATAAAATATACACTGGCACACAGAGAAAATCAAAGGAAAGAGAAGGAGATGAAGTACAAACTGTCAGAATTGGAAAATAAATTGAAGAAAAAATATTTCAGAAGTTCATACTAATTTAGAAGTAGCAAAAGAGAGAAAAGAAGACAAAGTAAAGAAAGTAAGGAATTATAGTGGATATGAGTAAAAATATTTACCAGAAATAGAGGATGAAATGAAGGTATTAAAAAGGATATAAAGGACATGTAAACAACATGCTAACATACATATAATTGGAGGCCTAAAAGAAAAAACATGAACTAGTAAAAAAAGTTAACTAAGTGAAGCTTAAGATAAGCTCAGACAATATTATATGATATATGTAATTTAAGTAATTTTAGACATATTAATGATATTTTGGCTATAAAAGTCTTATTTTTAAAAGATGTATATTGCTTTAGGTGAAGAATTTCCCAATGCCTGTAATTTAGAAACACTTTTAAGACTCTGAACGTTGATGTTCTCCTACTGATTAATTCATCTATCTTAAAGGGAGGCATTCATGCACAGTGGCTAAACATATCTGCTTTGGATTCAGGCAGAACTGAGTTCAACTCCTAGCTAGGCCATTACAGTTATTAAAATTTGGCAGGGTTACTGAAACTTGGTTTCTATGTCTAAATCAAATTTTATTTTGTGCGTTAAGGTGAATTGACATGCATGTGCATACACATACACTTCAAGATATCTAACATCTAATAACTCAAAAGTGACCACTATTATTTCTTTATTTCTGGGACTGCCCACAATCCACCTTTTGGAACTCCTCAAACCATTGAATATGAACCTAAAGAAGATAATGGAAATGTATATTAATAAAGTTCAGAAAATAACAGAATTTCCCCTACCTCACCTTCTCCCCCATGAGGTAACTAACTGCTACAAATTTTGGTTTGAATATTAAATTTTTTCTGATTTGAATTTCTGTGTTTGACCAGATTCAGATCAACAGATAAAAACCTGATCACAAATAATAGACTTTATTTAGTGATAAATTTTAATATTTATTTTCTTTTATCTTTAGGTCTAGAATTATCTCAAATTTCACTGATTATTTATAAATTCATATATGTTTCTTGATCTATAGTGACTCCTGTACATGATTTTTTCCCCCCTAAATTTCCTTTGGGATATTTGCTAAACGTTTTGCTCTTTGTAGAATTTGCATTTATAGTTTACCAAATTTTCTTGCACTTTGTTTATTTCACTAGCTGTTTTTGCTTTATCAATCTAACTTTGCTTGCTGTAGGTAGAAAGAGACTCCATTAACTGTGAAGAAAGAAAGTCAGGAATTTGAATTAGGAGCCTTGACTTCAGCACTTCTTCTATGCTTATAATTTATATATATATGATTTTAAACAATGATAAAAATGGCAATGACCAGTGTGGATCATGTACTTATTTTGTGATAGGCACAGTGTAACAAGAACTGTACATATGACATAGGGTCTTTAGGTCATTGCTAGGTCTTTGGCTGTTACTCTGATAGAGATCGGAAGCCCTATGTGGTGGATGTGAAGCAGAGGAAGGACATGACAACTTGTGCTGGTGAACAAGTTGACTAAAGGGGCTCAAGAGCAAAAGCAGGAAGACGGTTAGGTTTAGAGGTGATTTCAAATACTATTTGTATGTGAATTGATGGCTGGGACCAGGAGCCTGCAGTGGAGATGAGGAGAGCAGTTCAGATTCTAAAGATACTGGGCTTAGTATTTGGTAACAGATTGGGTCTATGATATCAAAAAGTGTGAAGTTAATAAAGATTTTAGATTTTTTGGAATAAAGGATGGCAAGAATAGACTTGATATTTACTGTATTGGGGGATTTTGAGAGAAACTCATTTTGGTGGAAATATAAGGAGTTGGTTATGGTGTTAGTTTGAAAGCCTTATGAGTATGTAAGTATAAATGTAAATGCATATGAAATTATATGTGTGTGTATATATATCTATATATTTATTTAAAAATATTCAGTAGCTAAATAAATGTCCAGTCAGAGTGTAATACTGGAAAAATAAAACTAAAAACTTCAATGAGATGATGATTGGATAGTTTTCAACATATGCAGGGATTGCTTAAAGAAATAAAAATGGTTATTCATTGCCACAAAGTAAACAATGTAAAAGTCTTTTATTAAAGAAATACTACTCTTATAGGCAATATTCAGCAAGAAGACTTTGCTAAAAGTCAAGAGAACCTATACAACCTAACCCGTAGAAATAATTCACAGAAAAGACATATTTTACAAGAAAAAAATTATTTTCTACGATATTGCAAATCTGCAGAGAGGTGCCTTGAAGCTGAAATAGAGTTCTAGAAATGTCTTTAAAGAATAAGATTTGAACAGTTGCAGGTGGAGAACGTGAGAATACAAAAGTGTTATAAAGCGAAGAGCAAAAAAAAAAAAAAAGGAATCTTATCTCAGGAGAACTAGAGCTTCTCTTAATGCATCCACTTCATTCTTTTCTCCTTCTTCTCTTTCACCTTCATGGAATAATAGTGTTCTGTAATTTCAGATTTCCATCACTCACAGAGGTTGGCCCTTTCACTGTCTCTGTTGCAAATTATTAGAAGAGAGGATATGATCAGCCCTACTTCAGTCAAGTATCCATCCAATTAGATCAGGAAGAGTGTAGTTCAAACATAACTGCCAGGGATGCTCTCTCATGCATTGTGTCTGAGTCGTTCACAGAGGAAGGCGTTCAACAGATTATGTCCTCATAAAAAGAATGGGCAAGTCTGGTGAGGACTCAGGAAATTAACTTGCAGTGAAAAGAGAAGTCTATCAGGTGATACAGAAGCACAATTAAGCTGAGAACTCAGAATTTAATGAGAATATGTGAATCTGGCTATTCTTGGCTAAGAGACTCACCAGGAATAAAATGGGAAGCTTTTGATGCTAAAGCTTGGAACTGCACTAATTTTCTCCATGTATTATTTCAGATTGAAATATATAATGCATATGTAAATATATACATAGATTTACACGTTTCTTTACATAACTTCATCTGTATATTTTATACATATGAAAATGTAGACAGATTTAAGTAAGGTTGTCTTCTTAGAACTAATTCCATTGTCATGTTAAAAAACAATCTTGAGTAATTGTGTAGCTACTAAGATGAATATCTAAGCCCAGTGGTATTTATCATCTTGTGAAGTCAAAATCTAGATGCTTAAAGTTTTGGTCAGTCAAGATAAGTATCACTATTTTCATAAAAGGTACTAATCAGGTCCTATTTTATTGGATATTGATTATCCAAAGATTTGTATTTCCTTTTATCAAATAGCCCCTGGTTTTAATGGATATCATTTGTAATATAAATATTTCTGGTGAAGTGAAAAAATTTTGAATCTTTATTCCTTGAGTCCCAGGAAATCACCTCAAATTTCTCACTCATTGATACTGTTAAATAATCCCTTCCATGGTTTCTTTTATTTTATTAATTTTTAAGCCCATTTTCTATCTTCAATGAATAGGAAATGGAGAGGTTAAAAATAGTTTTATTTTCTGATTAGACTAGACACTAGTATGGTGTTCATAAATGATATCCTGAACTCAAGATTCATTAAAATGCGACTTAGAATATGCCAATTTGAATGACACAAAAATGCGATTTTATTGCTATGTACATTTTATTAGCATATTTTAAAGCTATCAGATTACACTTAGAAAACGTGTTTTCTTGAGTTGTATTTTAGCATGGGCAACTAAAGTAGACATATGATTAATATTTACTGTGTCATACAGAAAATTGTAATGCAGATTTTGCATTGAACATGGTAAAGAATACTTGACAGTTAAGCCTTTGTATTTGCCACGTAGTTACTTGTGGATATATTACTGCTCCCTATAGCCTATATGTTTCCACAAAGTGAACTCATACCAAGATAAGAGAAATTAATTTTTGAGAAGTAAAAAGACTCTTATTTGGTTAAAACATAAATTATTTGCTATTCTGAATTGCATCTGCATATTAACAGCTTTCATTATGATTGCCATTCAGGTCTTATGTACTATTCATTTCCAACTGCCTACAGCCTTTTCTTGATCTAAAAAATGCAAAACTGTTTTTGAGATTCTGTATGTGTCTGATTGCCTTGAAAGCTATGAGGGATCTTTAGAATGTAAGACATGAATCATTAAAGGTTTTATTTTGCCTCTTATGCATTCAAAAGGTTTGGAATTCATTTGGAATGTTTCAGAGCACACTAGTGTCTTATGGGTTTTTATTCCCCAAACTCACATTCTTGGTGAATGATTGTTTTACTCACAGCACTCTATCTGGGCAGGAGATATACAAGATAGGAGATGAGGCAAATTCCCTTTGAGTATAACTTTAAATCACATTAGGGGAGAAACCAATATTTATGTTTAAAGAGTGAATTCAGAAGCATGTATCTACTTTAATAGAGGGCATGTTAACTCAGTTCCTGTTCTGGTATCAAGTTGTACCTGAATTTTCTCCGTGTTGCTTTAAGTCTGGAAAAATAACTTGCAGACTTGTACATAATAATTAACTTCTAAAATTCATACTATTGTACCGTATCATGAGCAAGAAGTCAGGATCCTTTGCTGTTTATTATTATCTTAGAATGACCAAATATAGTGAAAGACATGTAATAGATGCCTAATAAATGTTTGAAAAGAATTAACATGGGATGTTACAAAATGACTTTTTATTTTAGTCCTAGAATTAGTGGTTATTTGAAATATATGTAGACAGATTGCAATCCTAAATTTAAATTATTCCACTTGAGTTTCATCTTGGATAATTCCAGAGGAACTGAAAATTTAACACAGTTTCATCCCTGGTTTCTTTATTGTTAAATATTTATTCTACAAGTCTTTCCACAGTGTTTCTAATGGCAGTATCGTTATCTTTTTGAATATACAAATAGTTTCTTTTTTCGCTAAGCTTAAGTAAGAAAATAACCTCATTTGGAAAACAATTGCTGCAAACCTAAATGCTGTATCAGTGTGCTGAAACTTAATAAAGGGAAACAGTTCAAATTCAGGCTTAAATATTTAAATATGAAATACCAGCAAAGAGTACTGACTCTCAGGACAGATGTAGTCTTTCCAACTCTGCTTTAAAATTCTAGTGGAGAAAAAAAAAAAGACAATTGGAAACGAGAGGAAATTAAGAATTGATGCCCAGCTCCATATAAGAAAGGGTTTCTATTTCCTGCAAACCCTGTGAGATTAAACCCAAAATCCCAGTCAATGCCAACATGCCCCTTGGCATGGAACATACACATGGAGCTAACCAGCTGTAGAGATATACTGAATTGGGAAAGGGCAGCCTTGCAAGAATGACATTTACATACTGGTAAGCAGTCCAACCAAGTTAACAGATTTAACTGACACAGGCAGGAAAAACCATGGGTGTGGAGTGAATTCTGGGTACTGTTGGCTCTGTTTTACAGTAACTTTCATCCTGTGCGGAAGAGAAAGGAATGAGATCATACTCATAGTGCAGGGAAAAGAATGCTGCATACCTCACACACACAGATCAGTTGGCAGAGTTTAATTTTAGGTATGTATGTACTCCTTAGAGGATGACTAATGAGAAAGAAAATAAAGTTGGATTCATAGAAATATACTGAAGTCCAATAAAGAGAGAACCCTATCATGAAAGTGAAAGAAAAAAATGTACCCTTTAAAAATGATTTATTGTTGTTATATTTTAGAAATTTGTTTGGTATTTTAATAAGGTTCAAGAAGGCACAATGAAGTAGTAGCACTGAGAAGTAAGGACGTTTTTACAATTAAAAAAATAAAACAACACAGATGTGTCAGTAGAGAAACTAGCTATATGAGAGGAGTTTGGTTTTACAACAGGATCCAGAAATTAAAGTGTCCAAGGAAAAGCTGTGAACAAACACATTCCCAAGGAAGGGAGGAAACCTCAGCAGCAGGAGTTTGGACCTTGTCATTTGGGACCTTGTAGACCCTCCATCAGGCATGATAAGGGCAAGGTTCAAATCTTTGTACTAACATGTGTTCTCAGCAAATGGTAACATACCTTGCATATAATATGAACTAAACAATTATACATTTTTAGAAATAGTGGTAAAGTATTTTTTTTTAATTTATAAATCTATCTAGATAATAGAATAATGGCTGGCTTTGAAAACTGTCAGAATAAAATTGTCAGAATAAAATTTATTAATGTTTTGGGATAATAGTTTAGAAGGCAGAACCTCGGTGACCACAGAATAAAGACTGCATTTTGAATCATCTTTGAGAGAGATTGGTCTTCAGTGGATTGTCTGTGGACTGCAGAGAACCAACTGAGGGGAATAATCACAAAGAGATATATATTTTAGAATAACTGATATTAATTTTGCCCATTTATTTAAAACGATGCTGATGTCAAGACCGTAACATTTTGGGGGAGCATAGAAGAGCAAGTTTGTCAAAAAGAAAAAAGATAAGTTTGTAGACAAGAGAGTCATAACTAATAACCAAAGATTTCTGTTTTTCCTTTTTCTTTTAATTAAAAACACAAAAATTGCATGTCCATAGCACATTTATCGAGGAGTTTGGGGCTCAAGAGTTTCAGCTTTATGTCTTACCGTTTCATTTTTCTTTTATTTTGTTTTCCTTGAATGAACATAGATTTCTGTATAAGAACAATGTCTGCCACCAAGTTACAGGACCATTGAATGAGGCCTTGCCTCATTCTGTTTGGTTTTTCAGATAAATGTTAGAAGTACTAGACAGTCCTTGTTGAAACTCTGTATTGTTTCAGAAGTACTTTCCTGAGCTCTTCTGACCTGTTTTGAGTGTTGTATTGCTCTGACACTCCAGGCAGATAAAAAAACATTTACTGACAGATTGAATTGTTTTCTTTGAATAGTTTTTTGTGTTTGTATTTTTTACATGAAATTCATGTGAAATTTGAATATTTTTTACAGGAAATTCAAGTAAAATTTGATACATAATTTAAGAACAGATATAAGAACAATTCTTAAACATTTTTCATTTTACTTCTTTCCATTTTAGAAGCAGTCTACTCTGTTTCTAGCTACTCTCATAAATGGATCATATAAGTAGTATAGGACCAAACAAACAAAATACAGAGTGTTCTAAACTACAGTAGAGAATAAGTGGATATTCAGAAAAAAATTAATTTTTATTTTTTGTTCTTATGCTACATAGTATGATAGAGGCATCATAAGGTCATATTCTTTAAACCTCCTAATATTAACCTGTGAGTTAGGTACTATACTTGTATTTAATGGGTGAACACACAAAGTTTAGAGAGTTAAAATTGTTCACTACAGATCTCTCAACTAATGTGTAATATGTTCAGAACTCAAACTGATATTTCTTTAATTGCAAAGTGCATGAGTTTCCCTCTTGGGTGAGCAAATTAAATTTATTTTAGCTTACATTTTTTTAAATGTGCCAATTTCATAAAAATAATTTCTTAACATATATGATTATTAGATATCTAGTAGAGCCTGAAAGGAAGTATTTGATACGTACTGTAACTTACTGTTTTTGACTTAAATACTATATGTATTAAAATAAATAAAATGGGTGTTATTTAAATAAGGGGTAAATATTAAAGCACATCTGAGAAATGATAATTACCAACACTTTAAGCTTTTTAATGCTATTATTATTTCTATTGCTGATTTCTTTATTAAAAATGATGAGAAAATGCATACAATTATTATTAGTTTAGAAGTATTTCTCAAATTACTTTTGCTTTATCTCATTAACAGAATGAACTCTATTAACCATGCATATTTTATTAATTTACTGTTATAGAAATCTCATGGTTGCTAGCCTTTAAAAGTATTAATTTCTAAATGGACATGAACACTGATGCCTAAGTTATTTATTTTTGAGTAAATGTTTTGGGACATTGATTGATACAAACACTTAAATAGTATTAAAGATTCAACTGCTCAGAATAAACCATTCAGTGTTGTTACTTAAAAAATATTGTATGCTTATATCTTAGATTTTGTTTCCTTATTTCACTAGAGTATCATAGAGAGTGAGATAAAGTGGTGCTTATGCTGTAATTAGGGAAGATAAATTGAAAGATTACACTGAGTATGGAGTATGCTCTTTGAGAGTGTATCAAAGAGGAACCTTATCAAGGTTTTAGAACAGTTTCTTGAGTAAACGATTGAGTTGAAGTCTCAAGGATGGATGTATTGTAGAAAGATATCATTGTAGATTGTAAAAAGAGATCATTCCAGATAGAGGGATCACAATTACGGAGGAGAGACTGTGGTGGGCCAGAGGAAGAGGAAGAAAGTAAAAGCCAGACAGAGAAAAGTGGGACACTTCCCCATGAGGCTGGAGAGGAAGATATTTTGCAGCCTTGTAACTCACAAGGGTTTCATCCCATAAGCAATGGGAAGTTCTTAAAGAATATGGCATGATTAGAGTATATATTAATACAATTCAACTAGCTATAGATTAAAGAATAACTTATAAGGGAGCTACATGCACAAAGGGAGGCATTTAGCAGACTCATATATTAGACAAAAATAAGATGGAGGCGGGATTGGAGATGGAGGTGGAATTGACAAACTATTGGGAGTAAAGATGGAGTGATGTGGACATATTTAAGAAATATTTAGGATGTAAGAGAACTTGGAAATATATAATTTTTTATTTATTAGAGTAAAGCGCTTTACAGGCAATACCATGTACAATTCAAAGAAGAAAACAGTACATAGTTTTTCCACTTAAAATAACATGAGCAATTTTGGATCATAAGATATTCACTTAAAAATCACCATATACAAAAGGCTCCTGGGTACATGAAAAATGCTCAATAGCATTAGTCGTTTACTTCTTCTGATCCTGAGATACTCAGGTTGTGACAGAAGAAACATTATTCTTTTAATATCGCTGCAAGGAGAAGAAATATACTTGTGGGAAATGCCCTACTTAAAACAGAGAGAAAGAAGGAATTTATGTTATTATTTTTCAATTAGAATTGACATAAAATATTATAGTTTCAGGTGTGTAACATAGTGGTTAGACATTTATACGCCTTACAAAGTGATCAACCCAGTAAATCTAGCACCCATCTGGCACCATACGTGATTATTACAATATTATTGACTATATTCTCTATGCTGTGTTTTACATTCTGTGGCTACTTTTTAACTGGCAATTCATACTTCTTAATTTCTTTCACCTTTTTTTACCCATCTTTCCAGCTGCCCTCCCATAGGGTGACTGTCAATTCTCTGTTTCTATGAATTTGTTTCTGTTTTGTTTGAAAAGTATTTGAGGACCTAGGGTAGGTTTTTAGTCATGGAATAAGGTTCTGTGTTTCACAGTGAATGAAATTTTACAGGAGAAATGAAGAAAGAGCATCAGAAAGCGGGAAATAGTACCGAAATGAGAATTTAGGATATGATTGATGACCTCAGTGGTGCCTACAGCAGATGTTAACAAGGAAACCAGTAGTGTATATTAAGTTCCATCGCTCACTTGGGTAGGAGTTGTGCAGGCCTTTGAGTGTAGCTATGTCCTTTAAGTAGGACCCAAATGCTTTGGATAAAGTACACTTAATTCATTGCTGTTTTAATTGGTGTGAAGCTAAGGTGAAGCTAGTTTGATAGTATCTTGAACCACAGAGCAAGCAAATTGGACCCACATGACCTCACGGTAGGATATTTTTAGTGATCTGAATGAAGCACTTCTGTGTTGTGTGTTATGTTAGAATGATCATTGGTCGTGTGATTCCTCTATCACATGACAATAGCTCTGGAGGGGGGTGAGAGAAGGGGAGAAGTTTCTCTTTTTATTCCCACCTCTTCTTGTCCCAGAGGATTTATGTGAATATTCTATCAAATATTGGTTTTATAAAGCATGCCCTTGTATTTCTCAAGCAATAACTATCAGGAGAACACAGGTATTTCTCTTTAGGTGATTTCTTAAAGACCAAGTTTTTGTTGCTTATAGCATTGCTGTGTGGTGGCAGACCACAAAATGGTGATTTCTTGTTTCTTTTGGGACCCACTTTCCCAATCCATCTGTCTAAAGGAATTTGGCATTTGTCACTGGAGCTAGAAATAGAATTACTGAAGTCACTGTTTTTAAATTTGATTTTTGAAAATTGAAAGATGAAATAAAAACCTACCAGACATTTATCAAAGGCAGAAATATTTTCTTTGATTTTTTTCTTTTATGTGTTTAAAATATTTATATATTTTAAATAATGTAACTATATTATGGAGCAGAATGCAGAATTTATAAGACACAACACAATGTCAGTTTTCTACTTGAAAGAGAATGCTTTAGCTCTCCAGTGCTATGATGGTATTTCAGTGGAGAAATATGTAGTGGGATTTTAGATGGAATTATTACAAATACAACTTCATGTCGTTTGGAATAGTCTGCTTGGATAATAATTGATATTTTTCATTCAGTTACCCTAAATGCTATTTTAATTATCTGTTTACCATGCCTCTTCTTCCTAGTCTTCCTTCTCTGCTCCAAAATCTACAAACATATCCCAGGGAAACAAAGTAAAGAGGAAAATAACAGACATATCAATAAAATGTAAGAACACAATGCTGCACAGTAGCAAATCCAAATGGAGATGCAATAAATCCATTCCATTTCTAGGTAGGAAAAAGGGACCAAGATATATCCTTAACCTCGGTATTCCAGTGCTAATATAATCTAATTACCTTTGATATTCCATGAAACTCGTGAGGATCTTGTAGAGCCCAGCTTAAAGCACGGTCTGACTGGGAAGGAGGGACTCTTTCTCATGCTGAGGGCCTGCCTCACTCCACATTAAAGTCTCCCTATCTGGCTGTCCTCACAGTGAGGCGCCGTGATGCAGTGGGGGACTCTTGGTCCATCTGTGGACACTGATTTGTTTTTTAATCTGGTCTCTGGTGTGGCTCTCTAGAACAGAGCTCCATTTTTGCTCACTTTCTGCAGGAATTGCCCAAACAAAATATCAAAATATGTGTAATTTGACATCCTCTCATTTTAACCATTGTTTGTTTGTCTGTTTGTTTGTCTGTCTTGCTGGCCTGCTCATTGGGTCATTCTGATGCAATACCAGGTCACAGCAATCCCGTGAGAGTTAGGGAATTGCTACAGTCCCGTCGTGTCTACACAAGTAGCACCACTGTTCCACTCTGCAACTGCCACTTAATGACACCAAGTCATCTTTAATAATTTGCTGGCTTCCCCCTTCTGTTGGGGCTCTGTCTACTGTAGTTCCCTGAAAGGTAAAGTAGAATAAGCCTTCTCCCCACGACCTATTTCTAGAAAGTGGGAGAAGAGTGCTGTGTCCCCTGTAATAGTGAATGTTCCTGTTTTCTCAATTTGCAGTGTCTCTCTTTTCTGTAGTTTGGTGACAATATTTAAGAAAAGTGAGAGCAGCGATTAAAGTGAGTTTTCACTGTTTGGTTTCTTTCTTAAATACATCAGACTTAAATCTAGAGACATAGATTTTTCACTCAGAAATCAAATAATTCTCACGTATGTTCTCAGGTTTCTCTCTGACAGCTTCCATTGGCCTCATACCTCACGACAAAGATGAGAGGTGACAGATAGGGGCAGTGGTGTTGAAGAAAATAATGCTTCAGTTACTGTGTCACCCCTTTATCCTAACGTACCTTGATTTTTCTTCTGTATAAGATATAACATGTGTAAATGCATAATTTCACAGGCTACTTTCTGAAATAACTGAGACAATAACTAGAATTCTTAATAAAACTCACCAAAAGACCAGCACATTTTGAACACTTTGAACAGTGCTAAAAGGAGTAGCGTTGCACTGTCTCAGATAAACTCTTCAGTGGCGTTATGCTAACTCCTCTTGGCAAAAGCCTAGTTCTTGGCTGGGAAAGCATATCCCAGGGGAAACGAGGATCTGTGTGCCCAGTAGAAAATTCTGTGGAAACAGAGGGCTGAGCAGCATCTCTGGCACAGGCCTGGCTGGAGAGTAAGGTCAGAGAATAGAATGGTCTCGTTCCCCACCCGCCCCCACTTCTCAGAGGGTTTTAAGCCAAAAGCGACACTGCCAAACCCCTCAGTGTCAAGAGCACAACTTTGTGTGGCATCTGCTTAGCATGTTCAACAATTTTAGCTCTAAGCACACTGATGTCTGCCTGCGTTACGCTTTGGAACTGTAGTCCTTCCCTTTCCTTTATTCCAGTTAGTACTTTATGCCCCAGTTTATTCTCTTCTTTTTTGAATTCATTTAAATTTTGTTTGCATATTTATCTTTTTCCTTTTAATCTTTTAGTTTTTTTATTTGTTTGTTTTTACAATCACACAGTTAATTGTTCTTGGTTGATTTATCTTACTCTTTTTTATAAGACTTTTCTTTTATCTCATGTTTACTTTGTTCTTATATTACTTATTTACCTAGTTTCTACTTATCACCTTTAGGCTTTGCTTTAATTATTTCCTTTTTATGTTATCTATTTTTCATTGTAGTTCTTAATTTCCTATTATCTCTTTTTTTTTCCTCTTATCTTTATTTTAGTTTATCTTAATAAAACAAGCAGAGAACACTTGTGGGGAGAGCAGTGCGCAGAGCCTCTTGCTGCCCTAAGTGAGATTTCTTAACCACTCACTGTCAGGTTGCTCCTGTCCCCTCCAGGAGGATGAGCTTCTAGTCTTAAACTTGCTATCTGGAAAGCATCATTTCAGAAAGGCAGTGTGGTGCAGTGCTTAAGGTCATAGCTGGAAATAAAACAAAACTTGGTTCACGTTAGAACTGTGCTCTCAAGAATGTTATCTAACCTCTAGCACTTGAAAATTTTCTATAGCAACAACAGTTACTTTTATATACTGTGTGGATTAATTCACATAAAACATTTATGTCTAATTTCTCTATTGCACTAAGGGATATGAAGAACAGTTATGTTTCTAAAAGGACGACAACCACTGTTTCTGTCTTACCCCCTAAAAACTCCAATCTGCCCTCTATTCGGCAACAGATACTGATCTCTGTCATTTTTGGCCAAAAGATTATCAAAATAGTTTTATTCTTTTATTACCCTTTTGATATTTCTCTCTGATGCCTGTGTCTTTTCCCTCACTTTGCCAGCCGGGAGACTTGTCCTTTAATCAAGGTCTGAAATGCTGATTTTCTGCTAAGATAGCCTAGAATAACCAAAATGCTACCTTTAGGCTGATTCCTTCATTCTTAATGATAGTAGTTCACTTAGATTGTCAGCCAATTCCAGCTAATGGTAATCAAGAGCCATATTCACTGACAAATTTTAACAATATTTTGTATTAACTGACTGTGCTTTCTGTTTGGTCTTAAATTTCTGTACTGGAAAGCCATGGAGTAAAGTACTGGAATTCTAAATTCAGAGAGTTCCCTATCTGTGATTTTAGAAGTTGATGTCCAGAACTTTCCTTTCTGATTTCATCTCTCTTTCAAGTTGGGCAACATAATTATTATGATAGTAAATGATTTTTAGGTGAGTTTAACCTGGTTTTCGATGGAAAATGGGGCTTGCATGGTGTCTACTGGTATCTATCTCAATGTGGTGTCTATCAGAATAGAAATATGGTCAATATAAATACAGACTGAGCAAGTTAAAATCAATTATTTTTAGATCATTTAGTCTCAATATGAAGTTTTACAATAGAGGCTCAATCTTAATATCTTTTACTATGTGATTGTATCTCCTAAAATGTGATTCTCTGGAAAAGGCATTAATCCATAGTAAGGCAGCTTGGGAAAGTCTGTATCTTGTACAAAGCTCAACTGATCATTTGATTGTGTAAGTCACACAAATTGTTAATTGACTTATAATCTAAATTGCCCTATTTTATTTTATCAAGTTAAAGTGTTTTTTTTTCCTTTTCTCAAACAATTTTTAAGAATAATTTAGATATTTTGCACACATTTATATTTGTGATTCTAAGATTGTTTGGATTTTTTATATAAAGACGATATCCATTTGGTTTTCCCCTAGATGCTGAAATATGAGAACAATCATATTTAAATATCAAATAATCTATTCCATATACAAAACACGTTTCTCTATGCATCATGATCAAGTTTCTTGAATGAGCTAGGATTCAGGACTTTATAAACATCACTGTGAAATCCAGCTCTTGTTTCCTCATTCTTAATCTCAGGTATCAAAAAGGAGTTCTTATAGTCAAATGACAGATACTTTCTGCTAACTGCTCTCCAAAAGTATTTGTTATTCTTCATGAGAATTTTTTAAAAATATATTTTAATAAATTGTCTTCTTCGTCCTTTGACTTCTCAACATTAACAGCAATTATTTCTGTATCTGTAGCACTATTTGTCACATCAACTGTTGTCATTTATAACCTGTATATGATAAATTTTTAAAGGTCATGTGAGATCATTTTTGAGACTTTAGAATTAAAGCTTTCAAATTATTGTTTTCCTTGAGAAGAGATTGTTCTGTAAATATAATAGGAGAACATAGTTTTCCATTTTCGTGAACTGAATTCCACACATAAACAATATTAAAATGTTTTTTTAATGATTTAATATACTTCAATACCTTCAGGATGAATTAACTTTCATGAACTATTTTTTTTTCTAAGTATATTTCTTATATGTAACATTCTCCCTCTGACTGATTAATTGAAATGAGAATGAGGTACAAAATATAGCAAAAGCATTTCCAGACATAATTCTGCTTAATGAGGTTATTTTCATATTCCAACATTTGAGCATCTTTAGGCTTTTTGTATTTTTTGGATGCTTTTGGAATCTTTTAGATCATTTACTGCAGTTATAAAACCAGGATGGAATCAACCAAAATATTTCCCTATTTATTCTTGAACTCTGCTAAGCTTTTGTAGCTGGTAAACAACACTTAGAAAAACCTGTGTTGCAATGGTACTTCACAACAATGACCAAGATTACTTTTTGATATGTGAGCTTACAGTTGACTATAAAGTAAGATTAATTTAGCCTACTTTCAATTTTGCTAACATGGCAAAAACATCCAATTTATTACCATGTTAAAATCATTCACAGTGTTGTTCATATTTAGTAATTCTGACTTCAGCAAAACCCACATTTGAGAATAGAACTTGATTAAATAATTGTTTATATCTCCACATGCAATTCTATATCAAAACTGGAAATAAGAAAGATACGCTTCAGTAAGACAGAATGCTTGTTAAGCTTTATTTGTTCATAAAATTATTTACCTTTCATATTTGCTTTGGGCTTGAAGGCTTATGTTTATTATGTTGAAAAATATTAATTTACAAATAATGTCATCTCATTGCCTTTTTTAGGCAGATCCTGACCATGGAACTATTCAACTTCTAAGACAAAGTTTTTCAGCTGCAATTCTGTTAGAACTTTGAGGTACATAAATAGGGTTGTTCGTTATGATCTTCTTAAAAAAGAAAACTTACCTATTTTACCTTTTTATGTAATTTATATAAAATTTATTTTTAATTTTGTTTATATTTATATTTTTATTTTTGATGATGCTCTGATTTTTTTTCTCCCTTTGTAGACATTTTTAAAATTACCTTTCTCTTTAGAAAAGAAAAAAATAATACTATACTTCTGTATTATTGTGAAGATTGTTGATTTCCTTCTACCACCTCAATTTCCTTGCATTTCATGGCAGGTAGTATCTGTCCCATTTTCCTTCTATCTGAGACTTTTTTCTTTCTTTTTTTTTTTTCTAGAATTGGAAGCATACAGTTTCTGGTTTTTCTGTTGCTATTGTTGTTGTGATGGGACCTTATTTCATCAGATAAAACTAATTTGTCTGTGAGCTAATAGAAATGATGATTTTTAAGCCAGTAAGTGATTTTATTATTTACACATAATAAGAAGGCTAGAGGTAGTCAGACTGGGTCTGTAATAACAGCACTAAATTATCATTGGGGCTGCCAAATTTTCCCATCTTTTCACTTAGCCATTTGAGCATTTGGCTTTGACCTCATGCTCAGTGATTCATGGTAACTGGTTGGTTGTTTCCTTATGGCATCAAATCTAAATTTAAAATAAGAAGACATAAGGTGAATTAGACAAAAATTTTATACTACTTGAGTCTCTTGATTTAAAGAGCTTTATGGGTAAAATTTGTTTTTAGCTACACGTCTCAAACTTGTTCAAATGACTCCTCAACTGTAATGGAATCAGGAAAACGCAGTTTCTTTGATGAGCATGTTGACACTTGAAACAGAATCATGCTTCAGTTAAGAAGAAAAATGAATGTAGCACAGACCAGTGTTTGTCTTCCCTCCTTCCTTCCTTCCTTCCTTCCTTCCTTCCTTCCTTCCTTCCTTCCTTCCTTCCTTCCTTCCTTCCTTCCTTCCTTCCTTCCTTCCTTCCTTCCTGTAATTTGGCTCTTTGAAATACATAATTTTGCTTTAAGTGATTTAAAAACCCTCACAATGAACAGGTTTTGTTTGTTCTTTCTTTCAGTTGTTCTAAGATTAAATAGTCTCGTCATTTCCATAAAACTTGTGCAAATATGTTCACCCAGGGTTGTTTAAGAAAAAAACCATTAACATGAAAAAAAGTATAGAAATCTATATTTATAGATTTTCACCATGAAGCTATTCTTTAAAAAAAGTATAATTAACTAATATACAGTGGTCATAGTATAATCTCATCAGCCTCTCACAAGAAACAGATGTTCTCTAAAATTTTAACCATCATCAGAGACTAAAAATCATTTAAATTTAATACAATAAATTAACATATGCACAAAATGAAAGGCAAAAAGACAGAGGAAATGAAAAATATGCTCTGGGAAAGTAATAAAGAAAAATTTTGTTGCTGAGAGCTGTGTTTGAAAGCCATACTGAACAATTTTAAAAATCTGTATTAAAATAGTAATATTCTAACATAGCTATACTTACTTTTTTAACACTTTAACGGCAGGATTCCAATTTTTCTAATTTTGTGAATGTTCATTTCCTATGTGCAATAGAAGAAATTTACACAGACCAGCCCTAAAACTGTGACTAGTTTACATTATAACTAGCTATAACATTATCTTATGTTGTATAATAACTAGTTATTCCTTAGAAAAGCCATTAAAACAAGCTATGAATGATTGTTCAGAAACAAGAAGCATAAAAACCAAGCTGCATACTCAGAGCCAATATTTTTAAAATGTAGATTATGTCTTTGGAATCATTAGCAACAGATTTTAAAATACCCTCTAGGTTTTCAAATATCTCTTCAAGGACCTTCAGCTTTGATGTCACATCATTTTTAAATAAATATTACTATCCCAGAAGGCGTGGGCACATTTTATTGATAAAACAAAATTCTTTCTCCATAAATGGCAGATGTATATTTGCTGATAAGCCTTCTGTCTCCTTTGCTATATTCCTCGTGGCATCTCTTATGAGACCAAGACAGTAGAGGACTAAAGAGATGATTAGGCCCTTCTTGTTTTTCAGATTAACTTACTCCAAAATTTTGGAAAAACGCATCATAGTTCAAACTTATGTTCTGCCAAAAGTTTCCTCTTTACAGTCGTTTTGGTATTTGAGTTTCTTCCATTTGGTGGCTCCATTACCCCTAATACCTTGGAGGGCTCTGAATCTAGCCAGCAAAGGGAAAAAGAAAATGGAGGAGCCACATCTACTAGTTAAAATAAACTAAATAAGAAGTGATATAGAGCATGTCCACTTCAGAGCTGTGACATGACACAGCATGAGAGAATCTATTTGAAAGTCAGGCATGGACCTAGGGAGTCTCTGGAGAAGAAAAAAATGCTGCATGTTATCTGTATCAACTGATGATGAAGTGGCCTGAGGTGGTGGCCCTGATTGTGGCCAGGAACAACAGTCAATTGTTAGAATTGCAGTATCTGTCTTCTCAATCTCAAATGCTCCAATCATTTTTTTGAAAGTTTATTTTTAAGTAAATAAGCAAACAAATAATGAGAGGGTTAATTGAATTGTGTCAGTATATGTGTCCCTAGAAACCAACTCTTTCCTAGTTTAAATATAGATTTGGAGGGATTAAGATTCTTGTGATTTTCTTTTTTTGCAACAAATGAGAGTAGCACAGACTAACAAGTTTAAGTCCCATAATAGATACAGACTAATATCTTCAATATTTACAAAATATTTGACTAAAAATGTGATGTTTTTACATGTGTGAAGACTACATAATACATTATTTTAATGTTATGTTTAAGCTACTTAGACCACATTAGATTTTCAGCATAGTTTATAATAAAATTACTTTTGGTAAATATTGTTTTTATTTTTGCTACCGATTACTCTAAGAAATTATCTTACATAATCACTTTCTATCAATCATCCCTTAAAGACAATTAGAGGACCAGATTGAGGTCTTTTTAGGATTCTATGAGCCTTGAGTGAGATGAAGAGGAAATAGTTGGGTTCCAGTTGTGTGGTGTTGAACCAAGAGGAATTAGAAAGGTGACATTGAGAGCTAAAAGTCCACCAAGAACCAAAAAACAATTTCAAAGTAGTATCAATCCTGATGGGCCAGATCAGAGAGAAAAGCCCATGTATGATGGGATAGAATTAAGTTCAATGAGTCCAGTTTAGGAAAGAAACAAGTTGGAATCCATGAACTACTAGAATATGAAGGCAAACATCATTTTACAAGTAAAGTGAAGTCTCTCCTATGAGAGAAAGGATGCAATTGTGAGACACAAGCCAGCTTGGAAAATTACTGAAATATATACCAATTATAAAAAGTACTCCTATTTGATTTTCAAAGCAAAATGTATCAATGAGCTTTTCTTTTTGATTGAGTAAACAAACAAAAACAAACAAAAACAAACAAAAAAAGCCCAAAACATTGCTTCTAAAATAAATTCATCAAGGTAGAAGTCAAGGTGAAAGCTCACAGAAGTTTCATATCCCCAGAGTCCTTTAACCATTTCCAGTCCTTTCTTTCATAGATCTTTGCCTCCTGTTAATCATGTTCTGCTTTTCCTCGATGACCCAGTTTAAGAACATTCTTTTTCTAATAAGAGAGTTTAACCTTTACATCCATAGTAATATGCTGGTTTTATTCATCTTCTCATTCTCTTTAAAAAGTTTGTTTCTTGCTGTTCCGTTTTCATAAGAAAAACACTCAAGTCTTGTTTTTGAACTTGCCATTTTAATATCAAGCATTCTGGTTTTTTTTTAAATTTGTGTTGATTTGGACTATATACATTCTAGTATAAATAATACATTTTTGTTTACACTAACAAAAGACATGTGAATAAAATATAGTTAAGATCCATATTTCTATAAAATATCAAGACAATTGGTCTTTCTTTTGGTGAAAATATGATATGTACAATACTGAATTAATATTTATTACCACAGCTTCTTTTTTTGTTGTTAAAATTCTGATTTTTCCACAGTTACACATTACTAGTAGTAAGAATTTACATTCCCTGTTAATTATATTTCACTTTAAACTTTTTGTTTAGGAGAAACACTTATTTTACTAGTTTGGTGCTCACTCTGCTTTTTCTCATAGTTCTTCAGCTCTCTGTTTTACATTTGGCTGTTGACATGTAATGTATGAATAAGGACCTAAGTGAACATTTAGCATGCGTGTCCAAGCGACTTATACTTTCCTACTAAGTGTCCTACTTTAAATGGTCTCCAGTCACCTCAACCATAGCAAACCCTTAACTGAATTCCAGGTCTTACCCACAAATTTTTATTCGCTCTGTTACTAGTGCACAGCCCACTTGCTCAGCCAGGCGTGGTAATGATGATTGCATCCTAACCATCCATGTAGGTTGGCCACAAATGCTATTGATGTCTTCTGTAAACGATCACTGAATTCTATCCCTTCCTGTGTAAACCCATTACCACTTCTTTTAGTAAAGACTTGGTTTACTCACTCCTTAACCATTTACTAGTTTCCTAAGTGATACTCCCAGTCACGTCTTCTGAGTTTCCTTCCTCAGACACTTCTCCCACCTCTCATGAGAAACTTTTCCTAATATACAAGTGGAGTGTATAAGTCCCCTCTCTGCATTTCTTTGATTATTTTCTGTCACTTCCAGGAAGAAAAATCCTAGGATGGTATAGATGGTCTTCATGGCCATATACATACTTACCTTATTTGCAGTCTCAATAGTCACCATTCCTTGCATATTTTCTGCTTGCAACACTCTCTCTTCTGGCTGCATTTGTCATTGCTGTTCCACACTTCCATGCATTTGTGTGCTTTCTCCAGCTTGGATAGTGAGATGTGAAATGCCCTTGAAGATGGAAGACACAGAATTAATTTCTAATTTTTTTAACACCTATAAATTTTAGTTTCTCTTTAATAATTACATAAAGGTAATAACACCCATCTTCCAGCCTTACCATAGCCATCTATGAAATTGCAATTAAATAGCACCAAGTGTCTTTCCTGCCTGATAATAGTAATTTTTGATCTGTGTTATTCTACATGGTAAACCCCAGTTTTTCTCATAGAATGAACTAAACATTGTCTAGTGAGTAAAAAACCTTTGTTTGCTCCCTCACTGTTTGGCACACTTATTCCATATTGTATACGCCCATATAATTTTATTGTATAATATAGCATCTGCTTTCTGAAATTATAATTATTTGATTATGTATTTCTCTATGTTGCAATTTCTTAAATACAATGACTATTTTTCACTTATGTTCTTTCTTTATAATGTACTTTAATGCCAACAAGAAAAAAATTGGTAATCAACAAATTTTTTCCTGAAAAAATCAGATATTAAGAAAATTAAGCATATATTTTTAAGTTCGTTACATAACCTTCTAATTATTGCCATATTGAGAATATTATTAGCGGTAGTGTTTACTTACATATTTATGGGTTTTTCTTGCTTACATTTGATAAATCATTAACTTATTTTTTTTAGAAATACAGGAACTGTGTTGAATAATTCATTTTGCCCTATTCACCTCTCAAAAGCTAATTATCTAATTTCCATAACCTTTGCATGTTTTTCTATTTGATTTCATAGTCAACACAACAAATGCTTAGTGAGTGGCCACTGTGTGTAGGTAATGTGGTTATTTAATTAGAATTAAATTTAGCTAACATTAATTATATCTTCAACCTTCAATATGATGGCAACAAGAAAGGAAGTTTTTGTGCCATGTTATTATGCATAGTTTCAGTCCAACAAATATTTAGTAAGCACACACAATCTGGTAGCAACTATGCTAAGTGATGGAAATAAAATAGTTGAATGTAACTTTATCTTTGACCTTGATGAAAATTACAGTGTCTTATGGAGCTTGTCTTTCTTTTCATTTAAGTATTTGAAAAATATACATTTAGAAAGCATAATTCTGCCACGTTGTATGTCTCACATGACTTTTAACGTTAAACTTAAATACAACTTAAAATTATTTTATAATTATATAGAAATAGTAAATTATTTTAAAGTAATAGGAAAAAATAAGAATAATAACTAGAATTTATTTAGCACTTACCATGTGGCTACTTCTCTGCTATACAGCTTGATATATTTATTATCACATTTAAGTCTCAAAGCCACTCTTATTAGGTACTTGCCATCAGCTTTCCTCTTTGCATGACAAGAAAATTTTGGCTTAAGTAGACTGATCACTTTTCAACATGATAAAGTACTATTTGGAAGGATAAGGATTCAGACAAGAGCCTGAATATCTATTCTCACCACATGGAACACTCTCAAAAAAAAAACATCTTGTAGTCATTGTTTGTTACATAATAATGCCAGATAACAACCACAGAACTGAGGTGGCAAACAGTAGTCAACCTTTTTTTTCTGCCCACCAATCTGGGGGTCAGCTAACTGGCTCTGCTAATCTGAGGTGATGTCTACAAGGCATCCTCATGCTTCTGCAGCTAGCTGCCAGTCAACTTCTTGGGAGCTTATTCACAAGTCTGGGGTGCAGCTAGGCCAGTGGCTTTTATCAGCTCATGTATATGTGTCAGCCACCAAGAAATGAGTGCAAGCACATACATCTTCATGGGGAAAGTGGAAGACAGAGAGAGTGGACACATGCAATACTTGAGGCTTAGGAACGAGTGCACTATCACTTCTACCATATGACATTAGCAAAAGCATGTATCAAATCCAGCTGAGATTCAAAGGGTAGGGATGTTAGCTCTCCCACTTTCTGGAAGAACTGCAAAATCAAGTTGCAAAGAGCATGGGCACAGGGAAGAATTAAGAATTGGAGTGTGTGTTTGTTTTTTGTTTATTTTTTTTCATAATTAACTAGCACAGTCTGCTCCCTGGCCAAAATATTCCCATTTCCCCCATTTGCAAAAAACATTTTCTCAAAGCCAGCAAATTTCTCATTGAATCACATCACCACACTAAGCATCCATATAGACTTATGGCCTCAGTTAGGTCTGGAGATTGATGCTTGCATGCAGTTCCTCCTAATCTGAAAGCCTAAGGAAATGCATTTTCTACCACCAAACACCCAGTGTATAATGATCACACAAACACATATTCTGTTTGAAAAGACGAAGACTGAGAGGCACGTAGCAACCGTGGGTAATTCTGAAATCCAGGCTTTGCCAGAATTGTGACTCTGGGGTGGTTAATATTCCTTTCCTAGTGCTGTCATCTGAGAATGTCTGCCAGATCCACTCTATCTTGCTCAGTGGGAGTTCTATTTGGCCACTTCTAAAGAGAACATTGAATATATATCCTTTGAGTTACTTCTGTTTTCTTAGTCTAATGCATGTGATAAAGATAGGATCACAGTGGGGTTTTGTTTTGTTTTTGTTTTTGTTTTTTGCATTTTGAAAAATCTCAGTAATTTTTAGACCAGGCTATGAAACTTTTGCCAGTTGTAACACTTTATTCATCAAAATCCATCAAAAGTAACAAACATCATTCCTTTCCAAGCAGGCCTTTCTACTCATGATAGTGCATGGGTAGAAATGCAATGGACATGTCAGCCTACTGTGAGACAAAAATACTAGAGTCCAAGGATCAAGTTTATTCACTTGAAAATGTCTACTAGGTAATTCTTTCAGAAGCCTTTCAAAGGATATTCCAGCGCAACACTTGATTAGATTTTTACCTGGAAGCCATCATATGCTTTGACAATCTTTTCCTGGCTTACGAACCTGGATATGTTAACTAGTTTTCTTTTCTGACCTAGCAAGTTCTGGCCACTTTTTATTTCCTTTAAAGCTTGTCAGTATTGAGTTAGATATTTATTCAGCTCATCTCTTTCTTGTAACTCATGCATGACAAATAAGAACCACTTAATTTTTTATCAATCTTTCTGGAAATCTCATGACTCAAGGGGTGGGGAGAGCATAGTCCAATTTAACAATTATTTCTTTTATTGCCCCTGAATTATAAATCATGTTAACAGAGGTCTTCTTTCTAGATTACTACAGTTGTCAAGACGTGGTTTCTTGAATAGTCCATTTTTTTCCTCCCTGATTTTACAAGGAAGAACAACTAACACAACTAACAACTTATACCCATTCATTCTATTTCTGGATTTTCTCTTTTATTTTATTCATCTCTTTTCTATGCATTTTCTATAGTATACCACTTTAATGTTGACACCTCATAATCTGTTCAGTATCTGGCAAGGCTGGCGTCCATTCTTTGCATTTCTTCATTTGAATTTCCCCTATATGCTTGTTTGCTCATTTATCCATGTGAATTTTATTAAATGCCCCCTAGTTTAAAAGTAATGGTGTTTTAATAATTCACTTGCAGAGAATTAAAATCACATACTATCCAAGAACATGACATAATTTTGCGTTTGTTAGAGCATCATTTCTTTCCTTCATTGGTTTCTTAAATATTTTTAATATAGATTTTAGGTATTTCCTTTTTAATATAATCATAGGTATATTTTATTTTCTTTGCTATTGTAAATAGGTTCATTTACATAGTTAGAAATTATAAACTGTAATCGACTATATAAGGACCTTAATTATTTCTGTTTATACATTTGATTGCTTAAAACATTATTGATTTATCTTATTGATCTTATTGTTGGTGATTGATTTCTTTTGATTCCCTTGTGTATTATAGACATGCAGTCATATCTACACACGCAGATAATTCTACTTTCCTGTTTTTCTACTTTTTGTACTTCATGCAATTTACTTACTTTTCTAATTGTTTTGGTTGGAACTCAAGCACAAAGCCTAACCTATTAAGAGGAGAATTGAGATTGTAATCTCTTTTACCAATTTAAGAAAATATTCATTATTTTCTATTTTCTTGAATTTTTATTTTCAAAAACTGTTAAACTTAGTGAAATACTTCTTATTACCCATAAAACATTCTCTGAAATTTTTATAGTATTATTAATTTGATAAATTATTACAATCAATTTGACACTATTGAAACATCCTCGAATTCCTGGAATAAACTCCACTAGGTCATGTCGAATTTGTTTTTTAAGTATGTTGCTAAAATATATTTAGTTGTGATTTTTCGATCAATGTTCATCGAGTGATATTCTTGTGATTTTATTATGTTTTATTTAAAATTTTTGTAATGCATTAATATTAATTTATATTTGATTCATAATATAAATTTGGAAGCTTTCCCTGGAAATATTTTCATAACATTTCAGTTAGCTGCTTTTAGAGCTTTACTAAAATCACCTCCAGAAAACTCCCTGATCCCCTAAGGCTTTGATTCAGTTTGTTTCATTTAATTTTTGTTATTATTTCATTGTTTGGAGCAATATCCTCCAGGGAAATTGTTATTTATAGACTTTATTTTCTTCTCTGGTCAGTTTTGTGAAATTCTGTTTTCCTAGAAATTTTTGTAAACAGGTTTTCAAGTTTATTTGCATATTTTGAAGTAAATCTATTTCATTCAATTTTTGTAATTTTCTATTTCTAGGACAATTTCTCTGTTATTTTGTGTGTGTGTGTGTGTGTGTGTGTGTGTTCTCACTTTATTTTTTTGATTCGGTGAGTAAGGAGTTTGTTTTTGTTGGTTGATATTGTCAGAAAACAATCTTTGGTGTTTATAGATTAATTTAAAAAGTTTCAACACATTGCTTTATGTTAAGTATGTTTCTGTGTATATTTTTAATCTCTGCCTTGTTAATGTTACTGCTATGTTATACTGTAGAAAGATATGAGTACCGTTATATCATCAGTATGAATTGCAGCCTATAGGCTCTTGAAGCACTCTTTTATGTCACTTCAACAAAATATTACCTTGTTTGATGCTAAGATCACAATCCTGCCTTTTCTATTTGTTTGTACTTGCATAATGCACATTTGCCAATGATACTATTTTTCACCTTTATAAATGATGTTTATGTGTCTCTTCAGTAAAGCTTACATTTATGTTTGCTTAGATACAAAGTGAAGCTAATTTTTAAAATGAGTTAATTATATTAATCTTTACTGCGTTATTGTTATGAAGCTATGTCATAATTTTGTTACATTTTCTGTTAACATTTTCATGTTTCTAACTATACAGTATTTTTATTCTTGTATGTAATTCTAATATTTGAGTATTTGCATTTTTATTCTACTGATAACTTTTATGACTAAAACTTTAAAGATATTTTTACAAAATTCAGATATTTTCTATTAGTTTCCTGTTATTAATAAATGAAAGTTAGTGAGTCTTCATCCTCCTCCATCTTCTCTATTTTCATTGGATAATATTACCATTTTTACTGCGTGTTTATAGATTTTGGTATAAATGGGTACACATAACCATGTATATATGTGTTTGGCCTTACTTGCTGTGCCTCTCTGAACCAAATTCTTTAATATAGGCTTCTGCTTCCACTCTTACTCACTTCATTTACTTAATGTTTGCATTATTATATGTAACATAATTGCTGAAAAAAAGAAAGTATGATGTTTTCTTTCCAGGGGCAGTCTGCCCCCTTTAGAGAGCATACTTTTGCTGGCCATTCTGGTATCTCAAGTTCTGCACTGTTAGATCCTCTGTGTTTATTGAATTAAATCCATTTCCGTCTCCCATTCAACATGGAGTACGTGTGTGTGATATCAGAATGAGGAATGGAAAATGATTCTTGCCTGAGGTCTCCAGTAACTCTTGAAAGTAGGCAGGGTGAGGTCTGTTTGTACAGTGAAGAATGAGAAAACAGTATACAGCTGACCAGCGTGCTCAGCCCTCACACTAGAGAGCTCAAACTAGAAATGTTTTTTCTCTTTTCCTGGAGAAGTCCTGAAAACTGCTTCCATTAAGCAAGATTGCCTCTCAGCTATGCCTGTACAAATTTATGTTCCTTTATTATTAACACAAAATAAATATTTGTAGCAGCAAATAACTACTAATAATACGATGTCTAGCCACATCTGTGATTTAACTCTCCAACACTGAAGTTTTCTTGATTGAGGTCAATTGTTCAATTCTCACATACATATCTAATTTTCCCTTTTTTTTTTCTTTAGTTCAGGAGAAGACGAAGCTGTTCTTAGTCACAAGGCACATATATTCAATTGATGACATCTTAAATACCTATTTATACTAGTGGGTTAATAGTACACCGTGAGTACTATTTTGAGCACCTATGATTATCTTCCATGGATTTTCTGAAAGAGATGGGACAAAAAAGGGAAGGGGCATGGTCAAAAACTGGGTGCACTTTGTGTTTTCATATAGTGGCACTTAGAATAGTGGCAAGTACACCGATGGGGTCAGCAAAATGAATCTCAAATGGAAGGCACTTAGGGAACACAGAATATGAGCAGGCGAGACACCTAGAAAGAAACAAGCTTCTGTGCTTTGAGAAGCTCGTTTGTCAGCTTCACCGTTGATGCATGATAAAGTTTAGATGAACAACTCCAAAGCCAATTGGGCCAGGGGTGGGCACATTCTGTGCTTAGGCGCCATATGTGTTCTTCATGCATTTCTGTGTTTTGACATAACAGAGACATATTTCAAAATATAAACACTTTTAACTTTCTCAAAGTTTTTCTTTTGGAATGAAATCACACACATGACAGACTTTTTTGAAGACTCTGGAAGAGAACCATTAACATTTGACTTTGAATCACTGAGCAGACTTAAGGCACCTGAGAATGTACATGAGAAATTCCTGGAATGAAATTAACAAAGGATGGAATTTAAGTCACATTATATATTACAAAAAAATTAAGGAAGTGGTGCTCCTTTGTCCACAGACTGATTAATAACCTTGGGGCTTCATATTTTCACATAAATTATTTAATGTGTGTCTCAAATTCATATAATGTCCATTATCCTCAGTTGCAGATCACTGACTTAAAATTAAAATGTGACATTTTAAATAACATCCCAAAAATGTTATAGTAAGTAAACTAATATGTCTTTATTAGTCCTTGAGAATCAATTTCAAAAGCCTTTAGAATCTGATGAAAATTATGCAAATTCCAGCATACTATCATCCTTATAGTTTATGTTAATTTGACATTAATGTTAGCTGCCTATCTCGCTAACAATAATCCATTTGAACTAGCAGGCAGGAATACCAATTACTGAAATGAGTGGAGCTCATCCTTGAAGTTTCTTTTCTCTGTTACAAGTAGACATATGTCAGCACACAGGGAATAGCACAGATGTATCAAAGTCTTTCAAGTAACCAGGCATCTTTGTATAATGGAACAGGCTGTGGTTGACACACTAAATCTCAAAAAGAAAAAGAAGCCACTTTGTATTGAGAATAAAAAGAGCTGAAAAGAGAGAAAACCTGATGTGAAGATATTCTTATATATTTAAAGTCATTATTAGAGAATGTTGACCAAGTAGAGTATCTCTTTTACAGTGGATGAGTACGTATTTTATTGAATTTGTGAAGAATTTAAGATGCTAACTGATTTTTTAAATGATGTGTTTTCTCTCCCTTTTGCTTCTGGCTGCCAAATAAGAATTATGTTGTTATTTTTACTTTCATTATTGGCTTATAAAGTAAAAGGTTAAAAAAAAAGAAAATGATTTTTGCCATTCAAAACACATTGCTAATTGTCTTCAAAGGAAGAGTTAGCTGGAATCTGAATTTTTGTACTTTTCTTATATTGATATTTTTAAATATGTTTGACCTAAGTTGAATGACTGGGAACTCCTTGAATAGTTCCCAATTTTTCTTCTTCCAATGTTTAATTCATTCTATGAGAAAAATTGGGGTTTACCATGTAGAATAACTACATGCCCAGTACCAAATCTTTCCGTAATCATTATGCTACCTATTTGTGACAGTTAAAAGGTTACTTAAACATATTATCTAATAGATATTATCTAGTCTATTATATATATTTACACATTATGTTGAATCATTAGCTAAATTACTATATCTGCGTGTTTATATACATTTTCTTTGTTTTTCCAAATAAATTCAAAGGTTCTTAAGCTTTAAGAACACAGTGCTCAAAGCAACAAAAAATTCAAATATTTTCTATATTACTTGTGGCATAATTACGTAAGTGGGTAGGGATAATTAAATACCACCTCCCAATGCCACCTCAAAAAAAAAGTGCAGTCACACATTAATGATAACTGTTATCACAAATATGGGTGGAGAGTAGATGACTAGGATAGACATAAAGAAGAAAGAGTAAAATGATCATTTAGAGGGGATAGTACAAATATCTGGACTAGAAAATGGATCTTGCTATAATTAAAAGTTAAAAAGAAGCTACCAGTTAGGAATGGATCTGCCAAGATGGTAAAAAGCTTTGGGATGAAGAACATTCTTGCCACCACAGACGTTTCACCATCCATTGATTTTTTTATGAGGATGAACAGTGATTTCACAAGAATGGAGATTATTTTAAATGCATATTATGAAATATTTTGAACATAGAGAATAAAGAGAATGATAACGTGAACTTGCATATATTTTTCATCTAAACAGCTGTTTACATTTGCCAAATTACTTAAAGTATTTTTTTTTGCTGCACTACTTTACCATAATTATGGACAGCATGATCATTTATCCCTAAATATTTCAGTATGCATCACTAAAACGAAGAATATTTTCCTGTATAACAATAGTGCCCTTTACACAGTAGCAAAATTAATAATAGATCTCTATATTATCTAATAGTCCATTCATCTCTAAATTGCAGAAAGAAGATTTTAGTGCTATCACATTTTGACGTGCATTGTGAAAAGTTCTGTTTAACCACTTTTCTCCATTTATGAGGAAACCAAGCTTATGTTTTCAATGGATGGATGGCCACTGGAGAGTAAATTTTAAACATTCTCACTTCAAAGCAGAAATGCTAATTATGTGACACGATGAAGGTGTTGGAAGTGTTAGCTAACACTGCGGTGGCAATCATGTTGAATACATATATATGTGTGTATGTATACACACACACATTTACACATGTGTGTATCAAACCAACAGTTTGTACATCTTAAACTTGGACAATGTTATGTTTCAATTATATATCAGTTAAGCTGGTGGGGTGGGGAGGGCAAGAGCTGACTTAGTAACGGGGTTAAAAGGCCTTGGGATAAAACCAGGGATGAATGTACCTGCCAAGTAGTAAGTCGTGTCAAAAAACAGGCTGTAGCATCCTAGGGCATCCAGCACGATTAGGTGAATGTTATCACTCAATTATCACCCAACTCTAATCCACAACTATAAAAATAAAATACTTTAATTTTTAAGAAGAAAGCGAAGAATTCCAACTCTCCTGCTAGCAGAGTGGTACCTCGTTGATAAATAAGCTGAGATTGTCAGTCTCTGAAATTTCACATCTCACATTACACTCCTTCCTGCCTTTTCATCAAGTTCAAACAACTTTTATTTTTAAAATATCATCTACTTTTTCCCTCCTACGGTTCTTCTCACATTTCGGCCCACTCCTTATCTCATCCTCTCTGCTTATGAAAGTGTATGTCTTTTCGTTGTGGTTTTCCACTGGTAAAAGTGAGCATTCTCACTTCATTAACTTATTTTCACGGATACTTCATTTACATGTTTGCCCTTATAACTACTTTCTCCCATGAACCTCTCCTCAAACATCTGAATTATTGTGACATTTTGGATTAATCACAAACATTAGAAACTGTATGTTTCAGAGTGACCTGAAATTGCACTTAATATTTAACTTCATTCGTAAAATGGATATGATAATACGGTCTTAATAACAATGTTTAGTGAGTCAATAATTATACAGTATGTGATCTGTGTTTATTAGAGTTTTTGTAATTTGCTTATGTAAAATCGAGGTTAAATCATTAACCTCAGTGTTTACTTCAAGATTGTAAATGGACTTGCTTAGCTTATGAAGAGAATCAGATGAGATAATGTATTCATAGAATGTATAATTCTATGTGTAAGGTATTAATAATAATCTAAAATAGTTAATAAGTTTTCTAAATGAAAAATAGACCTCTAAATAGCAAAGAATGTAAAAAACAAAACAAAACAAGACAAAAAAAGTCAATCCCCATGCACAGCTGTGAATTTCCATTGCTGAGTAGCCTGCCTTTTCTACTTTTTTCTCAAAAGAACAAATAATTGCCCAAAATATTTTTACATCAGTGAATAAACTTTATTTTCTCTCTTACAGTTTACCTAGACTTAAATATATATAAATAAACTGTATCCATCTCTAACTATAAGTTTGTAAATTTGCATAATTTGTATTCCATTAATTAACAGCTTTATCATGCTTAAAAACAGTGATGTTTTTAAATTTATATTTTTATCATAAAAGAATTTGCTAGCCTCTCTCTAAGGCAGATGCATTCAAAAGGAGCCAGGCCTAGACCCATCACATCACCCTAGTTTGTTAAGTCTTTAACTCAAAACTTGCTTTCTCATAAGTGGCCAACCTCTGATAGAGGACCAGTGTAAGTCTGTTGAGTGGGGATATACCTATTTAAAAAATGTAACAAAATATAATTCCTACAAAATATATTCTAAGGTGATAATTTTGTGAAAGCTCCTCCATAGAAAAGATTTTTAAAACATCTTCTTAACTGTTTTAATTGGCATTTTTGGCAAGAATTTTTAACATTTTGTCAGACTGTCATTTAAGACTTTTTACTTCTTGAAGTGGAAATTTAAGTCAGAATAGTAATATATCAATTTAAACTTTATGTCAAGGTTTAGTTTTAATTTAGTCCTGTCTTGTTTTGGAAACCTATCATAGCAGTTCTAATTAAATTCACTTGATATTTGTACAATTTCTTTTTTAAACAGATTTGGACAGTACTGCAAAAGGTGGACTTGCTTCTGATTTTGTGTTGGGTCAAGGGTGTTCTAATTTGACTAATTTCAATACAGAAAGATACATTGTAATAAGTGAATGAGAAATGGTAATAGGAGTTAATAGGTGCAATAGTTTGGAACTGAGGAGTGAATCCTAATATTAAGTTCAGAGTCAGGTAACAGGTGTCCCAAATAATCAGTATAAACGTGAGAAAGATTTTTAATTCTTTGTCATATACATAACAGTCTGGATGGAGGTAGATAGTCCAGGGATCGAATGATGGCTCTGGGCTCATTCCATTTCTTGGTTGCAAGGCATGACATATATTTATATTTATGATGAAGATGTATTTATAAGGTCATTAGAATGATTTGATGATTGGTTATGGGACTTAAAAGAGTGAATGTCAGACATTAGTCCGAAGTCTCTGACTTGGGTACCCAGGTAGAATAACTGAGATCAGAAATGCAATGAAATGTAAGTAGGTTTCATGTAATAAATATAATAATTTTGGACTTTTAGGTATCTATTATCTAGGAAGCATTTCTAATTGTAAGCATGAATTTTAAGAGAAATGGATGAACTGAGAATACTTTTTAGGTAAATATGAAGAGTCAGAATTATCCACTACTATAAAATACCTCACTTGTGCTGTGGTTTTCTTGCAAATTATACATCTTACTACCTCAGATATATCTAGAAGTCTAGATATAAAATTTTTCTTCTATGTGACAGGTGGATGCTCTGTGTTTTATGGAAATAAGAGGGGTATGAAATGAGGCATATGATAACATTTAAAATGAAATACCATGCACTACAAAATTAGAAGTTCAAATGTATTTTTAGTTACCATTATTTAATATTTTACATAGTAAAGGGAGAAAATATTGTAATTATGGTATTATGTAACTACAATGATGAATGTACTCATTTATCTAAAACGCAGCAATTAAAAACACTCCAGTAGATTTAGACTGGCTCCCTCAGGGCATTAATACCTGGTTTAAGACAAAGAACATTGAAACCCTCTCTGTGAAGTATTACTTCTTAATTATGAACATTTTTCAAGATCAAATATATAAACCGAAGAGAATCTTCTAAATGGAGTCTAGAGAAGATACTGGTTAACATATTACTCTATTAATGAACTCATTAATAAGAAAAAAATGACAAATGTAACCTATCAAATAAAAATTAATGTAAACATTTTAATAAAGATCTAGTAAATCATATGGCCAAATTGCAGAATGATGGCATTTAAACAACTACTTTAACGTTATCTGACTTAAGAAACTGTTTAATTTCTCCAGAGCATATTTCTAAAACATCCACTCTATTTGATTTCAGAGTTGTAATATTTCCGTTCTGAGAGACAGATGCTTTATAGACCCTCTTGAGCATGAATAAAATTAATCTGATTTGAAATTTATATTAAAATACTTGAAAATGTAAAATTTCTTAACTTGGGGTAAATCCTCTTTGGTTCTCTTGTTTTTCCTAATACTGTTTCCTTATATTACGTTTTTATGTAAAAAAATAATGAAGAATATTTTAGAGATTTAAAAATATGACAATTTGAAAATATATCTGAGATAGATAACATGTAATCACCTTGCATTTAAAAGTTAAAAGTTCAATTTATGTTTGAAGTCATTAATTTTAAAAGAATAAAAGGAAAAATTTAGAATAAAATAAGAAAAGTAATATATTTTATTGTATTTTGCAGATGAACCAACACCTAAGGTTCTTTTTGACATATTGTTAAAAATATAATCTTCATTATATTTAATATTAGTGAACATTTAGTAATATCAGAAAAATATTTTTTAAAATATTGATGAGGGAGATTTTTCTACCTATATTTTTTGGTATATCTTCCTAATATAAAATTGTTGTAATAGAAATGTTAAAATATCTTGAATGAACCATAAATTTAATGTAAAAAATGCCTCCATTTTGGTTAACATCTTTCCATTTTGATCGTTGATCTCACTGTACTCAAAAGAAAGGAAGTTATATAGAAATAAAATAATTTGCTTAAAGTTATTTGGCAAATCTGAAAGGATAAGTATGATAAATTACATTTTAGTAAATACTAACAGTCCAGTTTAGAACAGAATGGCTCTGGGAATCTAAATAGTTTATATTTAAGTTTCAGATGCAAAGGAAGTTGTTTTTACACTTTCTGTTCAAAGTGACGAATTGGGTCCACTTGTACAAACCTCCTCTTTCCAATATAACATTGACGTGATAAAAGTAATATCCAAGCTAAAACAACTCCTTTAGCTTTGTGAAACAGAAAGTTCATAGCCTGAAAATGTTTAGAACCTTTTGCAAGATGAAACATATGGATGCAGGGGCTGGGGGAAGAATTCAGTGTAGGTGTTTACAATTGTAGCTTCCTTCCACTATGAACTTTTCAAAATTATTCTCTTCATTGACTTTGCGGCAATTCTTTTGATTTTCACCACTGTCCATGTTCTCTTTCTGAAAACGGCTGGCATCTTCCAGTGTTGTGTTTTTCCTTCTGTAGTAGCACCTTCTCTGTCTCTTTAATAGTAACTTTAAAATGTTTTGTTTAGTGACCTTGGCAAATACAGGTTTTGGGAGCACATTTAAGGAGAAATAAATAGATTTGGCATTGGAGACAAATATACTGTATTATTTAACATTGAATATTGTTTCCTATTCTAAAAAAGAAACTGGAGAAATAGAAACAAAGCCACACACACACATGCACACACACACACACACACAAACTGTCACCTCATTTGCTTTTGCTCTAATTCATTCCAATATTTTCTAAGGCTATTCTAGCTTTTGTAAAATTAGGACTGTTATAGGAACTAATAATATTTAAAATCTATTTCTTAAAAAATGTATAGATTTTTGCTACAAATTCTTTGTGCTCATTATTCTTTAAAGGCAGTTGAAAACATTTTTAGGATTTGCTCCATTGTCATTTCAATCATAATTTTTATTATTCTTTAGGTCTTCTGTCAACTCGTACATTGTTTTAAAAGACATCTATTTTATTTGAATATTCAGTTTAATTTATTCTATTTCTCCTTTGTAGTTTAACAAATGCTTTGGAGATTATTTCCTTTTTGTTTTGATTACAAAGTATTTATAAAATATATATGTTTCTGTTATTTCTTTTTTTTCTTCTTGCAATTTGAAAAGCTTATACCCTATTTCAATTATTTTACTAGTTACACACATATATATGCACAAACACAGAATAAATTTGTAGCTATGGCTTTATCCCTATGTAAAATATTACTTTAATGATTATTTAGACCTAGCTTTTAATGATGCAGTTTCCTAGCTTTAAAATTTTTCTTTAGAACCTTGAGTTTGCCATTCTTTGAATCTTTACTTCTGATTATTTCTTCCCATTTGTCTTGATTACTTCTACAAGTAACTATTTTCAGAGGGTTATATGCTCATGTTTAGGGTTTAAAGTCTGAAAATGACCATGTAATTGAATGGCAGTTTGGCTGATGGAGATTTTTTCAACCACACTCCCTTTCTATTTTAAATATACACATCTTCCTTTTAGCATATAGCTTTCTAGATAAGTATAATTTTTATTCCATTTTCTGGTAAAAAGTATCTGCCTAGAAGCTTATGGAATTAAAAAAAAAATTAAACTTGAAACAAACCTCTTCATCTGAATTTGTTTTCGTGTGGATTTTCACCAATTTTTTCTGAAACTTGGTGGTCCTGTTTAATATGCATATTCAAGACCTTTCCTTAATTCAGTGAAAGTTTCTGGTATTACATCATAGATATTCCTTCTCTTCCTCCCCTCTGTTGTCACTTTCTTATTGTGTCGTGATCGCAATAATTTCCCTTTTATATAACCTACCTCTTTTAACTGCCTGGTTTGCTTTCACATATAGTTTTCCAAAACGGGTTATTCATATGTTCATTTCAGTGTCCTGAATATTTGCCTAGAACTTTGTTCTAAACTACATGTTTACTTTGCACTGAATATCTGAGCATTTTCGTATCCTCTGCACCCATTTTTCTTTGTGTTTATTATGTTTTCATTCTAGGTCTGAAGGATTAAAATGTTGAGCAGGCTGTACTTTTCTTCATTTACAAGATTGCAGGGCAGTGGGGTTGGGGCAGGCGTAGGACATATTTTTATTCCTTTCTTTTAAGTTGCTCTATGCGAACGCTGCACTATTGGCCAGTGCATATTCTCATTCTGCTTTACTGCCAGAAGTCTTCACTGAACCAAATGTGTTGCTTGGGCCCTACTCTGATGTCCAATAATATTACAGATTTTTTCTTTTAGATTTTTGGGTTTTTTGAAGTAAGAAATGGAGTGTTCAAATATCTGTTCTTAGGTTATTTTTTATTGAGATAAATTTTTTTCTGTGACTGTTCCTGTTTATTCATATTTATGCATCTGCCAAATAGTAAAAATACTGTTACCATTTGACTCTAACTTTCTCTATGTTCTAGGTTTCTTGGTAGAAGGGATTCGGCCTTGTTTACCATTACCTATCATAGTCCTTCACAACTGACCTTACTGGAGACATAAGGGACATTAAGTATACGTTTAATACTTATTACAGTTGGCTGAATTACCTCTTGTTAAAATAATATTTGGTTAATATATCTGAATTTTATTGTTTTCTTGATTTAAATTGTCCTTTATTGATTTAACCTTAATATTCTTAAACATTTTGCGAATTGAAAAGAAAATGTTTTGGGGAATCATTGACATAGTTGGGTCAAATTGAATTTTCAGGAAGGCAAATCATATCAGATATTTATAAGTATTAATAAACAACCTAACCCTGCCTCCCTTCCTTTTTTGTCTCCTTTTTTACTTCGTCATCGTCCTTTATTCCTTAAGACTTTTCTTCATCTCCTTGTTGCAGCATTTTGAGACTGACATTTTGATAATCTACACAGTAATATTTGGTACCCTGAGAACTCCATTCATCACGGGTTATAGCAAACAAGATTAAGAGGCCGGAGTATAATTGGAACAGTGATAGCAGTGAAGTCCGATAGTCCGACAACTTTGGGCTTGAGTGCTGCCCATACCATCCTCAGTCATATGAATCTGGTGTTCATAGGCCATGGTTCTGTGTTCTGTCAAATGAAATAACATTGTCCTAAAGGCGGGTAGAATTAGTTAAATAAAATACTACACATGAAGCAACTGATATAACACATAGGATGGCATCTGGCAAAACCTGTGAGAAAATATATGAAAAGGTATAAATTTGGTATTTTTTAACTAAGTTTTTTTGAAAATGACTTTAGGCATCATGTGGTCTCCTGGTTTCCCACCATAGATCCAAAGCTTATTTTTGGCATTCCTGGAAAATACACATTTCTGTGCCCCGTGGTCAGGAGATTTATATGGTAATACAGGAGAGGGCCCAGAGTCTATTTTTTGTGAAGCTTTTCAAATAACACTGAAGTGGAGTTGATATGGGGGACCCCTGATCTTTGGATGGCTTGCTCCTTGCGTACCTAAGGCACTGGGGACCAGGGGCGCTCCTATCTCAGTGCTACAGAATTCCTTTGTGGCTGGGCTCATCTTCACCAGTTCAGGTCTTTGTGGAGGGTGACACGTCCACAAACAGTGTTTATGCACAAGGACAAGGAGGCTTCATGAATTTAAAGAAGTATGGCTGTGGAGAAGTGGTTCCTAAGATTGCTGTGGTGGATCTTCAGTGGTTGTGCATTGATCATCCATGACCAAAGATAAGTCTCAATAGCAAGACTTGCCCTGTGCTCAGGCCTACGTATCAGAGCCCTGTGGCCATTGAGACTTTCAACCGTTTTTCAGTCCAACTAGTGTTTGAGATGATGTTAGGGGAAGGAAGTGGATCATTGTCTTGGATTTGTCACTCAAAAATATAACTCTCCATGCTTAATCTCAAAGGCAGAATCACAGTGAGAAAAGCAAATTGAATATAAATCTTTGAATGCAGAGCAGTTACTGATTGTTAGTATTTTATTCTGAAGACATATTGATGTGTTTTTGATGAATGCAAAACATCATTTTTATAGCTTTATAATTTAATATATGATCATCTTAGTCTTTTCCTCACTCTTGGAATTGACCTTACTCTTTTTCTTTAAGTATGCTGAGTGTATTTGGCTGACAGTTATTACCACACATTAGGAATCTTTATCTTCTCACATCTCTTCCCTGTGTCAGCGCCTGAGGTTATGAGGGGTTTCTCCGTGCTGATTTTGCTAAATAATGGCATATCTTTTACTTAAAACCAAAGCACAACTCCAGTGGAAAAATTAAGGAATTATAAACCTAGAAATATGATGATAAGACATAAAATCACATGCATTTAATTTCCCCATCAGTATTTTCACCAGAAGCTAACTTGGTGGTTTTGGGATATAGAGATGATGTTAGCAGTTAAAATTCCTGTTTTAATTTTAAAATAAGTATACCTTTTCTTCAGAACAAAAACAGGACAACTTAATCTACACTTATAAAGTAAGGATTCATCAAAGTCAAAAACATTTAAACATAATTTGGATAGTGACCTTTTGGTAGAAAAATCCCCACATAGCATGCATAATATTGCCAGAAAGTGAGGAACAGTTTTTATAAATTCTGAGATAGTTATTGTTCCTTTATAAACCTTTAGAGTGCAGACCTTGGTAGATTTTTTTTTTTTGATAGCTTGTCAGCATTCAAATACAAAACTATGCACACTAATGTTTATACCAGGCTTCCATTTCTTTCCCCTCATTTCAACTAGTAGAGTCTTCTTTTTAATTTACTGAAGCTGTATAAATACTCCTATGCTGATAGATATTAGTAGGACTTAATAGCTATCTAATGCTTTCATCTACAGATCCCAAAGGGATTTTTCAGTGTCACAATCTCCATTTTCTAAAAGACAAGAGAATTCTCAGATGACAAAATTGCAGTCACCCCAAAGCTCTCTGAGCGTGTAACTAATAATAAACTGGAATTGGAATGGTTGGAATGGAAAATTATCTACTTATGTAAAGAATTTGTTTTTATATGAAGAATTGCCCAATTTTGTCCCAGAGGGAGGAGAAGCTTGTCTTATCGTGCCTGTCTGGTGTTCGTTTCATTTTGGTTGAATTTTATTTTTCTCTTCCCCAGGCTTCTTTCAGGCGCATTGTCTTTTCATTTTAATTATTTTTTCCTCTAGTAGTCCCCCCTTAAGCCACTTTACCCAAAACATTGATATTTATAGCTAGTATTTACTGCCCAAACAAAACAAATTTAAAAACTCCACTTGTCATCTGTAGACATTGTGATGTGGATGCTAATGGTTACATTCCAGATTTAATTATTTCAGGAATTGACATAATTTCAAGCAGCAGAAACTGGATAAGAAAATACTTTTGAGCTGAAAGCTCTTTCTTTCATCTCTGAATTATTTTTATCTTCTTGTTGAAAGCAACATTGATTAAGAAAAATGTCCTTACAAGTCAATCCAAGCACTATATATATTTTTTCTTCTCTCCAGTTTATTGAAACTGTTCTTTCGTGCTGCCTGTGCTATTAACTATATTATTACTTTTTTTAAGTACAACACGATTTAAGCCACATAAAAAATAGATGGCAAGACAATTTATTGAGATATTAACTATTTCCATGGTGTCCTTACTGTTTGTTGTGGGAGACTTGCAAAATGGAGAGTTATTTTCACTTGCACAATGTCTGCTGTTCAGATTTGAGGCTCACTTTCTTCAGGCCGACTTTAACAACTTTAATCATGTTTTAGGGCAAAACATGAGATGTCAAAAGGGACTTTAGAGACAACCTAGTCTATTCCACCAAGACATCTGTTGGGTTTAGAAGATAAAGTTATTAGAGGGAAAGGGCAGAGAGGGTGGGCCCCTTAAGAAGGGGAGGTTGCAGAGGGCTAATCTCAAGTGCAAGGGGAGCTTACTGAGACTGAGAAATAAAAGGGTTTTAGGATTTTTTCCCCTTGTTTTTGTTCTTATTCGTGTAAGAGTAGAAAACCAATGTCCAGCTTATCCTGATGTGGTTATGTGCCTGTGGAATGTTCATGTGAGAGACAGAAGGATTAGTGAGAGCATCTGGGGTGAAGTCTCCCCTCTGTGGGGAGCCTGGCCACTAGGGCATCTCTGAACTCATCCAGAGCATTTGTGGGCCCCACGAGGAAAAGGGCTCTGCTAGGTGGCAGCATGTAGAGAGAAGGAGCAACGTGACAACTGCAGTGAAACAGGGACTGAGTCTAACCTTACATTTTGGAATACAAAAGCCCTCCAAATTTTTGTCTGATCCCAAGAAGGAGAGGAGACCCTAACACATAACGGAAATTAAGCTTTCACCACTGGCAAGCTGTAAATTGCACCAAATTGAGAACTTGAATTAGGAAAAAGACTATAAAGTTTGTTTTTGCAGAAGAGGCACATGGGAAGCATTGAAATTATTAACAATATAGGCATTTTAAAATTAAAATGTGTTTTAAACCCAAACTTAGTGTTCTGAAAAATAATAGTTATGCAAATTATGTATTCAATTGGAAATGCATAATTGATTTCAGCATGGTTTGCTACTCTTAATTTACCTTTCGTATTCTAGGGAGGAATCATTTGTTATAACTTTTATTTTTAAAGATGTGCAATTGAGATTTGAGTTAGGTAATAACGAGAACTTCATGTACATAAAAATCAGTAGTATTTTTGAAGTTTTATAATGAAAACAATAATAACTGACCACATGGAGTTCTCAGTTTTGCTGGAGAAGGTCCAGGTCTCCAAAATAAATAATGAATAAATAAATGAGTATCTTAACTTTTTGCTTATGCCGGAAAAGCTTTTAATGAAGTAGAAATATCATTTTATTTTGCATTAAAAAATAAATTTTAAATTATAGTAAGTGTGTGTGTGTGTGTGTGACAATCACAGAGCTATTGCAATGTTGAGAACACATTTAAATTGGGAAAAAGAGTTGGGGGGAAAAGCTAAATTCAATACGACAAAATATAACTATTAGTTTATCTTAGAAGCAATTTGTTACATTATAATCTGTCTTCCTTGAGACTCTGACATGAATGTTTTTACTTAACATTCTTATTAGTGGATTCCTAAAATCATGCTCAGCAGTTCTTGAATGTAGGATGTTTACAGGCCTCTGTGTCACATGACAGTGGCTTTCTTTTATCCATATACAGCAGTTATCAACTTCTGGTAGTACTTAGCCTGGGTAGTTTGTAGTAAAAAGGACATGTCTTTTAAAAGTTAAATTAAGCTATTATTTTCTTTGTGACTACTGCCAACCAATCTGTTTTCTGTTCATGGAGAGAGCCATTAATTAAAAACAGTAGAAAACCATGTTATTCTAAATTCTAGTAAAAATAGTACTTATTCAGTATTTACTATAAGTTGGACTTTATGCTAGACACCTATGATCTCATGTAATACAGACAATAAGCCTTGGCTGTAAGTGTTGTGGTTATTCCAGTTTTTATATCGGAAGAAACAGAGGTGCAGAGAGTTCAGATAAATGGTGGAAGGCCACACAGTTGGTATTGGGTAGATCTGGAATTCAAAGGGAGGCAACTTGTCTCCAGGGCACATGCTCCCGAGCACTATATCACAGGGTCTTGCTGGGTTAGAAACCACTCAAGTTTAATGAGAGCTCATCATCTACCAAACATCTTACTGTGCCCTCTAAAGCATTGAATCATCTACCACTTAAATGATGGGAGAGAATCATCATTTCAGATATTAGAAAAATTTAAAGATGGTAAATAACTTGTCTAAGTAAACATCAAAATAAATGTGGGTTAGGGATGTGAATGCAGTTCTTTCTCAGAATCTGGAGTTCTCAATGTGTCCTCCAAAGCTGTGTCCCAGGACACCAATGTGTCATGGATGCTAATCACTTTTTTTTTTTTTTGGTGAAGAATTTGGAGTAATCATTTCTATATTTGTAACTCATTTTGAATGGGCTGAGTTATTGAATATATATGTGTGTATCTATATAGATATTTATCTATTATTGATCTATAAATATAATTTTTAACTAGGAGAAAAATCATATCTTTAGCATCAAGAGTCTTTAAATATGGAATGAGTCTTTAAAAATGATTGTATCAATTGATCTATTTATCTTTAAATTGGAAATCTGATTCTAAAAACAAGTTGTTTTAGAAATTAAAGCTATTAATTACTTCAATATATAGCAATAGAAACAAAAATTAATAACAACCTAACTACTAAGCAATATGGAAAAGAGTTGAATAAATTGTAGTATTTATTCTTGGTGAAAAATTTTGTGTTTATTAAAATATTGCCTAAGAGTATTATAGAAATGTATTCAAAATTACATTTTGGCTATAAACTTGTTCATATGGCAGTGTTAAAACTCTGTTTAATGATTTTTCATGCTCTCTTACTCTCGTTTTTTACTCTTGTGGTTTTATTTGTTTTTTTTCTTACTAAGCATTTCAGTGGAAAGTAGGAGAATATCCAAGCATATGCATGGTGTGGCCATAGTGTAAGCTAGAATGCAGTTATTCGTTTCATTGGCCTTAAGAAATTATCTGCAATTAGCATGATGTGCTATGTCTGACTTATGTGGCATTTAAAGACTTAATTTCCAAAATATATATCATTAAGGCTCACTTAGTAAGATGGCCAGAGGGGATTAGCAGAGAGTGGTGGTGTTACAAAAGGAATTGGCTGAACACAGGGTGAATGGAACAGTCAACTACAAACATCACTGCTAAAGTTCACTTTTCTCAGCTGGTTGTAAAGAAAGCAGAATAAACCTACTCTATTTGCTTTAATTTGGTTAATCTGGGCATTTGTGTTGATATGCCTTGCCCCTAAGCCACTGGGTATCAGTGTAATAACTTCCCATGGAGAGAGAGTGTGATGCCAGGCTATAAACTAAGAATGTGTGGGCGCATGGCAAGCCCTGATGGCATTCTAAGGGATAAGTAAACTCTGGACTTGAGGTATGAGTTTCCACATCTAGGACTGTTTACCTACATCCAGAATTTCAGGGTAATTAGCTTTCAGGACACACGACACTATTTGTTTTGCTTAGAAGAAGCAAATCGTCCTAGGAGGACTGTGTAAGGCTGGAGGGGAAGTTGCTGGGGGAGGCAAAGGGAATCTGCAAACATGAGAGATTAGAGATAGGGTCAGATCCTTGAGCAATTTACTAAACTACACTAAGTTCCAGTTTCTTCGTCTGTGAAATTGAGTTAATCATACACCCTGGTCATGAGGCTGATGGAAGGATAAATTAGGTGTGGACTTTGCTGCACAGTATTTCACATACACTCTATTCTCACCATTGCTGTTATCAGCATAGTATTGTTGTGTCCAAAACTCCATGGGGCAAAAGATGAGTGGTAAGCAATGACTCCAAATACTTACTAGATAGAGAGAAAGGTTTGGGTCATCTCCAGAGTGCGGACTTCCTTTCCGAAAGGGTGTAGCTGAGAGTAGGAGGCCTAGAGTACAGAGTCAAGGGCCCAAAAAGGGTAGCTCTGGAAGAAGTCAGAAAAGGTAGGTCTTGCTCATAGGAAAAAAAAAAAAAAAAAAGGGAAAATTCCAGCTTGCAGATGAGATTCTCTACTTCGAGGGTAGATGATATGGAGGACTGCTTTAAGCTGCAGCCAACACCGAGGAAACTGATTTAGAGGGAGAACTTTAATCAGAAGGGAATTGTGGACTATAGAGTTCAGACTTGAGGGTAAAGGAGATGTAAATTGTAGTTTTATGTTTTGAACATAGTAGGGTATAAACTTGAAATTAAAGAAGGAAAATACATGGCAGGAGTTGGAGATAAAGATATATGACTCAAAGAGCTGGAAAGGTAATAGCTATAAAAATGTATAATAGAAGCCTGTGCGTGGGCTGCTGCTGCTTGGTACTGTTTAGTTTCTGTGAGTATACTTGTGGGTTTATTTTTCCCTTTAACAAGCAAGAAGTTTCTTCCTGTACACAGTTTTTTTTTTCATCTGAGCTAAGCAAACATGCAAAAAAACATTAACCAAAAGCCATTGACAGTGGCTTGTTTGAGAAATCTATGATTAATTTAAATAAATAGGTTCAGTGGAAACTGAACTTTCATTGTACAAAACTTGGGGTGGGGGTTATTCGTTTGGGTTGATTCCTAGGCTCTCTAAAGGCTCCCTTCTCCCCTTCATCCTAAAAAGCCCTCGGCTCACAAAGTCCTGGCTTTTTTTTTTTTGGAACATTTTAGTGCATTCAGGAGTCTCAGAAGGCTGGATTCCAGTCCATCAAATTATGTGTTCTTCAGCCATTGTTGATCTGTGCTTCATGTCCATGTTAGACACCAGGTTTCTCAGTGATGCTTGCAGAGCCTGGAGCTGTGACTTGGGATGTCAGCAGCTCCCCTTTTGCTTTTATCAGCCCTCCTTCCACCCCACCCCCAAATATTTATCCTTATATTGACTTTAGAGTACAGGTGGGCATCTGGTCCTCATACACATCAGTAGCATGTCAGTCACATTCATTCTCTATCTTGCCTCTCTCTGGTAATAGTTTATTATAATAGATCATAGGATTAATCATGGTTTCAAGTGATGTCCGTCTGATTCATTATTACAAAGTTCATCATCAGAATTTTGCCTGATGATGTTTCTGGCTGTTAAAATTCATTCCCTAGATTTGTTATTTCATTGTATCACAAGTATTTTTTGAAATCAGTAACGAAATATTGTATTTCTTTTTTAGTGGGAGGTTTGGGGTCATTTTTTCACCACTGTTTAGTTTTGATTTCCCTGTTTTACTATGTATAAATTCTGGAGCAAATAGAGCTTACTTGTACTTTTTGGGGGCCATTTCGCCTACTAGAAAACTTCGAATTTGTATATAACTGTAATTTCCTGGCAGTATAAACACTATCTTCAGGGATATAGACGTTATCATTCTGTATTTAGAAAATTTATTTAATGAGTATGTACTACTTATAGACTAGGGGGAAAAAAAGTAATTTTAGAAACTGGGTAACAGGAGCGGAATACATCTAGTGCAAACTACTACCGGTAAATAATTAAATACGCCTCCACTATAAAATCTGAGGAGACCCTTTACTTATAATGATAGTTTGGGGACACATTGATATATTTTATATAAGTAACCTCATTACTAGCACTGTTGTGATGAAAGATTTATTCTTTCTTAAAGCAAATAAAAGGGATGGCCCTCAAGAGAACTACGGTATAATTCTGATGGCCCAAAATATGTCATAATGAAATACAACTATCCCTGTTTCAATTATGATAAAGGTTTTCAATAAACTTTTGACATTTTTGAAGGCCTGATTTCTCATTAACATCATTATAGAGCAATTGGAATTATTGATCCTCGGTGGGCGCTTGTCTCTCTCAGTATATAGTTTCAACCTCCAAACCCATATCGCTATTTTACAGATTATTTTTAGAGGGCACATTTTATTTCACTGGAACATTCACGATGCAGTCCTCTAACATCACTGCTAGGGGACCCTGTTTGCCAGGGCCCCATCGGAGGATAGTAGTGTGATCATACTGCTGTATGCTGCAGAAAGTATAGAGTGATTTCAAATACAAATGCTCAGATACCACAAGTAGGTGTCCTTGATGGCAGGTTTTCAAAAAAGAGGAAGTCTCTTTCAGGCAATTAGGTAGACACAGGAACGGGAGGGTAGGCCTAGCTCTGTAACCACAGAAATGACAACACTGGTGGCCCAACCCAAAAGGCCACCCCTAGGACCTCCCAGAAAACTTTATGTCCCAAATAACAATTCGCAGTACATCCTGGAGTACCAGGAAATAAATGACCATCACAGAGCAGCCAGTCTAGGCCACGAACTCTTGTGCAGTAAGGAGTACTCTGACCTTTACACCTCAGCCTCTTATCCCATCATTATAATGTCATGAATATGCCCAGACTTTATAAACCTAATTATAACAGAGAGAATTCTGGGAAAGTACATGTGCAATTGACAGCATGTTATATAACAGCCAAATGTCAATCAAAATGACCTCACACATCCATCGATCAGCAAGCACCACCCTTCTAACCTCCCATCATGGCCCAGGTATAAGACAGACCTCCCCTCCTCTACAAGGCTAAGCCCACTCTGGTGTAGCCTGTTTCTCTCTTAAAATGTACTAAAATAAACCTTTCTTTTCCTTATCTTCACTGATCTATAACCCTTTCCTGCATTGGCAGAAAGGACCGAGGCCTCTCAATGCCACCGAGACAGCCATGGATTTAGATCACCCCCAATGGTGACATCTCCATGTTAGATTATCTTCTGATAAATGCAGACTAATGAGTATCTGCTTCAGAGAGTTTTGTAGTTTACAATTTTAAGTACATGTTATATTTATTTCACAACAGAAGGGTTGAAGTTTACTTACAGCGAAATGTAAGAACTGTCACAACAGTACACATAGCCTGAAATCAAATGATCCTAAATATTCCCATGATAGAATATCGAACTATATCATCTTTAAAAATTACAAAGCTAGATGCCCCAGGATGGTGGCATACTTGAAATATTGCTTTTACATTGTTATGACTAAAAAGTTCAATATAGTTGTGCAAATATTTACTCATTAACTTCTATGTGCAAAACAATGGGAAAGCATGAATGAAACAGATTGGGACTTTATTAATAATAAACAAAAACACTTTGTGCTATGTTAGTAGTGACACATTCAAATGGCCACTAAGGATAAGCAAGTAAAAGAAAAGCACGTAGCTGTCTGAAGATAAGGGGTGGCATTGGTTAAAAAGGGCACGGTGGCAACGTGGGGAGGCATCGACACATTTTAATGGACTGGAGGGAGAGGGACAAGTGTTTCTCAACTCTGATGACATTTTGCATCCAACCCTAGTGTTACAAGATCCAAATGTTCAATATTAAATACTTACTTCTAGATAAATTATTGGCTCATTATTCTAGCCAAACAAAATACATTTTTTTAGAACCTCTGCACTAAACTCTGAGATGCGTATGTGACAGATACTTCATATTCTTCAACACGCCCACCCATTTCTCTAATGACGTTGATGGAAAAAGGAAACAAATGCCTACTATTAATTCTTCCTAAATTTAAACTGTATTTAAATGTAAACTTCTTGATTGGCAAATGAAAGTAAACAGTATTGCTGACCATTGCATCGACACCTCCCCCAATGGACGCAGTGGGTCTTTAGCACCCTTTTCTATCCTTCCTCAACCCATTCTGGGTTTTGTTAAGATTACATGGAATTCTCCTTTCAGATTTTTATTTGCATTCCATGAATATTTGCCTTTTATACTTCAAAACTTAATTTTCACAATAGCATCACATCTCAGAAAGAAATATCAAAACTCTATTAACATTGTTTTATTTCTCACCATTCTTTCCTGAATACCACAATTTTCCTTTATATGTCCCTGCCTTTTAAAAAAGTATAGTTCTTTCCTTTTCTTAAAAGGAGAAAATTATTAATACCTCAATTATTCAAACTCCAGTGAACTCCAACAATTCTGGGCTTTCATTAGAGCTCGTGGTTGAAAGGGCAATGCAAATCCACAGCTCAGACAGTGCCGTTGTGTTAACAATTACAACTTTTAGCTTCCGTTCTCTGTTTAGATCTGATGTACTTAGGTCTTTTTCTCACCATTTGCCTAATTTGTGCCAACAATGGAAGATATTGAGGAATAGGTCCAATCGCTAGACTTTTACTTACTTTTGAATTTGAGTTTTTGAATTTTCTCTCTGCAGAGTAGGCGATTCCCACATGAAAAATGAACCTGTGAAAGGCCTGGACGATTGAACATTCATTCCCTTCCCGGCTTTGCATTGAATACACACTGACTCTGTTTCAGTGTATGCACCCACTCATTTTCTACTTTAGAGCAGCTTTTATGCTAAGGAAATGTCTGAAGAACTTCTATCTCCTGGGAAGAAAAGTGTGTTATATGTCAAAGCTGCAATTGTTAAAAGACTGTAATATTTTCAAAGGGTGGGAATCAAGGTCAAATCAAAAGGCTAAGTCCCTTTACTTTCCTGCATATATTGTTTCCATTTCTCTTCTCTCTATTATAATCATGTCTATTTGCTAAAAGGTTATGCAAAATAAATTAGGCTTTTAGAGCACTGACAGCTCAGCCATAGAGAAATTCTTTCCTCAATTTTTTTTTTTTTGCACTTTAAACGTGAACACCTGCTACACTTTTAATGAGCTTTAAATTATACTTTACACCCATGTTACAAGAATGGATATTGCTCTTTAGTTATAATCAAAGAAAATATCAAGATGACTTGTTGCTAAGAGCAACAGCTTGTCAAAAAAAAAAATGATACTTTCTTCAGTAACAATATAGATAGATAGGTCCAGGTTGATAAATGGAAAATATGATTTATACTACGTTGAGAGTTATCAATCTTTTAAATTTCCCTGTCTTCTGTGATTTAGAAAGAATTCGTCATTGCGTTATGGCTGTGCCTAGATTATTTTCTTTTGTTCATATCTTTGTTCTTTCAGTCTCCTTGCTTGTTAAAAGCCAAAGGATTAAAATGAAAATTTTCCCTTATGCTTTTATTTTCTGTGACACTTTAAAATGGATAGACTTTAAATAAGATTCCAAGAACCTCTTGAGATACCAATTATAATGACATGTATTTATTTTTTGAATTCTATTTCCTGTATAATTTGATTCACTTTAAAATACTTAACTCTATTTAAATGACCTCCAGTCATTTTCAGATTTGCTTTTTAAAGGAGTTTAATATATGACAGAAAAGCAATAATTAAAAATGAACTGTAGCAATTTGGATATACTGTCCTCACATGAGAGATCGTAGACTTCATGGTCAACCAGGATTAATTTATTTTCCACAATGGTATCAATTTAATGCCACCTACAGAGAAATGTGATGGTTGAGTGAAAGAGAAGACTGCTGTTTAAATAAACAAGGTAGAATGCAGTGGACGCAGAAAAGGGGACTGGGAAGGTTTTTGTCCAGTGTCCCTCCCAGTCAGGCACAGAGAGAGAGAGGATAGTATGACATAAGAATTTATGAGGATTGCCACCAAAGGGGCCAAGGAGAAGTAGGTTCTTTCTGCTGAGATGACTACCTACCTATTACTGATCTCATAGCCTGGAGATGCATCCAGAACGTAGGCTCTTTCCTTGATAGTTACCTTTGGACTCATTATTTTGTAAGCTTTTATCTCTATACTGAGAAGGAGGGCTGGCTATTTAAAATATCTCTTTAACATGAGCTTGAAATATAATAAAGGAAAATGAAGAGAAAATGATAGAATGGAAGAGGGATGGGTGTGAAAATAAAGATGAAGAGGAAAAGATAAACAAGACAGGAGTACTTTAGCATATTTCCTCATGCCATTTTATTATCCTAATAAGATTTGAAAAGCAATGTACAGCTTAATTTAAAAGATGGTCAACATAATAAATTCCTTAACTTTGGTTTTCAAATTTTTCACTTTTGTAATTTTTTTTGTTTTTGAGCTAAAATAAATAAAAATGCAATAAACAACCTTTTTTCTTCATTTCTTTTTCCAAAGTAATATACCTTTGCCCATGAGTACACATTACTCTCTTTTTAAAAAAAAGAAAAAGAAAAACAGAACAAAATAACAAAAAAAAAAAAAAACCCACCCACACACATTAAATGTCTCATTAAAAGCAGCAGAAGAAAGAGACGCTTTTCTCTTATCACTAGTAACAAAAAACTTCAAAAAATGTTTGCTTCTAAAACTCCTCAATATGCAAGCTATCTCTATATACTAATTATTCAAGCCTTGAGAGACTGAAAACTGGAGATAGAATTCTCATGAGAAAAAACAAACCCTGTACGTTACGTGTGAGCATTCTTAAAACTCACTGCTTGCTTCAGAGTTGCTTCAGAAAGAATATCATGTCTGGTATTTTAAGTTAGTTAATAACAATGATAACTGTTTATAATGAAACAATTGCCATAATATTATGTTTACAGAGATATTCTGTTATTTAAATTGGCTGTAACAACATCATTATTCAAGAAGTCCCTTAAGCATCCTTGCTCGTTTTCTCTGAAACTAACAGAATGCAAAATACTGGAACTAGTATTTGATTTTCCATATAACTTTTAAAAAGTACAGAGATAAAATATATTAAATCCAGTGAACATGATCTGCTATATTCTATAAAATATTCTCCAATTCAGGGAAGTTTTTCATAAGGTTACCTTACTTTGCTTCTTTTTCTTAAATCTGTTTCCATGTTCACTCAGTAGTATTCAGTTTTCCCAAAACGCTAAAGATGAAGTCTAGTTCATCTTTCCTCGCCCTTGGACATCAGAGCTCCTGGCTCTTGGGCCTTTGGTTAGAATAAGTCACACACCAGCTCTCCTGGTTCTCCTGCTTCAAAGGGCAGATTGTGGCATTCTTAGTCTCCACAATTATGGGAGTCGTTTCCATAATAAATCTTCATTTTCATGTATTCACACACTTATATGTCCTATGGTTCTAGAGGATCCTGACTAATAACCCCTGCGTGTAAGTAGGTGCGTGCATCCTCTTACTTTCCCTTATATATTTTTCTTTAGAGCTGGATCTAGAGTCAAGCAAAGTTTGTATTTCTGTTGTCTTGTTGATAACTGGAATGGAAATGAGTGGAGGCAATTAAAGGATCAATAAGTCAACCTAAGAATTTTAATTTTTAAGTACTAACTTTAAAAAATAGCTAAAAAGCCAGAATCCATTAAAGAAAACTAACCAAATGTGTATAAAATGCACATATACTTTATATTACATATTTCTATTTTTATGTAAGGGAATGTGTTTTGCTAATCATTCTCATTTGCCTGCTCATTGAGCTGTTCATTCATTTTAAACTGTTCTGCATTTCTCTCTGCAAGAAATTCCGAGTGGGTAATTTTGATTAGTAGCTCTTTCTGCATGCACATCCTTTTGTTCTTATTTTCGACTGTTTCCTTTTTATCTGAATATGGCTCTTCATTTTATGCTTGTGATTTAGACTAATGTCTTTGATGTGAGCCATTAATATAGAAGTTTGATCATTTTACATTGACAAAGGTATGAAAATACATTTATTTGTTCCTTTAATAAGAAATGTCATACCATAAGGATTTAATAAATAATTGTACATGAGAAAACCAAGGTATGTCAGTGTCTTGGCCAAGTAAATGCAACAAGTTGTGTAATTTTTATCTTTGTGAAGAAATAGTTCTTCTTGGAGATAATGGTGTAAGAAACACTTAGAAGAGAAGGTTTCAAAGAAAGTGATGAGTAAATACTAAAGTCTCTTGCATGCGGTATGGCTCCATCTTTGCATCCTGGCAAACTCATCTCCACCTTGTCCTTGTAGGGAAGATGCCAGTGTAGGCCTGAGAAGCTCTGTCTCCCCCTTATTTGGGTACAGCTCTAGACTATTAAAATGCTTGGCTGTGGTTTAGAGTTGGCTCGCTGAAGACAGAGCCCCCTGCACTCATGTTGTCTCTCATCAGACGCCTTGCATTTGGTGTGTATGGAACCAGGGATGTGAGAGCTGATGCCACTGCCCATGGTTTTGTTGTCTGTGAAAGTCGTAAACGTGCCAGCCTCATTGGGGCTCATTGTGTCCGTTTCAGATGAATCCCTGTCAGCACTGCGAGCCAGCCTTGAAGCTGCCAACAGGCTGCTGCTTAGGGATTGATCGACTGCTCGATGGGCACAGATTATAATTAATAATAATCTATTCTGTTGCTTGATTTATACTAATCTTTAGTTATTTTTTTGTTTTTCTCTGTATATTCCTTTCTTCAAACACATAACCTTTTTTTGCTAGATAAATTCAAGTTTTTTTTATTAATATCTTTTCCACATATGAACATGTACAACAGCCATGGATATTTACTAAAATGGTGAGCACAGTATGACTACAGATGTTAAAAAAATCCATGCAATAAAAAGAGGAATTAAAATGTATTTTTTTTTTACAGAGGATGGTGATAGTGGGTATCCTCTACAATTATTTCTCCATCCTCTTCAAATATTTTAAATATATTTTTCCTTTTCATGTATACTAGAAAATAATCACCTATTATTTGTCTTCTCTTTACAATAAGTAAACCTGTTTTAGTCTGAAGCTTATCACTGAAGTTTTACACTTGACTTCATCTTTGTTCTCTGCATCTAAGAATTTAAGCTTTAAAGTTTTACATTATTATTTTTATTGTTTTTTTTATATTTCCTTCTCCTAGGTCTTTTTGTATATAGTATAATCATGGTCGGGGGTCATTTATCATTATAAAAAAAAGAATAAAACAATATTATTAAACTAGAAAATCACTGAGTTTACTTCTAATGACTACGTTTTTTTTTTTTTTCATTACCAAACTTCTCGAAGAGTGAAAAGTAGCTGACACTAATTTTTTCTATGTATTTACTTCCCACTCGCGTCTCAGCCCACTATAAGCTGGTATGTACTAAAATAGTGAATAAGGTCACAAATGACTAATCACAAATTTCTTAGCCTCTTTTATACATGGACTTGCATATTTATAGCAACCACAGTACAGAATTATTCCAGATTTTCCTCTGAAATGTATGTCTACAGTTTCTAAATATCCTTTTTAAAAAGCTTGTAAGCCTTTGACTTTCTCTAAACACAGGACTTTCTCAATTTCTTTACTTGAATCTATTTTCTTTTAATAATTTCCTTTCCTTAGAGATCTCTAGTTTCCTAGCTTTAGTAATTACATTTATGTGCTTGATTATCAAACGTGTATTTATAGCCCTTATGTTCTCCTGAGCTATATTTCTTGGTATTTATAGGAAATTTTTATTTAGTATCTTAGTAGCCCCTTAAAATTTATATACCCAAACACTGCTTAGCATCTTCAATGCCCATATGTCTCTCTTAGGAATTCCTTATCTCTACATTAAATATTTCTACTATTTTAAATCTTCTAGAACCATCATTCAAGCCATTTCTACTTTCAGTCACCAACTATCCCCCCACATGATCCATTTGATAAGTTCTCTTTACATATTTAGTGTCCTTTGAAAGAATCTCTTCTTCCTTCACTGTTACTATCCTAATTTAGGCCTTCCTTACAACTCTTAAAATAGACCCTTTACTGAGCAGCTTAGTACCAATATTCCTTCTTCCCATAAGTCTTAGATACTTCAGCAGCGCCAGTTATGCTTGTTTGTACTCTCACAACCATCACCTTCCTCTCTACCGGGAAAACCCCAGGGCTGCTTTGGTGTTTACTGTCCTTGTTCCCAGTAACAGTGACTCTCTGCAGTCCCTCCAAGTTCATCACATCTGTCCAAGTTGGCGGTGTTTGTTTTAATTCCCTTGACATGATCACTTTTGTCATGGCTGTGACTCATTTCTAGCAACTTGTACTTGATGGGAAATCTGTAGTCTTCTGGGAAAGGTCGTTCCTATTGATTAAAGGTTCAAGATTGAAAATGCCCCTGTTTTTAACAGGGCATCATCATTCTACCCCACAGGGTTAGGGCTGGTGCAGCTACCTTTCAGTCATGAAGGGAAACATCATCCTCCTGTGGCAGTGACCAGGCAGGTTGATGGAAGGCCTCTGGTCTTTCATGAAATGATGAGTGATTGAATTTGCTAACCCTCTAATCACCCTGTCTTGAGTAACTCTTACATGATATAACAAGCCACTTACATTTAATGCCTTTATACATTAGCTAGGTGAATTTATGTGGGGCTCTTATTTAAAGCCAAAAGCATATCTGTTGCCATTCAAATGACTTTATTACTCTAGTTGTTTTCTATCCCTTCCAGAATAAGTTCTAATACCCGCATCACTGTATAAACTGACCACAGTGTACCTTTCCAGGTTTAGCTTCTAAAGCTACTCTTCACGTCTTTACTGCTCCGCTGTTCTCAGGCATACTTTAGAATATTTCTCACATTTATCTGGTAACATTTTCCCTTCCACTTGTAATGCTTTCCCCACCTTCAAGCTTATTTTTCTGTTGAAATTATCATGATCTTCTAACATTAAGTTAAAAAAGCCACAATACTCATGAAGTCATCCCATTCCTCTAGTTGTAATTTAAAGTCTCTCCATCTGTTGAGTATTTATCAAGTGGTAATTGTATTCCATGCCCATCATAGTCTCTCTTGGAAAACAAAACTTTTTGCATTGTGCCCTTTTTTCTCTTTGTGGTTTCAGTTGTACTTAGCAATGTACCTTCTTATAGGAAGTTGTTAGTCAAAAGTGTGCTCCATAGTTGAAACAGGCAAAATTAAAAAAACAAAACAGAACTTTGAACTCCCTAGTCCAGGAAAGAGGGGAAAAAAAACACACTTACTGAAACTCATTCTTCCTTTAGGGCACAGGGATTGTGACTTGAATTTACCTTAGAGAAAGTTTATGCTGGGTATCAGAGCACATTTGCACAAACGTTCGCTGCAGCATTGTTTGTGATATGAAAAAATTAAAGCGACCTAATTTAGGTTGCCCTTTCTTTTTTCTTTTTTTTTTCTTTTTTAAATTAGTCTAGGAGAATAGGTTCTTAGAAATAATACCACAGAGGTGAAGTGCCTTGCTCACTGCATCTATCACAGTATTCTTCATAGTCACGTGGCCCCACTGGTGAGACTAACATTTACCACTCTTTTAAGGTGGTGTTTGCCAGGTTCTTTCTCCTTCCTAAACCAACCCTATATCTGGAAGCAAGTCAGTAAGTTTAGGACCCCATGGGAAAGTGGAGCAGGGGACTAGTGGCAGGAATGAAGCTTTGCATGTAAGGTAGTTTATCTAGATATATTATTTGCAATTCTTCTGCCCCGGAGATTTGCCCATTGATTTACATAATTATTTATTTATTTATAGTAGTATGTACTTCTGTATATTTCTTTTATTGTTGGATGATAAGACAAAGCTACTTTATTTATTATTTAGCTTGAATTGTTTTTGTTTTGGCCGTGGGGGCGAGGGAGTTGCTTTCATCAGGCTAATTTCTTTGGCAGTTATTTTTTAGTTTCATTTTTTCGTTTGCTCGATCTTTACCTGTACAGTACCTCATAGGCTAGACATCCGATCCAGTCAGACCACTGACTTTTACTATGGCATAAACCCTAAGGAACACTCTCAGTTCCATAGTCAACCTTTTGTAAACCTACTTTGCATCATTTGATTTCTCCAACAAATTAATCTGACATATGAGGCATTATTAAAACACACACACACACACACACACACACACACACACACAATGGTGAAAATTTGAACTCATAGAATATAAAAAACGAAACTATCAAGCCATCTGCTTGAGAACTCTCAACACCTTGAAGGACTTTTCTTTCCCTGACATTTACACTTCTCTCCTGCCTCTCATATGCTGCTCTAAATATGACAGCTGCCATGGTGATCAGATGCCTCACCTGCAAAATCTAAATTCCACATGCTTAATATACCATTTTATGTAAAATGATCTACAGTCATGGAAAGGCTACCTATATTTATACATGGATATATTTGTGTATTGGCAACTTATATGTCACCGCAGTGCAGAGGAAGCCTCGATATGTCAGTTGTATTTGTCAGAGAGACTTACTTATTGCTTTAATTTTTCAAAAAGGACATGATAGGTTTATATATTTTTGTCTAATTTTAACGAGTGATTTTCTTTTAAAAAGCAGTGGGTTTTCAAGAAAGAATTTGTTCAGTATCATCATGACTATTGATTGGAATTTAGCAAAGAACATACTAATAAAAACAAGGCTCTCCCATCCCCATGTCTTATCTCCTGTTTCAATGCTTTTGTGTATAGCCTTTGGCTATTATATATAAAGAAGAGAGATGTAAAGTGGTGTAATGGAATGGTATAAAGTTTAGAACTATAGCTCTACCACTCAATATTTTTCATCTCTATAAAATAAAGAGTAATAAGTTCATTATAGTAGTCACATAAATCTAAAAGAATTCTTAGTTTTTTATTTAATAGTCTGTGGAGCAGTAGTAAGCCACATTTGTCTTTTTTATATTAAAATATGTGCATTTTCTCTAGAAATTATACTTATGGACATTTTAAGAAGTATTTATTCAGATAGCAAGTCAAATGATAGATGATCATCCATTCAGCAAAATCCTCCCAGACGAGAATGCCCTTGCCCTGTGATTGCAACTGGTATTTGCCTTGAACACACCTCTCATGCTCTACTCCTGACCCCACCAATCCTTTCCCGAGGACTTAACACCTGTCCTCTGATGTCGTTGTTTAGGGAGAGAGCCAGGGCAGGTGGAAGATAAATACAGAATACAACAGAGTGTTTACAGCCATTCTCATTTCCTAATTCTTCTCCAATAAAATCAAACACATTTACAGGAGGGGAGACCGAAGCTTCTCTGGAACACAGAGGCTCAGCTTCATGCTGTAACTTTGCTGCTGCTTTTCCCGGTTAAGGCTCACCTGGAAATGCATTGTTATCTGACATTGGCTTTGGAAAATGATCAGGAGGCTATGGAGCTCCTGGTGAACTCATCTCTGTGATCTGCAATCCCTAATGTGACCCTTTTTTCTCTCCTAGTGTTTCACATTTGTAAATCGCATCTTTGGAATCAACATGAAGTTCATCAGAGTTAATGGAATGTAAATAGGTAAGTTATTTCTCAATGAATTTTGTCATCTCAGTGTCTTAGAAGGATCAGTATTGTTTCCACGGGTGTATAAAATTACCGAGGGCTATTTTAAACAGCATGAAAATGCAAAACCATCATAAATACACCGACTGTTGCCCACACACATTTGCTATATTATTTCCTGGACCTTATGAATATGTATACATTTTTTTGCATATCATATGTCTGTTCTACTTAAAATATTTTTTAGGTTATTGCAGAATTTTAGATATGGTGTAAAATATCAATGGCTGTTCCATTTACTGGTTGGCCATGATTTAGGTACTATAGCAAATACTTATCTACCCCAAAATTAAAGGAAATGTTCTTAGCTATTAGATTTATAATAACTAAATATATAGTTACACTTAAAAAAAATGAATCTTAAGTATAAAAAGGATAGTCTGCCTGAACTAAATTATAGAATATCAACATGTTTTCTTTCCTTTTTGATGTATAACATATTGTTTTAAATACTAAGCATTTTAGTGCAGCTTTACTCATTTATTTTGTGTATAGACAATGTGAAAAAGAAAAGGTAAACTCAGATATCATAGCTAATCTTCACATGTTCCAATAATTTAGTTAGTTATACTTCTACCTAGATTGTACACCACACGTAATAGCTCCTTTGCTGTTAATCACAAATTTTATGTGGAGAGGGGAGAAGGTTCTTTCAAAAGTATCAAAACTATAATAAATAGTTTGTAAATTACTATATATGAAAGTTTTATTTTTATTTCTCTGCTAATATTTGTAACTAAAGTAAGAAATTTTTATAATATCAATCTTTAACAATAGTTTGAATCTTTTCTTATAACACCTCAGATATTAACACTTCAAAATTAGTAATGAACATAGAAATCAGTTCTATACTGAATGTTAGATTGCTGTTCAAGCTAGATTATCACTGGTCAGTTCTACATCAAGCAAAGTATATACTACCAACTTTATTGAAACTCTAAAGTACGAAGTTTACACCCTTTTAAAAAGAAATATAATTGTTACCTTGTGCATCCAAGATGTTTAAAATTGTTCTCCATTTTGTTTTTCTTAGTATACCAATAAGAACACTAATACTTATCATAAATTTATAGATTTTGTATTTGATTTTGCAAACTTGGTATTATAAAACTGAAACTAAGAAAATAAGAGATTCATAACTATTTGTATCTGTGAATATCATACACTTTAAATTTATTTGTGTTGTGGTTACAAAAGAATGTTATAATTCCTCCTCTAAAAGACTTAATCATTTTGCTGGAAAACAAAGACTTAAAGTTATAAAATAATCTCTAATATGGTAAAGATTACTGTCAAGTGTATCAGTGGATAATCTAAGAAGGTAAGAGAGAAAATGTAGCATTGTGCTTTGGGTGTGAAGGTAAGACCTTCCAGGGTAGAAAAAGACTTCATTGTTGGGCAATAAACTGAGACGAGGTGGATTCAGGGAGCTGTAGCCACATTAAGTTTGGTCTGAAATAATAGATTGGACTAGGTACACATTTGAATATTAAATATATCAACACAATCAAGAAGACTAAAGATTATTACATATGAAAGTTAATTCAAGTCTGACTTTTCTAAGAAGCTCAATTTATTTTAGGAATGAAGTCTATGTGACGTCCAATGCTTAAAAGACTTTAAAGACCATCTTGATATAAACGTATAGAAAATCTTTCTCAGTTCTTAAGATTTTTAATTTTTTTCTGTTTTTATTGCTAGTATTATTTTATAACTATTCTAAAACTGTTTCTAAAATATACTCTGGAAAAATAGACTTCTTATACCTAATGTTTTAATTTGTTTATAAGTCAAAGAAAAATGTTTTGAATACTCATAGAGAAGATATCAGAAATGATAGTTTATTTGCATTTTCAACTTTTTATATCCCTGGAATTATGTACAGTAAAAGCTACCTTAAATAATTTTTTCTTAAACAACTATCTGATTTAACTGAGACTCTGTTGGCTCTGTTAAAGTGCCTACTCCTGCTTATAGAATGCTTATTGCTAGTGACAAACTGGCTAATTTCTAACCCCATGAAACAGTTGTTCATTTCTAAAACTCTTTATGCCAAAATGCTTATTATAAAAATGGAATAGTAATAATGTAAATGATACAAGAATAGAATACACCAACTCACTATTTTTAATGAAAAATATGGTATTTGTAAAATCTGATAAAAGTAAGTTATTAAAAAATTGTTCTCTAGGTTTTAAATATAAAAATTCAAAAAATGCTAATATCTAAATGAATTCTGCAAAAATATAATTTCTCTACTGTTTATGTTTGAATTCACTCACTTGACAGAAACCATAACTAGAAAACATATTTCTGTGATATATGCCAGAAGTAAAAAGAACTTCATTTATTAACATAAAAGACCTTAAATTATACTATAACAACTAGATAACTATTCATAAAAGATAAATTGGTCTGCCCACTTCAAGATAAATTCTAAATTAATTAGAGATTAAAATGTAAAAAATGGAACTATATATGAACTAGAAAAAATTTGGTATAAAGTTTTTAATAGGTAAAAGTGGTGGGGTGGGGGCGGCAAGGAGGCACAATGAGCTAGGTAAAAACCAAACAGGAAATTGGAAAGTAATATTTTCAATTTATATGACAAAAAATTTTGTATCTGCCAAGGGCCCTTAAATATCCAGGAATAAAAATAAACAACCTATAGCATAACGGGTAAAGAATAAAAACTTGGCATTCAGAGAAAAAAATAATGTCTCTAAACGTAGGAAAAGTTTCTCAGCCTCACTTCGAATAAAAGAAAGATGAACAAACACTTTATGGCATCAGATTGGCAAAATTCCAAGAACACGATAAAATATTTTGTTAATGATGCTGTGTAGAGATGGGTAGTCTCATAAATTACTGGTGAGCTTGTGGGAAAAAACTAAAAAATTATAGGTATGGAGAAATAGTTAGCAACATCAGCAGAATTGCAGAGTGAATTAACTTGTCAGTTCTACTTCTGTGAATCTATCACCAAGATGCAGTGGCACATATATGAAATGACATACTCATTGTGGTATTCTTTTTAATAGCAAATGGGTACTGTCCCTTTAATAGGGAACTAAATGATTAAATCCTGTATATAATGCAGTGATATATACTGTAGTCATAAAGAAGAATGAGTATGATCTTTATATAGTGATTTGTGATTTCTGTGTGGAAAATGTGCAGTATAGAATAGTGGATATACTCTTTTTTAATTATCTGTATGAGGAGGAAGTGTCAAAATGAAGGAGATGAGATTGGAGGCAAGCCTTTACCTAAATATCATGTTGTACAGTTTCTAATTTGCAACCTTCTAATAGCCTTATATAATCAAAAATAAATAAATAAAAATATAAATGAATGCTAAAGTAAAAAGCACATAAAAATCAAAGCTAGTAAAACAAACTACCTATCAAGGTTGATTTAAAATTTTCTGCACAGGTTAATTTAGAACATAATGTATTTTTCTATTCAAAGTCAGAGAAATATGTTTGAAGGAAAAATTAAACTGCAAAGAACTCTTGAAACTTGTTCAGCTTTCTTAATTTATTAGCAAAATCAATGTTACTACATTGAAACTAATTTATAATTAATTAAAACAAAGAAGTAATAAAAATGACTTTTATTTTGGAACCAGAATTTTCAGTATGAGAGAAAATAAGCAGGTTTAAAAATAGATAAAAATCCTGCTGTAGTGTTTGAATTAGAGATCTGTTATGAACATACACATTTGTTCATAATGCACAGTTTTAAAACCCACTTTTACTAGCTCTTGTCTCTTACAAAGGCAGTGGTAACTGGTGTCCAGATTGTGATTCTTCTAAATTCCTGTCACCAATAAAAAAGCAGCAATAGATGCAGGAAGAAACATGAAAGATTAGCTGAAACATCTCACTGTGCCCAAAAAAAAAAAAAAAAAAAAAAAAGGAAAACAAGAATGCTATCATAAGGAAAAAGTTTACATCAAAAGAAAACAGATAATAAACAAGATAATCAGGCATTATAAAATATTTTCTTGAAAAATGTTTAATAAGCAGTCGTTTTACATAACTTTATTTAATTCAACTTAACAAAAAAGAAACTCGATGCACTAGCCATCTGGCCTTCAAGCCAGGCCTAACCACCACCGTCACCTTCATCGCCACTACTGACCCTAGCCCATTGGATCCAGGCTATATTCTGGACAATGATGGTGGGGTACGTTACCCAAACAAAAGTCACTTCCAAAAAAATTTGCCTGGGGAACAGAGTTGGGGGAAGATGCAATGATGTCTTCATTTCTTACTGTAGCATTTTATTTATTTCTTCTACGTGGGTCTTCTTCCTACACATCTAGTGCAGGTTTTCCTTCATCGATGCATTTGATTAATTTGCTTGTTTATTGCTTTTGGTTACTTGTCTGTGAAAACTGAAAAACAATTATAGCACAACAGATAATTTAATATCAAGGAAATAACTGTCAGTGCAATAACCAACTTGTCCAGCACCATGTGCACTGGCTTAAAGTCTATAACTTTAACTCTCGAGGAAATGCTATGAGGTAGATTCTGTTATGACTCCCATTTTACACATGAGATCAATTAGTTAGAGAGGTTAGGAGACTTGACCAGGTTAGAGGCAGTAGCTGAGCCAGGTGAGAAACCCAGACAGAGGGGTCCCTGCTCAGGACCAGCCCTGACAGCATATTTCTATAGTTAGTTGACTCCCCTTGGCTCTGTTATGGAAAATATTAATGATTTCCATAGATGCTTCTTTTTAACTTAGTGAATATTGAAAAAATCTCATATTTATCTTGTATAGATAAAAAAAAAGTTTGAATATAAGGAAAAATAATGTACACTTTTTCCTCTTTCTTTGTCTTGATTTGTCACTCAAAATCTGCTGTTCTTTATTAAGGGACCTTCGCTGGTGCTTATACCTCCTTTTTAGTCAATTTAAGAATTCATGTGCTTAAAATGTTGGTGCTCTCCATATAAAGAGACATTTTTTCAGGTGATACTAATGAATGGCTTATTTTTTCCCCAGTTCTCTATTTTAAAACAAATTATTCTTTTAATAGATGGTAGGTAATGCCACCTTTTATGCTGCAGTGAAACAATATGTAACATTCACAAAGTGTACGTGGCAAAAGCTTTCTCTTGTTATTATTTGAAAGGTTTCTAGCTTATTCTTTTTATTAAATCTTCATAAAATGCTGAAAATTAAAAAAATGTGAAATTTTCAAATGAAGTCGTACTAAGATGACTTCAAGTTCTTTGCATTGGAGACTAGTGTATTAACACATTGAAGTGAATGAAAGAGTTTTAAGCAAAATCATTAAACAAATAATTATAACAATCTTAATGATTAGGTGAAGTTAAAGAGCACTGTAAACACTGTTAAACAAATTTTTCCGTTGTGATCTGATGTGTTATTTTTGAACAAATTATCAGTGGTAAGGAAAGCTTTTGGAAAAATGGTCTTCTCTTTTTTCAGTCCCAGTGGGAAAATGCACTTTTAAGTAATTTTTCCTTAAAATGGCATATTTGTGATAATTTATTTATATTAAAATATATGGAATACTTAATTTTAAAATGTGTTAAAGGTGACATATTTCCTTACAAAGATACTTCACATGCAACTTTATGTATATATTTTGATTATATAGTAGGAGGAGGGTGGTGCATTATTTCTCTCTATATTTCTGAATCTATGTAATAATATTTTTGGATTTATATTATAATTGTATTTGGACAAATTTTTATGCTAATAATACAATTTTCATATTTATAAATTATTAACTGGGAATAATATATTAAAATGGTCAACTTTTTGTATTCATGTGCACACAGATAAAATGGGGCCACTTGAACACTTGGATTTAATCATCATTATTATTACAATCATCTATTGAACACTTAATTTCCGTATGCCGTGCATTCTTACCCCACAAGGAAAGTGTTACTTTTTGTAATTTGTGGCATTTTTAATTTGTCTCATTAACATTTGCCTCTTTTGAATTATAAACAAGTTTTAATAATAACCTTATGATTACTGAATGACTTTTCCTAACTTTAAATGGTAATGAAAAAGAACACAGCTGTCAAGTATACTGGAATAGGACCTCTAGCTAATTAAATTCAATTAGCTACCATTTTTGAGCAAATTTACAAAGAATTTCCATATACTTTGCCTCTTGTGATAGCTGCAGAAACTCCGTGAGGTTGCTGTTAGTCTTCTTAACTCCGTTTTACAGATGGGAAAAGTGAATTTTAGAGATTACATGAGTCATTCAAGGTCATATAGTTAATAACTTGGATTCAGACTGTTAAGATTCCAGGTCTTGCTTCTTTCTTGTCATCCTACTGTAGCTATCCATTAAAAGTAAATACTGTATTATTGGAAAATATAAGCTTGATTATATGTAGATAGTAAGTACTCTAAGCTTAATACCTCTCCTTCAATTTTAGATATAGTACTTGTTAAAAAGAAATTTAAATATACAAAATGTGTTTTTAATTTTAAAACAGAACAGCCAATCAGTTTTCTTGTACCATGCATCTCATTTAAACTGTTTCTTCCATTGCGATTCTGAATCACTGTGACTCTATACACACACACACACACACACACACACACATCTAAATAAATTATTATATTTAATTTACATATGCACATTTATATTGCATCATATTACATTATATCTATCTATCTATTTATTTATTTATTTTTGAACCCTTTAAATTAGATTTTAAGTTGAACAAAATGCTTTAGGGTGCAAGTGATATTTAAGATCCACTGCTTCCCATTTATTTTTTTAATCAGTTCTGCCACATGCCATAAGACCTTGTCATTCCTGTGAATGAATAAAGCAAAAGAGTTACCGAGAGCTATTAATTAACTAGTGGAGCTAAACTGGGAACAACTGTCATATGAGTACTGGGAAACACTTTAAGTAGTAGTATCTCTTGCACATCCAAATCCCACATGAGCAGCACGAAAAGTACACTGCTGGAGTCACAATTCACAGCTGCCATGCCCTATGCCCAGGAGAAGCTCAGCACAGATTGAAATGACTGCGAACTGTGATAACCACATGCAAACATCCTCAGGTAGATCACCATTTCTGTTATTTATACTGGTAACAAGATTTGGAAGCAAGTTTACACAGACAAGTTGTGTTTTATATGGCAACTCATAAAATAAATCAGAGTGCTTTAAATCCCTGGGTAAATTTGAAACCCAATGTGAAAAAAAAATACAGTCGAAACAGGGTTTTTTGATATTCAAGATGATTTTCTGATAATATATTATTTGCTTTATAGAGCTATAGGGAACATTCTTGATCAAAGTGGCAATGGTAGGCAATAACAATGGGCTGTCCTCTGTGGAATGCTGCACCTAACTTGTGAATTATTTCTCTTCATATGAGTTTTGGAGGATAGATCCTTGAATCACATATTGCCATCTACCAATAAAATTCAAAACAAATCTTAGCAAGAGGGTCACTTATACATTTCATGAAAATTATTAGAATAAAAAGAAAGGTATAGTATTTAATTCATGATAGTCAACACTGATTTTTTTATTTATTCAATTCAATTATTTCTATTATTGATATAAAATTATAGTTAGTGAAAGACAAATAGTGTAGAAAACTTGCAAAATTTTTATCCCATACATTCCCTTCTGAATAACAGTTCTACTATCCCTCTTTAGAAGCAGTGATTTTTAGATGTCTATATTTTAGGTTTTCTTGTTTTTGTGCACAATGCTAACTATTCTTTATATTAATTAGCATTTTTTGAAATGTGAATATTAACTTTTTTTGTTCTGAGATTAAAAGTATGTAGAATTTATGTCACGTTTTTCTCTCTAATTTCAGATAAATATACGATAATTTCAGTCACATAATCAAATCATATTCTAGAAAATAAATTTCTCTTTCATTGGTTCATATTTCTATTTACTGTTATGAAAAATTTCAAACATACAAAAATATAACTGGTTCTAGACATTTCTTTGTATTTTCTTATTGAAACATATCCTAATATACTGGAATATAATTATAAAAGCATGGGAGAATAAATATGATTGTATACTGGGTCATGAGCAAGTTATTAAGTGACCATGGCAAGAGGTGGGGGTGTATGATATGGATGAGAATGAGGAGAGACAAAAGAGAGCCAACCAAATAAAACAGAGAAAATGAATCCACTTCAAAATAACCATCATTAACATGCTTCTTATATTAAAATTAGCATTATTTTAATTGTTTATCTCAATTGTTTTAACACTAGCCAATTTGAAAACGACAATGGCTGTGGAATTAATTTTTTTTCAGAAGACATAAAAACAGTAATTAAAGGCTCAATTTATGAAGCCTAACTATCTACATTAAAATATCTGATCCAGCACTTACTAAGATATATAACTAAGATATGTAACTTTGGACAAATGGCATAAACTTTTTGTTTATTAGTTTTTTTAACTATAAAATAAGAGACTTAATATTAAAATTCAAATGATTCACTATGTGAAACGATCATAGAACAGAACCTGGTGAATAGTAAGTTCAATAAATGAGGGTTGCTATTGTCATCATCACTGTTGTTTTACATACACGTTGCCATGACTCTTGTGCCATTCAGAGGGGAATGTTTATAGTATGATAGTCATTTCGTTTTGTTCTACTTCAGTTTGCTTCAACATAGTGTCTGTAGTACACAGCGTTTAAATTGTCTCTTTTGTTTTGGACTTTATAATTTTCTTTTATGTATTTGAAAAAAAGAAGACTGCTTTATTTCTGTGTCATGACAAATGTTATATTTTTTATTCAGTTTATATATGATGAAGATAATAACAATCACAAAGTAATTAATCAAGCTCACACAACCACATTATAGCACCTATATCATATGTGTCCAGATATACCAATTTTTCTGCTGTTACCACAAAAGAACTGTTTAATCTTGACTTTGGTTAAGCATCTAATTATACAATCAATTGACATGTACTCATACTCTGATAAAGATATCACTCAAACCATTATTCCTTTGTGTTTTGCATCATCTATTTTTCCTTTTCTGTTGTGTTATTTCCAGGAGCTTGTGAATATGCCATTATTTTCTCCATTAAGTAGAAAGCAAAACAAAAGAAAAACTTTTCTTGACCCTAATTAATTCTCTAGTTATTTCCACCTTTCTTTATCTTTATAACATAATTTGCAAAAGAATCATCTGTATTCGCTAATTCTAATTCTTGTCTTACCATTTCATGAAAACTAATTTCTAGCAAGCTTTTGTATAACTACTGCAGTAGACAGCTCTAGCCAGAGATGCCTCCTGTCTCAGCTTGCGTGCATCTCCATGCGATGTGACTTTAATGTTCCTAGCCTCATTTCCTTTCCCAAACCTTGCATCTGGTGTGCTTCCCATAGTAAGAACCTAGAGTGTTTCCTCTTGGCTGTGCAGTGTGGGGCTATGCAGTGTGGGAAGGTTGGAAAGATGATTAAACTCTTGGTGGAGACTGAACCAACCGTGAAGAAGCCCATGTGTACAGAATACAAAAGTGAACAGCACACCTATAAATACACGAATTCTGAAGCTTTTGCTGGTCTTGCTGCTTCTTTCAGTTTTATTTTATTCTAGGCTGTGGCCTACAGCTGGACTTTTGCTGCATCTGTCCCTGCGTTGTCAGCTTCCTTAAATGCAGATGTCAGTATCTTGCTTCTGGGAAGGTCCACATCTCTAGCCAGTTGTGTTTTGTTTTTGTATTATTTATTTATTTATGTAGTAAAATGGGAATACAAACAAACAAAACACAACTGGCTTTCTTTCTTTATCTGTTTGTTTTAGATAGACTAAGACAGACTAGGTCAGATAATTCTGCCTACATTCAGATCTATTCGCCTCCTTCTCCAGAAAAAAACTGAACCTCAGAACATGACATACAACTCATGTTTCTCAGCATTTTCTTCAGAGAAGGTTAGTGATGGTACCTGGAGTTGTATAGTAAAATGAAAAGAGGGTTTAGGTGAGGGGCAGTCGAGTCCCTGGAGAAAGGACTGAAGAAAAGCCAATGACACTGTGGAGTGATATCTGAAATAACTATGCCCCATTAAAACTACCAGTAGTTTTATACCTTATAATAAAGTGCAGCATTAATATATTAGAATCTTTAAAACTGATGACTGGCCTGGAAAGATGGCCAGAGATTTATGAGTGAATGTGGGTGGAGAGGACAAGCAGAATCCTAGGTACTCAAGGGAGAGCTCCATGGAGACAGGTGACGTCTTATTTATCTCTGTGTTCCCATCAGCCAGTTGAAGTGCTTGCATCTAAGAGTGACTCAGCACATATTTATAGAGTATGGACAAATGCATGTAAAAAGTTGTCAATCTTTATGTAAAAATAGGTAGGTAAGCCCACATTTTCAGATGTAGTTGGGAATTCTCAGTAATGTAGTTTGGCTTAGTCTAGTTGATAATGAAAGTACCAAGCTTGAAAGGGAGTAGCACATTTGCTACTGTATTAATATCTTCTCATTGCAGAATTTAATAAATAGAAGATAAACATTATACAAGAGACTTAAGGAGATAATTTTTTCAAGATATGAAGGTGTCAACTTTGTAATAGAAAGTGTGTATGTTCAGAGAATTGATAGGCTTTTCAGCGCATCTCAGATCACACCAGGGCACTTAGGCAATTTTCTCTTGAGAGAATAAATAAGGGCAAATTTTTCTTGTATAAATAATATGCGGATTATTTTATTTGAGGAACGCTTTGTTTTAATTATTTAGTATTTTTAAATACATTCATGGAAGGAAAATGGGAAATTTATGTGCTGAGATCCTTGCTCGTGAATATTTCAAACTATTGTGAGGATATGTGAACAGGCAATTTGATTTAACATGTCTAACCAACATGTACTATAGTTCCTCATCCTGGTTAGGGACACATTATTTAGTAAACTCAGATGTTGCCTTCAGAAATAACCACTGTGTATCGATCAAAAGAAAGCTTCCTTTTCATTGTAGGATGCTGACACAGTGAGGAAGAAAGGAATTTTGGAACTGGTGGCACAGCTGCACAAGGCACTAATAGCAGCGGCAAGAGACTGGGGTGGCAGGTGCAACCTGCTAGAGATTGGGAAAGGCATGCTGTGCTATCTAAAGAAAAAAGTTCAAGTCATATCCTTACCCATTGTGGAGACAAACTCGATTTCTTGCAATTAATAGGCAAATCTTAGAAATTGGATATAGTTCAGAAAAGGATGGAGAGACAGTGAGTTCAAAAATCAAAGCAAGGAACAGGAAGTTATAAGGAAGCTGAGTTGAGTTTCTGTAAGCTTTGGGTAAAGAATTAGGCATTTGTCGCTTGCCATGTAAAATCTGTAAGAAAGTTCCAGCTGTCTAAAGATTATTAAATGGATATTAATAATGATATATTTGTTTTTTTATGTATCTAACATCTAACTATAAACCTAGATTGAAGATAGAGTTAAAAAAAAAAGTGTGTTTAATGTCTGAAATATTCTAAATAGAATATCATGGCTCTTGGTAAGGAAAAGGAAAGAAAGAAGGAAGGAAGATGGGAGGGAGGGAAGGAGAGAGACAGAGGGAGGAGGGAAGGAAAAAAGAAGAAAAAGAACAATAATTTATTTATTTTGTGGCCTAGGCCACCATATTCTTCTCAACCAATGGCAAGTAATAATAATATTGTTTTGACTCCTAAATTTTCAGCTTTTAGTCTCAAGTCCAGAAATTATTTTTATGTAAATATGTGTTTGTGTATGAGCATGAAAGAGAAAATGACTACTGTTTTTGAATCAGAATCAACTGGTGAGAATGAAAATAGTTGAAAGAAACTTTAACTTAATATTTTATTTAAGTATTTTAAATTAATACTATTTTATCAGATTAATGTATAGATATTTATTTTGGGATATTTCACTCAGTTTTATTTGCATTGCGAAAGCTTTTTAAATTAATTAGAACCTCTCATTTTTATGCACCAGACTAGTTTAAGAAGCATATTATTACCTATTCTTGTCTGTTAAATATATATAAAACATCTTGACTATAGATTCATCAGAAATTAACACTGAATGTATGTTATTGGAAAACTTTTAATATACTATATTTTTTTATATAAATATTTATTGATCTTTCCTTTTTTTCCCCCTACAAGTTACTTTCTCTCTGTTCCCCTGCCTTTCTGCAGAATTTCATCGTAGCCTCTATAGAGCCTATGTGCTCTGTTGCTCTAGTCATATACCTTGGCATTCTTGAGAATAAACAAATTTGTTTTAATTCCTTTGAAGACTGTTTTGGAGGCACATTAAACCGAGAGTGTATTAGTACATGTTTAGAATCTATCTTTAAATAGTATAACTTGAAGAGAAGCCTGAGTCACCTGATTTACATCCCTTTATAGGAGAAATTTAAAAAATATCTTTATGTGTAAACAACATCAATTATATTTCATTATATAAACATAGAAGTGACTGATGCGAGCCAGAACTAGCCCCTAAATTTATCTTAGGTGGTTTTGTTTGTTGGTCAGTTGCTCTTTTAACATTTAAAGTGATAGTGTAGTTGTGTCCTCTTTGGATAACTTTATTATGAAATACCTAACTTCTGAGCTCAAGAAAAAAAATTGAAAAAACCTACATTATTCCTAAAAACAGAGAGTCCTCTGTTAGAGCAAGCAGTTGAGGACAAAGTCTTTCAAGCAGCCTTTACTAAGCAACCCAAATTGCAACGTGCTTGGCAGCCAAGGGGAAATCAGGCATCAATCAGATTTGGTAAGAGTGTGGCCGGTGCCTGCTTTAGTGTCAACAGTTTGCCTCGTGGCCTTCTCCTTCTCCATGAAGGTACCCAAGAAACTGGAACACTTTCTTAAAACAGACCTAGGTGGGTAACACTAGGTAGTTAGACTGGGAGAAGGCCTAAGGAGTCCTCACAGCCTAGCTTTAGACAATACTGCACCCCCTTTTTTCCCCCCAAGGACTGAGAAACCATGAAAGGAGAAAACCAGATGTGCAGCTAACACAAAGGGTTCTAGTTGACTATTAATGTCATTTCATTTAGAACCGTTCAAACTTGTTTAGATTTGTATCTGATATCCTCCTCTGTCACTACTGCATGATGTAAACTGCATTTTACACAATGAGCACTAAAGAACATTTTGTTTGAAATGATCATGTTGAGTCAGTTTCCCGGGAATGTATCTGTGGTGATAATGATGGCTTAGAATTCATCTGTTCTACCTACCATTCCCTGAGAATAATAGAATACTGATAGTAAAGGTAATCTTCTTCAAAATGTGTCACCCGGTGTTGTCAAAGCAAACACTATTGACAGAATGCTTAGAACTTATCCTAATCGCTGTTTACCTTAAACTGTCAAACAAGATTAGCTCCATTTCAACATCCTTTTCTAGTATGTTGAATTGTTTAAGATTCACATTTAAATATTTTGTTTACTTTCTAAACCAATCTTTTAGCTCTTTCATTTCCAGTGCCTACATTAGAAATTTGAATTTGTTCTTGAGGTTCTCTCTCTCACGCAGTTCCCAATCACTATTCTTAATTTGTCTATACCACTCCACCTTTGTAATACTAGTGGAAATAAATCTAGAAGAAATTCTCAAGTCTAATTTGCATTAATGTCAAAGTCTTCTAATTTCTTTTTATGCTTTTAGTTGTATATTCCTCAAATTTAGCTGTCACACCTACTCGAGCAATGACTTTTTTAAAAAAATTATTTAGTACCATTTGACTAGTCATTTTGTAATTCAAAACAGTAGTATTGATCTTTTTTATTTTATAGTTTCTGGATATAGAATTCATTGATCAGGAGGAGGAAGAGATGGGTAATTCAACAAAGAAATTATATTTGATTAAGGCAGTTTACAGTGTGAAATTTCATTGCTTCAAATGAGTGTATATATTTCTCTTTTTGATTTGGCCTTTGAAATCTCTCCACTGTTTTTATCTCTACTGCTCCCAACCCACATGTAACTACCACCCCCTGCCAGGAAGCACCAGAAGCACCCACTGGTTTTATTTCATTTCTCTGAGCACATCCCATTCTTTTTATTCACCGCACTGTGTTCTCACCATTCCCTTGGCCTGTAATTCTATCTCTGTCCTCCCTTACTTGACTCATCAATCCTTCAGGACTTTTAAGATTCAGATAGATATTCTCTCATCCAGAAAGCATTTTTTAACTATTGGAAAGTATTTCTCATTCAGAACGAGATTAAAAATAATAATAAAAAAAAGCTTCTTCAGTGTTTAAATGATTGTTAGTGTGTTTTCTATCATTGCCTTTGCCAAGCATTGTTGTGCTTAGGGTCCTCGTGTCTGATTCCCTGTAACTGTGAGCTTTTTGAGGATAAAGACCATTATTATTCATCTTCTTTTTTCTGTTACTGGCTTTGGTTTTGGCACATGGTAGGGATACGTTTCCCTAATTAATATCTAAAAAGAAAAATAAAATTTGGCAATACATATTTCTTCTTTTTTGAAATCACTTTTAGTTGATTAATTTGGCAATGTTTTCTAATAAAAGAATAAGGCTGAATAGTTAGTTGGTAATATATATCTGATATATATATATATATATATATATATATATATATCAATCATACGGTATCTATATAACCAAAATGTCTTAATTTCTGCATTATTACATTATTCCTAATACCTAGAAGATATTATTCCTAATACTAGGAAGATATTTCATACATTTTGAAGGCTGTGGGTGATATATTTTCTTTTCAAAAAATGTTGGTTGATTCATCATCATTATTTATTAAATAACTAAAATATGACATAGGATATTTTAAGGGGTAAGGCTGAGGAGGACAAATTCCCAAGATAATTGACCTTGCAGTTGAAATTCCCTGACTTGAATGGGTCCCACTTGCCTCCCCCCATTGCTAATAACTCAGCTGTCCCCTGTCTGACCTGGTAATTCTCTTTGGCCAGCTTTCACATCTATTTCTGCTCATACTTTTTATTAGCTCTCAGAAATTAATAAGTCTTGCATCTCACCATAAAGGGTTCTACTCTTGGGAAATTGAGGGATTTTTTTGCATCTATCACTCTTTGATACTTCTATAAATAATCATAATTTTTATATTATAAATTTTCTTCTGGTGTTCCATGGAAATAAAGTTTATATAAATCTTTTTATATCATAACAGTATTAATTTCAAGTACTGGTAAAGTACTTCCTGAAATCATCCTCTCCTGTGGGCTCTACTCCAATCTAATTTTTATTTTTCTGATTATATTATTTTTCTGTTTTTGTGAATTTCTTTTAGCATTAGGTATTACAGTCTTCAATAACTTGTATACTGTGTATTTCCAAAGTTCTCAGAAGTTTAGATTGTCAAAATTATCTTCCCTTAAAACATGCTGTATCTATTTTTTCTGTTTAAGCACTAGTTGAAGCTTGTTAGGACTTTACTAAATCTCCATTCAAATTTGGCATTTTTAAAAATTTTGTGTTTTGTTTTGTTCTCTCTGTTGTGTTTTTGGTTCCCCAGGCTATAGAGTATATCAGTAACTTTCTTTTACTCTTGGTATTAGATTGGTTTAAGAATGTCTGTTTTATAATGCAGAGGTGTTGTGCTTACTAACACATGTCATATCAAAGAAACTCAAGCATAACGTATTTGATTAGAACAATGAGCCTTACAAACGTAGATTTATGTCTTCAGAGTTGCAACAAAGACAGCATAACATCCTGGCTTTGAAACCAGATCAGGTTTAAAATGCATTTGATAAATTCTTTTGTTCACAAGTGATAAATGATGCTACACCGGCAAACTTAATGTCATCAAATTTTTATTTTTCTTTGGTTAAAAGAAAACAAAAACAAAAAACTGCTCTATATTTGTTAAAATTTGTGAGTTTCAGAGCTATAAATATTTGCTCAAACTCATGGGCTTCAGAAGGGGGTCCTCTATCACTTATTATATTCAATATTGTATGCTAGGGTTTCAAATCAGCACCAAAAGAGGAATTAAGAGTTACAAAGCATGGAAATAAAGAAAGAACATTGTTATTTGTAGAGGACATTGTCGACATAAAAACTTCCAAACCTGTAGAGAATTTTTATACAAGTTTATTTGAGCCCAAGTGATGACATGCTGGGAGGCAAGATCTCTTCGGAGAATGAGAGAGTGACAGTTTTGTACTTTCTTTTATGCACTTGGAATACAGGAGGGGACATAAGGAAGAGAAGAGGAAAGTGGAAGTAATTGAGGCACAGGACAGTTAACAAGATTGGACAACCTCCAGTGTGGTTGCACCTTCTAGCAGTCTGGAAAAAAGAGCTAATTGCCTTTGGCATTTCAAAGGTGTGTTAACCTAAATGCACAGAAACAATGGACAGAGTTGGCTTAAAAGCCTTTTACTCGAAAAGTTACAGCTAACTGTGGGAGATGAACACACAATGTAAAAAAAAAAAAAAAAAAAAAAAAAAAAAAAAATATATATATATATATATATATATATATATATATATATATATGCGCCTTACTGTTAAGTTTACAGCTGAAGCTTATTGGAGTTCGTTAATAAATGTCACCATAAAAAAATAAATAAAAAAAAATGAAGAAGTTACAGTCCTGGGATGTGAGCGCCCACCATGACCTGCCCAGTTAGGAATTTATGGTCGGATCCCCCCATGAGGATCACTGAACTTGTACATATCCTGTTTTTCATTCACAGTGCTCATACATGTATAGAACATTTAAAATCTATGGACAATGTGAACTAACAAATTTAGCAATTTTGTTGGACCTAAAACCAAAATACATATAATTAGAAATTTTCTTTATATTAGTTATAAAAATTAGACATGCAACATGAATATTTCATTTTTAGGAATAATAAAAAATATAATTTATCTAAGGGTATATTTCAGATAAAATGGTAGCAGACCTATAGAGAAAATCATAACTTTTCACTAAAAAAAAATAAATCTAAATATGTGAAGATCAATATCTACATCAATATAATATAGATGTAGATATAGATATGTCTGTAGATAGCTAGATATAGATATTTATCTATATCTATCTATACATATATACATACATACAAGGAGAGGAAAATGAAATATCATAAAATGCCATTTCATTTTATATTAATCTATAAATACAATGCAATTCCAGTTTTGCGAAATGCATTTTTATATTGATTGTCAAGTTTTATAGAATTGGCAAATAGATCAATAATACCTAGGACCATTTTGAAAACAAATTAAGGAAAACTAACCTGCTCTATGTGATATTAGAGTTTACAGAGCTATAGAGCATGTAGCTGTGATACTTGTGCAAATTGTTCACCATGTTGATATTTACAGTAGTCCTGTGGCCCTGGTAAGCAACCATAGTTAAATAAATTTCCTCACTTCTTTATGTTTTATGAAATAGCCTTTTTCAAAAAAACCAGTTTTTCCCATATGACCTATCAGCATCCCAATACCTTACTTGTTTACCTGTGACAGGTCAAACGCAGAACCTCTAAATTTCCTTTCTTGGCTCATAAATTAACTGAACCACTTTGTCTTCATTAATCAGTTAGAACAAAACGTTTGGTAACCTAACTTGAGTTAAGTTATTCTGCTTGCCTCAGGCAGTGAACTTTGATCCACCCTCAGCCCAAACCAGAAACAACCTCTCATTAACAGACCCTTCTGAGGCTAGGCTAGCTCAGGGTGAAGCATTCTCTGGTTTGCTATCTGAACACACCACTTCCACTCATTCCATATCCCCACACCTGTTTCTTCTTAATCTTGTGTATTCCATCCTGAAAAAGAAAATCCTTTTTCTGCCTGATTTTTGAAATGCTTACAGAACCCCAAAACTGATATTCTTTCTATTAGCATAGTCCTTCTCACTCTATTGCAATAGTTTCTTCCCTGCTCTTGGATTAATCCTTTCAAATAAAGTTTCTCCTTTCCTATGTCTGGAACTGTTTATTATTTGACATTGACCAGTGGTACAGAATGGCCAACCCAGAGACAGACCCAAGAATTTACAGATGTTTTTATTATAAGAAAGAAGGAATTACAAATCCCTGGAGAAAATGTTATTAGCTAGTTAATACATTATGAGGGGGAAACTGGTTAGCCACGTGGAAAAATTTAGTAAAATAGAAGCCTAGCTCATTATATTAAAAAGAATTTTATATGTGTTAGAAGGCCTAAACCTGAAATGGAAAATTGTTAAGTTATAAAAAGAAAATAATAGATATATTTATGACATAGTTAAGTAAAAATTTTTTTAGACTAGTTTCAAAAGGGTACGACTCATATGAGTAATGGGGTACATTTGATGTCATTAGAATGTATGCCTTCTGGAAGGAAGGAGGAAGACATATTAAGCAAATTTTAAAAGTAAAGATCAATAATGCATAGAATGAGAAGAGATTGCATATTCAGAATATATAAAGAAATCCTACTTTTCTATTCCTCCTCTTCAAAATTTTCTAAATGATTCAGTCCAAATTCTACTCCAATGTTACAGAATTTCTAACATGATGAGATAATTTAATTATAATAACTAATAAATGACTCTACAGTAGCCTACAGTAGTATATACATTTATTTCTCACTCTCAGGTCTATGGGGATGTTGTGTCTATACTGGGCTCTTCCAGGATGGGCCGAGCTTTCTTCTAGGTGGTCGGTTGGGTTCAGTTGTCTCCTATTGGCTATTCAGAAAAATTCATCATGTTGAATGGAAAGTCTGAAGTGCAAGAAGCAAAGCAAAACAATGTAAAATACTTAAGACCTCTGCTCGATAAATTGCACTGCTCAAAGTGAGTCACATACAAGCCCAGCTTAGGGACTGTTACTCCTTATGCTCCAGGGAGACACAGCAAATTCATATGCAAGTCAAAGATGTGGCTCTATTTTACTGCAACAAGGTCAGAGGAAAGAATAGTATCGGTCGTATAATCGACCATAATAGGTACATACTATTTTGACTTCTTAGGTAAGGGACAAGAAGTTGAGAATATTTTCCCCTTATTTTCTTCTACGCAAGTTAGGATATAAGGTTGTCTACATTTGATAAGAGAAATAGTGAGGTAGTTGTATATATTATTTCAGGGAAATTATGAAGGTTTTAAATATATGTTGAGGATAAAGATGTGGACAGAAAAAAAAAATGATTTTCAACCAGTTTTGAGGATCTAGCAGAGGTTGAAGACCATGCATTTGATAGTTCATTAAGTCAACAGGGCTTAGGCCATGGCTCCAGGAGGTGTTGTTAAAGGACAGTACAGCTAATGATGGCCAGAGTTGGGAACAAAAAACTGTGAAATTAAGGTCTTAATGGAAGTGGCTACATAAGACCGTCATTGTTTGGTGGTAGTTATTTCAATGGGTAGATAGGTTATGGGCCAAGTATCAACAGTGTTAAAACTGTGGAATGATAATACTTATTGGTGGCTAAAAGATAGTCCTGAGAGCTTCAAACTAGTGGATGACTCCTATGAAATTGCCTTTTGAATAGGAGTAAAATGGCTGAGTCATTTCTGTTTTATGTGGTTCAGTCTATTAGTTTTTACCCATCAGACAGTGGGAAATAATGGTTTGGAGCTAAGAGAATGAGTTACGCCTCCCCTCCACTCTTTTGCATATATGAAGTTTGTGGGGAATGGAGGAGAGTGGGCCATCTCTTTGTCTTTTAAGCGATGGGTTCAACAGTTGTTTGAAATAACACATCTGCGTGGCCACTCAAGTAGGAGATTAAACCTTGAAGAGAACCCCTTGGTTTCTGTGGTTTTATTTTCTACTTGATATGGTATAAGATACAGGTTCCATCTAGTGCAAGCCTGGAAATTATATCTCATCCCAATTACTATTCAGAATGCACATTCTTAATATTTATTATTAAGTATGTGTAGGGAAAGAAAAATAATTTCCATCTGTCCAAATTTCTCTCTGGGGCCCCTATAACAAAAGATGGATTAACGAGAGAAAAACACAGAGAAGTTCATTAACATGTCCACCTCAGGTATAAATGGGAGTTCCCCAAGGGAAAATGAGTAACTCAAAGTGATGGCTTGGAAATATGGTTTACATAGTATCTTCAGCAACAACAACAACAAAACAATACATTTGTGGAGAAATGACACAATAAAGAAGAGCATTTGTAGGCTTCCAAGGGCAGCAAACTGTGGGAAGGTAAGCATGTGGGGGAAATCAAGTAGGTAAAAGCTAGTTAGTAAGATCTGTTATGCAGATTCTTCTGGTGCTTTCTCTAGATTGATAGGGTCTAAAGTTGTCTCCAGTGGTAAACTTTTGTCTTTCCTAACAGAGAGGGGAAAAGGGCCACCTTTGTAAGTTTATGTTCTGCTTTTAGGCAAATAGTGGGAAGATGGGAAACTTTTCTTGTCCTTGTTTCTTTTCAATTGTCCTTACCTCACAGTAATTCAAAAGTGGCATCTTTTGGGGTGACATATTCTGCTACTCTTCATGCTAGAACATGAATTTCCAGGAAAAGGTAGAAAATAAAACACTAAAACTATGTTTTAAACACCTCCGAGTGCCATATCTCCTAAATTTTAAAAGCATTCCACTGTGGTGTATTCTTATTTTTTTTTTCTGTTTGAAAATTAACTGTAATTTTTATGTAATAGTTAGAAAATGTCATTTAAAATATTGTGATTTTAATATATATGAATTCATTCAAAAGTATCATATATTACATCTATTGAGCATTTAAATAAATCAAAGCTGTCTGAGTGCTTTTAATTGAACATTTATAAAGTAAAATTTTGTCATATGATATAATTCCAAATACAAACCAATTGCATGGTTTATACATATGTTTGAATACTAATTTCTATTTCTAATGCCTGCAGCTGGTTTAAATTTTGCAGTATCTTTAATTCTGTTAATATGTTTGATTGACATATTTAGCAAAGATATTTTGCCGATATTCATAGAGAATCTCAAATTGTAGTATGTTATTTAATAATGGATTTAGACTGAGTCTTAGATTTAGACCGTTTCTTGACTTATTTATGACTCCAATCAGCTTAATTTTATCTGATTTTCCGGAATAAAGCCATTTAGCTACAAAAGACTCAAGCAGTTTGAAGATTATCAAACAGTATGTGTTCTTTTAGTAATATAGTTTAAAGTATTCTTATTGTGAAGGAAAGCAGTAAGCTATCCAACGATAAGCATAAAGTGCCACAAAAGGCATTATGATTTATTTATTCGGTGGCATTTGTTTGTATTCTTTATATTTTTATTATACTCCTTAGCTAAATAAAGTTAATTTCGAAAGGAAGAAATTAAAGATTGCTTTGAATCATGATCTTATTAGTTTCATGATTCCTGAGCCTCCTTTAAAATTGATATGTTGTGCTATTCCCAACAATTTTTATGCTAAGTAAGGTATTTGAGAATAGAAATAAGAGATCGAGGTACTTGGTAGACTTTTCTTACACAAATAATTTTTTTTGTATGTGTGAAAAGTCTTTATTAATATAAGCAAATTATATTCTTCAAAAAATTATAATAAAAATTAGAAAAATGGTGCTTTTTTATATTGAAAGTCTTAACATTTTTTGAAAATTAGAATTTTATGTTATGAGAGAAGGAGAAATGAAAATCCAGAATGAGATTGTGCATACATGGGTTTTGTCTGGTAGAACTTTATTCACATTATTCAAAAGGTTTTTTTTTTTTCCTCCAAGTTTATTATCATGCTATGGTGGAACAAGAAAGACTTGCTTTTCTATCCTGCCACATGTTCATTGAAGGCAAGCAGGAAGCCCTGCTCTGCTCCATTCTCTATTTGGGGAGGAGAAGTGTGGCAAAGGACATGCTATTTTCTCAAAATGCCAACCTAGAAATGACACAACCCTCTCTTGCTCACATTTCATTGCCCAACATGAGACACATGGACACATTCTACTTCAAAAGCAATGAATAGCGTATGGCAGAGCAGGACGGATGTGAAATTCTTGTGAGAGAAGATGCATCTTCTATTGAATATGTAGAAAAATATGAAAGAATGAATGTCAGTGATATAAGTGATCAATGAAGAATGTTAAAAGCAAATGATAAACCCAGGATACATATAAGTGAAATCATACAGTAGTCATCTATCTCTGATTTGTTTCACTTAGCCTAATAAATACCCTGTAGGTGCATCCATGTTGTCACAAGTGGCCAGATTTTATTGCTTTTTATTGCCGAATAACAGAATAAAATTTATCTTCAGTACGTGGTTTGGATTGAGCTGCTAGTTTTTGATCACTGTGCTATCCTCTATTAATACAGCCATCACATGAAAATAGTTTCAGAAGAGTTAAATATAATCTCTGTGAACTGATATATAACTAAGTTATCATTTGCACCTATGCTCCCCTTTCTTCAGACCTAGAAGGGAGGATTTTGTTTTCTGGGCTTAATAATAAAGGGTATAGTTACATGGAATCTATTATTCTTAAATGCTGATTGTTGGAGCCAGCAAAATAGTTTTGTCTCTTGAGAGACACTGACAGATGTTTGCTTCCTCTTGAATCTCCAACACTCTTTGATTCAGGCATTTTAAAGCACATCACTGCCTGTGGCCTCGGAGGGTAGCATCATGCAGTCAGGGCACAATGAAGCCAGATGTATTTTGACTTCTGAATAGAGTGTATAATTAGGTCTGGCATGAATTATTGCAAGAACTGTCTTCTCCCACATCAATAAAGAAAACAATTCCAGTAATTTCCTGAACTTTATTTTTACTTTCCCAATATTTTTTACCATTAGTAGAAAGTACATTTGATTACATTTAACCATCTTCAGTTATTATTTATTTAATAATTAAAAAATAATTTTGAGTAGCATGTATCTTTTATATTGGTCTAAGGAAATTTCTCTAAATGAATGTATGAAAATAAATTTTTAATATTTTTAAACCATAGATTTATAAAGATTTTATTTCTATTTTAAACTTGTTAAAAACACAAATTCATAAGCAGTCCAACAGAAAGCTGTTTTTTTAAATTAGAGTTCTCGGATGAAAATGAGAAAAGAATGCAGAGCTGAAATATATTTGAGTGCTTGAAATTTGCCTTTAAATAAATTAAGTTCTGAATGTATTTAGGAATCTCAATATGTTCCATCATGAATATTATTTTTGTCTGAAAACATTAAATAAATAGGTGTCTCTCTTTTAGAAATATATATAGTTTAAAATATCCTTATAGACTTGGCTGGGGTAAATCATGTTATTTTCCTGAAAAGTAAACTTTTTTGAATGTCACTATGTAGAATTTTGAGCACAGTTGTTCCTGCTGGGTTTTCTAAGCTGAAAGATGTCACTGCCATGTCTTAAACACATGGGGCAGAGTGCCAATGTGAACAACTTGCCCAATATCTGTCAAGCATGGGGCAGTACCCAGAATCCATGAAGAATACTCTGAAGGTCAGGACATCAGCTAACTGCAAAGAGTTCAGAATAAACCTTACCAAAGTATTAAAGTATCCTTATCACCTTTAACATGCAGAAGGGGAACAAGATTTCTTGGCTATCAGAAATTAAAATATATATTGATAGCTTGATTAGAAATTACAACCTTTAGGTGATGTTATGGCAGAATAAGAACGCTACCCCCAATTACAGAGATGACACAAACTTTTGCTTCAGAATGACTAGAAATTTGGGGAGGGGTATTTAAAACTAGAAAAATATTTTTTAGTTAAAAATGCATAGTGAATGAATCCTAACATTTTGAATAATGGGAAATTAATTATTTATTTAGCATTATAATTAATAGAGAATAGGTGTGCTGTTTCAACATAAGATTTTGTGTCACTGTATAGAAAAGGACAAAGATGTAGTCATCACTTTTTTTTTTCTTTCTGCACCAGGAATAAGGAATAAATGCCATATTTTTTAGGTACACATTTAAAGTGAAAGTAATAGACATGATCAAAGTGTTTCCTTTTGTGTAGATGTTTCTCAACTGAGGACTAACAAACAAGATAAGGAAACAGCTATCATGGAAAAAAAATGCATGTTAAATTGAGGGAAAATAGGAAAGGGAATCTTAAATAAATAAACTGAAATCAACTGAAGCCAACCGAAAAGATACCTTCATATCGCACACATTGGGATTTTTTGTGTGTGTCTTAATTTGCAGTGGTTTTGAGTAACATCTTACTTTTAGTAGATTGAGGACTTGGAACGATTTTTTACATTTCTCATTTTACATGTCCTCCATCTACTGCTACATTTTTAATGCCTGTCTATAATTTGATCTATTCTTATTTCTCATGGGATTCAAGATACAATAAAATATTGTCCATCAGGTTTGCTAACATGGTCCTAAACTTGACCTAGAACATAGATCATTCATATTATACATTTGAAAAGATATCCTGGGTAGCAAATAATGTCAGAGTGATGAAATTGGGAGATTTTTTCTCTTCATTTAAAAAGAGCATGCGTGTTCTATTTACATTTTCTTATTTGGCTTTCTGGTACTTATTAAAATTAAAAAGTAACTTTGTCATGAAAGAAATGAGAATTTATAAAAATTAATAGGTAGAAAAAAGTGCTAAGTGATCATTTTAGTTAATATTTAAATACATTAAAAATGTTAGCAGATGCACAACAGCTTTGTTTTCATTAAAGAAAGTCATTCTCATATTTAGAGGTGTGAAACTAACTCTATTCTTGGAGAGGTCTTTAGGTAATTTCTTTGTAAGCTTTTTGTTAATTAATAATGGCTTCTAATAAATAAATTAGATTTTGTCATACCATGAAGTAAACAAAATATATCCATGAAATGGCTAAGTGACTAGTATCTTGCAAATGGGGAGATGAATTGGTTTCAAATTTTAGAGCAAATTGATAACTAAAATTTTAAAGACAATTGTAAGCAGTGTGACATTAAAGATTTGTTATAATAAAACAACTAATAAAAAAAAAATCTTTGTTTTAATAAAACAAAGCCTCTTGGTCCAAGAGGCTTTTTACTGTAAACAGACTTGAATGGCTTTACAATCACAATTTTTTTTTTCAGGTCTCAGGAGTATTTTCAATTTGAAAAGAACAATATCTATATTTAGAATGTCACTGGAACAAGATTGATAAGCTCGTGTCATTTTAGTGTTCCACTACATGTATACACAAATTTTCAAAGCAGTGTGGCTAGGTGTTCTCACAGTGAGGAGCAAGCTGCACTGACTTGAAAAGACAACATACCACTTTTGTAAGAGTCAAAGTAATCAAGCAGACATAATATAATTGTTCTAACTTTTATGTTGGTTTAAATTTTTAATAATGACTTACATTAACTAACGTAGTTAATTCGACTATTGTCTTTTTTGGTAAATTTTTAAGATTTTAAAAGTAACTCTCAAGTTCTTATGAATATAACTTCATTCTTCTCAATTCTACTTCTAGTTATGTTAATACATAATGTTAAACTTCATAAGTTAATACACATAAAGAATATCTTTAGTGACACATTGATAAATTCTGAATAAGCAGTTAATTTAATTTTTTATTATTTTTTAATCTAAAATTTATTTTAATTTATAAAAATTTTTAAATTTATTTTTCTCCTTTCCCTTCCCCCACTAGTTAATTTTAAATGAAAATAAATATGTTGATTACAAACAATAAATTATACTTTGAAGATAGATACATGTGCATCTAGATGTTTACATATACATTATTTCAAAAAAGATTCAATAGAACTTTTATTTTTTGTTCTATGTTTAGATGACAGTACCAAACTGTCAGTCTGCCTTTTTATAACTATTTTTATCAGAAGCGTCAGAGTATTTTTCAAAGTGTGCCATAATCCAAAATGAATTAAATGCTTCCAACCTTCAACAAAAAATATCAAATTTGGGAAAAATTGAAAATAGGAATGTTACAAACATCAAAACATTTAAGTTTTACTCGTCAAACCACTCATCATGTATTTGTGTTTGTGCATACTTTTTTTCTGATTTTTCAAATTATTTAAAATGTTTTTGAATTATTTTTAAACAAAATCTATGTTATGAACACTTTCAGAATATACTAAATTGATCAGCTTCCTTGTCTTGCGTATAACTGGGTGATAACTGAAGATATTTCTGGGTATGTGGGAGGCTGTCTGTAATATATCTTTTATTATAATTTCTTCTTTTTGAACAACACTCTCTCTGCAGCTCTCTAGTGAAGGAGAATATCTGATTTTATACCATGGGAGGGTAGCAGGTCCCAGACCTGTAGACAAGAGAGTTTGCCCTGCTCTAGTTTTGCTGTTGACTGCTGTGACATTCCTCAAGTAACTTGCTTTCTCGAATCCTAGATTTCTCTGTTAGTAAAATTTGAAAATTTGACTGAACAATCTTCAAGGTCTCTTCAGGAACTAATACTATGTGTTATCTCCATCCTACGAAACAATAACATTTCGGTTTTTGTGGTCTTTGTGTCTACTTCTGTCACCGCTTTGCCCCTTCCTTTCAGTTATTGTCCCTGTTCGGGTCTCTATTATATTGTGTAAGTGGAGGCACATTTCTTGGATTAACCCATATAAGATTGTAAACATATTCGTGTACCTCCATCTGAGTTGTCTGAGGTATCTTTTGCTCTAATTTAATATTTTTGTATTAAAATGGTACAAATATGTGATTTGAAAACGTCAAAGAGTATTATAAGTTTATAATAAATAATAGGAGCCTCTCGTTTCCACTTCCTTTTCCTTTCCTGGCGTGCACTTTCAACTTTTGGTTGTTCCTTTTGAAATTTAACTAAAAAAAAAAGTGTATATATGTGTGTATAGACACATATACATATATAAAATATATAACTTATTATGTTAATAATAGTAATGCATTTATCCTTCTATTTTAGACAATACTTACCTAATCCCTATTATCAAAGATAAGAACTTCACTTTCTTACTATTGAGCCTTTTTAATCTATTTATAACATGCAGTGCTATAACTCAAAGGAAGTAGTCAGTAGCAAAAACTTTGTGTAAACCAAATTACATTAGGCTCAATATATCTGTTTCCAGAATACTCTAATACTGTAACATGCTGATGTATTAACCACTTTAGTAAAAAGAAAGGTTAAGACAAAAGAATTAAAAATAGCTATGGTTTCAAAATGAATATAAAACTGATGGTATTTCATTGTAATAGCTGTCATTTGGCAAGACAAAATGTGATCACCAGACTGGAACAGTAAAAACCTACTTTAAGGGTATAAATAAAAGGCTTGTGTAGTGTTCTGTGTAGTGGAATGCCAATTTAAAAGTGTGTGGATTTAAGGATTAGGACACCATAACCATTATCATAAGCCTATTCTGAAATATAGATGTGAATTACAGGGGTAGATAAGTGTTATCTGTGTATGTAAGAGTTAAGTTCAGTGCTAAAAAGAAGCTGGGTGCTGACCTCAATTTAGTGATCATTAATATTAGGAAAAAATGGTAAGTTATAAATTCTCCTTAACAGGCTCTAAAATCTGTCTTGTATGGTGTTGCTCAACATGTAAGGGAAGCACAATATCATTTTCCTCTTTAAAAACCTATAAATAGCATCTTTAGTTTCTCAGAAAAATTTTATATGAAAAACTTATCTACATGATTGGTAGATAAATGCTAGATAAAATGTTATATGTTTGGATTAATGAATGTCTTATTCCACTTAATTTAATATTTATATATTTATTTTCATTAGGCAATTGAAATTTTAAAAATATCTCTATTTTATATGTATATGTATTTTTTTCTTGGTTTAAAAAATATTTATACAATTGACGGAAATTTTTGTGTGAACAGGTGTCTCAATCTATATATAATAACAGTCTTTCCAGTCCAGTGAGCACACGTGTGGATGATGCTTTGTTAGCAGAGTGTGTCGCTGAGAATTTGATTAGCCCCAGAAGTCACTTTCAGAAGACTTACCCTGGTTTTCTCTTACTTGATGCCCTATCATTCCCTTTCTGATGCCCCTTTCCTGTTTCTCAATGTGATTTTCAACTCCATGACGGTGTTGGAAAATTTGCTCAGCAAGACGTATAGAACTGACCTGATTATTCCTTGAGTGTCTGCTTAGCTGACCTGGCTTGGTTGAGCTATGCTGTGGTGTCATTTTTTGTGTATTAATTCCTCATTAGTTCTCCTATGTTTACTGTTTCAAAGTATTTGTAAGAAAACTGCTCTAGAAGCAAAGCATCAATCAACTCCATTTTTCTGGGTGTGATTCAGGGTTGGAGTATCTCAACCCTGATGTGACAACTTTCAAATGAATTTTGGACAAATAATTGTTTGAATGATTCAAATTGTTTAAATTGTTTTGGACACATTTTCTCTGTTAAGTAAAATTAAATTGTGTATAGAGATGCTGCTAATAGGTTTAAAAATGATCTTTTACTAAATCTGTATATTGAGATGTCATCTAAATTTTCTTAGTAAAGATAGAGTTTAACAATGATTTCTAATGCCAGGAAAGGAAGATTAAATTCTAAATATATTTTCAAAGTCCTCCCCCCAAAAGAAAAAGGTTTGTATGCAGAATCCCCCCCCACCACATGAAATAAGGGGAGAATTCATGTCTTCCATGGTATAAATGAATAAATATTCAGCATACACAGAAACTTCATACTTTCTGGCGAGTTGGTATGTGAAGTTTTCAATATTTGAATAGTGTGATTGTGGTTTAATCTAATACCACTTGTTTGGTTGACAAACTTAATCAGCTACCATCTCAGGAACACATATACCTGTCTTATGTTTTGTGAACTGGCCATCACTATAGAGAGTAGAATCTATACTTAAAAAAGACATTGAGAAGCATGAGACATTCACTTTTATATGTATATTTATCTGCATTTTAGTTGCTGCTTATGTTTTATAGGCTAATAGAAATTCATGTAATTTTATTCTCCTTTATTTGTGCAACCATTTTCTTTATTACTACTACAGAGTGGTAATGGCACAGATGCAGGGCATGCTCCATTTGCCCTTCTAGATTCTCTCGCCATTCTTTTTCACTTTGCTGTGCCCCAGAGCCCTGATCTTCAGTGGATTGTGCCAACTGAGCTGAGCCTAGCTTAAGAGTTGTAAGAAACATAAAATTGTATCATGGAAGTCATCAATTCTCCCCTTTATCTTTGTATATAGCCTCATTCTTTCTTTCTTGGAACTATGAAAACTGATACTTAGAATTTATTTTTTCTTCCCTGCAACAGACATCATTCTGAATTCCTATCTTAATGTGAAGGATTTAGATTTCCAGCAGGGGATCTTTTCCTAGAAGACAGGAGGAGAATGAAATCAATTTTTTTTTATACCCTGGTTACTCTCTCCTGCAGTGCAGGCACCTGCAACCTTTCCAGGCTAGCATGATAGCAGACACCGCCCACCCATCTACACACCCACAGTCACCAGAGCTGAGACACGCATCCCTCTTTCTTCTTTTCCCTTGGCCCTTCCAAAACTTTCCTTCATTAAACTTAGCCAAATTATTCCACTTAAGTGAGCCATAACTATCCTTCTTGAAGTCTGAATATTGAGCTAAACTTAATACTTGCCGGATGAAATCTACATAAAATTGAAAACAGAATTCCAAGTATGTTTGAAAATTATAAGTAAAACTATCAAATATGTGCAAATTAAATTTCATTTTTAAATATTATGTACATATGTAAATATAGTAATAGCCATTTAATTTTAAGCTTATAATAAATTTATACGAAAATGATCTAATACATTTAAACATGATAAACTTTAGTTCTTCTTCTATGAAAGAGCACCATGTCTGAAATAATATCCATTTGTTTCAAAGTGTCTATTTCCTTATAGGGTGCTATTAATAAGACTTATGTTTTGTATGTGTTTCTGAAAAAAATGCTGTAATTCATATAATGTGAACATATAATTAATGCCCTTTATTTTCACCCTTTGGCATATTTATTAATGATAGCACTCTGTTATAAACACTTAGTACACACAGGTTTTCTTTAGTTACGGCATTTCATGCATGTGTTGAGGATACAGAGATGAGCCAATGTCCTCCATCAAAAAACCTCAGAGGCAAGTGTGCCACTGAGGGAAACAAGTATGAAATAACACAAACACACAGAGAGGGGCGCTGGTTAGAAATGAACGTGCCTGTGTTGTGAAGTCATGACAGAGGAGCAGCAGCACCGCAGTCTGTTATTGCTTCTGTCTGGTTCTTAGATCCAGGGAAAAGCTGGACTGGTCCATTCACTCCTCGCCACACTTCAGCTGGTCCACTTGTTTCTGTTGACTCACAGCAGTTCGTATTTATACCCTCTGCTGATGACTATGGCAGTGACCTTGAACCAGTTTCATTCACTGCAGAAAATATTTTTCAAAGCTCTTCAGTTGTCCACAGAACTAGAAAATGCAATTCTAGATATCGATCCAAACATCCAAAGAGCCTTAAAATTTCGAAAAGATTTTTTAAAATGTCTCAGTGAATATAAGAATTTACGAAAACTTAGCAAAATTTGGGGTTGGATAAAGGTCACCTAAAACATAAACGTAAATAATGAAGTTGAAATAATACATCCAAATATTTCAAATGATGATGATAATGACTTTGTGCCAATTAAAAGGAAGTGATTGCTTTAGATTATAGTACAACTTCTGACAGCGAATAAATTTTTTTATGAATTTTCGTTAGCATTTTTGGTAAAAATATGTGAAATGAATATTTCTATGGCTTATATTGGCCTAATTATTTAGTGTTTTTTGTTTTGTTTTGTTTTGTTTTGTTTTGTTTTTCCGTGCTGTAGATTCCATGTTTTTTTTTTTTTTCCATGTACATGTGGAATGGATAATCTGCTTAAATCGAGGGACAGGTGTTTTATAAACATGATGAAGAAAGTGGATTTGAAGGAGATTAATAACAAAGCTTTTAATAATGGACATTTTCCGGTAATTTCTATTGCATAAAGTGACAAGAATGACACCTTCATTTTTGACTTTTATTAGCTGGATGGGAAATGCTGCCTTTTACTTAGATGCATGATAACCAAAGAGGGACAAGTATGGTTCTGCAGAATGCAAAGTGCTTTGAGGCTTTTAAGAAAGATGTTAAGCAGGGGGTCGAGGGCAAGTTTCTGAATCTAGAAAAAACATTTACTGACTCTCCTTGTGATGATGGACCTTGTCTCAGCTTGGCACCCATATACACCTCCCTAAACCATGCCTAATCCCCAGATAAAGACAACAATAAGTCACACTTCTGCCCCACACAATACCAGTTATCCTGAGTACAACTAAAATGCACTTACCCTCTCTCTGAAGAGGATGCAAAGTGCTTGGGTGATGTTTAATCTTTTTGATATCCTATAACTTAAATATTATGATTTGACATTAACAGTACTATAAAATAAAATCAATGTATCTCATGTACCACATATTACCCAGAATTACGACCTTGTTATTGTCTTTATTTGGGGACCAAGTATAATTTAAGGAGGTGTCTATCAGTGCCATGTTGACGGGTGGACTTAAGATGGTTAATTTTATGTATCAACTTGGCTAGGCCCTGGGACCCAGATATTTGGACAAACATTATTTTGGAAGGCCTATGCAGTTATTTTTAGATGAGAGTAACATTTAAATCAGTAGGCTTTGAATAAGACATGGTCATATCTTTAATAAATTGAAGGTTCAAGTGAATCTTAGGTCATCTGGCTCCAGTGCCCTTGATCTTCACTATTGTACCTACAGCTCCCATTGGAAGAGGATCATCACACCATGCCTCTAGTGAAATCACACAGCGAACTATGTCTCTGTCAAGATTTTCCTGATTTTAAAATAGATAAAGAGGCTTGTGACTACACAATCTTTATTAAATGTGTACTTAATTAAAATAGTACAATTATCTTTGCTTCATTTTTTGCATTTCTCACTCTAGCAGGTATTTATATCACAGTGTCTGTTATTTTGCCATTTGCTTTTAACTGAGGTATATTTGCTCAAACTTTATTTGGTCATCTTTATTTCACTCTCCCTTTTGTACAGAGTATATGCCAGATTGTCTTCTCTACCTTAGGTTTGCCAAAAAAAAGCATAATGGGGGTATTGAATTGGTGGAGAAAAAGAAAGTATGTTAGTTTTTTTTCTATAGAATTTTCCACAGTTTTGACTGAGAGATTTAGGTATGATTTGAAAGCATCCTCTTGCATCCAAGAGATGTTTTGTTAGCAGTGCTCTTGAAATTTTGCCTTTTTTTGGGGGGGGTCGGGGGAGGCTTTCATGGCTTATTTTAAGACGAAAATGAGAGAATAAATCAGAAATCACAAACAGCACCATTTTAAACTATCAGTAAACTATTAATAGAGTTAATTTTATTTGAGAACAGAAAATACAACAGAGATTTAGTATTTGGGGAAGGAGTATTTTAATAAATAACAAATTTCTATCTCAAAAGAAATATATTTGAATGTAAGAGGGGAAAGGGTAGCTACTTCCAATTCTTGGATAACATAGAGACAAAATATGAGTGGAAGAGTAAAGCAATCACAGACTTAATCTTTGGGGGAAGCACATTTGCAACATTATTTCACCATCCAGAGAGGTTAACCAAGTGGACTACTGAGACTACTTGTTCATATGCGGAACCTCTTAGCTGATCAAGAAAGATCTAGTGTCTTGTTAAAGCCTTTTGAAGTATAGATGTTTGCATATTGGAGACTTGTTCCTTTTCCCTGAGGACATAGATAATGAAAATAAGAAAACATATGTCATGGGTTAATTTTTATCTACCTGGCAGAAGCTTATGTCTACATTTTCTATTTCTTAGTGGACATAAATGACCTAGCTTCATTTTGGATGTGCAGTTTTCAAATTATATGATGCATCAACACACAGCAGGATTTGATATCAACTAAAAACCAAGGGCCATTGTTCCACCTGTGTCTGGCTCTCATGAGAATTCTTCCTTTTCAGTGTTTAAAGTCACATCCTTCAGCCTCATCCATCTGATATCAGGAAGATCAACTCTATAACCTGGCTTTTAGAAAAGTTACAAAAACAATACACTTACTATGTCGGTAGAAATACATTTCTATCATTTTACTTCATTTTATTCGAGAGGTCATTTAACAGACACACAAAACATGGTATCATTCCATAACAACATCTCACCATTTCTTCAGTTTTATCTTCTTCATTTCTGTGAATTCTCAGACCACTAAATAAGATGAAGAAAATTGTCCCAACTTTATAGTTGGTGTTATTTATACATAAAGGAACATGTTTTCTTTAGTACAGCCAAAAACAAATATTAATCTGCTGTTTGGAAGCACGGTGAGCTGCATAACAATAAATCTAACAAGTTAGATTGGGTCCTAACCTTTTCATTCTGATGAAGTAAAGATCTATTAAAATAATGATACTATGATGGCACTAATTTGGCTGATACTGCTGTCCCAAATCAGAGCTGTAGCTGGAGGCATCTGGAGGTATTTTATTGAAAGCTAAAGTAAATTGGGGCAGTTCCCTTAGCAGTATAAATTAGTCAGAACCTTGGAGACACAGGTATATTTTAGGAGTGAAGTACTGAACTCCTTTTCTTAGAATTATGTCACCTTAATTCAGTAATTTGGTATGCCTCGGGGTTTGCATGTATTTTAGAGATACTGTAATGAAGCGTGTGAGTATTCATTTAAACACAGAAGTCCCCTAAGAATAAAAGGCATGCCTAATTCACTGGAAATGCTATCATTCTCAGAATGTTTCCAGGAGTAATGCACACTCCTACTAGCTAGGTTAGAGAAGTTATTAGGAGCATATGGGGATGAAATGGGTAAAAATGTGCTACAGAGATCACTGAAAATTAGGTCAGCCTCAAATGAATTCAGAAAAATGCCTAGAGTTTACAAACTCAAGGAGTACAGTGTTTGCCTCCCTATTCTTTTTCCTTTCAGCCTCTGGCTTGGATGGCCCTGCACTCACCATTTCAAAGTCTTCCAACTCTACATGTTTTTAGTGTTGAAATTAAATGTTATGCATTTAAAATAGGGTTTTATGCATGGGGGTGATTTTCTCTGTCTTATATAGTGGTATGAGAATTCACAGAAGTGTTGTGTGTTGTTTAAAATACAAATGAAGAAACAGGGATATCGGAATGGAATAAAATCTTTTTGTGGGTATGTGACTATAGCATAGTGGAAAACAATGCTAAGCAGGTTTCAAAACCTCTATAAACTGCTTAAGCTTTATTCATTAACTGCTTCAATCTAGGAAACCCTTTTATCCTGCACACAATCTCACACTGCATCAGGTTTTACTATAATTACATATAATTTTGCATTTTCTCCTTTTTTGTAACTTTAACTAACAAAAAAGTGTGGTAGCATGCTAGAATCAAAGAGTGTAGTTTTCGGAGTTCCATGGCTCTCTATTGAAACATTTGTCTTTTTTTTTTTTTTTTTGGTATAAACCTGGGTATTTTTTCTTAAATTTTGTGAACCTTGTTTAATTCTTTCAGGTAAGGACATTACATATGTGCACTGAGAGATTTAGATTTTAATGCTTTTATTATTACTATACAATTTTTAAAATTAAACCTGGAAAGTAAAAATATCTCTTCTAATTGTGGGTAACAAAGCATATTTAATGAGAAGAAAACACATTTTTGAGATGTTCTCATTGTTTATATTTGTATTAAATGCATGTGTGTTCTTTACAAACAATGCATATGTTTCAACACTCTACTAAATTTGCTTTGATTAGAATTTCAAGCTGAACATTATGTAATTTGTGGTTTTGAATTTCATATGATCATATGATTTTTATCTTTCAGTTTGGTAATGCGATGTATCACACAGATTGGTTTGCAGATATTGCATCTGAGGAAAACTTTGCGTCCAAGGGATAAATCCACTTGATCGTGGTGTATGAGAAAGCCAGGTTTCTTATGATTAGAGATGGAGTTTACAAATAATAAAGGAGAAGGTGCTAGAATTATCCATGTGCTAATGGACTAGGATCAAAGATATTGATAAGGACTTTTGTTTAGCTCAGATTGTTAGTTGTATAAATACTTATGTCTATGAGTTAGTGTGTACACATATATTTCCTTATTTGTCAGCTGAGAACTGGAAACAGTGACATTCTAGTAGTGACAAACACAGACCTTGGTTTCTAGCCATTCTCTAGTATCAAGAAACAATGCTCCTTAGAGAAATAATTGATCCTAGGGCTGGGACAGGAAGGAAGAATGATTGCAAGAGGGGACATTTTATAGTACTAAAAAAAAAAAAAAGGAAAGGAAGAAAAGGAAAACGAAAAACATACAAACACAATAATAGTCAAAGTAACATGAGAGTCAACTGAGAGAGCTCCCTATAACCAAAGCTGGGAAAAAAAATTGAGTAGCAAATTAAATAAGATAGTGTTGGATTTTAACCGAAAGTATAAAATAAATATTCATGAGTTATTACTGACAAGATAATTATATGAATAAATAAATGAGGGGGAATAGACAAATCCCTAACACAGAATAATTCTAAACCATTTGTGTAGATACTTTGACATGAAGGAGGCAGAATAACAAAAGGACATAAATAAAATCTAAAAAACATTTGAATAACAATAGACTTTAGTTAGTGGTAATGTATTAACATGTGTTAATATTGGTTCATTAGTTGTAACAAATGTGTCATATAAGATGTTAATGGGAAAAACTTCGCTTAGAGTATATGAGAACTCTGTAATACCTTTGAATTTTTTCTGCAAATCTAAAACTGTTCTAAAATTTTAAAAAATTATTTATAAAACCTAGTCTATTCTTTTTGTTCAATACATATTAACAAATAAAATAGTCTGAGCAGGTAAATATGTGGATACTTTCCTAAATAATATGATTTAGTTAAAATCGTATACAACCTTTCCTTCAGTTTTTTTTTTTACCTTTTTTATACAGACCTAAAATCTTGCCAATTGACCTAATTACTATTAGAAGTTGAGCCAGCACTTCCTCAGTGCTAAGTTTATTTCCCTTCAAGGAATGAAACTTTTAAGAGATGCTCATTAATTAACATCGTCATATCACCAAGTTTGTAGCCCATATTTAAGTTTCTCTTTCTTGCATATACAAATGATTAGAGAAGTAAAAAATAAAATATTGAGATGTGAGCTGTGATGTGACAACAGCTCATCTACCAGAGGAGAGGCAGTGGTTAAAGGACAAACAGATGATTTGGGGACAATGGAATTGGGTTATTAATCCATTTTATTAAGCACATAAATGACCTCTTGAGGTATTTTGCTTTTTAGAAGAGTAACCCAACTACAAATATGTTTCAAGTATTCCCCATAAGAGAATTATGTATATTATCAATTAATTCATCGCATTAATTGAATGTCTAATGTGTGTCAGGCAATTCCAGCATTAAGGATGCATCGATGAGTGGAACAGATGCAAATTACTGCTTCTGTGGCTCATCATGTTACTGTGGATTCTTCATTATGGGCTATTTTATATATGGCCTTCAGACTTGAGAAATTAGGGAGAACAAAAAAGCATTTTCACTTTTTACATACTTTCACATCTACGTTTCTTCATGTCCTACCTGTAAGGGAAATAAGTAATCGATACTTCTACAATGTAATGTGTTATAAATCTATAAGCCAATTAGAGTTTAAAAACAAGAAAAGTAGCAATAGGTTTGTTTTATGGTCTGCAAAGAATCAAAAAATTTGTTTTATAAAAGTGAAAAATATTTTTTGTCTCCCCCCCAACCCTCTCTCTTTTTCTCTCTCTCTCCAAATTTTGCAACATTATTTTTTAAATGCTTTCAACAGTATTTTATTGAATATCAGTGTCAAGTCAGTTTTTGGACTGGACACTGGAAATAAAAAAACATATAAAGCTGTTTCTTCATTGGAACTTTTATGAATTAAATCATAATACTTTTATTCTATAGTAGATTACAAATGCAATAAACGTTATTTGCTGAAATATCTTTACCTAATCCTAGATAGATAAATACACAGACAAATAAGCAGATGATGGATAAATACATAGATAAAATGTAGATATATCTTTATAGAATGAATATATTTTGATTTTGGAGTGGTTGTGAATATTTTTCTAAAATATTTTGGCATGTTGTTGATTTTATTTACTAAAACAATTGACACTATTTATTTTAACTGGCATTTTAGAGATTACCCTGTATAGATGATAGCAGTGCCTTCTCATCTTAGGAGACTATATGTTTAAACAATGGTAGAAGATAATGGGTAGGCCAGCTTTTCATGGTATACATTTAAAATTGTGAATAGGCACCTTGAGAATTGATATTGTTTATAATGAGATGAATGCAAGTGTTTCCATTATATTTACTTCAGCTACATATAACACCTGCCACACAGTTCTTTAATTCTTATTCTTAAAGTTATTATGATTCCAAGAATTGATTTTGTTGAACAGTTAGTTTAATTTGGCAGACACTACCACTTCCATAAACAATTTCTAAGAAGAGTGCTCATTCATCTTTCTTGGATTTCAACCAAACGCATTTCGGAGATAATGGTGTAATGTATCTACAAAAGTTTAACTTGACTGCATAAAGTATAAGTGGAAATATTCAATCTATATCTATATTCATATCCATATCCATATCTGTTAGGCATGCTGCCCAGTTTTAAAGACCCTCATGCCTTAGGATAGTGGTTCTCAACTTTGCATATTAGAATCACTTGGGGAGCTAAAAAGATTCTGATATAAGGGGCCATCGTCAGAAATTCAGATTTAGTTGGTTGTGGGCATTTGTTCAAGGGCACTGAAAATTTTAAAAGCTCTACAAGTGATTCAATGTCCAGGGAAATAGTAGAACCACTGTGTTAGGATTTGAAGAAGGCTTGAGTGAGAAAAGTAGTATCTTAGCTTTTGTAAATGTTCTTTTGAAATGACTGTGTCTAAACACAGAATGCTGCCTTCTTTGTTCATGCTTTAAAATAGCAGATTTGATGATACAAGTACATTCTAACTTAGTTGCTACAAGTCCACAATTAAATAAAATATGATTGAAAGCTATTCTTAATGTTATTTTGGTTCCTAATCCATAAAGCTGCTATTTTAAATATTTTACTTTGTCATCCTGTGCTCTTTGTAGTATTGATATTAAAGAGGTATATTTATTAATGTAGATTGAGATTCAGTGATGTGATGACGAATATTTAACAACCAGATCTTTGATGACAAAATGGCCCAGATTTGTAGAAATTTCTGATTTTCATGACATACTTATACTATGGCCACTTTCAAGCTATAATGTGATATCAGGCAGCTGACAAACTTTCTGAAAATGTAATAGCTGTTGCAAGTGTGAAGCTGGCTCCAACATACCCCTGCAACACACCACATGCAAATATATCTGGCATTTTGTAGAACACTCAAAACTTTTATCTAAATATGTCAATTAATCCTCAATTCCACACCATGATAGAGAAACAGTACAGTTAGATCCAAATTCCAAGGAAAGAAATAAGAGGCTTAAAGGAGATTAAATTTCTCAAGTCAGACAACAATTACCCACGTGTAATTTTGAGCACCTACTATGAATCGGCTGTTCTTCCAGCTATAGATTCATGACAATAGCTCTGCCCTCAAAGAGCCTATATTCTACTGTGAGAAGACAGAAAAAAAATAATAAATTTGTATGTTGAGTTTACTGATTGATGTGAACTATGAGGAAGATCAGAGTGATGGCATGATAGTGTTCGGTCCAGGAAGCTATTTTAAGTTGGACTGTAGAAGAGTTTTCCAAGGAAATGTCACTTGAATGAAGTTGTGCATGATGTATAGAAGGTAGTGGACCTGTTGGGGTTGAGGGGGGGCAAGTCCTGAGAAAAAGGAACATCAGAAAATGTGCCAAAAGAAGTAAAAATGAGGGATTTCTGAGATACAACTAAATATGTGGCAGGTGTCTAGTAAATGAGGTAGAGATGAGAAGTTGGGAAGGGCTGGCAGATGACAGGCCATATGATGATGGGTCTTGTAGCTTGGATTCTATTCTAACTGTAATGGACTTGAAGGCTTTAGGCCTGGCAAAAAAGATAATCATGATTCACATGATAACCCCAGCTGTTCTGCCCAAAGGGATGAGTGGAGCTGGGAGAGCAGATAAAGCCCCTGTCTGTAATTCAGGCATTGAAAATGGTAGCTTAGACTAGAGCAGCAGAATTTCCCAAGTTATGTGCAGGATCATCAGTCTTCTTAGTCCTTAGCCCTCAAGGGTAGATTGGTGAATCTAGGCGTCTCTTGTCCCCAGTGGCTTATCACTTTATTTGTAAAGCAGCCTTGTCCTTTTACATCAGTGCTGTGAAAAGTAGTATCAGTCCCCTGTGGCATGGCATGAAAGTAGAAGCCCTGAAAAGTGGTTAGCAGTAAATGCTGCAAGGAACATGTGGGTTACAGAAATCAATTAAAAGAGATGTCTGCATTTTCTGATCATTTCACTGTGGGACTTAAAGAAAAAGAGAAATCAAGGACTCTGAATAAGTCATACAGGCCCAGATGGAGCACTCAAAACTGTGGATAAAGAAGGAGGAGTTTAATAAATGGACTATTTACAAAAACATGAAAAAATCAAAATGATAGCAAATGTCACAATAATATATTGATGTCTTTATAAGAAACGTCATCCATTAGCAAGAAAAAATTTCCTTGTAGATGCTCCATCCTAAGTGTCTTAGATCAAAGTACACTTCTCGAGTGTACCACAGGTGCCCTACCTTACCCTTCCCTGATAGAGAGTCTTAAGGCTTCAGCATCCTGAAAACCCTCGAATTCTTCTTAATGCCGTCTTTGGACTTTGCTTGCTAATAAACCCATGCCAAGGCCTGCCAAATCATGATCCTTTAATCTACATCTTTAGTGTTCTGTTCATCTCCCTGCTCTTACTGATGTGACTGCTTCCTTCCCAATATTTCTTTCTCTCTTAAAAAGAGGGTGAAGAGGCCCAGCTAATCACAAATTACAGCCTGGTTGGAGATCATCAAATTCCTCACTGTAATGAAAAATGACTTGATGTTTTTCTATCTGGGGGTTTACAGTACAAAGACTTTTTCAGATTCTCTCATTCTTATGGGTTTGCATGTGTTTCCCATTTTTCAGTTTTTAATTGAACTAACTTGCATTGAACTCAGTTTATCTGTGAGCATATCAATATAGCATCTCCAGTATCACAAACATAAGGTATTTGAGATCCCCTTGTGGGTTTTTTTGTTTGTTTGTTTCATAGTTGTTTGAGAAAATAGATAGATCAATGTAGACTTCAGTATAATAATCCCCTACACACACATTACAGAACTGCAGTCTGTTCCTGCACAGAGAGGCACAGTTTTGTTTTTTTTTCAACTAAATCCTATTCTACTCCCTCCCAACCAGCTCTCACCTCACCTCCCCCCTGCCCCCGCCCTGTTTGGAAGATATCTGGTACATTTTCTTAATGTCAGGCATTAAGAAAAATTCAAATATTGGAATTGCAGATTTACAAACATAAGCATCAAATGAGTCTGATTTAACAGATGGGTGGAAAAAAGAGAGAGACCAAAATAAATGTCTAAGGAGAGGGAGAGGGAAGAAAGAGGGAGGGGCAGAGAGAGCAAGAGGAAAAGTCTTCGAATTAGTATTATTATCTTCAGAATGGAAATGGCAATAATAATCTGAATTCGAATGGGTATGCCATATGTAAAGCTTCTGGGTTCATGATATGACCAAAATACCTGAAACATTGCTTTTTCTTGAGTACTGAGTGTTGTTGACTGTGGAGTCAGGGTTTATAGTAGTTTGATTGTCATGTGTTATATAGATGGTTCTGAGTTGAGGATGTTAACTTTGTCATCCCTAAGATTGACATATGTATTTGATAGCCTTAGGCCATTGCTATAAACATCTACTCAAAAATGAATAGTTGATAGGCTAATTTGAAAATATTCATAGTATTCCCTTTTTCTTTTAAAATGGTAATTTTATAATTTCTGGCTTAATCAATTTAATTTATTCTTCTTAGGCCCTTTTGTGTTAACTCCGATTATATTCATCTGTTATATCTGCCTTTTTTCCTTGTCTGACACAAATACAGCTACAACGGACATGGAAGTTGGACAGTTAGATTGCTTAGAAATTAAAATATTGCTTTTAACGTTGATTATTAATTATTTGTAAAGATAAACCTATTGCAAAAAGCCTCAGGGTACATGCCAATTAAAGATTTTTAAGCCATAACAATAAAAATAGTGGCAGCATGAGCATTTTAATTATCAACTGATGTTTCCTGGCCTGAAAAGTTAAGTTTTATAATATGCCCTCAAGTTTATAAAACTCGAGTCCCTGGAGGACAAGTAGGCAGGTAGTCAACAGTGCTCACTGATTTCTTCTGGGTAGAAGCTGAAGTCATGAACCTGATGAGCTTTTGATTCCTGAAAATGATTTTTAGTTTCTAAACCTTATGTGGAATGGATGTTTGAGAATCATACCTGAGCAATGCCACTTGTCACTGAGAACTGCAGTCTGTTTCTACAGAGAGGCACAGTTTCTTTCTTTCTTACTGAATCCTATTTTCCTCCCTGCTTGGAATGATATATGTCACCACTAAAATCACATATCCCCACAATTCTACCTAATTATTCAGTAAATAGTTGCAAAAAAAAAAAAAAAGACTAGTTGCTAAAATTGCATACTTTTTAACTACAAATGTGGGTCTAATGTTTTTTCCGTGGATAAACAAGCTAGGGGGGTTTCAGATGGTGCTTGACTTAGTTTCCTCAGATGGGAATGAAAGATCCTGAATCGGAGTAATTTAAGTAAAAATCAGTTTAAAAAGTGAAATATGTAATTGAAGAGAAACTGCTCATGAAATCAAAGGAAAAACCTGAAAACAAGGCTTGAGGTAGGAAAAACCTTATCGAGGTTATCAGTCTCTTCTTATTCAGGCCATTGACATGGTGATTAGTTAGCCAGGATTAGTTGTTCACATCACTCTTTTTTTCTATTATTCCAGGGAGGAGTTTAGTGCTCAGGGGTATGGTTTGATAGCGTGGCAGGTGCACAAGCCAAACATTTAATTGGGAACCGCATTGGAGCAGGTCTGCTGGTGCCATTCCCACAAGAACTCTGTGCATGGGCCAGTTTGTAATGCAAACTCCACCAAGTAAGGTCAAAGAGGAGTGCTGCTACTACAGAATAAGAAAATTAAAAAATTAGATACCCCCCAAACATATCATTTTTTCCTCAATAGTTTTTTTCCACCAAAAGCTGGAGTGACCTATAACATGACTCTCGAGAGAGAAAAATGGGCCATGTACCATGAGCAGGCTGTCCATGTGGAGCATTTTGAAGGTGAAGTTTATAAGGGTGGAAAAAATGAAAGCATCAAACCAATTTCTATACAAGTATGGGTCATCCTTGATGTTAAAGTGTATTTATATTATTTTAAAATGATATGTGTATATTTAATAATTAATTTAACCTCAATAAGCAGAGACTTTTTTTCTTATACTGGAGCTAGATTACATTTCTCAGCCTCCCTGGAAGATAGGTGGGCAGTATAATTTCATTCCAGTCAATAAAATTTGAGTAGAAGTGATGAGACCTCTTACAGACTGCCCTGTTTAAGTCCCCCACATCTGTTCATCTATGCTCTTCCCTCTTCTGCCTGACAAGAATGAAAACAGCCTATAGAGCAGTCTTGGAAATCCCATATTGAAGATGATAGAGCTGCCATCCACCAGGATCTCTTATTGACTGTGTTAATTAACAAAGAAGCCTCCTATAACCCCTCCTTGGGTTAATGTGTGAACAAGAAACTCCTAATGTTTTTCTGCCTTTATTTGTTTAAAGGTATATTTATTTTGGCAGCAATAGTTAACCTACTTAATATTCTTCATAGGATTTATTTTACACTGTGAATTTAGCTTTTTTTCTAAACACTTATTTTGCTGTCTTTACACACTTCTGAGATTAGAACCTTGATAGTTATGGGCTAAATCCAATGAAACTAGTGCCCATGGAGTAGTGCCCAGCTGATGCTTCTTGCAGAAAGCTTCCCTATTGATGACCATACTAGTAAGGATGATGTGTTACACGCGAGTAAAGGGGTCAGTTTTTATGAGCTGCTTTCATCTGACGAGGTCCAGAGCCCACCCTAGAGTCAGCAGCATCTCTACTAATGTGAGATTTAACAGTTTCTTAGGTAGGATTCATTTATGAGGCAGAATAAGAGAGTAAGGGGGGGAAATTTACACTGTATCTTGCAAACGAATAATTGTTTTTTTTTTTTTTACCTTTCTGCCCCTTCCCGCCCTGCATCACCTCCCCTATGGACATAAGAAAATACCCTCTTGGAAGTACTGTGTAGCTATATTCAGTGTGGTATTACTAAGGCTAAATACACTACTTCTTATATTCCTCCTTTCTTCCTATCCCCAGCTCCACCCCAACTGCTGAGCATAACAAAATGAACAGACAACATGTAAAAATAATGCAAGTGTTTGCATTATTGACTAAATTGACTAAAATATTCTTTATTTTAATATCTAAGGATATATAGTATTTATAAATGAGCATTTTATTATAGTTTTGGAATAGTAAATTTTATTAGTAGTGAGATTCTGGGCAGAAGAAAACCTGAGCCCTAAATTCCCTGTCCCCTTTCTTTCTTGTATCTCTTGTCTCCTTCTCTGGGATGAGACATTAGTATTCTTTTTTTCTTTTTTTTAATTTTATTTTATTAGTTTCAAGTATACATCAGTTAGACACTTATATAGTTTATAAAACAATCCTCCTAATTGCTCTTTCCTCTGGCCCTCCACCCAGCCATTACATTAGTGCTAACTGCATTCCCTATGCCATGTCCCCATCCCTGTGACCATCTATCAACCACTAATATGTACTTCTTTAACCATTCACCGCATTCTTCCAGTCCCCCAACCCCCTTCCCTCTGGCTGTCACTAAATTGTCCTCTATGTTTGTAAGTCTGTTTTTAAATACTTTGTTCTTTTTGTTCCTTAGGTTTTGCATATAAATGAAATTATATGGTATTTATCTTTTTCTATCTGCTTTATTTCACTCAGCATAATCACCTCTAAGTCCATCCATGTCATTGCAAATGGTAGGATTTCATTTATTTTAATGGCTGAGTAATATTCCATTGTATATATGTACTATAAACTATTTATCTGTTGATGGGCATTTAGGTTGCTTCCATATCTTGGTTACTGGAAATAGACAATAGTATTCTGATTATAAAAACTAGAGAGGGCATTTGAGGTAAGGGGCTTTACCTGGATCCCATAAAGCACAGGATTTCTTGGTGCCGGGTTGAGGATGAGGACAGGGTTCCTGGATAAACACTGATGGCTCAGCACTGAGATGCTCAAGGAAGAGCCATTCTTGACAGCTCACATAGACACTTGAGTGGTACTGCATGGTCTTTCAGGATCTGGAAAGGAGCTGCCAAGTGAGCCAACTGGCTTTCAGGTTCTCAGGGTGAGAGGTCTGAATAATGAAGCTACTAAGACATGGGACACAAGGGAGCAAAGAGTGTCTCAATTTCATCTCTGACTTCAGGAGACAGTTTGCAGTTAAGAGATGTCTTCTGCCAGGTCAGAGTCATAGAAAGAACTGTGCTTTTTGGTGACTATTCCTTTGTGCAACCTAGCCTAGTCACTAAATCTGATCACTGAGGGCATGAAAGGAAAGAAATCATCTCATGCTTAAGAGCACAAGGAACTGCAGGAAGGGAATAACCAACAGAATCCAGAAATTACGTGTGCGTATTGAAATGGAGTTACTGGAGGCAACAGACAATGGCCTCAACAACACAGTAATGTGAGCCCTTGAGGGGCACCAATTAAGTTGTTAAAATCAGGATATAAACATTGCAAAAACACAGTTAAACATTTGGAAGACAGGGCCATCAGTATTCAGCACCAAGTTAGTGTCTTGGCAGATCATGTGAACTTAATGGCTCAGAACCCACAGGGAAAAAAAAAAAATAGAGATGGCACGTAATGGAAACAATGGAAGTTTTTAGGATAGTTGCCAGAGATACAATATGAAAGTAATATGTGTTTTAGAAAAAGAAAAAGAATAGACACACAGAAGGAATGATTAAATAAATCGAAGTGGATAATTTATCTGATCCAAAGATTTAAAAATCTGATCCAGGCAGGATTAATTTTAGAAATGCTTTCACTGTCATAGCGAATGTCTTGAGTTCCAGGGACATAAGCAATAATCCACAGCCATCCTTTATTGCAACAAATTCCTTACCGAAGAAAAAGAAACATTAGCGTTGGTGTCTCAACATTAGTGCTACTTCATAAAAGTTAATGTGACAGAAAGAAAAATACTCAGACCAAGAATAATATACTCACATAAGATGTCATTTTTTTCTAGGGCAAAGAAAAATATTTAAGGAAAGGAAATTATTTTAGAGAGTATGTTAATGGATTCGGCTATCAGAGAAAAAACAGTCAAAAAATAATAATTTGACCAACTGGCAACTGAACAAAACCAGACCTAGCAAGGCAGGGAAAAGAGGAAGAGAAAATATATATGACTGATACATTTTGGCACCAACACACTTATTGTAACAAATGCTAATGAAATCATGATTAGGCCTTTAAATACCCTTGCAGTGTTAGGAGTGTTTAAGGGAGAACCTGTAGTGAGATTGATAAACACAATAATATTTAGGAGCTCGGTGGGGGCTGGAGTGGGGAAATAAAGACTCCCTAAAGGCCTGCTGCCCAAAGGGGGATAAAGAGTGGGCTGAAGACAGCAAACAAATAGCATGTTTAGTGGAGATGATAAATCTAAGTAACGGTTGCCACTTTTCACCATCAAGAGTAGTCAATATTAAGTGGAGAGTAACATTTACTGTTAAGGAACCTAGAGAAAGTGACTCTCATTACGGTTGGAAATATGAATTGTCCCATATAATTGACAAGTGGTCTAGTGACAATGATTACACTCTATTTCAAATGCCAGTAGTTGTCGACTCAGGCCTTTAGTGTTTTGGCTATCTCTTCTGTAAAAGTAAAAGCCCAAGAAGAACAATACAAATGTGAAGATGCTTTTTTTTCAGCTGTGTTCACAGGAACAAATACTTGGAAATAATCTATATGCCCATGAAGAGGGGAATGGCTAAAATCATTGTGAAATCATCATATTTTGGAATTATATGAAGCTCCTTAAAGGACTTTCTTAAATTATATGCATTTTTATTTAGTCATAAATATGTACCAGATGTATATTTTTATAAAAGTAGATCAAGCATTAGAGAAAGGCATGCATATGATTTCCTATTTTAATTATTAAATAAGACCCCAAATGTGTGAAATAAGTTGGCATAGACCATTTTGTTCTTTTATTATGGTATGTTTTGTTATAAGGACATCTGAGTTCTGCAAGAAAAGTGATTCTGGAATGGTGTTTCTGGCTTGCATATTTTTGGAGTTTTCTAGAACATCATTCTGTAGCATTCCTATACAAATTGAGCACTGACAATGTGAAATAAGAAAGGATTATCAGATGGTTTTATATTATCTGATTTTCAACTGAATTATTACAGGTTTGTTATTGGTTTGTTATAGGTGTAATTTTTAAAATCACACTACATCTTACAACTGATTTAAAATGAGCTAAATTTTTCAATAGTCAGCAGACCTGAAGGATATATGTACACAGGTATACACATATGTATGGATCTATAAAATAACAAAAACAAGTAAATTACCATGGAACTAGCAGTACTACAAGATTGGATTAAACTTGAAATCTCAGATAACCAGCTAAAATGATGAAAAATGTATGAAATTAGTGGGTAATTAACTGTTGTGATTTTTCTCCAACAATACTTTTCACATTTTCCAGCTGCTGAAAATTTCTGATAGGTTCAATTATAATAACATTATTTGAGGTTAACCATGTTATCTGGAGCTTTTCATAAGTTTCCAGGTAACTGATTAATTAAAACCTATGTTCCAATTAATGAACTATAATCTACATAATTCTATTTTCTATGTATAAGAGTAGCCCAAGATAACTGTTTCTAACTTTTAGTAGCAATGAAACATGGCTTAATATACTCAATCAAATTGGGCATGCAATTCAATTTTATGATATTATATGACTTGAATTCAGTAGAACCAGGTGTTATAAAGTTTTCCAACAAAAAGTATCAGCTTTCTTAAACTCTTTATTGTCTCAAAAATTAAATCAGATTTCCCCACAAATCTTTTACAACCTCTCTGTCTTTCTTCCTTTCATTCCAGAAGCATTTCATTAGATTTCACAAATGAGTGAGCCTGTGAACAAGTGAACTGAAATAAATGTGGTTTGATTCACTACTTCTCTTTCATTAGGCTAACATGCATTAGATTACTTCTGTTAATCCAAGTGTATAGAATTAAAGAAAGAAAAACCTTCCCTTTCAAAAGCTTGTAAAACTAAATGTAGATTTGAGGCAAATATCCATTATTTAAAACATTGATGTAAGTATGAAAGTAATCTTTTCCAAAAATGTTTAGTAACATACTTTATGAGATTCAGTATTTAAACATTTTTTAATGTGTGCATGCATGTTAATAAAATATATCTAAATCAAATCTCTCATTAGTAGAAACAATTTTTGCATGTTAATCGCTGTAATAAGTGACTATTTTAAGACAAATGTGAACATATTTAGATATAATTAGAAACAAGTAATCTTTGAAAGGGCAAAAAACGTAATTCATTTTACAATTTTTGATAATTATTTAGCTATTGCATTCACAGATAGAAAAAACTAGTGATTTTGAAATTAATTACTGAAATTTGATTCCAATACATTTATTTTTTTTTTTTTACTTATATGGGATTTTCCTTTATACTTTAGAGTTCAGGAATCATATCAGAAGGGAAGAAGCTAGGGTTCTAGAACTCTCTAGTTTTTTGCTAAAAAAAGAAAAAAAATTAGATTTTGGGCGATACAGCCTCAATAATTTTGATTTAAAACTTTTTAATAAAGTACATAATATAATAGTAATACATTTTTTCAGACCATATAAGGAAGTTATAAAATTTAATTTTTTTCTGTTGGATAGCCAGGTTTGCAAATATTAAAAAAATTGGATGTATGTCAATTATTTCTCCATAAAAATAAGAAAAAAATCCTGATTATACCAAGTGGTGAGATGTAAAGGAACTGCGCCTCTTGTTCTCTAGTGGTAGAAATGTCAGCAGTCTGGCCTTCCCTCTGAATCGTTACATTTTGGTAATGAAATTCCATTTAAACTGGATTTTTTATTCTGTTGCATAAGGACTTGAGTGGATATCTTTTAATGTTCTCTCATATCTTATAATGAAAGTTTTCTATCATTTTTCACTTTTAAAATAATTTCTTAGCTCTTCTTGCCTATGTATCACTTCATATATTAACACTAAGACTATAACATTCTTCCCCCAAATCAAAATCTTTTTAAGGATTCTAATAAGAACTATAATACATTAAAAATAACGAGGAATAAACTTTTTTATTTTCTGCCACCCACACAAAATAGTTTCTTTTTTCTGTTCTTAAACTTCATTTGATTTTTCTTGTATTTATTTTTAACAAATAGTACATTTGTATGATTCAAAAGCCAAGAGCAGTGAAAAAGTATAGTTTTGAATTCAACTATCTGCCTAGTTCTCATTGTTCTTTTATAAAAAGATAAACAATTGTGTCAATTTCATATATATATGCTTATAAAGATTTTACTGTATATTTTTGAAGTGCAAATTTATCTTAATTTTTTCATTCTTTTCCGCTGAGTGACAATATACTCTCAAAATTGTTCGGCACCAAGTTCAGGGACCTGGTAATGAAATTCAGGCAAGCTTCCATTTTATGCCTGTGACACCCAGTATACACATCCTGGTCCCATATTTCATTGATCTTCAGTGTTGTATGGACAAGAGTAAAGGAGGCTGTTTAGCAGCTTCTGGACCTCAGGGGGTCCAGGACTATCTGAGAGCATTAACACAATGTCATTGTCAATCACTTTTTTCAGGATACTTGCATCTTCTAGGACCACTCGTTTCCTAGATTATACAGATGGCAAATAAACCCATGGGGAAAAAAATGCTCAACATAATTTTTCATTAAAAAATGAAAAATAAACCCAAAATGACATGTCATTGTCTGCCTGTTGTAACAGCTAATATTTAAAAGATTGACCATAACAAATGTTGGTAAGAATGTGAAGTACCACAACTCTCACACACTTCTGTTAGAAATGTAAAATGGAACAACTAATTTGGAAAACATTTTGGTAGTTTTATAAAAAACTAACCATAAACCTACCAGATGATTCAGCCATTTCTATTCTAAGTTTTTTTCTCAAAAGGAATTAAAACATGTTTATTTAAAGACTTGCACATGAATGTTTATAGTAGCTTTGTATTTAATGATCCAAAACCTGAAACAATTCCAAAGTCCCTTAACAGGCAAATACATAAATGTGACTGAATGATAAAATGATACTCAGAAATACCAGGAATGAACTATTTATTGACTCACGCACAATATGGATGAATCCCCAAATCACTATACCAAATGAAAGAAGCCAGACGATAAAAGAGTACGTACTAAATGATTCCATTCACATAAAATTCTGGGAAATACAAACAAATCTATAGGAAGTAAAATAAATTCATTATTATTTCAGCTATTTTGGCCTTAAAGTTACATCCTCAGGATTAGAATCTCAGGTGCACACCTACTAGTAGTTAGAGCTTGATGTAGTCATTTAACTTTCTGTGGCTCATTTATAAAATGAGAATAACAGTAATATCTTATATAATTGTTGTAAGGATGACATGAACACATGTATGTAAAGATAGAGTCATTGTAATAAAGAGTAAATAAATGAAGACGGATTTTATTATTTTATTAGGACCTTCAGTCAGAGTCTATATTATTTTTAATTGCTTCGTTCTTTTCCTTAGTTGCTTTTACCTGGTCTTCTAAGTTGGACAGTTAGCTTTTGTCACTTTAAATTTCTTCTTTTTATATACATTGAGAGAAAAATAAAATGAAGATACATGTAATTTAATGATGCTTTTCTATTTTCTCTCTTGTTATCCCAGCACAGTGTGATGCAATATACAGTGAGGGAAGAAAATATAGTTTTAATATACATAGATATTCTTAAATACCTTCAAGTCTACTGAAGAGCTAAGAAAAGCATAAAATTGAGTACTTAGTTAATTAAACTGCATAGCCTATTAAGTATTACAGTAACAGGTTTTATTTTTTTCTTACCAAAAAAGCAATTGTGATTCAGGAAATGTAATTTTTCTAAACCATAAATGACAGAGAGGCAGAAATAAAGTCAAAGTATAGAATATTTGTAAGATAAAAAGCACTTATATATAGCTAATATAAAGCATGATGGAGATCATCAAAAGAGAATTTACATATTTTCATATTCCATACACTGTCTGGTGTCACCATGATTTTCTATTGAAAACATCAGCAAAACCTTTCAAATGGACAATATGCATTTATCAAAACATTGTAATTTTACCAACCTATATTTATAAAATATTAAATATAATGGCATTACTTTTGCCATTATTAATTTTTCTGTAATATTCAAACTATGCCAAGATTATAAAATTAGTTCTTGGTGAAGTTTAGTAACTTAATTTCATTTGTACTTTGAAGAGCATTGAGGCTACTTTTCTTTATGGAAATATTAAATTGCAGTGATACTTTTTAGTATAGCCTTACTTGAACAACTACAAAAGTGTCAGGGAAACAATTCCATTAATTAAATTAATTACAAAAATTTTTAAAAATATTTTAGTTTCTTTTTAGGTTCAAAAACACTTACATAATTTTTTAAATATATAGTATTGTTTAAAATTTTTATATTATATTTAATGGGCTTAAGAAAGTAAATGCTTTATAGGATAAATAGCCTGATAAATTTAATAATGTTGGGAGATGAAGAAGCAATGTGTCCAATTTTAAATATCACGGTAATTAAACTTTCCATTTATAGCTTTGGAATTTAAAAATGTTGAGCTAATTATAATTATAATGAAATATTGAACACAATTATATGAACTTTAATAATTGATATCAGTGTATTCTTTATGTAACTTTATGGAATATTGAAAAGAAGTAATTAGAAGAAAGAAAGAGTTCATATTGGGAGGTTAATGCTTTTAAAAACTATATAGATGACATAAAATTTAAGGACAGTTGTTATTTGACCTTGAACAGTAACAACGAGAACATTATTTTATGCTGATTTTAGTTATTTTGGGGGAAAAATGCAACTTTTTGGAAGTTAATATAGTTTATTTTAGTAGTCTGTCATGACAAGGATAGACTTTGAATCTTCCAAGATATCAACCTCAAATTTTAAGTGACATTTCACTGATCCAACCATCAGAATAAGAGTATTTGATAACAAGAAGTATTTCAAAGGAATTTTGACTGTTTATTCATATTTATATTTAATATATAGATACAGTGTTTCCTCTGACACAAAAGACATCAACAGCAAGTTGACATAGAGTCCAGGTGAAGAGAATCAAGAAATAATAGCCATTGTACAAACTCTCCGAAGATATATTATTGTTCTTTTTTTTTCCTGATTCTGGTCAAACATAATATTCTTTGGGCTTCGGTAAGACTGAAGAAATTATAATCGTTTATGTGTATGAGAACTGTCCCAATGGCCAGTGCAGGATATTTTAAGTTAAATTTTATAATAAAAATATGGCATCACTATATACAATAAATAGTAAATAGATATGATTAGAACCATTTTATGATATGTGTATCTAGTAAGATTATGTGAATGTAAATGTACTTCTTTACATATCTTAAATATATCATTTAGCAATATAATATTTTTAACACCTTTTCTATTTATTGTCTCTTGTTATCCCACTCTTTTTCAATAGTAGCTGTTATAACAGGCAGACAATGACATGTCATTGCGGGTTTATTTTTCAGCTATACTGAACAGTTTTCTGTTTCTCAACATCATATGATCATATATCAGACTTTTCTCCTCAGTTTCCGTTCTACAGTGTTTTTTGAAACCTCCTCCACTACTCTTTCTTCAGGCTCAAGTTTTCTTTTCTCTGGACTCTACCCTTACCCCGTGGTGGAAATGCTTGCCCATGCCGGATGCTGCCCCATCCACCCTGTGCCTGCCCTACAAGTCAGCCTGACTGTCTCTCTGTCTATCATCTATCATATCTCTATCTACTTATCATGTATTACTTTGTCCAAAGATGAGTAAATTTTCTTCTCTAGTCTTTAGATTTCTCACATGTAAATATGAGAGATTGAATTTATGATTTGAGATTCCATATCAGTTTTAAATGTTCTACTCTTTAGACAGTTTTCCACAGCTCTTGGTTACAATATATAAAGCAAATAATTTATTTAGAAATTGTAGCATTTTTTAAAACATTGGCCTACCATCAGTGAAAGGTGGCATCTCTGTATCCTGCCCTTGTGTGTGGGTGGACTGAAAACTCTCTCAAGGAATAACGTACGACAGAAGGTAACACTGTGTGACTTTCAAGGCTAAGTCAAAGGACATGCAACTCCCACCTTATTTGTAGTCAGTCTCATTCTGTGGCCCTCAGCTGCCACGTAAGGTGTTCGACTCTCCTGAGGCTGACACGCTGTGAGGTGCCTAAGCCACATGACAAAGTCTTATGTTCTCTGAAAAGATGCTCTTTGAAAAATTTGGCTGAGTTAAATCTTTGAATTATTCTAGGCTGAGCACTAAACATGTGAATGAAGCAGTCTCCAGGTGATTTCAGATTTCAGATGAGGTTCCAGATGTAGAAGAGAGGAAACAGATATTTTTAGTTCCTTGTTAAAAATTGTGAAAATGAAACATTTTGTGCCAGAAATTTTGGAATATTTTGTTATCTAGCAATAGAATCAGAACAGCTATAAAAACGTTCATATTAATACTTTACTGAATTGATATAGTATTTTATAGAGTTAAATTTTAAAGTTTAACATTTCTCCTTTCCGCTGAAACTTACACACTTTATATTCAATTAAGATAACCTCACTGATAGTCCTTAATTGCTAATTTAAATGTTTATATTTAGCATGGCTTTATAAAGTTATGCTAAAAACTACAACAGCATAATGAAAGAGAAACAGCTTACATCCTGTGCAAACATTTTTTTATGTTATAAATTTGCAAGACATGATGTGACTATTAAATATAATATGTTGAGCAAGAAAGCACACAAAATAGTGCAGCTGTCATGAAAGTTTGGCTGGGTGTCAGCTGGAAACTCATTAGGAAAAATAAAGTGAAATAATAGATTATTACATATATTATTGGGACCTGATGAACAACTGGTGTTTCATTAAAAAAAAAAAATGTTGTGTAAAACAATAACTACATCCAGGCAATGAGAAAAATGGAGCATAGTTCATATAGAAGAGCCAATGGAAGAGAGATTGATTATGTGTCAGAATTTTTTTATTCAAATCTTAGGATGTGTGTGTGTGTGCATGTGTGTGTATGTGTGTGCATGTGTGTTTATATATGTGCGTGTATACCTCTTTGTGTATTCGAAACTTGAAAAATGTTTTTCTAGTAACTTCACATGGAAATTTAAATTAAATCAATGAGTTTATTTTGTGTATATGACTCACAAGAATTTTAAGTCACCTGAAAACTCAATGTCATGATATATAAGAGCTGAAAAATAAGTGGCAACCTTTTACAAAACTGTGCTTATTGCTAAATGACGTTGCCTTTTGCCAAATTATGTATGTCAGGTTTCCAAATTATTCATGCCAGGGAACATTTTTTTGAAGCCCTGAGAAGACAGCTTATTTGTATACTTTCTCTCCTTGAGAAACTTTATTTTTTTTAATATATTGGATTTATTTCTTACAGGATCTGAGATGTTAACTAAGTTTGTTTCTAGTACCTCACCTCACTACAATATGTTAACTAGTAGTGATACAGTTTCTTTCTATACTAAATATATGTAATATACTTAAATCTAAAGTATTTCATCAAATTTTGAGACATTTCAAGTCACAGCTTGTCTCATGCATCTTTTGAATTCCAGCGTGGTGGGGGCAGGGAGTATCTTCTACATTGAGGCACTGAAAAGTATGTATTTGAATGGAGAAGGAATATGTAATTTTAAAATGTATTGTTTTTGTTTTGTTTATTCCCACCATCTGCTTTGGTATTTGACTATTTCTTTGACACATGTAAATGTTTCCTAAGGTAATACTAAATGTGAATCTATGAAACCTAGCTCTATAATGTCTGGATTAGAAATTGGAGAAATGAGGTATATCTGAAAGGAAGTATACTTACTGATCAATAGTAAACACTGAAATCAAACAAAATCTGAGAAGCCAGGAGAATTTTTTTTTTTTTTTGCCTGCATGAGAATACATGCTGCTCAGCATTCTTCTCAAAAGAGAGATTAAATTTATGTTAAATCACATGCACCCATTTTTATGATTTAATTTAAAATAGAGAAGAAAGTTATTTTACCATGAACCTGGGAAAACATGACTTATGGATTTTAACATTTCTCTGTTTTCCTATTGCCAGCAAATGATTTATTTTATGACAATTTAGTAAATTTTTTCTTCAGATACTATATTTTCGTTTCTATAGTTTCATTTTTTTACTTCCTGTTTCTCTGAGATAGAGCATATTTTTTACTCATTTTATCTTTTTTAATATTCTTTAACATATTTATTATAACTGTTTATAAATCCCTGTCTCTGAATCCAAAAACGTTGATTTTCTCAGGCTTGATTTGTATTGAATAGCCCCCTCTGCTTCAATAGATGGCACACATTTCTGCTTCTTCACATGTCTAGTAATTTTATTTTATGTTGGACCTTCTGATTGATATCTCGTATGGAACCATGATTATATCACCTTGTTTGAATGATGTTGCATGTTGTTCCAGCAGGCTGTTAAATTACTGGTTAGGCTCGGTTTTATTCTTTCATGAAGGAGCTCTGTTTGGACTTTGTGTCAATCTTTGGGTAATGTCTTTAATATTAATATGTGGCTTTTCTTCTGGTGTCTAAACTAAATTTTTGAAAAGTACTGCAATGCCTCTCTATTCTACCTGGGCTTCAAATTCAATGTCGACCTATCTTGTGTGATCTCTGTTACATCTATACAGCATTCCACCCCAAAGTGGATGTGCTCTCCTAGGATTTAGAGAATCTCACCCTGCATACGACCAGCCCAGACTTTACCCAAGAACCTAGTGTAAATCCCCATTCAGACTTTGATGGGTTCTCTCTGTGCACTTTCCTGTTTGAGGACCTGGCTTTACAAATTCTAGCCTCTTCAAAAGCTCTGATCACTTTCATTTCTGCCACAATGGAATATTCTTCCCTAATTAGAGAGTTGGATAAATCATGGGGCTTTTCTTATGGATTTTTCACTTTCTAGGAGCCATAGTCATGTTCTGCCTGTTTTTTTTTTTTAATGTCCTAAAATGTTATTTCATATTTTTTTCCATTTTCATAATTGTTTATGGTCAGAAAGCCAGTCTGGCAACATACTCTGTCTGGATCAAAAGTGGAGGTATAAAAGCTTTATGAAAACTTGATTTACCTAAATAAATTTCTCTAGCCATGATCCTCTTTTAGGACATATTTTTTCCCTTACTTATAGTTGATATCATATTCTGCTAATTATCTAGATGGAAGCTAAAATTATCTTTCATTTTATATCTTAAACTTCTATTTTCAACTAATTTTAGAAAAGTTACAAAAATAGTACACAAAAGTTTTTTATTTTCTTCACTGCATTTCCACTAATGTTGACACCTTACATAACCACAGTGTAATTATCAAGAATAGGAAATCAATATTGGTACTGTGGGGTAGCAGAATATACCACTCCAAAATATGCCTTTTGAGCATAAGGATTATTCTGAGCTGATGATTTTTAAGGAGCAAACACAGGAGAATTTTTGGAAATAATAGAAGTTGTCCTTTTGTGAGGGGAATTTATATTTATAAGAGAAATCTACATTTTTAAGGGTATCTCCCTCTCTATACCAGAAAGAAAAGGATGACTAAATCTCCAGAAACTCATCAGGGAATAAGGACCAACTTAAATTATGCATACTATGAATGTTCTTGTTAACCATGCTCTTCCTGGTGACCTCCCATGACTGGCCTCCCCCCACCCCAACCTAATTTTTTTGTTTTCAGCTAAGATTATGTTTAAGATGGTGGCTTTTGCCATTGACTGGAGGGGTCCTCCCTTTTTTTGTATATCACCAATGTATACTTGAGGTATACATATTATTAGACTTCGGTTTGTTTCTCTCTTGTTAATCTGTCTTTTTTAATAGAAGAGAGCCTTGGCCATAGAACCTACAAAGGGAGGAGGAAAATTATTTTCCTCTTCTAAAGTACAATAATTTTAATTACAAACTTTGTAAATTATTTACATAATAAACGATTTCAACTCTATATGCGAAAATACTATGATCTTAGATATTTTGACTTAAATTGGTATTTTTTGTTAAAAGTCTCTGTAGGTGGTCAGAACAGCAGAGGAAATTCACTATGGAAATGAAAAATTCAAATCAAGTTTTGCTATTGTTAGGCTTTGGTCTGCTGCAGAGGCAATTTGGCAACAAAAATGGTAACAGAGATGTTTTACAAATATCTTAGTTAACACACTTAAATACACCTTATAGGTAAAGCAAATTGTCTTAATACTTTAAAATACATACTCTTTTTATAAAAGATGATAGTCTGGTTTTCAGGAGGATAAAGCCAGTTTCGGAAAATATCATTTCGTGGAAGCGTACTGTTTGAACTGGTTTGTTTGGTTGGAGCAAGAGAAAGTCTCCAGCTGATCCCTTTCATTTCCCTAGCTGGTTTGTTTGATTACCCTCATATGGATCATGTAAAAACCATATGGGGGAAATTTACTTCTTTCGTATTTGCAACTAAAACCTGCTGGGATACTTAGATCTTACAGCTTATAAGCAAACAAGGGGAAAGGACACATCATTTTTATTTCAGGGCAAAAAATAATCAACTTCGTAAATCTCAAAATGAAAAGAACAGCTTTTAGGACACACGTAATGTGATTTTATTCAAAGATATTTGGCTCCTCTAGTTTGATTCTTGTGTTAGTTTTGATTCTTTGTTAGTTGGTTTGCAAAATATCTCATTTCTCATTTTTCATTCATTAATATTTAACTAGACTAATACAACCTTGCAAAACATATTCTTGTTTTTTGATATATTTATTATATCCCATGTGACTAATGATAAAAGAAATTTATCCATTCCCTCGAAAATGTTATTCATCCATTCATATATTAATGTGCAAATTTTATTGCATGTCTAATATATACAAAGTAGTGTTTCGGTTTCAGGGATTCTGTGATGACCAAGACAAAAATGTCAGTTGTCGTTGTGGGTCCTTGGGAGACACAGTACTTTTACCTAAAATTTAACACCAGGACCCGCCAACCAGTGCACATCTCCTGTAGGTATTGGTTTGGCTCTGAGACATGCAAAGGCTTAGCTAAAAAAGAATGGGATCTCTAAGTTCCCAAGAAACAATCATGTGACCTTCTGGAACACCTGCTTATTTTCAATCCCAGAAGCTGTAGGTATGTACCAAAATGAAAAATTTTGCTAAAAGCCTCCTAAATTTACAATGGCCATTATAGGGAATATTTCGATTGAGCAAGACTGCTCATTTAAGATCTGGAAGTAAAAGTTCCCAGGTCAAACAAACAGATTGAAACACTTATTTTCATTGGTATACACCCGCTTCCAAGACTTTAAGATTCCAAAATGGCTTCATGGAAATATTTGTTAAAAAAGCTAATGAAAAATTAAAGACACAAGAAATACCTAATACAAAGACAATAGGACCGGTTAACTCCTATTATTCTCCTCTTTTTTTCTTTATCTGAGTATTTATGCCTTATTCTTTGTCTGAACCACCTTTTCACACTGAAGAGACTACCATTATTTGGGCCTGCCACTCCAGTCTGCTAGATCTTTACCAGCTTGTGTCACATGTTAGTAGGACATAGTGATGCTCAAAACAAATGCAGGCAGCGAAATGGCAAACCCCAAGGGTGGTGTTTGAGATTCTCAGTTTTCAGCACGGATTAGAGAACACTCTCAATATAACAACTGATCTTTTAAAAGCCATTTTTAGCATCTTCCCTGCCCATGTTGATCGTTCTGTTATTCAAACACGCAAACAAAAGAACAAAAGATGAGTCTTTAAAGCCAGTTTGGAAGCTCTCTTACGGCATTTCAAGTTCCACACCATAAATAATGTCACCTTACCTGCTCTAGCTGTTCTATTTGTAAATGGTTTATCTTCTGCAATTAGTAGATTGATAAAAGGGCATAAAATAAGGTGAGAAGCTACTAGTTTGACTGCACTTGTGACCATAGTTGAGTACCTTGAAAGGGTTTTGGAGCAAGACCATAAACAAAGTCCTTTAACCTACAGACTGGAAGCCAAAGAATAGCTTTGTTTTGAATGATGTTTTGAGAAGACCACTGACTGCTCTGTGGAAATGGATCATGGTGAAATCTTTCTATTTATTTATTTATTTATTTATTTATTTATTTATTTATCTATCTATTTATTTATTTAGGTTAAACTAATGGACGTATAGATTAGACTTTGGGAAGATTTGAATAATGGAAAAAAAACTTGTAGCTGAAATGATCGTCCCACTGGGAAGTCTTCTCTGAATTATTATGCAGAGTTAAGTGCTTTCTTCTCAGGGCCCAGAGAACATCATTTTCAAATGTCTTCTAAAAATAGAACCTGCTGCCTTTTTATGGTTATTTGATTATATGTCTACAACACCATTAGTAGATTATAAGCCCCCAGAGAATGGAATCTGTGTCCGTACATCTTTTTGCCTGGTGGTTACTATGCTGTAGGTAATCAATACATTTCACCGAATGTGTGAATGGACCCGAGCTCTTAAAATATGTTTCTTTTGAGACTTAAATACCCAGTTTGCTATACTGCTTGTTTTATTATGACTTTTTTTATTTTGCAGAAGGAAGGCATCTTTTTAAATCTATTCATTTAGTGCACATATTGAAATGTATATCATTATATTCATGAGATGCCTTAGTAACAACTTCTTTTCACTGTGGTACATTCCAACAATTTTATGACCTTTATAGCTAAGTTTCCTTTCCTTCTGGTTTTAATACAGCATATTGTAGCATGCTGAAATGAAACCTTTATTTTATACCATATGGTAGTCTTCCAGCAGTCAACAAGTAGTAAAAATTTGAGGAGGAAAGAAAGTAACATATTCCATTCAACATAGTATTATCCTGTTAGCACTTGCTGAGAAATAAACAAACAAATGAGAGGTTGCACAGTCAATAGAGAATGAAGATAATGAGCATTTCATACGTATGTGTTAAAATTCCATAAAACTTCAGGTTTTTTTAAAAAAACACTAAAACATGCACTCACATCTAACCTTCTAGAAAGTAGTTAAAAAAACAACAGCGAAAATGTTTTGCTATGTGATAACATGAAATAAGTGATTATAAATTGCAAGTCATCTCCCAATTGCCTGTCAATATTTGTTTATATACATATCCAATTGTAATTCATTTCAGTCTTTCCATTTATACTTCTCATTTACCTCTAAATAATTAAAATCATATGAAAAAGCCACCTACACATTACTTTTTCATTATTCATTTAAATATTTTCCTAAAGTACATACATGTAATACTTAGGAATATGGTTTTATACCTTAAGTTTTAATTAGAAGTAATCTTTATTTTAAGACACTATTACTTTGTAAAATGTAAAATTAAAAAAAAGATTCTTACAAAACTAAATTTTACTTTTAAAGACAAAACTGATATAACAATCTCAGTGTCTCTAACAACACTTGTAATTCTATTTTTATTTTTTCAAAATTAACTATAGTGTATAATTAGCATTACTGGTGAATTTTTAATAAACTGAATTTAAAAAACATAATATATTGTTAGGAGCATTTAAAATATTATTGAATCAAGGTGATATACAAAAGAGTATTCTTGAATTAGATCAGTTTTGACTCGTTATAGTTAAATATCAGGTATAGTTGCTGCTAGTTTATGTAATTTCTGTAACATCTTGAGTTGAGAACAAAACAACATTTAAGTAACTATATTAAGTAATAAAGATCTAGGCCAGAATGGAAACTATCACTAATAGAGGGAATGTCGACCACCAAGGCCATTTACATCGGTGCTTCTTAGTTTTTAATTCATTGCTTGGCAGTAAGTGAACTGTAGGAATACAATCGAGAAACAAATTTTACATTTTCCTATAGCTTCGGGAAATAAACACGTAATCACTACTGGTCAGTTATCACCTTCATTTGATGTTATTTTAAATTAAACAGAAAACCTTGGATCTATTCTATTTGATTATTTTTAGCAGAGAAACCTTTAGGCAGCGTTATAAATTAAACTATTGCTCTCTTTAGAAGGACATCTATTTCTTGAGGCTCATAGATGTTAGTCTAATTTAGTTTTAATGCGGTGGGGTCACTCAAGTTGAAATCACATGACTTGTTTTTGCATCCTGTTCTGCAGGGGTTTGCCTCAAGAGATTAAGAGATCAATGCTTATACTCACTATTCAGCTTATGCTCTCCCCTGAGTCCCTGAGACTTTATACATTTCTACTTAGTGAAGCCAGCTGAGAGAGCCAGCGTAGTCACTTTTACTTCACAGTAATTCTAAGTACCCATCAAAGCAGTGTTTCCCTGGGGCACAATTAGGATGACTCTGACCCTTTCCACAGAACTGCTTTTAATCACTTTGAAGTGGCTGTAATTCTTTCTGACCACCGTTAGGCCTCGGTGCAAAAGGTTACTGGGAGTATCTCAGTATTCTCTGTTCAAACGTGAGTTAAAAGTCAAGTGAGAGGCCCACAGCATCATGCTCTCTGTTCCAGTGGGGGCAACAGGAAGCAGGGAAGATAAACATGGCCCCCTGGGCAACAGGAGTTTAAGGCCTAACACTCAGAATTTATCATTCCCTTTCTTAATCTCACATGAGGATCAGCAAACATCACAAAAACATCTCCCTAAAAAACCTGCCGTTCATTCTCACTTTCAAAAAAAAAATTAGAGCCTATTAGTAAATAAACATCAATGATTCTTTTTGATGCCAAATTTAACACTCTGTGTGTGTGTGTGTGTGTGTGTGTGTGTATGACTAGAATACGGCTAGAAAACTATTTTTAATACAAAGAAGTTTTACCTTTAATGTAACTAATAGGTCAAAATAAGTAAAGAATGTTTTATGCCCTTAAAAATATTACGTTATAAAATTCCTTTCACATTTTTCTTTGGAATCTATTTACATTCTGGTTTACATTCACACATGAAACTGTCATTTGGTTTTGTGAGAAAGGAGTGTACAGTGTTAGTCACATACATTATGGTTAACACAGCAAGGTAAGGCTGGGATTTCTCATTTTCCTTTTCATGTGTACAAAGAGTAGAAATCTATCTATATCAATAATTTAAAGGTTTAATTGATAGTTCTGTTTATTGTAATATCTTCTAATAGGGTTATACAATTTCTTATTCTAGAACACATATTCGGCCAAAAGGAGACTAGAATTTTGAAATTTTACAATTTATAATTCATGTGTAGTCTTCAGTGTCTTTCATAAAATTCTCCTTGTTCTTATTCTGTCAACATGGTTAAGGAAGCATCTTTGAAATGAGGCTGTCGGCATCCTCTGCGTTACTAAACCCAAAGGCCAGCTCTCAACCCTCATCCGACTTGTACAGCACCAAGCCGATAACTCTGTTTCTTTTGAAACACTTTTTCCAAGGTAAAAAATACCATGAAAACCTAATTTTTTCCCCGTTCTACTGGCTGCTCTCTCTTGTTTTTCTTTGTTTGGTTTCTTTTCATCTCCCTAATCCCTTGATGAGGGGAGTGCCCTCAGGAGTCCTTCATTACTTTTTATAATGATCTGGAATGATAAGCAACCCCAAAATTCAGTGGCTTAAAAGAGTAAGTATTTATTATTGCTCAGGAACCGATATGTTCTCCAAGTGTTTCTCTGGATCTTGAACAGTCTCTGTCGATGAACACATGTGCGTGTTCAGCTGGAGTGTCATCTTTGGGTGGTTGGTGACAACAGCCCCTCTCACATTTCTGGAGGGTGGAAGGCTAGTTGAGCTGGATGATAGAGGTGACTGAATCTCACCATTCTCAGCATCTAGCAGACTAGCCTGGTTTTTTGTTTGTGTGACAGTGATAAACTTGCAAAAGCGAAATCAGAAACCCAGAACGTGTCTGGAGGTCTGACTTGACAGCTCTATTGCCATCTGTTGGCTGGAAGCACGTCACAAGGTTGGCCTAGAGTCAAAGGAGTTTGAGGTGATGCCACCTCTTGATGGAAGGAACTGTGGAGTCACATTAGAAAAGGCATAGTTTGAAGGAGATTAAAGAATTTTGCAAATAATATTTTTTGCAAATAATATTCCCCAGCCTCTTTGTTTCCTCAGTGATCTTATCCAGTTGCAGAAATGGTTTTAAATAATCCACACGCTGATAACTCCCAAATGTAGGTCTGTGACTGGTATGTCTCTCTGACACCTTAGACTCGCATAACTAATTTCTTAGTAATGCTAAAAACCTCTTTTTCTTCATACTCCATATTCAATCTAACAATAAATTGCCTTTCTATGTGTGTGTGTGGGGTGGCTAATGGTAGATTATGCCTAGTTAGTAAAGTCTGTTAGGATTCCTCTGGTGCCATCTGCCATCTCTGGGCTAAAAAGGGTCTAAAGTTGTCTTTGGTGATTAGCTTTGTCCTTCTTGGTAGAAAAGAGAAGAGGGGCACTTTTATAAATTTATGTTTTGCTTTTAGGCAAATAAGGGGAGGGCAGAAAGTTGTTCTGCTTCTCAGTTGCCTCCAGCTGAAAATATCTTTATATGAAAGTGGTATATTTGAGGTGGCAGATCTTTTATGCTTCAAAAGCATATTCTATATCTGACCACTCCAGTACCTCCATGTCTAAACCACTATTATTTCACAACTGTATTATTAAAACATCTTTTGTTTTTCTCCTTCCCAGCTCACCTAAAATCTGTTCTTCCTCAGCAGTCAGAGTGATTCTATTAAAACTTAAATCAAATTGTATCAGTATTATACTCAGAACTTTTCTGTAGTTCTCTGACTATCTTAGTCTAAAAGCCACTATCTTTCCATTGAGCCCTTCATCACATTTTGTTCACTTCTTCTTATTACTTGAGCATAGCGATAAGCTCAATCTGTGTCAGAGGAGCTTGGAAAACTGGGGCCTCAGGACCTTTGCACGGGATATAATTCTGCCCACAATTCTCTTCCACTCCCATCAGATACAGATACACGACTACTTTTGTCACTTCTCTTGGGCTTTGCTCATATTTAAAATTAATACTACTGCTACCGTCCTCCTTCCAGCATTCTCTATCCATCTTCCTGCTTTATTGGCTTTATTTTTCATTTAGCACAGCTCATCATCTCCCCCCCACACACATATACACACATACACACACACAAGTTTTAGTCTATCTCACAAAAGTATTTGAAGGGAAGGATCTTGATCTTTTACTGACTAATGTTTCCTGCATAACTATAAGATATCCTGAGTTATAACAGGCACTCCATATATTTATTTATGAAAAGGCAAAGATGAAGAAAGCAAAATATTTCCGGCATTTTTTATGATTAAGCACAAAGATCAAAAAGAGATATAATAAAAATGGGTAAATAACTAGACAATGTGTATAGAAGGCTATTTATTGAGAAATAAACATTTTTTGACACATAATTATGTAGGATTATCAGTATTTGGAAGGTGTGGATGAGAAAAGGAAATCTCTTGTTTTACTCAGATTATTTATATACTTTAAAGTTTCTGAAGATATGTAAATTTATCTATTTTAATTAAGATCTCTAAACATTTAAAGTTTTTATGTAATTATTAAGAATTCTGTACTATGCAATGCACGGAGCTCATTAGTATGAATGTAAGAATGTAACACTGAACCTCATAGCCAGTTAATTCGGGTCCCTCACTGATAGATGCCCATGCAGAGAACTGGAATTACAGGTACCGGCATTTGCGTGAGTGTACTAGATGCTTGTGATGTTGCTAACAAATTTCTGGCTGTCATATACTAAGAAATATGCTAGTTTAAATTTCTAATATTATTGTGGTTACTTTCAATAATTAATTTATCAGGTTCCTACTAAGTAGTTTTTAGTCTAAAAATAAAATTGTGAAATTGCCTGTCATTTATTTACAAAACCTAAAAAAATGACTGGCATTTTCCAACAAGTTTATTTGTGGCCTGTCAATAGAAAAGAAGGATATCAGCGAAGCTTAGAGAATTGCTGGTCTCGAGAGAGGATTCTGCTCCTTTGTAACTATATTTTGTTTTCTTTTTAAAAGCACCCAATCAGCTTTAATTAAGACAAATTTAGAAGTGTCTTGCTTCTGTTGATTAAAATGGTAAAAGCAAACTTACATATAATTATAGCTAAATATAATAATTTGAATAACCATTGTTAATTCAAATGTTTCTTTTTTCTCTTAAATTTCACACAGGGTTGGTTTTAAGTGTTGGTATTTTTATACATTTTTCACACTTTGATATTTATCACTTATCGAAGTGCTCTGAATGAATACTACAGTTCACATCCTGTTTTAATGAATACTATAACAATACCATTTTTTTCTATTAGTAGTCAAATTCAATTTAGAGAATGAATTAGAGCCTGAACGTTGTATTATCACTGATTCTAGTAATCAAACCTAACCTGCTAAGTTTATACTTGCTCCACGTTCTATCTGAATTTAAAGAAAACACTTTTTTTAGCAGGTTTATTATTGTTAGTTTACAGTTTTGGAAAGTAAATTTACACCATTCAGAACCTCAAATTAACTTCATTATTGTTTGTACACAATTTCCAGAATTTAGTCAAAATAATCAGACACAGAAAACAAATCTTTCCCAAAATAAAAGACAAAACAATAAAAAAGAAACATACTCACAAGGGATCCAGATAAGAGAGTTATCGGCAGTGTATATTAACAATCAGTTAAGTTAAACATAATATTGGAAAATTTTCCAGACTACTCAAAATTATAAAAAGAACTACATGGAAAGTCTAGTATTGAAAAATAGATAAAATATAGATCTCAGTAGCTATTGTTGAAAATAAAAAATGTGAAAATATTTAGTGGACCGAGAGATATGTCAGAAGAAAATACACAGATTGATGTAGTGAGAGACCAAAAGGTGTAATACAATAAAATATATTACAAGACATATGGGTTATGGTTAAAAGTTATATATGAATTGCCAAAGCAAAGGAGAAAGGTGGTATCTAAAGAGATGATAGTTGATATTTTGTCTGAAACTAATGAAAGGCATCAAGTCACAGATTCAAGAATAAAAAAATAAAAAGGAAAACTACAGGTAGGCACGTGATGTTATCAGCTGTTGAAAATCACTAACAAAATATAACAAGCGATTTGAGAAGAAAAAATTACCTTTAAATGAGCAGCAAGACACACTGAGAGCTGATACTAGCAGCAACAATGAGCAATGAAGAACAGAAGGGAAGGAAATGATATTTTCAAAGTGCTGAAAATTGCCCAATAAGAATAACTTTCAAAAATAACAGTGAAATAAATTCTGTATTGTTAACCACATACCAGTACTAAAGGAAATATGAAATGTTCTTTAAGCAAAAGGAACAATAAGAAGGTGGTTATAAACTTAAATAATGTAGTAGGAACAGTTTTTAAAAAAAACTAGGAACAGTTTTTAGAAAAAAATCTAAACAGTAATGCAGTCATATGTAAGTGCATATATACATGTGTTTGCAAACACACATGGCATTATAAGAAATGAAATCTACAGAACAATGTGACTCATGATTGAAAAGCAGAAGCAGAAATTCTACTTAAAACATTTGCAAACACATTGAAGCAATATATAATATTACAAACTATGTGGGTTTATTTCAGGAATATGAGATTGGTGTAACAATGTGATTCACCACTTTAAAAAATGAAGGAATAAAAAAGCATTTGTTCATCTCTCTATATAAAGAAGTGAATACAATTCAATGTCAATTCATGTTGGAAGAGCCTCACACTTATGAAATTGGAAATCAAGTAGAAATTTCCTGTAACTTTTTTCTATAAAATAATTAGAGACCATATTAAGATGCCATATTTGATAGTAAAATATTGAAATAGTTTCTTCTGAAAGACTATCTGCCATCACCACTTCTATGCAGCTTTTTACAGAGACCTAGCCCTTTGCAATAGAGCAAAATAATATTAACAATGATAACTTTAAAATAGATCACATCATGGTGTACTTAAGGAACAAAACCTCTACAGATAAACTACTAAAATTAATAAGCAAATGCTTTAACAATTTCACAACACAAGAGAACACGATATAAATACATAATTTATACATTGATATAATGCATAATTATATTTTAAATGTATAATTATAATTATTAGTCATATAGAAATATATGTAAATATAATATGTATTTATATATCATATATAATTTACAATATGTAATTTACATATCTTCAAATATTAGGTCATGTTATCTTGCTATATCATTGAGAAGGTTATTTTTTTATTTTCTGAGTATGTCAGCACTAAAATCATATACAGTTCTAGAAACTACTGAATATGTCAGCTCTTTCTTGTCACCGACTGCTATACTGCATTGATCCAGGGATTATGCAGATGCTTTTTCCAATAATGCATTTTTCTTTTTCTATGAGTGATACCAGCGGTGTATGTTGTACTGCTGATAAAGAAAATAGATGAGAAAAACAAATAGTCTGGTAAGAGGTACTATATATCAAGTAAAGACATGTGGATTTGCCTTCATTTTTTTCTGTTTTAAGAGCAAATTCACTGAACTCTTCAAGTTATTGTCGCTTTTTCTGTCAAGTCTCTTGTTCCTTCCAGCCACACACTTAGCATGGCTTCTTCATATCCCAGCTATATAGTTGACAAAAATTACACTAGTTGAAAAACCTAATTTATATATTACTGTATTTTAGGGGGTTCACATACAAATTATGGATTTGATAAGAGTATTTTTGATGGACATTCAATAATAAAAACCCATAGAGTTTGTTGTAAATATTACATTATTTTATTTCTTTGAAGAGTTATTTCTTAAGTGACGATGCTATCTCTAACAGATACATATAGTAACCGAACTATGCTAAAGGAAAATTCACACAATAAATACAATGAAATGTGGTTTGTAATCAAGTGCCAAGAATGCCTCTGAAGGTAAAATTGTTTTTTTGTAATTTCAAAGGAAGGTATAAGGTCTTATCTATAGATGTTCATTTCAGGTAACATCTATACAACATGTTAATAATTAGGATCAGATTATTTTATGCAGCTTTCTTATTTTATGTATTTCTTCTTCAGGCCAGAGTTGTGATAACCTTTATCAATAGAGTATAATTTCACACTAGTTAGAGTCATAAAACATTTATGAGAAGATAATAAAAAGTTCACTTTTTTATCCCATTTTAAATATGCCTATTTAACTCATACAGCTATTTACATAATCATGCCTATTTTACCACTAATTGTTAGGATAATTTTAAAAACTGAGGAGACAAGAGGACATCAAGAAATTTTCTGTTCATTTCCTACTTTCTTATCAGTATTATATCTAAATCTTTGAAGGAGAAAGAAGAACTTCAGTCTGTACTTCCATAACCTCAAGTAGCCATCCATTTTAACACTTACTACCATTACTGCCAAATGACTTCATTTCAGTTTTAGTTATTCTTAATTCCTTTTCCTGCAGTTTAATGGTGTGACTTTTATTTTATAAACTTTGGACAGGGAAAGGTGAGTGGGAGACTCACACTCAGTGCCATGATTGAGAGAGAAAAAGATTGTACGTATGTGATGGGGGCCACAGTGTGGGGCCAGGAAAGCTTGTTCTTCTGTCCTTTTTTTTTAGCTTTTACTGTCTATGGTATTTCTTAATTGTTTATTTATCAACTTAAACAATTCTTAGTCCAAATATTCATGCTTCATAGTTGAGGAACACAAGTCAATGGCAAAATTCCATGGAAGTTAACTCAATAAAATTCTTTGCATTTCAAAATCACTTTGCATTCTGAAAATACAGCATTACCACGTAACCATTTTTTTTTGGCTCTTCTTTTAATCTACTGAGATTTCATTTAGTTAGTTAAACATTCTCTTCTACCCTTACCTACCTGATTCCAGTACACATGAAGCAAAGATTTTTTTTTTTACAATAAAAACAAATTCATTACTACTGAAAATTGGATGCAGATTTATTATTACAAACTAATAGGTTGCATCTTCATTTTCAGTTTTAAAGTGTGTGCATGAAGGTATTACCATGATGTACTGAATATGAAAGTGAGCTTTGTTACCCTCACTTTTCCCAGAGTAGCCAACATGAGCAATATAGAAGCTATTTATTTACCTTTATATTTCTGAATGTAGTGTTGTCAGTGGATGGATGATTTTCTGTTACTAGATACCACAGCTGACTCTGTCCTGGATGGGTGTTATCTTTGGGACATAAAAACAACTTTCTGGAGCCTTTTAGAACTGGAATATATTAACATATGTGTCTTGCCAAACTGTTCGGGCCCTATCGCTTTAACTCTCCTCTGTACTTGAAACAGAGTGTCCTATCTCTTTGATTTCCCCATATGTTACATTTAACGAGGAGACTTTCATAACAAGCTCTGTCTTCAACTGTCGCAGCACAGTTTGACAGATTGGGACTCAGTAGGACATTTCTCCAGAACAATTTTTTTAAAAATAGAATGCAAACTTATATGGTCAAATACTCCAAATTTTAATTGTTATTGGACAGATAGAATCTATGTTAAGTACATGTCTTCATTTATACTCAGGGTTATAGAAATTACCCCTCCTAAACAGAGACAAAACTGATTTTAATTTAATATTTACATGTTTGCTCGTTTAAGAACTTTAGAAGTGTTAAGGCAACACCAGTGAAAACTATGGGAATTCTATATGTTTTTACAATTTAACAGACCTACTGAGGACAACTTCTTTATAAAACGAAGCTAGTTTTAGTCTACTCTAGGATGTAATTGTGCATTGTCATATGCTTCTCTGATTTACGTGTAATATTTTGGTCTCTGTATTTAGATAGTAATGACAATGACAGAGCATTTTATAAGCTTACGTTGTCTGCAGTTTTCAAAACTGCGTTTGTTCATATTTCACTTTAAAAATTTAAGAAATGCTGATTCACTTATTGAATTATGTGGTTTACCTGTCTTGGAAAATGGTGGAGCAGTTCTGTTTTTCTTGTGTTTTGTTTTGTTTTAAACACGAGTTTACTATTGCCAACAAGTCACATGATTGAGCCATTCTCTATCCCACATATGCACTGAGCTACCCTTATCCAAGATAGTATTAGGATATCATAATGTTAACATATGCTTTTCAGTTAAATTTGAATTGGATATAAATTAAGCAAATTTGAAATGTATTAATCAACACCTGCAAATGCTTATTCACTGCAGAAAATGTCATTCATAGTGAGACAGATGGAAAATACTTGAGTATGACCTTGGATAACTAACAACCTTCACATTCAAAATATCAGAAACTTATAATAGTCATAAGTGCACACACGATGTTTGGAGAAAAATGAAGTTAAAAAATTTTATGTTAAACAATTCTGAGTAGAAAACTTTAAATTTACCAGTATTCATCCCACTAAAATCATAGTTTCTTAAATGCCTCATAATGTCATAAGATATCAGGTAGTTTTTAAAAAATAATGATTATGGACAAAAGTGATTGAGTTTCCATTAAGACTGTCCTATCTGTCAAGATACTAAGATATCTCAATCTATGAGACAGATGGCATTTTAGTTTGAATGTAAGCCAACTTTGAATAGTAGATCAAAGGGAAAAGAACAGTTGCAAAGTTTTTAACTTTCTAAAAACTGAATTTTTTAAGGCATATAATGGCTTGCTGAATAGCTATTAAAATAAAGGAACTTCTCTCTTTTTTTAACTATTCACAATACTTCTGACTCTAAATGTGTGGATATTCCCCTCATATTAAGCAATTCTGACACTCACTACTCAGAGTAAGTGGATGTTGAGGGCTCAATCCCATAAGACTGCCCCTACTTCAGTTTCCAGTCACAAGTAGCATGTGGCCAGGTTGCTCACACTTTCATGTAACTTGGCTGCATGTTGAGAGTTCCCAAGACCCCCTCCTCAAGTTATAAATGTGTTATAATGGCTCACAGAACTCTAGGAAACACTTTCACTATAATCGATTTATATGTGTGTGTGTGTGTTTACACACATATGTGCACACACACACACACACACACACAACTCAGGAACAACCACATGGAAGAGGTAAATAGACACCTGGGTGGGGCGCAGAGCTTCCACACCCTCTCTGGGTGCACCACCCTCCTGGAGCCTGGTTGTGTTGACCAACTTAGAAGCTCTCTAAACTTTGTCATTTAAGAGTTTCATGGAGGCTTCATTAGATGGGCATGAGTGATTAAGTCTCTGGCCATTAGTGGTGAAGTCAAACTTCAGTTCTCTTCTGTCCATGGTTGGGGGTGGGCCTAAAAGGTCCACTCCTCTAATCATGCCTTGATCTTTCTGATACCCAGCCCCTATCTTCCAACGGTCACCTCTTCAGCATACACTCAGATAAGGCCAAAAGGGATTTATTATGAATAACAAAAGACCTTCCTTTCACTCTGTCACTGAGGAAAGTTCCAAAGTTTTAGGAGCTCTGTGCCAGGAACTGGAGAAAATATATTAAAAAAAAATACTCAAGTATATTTCTTATTATTATGTCATAGAAGAATTTTTATTCTTGATTTTTATAATATATTTTAATGTAGCATAATGTTTTATAATATATAAATACTTTATATCTATAATTACAGTAATTACATACACTAAGTAATAGCTATTGTAATTAGATATTCAAATAATTATATAGATGCAATTTTGCTTTTATGTTTAAATTTTTCATCATACTGGGCATTTTTACCATGAAATATTATTTACAATCACGTCTAATAGCTGTCGTGCTAATCAGCTTTTGAGAACTCTCTGAAGTTAACCAGTAAGAGTTGGAAACTATGCAAGTGATATGTATATTTTTTAATCAAATAATTTAATCTCTTGATTGGCCTAGAATGGAAACTCAATGTCTCAGCATTTTCTGTACCTTGGTGATCGAGTAATGGCTTTTATTTGTTTTGCCCAAATGATAATACTGACCTATCTTTGAGACTTCAGATAAGTCGTTTTAAAATTGAACTTCATCGTAGCACATTATTTTGTAATAAAAATTTGGTGATGTGGAAGGCAAACGCATTTACATTATTGTAATACAATCATTACAATAATATACCACTGCCTTGTTTCTTTATTAAATATTTCTCTTACGAAAATAATGTGAGTTCCTTCCAATTCAACAATGTGTTAAAGTGTACCATTTATGTGTTTATATGGCTTTAATAATGGTGAGACAAAACTCATACACCATGTATCTTAAATGATATATTAAAAATGTTAACCGAGAGCTAGGTCATCCAGGACACTGATTTAATTCCAATGTCATTGATTATTTTGCTAACAATATCTGGAGGCTCCTCTTGAAATTATATGCTTTCGAATTAGTGATAGGATATGATTTTCTAATCTATATAAATGACACTCATGGATCAAATTTATCAACTGATGATTCATAAAATGAGTATTATGTTACTTTTAATCTTAATAGATTAAGCAATATTTGTATCCAATTGTTTATGTGATTGCTAAGACTGGTTATCTATGTCCATTGATGTTCTTAAAAAGGCTTCTGACTATAAGATTTGATTGACATGCCCACCTTGACAGCTCTAGCCAATTAGTAGCTTCTGATTCTTTATCAAATAACTATTATAGTCACTTGGCTGCGTATCAAACCACCCATAAATGTTGCTGCTAGTTGCGCTGCCATGCATGAAAAATATTCATCTTCAGTACTTTGACGTTTTAGTATAGCAATTAATGGTTGCTCAAGTTTGTAAATACTATCATTGGTTTTCCAGGTGAGAGTTGATACAGCATGGCAGAAAAATGACTAACAAATTTCAAAAGAATAGACTTAGTTCCTAGAATTTTATTTATAAGTCAAGGCTTGTTCTTAATAATTCTGGGTATTAGGTTGGACATCAGCTGGGACTCAGAGGTTGCAAAGGGTAAAAAAAAAGATTTCAAAGGGTAAAAAATGGGCATAAAGTTGTGCAAATTGGTGGACAACATGAACACAAGTGAAAGGGACATTTATATGGCATTTTTAGGGAATGGTGAAAGTCCTAGTGTATTTCATATATACAAATGTGCATATGTGTGTGTGTGTGATTTATTTCTAAAGAATTAGACCTCTGATGACATACATGTCACAAATTGCACACATGTCTGCCTCATCTGCTAATACAGATGCATAAGAAAGGGGACTGAGAGACACAAACACCATTGGTATGTGTCTGTATGCATTGGTCTGGGTGAGGACATTTAGTCAGTGTAGTCCAAGTGTACTGGTCAGGCTGAGGAAGTATTGAGACAGGAGCAAGGGCATGTGTTCAAAAACCTACCTGCTGTGGATGGAGTCTTTAGCACATCTTTAATCTGATTCTGTTTAATATTGTATCGATTAACTCTTGCCTCGATCGTATGACTCAGTGGCATACAGCAAGAAGAGTTGATGGCTCTTGTGTCTGAAGTCAGTTATGCATTGACTAGGCTCGGATGCTCTTGGCTGGACGTGCTCACAGTCTTGAGATCACTGATCTGTTGGCTCATCTAGCCTGGCCTCAGACTCTGCTCTACATGTCACTCATCTTCTAGCTGGCTAGCTGCACCCTATGATAATGATGAAGCTGGAGGTACTTCATGGAAACCACACACGGTTCTTGAAACCTGGGTTTGGAACCGACATGCCATCCCTTTTGCCTCAACTGGCTGTCTAAAACAAATGGAAAGGGCCTCACAAACTAGGCTTAGGGAAGGAAACTACTTCTTTACTGTGAGAAACTGCAAAGTAGCATGACAACAGGCATGGCTGAAGGTAAGGGTAAAGAAATGAGGTCATCACAGTAATCTACCACAAATATTAAATTAACTTCTACCATTGCTCCCTGGAGTTCCTATCACAACCTTATTTTGTTTCCATATAATTTATATATGATTTTAGTAGTCTGAAATCTATGACAGTAATTCCTACATATAAGTAAGTAAATTGTCAGTGAAGTTGTATAAATCAGTTTTATGAGCTTAGTTGATATAAATCTTCTCCTGAGAGACACATTCCACATTTGAATGTTGAAAAAAATTAGTCCTCTATTCCTGAAAGGCTGAGAGAAAAAACTATTTTACTGTAAACTCAGGATGATCAATATGGTTCTCGGGACTGGTCTCGCAGGCAAGCAAAGCTCACTCTACTCAGGCTTCTGAATGAATGGAAAATAAATTTACCTTGATATTCAAATTTTTGCAGCATATTGAAATTATGATTATTATGGCTGCAGGAGATTTTTAATAAAAAACTCAGCTCTATTATATGTTAGTCTTGGCAATAAAATGACAATCAAAGCTGAAAAATAAAGAGAATCGACTATGGCCATCTGACATTTTAGTGATTCTACTTTACTCTTGATCTGATTTAATTTGTCACTTATCTCTGATACCTTTACCAATGTGCCTTTTCTTTAACACATGCTTATATGTCAAGTGGATTATTAGACAGATATTTCTAAGTGTACAGTGACATTTTTCTAAATAACATCTGTTTAAAACAAATTCTATCAATTTAACTTGAGTCCATTTCTCTATAAAAAGACATGTTCATATTACATACCACTCTACATCAAATTTGACAATTTGGGATTTGTATTTCTCATTGTAATGTATTCTTAGATTATAATTTAATAGAATTACTACTTGATGGCAACAAATAAAATAATTACACATGTAGATTGACGTGTTCTATAATCTTTTGTAATCTTCCACGTATTGTCCATTATTAAGATAAATTTGCATGATTAGAGGATGCCAACTATTACCAATCAAGTCATTTTGTACCAGGAAAACAGTCAACAGTTATTATTGCATCGAGGACTGTAGGCAGGGCACATTATTGCCTATGAAAGTTTGTCGCTTCTGATAGGAAGTTAGGAGAGTTGGGGATCCACAAGCAGTCACACTGTTAGGCAAAAATCAGAACTAGAACCTATTGTAGAAATTAGCTTAGATTATTGGGAGATTAACTGGAGTAGTTGGAATATAAATTTAGTCCTCAACTGTGGTGGTCATCTCAAATGGTCAAGTGAAGTAAAAACATATTACTTTAGTACTTGATGACAACATTTATTGGGTTGTACTGAGTCCAGAATACAGGGAGTGGCTCCAAGGGGTGGCGATATGGTTTGCCGTGGATATACCCAGTTATTCATCTATCCCTAATTTTTGAAGGATAATTTTAAGTCACTCAGTGCTGTGCTACTTGTGTTTAGCCCTGTAATTTGCACAGTTAATTTAGGTTGTTATCAATATCTTGCAGGTTTTCCTTTTATAGAATCTGTTTTTGTATTTGCTTACTTTGCAATGAAAGGTCAATAGTGCATTATGTTAGCTAATTTATCTCAACAAAATTTCATTTGAATTAATATACAAATTCTTTTGTTATATTTATTCTAATTAAAAATATCATAGAAGCTTATAATTTTACATAATCTACAAAACTGTTATGCAATTAAAGGTTATATGGACCAATTTATGTGGTCACAGGGGGAATAAATGAGAGCATTACAATTTTTTTTTGCATAAACATATATTTCTCTTGTGATTGAATCTTATGTGAAGCTAAATTAGAAGTATTCACAGTAGATATCTGGAATGATTTAAAATTAAAATTAAATATCAAATGGTTATCTGTTAGAGAGCTACTCTGTAAGGAACTATGTTGTAATAGTTAGAAATATTCTCTTTAACTATTTCACTTATTAAATGATAAAAGGATGATCAGGACAAGCAAAATTCTGCATCCTTACTAATTTTCCAGAACCAGGATGTGGAGACTTTCCATGACATAGTTAAAATATCTGAATATAATACATTTCTACTCTCAGTTTTAGTCCTTCAGTTCCTTCAATGTACTTCTTAAGGCCTCTTCTGAAGAAAATTGACTGTGCCTATGGCTTTATATACTATAAAGTTTGTTATGATTTATTCACTTTTAATGTTCCGACAGTTTAATAACTAGGTGGCATTTTTTTTTTGGTTCTATAATGTTGAACAATAACTATTGGGGAACGTTTGCATTTGAGGCATCGTATTAAAAGGGAAGCTGTGCCTCAGGGCAATTTGTAATAATGCCAGAGTCAAACGCAGAAATCAGACAGGAAGAATTGATCTGACACCTTTTCATTTCAGGTGAAAAACTAAATATATTCATGTTACTTCAATGATAAGGTAGATTCAATTTGGGATCAAACCATAGAGCGTGTATAATGTGGATTTTTAGTAATTGGAGTGCTTGTGGTGAAAATGTGGAGAAATACTTTGTGGAAGCATAAGAAAGGCCCCTAGAGATGGTGTTATTTTTAGAAAGAAAATACCACCAATCGCTGTGGAGATTTATTGTACATATTGTGTCTGTTAGATTTCATGAAACTAAGTCTAAAAGTGAACTGGCTAGGAGTGGTATTTTACCAAATTGGTATTTTTTTGTTTGTTTGCAGAAAATAATAAAATGCTCATTTCTTCTCCTTTCTTCCTTTAGTATTATGTTGATATATGAAAATATTGGCATAGAGCCCTGATAGTTACAAGTAAAAGCTACAAAAGGGTGTGCTAGAAGATGAAAGAGTTAGAGTAAAATGCATGAAAAAATTGCTAACTTTTAGTGGGTTTAATATTTCCATTTCTTCTGTATTACTTTTAGGGCTTGAATTTTCCCCCAGAATAGGCAAATCCACACAGCGATTTAGCATGAATTATGTAGTCTAAGGGAAGCACCACAGAACAAGAGTTTCCTTATCAACATATCCAATGGGTATATTAAATCCTTTTTATCCCCTGTTCAACATTTAAGATAATTTATATGTAAATATTAAATGTGCATTTTCAGCTAGCATTTTCCTTACATGCTGCCTATAAGACGTCTTCTCTGTCCTGGAAAAGGTATAACATTGTGATTCCCTGTGATTAATTTAATCAAATAGGTCTCTAACATGCCAGCTGATAAGAATAAAACTAGAACCATAAAAAATCCTAACTTTCAGTCTTGAATGTAAAGTTCTAGAATTCAAAAATTACCTGTAGCTTTAAAACTGCCAGACTCTCTCTGTTTGCATTCAACTGTCTTTTTTAGGTGATTTGGTTAGAAAAAGCATATCTGTATAGCAAGCTGCCTTTCAAGTGACAAAGGAAGAGATATAAGAAAATATTTATTAGTCTATATTATAATATAATATTGAATATACTATAAGTAAAACTTACTAAAGGAAAAAATAATTGAAAATGGGAGAAGAGATGGGTGGTATAGCAAAGTTAGACAGGGCTTGCGTAGTTGGTGATGTTAAGGTACTTCATTTACAGTTAGTTCATTTCTGAGTGGTCCATAAAGACATCGCCCATCTTCTCTCTTCAGTTTCCAGGACATGCCTCCACTAACTGGCATTACAATTCCTCTTGTCAGGCCCTGACTTTCAGTGGTCCACCCCATGCTGAATCTTTTCTCTCTGGGTAACTTTAACCCTCCAATCTGGCCTCTTGACCACAGTTCTTTATGAAAGGACCAGGTCCTAGTTTCTTTCTAGTTTCACATGAGGCCAACAGGACCAAACACCTCCCCCAACACCACCATCCGTATGAGCGCAGGCTGTTCCTCTCTGGCTCTCTCCTCATCCAGCTGTCAGAGGCAGCTAAAACCATTGTCATGCTTTTGGATTTTTCACAGAGACTCTCTCATGAGTTTTTAAGGTTAAACAGAATGGTGATGTAACCAGAGGTGTACTTGTAAAAACAACATTAAGCATATTTACTGTTTCTAGTTAAATTTTTCTGAACTAATAAACACAACCTGGTTTTGGTTGAAGAGTATCAGTATGCCGTTTTCAGTTGGTTGTGGGGCTATATGGAGCGTTTTTGAGTGTAGGAAAACAGAAGCAGTTCAACACAGGAAAGAATTCTGTGACTGATCATCTTGTTTTCCAAAGAAGAGCAAAATATTTTACATTCTCATGAATACTTTAATTTCTGGTTCAATACACCTACACTTACAGAAATAACGTGACTTGCTACATACTTTCCTTTTATAGGTCCACTGGATTTTGCAAATGTTAACTTATTAGAGGTTAGATTTTTAACATTTTAATTATATTTGCTAAAATATTCTCATTTATATGAATCTTATCAAATTGTCTAGTTTTCTGAGATAATTAGCTTTGTCTGCAGTCCTGCAGTAAAGACTTTTGCTTTTAATCTTCAGAAGATTTGAAAAAATAATAAAAGCAAGGACTCTTATGGCTTGGGTTTAAAAACTTTTTATTATAATTGAATGAGTTCTCCTCTCTTGGTCCAGGCAGGCCTTTGTAATTTTCTGGTAAGCTTTCCAAAGTGGCTAGTATTATATAATCAGAAAGATAAGAAATAAAATAGACCCTCTACTTAATGATACTATTTTTATAAAACAGTGCTGACGTGGTCTATAATAGATTGTTGACAATATAAATTAATAACAATGAAAAATCCTTGTTTGAAAGCTGAGCTTTCACTTAAATTTAAGTTGAGACCAAAATAGCTAGAGTATTCTTATTGCTCAAAATTACCTTGTTCAGATCTTTCCCATAGAAAGAATGATATTTGCAAATCACACATGAGTTTGTCGCTCACATAGCTGAGTACTCTTCCTCAAGAATGTCTCATTATTATAACAAGATGATCCTCTATTTAAACATAGCAGTGGAATTCCACTTTTCATTCTGTGCTGTACTTGATGAAAGAGATTTCACTGCTGTATGCAACTCCAGACTTCAAAACTGGAGTCTTCAAAACTGGAGGAAAATTTAATCAGCCTGAGGAAAATCACTTTAAAAGTGCCATTTTGGGGTTCTGTCTGTGCCCACCAGCAAACTCTATGTTAAGCTGGACTTCCACCAGACCTTGTCATTCACACTGAGTTTCTTTTAATTCCGTTTCCCAGTGAGCCACGTAGTTAGAACACTGAACTGCACATCGGAGGAATTTCGACTTGCAAGCTTCAGAAAGATGCACAAATGTTAATATTGTGTGACTCAGTTGAACAGTTAATATTTGGAGGATACGATGGAGGATACATATAGCGATCACTAGTTTTCATAGATCTCTTACTGGAAAAAAACATATCACCATTTTTTATACACATTTGATAAGAAAATAAATGCCTTGGCAGAGTTCCTTTATTTAAGTTAATGCCATTCGCCTGCAGCCTTGTCCGGGACATACTCATATATTTATTTTAAAACTCCAAAGATGATTAAGTGTTATTACATGCTCTCTAAGTATCAAAATAAGGTGCTGTAGTCAGATAGACTTACTACAATAAAATAGAATTGAGCCTGGTTTTGAAGAAGAGAAAGAGGGAAGAGAGGGAAGGAGGGAGCCTGGAGAGAGTGCAGCTTGCTCCTTTGTGGCTCACTCTCATCATTCAGCGTCACAGGCAGCTAACACCTCTAGAGGTTTTTGCAAGTGCACTTATGTGGAAATTGGAGGGAGTGTTAAGAGAGCAATGAAGAAATTACCTTTTAGGGAAAAGCATCCGCACTAGAGAAGTGTAGAGAAAGTGGTTAAATAGGTCAAGTGAAGGGAGACCTCAGAGGGCTCGAAAATTAAGCATCGTATAGTGATAAGGATCCTGGTACCAATCTCAAGCATCGCCACCTGTTGAGCATCTACACTGGGTCAAACACTATACTAAGAATGAAATGCGAAATATCTTATTTAAATTTTATACCTACCTAATGGAATAAGTATTCTTATTTCGTTTTATTAGTGAAGATATTTTTAGGTATCATTAAATATTTTCCAAAGATATGATGTTAAGAGGTCAGCTATGAGTTCAGACTCCTGTCTAACCCACCACTTAAGTTTTTTTTGACAGTCTTTAGCCTATAGTAGACATCTAATATATTAAAGTTTTATTGTTATAATTGATGTTATTATTACTATGACCCCGTTGCTAATTAGTGATACTTAGTGGCAAAACTAGAAATAGAATTTTCTGTCTGATGTAGTCTTCAATGAATGAACTTCTGTCTAACAATGAAGACAGCTTGTGAAAATAAAGACATCTTCTATAATGCAAACTACATTAATTTTCATGTCGTGTTCACCTACTATAGGTAATATAAATTACATAGAGGCTATTATATAAAACTTAATTATAGCAATCACGTTACGGTATTACTTGCACTAGAAAAAAACAACAAGGAAAAGGTAAGCTTTACTGAGTACTTATCAAGTACAAGACACTATGATAAGCACTTCATATGCATTGTTTTATTCTCCAAATAGCATCCTATTCTTATCACGACAATGACTAAGAAGGTTTTAAATCCTGCCTAATGGTAAATGCTAATAAAAGTAAAGTGAGACTTAGCAAAATTAAATACATGGCATAAAGTAGCGTAGCTACGAAGTGAATTAGGATACTGATGTACAGAGATAGAATAACTTTCTAAGATGGATAGAACAAGCAGAAAATAGAGCTGAGATTTAAATCTCCAGTTAAATAAGGCTAGAGCTGGGAAATTTAATGGTGAGAATAATACCAGAATGATCAAACGAATGGCCTGTATGCATAGAACTTACAGGTGAGTTGCAGGGACAGCTCTGAATCTAATAATCATCCTTGTAGCTATAAAGTCGTTAGTCATAGAAAGCAGAGACCCTGGTCCTGTGACATATTTCCGTGGAAGTGCATACCTAACCATGGGAGTCAGGGAAGGGACAAGTCCCTGGTGAAGGGTTGATTGGGTTTGGAGGGAAACACTAAAGCAGGCAGGGGAAGAGGGGTGCATTTGATGCCTAAAGTTCTGTATGTAAGGAGAAAAAACTTGAAGAGCTGGGAGAACGCATCACTTTTTGTTTTTTCCCCACCCTAATACTCTGCTATTATTTGAGTTAAAAAGAAAAAGAATTTGTGTTGTTCTAGAAATGGGATGACTGGGTGGAAGTTGAAACCAGGGAGCATTTTTTCTTTCATGATGAGCTAACATGGTTTTGTCCCAGGCTAGAAAACACATGTGTCAGATTCCGAGTCTGTAATTTTTTCCTGAAATGTATGTTTAAAAAAGTCATGTCCAGAAAGGATTTCTCTCCCTTCAGGGATGGATACAGAGGCTTCTTTTAACTGGATTTTGGGGGCACGTTTAACAAAGGATTGGTCAGGAATTGATCCCACTCTCGACATTTCATGCACAGACACTTCATACAATCGGTTGGGTGACAAAGTTGTCAGAAAAAGATAGAGGGGTTAAAAAGGGCCTGGGGTGGCCTTATACAAAGACCAGAAAATACAGGAAAGAGGCCGCATACTGCTATTTCAGGCTCCATGGCCCTCTGCATCTAAGATGCCCTTACCTGCTGCAAGAGCATCATTGTTTCTCTTGCTGTCACTGTAGGGGTGAGCCCAGCAGTGCTCAGTGCAGGATTTAGAAGCAGAATGTGGTTGACCTTGTTCCAGCCCTCAGGCACTGCTTTGATGGCTCCCAATGGCAGAGCCAACAAGGAGGCTCTTGCTAAAAGATTGTGCTCTTTCCCATACCCCTGGTATTTAAGTTAGCAGTAGTACCGATCACCAAAAATTTCCACTAAAAACACCAATAGTCTAAAAGCAGAACTGTTCTTTAGGAACAGAACTTGCCATTCCTAATAAAAACTAAAGTTTCATACAATCCAAATTTCTTTTTATGGTTAGCAGCAAGGAAGATTTTATGTGACATGATAATATTTAAAACAATATCTCTATGCATTTAGTTAATCAAGATATTCCAGGCTCAGCTGCAGTCATCTGATGAATTGATCTTGCTGCATGATCTAAGGTAGCCCATTCACATGTCCGTCAGTTAATTGGGTCAGTGGGCTGGGACATTTAAGTTCTCCATGTCATTTATATAGCAGGCTAGCCGTGGACCATACTACTTGGCAGATGGGAGTATAATATGATGTAGCCACTTTGGAAAAGAGGTTCTTCAAAAGATATACATACATTTACCATCCAACCAAGCAATCCCATCTTTAGAATCCATCTAAAAGAAATGAAAATATATGTTCACACAAATGTTTTTGGGAATATTTTTAGCAGCATTATTTATAAAAACCAAAAAAACCTAGAAATAACTCAAATTCCCAGCTACTGAATGGGTAAACAAATGTGGTATTTCCAGTCCAGCAAGTTTCAAATGTAAAATTCAGCATTACTGATTTACAACATGACCTATGATAGCCTATGTTTACTTCTTTATAAACACATTTCTAAGAAGTTACAAGCTTAATTAACAAAACATTTTCAAGAAAGATAAACATCCAGGTAAGGTAAAATGGGAGAGAACAAGTAAATTTACAACTTTTATGCTTTCATTTTCTCTTTTCTGGAACACTGGTAACTATATTAGCTATATTTTTTGCAAATTAAATATATCATCACAATTTGTGCAATCTCTATTATTGGATATGAGCAGCGAGCAGTTTTTATATTGTGTAGAAAATTATTAAATTTAAATGAAAACCAAAAAATTGAGTCAATTTTGCACAAGGTTTTTAATCTAAATAGAGAAGTTGCTATCCGAATTTAGAAAAAGTCCTTGTGTTTAACACCTGGGAAAATCAAACCTCAGCAGAGGCGTGAACTTTAATTGCCAAGGATAAAATACCCACTTTAATTTTATCTATTAATTATTATTAATAGCACAAAATAATACTAAACGGATTCCCACCCTCCCCTTGGTTTAGATATAGATATGAATATGAATTCCCTATAGAGGGTAGTCAAAGGTAAAATTTCTATTTTAGTAGTTGTACGTTTCTTCCCGAATTATAACCCCACCTACTACAGAATTACCACTTAATATGCACACAGCTGTATAATTATGTCCACGACTTCAATCTAATTGCCGTAGTGACAGCCATAACTAGCTGAATAGTTTCTTTCCAAAAGAAGTCCGGTTGTGGTAATTCTCTGTCATTCTTTCAATGACAATGTCGAATAGAAAAGTCAAGGAATGATTACTTTTGAAAGTTAAAATATTTTATGGAAATGCCATCAGAAGAAATCATTCATTCAGTAAATATGTATTAAGAGTCTGCTATGCCTCATAAACTGTTGTCATTTTTAAAGATAAACAGTGTGTGTGGGAAACATTCAGAATCTCTGTTTTTCAAGAAGCCTGATAGTTAGTGTATCCTCTCCTTGCAGTTTATCCTCAAATACTGAAAGGGCCACTTGAGTTTGTAGCGGAGGCACAATTTTACCTTCACCCTCTTAGAGTTTGTTTTTGTTTTGTTTTTCTTTTTCATTTTCTAGTTGGGCCTAAACATGAAATTGACATTAAGACAGGTCAACAGGAAAAAGAAATAATTTCTATAGTGGAAGTTTTGCGTGATGCATGAGTGAAAACCAAAAGAAATGGCAAAACTTGTTTGCTTCTGTATGAGGTCGAATAAAGACAGGCAATTGTGGAAAAGTCAAATATGTGGGGAGACTAAAAGAAGATAAGTATTATTTTTAAAAAGTCTGTTTGCATAGAGTTCTCTTGGTCTCAGCGTCTTGTCCTTGATAGACTGTCCCCTCTGGTCTAGGGAAATCATCTTCCATAGTGGGTGTTATTTCTTGCTTTTAGGAAGCAGAAGTGGAGAATCAGAGTGTTCTTGCACCTATTCTTGTTTTGTTCGTTTTATTTTTTTAAGTGTCTTTAGCTCACAGAAACTTTTATGTCAAACAGGCATGTTTTGAGGTGACCTATTCTGATTTTCTTCTAGTACTAGCCATCATACCTTTGTTCCATCTAGCACAAAATAGAAAGGAAAATAAAGAATCGTGCCCTCTTTTTACAGGAATTTTTAACAACTTATAGTGACATATTGCCTTATGATAATTTGGACAATACTTAGTCAAAAAGCTTCAAGCCTTACGTGGATTTAGGAAATTTGAGCTGTTATTCTGGGCAACCCACACCACTGTATAGTCCTGGGTTACTGGGCTAAAGAAGAAAGATACAGTGGGTACCTTGTTATTTAAAATAAAATGCTTTTGAGGACTGTGTGACCCAAGATAAAATACTTAGCAGAGAAAAAAAAAAATGAGGAAGAAAAGAACCGCTGTTTTATAAGCAGCTCTTGATCTTTTCAATATTTGATTCGATGTCTAGGCTCATGTTTAGTGTCATTAGGAGACATAGATGTTACTTTTTTTTTTTTTTCCTGAGAATTCATTCAACTGAGGACAAGGCTGACAGTACCTAGATGTGTTTCTCTATAAGTTTGCAGATCTTTGGTAAACCCATTGAATAATTTCAGTTTTCTGAACCACTAAAAGATATTTACCTTTTAAAATAAAGGTATGTCGAGAATAACTCGCTTAGGTGGAATGGACATGGCTCAGTGTGCTAAACAGAACTTAGATTTCTATTTTCTCTATTCTTTCACTAAGATCTAAGTTCTGAGTAAGTCTGAACCTATATCTCACTCTCACCATGAGCTTACAATAGAAATTGAGCAATGTAAAGTTTACATCTCATGGGTTCCTACTATACAAGGAATTGGATTGTTAGTTATTAAGCCCTTCACTTCCATGTTGGTGCAGTTTAGAAGGTGCCATTTTCACAGAAATATAGGTGAGGCCATGTTTTGAAATGCCTCTGCTGGAGTTGACTGCCTCTTAAGACCAAACTGGACACCTCAGCATCCTTGGTGCTAGCAACACGGACATTCTAATTGAGTATCTGTTCCTTTGTTCCATTGATATGGGAGAGATTATATTTATTTACACGTGCACATAAGGCCACTTAGGCCTCTTTATGGCAATTGTTAGTGGCAAGTCTTTGTGAAATACTGTTGATAATATTTAAATGTGATTTTTCTCTTGCCACAGATGACCACCATCCTGGTGAAATCCTTTTATTCTTCACATCATGATTTAGCTTTTTATTCATTTTTATTCCTCTAGATTTTTTGACAGTCATTTCAAATTCCATTTAGGGGCTAGCATGAAGGGACATAACCGAGATGAATAAGACTTCCCATCTGTACTATGATGCAACTTTAAGTGAAAGAACATATTTCCAGAATGTTAATAAGTCATGGGGTTCATTTATAATGGAACTACACTATAAAGTTATTGAAAAAAGTAAAACAAAGTATTTTAAAATTTTAAAACAATTATTATATTGAATGTGATTTTTTTTTCCTTCAAAGAAATATGGTCTCTACCAGGGAATTGATGAGTAATCATTTATTCTAGACTGTAATAAATCAAAGATTCTCCAAGGTATCCACTATAAAAAAAGACTTGCAAGTTAATAGAAAAAAAAGTATATTAATTAAAAAATAATTAAATCACAACAAAGAATGAAAAGAGTAAAAGTGAAAATTAAAATAGTCAAATAGAAAATTGATAGTAAAAGTGAAATTAACTAGCAAAATGCAAGAAAATTAAGCTATGTTACTTTAAAGAAATATAACACAAAAAGATGTTTATAGTTGATTAAAATATGTATTACTCATACATGGACTAAAATATGTGCCAATAAATTTGACAGTTTGAATAATTGCAAATAACTGCAATTTGCACTATTTTTGAGAAGAAAAATTGCTCACGTGTAAGCTAGAGAAGAAGAACAGAAAAGAAAAAAGAAACATTTAAATATCTTTTGAAGAAATTTAAGATGCAGAAAAATTGCCAGGTTCAGTGACGTCAGTGATTTTTTCCCCAAAATATTAAAGGAAGAGATCACACCAAACTTCAGTGAACTCTTCTACAGATTAAAGAAGGAAAAAAAGTTTTGAAGGGACCAATAATAACCTGAATTCTAAATATGACATAGACCTTACAAGAAAAAAATTATAAATTAATTTTTCTCATGGATTTATGTGCAACAGTCCTAATATAAATATTGGCACATAATATCCATCAATATATCCAAAAACATTGAATTGCAAAAATGGATATATTGAAAAACAAGAGTATTACAGATAAGTAGTGGAGTAATTAAATTGAAAGTATTTTTGATTGTTTGGGTATGTCAGCTTCAGAGTTGAGATAGTGAATTAAAATAGTGATTCAAATATGCATAATAAAAATATATGATAAACATGAATTAATTCTAATAAAGTAAAACATTTACAAATGGGCACATGGGGGAAAATTTTAAAACAAATATAAAGTGACAGAATATGAGAGAATATATTTACAAAGCATAAATCACTATAGTGAAACAATTTCAAATATATCAGCCATTTAGCTGTATGCAAATAACACATATAGCAGTAAAACTGTATTTGGTGTAGTTATGACAAGTGTTAGTATTGATGAACCTCAAAAACAAAGTTGAGTGAAAAAGTGATATTCAGCAAGATATGATTTTATACAATTTCTATAAGTTTAAATGCGTGGTAACAAGAGGACATATTTTAGAATTATCAAAATAAAAAATGCTAATAGAATTCAAAATTTAGTACCTTTGGTTAAAAGGAAAAGAGGAATACAAGAAGCTTCAGGAATGTTGAAAACGTTATATTTTATATGATAGATGTGGGAAACCTGGACAATTATTAAACGTTTTAAATTTTAAGTATTTCAAACTTAAATACTGTATAACATAAATATTACAAAACTTATTTTTAAAATTATTACATTGGAAGAAGATATTTACACAAATATATCCCCCAAAACTGTACATATGTACAATATAAAAATAACTCCTCCTAATCAATACAAGTAACAGACAACTCACTAGAACTTTGATAGCGCATATAAACAGGTGATTCACAGATATAGGTAGGAGTATAATAAACAGAAAAATTTGCCCAAATTCACTAGTAGTTTTGGAAAGCCACTAAAAAAAAAAGGTATAGTTTATTAATTAGCTCAGAAACTCTAAAGTGAAATATCTAGTGTTAACAAACATTTAATTAAAAAAAAACTTTCCTAAACATTTAGAAAGTTGAATACTAGTTAATTTGCAAAATGAGTTATTTTTGTTCAGGGGGAAAAAGTTTTACTTTTAACATATAAAGGGGAAAACCTTACAATTTAATAAAAGCCAGTAATTCCAGTTTATTATTTGTTAGAAATTTCTCCTATACAAATATCAAAAACATTATGTAATTTCTATTAAAATCTATTGAAAACCATGTATACATATTCTAGTATTAAATTTACATGATGAAATACTATACTGTAGTTAAAAGAAAAGAATTAGACCTATATATAAAAGGGGATAAGTTTCTAGTCATGTTATGTTCTGTGTTAGACAAAAAGACAAAGATACACATCTACATATAAAATATAATTTATATAATTTTTAAATGCAGATAGATTCTATATATTATACAATAATCATTACGTACTATTAGCTAACACCTACTGAATGTTGAGTGCTGTTATAAGTATTTTACATATATTATCTCACTGAGTCTTCATAACAGCACTGTGTTTAAGATAATTTTATTTTCTCTATTTTATGAATGAAGATACTAAGACACAGAAATTAAATAACCGAGCCTAATTCACACAATAAGTATTAGAATTGATATTTGACCCCAAGAAGCTCTTTCTGGACTCTGTGTTCTTAATCATTGTTCTATGCTGTGTGTGTGTGTGTGTGTGTGTGTGTGTGTGAGAGAGAGAGAGAGAGAGAGAGAGAGAGAGAGGAAGAAAGAGGGAGGAAGGGACAGAGGGAGATTTTAATCAGAGGAAAGCATACCGTGACACCTGTCAGTAATTGTTTTACATTGGAGGAGAGGCTAATGGGACTAGAGATGTCAGTAAAATAGTTCACCAGCTTCATAATTCTGAAACCAATTCCAGCTTGTGGAGTTTTTCTCCACACCACCAAGCAATTTTCAGAAACCAACTGAGTGTCCTGTAATTCAATTCCATTTTGACACTCTCTACCTAGAGACAGCATCAGATCCCACAGATTAGGGGCTCAGTCCTGTAAGACTGCTCCCCCACCTCCAGTCACAGGTCCAGGTTGTCATTTGTCCTCCAGTGAACCTGTTACAAGACGTTCCCACGATCTCCTCCAGAGGTTCAATTAATTTGCTGGAGCAGCTCATAGAACTCAGAGAAATGTCTTACTTACTGGATTTCCGGTTTATTATAAAAGGATATAAAAGCCAAATGGAAGAGATGCATAGGGAAGGATATGTGGGAAAGGGTTCAGAGCTTCTCAGACCTCTCTGGACTCACCACTTACCTAGGTGCTTTCTGAATCACCCCACTAACAACAAAAGACACCTTGATAGCTGTCGTAACTTAGGAAATGGCAACGGTTTTAAGAAGCTCCATACCAGGAACAGGGACCAAATATACACTCTTATTATAAATCACAACCTTCATGTGCCATTTTCATGTAAAATTCTGTGAGCTTCTAACAATCTCCTTATTTCCCTCATAAGTCAAACTTCTAATTGCTAGAGTGAGGTAGGGTAAGGAGGAGCGAGTGCCAACTGGAAGACAACCTACAAACCAATTGCATACAGTCAGTCTTTAGAGTTCTTAGATATATCTCATTTGGCTCTCACACCCACCTAGGTGGGCAAACAGAAAGCCTATTTTTAAAAAATAGGTAAAATAGCCCCTTAATATTCAGGTGTGTTGGAGTGGGTTACCCACACTCATAAATACTAGGAAAGGCCAGAGCCAGGGTCATGAAAAAATGAAACCCACAACAGTGGTTCCAAAGTGATGGGGAGAGGTGCTTTTTTTGAGGAGGAAGAGATGGGCAGGAAATTGATTTCTTATATGTGCTTCTCACTCTTTCCTCTCTCCTCCATTTTTATGATGTGAGCTGGTACAGGAATTTCCTGTGCAGATTCTCCTTGACCTTCGGTGGCACAGAAACACTGAGTAGAGTCCAGTTAAAGGCTCATGGAATCAACAGATTATAATTCTTTCCTAGTTATTTAAGAGAGGTGAACCATTCCTTAAAATGGTAACAACCAGCAAGCTAAGAAGCACAGGGCCAGGATTTGTGGAAGTAGACTGGGGAGGAGACCCTGTACCAAAAAAGCAAGGTGGTTCATACATACAGATGTGTGCCCATCCAATGATCAGTTAGAGGATGTATTCTTGCCTCCTAACAAAAGGATGTCTGCACAAGGAGCAATAATAGGTGAACAGGTGATTTGAGATGAGAGATCCAGCCATCTCTTGAAAACTACCTTTGACTAATATAAAATGTCAGTTGATCATTGTAAAGATAGGGTTCAGCTCTCTCAGTATCTAAGCAGCCCATGCATTGCTACTGGGGCAAGAGGAAAACCACAAAATTCTACAGTGAATATTCTTAAATGGTACGTTGTTCATGCAGCATACATAGAAATCTGTATCTCACATACTCTGTACCGAAGTAGGTACTTCCTCAAAGTGCCAATATTTGTGGCATTTTTCATGATTATTATTGTTGTGTATGTGTCTATCGCTTCTAAATAGACAAAAATTTTCTTGAGACTAAAGATGCACCTTGATTAACCTTTCCAATCCTCACTATTCTGACTACATACTGAATGTACTAAAAGCTTAAAACATTTTTTGAACGAAATCCATTAAGATAATCCAGACCCTGAAGTAATGGAAATGTTGTTCCGAAGCTTAGCTTTTTATATGTAAATAACTTTCAAACTTTTTGACACACTATCCATTCATAGACTTAATTATTTATGTTTCGAGTAATTGGGATTAACCTTTTATGACACATATAATCAGCAAAAGTAAGTTATAAAACACTATATAATTATTTCATGAACTTTTTCAAATTAATGACAAACTAAATCTGTTCATGGTATACAAATGTCTCCAGATGCATGTTTTTAAACCCAAATTCCAGATTTTTAAAGGAGATGTAACAAAGAAAATAATATAAATATTCTACAGGAATGATATATTTTTTGGTTGTATGTATATGTTAATAATAATAATAATAATAATAATAATAATAATAATAATTTTACCATTAAATAAATCTGCTGCTATGTGTAAGACACACTTCTAAGCCCTTTCTAAATATAACTAACATTAGGTCATAGGCATCTCTCTGACCTACCCTCTTCAGACTATCTTTCAAACTAGGAAGGAATAGATGTGAGTTTACAAATTTTAGAACAGAATTATCTACTCTGTCACCTGAACATCTGATATCTAAACCATATGAATTATTTTAAATAAATAAAAACATTTACATTTTTGACATCCATCAATGGATTTAACTATGATTTATAATTAAAAATTTCATAAGCCTCACTTAAGTGTAGAAAGGATCTGCAATTAGTTGCCTGGCTACTAATTCTTAATATTTTCCAATCTATATACCTAGAACAAGTTAACATCCCTTACAGGCTCAGCTATACCCCAGATCCTGAAACAAATCCCTTTGCTAATCTTTTGAGATTTAATTTGTTCTACTTCAGATGACTGACATTTTAGCATTTGGAACCAGTGTTCTAATTTCTGTTACTATATTAAGTTTTATAAGAACAACAACAAAAATCATTTTAGTTCTCTGCAGAAATACTTTCACTCAGGTGAATTCATCTTACATTCTCAATATCTACAAACTTCCATTAAAGAAATATCTAATCCTTTTGTAAAACATGATGAAAAACTTTGCCTATTATCCATCCTGCACCCTTTATGTAAATATGCCCTGTGTGTCCCTTGTATAAGAATCACATAGTACATTTTGTTAGAATTCCGAGCTGAATTGGGTGCTTCACAATGTTATTGAATGATACAAGCTGTGTATAATAAGGTATCAACATAACAAAACATTTATCTTTATTCATTCACTGACTCTACAAATAGTAGTTACTACATAGTAGTTCCAATTATGTGCCAGGAATTGTGCTAGTCAATGAAGGTAAAGCAGTCAGAAAATGACATAAACTGACCATTCTCTTATAAATATGCTATAATGTAGTACCTAAGCTCATAGAGCCTAGAAATTCATTGTAATCTTCCTAGTTAGGAAAGGACTAGTTAGGGATGGGCTCTTGATTCATTAATATAGAGCAGATATCTAAAAAAGGAAAGTTAAGTAGGGAAATGATTGAGTGGGTAGGGAATATAATAGAAGGGGATGTCTTTTAAGCCAAAGAAACAGTCTATTAAAAAGGAACATAGAGTTTCTGGAAGAATTTATTAGATATTAGTGTCCTTTGTTAAGTTTGAGGTAACTCTGACCGTTATATATTTAACATAAATTTAATATTTTACCTAGATCCAAGAAACAATTTAGTTTCTTCAGGTATTAAATGGACAGTGGCAGATATGAGTCTAGAGCTCAATGAAGAAACTTAAATATAAATTTGGAAATCATTGGAATACAGGTGACATGTAGGTTATCATGGAACTATTAACATAGAAGAGGTGAGATTGAGAAGAGAAAATATATAGCACTGAGTCTTGAGGAGCTTCAGTGCTAAGAGAGGTAGAGGTGATGACCTGGAAGAGGAGACCAAGGAACTGAATCCAGATAACAACAGAATGAGATAGATAGAACTCAAAGGAAAATGTTTTTTAAAAAATAATCCACAGGACAATTAAGAAACCTAAAACTCTGCTTTCAAATTAACCTCCAGAAGATTATGAATAATTAAAGTCCTGTTTTGATAGACTAATTGAGGCAAAAAAAACAGGTTGAATTGGGCTGAGGAATGAAAAAATGAAGCAAGAAAGTAGAGAAAGCGGGTGTCAACCACTCTAAAGAAATTAAATCATGAGGAAGGAAATAATGCCATGATGGGTCATGGAGATTAAGTGTGGTACAGTAGATTTTTTGAAAGATGATATGATTTGAATGTGCTTCATGGCCAGTTGAAAGGTTTTATTATAAAATGTGGAGTTGACAAAATAGATGATGTAGGAATCCTGATAAGGAGGGTAGAGATGACCATTGTCGAGGTTACTGAACAGTATGCATAGTGCTGATGATCAATTTTTTGAGTGTTTTTATCCACTAGGACAGAAGACCTAGTTTGGAAATGAAGAAAGCAGATGGACAAGCTTTAGATTTGTCTCATGGGTGCAATGAGAATAAAAAAGCAAATGAGGTTTAGGGTATTGGTATTAGAGTTATTAAAATAATGAACCATGGAACATAGGCTTATATGAAGGGGAAAAAGATGAGGATAGTGAATGAATATATGGAAAAGCTGACAAGTGAAGGTTCACATGAGATCAAAGAATGGTCAAATGGGAACAATTCACAAGCGAGCAGAGGAGGTTGGTACAGAAAGCATTATTAGAAGCAAAAGTGGGTGGTGGGAACACTACTGGGTGGAACAGGGACTAGCTTGTGATGTCGGTGTATGTGGCTGAGGAAGGAGAGGAAAAAATCATTGGCTATGGGGAAATTAAAGAACAAAGAAGCTGAACATTGGAATGGGCTCACCTAGAATGTTGGCACTAATTGGGATGGAGAGGACAGTGAAGTTAGATGTGTCATGTTACAGAAAGGAGTACACAGAGGAGTGTTGGCTAGACAGAAGGACAGATGCCTCAAATGCAGAGTTTCTACAAGATCAGTGAGTACAGATTTGGATGTTACAGCAAGGAGCAAACAGCACACCAGGCACAGCAAACGAAGTTGAAGTGCGTGGCACAGGAGTGAGAGAATAGTCACTACTGGATAAGGCGACAGGTAAAATAATTCTCGGGGGGTTGGGAGGCGGGAAGGGGAGGGCTTAAGTTAAAGTGTGAACCACTAACAAAATGGTGATACCGTTTAGGATGTGCAATTCCAGAAAGTGTTGTAAAGTTTAAGTGAGGGGTGAATGAACCTCATCAAAATGAAGTTCTAGTAGATGATAGACTGTCAAGGGAGGATATGGTCCGGGTAAGGGATTTTGAGTGAGGAAAAGGTACTAAATGATTTTTAGTGCAGACTTTTTAATTTTTTTTTTTTGTACTTTGCATAGTGCATAAATTTTAAGTAGAGGTCGCCATTCATTTTTCATTCCAGTACATTCTGTGGCTCAAAATCTTGAGCATACAATAGACTTACATCTCCTACCTAGTCCCTTAACTTTGACAAAATATCAGCTCTGGTGATCAGGTTTTGGTTTCTGTTTTTGTTCGCTTTTCTTCTGTAAGCTAACAAAAGTTAAGACAGTTGAACAACATGGTACCTATCCTTACCTACTGCTTACTAATATACTTCCCACTCAACTATTTCAGATATTCTTGATTATTTTATGAACACATCAGAGACTATGATAGGGACCCTTAAGACGAGCACGTTAAAACGCAGATGGATTCCTCTGTGCATATTCATGATAATTTCTCATTACTGGAGGCTGCCCATCACTATATTTTCAGACACATCAACTCAAAACATTTGATATTTGCATAAAGAGTGCTAATCATGAAAGCATTAACATTGTGTTAGAAGGTAAAATAAGTACAGTAAGTTCATTGTTTTAACATTATCATCCGTCAACTTATGTTAATTTCAGAAGACTTAAACCAGTATCTTATGTATCTGAAAAATCTGTATAAGGTTGTAATTTTAATTTATCAGTGAGTGTTTCTACATTAATTAAATATGCACAGGTTTTTAAAATAGATTAAAATATGAAAGAGATCAAGCTATTTACAATCTAATTAGCTCAAAAATTGGATGGGTAATATAAATGCATAATTAATCTGGTTTGACTATGACAAACTTGAAAGGGAGATTATGAAATTAGTAACAGAAAAAAAAATCATTAAAAAGAAGAAACTCTTTATAATCAAAGCCAAAGAGAGAAGTTCTATGAGACATCTTTAATTTTTCCACCCTATCTTGTGGAAAATTTTATGCCATATATATTCATAAATAAATATAAGGCAAAACATGAAAATATTTTATTTCCAATAGAATTCCAAAAAAAATATTATTGCAAAATACTTATAAAGTAGATAAATTATAAAACATTTACGTTTTTATTTGTAAATAATTTCAAATATCAAAATTGTAAGTGTATTTTAAAAAACACTCTAACCATTTATTCATGTTGAACTGTTGTTAACATTTTTACCTCGTTTGACTTACCCTTTGCTCTTTTTCTTTCTCTCCTTATCTTTTTCTTTCTCCAAATAATCTGAGTAAGTTGTATATATAGTTAACTTTTATCCCTTTTACTTCAAAATGAATTTTGTAAGAGTAAGAATATTCTTTTATATAACTACAGTGCAGTATGAGCATCAGTATATTTAATACTGACATAATAATTTTATTCAAATTGCTCTCTGTAGTCCAGCTTGCTGATTGATTTAATGATGTCCTGTGTAGCAGATTTTTTGTTCACTAAATGCTCCAGTCTAAGATCAATTATTATCCTGAGTTATCATTTCTCTTTATTCTACTTCAATGGAAAAACATTGTCAGCCTTTCTTTGAACTTTATGAATTGATATTATTGGAAATTACCTCCCTATGTTTTTGTTGTTTTGTTTTAACTTTGATTCTAAAGCAAGTCTTTTGAGTTTCTCTGATGTCTCCTTATTTTTAGGTTCAGGTTTTATATTCCTAGCCGGAATACTTTATAAGTAATATTGTGTCTATACAATGGCACACCATGTCCATCTGCCCCTCATTAATAATGTGAATTTATATCACACTGCCAAGGTGTTGTCTGGCATGTTCATTATAAACATGGTTCTCAAACTATGTGGTAATGCATTCTGGGGTCCCAAAATGAACACATGGGGTGCCTTAGATACTTTTAATTTTCTAGAGAAATACAGTGGTACTTGACATCTACTAGAAACTGTACTCACTCTTAGCTTGAAGAGACCCCACAGTTACATTAGATCATGCTATGTTCTTTCAAAAATGCTATAGCTTTACAAAACTAGGTGTTTAGTGTTCATTGTGAGGAAAACAAGTCTGCACAAAAGCGATATAGAGAGTCATAGCATCCAGTGTGATTCAAATCCAGTGAGAATTTGTTCGGTGCTCCAAAAGTGTACATCATGTATTAGGTTATGTAATAATGAAAAAGAATAATTCTTAGTTTCTTTTAAAATATGTATATTTTTACAACTGGTTATTAAGTCTTTGGCTTATAATTATTAAGTTCTCTGAATCTGATCTTCTAATAAATAGAACTGGTTTCCATATCTTTTGGCCCATTAAAATTATTTAAAATTATACAGATATGGTACTGAACTTAGGAAACTTTTCACTATATGATTACTTTTTGCCATTCTAATCAATATACAATCTGTGCTGAGACATTTTAAGACACTCAACTTAATCTTTGATCTTTAATATTTAATTTATGCTAAGACACTTTTAGATCCTCACCAACACCTGTCACTCCCAAATTAATCATTTAGTGAAGAATATTGTCTGGTTCAATCTTTAATAAGAGGATTTTGAAATGATTATTTCTATTTTCATCATTTCCTCCAAATTCAAAAGTTCACATATTGCCTTTTCACTGAAAGGAAGAGCCCACTTTTATTTTTCTTTCTATCCATCTATCCACCCAACCATCTTTCTAACATTTATTATAGGTATGGGCTCATGAATTTAATTTTTATTTCAATGTTTATAATTCATTAAACTTCTTGATTATTTTGTTGATCACATGGCCCCAGATTGGGACTATATTGAAGACTATATTCAAGATGGTACCTGTGTCCATGTGACATACACCCACTTTTTTTGTGCCTGCTTACTCTCTGTCCTGGCAGGCTGTTCTAGTCTCACCCTGTACTTCTCTGAACAAGCCCTAGAATTAATTACTTTTCTAAGGAATCTAACTCATGTATTTGCATATTGAAACATGCATATAGTTTAGAAAGCACCAATTCATATAAATACCTCCGGTTTCAACCAGGCCAACAATTTTCTTCCTTTGCTTCTTTTAGTATTTGAAATTCTTTTTTCTAAAGTGAGGTCTTTCCTGGCTCCTACTGTATCAAAATGTTTACTCATTTTCTAAACAAACAAACATGCTACATTCGTTAGATGTTTTGGTTAATTATTTATTTCCAGTTGGGTATCTTATTTATTTGAAATACAGTTGGGTTCATTTGCAACAGATGATGAGTCTTATTAGACTAGCACATTAGCAAACACTTGATACATAAAAGTCTGCAAGGGGATCCAGTATATACATTTGTAAAAAAGTATCTCATCACAAAAATAATACTTATTTAAATTGATATTATATAAATCAAATAGATTTTTTTAGCCATACGGTTGCTCTGATTAACAAAATAGTTCATCTATATTTATCTTTGTTGTTATCATCCTAATCAATACATTAGATCAATGTTTTATCTGTTGGTATCTATACTATAGCTACATGTGCTCATGAGTGGTTTCCATATAGGAATTTTTATTATAAGTGAAATATATGTATTCAGTATATTTCTCATACTTAATTAAAAAGTCATATAATTAAGATAAAAATAATTATCTTTGGTAGTTTAACTTCCCTGAGGAGCTTAATGAGGTAAACCCGTATAGTTCACTCATGCCAAAACATATGGGACTTGGTGGTGAAGTTCATTATGAGTAAGCAGGTCAAGTATTGTGGTTTCTAACATTTCTTTTAATCACTCAAAACTGGGCAAGCAATCCAAGACAGTTGGCAGGAAAAGCACTTAATTTTCTTCACAAGAGTTATTTTTCCCTTCTCTGCTCTTTGTTCTGTGACAAAAAAAGAAAAAGATTTGAATTAGCTTTCTCTTTGTGTTTTCATACCTCTTACAAAGAAACACACACACACACACACACACACACACACACACGTGTACACATAATCCTTTCTCCTCCTTCCCCCTTTTTCTCCCCCTCAGTAAGTAGTCATCTATTTCTGCATTAACATCTGTGTCTTCTTTTTCTTCCCCTTCTCTCATTCCTGTTTGGAATGATATATTCTAGGCTTAGAATTCATTACTAGTGCATCCTCTCTTTCTCTCTTACTTTCTCTCTCTACCTCTCTTTTTCTTTCTCCATCCTACCCAGGTTGGAAAAGCTGCAATAACTAGCAACAGGTAGTTTTCTACATCGGCAACTCCATCATTACAGAGGAGAGACTGGTTCTCCTGGTCTGTGAGTTGATCCAAACGGTGCCCTTCAACTTCAAATCGTATAAGCAAAAGCTCTGCAGTCTACAGTACCAGTTCTCAATGGGCAGAAATATTCTTTACTGGAATAATTATGTCACTCTCTCATGATTTAAGTGTTTCTGTGTATAAGAATCTAAAACTATTTTTTTGATATTTTTAGAATAGGGTAATTCAAGATTTAAAGAAAGAAGTGGTATTCATTATTATTTGAGACTTTTTAAATATATTCAATATATAAGGCCATTTGATTTCTGCATCACAACCTGTCCTCACACTCAGCAATGCCAGAAACACTACTACTTTTCCTCATCTGTATGGCTATAAAGTATTAATTAATGTATTTACTGAAAGCTACTCTGTGCCACTTTCTATTCTAAGTACTGGGATTTCAGCATTAAACAAGATAAAGCTCTGTTTTAAAGGAACTTGTGTCCTGATGGAGTTGAAAAAGATTAACCATGTTAACTAAATAATGAGTGAGATTTTAGTATCAAGCCCTATAAAGGGAATAAATAGAACTTATTAAAAATTGAACAAAAGAATGAGGATTATTGTGTAGGGTCTTCAGGAAAACTTTCTGTGAAGATGATGAGTCATACAGCCAAAGAAAGAGCTTAATTTGTTCAATTTGAAGAAAAACATTTAAAAAAAAACAAGAGTAGCCAAATGTTGTTAGCTATAATGAAACAAAAATAGAAAAAATACTCTCTAACAAATAAAATCTAGAAGACATCTATGAATATTCAAATATACCATCAGCTGGCCATATTATTATCTGCTGGAATAGTTGGAAACCTTAAAATCATGAAAACCTCACTGTATCAGGTAGGCACTCAGGCTTATTAATTATATATCTATACACACCAAAAGTACATACATGAAATGAAAATATCAGTAATCTCAGTTTTTTAATTTCTAAGAAATTATACACATATTAATACATAAATATGTAACCTTAGTGTATAATATCTTAGTATTATATAATATGCATTAATTAAGTCAAATTGTTTTATGTTAAGAGGCACTTCAGACCTCTTTGATTTGTGCTTATATTAAACCTTTAGGATTTCTAAAGATAGAATTTCAGAGCAGTTTGTATAGATTTATCACATTTATGCAATAAACAATTTCAAGTGCAAAATTAGGTGGAAATATTCTTTGAAGCAGTGATGAAGATATTGATAAAAGACTTTATTTTAATAATATAGGTATATCTTACTATAAAGCTATTGTTTCAATATGTAACAAGCGTTAGTTGTAGCTCTGTAAATACTTCAAAGAAAAACATATGAAGTTCTGACGATTCATTAAAACTCTGAAGAAAAGGCAAGCAGAGTTCAGAAATAATAAACTTAGAAGCAAACAATCCAATCCAAGAAAAAAGAACATCGATATCTCCATAATGAAAAATGGGGGATTATATTTATTTAGAGGCAAAGTAAAACACGAAAATATTTACAGCACTTGTAGGGCATGTTACTAACATTTTCAGATGAAGTATGATCAGATATTCCATGGAGAATTCTTCTGGGTTGCTGATTAATCAGAAAGGCTCTCTGAAATGTCTGGTCATTGAGCCACTCTTTAAAGTTAGGTAAGATTTAGACACACAGAGATTTGGAAGAGGACACATCTGTAGAAGGTATATAGTATGAGCAAAGTCATGGAAACAAAAGAGAATATACAGAGAAAAATCAAACATTTCAGTTTATTGGTTTATGACATGCTTTGAAGAAGCGTGAGCAGGACACGTTAGAAAAAAGTGTGTGAGAATCACATATTGAAGACCTGAAAAGTAAAATTAACTCTCATTTCCTCCTTCACTCCTTATCTTTTGACTCTCTTTATTCACTTTCCTTCTCTCCTTCATTATCTATTATTTTTCCACATATCTGATTATTTAAGACTATCATAATATTCAATTACAAATGTAATGTTCATCAACATCATTTCCCTATAATTAGAGTTTTTTCTTAATTGCATTATAAGCATTTCCTTATTGTTCCTTAAAAATCCATTTGCCAAGGTAAACAAATAAATTCATTGGTTTATTTTATTCTCCTAGGAATTGAGCATGGGCTTAAGTCAAATTAAGGATGATCTATATTGCTAGGCACCCATGCCCCAAATTGAAATTAATCAGAGGTTCATTGTATCAGGGGAATCTAAGGCACAGGGGTTATATTTATGCTAATTTTTGTTAATATGGCTGGAAGGCATCAGAGTATAGTGGAATATAGAGCAGCCTTGGAGTTCAAGAATAGAATTCATTTCTCAGCTTCACCAAAGGAACCATTCATATTTTATAATACTAAATTTTTTCTTTTGTCACTTAACAATACATTGTGAACATCTCTGCAGGTTGGCAATTATATTTAATTTGTTTGTTTCAACCGCTGCTTTGGATTTCATTGTGTATCGGCATGGGGCATCCAAAATATATTATGTGTTGTCTACCTATGTCTACCTAAATTGATTTTAATATTTTATACTATTAAAAATCATCATGTGATTCTATGGCCATGCTACACTGAACAAATTTGATCCCATCTGATCTTGGAAGGTAAGTAGGATTGAGCTTAGTTGGTACTTGGATGGGAGACCACCTAGGAAAACCAGGTGCTGTAGGCATAAAAAATAAAAAAAAAATAAGGGATTGTAAACTGACAAGGTCCTTGTAATCTGTGAGGTCAGCCAAGAGTTGCCTCATCTAAAAATTTTTTTTAAAAGATTGAAAAAAAATCATCATGTAATGAGTATCTGTTGATGCGCTTCCTTGAACATGTATCTAATTATATATGTGTGCAAATTTAAATTCATTGACAAATTATATTGAAGTAAGTTGTGTCAATTTACTACCCTAACATTTGATGTTAAAGATATGGAAATTTGTACAATATTAATTTTACTTATATTTCTATTGCCTTTCTATAGTCCACTGTTGAATATCTACCTTAGATCATATTATTGGAGAGAGGTGGCTAGAGTACGACCACCTGTAATATAATTAACATGTACACTAATATCTACAAAACAAATTTTTACCTTCTTTTTGATGTGAGTGCATATATATTACAATTCCAGCAGTAAGTGTTTGTATATAGAGTCATATTGACTTGCAATAATTTGTTAAAATATCCTACTATATTTGGGCATTGGATTTCCATTCAATTTAAGGTTTATTGAAATTATTAGTAGAGCATTTTATTTCAAATGCAGTTTTCTTATGTATCTATTCCCTGGTATATATACTTTCAGAATATAATCAATACAAAATTTAAGAATATTATTCAGCCATAAAAGAAAAGAATGAAATGCCATTTATGACAACGTGGACCGTGAGGGCAATATCTAATATCTAAGTGAAATAAGTCAGAAAAAGAAAGACAAATATTGTATGATCTCCCTTATATTAATCTTACTTGTAGTTGGAATAAAAATTAAAAAAACAGCAACAGCAACATCGAAACAAACCAGATGCAGACAAGAGATTGGTTGTTGCCAGAGGCAGGAGGTGGGGGTTGCAAAATAGTTGCAGGAAGTCAAAAGGTACAAACTTCCAGTCATAAAATAAATGTCACAGTGATATTATGTCCAGCATAGTAACTATAATTAGCATTACTATATTTCATATTTGAAAATAGCTAAGAGAATAAATCTTAAAAGTTTTTATCATGAGCAAAATAATGTTCTGAAATTAGATATGGTGATGGAGGTTGACTAGATTTATTGTGGTCATTTCGCAATATATACAAATGTAGGATCATTATTTTGTACACCTGTAACTGGTATAATGTTCCACATCAGTCATACCTCAATAAGATGAAAAAAATCAAAAGAGCATTATTTTAAATATGCATTTTTCACACAAAATCAAGACTATTGAAATAATATTTATGATCTACTTTTTTAGGCAATGGACAACAGAAATGTTATATTTTATTTGACAAGCTTATAAGAGGTTAACAAAGAAAACTGCTTTGTGAAGGAAATAAGCACGTGTTGTAATTCACTACAAAAGTACATCCCAGTCACAAAGACCAGCATTGTCATTACCCACTCACTTAAATCACAAACGTCGATTACACGCTTTCTGCCTCTCCTGTTTACCCAGAGCAGATAACGAGCCAGGTCACAACTAGCTTGAAGCTGCTACTGTCTGTTCTGATTAATCTGACATTCAACCTGATTGATTGGTACTTAGGCTGTTTGGGGTTTTTAATAGTCTGAATATTATACCTGATTACAGTTCACTCCATACTAATCACTCTCCAAGAACTTTAATTTCTATTTCATAAGCCTCCCTGAAATGTCTCTTTCTCTTTCTCTTTACATAAATATTCACATAAATAATCTAAAGTAGGACTATATTCTTTCTCTTTTTGAATTCTAAAATAAACTCCAAACTCCTAAATCAAAGCTGTTGCAAACATTTGAAGGCTTCAGAAGTTCTTAAGGCAAAGTCCAAGTTGATTTACATTTCACAGTGTTGTTTTCTTTTTTACTTTGTACTGTGGAACCAACGTACCTAGGTTGAAATCTTGGCTCTAAGATTTTAAATTTTGAGTTTAGAACAAACAATTTAATGGCTCTTTAAGTTTTCATTTAAGAAATGGGTCTTATAATGACACTATTTCATAGATTGGCACATATTTTAGTAAATGTTAGTAAATGTTAGCCTTTCTCCATAATCTCTGTCACCATCAGTCAGTCATCATCATCATCATCACCATCAGTAAACATGTCCTCAGTATTACAGAAAGGTCCATGGCCAATGGTACTCTCATCTGCTGCTAATGTACAAATGAAAACAGAGATATCGGTATTAACATATAAGCACCCAGATAATCTCATTCTGGTTTTCAGTGTTCAACTGTCATAACTTTTACTTTAATATAGGAGGGCACTTGAGGTGGAAAATTCAGTTTAATTTGCAACTCTGTCACTCTCATGACAAATTCTTCTGCCTCATTTTCAACATAGTCTGCCGTACAGTTGTAGGAGATGAGCGTGTCTTTACCTTACAGCTTCCATACAAGCCCTTCAGCTTTCAAAGCGCTCTGTACAGGATAGTTGGCCACCTTGAGTACGTCATTCTCTGTTCAAGATTTCTAATTTAGTCAGATCCCTCAGATCTACATAATCCTTAAACAGTGCCCTCATATGATTCAAGTTCCAGAGCTTCTGCATAAGTGACACCTTCCCCTTCGACCTGTGGTGGTTTGCAGTCCAGTCCAGGTTATGCTACAGCACTCCAGGAGTTTTCACCATTTCACTGATGATCATTCTGATTTAGAAACGATTCAGTTTGAGAGAAACATGTTTTGATTCTCTTTCCTGTGATCATGTGTGATTTTTTAAATAAAAATTTTATTTTTATTTTATGGATGGAGAACACTGAGCACTGAAATGGCACCGTCTGGTTAGTTTGTAGAGTGGCAGAGCCTGGAATAAGACACAGTAGCCCGGGCACTCATCCTGGGTTTTAGTGACCACATCTTGGAAACTGGAGTTTGTAACCCCAGAGAACAGGAATAGCAAATTGACATCCAGACGCAGGTGTGAGATGTGCTCACATGCTCTTCATTATATATACCTTCATTTGGAGGATTTACAGGAGAGGAAATAAAGAATGTCGAGATGGGATCATATTTGGAACATAATGTGGGAAGAAAATTAAAAAGTGGCAGCTCCAATAAGATTTGGATTAACATGAGTACCTCAGGAGTTTGGGAAGGATAGAACTGATTTAAAAAATACAGTGAACATACTGTTAAGAGGGCAGAGGTCCATATTGTTGGGTGAATGACATCTGGGAGCATCCCACTGGCTGTGTATTGTGTCTGAGAGTGAAACAGAAGGTGAAATTTGACTTTGTACTTATAAAATTCTTATTATACATGTTCTGTGTATCTTTCCTCTAAGGTTACAGAGAACACAAATATTAGTGATGAGTCCCTAAAGTTATAAGAAGAAATAGGGGGAAAAAGAATATAGCCACTGTTACTCAGACAACATACTGTCTTTATACAGATTTATGTTTTTTTTTTTTCCAAGATGGTTTTTAGAGGAGTTTTAAGTTTCCAAAAAATGAAGAGGAAGATACAAAACTTTTCCAAATATATGCTGCCCTTACATATGGACATTGGTTTGTGGATAGGTTTGGCAGTAGGAGGACAGATGATAGATGATTATTGAATGTTTATTTATATTTTCTCAATTATGAGGCAAAAGCATCTAGTTAGCATAAGGAGAGTTTAAGGTGTGTTAGAGTACTGAAGATGAGAAGAGATGTGAAACAGTCCTTTGTAACAGGGGGGAAGTGAAGGTACCTGGAAGTAATGTAGTTTTGCCAGGAATGTTAAGATTATAGAATATGAGACTCCTATGCACTGACTTACAGTGAGATCTATTATGTCATTACCTCCAGAAATAAGCCAAAGTTTCTGCACATGCATCAAAAATATTTTTAAGTAATTCATGACATCATAAAAATATATGTTAAAATATGGGAGTGGAGAAAGAGGGAGGGGGAGAGAGAGAGAAAGAGAGAGAAAGAGAGATGAGAATCATGACCATATATTTTGAACTATAAGTTATCCCTGAGTGCTAGAATAGGGGTGAGCATTATTTTCTTCTTTATCTACTTTTGGATTTCTTCGGTATTCAAAAAACAAAAATATTTTATAATAAAAATGGGATAGAGGGAGGGAGAGAGAGCAGTTGAGAAAGAGGTTTCTCCATTTTTCTGTGCATTCTTTTTTGTAGCAGGCTAATATTTACCCATCTCTTTTCCTGATGTACTAATTGTGCTGCCAAACTTTTTATTTGAAGATTTCTACTGTGATAGTTGAAATTACATCTGCTACAGTAAAAAATCCCAATGACTTGTTAATCTGGCCTGAAATATTTTGTTATGTTATATTTTGTAACTAATTTTAGTTTAAGATGTTTTTGGTGACTATCCCAAAGCCACATGGTGTATACATATATAAAAATAAATAATTTGAATTTTGCAAGGCCTGTGGAAGTTGCTTTAAAGATAGTTTTCTAATATTCCATACTTGCATACATAAAGGATTTGGGATAATTTGTTTTAAATTTATTTCATCACCATGATATTTATATGAAAATTATTTTATGTTCTTTTGTATTAATGAAATTTGTATAGTTTGCATAAGGTTGTTACTTTGATGACTAGGATCTTTAAAATAGCCATTAGAGATTTTTATTTTTAGCAAGTGAACCTTGAGTTATATGGAAGAGCCTGGAATATTTTAAATCTCAGATAAATGCTACAATTTAAATTATTTTATAAAATACCGTCAGTAACTGATATATATGAATTCTTTTCCACACTCCTTACTACTCTATCTCCACAAAAAATAAGCTCACCAAATTGATTTTTAAAAATATTTATTTTCTATATTAAAAATGATTCCTAACTTTTAAAAATGTAAATATGTCTTTTAAGAGATTTATCTGAATAAAGATAATTGATTAAGAATGTGAACAGGGGAATATAAGAAAATGTGGTAGGTTTTAGTAGCCAGAAGTGTAATGTCCCAGTCTCTTCAATTCCTCCTGCCTCTCCCCAACCACCACCCCCAGCTTTATGGCCCATTGCACTTAAAATATATCCTGAACTAACTCAGGGAGCATAATCATATGGTCTTGATGTTAAATACACAGCAAGCATATTTGCATTGCTGTAATTATAACAATCTAGAAGAAATTTAAAATCTGCACTTAATTGCATTAGTAGGCAACCAGTTCAAACCAGCAAAGAATTAATGAGGAAGATTCTTTGAAGGGAGATATTTAAATAAGGTGGTAAAGGACATAAAACATTGTTAGTCGATGCTGTCAGGTCATTAAAATATACTAAAGTTGAAAGTTGTTTTTAAAAGCAATACTTTAACAAGCCAAAACTCTTACCTCTTTATAAACTTGTACAGTGATTTTGTCTTTATGTCAGTATAAATGACAAAGTCAAGTGAATAACATAAGAAAAAGTCTAGTGATTGGTATCCAGGACAGTGAGACTATTATTGGAATCTGTATAAATTATCTCCTCCTAAACTAATGTATGTCTTGGAGCAATAGTCAACTTGATAAAAGCTAATTTAGAGAAAAATCATTTTTTCTCTGTGTTCTTGATGGTATAACTCTTTGTCTATTCATCACAAAATAATAATGACAATGTTTTGAATATGTAAAAATCCATGAATAATGAATTTTGGTCTTAGCTTTTGATACTATCTTAAAAATAGAAACATGTATTTTTCCAATCTAATTTGAGTACTCTCTTTTATGGAGGGAGTTCATGGTCTGTCTAATACATATTCACATATTTTGAAACATATTTTGTACCTTTTTCATAATTTAATGATGAGAGTTGATTGTTGACCAAAATTATTCTCTCGTAAAGATTTCCATTCTTCAGTATGTACTATAAAGTTAACCACTACACAGGTATAAACTTTACTCTCATGAAAAAGTTTAAAATACATACTCACTGGTAAAGTGGTCCTATACATATAGCATAGTTATTGTCAATGAGTCTCAAGAGGAACTCTCATGAGGCAACAGTTAGTTTCTAGTGCATTCTCAGTTTCTTGGTAACAGAGGCTGATGCATAAAAATATTCCAGATTCCAAGTCTTTTCACCTATTCTTTCTGCTAATTTTCTGAAGATGTGTTGCTTATCCTTGAGTTGGGAAAACCAAAAAGTAAAATAAAATCAACATATACAGTAGAGTGAAATAATTAAGAATACTAGATTTTTAATAACATTGTGGCATTTTGTCAACTATAACATTTCCTACTGATGATCTGTGATATTTTCAAATGACTAAATACCTTTAATAATTGCAATGCTAAGTAGTCTGTTAATATATAAATCAAATCAATCCTAATTACTATATTTCAATCTCAACACAAGAGATAAGAATTTTCTCCATAATTCAAACCACTCATTCTGCAGGATTGGCAAAGAAGGAGACATGGAGGATGCAGAGTGTGCTTGAGTAAGAGATCAAATTATGATATTTGAGCAAATTATCATGTTATGGTGAACTCCATACTTTCTCATAAGTGAGGGTATATGAATTTCTTCTACTAATTAGCTGTGTGCTACATGACTAAGAGATAGCCTTCAGATACCTCATGTCAGGTTCAAGGTCACCTGACAGGATGAGGAGAACTCCGAGGATAAAAGATGGAAGGGCAATGCTGCATACCTAAAGAAACTCATTTTGACCAAGCAGGTGAAAAGCATTCACTCAACATGAATGGGACAGTGAGTGAGCTCTTCTGTGATGGAGGGATTATTTTCTCATGAACCCATGATGTAAATCCCAACAGCATCCCAATGCCAAGTCAGCTTGACAGTAGTCATCAAACAGGATCTTTTCTTGAACTTTATTTTGCTTTCTTATCCACTTCAACTTTAGATGATCGGAAGTAGTCTATTAAATGAAGGAGTGTGGTGGTTTTATAATGGTGCTGTAACAAATTACTGCAGACTTAGAAGCTTAAAATGACACAATTTATTATCTTAAAATGTCATAATTTATTATTTTTATTGTTTATATTGTTGACAGATCAGATGTCTAGCATGCATCTCAGTGAGCTAAAATTAAAGTGTTGTCAAGACTGTATTTCTTTCTGGAAGCTATAGGAGTGAATTTGTTTCTTTGCATTTTTCAGCCTCTAGAGTTGTGCATTTCTTGGCTCATGACCCTCTCCTTCCATCTTCAAAGTCAGCTCCACTGGGTCTTTGTGCCTCTTTGACTGTTTCTCCACACCTCTCTTCTTCCCTGCCCTCCTCCTCCACTCCCATCAGGAAAGCTTCTTCATTTTTAAGATTATTACAATGCAATTGAAATTGAACTTTATAAAATATATACTAGAGCGAAACTTGATACTTAATAAAATGCTAAGGATACCTCCTAAACACACAATAGCCTATATGATCAGATCATTTTTGGATTGAATACATTTAATTCTATCATCAGTAAATGTTTATTAAGTTTATGATTATTTAGTTATTTGTCACAGTCTCAATTTTGTATATGTTAGTACAAATCTTATATTTATGTAATGACAACAAAGAGCTTACACATTCTTTCACAGAAACATATTAGAATCTAGTTGTGTGGTATAATATATGTCATTTTTTCTAAAGCTTTATACTTCCATAAGATGTTAAAGTAAGACAAACTGGGTTTGAGATGCATGGGGTCTCTACTATTTTTCAAAACCTTTCTAAAGTCTAAAACTATACTAAAACAAAAAAGCTTATTAAAATTTAAAAAAGAAAAAGCAAGTTAAATTAATGATGTAAGTATTCAAATATCTATATAGAAACAGGTTTAATGAAACATTAAGGAAAATTTATGAGAAATAACTTATTTGGTATTCAAGCACATATCAAAATATGTCTTAAATGTTATTTCTGTAATCAATTAAAAATCAACGGCTCACCTTTTGAAATAAATTAAATTTGCTTAGATTATTTTAATGCCTTGTTAAAATAGTCCATTGGCCTCTAGATCATTTGGTATTTGAACTTTAGTCTAATTCACAAAGTTCAATGAGCTGAAAAATGGAAATATCTAGAGACCAGGTAGTTATGACTTTTTTTTTTCCTATTCACAACTGATGGTTCTATAAGTCACTAAATCGGTGATTGAAAATAAACATGTAATGATTCAGAAAATGATATGCATTTTATAAGTGCACTGTTCTAAATTAGTTTTTTTTTTTTTTTACTAAATGTCTTTGATCAGTGACTGAGTTTATTATGTATACCGGCTCAGACTTTTTTCATGGAAAATTAATTAAAATATTATGTAATTTCACTATATAATTAACCAATGATTGTCAGTTAATTATTGGCTAATAAGTGGTGCTGAGTACTGCACCAGTTATTTTAGAGAATTATATTGTATAATAAAAGGGTATGCATTATTTGCTCTCCAGGAGCCTCTCGCTCTGCATGTGGAAACCAGGTTAATACCTCACAAGTGGAGAACTAGATGCCAAATTAGAGCACTCATTAGAAACTAAGTACTACAGAACAATAACGTGTCACTCTAGCTAAGGGAACAGAGAAGAATATGGAATGACATAATTGGGAGAAATTCATGAAATAGTTAATAGCTTAGATAAATAGTGAAAGAAGGTAATAGGAAAAATAAAGAGGAAAAGAATAATGATAGGTGAGGGAGAGAACAGATAATTTGAGATGAAAGCACAAAATAACAACAATAAGGACATACTTAGATTTCAGTGAAAAAAATGTTCTGTGTAAAATTGTGAATTTACAGAGAGGAATTGTGAGGAATAATTGTGAGGAATAATTAGGTAATGTGGGGCCATGTCATAGTCTCGAATTGATACGATGAATAAATAGTTAAGAACAACAGGCTTAATCAAAATATTATGTCAAAAATGGTGTGGTAGATTCTTTATATCAAATGTGTAAAATATTAATCTCCGTTGTAAAGACTTGGTCATTTGATAACACATAATAAGAGAAATTCAGTATTTCAACTAAGCTATGCCATTTTAAAGGCAAAGTCACATAAAAATATTATGAAGTAAAAAAGACAGTGTCAACAGTTAAGATTTTCTCTTTTCCTTCCTCAAGTGAATAGAGTTTGGTATTGGTGATTCTTCTGATTTGTGTTATCTTCCCTTGCAAAACAACATATATAGAAAAGTTAGTAAGATCATATAATTCTTTTTTGCATATTAACAAAAAATCCTTATTGAATGTAAAGCCAGCATTCAAATTGTTTTAAAATTGGTATGGGACTATGTAGTACTTCAATTATTGATAGACACAGAGTGACTTTAATAGGAATTCCAGATGAAATTCTAAATTAACTCAAAGAGCTTTCAAGCTGGGCAGAGGATGGAGGTGGAGGAAGAAAATTAAGTGGTCAAACACATAGACAATTTTTGTCTAGGATGTAGAAAATTGGAAAAATCATTTTTTACTTTAAAAGAAAAAAGATCAGGACAACATATAAAGTTTGTACTACTCTGCCTTTGGAGCAGAGGCAAGGGACAGTCCTTGGCTCAGGATCCTACCACAATGACATTGCAAGTGCACTGTAGGTGACCTAAGTAGCAATAAGACACAAACCCAGCTTGTCACCTGCCCAGAGTGACTCAGGGTCCTCCTTATCCATGGTCTGACAGAAGTCAAAATCAAGGTGCTGGGTATAGGCTGTTTGATGAGGAAGAACTGAAAATTGATAATTAAAAATACTGTACATCAGAAATTCCTTGTAATTATTTATATTTCAATTTTAAAAGTAGTTTAGACAGACGGGTGTCTAATTATGGTGTCTTTGTAGTCATGATAGAGCCTGGACTTGATATACTCACCAAAATCTTTTGTCATCTCCATTTTTAGACTGTTCTGAAAGAATCACTTCAGGGATTGCTATGTAGAGATGTCTGATTTAAATCATATTGACCCAGTCTGGCTAGTAGATTCTAGATAAACTGAGAATCTGGTAATTCACTGTTTAGAATTTTTTTCTAAATGTCATATCTTCTTAAATACACCTCAGATTTAATTTTTCTGCCAAGTGTGTGTGAGGTGGGGGGAGATGTGGTGGGTTGGAAGGGGTTAGAAAGACTGCTGTGAAGGCATTTCAAAAAACTTAAATTTACTAATTTCCTCCAAAAGTAAATGTGGAAGCAAACTTGTTCTGCTACCAGTCATATAAAAGCATAGCACTTATATGTAGTACCTAAAATTTGATAATAGTAAATTATTATGTTGCAGATTTATGTATTTACTATACTATACTTTACATGATTATCTTAGGGTTTACTCTTCCAACTTATAAAAAAGTTCGTTGTGAAACAGCGTGCTGTGTAACACTGGCAACGGCCCCACACATCTGCTTACCATGGCTCTTGAGTGCATCATTTTCTCTTGTGCTTAATCTGGTGGTGTTTTATGAATTTAGTGTCACCTAAGTGTAGAGTGTTTGTAAAGTCTGCAGTAGTGCACACCATGTCCTAAGGCTTCACTGCACTCACCACTCACTCACAGACTCACCCAGAGCAACTTCCAGTCCTCCGAGCTCCATCATTGTAAGTGCCCTGTACAGGTATAACATCTTTTAAAATCTGTTATACCCATCTTTTCCCTACCTTTTTTATGTTTAGATGTGTTTGCATACACGAACACTATTGTATTACAGTTGCCTACAGTATTTAGTACAGGAACAGGCTGCACAGGCTTGTAGCCTGAGTGACAGGCTGTGCCATACAGCACAGTGTGTAGGGAGCTCCTCCATCTAGGTTTGCATACGTGTTCACACAACACTGAAATCACCTAAAGATGCATTTTCCAGACCATACCCCCATTATTAAGAGGCACATGATTTTATTAACAAATAAAAGTGGTGGTTTTTATGGATTTAAAGCAGCCACGTGAATAAAACTATGCCTCGTGCATTTGCAAATCCAATTCTGTAGCAAACTTTCACTGTTATCTTCTATCGCATATCTATCTTCTCACATATGGTGGGACTCCATTCAACATACACAACAACTAAGATTTTTGGCGCATTACTCCCTCAGATGTTTACTAAAAGAAGTGTGACATTTACAGACGAAGTTGCTATATTAAAGATACACCGATTCCTTATATTTTCTAAGATGAGGATAAGCACCATAGAGGCCTTAGGCAAGTGTGATAGGTATCTGCTCTAATTACAATCAGTAGTTAGTGGTTCTCATTTCAGAACAGGTACAATGTCTAATTTATTGGCAAGAGTGTAGGTGCTAATTTTGCTTGTAAATGAAAAGAACAAGTGTTTGCCAATTAAATCAAGCAGCTGCTTCACAGTCAGTAGTACTAATAGCTACCAACAGAACTCCAAGCCATTACTCTAAATTGTTTAATGAACTGCTTTTAATATGTAGTAAACTAAGCCCTTATTTCTTAAAAATGGTGGGCCAGGGCTTAGTTTTCAAGCTTTAATTGACCTCACAGTGGCTCTTCTACATTATTATAGTAGGGTGGAGCCAAACTTTGAAAACTGCAATGAAAGCTATCTATATCTATATCTATATCATCTATATCTATATCTATATCTATCTATCATCTATATCTATATCATCTATCTATATCTATATTTATATCTATATATATATCTAATCTATATCTATATCTATCTATATCTATATCTATATTTATATCTAATCTATATATATCTATATATAATCTATCTATATCTATATCATCTCTCTATCTCTATCGCTATCATATACATATATATATATATATATATATATATATATATATAATCAGTGTATTTAAATATAAGTACATCCTTGTGGCAGGATACAGACTATCAACATGTAGGTAAATAAATTATTAAATGTTAGATACTGTGGAGAAAAACAGGGACATGTATGTTATTGATGCTTGCCAGAGCCAAAGGCAAAACAGTTACAAATAAATTAATTCTAAAATATCAAATTATTTTCAGGATACTTCATTAGTAGTAGATATAGCATAATCTCCTAAAAATTATATACATTTAAAAAATGACTATTTCAAATTATTGAATTATGATGCAGAAATGTTTAAAAAATAATTATGAAGGTACAAGGAATATGATTTGAAGATTACTAGACACCTATTTCTAATTAAAGCAGTAAAATGATTATGTGCGGGTGATGATATTTGTCAAAATCATATGTAAAAATTATGTATTTTTCAATACCCAAAATAAATATCAGGGAAAGAACACTATTTTCAGTATAAGATGCTAAAATAGTAAAACTAATATTTATTTTTTACTGTTAAATATTGAAACCAGGGTGCTTTTTATGAAAGAATCTCAGCATTTTAAATTGGTTTGATGCAAGACCTTTATTATTATCAATTTTCTCCAGGCATAAGAGCTTCAGTTTCATTATGACATGCCCCACAATCTACCTCTGAGCAGCACACTGTATTCATGACATGGCATTTAATGAGGGTTGATGTAAGGACCTAAGACAGGCGTGAAAAGCAATTGTTCATGCTACTCCCCCATCAGATTCATGGAACACAATGACTACGTCAAATGAATTTCTTCATTTTTCACTTTTGCCATGATATGTAGAGTTCTCTTCCACTCCTCCACCCACCTCTTTTGATTATTGTTTTCTGGCTTTCTTTAATGGGAAAACCAGCAAATGCAAGTATTAAGATAAAATATGTCTATCACTTTTATTTCCCTCTCAAATACATGCCTTTCTTCTTTGCAGATGTGCCTGTGTTAGTCAACATAACTTAAAATGTTGACATTTTAACACTGTGCATGTGACACACAAGGTTGTCTTTTATGCAGACAAAACTAAATAGCCTTTGAAAGTGATACCACTTTTTCTTTTCTTTACCATACCTCAGACTTAGGTGAGATTCGTATTTGTAATTTCTGGAGGTTTCACTCAAGAAAAGCACATATATTGGAAGAACAAGAACCCTGAAACAAATAGAGATTATTATGACTTTGAATCTTCACAGCATCCAAATGCAAAACTGCTCTTTGCAAAGAGTTTATAAATTCACTTATATTAAGGTATGAATGACTAATCAGGCCAAATTTTCTGTCACCCAAAGTAACCACATTAAATGAGCCCAGAACTCTATTCAAAAATTTTTTATAGAACATGAAACATTGATGAATAAGATGAATAGATTTATAGTGCTTTTTGGTGTGTGTGTGGATTATAAATAGGAGTCTTTTGGGGGCCTTCGAAATCACATCATGTACACACTTATTTGTAATACTGACAGTGTTTAGAAATGGAATAATTGCTTTATGAGTGGAGTTGACGTAGAGAAATACATTTAATGTTAATATTTGTCTTTTGTGTCAGTATATAATATTTTCCAGATAACCACATTTAGAATTTGTGTATCTCCTTTCCTGCAAAGTGAATTTTCTTATGGTACCACTTTGAAATATGCAGTAGTCAAAGGAGACATAAATCCTTAAATGTTAATCAATTTTATGCTGTCTGTAGATTTTGATATTTATAGCATCCAGTTGCCTAACTGGTTTAACAAAGTTAAGCATAGAGAAATCACACAAAAATTATCCCAGCATTAATATTGACTGTTACCATAAGTGATGAATTTGTGTACTTTATCGAAATTGAGAAAATATTCCCATTTCTTTTTCACCTCTTTTAAACCTTCAGTTAATAGGAATATTTACTAAAATAAAAATTTAATTTACGTTACAACTTTCTAGTTTTTAACTTATATACAATATGAGGTATATACAATTTGAAGATATTTCAGTGCAGTTACTTCTATGATTTCTCTATTATTTTGAGAAATTTGATGATTTCTCTCTCCCTTAGAGATTTAAATCTATCTATCTATCTATCTATCTATCTATCTATCTATCTATCTACCCACCTTTTCTATCTATTTATATCTACCTATGCTGACATTCCCTGTGATACAGTCAGTAATAGGTACATCTGGACATGTGTTCAAATGGTAAAAATAGATTTTATTCAATAACTGTTAACAGTAGGGAAAATAACTGAGTTCATTCTGACCTGTGCAGAGGTAACGCAGCATTTTATAGGAGGATGAGGGCAAGGAGCTGCGGGGTTGGTCTAGTTAGAGAAATGAAACCCTTCACAGAGTTGGTTAGTGTGAAAGCGATTAGAACAGCTATGTCTGCTAACAGGCAGTCAGTCATCCAAGTTAGGATTCTGTCCTCTGCAGAGCTGGGGCACAAAGGCCTTGTCTTCCTCAATGATTTCATTTCAATGGAGTGGTCCTGGGGTCCTCGAGAGAGATGCTTCTGAGTTGCAAAAGATACATCTTCACAGTTGTAAGCACACTTTCAGTCAATGCCTTAGGACGAAAGGAGGTCAGGGGCCTGACATAGGTGTTGCTAGAACAAATAGCAGCTTTTCCTGGCATTGTTGGATCTTTCTGGGGGAGATATTTTAAAGGTGGCGTCATCCGAGGGACACAGCCTCATGCTCCAGAAGCCATGCTGGAGCTTGATCAAGTGTGTCCATTCAGTGCATCAGATGGAGCAGCATGCCTGGAGTCCCACCATTCCCCCTCAGTCCTTCTAAGGTTCTCGTTGCAAACACAGAAGGGAGCAGATTCTTTCATTTCTGCTTTTCTCAATGCATACCTAGCCAAGGGAAGTCATTGACTGAAATTTTTATTAAGAAGTAATAAGGGAGGGCTCATCAAAAATGTAGTCCCCTTAGAATTATATGTTTTCCAGAATATCTTATCTGCCACTGTCTCTAGAAATCAGTGTAGCCATACAGTCACTAACATGGTCTTTTATGTATTTCAGTGAGGTACTATTTATGTTTTAACAATAAAATTATGGCTAATAATATTGTTGTAACAAATTATATATTGTCATATTAAAATTTATAAACTTAAATTCTCCTTTTGATTAAATTTTAATAACAGTGATGAGTATAAAGTGTAATCATCAACTAAAAGGGAACAGACTCTAACATTATACATAGAATTAATTACTCCACTTCCTTACTTTTAAGATAATCAATCCAGTCACCATAATTCTCAAAGTGAAAACATAACTTGAAATTATAAATGGAATGCATACATTGATTATCTTGTTTTTATGTGGGGCAAATATACTCATCATTTTGGTAGTTTGCTGTATTGACCTATGATGTCCTTCCCAAAGGAAAATATCCTTCTGTTAAAGATTAGATAACATGGAAAAGAAATATTTAAAAGTTAGCTGGTTCTGTGAGTTTAGGTTTAGATTGAGAGTAAGATCTTATCTCAAGTGGATCTTCCATTTGGGAGAACCGTTTGACATTGCTGATCAGAATAGCTCTCACCAAGTCAGTTTTCCTTAGTTTAGCACATTTAACTCCCTTCCAGATGTCATCAGAAGGAAGGAAGGAAGGAAGGAAGGAAGGAAGGAAGGGAGGGAGGGAGGGAGGGAGGGAAGGAGGGAAGGAGGGAAGAAGGAAGGAAGGAAGGAAGGAAGGAAGGAAGGAAGGAAGGAAGGAAGGAAGGAAGGAAGGAAGGAAGGAAGAAAGGAATTAAGGAAGGGAGGGAAGGAGGGAAGAAGGAAGGAAACTGCTTTATATTTTTTTCCCAACACTGGTTTCATTCTCACTCATCAACTATTCCAGATCTAGTCAGCAAATTTATATTTACCTTTCTTCAGTTCAATTCTTATTTACTAATTATTTACTTTACAAAACATCATTACTCTGATCTGATGAACACGGGATTATTGCAGTTTTAATATATGGATCATCCTATGGGACTTCTACATAAATCATTTAATAATGTATGCTATTTTCTAGTTGCACTCCTCACTAAAGAATTAATTCATTCCTTTTAAATTCTGATGGCAAAATTCCTTTGCTTTTTGGCAGGCGAGCAGCGAAAATAATGTGAATCAACATTGTATTTGAAGTCTATGGTTCATTAGAATTTAGCATTGTGAGTAGAATGACGCTGAGTGCTCTGTGTTGCTGTTTTGCCACAGCTGATTAGATCTAAGGGTTTTACAAATTCGTTTTCAATGTTATACCAAGGAACAAGTGTAAAGCGTGTCAACATTGCGCATAGAGTTACCAAAAAATAAATAAATAAATAACAAGCAGTAGGATTTGTGTTTTAAAGTAAGGCAGTTAACTAAAGGGTTTGCTTTATAATCCAGATGATATAATTAAACTACTGTATGAATTTGCAAAAACAAAAATATAATGCCTGTTTTCTAATTTAGAGAAGTGTTATAATGTTCAACTCGATATTTTCTTAGTTTTCAGTAAAATTTGTACAATGAAAACAATCTCTGTATTTTTCCATCATTGTTCAACTTAAAATATTTTAGCAATATGTTCTTGTCTAATCAGTTGTAAATAGTTACATGACTAATAGGTATAAAAGATATAGATACACCCATAAATATAGTTTGAAGCTCATATGAGAAAATGAGGTATGAATAATACAATATATATTATACAGGCTAAACTGGGTTATCAAGTATTGATATTTTCTATTGACTTCAAAGCATTTGTGTGATGTATGTTTTGCAGCAGTGGTTCCCACAGTGTTTTCTGAGGCCCGTTCATATACTTCAAATAATACTGAATGACTCTGAATGCAGAACGAAACTTGACTAAATCTCATGATTATGTGACAATTTGAAAATTTTTAATGGGAAATATTTACTACTGATTACTCATACATAGCAGAAACACTTGATACTCACACATGCGCTATAAATGGCATGTTACCAAGATCTTGAATTTTCTTCATTTGGAACTAATTAAAAGTAATTGAAAATCATTAAATAAGCAGTGTATTCTTCTGACAGCCTCTTATGGAATTTCATTTTTTACTGGCCCTTTCAAATCAGAATAGTAAGGAATTTAAGAGTAATTGGCCGTAAGAGATATGATCTAAATACTTTTGCTTTATGAATTAATAATTTAAATTAGAGTTTATCATCTTTAAAAATGTTTAACATTAAAAAATCGTAGGTAAAATGAAACGACAGCTGAGCATATGATTAAATAACAAGAACAATAAGTGTAGGGGACATCTGGAGTTGGTAAATGGTGCGTGAATTATTTTTTTAACATCTTCCGATGCCAGTCTGAGAATTCAAGAATGTGTTGACTGTGATGAAGAAAAACATTATGAAAATCGCATATGGTACAACTAGTTTGAATAGCTCACAATTTGATTTTGAATCCTATAATATAGAAATATTGCTTAATGTAAAGAATGCTGTTTTATAAAAATGAAATAAATTATAATTGTGTAAATATGTAAATATGTATTGATTAGCTAAATATAGGGTAATATTTTTTAAGATCAAGCACATATATGTACCTACTAACATATAGATGCATTACATTAAAAATGAATTACAACCAAGTTATTTTTAAAGACTTGATAACATTCAGTTTTTCCCATTTAAGTATAATAAATGTTTAAGTGTGATAAAAATAATATAAACTTTCTTATGTGACATTTTCACATTTCTTTATAACAATCATGTCTTATATTTGAAAAGTAAATATCTAGTAAGATTTCTTATAATACTTTTTGTTTTTCTTATTCTAGCCACAATAGCTAGTTAGCTATCTATCATCTATCAAATCTATCTATCTATCTATCTATCTATCTATCTATCTATCTATCATCTATCATCATCTATCTATCATCTATCAAATCTATCATCTATCTATCTATCTATCTATCTATCTATCATCTATCTATCTATCTATCTATCTATCATCTATCTATTAATCATATATCTATCATCTATCTATCTATCTATCTATCTATCATCTATCTGTCTGTCTATCTATATATCACATAAGTAGAGAAATAAACAGAAAGAAATTATAAAATACAGTCATTTTTATCATCTGTCTTGTATTCTGCTTGGTAATTCTCTTTTAAGTATATCAGATTACAGAAATTACATTTACATGTAGATCAGGAAAGAGACAAAAACTTCTGACTTTACAGATGGCTGTTTTTCTTAATTATATGGGTAATAGTTTAGAAATAACTAATTGGTCATGCCTGACAAGTAATAGCAGTTTTTCCAAAATAAACAAATGTTCACATTTTTCATACTTAATCAGAGACTTTATGTGCAAAAATGACCAAATGTATCATCTATTCTAAGCCTCCTGTGTTGTTTTATAATAAACGACCATCTGTACTTTGATTTGAATGAGTTTGTCTGTGATGACCAGAGAATCTGATTACATGGCAGATGGTTTTGGGAGAAGAACTTGTCTTTTTAGAAGTAAGCAGACTAGCACTTTTCAGTATTTTGCCCATTTTGTCCCAGCTCACATCTGCTACTTTTGATGCAAAGGTAAAACACAAGCGATCACTTCCTCAGTATCATTCTCTTCACTTTTCTGAAACATACAAAATGTGAGAGACAGCTTGTAAGTAACATACTCCCTGTCACAGGCCTGTTCATGTCAGAATGTAATGTGAGGCTTATTAATAAGGGAAGCAAAAGCATGTTTTCATGTTCAAGGGCTTGGTATCTTTAATGTGGGAACTTACATTTGATTCTTTGCCTCTCAGTCTCCCCGTGACAGTTTGCATTGTCTTAGGTATCTACATTGCTGGTGCTGCTTGCCCTCTGAGTTGTCGCTCTTTGATGCAAGACTAAATTGAACTCAAATTATTTAGTCAAACAAAAATATATCGATTTAATGAAATGACATACACGTTTGTACAATATCTTGACATATTTGAAAATGATTTTATAATTCTTTCCTTGGATCTTCCTAGTTATCCTATAAAGGAAGTGTAGGCTGTCTCTATAGTTTACAAGAAGCTGAGAGATTGAATTACTTATCAAGGGTCATGATTAACCAGCAGGGCTGTAACTAGAAGTCAAGATAGAAAGAACTATTTATTTTTATAAGCCCCCATCCCACTAAATGGTCAGCTGCTAGATGAAAAAAAAAATTGGTGTATGCTTCTTTTTAATTCCTGGCAGATGCTTTGCAAAAGTAAAATTTAAAAAGTTTTTTTTTTGTATGGTTTTTAATTTTAAATAGCAATATATTTATGTCTTAAAGCAGAATTTTAGACTTCTGAAAAAATTTGTGGAGACTGTTCCCCTGGAAATTTTGCTTTTAGGAGAATGTTTCCTCCCTGTGACTTGTGTGCCAAATCTTGAGAGAACAATGTTGATTATCTAACTTAACTGGTAAATATATTTCCCCAATCAGTAATCAGGTTAGAGGAATAGAACTGTGTACCAGTTGGATTCAATGCCAAGAATTAGTGAATAAGACAAAATGAACAAAATCCAGGCTCCTTGGGCATTGGAGTATTAGGGAATTTATACATACTTCAGATAATGGCTAAAACGTCCAGTTAGTTTAGAGTGTTAATTAAGACACAGCCTAGATGGATTAAGAAAGTGAGATGTCTCTGAATGTACACCTCTTTAAGGAACATTGAAATTTTATTAAAAATAAAATATTAAGACTTCCTTGTCAAGAGATGAGTTTTGAATGCATATTCTCCCCACCATGATATAATCTATGATGTAATTGAAAGAGATGTAAATTAATCTATAAGCATCATTAGAAAGAAGAAATTGTGTCAAAGATGATAACAAAATTTAAGCGAATTTTTAAGTTTTAAAGCAGATGAAACGAGATCGAGCAAAGATGAAAAGAGAGAGGTGAGGTGTTGGAGGTGGTGTTGATTAATTTTCCATGAAGAACATCAAAAATAAAAGAAAAATACACCCCAAACAAAGTAAACTATTAGGAAGTTACAGAGGGCTTACTTGAAGGATGATAGTAGAAAAAGAATTGGCCATGGCTTAAGTGATATACTCAGAGGCTGTGGCTATTGCTTTCACTCCCAACCATTAGGTCTAGTGCCTTCTGTTCATTGGTGCCCACCATGTAAGTGCCAGCATGGGTATTTTGGTGATAGAAAAGCCAGGCAAAACCTCAGTCAGTCATATCTCAGCACAGTAGCTTGGGGTGTGGCATGGATGGCAGGGAGATAGATTCCAGATGCCAGGTAGAGTTGAAAATTCCTAAATTCTTTTACCACAATGACATAATTTCTTACTCAATTAAAAGCTATTCTCACTCTGCCATTCTACACCTTACACAGTCAGTTTGAGAAAAAGAACACATTCAGGCAAATCACATAGACAGAGATATGCTGGTAATCTCTCCTGGGCTCTTGTTGCTCTCCCTTAGTTCTGTTGAACAAACATATAAAATGTAAATCATAAGATAAAATTGAGAAAAAAACTTAATAGAAATTCTATAAAAATATAACATCAGAACAAGAGCAAAGGGGGCTATCATAGAAACAAAGCAATTTCCCTGAGCTGAACAAAATCTTCAGTATTTGCATTAGAATGCTCCACTGAGTGTCAAGCCAGAATATTAAAGGAGAAAAAAAGGACCCTAGATACATAAAGATAGAGTCACTTGAATATGCTCTTTTGGTAAAGTGACCATAGCAAGAATTACAAAGGAGATAACTATATTAATGAAACCATTATGTTCTATATCTATAGCACTTACGTTAACAAAAGAACTGACAGGCTGTAATATGCATGCTTTTGAATGCTAATATATTAATGCCCATTAATCTGACTCAGTTTGAAGGATATTATGTTCAATTACATACTTATTAATTTTGAAATCTTGATGAAATGGAGATTTGAAAAAATAAATGAATTATGCAAATATGTGTAAAATTATCTTAGGCTAAATTGACCAATGCATGTGTAATAGCAAAAAAATAAAAATAAAATGAAAAAAAAAATGTCTAAGACATCCCAGTCTTTTAACCCACAAAGTCATCCACATGATGATTTTCTGTAAAAATTGAAGTAAAATTCAGGACAAAATGATTTCTTTGACAGTAATAATTTACAGTACAGTGAAAAGTTACAAAAGATCCCAGTCCATTATATCTTAGTATTACATAGTTTATATATAATGGCAGATTATATATATATATATATATATATATATATATATATATATACCAATCTTGTTTATCAGAATGGAAACAACAATTCTAAATAAAGTAATCATTACTGTGTGGTATTATAATAATTAACATAATATGATCTTAGATTTAGTTAACTGTTTCTACACCTTGTTTTTCTTTGCTAACCACTTGGATCAATTCTTCACTATTCTATTCTTTCTCCCTTTTTCTAAGTGTGGTGTACTTCAATATTTATTTAAGTTTTTTTTTTTTTTTTTTGGTTGATCTATATTTGCTCCAGGGAGTTAAAATCTAATGTCTTAACTTCCTATATTTATCTCCAGAGTTGCTATTCCTGCTAAAATTCATTCTTCAATATCTAATTTGTTCCCCACCTGTTACCCATGCAAAATCTATTTTATGTATTGCAAGCAGGGCCTAGTTCATACTTGGTTTCCTCTGCAATCTTCCCAAGTTACCAACTTTTTTATGATGTTCTTATTTCTTTCACAATTAATATGCAAATGTTGATAACTTCTGGTTCATAAAATCTGCCTAATAAGTACTTGGTGAATGCCTGCATTAAGATTTTGATGTTATAAAATTAACATCCATTCATAAAATGACTGAAATAAAAAGAGAGGAAAGTCAAAATCAAAGAAAGTGTATAGAGAATTTTTGATTGTCATGGAAAAATATACTAAAGAAACGATGGCCTGGGAAATACTTATTAGATCAAAGAATGGGGGAAAAAAGATAAAATGAGCATAGAATAATTAAAAATAAGAGCAGAATCTATCTGAATGAAACTTTTATAATGCATGTGACTGCCGTTTAGACCTTAAAAAGCAGTGTTAAATATAGCATTCTACCAGTAGTATGGTAATAATTCTCAGATATCCAACTATACATCAAGGGAGGGAGGAGGTAGACAGGGGAAAAATTTAAGTCATCGATTAAAAAAATCAATCAATTAATTAATTAATTTTAAAAATATATGCATCAATCACTTTTATTTTTTTAAATAAATTATCTCAGCAATATTGACATTTTGGGGTGGATAACTCTTTAGGGGACAATCCTATGCACTGTGGAATGGTATGCTCTCTCTGTGGCTTCCAGTCACTAGATGCCTATAGCATCATTCCCCCATTGCCACCACAGTGTGACAACCAAACATGTCTCCTGGTGGGAGAGGCAGCGGGAAACAAAGCTAAACTTGTTTGAAAACCATTGTTTTAAAGGCTCTCTAGGAGTAAGATGCATGAAGATTTCTTTCAAAAATTCTTTTGCTTTGTTTGCTTAGTGAATAGCTACTATAGTAGTAAAATGGTACAATAAGTTCTTTAGTGTTTTTTAAATCATTATAAAGAAAAATAACTAAATTTAAGCTATCACAAATTAAATAGCAATTGTATATCAGAGTTTAAGTCCTGTAATAGATGACATAATTACTAAAAATATTGGTAAAAATCTCTTTCTACATTTTTTAAGCCATACACTTGCTTTGATATTGGGTATCCATGAACTATTTTTAACTTTTCCACTACTCTATTGTATATAATTTTTTGGTTTATGGTTTAAACTGAAAACTAAATTTATATTTTTGAGAATTAGTTTTTATAACAAAATGAATGTAGGGAATTATATTGTGTATCATGTCATACAGGAGGGAAATTATTACGAAAGTTAGGAATAGCTTTTGTATTAGCTGAGCTGAATGGAGAATATCTTCCTTTGACACTGAACCCAGAGGAAACTCTTTATTCTTATTTTCTAAGTCTAAATAGCTATCTTAAGAGACATGAAAAAGATTTACTGTTGGCTAGTTGGGATGTTCAGGCCTTTGGGGGTAATATGCATTAGATTAAGGTACACAAACTTCAACCAAGAGTCCCATTTCTTCCTGTTTCAAAAAAAAAATAAAAATGCTAAGAAGAAATCTTTTATAGTCATACTATAGGCAACTAAAAAACTTAATTTGGAGAAAAGTCTCTGTTTTAAGACTCAGACACAGACACAGCTTACCAGAAGGTTGACAGCAATGCCCTACACTGCTGTGAGATTTCAAGTCCAATTATTTGCCAAAGATCCAGTGATTATAGTATAAGCCCCCATCCCTGTTAGAGACCTGTATGCTTATGAAGAAGGCTACTTCAAAACCAAAATTCTGAAGAAGGGAAAACATGTGTTTTCATTCCTTTTATAATTTTCTTTTATTTTTGACTATAATTTTCACTAGAATTTTATTGTTTTTCTCTAACTCCCAGCAACCCAGTTTCCAGTATGTTTTTTTCTGTCTAGATTTCTACGACATCCCTGACTCTATCTTGTAATACATACTCCTTGTGTGTTAAAATAAGCACTTTCTAAACAATAAACTATACAGATGGTAAACTAAGATGCAAGTTAAATTTAGCTTGAAATAATGGTGATGAACAGTTAGGATAAGTTGGGCTTATAAAAATTACGTTAGTGGTATAAAAATAGTGTATAAAAATAGTTTATGATGACACTTGCTCTTTTGTGTAATTTCTAACTTCATGAAATTCGGTGGAATTTCATGTGGAAGTTTGGAAGTGATATAGATGTAGGAAAGTTGAGGGATCATATATGCATTGCCTTATTTTACAAATTAGGAAAAATCTCCAGAGGTGCATAAACTATAATGCAAAGGTTGCACTGAATATCAATTGTGTGTATTGGTTTGGATAATCTAAAGTCCCCTGTTTTTCAATGAAACACTAAATCTACGTGTTGTAGTGATGTTTTGTAAATATCATTGAAGTTCATAATCAGATGATTTTAAGTAAAAGAGAGAGTCCCAGGTAACCTGAGTGGTTCTTATTAACCAGCTGAAAGACCATGTGAACAGAACGGTAGCTTCATCTCATGCTGAAAGTTTCATCTGGGCCTACCTATGGATTCTGGACTTGCTTCTACAGTCACATAAGCCAGTTCCCTCTAATGAATTACTTTGCATGGAACAGGAGGGAAATAAACCCAAGGACCTTTCATCTTAGTGATATGTCTAGGGATTCAGTAGCATGGAACATATTGTAATATTCTTTCTAAGATAAGGGATCAGTTGCTGCCCCTGACCCAACCGAAAAAGAGACACAGTACTTATTTTGCATTTTGGAGCAACATATTTTTCTCATTTAAGTGTGCTCTCTGGCCCAACACCAAGTGGCCTGAAGAGTACTTTAGAGTCCAGAAGAAAAGTCTCTGTGACAGTTGCAAACTTTCATGCAGGCTGATCTGCCCACTCTGGCTCTATGATTGAGCAGATGCAATGGTGGTTTCAGTGTCAGTGGTAGATAAAAATGCTCTCTCTAGCCTTTGATGGGTACTTAAGGTGAATCACAAAGAAGATCCTTAGGATTGGGGAGCAGAGCATTGCCATGCTCCCTGGATAACTGTTCTCCTGTCGAGAAACAGCTCTTGACCTGCTACCAGGCCTTAGGAGACTGAAAGCTTAACCTTCAGCCATCAAGTTGCAATGACAGCTGAGCTGCCCATCATGAACTGGATATTTTCTGACTCACCAAGCCATAAACCAGCACGTGCTCAGCAGCACTCTATTTTCAAATGGAAGTGATATCTGTGTTATTAGACTAGACAGAGCAAGCCCTGAAGACACAAGGAAGCACATGAGGAAGTGGCTCAAGCACAGTTAACCCCACTTCTGCTTCATGTCCTTCTCTTTCTCAGTGTGCTCCTGTGGCTTCCTAGGTAGTTTTCTATGATCAGTTGACTGGGCAAGAGAAAATTCAGGCCTCGTTTGTAGAGGATCCTTCATAACATACAGGCACCATCTGACAGGGCAACCGTGGCACTCCAGGTCCTTCCTGAGGTAGCTGTGAAGGACAGTAGTGAAGGGAAATCTTTTCAGTTGGCAGAACTTCAAGCAATGCACTTGGTGTGCCATTTCCTTGGAAGGAACACTTGCCAGAGGTATGAGTATGTCTCGATTTGTAGGCTGAGGCCAATAGGACTTTGAAGGAACATGATAGGAAAATTAGTGACAGGGAGATCTTGGGAAGAGATAGCAGATGGACTCACTGAATGGTGAAGACTGTGAGCACATTTGTGTCCCACAAAAATCAACAGGTGGCCTTAGCAGAGTATGATCTAGTGGCTAGGATTCCACTGGATTCGAGTCAGCCTGTTTTCTCACCCTTGCAATCCTGTAGGCTAATTCCTTATAATAAAACTCCTAAGTTTATATCTACTATTAGTTCTGTTTTTCTGGTTGAAGCTCTACTGAAAAAGTTTCTTAAATATCTGGTGGCACACACATCAGGAATAAACTAATAATACTGAGATATTGTAAAATTAACCAAAAGATTATTTCATCTACTAAATATTATACTCAGTTATATAGTTAGATATTTTGTGAGTCTGCTCATTTAAGCTCATTTTATAACTATTTTATACCAGAAAAAAAAAACCCACTAATTTATAGATCCAAACAAAATGAAATAAATCTGACATAGTTAATTTGCCTTAAAAATACATTTCTAGTACGGTATCTCATTGAACCAAATTATGGCAACTGGAGAATATTTGAAAAAGGTTCATGCAAGTTAAGTGACAATCAGTCTTAATCTTTAAGGATTATAAAAAAATAACCACTTAAATGTGGCACACACAATACTAAGAGTGATAATGATATGATTCCATTTCTGAGAAAAAAATACATAGCAGGAGAATAAAAATTGGAACTGAAAAGAAGAATAATGCAAACAACATTGAAAATATGACACTTAAATTAACAAAAGAATTGATGGGCAAAATATGCATGCTCATGAGCTCTGATCTATTGATGCCCATTAATCTCACTCAAGTCTGAAGGATATCAAACCAGAAACATCTCAAGTAAGAAATGCTAATCTCCTGACAGTCAGTCTCTGCATTTTCTGAAATTTATATATGAATCAACAAAGAATTTTACAAAATGCAATTTTATTCGCTCTTCTGATCACAATTCAATTTGGAAATAAAAGAGAAAAAGAAAAGAGGATAAGGACATTGAACTGGAATAAAAAAATAGAAAAAAACACAGGTATCATCAGCAGAAACAATAAATACATCTTGAAAAGCAATATGCTGATATTTTGTAGTCTATGTACCTTTTTTCCCTTAAAAACTGTGAAAGCAAAACCAAGTGATTTGCTTTGTGCACCTGGCACCAGACACAATTAGTCATTTTCGAGTATCCTTAGGAAAGCACAGCTTTTCTCATGGATGTTAATGCTTCCAGCTCATTTCAATAAAAGACACTTCTGTCCCATGGCATCTCTTTTTGAGACAGTGGATTTGGAGCACTTAGATAAAACCAAACTCTCTATGCTCAGAATGCTACGACAGCCGCTGTGTGGGCAGTGAGCAGAGAGCCCACGGGCCTTGGACGTCACTAGAGCCTTGTGCTATGCTTTGAGTTGAAACCTAGATGATGCTTCCAGATTTCACTGGCCAGTTAGTAGAGATCAGGGATTCCCATCATTCTCAAAGTCACGTCTAGTGATGGCCTTAGGCAGTAGACCCAGGTACACTAAATTGCTATTTAAATTATTAACATATGGAACTTGCAGCAACCTCAGCAGCACAGAATAATATAGGAGAAAAAATAGTATGACAGCACAAGGATGTTTTTCTTTTGCTCTCTCTAGAAATGATGAGATTAGAATTATTTTTTTTTTGTTTGTTTGTCTCTGCCTGCCTCTAAATTCTGAAAATAGGATTCTTGATCTCAGACGTTATCTCTTCAGCTACCGTGAGCAAGGCAGTGTATTTTGCTCAAGTTCCTCATCTTCAGCAACAACCTGAAGCAACTTAAAAATTTGGCCATTTTGCTTTTGTTTTATTTGTGTTTACTTACAATGTAACATTCTTCAGAGGAAAGCATTCTTTGAAATCCAAGATCATATTCAAATAGACAGGCTGTTTCTACTCCTTCCATAGTTAAGTATAATATTACAATCAATGAAACAACAGGTGGTCCGTGCTTGATTACCACAGGAAAAGTGATGTGTTAGCTGTGCGTATCACACAAAATCATTCTCACAACACTTACTTCATTAATCTAAGGAAAATAGAGGATGGTGGAAGGCATTATGCAAAGCAGTCATGGAGTAGAAGTAAAATGAAAAGGGAGTGTGGTTAAAATATTCGTAGTTCAGAAGTTCTAGGTTAGATACCCTCCTTAACTGAATTTTCTAAATTTCACTAGAGTTCTTACTTTTATTTTTCATAGCCTTTTCCAAAAAGTCCTGTAGATCTTTATGATCATTATTTTTCTTATAAGAAATATCTTTCCCAAATTACTATTTGGCTGGTTTCTTTCTGTTATTCTTGTCTCCTCTATCTACTATGTCATCATCTCACAAAGGTGTGATATCCTCCCCCCACCTTCAGCTACCTAATTTTATCCTCCTCACCTTTCATTCCTACATCCTGCTTTAATTTTCTGCACACAATTTATCATTAACTTTAAAGTGTTACTTAGACATAAAAATGTGTTTATTTTCTATATCTTCCACTAGAATGTGAACTACACACAGCAGGATACTAATCTGCCAGTTTATTTCTCTCATTCTCTACCTTTGAACAATACCTGTCAGAAAACAGATTCTTGAAAATTTTTTGTTGAATAAAATAATCAGATGCTCCCTGTTCACACACCCTGCGCTATATGCTCACATTATAAGTGAATGAAATAGCTTACTACCTGGCAACGTACCCTAATGTAAAAACAATTAAATTCTGATCTTAAGTATTTGTCCATAGCACAATCTTTCTGCAAATGCACTAGATCCTTGCAAAGATAGTTCATTCCAAAGCCTTATTTTTGGCACATTGCTGTCTCCGTGAATAATAACTACTCCTTACTTATTGAGACACCAGAGAAGTACCTCCACTCTGTTTCAAAAGAACCTAGAATTTGTGATTAAACAGTTTTGTTCCTTTACTATCGTCTCGCTTGAAGTATTTTTAAGTTGCTGGTCAACTCTTCACTGTGTCCCCAAAGTGTATTTTTTTGTTGTTCTTCAGTTGAGACTTTACCAGATTTAGTACATGAAAAACCAAACCAACAAAGAGCTTGGAAGAGGTGACTGAACTAGAGATCCCTACCCCTCCTGCAAGGTGAGGATACAATGAGAAGTTTTTGACCTTGAGAGGAAGACTAAGACATATCACACTATGTGTGCTGCCCACCACAGTTAAAATGTTCGTAATGTCACTGGGGTATTACAGATGAATGAAAACTCAAAATACGTTAATGGTTTTCTTCAATAGTAAGAAGAAATAATTATCCCAAGGACATACCCTAGTGATAGGATATTCTTTCTGAGCTAGTTAGGTTCCCTAACTCTGACAACACCACAATGTTAATGAGTCATAACATATTTGAAAGCATTATTTTTGAAGATTTTGACATTTCAAGTTAAAATACAATTCACTTAGAATGTCCTGACCCTTGATACGAGAATTTGTTTTAGAAATGTTGCATAGAAATGAAAAATTAAGCCAATTTAAGTTATCAAAAATGCGAGTCATACTCAAGCAAAAAAAAAAAAAGAAAGAAAAGAAAAGAAGTAAAATATCTGTATATTCGAGTCCATTGTAAATCAATTTGAGATTAGAATTCACAGGATATGGATCAGAGTTATCATCTAATGCTGAATGAAATCATAATATTTATTGGAAATGAATCACTTATGTAAAATTCTCAAGATTTTTCTCTAAACTAAATTTAAATCATCAGATAATTGAAGAATTCAAATGCAATTATCATTTTAAAATATAAATTGATGTTTTGCTCTGCCTCCAATTTTTTTACTGTTTTTAACTATTTAAATTTTTTTAGTAACAATTTCTTGATAATTCTATTTTGGACTAATGATAAGACTCAGAGTATTTTCTTGTGATTTCTGTGATTTTTCCATAAGAGTCAAAATAGGCTATTGTATTTTTAGTATAAATGGTTACTCCCTCAATAACATATTTTTTTTTAAATTTCTGAAATAAACGCCATGTAGTTGCTTTTTATTCAGTCATTATATTTTGAACAGATTGTATTGACACTGAAAGCTCATATTTATATCACCAACCATCAATTGAGATTAAAACCAAGAACAAAGATACTGGTTTTAATAAAATCTTAGAATAACGCTTTAAAAAATATGTCGCATTTATTTCTTTTATCTCCCGAAGATGTGAGAAGACAGACTGCAATACAGTTAAAGGAATTGGAAAATCTCCAAGAATATTCAAAATAAACATTTTTTTTTTTCAGTTCAGGTTTGTAATTAGCTAGCACACTGAAGAATTCTTTTTAAAAGCATCTTGCATAACTTAAGAGATTTTTCTTTTAAAGCATATTTATGCCTGCAGGTAGAGATTTACCTGTAGGTGTTTATCTGCCTGTCTTCAGTAAAAATGAAAGAAAATTAAGGCATTTTTTTTTTTCCAGCAGCATGTATTAACCTTCTGTCGCCTGAAAGAAAGAAGTCTGAAAGCATATGTAGCTGCAGATGGGAATGCATTGGCAAGGTTTTTCTGCTGAAGGCCAGTATCAGTAGAATGTACTAGGCTGTTTGTGCTTAAGTTGGAATAATCAGTGGGAGAAAGACAAATAATGATACCAAGTACAAATTAATAACACTGGCACTTAACACAAAGAGAGTACTCTTTTGCTTGTTTGTCTGAATTTCATACTTTGTAAAATCAAACAGATAGTTGGGTCTTGCTTTTTGTTGGTTTACCTTAGCTAAAGGAGCACTTTCCTGAGCTGTCCTTGAAATGAAGAAGCATGAGCACCCCAACACAACCATGTCTTAGAGCCCCTCAGTGCTACCCATCAATTGCACTGTAATCATCACCCCACAAAGGTGGGATCAATTCCCTACCCCAGCCCCCAACCACAGGCACCAAGAGGTTTTAACTGGTTTATTATTCACATGATGATGCTTTCTGGGAGAGATCAGGGAAAACCTCCAAAGATGGTCCAAAAATTCATCAAGAGGTCTGGGGAAAAAAAAAAAAAACTGGTTTGAAGTTTTTATGGTTTTTTTGTGGGTCCAGGGTTATGATTTGGCATGTACTCTAGATGGCACTTACATGGCTAAACTTTCCCATAAGATCAAAAGAAGGCATAGTCAAGATTCCTTATTAGCTTGGCAGATATGGGGTAGAAGGAAAAGAAGGAGGGGCATGACTTAAAAGCTGTCGATAGTCTAACATCACTAATGGGTCAGATGCTTCATTACCTTTGCTATTGTGTGTTACAATCTGCTTGATTTTTATTCCTTGTGATGGTCAGAACGTTTTTATTCTTTACATTTTTTTTTTAATCTGAACTTTTAACTTATTCATTGAGGGAAAATTGATGTTACAACATGAGGACATTTTAAAGATCTTGCTCTTTCTGCCTCCAAAAATGCATCTACCTGCATTTATAGCCAGTTTTTCTTTTTGGTTTTTCAATCCTTGCTCTGATTGCATCTCCTTTCACATTCTCAGAGACCTAGTTTTATTGTCTTCTCTGTCCAGTAGATTTTTAAATTTTCTTTTCGTAGAAGCATGAGAAAAATAGAAAAGTCTGTACCAGGTATTTATAATCCATTGGGAATATCACAAAGGTAACACTTCTAAAACCATCAGGTTATGGGGTAGAATACTGCTGATAAGCCAGACCCCCCAATCATTTCTCACTCCTTCTTCTCCAAAGACAACTGCTATCCTGATTCCTATCACTCTACTGCAATTTTACCTATTGTTCAATTTTAAATAAATGAAATACACAAAAAGTAATCTTTTATTACAATGATTTTTTTTTTTTACATTTTGTGCTGTTAGGGTCTGTTTAAGAATTCTCCCCCACCCAAAGGTGTTGGAGATATTCTCCTATATTATCCTCATTTAATTCTGTTGTTCACCTGACATTTGTTTTGATGTGTGGTGTGAGATAAGGGGTCAGTTTTATATACAGAACTCTAAGTTGTTAGAAAATATATGTACACAGAAGAGGAAAAGGAAATGGATTTTATAAAAAGGAATAAACAGGTACGATGAGAAATTAATTTGGATCACGAGTCTTAGCAAATAGACGGCAAAAAACAATAAGTAAGGACCCAGGGACCAGCAATAGTGAGAATAATTCCCCCTACTCTATATGCTACCAGCGTGGGTGGCATGACTAGAAACTGGCAGAATCTATATTTGTGTGAGAAGGGCCTTCTGACTGGGGTAAGGCCTGTGAGTAAAAGAACAAGCCAATGTCCACTCTGCAGTGTGACTGGACATTGGGAGATGAAAATCCTGACCTCTTTCATGTTAGGATTTAGGATTAGCTGATTTCCTGCTTGGGCTGCTTTTTACTGGAGGTCAGATTGGTCCATTTGGAGCCACCATAGAGATTAATTTCATAGGCACAGACTACTGCAGAGTCGGTCACAGAATGAATCTAACGGGCGAAATAATCAGCATAGATTGTAAAGGAAATAGTAGGCAGAAGTACAAAAACTGGGAGAGATTTGCATGTAAGACAACTGAATGAACAGGATTTCTTGAAGAATAGTAAATGCAGTGGATTGCATGCAATGACTTGTCTATTTTCAACAAAACCAAGATATGAATGTGGAAAAAAATATGGGAGGGGTGCCAGGTGATAAAAGAGAACCGCAGAAGAGCTGAACTGTATGAAATCCAAATTATGTTTCATGTGTTACAAAATATAATGGTGAGTGATATTTATGTAAATCATAGTTGAGAAATTCCAATTGGTATGGACTATACTAGAGACAGGAGAAGCAGCAACACTTCAAAACACTCTGATATGATTGTCCAGGCATGAGGAGATTGCTGTCTGCCAAGGATAATGGCTATAGAAGTGGAAACTACAAATCAAAAAGAAATTGTGGAAGACAAATGTACTTGGCATATTTAAGGTGTTAATAGGGTAGGCAAGAAAAAAAGAAAGGAACATATTTTGGAGTGAAAACGATGAGTTTACTTTTTGGGTAAATCCCAGATGGGACTGCATATAAAATTGTGACAGGAAGGTATCTGGGCTAGAGGCATGTTTTGAAATTGTCTCTTGATATGTGTGAAGTTGGAGTGCACAGACTCTCTCAGGGACTTATTATAAAGAAATGTCAATGGAGGGCCAAAACTGAAACACCTCAGGTGTTCGCAAAGCATGGAGTCAGGAAAATCTAGTGAGATAGTAGTCACCATTATCAGTTGTGTAGGAAAGGTAAATACAAATAAATAGGGAAATTGTGTAATTTTAAAAGTGCATTAACTGATGACCTACTCATTGATACATTCATAAATTAAAAAATTTCATTACTTTCCTTTTAGTTGAAAAACATTGTACTGATTTAACCATTGCTCTCATGGGGTACATATATAATTGTGAAAAGAATATATAAACAAATATTGTGAAATATTAGAGTACTTATGCTTAGTATTGAAATTAATCCATAGATTGCTGGTCTAACTTTTTTTTTTTACTTTAAAGGAATCTGTATAATTTCAGTTTCTTTATTTTCAGTTTTATTTGTTCCAGTGATCATTCTCATATTTATTATAGCTCTTTGTGATAATAGGATAGGTTCAGGTGTAAATTGAAAATTCCTTGCCACCTTTTATAGGAATATTTCTCCATTTATGAAGATTATTTACAGGATTTTTAATGGCATCTTAATACTTAGTAGATGGAAATTAAATCACAGAAATTAAATCTTATAGTTTCAAAAATAAAGAAAAAGGATATTGACAATTTAAACATTAAAAGAATATATATATTTTTAAACAAAAGGATTGAAATTATTGTTTTGTTGACCATTACAGTTATCTATGATATAGACATTGCATGGCACCAACAGATAGCAATTGTTTAACCCAACGCATTTTGAAAATTATAAATCTCATTCTTCTTAAAACTATTATTTTCATTCATTGCACATTATTCAATTTTACACATAGTAAGAGGCACTTTTTCTCTTAAAGGTAAAAAGCAAGAAAATTTTGTTTGTTTTAAAGAACCTGATAGTTTACACATATTTATGGCAGCATGGATTTTAATTTGGAATTTCTTAACAGGAAATAATGATACATATATTCACAGAGAGATGATAAATAAAGATAACGTTACAAATTGTGGAAGCAATAAATTAAAAAGGAAAATATGTATTTTCTTGAAAATTCAAACACTAGATGTGGTATATTTTTTCATAATTTTCTCTTTTTTAAATATCTCTTGCTATTAAGCCACATGCTTAGAATTACTTGTTAGATCATAACACTGTATATTAAAAAGATTTTTTAATTGAATTTTCTTATCTTCTTTCCAATTTACTATCTACAAACCTCAAAAATATTAGTATAGAGAATTGCATCTTAGTTATCTCCAGTAATTTTAGAAGACTATTGCTTAGAAATTACAAATAATGAAGCTCTTTTAAATCTTTTCACAATGCAAATATAGATACACAAATAGATAGCATACAGTTATTATTTCACTAAAAAAAAGATTAAAATTGATGAGGTTGTGCTTATTTTACTTTCAATTCTTTGCCTGTAGAGTAGTTGGTAATTGCTTATTTATTTTTGCTATATAATGGGAGAAAGTGTGAGGAGTTTAAATGAAATTAAACAATGCTATCTTAAAAATATTTCATTAAATCGATTTGGGACAAGAATTTGATTTATTCAGCCTTTGATTTTTCTGCAGATTCTTCAACACTCAAGTATAATCTGGATCAATGTATGCACCTTTCCACTCCCATTTTCTTCAAAGTTTTATTTTAAAAATTACTTTTTTTAGTGTTTTTTTTTTCTTATGTATATGTCCTTTTGTCACACTGAGGTCTGCTTTGTACAGTATACAAGATGTTGTGTGCTAAAGGAAATCAGTGGTTTTGATAGAATGAAAGAGTTTTATCATTAAAAATAACATTACTGGCTTTAAGAATAGCAGTAGGATAAGAAAAAAAGGATAAGTTATATAATAAAGTTAATTTTCCATCTAATTATTCTTGGGGCAAGCTACAAGATGAGAAGACAAATGCATGAAGCTAGACGTCCAAAATTAGTTTCACTGCGCTGAAGTCAAGGTGTTGGCAGAGCTGTTTTCTTCTAGAGACTGAGGGGAGAGTCCATTTCTTTGCCTTTTTTAGCTTCCAGTAGCCTCCTACACTTTTTGACTGTGTACTTTCTCCATCTTCAGTGTTCATCTTGTTCTGTGATCTTTTTAGTCTCTCCCCCGACTGATTGTCTCCATGTCACTGTCACTCTCAAAGGATTGCTGTGAATACATCAGTCTACCTGGATAATCCAGGGAAATCTTCCCATATCACAATCATTAATTTAATCCTGTCTGCAAAGAACCTTTTGTCTTATAAGATAATATTTGTGGATTCTGAGGATTAGACTGAGGACACATTTGAGATTCTGTTTAGCCTACCATATATGTCTTGGGCCATTGGGTACAACAATCTCATTCTAAAATTGTATTTAGTATAGGAACATACATTCAAAGAAATTAAATATGCATACAATTTTTCACAAGTATAAATTACTTCTGATCATTCTAAATTTCTCATATTAACATTATATCCCAGTTCTAATCAAATAGCCTGTGTCTCTTTAAAAGTAGCATCGTTTTTGTGGACCTTAATTCCCATCTTTGAATCCGTAGTAACATCTTTATAGCTCTCATGAAACTCAAGCAACATTGTTTTAAATAAAATAAATGAATTTTTAAAAAATATCTGAGGAGGAATAATTTTAAGAATGGATGTTTTTATTTTATTGCTATTGACAAATTGATTCTAAAGTTTAAACATAAATACAAAAAAAAAAAGAAAAAAATAGAATTGTCAACACAATATTGAAGAAGAAAACCAAAGTTGAGGGGAAGAGTCTATCAAACTTCAAGGCCTTCTATAAAATTACAATAATCAAATCAGTGTGGTGTTAGCAAAAGAATAGACAAATAGATAAATGGAACAGAATGAAGAACCCCGAAATAGAACCCCATAAATGCAGTCAACTGATTTTGACAAAAAAGCAATGACAATACAATAGAAAAAAGACAGTTTCCTCAACAAATGGTGTTGAAGCACCTATTTACATGCAAAAAAAAAGGTTAATCTAGACACCTACTCAACATCCTTCACCAAAATTAATGGACTGTAGATCATAGATCTATATCTAATATGCAAAACTATTAGATTCCTAGAAGATAACACAGTAGAAAACCTAGTGGCCTTGGACATGGTGATAACTTTTTAGATATGACACCAAAGATGTGATTCTTGAAAGAAAGCATTGCTAAGCCAGATTTCATTAAAATTAAAAACTTCTGCTATGTGAGAGACAGTGTCAAGGAAATGAAAAGACAAGCCACAGAGTGGAGAAAAGATTTGCAGAAGACCCATCTGATAAAGGACTGCTATCTAAACTATAGGAAGAACTCTTAAACTCAAACAAGGAGCAAACACCTTAACAGATACCTAACCAAAGAAGATATACAGATGGCTAATAGGCATCTGGAAAGATGCTTCATCATGTCCTTAAAGAAATGCAACTTAAAACTACAGTGACATACCAAATCAGTTTAAATAATCAAAAGTCACTTTAAAAATATATGTTTATAGTATTCAGTTATTATTTTTAAATGTTATTTTTAATTTAAAAAGTGATATATGGATATACTCTTCTTGGGAGGCCCATTTGGACTACTTTTGTTCAAATTACAGTACCTTTGAAGAGTTGTGTGACCTCATACTATTTACTTAGCTTCTTTAAGGTACCACTGTTCCATCTGTATAATGAAGATAATTATGGTACTACCTCACATTGTATTTATGAGATAATCTATATAATTTTCATGGTGCCTGGTATAATCCTGATTAATTTTCAATATTTTTTATGAAGGGAATTAGAAAGTAAGCTTTTTGATTAGTTCTTAATTCTTTAAAGCCATTTACAACTATTTGCCACTTTCCATTAAACAACCTCACAAAGCATAAACAAGTGATTAATTTAACATGCATGTACGGTGATCAGAAAACCCATTCACCTGACATTCTAAATGGACATATGCAATGGAAATTTAATGTATACAAATATGAAAATATTTATTATGTCTTTTACATTTATTGTTCTATACCATTTAGAGAATTGATATGACCTATATCATTGCAATATTGTAGAAAGGAAACTAAATACAAATTAAATGTGTAATTGGTTTATTAAAGTTGTATAAAATATGATGCCCTTGATATAAATCATTAAATAATTATTTTATCAGAGAACTGCTAATATGCCAAATCAATTATTTTAGTTAATTAGCAGAAAGTGATGTACAAGGACATGTTCAGGAAACAAAATTAGGAATTACTTCCTCTAACTCTGATTAAGCTTAAATATGCCTTTGGCTCTACTGATCTATTTTCTTTGACTATCTTCTGACATACACTTAAAAATATAACTAAATTGTTATGATTCTCTTCTGCTTGTGGGGTTCCACTTTTCCACTATATGAAAAAGGACTGTAAAAGCAAGGGCATTTGCATAAAAGAAAGGACACATACAAAAAAAAAGTATATTGCTCATAGTGTCATCACATTAGGAAAACTTAACTTCAGATGAAACTAAACCCCCTCCAAAAAAAATCTACTCTCTCTCTCTCTCTCTCTCTCTCTCATATATATACACACACACACACACACACATACACATATATATAATCATCTATATCCCATCTATATCATCATCTATATCTGTATCATCTATATCTATATCTAGCTAGCTAGATAGCTAATTTTGAAGCATCAATTGCTTAAGTTAAAATGTCATGAATGAGCCAAAATAAACAGATCGGTGGACTTTCTCACATTAATAGAGTTTAGGAGAATAATTATTGATTTTAATTCCTCCTCTTCTTTTAAAGACTTATATTGCCTGGAAGTTTATAACAGTAAATAGGAGGGGGTTTGCTATAGGAGAGGCATCTTACCTTCTTACATTTGCAGTAGTATTAAAAACAGGCTTGAAATGTCTTTTTTTATTATCATTTTATTCTTGTTAAAAGCACCTGTAAATGTTCAGCTTCTCACTGAAGTCCTGCTTAAAAAAACACATTATGAACACTATAAAACATATGCATTTTCTTCAACCTAGAAAAGCTTTTTGTCATATAAAGAAAATGAGGATTATTATTAGGCAGAACAATAAAAAGGATGAACTAAGGGGCTGCTCTTGGTTTTATTCATGTAATCCTATTTTAAGTAATGGTGCTGGAGTCAGAATAAAGAACATAAGCAGACAAGCCTGTGGTATTTACTAATGACTAAGCTTCAGTCAACCTCTCAAATCATCCTGGTATTAAATTATGAATCTGTCTGATAGATGCTCCTAAGCCAACTCTGACAAAGATCCTAAAATAAAATACAACTGTACTACATTATTTCCTCATTGTGGCCCAGTTTCCTTGAAATAAGAGCTTTTATGCCAAATAAAATGCAAGGGCAGAAGACAACATTTATAAGAAAGGAAATAGAAGAGAGACAAAGGCTTTACGAAACCTGTTTCAGAGTGCGTTTATATTGTCCCATACTATACTTCTATTCTTAGTTTTTCTTCTAAACAGAGATGGCTCTGGGTAGAAATGTAAGGAAGTATCATTTTTATCAAAATGATGTATTGTGATTGATTACTGTCCACGTTACTAAAAGTGACCCAATTGGAGGAAGGCAATAAAACCTCATTGTAGTACTTTGATAGAACAATAGGTTGTAGCACAACTAAGCAAAAGCCTAGAACTATTCATGGTATTTTTTTGGTGACCATAGCATTAGCAGTTGGTAGGATGCAGGCACCTCCAAAAGCTATTATGCCTTGTATATCAATATGTCTAGTAGAGTCACCAAGGTGTCATGTAATGAATGACATGTGGAAACAGAAAAAAAAAATCTTCATGAAATCATAAGAGACCAGCCATGGACTGAGATATTATGTGCTTTAGACTTGGTAAAGATCGAAGGGATTAACTCATACCAAGATTCCAAGAAACGATTTTAATCTTTAAAATATTATTTGAAACATTTCTTATGACATTGGCTTATATACACTGTAGTATGTCAATTAATGAATGTTAATTTGCTGTCTGATAACTTATTTTGGGAAAACTAAAACAAGTTGGCAAAGTCATAGAAGTCTCTTCAAAAGTCAATAACTTACATAATAAGTCAGATCCTTCCTTTCTGTCCCCCTCCTTTTCTTTTTTCCTTCTTTTAATAAACCTTAATTGAGTTTTGCTCAGAGGTAGGCATTGGGTGGAAAAAGGCACATGATGCCTGGATGTTGACATGGAGAAGATCGCAGTCTAATAAAGAAGTGATTTTTAATGAGTGTACCATGCTTGCAATGGAAATCACATTGCCGTGGGAGCACTTTTATTACTCAGTTCAAACACAAAGCTCCTAAAGAGAACAATCAGCCTTTAAAAGATTTCCCAAAATAATTCAGCTACCTTTTCTTAAAGTAACATATAACACTAATCAGCAATATTGCAAAAACTAGCTACAGAAATTATAAATTTATCACTGGGAGATGTGAGCTAAAAATGTCTGGGCACTTGTAGCAAATAAGATAACAAAATCATATGGAAAAGCTGGCAATGGGGAGTATTTAATAAGAATATTGATACTCTGGTAAATATCTGGATTAGCCATTTTCTTTCATAGAGGAAACAGAGTTTTATGAGGAAATCAAGAGTCCTATGTTTTGAGATTTGGTTATACAAAACAAGTGAGTGAAGAATATTCATATTTTATCATTATAAGATCACATGGTTCTTTTTCTGAGGTAAATATTATTAAGACTAATACAATTGCAAAGACTCTAAAATATATGAACTCTCTGGAAATTTATTTTCCTCTTGTTTTTGATTGTGCTGCTCAATGTTACAATTTTTTTTTTTATTATTAAGATATGAAAAACCCAACTTAAAATCTGGACATTTTATTATTTGTGGGTTAGTCTGTTGAAGAACATAGAATGTGAATTTGCTGATAATATTGATTAATACGAGGCCCAGAAATTACAAGTTTTCTTTTTATGTGCACTGGTTATGCACATCACTTCATATAATTATAAGATTGATGGGCATAATATCCATTATAACATTCTTTTTAAATTATTAATTATATCATTAGCAATATTTAAGATTTTAAGATTTATTCTATAGCTACATTAATTTAAATCATATCATTTTGCCATAGAAATAGTCAATGGAACACAATAAAGAACCCAGAAATAGACCCACATAAATATGCTTATTTTTTAATTGATGGTGGTTTTAGAGCAGTTTTAGGCTCATAGAAAATTTAAGAGTAAAGTACAGTTTCTACATACCCCCAATCTCACACATGCACAGCCTCCCTCACTTCAATATCTCTCACAAAAGTGGTAGTTTTGTTACATTCAATGACTCTACTTGGACTCATCATTATCATGTAAAGTCAGTAGTTTATATTAGGATTCACTCTTGACGGTATATATTCCATGGACTTTCATGAATATACAATGACACATACCCACTATTTTAGTATCATACAAAATAATTTCAGTAGCCTAAAACTGCTCTGTGTTCTGTGCAACTTATTTTTGACAATAATGCAAAAACAATTCAATTCAGGAAGTAGAGCCTTTAAACAGATGGCACTGGAGCAATTGGATATCCACAGGCAAATAAAAGAAACAACCTAAACCTCACACCAAAAAATAATAATAGTAACTCAAAACAAATTTTATAATTAAATATAAGATGGATACTTTATAACTTTTAGAAGAAAATAAAGGACCTAAGGCTTGCAAAATAGTTCTGATACTTGATACAAAAAAAAAAATCAATATGTTGGATTTTTTAAAAATAAAAAGTTTATTCTGCAAAATACCCTGTTAAGCGAATGAAAAAGCTAGCTATAGACTGGGAGAAAATATTTATCAAACATATCTGACAAGAGACTCATATCTAGAATATAAAAAGAACTCTTAAAACTAAAAAGTAAAAATCAACAAAAAACACAAATTATAAATATAGGCAAAGATATGAAGAGACATTTTACCGAAAAGGATATGTGGATGTTAAATAAGCACATGAAAACATACTGAACATCACTATCTATTAGGGAACACAAACCAAAACCATGGGGAGATATCACTACAAATCTATGAGAACAGCTAAATGAAACAATGGCTACACCAAATGATAAGAATTCGGAGAAACTGGATCTTTCACACATTGGTGATAGGAATGTAAAATGATACAATAATAGTCATTCTGCAAAACATTTTGATATATATGTATATTTTTTGATTAAACCTATGTGTGCCACTCAAACTGACCATCACTTTTTGGGCCACTTAATCTAGTAAAGTGAAAAGTTACGTCTACACAAAAACACGTGATTCATTGTTCATTTAACTTTTAGTTATAATAGCCAAAAAATTAAATAAAATTAAAAATTAAATTAATTAGATAAAAATATTAAAATGCCCTGCTATAGGCAAACAGTTAAATTGGTTCATTCATGCCATTGACTACTCAGCAATAATGGAAAATTAAGTATTGATACAATTGATACTTGAATGGATCACAATAGATTTATGCAAAGTATAAGAACCTACTTTCTAAGTGTTGAGAAAGATCTAGTTTATAAAATCATTGTTCAGTTTTAAAATTAATGAAAAATTTTAATTCTAAAAAACTAATTTTCTCACTATACTGATGCATAATTTTTGATAAAAATTTTCAGTCTAAGATGCATATTTTTCCAACTGTTTTTTCTAACTCTTAACATATTGTAGCATATCTCCCACCAGTTTATTTATTTATGCCATAAGATTGTGTTTCCACTGCATAATGTTAAATGATATAATTTAGTGCAACAATCTGAAAATTCAATAAACATGTCAAAATATTAGATTTCTATGCACAATAATTTTTTTGATGTTTATAAAACAATTTGCATTTTTAAAAAATACATCAAGAAACTGGTAAAATAACAATCTTTGCAAATTTCATAAAATTTAAAATGCATTATACATTATAATAATGCTAAGCTAATATTTAGAATTTTCAATTAATAGAAATTTCATTCTAGAAATGTATATTAAAAAGTTATTAAAATTGAATTATCAAAAGAATTTCCATAAAAGAGCTTTTAAAAAATGTCAATTAACAATTAAACTATAGCTTTAATCTGTCACTCTTTCGTGCAAAAAATGTCTCTTCTTAATGAAAGGAAATTAGGTATTGAATTCCGGGATTTAAGACTTCTTTGCAACTGAGTATCCAATGTCCACTACTGTGCCTGCCATATGAGTAGTGCACAGTTAATATTTGTTTACAAATGAGTGATCAAGCAGATGCATATATTTAGATTCATCTCCATGAGACTGATGTTCTTTTTCTAAGCATTCTCTGATTTATTGACTGCATTTTTCAGTTACTCATTGACTTCAGATGAACTAACCCTGCTTATCTGTAACTTGCCTAAATCTTTATTTATAAGATAGTTAGTTGAATTTTCTTCTACAGGAGATATAGGTAGCTAAACAATGCTATCTGTGTTTTCTGCTGCCATTCACTGCCATTTAGATTGCTTTTAGTTGCACCTAACAGAAAACTGAAGTAAGTCATCTTAAACAATCAGGAATATTTATTGGGTTACTCACCTTTCATGTAGTTCAGAAAACAGACATGGCTTTATCTGGAATCTGCTTTGTTTTCTTCCAGTTCCTAGATATCTGCTCCCATACAGGTATGGGCCTCAAGTCTAGTTTGGATCCTCACTGGGTGAAGATGTCTGAGAGAGCATCCACTCTCACTGCCCTGGAGCAAAGTTCCAAAGCTCTGTGCTCATTGAGGCTCTATTTATTTAATACTTGTTATCTGTGGTAATTGGATTGGGCCTGGTTACCTTTATAATCTGATTGGCTCACATCCCAAATAACTGAGACCCTAATCATCTTTGAAAACTAATGCAGAGTTAATTCTGGCTAACTAGCTGCATGTTGTTTTTATAAGGAGGGAGTTTAGGAATAATTGTTGCGATGGCATTTGCTGGATATTTTGCATCTGTCTCAGTCAGAGAGACAAGGTGAACCATGAAATGGGGACAGATTATTGGTGAGATTTGGTTGCGGTGTTATAGTTAAAATCCTTGATCTGTCTGGATAATGCGGTTTTCTCTGAAGAGCTGGAAATAAAACAGATAGAAAGAAAAAAGAAAAAAGAAATTGATGTTATTGAAAATACTTTATATCTCAGGTGCTGGTGCTGTCAACATTTTTTGAAGAACATGTTATTTTTGTTTATGAATATTTGATGCTTTATATGAAACACTGGCAGTACAGAGACTTGTAGAGCAGATGAAAAGCGAACCTAGCAGAAAGTGTAGAAAGAAAATGGTCAGCTCATTTGGACCTCAAAATTAAACACACAACTTAAAAAAAAAAAAATATATATATATATATATATGTGTATGTATATATATATTAGGTATATAATATATATATATATAAAATATTCCCTGATGATTTCATCTATTCCCACACTAAGATATCTATGTACAAAGAAGCAATAAAAATATTAAGGTATATATTTTGGAATAAATACTGAAAAAAATAATGGCCAGTATAAAATATTTAAATGATCAATTATCTTAGAAAGTATCAGGGGGCTAGAACAGGGTTTAAGAACTAAATTGAACACTTGTTTCCTACACTCATGATACATTGTAAAAAAGATAGAGATGGGTGTTATGATCTAAAGTAATTCCAGAAATGGGGTATTAATTTTGGCATAAGTGAGATGAGACTAAATGAGTGCGATGAAGAAAGTAAGAAAGTCAAGAGGTGCCGAAGAACTCAGAATGACCAAAAGGCTAAAGAGAACTCTGGCCTAGAGAAGTTCCAGAGTTACATCTTGTTTCTGACAAGTTTCAGTCAAAAAGCATAATGAGTGGAGTGACATCTCTTTGATAAACATTTTTATTAAAAAAAAATAATAATAAACTGAGCATGTGTAGTTGAAACTCTCCAGTTTTTAAGCTAGCTTGCTCTAGGAATCGATTCCTTTCCTTCCAGTCAAAATCCTCACCAGGCTTTTTGATTTTTAGAAGTTGACAAACTCATTCGAAAATATATATGAAAATGATAGCTGAAAATTTTTGGAAAAGAATGCAGTTGAAGGATTTGGTACTGGATTTTAAGATTTTCTGTAAAACGACAGTGTACTAATAGTCAAAGGACAGACAAATATACTAATTAAGGTTTTTCTTTTTTTTTTCTTTTTTTTTCTTCTGTAAACAAATGTGCTATGTTAGTGTAATGGGAAAAGAACAGAGTTTTTATCAACTGGTGGTGAGCAAACCAAATATATACCACATGTAAAAAAATAAATGACTCTGGACCAAGATCTTATATCAATGAAAAACTTAAGTTCAGATGGATCATATAACTAAATATAAATTTTAGAGATTCCAGAAAAAAAAAAAATATATATATATGGTGACATCTTAGGACACAAATGTACAAACAATAAAATAAACAGAAATAATGTATCAGACCTCATCGAAACCAAAAAAGTGTTCCTCAAAAGACACTGCTAATAAAAAAGAAAGAAAAACCATATACTAGGGTGCAGTAGTACAATATTTGCCATGAAAACATCTGGTATAAACTTGTATCCAGAATGATATATCAAGACAGACAGATGATAGATGATAAATAGATAGAAGATGATAGGTAAAGAGACAGATGATAGATACATACATACATACATACATACATATATACATACATATATATATTTTTAAAATCATCAATTAGATGGCATATAATCCAATAAACACTGACTTACTTTAAAAAATAACTTTAAGAAAAGAACGTATAGATACTTGACATAATTAAACTCTAGAAAAATAAAAATTTTAAAACCACAGTGAGATACAATTTCAGTCCCCATGACACTTTAAATCTATAGACGGTTAATACAGAGTGTCTTAGAGGATGTAATAGTATAAAATTGTAAAAAATTTGAAAAAAACAGTTTCACATTCCCTCATAAAGTGAAATATACATTTAAAAATGACCCTGTGATTTCACTCTTATCTTTTCCAGTGGAATGAAAATATACACACAGAAATGGTCTCATAAACTTTAATCATTTCAGCAAAAATTGGCAAAAGACTTCACTGTCCTTCTTCAAGTAAATGGATAAATTTATACGAAAAAATACCACCTAGCAATTAAAAGAAGCAAAGTACTGCTTTTCTGAAAGCATAAATAAGGAATGTAATTTGGCTGAGTAAAAGAAGCCTGACACACAATAAAATGTGCATGGCATGTTTCCAGGTAGTATTAAGTTCTGAACGGGCAGAACTCAAATTTAATGAAAAATAGCAAGCCAGTGGTTGCCTGGGGTTGAGGAGCAGAGAGATAGACTTCAATGATTGTATAAGAGATTTTGAAGGAATAATGGAAACTTTCTGTATCTTGATTGAGGTGGAACTTAAATCAAGGCTTTTATTTGTCAATATGCATTGATCTGTACATTTAAAATCTGTGCACTTTATTTTATGAAAATTATAACTCAATGAATTGACTACCAGAAAACAAATACAAAAGATTTTGTGAAACATACTTTATAAATTATAGGCCTGTAATTCTTTGTCACACGGTAGTCCAACAGGATTTTACAAAACAGCAACAAAATTGGGAAACTTGAAAACAATGAGTGCTAGTAGGAAAACAAAACAATTTACGCACTTCATAGTTTATGCAGACTTTAAAAATTATTTTCAAATACTTTGAAGGAAGAGTTTCAGAAGCCTGAGGCTTGTAGGATAGCATTATTAGCAGATAGCAGAAGCAAAAAGAAAAAGGGAAATGTATAGATTAATAGAGTGCACTTTTTTTGCTTAATTAATTACTTTTGGTTTGAAAACATATAATATTAATAAGAATGACTCGATCTTTTGAGTATTAAGAAAAGGCAGGCAGGCTTCTTACTTCAGAACCTGACATGCTTGACTAAGAATCTGTGAACTCTAGCAAAAAGATCAAGTTTAGTTTGAAACCATGACCCTGTGACAATAATAAATTTTCTAAAACACTTTCTCTTAGATATATAGATACCCTTTTTATCCTTCTTTCATTCTCTCTTCCTCCTTTCCTCTTTCTAGCAATAATATAAATTCTTATCAATAAATCTAATATTCTTGTTTTAATGTAATTTCTATATAATATGCTATTTTAGAATGAAAATTTGATGTTTTCATAAATTATAATTTTTCTCATTTCTTTGGGCCTCTAGAAGTTAGTTATTCTTACTAGAATTTGTCCTATTTTTCCTCTTGACAAACCAAGGCTGTAGTTGCAACTACCTATAAGCAAGTATCTTGAGATAAGTTTCTGCCTCTAGGCAGACATCGCAGCAGCGGTGCCCTGGGTACAGTTAATGGACCATATCATAAAGACACATATTGTCAGACATTGAAAACTGATGGATACACAAATGTTTGCAGTATTTAGGTAGTTTTAGCTGGGAGTATTTCGACCCTGGCCATCTGGGTACAACTTATAAATATGTATATAGATCATTTTCAAATACACGCTCTGCCTTTGTGATGATAGGTAGATATGTTTGCAGCAGGAAAGGTATTCAAAAGTACACATTCTGCCTCCCTTATGCGCTGCCAATATAATTTGCATTTCAGTTGCTTATGTGCAGTACTGAGCAATAGATTCTAAAACCTACACAATTTTGATTAACTGAAATTGAAAATAACTTCAATGATATTCCAGTGCTGAGAGAGAGAGACAGAGACAGAGAGAGAGAGAGACAGAAAGACAGACAGAGACAGACAGACTTTGGAATGTTAGCTTCTACCTGAGAATAACTTAGTTTTCTTACATGAAAAATTTGAAGCAAATGCTATTGTGAAACACACTAATTATGGTATAAGTACCGCACATCTTTTCTAGAACTAAATGAATAGACGTGATATTTTAAAATTGTGGCATACAGAAGCACTATGACCTCTCATTCCATGCTATAAGGGGTGTTGAATTTTAAGGCAACCACTTTTGAATTTCAATGAATCTGAACAAAACAATACCATTGAAAGGACGTTCTTTCTTTACAATTATTAGTATCTGCTAAAAAGCGATGTCTTCCATCACTTTTAAACAAAACTGTCATTTTGCGAAATTAGATTATTAATTTTCACAAGGCAGGAATCTCAACCTTTGTGGTACTTTTTCAATACAATCGTTAAGAGAAAGTTCATGAATACTTAATGACAAAGAGGCATTTGCATCCTATAAATACCTTCAGTCTCCTCTTCTGTATGCCGTGGTCGCACTACCATCTGGCAAAGGTTTCAGTTGACTGAAGCTGAAGCAATAAATTAATACAGTAAAAGATGCTACCAACAATTTTAAACCAATTAAAATGCCTGAAGCAGGCTCTATGCATGTTAAAATGTTATGTTTGCTTCTGCCAACAGCCATGTATGAAAGAAATATAATGAGCCAGCCATGGCTGAAGGGAAGTTAGTGGGAATCAAGGGTGCTCTTCACTGTGGCACTTGCAGCAAAGTCCCACACAATTCAAAGGAGACAGCTGACACGTACCCACCCTCTGTATTTTTCCATCCCTACTTCTCAGGTGAAGGGTGAAACTTACTGCTTATTCTTATTGAACGTATGAACATCACTGGATTTCAAATGACAACATTTGGATCTCATGTCTCTTTGAGAATTCTCTGCTGATTGAATCTACAGGTGGAAAACTGACACTGAGTTTACAAAAAAACTTCTAGATATCACAACTGATGACTTTGAAATAAGAAATATCTGTTCTTTGATTTATTTACTGTTCTTTTGTTTTAAAGCTAGTTTTTATTTTAAATGCAGATGGCTACAATCTAAGCACGTGATTTTATGTAAAATCAGATTTTATAAAATCTATCAATATGTAGGTGACTATCGTAAGGTCATTTAAAATAGAAAATAAACAGATTCACCACTTTTCATATATAATATAGTAAACCCCTCTTCTTACAATTTTCATTTTTTGTAACCATGAGCAACTATGTCAGTTCACATTTCTAAGGCTAGTAATGTGTACCCTGAATACTGATTATTAAAACAAAGTGGATGGGTCATAGTGGTGGGAGTTTTAGTTCTATAACTGAGAACTGTGGTCAGTTTGATAACTATTTATCCTTATTATCACCATGTGTAGTTAAACGTAATTATTCTGAAAGCCCAATTTGTTAACTCAGTCTTTTAATTATATGGACAGTCTTAGGGACATAAACATAAATTAAAAGAACTAACAACTTCTAAATTCTACCTATCTACTTATTATCATCTATCTCTCTATCATCTATCTATCTATCATCTATCTAATCATCATCATCTATTACCTATCTGTCTACCCTAACCTAACCTAATCTATCTATATCTATCTTCTGACATGAAATTCGTGAATATTATGGTAATGACACAGCTTGATTCAAATGTCTGAAGCATGCCTAGACAAGCATGCCTCATACACTGCCCTGCTTGAGTAGTGATGTGCAGTGAGTGTTCCCACCTCACTCATGTGCACACAGCTGAACGCGAAGGGCCAGGCAGGGCAAACTCCAAAACATAGGAGCGATCTTAACCTTCACAATGGGGAAATATTATTCTGAGAAGACAAAATGATTAATGTTCGCTACAACTCTAATTTGTCGCCACCTTTTCTGCTCACCTTGTTTTTAATTTCTCAAATATATCCCAGCATATAATTGTTTATTTGGCCAAAATTACTGTAATTACATGCCTGGGTGAAATACATAGGATAGTATCACATTACTATGACAACTTCTGTGACGATGGAGACTATTGGTACTACACTGCTGACATTCCTTCTCTGATAACAGTTATAATCAAAATAAAATGTTATGCTAGAAAATAAAATAATGTTTATTGAGTTTCTTGTGCCACATACTTTCTGTGTTATTATTAATGAGAAAAAAAATTATATTAAGATTTCTAAAGACAGAAAGTTTTGAGTTTGAATGCTCCTGATGGAGCATTCAAACTCAAAATATTCTAGTATTTAAAATATTCAAAATATTCTAGTGTTTATTTTCCTATAGATTTTACAGCAGCACGTATTGCACAGCCTTATGATGATATTTAAATGAAAAAAAGAATATGTACATTAAGCATAATATTTGGTATGTGCTTAGATCTCAATTTACGTTAGCTCTTGATTAACACTAAGCTAAGGGTTTGCATAATTATGTTACATGATTATTGTCATGAGGGTGAAATGCGACATGGCTTAAATCTGGTCTGACTTCAGAATCCTTATTTTTAAGCATTACACATCTCTCTGAGACCCTATTATTAATGGAATTGTTTTTCTATTATATATTAAGTATTATATATAAGTCAGAATTTTTATGCAAATGATATAGTAGAATGTATAGGAAGTTCGCTGCTTCTTTACATGTAATGACACTATAACCAAAGCTTATTCAGTTTTATGTCAGACATCGCAGGATTTGCTTAAAGATTAGTATCTTCAAACAGGACACATTAATAACCAAGTCTTACTTTGGATCTATCAAAAATATCTGTATGATTCGAGCTATATTTTACTCTAATTATCGACAGTGGCTTTATCATGTCCATCTTGTTATCCCTTGTCCACAATCAACATAACCTATGGCCAACATGCCAAAGTTTCGCAGAATTTGAATAGAACAAAATTAAATCAATGGAGGATATGGGACTCCTACAAAGGAAAAATGATTAAATAATAATATAAGCTTCATATTATTAAAATTGTGAATACTTAAATTGGGAGGAGAAATTATTTTCATTTTTATATTGTAATTATTTAACCTCTTTATATGAAGCATAACATGTATCCACCTATATTTCAATTAAAAGTCTTTTATGATCACATCACAAATTTTAAATGTATGAAGTAATTATGTGCATTAAGCAACTTGTGAAAAAAAATAAAGAGGTCTGCAGATGCAGAAACATAAGTTCAATAATCTTTTTTATTTTAAAGTTAGAAAAACATTTTAAGTTAAAATAAAGACATTCCATTGAATGCTAAATGATTGACATTATGCAAATTGGATGTAGACAATTATCATAGTGCTTCACACAGGTATGCTGAATTTCAAAACTGCCATTATAATAATCTACTCAATTCATTTTTGATGAGCATAAAAACTATATTGTAAGCTTGCCGTGCTTCAGGATTTATCACTAAAAGCTGTCTTTAATGCATTTCTGAGTTTCAAATTAATTATAATGAAAGCACCCCTATGAACTTATTATTGTCAATGCATATGATATACTTTGCAGAGTGGCTTTACAAAAACAGTCACTTTTTTTAAAAGAATTGTCACTAGACGCATACTCTGATTGCCAAAGAATGAGTTAAACAAATACAAGAGTCAATTTTTTTTTGGAATAGAATGGGAATTAGGTACAAATGAAATTGACTTAAATGCTTTAAAGTGTGTGTGGAAATTTCACTAGTAAAATAGTATTCTTGATAGTAATGATAACTAATACTTATTGAAAGCCTACTGAATGTCATAGTCATTGTGATAAGGCAAAGTAGACCTGAATTTATTAATGTTGTTCATTTGGAGATGATAATAGAAAGATAGATGACAGATAATAGATAGATAGATGGATAGATAGATAGATAGATAGATAATAGATTATCATAGTAGACACATGATAGATGATAGATACATAGATAGATGGATAGGTAGATAGATGATAGATGATGATAGATGATAGATTGATAGATTGATAGATAGATAGATAGATAGATAGATAGATAGATAAATAGATGACAGTCTCATTTTGCCTTGTAAAAATATTTAAATTTCTTAGGATGAGAAATATACACTATGGTCTTCTAATGTATTATCAATAAATATCAATACATAGATATGCATTATGAAAATTATTTGTTCTCTGAGAATTTATTGTATTCTACAGTGTGAGTCCAATATAAGTGGAGTATCTTCTTGTTCATATATGGATTGTAGACATATTTAATTATTTGGTTTTTTTGGTTTTGAGTAAATATGTTTAAATATTCACAAAATGTGATATCATGCAATTTCCATTTCTTTAACCATAAAAGTAAGCAAATACTTTGCATTAGGACACTGATGAGGCTTCTTCAGTAGATACATTGTCAGTGCTTACAAAGCTATTCCTGCAGGGCACCCATCCTCTAGTTGGAGATTTGGAGGTGGTGAAAAACCATAGTAGGTTCAAGTACATTCTCATGGCTTTTGACTCAGACTTCCATGTTCCTACTTGTCTTTCCTTCCCCGTTTTACTCCGTTTCTCTTTCCTGACTGCTTGTCCTTCAGACCTCAATCTCTAGCACCAGCAACAGAAGCAGTAGTCTCACACTGACTGTATGTTCCTACAATTATGTAAGGCACAATTCTAATAATAAATTCTAATAATTAATTATAGATAGATTATATATATATTTATAATAAATTATAGATAAAAAGATAGGTAAATGACAGATAGATATATCTAGATACATAGATGATATAGATATATGAATAAATAAAATACTTGTTATGTATATGTATCTTAACAATATTGCTTTACTAATCGATTATACCCTGACCAATAGCAAATTCAAAAGGAGGATTGGTTAATGGAGGAGAATTATTGAATCCAGTTTTTAACATTCTGTTCAGTTGCCTGGAATTTATCCACAGAAATATTATAGTAGATCTGAATATTAGAGGACAAGATTGGGCTGAAGATAAACATAAGTAGACAGCTTATGAATGGTAGAGCTACTCATCAGTGTTAATGGAGCTTATGAGTGAAAAGAATTATTGGTACATAGTAAGAGTTAAGAAGTAAAGGAGGAGGAGAAACCCACAGAGATTCAGAAAAAAAAGCATGAAGAAATCAGAATCGTAGTTTTCCAGAAGCCAAGAAAGGGAAGAGGTTAGAGGAGGAAATAATGAATAGCAGAATACAGTATCATAGGTGTGTCAAGTCAACTCAGAAAGTAATCCATAGATTGGACAATTTGAAAAGTTCTGCAATTTCAATAATAGTAGCTTCAGGTGAAATGGCAAGGTGGAAGTCCAAGTAGATTAGACTGAGGGATAAGTGGGAATTTGGGAAAGCATCAGTGATAGTGAGATCCTTGGAAGTGTAGGTATAAAATGAAAAGAGAGAACAATTCTTGGCTGGGGTGTATTTTGAGATGAGAGATTTTGCTTGTTTATGTTCCAGATGGGAGAGAATTAAAGGCAAAACCCAAATTGAGAATCAAGACAGTAAATGAGGGAAGGAGAGGATATGGATGGTTAAATCTGGTTTGCAGATGGCTGTGAAACTAGAACTAGGTTATCTAATGAAAATTGATAGAGGAAACTTAAGCTGATTTTTAAAGAATTATTGAGAGCATTAAAGATAGATGTGTCTAAGGCTATGCCACCCTGAACACACCCAATCTCCTCTGATCTTGGAAGCTAAGCAGGGTGGGGCCTGGTTAGTACTTGGATGGGAGATCACCTAGGAAGACCAGGTGCTGAAGGCATTAAAAAAAAAAAAAAGGATAGATGTGCTACAGATAGGTTTACGACGGTGGGAGAAGTTGTAAGTATGTGGTTGTAATGTTTTAAATAGCATGCTTGATTCGATAAAACCTTATAGACAGAAATATTATTAAAGCATCCTCACACTCAGTCTTCCCTGGCAGTTATTCTCCTGGGCAGTGCTTTCGTGCACACTATTGTGCTTTCCTTTGATGTCTCCTTCAGATAGGCTATGTGTATGCAGTTGTCTCCCCTTACCTGAAGTTTCACTTTCTGAAGTTTCAGTGTGATCAACCAAAGTCTGAAAATATTAAATTAAAAATTCCCAAAGTAAACAATTTGTAAGTTTTAAATTGAACACCATTCTGGGTGGTGTGATGAATTATCCCAGGCCCTACTCTGTCCACCTGGGATGTGAATCACCTCTTTGTGCAGCATCTCCATGCCATACACACTTCCTGCTAGTCACTCAGTAGCCGTCCCAGTTGTCATATCGACTGTCATAGTTTTTCAATGCTTGGGTTCAAGACACTTGATTTTATTTAATAATGACCCCTAAGTGCAAGAATAGTGATGCTGGCAATAGGATACACCAGCAAGAAGCTTTAAAGATCTTCCTTTAAGTGAAAAAGCGAAGAAAGTTCTGGACTCGATAAGGCATTGTGTCATATCACATCACCATAAGAAGGATGAGTACCGTATAATAAGATATTTTGAGAACAAAAAAAGGGGACCACATGCACATAACTTTTACCACAGGATACTGTTATAATTGTTCCATTTTATCACTAATTGTTGCTATTCATCTCTTTCTGTATCTAATTTACAAATCAAAATCTATCACAGGTATGTATGTGTAGGACAAAACATGGTATATACCGGGTTTGGTCCTATCCATGGGTTCAGGCATCCACTGGGGTCTTAGAACATATCCCCTATGGATAAGGGGGGGCCATGGTGTTTTAGACTTAGCACAACAACCAATGACTCCAGAAAGGGGCAAAACTCATTTTCCTCTAGGCTGGTGTAGATACCCCCCTCTTACTACCACAGCACAGCATGCCCACCACCATGGGAACAGTCCTTCCAAGGGCGTGCAGTGGTCATTTCACTTCTCACTCTTCGGTATTGAACTGCAGCTTTCTTTCATTTTTCTAATCCCAGGAAATCACAAGCATGTGGCACCTCTGTATCCTCAACAAATGTTTATTGAATGAACTACTTATTTACACATATTAAATTGTGGCTCTTATTGATTAAGGGGATTGTGGTTATTAAATTACTTGCAAAATCAAGACATGGCTCCTGCCTCTTAGGCCAAACTTTTTTTTGTCATTTAAAATCTTGTTGACTTGGAATCAGGTATTTTTTGCTTCGATCTCTCTGGGCTATATCAACATCTATTTATCACTATGAGTATTTTGACCAAGTTCCTTTAACTAAGGAAGTGATGTGCATGAAGAGTGACTGCTTAAGAAAACATTTACCTTTTGTTTTACTTCTTAGTGATTTTTACAGCAACTGTTTCTAAGTCTGCACTCACTGGCTCTGTCACATCTGTAGGAAACTGTAGGGGGGAAAAGGTGCAAAATAAGTTTCTCAGCTTGGCAAGCAGCAGTCTGATCAGACAGTGTTGAGGTACACGTTGGCTCTGTCACAACAAAGCCCGGGAAATGCTTTGAGAGGCTTATTGGTGCAAAGGTTTTAAAGAATTAAATGTCTGTCAATTTCTCACTCTTTTTCTTTCTAATTCATAAGACGATTACAGAGTACAGAATTTAAAGAGGTTTACTTTTCCCTCCTAAGACTCTTTTTTTTTCCCCATGCAACTAATGGATAATTTTATATTCAACCAGCCAGAAATATCAACTTTTCTAATAGAGCAGTTATCTTCAGTACAGAATGAATTTTAGGACAAAAAATAAATATTGAGTCCACGGCCATGCCACCATGAACAAACCCGATCCCATCTGATCTCAGAAGCTAAGCAGGGTCAGGCCTGGTTAGTCCTTGTACGGGAGACCACCTAAGAAGACCAGGTGCTATAGGCGTAAAAAATAAAGGATTGTAAGCTGACAATATCCTTGCAATCTGTGAGGTCAACCAGGGTTGCCTCCCATAAAAAATGAATGAATGAATGAATATAAACATTGAGGTCATTTAGAATAATTCTTCCTTTAGATATTTGGTGATTGAGGCTCAGAGAAAGTTAGCCACGAGCTCATGCTAATACAGCTAATTAAATGCTAATATAATTATGGGTTCCTGCCTTAAACCTACATTTCTTTTTTACTATATTATCTCTTATAAATTTCATAAAAATAATTCATACCTTTTAATATTTTTATTTGGAAAAGTATGAAATTTAGTTAATATTGTGTTTATTCTATGTCAGTATGAAAATTAGAAATATGCATCCATGGTTCAAACTTTAAGTTAGATATATGACACATTTTTGATATTTCTCAAAAATGTCAAAAATAAAATATGTGAAATGCAGTTTATCATTTTTTCCTTGATGGTTTCTACTTTTGTCATGTAGTCAATTATGATGAATATGCAACTCTTTGTAATTTTCAAGTTTTATCTGATAGACCACACACACCATATTAAATTTTATTTTGTTGGTTGTTTTATGTAAGCATTCTTCCATGTAAATTGGAAATGACTTTCCCTTCTCGAAGACAGTAAAATCTTTTCATATCAGATCGAATGTTTTGATGCAAATTTAGTGTTCTTTGGATGGTATTAAAAAATTAGTATCTAGAATTCTATCATAAAGTATATGCCATATTCCTAGAGTTGAGGCAGTGAATTCATTTGCTAAAACTGCTGCAACAAAACACTACACACTGGGTTGTTTAAACAATAGATAACTTACTTTCTCACAGTTTTAGATGCTAGAAGTCCAAGATCAAAGTGTTGGTAGGTCGGGTTTCTGCTGAGGCTGCTCTCTTTCACTTGCAAATGGCCTCCTTCTGTCCCATCAAGGTCTTTCTTCTGTGTGCCCAGGCCCCTGCTGTCTCTGTGTGTGTCTAAATTTCCTCTCCTTGCAAGGACACCAGTGAGGTTAGATCAGGCCCAACCCTAAAGGCCTCAATTTAACTTAATCACCTCTTTCAATACCCTGCCTCTAACTCTGTTCACAATCTGAGGTACTGGGGGGTTAAATCTTCGACTTATGGATTTTTCAGAGGACTCAGCTCATCTCATAACACGCAGCATATATTTCAATCATATTAAAAAATAGCTTTTTCAGTGTTAAGAGGCAACCGTACTGTGGAAAACTCTCTAGCTGAGTTAATATTTCTAAATATTAGATCTCTCTCTTTCTAACTTTCTAGGCTTGTACAAGTCACATTTTTTTTTCTGTGCTGTTCTAATCTCAATAGTGAAATGAAAAGGTGGGGCCAAAAGATTCTTAAGGTCCTTCTTGCTAAAGTTCAATAATCCATGAAATTTTTAAGTATGTAAAAATTCATTTTGATTTAATACTACCTCTGATATTTTTCATAATATAAAATAATGAAGTTCCAATTTCTCGAGGTTCCTAGGCTATCTTTTAAAATAAGAATATAACTCTTTCCACTTTGTTGCCTTCAAAGTTTTGCTATCAGGACTGTGTTAAAAATGCAAAATGAATTTTTAAAAGAGCATTGACACTTGCATTGTTAATGTGCCTTCAGGCATGTAATTAGCTGAGAAGTTTAATCTTTTATATTCCAAAATTTGATCAGAATGCATAAGCTCAGAAAAGCTATAAAGTATTGACCAGCATCTTTGATAAAAAAAAAAAAAAAAAAGAAGTTCTTAACAAGTTCTCGAAGGTACTTTCTATAAATGCAGCTTCTTCTTGTTGCTTCTCAATAACTATTTTAAGTATAAGAATCTTTTTTCCCTTTTTGAATATCAACCAGAAACAAAATTGACTATTTTTTATGCCTTAGATATTTGAGAGATTTATTTTATTTGGGACTATTTGAAAAGAGTCATTTGTAACTTTTTGAGAAATGGATGGCTTATTCTATGAAGGATTCATCTTTAACAAAACGTAGCACCCAATAAAGAAAATGAAAAAAGTAAATATGTAAAATTAAATTATAATGTAAGCTATTTAAATAAATGTAATGTGTTTCCTATTCAGGTTGTGCGTATACTAACACGTATATTTATTTTTGTCGCATTCAACCTTATAAGAACACACAATAGTTACTTGACACATGGGATTAGAAGACATTAGGGTTCTACCATGAACTGGTGGTTTAGTTGAGTAAAGACTTGAAAAAATGACCTCACATGAGAATTGAAAACATCCAAACTGGGGAGAATCGGAGATACTAACATCAGTCTGGAGGTAATTTTTTTTTTCATTTGAAGAGTTTGTGCACAGGTATACACCCTAATTGTTCAAAAGCTGTCTCTTTAATTCCTTTTACATCCACAAATTTTTCAACGGAGAGTAGGTGGTGAGTAAATCTTGTCAGTTAGAATTGCACGGGCCTAAGAGGAAAATCAGATTTACATGCTGCCTCTCCTTTAGGGAAATGTGAGATAGTTTTGGTGTAATTATATAGTTTTCAAGAGGAAGAGGTTAAAGTCTGGAGTAAGAATAATGCAGACCATTGAACCAAGAAGACATGATAGTATTATAATACAAAGTAAACATTAATGGTAGGAGAAGTATACAAAAATAATTCTTTTGGAAAAGGCCAGTCCTGTGGCTGAGATAATCCTGATATCACTATTTTAAAAATATATTATAATAGCAGTTGATTTGCACCATGTCCTTTTCAGAAAGCATCTATCCACAGATTAATGAGATAAAGCAAGCAATCACATTACAAAAGAACTCTTTTGCATCTGATTGCAAACAGATGAGAATGTAAATGAGAATGGTGAGCATATCTGTCCTATTTCTGTGCTCGCATAATATTGTATACAAATCATTAAGATGGTGGACTCCTAATTACATTCTATTTCATGTTTATATATGGGTATAGTCATCTCATTCACTACTTTGTAAGCTTTTTGAACTATGACTTGATATTCATTTGTCTTATAGAACTATTCATTCATTCTTTCAACAAATATTTATTGAAGCTTTACTATATGCCAATTATAGTGCTACATGCAAAATAATTGAATAGAAATCTATTGTTTCTTGCATCAGTGACCAATATGGTCCTGTAATCCATGATAACACACACACACACACACACACACACACACACACACGCACACTATACAACTACCAGTATTGGATGTATTTAAAAGGAGCAGGATTATTGGGGAATGTATGTAGAGATCACTATGTGGAAGTCAGATACAGGTGTTCATCCAGCTGTGGAGTACATCATGTGTGATTAGAATAATAGTTAAGATTTTATGTTGTGGACAATAGAGGCTAAACATTTGCAAACTGTAGTATTTGTGAAGATCACCTGTGTTTGAGAGTTACAGAAAGTTTACCATTGGAGGAGTTTCAGGTATAAATTCTGGAGTATGTATTTTAGGGAGGGTAATTTATGAAGGGCAGGTTGAAAGTTAGGACGGGAGAAGGAGATATAGAAAAGAAAGAGGTAGGAGATGCAGTCGATCAACAGAAAAGGGAACAGATCATAGAAGAATATTCTATCATGCTAGAGTGTCTGCATTTTACATGGAGAAAGATTTATTGAATAAATTTAGCGGGAGAGTAACTTAATAAAAATTATATGTCAATAAGACTTTTGACAAATAAGAGATACTTGGGAAGTATTGAAGTAAGGACATGTACCATTTAAAAGTCACAGAAGTTATTTTGGAACATCTGAAAAAAAAGTCAGCATGGCAATAATTCCAAAATAATAGAGGACAACAGAATTACCTAGGTAATCTTTTAAACATGCAACTTGAAAGTCCACTCCAGACTTTAAATTGCATTAACAGGTAAAGGCCCTAGGTATTTGCGTTTAGGCAGACATCATCCATAGTTCACTGTAATTTCCTTCCACCTTGCAGCAGTTTATAGTCTATTTAGAGGAGATCAGCCAAATTCCTGGCATCTCTGAATCTCATAAACAGAATGATCAGTTCAGACCAGTATTCTCAACTGGGCATAATTTTGCCTACAAGGGACAGCTGATAATGTGTTTTTGGTTCTTGCAACTTGGTGGGGGGTGGGGGATGTAAGTGGTACTGACATCTAGTGAGTAGAGGCCAAAGATGCTGGTGAACATCTATAGTATGCGTGACAGTACCTCAGTGACAAAAATGATCTGGATCAAATGATAATATGTTGAAAAGTTCTGATTCAAGTTAAGTATGTATTAGGGTTTATTCCAGCTCTAAAATTCAGTGAGTGTACACATTTGAGAAATTGTACACATTTGAGAAAGTGTCCATGTTATGTCTCTTTTTTTTGCAAGAGTAAATAAGTAAATTATATATATATATATGTATATGTATATGTATATGTATAATTATATGTATGTATATGTGTGTATACATAAAATATATATGGGAATATAAATTCTATGTCTAAAACTATCAGTATTTTATAATCTCTTAGTTTCTATCTATTCTAATATCTTTTAGACTTAATGTTTGTGTTATTTTGGGTTTTTGTGTTTATTTGTTTGTATAATCTGTTGAAAAGTAAAGAGAACATTAATATTCACTGATGTGTTCAGTGGTTTCAGATATATTGACTCATTCGATACCTAAAACAGTATATTAAAACAGACAGTATTATCACCACTGGCCTTCTTTATATAATTAAAGAGTCCCGTAATATTGAACTTAGAAATAATTCATTTCTTTGCCAAAAAACAAACAAACAAACATTATCTTTTTTTTTTTTTTTTTGCCTATGTATCTTTTTAATAAACGGGTTTGGTTTAACAGTCTGAACCCAAGCATAGACTCACGCTGTGCAGGATCTTCACCATGCTGCAAAATAAGACTTTCAGTGAAAAAGACAGATGAACATACATTTCACAGGACTCAGCATGAATATTGCAGAAAAAGCTAAAGTCCTTGTCATTTTTATGAGACACTATTAGTAGCAAGCAAAGGGCTTGGTCTGTAAGTGAGAGAAGTCAGCAGACTTAGTCTATAAAACCAAGTATTTACAACCCTAGCTTTGCCACTAATTAGCTATGTTATTTTGGGAAATTCAATATCTTTGTCCTTATTTTCTTCAAATGTAAACTATAAGGTTGGAATAGAACATTTCTAGCATCTTTTTCAGCTTTATAAAATTACTTCTGCTTTTGTAAATCGCTAATTTGGATTTCACTTAGAGAGTCTCTTATTCATTTGGCAACATTCCTCATAGAATATAGAAGAAAGGTGTGTATGTGTGTGTGTGTGTGTGTGTGAGTGTGTGTGTGTTTTGTGTGTGCATCCATTTTAATTTCCTACAAGTGGCGAAGGGCTTATTTTGTGATTTGAAATACATAAATGCATTTTCTAGTCTGAAACAAACCTCAAGGAAAATATTCTCAAGCTTTGTAATAATAATTTTAGGTAGAATTTTTTTAAGTAAAATATGGTTGACAGAAAATACTATATTGGTTTTAGGTGTACAACATAGCAATTACCTTACAATGTGATCTCCAATATAAGTCTAGTAACCATCTGTCACCATGGAAAGTATGTTTTGGATGTGTCATTGAGGGCAACAGCAACGAAAGTAAATGAGAATACATCAAACTAAAAAGCTTTGCTCAGGCAAGGAAACCATCAACTAAACAAAAAGACAATCTACTGAATGGGAGGAGGTATTTACAGATGATACATCCTATATAGTATCCAGAACATATAAAGATCTCATATAGCTTAACGTCAAAAAACAACCAATTCAATTAAAAAATGGACAAAAGACCTCAATATACATTTCTTTAAAGTAAAAGTTTGTCATCAGTGCAGAAAGTAAGTGCTTATATCTAACAAGAAAAAAATGGGACATTGACTTGGGATAGAAACAGCTTCTTCAGTGTGTTTTTTATTTATGAATCTCATAATACTTCAAAACAATTCAACTCCATTAAGAAGAGAGGAAATCTAAAGAATCCATGACTTTCTAGGGCCTTTCTAGTCTGTCACTCTATAAATACTTGCCATTCTTCTGTTCTTATAGCTGTGTTGGAGCTGGTAGTGCGTACATAGGATTAAAATAAGAAACAAAAAAACACTAGAAGGCTGCATTTTTATGGCATATACAACAGGTTTTGACTCTATTGGCTATTGCTTACATTACAGAAAAGAATACATAGGATTTTGACTTGTTCCTTTCTCACCCTCACCCCCATTCAGGTCTAACCTCAAAATACAACTTTATTTGAGAATAGGGCTTTGCAGATGTAATTAGTGTGAATCCTAAATCCAATGACTGGTGTCTTTATAAGAGAAGAGGACACAGACATACAGGGATGAAAGCCATTTTAAGTGGAGGTAGGCAGAGTTTGAAGTTGTAGTACCGTAAGCCAACGACTACCTGGGGCCACCTGAAGTGGGAAGATGCAAGGGGCAAAAAATAAGTCTTGGCTGAATGGAATACTATGGCTGGGCAATAAAACAGAACTTCTAAGCAATAAACTTAGATATTTAGCTAAGGACATTTCCAAGCAAAGTGCTGAAGGTGTAGCCAGGTTTCCCCTCACCGCTGTAGTAAAACAGGAGAAGAGACAAATTGAGAAATAAATTGCTAAGCAAAGTGGGACCAAAACTTGATGTTTTAGAAAATTCTCAGCCTGTCCTTCTATCAAAAAGTGCTAAAGCATACTCTAGAGAAAATGCCAGGGATGAGGAGGATAGTCTCTGTGACTTATGGACCCAATAAATCATCTCTAAAGAAGTAAGAAATAGAGATAAATTTACCCAGGAAGGAAATGTGGAGAGCTTTTTTGTTTAATGCTGTTGATTCCCTTCTCATGTGTAGGCAAAGGACACAGTTTTTGAGGATATCAAGCCACCAGAAACACTGCAGGTAGATCACACCTAGAGACTCACTCATACCTGACTTAGTCACTTGAAATCTTTCCAAAGTCCTAACCTAAAATGGTCCCTTAGAAGTACAATACACATTTTTTTTGTCTACTTTTATAGACATCCTCCTGATTCTCAGAAAGACTAGACACAGAATTGAGCACTTAGTATTCCTGATGAGTGATACTTCAAAAGAAAAAAAATCTTCTCTTGAGTATGCAGTCTCTTAAATGCTCTTTAATATGTATTTAAAGCAACAGTAAATGCATTTTTTTTCTTTAAAATTGCTTTCTTTCTGCTTTTCCTGATAGTCAAAGGAGGTTTTCAAATAATCCCTTTTTAGCTTATGCAGAACACTACAGACTGTTCTAGGACAGAAAACAAATAGTGAAATAGATGTGAAAAAAGAATTCCAAAGCACAGAAAGAGTTGGTATAAAGAAGACTACAAAAGCAGAGTATATTATCCAACCTGTACTGTGAATAATAACCCTGAGCACACCAAAATAGAGTACATTTCCTTATTCCTTCAAAAGCGGTTGGTAACACTAAAAATCAGGAGATCCTGAGGCTAGCTCTTTGCATACCTTAAATTAACAATGAAATATAAAGTAACTTACAGATGTGGTAGTTCTTAACTTCGCTTTGTTTTAGCAATGAATAGTGGGTGAATTATGCAAAAAAATAACTCACTGCTATATTTTGATATTTTATTCTATTTTCATTTAATTACCTAAAATAAATTGTATGCCAAGATACAACCTATTATGGATAGAGTGAGATGTAAAGTGAATCATCAGTAATGCCATAGCTATTTAGTACTTTATTCGAGACCTTAATATGTGTCTCTTCAATCACATTTCTTTGTGCTTACCCCTCACCAACTCTCACTGAGTAGGAGGTATTTTAAGGACTTATCTTTGTAGAGGAAAGAGATTGAGAAGACAAAAGTTTTTTTTTTTTACTAATAAACACATTTTTTTCTGAACAGCTTGAGAGCACAGCAATTATAATTTATTCAAATACTCCTATTTTGATGTATTTCATAGTATCCTATTGATAGAGTAATATATACATATAATGTCAAGAAATAGAGATGATAGATGATAAATGATAGATAGATAGATAGATAGATGATAGATAGATGTACACATATATATAAATCCATACATATCCATGCCTTTGTGTGTTGGCAGAAGGAAAGTCAGAGTTGGTGTTGGTTAAAGTAACTACAAATGGAAAGAAGAGAAAATATTTTTGATTTCATGACTCCCCTTCTTCCTCTTGAAGCTTTTATTTGTCAGTTTTATGTCATTTTAAGAGGATATTCTTAATAGAAATGAAGATTCCAACTCTATTATCTAGAACTATTTCTGTGATATTAATGCAAAAAGCAGATATCTTTTCATAATTAGTAAAGTATCATTTTTCAGAGTTCCAGTTCTTAAAACTATAAGATATATATTAATTGGTTGAGTTACTTGATATTCTAATTGTAGGTAAAGAGATAGGTACTGGGTGATATTTGAAGTTTGTAACCAACAGGATTTAGTATAAACATGAATGTTATCTTCAGGTTTTATATTTGTATTCATATTAAATATGTATATTCATACATGTATAGGTAAATATACCTCCATATACACACATCATACATATGTATAGGTTTACATATATTTATATTTTGGGATTTAGGCATAAATCACAGGTAGGTGCTACAGATTTACTGGTGATTTAGTTTGTAAGGAAATTCCCACAAGTTGTGTGAATTCCTATCTGAACATTTTACCTCATTTCAAGTTATACACATTTCTTAAATTTAATGATGAGCAGTAGTAAAATTTGGGGAAGTCTGGTCTCAGATATGTGAAAACTTCTATAAACTAAAGCTCTCTTCCTTCTTTTCTGAGGTTTGTCTAATTAGTTAGATATTTAGTTGGTTTTTACATCACTTTTCACTTAGTTGTTTGCCAAAATCGGGAATTTTATGACCTAACAGTTAAACCTGTATTTTTGTCAACCTGATCTTGGGCTTGGAGTATGCTTAGAATGGCTGGTGGCTTGAAAATTGAAGTCCATGCTATATTCTTAACATAAAAAAATCAAGGTATTTTAAAACAATCATTAATCTATACAAGTAGTTTTCATTTAATAAATGCTCTGTAAATTTAAGTTTATGATTGCCTTAGTCCTAACTGGTATTCTGTCAACTACCTGGTTGAAATTCAACTACATAATATTCATTGGAACCTTAACACAAGTCAGCTATCTAAACCAGCAAAGTATTCAGCATAGAGTTTAATGATAAAATAACAGCTGCCTGATTTGGAGCTGCAATTGTCTTGCATGTTTTAGCAGAAATAAATTATTACCTAAAGTAATTAAGAGGTTTGGCTTTGGTCTAAATATAGCAGAAGACATATCTAGAATTTTTTAAAAAATTACTTTGGGATTAGGAAATAAAGTTAAAAGAAAAGAAAGAAGGTTTGTGTGTCTAGCAAAGACATAGTAGGCAATTTGACAGAGAAATAAGTAAATTAGATTTAGATTGTATGGATATAAATAAATATGTGTGTGAACATATATATCACACACATATATGTATGTGTATACATATGTTAACAAAATATACTGAAACATTCTCTTTTATTGATGAATTTTGGCTTAATGAGATATTCAATTATTTAAAAAAAAAAACTGTAGCCAAACTTTGGTACATTTCTGACTCTGTGGAAGTTTATTTCATTTACAAAATATTCCAAGCATCATTAATACAATTTAGCAATGTTAGCAAAAGGCATATGAGCATCTGAGGATGAGATCCATCATTGAAAAATTCACACGCTCATACACAATTTTACTCAGCTTACAGTCTCAACATTACAGTCAATACCTTTGCTTATCGCACACATTCTTGAGAGATGTATTTGGATGAAGCACAGATACCTGAGTGTTCAAAGAACACTAATGGATTGATATCTAAGTGAGCATTTTTCATTTATTTAGTATTGTTGCAATGAGTCTCCCTGCAATATTATATTAATAAATTAAATAGTTGTATGTTTTACATAGCAGCAGTGATGTCAAAAAAAATGGTGCTCAAAGCTTTACATTAATCAGACAAGAAGCAAGAGTTGTGTGAAGGTCATAAGGCCCAAGAGGCTTTACCTAACTGCAGTGTGGACAAACCTTCATATCTCAGGTGTCGAGTGTCCAGGCTGCAGACTTTTCAACTTCTTTCCTCCTCCTCCGCCTGTTCTTTTCATTTGTTTGTTTCTCATTTTACAGTTGCTTTTAACTTCATCACAGTGTGGGACCATATAAATTGAAATAACATATGCCTGCAATATTTGTGACTTTCAGTCTAGTAGAACACTTATTGAAGGGCTCTTGAAACTAAATTATCACGACTGTCTCTTTTTTGTACTTCTCAAAAATCAGAGCTATATATTTCATTGTGAAAATTCATGCTCACTACAGTAAGGTATTATTCTTAAATAAGAGACTCCATTTTTCAAATTAAGAACTTTAAGATTTCTGTAGCATATGCTCCCCAGGTACACTTTCCATCAATTATTTGTTCTTCTTAAAGACGAAGGTACTCATTATTCTAATAAAATTATTACTAATAAATTAAAATCTTATATCTTTATATTTTATTGGAAAATTAGAAGGAACTAATGATAATCTTAAAAAAAACTATAAACTGTTAACTTCACTTGCTGAAATTCATTAACCTTAGTGAGAAAAAAGATTGAGCGGAGATTCACTTTCTATATTTATGATAGTGAATATCAAAAAAATAAACATATCTAAATAAGTGGACATTTTTATTTTTTTCTTGTGCTACATTTCTATTAAAAAAGAATTTATTTGGAAATAATGCAATAAGTAAATTACTAAATAAGTAAATTACTAAATTAAATTACTTTATCTACATAGAGATCTTCAAGTAATTCAGTATATTATCTTTCATAGAATAACTACCATCAGATTGTTTCTTATAAGTCTTCCCTTTTATACTATCTGCAGTGAACATAACAAGAGCAGAATAGGGATTTACTGATTTCCTGCTTAGGAGTATGGCTCTCTGAGGAGGTAGAAAAACATAAAAGTTTTCAGAATCACATTGAAAATAGTAGAAATGTGTTTATTATTGAAAATTTGAGCAAAAGAGATCTGAATATGTGGTATTCTAGTCAATAGACTTCTCCGTCTGAATCTGGTATTAATCAAACTGCACATGCTGAAAGTGTTTGCCCTTGGGTTAAGAGGATACAGTAGATTGTTTTACACCTGCAAATTAGAAAGGGAGCAATATGAATAAGCTTTTACAGAAACGGATTGTGGTCCAGACCTCTGGAGAATCAAGTTATAGTGGTTTCTGGAGAAAATGAATAAAATAAATGTGGGTGAAAAATTTTGGATGCCAGTGGGCTTGGGTCACCCCAAATGTATAAACAACAAGTGACTGACACACACAAGTAGCTTTCTTCACAAATAGAGAGGGTAGTAATATAAAGGATGTGGAATTCTCCTCTCTCCTTTTTTATTGAGCAGATCCGTCTCTGCATTTGGCCTTGAGATGGGTTCTGCAACAGCACTCAATGCAAGAATTAGCAAAACATTTATTTTTCAGAGAAAAATCTCTAAGCAGGAACCAACAAAATATTGTTAGAGAATTTTTCAACTGAGCATGAGGCTAGGCAGTTCAAGTTAAGTTTGAAGTCTTAGCTTGTTATTTTCCCCCAATGAACTGATTACCTGCATTGGAATTACAGAAATAGGTGTGCTGCCATTGCTTTTCTAAGATGAATGCTAATGTATTCTGCCTGCTGGATCAACATTCAAAACAATCCACAAAATGAGCTATCAACCCATTTCAAAAACAGTTTGAAATCTACTCTGCATATTTTTCTACAAAATGTAAATGCAAAATCAGATGGCTGCCAGGAACTTTCAAAGGTCATCTAACATTTCAGCTTTCACATTTCCTGAACACGAATGAATGTATCCTATTCTTCTTTAGCTTATTCAAAAGTATCAATGAATAAAACTCATTCCTACGATAAATTTCTTTTGCCCAATGAGAATGATAGAGTTGATTAGCCATTTTTAAGTGTTTTTATTTTATGTGATGAATGCTAGTTTTGAAATCACTACAAAGTGATATGAGACTGCTTTGAAGGGAACAATATCAACTGGGAATTCCTGGGAAAAGGAGGATTTTTTAAAAGTAGAAATAAAGATATAATTGTTTTATTTCTATTTGACAGTGATGCCATGGAGGGATTCATCTCACCCTAAAATATAGAATTTTGGTGTTAAAATAAGAGTTTTATGGGACATTTTTTGGACCGTTGGTCTTTGGCTACACTGGGCACCTGAACATACTATCTTAGACTCCCCTAACCCGGATATCTTTGAGTTTCACAGAGGCCCAGATAATTCGTTCATATTTTTGTCCTCTATCATTTCTCCTTTTTCTTTGACACTTCCTCTATAATCCACACTCTTAACACCCAAATTCACTTTTGGTCTCAAAGAGAAATAGGAGGAATCAGAAGGTCACAGATTAATTTCTCCTGCTATCTCTAAGCATCTCCTTCTTCTGCTCCCATGTACTGCACCTTTTTTGCTGTTCCAAAGAATTGCCAGCCCATGTTCCTAATTAAGGCCAGTCCTAACAGCTGTTCACAAAGTCACATCCCCCTAACTACTCAAGAGTGTTTCTCAAGGTGCTCTTCTCATCTATCTCTCTCGCTTATATCATCATTTTCCCCCTTTACTGTATTATTTCATTTTAGAATACAAATTTTATTTGACCATCTTATAAATACATGTTATTCTCCCCATCTTAAAAAATGAATAAACCTCATGATCTCATTTATTCATAGGTAATTTAATTTTTCTCTCTTCCATAGAAAACACTCTAGAAAACATTGTCTATACTCACTTTTTTCATTTCTTTCTCCCTATCTCATTTGAATTCACTCTGATTAGATTTTCACACCCACCACTCCACTATTACTGCACTTCTCAATGTCACTATTAACTCTATCACTAAATCCCTTGGCCATTTCTCTTTTTTATTTAGCTTTACTTTTTGTCAAAATTTAACCCAGTCAAGTCCTCTTTCCTCTTTGAAACACTTTCTTATCTTGAATCCTAGACATCACACTCACCTGGTTTTCTCATATTTCTAGACACATATCTCATTATGTTTTGCTGGTTCATTAAGATCTCCCCAAAATTTAAATGCTCAAGTATTCAGATCAGGTTGAGACTTTTGTGATGCAAATGACTAACTCATCTTGGGGACACAATTTAAGGACTACCAAAAAGCTTAGTAATGAAGACAAATTATTTCAGTATTTTTTTTTAAATCTAAAAATTTAATGATACCAAGCCAATAGACAACTAAAAATGTTAAAAAACAGTTAATCAAACTTTACTGTTCTTTCAAAAAATAATTAACTATGTAATTGGTTTTCTCCAACAAGTAAAATTTTCCATTTCAAATTTAATATCACATTAATTTAATTAAAAATATAAGTTCTTATATTTAATAATTTTTGTGAAGTAGAAAATTATTATCTTTGTACTTTGAAACTTAGTAAAATAGTATTATAATGTGAATTTTGAGAATTTTTTATTCAAATTAAATGTTATAGCAAAGAATACAGTAAGAAGTCACTGGGAAGTAACTCTAAATGTTGTATATAACATTAATAAAGGAGGAAATTATGTAAGGTAGCATTATAAAATTAATTGCTGATAATTACAGTGTAGATAAGGCTTTGTTTTCAATTTCATTAATTGCCTCTTTTCCTTTCTCCTCTCAGTCTATATACAGCTTACTGTATTTCATAAATTATATGGAAATTTAGGAATTTGGCAGTCTCTTTGCATAGAATTTACTTTAGCTCAACACAGAGATCTCATTTACACTGAAAAAAAGTGAATAAATTGACAAACAGTAAGTTTTGATGAGGAAATCTAAAATAACTGACCTTGCTAAACTAACTGAGGACATTAGATAATTCACTTCAGTACATACAAATATCGATATGAATCTGGAGGTAAAAAAATTAACTAAATTGTGCCATATGGTCACAATTATGCTGGTACACTCTAATTGTTTTCAAATGCTTGATGATTCTAAAAACTCAAAATTGTATCTGGATCCATATATCAGTATTACTAAGAGATAGAACAGAATATTATTTCAAATCATAACCTTGACTTCATCTGTGTCAATATTCTATAACAAAATGTCTTGGTAATGAGTAAGAAACAGAATAGTAGGCCTGTTCTGACAGAAAGAAAGAGGTCTTTACTGCCAGAATATTAAAGCTTATGCATAGGATAATAAGTGATCTCTGCAGAAGAGCTTCAGGTACAGGTGAAGGCCGAAGGAGAGACTAAATGATTCCAGCCCCCTCCATTGACGCTACTCATTCTCATAAAAGCACATTTAAATACCTTACTCTAAATACACATCTGTTTCCCAAACTTTCTAAGGTCAATGAATATATCTTATTATTTTCTTTATTTGTTCCAGCACTTACTTACACTGAAAATTTATATCTATATATATACATAGATAGATAGATAGATAGATAGATAGATATAGATAGATAGATAGATAGATAGATAGATAGATAGATAGATAGATAGATAACCTCTAAGTGACCTTAGCTACTGAGCCAGGTGATTTTTGGTTGTATCTCTAGTTTACATAGACATGCACGAGTCACTCTATGTTGTTATGGATG